>CM057455.1:738290000-741287500 GCA_016271365.2 Neoceratodus forsteri
ATCTGTGTCTTAGCCCATGAAGTGGAGCCAGTCACCCTAAGGGGATGTTATTTGTATCTATCTATCTATCTATCTATCTATCTATCTATCTATCTATCTATCTATCTATCTATATATATGTATGAATGATAAGTGATGGGCATGAGTGTGGTATGGAAAATATTTTGCTCCTCTAGAGTGACCTCTGGATTAATGAGTGGCTAAGGCATGAGTGAGTATTTAGGGTCACTGTGCAGGAGCGAAAATATTTTCCATGTCATATGAGTGCACATCATGTATAGAAACATAGAAACATAGACTTTGATTGCAGATATGACCACTTGGCCCACCCAGTCTGCCCATTTCCCTACCTACTGGATAAGCTACAGATTCTAGTTAACCAACAGCCAACTTCCTGCCACCCCCCACTACAATTGCCTTATGTCTGTCCCATGCATGTTTGAATTCCCCCATTATTTTATACCCAACAACCTCCCCAGGAAGGCGGTTCCATGCCCCTCTATCTTTAAATTGTGCCCCCTTGCTCTTACACATCTCTTTTTCTGAAAGATGCTATCCTCCTGGACTTTGTTGATTCCCTTGAGGTACTTGAATGTTTCTATCATGTCCCCCCATCCTCCTTTCATCAAGGGTATACATATTAAGCTCTCTCAGTCTCTCTTCATATGGTTTCTGATGCAGACCGTGCACCATTTTTTTTGCCCTCCTCTGGACTGCTTCCATCCTGCCTATGTCCTTGCATAGATGAGGTCTCCAAAACTGCACACAGTACTCCAGATGGGGTCTCTCCAACTGTCTGTACAGAGGGATAACCACTTCCCTTTTTCTACTTGTGATGCCCCTTGCTATGCATCTCAGTATCATCCTGGCTCTCTTTACTGACTTCTCACATTGCTCACCAACCTTTAGATCATCTGATATGACTACCCCCAGGTCCCTTTCCATTTTTGTTGCTGTTAGTACCTCCCCTGTTATTGTGTACTCTTCTCCTGGGTTTTTGTTTCCCAGGTGCATTACTTTGCACTGAATATAAGTTGCCATATGTCTGACCATTCCTCCAACCTTGCCAAGTCCCTTCTTATCCTTTCTACTCCCCTTTGTATCAACTCTGTTACAGATCTTTGCGTCATCTGCAAAGAGGCATACTTCCTCCGGACCCTCTGCAATGTCACCTATAAAGATGTTGAAGAAGACTGGACCCAGTACTGAGCCCTGAGGGTACTCCACTGGTGACCCCCCTTTCTTCGAATTTGTTCCATTCACTATTACCTTCTGTGTCCTGTTGTGCAGCCAGTTTGCTATGCAAGCTGCCACCCTGGGACCTACTCCCAGGCTGGCTAACTTGATTATTAATCTTTTGTGTGGGACAGTGTCAAATGCCTTGCTAAAGTCTAGGTAGGCCATATCCACAGCCCCTCCCTGGTCTATTACTTTGGTCACCCAGTCAAAGAAATCTATTAGATTCATCAGACATGACCTTCCTGCTGTAAATCCATGCTGCTTTGGGTCCTGTGCCCTGCTGGCCTCTAAGTACTCAACAGTTCTTTCTTTCAGAAGTGATTCCATCATTTTCCCTACCACTGAGGTCAAACTTACAGGTCTGTAGTTTCCGCTTCTGCCTTGCTCCCACTTTTGTGAAGGAATCACATGATTTGTTAAAAGTGTGGTCAGTGGTGTCACTAGGTCCTCCCTTAGTTCTTTTAGGATTCTGGGGTGAATCTCATCAGGCCCCATTGCTTTGTCCACGTTGAGTTTTAGGAGTTCTTTCAGGACTCTTTCTTCTGTAAATGGACTGGTGTCAACCCCCCTACCCAGAGTGCTTCTATTGTCTGGTTTAAGTAACTCCTTCTCATCTTCTTTTGTGAATACTGAGCAAAAGTATTCATTCAGTATCTCTGCCTTTTTCACTGTCTCCCTCTGCCCACATCCGATTTATAAAATGGGGGTCCATATTGTTGCAAAAGTTACCATTTGCACAGCTTGTGCAGGTTAGCGTGGGTGTAGTGCAATAACTTACAGTGAGGATAAATGTGATATTCTCACTGTAGGTCTGACCACTCAAAAATATTGCTGTTAATTGCCATTTTTTATCCTCACCCCCATTATACAATATATATTATATTCTTTGCCAAAAAAAAAACTTTGTTAATGCACTAGTTAGGTTTAAAGCAAAAAAAGTTGGGAAATGTGGCATTAGTGTTTTAAACCCTAACACCCCACCCCTACCCACACCCTGCAGGCAGCAATGGGAAAGGGCATTACGGTTTCACCTCACTTGCCTCCTTACATATCAGGTATGGAGTGTGCCTTGGGGTTGTGATCAAGAGAAGCAGTAATTGGGGTGAGCAACCCAGTCCACTTACATATCTTAAAATATATTAACATTTGGAAGTGCGGGCTGGTGACCTGGGGGGGGGAGAAGCAGTACTGGGGTGGGCACCCCAGTCCACTTATGAAATAATTTAATAGCTAGATAGAGTGATAAACAGATAGCTAGATAGATAGATAGATAGATAGATAGAGAGAGAGAGAGAGAGAGATAGATTAGATAGATAGCTAGATAGCTTGATTGATAGCTAGATAGCTAGATTGATAGACAGACAGACAGACAGAAACAGACAGACAGATAGATAGATACTGTAGATAGATTGATAGACAAAGAGACAGAGGCAATGAGAGACAGGCAGAGAGAACAGAAGATCACCAGTTCATTTCTTCAACTGAAGCCAGCAGCATGACTCCAGCTGCAACTTCAGCATTCAAGAAAGTCCTGCTGGTCTCATATATAGGCAAGGCAAGGCAAATTTTTATTTTTATGGCACCCAATCCCAGGGGCTCTAGGCACCTTACAGAAAATATTACACAGACAGTGAAACAGGGAGATGAATACAGAATAAAACATACACAAATAAAATCATTTAAAACACTATAATAACTTTCAGCAATAATAAAAGCTGTGCTACATTTGAATGTATTATAGTTTAAAAGCAAAGCAAATCACAACTCTGACATGTTGGTGCATGGTAATCATGTGACTGATTCAGGGAAGGCTTGCAAGAACAAGTAGGTCTTCAACCCCTTCTTAAAGGCCTCAACTGTCTGAGCTCCTGTGACACAAGTTAGAAATTGAATTCCATACGGTAGGGCCAATGACACTGAATGCCCGGTCACCAGAGGTCTTAAGCCTAACCCTAAGAATGTCAAGAAGCCCTCCAGTTGAGGACCAGAGGGAGCGGGTTGAGGTTACAGGTGAGAGGAGCAGTTCAGATAGCTAGGGCCCAGTCCATACAGGGCCTTATAGGTGTGCAAGCCCACCATGAAAATGACTCTCCACCAGACCGCAGCCAGTGCAGAGCTTGCAAAATAAGGGTCACATGACTGGACCTGTGCATCCCAGTCAGCAACCTCACACCATGTTCTGCACCAGCTGCAGCCAGTGAAGGGTCCTGCCAGTGACCCTCAAGTATGGAGAGTTGCAATAATCAAGCCTCAAAGCAACAAATGCATGTACTAATGTCGGTAGGTCTTCAGGCTGAACTAGGTGCTTAATCCTGGGAATGTTCCTCAGGTGATAAAAACACCCTTTACAATAGAAGACACTGGGCTTCCAGGGTCAATCTGTTTTCAAGGATCACGCAATATTTCACACTCTAGTAGAAGCCACAGAGGTACTGATCCCAGGTACAAACTTGTATCTGCTCCAGCTATACCACCATCACACCATCAACCTAACTCAATCACCAATACCTCAATTTTATCCGGTTCAGCCACAACCAGCTGGAAGACATCCAGTCTTTGATCCTGATACAGAGAATGTGGGTGAATGGCTCCTCTTGATAAGCTGGATACCTTGGATTTTGGAGTGCCCAGAAAAGGTATTTCTGGTATTTTTTTTTTAAAACAAACAAACACAAGAATCTAACTAAATTGGTCTAGGTTAACTTGGTTCAGGTGTTTGTTTTTTGGAAAATGTATAATTTTTAATGCCTTTTCAATGTTTGTGAGTTAAAACATGACAGCTAAAGGGGAGGTTCTGATAATGGGAGACTTCAACATGCCGGATACAGATTGGTCAAAACCAGCAGGAACATCTGCCAGAACTAGACACATAGTGGATTCCCTGCAGGGGGAGGGCCTCAAACAGCTGGTACAACAACCCACAAGAGACAGGGCTATCCTAGATCTAGTACTGACTAACAAGGAAGGGATCACTTATCTCCAGGTAGAAGGTCACCTGGGGGCCAGTGACCATCACATGGTATGGTTCAATTTGGCTACTACATCTAAATCATCCCATTCCAAGGCAAAAATATGGGACTTCAGAGAAGCTGACTTTGATAAGATGGCCAGCAGAGTTAAGCCAGCCCTGGCAAAAAGAAACACAGGTGAGGGGGTACAGGCAAAGTGGGCAAGCATTAAGGATGCAATACTTGAAGCAACATCCCATTGTGTTAGACAGAAAAGGAAGTGCAAAAGAAGAAGAAAACCACTTTGGTTCTCAAATACAGTAGCAGAAAAGGTCAGAGCCAAAAGGCTGGCCTTCAGGAAATATAAGGGAACACAGCGGGATGAAGATAGGGAGGTATACCAAACTGCACTAAGGGAAGCAGGGAAGGCAGTAAGGCAGGCAAAGTCCCAAACTGAGGAAACACTAGCACGAACAGTAAAGAAGGTGACAAGACTTTCTATAGATACGTTAGTGAAAGGAGAAAGTCCAGAGGGGTATTGCTAAGCTTAATGGAGAAAAGGGAGCATGTGAGGAGGAGGACCATGTAAAAGCATCTATCCTAAATAGATACTTTTGCTCAGTATTTACTGAAGAGAAGGTAGGGCAGGGCCCACAGCTCAGCACCATGGACACAGGGGTGAGGGAGGTGAGCACTACTCCCTTCACAAAAGAAAGGGTCCTACAAGAGCTTACTAAGCTCAGGGTGGGCAAGGCAATGGGACCTGATGGCATACATCCCAGGGAACTTAAGAAGCTAAAGGTGGAACTAGCTGAGCCATTAGCAGAACTGTTTAGTGAGTCTCTGAGCACAGGAGAGGTCCCAGAAGACTGGAGAAGGGCTCATGTGATCCCGCTCCACAAGAGTGGTAGCAGGGAGAAGGCAGGGAACTACAAACCAGTCAGTCTTACCTCAGTAGTGGCAAGATTATGGAGGCTACCTTAAGGAAAGGATAGGGCAACACTTGGAATCTATAGGGGCACAGGATCCAAGACAGCATGGGTTTACAAAAGGAAGGTCCTGTCAGACTAATCTCATAGATTTCTTTGAATGGGTAACCAGAGTGGTGGATCAAGGGGGAGCAGTTGATGTCACCTACCTTGACGTCAGCAAAGCTATTGACACTGTTCCATATAGAAGACTGATAAATAAGCTGGGTAGGCTTGGGGTGGGTCAGAAGTTGGTCAACTGGATGGCAAACTGGTTGACGGGCAGAAAACAGAGAGTGGTGATAAATGGTATACAGTCAGAAGAGATGCAAGTCACAAGTGGGGTACCTCAGGGATCAGTCTTGGGGCCAGTCCTCTTCAACATCTTCATTAGTGACCTTGCAGATGGACTAGAGGGTAAGGTTTGTCTGTTTGCAGATGACACCAAGATCTGCAACAGAGTAGATGATCCAGATGGGGTGGGCAGAATGAGAAGAGATCTGGATAAACTAGCAAAATGGTCAGAAGAGTGGCAACTGGGATTTAATGCAAAGAAGTGCAAGATCATGCACATAGGGAAGAGAAACCCTGAAGCCACCTATAGTCTGGGACGGAGTTGCTGGCAGTCACAAAGGAAGAAAGAGACTTGACATCATCATCACTGATGACCTGAAATCATCCAAGCAGACCTCTAAAGCAGTAGGTAAGGCTAGGGAGGTGTTAGGGGTGTATTAGTAGGGGTATCACAAGTCGTAAGAGGAGGTAATAATCCTTCTTTACAAGACACTGGTTAGGCCCCATCTGGAGTACTGCGTGCAGTATTGGAGCCACACCTTCACAAGGACATTAACCAAATTGAGGCAGTCCAGAAGGGCAATCAAAATGGTGCAGGGACTGCATCAGAAGACATATGAGGACAGATTAACAGAGCTCAATATATATATGCCTTGAGCAAAGGAGGAGAGGTGATATGATCGAGGCATTCAAACATCTTAAGGGCATTAACAAGGTGAAAGAGTCTAACATGTTTACATATAAGAAAATAGCAGGACAAGAGGACACAGCATGAGATTAGAGGGGCGATTAAGGGGGAATGTGAGGAAATTCTTTTCTAGAAAGAATTGGTGGATGCATGGAATGGCCTACCTCAAGAAGTGGCGGCTATGAATACAGTGCAGGGCTTCAAACAGGCATGGGATAGGCATAAGAGAGCAATACAAATGAGTATGAATAGATAGGCCATTGACAGAGCAAAGGCCAATGGCACATTTATAAGGTAGAAAAAGAAATGGGCAGACTGGATGGGCCTTGCAGTCCTTATCTGCCGTCAACTTCTATGTTTCTATGTTTCTATAAAAAAGGTATCTGTCATGATCAGTATTTTTTCTATATGACAAGTAAAGCATGAAAATAAGCATTCATGTCATGTTTTTTTTGCTATTCTCATTTCTCAGTGATCAAAAATCCTTATAACTCTGAAACCATATCTTATTTTGTCACAAAATCTTTGAAAGGCATACCCTTTATATGCTACTTCAACTCTGAAAATGTCATGAAAAATCCACACCATCTAGGCTGTATGGAAGAGCAAAATATACACAATGTTAAGTATTGGGAAAGCATATATGTTCTTTCATAGTTACTCCTGGCGTTACCAGTGCTTCATTGTAGTAGTAGTAATAGCTTTATTGTTCGATCACTACAATTGTGTACAAAAGTAAATACCATAAATATATAATACATACAACAAATTACAAATAGATTGACACAAAAGACAATACAAGTTAAAAGTTCCAACAACATACCATTATACAAAAATATAAATGTCTTAGCAGCAGTTTCCTGTGGGTTTCACTTATGCCCTTCAGTGTCATCTTATTATTGTTTTTGTTTTCATTTTCCTAATTTTTAAATACTAGATAAAAACATTGCCATTCTCCCCACTATGTAATCATCTTCAGTAGTTAAAAGTATTAATCAATATCATGTTCATCACAGACCTGCAATGAAGTTAAGATAGGGCACAACCATTTCCTTCTCAGCTTATCATACCAAGGGCATCTAAGCACAACATAGCCCAGATCTTCTTTCTTGCCTCCAGCACAAAACAGAATGCATAAATTGGCTCTTGTAATTTATTGAATCTAGTGTATAGTGTATTTGATTCAAAGAATTCTACCCTGAATCTCACATATGTTTTCCTCAACTGCTGGTCCTCCAAGATGTCAAGATAATGGGCAGGATTCACAAACAAGATGTGTCGGGTGCATGTAAGATACACCGGAGCATCTCCACAATGTGCCATGTAATGATTCACAGACAGGGCGGATGCGCCAGCACATTACAGATGTGTTGCACCGAATGGGATACTCCGTAGACACATTATAATGCTATGCGGCACATATAGAGTGGATGTATACATGCATATACAGTGCAAAGTGATTAACAGTGCAAAATGAAGGCACAAAGACAGAGCACATCTGCGCAAGTACCAAATGCGCCATGAAAAGATAAGTATAGAAGAGCCAGACTTAAGTGCAAGCCACCAGCAGGAGAGTGGCAGTACAACAGCACCCGCACCACATTACAGAGTGGAAGAGCACCTAGAGCAGCAGCAGCAGCAGCAGCATGGAAGCAACACCTCTCATCATGGCTGGAGTGATAATGAGGATGAGGAGACAGGGAGGTGGAAGGCACCGTAGGCGGCTGGCCTCACAGCGGTACCATGTCAGACTGTCTTTTGAGCAGCTCACGGATGTGGAGACAGTAGGCCGGTACCACCTGAACAGGGCCATTCTGAGGCAGCTCTGTGAGACGTGCAATGATGAAATGCAGGCATCCACTGGATGTGGTTATGCCATATCTGTGGAGATAAAGGTGACAACAGTAATGTGCCTGCTCACCACAGGAACCTTCCACGGGCCTAGCGGGGACACCACTAGCATTTTGCAGGCCTCCACTTTCCGTCTCTTCACACAATTCATCACTGCACTGCTACCACATGCTTTGGAATATATCCAATTCCCCAGCACACATTCAGAGTGGACAGAAGCCATGCAGGAGTTCTACTGGGTGGCACACATGCCAGGCATCATGGGGCCATTGTCTGCACTGATGTGGCCATCCAGGCACCATCTGGCGATGACGCCATCATCTACGTCAACAGAAAGGGATACCACTCCGTCAACTGCCATGTGGTGTGCAATGCTACAGGGTGCATCAGCAATGTCTGCATCACACACCCTGGGAGCACACATGATGCCTTCATTTGGCACCAATTGGCCCTCTGCCACAGGTTTGAGGCAGAGGGCATACCAATGGCCATTTACTAGGTTTTGTGGACTATGGTGGCCACCCGCACAACAGGGCATAATTGCACAGGATAGGAGGGAGGGCTGGGAGGGCAGGCAGCACAATGCACATACTGTAGAGGATGCATCAGATGTAGGACAGTAGAGGGGTGCATGGAGACACAGTGAGACACCATCAGTACCAGGGTGGCACACAGGTACAGAATGGATGATGGGGAACAGTGCCATGGGGGGCATGGGTGTCAGGGACAGGCGCAACACATGCAGACATGGACAGTGCAGTACTGCAAACTAGGCAGGTAAATGGTGTGTGTGGCATGTGTGACACCATTGGCATAGGTGGCCTGGGGCCAACCACAGCAGCAAGCACAGTCAGAAAATAGGTGGATGGTGGGGGTGGAATGGCAGAGTAGGGACAGGCACAGGCCGTGGTGGATGCATAGCACACGCAGCAGTGCAGCATGGAGCAGGGAGGGCCAGACCATGCTGCACATGTAACTAGTGTACTAACAGCCACCTTCCTCCCACAGGTGATGCAGTGTATCCACTGAGGCCCTGGCTCCTCACCTCCATCTGCCAACCCAGAACAGAGGCAGAGAAGTGCTTCAACAAGGCACACACTGCTACATGCACCATCACCGAGTGCATCTTCGGCATGTTGAAGATGTGCTTTTGGTGCCTAGAAAGGTCGGGTGGGGCCCTACAGTATAGCCCTGAAAAGGTCTGTGGCATATTCCTGGCCTGTTGTATGCTATATAACATGGCCATGAACCATGGAATAGCTGTCAAGGCCAGTGAGGGTGACAGTTCTAGGGAGGAGGAGGAGGGAAGGGAGGATGAAGCGGTGCCACAGGCGCACACACAGGTCCATCCATGGGTTGGTGGGACCCACAGCTGGCTGCCAGGTCCCAGGAGTACAGACACATGTTGGTGGAGGAGCATTTCAGGAACTGAAGTTGAGTATCACTGGTATGTATAAGGGTAGTGCACATTGTTGACAACAGGTGAACATGTAGCCATTCATTGCATGGTGGACATAGCACAGTGCACAAACAGCCCAACAGTGGTGCACACACACAACACACACACACCCACACACAGCACGCACCACACACATGCCACTATGACAGTGCCAGGGGTGACATGGATCAGTGTGCATTGCTACCGGCACACAAGCGCAGCAGACACTGTACCGCACTCATCATGCCCACGCCACACGGTACAACAGTGGTACACACAGACATGTACAGGGCACTGCACAGGGAGCCCATGATGGTGGTACACTGGGGCAGATGCCTGCTACACACGTCACCCCAGGCAACATTGACCAGGTGTGTGGGACACAGCGGTGGAATGTGCAGCTGACGGGTGAACAGGGACCGGGATGTCAATGGGCGGCACCACAGCTGCCACAGACACATGGGCAGCCCCTGCCATGACCAGTTGATGAGGCTGCGGCCCCAACAGCCACAGGGAGTGTACCCAAAACCCCTGTAGGGGTACTGCAATGAGACCATGAATGGGTTCTCATTGGTGTTGATGCACCGCAAGCCATGTCTGTACTGGGGATGCCGGCTGGTGCAATGTGAGGCAACGGTGTCAGCAGTAATGGATCCACCTGATGCCACTGCTGGGTGTGCGGGAGATACTCCTGAGTGTCCGGCTGGATGCCCGATGGCCACGGTGCGTACCGGATGCACATGCTGCCTTCGCAGCAGCTGTAATCCACTCCAATGCTGCGGTTATGCCCACCTGCATAAGGCATGCCTCTGTCAACATCTGCGCATGCCAGGCAGCCATGAACTCATGCTTCTGGACTATTTCCATCTGTAGGCTCCTGAACTCCGCATGTTGGGCCACGATCCCTCTCGGTGTCACACAGGAGGTGAACAAAGGCCTCAGTGCTTGTTGTGGGTCGGCTCATGGTGGCTTTGTCGACATGCAGGGAGCAACCAGCCTGCTGTGGGACATCCAGGGTGGTGGTTGAGCCACAGCAGGCTGCGGCATGGGCGAGACTTGGCATGCTCAGCCACATCATGTCCACGGCTGGTGTTGTCATGTTCCAGCGGTGCTCGTGCATGCCACAGCACCTGACCGTGATGCCTGTGATGGCCCTGCTAATTAATTTATTTATTTTATTTATTTTTTATTTAGTTTTGTTGACCGGTAAGTGCACTAGACAAATCCTGCCTATTTTAGGCACGACCCGGGGGAAGGGGATACAAATGAATGCCAACTGACCTTGAACCAGATTAAGCAGTTGGTGGTATTGTTAGTGAATGAGGGAAATTTGGCCAGGACACCGGGAAATCCCCTACTTCCTGCTTCCTGTGAGCAGGGGGGACCCATTTTCTGGTGGGACCAAGATGGCGGAGGAGGAGGACAGTGGAGGAGGACATGCTGTGGCTGGTGAGTTAGCAAGGCTCAGCGGGGAACATGGTATGGCTGGAATGCACTCTCAGGGTGGCCAGCATATCGTACCTCAGCCCCCGCTGCTTGCTGTGATAGCAATGGGTGGAGGATCCACTGAAAATGGAGTTTTGCTACACTCCTCTACGATGGTGACACTAGGTGTTACAGGAAGTCCAGGAACAGGCCTCATACCTGTGGAGGGCAATGAAGGTATAGACGCAGTGGTCCATGTGAAACAGGACCTCTTATTACAGGCCGAGGCTGATTACAGAGCAGCTAAACTGCATGCTGAAGAAAAAATAGGGAAACGTTCGATTCATGGTTCACCATCACTTTCTACGGCATCTACAGCAAAAGTTTTTGCAGCAGGCCCTCTAATAGAGGATACTACATCAGGCAAAGACACAGGATTAGAAAATCACTCACAGCATGATTTGGCATGGTCTCCGGAACGGGCACTGGAACGAGCTGGTTGGATCCAAACAGAAACAGGTCGGTGGGTTGCGGATCTCGATATTCCGCTTCCAGGTTCGGGGAGTGTCACGGGGGTACTGGGGGAAACTGTGGATGGCCTTCTACACAATATGCACAGGCCTGATACAGTCCTGTTTACTAAACCATATGTGCTAGCCTTAGACCCTGTTTCAGGGCACACTTTATCTGCTGATACAGATGCAGAGATGGTTATGATGGACTAGCCCATTTCACAAGCAGATTCCATTTCCTTCTCCCCTGTACAGTCTCCAGCACAGCAGGGCCTATGGAAAACATTACTGTGGCTAGTGATTCCCAGGTTGGAAGCTGGGATCTATTCCTATAGTACCTCCTGACAATGAGTCAGTAACCCCTGCCTGACAGCTCCACTTTCGCTAGTTTATTTCAAAACCTGTTTCTTTAGCTAAATGCAGGAATGCAGTTCGCTGCAGTTTTTAGGACCAGCGGATACGATGCCAGACCGCTTATGTGGGTAAAGTTGTATTGAAGCAGATGCTGGGGTTTCTCCTCGGAAGTGTATGCTTTGATTCATACACCGGGAGAATCTACATATGACATTTTTCGTTCCCTGACATCCTGAATCGTTTCTGGATGAAGTATGCCCTGTTTAAAACGAACCCAGCTTGGACCCACTTTCAAGCTATACCTTTAACAAAACAAACTTTAAAGTGATCACTGTCTTATTCAGAAATGAAGGGTGAATATTATGGACATTTCATACTGGCTGGAGAAACGTTGTCAAATACAAGGGAATCCGGAACCAATTTTAGATTCTGAAGGTTTTTGGAATGGAGGGTGGAGGTATAAGGTGACTTTACCACAAACAGAGGATGGACTTCAACATCTACCAAGTTGTTTTTACCTGGGTCGTGACAAGGGTTTCATTTTTTATCCTGGACAGCCACACCATTGTTATAAATGCAGTTCCAGTAGACATTTGAGTCGAACCTGTGATACAATGAAATGTGCTCAATGTGGGGAAGTGAGGCATATTATGACTGACTGTCATCATCCTCCCAAGTGTAGTCTTTGTGAGGAACAGCATTATTTTATGGATTGTCCTTGGTCAGCCCATAATACTGCAGACAAGGATTATACCACTCAGGATTTTTATTTGAATATTGCATTAAAAGCGGCTTTGAAACAATATGGCCCCCCCCCACCTAAGAGGGCACCTCCTGAAAGGCCTATTAATCCCCCTTCGGAGGCCTTATCCACTTCTGTTTTGGTTTCTCACATGTCTCCATCTGAGGCAGAACTGTTAGTACTAGAGGTATCTGGTGATGCAGGTTCTATGCCTCCCCTTCCACCAGAAGGTGCCTTCACTGTAGTTAATAATCGAAGAAGGAGTTTACGGAAGAAAACTGCAGCATCTGTTTCAGAAGTCTTCCATCTCCCAGTGCAAAACACCTTTTCCACCTTGCAGGTTGAAGAACCTGATGTAGGTACAGAATCAGACTCAGTTTCGGTGCACTCTTCTCAAGTGGATGGAGGATCAGACACTGAGCGTTCTACAGAAGATTTGACTATCCCTCCAAAAAATAAATCTAGGATGGGTTCCCATAAATGGGCCAGGAAGAAATCCTAATGTTTTCCAATTTTTTTTTCAGGATTAATTAGTCCTCCTTTAGTTAAACACTTAATGGGTTTTGTTTTTGTTTTTATAAGCAATGGATATGTTATTTAGTATTACTGTGGCCTCTTTAAATACTAACAGTATTCAGTCAGATAAAAAACAACTTTTGGTATATGCTTTATTTGATTCCTTTTTTTATGATGTGGTATTCTTTCAAGACACTCGATTACATAGCAGACAAGAGATCGATAGAGCCTCTGTGGGATGGAAATGGGGAGTGACTTATTGGTCTATTGGAGAGGATCTTTGTTGTGGGGTTGGAATTTGTTTAAATTCCCCTTTGGCACAATCCATACAGGTAGTGGACATAGCCCCGGGCCGTGCTTTGTTATTAGATGTCACGTTAAATAAATTGCACTGTCGGTTTATTAATGTATATGCCCCACAAACAAAGACAGCTAGAATTGAGCTTTTTAACACTATACAGCCTTATTTGTTTACATCTCGTTATGTTTTCTTAGAAGGAGATTTCAATTGTGGGTTGTATTTAAAGGATAGGGGTCCTCAAACCCAAAAATTATATTGTGATACCAAGTGCCTGGCTGCTTTGATTTCACAAACTGGTTTGGTTGATGCTTGTGGTTTTTTTGTTGGCCGGCCAGATAAGACCTATTTCAGAGGTAACCTAGCTACTAGGATCAATTTCTGGTTTATATCTCCTGCCTTGGAGATTAAAAATACCAGGACCTGTCCTGTTGCTCCATCTGACCACGCCAGCATAGAACTGACGGTCTCTAATTATGATGGTATACAACAAGGGCCTGGGTATTGGAGGTTGAACTTGGAACTGTTGTCTCTTCCAACTGTTAAGGATGGTTTTATTTCCTTATTAGAAGCACGTAAATCGGTTAAAATTTTATATGATACTTCACAGGAATGGTGGAAGGATACAAAGCTAGATATTAAAAGATACTTTCAACACATAGGAGGATTAAATGGGAAATTTAAGGGGGGCTAATATTGTATTTACAAAACACAGTTTCAGAATTTAGTGTTTCAAGCTTCCCAAGGAGATAAAACTAGGGTTGTCAGAACTAGTTAGGTAAGATTGAACCCCTCTCGAACCCTGGTGTTCGAGGTTCTAATTCAGAACTCGAACACTAGAGGAGTTCCAAAGGAGTTCGAATCACAGTGCTCATTTCTGCTGCCCAAGTTGTTAAAAATAATTATTACTTTACTGTCAGTGTGTCCTCCTCCTCCTTCCCGGTTGGCAGGGCCGTCGGTATGGGAGACAACTGGGACTTTTTCCCTGGGCTCTGAGCTATGGAGGCCCTTGTGCACACTTATATATTGATTTAATTTAGCCACCCTTTTCTTTTATATTGCTAGCTTCCTGTGCCACTGTAATACCGTCCAGGCCGGGAGGTGACATTTATCACAGTCCCACATGATCCGCTGTGTGTGTTTTGTGAGCGGGAGCAGCTCTCTATAGCTTCAGCTGCATGCTGCTGCACTTCTCTCACTCAGAACGATCGTGCGCTGTCGCCCATAAAGATTTTATTAAAATGACGAGGGCAGGCAGTATATGCTTCCGGTCCAAAGCAACAAGTTGCTGGGGTGGCCGCCGCTGGAGTACATCAGGACAGCAGTTGTCCAGTAGTGTGATCGGGTCGCTGACCTGTCACCTTCAGTCATCAGTCACCTGCGGCCTGATGATGTGAGGAAGTCATCGTCTTCTCTTCGTGGAGTAAGCATCCACGTCCTCGAGACTAGAGGACAGGTTCCCCTCACAAATCGAATGTGGTGTGTTTGTGTCTCCCCTTGGTTTTGTTCTCCACTGTCCTCCAGACATCCAGGTAAAACAAAAAAAAGCTGATATAAGCTTCAGTAAGTGCCGCTAGCATTCGTTAATAGCGTGAGCCATACATAAGTGTGGAGATGTTTGGAGATGGATCTTTGGGGATGAGTACATAATCACTCTTCCTGCTGCCAGCTGTTCAGCTAGACCTATGACAGAAAAGGTAGAAATTTAAAAAATAGATGAGTGTTCAGCAGCAGACTTAGGACTCTGTTTTTTTTTTTAATTTCTGCCTTTTCTATTGTAAGTCTAACTAGTTAGGACATGCAGGATGGTTGCCAAAGCTATGTGACCCTGTTAGTCTGGGCCTAAGGAGTGGATGATGCTGCATCTGGTGTGACAGCAGTGCCAGCAAGTGGTTGGCAGGAGAGCTTGCCTCCCACAGGGACATTTTGTGGGCGTTCAGTTAATCTGTGGTACCAACTATGATGTAGTGGGAGGGTGAGAAGGAAAGCTAAGGGGAGAAAACACCAGCCTCCACCCCATGACGCCTGTCACCAGAATTTGAAGCTCCCCACCATGGCCCTCATTTGCAGCACTGCCATGATAAAGTGGGGGAGGGGGGCAGCTGGGTGTCAGCCCTATTGGAGTTGCGTGATGTATTGTTTGTTGGTGTGTAAAAAGCAAATTTCAGCTGGTGTAGGGAGATGTTTGCCCCATCGAATACTCCGTTGTGGGATGGGAAGCCTGCTCCCTCTTGGGGGGTGGGTGCCTGATTCTGATATACTGTGGTGCAGGATGCTGACAAGTGCAGAGCACTAAGCAGGTGGGAAGACCAAGGGTCAACACCTGATGGATTATGTTCCTGAGTCTTGGCAGTGGGAGTAATTAGAGAGAAAAAAAATACCCTACCCTCGCACCTTCTTTTGTTTTTCCCAATAGGTAATTTTATGTTGTTTGTCCAGTCTCCCACCCCCCGTGATCCAGCCAGCAAGAACTGGACTGTGATCCAGCCCCCTACTGTGGACGCATGCATGTGGAGGTATGTGTCACGTCTCAAGGTACCCACCCACTATGTGTCGGAGGAGGGTGGATGACAACCCCCTCAGAGGAAAGCTGCCTTCTGGCTGCTCAGTCCTGCACTGTCCTCTCTTGCTGGCTCCCCGATGACCCTGTCATACCTTCTAAGTGATGGGACCATACATCTGAGTCTTGTGCTTCCCTCAACTAAGGATTATGGGTTGGGGAAAGCTTCACAAAATCTTGTTTTTAGCTTTACTAAAAGCACCAAAGCTCACCAGAGAGCATCAAAAGACCCCCGGCTTACTTAGTTAGGGATACAGGGGCCCTAATCAAACTGCCTGCCCAGGACCCTGGAATTGCTAGCTGCAGTCCTGCCGGTTGGCGCTGATGTTTCCAAGTCATTTCAGCTCAGCTCCTCCCTACTGTGCAACTCAAGACAGTTGAGGGGCAGCAAGGTTGCGCTCCGGAGGCCCCATCACATGACCAGCTGCTGTACAGTCAGGTGGTAGAAAGAAGGCCGGAGGGGTAAGTCTCATGGGAGCTATAATTCAGGATAAGGGAAGTGCGACTGTGCGGCTCCAGTCCTGTGTCTAATTCCGATTGAGGAAGGCATGTTGTGGAGTGCTGTGCTCCAAGTCCAACCCCAGACCCGCATAATTTTATTTTATCAGGCAGCATTCTACTGTTTTGAAAATTTTTTAAAAAGTGTATTAACTTGCTGAAAACAAAAACAAAAGGTTGCATGGTGGGGGAGTGGGGCCAGGATTACGACGGGAAAGAATGGTCAGGAGCACTCAGGAGGGAGATCACCCTGGCTGTGGGATGGGGAAAGAAATTAATGGAACCAGAGAAAATTGGAAACAAATGAGAAAAAATGTCTCCCAGGTCACACCATGAGACGAACAACATGTTGTGTTGTTCAATGTGCTTTACTAGCAAAACATTTCAATAAATAAATTCAACAAAGTGAAAAACCGTACCATGATGACTGTGCTGAAGGGGTCCTTTCACCCCAAACCTCCTGATTTATACAAGGCAGTTAGTTTTTGTCACAGTATTTACTGTGTTGTTTCCTGCTGTGGGGATCTATGGCCACTGCCAGCCCATCACCCTGCTGTGTGTTTGCCCTTTGACTGCACTGTACCCCAGAGTATGTTGTGTGTGACTGTGTCTAGCTCAAAAGCCAGTTCTGTGGTATCCTACATACGCCAAAGCATAAAATCCCATCACTACCACCACTAGCCACACAATTCAGTAAGTAAGATACAAGAACATGCATCAAAATCACAATTATTAAAGCAAACAGTGTGTAAAAATACCCCTTACCATGAGACAAGGGGGAACAACTCACCACCTCATACTGGTTTCACCTGCAAAGGTTTCCTCAGGGAGTATTTTTACACACGATTGTCTTTAATAAATGTGATTTAAACACAACATATCATACTTATGGAAATATATGGCTGGTGATAATAGGGATTAGTGCTTGATTTAATATGTTTGTCCTGAGCACACTATAGCACTGGAGCAGTATTCCTTCTGCCATCTTTAAATACATGCCAGAAATATATTTCCCAGTTGGGAGAACAGACAGAAAATCCATTTTCACTGTGTTGTGTGACTGTCTCCTGTGCAGTCCATCACCCTGTTGTGTGCCCTTGAGCAGCCCAGTAGACAAGTTGTAGTGGTATCCTTAAACATATACCAAAATATATTTCCTTGTTGGGAGGAGAGACTGAAAATCCTTTTCTCTGTGTGTGTGTGTGTGTGTGTGTGTGTGTGTGTGTGTGTGTGTGTGTATGTGTGTGTATCACTCTGTCTTGTCTACTGTGGCCAGCCTATCACCCTGCTACTGTGTGCCCTTTGACTGCACTTTACCCTACCCAGTGTGTGTGACCGTATGCAGGCCAGTAGCCAGTTGTGTGGTGGTATCCTTAAACACATGCCAAAAATATATTTCCCTGTTGGGAGGAGATTCAGAAAAATCCCTTTCACTGCGTTGTGTGACTCCATCTCCTGTGGTGTACTGTGAGGCCAGCCCATCATCTCGCTGTGTGCTGTTTGACCACACTATCCTACCCAATGTGTATGACTGTGTGCAGCCCAGCAGCCACTTGTGTGGTATCTTCAAATACATGACAGAAATATATCTCCTTGTTTTGAGGAGAGACAGGAAAATCCCTTCGGTATGTTGTGTGACTCTATCTCATATGTTGCGTACTGGCCAGCTCATCACCCTGCTGTGTGCCCTTGGACTGCTGCACTGTACCCAATATATCAGGCACTGCATCAGAAGACATATGAGGACAGATTAACGGAGCTCAATATGTATACCCTAGAGCAAAGGAGGGAGAGAGGTGATATGATCAAAACATTCAAACACCTTAAGGGCATTAACAAGGCAAAAGAGCCTAACATGTTTCAATATAAGAAAAATAGCAGGACAAGAAGACACAGCATGAGATTAGAGGGAGGTAGGGGTAATGTGAGGAAGTTCTTTTTCACAGAAAGGGTGGTGCATGCATGGAACGTTCTACCTCAGAAAGTGGTAGCTATGAATATAGTGCAGGGCTTCAAACAGGCATGGAATAGGCATTAAGGAGCAATACAGATGAGTATGAATAGATAGGCCACTGACAGAGCAAAGGCGATGGCACATTTATAAGGTAGAAAAGAAATGGGCAGACTGGATGGGCCTTTGGTTTTATCTGCCATCAACTTCTATGTTTCTATATCAAAGTCACACATTATCATTTCTCTCTCTCCCCTTATATTGAACAGGTTTTTTTTTCCTTTTGTCCTCAATTTCATAAATATTTCACTTTTGTCTTGTAATTGATAGCATGTGCTCAATTTCATGTGTATTTCACTACTACCTTCATTACTGGCAGCAAAATGAAAAAAATAGGGTTCAAGTTCTAAAAAAGATTAGAACCCTAGAACTTTTTCAAAAATTCTAGACTAGAACTAGAACCCAGAACTTCCAAGGGTTCTGACAACCCTAGATAAAACGATTCTTGCAGAATTAGCAGAAACCAGGCGAAAATGAATGATCTACAATATAATAGACTTCGATCTTTAGAACAGGAACGGAAATTTGGAACCCAGGGTTCACAGGATTTTATGAATCCATTTCAATTCTGTGCTCAACTACAATATCAAAAGCGGATGTCTTTAATTCAGGATGCTAAGGGTGTCTTTGTTCCAAAGGTATGAAATTATGACAGCCATAGAGGAGCATGTGCAGTCTTTATTTAGTCATCAGGAATCCTCCCAGGATGGTCATAAGGTTTGGTTGGAAAATGTATTTTACCACAAGTTTTGTCATCCGATCAACGGGTACTGGTGTTACCACTTACTCAATCTGAAATAATGACCACTTTGCAATGGTTAAAAGAATTCTGCACCTGGAACAGATGGAATTCCATATGAATTGTACAGTGTGATTCTGCAAGTTTTGTTACCTGAAATCCTAGAGTTATTTCAGGATATGATGGTTTCAGGGAATTTACCTGATTCAATGGGTAATGGGTTGGTGGTTTTTATGTATAAATCTGGGGACAGGACTGACCTTTCAAACTGGCGCCCCATCACATTATTAGATACTGATTTTAAATTGTATACCAAATTGTTGAATAACAGGTTGTTGCTTTGTACATCTACTCTGATACATTCTTCTCAGACTTGTACTGTTCCTGACTGGAGTATAATGGATGGGTTAATTTTATTAAGAGAAATTTTGTCCCGGGGGGAGACTGGAGAATTATCTGGTTTCATTCTTAGTTTAGATCAGGAAAAGGCATTTGACAGGGTAAACCATGAATATCTTTGGGACTGTTTGGCTAGTTATGGGATTCCGGGTGCTTTTATTTTTTGGATAAAATCTTGTTATTCTAATGCTAAAGCTTTAGCATACTGTAATGGATGGATGGGGAAGGCATGCATGGTTACCCGGGGAGTTAGACAGGGATGTCCCCTGAGTCCCCTTCTCTATCTTTTTACACTGGACCCTTTAATTCGTCGCATTAATGATAATATTGCTATTCAGGGGGTTTCTTTTTCTAGTACCTCAGAAGAAATTAAAAGTATTGCATATGCAGATGACATCTGCTTTCTTGTGGGGGATTTACCTTCGACCTGTTTAGTGGGACAAATATTTTGGGAATTTTCCGAATTCACGAGAGCCAGAGTTAACTATAGGAAAAGTAAATGCTTTCCCTTTGGATTAGAACATTTTTTAGAATCTACAGTAATTGGGATCCCTGTTGTGACAGGGACCTGTACAATTCTTGGACTTTTTTTTGGTACCGGGGATTTGGCCTTCTTAAATTGGTCCTCCAAATTGGACATTGCATATGGGAAAATTTTACTGTGGAATAAGTGGAGAGTGTCCAAATTAAAAAGGGTATATATGATTAAGACCTTCTTACTCCCAATTTTTTTGTATTTAGCTGCAGTTTTTAGTCTACCCCCTAAGCTAGAGACCCGGATGTATGGTTGTGTTTTTTTCAGGCATTTGGGGTAGTAGACTGAATCCCATTAAACGGTGTTTACTGTTTAGAGAGAAAAAAATTGGGGGTATTAAAATGATTAATCCCATTGTTTTCTTTTTTTAAATTTTTGTTAATGTAAACTTGAGACCATTATTATTGAAATCTGAGGGTATTTGAATCCCATGGGTTTTGGATTCCTTGGCAGGGATACTCCCCTTCTGGCTTCCTCATTCATGCATCCCAAAACAGCGTTCTTTGTATAATATTCCAGAAACTTTAAGGGTATGTTTTGGGAAAATAAAACTTTGGTGTTTAGTACCAGAACACTTTTCACAACATGACCGGAAAACACTATATGCACATCTTCTATCTACTTTTTTCACGATACAGCTTGTTTTGACTTTAAACCTATTTCAGATAAAATATTGATTGGGAAAATGTTGACATCTACCCGTATACCGGTTTATATGTGGGATGTTATGTGGCTTTCCCTACATGAGAAACTCAATGTCAAAGGAAACCTAAAACAGAAAAGTGTAGAACATCATTACTGCCCTAGGGAGACTTGTGTTGAGGTGGTGGAATCCATGGACCATTTGTTCTTTCTGTGTCCTTTTGTAAAACGCTTTTGGAATTTTTTACGGGGTAAATGGCCTACATCACCCTTTTGTGATTTAACCCCGAGATTTTATACTTGGGTATTCTTCCATTCAAATGGACGAAACATGATAGGGTTACACTTTGGTTATTTTTGGTGTGTTTTAAATTCTATATATGGCATGTGCGGTGTAGGCTGACACTGCAACAATTAGAATATACAGAGGAGCAATTATTTCATATGATTACTACTACAATTCTTAGTCATAGAAATACTGAAAGGAAGTCAGTGCCATATGAAATCTTCCAGTCTTGGTGGTACAGTATAGATTGGCTATGAGTTGGTAGGGTATATTTTGAGATACATTTCAGTCGTGCATAATTCCACTTTTGCTTATGACTAGTAATATGTGGTACTGAGTGTTTTTCTTTGTAATTTCACTGTTATTTTCTTCTGGTCTTAATTAATGAGAAGTGGCAGTTTCTGGTAGAAATGAATTATTTTCTGGTGAGGAGTATTCTTTATTTTGAGTATGGTTTAATTTAAAATATGTGTATATGTGTGTGTATAGTATATATATATATATATATATATATATATATGTGTGTACGTGTATGTATCTATATATATATATATATATATATATATATATATATATATATATAGAGGAACATGAAGAATCCATATATTATGGAAGTGTATTTTGGATACTAGTTAATTTTATATGAGGTGCTTTGAGTTGGGAAACATACTGCCATATAGTGGTATGCATGTAGAGGGTTATTTCAGCTTACTATGTATGGGATAATGTGTTTATGTTTTTCATCTTATTTTCACAATTTTCTTCTCCCTTTAGGTTTACAAGGGACAAAAAGTATGCTGTATACTTATTTTTCTTTGTTTTTTTATTTTGTATGTTGTCATACAATTTTTGGCATTTTGGTTCTCTCATAGAATCCCTGGCTTCTTTAAGTAAAGGAGGAGGACTTTCAGCATTTACTACTTGGGTTTTAGGACTCTAATGACAGAGTTTTTTGTATTTTCCATTGCATGTATGATGAAATACATATTTCTGTTTATTATTTATATTATAATTTAGTATGTAGTAATACTTTTGTATATATAATGTTCTCATATTTTTGTTTTAGGGGAGTTTTGTTTAGCTTTGGTTATTTCTTCTTCCTTTTTAATTTTTGGACTTTAAAAATGTTGGTATTTGTTTTTGTTCATTTGGATGCTGTATTACCTTTTATATTACTTGTTTAATTTTGTATTATGATTTGGTGTATTTAGTTTGCTTTTCAGTTTGCTTAATAAAAAATTCCCCTACTCTTTTCGAGAAGTGCCATGGGATGTTTAACATCCACCTGAACTACTACCAATCCAGGCAGATGGGACCTCGCTTTAACGTCTCATCATCTGAAAGACGGCACCTCAGAAGCGCAGCACCCCTCTCATGTTGCACTACAGTGTCAGTACTGGGATATTAACCCAAGTACCAGATGTGAGAACTGAACCCACAGCCCTCTGATCTCCTGGCCTCAGAGGCGAGTGTGCTACCTACTGAGCCACTGACACTGATAATGCATCTAGACTAGATGGGGAGGGCACAGCACCCACCACTGTGGGAGGCTGTGTGCTCCCTACATCTGCCCCACATGCAGTGAGGCTATCTCTGGCATCAGGGGCCATCTGCACAGGCACCTGCATGCTGCATGCCCCTTTATCTGCCATGTCCCCCTTTATTTTGGTGGCATCATCATCCACAGGGTCATCACTGTACGCCCCCCTGTGTGCCAGATGCCAGCACAATGAGGGCATCAGTGATGTCCACTGTGTCTGCAGGGTCATCATCAGACAGATCCAGCAGACCCTCCAGCCATGTGGCAGCATTACCAGCCACAGTATGGACAGTGGCAGAAGGGCCTGATGGGCCCGCCAGCACTGGGGCTGGGGCAAGTGGTGCTGGTGCAGTGGATGGACTGAGGATGGTGGCATCCACTGCAGTTCCCACAACACTGTGCGATGGGCCTGCATCATCGCCTGCAAGGCATCCTGAGCAGCAGTGCCCACAGCTGAGCCTGTGAGGCATGAAGGAGCTGTGAACAGAAAAGGAGATCAAGGTTAGTGCACAGGATGATACTGGCATACAGAATGACATACGGACTTGTACAGTGTCCCACAGTGTCTAGAACCCCTCACCAAGGACACTTTGCACAGCAGCTTGGGATATGGTGGCCTGCAGTGGCTCTTCACTGGGGCTCAGGCAGACATCAACCTGTGTCCTGCCCCCAGTCCACCGCAGGGATGCCTCAATGTGGGCCACCTTCCCTTTTGTCCTGCACATCCCATCATTAAGATGTTTTCGGCACTCTGGGGGGGTTCTGTTGAATTTGCCAATGGCATTCACATGCAGTCTACCACCTTCCAGCCCTCATCCTGTGCCATACAGCTGCTGCCCCTGCCTGTCAGCACATCCCACTTATTGTTGTAGGCCTCGATGAGGACCCACTCCTCATCCTTGGTGAAGATTGGCCGCTACCTGCTGGCAGCACTGTCTCCTCTGGACATTGTTATATCTGTGGGAGGGTACAGACAGTCATTAGGCATGCACATTGTCAACCCCCATGTGTACATGATGACATACAGTGGATGCAGCTGGGCACCCCAGTTGACAGGGCCTGCAGGCACTATACCTGTGTGGGGGTGCATGGTGTGTCATGGCTGTCTGTACTGCATCTGGCATGTGTGGTGGACACACCATGTCCAGTGGCATGACCATGGACCTGTCATCTGTGCCGCATGACCATCACTGCCACTTTACACACTGCACTGTACATGCAGGCACTATTGCTGACAGCGCCCTCCCCCATGTCAGTCTGTGGGACAGTGTGAGGCACAGCATGTTGTGCTGCAGGTGTCCCTGCACATGTGACAGCAGCAACAGACTGTCCACTGGCCATGTCAACATGGGTCTTGGCAACAGTAATCATGGACATTCATCCATACAGCTGGGTCTGTGTGACAGTCTAGTGGCTGTAATATCCAAAAACTCCCTAGGCCGTGCCAGACTCCATGCAGCGTTTGCCCAGTGCACCAACACAGTCCACAAAACATGTAAACAGACATGTACAAATGGATAGTACTCACCTTCAAGGATATTATACCTCTCAGTCACCTGTTCTCAGTGTGTTCTAAGTTGGAAGCATGTATGGCACAGGGCATGCAAATGAGGACTAGGGCAGTGATAATGAGATGCTAAACAGCTGAGATGCCCTTGAATACATTAATAGGCTGTTTTGGGCACATTGTCTGTGAATTGCATAATTGCCCTCAGCTCATCTCAATCTACATGGCACATCTGCTGCATTCGATGCATTTCTGAACAGCGCATTACCACGCAGGTGCAGTGTGTTCGGGCCATCTTCCTGCACTGTGTCTGTTGTATGTCTGCTGCCACAGTACATATGAGTGATCAGCCCAACAGTCGCATTGCAGTCATGCATATAGTGCACATTGCATGGTACTGTCTGTATGCGCATGCACGTCCATCTGCGCAATGCACAATATGCCACCTGTCCATGGTTATAAGCTGATCATGCATTCCATTCCATTGCGTGGCATTGTGCTACTGCGCATCACAGGCACCATGTGCGATGATGTGTGACGACACACACATCATGGTGGACATCTACATATTGCACATGCACAACCTTGTCATGACCCATGACCCCATATTTCCACCATAACATTGCGTATTGTCATGAGCCTGTGGGTGCATGACTGACCAATTGCGCTTCACACTGCTGTGTGCAGGGGACTGCACGTGGCCTAGTGGCACATGTGGCACGATTAGGCTGTTCAGTAGCACAGGCCTCACTTACTTCACTGTTGTGGCCCTGTGTTGTAGACATGCCCAGAGACAGGAGGTCAGGTCCAAGGGCCATGAACTGGTCAGACCTTGAACTGCTTCACCTGGTGGGCCTGGTAATGCTGGTGGAGGGCCAGCTATTTGGGTAGGAGGACCACAGGTGTGGGCTGACATTACAAGGCAGCTGGTGTGATGCACAGGTGTTCCCTCAAAGGGGAACAGTGCAGGCACCGGTATGGAGACCTCGGGTGGAGGATGGTGTTCGGCTGGAGTGGGTGAGGGAGCGTGCATGCAGGGGTGCACTGCCACACCCAGGTATGTATCATGCATACATGTGCGGTACAGGTGCTTGTGGGGTGTGGATGGTGCACAACACAACATCACACTCACATGGGCAATATATAACACACACACTTGTGTGTGGCGGCACCTGCCCTGTGGTGCCTTGTCCTGCATGCCACATGGGGTGGGCCACTCTGCAGTGGTGTATGTATGGGACAGGTACACTGTGTAACACATGTGGTGGGACCACCGGTTGCAGTGCATAACCATGGCTGGGCACTTTGGGGGCTCAGGCCAGGGAGCTGTGTGCAGCTGAACATTGGCAGGCCATTCACCAGTGTTGCACTGGCCGTTTACCCCATCACTGCATGCCCATTCTGGTGTTGGGGGATGTTTGTGGCATGTCATGTCTACTCATGGAAGTTTCTGTCTTTTGCGTCCTGCAGGGCTGAAGAATGCTGGCAGGGGGCCACGGACAGAGCATGGCATGGTGGCCATATGAGTGCAGGTAGGTGGCTATCTTGTGCATGCAGTGTCTGTTGGGTGTGGTGGGCTTCTGCTCTGTGAGGGTCTTGTGTCTGCAATGGCACTTAGTATCTGTTCTCTGTGTTCCTGCTGTAGGTCCCCAGGATGGTCACACTGTGGCAGGACGTGGACGGCCACTGGGAAGTCGCACCGATGTGGGGCCTGGTGGGCAGAGAGCCATCAGGGAGGCATTTCAGCCCATCCTGCGGCAACAGGGGCAGATGATGAGGACAATTGCAGCTCTTGTGCAACTGCTGTTGGCATGTGCCCACTGGCGGGTGCGTGGACGTGTTGCATGGCCACGCCCTTAATTGCATATATTGTATATAGTGAGTTTCCTACTGTTGAGTGTATTTCCAACCTCCCTCCCTACATATGTTGCTGTTCTGGTCCCCATGCCCATCCGCATGTCCTTTCTGCTCCTCTCTATTTCACACCTGTAATTGATGTAGATAGTCCCTCACACCCCATCCCCTGTTCTACATAGACCTGTATATAGTTTTGTTTACCTTTGTATATATTGTTGTTGCTCTTATTGATGGTATTCATTTTTTATATGAAATATTTTCTTATCTGGCATATTGTCTGTGGTCTTTCACTGTTCCTTGGTCCTGGGATTGTTGTCTCCGGCTGTTTACTGCCCCCTTGCTGCCTTATCCCTGTCTGCTCCTGTGTTTATACAGTCTGCTTCCTCCTATCCCCCTCCAGCCTCCGTGTGGACCCACTGTTGCCTGTGGCATGTGGGTGGGCCTCACGTCCTGCTGCTCATGTCTATGCCCCGGTCTGTGTGCGCTGCTTGTGGCATGCATGCATTGCACTGCTGCACTATTGATCTGTGGCCCTGTGTGCGGTGTAATGTGGTTTATTTATTTAATAGACTTTAGGATTACAACCTTTGCATCAGTGACTCAGTTACAAAGGCTCCGCATCAGAAAAAAACAAATACAAACACTTAATACATATAGACATAGAATGGTAGCTAAAGGTTACAGTTTTTTTTTAGTTAACAATATTGCAGAATCAAGATCAGCTATACATTGCAGTGAATGTGTTACAGAGAGCTGTATTTTACAGTTTTCAAGAGAACTATAAGTTTGCTGATAGAGGGAGGGAGTAACAGTTTGATATTTACAGCGAAGTAAAGAATTAGACAGATATCTTGTGAGTGCAGCCAAAGGAGGCATTGTTAATAGGTAATGTTTGGTAGCCCTATCAGTAGGAGCTCAATGGCAGGGTGGTCCCGTAAGATGATAGATAGATGACCCAGCACTAGCTGGTACGTTGGTAGCGCCGTGAAGCGAGAATGTGCTCTGCGAGGGCTGACTTGAAAGGTCCTAATTTGGAGATAGAGGAGATGTCGGAGAGGAGTTCCTAGTACCAGATGGGGTCCCTATGTGGGAATGACATTTGGGCTAAGGAGGTTCTAACCTCTGGGATGGACCACACCTGTCGGCTGGCAGTGCAGGTGTTCACCGAGTGTGGGAGGATAGGATAGAGGCAGAAACCCCCAAGGGGTAAGTCCCAGTGTATTTTCTTTGTGAGGAGACATGTTTGATAAAATAGCCTTTCATCCAGGGTGAGGAGATTGGTCAGGGCATATAGGGTACAAATATGGGTACACTTGTCTGCCCTGGATTGGAGTCTGTACACCTTGTTTATGACCAGGTGGATTTTGTTAAGGGTTGTGTGGTCAGCAACTGGGTAGATAGTGAGCCCACAATTGACTAGGGAGAGGTAGGCAATCCTTGTGCCGACACAATAGAGCCTATCACGGACATTAATGGCTGATGATAGAGTGTCAATGTGTAAATGGAAGAAGAGGCTGGAATCAAATGTAAGGACCAAGTATTTATATGTATGTACCTGTTCTAGAGGAAGGAGAGTGTGGGAGAGGATTGTTAGCTGCGCATTCTTGGCCTTATTCTGTCGGTGGGCAAAGAGCATGGTCTTTGTCTTTTTTACATTGACCACAAGTCTTTGGTCTATGAACCAGTTTTCAGTCTGGTTAAATGCGTGTTGGAGGGAAGACTGCAATACTGTGGGATCTGGGTGTGAGGCAAAAAGAACCGTGTCATCCACATAGAGTAGTAGGTTGCCGGAGCAGGAATTGGGCAAGGTGTTTAGGTGGATGCTGGATAATAGAGGGCCGAGGATGGAGCCCTGGGGAAACCCAGAGTGGACTAGCAGGGTGATGGAGAGAGTGTTGTTTATTTTGACACATTGTGATCTAGCTGTGAGGTAACTGGTAAACCAGGAGACGGGTCCTTGGGACAGACCTATGTGACAGAGTGTTCTTAAGAGTAAGGGTGGGAGACTGTATCAAAGGCCATTGACAGGGGATCTGGAATGGCTGTGTGGCACTGTGGTGGCACTGTGTGCCACCCATTTCACCACGGTGTAGCCCTGTGGCTGCCACACAGCCACAGTTTAGTCACCTGCAGTGTTGGCCTGGCCTAGTGGCCACCATCTTGCTGCTTGCTCTCCCCGCTGTTGTGTAGCACCATGCTGGCAACAGTGTATCTGTTCTGTGTGCCTGCCATGGGCCTGTGTAGGTGTGTCCTGTGCTTTGGGTGTTGTTCTGTATGTCAGTCTCAGTATTGTACCTGATTTGGCCACTGTTGTGCCCTTGCCACTCTGGTTTATCCCTTTGTTCGTGTGTCCCTTTCTCCTTTGTCCCTGCATTGTCCCTGTTGCTCCCACATGCTTTGCTGGGTTGCTCTGTAGTCACTGTTCTGCTCCCTGGGTGGTTGTGTGCATCCAGGATGCGCTGGTGCATCTCCACTTGAGCCATACCCTTACTGTGCAATTCACAGTGGGGTTACTCATGACGCATCCCATGGTGTATCCCTTTGTGCATTGCTCCGAGTTTGGTGGGTGCATCCTATTTGCACTAGCGCATCTCATTTGCACCCAGTACATCTCTTTTGTGAATCCTGCCCAATATCTATACTTGTATTGAGCATCATTTTCACTATACCAAATTGCAAATCTTGAATTGCTTAATCTTACCAGATCCTCTCCCTAGTATTTTTCTATAAGGAGGTTCTCAATATATCCCTGATACTGGTCTGTTATAACAATATTTTTTTGTATCAAGTAGACAAAATACTTCAAGTCCACAGTTGTTAAAATATTTTCTACCTTCACTAGCCAAGGGGATTTCCAACAGCCACTATTTTGCCAGAAATGCTTTTTTTATCAAGGCATTTCCTGGCCATTCTATCCTTTCGTAACTTACAAAAATGTATCAGACAAGATTCAGCTAGAGCTTACAAACTGTGCATCCTAAATTCTGCTCTAACAAAAGTGGCAGGAATTGTCTTAAGAAAACCCAAGGCTGACCTGAGAAGATGTATAATTGGTTGTTCTAATGACGCAATATATTTATGGCCCCAGAGCTCTACCTCATACAAAATGTGTACATTATACTTAGCTTCTGCAGCCCTTAAATGAGATCTAATAGAGGAATCTCCATAACGAATATCAAACCTTCTTAATGCAAAAATTGTGTTGGTCACCTTTTTTTAACAACATGTCATACTGAGCCTTCCATAACATTTTTTTTTGAAAAAATAAGTCCTAAATATGAATACTCATAGGTAATCTGCATCTGATTTGAGTTAATAAACCATTTAGCTTGGCTCTTATTACATCCAAAAATCATAATGTTTGATTTATTCATATTTATCTTTAAAGACATATTATCCTTGGCAGAAGACACCAGGAGAAAGGACTGCTGTGTGACTGAACTTCTCTACTGGGACTATATTGCCCTCCTTCCCTTCCACCCAAAGCTAGTTCTACTTTAATAGGCACAGGATTTGACTGACAACAGGAACTTCCTGTTTGGGAGAAGGAAGTGAGTGATCACAGAGCCACCAAAACCCACCATCCTAGAAGGTCAAAGTAGCTCCCGGCCCCTCTAGCTGCTGGAGATCTGCCTCTGAGCAAAGTAAAGGGTCTACTGAGAAATATAGGATATTCTTGTCTCAGAACAGGACAACCAAGAGCTTAAAGGGCAAACAGGCAGAAAGTAAGGAGAGAGAGAGAGAAAAAAAAAACAGAGGAAAGAGTAAGGATTGCAAACAATTAAGGGGCCAGAAATAATACATAATTGGAGTGGTGCAATGCAGTGGCTGTGGAGCAGCAGTCTTCCGGGAGACCTTCTGGAGGATGTGGTGTTGTCCCATCTGCAGGCACCTCTCTGGGCTGAGGGAGGAGGTTGCTCATCTTCAGGCTGAGTTGGCCAGGATTTGTGGGACCTCCTCTTCCATCCAGGGACCACCAGTGCCACTGCTGTTGCCTCAGAGGTTGCCAAGAAAGAGGAGCGGTTGGACCACAGTGGGCTCAGGGAGGGTGAGGGTGGTGGAACAGAGGCACATCCCTCCAGTTGTACCTCTCCACAATTCCTACACCATTCTGGCAAAGTGTGGTTCCTCTATGGAGGCACCCACAGTGGAGACCAAGGAGGATGCTGGGAACCTCCATAAAGGAGACCCACAGGAGGGTGGCAGGGGACCCTGCAGGGGAAGGAAACAACTCCTGGTGGGGGACTCCATTGTTAGGAAGGTAGAACTGGGGGAGGAAGGGGAGAGTGAGGTAAGGTGCCTGCCTGGTGCCATAGCTTGGAGGGACAGGGAGTGAATCCTCAGGATTGCCGGAGCAGCTGCACAGGGCAGGGAGCTGGATGTCATTGTCCACCTAGGGACAAATGACCTGGCTAAGAAAGGGATTAGAGAAGTGCAGGAAGAGTTTGTGGAATTGGGGAGGGGTCTTAGTCAAGTAGCACGCACGGTAACCTTCTTGGAGGTGCTACCCATCTATGGCATAGGAGAGGCTAGGGTGTTCTGCACCATGGGATTCAATCAGTGGTTGAAAAACTGGTGTGGAGCTCAGGGATTTGGCTTCATTGGGGACTGGGGGTCCACCTGGAGTGATGCAAGCCTATACTGGCATGATGGGCTGCATCTGTCCGGGAGGGGAACCAGGATCCTAGATGATAGGTTTAAATGCTTAATTGGCAAGCATTTAAACTAGCAAGGGGGGAGGCACTGGAAAGGAGCAGGGAAATCCTAGCCCCCCCTAAATAATCACAGTAGTAAGTGAGGCAAACACCAACATAGAGGTGTCGATAGGGAAAAGGGCTGGGGTAAATGGAGAAAGTGACAAAGTTAAGAAGGACAGGGATGGGGCAAAAGGGAGTAAGGCCATCAGGAAATGGAGGGTAATGAGTACCAATGCCCGTAGTCTGGGCAATAAGCTCCATGAGCTGGTGGACTTGATGGAAGAGGGATGCCTGGATATCGTAGCAGTCACAGAAACATGGTACACAGAGAACTATGACTGGGATGTTAACATACCAGGGTACATAACCTACAGGAGAGACAGGCAGGGGAGAAGAGGGGGAGGAGTAGCTCTCTCTGTAAAGGAAGGGATAAAGCAACTGAACAAAAGAGTAAACAGGGAGAGAGGAGGCACTGAGGGTCACCTTGGAGACTGGAAAGGGCACCACAATCCGCACAGGGGTTGTGTACAGACCGCCATGTCAGGGGAGGAATGGACAAGGATATGATAGAAGGCATTCTTAGAATGGCAGAGAAAGGGAGATGCTGTTGATGGGAGACCTGAATATGCCAGATGTTAACTGGAGCACATTTGCTGCAGCCACATCCAAGAGCAGGGCCATTCTTGATGACCTACAGGTGGCAGGCCTCAGACAGCTAGTTTCGGAACCCACTCGTGAAGGAGCAATCTTAGACCTTGTACTCGCAAATGGGGGCAGTGAGAGGATCTCAGATCTAGAAGTGGGTTACCATGTGAGGACAAGTGACCATCAAACAGTGTGGTTCACGTTAAACTCAGCTACAGAGTCAAGCCATACAAAAGTGAGGGTACTGGACTTTAGGAGGGCTGACTTTGGCAAGATGGGAGAGTGCCTCAGAAAAGCACTAGCAAACAGGCTAGAAGGAGGTGTGGAGCAACAATGGGGAATCATCAAAACTGCAATCACAGAGGCAACAAGCCTTCGTGTGAAGCAAATAAACAAATCAAAATGAAAGAAAAAGCCACTATGGTTCTCAAAAGAGGTGGCTGTGAAAGTCAGAAAGAAAAAGGTAACATTCCGGAAGTATAAGGAAACACAGAAGGGGGCAGGACAGAGAGCTGTACCAGTTAAGGCAGAAGGAAGCAGGGAGGGAAGTCAGAATAGCAAAGGCCTAAACTGAGGAAAAGATAGCCAACTCAGTTAAGAAGGGGGATAAAATCTTTTATAGGTACATCAGCAAGTGTAGAAAGACAAAGGGAGGGATAGTGAGGCTGAATAGAATGACTGGTGGGTGGGCAGAGGGGGACAGTGAAAAAGGAGGGATACTGAATGAATATTTCTGCTCAGTATTCACAAAAGAGGAGGGGGAAGTGCCTAATCTAATTAACAGAAGCACGTTTGATAGAGGTCGATCCCAGTCCTTTCACAGAAGAAAGGGTTCTGCAAGAACTCCTAAAACTGAAGGTGGACAAAGCAATGGGTCCTGATGGAATTCACCCCAGAATTCTAAAACAATTAAGGGAGGAACTAGTGAAACCACTGGCTACTCTTTTTAATAAATCATGGGAGGATGGTGTGGTACCCGAGGACTGGAGGAAGGTGGATGTGATTCCCCTTCACAAAAGTGGGACCAAGACAGAGGCAGGAAACTACAGACCGTCAGTCTGACCTCTGTGGTAGGAAAGTTATGAGTCACTTCTGAAGGAAAGAATAGTTTAGAACCTAGAGGCCACTGGAGCACAGGACCCAAGGCAGCATGGGTTCACAGTGGAAAGGTCATGTCAGAGCAGAATCTAATGGATTTCTTGACTGGGTGACCAAAGTAGCAGACCAGGGAGGGCTGTGGACATGCCTACCTAGACTTTAGCAAGGCATTTGACACAGTCCCACACAAAGATTAATAGTCAAATTAACCAGCCTGGGAGTGGGTCCCAGGGTGGTAGCCTGAGTAAAACATTGGCTGCACAACAGGACACAGAACGTAATTGTAAATGGAGTCCACTCTGAAGAAAGAGGGGTTACTAGTGGGGTACCGCAGGGTTCAGTATTGGGTCCAGTCCTTTTTAATGTCTTCATCAGTGACATTGCAGAGGGACTGGAAGGAAAAGTATGCCTTTTTGCAGATGACACAAAGATCTGCAACAGGGTTGATGCACAAGAGCGTGGAAAGGATGAAAAGGGACTTGGCAAGGTTGGAGGAATGGTCAGAGTATGGCAACTAGGATTCAATGCAAAGAAGTGCAAAATAATGCACCTGGGAAACAAGAACCCAGGGGAAGAATACACAATGGGTGGGGAGGTAGTAACAACAACAAAAAGGAAAGAGACCTGGGTAATCATATCAGATGACCTTAAGGTTGGCAAGCAATGTGAGAAGACAGTAGGGAGGGCTGGGGGTATACTGGGATGTATAGGGAGAGGCATCAGCAGCAGAAAACAGGAAGCTGTTATCCCTCTGTATAGGCAGTTGGTGAGACCCCATCTGGAGTACTGTGTCCATTTCTGGAGACCCCATCTCCGCAAGGACATAGACAGGATAGAGGTAGTCCAGAAGAGGGCAACTAAAATGGTGCAGGGTCTGCAAGAGAAGCCATATGAGGAGAGACTAAAGGAGCTTAATATGTATACCCTTGAGGAAAGAAGGGAGAGGGGGGACATGATAGAAACTTTTAAGTACCTCAGTGGAATCAACAAAGTCCAAGAGGGTAGCATCTTTCAGAAAAAGAGATGTGCAAGAACAAGGGGACACAATTTAAAGATAGAAGGAGGGCGGTTCAGGGGCAATGTGAGGAAGTATTATTTCACAGAGAGGGTAGTGGAAGCATGGAACAGCCTTCCTGAGGAGGTTGTGGGGTCTAAAACTGTGGGAGAATTCAAGAATGCATGGGACAGACATAAGGCAATTCTTATGGGGGGTAGGAAGAAATAGGCTGTTGGTTAACTAGGATCTGCGGCCTATCCTGTAGGTAGGGAAATGGGCAGACTAGATGGGCCAAGCGGTCCTTATCTGCCATCAAAGTCTATGTTTCTATGTTTCTATCCTCAAATATCCATATTATGTTCAATTTTTTTTTTTGTGGACCAGATGGAGATAATGATAAAATTACAACCTTAACTGCATATGCAAGTACCGGATAACAGTCAGAGCCTATTTTTTTGGCAAATCTAAATAGGGCACATCTAGATTTAAAGTAACTTTCTAATATATACTGCAAACAATGTAATATATCCTTGCCTTACCATTGTATTTGTTATAAATTTTTGGGAAAAATTCCCTGCCAAGTCTGTTCTAACTTGAGCCCATGAGTTAGAATAATTATATTACATTTATTGTTATCAAGGAAATACCCCAGTCTGCCATACCATCTCACAATTTACTCCTATTTACTGTATAAAATGCAGTGGTAAAATCCATTAACACAGCATATATTTTCTAATGCCTTAATTTAATATGCTTTTCACATAAATGATGAAGAACAAAACAATTGTCCATTGTTGAAAATTGCTAACAAAATCCTGCCTGCACCCTTTCTACCAATAATCTAGTTAACAAAACTCTGGCAAACATTTTACCTATGATATCAATTAGGAAATGGGCCTATCATTTCCTGGGTCTTGTTTGTCCCTTTATACATTGGTTGTGCACATGTGCAAGCCAACATATTGTGGCAATAGGAAATTTTGGGGTGTGTGTCGCTGCCGAGCCTGTTGCAGTACACAAAACTAGGGGTTTGGAATGAGCTTGGCAGTCTACACCAATGACCACTCGGTGTGATCCTGACGCAGCTCTCTGCTGGGTGGGCTGAACGGTCATGCGCTTCAAAGGACTGAAGCCGCTCCAGTCAGATAGGGCTTCAGTCCTTTTATTTGCATAAAGTGGAGGGCTACCGGACAGACAGGGAAATCAAGCACCCAGCAGAGCACCAGCCGGCACTGTTGCTCCTGTAAGTACAGTGCAGTGCTTTTCTAAACATTTCTCTGAGCTGAGCTGCAATGCCTACTGTGAGATGGGAAGCTGATAAAACAGTGACCAGGAAGTTTGCTTCCCCCAAGGTGACCATTTCTGCCACTGCTGCCACAGTACCTCCATTTATCTTTGCTGACATCAGAGGGCCCAATCCCGTGTTGGCAGTGGAAGAACCTCCCAAAAGAATGGGACACTAGGGCCAATCCCAGTGTCCCCAGTCAGAATCCCCATCCCTAGCAGTTCAGGACACTGGGAAGCACATCCCTAGTGTCCCCAGTTGTTAATACCCCCACCACCACTGTGGAACACTGGGGAGACCACACTCAGTGTCCCAAAACATTCCTGTCCCTAAAAAGAAAACTGTCCCCAACATCTTTACTATTTTTTAACCCTGTAAAAAGAAATGGTCCCTCATCATCTCCCCATCCTCCATCCCCATCCCGACCCTCCTCTGCATGCCCACATCCTTACCCCCTTACCCCATACTTACCACTGGAGGTCAAGCGTTGTCATCTTCTGGACCAGTACAAGTCTGCACTCTTCAAAGCTAAACTGGAAACTGAAAAATCAAGGTAAACAATGTATAATAGCTGTCAATGGTGGTTTCAATTTAAAGGCACATGCCTGTAGTTGTATAGGGGAAGAGCCCCTTCCCCATACCCTACATAAACCAACAAGCTAACTACAGCTCTGCTTAGAACGAGTCGCACTCACTGCACTCGCTCCATGCTGCATGCTCTGGCTTGTCCCCCTCCTTTCCCTGCCTTGCTGTGCTCCTTTCTTGCCTTGTTTTCTCCTTTTGTTTTCTCTCCCCCCCTGCCTGCCCTCCCTCCCATATTGCCGTTTGTTTTCTTTATTTTGGGGGGGGTCTTTCCTGCCTCTAGCTGCAGCACCGCATTAGTGCTGTCCTCCTTGCCCTTTCAGTTCCTCGGTGGATCTCCTCTACTTGCCTCTGGATTGCTTCTCTGCCAATATTTCCCTGTCACCGCTTCAACGCTTATATCTCAGCTCCTTCAGCATGACACCCATTTTACTCTTATTCACTTGGACATACTGAGGTTAACACTGTGGATGTCAGGGCCACAATGCACATTCCACTGATCAGTGAACCTTTTCCATTCCGCTCCTACCATGCTCGGCCAGGAGGTTTGTGCTGTAACAATTAAGCGAGCAACCTAACCACGTTTGTTGAGCGACTCCACATACAACTAATATATAGTAATACTTCACCAAGCAATTGGGACTTTAAAACAATGACCAGAGCCAACATGTATACTGCAGGCTCTGCAGAACATAACCAGATAAATCTCAGTTATTTCTTGGTACTGGGCTACAACAAACCTGCAAGACTCTACCCAGCAAAGTTTTGAAAGCCTCTTAAAAGATTGCAGACTTGTTTAAACAAAGGCATGCCAGCCCTGAGAAAATGCTCAACATACTTGTTCACTGATTACTTGCTGACCGCTCCGCATAACCTGGAAGTCACTGTAGCTGTAGCTTGGCTTCCTACGGACCGCCATTCGGGCCAGGCGCCCTATGTTCCAGCCACATTGTGCTGCTTCTATACCCATTGTTCTATGAAGGGATGACTTACAATACTTGAATATGTCCACTAGAGGAGCCTTAACCTTTATTCTCCTTGCACTGCGAATGAATGATCAACAAACCTAAGCTACGATGTCTTTTCTATTTGTGGACTCTAGAGAGTATGCTGTCACTGTAGCATAACTCCAACTTGGATACCCTACTGTAGGAAGCAGCAACACATTAACGATTCCTTTATGTCATGCACAGTACTCTACTATCTACAGCTTACTATAATCATAGTGCAGGCCAACTTCCTTGCTTCTAGTACTCCAGCTCCATCTGCTTCTTACAACACAAAGTTATTTCTGCTTCCAGTTCCCTGACATCGATAACGAATACTGGATCTTGCCATTGAACTCTGGATGTCGCAGCTAACTTTGCTTCTCTCCTTTCTTCTGCCCTTAACTGCCGTATTCCATTGTGGATTACCTACCAAACCATGACTTAGGATATTATTTTACTATCCCTGGATACTTACCTTAATTCTTCACTTTGTCCTCTCCTTCCTCACTTTTCGGCTGACCTCCGTGTGGTCCAGCTGTACTGGCTACCTTTTGGAGCTTAGTTGCCTCTCTATACTTATCTTACCAGCTGACCTATGTGTGGTCCAGCTGTGCATGCAAGTTTACATGGGGCTAGCTGCCATTCTTTACTTATGCTACCTTACCAGCAGATCTCGTCTGATCCAGATACATGCTAGCCTTCTTAGGCTTAGCTACTACTTTATTACTCACCGGCTGACACATGCTGATAACATACCTCCTATGGTCCATCAGCTGACCCGCATATGATCTAGCCATGCTACCTTATCTCATTGGGCTCAACTCCCTCTCATTCCCTTTGATGCTTCCTATGGAGCTGCTCATTCATCCAGTCAAACCTCTCCAAATCACGCTTCCTACAGCTCCTGTTTCCACTGAACTACTGTATTTCTGGAGTACATTAAGTTAACCACCTCAATTCCCATGGATGCTTCTCATCAAACTATTTCACCTCCTTCGGAGTTACTACCATCTCTGCCAGAACTTTCTGCTAAGTTCCATTCCATATTGCCTTAACTGATGCCTAAGACATCTATTTACAGTTTTGGGATGCTTATTGCCTCTGGTTGAGTTGCCAGTTCATCCTCCTAAGTATCTTCACTGCAAACCCTTCCAACCTCAATCTTCAGGATACAACAGTCTACAGCACCCTTCACAGCTCTCATAAGTCTGCCCTAATCTACATTACTACTTGGCTCCAAACTGACTCAAGATATGTTACCATTTGCAATATCTTTATAATGTATTCCTTACTGCTTCACTGCTATTCTGCATTTCATGCAGCTTGACATTACTGTTACCTTATCTACCACTGCCTTAGAACCTGTCTCACCCATCGGGCTGGAGGTTCACCACATTGCACTTCAAAGACCTGCACCCTTCGGGCCCAGGGGTCCCTCAATCTTCTATTATCACTTCATAATTGCCTGCTCTATGACCTGCTTTGCCATCAGCCTGGGAGTTTAATTACTTCTACTCTACACTTGCCTTGCCCAGCTCAGGGCCTGGAAGTCCATTCTACTGCATCTACCTGCAGCTGTGTCTGCCAAACTTAGGAGCTCCTTTACCATGGACTCACATCTGGATTTGTTTAGTCATTCGTCTTCTATTCTTTGGATGCCTCTGCCTTGCCGCTTCAATCATATGAATTACTGCTACTACTACTCCTACAGGACTTCGTTGAGATGATCCAAAGACTTAAATACCATGATTTGCCCTATGCTTCTTGGACCTTGTGACACTGCTAGTCATTCAACTTCAGCCTCTTCAGTCATCACCATTTATTACTCACAAGCTCATCTATTCAGGACTTGTCAGACTATTCTTACCAAGTCAATTCTAGTTTTCGTACTATTCTGGCTTTTTCACCGTGGTTATCTTCATTATGCAACTATTTGGATCCCAGATGAAGTTCTTCAATTCCTGAGCTGTTACCATTTCTTCATACCCTTGCTGTATACCGTACATAAGCGATGCAATACTACTCCCCTGCTACTACGTCTGCGATATGCAGCTTTACTTACTACTACAACTGACCTATATACAGGTTCACTTATTTACACTATTTGCTCATATTACCTGCTTTGCCCTTACAAGGCCTAGAGGTTCATTAAGACCAATTCCCTATTCTACAATCTACTTCCCCTATCGAGATCTGGAGGTACATTTAACTTCTGTCTACATATTCTAACTAAGATCTATACCTAATTCACTTACCTGCTTCCACTCTGGATCAGAGATTCCTATTGCTCAGCCCTCTCCAGATCACGCAGCATGTGCCCAGTTCTTGTGCTTCATCACCAAGGCCTTCTTTTGCAAAGCTTGCCAAAAGGAATATGAACTGCCTTCCTCCTACTCTGGACATGGACACTTAGACTTTTGGTTACTGGTTCTCCTTGCATAAGCCATCCTTACCTGCTGGAACATTTCACTAATATAACTTCGGAGCTTCGAATTATTATTATCGACCATGGATTCCAGTTTACCACCATTCTGTTCTGGACATGGATTCTCAGACTTGGAATTGCTAAAAGGATGCTGCTACATTCATCAACCGGAATATTCAGTACTTATTCAGCTCTCGCATCACTGGATCAGGCTCTTGAATGTTGGAATTCGAATTAGCTTAATATTGTTATTTAGGATTATTCTCCTTTAGTATGCCCAGAATGACGGGCAGGCCAGTAGCCATGGGTCCTCAGAGGTTTCCCCCAAAGGCATTTTTTCCTCTCCTGCGTGCTACTGGTCACACTCTCCGGAGTTGGAGGAGATAATGCATTTAAGAATGCATGGGATAGACATAAAGGAATTCTGGAGGTCATGGGTAAGGGGCAACAGACTTCTAGGAAAACATAAACTGAACTTACAGGCTCAAATGGGCAGACTGGGTGGGCCATAGGACCTTATCTGCCAACACTGTCTATGTATGTATCTATAATCATTTGATATTTTTTATTCTTTTGGGGGTCTCATACTACTGGACTATGCATTCTTTTACGGTGGGATACAGAGTAAGGCCAAACCAATACCAAGCCATAACACATTATTCATCAGCTCAAGCATCTAAGCACCTTGCATAAGACTATTCAGCTCGCTTATACTATAATCGCTGACTGTATAACTATGTCCAAAGTACCTAAACATCTGATGAGCATTATCCTACTTACTGATCTGGCCTCTGTATCCAAGCAAGACCTACATTATTCAGCTACAGTATGTAACATAAGTACTGAGCTCTGAACCATCATACAACTTGTGTTGATATTTCAGTCATTTTTTGAGATTTGTGCACCAAATTTTCAACATGGGGTTCTTGGGACCCCACCTCATAAACACTTCATGAATGCTGCATGGAATCATCTTTCAGGACTGATTAACAAAACAACAGTGCCAATTTTCATTAGGTGGGGTCCAAAAAAGCTCATGTTGAACATTTGGTGTAAAAATACTGAAAATGGCTGAGTTACATGCTTGTTATTGAAATTTTCTCGATACAGCACGAACTTTGGTTATTTTTAATATTTTGACTCCACATTTTCAACATAGCCATTGTTTCACACCGCCTCGTGAACAGTAATGCTGTCATTTTCATATCCTGCCTGAAACATATTTTCGCACCAGTGGCGTGGAATGACGCAGTTACTGCAGTGAAATCACCTTTGGGATAGAGTACTGAAATGATAGTGCCACCGCTCATGAGGTGGGGTCCCAAAAGCCCATGCTGATAATTTGGAGCAAAATGCCAACAAACGCCCAAGTTACATGAACTCGTTTAAATTTCCTACACACAAGCATAATTTGGTAAATTTTTATTATTATCACTCCAAATTATCAACATAGCCATTTTTCCACACTGCCTCATGATCAGTATAGCTGTCATTTCTCACATCCTGCACAAAACCTGTTCTCACACCTGTGGCCTGGAATGGCGCAGTTGCAGCGTTAATCCACCTTTCAGGATTGAATAACCAAATGATAGAACCACTGTCACATGAGGCAGGGTCAAAAAAGTCCAGGATGAAAATTGGGAGCAAAATACCAACAAATGGTAGAATTACATGCACTTGTTGAAATTTTCCTATGTCAGGGCGTAATGTTGTCAATTTTTATATTATGACTCCAAATTTTCTGCCTAAGCTGTTTTTCACACAACCTCATGAAATAGTACAGCTGTCATTTCACATATCCTACACAAAACGAGTTTCTGCATCTGTGGTTCAGAAGGGTGTTTTGCTGTGGATTATGAAATGTTCACCTACTGGGTTTATGAGGTATGGTGGTAAGAAGACTGTTGAAAATTTGGGGTCAAAATGTGAAAATTACATAAGCAGGGGTGTCACCTGCAGAAGGAGGGAGATAGTGATGTTGTTATATAAAACCCTGGTAAGACCTTACAGTGGGTAGGTTGTGTCAGATGAATGTAATAGATTTCTTTGATTGGGTGATGAGGAAGTTAATCAAGGGAGCCATGGACATCACCTACCTCAGTTTCAGCATGAGCTTTGACACCATCTCACATAGAAGCTTGTTAACAAGATTGGTAGTCTGAGGCACGTAAACAAGGTGGTGAACTGAGTTAGGAACTGGCTAACAGACAGGAGACAGAAGGTATTGGTAAATAGGGTACAATCTGGGGAAGGGATGACCAGCAGGGGCACCCCAGTAATCAGTCCTTGGGACAGTCCTGGTCATTGTCTTGATTAGTGACATTGCAGAGGGGCTGGAAGGAAAGGTCTGCCTGTTTGCAGATGACACCAAGATCTGCAAAAGGGTGGATACTCCAGAAGGGGTGGATAAAATGAGAAAGGACCTAGGCAGGCTTGAGAAATGGTCTGAGGAGTGGCAACTGAGGTTTAAATCAAAGAACTGCAAAATTATGCACCTGGGGCATAGAAACCCTGGGAGAGCTACAGGATGGGGGCAGTTGCTGACAGTCACCAAGGAATAAAGGGATATGGGAGGTCATAATTTCACATGACTTGAAAATGTCAATGCAGACTACAAAGGCAGCGGGCATGACCAGTGGCATGCTGGGGTGCATAAGCAGGGATATCACCAGCAAAAGGAGGTAGGTTGTGATGACATTATATAAAACCCTGGTCAGATCTCATATGGAGTACTGTGTGCAGTTCTGGAGGCCGCACTTTGAAAGGGCATAAACAGGCTAGAGATGGTCCAGAAAAGGGCGACTAATATGGTACAGGGCTTGCACCATAAAACTTGCAGGAACAGATTAAGGGATCTCAATATGTACTTACTGGAGGAGAGGAGGAAGAAAGGGGACGTTATAGAAACATTCAGGTACCTCAAGGGATAAATGAGGTGCAAGGGTGATACATCTTCCAGTACAGGAGTACAAGAATGAAGGGGCATGACATGAAATTGGAAGGAGGCACGATAAGAAGGAATGTGAGGAAGGTTTTCTTCATGGAGAAGGTAGTGGACACATGGAATGGTCTGCCACAGAAGGTAGTGGAAGCGACTACTGTGGGTGGATTTAAACATGCATGCGACAAGCATAGAAGAACCACAGAGGTAAAGTAGAGGGAGGGTCAGAAGTCATAATCAAGTACAGGGCTTATGGGCAGAATGGATGAGCCCTAGAGTACTTATCTGCCTACTATTTCAATGTTTCTATGTCTGTAAGCACTTCCACACCTACATACATATGCATCTATGCAGGAATTTGAGCACAGGGTTCAATACTATTATGCTATCTCAAAAAGTAAGGAAATTAATTGCAAAAACTTTGTTAATGCATCAGCATGGGGTCTCCAGCACCACTTCCCTTCTCTTACAACAGTGCTGACCCTCATCTTACACCTGATTTTCCACACTGTTTACTGTGCTCTGACAACTATTACAAACAACCTTCCCTATCAATTTATGTCAATACCCTATGGTACTCATAATGTTTCCCTTTATTAGTCCCAGCATTCATGTACCCTGCTCAATATACCAACTCTGATTTCACCTCATTTACCAAGGACAATTAGATGAAAACAGAAAAGGACCTCCTGGTCCACCTACTATAGTCTGCTGTAAGGTCCCTGCCTACTATTCTACCATAGATCCTAATTGATCATGGTATAAAGGGGCAGTCCCCTGGCACCATATTGTTGATCTGGGTTCATCATATCTGATGACCTGATGGTAGCAAAGCAGTGTGATAAGGCAGTAGGAATGGCTAGTAAGATGCTGGGGTGCACAGACAGGGGTATCACCTGCAGAAAAAGGGAGGCAGCGTTACCGCTATATAGATCAATGGTGAAGCCACACGTGGGGTGGTGCTGCAATGTGGGAGGTCTTGTGGGTATGCAAACTAGACTCGCCATTGGGCTTTTGGAAAACATCAAATTGTTTAACAAGCAACCAACGTTTGCCATTTACAAATGCTTATTTATATATGGGGACAATCACTCCCTCCTCCACTGCTTCATTGAATTTCTTCACTTTGACATTCAGAGCACTGGGCAGAAATCACATCGCATCAACACCATCTTGGGCCTTCATGAGAGCTTTGCTTTAATTAAACAGTCAGATTCCATTTTTTTGTGCTCTGTATCTTGAAAACCAAACAAGGTGCCATTACAAAACATTTCACATCTTGAGACTGTGACAGTCTGACCACACTTGCCAAATTGTTGGCTATATCGTCACATTATACCAATGTTATTAAGGTGCAGATATTGGTGTTTAACATGAAACAGCCTACTCAACACTAACTATAGGGGCGCTACCAAGAAACAGGAGTGGGGTTAAAAATGACAAGCTAAAAAGATATCTTGGTGACATCAGTAACAATCAAAATATATTGCTGATACCATTATCACAATGGCTGTTTTAGGGTTATCTCTTCACAGCGGAATACTGAATCAATCAGAAGCAGCTTTCACAATGCTGATGATATTACAATGCCTACTGCACCACTGATGCCAGCTATTTGAATCAATGAAAAAACAGCAACATCTTCAAAACTAAGCTATAATTATAAAAATAGACAATGATGACAGAAAAGACCAGAGGTCCATCTAGTCTGCCAAAGTTCCCTATAATCCCTGGAACCTACTGTTGCTCTGGGGTACTATCCCTCCCCATCCTCCCTCTATTCTCCTCTTTGATTCTGCCATCCCCAGTAACCACTATTCCCTTCATTATGTCCCAGCCCTGCTTGAATCCCCTGACTGTTTTCACACCCAGCACCTCAGTGGACAGAGTGTTCCAAGGTTCCACCACCCTTTCCATAAAGTAGTACTTCCTCACATCACTCCTGAACCTACCTTCTGTTAATTTCTATTCATGTCCACATGACTGCAAATTGGTATTCAGCTAAATAGTTTCCTGCAGTTCATTTTGTTAATTCCTTTGAGGAACTTGAAGGTCTCTGTCATATCTCCCCTCTCCCTTCTGGTCTCCAGTGAGTATATATTTAGTGCCTTGAGGCGCTCCTGATAGGATCTTCTCTGCTGTCCCTGAATCATTTTTGTTACTCTGCACTGCAATTTCTCCAACCTATCATTATCCTTTCTGAGGTGAGGACTCCAGAACTGGACACAGTACTCTAGGTGAGGCCTCACCACGAATCTGTAGAGAGGAAGTATTACATCTTTTCTTCTGTTATCAATATCCCTCCCGATACATCCCAGCATTCTGTTAACCTTGTTAAAGGCCTTGTTGCACTGACTCGACTACTTAAGTGAGCTGCTAATAACTCACAGATCCCATTCCTCAGCTGTAGTGCTAAGCTCTCTCTCTCCCAACCAGTACTCTGCCTTGGGGTTCTTTTTCCTTAGGTGCATTACCTTGCATTTTCTAGCATTGAATTTCAACTACAGACCTTTGACCACCTCTCTAGCTTTTGTAGGTCTCTCTGCATTTCACTACTTCTCATTACTATCACACCTGCAACATAGTTTTGTGTCCTCTGCAGACACAACCTGCCTAGTTCCTTCTCCAATGTCACTAATGAACATGTTGAAGAGGATCGGACCCAAGACTGACCCCTGTGGAACCCCACTCATAACCTTCCTCTCCTCTGATTTAACCCCCATTGACCACCACCCTCTGCTGCCTCCCATGTAGGCAATTATCCACCCAGTTCACTATAGGTTTAGCTGTACCAGGTCTTCCATCTTTTTGAGCAATTGTTGGTGAGGTACTGAGTCAAAAGCCTTGCTGAAGTCAAAGTACAGCAGATCCAGAGCAAGGTCCTTGTCTAATTCCTTTGTCACCAAGTCAAAGGAAACTATCAGATTAGTCTGTCAAGGTCTTCCTGCCACAAAACGGTGCTGTTTACTATCCTGGAGCCTGTTGCTCTCCAGGTAGTCTATAAGGTCCTGTTTGATCAGTGACTCCATCAGCTTCCCTATGATAGAGGTTAGACTGACAAGCTTGTAATTCTCTTGTTGGTCCTTCTCCTCCCCCACTTATGAAGCGGTACAACATCTGCCACCTTCCAGTCCCTTGGAACTTCCCCAGACCTAAGTAAGCTGTTGAGCAGACATACCAGTGGTTTAGCCAGCTCTACTTCTAATTCCCTGAGTACCCTTAAATGCAACCCATTTGGTCCCGAGGCCTTACTATCTTAAGAGCAGTTAACCCTTTCAGAACCCTTTCACTAGTAAACAATGGCTCTCTTATTTCTGGGATTCCCTTAGTGGCCACTTTGATGCCAGTCTCCGGCATTTGGCATTTTACTTACATATGACCATACAAAGTTGCCAAGCAGAAAAAGCCCACTGGTATATCAAGTCTGCCTGACTGTGCAGCTCTTAGTTTCATATCACTACAGCTGCCCCACCCCCACCCCAAATCACTTCCTCTCCTCTTTCCTGATTCTTCCCCCTTTGTGTTCTTGTCTGTACTAACCCTGCCCTTGCTCTATCCAACCCACTTAAAACTACTCACTGTCCTTTGAGCGATTAACTCCTCCAGCAGTGTGTTCCAACCCACCACCACCGTCTCTGTGAAGGAGTGCCTCCTCATCTCCCTTCTAAACCTTCCCCCTTCCAACTTTAGACTGTGCCTCCTAGTGATCATTTCCCCCTTTAAGCTGAACAATCCTCCCTCCCTGACTTTGTTTATGCCTTTCAAGTACTTAAAGGTCTCTATCATGTCCTCTCTTTACCTTCTGTCTTCCAGTGAGTACATGTTGAGCTCCTTCAATCTTTCCCAATATGGCAGCTCTCCTTATTGTAGCCCTACGCTGCACCCTCTCCAGTAATCTTACATCCTTTTTGAGGTATGAGCACCGGTACTATACACAACACTCCAGGTGTGACCTCACCAATGATCTATACAATGGTGGGATGACCTCCCCCTTTTGAGAGTTGATCCCTCTGGCAATGCACCTGAGCATCTTATTGCCCTTGCTGCCACCCTCCTACACTGTGCTGATACCTTCATGTATTCTGTGACTATTACCCCAGGTCCCTTTCGCCTGCTGAGTGTTACCTGCACTTTCCCCGCCAGTAGCTGTTCCTGGGATTTCTGGATCCAAGGTGCATGACCTTGCACTTCTTAGCATTAAACCCTAACTGCCACTCCCTAGACCTGTGTTTAAGTTTAGCTAGATCCTCTCTGAGTGCCTGCCTCTCTTCCTCATTGTCCACTTTTGCACAAATCTTAGTGTCATCTGCAAACAGGCTGATCTTACTCTTGACTTCCTCTGCAATATCTCCATCGAAGACATTGAACAAAACAGGGCCCAGCACTGAACCCTGGGGTACCCCACTCATTACTGACCTTGGCTTGGATGTCTCCCCCTTACAACTACCCTCTGTTGTTTGCCCTGCAGACAGCTCTCAACCCACTCCATCAGTTTTTCCCCCACCCCAATGTCCCTCAGCTTGCTCATTAACCTCCTGTGCAGCACTGAGTCGAAGGCCTTGCTGAAGTTCAGATGCAGGACATCCACAGCATGGCCTTCATCAACCACCCTAGTGACCCAGTTAAAGAAGTCAATCAGATAGTTTAGAAGATCTTCTTGTGATAAACCCATGATGTCTCATCCTGCAGACCATTGTTGTCTAGAAAGGATATCAACCTCTCCTTCAGAATGGTCTCCATCAACTACCCCACTATGGAAGTCAAGCTCACCATTCTGTAGTTAACTGGTTGGTCCTTGGGTCCACTCTTGTGAAGGGGTACCACGTAAGCCATCCTCCAGTTTCTGGGTACATTCCCCATCTCCAAGGAGGTGTTGAACAGGTCCATCAGAGGCCTGCCAGCACCTCTGCCAGTTCCTTCAGGACCCTTGGGTGTACACAATCTAGTCCTGGTGCCTTGTCCACCACAGGCTTTAAGGCCATTCAGAACTCTATCATTTTGGTTGACCATATCTGTTATCTCTGCCCCCCCTCCACCCTTGCCCCTTTTTCCCTGCAGTATTGGGCCATCCCTTTATTTTGTGAACACAGAGCAGAAATATTCATTGAGTGCCTCTGCCTGATCTTCCCCTTGTTCCGCCCATTCCCCTCTCTCGATTCTAACAATGTCATCCCTACAACTCCTCTTCTCCCCTTATCTATTTAAAGAACCCCTTTTCCCCTTCTCTGATCTCCTGAGCCAACTTCAGATCCTTTGCTGCCTTGGCTACCCTAACTGACCTGGTCACCTCCTAGATGCTTTTATGAACACTTCTCATCCTCACACCAGATTTGTTGAACTTTAAGAGGCCAATCTTTTCCCTCACCTTCCCTCCACCTCCTTGATGAGCCAGCTAGGTTTTTGACCTGGACTGCCTTCTCTGAGATTTGGCACATGTGTTTATGGCATCATTTAGCCCCTTCTAATGATTGCCCACTTCTGTTCAACATCCATCCCTGGGTTAATTTCATCCTTTAATTTGTAAAGTACTGTTTGCGTATATCAAATATACAATAGCCTGACTCAAAATAGGCAATTTATCTTCACTTGTGAGTGGGTAGAAATTTCAGAATTCACTTGTAGCTTTGCCACTCATGAGTTATGGTCCTGCCCTTACACTTTAAAATAATTTGTGTTTTGAGTCAGCCATTGCATCACACACACACATATAGATATATATATATATATATATATATATATATATATATATATATATATATATATACACATATACAGTATATATATATATATAGGCCTTATAAAAATGTAATTAATGCATCAGTTAGGGTTGTCATTACAATAACAAATGTTTGAGAATTTGATGTTGGGATAACCAACCCCTGCTTCCACACCCTACCCCACTATCCCACACCAACAGGTGTGGAGGATGTGCTAGGTTCTTAGCCTAACTCTCACTCCATTCCATTTGTAAAGAGCTGAGTGGTATAATATAGGACTATGGAGTGAGGAGTTAAGGCTGACAACTCCAAGGCACACCCTATTGCCTGTTGTGGAAAGTGGGGATGAGATGTGATGAGGGTTGATAACCTAATATCAAATTTCCAAACTTTTGTTGCTGTAATGACAACCCTAACTGATGCAGTAATGAAGTTTTTGCAGTGAATTTCCTTCCTTTTGAGAAAGAATGTTGCTCATATGTGGTTGTGGTCCCATCATGCATGCATTTTGTAATTGTCTCTGATTTTCATGTGTGAGCACAGGGACTGGAAGGCCCTGCACTCCAATCTATTATGAATTGTACTGCTATTTTAATGATATCACATCTCTGTGGGTAGGGCCCTGTACTCCCATTATTGCATAATGGGATCCAAATGTGGGAACGCAGGGCTTGCCATGTACCAATAAGTACAGAGACATACTGTAGTGTATGCCTAGAGCCAGTCCAGGTAACCCTTGTGCTGCAAATGTTGCAACATCTCAGGAACCATAGGAACTTTGGAAAAAATTTCTTCATAGTTGTATTCATGGCCTAGCCACCTCCACGCATACTTAAAGGTGTACTAAGCTGCGCTTATCAAAGAAATCTGTATCTCAAACTGTTTTCGAGATATAGCCACTGAAAGGTGTCAAAACCACCACAATGTTATCCTATGGGGAAATTTGCAACTTTGAGTGCTGTAACTATGGAACCATTTCTTCAACAAACTAGCAAACAGCTCTCATCTGTGGGGAAGGGCTTGACACCCTGCAAATTTTAGCCCAAAATTCCTAACCGTTTCTTGCTATAGAAGCAGCAAAGAAACTGTAGGAGCAAAGGCTTTCTACCCTGAAAATTTCAGACCACAACCTAAACCATTTCTGAGATCCAGGTGGACAAAGAAATGTCAAAAAACGAGATTTTTCTGTTTTTTAACACTCCATATCTCAGAAACCACACAATGGATTCCAAAATGTGGTGGATCAAAGATACCTACCCTAGACATTATGCATGCAAAATTGCATGCAAATCCATTGAACCAGTTATTAACATTCAAAATACAGTTTTAACATAGAAGTTACTTTTCAACCTAACTATATAATATATACATATATTATATATAGATATTATACATATATATATATATATATATATATATATATAATTATTTACAAAAAACTGTGTTTATGAAACATTTAGGGTTGAGGCTATAGTGAAAAAAGTAGGAAATGTGGTTTGAGGGTTTTGACCTAAACCCCACCCCACCCTACAACAAATCAGGAGTGCAGTCTTCCTTGGGGTTGTCAACCTAAAGCTCTCCCATTAGGTGTGTATGTTTCTGGTATGTACAGAATGGGTTGTGCTTTATGGTTGATAACACCAAGGAAACTACACCCTGATTTGTTGTAGAGATGAGGGTGGGGTTTGAGGTTTGGATAATCTAAAACCACAATTGCCTACTTTTTGCTGTAGCCACAACCCTAAATGTTGTATTAACACAGTTTTATTTTTGCAGAGAATTTCCTTACTTTTTCAGATTGTGTATTTGTAGCCCCATTTGTCTATGGGAGTGCAGGGCCTGGCATTCCAGTCCCTCCTTAGATGCGTACCAAAATTGTCAGCATAGCCTTCTTATTACCCCACCTCATAAAGCCAGTAATGAAAATTTTGAAATCCTCACCAAAACGTTATTCCGTTCTGCTGCAACGCTGTTGCATACTACAGATGTGAAAACAGTTTCATCAAGGTTTGAGAAATGTCAGCTATCACATTCATGAGGTGGTATAAAAAGATGGTTATGCTGAAAATTTGGGGTCAAAATATTTAAAATTGCCAAAGTTACAAGTGATTGTAGAAAATGAACACATGCATACTGTAACTTTGCCATTTTACGTATTTTCCTCAGATGCTCAACATAGCCTTTTTTATGACCCACCTCATGATCAAGGATGGTGAACATTTTCAAATCCACCAGAAAGGTGATTTCACCAAGTGACCATGAAATCACCTTTTAGACTGGATTTGCATAATTCTACTGACATTGTTCATGAGGTGGGATCTCAAGAAAGCCATGTTGAAAATCTGGTGTCAAAATATGAAAAAGTGACAAAGTTACAGTATGCACCAAATTTGAAAACCCCATTAAAATACATTGAACAGCTTTTACCTTTTTATTTTTAGTTGTTTTTCTTTCTCATATAGCTGTCAGCATTTTCTGCAGCAAGACATGTCTTGGATTGGAAAGCGTATCTTCATTCTGGGACCTGTTCAGGTGAGTGAGGGTGTGTGTGTGGGAGGTGGGTGCTAAGTAAGAGGTTGAGGAGTCAGACTGTAAAAAAAGACCATTTTCTTTTTCACAGTTTTTTTCAAAGGCATCAAGGGATCTTTTTTTTATTTCAGGAAAGACAGTGAAAGGAGGGTGGAGGGTGCCACTAGACACCAGGGAAAATGATTATAACAATGGGGACAGCGATTGGAGGGTGGGGGCACCACTAGATGCCAGTGAAAATTATAAAAACAATGAGTACAGAGATCGGAGGGCAGGGGGTGCCACTAGACACCAGGGAAAATTATAAAAAAGCAATGGGGATGGTAATTTGAGGATGGGGATACCACTAGACACTAGGGAAAATAATGAAAACAATGGGGGCAGTGATTGAGGGGGGTTGCCACTAGACACCAGATAAAATTATAACAATAATGGAACTACAATGGGAGTGTGGAAGTGCCACTAGACAACAGGGAAAATGATAACATTAATAGAGATAGAAATGGTGATCAAGAGAACAGCGGGTACCACTAGACACCAGGAAACAATTTTCCCACTCAAGAAAAATAATATTTTTTCATGGTTTGTGATATAAAAATAATCTTTTTTCATATCACGTGATATGAAAAAAGATTTGTGATGTTAAATAACAGACATTTTAAGGATATTTCTGGAACACTGAAGTGCAGAATTCAGCTAAGTGGGTCCCAGTAAGCAAGGTGCATGTGTTGGTCACTCTCCAGAATCTCATTTATGTGGGTTTTCAAATTTCATTATTTAGGGAAAAACAGAAAACAAGATGGCAGCAAAATGAAAAAGGATTTTCCAATGATGAAAAAGGATGATGTCAGAAATGACAGATGATTCCTTTTTTGTTCCATACAGCTATCTTGAGGTGCTTATTGAGCATGACCAATTTATGAACATTTTAAAATGAAATAACTTTGAAACATACTAATATTTTTCCAGTAAACCAGCAAAAGGCACATCTTTGGGTCAGCCCCTTTCCACCCTGAACATTTCTTGCAAACACATTTCCAAACCATCTAGGGCTACAGGTGTCAGACGAAATCTCAGCAAAACTAATGGGAAAAAGCTTATGAAAATTCACTTTTGTACTGTCCAGAACTCAGAATTCACTGGTCCAACTGGAACACAACTTAGAACATCCAGAGATCTACCGCTCAGGATAGCACATACAAAAGTGTAGGCAAATCCACTGAACATTTATAAAGTTAAAGTGCAAATATTGGGGTTTGACATTGAACTGCTTACTCAACCCAAAATATAGTGGCGCTACTGCATCACTATAATATACATATATACAGACTGTGACACTACAAATTCTCCAATAAATGCAAAATAATGTATTTTTGCTCTAGTTTACTCAGCAATGCATCCAGTTCTGCTACAATTATGTAACGTTTCAACATTCCAGACTATCTTAACATCCTAGCTAGGTAATGTCATTACAGAATATAAATGACATGTCATGTGCTGCCTCAAAATAAAAATATTTATTTTTAGTTACAGGGTTTTATGGCATAACCAATAGGTATCACACATAGATTTGACATACCTTGGAACAATGTCTGAATGGATAGTGAATATTTTGACTGAGTCATTCATTGAAACAAAAGCAAAGTTTTTTAAGATAGTTACTTATTTGCATTTTGAAAGTGAGGTAGAGAGACTGGGAGATTATTCCAGCTATGTGGAAATCTGAAATCCCATCTGCACTTTTTTTATGATGAGACAATGTAGTCAATGTTTTCAAATGAACAGTGTTTAGTTTCTCATACACTGCAAGGAGAGTTCTTGCGTAGACTGGGATTGATCCAAAACCGTATCTGTGCAGGAAGGTGAACCAGTGGAGGTTCCACTTTAATACTGGGCTAAAATACTGGTGACTGCTGTAGACATGACTGGTGTGTCCTGGCATTACACTGCAGAATGAAAATGCACAGCCTGATAAACAAGGTATCTAACATTCTCAGTGCATTCTTGTGAAACGTTTTGTAGATTAGGTTTCCATAGATAACAGCAGGGAGGAGGAGCTGCTGGACAATCTGCATTCTACTAGAGGTGTGTGCAGTGCAGAATTCTAGTGGAGGAATTTAGGTGGAATGGCTTGCTTTTCAGAACTTTTTCCTAAATTCTGCAGAATTGTGAAAGTCGTTTAATGCAAACTGCTGATTAGTTTCTGTGGATTGTGGAAACATTGGGTCTGATTCACAAAGCCCCTAGAACTGGTGTTCCTCTCTTTAGAGCGACACACTGACAGTGAAACCTAAAACAGACCATTACAGCGACAGCCACTGTAATGGTCTGTTTTCCTGAATCTTTTCTCCTGGTGTTCTGCCCCTCCTTGAACAACTCTGACCTGGAGTTGATTATATTGAAATGCGAAGTGGGGAAGAGAGCCCCTGCAAAAACACTTCCTTTTGTGGATAGCACAATACCAGTGCTGGTATTATCTCATCGCTGTGCAGGAAGTCAGAAAACTTATTGTCAACCACAAGTGGTGCATCCCTCTAGAATGATGCAAGGTGCCTGTGTCACACATGAATGCTGCAAGTGGCACCTTGCACCAAGAACACTCCAGGAGATATTCAGAAAGGCAGCCTGTGTCAAACACAGGTTGCATGTGCCAAAGGGGCTTGTATAGCCTTGCCCCCAAAATGGGCTGTGACATGAAGCTAGGGGCTTGCAGCAGATGCAGGCTGCCATATCACCTATTTCAATATTCACTAAAACCTCCCAGAGGGTAGTCTAGAGTACCCTTGACCAACCAGGGCTGATCCAAGGGTACTTAAAATTGCCTCTGGGAGGGTTTCGACAGTTGTAGCAATGTGCTGTGGTCCCCCACCTGCCCCGATCCCTGTAAGAATAGATCAAACATCCCTGGAGATCTAGTGGACCCTCAGTCATCCCGACCCCTGTTATGAATAGAAAAATAAAACTATGGTGGTCTAATGATCCCCAATCATCTCTGATCCCTGTTATGAATAGAAAATAAAACCTTGGTAGTCTAACAGTCACCCAATCATCCCTGATCCCTGATATGAATTGAAAAATAGAAAACAAACTGGTGGTCTAGTGGTCCCCCCACAACCCTGATCCCCCATTCTGTATATTTAAACAGCCCTGGTGATCTATTGTCCCCCCACACCCTCATCCTGGCAGGCAGTGTCCCACTGCCCTGCTCTCCCCCATTAGATCAACAGGGCTGTTTAAATATATAGAATGGTGTATCGGGGCTGGGGGAAGCTGCTAGTCCACCAGTTTTTTTTTTTATTAATCCTTACCAGGGATTGGGGCTGATCAGGAGCCCACTAGACCACCAGTGTTTTTTTTAATTAATCCTAACAGGGATCAGGGCTGATTGGGGGTCCACTAGACTACCAGGGTTTTATTATAAACATCCCAACAGGGATTGGAGCTGATCAGGGGTCCACTAGATCACCAGTTTTCTTTTAATATTTCACTGGGATCAGGGCTAGGGGGCCATTGCCACCTGGGACTGTTGTCCATGGTGTTACTGCTGCATGGCTGCCTCACAGCTTGCAGCACACCTTCAAGATCTGCTCTCTGCTTGGTGCAGTGCCAGGGCTGGCACAAGCCACAGGACTTTTGCTGCTGAGACCCTACCCGATAGTGAATCGGGCACAGGGTCCCTGGTGCACTGGTGGTCAGCGCAATCCACCTTCGGTGTAGCTTGTACTGGCCTTTGTGAATTGAGCTCATAATCTGTGGTTTACATCAACCATAGAACAGTAATCCATGGTTTACAGTATGTACAGTGTACACTGCACATTTCTAATTTGCAGTTTGAGTACTGCTTTCAGATTTTAGGAACTGAACTTCCAACAGAATTCCATGGAATTAGGTGGAGTTTCTGAAAACCTTCCGAATTCCATTGGAAGTGGAATCTAAAAATTCTACACAGCTCGACTTTTAAGCATGACCACTGAACAAATGTTTGGGTCTGTATAAAGGCTCTATCTTTTTATTTTATGGAAGCTAAGCCAAGTCAATACGATACAGAAAGGCAATAGCATCAAAATAAGAGTGGCTGAGTGGGGTTATACATGCATGATATAACAAGCATAATTTGTAAATATTGCACAGGGTAATAGGGTTGAAGAGCAATATACAAGAACTCAACAAAAAGTAGTAAGATCTGTCAGGGGATCACAGAGTCACCCTCCCTCTCTCTCATGGGGCTAAGGACTTGCAGAACCTATTTATCTAAATATTTATGGCTTCTCTCCTAGCAAAGGCTCGACGAGGCCATGATCCTGTGTCAAACTGAATTAGCATCATCATCTGTTTTTTAAAGTTCCAGGACTAAAGTCAGGATCTACTGTACATGTGAGTAATACAGAATCCAGGGCTGCCAATGAGTTTGAAATTAAGGGATTCTATTGTATAATGTGGCCATTATTATTTCCATGGTGTAGATTTCTTCAACTATTGATTGCCACAATCCAATCAATGGAGGGTCCAGAGTCAGTGTAGGGAAGATGTGGTCTGTTTGATGGTTGTTGTAGGTCATTAAGGTGTTGAGCCCTACATCAGTGTGTTTTGGTTTTTTAACCTAATCTGTAGAATAATAGTAAATTGCTGACAGAAACCTATTCAAAAGTGATGTTCTCACCTCATTGAACTCAGCTTCTTCTTCACAAAGCAATGCATGAGATTTCACACAGTGACCTGAAAGACAGAACAGAAAATCATGTTTTAACCTTGTATTATCAAGAATTTCAGTTTCCCACAGGTAGTCCCAATGAAGCTTAATGCTAAAACTGATATAGAAGAGTAGCAAGATTACCAGTGAGGAAGCTTATGAAACAGTTGATCATAAAACACATTTGGTTGTTTATTTATTTAGATTTTTTATTCACCAGGATACCCTTGTTTAGGTTAGGCACCTTTTTGCAAGAGGGTCCTAGGGGACAGTTACAGCAGTAGGGCTAGTATAAGAAGATTATGAACTAACTACTCTACATAAAGTTACAAAAAGTACAATTAAAATTAAAAACCATTACATAGTTACTTATTAACATAAGCACAATCTTGTTAGTAGTAGGTTGGCAAAGAGATTTGAGTTTTGTTTGGGTCACAGCCTGTGGACTGGTGAGAATGTTATTTTCACTCACTCATGTATGTAGCTGGTGAGATTGCATATACTGCAGTTGACCTAAGTCCATAATGTCATTCAGAGAAAAATGTTAACATTTTGTCAGAACATGTCTCTTAACAATGATGGGCCAACCTCTGTTTCATACATCACATTGGTGGTCTAAAGTTAAAACTAGAAAAGAAAGGAAATGATGATCAACCATATTTATTGAAACACTTTTTTTAAAACTCAAATGGGGGCAAGATAAGGGGAAACACTATAAATAATTATTTCATAAGAAGTGGTTAACATGTGAGATAGTCAATTGACTGAGCATGTGGCAGCTACTGTACTGTAGCTCTATTCAAGCTTTCAAAGCAGGACTAGAGGAGGAACAATGCATGGGGTTATGTAGAATGAGTTTCAGAAACATTTCAGTTGATCAGCACACAGTAGAATAGTATCCATACTATATGGAATAAAGTATGGGTTGTGGTATTGTAATGAGAAGTTTACATAAACCTGAGGGTTAGATGCTGCATAAACCCTGAGAGTGAAGTTCAAGGGGTTTATGAATAGCATCTAACCCCAAGGGTGTGTGTAAACTTTGAGTTTACACACACCGACCTGTATTTTATTTTATACAATTGCTGGGTCTTCCTTTTTGGCCACATCAATTACATAAAATAAAAAAAAAAGATGTTCCTGTGCAGCCGTGGTCTGCTTAGGTTGAAATGTGCAGTCCGCAGTGGTCATTTTGTCTTTTTCAACTTTTTTTTATCATTTATGGTTGCCCATTCCTGGAGATGTTTTGTGTGTTTTAATTTTTTTTTAAATTTCATTGCTGGTGGCAGTGACTTACCACCAACTGAGTGGTGATTCCCTCTGCTGTGGAAAGTTGAGGCAGACAACAGTCTAGGAGGAAGAGCTGTGGCGGGCATATGTGCAGAGCGAGGAAAACCATGCATGTGTGATTGCCATAATAAACACTCCTTTATTATGGCAAATAATGCCAGGGTTTTCCTCCAGCAAGAAGGAAGACCCAGTTATTATAAAACGATTTATAGTGTATGGTGGAATGTGATTCTAACTCCCTTTCCATCTCATCTTAAACCTTGTTGTACCACAGTTCAAGGTCATGGAATATGAGTGTACCCTTCTTGGGTGCAATCGGATTCCATGACCGTGAAACTGTACTGCAACAAAGTCTGAGCTGAGGTGGAAAGCACATGACCACATGCAACAGAAACAGCATGATCAATCAGATAAGCCCTAATGGTGGTAGCACAATCACTCAAACTTGCAGCTCAGGATAAACCAGATACAATTAAATGCAGGATCAACCAGATAAGTGCACATCAACCGGATATAACTAGCAAACACAGGATCAACCAGATAAGTGCACACATATAAGAAATAAAATGCAGGATGAACCAGATATTTAAAATAAACTTAACAGGCTTTCACCTCTCGCTAAGCAAGGAATAAAGCCACCATTTTAATTGTTTTGAAAATACCTCCCACAACTGATTGGCAACTAATGGAAGGCTGCACTGCAAACATAGGGATGTCTGGTCCCTAGCAAGCACATGTCACCCTAGCAACCAGTCCTATCAGAACAGGATGAGCAATGAACAACTTCTGTTCTTTAATTAATTAAAACATAAAAAGTGCCAATACTGTTTTATTGTCTTTGGGGACACCATACACTATAACAAATACTGGATGGGCAGCTCTGTGCTCAACCAGTGTGTTAGCCTACCCTCAGCGTTCTAATTCCCACAGACCTCTTGAGCTTCACTCTCGAGGCCACAGGGAATCAGAACCCCTCAGTGGCACAACACACTGGTCACCATAGTTGCCCATCCAGTGTTGTCTATATAGTCACTGCTGTGCATCAGAAGGGACAAACATGAAGGTACTCAAGTCCCTTTTGTCAACACAGTACCATGTTGTTGCTCAATGTTATTGGAAACATGGATATACAATAGAGTAATATACTAGTTAACACATTTCCAATGATCTTTATCCTAAATTGCTTTAAAAAGCTATGAGTTTGGAATCTGTTGTGCATAGTAACACAGTAATAGAAGGGTCTCCAAGTGCATTGTGTCCTTTCCTTCATAAGCAGGGACCAAGAAATATGTTTTTCAAAACTATACTAATGGATATGGATTTCCCAACCACCCCACTTCCCAGGGCACCCTATAATTCACCTAATAAGCTGTATTTTGACCAGGCCTACCCTGAAGGCCCGCACTGTCTGTATGTCCACTCTCTCCACTGTTAAGTAGTTCCATAGGATCACCACATCCTTGTTAAAGAAATCCCTCTTAATGTTCACTGTAATACCACAAACAGCTTAATCTGGTTCAATGTCAGTTGGCATCATTCTGTATCCCCCTTCCTGGGACAAGACTTATAGATAAAATTGTCTAGTCCTCCTTTCTCAGTCAACAAAACCTAAAATAAAAAAAACTAAAATACAAAATGTAACCCATGCATTCACCACCTTTGAGCTTTAGGGCTTCAGGACATGTCCCTTTATCCTACTAAAACACACAATATGAAGCATCCCCATCTGTTTGACCTCATCGATACCCTTTGGTATTCTGACAGCTAGAGCTCTGCAGAATGTAAAATTCTGCTCCTAAAATTTAGGTGGAATTACCATTCAAATTCCAGTAAATTCATGGAGTTTCAGCAGAAATTCAGTAGAATTTTGCCAGTAATTTGAATTTCAGTTATTTTGGTCTAATTTTAAAGGTACTCATCCAAATGTTACCATATATGGCAAGTATACAGATCGATACCATATATGTAAGTGTTAAGGGGCTGAGTTATAGGTAGCCAAACATTTACTAAAAATATAGTTTTCAGTTATTTCCATCTCATTTTTAATTTCTTATTCAAATTAATCCAGAGGTTCAAGAATGTAAAATGTGTATATGTACTGAGTTTTATGTCTCAGACTTAAATGGGGGCTGAGTTATGGGCAGTAAAACATGTTGCTAAATTTTACAATTCAGCCATGTCAGTATACTTTAAAAGCACTCATCTAAGTGCTACATTTATTTATGTATGTATGTAAGAATGTATTTATTTATGTGTGTATGTATGTATTTAAAAAAACTGGTAATGCGAAAGGCACATTAAGTTAAGGCTCATTTCCTGGTGCAACCAGAGGGATGGGGAAGGGACTCCAAATAGAATAACATTGCAAAACATAATAATGAGGTTACATAGACAACACAGCAGGTGCATAAGTAATATGATGATGATAAACAAGTAGGTGAACAGCAGCCTGCTTCATTGTAGTGGTAAGAGGACAAGTGAACAAAAATACAGAAAGTGCACACTGCCTGTTGTGGAAGGGGACAGTGCAATGAGGTACAGACTCAGAATTGGGGAAAATTCATGTTTAGTCTAAATATTACAGGAGAGCGAAGCAGGAGGGACAGTCAAAGGTGAGGGGAGACAGGTCAGGATTGGGTTGACAGCAACAAAGGAACAGGAAGGTTCTTTAGATCGCATCTAAGGACTGAGGGAAGAGGAGAGGATCACAGGTTCCAGATGGAGGGCTGTGGTAGAAGAAGGCAGCATGCCCTGCAGAACAGTAAAGGTGGGGAACAGATAAGGTACAGGAATCCATGGAGTGAAGAAAGTAAGAGGGAGGGTACAGGAGGGAGAGGAGAGGTAAAACTCTTGTCAGTGTGAGGAACAGGGAGGTGAGGGTGACCCTTCTGTAAGAGGCCCTCCCCACAACAGATTTGCATTTCTTGTCAGGCAATCAGCCTGAACCAGGGAAGAAGAGCGCGGCTCATTTCCATCACTAGGCGGACCTCCCAGGCACCTCTGTAGTGCTGGACTGGCTAAAATAACCTGTTAACTGAAAGAAGCAAGGTCACACTCAATGGATTGTTGCTGCAGTGGAGACCCTTGGTTTCTGGGACTATAATGGTATGTGGGAAAATCACAGAACTCGCTGGACAAAGGGACACAGAGCACTAAGGGACAGAGGAATTCCAGTACCAAATTTGAAAATCGCACTTGAGCCTGATTAGTTCATTCTGTCCGCTGTGACATCTGGCCAGCCTGACAAAAGGCTGCACTCTGAGCCCCACGACTCACTCTCATCTGCATGAGAAACAGGGAGAAGAGGGTGACCCTTCTGCAACAGGCATCCCCCTGCAATGGACTTGGATTTCTTGTCAGACAATTGGCCTGAACCCGGGGTAGAGGAGCCAGCTCATTTACATCACCAAGCAGATCTCCCCTGGCACCTCTGTAGCACTGGACTGGCTAAAATAACCTGTTAACTGAAAGAAGCAAGGTCACACTCAGCGGATCATTGCTGCAGTGGGAGAGCCTTGGTTTTCTGGTACTACAGTGGTATCAGGGAAAATTTCTCACCCACCCACCCCATTCCCTCCACCCATTAAATGCTTGCTAGCTCCTTCCACTAGTCGGAGGGTGGCTGCTGAATTTTCTCCTCTCTGGTTGGCTCAATGCCAGGCTACTGTCTTACTGAATATATCTCTACTTATGTACCTGGATGACCAGTGCCATGCTACTGACTTACTGAATGTGTCTTAACATATATACATATATGCTTCTCCCTGTTAATACCAGAGCTAGCAATTTAAGTAATTTACTGGCTGGTTATATAAGGAAATTTTAGAGTCTGGAATCTGTGTCCTGTAGTTTCAAGGACCATGGCCAGGTAATGTTCTGCATGTGTAGTAACCCATGAGCCTTGGCAGCATACTGTTGTGCTTCAGGAATTTGGAGCAGGGCCTCCTTCCAGTGCTTCTGTCCTGTGCAAAGTTACCTGCTACCCACCAATCCCCTCCCTGAGCCACCAGGCCCTGTATCATAACCCCGGGAGGACTTATCTAGGGTACAGTGCTATATCTCCCCACTCCTGCTACCTGTGTACTGTTGCAGACCTAATCCACTTTTGGGCCTCCCCCTTGTTGCCACTCAGGATGCCACCACTGACTGGTTGCTCTGGGCCTCATGGTCCACCTGGGGCCTCAGCCCAAAATCATGGACCTCAGGTTGTCAGGCCCTCTCTGAAGTCTCCTCCTGCCTGGCTATCTGCCAAAGGCATGAAGCTGGTGCACCTGAACATTAGAAGCTTACTACCTAACCTAGCAGAGCTTATGACCTGGGTGGTTCATTATAACCTTGATATTATGGGAGTCTCGGAAATCTGGCTGAAGCCCCACATCCCAGACTCTGCATGTGCCCTCCCAGGCTACAACATTATTAGGCTAGACAGAACAGGGAAAAAAGAGAGGTGATGGGGTGCTCCTATACTACAAGTCTCACCTAAATGTATCTGTCATTGGACACACCCCTCACCCACTCCACTTTATCGAGGCCTCGCATGCTGTCCTACTGTTGGCAACACTAAAAAGGTACACTTGGTCTGTGCCTACAACCCTCCCAAGAGTGGTGTGCTAGGGTTCTCCTCCCTCCTTGACAGTCTTAGTTCCATGGTTAGATCAAACAAACTGGTAGTCCTAGGCAACTTCAACCTCAACTGAGTTGGCCACAACATTCAGCAATATGAGTCCCTGTTGGCTGGACTTGCCCTCAGTAAACTCATCAATGAACCCACGAGGATCTCCTCTTGTGGAGACATGGGATTCCTCATTGACTGGGTGCTGAGCAACCACCCGGATAGAATGGTCTCCTGTGGTACTCTCTCTGATGCCATCTCAGATCACTCTTCCATCTACTGTATCTGGGGCATCTTCTCTCCCAAAATTCCCCACAAGGTGATACAGTTGAGAGATTTCTCCAAACTCAACGTAGGAGACTTCCTTGCAGACCTGCACCAAGCTGACTGGTCTCAGGTCACTACTGCAAAAGACCCCACGGTAGCCCTTGAAAACTTTCTTGCTGTCTTTACCCCCCTACAAAGCAAGCATGCACCCCTCACAAAAACGGAGGGTGGGGGCACTGTCACCAAGTGGCTTCATGGTGGTCTTTTCTCCCTCATGAAGCAAAGGGACAAGTGCTGGACACGCTACAAGGCCTCCCTCTCCAGGCTGACCTCCTTGAGTACAAATGGATGAAGAACTCCTGCAAAGAGCCATCCGCTCAGCCAAGAGTGAATTTTGTCAATCTGCCCTACTCTCCTCTGCCAAAAGCTCGAGGAGCTTCTGGCAGAACATCAAAAACATGGTTGAAGGATCTGCCAGAGCTCAGGCAACGGACATGCACATCGGTGGGGTTAATTGCAACAATCCCCTTACAACTGCCAATGCCCTCAACTCCGTTCACTGACCTGTCAGCTCTCCCCTACCAGCCTCACGTCCCCAAACACTGGAACTCTCCCTCAGCTGGGGTAACCCCCCGACCTCCCTTCTACCTCAGGGCCATCTCTGTTATATAGACCCAGAAGCTCCTTGCTGGTCTCTCACAGCACACTGGTGCTGGACATGACTGTCTTGAGCCCAAACTCCTCAACCTAGGGGCTTCCATTCTAGCTCAGCATATCACACACATTTTCAACAGATTGCTAATGTCAGGCACCATTCCAGACACCTGGAAAGTGGCCAAAGTTGTCTTGTTTACAAACAAGGTGACCCCAAAGATCCCAAGAACTATCATCCCATGGCGATACTGTCAGTGATCAGCAAGCTCCTTGAAAAGGTTGTTTCCACACAGGTCACCCACTATTTGCAGTCCTAAGAGTTACTCTCCCCCGCACAACATGGTTTCAGGGAAGGGCACAGTACTTCCACCGCACTAGCTGTTGTCTCCTCTGAGATCAGATCTGCCACGGACCAGGGCAAACTGACTGGAGCCATCTTCGTGGATCTCTTGAAGGCCTTAGACCGAGTTGACCATGCACTCCTGTGCTCTTCTCTCCAGGCACTTGACTTCTCCTCCCCTGCCCTTTCCTGGGTCAGTAACTACCTAATGGGCAGACAGCAGTATACCAAGTTCAACAAGGCCCTGTCTAAGCCCTCACAGGTTAACTATGGGGTCCCTCACGGCTGTGTTCTAGGGCCCTTCCTATTTTCCCTCTTTATAAATGGGATGACCTTGGCCCCAGCCCACGGGCATTCTACTCTACGCTGATGACCAAGTCATCCTGATCAGCTCCCGACATCTCTGTCATCAACGCAAAGCTCAACACTGACTTTGACCTAATCCAAACCTGGCTGGCAGACCACAAGCTCACTATCAACCTGCAGAAAACTCAAGCCATGCTCTTTGGCTCCACCACCAAGACTAAAGTGGTCTCTGCCCCACTAACGATCTCATGTGCTGATGGGTCCCTACTATGAGTTGCTGACTCTGATAAGTACCTGGGTGTGACACTTGACCCACAACTGGACCTCACTCAGCACATTCGCAAATGCTTGCAAGGCCTCAAACTGCAAACTAGGCCTTGCGTACAGAGCAGAAAGCTGCATCTCCCCGGCCTCTCATCTCATCCTAGCCAGAGGGGTCCTCCTACCTACTCTCTACTATGGACTCTTCGTCATTGCCCATGCAACAAAAACAAGTCTCTCCAAATGAGATACAGAATACAATAGTGTTTGTCGCTTTGCTTTCTCAGCTCCCTGCCTCACTCACTGCTGTGAGCTCTACACTCAGCTTGAGTGGCTCCCACCGGAAAAGCACCGTACCTTTGTCCTAGGCAACTTCATTGACAATGTTCTCAGGACTGCCACCTCCTCTATCCTCACCATGTCCCTCCTACCCACTACCCCTTCTTACCACTTAAGATCCAGTGACTCCCATGTCCTACTGGTTCCTAAAACACGCACCCAAATGGATAACCTGGCCTTCGCTGCACATGCCCCCAGGTTATGGAACTCCCTTCCAGCAAGCACTTCCTCCTCCTCCTCCCATTCCTGCTTCAAAACCTCCCTCTAGGGCTTCCTCAAAGTGGCCACTACACCTGCCTCTGCACCTAATGCTCCCCTTAGGGCTTACCACTCCGTCCTGGATGTGTCGACACCAACTTGCAGCTGCTAATTGTAGGTGAGACTCCTCACCCTGTTTACTAGTGAATGTGTTGGGCCCACTCTGTCTCTACTGATCAACATTTGTTGAATATTTTACTGCTTTAACTTTCCAGTTGCCGCTGGCCTCTCTTATCCCCCTTTTGCACCTCCATGAAGTGCCTGCTATCCTTATCCCCCATGGTGCTGTTGTCTGACTTTGATGTTCACTACCTGCCCTGCGTGTGCCATGCTATTATCTTCATCCCACTTGTTTTGTTTAGCCCATGTTGTTAATGCTTTGACCTTGTCCTGTATGTTGCTCTTATTATACTTGCTCTTGTTGCCTGTTATGCCTGAATGTATCTCTGTAATCTTCCAGGTCGCACCTGAAAATAGGCAGTTAGTTGTCTAGTGTGCTTACCTGGTAAACAAAAGCAAATAAATAAATAAGATGAAAGGGACCCAAACCAGTATTTAGCAATGAGGGAAGCAGAGTGGGACTGGTGATATGAAGGTAATGGGAAGATAGTGAGGGAGGAATTGAGGGAGCAGTAATGAGTATGGAGGAGAGAGTTGGTATTAAAACAACAGAAGGCATTACAGACAGTGTTCAATCTGGCAAGGGAAGAGGAAGGTGTTGTGCCATAAACCACATCTGCATAGTCGAAGATCAGGAGAACCATTTTGGTGACTAGCTCCCAGAGGACCAGGAGGGAAAGGCAGTTCTTGTTGCAATACAGGGCACCAAGTTTAGGGTGTAGTTTGGCATGGATGATGCTGACATGGGCTTAGAAGTCAAGCTTATTATCAAGCCATACACCAAATTTCTTAAGGGCAGGGACAACCTCCAGAGGGGTGTCATCCAGCATGGAGAAGACAGGAGAGGATGAGAACCTGGCCTGATTTTGCCTGGTTCCAAAGGTCATGCACACTGTCTTCTTGGTGTTGGCATGGAACCAACACAATATGTTGTGGAAGTTGTGCTGGAGTGGACCTTCCACAGCTGGAGCTGAAGGATCAGAAGTGTAAATGACTGTGTCATCCATGTACAGTACATATGGACATGCAGAGACACAAGCAGAAGGCAGGTCATTTAGGAAAACTGAGAACAGGATAGGACTGAGGATGGAGCCCTGTTGTACCCCTGCTAGAATGCAGGGGGGCAGGGTGCCTTCCACTTGTACAGACTGTTGACGGCCTGTGAGGTATGAATGGAACCAATCAACAGCGGAAGCTGAGAAGTTAGGCAGGCTCAGCTTGTGCAGAAGGAGAGGGTGGGACACCAAGTCAAAGGCTTTAGCTTGGCTGATGAATATAGCTGCAGTTATATGTCTCTGATCTATCCCAGAGAGGACAGAGTCAGTTGCTCGCAGCAGGGAGGAGATTGTGGAGTAGTGCTTCCTAAAATTAGACTGGAAGAGGGAAAGGACAATTGGAGAATGAGGAAGGTTAGCAAACATTGAGTACATTATAGACTGCTGCAGCTTTGCAAGAGAGGGGAGGAGTGAGACTGGCTGGAAGTTGCCAGGGGAGGAGGAGTCACCTCCTTTGTCGGGCAGCACTGAGGGAGAAGGAGAAGTTCAGAAGGTCAGAGAGTGGAGAGACAATGGCTGGAGCCTATATAAGTAGAAGTTTGGGATCCAACCTCTCAGGGCTAGACGTATAAAGATTAAGTGAGAAAATGGAAACAGGAAGGAATTGGTAGCTCACAGAAGAGTGGGACAGGTTAGAGGCAGCAGAGGACAGAGGGAGAGAATGATCAGGAGAAGTAGGAGAGGGGAGTGCACAGGTGGTAAAGAATTCATTAAATGGGCAGCAACCGACGGAGGGTCTGAGACCAGTGAGCTATCCACCAGGAGGACAGGGGGAGCTGAATTTATTGGGGATCAAAGAGGGTAGTGAATAATCTTCCAGCATCTGGATGGGAGCTTAGAGTTAGATTGGAGGATAGATTTGAAGTAGAGAGCCTTGGCAATGTGGACAGCCTTTGTGCAGTTCCTGAGTGATCTATAAGATAAGAGGTCAGACAGGGAACAGGAGGATTAGAAATGAGCCCATGTGTGGTCCCAGGGCTTGCACAAGTTGATAAGGTCATATGAGATCTGAGGAGTGGTGAGAGCTTTTAACCCTGGACTTTCTGGGGGGGGGGAGTGAATGTCCCTGGCATGGAAAAGGAGAGGGACATGTCAATGCCCAGGGCAGAATATAGAGGACCAATTGGAGGCAGCAGGTTCATTAAGAAGGGTGTTTATATCAAGCAAACCTGAGTGACCTGGACCAAATGTATTTAGGGCAGATTTAGTGGGCCTCACTGTCCTGATGCAGTAGGTCATACAGTGATTACTGAAGGTGTCCATTAGGATGTCTACTGTACTTAAACAGTGGGGGTGTGTGAGGAGAGCTCCCAGTTGAGTAGGGAATGGTTAGGGGATGAAGACTGAGCTGGATTATATTGAATGGTATACAGACACAACCCATATGTGGATGTGTACTGTGTTTCAGATTCCTAGTTTTAAAGGGACTGAATTATAGTCGGCTAAACCATTTGCCAAAATTTTCTTTGATTTAATTGTACAACTTATCCAAATTTCATCAAATCAGCAACATTTAAACTACTAGATTGTTATGTGTGCAATATTTCACATTTCTAACTTTATAGAGGGCTGAATTATAAATAAACATTCAGAAATGTTTAAATTTAATTTCACAAGTATGTAAGCAGCAAAATTGTAACCCCCCTGCAACTTTGAACCTGCCGAATGTTATATCGTTGTGTTCTCTAGTTTTATAGATCTTATAAGGAGACTTTGGGTTTGATTCTGAAAGTCCTGGAAATGGCGCAGGGTTCCTGCACCAAACATAAATTGTGCAGTGGCACCTTGTGCCAGAAACTGGCACTGGAGCTATTCTCAGAGGCAGCCTGCATCAATTGCAGTCTGCCTGCCCAAACAGGGCTTGCACCTCCCATGTGCCCACATCGGGGATTGTGTAAGGGGAATGCAAATACAAACAGGGATGGGGCATCATTACAAATTATAAAGTGGGGCAACACTGTGGATCGGCGTGTGGGGCCACTAGCCACCAGGGACTAGCTAAAGTAGTGCACAGCCACCCCGCAGCTTGCAGCAGAACCACATGATGTGCCTTCTCTTTGGCACACTGCCAGGGTTGCCACAAGCCATGGGACTTTGCTGCTTGGACCTTGCCCAATAGAGAATTGGGCACAGGATCCCTGGTGCACTGGATTTTGACACAAACTGCCTTTGGTACCAGCTTGCATCATTCTAAGAGCTCTTTGAGAGTCAAACCCTATGTGCCAAGTTTACTAATCTTTTGCTCAAAGAATGTCCATGTTATAAACTGCCAAAATTTGCAAAATAACATTAGTGCATAAAGTTGAATTCCATGAGTACTGCAGGATATGCAATACCAGAGAAAGGAAGTGTGTCTGGTACTCCAGGTCCAACCATGTGAACCTGTAGCTCATGGTAAGAGCACCAGGATGTTATCCTGGGGCCTTTGCTCGATTCCCAGTAGATCACATTATTTTTCTCATTATAGTTTGTGAATTAAATTGCTTGGCATTGGCTAATACTGCACAAAAATTTATACAGAATTGTCATCTTGATTATTTCTAGTTGAAGAATGTGAAATACCAGAGAAGGCGTGTGTCTGAATCCAGGTCCAACAAGTGAGCGTGTAGCTCAGGGATGATAATCTGGTGCCCTGGATTCAGTTCCCAGTAGTTCACATTATTTCTTTCTCTCTACAGTTTGTTATTTAAATTACTTAGCGATGGCTAATACTACACCACAAAAGTTTGTCATCATAATAATTATGTAGCATCCATATTCCTGAATATTTCCTAGCGATATACCTGACTTCTCACGAGGACAATGGAAAAGGGTTAGTGATATCAGTAATATGGTTGCATTCATGGAGAACTCCATTGTAAGAGCAGAAGAATGATTGGAAGGGCATTACTGTCCATTTATGCTCATGCAAGTTAGGTGATTTGCCTGCCTGTAGTGCAGGTCAAATGAGTGTGATCCATTGCTAAGCACTGCATGTAGAGGGTGTACCTGGCTGTTGCATATACTGTGATATGGAGTGCAAGTGTTGAACATGTGAAGATGTCACTTACTGAATAAGAGATGTTCCTAGTAGTAATAGTAGCAATAGTAGTATATAGTTTTATTCATTTAAACATGAACCTGGATGATCCCCAATGTGCCAAAAAGCTTATTTTCAATGGGTACCATTAACATACAGAAACCTGATTACATAAATAGGGAAGCAAGTACCAAACACATACAACAGTATAACATTTTACAGAACAAAAGTCCCTTAAAACAGATAAACTTCACTTATAGCACATACACATATTTCCTATGAATTACATTCTGCAATAACATGCTGATAAATAGAGAAGTGCAATGAGTTTTGAAATAAACTTCTGAATGCAAACATTTTCAGCCATAGTTAAGATTGGCCTGTTGCATGAGCCATTTATGAATATTAACAAATGTTATGGTGTTTTTAATTAAGTCTTAACTGTATTAGTGCAGAATTCCAATTATAGTGCCCCTGGGACAGAAGGGAAGCCCTACCAGCATTTATCTTCATAGAGGGGATCAAAAATCCCAGGCTATCTGGTGATCTCAGCCCTGTTCTGGCTGAACTTATTGTCAAATTTTCTAAAATACAGTTGTAGAGGGACCAGTTATAACTCTTAAACATAATGTTTAACATACTGTATGATGTTTACTACGATCTTCTAGTTATAGCCAGTTTAGATCGTTATACAATACAGAAAACAATAGTAACTTGTAAGTAGGACATTAGGAATAAAATGTGCAAATTTATTGTATAGTACCACTACTTTAAGTTCAGTTCTTGATTTGCCACTGTAGATGACATCTCCATAGTCAATAACTGGAACAATCATCTTCTCAATAAATGTTTAAGCTAGTATCCCTAGGTAAACTGTTTTAAACTTTATACAACATGTCACATTTCTGGTTCAGACTTTTAACCATTCTATTCCATTTACAGAAACTATGTACACCAAGATATTTATATGCCTAGACTTCTACTGTAATTTAATACTAGTGTCTATAAAAATATCCAAGTTCTTAATTACGTTTTCAATTGTATTTGTATGGCAAAATACCAAAACATTTGTTTTCATGGCATTTAATACCAACTCATATTAACAACAAAAAACTGAAAGAGTCAAAAGCTCTCTGAAAAGAACACTGGGCATGGGTGTGTTCATTTCCCTTAACATACACAATAGTACCATCAGCATGCATGTGGAATTTGATTTGAGGAAGAGGCTGAGGCGGTACACTCAAAACAGAGCAAGGAATCTCAGAGACCAAAATGTAATATACTTTACATACAAAAAATTATTGAGCATATAACTCAGTGCAGGCACTGGACAAACATTTCACCCACTGTGGAGGTACCCTGGTGCTTCACTTGATAGAGCTTCATCAGGGATGTGGTAACAGGCTGAACAGACGCTTTAAGTAGTCTGCTACCTATTATGTCAAAGGCACAGATGTTATTAATGTTTACAAATAAATGTAATAAGCAGCAAGACAGGGTACCTGAAAACAAGCACCTGAACAAAGTGTATCTATCTATCTATCTATCTATCTATCTATCTATCTATCTATCTATCTATCTATCTTGGATGTACTGAAGAAAGAGTTCTCAAACATATACATAGTATTAGGAATTCACACTAGGAAAGTATAGTCATGGCAGTAATCCCAAAGCAGTACATTTTAGGGGTGCATTCTAGGTAACAAGTGTGTTGGTGACAGGCTCAAAAGGCTCCTTCAAAGTGAAACATTTTGGATTTTCACTTTGAATAGCCTCAGACCTGTGGGTCTTAATGCGGACTGGGACCGCAAACCTTTCATATAGAAACACAGAAACATAGAATTTGACGGCAGATAAGGACCGCTTGGCCCACCCAGTCTGCCCATTTCCCTACCTAATGGATAAGCTGCAGATCCTAGTTAACCAGCAGGCTAGTTCTTTCTACCCCCAACCCCTAGAATTGCCTTATGGCTGTCCCATTCATGCTTGAATTTGATCACTGTTTTTGACTCCACAACCTCCTCTGGAAGGCCGTTCCATGCACCCACAACCCGCTCTGTGAAAAAATACTTCCTTACATTACCTCTGAGCCCCCCCCATCTTCAAATTGTGCCCCCTTGTTCTTGCACACCTCTTTTTTTGAAAGATGCTACCCTCTTGGACTTTGTTGATTCCCTTGAGGTACTTAAACATTTCTATCATGTCCCCCCTCTCCCTCCTTTCCTTGAGGCTATACATATTAAGCTCCTTTAGTCTCTCTTCATATGTTCCTATGATTTTTCCTATGATTAGTTCATTTTATTCAAAATTTGCATTTCACAGCTGCTACATTCTGCTCTCTTTTCTCTGATTTTGTATTTTATCCTGCCTCCTTTCTACTTTCTGGTTTAACATTTTGGTCATTTGATTGGTTTACTGAATTATTACTTTATTTCTATCATCTTCCTTTGTCATTTGCCCTTCATTATCATACTCTGTAGCTTTATAGCTATTTGTAACATCAAAGCCAGTTCTGCCATTGTGATAAAGCTTTTTTATACTAGGAAAGTCCTATAACACTAACATTTGTAACACTGTACTTCTTCTTCACCTTCTTTGCAAGTGAGGCAGTCAGAATGCTCTAGTACAAGCTGATCCCTTTCCAGACCAATTTCTGTTGACATAATTTGGGTGATCTTATTACTTGGGCCGGGCTGCTCTGGAATCTTGCCTACCGTCTGGTCCATTTGGATCATTTGTGCTTCTATATCTACAGTAATTATCTTTTTTCTGTTCAGTTGTTAAGCTAGTAATTTCTGCAGTGTATCTACACTGTTCAGAGTGTTTTAGCTTACTGTCGCTTGTTCTTTTTGATACACCTTTTTCAAGTAACTGTATGTTGTTGTTCTTTTCAATATTTTTCATTAAATTTAAATATTGGGTGGTACAGTAGTTAGTTGATCCCTTGCACCATGATACATGTGTTCAGAAATGTATGTGTTCAAATTTTGTTCAGGTGCTTGGTTTCAGGTACCCTGTCTTGATACTGATACATTCATTTGTAAATGTCAATAACATCTGTGTTTTTGACTTCATAGGTAGCAGAATATTTAGAGGACCTGTTCAGCCTATTAACCTATCCTCTGACAAAGCTCTACTGAATGAAGTGACAGGGCTCCTCCACAGTGGGTGAAATGTTTGTTCAGTGCCTGCACCGAGTTATACTGTCTATTCAATACATTTTTGCATATATAGCATTTGACATTTTCATCTCCATGATTCCTTGTCCCATTCTGAGGCACTGCTTTAACCCTGTTCCACTTGTTCTGCGATAGCCACCCCTGTGGTAGCACCTGCTCACCTGCATCATTAGCACTAGCCCTTTGTTGGCTGCTTGTGTATTGGATGTTGGGCTTGGCAGGTCTGGGCAGCCATCAGTAGATGGATGTGGTGGTGAGTTAGGAGTCGTTAATTAGACTGAGCAGGTACTCAATTGCAGTTTCACTACTCTATCCCTACTTGCATTTATGGTTACATTCGGTTGGTTCCTTGTAAATTTGACCTATCTGCTAGTATGTATGGGGCTGATACAGTGGACTGAAATCAACATACTAGCAAACCATTCAGTTTGGGGCACAGTGTTGAGAGGAACCTTGCAAAGTCCAAGCTATATGCAGACTGGCCAATGAATCCCATGTACCAGATCAACAAACTGAGGTACAAGATCTAAAACAACTGTTAACAGTATTGGAAACACTCCTCTTTTCAGAAATAAATCTAATGTACAATATTATTATGTTGGAGCAATGCCTGGAAAAAGGACAAACAGCAAGAGGCCTTTGGATCACCAAATTGCTATCTGGTGGTTTGGAGAATTCCCTTAATCACGCTGATTGGGAGAATGTAGTAAAGGTTTTGTACAATTCTTAATTAAAGAAGACATTGAGAAATCAATCAAGACATTGAGAAATCAATCACAGAAATAACTAGAATCAAAAAAGAAACTTTCCAAATACACTTCCTCACCATGTTTTGCTGATCAGGATAACAGTCTTGTGAGAGGCTTAAAAAACATGTAGCTGAAATAGTCAGATGCAAATAGATGCAAACAGAAAAGATTAAGACAGTGACAAGGCAGATCACAAAGAGGGGCATGTTTACTCATAGAGGAGACACCAAAGATCTTGAAGCTGTGGGCAGTCAATGTCCCAAGTTCGCAAACCACATCCTGAGTTCCTACAACAACAATAATTTCATCTGTGGAAGCAGGTGAATCAACTGAAAATTGCAGCACAGTCCACAGAAGTCAGCATCTCCAGAGCAGTGAGTTTTGTATTGAAAAGCAGCCAAAAGAAGCACATAGAAAGAAAAATGGCAAAACACCATGCTCAGGCCCAAACACAAAACCAAGAAGGCCAACGAAGAAGACATAGAGCATTTTCAGCTGAGGAAATGGGGAAGGGACCACAGAATAATAAATCTCATGGACTTTGCATTAAATGAAGCTCAGATCAGTGTCCTTTCCTATGACCCATCTCTTGTCCATCATTCACCCACTGATAAAGTCCAGCTGAGAATTGACATTAACAAGTTATTTAGGAAATTATGCCTTAAGGACCAGCACAGTAAAAACCCTAAACCAAACACTACCACAGAGTTCTTAATGGACTATGGGGCATTAGACACTACCGAAACTCTATGTCTTTGATGTCATAGGTAACAGACTATTTAAAGGATCTGTTTACCCTGTAACTCCACCCTCTGATGAATCTCAATCACATGAAGCACCGGTGCACCTGCACTGTAGGAACAATGTTTATCGAGCCTACACTGAGTTATGTACTCAATAATGTTTTTGCATCACTGTAGAAGACATTTTGCTCACTGTGATGCTCTTGCCCCATTTTGAGTGCACTGCTTCCAGTCTACCCTACTTTTCCAGTGAAAGTCACCTCTATGGCAGCAGCTGCTCATGTGCACCATTAGTACTAGTCCCTTCTTGGCTATTTGAATTTGATTTGTGGGTGTGGAAAGTGCAGGGAACTCATGTACATGTTAAACAACTGGGGGCCCAAAATGGAGCTTTGTGGGACTCCATTAACTGCTGGCAGGGGATTCTACTGACAAAAATTCAGGGTGACTTGCTGTAGTCATCTCATCACATAGTCTCTGAACCATTTGCAGCACTGACATATCCAAGGATTTAAGTTTATCCAGTAGTATCTCACAGTTAAGGGTACTGAAGGCCTTCAATAGGTCTATGAAATTGCCTCTACAATTGATGTGTTGTCTAGGGCACTAGGAATTTCACTAACCACCTTTGTAAATGCTGTAGTAGTACTGTGTTTTTCCCTTAAATTCTGATTAGCAGGGGTTCAAGATTTTATCAGTAGCTAGGTAATATTTCAGCTACACACTTACAAATCTTTAAAATGATTTAGATACACAGGGGAACAAGGAGACTGGCCTGTAATTTATTAGTTCTAATCAATTAGTGCTCTGGTTTTGCTCCTGATTTGAAAACTGGAATGATTTTACTGCTTTTCCAGTTTGAGTGAAATTCTCCAGTTAATGAGGACATATTAAAAGTGTTAGGTAATGGATTTGTTAAAACTGGGGAGGCATATTTTAGTAAGTCTGTTGGTAAATTGTCAAGTCCAAATTATTTTAAAGTGCTTACTTGCAACAGTTCACTCAGGACATCTTCTGGTGTTATTTCCTGAAACCTACACTCATTTGTTCTGTTTGGCAATGCAGCCTGGTCTGTATTATACATATGTGGGGGTTTAACTTTCATATCTAAGACATCAGTACCCATTCTAGTAAAGAATTTATTAAAGCAAATGGCTACTTCATCACCCAGTGAAGTCAACTTACTGTGCACCAGAAAGGCAGTTGGGAGCTTGGGCTACCTGACAACTGGAGCTTGTGTACAAGTCCCAAAAGGCTTTTGGTTTGACTTGTTAGAGACTACAAGTGAGGTTTTGAAAAACACAATTTTCTAGTCCTTTTAATCTTGTGTAAGTATTTTTTCTAGCCCATCAGTAGCATTCCCAGTCCCTCTGGACATCTGATATTTTTGCAAGTTTCTAGCATTTATCCTTCTGGTGTCTAAACATTGTTAGTTAAATCAGTTAATGCCCCATGGCATAATCATGATCCAGCTTTTTTTAATGGTGCATGTCGATTACTGACTAACATGAGTTCTTCCAAGAAAAATAACCAGGCTTCATCCACTGACAGAAGCAGAATGATCCTTTCCCACTTAATTGATTACAGGTCCATTAGGAAGACCAAATAATCAACATTTCTTCAAACTCTGGGGAAAATAAATCTAGAAACAATCATTTTTTGTTCTTATCCCTAACACATACAATCCCCTGCTGATTGCTTAAAGAATCCAAGATCACCCCATTGGTTTCAGAAAGGTCTGGTCTGTAATTAAAGACTAAGCCCAACATAATGGAAGTAGAAGGATACATATGATTAATTCTAGCATACTCAGAAATTAGCTGAGTTAAACCCAAAGTATTGCTTTATTCTTACAGTCCATGCAAATGATCAGCTGTGCTCAATTCACATTAAAGGACTAGCGTACAACCAATAAACTAAACAGAGCATGGGGCAGCTGCAGATAGCAAGGTAAGAGCCTAACAAAGTCAGTACTTTACAGTGCAGCTGAAGGTTTTGGCACCTCATTCACCACCATAAATGTAAACATACACTGTAGTCTGGTTAAGGATACTTTAATATTTAAACTCTAGCAGAATAACATGGGACACTCCTCACACGCAAACACCAAATGTTTTCACTTCCATTCAGCTCTTTCTCAAGGTTGATAGGCCAATAGTGATAAAGTGTTCTTAATGTTCCTAACTAAAGTGACAGTGCACCCATTCACAAAATAGTTTAAATATACACATAAACACTATTATAATAAAAAACACAGGTGGAATCATGAATTCAACACATCCATATAGGTTTATCTCAGAAAGAAAAGATGAGCAGGAAAAGAATAGGGGCGGGGTGTGTGTAGTGAACACGAAGGGAGGAAAAAATAAAAAAAGTGATAAATGGGAAAGTCAAACAGGGGGAGGGAGGAATGGGAAAAAGGAATATGGCAGGGAACCGGGGGGGGGGGGAGTAAAGATAAAAGAGATTATATAACGAAGAAACATCTTAAATGGATATTCATCAAAATTTATTATATCCCCATTTCTGATATCTGTTGCCCCTCATTCATCCATACTGATTTCCATCTCTCCTGTTTCCTATGCCACCTCCTCCCTTTCCCCCTTGTACCTTGTCTAGTGCGTTTTCTTGGAACCTGGCAATTCTCAGGCTGAGCCTCAATTGCCTCTCTAGGACCTGTAATATTCGATATTGTGGTAACACTAGAAACAGGACATTTGAATTGAAAACATTAAAAGGAACAAGTTTGAGAAAGATAAATGAGACTATGCAGAGGGCCCAATTTGAAAGGTAATGGACAACAGCTAAGGAAATCAATATGAAAGAAATCTTGCACAGGAAATGCTCGCTTCCCTCCTCTCCATCTTTTAGGATTGGGGATGTGTATACTTGTGAATCTGAATCAAATAATCCTTTTTTAGGCAGCAGCCAGGACGATTTACAACCTCCACCACTGAACCAGGCAGCCTTTGCAGCTCAACAAGTGTCTCACTCTGCTCAAGCAGTACAACTGCTGGCACCGAGCTTGTCTACTTCACCTACTCCCCAGCAGTGTACCACTCAAAGTCCAATGTTACCACAACATCAAATTATATATATATATATATATATATATATATATATATATATTTATAGATATAGATATAAAGTTTTTTTTATTAACATTTTTATGTGCTTTTCCCCCTGTTTTTCCCCACAACCAGGGACCCTGGCAGACACACATGTGCATGCACATTGAGGCACACATACATGCTGGGTACCAGCTCGGCCCCTTCCATACCACCCCTGGCAATTGCCACCTCCCCGTCCTGCCTATGCATCCCATTGGACCGCCACCTGATGGGAACAGAACTACGAGAAGGGCAGACAAACACCCAGGAAAGTTGCCTTTCAGCTGCTCAATCCTACTCCTTCCCTCCCCCACATGCTGGCTCCCCAACAACCTGAGGTAGTTCCTGAATCTGGGGCACCGGCGTAAGGTAAGACATCCAGCACTTCAGTTCTTTGCACCACCGGGCCAGCTCACAGCATCAAATATTACAGGTCCAGGAGAGGCAATTGAGGCACAGCCTGAGAATTGCCAGGTTCCAAGAAAACACACTAGATGAGGTACGAGGTGGGGGAGGAGAAGAGGTGTCAGGGGAAACAGGAGAGGTAGAAATCAGTATGGACGAATGAGGGGCAACAGATATCAGAAACAGGGATATCAATATTAGAATCTGTGGAAAATATACACAATATTGTTATTAACATCTCCAGTTACCAACTATCTGATGCTGAATACTGTGTCCTTCAAAAAGGTCCACCTTTTGTTCCCACTGAAAATAGTAATTTGTTCAACACCATAGTAGATTTTTACAAATTTACATGAAAGTTACATTTAAAAGCTTTTTTCCATAAAGAAAATGAGGGTATTTCTAACCCTTTGGATGTTCTGGATGGTAACCCTGATGAAACACATGATGAGACACAGGAAGGAAGTACTGAGGTGCAAGTTCAAAGGGACTTTAAACCTAAGCCCTCTTTCATACCACCACTAAACCTGATTGTTTCCATCTTCAAAAAGACAGTGTTATGTAATCTTTCCTCTCATGACCCCCTCCTTACACATAGCCAAATGAAAGAAATGAAATACTATTCAGTTTCACTTTCTGGTATTTTAGGTGACCATGAAAAATCCATCTGCTATCCTTATCAGCTTGCCAGGAAATTTCTGCTGCTTCTCTGTCATAAATATAAAATTTAGGCCCTGGCTCCTTTTAAGGACTTATGTTGTGATTCACTGTGTGTAAATGGAGTGAACATTTTCCAGTAGAATTGAGCTGCATTTTGAATTCGTATATTCCATGGCATCCATACATTCTTTGTACAGAATGTTACTGGGTCTTTTTGCTCTGCAGTGTAAAGATACATTTTAAAATTACAATAAAAAGTAGCCTTTAACCCAACACATTTATTTTACTTATTATTGAATTTGGATCTATTTTATAATCCTAACAAGACTCCAGGGTGTGTGGTATTGTGGATAATGGCACTTCTCGGGAGGCTAAATGCACTTGGCAATGTCTCATGCTTCATAGCACGCTCAAGGCATACCATTGTCCTACTACAGCATAACCATTTAATGACTTACAAAATTGTGAGAGAAAATCCTTCTCTCTGATTGATTATTACCTGTACATGAAATCTGTTCCATACACAGGTAATAACAAGTTCCTAACAGTGGGACTGCATTAAAAAAACACTAGCAATTGTCAATGCCGAACCTTCGCTTGCAGGTGTTTGCAGTGGTGTTTGGCATGTATGGTGCTTTACCCTAATGCCCTGTGCGATTGCTGGTATTTGCACAATAAATTGTTAGCATGACCTTTTTGTTACCCCCATTGTGTGCTACACAGGCGGAAACACGTTTTGGGCAGGATGTGAAAAATGACAGCTGTACTGCTCATAAGGAAGTGTGGTAAAATGGCAATGTTGAAAATCTGGAGTGGAAATATTGAAAATTCGCAGACCTAGGAGCGTGTGTGGGAACTGTGCAATGCACGCTGGTAAAACAGTGACTGTTAGAAATTTTTTCACCAAATTGTCAACATTGGCAGTTTAAAACCTCTGCTAATGAACAGTGTCACTGTGATTGTCTTACTGTGTGCCATGCATTGATTTTGCACACCGATTGCGCCATTGTGCAGTACATGGGTGGAAACACGTTTTGGGCAGGATGTGAAAAGTGACAGCTGTACTGGTTATAAGGAGGTGTGGTAAAATGGCAATGTTGAAAATCTGGAGTGAAAAGATTGAAATTCGCAAACTTACGAGCGTGCGTAGGAACTGCACAACACACGCTCGTAAAACAGTTATTTGTAGGAATTTTTTCAGCAAATTTTCAACATAGCCATTTTAAAATCTCTGCTCATGAACAGTGACAATGTGATTTTCTTAATGTGTCCCATACACTGAGTTCGCACACCGACTGTGCCATTGTGCGCTACATGGGCGGAAACACGATTTTGGGCAAGATGTGAAAAATGACAGCTGCAGTGCTCATAAGGAGGTGTGGTAAAATGGCAATGTTGAAAATCTGGAGTAAAAATATTGAAAATTCGCAAACTTACGAACGTGTGTAGGAACTGCGCAACGCAGACTCATAAAACAGTCATATTTAGGAATTTTTTCACCAAATTTTCAGCACAGCCATTTTAAGGCCCCTGCTCATGATCAATGTCACTGTGATTTTCTTAATGTGTCCCATACATTGAGTTCGCACACCAACTGTGCCATTGTGCGCTACATGGGCAGAAACACATTTTGGGCAGGATGTGACAAATGACAGCTGTACTGCTCATGAGGAGGTGCAGTAAAATGGCAATGTTGAAAATCTGGAGTGCAAATATTGAAAATTAGCAAACGTTACGAGCGTGTGTAGGAACTGCGCAACGCACGCTCATAAAACAGTCATTTTTAGGAATTTTTTCACCAAATTTTCAACATAGCCATTTTAAGACCTCTGCTCATGAACAGTGTCACTGTGATTTTCTTAATGTGTTCCATACATTGATTTCACACACCGACTGCGCCATTGTGCGCTACATGGGCAGAAACACGTTTTGGGTGAGATGTGAAAATGGCAGCTGCTGACACTCATAAGAAGGTGTCTAAAATGGCAATGCTGAAAATCTGGGTGAAAATATTGAAAATTCGCGAACTTACGAGCCTCGTGGGAACTGCACGCATGCTTTCGTAAAACAGTCATTTTAATTTTGCACCAAATTTTCAACAGGAATTTTGGGACCTTTTCATGAATGATGTCACTGTCATGGTGTTATTTGAGGCCAAAGGGTGATTTTGCACAGTGACTGCACAGTGCCACGAAATCACCCTTCCGGCCTGAATAACACCATGACAATGACATCATTCATGAGAAGGGGTCCCAAAAACCCCATGTTGAAAATTTGGTGCAAAAATTCCAAAAAATGACTGAGATATGCAATAAGTTGAAACCCCTATCTAGCCCATTATACAGCTTACCGGCATTTCCTCAGTTCACGGTCGGCTTTGAAGAGTGCAGACGTGCTCCCGGTTCACAAGATCGCCGCACTGGAGTCCAGAGGTAAGTATGGGGTGAGGGGGGTATGGGGAGGCTGGATGCGCAGTGGGTGGGTGCGGGTTGTGGGAGGGGGGCTGGGAGACGCGCAACGGGACAGTTTTTGTTTTACAGGTTTGAAAAAAAAAAAAAGACAACATGGGACATTTGCCACACTGGGGTGGGCTCCCAGCATGGCAGAAGATGGCTGGGGGGGCCGAGAAGCTGACGGGGGATTGGGCATCCCTGTCGGCAAAATAAACCAAATGTTTGCCACGCTGGGGTGGGCTCCCAGTGTGGCAGCAGGATGGCTTGGGGGCATGGGAGCCGATGGGGATTGGGCACCCGTCCAGCAAACAATGTTTGCCACGCTGGGAGTGGGCTTCCAGCATGTACAGCTTTGGGGCGGCGTGACACGCATGGAGGGGGCCGCGTGATGCAAGGGGGGGATGGTGGTGGCGCTCACTATGGCAGCGGTGTTTTCTTTTGAAGCAGAGGAACACCGCTGTCATACTGAGCGCCTGCACCCATTGGTGCAGGAGTGCCACACCTGCTCAAGGGAGCAGTGCATTGGATGGGAGAGGCACACCTCTAAGCGTGCTACTTTCCCAAAACGTTCTTTGCACATGCGCGCAAGCGAACGTAAAAATCACTGTGCCTTTAGAACGTTTGATTTTAAAATGCCGCCATTTTTCCCCGTTAGCAAGTGATGAAACTAGGACCAAAAACTAATGAGCCCTCAACATACATTTGCAATTCATGCTAATTTAGCCCCACAATTTATATTGCAGTGCCAATTTATGCAAAAATCTAACTCCTGACATTGCCATGTGCTTGCCTGCTCTTTGTATGAAGTGCTGCACTCTCCCGCCTCTACCAGTCATTCGCTCCCTTAAAACTAACTCCTGACATTGCTGTGTGCCTACTCCTCATATGAAGTGCTGTGCTCTCCCACTGCTACCAGCCACTCACTCGCTTACTAAATGGGAACATTTCAAATCTTTGTTACTTGTGGGTCCCATTTAGTCATTCTCGGCTCACTCACTGTCCTAGTATACAATGCCACTTGAATCCTTTCTGTGGAACCATTTCTGCTCTTTCACTTGCTTCCCATGATAGCAGTCTGGCTCCAACTGTATCCATAATTACAGTAGCAGTGCTCCAGCCCCTGAAGTTTTTAATAAAAAAAAATCTTCATTTTTTTAATGCACATACAGAATATTTGTTTTAATGGCAAGGTGCTGGCAACACACCTAACTTAGATGAATGAGAGGTGGCACTCCATGCTGCAGTTCTGCAGAAACTTGTGTGTGTGAGTACGCGAGTGGCCTCTCACTGCTGATGATCCTTCTCTCTCTCTCCTGTCAGCCAGTGCTCCTTCACATTTATATTAAAAAACACAAACTCCACAACAGTACTCTGAGGCAGGGGTTCTCCGGGGTCCCCTCAATGCCAATGATCCAAGTCCCCGCTCGCTCCTTCTTCCAATGGAAAGTAAAATAAACACAGTACTCTCTCTCCCCCCCTTCCCTGTCAGCCGTAGCTTCTTCATATTTATTTATTTCCACGACAGTTCTTAGAGGTGTGGGGGGGGGAGAGTAGTGCTCCTGCAACAAAAAGTACTGATGCCATCAAACAACAAACATTGTCCAACACATACACACTGCCATCATGCTGTAATGGCAGGAAGGACTATTATATCATATTTCACATGAGAAATCTTTTTTTTTCTACATATTAACATGCTTTTTTTCTAACTGAAAGTGAATGTTAAAAAAGGATCCCATTTTATAAGCACAATAAGACACTCTGGGGGTGTACATGGACTAGATTTTACCATACTTCCAGGGGCTGAAGGCACTCAGCCTGCAGTTTCATGCCTCACTCTGCCCCTGAGCATGCAGTAAAATCTGTTCCTTGCACACCTCATCATGACTTATTGCTTACTTTATGTAAGCAGTATGAAACAATTGGGAGTGGGCAGTGATGTGAGAAATGCGTGACCCGGTTCATTGTGAGGCATGTTAATTTATACCAAGTGCCTTCAGCACCTGGAAGTGCATTTATCACATAACTACCAATACCCTGCCATGTCTTATTGCACTCATAAATGGGAAATTGAGATATCTCATAAATAAAAATAAACAAAATTACTACTTTTACAATTTAAAATAAGTATTTACTTTAAAGTAAAAATAACTAGTAAAAGGTAATCCTTCCCCACTTTTCTATCATCTGTCTTTCCACACTTACTTTAAATTAAAAATGATTACTGAAAAGTAATTCTTCCCCACCTTTCTATCATCTGTCTTTCCACAATTACTTTAAAATGAAAATGACTCGTGAAAAGCAATACCTCTCTACTTTTCTGTCATCTGTCTTTACACACATTCAGTAGATGGAATATTTGTTTATTATGCAATGCACGAATTCAAAATTCTACAGAAATCTACTGGCAGAATATTCATATATTTCCACACACTCACACACTACATACAGCTTCAGTAATGCCAGAGATTCAGTTTTTCTATAGCAGAGTAAGCAGCATAGATTTCCATGGTTGGCAGGTCAGGATAGGGAGGGGGGCCTTGATGATCAGGAAAGAATCTCAAAAAACTAAAACTATCAGTAATACTTCTTTTTTTTATTTATTTATGTGTGTAAGAAAAGGATTATAAATGAAATGAACATTTCATCAATTTGCTGTTTTTTTGTTTTGCTTTTGTTTAATTCTGAAAGTTTTCATTTTTAGGGCCCAGCTGACATTTTGTTAGTTAGGTTTAAGGTTGTGGCCATGTTTGTAATGGCAGTCAGGAATTTTTTACAAAACAGCATTGATATGCTAATGTGCTGTATCCTAATTAGCAGCACTTTAACCGCTGATAGTGGTTTCATAAAGCATGACTGCTGACTGATCAGGATATAAAAATTTCCCTACCCATTTTTTACTGCTTAATAAGGTACAATACTTGCCCAAGGATGTCTGATCTTGGAGGCTGAATTCCACCTTAAAGAGTTGCCCCTGGATAAACATTTGGTATTATAATTTTTTGACAGAACTCAACCCACTGAAGATGGGTGGAGAGGGTGGGGCAGCTGCAAGTTGAGAGGCTAGATGCACAATTGAGCAGACTTGATAGACTGTAAGGCCTGCTTCTACTAGCATTTTTCTATGTTTACATGTTTGTATGTTCGCATGTTCGCATGCAACTTACTTTTCATATACTGCTTATTTGATACCAGATGTGGTGGAAATAATTATGATGTCACAAGTAAATGATTATCACTTCACATGTAGATAAAGAGCAGTAGAAAATGAAGTCCAGGAATGAAGCTGCTATTTTAGGTAAAATGCCCTTAGCAACTAGAACAAGTATTTACCAATGTCTAACGTTGCTTGCTTATATGTGCTGTTTAGATATTTGGAAGTGGAAGTACCATGCCTTAAAAGACCTCAAAGGATCTTGGGTGGGGGGTGGGCAACTCTAAAGTCCCAGCAGAGCTCCATTGAGGTTGCTCACTCCTCTCTCACTTGCTCATTCTATTTCTCCGATGCTGCAGGCTCCCTTTGTAGTGGGCTCCTGCTTGCATTGGCACCTTTTTCTGCCCACAATGAAGTTCACAGCTGTCCTGACAGAGCTCCATTGAGCTCGCTCGCTCCCCCTCTCTCACTCACGCCTTCTATTTTTCCCACGCTGCAGGCTGCCCTTTTGTACTGGGCCCCTGCCTGCGTTGGTGCCTTTTTCTGCCCACAAAGAAATCTGCAACACTCCAGGCAGAGCTCCACTGAGCTTGCTCACTCCCCCTCTCTTACTCACTCATTCTGTTCCTCCTGATGCTGCAGGCTGCCCTTTTGTACTGGGCTCCTGCTTGCATTGGCACCTTTTTCTGCCCACAAAGAAATCTGCAGCAGTCCTGACAGAGCTCAGTTGAACTCATTCACTCCCCCCTCTCTCTCGCTTGATCTTAATTTGTCCCAAACACTGATTTCCCACAGCAACAATGCTATTCTGTGCCAGAAGTGCAAAAACATATTTCAGCCAAGATGTGAAAAATGACTGCTGTACTGTTCATAAGGAGGTGTGAAAAAATGCCAGTGTTGAAAATCTGGCATGAAAATATTACAAATTTGCGAAGTTGCAAGGGTGCATGGAAACAGTGCAACGCAAGCTTGTAATACAGTCATTTTATGGACTTTCATACCAGATTTTCAACATAGGCATTTTAGGACCTCTGCTCATGAACAGTGTCACTGTCATTTTCTTAATCTGTCCCAAACACTGATTTCCCACAGTGGCTGTGCTATTCTGTGCCAAAAGAGCGAAAACACATTTCAGCCAGGATGTGAAAACTGACAGCTGTACTGTTCATAAGGAGGTGTGAAACAATGCCAGTGTTGAAAATATGGCATGAAAATATTACAAATCTGCAAAGTTACAAGGGTGTGTGGAAACTGAGCAATGCACACTTGTAACACAGTCATTTGATGGACTATTGTCACCAAATTTTCAACACAGGCATTTTAGAACCTCTGCTCATGAACAGTGTCGCTGTCATTTCTTAATCTGTCCCAAACACCGATTTTCCACAGCAACCAGAAGTGCAAAAATAAATTTCAGCCAGGATGTGAAAAATGACAGCTATGCTGTTCATAAGGAGGTGTGAAAAAATGCCAATGTTGAAAATCTGGTGTGAAAATATTGCAAATTTGCAAAGTTATGAGCGTGCATAGCAACTGCACAACACACGCTCATAAAACAGTAATTTTATGGATTTTTTCCACCAAATTTGCAATGTAGGCTTTTTGAGAGCCCACCTCATGAACACTGGCACTGTCATTTTGTTAATCAGTCCTAAAAGGTAATTCCATGCAGTGACCGCAAAATCACCTTTCAAGACTGAATAACGCCATGACAGTGGCTGAATTCATGTGGAGGGGTCCCAATAGCCCCATGTTGAAAATTTGGTGCCAAAATTCCCAAAACTGCCTAAGACATACATCAAAGTTGAAAAAACCCTATTTATGCCATCATACAGTTTACCGGCATTTCTTCAGTTAGGTAGTGGCTTTGAAGGTGCAGGCGTGTTCCGATCCATTGAAGATCATTGCGCTGGGCTGGAGGTATGGAGTGAGGGGTGAGGGGAGGCAGGGTGCACAGAGGGAGGGTGGTGTGGGCTGGGGCAGGGTCACGGACTTAATGAGGGACCGTTTTCCATTTTACAGGGTTTAAAAAAAAGAAAAACATTGTGGGAAGGTTTGCTTTTTACTGGGACATTTGGCACACTGGGGTGGGCTCCCAGCATGCCACCTGAGTGTTTTTTGGGGGGGTGTAGCCAACAAGGGATTGGGCACCCCCGTTGACACATACGAGGAGGGCAGAGCCGAGGAGGATTGGGCATCCCCCTTAGCACACAAGTCATTGGGGGGCATTATGCTGATAGGGAGTGGGCTCCTCCATCAGCAAATTCAACTTGGACGGGGGGACTGAAGCAGATGGGGATTCGGTGCCCCATAGGTAAAGAAAGTGGGGGGGCATGATGCTGAGGGGGATTGGGCACCCCCTTGGCATACAGCATAAATTTCAGTGTGGGGACATTATGCCGATGGGTACTGGGCTCCCCATCTGCAAACTGGGTTGGGGGCATGCAAGGTACCACCCTGCAATGATGAGTCTCTCCCTCGTTGCAGTGGAATGGCTGATGCTGCAATGATGAGGCTGCACTTGATTGCAGTGGCTAAAATGTTTCAAGGTGGTGGCACACTGGCTGAACTAGTGTCAGCAGCAGCATGCTACCCCATTGGGGAAAGTGGGCCAAGCCTCAAAAGGCGGGGGGGCATTGACCACAACAGTGCCGCACCTCCACAACCTGCTTCTGCAGCAAGCTGCTCCAACATGTTTCTTGTGCATCCACGCAAGCAACATAAAAATGATGTTGCTTTTCAATAATGTATACACAGGTATCTCTTGAAGTATTCAAAAAGCTTATTGAATTGCTATGGATATCCTCATTATATTAGTATGTTTCCTTACTGAATTCATATCCATATCCTCATTGTACCATTATGTGTACTGTGTACTCAGGATATGCAATGGCCTGACAATGTGATTTATCTTCAAGTGTGAGGGGGCAAGACATTATTAACTCATGTGTGACAGAGTTATGAGTGAGTTATGAAAATCCTGTCCTCTGCATATTTTGAGTGAGGCTATTGAGTGGTTATTACAACATCAGTTCACTAGTTATAAGTTTTAAATTAGTATTTATGTGAAGATTTAACTGTTTCTTTATAATTTGAACTACTGGCTTCAGTGCTGCACTGGGTTATTGTGATATCATTGGAACTGTAAAAGCTGGTCTCAGATTGGTTCAGTACTCTAATGATAAAATAAATAAATAAAAATAAATAAATGATGTGGTTAACCTTCAAGATAGTTATTGAGACATACCCAGCTTGCAAGATAACATGTTATGTTGCAAGCTGGGCACCAAGATAACACAATTTATTTTTACACCTGTTGCATAAAATTACATTTTTAAAAATCATTATCAAAATATGTTCTTTACGTTTTTTTAAATACATTTTTTGATAATTCATCACTTGTTCAGTGAAGTTTTTTAGTTTGCACTTTTTTTAATAAAACACAGTTTAAAAAATAAAGGTTTTTGTTTCCCTTTACGCCATATTGTTAACCTTTGACACACTTTAAAAACATCACATTCTGCCTGTTAGGTGTAACTGTGTAACATACATTGCAGTGCTTAATTTAGTAACCCTATATTCCTCCTTACTTTCACAGGCCATCAGCATCAGAAGGTAAAAATAAATGAAAAGAAGTGCAAAGAATATATGAAATATACAGTATGTGCATTGAACTTTGTTGAATTATAATGTTTTCCAAACGGTGTGGGTAGATTTTGTTTTACATGAAGGGTGGCCACATGGCTCAACTACAATGGTCAATAATTACTGAAAGTAGTTTCTGCTAAGAAAAAAAAAACATGTAAATCAAACCTGGCTACTGTAGGTCCCAAAATACTGGATGAACTTCCAGAAAGGATTAAGAACAACAATATGGTTTTATACCCTATCACTACACTGCAACTAATTGTGAGCTCAGTGGACCTTAGGGGCTTGAGGCTAAATGACAGTATCTTTCAATACTTACTGTTCAAACTCTTGACAGGCCGTTATCACCGCTTATTTGTAAAGAATGTATTCAGATCCTAGATTCTGGATTCAGTACCCAGGCTTATTTTATGCATCAATTGCAGCAACTTTCTGGGCTGCTCTGTGCAACTGATAATATGAGAACCTGGTGTAATAATACTCATTGTAATGTTGGGAACTTAATTTCACATAATTGCCATTAAATTGGACTTGGCATATTCTATTAGAAAAGAAAATCCCACCAGCTGACCCTACATCTTTCACAACATTCCACCCTCTGTACAATTTCATTTATTTAGAAATTGGTGACTGGGAAAGGTACAGTGAGCTGAAACTCATTTCCAGGTGCATGGGTGGAGGGGTTACAGAAGGGAGAAGAAAAGCAGAAAAAAGACACAATTAATGAAGGGAGGTACACTGCTACTAAAATATACATACTGTATGTCAAAATACCTATACAGAATTATGTAATAGAAACACAAAATATAAACATAGTATTACGAATAATCGACAAAACCCTGGTATCACAGCATGACAGCAGCTAGGAGTAGGTATGAAGGAGGGTAAAGAGGTAAGAGGAGGAGAGGCATATACTGTAGATGCAGGGAGAATAGGTCTCATCAGTTCATTGTGCACTCATGGTTTTCTGACTGCGTTTTTTTGTTTTTTTTTTGTAAATTGTACTTTGTACTTCATCTGTGCCTTCAGAAGCAATACCTGGGTAAATGCACCTGAGCCCTGTTTCCTGTATTGGAAAAGGAAGAGGGGGTGTGGCTGCACCCAGATCGCAACTTTTAAGACTGTTAAATGCTTACAGAATACTAGTAGCTCAGCCAGGTTCATGCATGAGTGGACCTCGCTAGCTTTTATTTGAAGCAAACCTAAACTTTGTGAAATAGAGGGGTTTGGGACTTATGAGAGCACCCTTGACCCATAGGAATGACTTCCTGGTCATTTAGGGACTCAAAAGGGAGTCCTGCTGTGAGCAGGCATCAGATAGTTGGAGATTTCTGACGGTGCTGAGCAAACTGTAACAGTAGCTGGAAATGGCATATTTTGTTTTAAAAAATGGAATATTTTACTTTGTCTGTGCCTTCAGAAGCAATACCTGGGTAAATGCACTTGAGCCCAGTTTCCTGTATTGGAATAGGAAGAGGGGTGTGGCTACACCCAGATTGCAACTTTTAAAACTTTTAAGTGCTTACAGAATACCAGTAACTTAGCCAGATTCATGCATGAGTGGACCTTGCTAGCTTTTGTTTGCAGCAAGCCTAGAATTTTGTGAAATAGAGGGGTTTGGGACTTATGAGAGCACCCTTGACCCATAGGAATGACTTCCAGGTCATTTAGAGACTCAAAAGGGAGTCCTGCTGAGAGCAGGGTGAGCACTCCGACGAGTGCGAAGACGCGTGCAAAGACACGTGCATTAATGTGCATGTCTTGCGTGTCAACAGGACAAGCGGGACCCTGTTGCTGTAAGTATGACCTGATATACTATACTAAATGACCAATCTTAAACAATATACTGCAACGTTTAGGGAACTAGTGTCTGGTGCTTATGACAGTATAGGTGTGTGTAAAGAAATACATATAACCTACTAAACCTAGAAACAAAGAAACATACATAAAATAGGTGAGTATCTACTGCAGTGGCCAAATGGAGTATATTATAACAAACGAGGGACAAAAACTTTTAGAATGCATATCGTGTCATATGTTCATAATAATTGACCAGAATTATAAAGGCCCAGAATACATGTGTAGTAAATGTACTCATAACATCGAATTAATAAAAGAAATTGATGAATTTAACATAAGACTCTGAGCAGTAGGAACTAGTCAGAACCAGATGGCTCTAAGATTTCAAACAACATCAGGGAATACATATGAAGATGAAACAAATAAAGATGGACAAAATGGTTTACAACAATATCAAACTAAAACAAAGAAAGCAAAAAAGGCCACAAAAAGGCTATAATAGGGTGTGGGATAACAGATGGACACAACAGTCTGGTATAACATTCAATGCACCATTGGCAAGGCGCAATGTTTATTTGTTCCAAAACCAACAAAAAGGAAATAAAGTAAAAGGCTCAAACTGTGAGCAAAATAAAGGCTATATAAAGTAAATAACATTCTGTACCATTGTGGCAAACTTAAGCATTCAGTTTCCACTTGTGTGATAAGGTCTTATCAATCCTTCTCACTCCCTGGTCAGAAAACACTGAACCTATCTAACAATTGTATCAGGTTAGCCACACAATCTGCATACTCCATCCCAGATACTTCGTTCAGGCCACTGACTCCTTCCATGGTCCTTGGAACTTGTCCACCTGGGATACTTTTGCCAGTATCCACCAACAACTACGTACACCTTCACTGGCCAAACGCAGTCGGCAGTTATCCCACCTCTGACACCAAGTGTAATAGGGTCGTTGGTTCAGGAGACAAATTGCAGGCAGACAACAAAAATCAGTTTATAGTTCTGTTTTTTACTGAGACAGTCCCTTCCATACATGTACCCAGCAGTTCCTCACTTGTATTAGTGCAACCCATTGTACACCTAATATCTATGGCTTCCTGGGGTCTCTGTCAGACACCAAGAGATAAATAACCACTCTTCTGAAATGCTTTCTTACCACCCAGTACCTCCCAATCTACGCTGGTGCTTCCCTCTTCTCCAAGGTTGCCATCTCTTTTGGCCTTCCCACCTTTGGTTTCCACACCCTATGCATTTGGCAGACACCCTCTGGCACACCTCCCTCTTTTCCACATAAGTAGCTATTTGCCAGTACATTCCTGGCTAGTAGAATGCTGTGGTTAACTCTGCCAGGACCTCCTCATGGCTTAATGGCTTAGAGTGGCTGGAGCAGGCATTCTCCATCACCACTTCCCTATAAGCAATTGGAACCACTATGGATTCATTTTTTTTTCAAATAATAAAGACCATGTTGATAATATTTAAATCCTACTCCCACTAGCCAACAGTGATCATAATATGGTATATTTTGAATATAGGATAGGATATAACATTACAAAAGGAAATACTACAATGCTGAATTACAACAAGACTGATTACAGTAGTATTCAAAATTACCTAAATAACTGGGATTGGAGGAAAGACTTGAAAGGGAAAAACCTTATAGAAGTCTGGAATAATATAAACAAACATATCACTTATTGTATTAAAAAATGGGTCCCAATCAGGCATAAATACATCAATTCAAGAAGGGTAACACCATATTGGACACATAACATGACCAAACTTTTAAGGAAAAAAAAAATATATTATAGGGTATACAAAAATAATAATACACCAGAAAACTAGCAGAGATTTAAACTAATTGCAAAAAAAATAAAACTTACCGTAAGGAAAGCAAAAAATACTATAGAACTAAATTTGGTTACTCGGGTTAAGGACACTAAAAAGAAATTGAATAGTTATATAGGATCTGTTAAAGGGAAACAGCCCACAATCGGTTCAATAATAACAAATAATAGAGTAATTACAAAGGAAACAGAAATTGACTCTGAGCTAAACAATTATTTCCTAAGTGTATACAATCAAAAAAAAAATCAAAGCCTAGATATACAACAAAACTTAATAGATAACAATTGTCCAAAATTCTGTGCAAGGGACACTGCTGATATTATAAATAAGTTAAAAACTAATAGTTCACCTGGGTCTGATGGTATTTCTCCTGCTTTTTAAAAGCACTTGTTCGCCAATTGGCAGGGCCATTGACTTACTTATTCAACTCATTTATTCAAGAGGGAAATACCTTAAGGAATGGCGAATGGCCACTGTGACTCCAATTTTTAAGGGAGGTAGCAAATTGGAAGTAGGTAACTAGAGGCCCATTAGCCTTACATCGGTTGTAGGTAAAATAATGGAAAAGTTATTAGAAAAAAAACATAAATACACATTTACAAAACGCAGGGAATATAGAGCTGACCCAATATGGATTTATACCAGGAAGATCATGCCTATCAGATCTGATTAGTCTTTTTGAACCCATAAGCACTGCACTGGATAAGAATGTTCCTGTAGATGTAATTTTCCTTGACTACTCCAAAACCATTGATGAGATCTCTCATTCAGTCTTATTAAAGTAACTTATAAGAATTGGGTTACATACCAATATAATTAGATGGATCTGTTCATGGTTAAACAATAAATACCATGTGTGACTGTTAAAGATCACTCATCTTATTGGGGTAAAGTCACAAGTGGTGTCCCACAAGGATCTGTGTTGGGACCCACATTATTTAATATTATGATTTCCACCCAACCAAATACAAACAGTGTACGGGTGAGCAAGTATGCTGATGATTGCAAACTTGGTGGTTTAGTGTAAAGCATTGAAGATGCCAGGGCAATACAAGATAATCTAAATACCTTGGAAGTATAGGCAGATAACAATGAAATGTGTTTTAACCTAGATAAGTGTAAAGTAATGCACATGGGGAAGAACAATCTCATGCATACTTAACCAAATTAAGCATACTACATTAAAACATGTTAAAGAAGAAAAGGATTTAAGGGTAATAGTAACTGACAAACTAACTTTTGATACCCACTCAATCACAACTACTAAGAAATGCCAAAAAATACTGGGATGCATATTAGGTAACGTCAAAAGGCACTGGCGAGACCACATTTGGAATACTGTGTACAGTTTTGTGCTCCCACAAAAAAAAGAACCCAAACCTTGTTTGAAAAAATACAAAGGAAACTGACTAAAAAAATAAGAGCAACTAAAAATATGAGTTACTGTATAAGGATAGACTTCTCAAATCGAATCTGTACTCAACTGAGTATAAAAGAGAAAAGGGTGACCTCTGTCTGGTATACGAAGCAATCAATGACCCATATATGAAAGAGACCTTGGGATGCTTGAGCAATACGGGATTTAATGGAACAAGATCACATGAACAGAAACTGCTTGGAGAGAATAATAACACAGTAAAAAGAAACAAATTCTATACACAGAGGGTAATATCAAAATGGAATAAGCTACCAAGAGAAATGATAGAAAGCTTTAGTATGACAAATTTTAAAAATAACTTAGATACATATATGGGAGATAAGAAATATGCATTTCACCAATGATTAGGTGGTAAGTTCATTAAAGAGCTAATACTCATTGAACTTGTATTAGAACTATGAAATATGAATTGTCAATATAGTGTATGGTACAACATTGTTAGGGATGGAAATCCATCCCTAGAATAGGGTTGTCATGCTGCAGTAGCTATGTCATGCTCATTGTTGTGCTGCAGTAACATGGAACACATTGACGCACACCCATTTTGTGAACCTCTGACAGTCAGGAAGCGGCCATGGTATTGAGAGTTGGACTGGAGGAGAGCAGCACCGAGGTAAAAAGCAAAATAGTAAGGACTCAGAAGTGTACCTACGTGCTCATTTTCCTTGGTCCGCTAACTGTTAACAATTGTGAGTAGACATCACGCAGTTGCCATGGCAACTGAAGTTTCTCTACTTTACTCTCGAGGTTTAAACAGTTGCCATGGACAACCTCTCAATGGCTACACATGGCTGTTACAGATAGTGAACCATACATTATCCTCTATGTTATCAACTGTCAGCATATTACACCAGTTTGTTATTGTTGCATATTTTTGTATTCTCATAGTGCCACTGTATTTATTGCATTGTGTTCTTCCAAATTGTTCCTAAAAATGTTAATCTTTATACATAGTGCAACTACCTGGTGACCTGAAAATTGTCATCTTTATGCATAGTGCACATACTTGGTGAATAAAAACAGACAAATGAATGAAAGAATGACAGTTCCAGTCGCCTCTGGTACCATGTTCTTTAAAGGGAACATAAATCCTGTTGTTTATGTTTTTAAATATAAATGTAAATTTGGGCCTGTGTAAAGTCTGTTGAACAAAGTAGGTAATTTGATACCTTCTACTGACTGATAAGAAATTCTCAGTACACAAGCTTTGAAACTCACATAAAGCCCGTCTGCTGACAATGGCAGTTTCTACAAAAAGCATTACTTTTATACACATACTCAATATTCATTTTTTAATTAATTAGGATATTTGGAACCCAGTGACATCAGTTGAGCAGAAGACCTGCATGAACGTTTCATGGAAGGCATCAAATCAACTGATGTCACTGGGTTCTGGAACTCATAAGTAATTTAAAAATATACAAATGGTGGTAAAAATCCTTTAATTTCATTGGTCACCTGGCACCCTGAGCTTGTTGCAAATTTTAACATTGCCAACAGGAAGAAGTGCCAGCTGTGCTAAGGCTCGATCCGCCTAAAAAGAAAAGAATCAGATCCCCGATTTAACTTTCAAATGTCACCATCTTGTCCCACTGCATTACCGGCACCTGCAGTTTGACTACACAAAAATAAATAAAAATGGTAGTACCTGCACAGAATTAGAGTGTAACATCATTGCCTTTGTTTTACTGTGGATGTGGCCGCCGTCTATGCTGTTGTTGCACCTCGCTCCTGCATGGTCACCACAACTCGTCTTAAGCAACTACTTTCATTAACTCCAGTGACACACTCGCTCCCTCCAGCCGCGTAACATCCATCCCGCCTTGAGTTCCCGTTGCCATTTTGTCCCCGTTTCTCATATCCCACTCTCATGGCCTGTAACTTCCACATCCGTACACAGAAATGAAATTAAAAAAACTTTCCAGTACAATTCCTTACAGTTCAGTTCTCATGTGACACACTGCAAGGCATGTGCATAGCAAGCAAAAACAGACCAGTGCTCCGTACTAGAAACGCGTCTGTAACAAATATCAAAACCCAGCTTATGAAAACAAAAACAGAACTTGAATACAGTGAACTCAGTTCTGGAAATTGAAGAATCAAACCAAGGTCTGTTTCATTTACCAAGCTCACATACAGTCTGTTACTCTAACGTGTAGACTATACTGCCAGCCCCTTAGCAACACCCTAGCAACACAGCACTACTTTTTTGGTGCAGCAATAATTTCACAAAAAATCATATAAAATAGGAAAAAAAACTGTTTCTTAATTTTTTTCTATTCCAAAAAAAGGAAAAACATTGTATAAAGCAATAAACCACTCTAGGGTGTTGGCGATGCTGGGATTTACCCACGCCTAGCGAGGCCAACCACGCCAGGCGTGGGTAAACCCAGCATCACCAACATCCTGTCATGGTTTATTGCTTAAAGGAACAATGGGAAAGAATTGCATTAAGGGAGAACTGCGTTGAACCTGTGAGTCATTTGTCCTAGCAGATGCTTTTTTTTTCATATATTGATCTATTTATGCTATTGTTCCATCTTTACTGGCCTTTTAGTAAACACAGTTGATGTTTCTGATTAACTAACTGCTGGTAAGTGCCATTTTAGAATTGTATGATGTCTTGTACAGTATGTCCCCTTTGGGCCACAGAGTTCCAGAATAGATCATGAATGCATTGTGAAAACAATGTAAGTTCTTTAACAAGGACATAAAGTACATCATACAGTTCTAAAATGGTACTGCCCACCAGAATGTAAAGCAGGAACACCCAGTGAATTTATTTAAAAGCCAGTACAAATGGAACAAAAACAGAATTTGAATCAGTAATAGAAATGCAGCTTCGACAGAAAACACAGGCTTGCAGATTCAAAGCAGTTCTCATTTAACTAGAGACCCAAAATAAGGAAAAAATAAGACTGTCTCAAAACAAACACAGTATTCTGTACTCTTGGAAACATGAACAAAATATGTTTCCTGAGTCTGATCGTGCAGTGGTGCTTAGTGCTAGGCTCCTTCATATCTAGGCGTGGTGTGACACTATTATTATCATGCTCTGGGTGATATAGATGTAATGATAGGAAACAAACAGGAATAAAGCAATTCACTGTGATGGCTCTGTCTAATCTCACCAGTTTGTGTCCAAAGGTACTGACTGACATGACTAGACAAGAAGGAATCTGATACCATATACTACTGTAAAACAATGCCCTGTATTCATAGAGCTACAGTATATTCAACAAGAGAATGTTGACTTAACTTAGAGGCAAAGACTGCAAGCTCACATTCCAGAAAAAGTATTTCGTAGGAGGCAGCTTCAGAGTAAAGTGGTGTACAGGATGAGAAGAGGACAAGGAGAGGCATACATGAGTCTGGCAGAACACACACCATGCAAGCAGGACAGGAAAGGTTCTAAATCCAATGAAACACTTTATTTCACAAAATAGAAAATACAGGATGGGCACCTCTGCACGACCAGTGGGTTCTGCCACAGAGGGGTTCTGATCCCCTTTGCTCTTGATGTCCATGGAAATCAGAACCCTGAGGTGGCAGAACACACTGGTTGCATAAAGTTGCTCATCCTATATTTTTATAGTGTATAGTAGTCTGTGAAATGTATGCTTTATTTTTTTCCACAAAGAAAATGACTTATTCAGTCTCTATATAAAACAATCTTCTACTATACACTATAACATTTATGTGAAATATAGTGCTGCCTTCAGTTTGGTAGCTATCCTGTCCTGCTTTAGCAGTGTGTGTGTGTGTGTGTGTGTGTATGTATATGTATGTGTGTGTGTGTGCTGCCAGACTCATGTAAGTCTCTCCAAGTTCCAGTTCCAAAGGCTCGGCATCTCCCACTCTGTCAGTTCCTCCAGTTATACTGCTGCCAGTCTGTTTTCAGAATTATGAGAACTTATATCCAGTAGTTCCACAGTGCAGCATTGCTCACATTACATTTATACTCTGGCCCTATTTGGTTTGCGTGGTACAACACCACAGTTTCAATGTTGCAGTCACATCCACTTGAGTGCTATTTTGTGTTTAGCACAGCACTGTTCTGATTTGTGTCTTGCAATTGCTTTGTATATGGAATCACTGGAAACAGGAGGGATTCCAGAGGGCTAGAGCAGGGCAGATGTAGTCATACTTCACAGAAGCTGTAGTGGGGAGGAGGTTGGCAACTATAGGCTAGTCATTCTGACATCAGTGGTGGGAAAGCTGATGGATTTGCTGTTATAAGAAAGCATTGGAGTGGGGGGGGGTGCTAATGAACACACGATAGTAAAGACGCATTTTTACCTCGCTCCTCCAAATACCGCTATAAAATTAAAATAAATCATCTGAATCTAAGGAAAACCTTAGCTACAAACCAAATCAAGCTGTTGGGAGAAGATGGATGAGTATATTATTCAGAATCCACCAAAGAATTCTCATACAACTTCAAAAAATCAGCAAAAACAACCGCCAGCATCCCAGGTGGAAAATGCAGGGCCCGTGTCTCTGTTGGCTGCTGAAGTGAGCGTGCTGGGCCGCATAGTGACCCAACAAGTACTAGTGGAACTGGAACCACACACAGCGCACATGGAAGCCAAACTGGATCAGAAATTGCTAGAGCTGGTGAACCTTCATGCTTCGCACATGACCAGTCTGAACGAAGTGGAGCAGCGGGTCTCAGATATTGAAGATGCTGCAGCTGCAGTATTGGAGCAAATAGCAATCCTGCAGAAGGAACTGAAGGAATTTAAAGACCAGTTTGACTACCAGGAGAATTATCAAAGAAGGCTTAATCTTAGGCTCCGGGGGCTTCGGGAGGAAATGGAGAGGCCTAACATTCTTGATTTTTGTGCAAAAACACTACCGAAACTGTTGGGCCTGACCCCTAAAAATGGAAAGATGTAATTGGAGAGGGCCCATAGAGCTGTAATGCCCAAAGATCCACCATATCAGCCACCAAGACAAATTGTTATGTGATTCCATAATTACCAGGATTGTGAGGTGATCCCAGGCGCTTATAGAGTGACCTCAGACTTCCAATACGAGGGGAAAAAGTTATATCTTTCACAGGACTACTCGGCCTGACTCCTAAAGAGAAGGCATGCTTTCAATCCAGTAATGGCACAACTGAGAGAGTCTACAGTGGAATGCTATATGCTGTACCCTGCTACACTCAAAATAAAGCATGAGGGTGCAAGTTATTCATTCTGGGAGGTGTAGAAGGCAGAGGGATTTGTCTGTGAACTTAAAAAGCAGTTGGGGTGAGGAGCAGAGGCCTGATGTACAGTATGTTTTATGGGCAACAGTTCCCCGATAGAGTTCTTAGCTTTTCTTTGAAGTTAGAAGAAGGATGTCTATGACTTAATATTTTATTTTGGAATACCTGCCTTTACACAGGACTTGAAGGGAATCAGTTACTGGTGGAAAATGTTTAAAAGAACCTGAGGTGAGACTATAAAAGCACGTTGTGAGGGGATGCCTTCCTGCTAACAGAGATGTTTTCTGGACACTATACACCTTTGGGAGGTCTGAATTGAACCCTCCACTTACACCTGAGGGAAGAATGGGAGAGAAGAAGATAAGAGGAGGGAAAAATGGCGGAATGTCCGCACTACGAGGAGAGAATCCACAGACTCCCTTTGTAAGGTAGTCCGGCCTGGGGAGAGATGGGTGCAGTGTGTGTGGTTAAGTTTGTGCTGCCCGTTCTCCACTTGGACAGAGGCTAACCAAGAGATGGATTGGCATGCTTTGCACCTATAGGAGCTATTCTCTATAGGGTAGATATTGGTATCTAACTCAACTTACCCAAAATTTAAACACAGACTGTATTTTACTAGTTATATAAGAGGGTACTTTCTGTTTGAATATTTTAAGGGGAGGAGGAAGGGGTAGACAAAAGCATGAGGAAATGACAAGAATGGTTATGTTGGAGCTAATGTGGAAAAGAAGATTCAGGCACAGTGATCGGTGAGCGGCGGAGTGGGGAAGATGTGCCTATCTAGGGAGAATAAAGTGTGTAAAATATTTGCAGTACGCAATTCCTGTTACAACCTGGGGAGTCTGGGGGGATAAAGTTGGAGGAGGAAGGCAGATGTTTTCAAATACTTAAACTTTATCGAGAAAAATAGTGGGCAGGGGGGTGATGGGATGTATATAGTTGTTGAATGTTTTATTGTTTATGTGTTCAAAGGTCCATAAATACAAAATGTTTTCTTGCTGTACATGACAATACTCTGTCAATGTGCAGAGGGATATGCATGGAGTTAATAGGGAAAGCGGTATGCCGAAGATCATGGCCACTTCTCAGGTGCTAGTGGTGGTCTCATGGAATGTGAGGGGGATATTCTCCCCAGTTAAGTATACTATGCTCCTATCTGCTTTAAAGAGGCAAGGGGGATCAAGTCACACAGATCCAGGAAACTCATCTAACAGATAGGGAGCATGCAAAACTTATCAGGGGCTGGGTGGAAGGGTGCTACACAGCATCCTGTAATTCACATAAGAGAGGTGTTGTCATCCTCATTCATAAGAAGCTGCACTTTAAGGTTGAACGGATAGTAGCAGACCTAGAGGATGGGCGACATGTCTTTATAGACGACGACTCAAATGGGGAACAGATAACCTTTGCAAGTATATACGTCCCAGCAGTTTATGACCTGAATTTCTATCAAATGCTTCTGTCCGTAATGATTAAAGAGCAGTTTCAGAGACTGACATTTGGTGAGGACCTAAACTGTCTTATGAACTCAGAACTAGATCATTCTGACAAAAGGGGGAAGACAAGGGGAGCAATATGAAATTGTCAGGCAGGAACGGTTGACCTGGATTTGATAGATGGATAGCGTATGGCCAGTCCAACCCTTAGAGAATTTACATTCTACTCACACCCCCATGGGACCTGGTCATGGTTGGATTAACTATACCTGCTGAGAGGCTGGTATTTCAGATTGTTTAAAATTATGCATACCCCTATTCATATATCAGACCATGCTATGGTTCAGATGGCTCTAAGACTGGGAGTGGAGAGGGAGGGATCCCCACCTTGGAATTTCCCCAATTATTTACTAGCCAACGGAGACTTTAAAAAATACATGCAGGATCGATGGAAATATTTTGTGCAGACCAGTCTTGTCTCGGCCCCGTCTAAGGCAGTTTTTGGGATGCTGGTAAGGCTTACTTGTAGGGGCTCATTATAGGGTTTGTCTTGAATAATAAGAAATAAGTGAAAGAGAGGAGGGATAACTTGGAAAAATGTCTTAGGATCCTGGAGAGGAAGGCTGCACAGGGGGGAGGGGGGGGACACCTTCAGCACCTTACTGTAACAAGAGAAGCACTCAATAGTTTATTAATGGGGAAGCCAGGAAAACATGTTTATTTGTAAGAAAACAGTTCTATCAGTGGGGCAATAAACCAGGAACTATGCTAGCCAATCTGATCTGGGAAGAAGGGGACTGAATATGGTATGCGGGTGAGAGGGATGACAGCATTATCCGGAAAGAGAAACCTCAAATAAGAGAAAGGTTCAGGCAGTTTTACCAAACACTCTGTCAGAGGGTGGAAATGTTGTACCCCCCATGCAGGAATTCTTGAATAGTATAGTTTCACCATACCTCTGCAGCACAGAGAGAGAGAATGGATAGACTCCAGGATAACAAAGGAGGAAATAGACAGGGCCATTTTGGGGTTGAAAAATGGGAAATCCAGTGGATCTGATGGGTTTTCTGCTGAGTACTATAAAGCACTGAAGGCACAGATGATGAAGCATTTATGGGAGACAATAAACAAGGCCAGAGAAGAGGAAGGAGCGCTCCCGGAATCATGGAGAGAGGCCGTCATCTGTGTGATACATAAGGCTGGTAAGGATCCATCAGACTGTGCCTCCTATAGACCTATCTCCTTTTTAAACTGTGATTCGAAGATCCTGGCAAAAGTACTTGCAGGCAGATTAGACACGATTCTACCACAGATAATTCACACAGATCAAACCGGGTTCATCCAGGATAGGTTTTCCTATCATAATATGCGGACCTTGCTAAATGTGATAAGGGGAGCTTCCAAGGGAGGCGAATCTACATACATTCTCTCTATGGACGCTGAAAAAGCATTTGATTGGGTAGAATGGGGCTACATGCGAGAAGTATTGGCCCGGTTTGGTCTGGGTGAAGAATTCATGGTCAATCTAATGTATAGGGTGCCAAGAGCCCAGGTGTTGGTAAATGGAGCCCTTTCAGATAGTTTTAAGCTGGGAAGAGGAACCAGGCAAGGATGCCCTTTGTCACCCCTACTTTTTGCAATGGTACTGGAGCCCCTGGTGATGGCCATCAGGAATGAGACTAATGTAGTAAGGATCTCAGGCAAATCAGGTAGAGAACACAATGTCACACTGTACATGGACAAAATGGTACTATATGTAACCAGTCCTAAACACTCCATGCCCCACCTATTAAGGTTAATTGATAAATTCTCCAAGTTCTCTGGCTACAAATTGAATCTAGGGAAATCAGAAATGCTCTGGTTGGGAGACCTGGGAGGAGAGAGCAATGGGAGGGGATGGGGTTTTCAAATAGTTCAGGAATCCTTTGTGTACCTCTGAATCAAAATAGGGAAGGAGGTTAGAAAACTCTGTGAATTAAACTACATGCCACTGATAGAAACAGTAACAAAAGATCTAGCCAGATGGCAAACCCTTCCTATCTCATGGATGGGAAGAATTAATTTAATAAAAATGAATATTCTCCCTAGATTACTCTATGTGATATAGATGGTGTATGTGGGCCTGACCAGGGGGATAAAAGGATAGAAAAAGCTTTTCCATATTTTATTTGGCAGGGTAAATGTCCTCGGGTTGGCCTGGCTAGATTAAAGACCACTGTGGAAAAGGATGGAGTACACTTCCCAGATCTTAAAAATTACCATAGAGCCATACAGTGCAGATATCTTCAGGACTGGACTAATAGGCCTAGGGAGGTGGGATGATTGGACTTGGAGGAGTGGGCATGCCCTGAAAGGCTATCCGTCTACCTATCAATAAGGGTAAGAGGGCATATATGGCCCAGAATAAACCTTCCTTTGTGATCTTGGTCCTGGAGAGCTGGGAAAGCATAAGTAAAACATGGGGAGTAGGCCAAGAGGAAACATTACTTCTCACAGTGGCTGGGAACTCCTTCTTTGTACCTGGAATAGGAGATTCTGGATTTAAAGAATGGGAAGAGAGGGGAGTACTATGCTGAGAGATCTGTACACCAAGGTGGCATGGACTCATTTGTAGGGTTACAGGAAAAGACTGAGCTATTTGCTCAGTCTTTACTGAGGAAGAGGAGGGTAATGGATCTGAAGGAGTACAAGGTGAGAATGGTGCAGAAAATGGACACAAGTCCTTTACATGAGAAAGGGTCCTGAAGGAACTGGAAGTAATAAGAGTTGATAAAGCAATGGGGCCAGATGGGGTGCATCCCAGGGTCCTTAAATAACTAAGAGGTGGTGGCTGAACCTCTGGCTATCCTGTTTAGCCAATCACTGGAAACAGGAGGTACCCAAAGACTGGAGGACAGCAGATGTAGTCCCCTATACAAAAGCGAAACAAAGATGAAGCAGGGAACTACAGACAGTCAGCCTCACCTCGTAGTGGGGAAGATCATGGAAGCACCACTGAAGGAGAGACTGGTGGAACATCTGGTTGTCAATGTACTACAGGACCCAAGGCAGCATGGTTTCACCAGGGGAGGTCATGTCAGATCAACCTCATTGAATTTTTGACTGGGTGACTAGGAGGTGGATCGGGAGGGCAGTGGACATAGCTCATCTGGACTTCAGCAAGGCCTTGACACTGTGCCACATAGAAGACTACTACACAAACTGGGGAGGACAGTAGTGTGGTGGGTAGGTAACTGGCTGGGTGGCAGGACACAGAGGGTGGTGGTAAATGGCTGTCACTCCACAGGGGAAGAGTGACCAGTGGGGTACCACAGGGATCAGTGCTGGGACCGGTCCTATTCAATATCTTCATCAGTGACATCACTGCCAGGACCTAGAAGGCATAATTTCACTGTTGCTGATGACACAAAGCTCTGTAACAGAGTAGACACACCAGAGGTGTAGACAGAATGAGACAGGACCTGCAGAAACTTGAAGAATGGTCAGGGTTTGGCAGTTGAAATTCAATGCAAAGAAGTGCAAGATAATGCATATGGGGCACAAAAACCCTGGCACAATATATCAGTTGGGGGTGAGGATATAGCATGCACCAAGCAGGAAAGGGATCTTGGGGTTATCATCTCTGATGACCTCAAGGTAGGAAACAGTGTGACAAGGCAGCAGGTAAAGCAAATAGGATGCTGGGATGTATAGGCAGGAGACATCACCAGCAGGAAAAGGAGGTCATAATTCCGCTATACAAGACACTAGTGAGGCCCCACCTGGAGTACAGTGTACAGTTCTGGAGACCATACCTACGTAAGGACTTAGACAGGGTAGAGAAGGTTCAGAGGAGGGCAACAAAGATGGTGCATGGATTGCATCACAAGTCCTATGAAGACAGGTTGAAGGAACTGAACATGTACTCCCTGGAGGAGAGGAGGGAGAGAGGGAATATGTAGAGAGACATACAAGTATCTCACAGGGAGGAACAGGGCAGGAATACACTATTTTAAGCGAAAAAGATGTACCAGGACTAGAGGGCATGGGATGAAGTTGGAGGAGGACGATTTAGAGGAAACATGATGAAGAATTTCTTCACAGAGCGGGTGGTGGACAAGTGGAACACCCTGCCAGAGGAAGTGGTGGGGGCTGAAACAATCACGGGATTTAAGAATGCATGGGATAGACATAAAGGAATTCTGGAGGTCAGGGGCAAGGGGCAACAGACTTCTAGGAAAACATAAACTGAACTTACAAGCTCAAATGGGCAGACTGGGTGGGCCATAGACCCTTATCTGCCGACACTGTCTATGTATCTATGTATTTGAAAAGCAAACTGCAGTTTGGTTAATTGGAGGAGGGCCAAGAACAAAAATATTAACAATACTTCCAGTAGGGAGGTAGCATATTCCATTTAGGCCATACCTTGAAAAAAGTTAATTTTCTGCCATTTTTTGCAGGTTATAAAAAATCTAAAAGGTATCTATAAATGAAACACCACTCATTTGGTAGATATTTTTGTGATGAACAATGTTTGTGCTCAAAGTACCATGCTGCCGGTTTTCATTTTAAAGTTATATGCATTTGTTTGTTGCAAAAAGTGAAAAACAAAAGAATTTTCTTCTGTTTTCTGCTAATTATAAAAAAAACTCTAAAAGGTATACATAAATGAAAATCACTAATTTTGTAGACATTTTTGTGATGAATAAATGTCGTGCTCATAGTACCACGCTATCATTTTTTGTTTTAAAGTTATTTGTATCTCTTTCTTGGAAAAATAAACAAAGAATTGAATTTGCTGAGCTGCTTTTCTTGCAGATTTTTAAAAAAACTAAAAGGTATCCATAAATGAAACACCACCCGTTCTGTAAATATTTTTGTGTTGAACAACTTTCATGCTCACAGTACCATGCTATCATTTTTCATTTGAATACACTAAGTTATTCGAGTTAGAATACATCTGCACAGCTGGCATCTCCTCGCTCATGATTGACATCATCAAGGCAGCCATTTAGGATTCTTAGGGCAGGATTTTTGAATCAGGAGAGGGTGTGTTTACAATTTTCAAATGCTATAAAACTGCATTTATCCTACTTTAATTAATGCCGTTTCAATATAAATGTAAACAACAGCCTCTTCTTTACAAACCTATGGAGTCATTTAAAAAAATGTGTAAAAAGATGGTTTAGGTGTCCTTTAAGTTTTGTTTTCCCAGGAGCATGTCAGTTCACTCCTGTTTACTCACTCCTGGACAATCTGCTCCGACAATTGTTCCCAGCCCTTTCGCTCACTGCAATATGCTTCCGGCAACTCTCTCCTCACACTCAGAATGAAAAGTTGAAAAAAGTTACTGATCTGAGAAGTTGTAAATACCAGCTAAAAATGCTTATTTTTATTTTATTTTTGTCTTTGGTAACCTGGTAAGGCCTACTAGGCACATGTGCCTGTTTTCAGGGGTGACCTGAGAGTACTGGGTGGTTAGGTGACTTGCTTAGGGTCACTCAGTATGCAAGTGGAGGTTGTGAGAATCAACCCAGGTCTGGTCTGCTGGATGTGACAAGTTCATTCACAGCTCATTGCTCTAACCTCTAGGCTATACTGCCAGCCCAAGAGTGTTGCACACCCATTTGGAAGGGGGAGATGGGAGCTATTTGAAAAGCAAACTGCAGTTTGGTCAATTGGAGGAGGGCCAGGAAATATGAAATTGGCATAGTGAGGGGGAAATAACTTACAATAAGACATTGCAATTTAAAATTAAACTACTGCACTATTTGGAGATCTGGCCAGTCTGAGCAAGTGATGTTGGAGTGGCAGCCTGCTCCCATTTAACTTTTCTGGTTATTGTCAAGCGGGTAAAAATCTCCATTAGTCACCAAATGATGGTCAGCCCCTCTGCTCCAAAGTTGCTGGTCTGGGATCTGCTTCCTACTCTCAACTCCAGGCTAATGGATCTTGCTTTTGGGTTGAACAACCCCACTGGCCTGGACCTTGTTGGCTGGACAGATACTGGCAGAAATGAGGGGTTAAGGCCAACATGGTAGTAGACAGTGACAGGTGCCATTTGTATAGGATACTGGATGAGCGTGTGGTGAGACCGCGGTGTACAGACTGTTGACTCTGCAGTGGAGGTGAGTGCAAGGGATGGCAGCAACGGTTTATTCATAACTGGCTTTTGGCAAAGCAATTGGCCCTGAACAGTGATAAAAGTGTAACAATGTTAGCTGGGTAAAAAATAGCTAGATCAAACTGACAATAATTTAACTACAGTGTTAGAAATACTTAAGACTTTGCCTTGGAAAATGTATCCAAATAGAAATATCTACAGTATGTTATTTTGGATAAAACATCCACCTCTAATGAGGTGGATATTTGCAACATGCGATATGCCAAGGCTGAACTGAACATGCCGAGTGAAATTGCAGGGAGCGAGAGTGCAGGGAGTGAATTGTCAAGGGAGCATGTTGTCAGGAGCGTGTTGTTCAGGAGCGAATTGCAGGGTGCAAATTGACATGGACCCGGTTTTCCCCACTGTTTATAAAGCAGGTTTTCAGTTTTCTTTTGACTTTATTTAGCTTAATCTTACTTTTCTTATTGTTATACTTTACTCCTACAGGACAGTGCTGAGTTCATGGTAACATTATAGTGAAAAATAGTGCTTTTGAACTATGAGGTAAAAGACTGTTATTCTACAGAAAATACACTTCCTGAATACAGGCCACAGAGTCCAAACCAAGCCTGGACTATAATGTTTTATCTGTATTAAAAAAGGCTTACAACAGGAAACTGCTTTATAGAAGTAAAGCATCTTCCTAACAACAGCAGCATTTTGTAACTATTAGAAAAAATCAGAATTACAATCTTTGACCTAAGAGCTCTTTTACAAAGGTTCCTTGTCATCAAAAACAAACAGTACATGAGTAGGAAAGACATTAGCAGCTTACAGCATTGTCGGCAATACATCGAGCAAGGACTAACTAAAACACATTAGGACAGACAGAGAAGTCTGTGCTGCAGGTACTACAGTCTCAGGGGGAACAGGCACCAGGGCAGATAGGTAAAAAATGTAAAACGTGCTGATAAGTACAGATAGTTGATACACAGGTAGCAGCTGTACAGCATTGTCATTCCTGGGGGTAAAATCTTGTAATTACATCAACTGAAACCAGTACATTCATCAAGAGAATTAGGCTACGAGGGTGCGGAGGAGGAGACAGCTGCAAGGTGTAGGTGAGAGGCTCCATGGGAAAATAACTGAGGGAAACAAGAGCAGGGGGCAGTGGGGGTATGAGAGGAAGAGATAGGAAGGGTATATGGCAGGAGAGGAGAGGAAGAGGAGAAGAGGGGGGATGGTAAAGGAGGTTTGTGGTGGGGCATCATGAAGTTGGGAGCATCGGTGGAGCATCCAGATGGTCCTAGGTGAGTCATGGTGTGGGCCAGAGGCAGGAGAAAGAGTAGTTGTTAGGTGTTGCAGAAACATCGGTCAGGAGGGGGGAGATGGAATTCTTCAGCTTGAATTCAAAGTGATCGTGGCACATGAGGATTGTAGTGGAGTGGGGGAGTTCATTTATCCAGGTGGGTGCCCTGACTGTGAAGGCTCACCTCCCCTGGGCAGTTCTCCTGAAGGGTACTGCTAGGGCATGCCTTGTTACACTTCTAGTTGCATGTTCAGCTGGAGCAGGTTGGAATAACACCTGTAGGGACATGAGCATGAGTCCCAGGAGGGCCTTCATCCCCAACAGGCAGGTATGGAACTTGACTTGATCCCAGAGCAGACACCATCCGGTCCTAATGTAGAGTTTGCAGGTGTGTGTAAGGTGATCGGTATCAAGAACAAACCTACAGGCTTTGTTGAGGGGTTGTGTGGACTTTGTGCAGGCTGTTATCAGAGGCTGCTCAGTAGACCACATTTCTATAGTTCAGAATAGGTAAGATAGTACCTCTGACCACTAGTAACCTAGCCTCCAGTGTAAGGCAGAACCGTAGCCTGTAGAGCACCCCTAGCTTCCTATTAGCAGCAGTAGTTATAGAGCGTATATGTTCATTGAGGGAGAGGAACTCATCGATAGTGACGCCTAAGTACCGGAATGGGTGTACCTGCTTGAGGGTGGAGTCAGGGTAGTAGGCTATTGAGAAGGGTGTAATAATTCTCCTCTTTTGACATCCCACAAAGAGCATCATCTTGGTTCTTTTGCTGTTGAGCACCAGTTGACTGCATTTGAGCCAGTCCTGCAGGAGGTCAAAGTTGCGCTGCAGGTTCCTGGTGAGCACTATTTGGCAGGAGTCCCATGAGAATACAACTGTGTCATCAGTATATAACATCGTTGGAGGTAGGGCATGCATCTGGTAGGTTGTTCACAAAGAGGCTGAACAGGAAGGGCCCAAGAGGGACCCTTGAGGGACCCGCAGGTGACTTCACAGGATGTGTGATAGCTCCATTGATTTTACTTGCTGGGAGCGCCAGACTGGTAGCTAGAAATCACTTAATCATGTTGGAGGACAGCCCAATGCAATTTAACCTGTGGAGCAGCAGCTGGTGATCCACAAGGTTGAATGCCTTAGTTAGAGTCAATAAAGATTGCCCCAACCAGTTGTCCCTGGTCAAGTGCTTCATGCATGTAACTCATGAAGTCAATTAGAGCAGTGCTTATACTGTGCATCTAGTGGAAGCCGTGCTGCTGGGTGCTGAGGAGGTTCTATTTGAAAAGGTGATCTGTGAGTTGGTCACAATCATTCTTTCAAGTGCTTTGAAATTAAGGAGAGAATTAAGATGGGTCTGTGGTTGGAAACTAGTGACCAGTCACCTCCTTTAGCACAGGGTGACCAGTGCAGATTTCAGAATGAGGAATGTGGACAGGTGGAGCGATAGGTTAAAGAGTTTAGTGTTGGCTACAACGACTTCAGGAGAACAATAGCAATCAACTTCATGTCAATTCCATCACCTCCATTCTTGTTTTGCCCAAGTCTCTTTTGAGATAATTTGTTGTTTCCTTCACTGTCACCTGTTGGAAGTAGAAATTTGGGCTGGACCTGGCGTCAGTGTGAAAGGGCAGTAGTCTGAGTTCCATCAGAGTGAGTAGTGGGTCTGGGGGGGGAGATGGCGCTATAGTCTGTGAATGCCTTGTTGAAGATGTTGGTCATCGTAGTATCGTCAAGTATGACTTCGTCATTGTGGTAAAACATTGTGGGGGAGGGGGGTCCTATCTCCGGTCCTGAGTAGGTTCTTGATAGAGGCCCAGAATTTCCTTCCATCTCCCCAACACTGAGACTGCCGATTTTTGTGATACGTGGCCTTGGCCTGTCGGATGGCCCAAGTGCACCTGTTGCGGGTCACTTTGTAGGATTGGATGTCCATGGTTAACCCGCTGTTTTCAACTCAATACCAAAGGAGATCCCATTCACGCTTCATTCTGAGGAGTTGAGGGACCCAGTTCATGCTTCTCCCTTTTATCATCTTATTTTTGACAACCCTGCAAAGGGGTCCTTCTATGTTGTATTGCTGGGGTGGGTGTGGTGCTGTTATCCATGGCCTTGATTAGGAACCAAGAGTTATAAAATGGCTCCAATCAATGGAGCCTCTGATTTTGTACCCTGCCTTCTTCAGGGGAGTCTCTGATGTGTTTGTTTGGTCTGATCATGAGGATAGCTACAGGGGTGTAGAGCAAACCATTCTCTCACATACAATGGCATTAGGAATACCCATTTGTTTTACCATAGATGGACTCCATTACATGAAGTTGATTATGAGATGGTGCAGTGCCTTATAGAAACAACAACTCCAAGACACTGGATATCATCCAGGAGACAAAAGTTTTAAGACTATTTACCTGACATTTGGGGGCTGCAATTTTAGACAATTTTTAAAGCTGTGAATTCTGTTAAATTTTAATTCTTTAAGGCTACTGTATGCCTTATACTGGTTTTAGGATATAGGAAATCTGACCCCAGGTTCACTCAAGGGACTGGGTTCATTCCCATGTTAGGTCACACTTTTCTCAAAATAATTTATTTATGCAATACTAAGCAAGAACTGTTTCTCACCCAGAATAAATGTAGATGAACACCCTATGAGAAAAAGGTTCAATTCACAGTATTGCTGCTATCTTACATACAGCACAAGATTTTGATACTGTATAACTATAATTAAAGGCCAAACCTCCCACAGACACCTCTTATACCTTAGAAAAGAATGCGGTTTCAGGCAGAAACACATTTTCATTGAAAAACACTATGTAGTGGAAAACAATCTGCCTTTCTAAGTGCGTGTCGCAAGTACAGTGGACACTCAATGTCATGATTGTAGCACAACCCTAGTGTACAATTCAATGGTCTACGCCATGTTCAGATGATAAATTGCGAGGTTGTATGGGCCACCGTGAACACAAAGACTATGAACACTATTTGGAGAGAGAGTGGCTCCTCCATAAAATATTTTTTTATAATTTCAGGCTAGTCAGGATCAGGGACAGCTGGAATTTTGCCATAGTACAAACATGTATCTGATAATCCTGAGAGAGCTATCAATGGAAAAATGCACAGCATGGCAGTTTTAGCATAGCAAAAAGGGGCACATTTGTAGGCTACAGTACGGCTGGTCATACAGATACACAGTATGGCTAAGAAAACCTTCCACACTGAAGAGAGACATCAACTTCTCTGATGCATTAAATAGAGTGCCTACCAAATGATGAACATTACTGTGGACAGGAAACTAGGAGAAATAGGGCTTGTCAATAGGTAGAGTGGCACTCATTAAGATATAATCTATACAAAACACAGGCTTTTAACATACAAACATATATACGAACATACAAAATTGCCAGCAGATAAAGGTCACATGGTCTATCAAGTCTGCTGTGGTGTGTAGCTAGCCCCAGCTGCCCCCACCCACATATCAACGACCTTCCCCTCACTTTGTCCCATCCCCTCTTAAAACAGCCCACCGACTTACAGAAAACCACCTTTTTGGGCAGCATGTTTCACCTAGACACCACCCTTTCTGTGAAAACATGCCTCCTCATTCTCTCCTGAATCTTCTGCCCGCCAATCTTAGACCATGCCCCTAGTGTCCCTCCCCTTAACTTAAAATTCCCTCTGTGCCAGTTTTGTTAATACCTTCATATATTTAAAGGTCTCTATCATATCCCCTTATCCCTTCTCTCCTCCAGGGAATACATGTTCAGTTCCCTCAGCCTCTCTTTGTAGGCTTTGTCCTCCATTCCCAGGATCATCTTTGTTGCTCTGCACTGGATCCCTCAGTAGTTTAGCATCTTTCCTTAAGTATGGGTGCCAGTACTGCATGCAGTACTACAGGTGTGGCCTCACCAACAACCAGTACAATGGCAGGACTACTCCCTCCCTGGAGGTGATACTTCTAGCAATACACACCAGCATCTTATTGGCTTTAGCTGCTGCTTTCCTGCACTGTACAGAGTGGTTCATTTGCCCTGTTATTATCACCTCAAGATCTTTCTCCTCCTCCGTAGTGGCTATCTGTACCCCCTTAACTGATAACTCCTACTTGAGTTCCTCGCTCCCAAGTGTATAACTTTGCACTTCTTAGCACTGAACCCCTGCAACCATGTGTCTAACCAGTACTCAGCTTTAGCCAGATCATCCTGCAGCCCCTGCCACCCTACTTTGCCATCCACCACCACCCCGGTCTTCGTGTCATCCGCAAAGAAGATAATCTTGTTCTAAATGCCATGTGAGATGACAATGAAAATGCCAAACAACACGGGGCACAGTACTGAGCCTTGTGGCACTCCGCTTGTCACAGCCCTTGGTGATGACAGTTCTCCTCCCACCACTACTCTCTGCTGCCTTCCCTGTAGCCAGTTCTTGACCCAATTCATCAACTTTGTCCCAGCTCCTTGGTCTCCCAACTTACTGGTCAGCCTCCCATGTGGCACTGAATCGAAGGCCTTGCTGAAGTCCAGATACAGGCCATCCATCGCAAGACCCTTGTCAAGTGCCCTAGTCACCCAGTCATAATAGTCAACCACGTCGTCTGGCAGGATCTGCCGAGACAAACCATGTTGCAGTTCATGCTGGAGTCCATTATCTTTCAGAAAGGTTACCAACCTCTCTTTAAGTATCCTCTGCATTAACTTCCCCACAATGGATGTTAGGCTTACTGGTCTATAGTTGCCTGGTTCATCCTTGGGTCCACTTTTGTGAAGGGGCACCACGTGAGCCATCCTCCAGTCCTGGGGTATGCACCCCATTCCCAGAGAGGCAGTGAACAAGTCTACTAATGGCTCTGCCAGGATTACCACCAACTCCTTCAATACCTGGGGATGTATGCCGTCTGAGCCAGGTGCCTTATCCACCTGCAGTGCCCTCAGGCCTTCCAGTACCCTGCCTGCTGAGATTACTCCATCTGTCATCCTCGCTCCCACTGTGCCTACCCTTCCCAACCCCTGAGGCAGTGACCCATAGAAACAAAGACATTGACAGCAGATAAGGACCACAGGCCCATCCAGTCTGCCCCTTTTTTCTACCTTATGAATGTGCCATAGGCCTTTACTCTGTCAATGGTCTATTTATTCATACTCATCTGTAATGCTCCCTTATGCCTATCTCATTCCTGTTTGAAGCCCTGCACTGTATTCATATCCACCACTTCCTGAGGTAGGCCGTTCCATGCATCCACTATCTTTTCTGTGAAAAAGAACTTCCTCGCATTACCCCTTAATTGGCCTTCTTCTAAACTCATTCTGTGTCCTTTCGTATGCTAAATTTCTTATACTGAAACCTGTTAGACTCTTTCACCTTGTTAATACCCTTAAGATATTTGAATGTTTCGATCATATCACCCCTCTCCCTCCTTTGCTCTAGGATATCCATATTGTGCTCTGTTAATCTGTCCTCATACGTTTTCTGATGCAGTCCCTGCACCATTTTGGTTGCCCTACTCTGGACTGCTCCCATTTTGTTAATGTCCTTGTGCAGGCTTGGACTCCAGTACTGCATGCAGTACTCCAGATGGGGCCTAACCAGTGTCTTGTAAAGAGGGATTATTACCTCCCTCTTTATTTATTTATTTAGCTTTGTTGACCGGTCAAGTGCACTAGACAAATCCTGCCTATTTTCAAGCGCACGACCGGGGAAGGGAATACAGATGAATGCCAACTGACCTTGAACCAGATTAAGCTGTTGGTAGTATTTTTAGTGAATGAGGAAATTTGGCCAGGACACCGAGGAAATTCCCTACTCTTTTGATAAGTGCCATGGGATCTTTAACATCCACCTGAACTACCACTAATCCAGGCAGCTGGGACCTCGGTTTAACGTCTCATCCGAAACACGGCACCTCAGAAGTGCAGCACCCCTCTCATGCTGCACTACAGTGTCAGTACTGGGATATTAACCCAAGTGCCAGATGTGGGAACTGAACCCACAGCCCTCTGATCTCCCGGCCTCAGAGGCGAGTGTGCTACCTACTGAGCCACTGACACTGCTAAAACTGCTCTTACAACTTGTGATACCTCTACTAATACATGTCAACATCCTCTAACTTACCTATTGCTTTAGTGGTCTGCTTGGATGATTTCAGATCATCTGTGATGATGATGATATCCAAGCCTCTTTCTTCCCTTGTGATTGCCAGCAACTTCCCTCCCAACCTATAGGTAGCTTTAGGGTTTCTCTTCCCTATGTGCATGATCTTGCACTTCTTTGCATTAAACCCCAGTTGCCACTCTTCAGACCATTTTGCCAGTTTTTCCAGATCTCTTCTCATTCTGCCCACCCCATCTGGATCATCTACTCTGTTGTAGATCTTGGTGTCATCTGCAAACAGGCAAACCTTATCCTCCAGTCTATCTGCAATGTCACTGATGAAGATATTGAAGAGGACTGGCCCCAGGACTGATCCCTGAGGTACCCCACTTGTGATTTGCATCTCTTCTGACTGTATACAATTTACCATACTCTCTCTTTTCTGCCTGCCAACCAGTTTGCCACCCAGTTGACCAACTTTTGACTCCTCTGAGCCTACTTAGCTTATTGATTAATCTTCTATGTGGAACAGTATCAAAAGCTTTGCTGAAGTCAAGGTAGGCGACATCAACTGCAACCCCTGGTTTTATGTGATGATGGAGATCACTGATGGGTGATTGCAGTTAGGTCGAAGTCACATCGCCAAAAGTTTTTTTCCGCGATGGACTCCCCAGCACACAGCAACATGGTGCTGGGGACATGGATTTTTATTGTTTATGCAGGGGGCTGCACCTTCTGCACCCCCGTGCCCCCACACCCCCCTACTTAAGATTCTCAATTCTAGGGGTGCATGTAGAGGTGCAACTCGGGGTAAAAAATAACTTGGGCCAGGCGCACAAAAGGCACCGCGCCCAGACCTGAGCGGCACCATACCGCGCAGCCACGGACCAACCCCGACACCATGAGGCAGCTCACCGCGCGCCACCCCTCGGCTCCTCCATCCCGCCCAGGCCGCTAGCCCCAGCGCGCATAGACATATAGCGACATCCTGTTGCTATTTCTTCCACCCACCATCCGGTTGCCCTGCTCCCCAATTGCAGCCATCCACAGGCGCGCGTTGAGTCCGCCCTTTCAGCAGGTGCACAATCACCATTGCCATCATCATGGGATACCGCACCCTTAGTCCACCACTCTAGTTATCCAGTCAAAGAAATCTATAAGATTAGTTTGACAGGATTTCCTGTTGTAAAACCATTCTGTCTTGGATCCTGTGCTCCTATGGATTCCAGGTGTTGCACTATCCTTTCCTTAAGGAGTGCCTCCATAATCTTGCCCACTACTGAGGTAAGACTAACTGGTCTGTAGTTCCCTGCCTCCTCCCTGCTGTCACTCTTGTGGAGCGGGATCACATGAGCCCTTCTCCAGTCTTCTGGGACCTCTCCTGTGCTCAGAGACTCACTAAACAGTTCTGATAATGGCTCTGCTAGTTCCATCCTTATCTTCTTAAGTACCCTGGGATGTATGCCATCAGGTCCCATTGCCTTGTCCACCCTGAGCTTAGCGAGCTCTTGTAGGACCCTTTCTTTTGTGAAGGGACTTGTCACCTCACTCCCCTCTGTGTTCATGGTGCTGTGCTGTGGGGCGTGCCCTTCCTTCTCCTCAGTAAATACTGCACAGAAGTATCTATTTAGGATAGATGCTTTTCTTTGAGTCCTCCTCCACACACTCCCCTTTATCCCTTTGATCTTAGCAATACCCCTCTGGACTTTCGTCTTTCACCAATGTATCTATAAAAGTCTTGTCCCTTCTTTTACTGTTCTTGCAAGTGTTTCCTCGGTTTGGGCCTTTGCCTGCCTAGCTGCCTTCCTGCTTCCCTTAGGAAGTTTGGTATGCCTCCCTATCTTCATCCTGCTGCATTCCCTTATATTTCCTGAAGGACAACCTTTTGGCTCTGACCTTTTCTGCTACTGTTTTTGAGAACCAAAGTGGTTTCCTCCTTCTTTTGCTCTTGCTTTTCTCCCTAACACAATGGGATGTTGCTTCAAGTATTGCATCCTTATTGCTTGCCCACTTTGCCTGTACCCCCTCACCTGTATTTCTTCTTGACTGGGTTAGCTCAACTGTGTTGGCCATCTTATAAAGTCAGCTCCTCTGAAGTCCCATATTTTTGCCTTGGAATGGGATGATTTAGTTCTAGTGGCCAAATTGAACCATACCATGTGATGATCATTGGATCCAGGTGACCTTCAACCTGGAGATCTGTGATCCTTTCCCCTTAGTCAGTACTAGATCCAGGATAGCCCTGTCTCTTGTTGGTTGTTGTACCAATTGTTTGTGGCCCTCCTGCAGGAATCCATTATGTGCCTAGTTTTGGCAGTTGTTCTGACTGGTATTGACCAATCTGTATCTGGCATGTTGAAGTCTCCCATTAGCAGAACCTACCCTTAAGCTGTCATGTTTTGCATATATTCTAACAGTAATGTTTCTACGTCATCCCCCTGATCTGGCAGCCTGTAGGCAACCCCAGTTCATATGTCTGTCCCATTTCCTGTTTCAAGGGTGACCCAGAGTTCTTCTGACTCCTTATGTGTATTTTGAATTTCTGTAGCTTTGATATTTTCATTGACATAAAGGGCCACTCCCCCCCTTCTTTTTCACCTCGGTCTCTCCTGAAAATTACATAGCCAGGTATGGTAGTCTCCCAAGTGTGGTTACTGGTGAACCATGTCTCGCTAATGGCTACTGTATCTAGTTTAGCCTCTCTCAGTGTTGCCTCCAGGTCTGGGATCTTTTTTTCTAGACTGAGGGGCATTTGTGTACTTCCATCCTTCTCCTTAGTAAATACAGAACAGAAGTATTCGTTGAGTGCTTCTGCCTGATCTCCCTTCCTGCCAGCCCCATCCTTCCTGATCCTTACAATTTGATCTTTGCAATTCCTTCTCTCCCTTATGTACCTGAAGAAGTCCTTTTCCCTTCCTGATACCTTGTGACAGCCTAAGCTGTCTTGAAGCCTTAGCTGCCCTCATTGCTCTGGTTACCCTTTTCAATGTCTCAGGTACTCCTCTCTGTCTCCCCCCAATTGGATCTCTGAATCTCTGAATCTCCTGAGGCTGCCCTTTTCACCCTCCTTATGCAACACCTCCTTGTAACCAACTGGGTTGCTGGACCTAGTATTTTTGCTTTGTGTCCTGGTACAGAGAGGTAGTGGCCTCCGCAAACCCTAGTTTGAAAACTTACCAGTTCTGATTTGCATCAATGTGTGTGGGTGGATACTGGCTGGGTGCTCAGCCACTAATTCACCCATCCTACCTAAGTCTGCTTGCTTGAAGTCCAACACCCTGGTCCCTGTTCCTGCAGCCTCCCTGCCCATCTTAAGTGAGAACCACACTGTGTGGTGGTTGCTCACTGCCAGCAGATCCTCCACCCCCAGCTCTCTGACAAACCTCCCCATTAGTCAGCATGAGGTCCAGAATGTTACCAAACCTGGTTGGCTCGTTTACCATCTGCTCGCACTTATTAGCCCCCATTGCTACTTATTCCCATTGTTCCCCCTTTGTTATCCCCTAGTAGGTGATCCTGCCTTGGGGTTAGTGTTATCCATCTGTTGATTGTATATGATTGTACATGGTATTTCTGTGGTATGCATTGTCTGCTATGTAAATATTGTATTGTCCGAGCAGATATATGTATCACAGTTGCACGTTTTAGCTGTGTTAAATGCAGGTCCATCTTGTAAATGAGTTCTCCTCAATGATTTTTCATCTGGATAAATAAAGAATTGATTGATTGATCTGTACCAGGAAGCTGTCCTGGAAAGCCTCCAGGAGGACCTGCTCCCTTATGTTTGAGGTGGCTGGGGTGCTTCAATCTACCCCTGGCAGATTGAAGTTCCCCATGATAATGGTGCTTCCCTTCCCGCTGACCCTCCTTATCTGCTCTGCTAGTTCTCTATCCAAGTCCTCTGCCTGAGATGATGCCTATATACCACTCCCATCCTAAGTGTCCTGTTTCTTGAATCCTGGAATTGAATCCATAATGCCTCTGCTCTGCGTCCTCCCCGGCACATCTTTTTTTTTTGTCAAGTTTCTTTCTCTACTCCTGACTAGAACTCTCTCAGGCTACCTCGCTCGCCTGAACCGCTCTACTGCCCGCTAAGTTCTCACCATCTTCAAAATCGTTATGACTTCCCAGGGACACAGGGGGCTACAGCCCCGGGGAGATCGAAGGGGCAGAGGTGGAGAACCAGCATTGGGCATGTGGTGGCGGCACTGGAGGAATCGTCGCCTATCCGGCAGGAGGGGCTTTTTTCCCCTTATATGCCCTCCTTCCCCATGCATGGTGCACATCCCAACATTGTGGTGCATGACAACCCTGCCTGCATTGGGTCACGCTATCTACTTGCAGTCCAGCACTCTGCAGTACCCCCGGTCTCCACCAGGGGACACTGGAGTGCTGGATAGCCCAGTACCCTCCCCCTGGGAGAGAAGAGTAGCCCAGTAGGTGCTCAATCCAATCTATCCCCTGCTGACCCCCAGCAGCTGAGCTTGCTCCCGAACCCAGGTTGCCACATGGCGTGGGTGTGGCATCCAGTACTTCAACCCTCCAGCGGCAATGGGCCGGCACCTGGCACATCTTATCCCCTCCCTCACATACATAGCTACCACCTCCTTTCCCTTTTTCCCTATCCCTGTGGTATAGCCTGTGCCGTGGGATGATTGGGTCCCAGTCGTGGTATTGGATGGCCCATGTTTCAGTGACGGCAGCTATGTCCACCTCCCCCTGTGCCATCAGAGACTGCAGCTCAGCTGCTTTGTTCCCCAGGCTCATTGCATTCAAGGAGACTACCCTCCAACATGTGCTTTTCCCATCCTTCCCCTTCTGAACTCTGTTCCTAGTGACACTGTATGAACTCTTCCCTGCTCCTGCTCTAACAAATACTGCAATTCTTTTATAGCCCAACAGTAAACACTTCAAAACAGGTATACCAATTAAACCCACAGATTCAGGACATTTATAAATCCTATTGAAAGAGACCCCAACTTGGGTAGCAGGCAAGAGGACAGCATGCACATTCACCCATTTAAATCACAAAACACTAAACCACACTCTCTTAGATTGGGCCCTCATCTCCCACCCCCACAGAATTGTCCAATTGGGCTTATTACCAGAAGCACTCAGTGATCATCACATGATATACTTAGTTAGAAATGTCCATAGACCTAAGGCCCTCCACAAACTCCTTAGTATCCACTCCTACAGCTCCCTGGACCTTGCTCCACTCCACCATGACCTCACTCATGTTAACTGGGCTCCAATAGACTCTGTCCAGTCTATAGATCATGCTTTAGCATATTTCAAAGACTCCCTCCTCAGTATTTGGAACAAACATGCTCCATTAAAGCAAGTAAGAGTACAGGGTTCTCACCTCCCCTGGATTACCCCTGAGTTACTGGCCTGCCAACGTGCTCGAGACCAAGCCTGGAAGACCCTCAAATCCACCAAACTTCTTCGAGATCTCTCTATCTACCACTTGCTCAGAAACTCCTGTACTAAGACTATCTGTCTTGCCAAAGCAGAATATTTCAAGTCCACTTTCAACTCATATATAAATAATTCCTCTAAATTCTGGAAGGTTATCAACTCTCTCTTCTCCCCCCCAAAATACACCACCACCTCCTGTCATCAAAATGAACAACCAGCTCATAGTCGAACACCCTGCTGTAGCAGCAGAATGTAATTCCTATTTTACAACATGTGCCTCAGCTCTGCTAACCTCCCTATCCTCGCCACATATATCCCTGGCTACCCCTACCCTACCCCCCCCCCGCAACTGCCTGCTTTGAGTTTCTCCCTTTCTCCCATCTCTCCTCATGACACCCTACATGCACTTCTCTCTGTAAACCGTACAAAAGGCAACTCGCCTGACGGCCTGGGCCCCAAGCTACTCTGCCTATCTGCCCCTCCTATCTCCATCCCCTAACTGATCAACTTATCTTTTCTTACTACCACTATCCCTGAAGCCAGAAAGCATGCCATTGTTCTTCCTCTACCTAAAGGTGGTGACCCCGCTAATCCAGGGGAACTATTACCCCATCTCACTTCTACCTACCCTGGCTAAACTTCAGGAACACCTGGTTCTCTCTCAACTATCCTCTTTCCTGGATGACTTCTCCTTTTTCACTCCATTCCAGTCTGGATTTCGGGAGAACCACTCCACCACCACCTCCATACTTAGGCTTACTGGCTCTGTCCATTCTGCCATGGATAGTGGTCATATCACATCTGCCATCTTTGTTGACCTTGCCAAGGCATTTGACACTGTTTCCCTCACCCTCCTTCTTGAGACCCTCTCCTCAGCTGGCCTATCCCAGTCAGCCTGTAACTGGTTTAAAGCCTACCTGGTAGGAAGAACTCAATCAGTTAAATTATCTGATTCCACATCCCCACCACTGCCCATCTCAACTGGTGTGCCTCAAGGCTCTGTACTTGGCCCACTTTTATTCTTTATTTTCCTTAATGACCTGCCATCAGTATGTTCCTCCTCCTCCTCTATCCATATGTATGCTGGCAGCACGGTCTTGTTCACCTCTGGCCATTCTCCCTCTGTTGTATCTACCAGTCTCCAGCTCAATTTCAAAATGTTCACTGCTGGTTTAAGTCACATCAGCTTTTCCTGAATACCAGAAAACAGTCTCCATGACCTTTGGCATGAGGCAGAGACTCTCTAGGCTTCCTCCCTCCCTCCCCTTCACACTCTGGACAGGACCACACTTGAGGATATCACCTCTTTTAAATATTTAGGTGTTTGGCTTGACCGACACCTAAACTTTTCTGAACATGTCGACGCTATCCTGAAGAAACTGTGCCCCAAGCTTGGTGCCCTCTACAGGAACCACAGTTGCTTACCTCTGTCAGCTAGGAGTGACCTTGTTCAGAAAATGATTCTCCCTATTTTCGATTATTGTGACATAGTCTATTGTGCTGCTCCTAAGGCTTCCCTCTCCAAATTGGATTCCCTTTTCAATGCTTTTTGTCACTTTGCTCTTGATTCCCCCCCCCCCTGTACCCACCACTGCTCTCTCTACTACTCCCTTGCTTTCCCCTCCCTGGTGTACAGATGACTCTTGCACTGCATGAAATTTACCTCTAAATTCTGGTTTGGTTCTCTCCCATCTTAGCTATCCTCCTTCCTTTCCGTTCCACCTGCCTCTCACCATTCTCTCAGATCTACTGACTCTCGCACTCTGGCTATTCCACAACATACTACTACAAGTGGCCAAGATGCTTTCTCTTATCTCTTCCCTATTCTCTGGAACTCACTACCTATTCCCATCTGACACTCTTCATCCTCTTCTTCCATCTCTGAGGCCCTACACAACGGTTACTCCTCAAACTGCACTTGTCAATGAAGATTCTGCTGTATATCCCAATGTTTATTGCACTTCAAGCTTATTTTGCTTTGTTGCACTATATGTATAACCTTGTAAATGTATTTGGTTTGATTCTACCTTTGTATATGTCTTATCCAACCACTTTTGTATATGTGCATTCGCTTTATCTGCACTGGTTTACTATGTATATGCCATACCAAACTGTAATTGAAAATGTACATTCAATTTATCTATACTATATTGCCTATGTTCCCCTCTTCCCCCTTCCCCAGGATGCACAGTGAGATGAGCAACTTGTTGCTCAGTGTGATTTTCTGGTGAAATTCTTCAATTAATTAATTAATTAATTAATTAAAAAAATTAGTGCGCCCTGTAGATTAAAGTGTTGATGTTATATGACAATTCTTTCAAATCTTGGAGAAATATTCTGATAATCTAAATATGTTATGACAACAGGCAGCAAAATATACCGTAGTTACTGTAAATGGGTGAAGTAAGAAATGGAGAGTATCTGTACAAGGCATTAGATGTTATGTTGGGCCTGGTCTGTAGTAGGATGAGAGACCTTCCATGAACACTAGGTGCTGCAGTCAGTGAGTGGTGTTGGTAGCTTTGCAGGGGGCACACTCCCCTTGGTTGATAAAGCAATCGTTTCTGATGCTCAAGCATGATGTCTGGGGAATACTGTGCTGCTGGTGATGCTGTCTTTTTGGAAGAAACATTAAAATGAGGTCCCAGCTGCCTGTTGTGGTGGTTGTGGAAGTTAAAGATTGGCACTTTTTGAAAATAGTAGTGGAATGTCTCTGCTGTCTGGGCCAAATGTGTCACATTCACTAAAACCACCAACAGCTTAATCTGGTTCAGTATCAATCTGTCTGCATGTGTATCACCCCCCCTTCCCCAAGGAGGAGGCTGAAAACTAGAATTACTTCCTAGCCCTCCATTCCTGGTAAACAAAAACTAACTAAACTAAACAAACCAGATTATTTCCAGTCACATGCTCATTTAAATTAGTGTGAGCATGTTTGAGTAGGAGGCATACTGCAAGATGATTCAGAAGAATTATATTCGAGCCCTAAGTCAGGGCACATTTATACACTCATATTGCATCCAACTGCTTGGTAGTGTAGTGACCTATGACTGACTACCATCTCGCAACTTCTGATCAATCAATTATTTCCACAGGAAATGTTAAGCATGTTAAGGCAAGGCAAATCATTTTTATTTTTAAAGTGCCCTTTCCTAGGTGCAGAGGGTGGTACAATGGAAAAATACAATTCAGAAATATAGAAAATAAACAGAATAAACAAAACAAATCAACATACTGTAAACATGTCATGATTCAGTCAGACATTGAAAGCTAGAGCGCTAACGTCCTATTTACAGCTAAAATAAAACTGACTCCGAGAATCATTCCACTACTACTTCCATTTCATTCCACCCCAGGCTGCATTAAGCAAGCTGTGGGTGCTACAAGTAAATTAATGTGGTGCAGTGGAGAGGACAGCTAGGAGTAAATAAGGTTAAGAGATCTTTCAGGTAGCACAAACCCACCAGTCATTGCGGAACTCTGTATGCCAACAAACCAATCTGGAAAGTGATATCCACTACCCTGGTAGTTCATTCAGCACAGGTATGATATGTACAGTGGTTGTAACTCCGACTATTACAAGGCCACAGCATTTTGCACTAGTTGTAGGCAGTGCACCAACTTTCCAGAAAATCCTAGATAAACAGCCTTACAGTGGTCAAGTCTAGATGTCACAAAGGCATGTGCTAAGGTCATGAGGTCTTCATGCACTGGATAGAGCTCGGTCTGATTGATATATCTCAGTTGAAAAAATCCACTACAGACCATGGCTGTCACATGATGTTCTAGTGAAAACTTGCAGTCCACAGTGACCATCAGATTCTTTACCCTACCCAGAACTCCCAGAGATACACCATTTAAAGAAAGACTTATTTGCAATATACTGGTCACTGCTGACCCATGTGAACCTGCTTCCACCAGCAATATTTCCATTTTCCTGGATTTAAGCTCAGCCATCTGGAGCCATCCAATCACTGATTATTATTATTAGGCATTGGTCAAGCACACAGACTGCCTCATTCATGTCTGGTGCAACTGACAGGAACAGTTGGATACTATCTGCAGAGCAATGAAACTCCAGGCTGTATCACCAAATCACTTTCCCAAAAATCAACATATATACAATACTGGGGGAATCAATCCCTAGGGCATCCCCACAGCTGATTGCAGATGGCCATGAGGTGAAAGTTCTCATCACTACCTGCTGGGATCTCCCAGATAGGAAGAACTCAAACAATCTCAGTGCTGTAGCAGTGAGTTCTCTATATTGTCTCAGGCGACCTATCAAAACCTCATGATCCATCTATCAAAAGCTGATAAGAGGCCAAGGAGAATGGTAAAAACATAGAAACAGAATTTGTTGGCAAAAAAGACTGCTTGGCCCACCCAGTCTGCACAGATGGTCCCTGCCTAGTCTGTCTCTGATGACCCTACCTCCTCCCTGCCTATTTATTAACATTCCCCTATGTCTATCCCACATATGCTTAAAGCTCCCACTGGTTTCACCTCCACTACTTCCACTGGAAGTCTGTTCCAGGTGTCTACCACACTTCCAGTGAAATATCACTTCCTCACATCACTCCTAAGCTTTTCCCCTTCAGCTTCATCACATACCCCTTGGTCCTGCTACTCTTTCTCATTTGAAAGAGACTCCCTGCCTGTACCCTGTTCACCCAAGTCAGGTACTTGTAAGTCTCTATTATGTCCCCTTTTTCTCTCCTCTCTTGAAGGGTGTACATATTGAGATCTCTCAGTCTCTCCTAGCAGGGTTTTTGGTGCAACCCCTGCACCATTTTAGTTGCCTTCCTCTGGACAGCTTCCAACCTATGTCTTTTCTGAGGTGCAACCACCAGAACTGGATACAATACTCCAAGTGGAGTCTCACCCGTGAGGGATACAATGGCAACAGCACCTCCATCCTCCTGCTAAAGATACCCCTCCCTATGCATCCTAGAATCTTACTAGCCTTACCTTCTGTTTTGTTGCACTGCCCTGGCACTTTGAGGTCATTGCTATGATAACCCAAATGTCCCTTTCTTGCTTAATGACTGTCACTACCTCACCCACATACTGTACTCAGCTCCTTGGTTTCTATGCCGTAGGTGCATGATTTTGCATGTTTTGGCATTGGACCCTAAATGTCAAGCTCTTGACAACTCCTTGAGTTTCCCAAGCTCCCAGTGCATTCTCTATACCCCCTCCTCAGTGTCCATCCTATTATAGATTTTGGTATCATCTGTGAAAAGGCATACCTTTCCTTCCAGTTCTTCTACAATGTCACTTATGAAGATATTGCAGGGGGCTGGTCCCAGTACTGAACCCTTTGGCACCTGCTGATCACTCTCCCATCATTAGAGTGAATTTTTAATCGCCCCTCCCCTTTGATGCCTATCTGTTGACCAGTTTCTAACTAATCCACCACTTTGGATCCACCCTAGGCTGCTCAATTTCTTAGTCAGTCTCCTCTATGGCACAGTGTTGAAGGCTTTGCTTAAATCCAAATAGGCCACTTCACTGCCTTCCCCGGATCTATTTCCCTGGTCACCCAGTTAATGAAATCAATCAGATTCATCTGATATAATTTCTTCCCATAAATCCATGCTGCCTGTGGTCTTGCAGCCCACTGGATTCATGATACTATATCAGCCTTTCCTTTATCAGAGTTTCCATTAATTTCCCCACCACTGAAGTGAGACTGACTGGCCTATAGTTGCTCCCTGCTGTCAATCTTATGTAGATGGACCACATCTACTCTCTTCCAGTCCTTCATAACCAAGCCTGTTTCCAGTGAACTGTTGAATAAGGCCGCTAGTTAAGCTGCTAGTATGTCCCTGAGTTCCTTTAGTACTCTTGGGTGTATCCCAAATGATCCCACAGCCGTGTCCACTTTCAGAGTTGCAAGTCTCTTCAGGACTCTTTCCTCTGAAAATGTACTTGTGTTCACCTCCTTCACCTTTGTTCTTTCTGCTCCCTGGTTGCCCGTCCCCTTTTCTCCACTGTGAAGACTGAGCAGAAGTACCTGTTCAAGATGGCAGCTTTTTCTTGGACCTCTTCTGAGCAGTCTTCTCCTGCACCCTCCTTATCCCCATTGCCTTCCCTTTTCCTCTTCTCACTTATGTAACTGAAAAAGTCTAATTCCCTTTAGCTACCCTTTGGCTATCCTTTTCTCTGTCTGCCTTTGCTCTCCTCACCACGTTTCTTGTTTCCCTCGGTTTTATTTGGTACACCTCCCGATCCTTCTCCTTCTGCATTTCCTTTTACCTCTTGAATGTCATCATTTCTTCTTCACCATCCTGGCTGCTTCCCTAGAGAACCATAATGGTCTCTTTTGCCTTCTGCTTTCACTCACTTCATTCATGCAGAGTCTGGTTGCTTTTATTATGCCTCCTTATTTTTCACCACTGTGCCTCTATCCCTCCCTAGCAATCCTCCCTATGAAGCTGTTTCTGAAGCAGTCTCTCATTTCTTTAAAATCCACCCTCCTAATGTCCAGGACCCTCATCCTTGAGTGGTTAGTTTCTGTTCCCATCTTAATGTTAAACCACTGCTCACGGTGAACAGTGGTACCAATGAGATTATCACTATGACATCTGCAATGCTACTTCACTGGTTGTATAGCCCCAGGTCCAGCACTCCCCATCCCTAGAGGGTTCATTAAATAGCTACCTGAGAAAGTCCTTTGTAACAGAGCACTCCCCTCTATGTCTCACCAGGAGACCATTAAACACCTGCATAACCTTGTTTTCTGTGCTATTCCAAGGCTTCAAGTCAGATTGGAATGGCTCATAGATATGAAATTTCTCTAGCTGGGCCTCAAGCAGTGCTGCCACTACCTTCTGGCAAATCTTCCCCAAATGGAGGATTTAAGACAGGCGTATTGTTTGCAAAGGCTTCTATGTCCAAGGATGCTTTACTTAGGAGGGGTCTCACTATCACCCACTTCAAAACTGCAGAGAAACACCCATCCTTTAAAGAACATGATTAATCTTCACAACAACTGGACCAATGACCTCCCAACAGTCCACCAACAGTCAAATTGGCCTTGAGTTAAAAAGATTGAAAGTGAAGTCCAGCTCAGATTTTACCTTGAGCACTTCTACAATAACTGGCTGACACCCACTCCAGGGCAATAGAGGGCCTTCATCTATGGAGCCACCTCTGCACTCCACCCTTGCATTCTGTTACCCGATCCGAGATATCTAGCATCACTTTCAGCTTCCCCAACTCAAGATTTCATTTAAGGAGATACTGAACCATCTCCACCAGGGGGAAATATCTGGGGGGATCCAGCAAAATACTTCATGGAATGGTGATTTGATCAACCAACTGGAGCAACCCTGACATCGAAGATGTCCAGATCCAAGAAGAAGACAAGGTTCAAGGTGTTGCTGAACTCATGGGTAGCAGTGGAAACTTCCTGTGTGAGGTCCTGTGATGTCATCGGCTGGTGTAATTGCTGAGCAAACTGCAAGGTCCTGTCATCAACCCAAGTACTGAAATCTCCCAGCAACAATAAACTGGGGAAGTTCAATGGCACAGAGACAACTACATTTTCAAATTTCTGGAGAAAAATAGAAACATAGCGTGGGATATTCAAAAGGGTTGCGCCATGCGCAACAGGGTTGCGCATGCTCAAGTCCTACATTGCGCCATTCTGCGATATTCAGCAGGAGGCAGTTGCGCAACTGAAAACAGGCTGAGCAACAGCGCAATGCAAATGAATGCATAGCAACAGGAGGGGAAGAACCCATGCATAAACTGCGCAGCCCGATATTCAATGGGGTGTGCGGGGTGCTCTGGCGCCAACCCCAACCTGAGCCTGCAGGACCTTGAGCCAAAAAAAAGGTAGAGGCCGCCACAGGTGAGCTGCTGTATTGCAGGCGCCCAACACAGCAGCTGCCACCTGGCTGGCTAACTCAGTCCTATGCCCCAGCCTGATCGTGGCATGGTGCTCCCCCCTACCAGGCGATCGTGGGCATCAAGTGGCTCCCCGTTCCACATCCCTGGTGGTCCAGTGGACGAAATGCCCGATCATGGGCATAATGTAAAAGAACCCCCTGAACATCTCCCTAATGCCCGATCGTGGGCAGAATGTGAAAAGAACCCCCGAACCGTTCTAGTGCCCGATCGCCCAGGCAGAATGTAAAAAAGACCCCCTTCCAACATTTCCCTGGTGGTCCAGTGGACCGTAATGCTTTCGATCGCGGGCACAATGTAAATGACACCCCAGCCCAAACATCTCCCTGGTGGCTAGTGTCCCCCACCCACAAACCCACAAAGGCCCACCACCCGCTCCCCGGCAGCCAGCAGCATCCCACCGCCTGCCGCCCTGCGCCCGCCGACTGACTGCCGGTAGAACTGCATGCCATTGGTGCAGCGGAAGAACTAATGGGCATAGCAGCCCATACCATACATGACAGTCCAGATTTGGACTGATTCATTCACAAATCACAGACATCATATGCATCAAACTACACCTCGTGGTTCTTGATCTGCACCAATGGGTGTCTGGCACCGGAAATCATCTCGGCGGTAAGTGAGATGCTGCCGCCCGCGGAGGGAGGCGGTAATGAACTCTTAAGTGGGGCGGGGTGAAGACCTGCCACGAACGAGGCATGTTGAAAGCGAAAATGTCATTACGTGTGCCAGCGATCAGCCAGTCACTGGACCACCGAAAGACGGAAGAGGTTCTTTACATTCTGCCTCGCGTCGAGCACAAAGAAAGTGTTGAGATACTACATTTGCCACTGTGTATCAGGCACTAGGAAAGTGTTCGGGGGTTCTTTACATTCTGCCCGCTGATCGCACCAGGGAAAGTGTTGGGGGTTCTTTACATTCTGCCCGCTGATCGGGCTGCAGTGCATCGGTCCGATGGCTGCTGCCTGGCAGGTGGCCAGCGCAGTCCTCGGGATTGGCGCACCTACATGCTAATGGCATGCAAATGGGGCCATAATCAGATGCAAATGGCCCCCCCTGCGCCTTGCATGAATTATGGCCCCATTTGCATGTCACCTTTTGAATATCATGATTTTGCGCATGGCGCAATGGTACTTGGCCACCGCAAGTTGAATGCTCCACTCTGACAACTTGCGGTGGCGCAAGTTTCACTGCGCCATGCACAGTGGCTGTGGCTGGGGGGTGATATTCAAAGGAGTTGCTCAATAGCGCAACTCCTTGAACATCGCCTGCCACACCCCCGCGCAACTGCCTTGCGAGCGCATGGGCTTGCACCTCAGAATGGCGCAGTTTGAATATCCAGCCCATAGACTTTGACAGCAGATAAGGCCCGCTTGGCCCACCTAGTCTGCCCATTTCCTACCTAGAGGATAAGCTGCAGATCCTATTTAGCCAACAGCCTATTTCTTCCTAACCCCATAAAAATTGCCTTATGTCTGTCCCATGCATTCTTGAATTCTCTCACAGTTTTAGACCCTACAACCTCCTCAGGAAGGCGGTTCCATGCATCCACCACCCTCTCTATGAAAAAATACTTCCTCACATTGCCTCTGAGCCATCCCCTCTATTTTCAAATTATGTCCCATTGTTCTTGCACATCTCTTTTTCTGAAAGATGCTACCCTCTTGGTCTTTGTTGATTCCACTGAGGTACTTAAACATTTCTATCATGTCCCCCCTCTCCCTTCTTTCCTCAAGGGTATACATATTAAGCTCCTTTAGTCTCTCCTCGTATGGCTTCTCTTGCACACCCTGCACCATTTTAGTTGCCCTCCTCTGAACTGCCTCCATCCTGTCTATGTCCTTACGGAGATGGGGTTTCCAGAACTAGATGCAGTACTCCCAAATTGGGTCTCACCAACTGTCTGTACAGGGGATAACAACTTCCTGTTTTCTGCTTTTGATGCCTCTCTCTATACATCTCAGTATCTCCTCAGCCCTCCCTACCGCCTTCTCACATTGCTTGCCAACCTTAAGTTCATCTGATATGATTACCCCCAGGTCCCTTTCCATTTTTGTTGTTGTTACTACTCCCCCACATTGTGTAATCTTCTCCTGGGTTTTTGTTTCCCAGGTGCATTATTTTGCACTTCTTTGCATTGAATCCAAGCTGCCATACTTCTGACCATTCCTCCAACCTTGCCAAGTCCCTTCTCATCCTTTCCAAGCCTCCTTGTGTATCAACCCTGTTGCAGATCTTTGTGTCATCTGCAAAGAGGCATACTTTTCCTTCCAGTCCCTCTGCAATGTCACTTATAAAGACATTAAAAAGGACTGGACCCAGTACTAAATCCTACAGTACCCCACTAGTAACCCCTCTTTCTTCAGAGTGGACTCCATTTACAATTACTTTCTGTGCCCTGTTGTCCAGCCAATGTTTTACCCAGGCTACCACCCTGGGACCCACTCCCAGGCTGGTTAATCTGAGTATTAATCTTTTGTGTGGGACTATGTCAAATGCCGTGCTAAAGTCTAGGTAGGCCATGTCCACCGTCCCTCCCTGGTCTACTACTTTGGTCACCCAGTCAAAGAAATCAATTAGATTCATCTGACATGACCTTTCTCTGTGAACCATGCTGCCTTGGGTCCTGTGCCCCACTGGCCTCTAGGTACTCAACAATTCTTTCCTTCAGAAGTGATTCTATCACTTTCCTTACCACAGAGGTCAAACTGACAGGTCTGTAGTTTCCTGCCTCTGTCTTGGTCCTACTTCTGTGAAGGGGAATCACATCTGCCTTCCTCCATTCCTCAGGTACTACACCATCCTCCCATGATTTGTTAAAAAGGCTAGTCAGTGGTCTCACTAGTTCTCTGCTTAGTTCTTTTAGAATTCTGAGGTGAATTCCATCTGGCCACCCTGGAGGATGGTGAAGTGGAAAAATATTACGGTACACCACTCATGTGCACCACCCTTTATGGCAACACACTCAAGCATCATTACCTTACTCACTGGGTATGCTGTGAGCCTCCAGCTAATCTAAAACAGATGGTCCCACGCCCCCCCTCCACTCCCACCTCAGGCAGTGCACTACCAAGAACCCAGCCAGGATTGTGGCCTCCAAGATTGGCTCGGAGTCACCATCTAACCAGGTCTCAGTGATGCACACCACATACACAGAGGAATTGGCAATGAAATCCGACAGCACCACAGTATTATTCCTCAGGGAGCTGGTGTTGCACACAATTACCTAAAAGGGAGAAGTGTGGTCAGCTGGTTCTCTGGCTACCTCTTCTTTGTTTCTAAGGGACTCCCTTGGGATAGGAATAAGATGGGGGGAACCAAGCTATATTCCATTTCATCCCAGGGTATCTACTCATCCTAACACTCTAGATCTGTCTCTCCCTGGCATCCACCGGATCACACATTCTTCTAATGCTCCACCATTTCAAGATTTCAAGGGCCCTACAGTGATTCATAACTACTGTCAGTGTAGGGGTAATCTAGAGAGAGTGAAGCCAATGACATTACCAAGGAATAGATATGCATATGGGCAGGGCACCATGCATAACAGAGAAAGTAAACTGGGAGTTTAAAAACACCCTTTTTAACACCCCTTTTAAGCAACTTCCACAAAAATTCACCCCACAATCCTATAGCATTACCAAAACACCCCCTCTCCCTCACACTTACACTCACTCCTCACTCCAACAACATTACAAAAACATTGTTCAAACATACAAAACCTCACACACACATCAACTTTAATAGAAATCTGATAAATGTGATACACAATGATTTATAATAAATTAGTTCTCAGAGAATGCCATCATCAGTGTTAATAAATTCCAGTTCACATATTTGGGTGAGATATCTCACATAGATGAAAAATCCTTCAACAGTGGCAAGTCACTAAGAGCTCCCAATTCACTGGGTAGAAGTCCGGCAAACAGTTCATTGGCCTAGTTTATTGGACAACCAAGAAGGCTGCAAGCTAGCAATGCCACAACCAGTAGACTGCAGATCAGCTAGCAAAAGCAAAAGATTCTCACCTGCTACACAACTCATTTCTAGCAGATTTCCATGTCTTTGTGGCAGGATGAGTCAACACAACCAGACCAGTAGTCAGAGAAACACAGTCCCCTTTTCCAACCATCTCTCACAGGTATCTTCATGAGATGGATGGCAAAGTTAGAAATGGAAGCAAAATACCATTCTTTCACTATGGTGGTGACAAAGCAAAATGCTCACCATTTGGCACCCTCTTCCTACTGAGCATTGACTGCACTGACCTTCCATTTCTTCCTTGTCCATGCAGCTCAGGAACAAACTATCCCTGTATTAACTGGGTGATGGCATCAGCTGCAGCATGACAGCAACAGCAGAACCCATGTGGCACTGGCAACAACAAATTGCATGGACTCCATTAGAAACAAGCTAGCTAAACTACACCAGCCAGGCAGCACCTCAGCACTGGTGAAAACAGAAGGTAATAAGCACACTGCTGCTCAAGGCTGTTTTACCACAAGGATTTTGAAGACAAAACCATTTAATGGTTACTAAAAAGTACCATTGCAGGTCAGCATCAAAGGGGGCAGCACATAATGGATTTCAGCTGCACACAGGAGCACTGTGTGGTTTGGTATATGCTCAATAGAAGCAAGAAATTGCACTTGTAGTCAAAAATCATCCAAAATATAGCTCAGTTTATTGGTGAAATAGCCATAAATCACCATCAATCACATCAAACAAACCCACAGACAAATTGAACAAGTGAGCTGTTGGGACCACTACCCAGATGCACTGGTGCTTCACTCACTAGAGCTTCCTGAGGGGGTACTCATCTGAACTTACAACCACATTTAAATACCTCAGAATCAGTATACATCATTATGACGTCATGTTTAACTGACATAAGAGTCAAATATTTGAGCCAAGAATTTGTTGTTTAGGCAGTAAAAAATAGCCATATACAAACTGAATCTAATACAGCAAGAGACCTGTATTCAAGGCTCACCTCCACATCTATTTTTGCAGTTCGCACCATTATTGGTGCTCTGATGAACACAGCCTCCTTCACAGGAAGCAGGAAAGAGTGTTTGTAGTTCCCTTTAAGCGCTCGGGAACTACAGCTCAAGAAGGGAACATTACTTTTCAATTTGGACATTAGTAGCCCACTCAAAACCTGCCAATACCACGTATGAGTGGTTTTCAAAGAGATATTAAGCTTATTTGGGCACTTTTATAATTTTAACAGTGCGTGACCTCATCGGACTACTTCCGGTTCACGGCAGTGCATTTTAACTTGCTCTGCTGCGAGCGGCAGCATTGTATTTGCTGTAACTGACTGGAATCTAAGTGAGGTGTGTTAACAAGAGACCTGTATTCAAGTCTCATCTCCACACCTATTATTGCTGTTCACACCATTATCGGTGCTCTGTGAGCCCTGCAGCCTCCTTCACAGGAAGCAGGAAGAGTGCGTTGTAGTTCCCTTTGAAACGCTCAGGAACTACAGCTCAAGAAGAAGCATTACTTTTTAATCTGGACATTAGTAGCCCACTCAAAACCTGCCAATACCATGTATGAATGGTTTCGCTTGGGAATTTAAGCTTATTTGGGCACTTTTATCATTTTAACAGTCTTCGTTGACCTCATGGACTAATTCGGGTCACTGCGGTGTATTTTAACTTGCTCTGCAGTGTTGTCGCATAAAGATACATGCGTCTAGCATGTGTTTGGCATGTTGGCATCATTGGCACAGGTGGCAATAGAAGATAGGACAGTGCACTAGACCGTTTGATCACAGGCAGGTATTTATTATTCATCCTCACCCATACAGGCATTCTTAAAGACAACTCCAGAATAAACAAATTACTTGGGGTTTGACTAACTATATATTCCTTTGTCACTTTCTGCAGTTCGTCAAAATAATGCCACACTGCAGCACCATGGAAGGTCCTAAAAAAATGTGTATTCAATGTTTAATGTTTTGCGCTGGTGTGGAAACACATGACTTTGTTTGTGATAAATGTTTATTAGTGTGTACTCTTCAGGAAGAAATCTCCAGACTTTTCATTATGGGACCAATTAATGAGGAAACTGAATCACTTGAAAAATGTATAGATACCATGGCCGAACAAGTGGAAACCCTAGCCCCAGTTCCAGATCCCTGTACCAACCAATCTAGTATTGACGACTGGGCCATAGTTACTAAATCAAAAACTAGGCACAGAGGTGGTCAGATTTTCAACACTCCTCCACTAGCACTGCAAAACAAATTCCTCCCTCTCTTAGTTGAAGATACTGTCCAGCCCCCAGTCAGTTCACCAGTCCCCACCAATGTTTCTAATGATGAATCCATTAGCACTAAACCCAACAAAGCACAGAAACTGGTGAAACCTCCCCCCACATGCCCCACTTCTCCTAACTCTACACCTCCTCCCTCTCCTTCAGCTGTCCCACACCACTCTGCCTGTGGAAACCCTCCCTCATATCCTCACACCCAAGCAAGATAGGTATTTGTGCTTGGTGATTCTATGATTAAACATCTTGACCACACCATCTGTAACCCCAATAAAGTAAACCATACCTACTTTAGTTTTAGGGGAGCAAAGATTGCAGACATCACTTCCTTGATCCCAGATATTTTAAATAAGGCAGGGAGTAACTCAATTGTACTTATTCATGCTGGTACAAATAACATCATGTACAACAGCCCTGAACAAATAAAGCAGGATATTATTGCATTAAACAACTTACTCATTGACAAGGGCTGTACTGTATATTTTTCAGAATGTTACCAGTCCCCAGAGCTACTGGTCTGTCACCAATAACATCAAATTTATTAACGAATAGCTATGGAAATGGTGCCTCAGGCAGAGAATACCATGCATCTCTCACTGGGAGAACTATCTAGTCAAAATCCCTCTGCATTGCTGGGACAGGCTACAACTTAGTAGGAGGGGCAGTATTCATATAGCAGAATCCTTTCACTAAATGCCTGTTCATTAAATCTGTCTAAGATGGCCGAACTAGAAGCCATCAGCAAAATCTACAATTTAGGGATGGTAGCAGTAACAGAAACCTGGTGGGACTTCTCCTCTATTTGGTTAAAGGAAATCCAAGGCTATAAGATTTACCACAATGATAGACTGGGCAAACAGAATGGTGGGGTCTGCCTCTTTATAAGAGATGACATCAACTCCTATGAAATTCAACACTTAACTTCCACTGAAAGTATTTGTGTAGCTGTTCAATTTACGGACAACCACAAATTACAATAGGTATATTATAGGCCCCTGCATCAGAACATGACTACTCGTCCAAATTACTGGACGTCATTTCCTGCCTGTCAGATGGGGGAGATGTCATCATACTGGGGGATTTTAACTTTCCTTGTATAGAATGGACATCTATATCAGGTTCCAGCAATCAGGAGAAGTTATTTCTCTCATTCCTCTCTGATTGTGGCCTCACACAGCTCATTAATTCACCTACTAGAGGTTCTAATATTCTTGACCTTGTTGTAACCAACATAAGAGACAATATCTCTGACATACAGATTAAAGCACCCCTTGGTAATAGTGACCATTCTGCTATTCTGTTCTCCTTTACAACTGGGCATGTAAGTTTAAACAAACAAACCGCTTACAAAAAGTATGATAACGCTGACTTTACAAAAATCAATAAATTACTTCTCTCTAAGCCATGGGGCAAACTAATGCCTCATTTATCACCTAACGATGCTTGGAACATGTTTAAAAAATTAATTCACCAGTTAGAATCCTCCTGGATTCCATCCAAAAAAAATATAACAACAAGGGCAGAATTCCTAGATGGTTTAACAATAAAATTAAATCCCAAATTAAGCTCAAACAAAAACTATTTAAAAAATTAAAGAACATCTCCATAATAAACAGGACCTCCATATATTCTAAATGCCAAACTGTGCTATGTACCATTAAGCACATGATAAAGCAAGCCAAGGCAAAACTTGAATTCAGACTAGCCCATACTAAGAATTCTTATAAATCTCTATATTCATATTTAAATAACAAAAAAGGAAAAAAACAGAAAGGTTGGACCCCTCACCCATAATAAACTATTGTTCACTCTGACATAGACACTGCCAATGTATTTAATTCCTACTTTGCCTCTGTGTTCTCTCCTAAGGATTTTTATGTTCCTCCCAAATATCAGTTACCCAACAGCTCTAACACCTATTTCATTTCTGACACTATGATACTTTCTGCCTTGCATGCCCTAAAAAGACAACAAGTCCTGGCTCTGATAATATCAGCCCAAGGTTCCTGATAGAAATGGCCAAATCAATAGTAACTCCTTTGAAAATCATTTTCAATAAATCCCTTGAAAGCTCCCAGATCCCCATAGATTGGCTAACAGCAAATGTGACCCCCTATAGTAAAGAAGGGTAATAAAACTAATGTCCAGAATTATCATCCCATTAGCCTCACTTCTGTTCTATGTAAAACAATGGAAAAATCATTAAATCTTTTATAGAAAAGAAATGGGAGAACTCCAGCTTAACGAAAAAACTCAAGCATGGTTTCAAAACAGGGCATTCATGCACTCCTAGCCAAGGTGCTTTCTATGATAATATCAACCATGGTTTGGACAGCAACATCCCAACAGATGTTATATTGCTGGATTACAGTATCGATGGGCCTCGGCCTTCTTTTTCCTACAAAACCTAGTAAACACTGGGTAAAATAATGGTAGAGGTACAATACTTTTGTTGCTATTCAAAATATTATGACAATTTATCTAAAGCAGATCATGTCTCATTTAAAAATAACAACTTATACAGTAGATAAGTGGACAGAGAAGAAATTTGCTGACTCCAAAGTTATTTTCTTAAGCAATGTAGCAAGATTTTTAAAAAATGTAAGTGTATTCTCAGCTGTTTCATTATAAATACCTATCCCTGAATCAGATTGTATTCTATGTCTAATAATTGCAAATTTTGCAGGTTTTGCTTGGTGATGTATTTCACCCTATTTATTTCTATGTATGTATCCCAGGAAAAAATGGTATTTGCTATCTAAATCCAAGCATGCCATTGACAAGATGCTGCTGTAAGCGATATGGGAATAAAAAAAACTCTGCAACTCTGGCAGTCAAGTACTGGAATATTGTATAACCTGTATGGTGCTAGCTTAGCAAATCAAAGGACACTAATGTCTTCCTGCATCGCACTTTGTCAGTGTTACTTAGCACCAGTGTCACTGTATATCTTGATGCACTAAAGGCACACTCTGACAGTGCAATCCAGCATTGTACTCCTGATTGACTATATCTATACTGGAGCTATTTTTCCAAAGAAAGGTGGAAAGGAGGAGTGGAGCAAGGAAAAGCCCCACCAAAGGCTATGATTCTATAATGTTTAATGTTTCTGATAATGATGTGCCATTACAATGAAGATTTATACACATTATCAGAATTTCCTGAATCAGTCAATCACTAGCCCATAGCTTCAGCACATAGTTTGTCATTTTGATTTCTTCTTTCTGCAAGAATTAGCAGTAACAGTGTGCTAAGGATATTTAAAACTTTAAAGGTATATTTGAAGCTGAACTGTTATAATTCAGGCAGTGCTTGCTATCTACTATACTCACTCTACTACAGTGCAAGGGGGTTACCAACATAGTGACAAGGAGGGAAAAAACAAACCAGAAACTACCAGAAAAACTACATGAGGGTGGAGATGCAGTAAACCTAGAGAGAGGTCACCAGTATGATTTTTAATAACTGTAATTGTTCATTACTTTGATGAAGCGTATACATTTCTGGAAGTTAATTACCAGAAAAATTACAATTTTAGAAATGGTATTAGGTCTAATTATTTGTTTCAAGCCATTTGGTGAGAGAGCCTTTAGCTTATATATCCACTGACTTTTTCTTTCTTAACAAAGTGCCCAACCTGTCTCCCCTCCTTGTTGAGGGTGGAACCAGGGTTCAGTTAATTTATTTTTAGTGAAGTCTAAAACATCCATGAGTTGAAATCTGGAAGTTATTCCAATTTTTGGTAGTCAAAATACTTCCAAGATCCCACATTTTGAAAGTCAGTATTCTAGAAAGGACCAATTTATGGACAGTAATATAAGTACAATTTCTTTCAGAAAATACATCCTTTCTTGACTTCCATGCTAGCAATGATGGAAGTCATCTATTTTATGTTATATTTGGAAGTCAATGACTTCTTCACTCTTTATTTTGGAAGTTTTTGCCTTATTTTGGGAAGTCAAATACTCCCAAAATAGAGTTAACTGAACCCTTGGGTGGAACCGACTCAAAAGCTAGAAATTTGAAGGTGTTGGGTTCATGCACTGAATGACAGTGTCTTGGTGTCAGGCTGTTGCTATAAAAATTAGCAATTGCCTGAAAGAGCTCTTGCACTCATTCTTTGAGGACTCTTATTGTAAGGCAATGTAAATGAGCCCACACTGGCACCAAATCACATAGACAACATTCTCCGTTTTTGGGGTTGACTTTTCTTAGTTTAACTTTAATTTGCCAGGGAGGAACTGTAGCTGGGAGATATTTGCAGTCATTTGTGACTAGACCTGTTACTTAACCTCTGTGAAATCGGTGTCTGAAAGGAAGGAAGGCACTCCCCAGGGTGGAGGGTCAGAGTTGTAGTTGATTGTTTCTGGAAGGCACAGATTTAGACAAATGCTACATGGTAACTTTCTTGGAAGTGCTACCCATTTATGGCATGGATGAGACTAGGGTACTCCGCACCATGGAGTCAATGACTGGTTGAAAAACTGGTGCAGAGCTCAGAGATTTGGCTTCATTGGGGACTGGGGCTGCACCTGGAGGGATGCAGGCCTATACTGGCATGATGGTCTGCATCTATCCAGGAGGGGAACCAGGATCATAGGTGATAGGTTTAAATGCTTCATTGGCAAGCATTTAATCTAGCCAAGGGGGGAGGCACTGAAAAGGATAAGAGAAATCCTAGCCCCCCCAAAAAAATCAGGGTAGTTAGTGAGGTAAACACCAAGATAGAGCAGTCAATAGGGAGAAGGGCAGGGGTAAATGGAGAAAAAGACAAAGGCAGTAAGGACAGGGATGGGGAAGAAAGAAATAAAGCCATAAAAAAATGGAGGGTAATGAGTACCAATGCCGTAGTCTAGGTAAAAAAGCTCCCCGAAATGGTGGCCTTGATGGAAGAGGGATGCCTGGATATTGTGGCAGTCACAGAAACATGGTACACAGAGGACCATGACTGGGATGTCTACATACCAGGGTACACAATCTACAGGAGGGACAGGGAGGGAAGAAGAGGAGGAGGAGCTCTCTATGTAAGGGAAGGGATCAAAGCAACAGAACTAAAGGGTAAACAAAGAGGAGAGGAATCACTGTGGGTCACCCTGGAGACTGGAAATGGCACCAAAATCTGCACAGGGGTTGTATACAGACCCCCATCTCAGGAGGAGGAAATGGACAAGGAAATGATAGAAGGCATCCTTAGTATGGCAGAGAAAGGGGATATATTGCTAATGGGGACCTGAATATGCCAGATGTTAACTGGAGCACCTTTTCTGCAGCCACATCCAAGAGCAGGGCCATTCTCAATGCCCTACAGGGGGCATGCCTCAGACAGCTAGTTTTGGAACCCAGTTGGGAGGGAGCAATCTTAGACCTCATACTCTCAAATGGGGACAGAGAGAGGATCTCCAATCTTGAAGTGGGTAGCCATCTGGGAACAAACAACCACCAAACAGTGTGGTTCACGATAAACTAGCTGTAGAGTCAAGCCATACAAAAGTGAAGATACTGGACTTCAGGAGGGCCGATTTTGTCAAAATGGGAGAGTGCCTCAGAAAAGCACTAGCAAACAGGCAAGAAGGTGGGGTGAAGGAACAATGGGGAAACATCAAAACCGCCATCACAGAGGCAACAAGCCTTTGTGTGAAGCAAATAAGCAAATCAAAACGAAAGAAAAAAACACTATAGTTCTCAAAAGAAGTGGCGGGGAAAGTTAGGGAGAAAAAGATAGCATTCAGGAAGTATAAGGAAACACAGAAGGAGCAGGACAGAGAACTGTACCAGTTAAAGCAGCAGGAAGCAGGGAAGGCAGTCAGGATAGCAAAGGCCCAAACCGAGGAAAAGATAGCCAACTCGATTAAGAAGGGGGATAAAATCTTTTATAGGTACATTAGGGAGCAAAGAAAGACTAAGGCAGGGATACTGAGGCTGAATAAAGAGGAAGGTGGTTGGGCAGAGTGGCGGTGATAAAGCAGGGATAATGAACAAATACTTCTGCTCAGTATTCACAATGGAAAAGCAGGGGGAGATACCTAATCCAGTCAATAGAAGCACTCTGGATAGGGGGGTTGACATTAGTCCTTTCACAGAAGAAAGGGTTCTGAAAGAACTCTTAAAACTGAAGGTGGATAAAGCAATGGGGTCTGATAGAATTCACCCCAGAATTCTAAAAGAACTAAGGGAAGAACTAGTAGCACCACTGACTACCCTTTTTAATAAATCATGGGAGGATGGTGTGGTACCTGAGGACTGGAAGAGGGCGGAGGTGATTCCCCTTCACAAAAGTGGGAGCAAGACAGAGGCAGAAAACTATAGGCCTGTCAGTTTGACCTCAGTGGTAGGGAAAATGATGGAATCACTTCTGAAGGAAAGAATTGTTGAGTACCTAGAGTCCAGTGGGGCACAGGACCCAAGGCAGCATGGATTCACAGCAGGAAGGTCATGTCAGGCAAATCTGATTGATTTCTTTGACTGGGTGACCAAAGTAGTAGACCAGGGAGGGGCTGTGGACATGGCATACCTAGACTTTAGAAAGGCATTTGACACAGTCCCTCACAAAAGACTAATAAACAAATTAGCCAGCCTGGGAGTGGGTCCCAGGGTGGTAGCCTGAATAAAACACTGGTTGGACAACAGGACACAGAGGGTAATAGTAAACTGAGTCCACAGTGAAGAAAGGGGGGTTACTAGTGGGGTACCGCAGGGTTCAGTACGGGGTCCAGTCCTTTTTAATGTCTTTATAAGTGACACTGCAGAGGGACTGGAAGGAAAAGTATGTCTCCTTGCAGATGACACAAAGATCTGCAACAGTGTTGATATGCAAGGTGGGGTAGAAAGGATGAAAAGGGGCTTGGCAAGGTTGGAGTAATGGTCAAATGTATGGCAGCTTAGATTCAATGCAAAGGAGTGCAAAGTAATGCACCTGGGAAACAAAAACCAGGGGAAGAGTACACAATGGGGGTGAGACACTGACAACAACAGAAATGGAATGGGACCTGGGGGTAATCATATCAGATGACCTAAAGGTGGCCAGCAATGTGAAAAGGCAGTAAGGAGGCTGGGGAGATACTGGGATGTATAGGGAGAGGCATACCAGTAGAAAATAGGAAGATTGTTTGCCCTCTGTACAGACAGTTGGTAAGACCACATCTGGAGTACTGTGTACAGTTCTGGAGACCCATCTCCACAAAGACATAGACAGGGTGGAGGCTGTCCAGAGGAGGGCAACCAAAATGGTGCAGGGTCTGCACCAGAAGACATATGAAGAAAGACTAAAGGAGCTTAAGATTACAGCCTTGAGGAAAAGAGGGAGAGGGGGGACATGATAGAAACTTTCAAATACCTCAAGGGAATCAACAAAGTCCAAGAGGGTAGCATCTTTCAGAAAAAGAGATGTGCAAGAACAAGGGGGCACAATTTGAAGATAGAGGGGGGACAGCTCAGAGGTAATGTGAGGAAATATTTCTTCACAAAGAGGGTTGTAGATGCATGGAACAGCCTTCCTGAGGAGGTCGTAGAGTCAAAAACAGTGGGGGAATTCAAGAATGCATGGGACAGACATAAGGCAATTCTAGTGGGGAGTTGGAGGAAGTAGGCTGTTGGTTAACTAGAATCTGCAGCTTATCCATTAGGAGAAATGGGCAGACTAGGTGGGCCAAGCGGTCCTTATCTGCCATCAAATTCTATGTTTCGTACTGTGTTGAGTATGTGATGAGTTGCCTTATTTCTACTTTCTGACCTGTTATAGGATGGCAAAAAACTTTAGATTTATTAGCATAACCACATATGTTGCATCTGCAACAAGGAAAAAACCTTGTGGTTTCGGGGATAACCAAATGTTGGAGTTACTGAACAGGAGAAGTGGCTAGATATTAGCTTATCTCCTAAGCTGCATCCTTTACTGAATGTAACATGTGGTGCAATATGCTGATTTGTGTTAAGTCTGGATCTGCTAAGAGTGTTAACCAGTATTTGAGAATGATTTGTCTAATGTCATTGGAGAGGCTATTATACTATATTTCTTAGAATTGCCTGATAAGAGTTGTTTCCTGCTTCTAGTATCTGATCTTGCTTTGGCATTATCTAATACCTGCTGATTATAACCCTTGACCTTTAACATTTGATGCAGCTCTGTTACCAGTGTTTGAAGACCAGTGCATCACTGCAATTCCTTTTCAGTCTGAGTCTTGTCCAAGGGAATACTAACTAAATGGTGTGGGTGTGCACTGTGCAAGCACAAGATGGAATTGCCTGCTGTTTGTTTTCTATAACCACGAGTGATTACATTTTCATTTGGTGAACCCATTATGGTGACGTCCAAATAGTCAATTTAAAGTGGACTAGTATTTGCAATACATTTGACTCCAACAGTGTTTTTATTTAGATACAAAACAAAATGTTATTTATTTATTGAAAATTTTGGAGACTAACTTTGAGCACAAGTGCTCTTTTACAAAGGTTCCACATCAATAACAAAGAATACCAAGCAACATAACAAATACAGTAAATGAGTTCAAGTGAAATGAAGTAAAGCAAGTACAATATAGACAAACAAGTACAAATAAATAAGCTAGATCAATTGTATACAATTTAACAATAAGACAGGTAAACAGAAACAGTATAAAACAAGCATAGTAATGGCACAAAATATTTGATTTTCACTTTTGGTATATTCCAAATGAAAAATAGGACAGCTATTAATATGGCCATAAAATTGCAGGTATTGACTAAGTGGGTTGGTCATGGGGTCATAGATGTTCCCTCCTCCTATAAACTCATAAAGAGGTTCATGTAGGAGGGGGGCCATCAACATGCCCATAGTGGTACAGTAGAGCTGCAAAAGAAAACCACAAAACAAAACTGTTTATTGAACAAAAAATAATTAGACTTCCAGATGAGCTCTATCACAGACACAATAAAATCTATGGGAAACTCCTCACCTAACTGCTGCAACATTATACGCATTGCTTATGTACAGTACCTATTTCATGACCGATAAAGGTATAAAGAGCTATGACATCCACTGCTATCCAATGAAAGGATTCCTGCCATGTGATGGATTTTAGCTAATTTAAAATATTTCTAGTATCCTTTAAGTATGATAGTAAGGTTGCCACTATTTGTTTCAGGTAATGATCAATATATGGTGAATGTCTTCTGGTTAATTAATTGTTACGGGAAACAATGGGGTGATCTGGGAGGGCTGTGGGATGTTTATGTATTTGTGGCAAGTGGTAGAATATAGGAACTGTCAAGAGAGGCTGTACCTCCATTCTTCACTCAGATTCATCCCAGTCCCTACCACTAGAGATAACAGTTCCTGCTACCCTCTTCACTACCCTACCTATCCCAGTCAACTGCCCACCCAGTCTAGTACCCATGTCCATCACCTCATCTCCCCTTCTCGTCAGCTACCTGTTTAGCTCCTGAAATCCTGTGATGCCTTCAACTACCACCACTTCAACCTGGCAATGTACCTTTTGAAAGCAATGACCACCCCAAAAAGGCTGAGGTGTATCCTCCTTGTTCTCTATTGTTATACATCACGCAGCCATGCAGGTACAAGAGGCAGTGGAAAATGCAGCTTGTGTGAATAAGTACAAGTAGTGTTTGTGGCTTGCTCAAGCAGGAGACTTGCATGTGTGTGAGTGGGAGGTGTGGTTGGTATATTAGCAAGTAGGGTTTACCTCACAATGAAAAGATTTAAGAATGATCAGTGACCAGGTGCTGGTACAGTACAGGAGACTACTGAAAATGCATGAGCAGGACATGCGATTTAAAGGATACAAGTGTGACTGATAATATCCATTGTGTAGTGGGTGGGGAGGAGGAAATCAGTATAAAAGCTACAGATACTGGTTGTTATAAGCCAAAGAATAGATTAAAAAGAAAGTGAGAGGAGGGTTTTGGGCATTTATTTTCCATAGTAGGTATGTGGGGCAGAGTGGTGGATTGGGGTTATCAAAATGTGATAATACAGTAGTGTATGTCATTTTTAGAAATATTGGCAAGTAGATAGGTGCCAAACTCATCCACAGCTTATTGCTCAGCCCTCTGTTAAACACTGTCCCATTTTCCTTTCCAGGTCAGTCATGTATTCTGATGTGTTGACCAATTTTTGATAACTTAATTATTGATGCTTGTGGTACCCTTAATACTGCACTGTGTTCCCCTTTACCTCAGCAGCTACTGCTGTTTCTTTTCATATTTCTAAGACATTCCACAATTTCAGACACACCATTCCTTGCTGTTTATCTGAATGACCTGTCAAAGTGTAGCTAATATCATGGAATGTTCAGGTAATACAAAAAATCAGAGCAAATGTAGCGATAAAGGCAATAAAAGTTAGAAACATAGACATAGAAACATAGAAGCTGATGGCAGAAAAGAACCACAAGGCCCATCCAGTCTGCCCATTTCTTTTCTACCTTATGAATGTGCCATAGGCCTTTGCTCTGTCAATGGCCTATCTATTCATACTCATCTGTATTGCTCCTTATGCCTATCCATGCCTGTTTGAAGCCCTGCACTGTATTCATATCCACCACTTCCTGAGGTAGGCTGTTCCATGCATCCACCACCCTTTATGTGAAAAAGAACTTCCTCACGTTACTCCTTAATAGGCCTCCTCTAATCTCATGCTGAGTCCTCTTGCCCTGCTGTTTTTCTTATATTGAAACATTTATTTATTTATTTATTTAAGAGATTAACCAGGTAAGCATACTGAGTGGGGACCATTCGTTTCCAGATGCGACCTGGGGAGTTACATAGAATACAGAACAAGTACAATACAGGGTGCAACAACAGGTCCATAATAGATACAATACAGGGTGCGACAACAGGTCCAGAATAGATACAGGCTGGACTTTACATTAGGTTCAGTTAGCGAACACAAGGTTTAGTCCTAAGACTGCAGAGTGCAAACATGTTAGACTCTTTCAACTTATTAATGCCTTAAGGTGTTTTGAATGTTTTTTCAATCATATCACTCTCTCTCTCTCCTTTGCTCTAGGGTATACATATTGAGTTCCATTAATTTGTCCTCATATGTTTTCTGATGCAGTCCCTGCACCATTTGTTGCCCTTCTCTGGACTGCCTCAATTTGGTTAATGTCCCTGTGAAGGTGTGGCCTCCAGTTAGATTATTAATTTAATAAAAATGGGTCTAAAACATGCCAGAATATAGGGCAAACAAAGAGAAACACATGTGAGCACATAAAGGTGTAAAAACTGTTTCCTGCCATAGCAGTAAAAGACCATACTTAAAATTCAGAGTGGGAAAGATGGGTTAATTTACTGCTATTGATCTTAATGGCCATACTTTATACCTCCCAGATAGACTAGTTTTACAAACAAAAGCAGGTCTGAATTACTGTGACATCAGAACTTCTTTGTAACCTGGACATGCAATGCAGCCGAAACAGTGAATGATTTGATACATCAGTTTTAAGAGTATATGAGCACCTACAATGGCCCAAAAACCGGACTGCATTTTATCAAAACCGGATGACTGGATAAGGACCCTTAAAACCGGATTATCCGGTCAAAAACTGGATAGGTGGCAACCCTAGCCACCTTTCATCTCTAACTTTATTTATTTGAAGACCTTATAACACCATCCCTAATCACTAGATGTTTTGGCCTTTATACTGTTTCTTTATTTAGTTGTTGTTGACCAGTAAAGGAGGGATACGAGAAATATTTCCAGTTTTTAGCCCCCCCCCCAACGGTGGGAGAGGGATAAAGATTCAAACTGACTGATACTGAACCAGATTAAGCGGTTGGTGTTTTTGTTTTGGTGAATGGGGGACATTTGTCTAGCACAGTGGGAAAATTGCCCTACTCTTTTCAAAAAGTGCTATGAGACCTTTAACTTCCATCTGAACAAATGCCAGAACAGGCAGATGGGGCCTTGCTGGTCTCATCCAAAAGATGGCACCTCCAGCAGCACAGCATCCCCATTGGTATTTTATTTCTAACCAAGGAGAGTTTGCCCCTGCAGAGCTACCAACCACTTTCTGAAAACAAATGAAAGCTGCAACAGGACACATGTGCTTTCGATAACCAGCAACAGAGAAAGATTCTAAAAATCAGGCACTCGTCAACTCTGTAAATCAAGGAAAAGGTGTCGCTCCAAAATGATTTAATGTGCCTTAAATGCAAACTTTTTTCAGTGCAAAAAACAGACACCATGCACATCGCCGGATGTTTTGAAAAAGGATCATGTGATCTGAAATGCATCAGGCAATGTGTGTGGTACCCATTTGTTTTTTGCACCAAATAAATTTGCATTTATGTCACTTTAAATTGTTTTTAAGTGGTGTCTTTCCTTGATTTACAGAAAAGGTGAGTGCCTGATTTTTATTCACTTTCTGAGCACCACTTCCTGCAGCACCTGGTGTTTATTGGAGAGCTCCCATCTACTACTGACCAGGCCCAGCCCTGCTTAGTTCCTGAAACTGAACAGAGGTGGTAAGGCTGCAGACAAAACTATTACTAGTCTCTGATTTCTAACATCTGACCTGAACACTCATTTTGTAAATTCCTCTACCCCTTGCCTCTGATTTTCTTTCTTTTCTCAATTTGCTTAACTTTACTCAGTCTCGTCAATTCACAGCTATTGTACATGTGAGCAAAACTGTCCTAAATAGCAGTACCATCTACATGTGACGTAAGATGCTGGAACAAAGAGTCTTGCAGTGTTGAGAAATAATAACATCAGCGACCACTAGTGGTGAAATGCCAATAGCAATAAAGCAATAAATGTAAAAACCTCAGTCTAGAGTCTATACCTCAGTGAGTCATCACAGTGGTGGCAATCCCTCTACACCAGTCAGCCTCATGCCTTATCCAACCAATACTACTTGCACTTTTCTGTTTATCCCATATATGTAACAAACTATGTAGGCTTCACAGATTCTAAAAATCACAGATTTAGGACATTATCTCCATCTCTGTTAATAACATTTTTTTCTTTCAATAATGCCTCCAGCCACCATCATTTGGTCATCTTCTTGAACTTCACACCATCTTTATCCATGACCTAACTTCACTCATACAGTACCTGTTAATTACCTTTCTCTGAACATGTGCCACATGTGACAGCAACCTGAAATGACACACTCTTGACACTTTCACTGATGCATCCAAGATTGTACTGTTACTGTACCTCATCTCAAAAGTCTCATTTATTTATTTCAAGAGTTTAACCAGGAAAAACCCTACTGTGCTAACAGCTCATTTCTAGATGTGTTCCAGAAGTATTTATTTTATTTGTTGAGCGATTGGTGCACTGGTGCCAGATGCATTTTCAGGCATGACCAGGTACTACAAGTACAATACATGTCTGTAACAATACAATGGGAAAAGTACATTACATGGTGCAGCAAATGATACAATAGAGCAGTAAAGGTATGCATAGTAAACTATTGTATCCGAATATAAGAACGGAATTGGCATATGTTTTGTACAGTAAGTTGAACAATGACATCTAAACTACAGTAACTGTAGTTTTGCACAAGAAACAAGGACTACATGAAGCAAGAGCACACATTACATTTTTGCAGGTTGTCCTTTATACTGAGTGCACCAACTTTATGAGTAGAAGACGGTCTGATGGAAGTAGTTCTAGCACTGTATGTCATCAACCATTAACACATTTTCATGTTCCCTTTCATTAGTATGATCAGTGAAAGAAGATGTTCTCTCAACTTTTCAATCATCTTTCATGCAGCAACTTTGATCTGCATGTGCTCTGCCCACAGCATGAAGATTCCCTTTCTCCATTTATTAAATACCTACCCTTTGTCAGCAACAGTTGCCCCTCTTCTTTCTTTGTCTGTTTGATATCAGTGCTGCATTCGACACTATCGATAACAGTACTCTCCTCCATTACACAGATCACTTTTGTAAGCTTCCCAGTGCCCCTCTATTATGATTCAGACCTTACTTCTCTAACTACTCATCCTTTGTCATTTGTGGTAATTTGACCTCTGTAATTGTGTAAGCAAGTCCATTACAGAGTATGAGCATGCTTAGTTCAATCCTCTTTCCCATATACTGCCTCCCTCTTCTTGCCAATTATCTGAGTTTAACCTTGTAAGTTTTTGTTTGTAGAATATACCCCACTCCTCTTCCTCTGTGCATCCTCTCTTGTGTTATGTTACCCCATCAAGTCTTTAATGTGTTGCCTTCCAACCCAGTGTTCTCAGGTCTTTCTCAGAAGCAAGATTGGCATCCTTGAACATATTCACACTTTCTGTATTAACCTTCTGGGCTATGTCTTGATTTTGAAAGCAATGTGAAAATCTTTTGGGTCTTTCTTAACCCCAAACTCACATTTGCTTCCCACAGCTGTGAGATATCTATACAGTACTATGATCTCCAAAACATGTCTGCCTGAATCGTAATCCATGAACTTGCCTCTTCCCACTTACATTATTTTAACTCCCTGTTCTTTTACCTACCACATATTCTTCCCTCCAAATTACCTATACATCATGTCCAAAACTCCTCTGCAGGCCTTCCTATCCATAATAAAAAGATTAGACAAAAACCCACCCTTGAGGACATCCACTGGTTCCTGATACACCTCAGGATTCAGTTCAAAAAAAGTTTTTCCTTTCGCTTTCAAAATCATCCATGCAGTGTTGCTCCATTCTACCTCTCTGACCTTATCCTCTTTATATCTCATCCTCTTTGTTCCTCTGGTTCAGGTCTCCTCATCAGCTCAGCTGTTAATTCCAGCACTGATGGGGCAGAACATTCAGATACACTTCATCAACTATTCAAAGCAGCCTTCCAATCAATGTCCAGCTCACTGGCTCACTTACACTATTCAGACTTGGTAACAAAGTCTAACAGTTCTTCTCTGGTTATATATTTATTTAGTCAGGTGCATTTGTTTAATGTTTTTCGTGAGTGGTAAAGCATTTTGCAAGCAGTAACCAGTAAGGGACACATAATGTATGTATGTATTTATGAGCTGATTATTCGGAAATGCACGAGACAAGCCTCATTTCTGCATCAAAAGTATCGTATGAGCATCCTGTTCCAAAACTCTTTCCTTCTCCCATCCATCCATCCTCTAAAATTAAATATCTAAAACAGTATAAATAATTTGCAGTTTGTTACTCCTGCTTGTTCTACTATGAAGTATTTTGAGATACATGATCTTTGAAAGACATTATGCAAAATTGTACTGTGCTATACTGAACTAAATTTTATAGCCATTATAAGCTGCAGCCTGCAATGAGGCTTAACTGTTTTAAAAGGAATTGTAGATCTGCATACCTTTTCAGTATAACTACGAATATTTAAATTGCTGTTTCCGTCTTTCTACTGCCACTCATGAATACATACTGACAGTCTACAGTTGCATTGGCAGAATTTGCAGGATTTTCTTTTTCATTTTCACTCTCTAGTGTTAGTTCTTTTTTGTTTTCTGATCCCACCCTCTCACATCATGGCATTACCAAGCTGTGTCTCTGCTGTCTTACAGTACGTCACCTTCTTAAATCCCTTTCACTGAGAACCACCCTCCTGCACCCCTCAAGACCACTCTAAGGTTGACCCTGACTGCAGTAGGCTCTCTCCAGGCAGTGGCTATCAGGAAGGAAAGACACACAGTTATTGGCTGGAGAAGTCAAGGAGGCAGATCAAAGTGCATCCTGGTGCACAACATGAGCTATGGTATACATGTCCTAGATGCTTTTGTGCTTCACACATTGAGGTCCTGTACACAACTGTGGTTGCATGTTAGAAGTGTTTTAAACACGCTCTATTCTAACAAGCAATTGCATCCAGACTGCTCATACTGTGTCAAGACATGTTTTAAAACCTGTCAGTGTACAGACAGGAGTGTCCTAATGGGTTTTGGTGGTCCATTTCCCAGCACGGTTTCAGCAGGATGCTTATCATAATCACTACATGCCACACACTTTAGCAACACTAGTCCTGTGCAGAAAAATAAGTACAACTGTGCTTCCTGCAAAATGTTTTTACAATGTTTTAAGACTACCTCTTTGGCAGGGTTTAAAAATATTTTGTTAAAATAGTTTAAGCATAAACAATAATGTGGATGCAAACCATTTTAACAGGGTTTAAAATGTTTTAAGCCTCATAAAATGTTTTAAACCACTTCATGTGTACAGGACCTGAGTTTGTACCCTTGGAGCTCCGTTTTGCATGGTTTCCACATCTTGGGTCGCCAAAGGTCAACTGTTGCAGTGACAGATGCTATGCATTGTCCGTGGAGGAATTGCACATCAGAGCAGATTGCGCTTAGGTCCTTGCCATTCCTGAGTGGAATCCCAGGCTTGGCACACAAAATTGGATCTCCCACGTGAAAGGTGACTGACTTGACCAATAGATCATTGGGGTTGGCTAAGAAGATTTTGCAATATTTCTGAATTTAGTTAGTGTTTTAAAAGTTCGTGGGGAACCATTTTCCTGTAATCACTATTTTTTTAAATACAGACCCATACAAAAACAGTCAGTTGTGGTATAGCTTTAAAAAACAAGCCCGTGGTCTTCAATGTTAGTAACAGGAAAACTAACATCAGTAATAAGCAAAAGTATTTGAACTCATGAAAAAATATTCTTACACTGTATACACACTTACCAGCTTGGTATACAACCAACATACACATCAATAGAGCTAGGATCATTGTTTTATTCTGGTTAAAGAATAGGAACACAATTTATTGCATAAATTCCAGCCTAGTGAAATAAAGAAAGAGACTTTCACTGACAATGCGACATGCCATGCATGTACCTATAGTTTTAATATCAAGATTTTGCAAAATGTCCTAGTATAGGAAGCTGCACTATTCTACTGCTTAAAGATCACTGGAAATGTAAAGTATATGCTATTTATTTTTCTACTAGTAGCATGCACTAGGAATAACACCACTGTTTAATAAAATAATGTCAGTATAAGACTCTAATTATTTATATCCCCGCCCTTTAAGAATGTTTTTTGACAAACAAGTTATAAGACACAAAGGCATTAATTTTTATTGACCTGGAAAGGATGGCTGAGCAATAGTACATATTTTCATCCTTGTCCTAGGGGAGGAGGGATACAGATGCTAACCGTATGAAACTGAACCAGATAAGCTGTTGGTAATATTTTAGTGAAAGGAGGAAATTTGTCCAGGACACTGGGGAAATTCTACTCTTTTCAGAAAGTGCCATGGGATCTTTAATGACCACCTGAACAACTACCAGAACTGGCAGAAGGACCTCGGTTTAAAGTTTTATCCAAAAGACAGCACCTCAAGCAGTACAACATTACCTTAGTACAGATCTTGAGTGGCCATGTTTTTGGTATGATCCCACTATTATTGAGGGACTAGGACCCAGGACCTTTGAGCTCAAAGGCAGATGTGCTAACCACTGAGCCACACTGGCTAGTTTATAGTTGCAGAAATATTTTAATTTATCAAGAGGTTTACTATATACGTTTTTAGTGGGAAGAAATGGGAAGTCACTTTCAATTAAGTGGCCTAAAATGCCGCTACACTCTGTGGTGTGAACAGGATGTACGGAGTGAGGGGCTTTGAAACAGACAGCATGACACAGTGCAGTGGTCAGCCAGGATGCAGACAGTCCTTTAGCAGCTCGTAACAAAATAAAAAATTGCATCCATACATTAAAAATAACAGATAGGTCACTGGACATTACGGTGACATTCCATCTCAAGGTTCTGGACACAGGAACTCTAGATGGTATTACTCACTGGTAATGCCGGTGACAAACCCATTATTCTATTTTTAAGGCAAATATATTAATCGGTAGTAAGCATCAAGAAATGTTTTTATAGATGTATATTTACCATTTTGAAGGTAGTGGTATCCTGATGGTATACCTCTAATATTCTGTGCTACTATGTATGTGAGAAACCAGGGTTTACACCCAACACTGGTCTTTTACCCAGGTTATAAGAAATCCAGTAGCCAGGTAGCCAATGACCACTGAAAATTTATTAGCGACAACTCATACAAATTCTTGTTCCACTGTAACTATCTATTAGTCTTTCATACATCAGAAACTAATTTAATAGATGTGCATTCATCATTTTTTTTTATTTAGTTGTTTAACCAGGTATAGCACACTAAGCTGAAAGCTTTTACAGGAGTGACCTGGGAGCACAAGAGATTAAGTGACTTGCTCAGGGTCACACAATATGCAAGTGGAAGCTGTGAGATTCAAACCCAGGTCAAGTCTGCTGGATGTCACCAAATTTGCAGCTCAGAGCCTTAGACCACTGCTATACTGCTATACATTTAAAATGTAGAGCTGTCCTGATGGTGTACCTTTAGTACCTTTGCTTCTACGTGGGAGACCAGGATTTGCACTCAACCTTTAGACTTTTATCCAGGTTCTAAGAAATCCAAATCTTAAGTGTCCATTAACCACTAAAAAATTATTGGGGGCAACTAAAACAATGCTGGCTTCATCTTATTAGAATCATTCACTAATCTTTAGCGTACAACCAGAAATATTTTAATAACTGTACATTTATCATTTAAAATGTAGTGTTGGCTGGATGATGCACCTTGAGCACTGTTTGCTTCCATTCAGCATTTAGGATGTTTACCCAATATGTAAAAAATCTAGTAGCCAGGTGGCCAACACATACATAGATGGTTAAGAAAACAACTGAGTCCATCAAGTCTGTCTGGATGTTCCTAGGATATTTTACTCTGTTCGATGAAGCTCACCTGCCCTTGCCTTCCTTTTGTTCCTACTTACCCCTTTAAAATGTCCACTGGGTTATGAACCTTGAAATAGTATCAGCATTGATCACATTACTGAATAGCTTGTTCTACCTATCCACAACCCACTATGTGAAAAAATACTTTCTGTCATTCTCCCTGCAATTCCTCTAACCAGTTTAAAGCTTTGCTCACTGGTGTTTGTTCTGTTCCTTAACGTAAAAAATATGGTAAAGGTTACCTTATTATATCCTTGCAGGTATTTATACTGTATGTTTCAATCATATCCCCTTTCCCTCCTGTTCTCCAATGAGTGCATTCTTAGACTGTCAATGTTTCCTCACAGGTCTTACCCTGCTGCCCTTGGATCTTTCTACATCCCTCTGCTAGTCTCTAACCTATCCCTATCTTTCAGATGTAGGTTCCAAAGTTGCATGCAGTACTCCAAGTGTGGTCTAACCAGGGACCTGTACAGTAGCAATGACACCTGTTTTCTGCAACTAGCAAAACTCTGTCTAATGTATTCTAGCATCCTTTCCCATTTAGTGTACTGAATTTGGAAAAGGTTTTTACAGTGTTATTTATTACCCATAGGCCCCTTTCCTCTTTTGAGTGTTCTACCATGATCTCATTGATGCAATATTGCATTTGTGGATTTTTGTTTCCAGTGCACATCAATTCATATTATTTGACATTGAACTTTAGTTACCAAAGTCGAGACCACTGCTCCAGCTTTTCTACATCCACTTTCATGCTACTAATCCCCTCATCACTATTTACTCTCCCACAGTTTTGTATTGTCTATGAGCAGATTTACTGTACCTTGTAACCCACACCTAGTCATTCATTTTATTAAACATGTTAAAAGGTACTGGCCTCAATACAAACTTCAGTATCCTTACTTGTGACCCCTGACATCGAATTTGCCATTCAGGACAACTCTCTAAGACTTATCTGGCAACCGGTTTCTAACCCTATTTAACCCTATCCCTAGTCCTAAATCCTCTACCTTCTGTACAAGTGTCCTAATCAAAGGCTTTGCTTGCATCAGGTGCAAAATGTCAACTGTCTTGTACCTATTTACCATCTGTTTCACTGAGTTGAAAAAATCAGTCATGGTAATTTGACATAACCTACCTCTTGTGATGTTGATTCCTATCAAAAGATTATTTTCCTCTTGAAATCCACAGTGTTTACCTTTATAATTGACTTTTGCAGCTTGCCCACTATTGATGTTAGGTTCAATGGCTTATAATTACTTGGATTTTCCTATCCCCACTCCACCCTTATGCAAGGGAAATGTTCACTATACTCTTGTCCACCAGCACTTCACCTGTTGCCAGTAACTCAGTACATAAGTCTACCAAGGTAGTTGCAAGATCCTGGCTTGTCTCCTCAGCATTCCCATGTGTAATGTATCTGAGCTGAAAACTTGCTTACATCCAGGTCCTGCAGACCCTTTAGAACTCTCTTCCTAGTTATATAATCTATTTCTAATCTATGGCTTTCATTATTCCTGCATTTGTTCTTGCTTCTGTGAATTGGACCTGAAGCATGCACGGTGTAAAAAGAACCAAAGTGCTCATTTAAAATGTTTACCTTTCCTCTATCTTTCTCAGTATTCATTGCATCTTAATAGATGGTGAAGAAGGAAAATAAAGTTACCATAAGCAATTTTCAGTAGTCAATATCAACCAGACTACTGGATATCTTACAATGTGGGTAAAAGTACAAAGAGGTTAGGGCCAACCCTGGTTGGCAACATGGTAGCAGCTAGCAAGTAATATTAAAGTTAGATAATCAGACCACCATTAAAGATTAAGGACAGAATTTACAAAGGCTCACAGCAATGCACAGCCCATTTCCCCCACAAATCATGCTATTGTGCCTAGACTTTAGACCACCTGTAAAATTATCTTGCTTTCAGATGCTGTTTCATGATTTGCAGCAAATATTGCACAATTTGTGTCCAAAAAATGATATGTAGTATTGTTTGATGTACTGTAAATGGTCACAAATTACAGAAACTTTCATAAAAGCCTGAATGCCTAAGAAAATAAAGCACTCATTTATTTGGTGTAACTTGCAGAATGCTGACTGAGTGAAAAATCTACCTATATGTCAGCAACAGCATCCTCTGTGTCAAAAATCCTGCCCTAAATGTACTGTGCGATTATCAAAACATTACTAAAATTCATTAAATATCAATGAGTGGTTGCCTAAAGAAAATAAGTCTATTTATTAGTTGCTTCTCAACATTTTCATTAGTCCTTGGGCACTAGGCTATTTTATATTCTTATAACCTGGGTAAAATAACAAAGATGTGGGTTTTAAGCCCTGGTCCCCCTTTAGGCAGCAAAGGGTACTAAAGGCACACCATCAGTCAATCACCACATTTCAAATGGAAAATGCCAGTCTAGTATAATATTTCTTAATGCTTATTTAAGATTAATAGATGGTTTAATAACCTGAAACAAGCATTTGTATTAGCTGCCTCTCCTATGTCATTGACTGCCTACACTAGCTACTAAATTTCATATAATCTAAGTAACAGTCCAAAGCATCAGATGTAAATCCTAGTTTCTCACATAACAGTGAAGCGTGCTAATTACATACCGTAAAGACATCAATAAATTTTAAATGGAACCTGCATATCTATTGCAATATTTCTGGCTACTTATTAAAGTTTATTATATTGTTCAGTAAATTAAGAATAATTGCCTTATACTAATTTTCTCAAATGCATAATTAACTATTAGTTACATGCATGTGAAAGGTGTATTACTACTTATTGTGCTCTAATTAATATCTTACAAAGAGAAATAGAATGCTCATTATTTGTTTATTAACTATTAATAAGGCCACTTCATTTAAAACGATACCAAAAACTGCTGAGACACCATGCTGTCTCCCAGAGAATGTGGTGGTTCTGAAGTCTAAGGGTAGAGATAGCAGTGATAAACATGCAATACAGTGGTATATTTAACCATTCGTTTTCTTAAATAATAATAAAAAGTTACACTACACTCCAGTAGTGAAAATAGCACAACATACATTTTATGTTTTCATTGATCTTTAATGAATAAACTTAAGATATAGTTCTATAAACATTTTTTCTGGAGGCATTATATCTAAAATGATAAGAAATGTTGCACAGTACAGTATTATATATGTGGGCAACATACTTAACCCTAACAGTAAGTATCATGCTTGACAACATACAGTGTTAAGAAAATATTTGAATACAGTAACTCACTCCTGGATCTCAAAGTAATATTATGCTAAGTATTTAAAGTATTGTAAAGCAATAAAATGCCAGATGATTATTATTCAGAAAATTTATTGTTTCCAGATTGTCTGCTTCAGTTGTATAGGATATTCAGTAATGTTGCAAATAATGCATAATTTGAAATTATTGTACTCTGCAGATTTGAAATTAATATTTTTTTAAATAAGCTAACTATAGAAATGTAACATATTTTTACACTACTTAAATACAGCATAGTGATAACTACATTCTTTTGTTTTATTCTTGACATTCAAGATAAACTTTAATAAACCAGCTATTTTATATTTTTAATTGTAAGAAATTATGTTCTTGCAAATTTATAAAGGTTTTAATGATTCTAATGAACATGTTATTCTGCAATGTTTCCAGAAATAGAAATACATGAAAAACTGCTTACCTTAAAATAATGTACTCAGAAGTATTTAGTGGTTGAGAGATTAATGTTTAAGTGTTGCTCAAAGCAATTTATACCAACTTAGCTATAGCTTGAAGACCATGTGATTAATTTTGCTTACAAAACTCACATTAACATCTACTCATTAGAGATCTAATAGAAAATCCATGGACATAATATATTTTCAGTTAATTGTATAATGATAGACATGAAAAGCACTAATAATCCATTATGACCCTTATTCATCAGATTGTTGTATAGCTTAATACTTGACTGCTAATTAAGCAACATATTTTTCTAACTAGATTTTCCTGAATGGCTATGTAATATTCCTTTAATGACTAAATAAGAGGCAGTAATGATGAAAGACATGTGAAGCTGCACAATAGGCCATAGGTGACCCCAGTAGTGAAAAGATTGTTTGTCTTCTGTTTATAGCAGTTCAGTATTACATCAGTTTACTTTCCAGTTAATACTATAACACATGTTTATATTATACAGTAAGGGGCTTGTGCATAACATACTGTATATGTTGTTCTGCAGATTCAGACAAAAGGGTTACATTCAACAACATCTCATACACCGCTTTATGTGGAAAATAATCAGCAATGACCACATAAACCCTGCATAGAGTGTTGCAGGAGAATGCCCAATATTTTTGATTGTTTGGGTAAAGACGCTTCACTTTATTACTTATTTAATGGCTTTAGTGATTACAGGACTACTGTTTCTATCTCTGTTTTCTTTTATGTTTTTTAATTATGTTACACCAGCATGATTTAGTATTTAAAATAGGAAATATACCTCACATTATGTATCTATGCTGCAGAACAAACCTCATTCTGATTACCTTTCAGAATGGATATGAAACGCATTATACACAGTGCCCTGGTGTTCTGCGACAGAATTTTCTGATTTCTGAGGCAGGGCTCCTTGACTCTCATGACAGCATTTTCTGATTTCTAAGGCATGATTTATTCATTTCTCTGGCAGAATGCAGTCCTGTCATTGGCTAAATGTGATGTGATGTCATTGATGACATCATATGCTGAGCATAGAGGAGGGCTTCAGGATAAACAAGGTGGGAAGAAAGCCGACACTGTGGAAAACAGTATATTTATATGAAAATTCACAAAAACAATGAATTCTGCGGCACTGTATATATTCTGCAGCATGATGCAAATTCTGCTGCAAATTCCGCAACCGCAGAATTCCAGGGGCCTTGATTATACAGGAAAGCACCGAAATGATGTTCCTGTGTTTTGTTTTTGCATCATTTGTCCCTGCCCCTCAAACTCTTTCCATCTCACCACTGGCCCTTGAAAGTTCTCTTCTGATGCTGCTAGACTGCACTGCCAGGGACTACAATCTTTTCTGTCACAGGATGGGGCCCTGCTACCACAAGGGGGAAACATTCCATACCCTTTGTGGTTTATATGGGGGGATGGGACCTTGGAGCATTAGAGGCTAATATATGGGTGACATGTTGGTTATGATTCAATATGGCTGGTCACCCCCTTTTCTCATTTTCTCCAAGATACCCACCCATCTCTCTATGTCAAGCCTACCTGCCAGTTATGCAACCTATAAATGAAGCAGAGGCCAATGCCATGTGGTCTCCAACACCAAAAGACCTACTACCAACTATTATTGTAGTCACCAAAGTAGTATGAGGTCTTCATCTACAGCCATCCCACAGAGTCTGTGCATGCTGCCCCACAGCATACCTAAGACTCCTCCAGCCTGTGAGTTAGCTTCATGGTGTGAACCAGGGTCCCCACATGGTAGTACAACATGATATATGATTCACCAAAAATACCACTAACAGCTTCAAAATCTGGTTCAATTTCAGTTGGCATCCATCTGTATCCCCCTTCCCTGGGACAAGGCTGAAAATAGGCAAAACATTGTTTCATCATCCTTTCTGGTCAACAAAAACTAAATAAATAAATATCCCTAATGCCATTTGACCAGGATATCAACAGTTTTCATTAACAGATGACATCAATACTGACATGGGAAAATAGTAACAATCATTTCAGTTTATATAAATTAAATTAAACATACACAAACAAATAAAAGAGCAAATATAATTCTTATGGAGTAAAGATGAGTCCATGGTTTACTAACTTCTCAGAACAAAACATAGAAACATAGAAACATAGAATGTGGTGGCAGATAAGGACCGCTTGGCCCACCTAGTCTGCCCATGAATTTATAAATGAATGAATGGATGAATGAGTGACCCACTGCCAGATACTCAAGGTAACTCACGAAGTAGAACAATAAATTGCCCCAATACAGTTAAAGCATAAATCAATGTAGAGAAACAACAACAAATATGTTGCAGGTGATACATATTTGGTGTTGTTTTCTCTACATTGTTGACTGACTAACACGCTACCACATTTCTTTTTATAAAGCATACATCAATAAATTTATAGATCAAATATTTTGAAAAGGGTAGGTATTAAATGCCTTACTATAGGATCTTATGCAGATTTTAAAAATAGAAATGTAGGAAGACTGACAAATTTAAAGGAACACTGTCAGCTTTTTAGGATTTTTTACCTTTTAAAACTGGTGCCTGTTGTCAGCTTTATTGCCAGTAATGGCATGTCTTCTCAAATGTTCCATCACCTTTTGTAATCATTCAGTATTTTTCTGCAAAAGGCATTTCTATTCAGTCTGAACTTTTCCTTATGGCCCGCTCTTCTGTGCATTCCAAGTATCAAATGCATTTGTGCATGTTAGAAATGGTAATTTTAGACTTTATCATTTGAACATAAAAAAATAGTTCTATATTGCAACTTGATCTCAGTAAAGTAGTTATTTAAAAATACAGGGTTATTTTATGTACAAACAGCTTTTGAAAAGTAAAGTTGTGACTCCAAGTATGAGTATCAGCATTGCTACTGGAGCATGGCAACACTTAGGGCCAGATATTAGGCAGAGCACCAGGCACAAATCCATTGTGCTGGACTAGCACCAAGTTTGTGCCTGACTGCAACATTCAAAAGGACATTTAGTGCGGTCTAGGTGTTAGCACCGATGTATAATAATGTATGCAGAGGAGGGACTGTGGGGAGGGGCCTTGAATGCCAATACGGCATATTCAAAGTATAGTGCGGCTACAGGCATTAGCACAACCTGTAGCAAGGCGCTAAATACCACCGACAAAATGCTGATGGTAATGCAGTGGTGCCCTACCACACATGAATCCCAACCCCACTTGACCATAAAGTAAAGATGTTACCCTGGTAGTTTAGTGGTCTCTCCACCCCAAGCATGGCTCTCGACCCCATTGAAATTAATATAAATAACTTTTCCCTGGTAGTCTAGTGGTCTTGCTTTTAAGCATATCCTGACCCCCGGTAAGTGTAACAATAACTTTTCCCTGGTAGTCTAGTGGTCCCCCCACCCCCAAGCATGGCTCCCGACCCCATTGAAATTAAAATAAAGACCTTGTCCCTGGTAGTCTAGTGGTCCCCTCACCCCCCATGCATGGCTCGCAACCCCCATTGAAATTAAAATAAATAACTTCCCTGGTAGTCCAGTGGTTCCCCCCCATGCATGGCTCCCGACCCCCGTTGAAATTAAAATGAAGACCATTTCCCTGGTAGTCTAGTGGTTCCCCGCAGCCAGCAGTGACACCCCCACTCATCCCAATCAGACTCCAAGAATGGAGCTGGTGACCTGCTCAGCCCTCCCCTCACCACCACTGCCAGCCATCAACTGGGGTACAAATGAGCACTACTACGTTACAGTAGTGCTGATTTGTATCTCAGTCAGTGGCCAGCTGTGGTGGTGAGGGAGGGCTGAGCAGTCACTGGCTCCTTCATGGAGTCTGATTGGGATGAGTGGGGGCACTGTCCGGGTGGGGGGAACCACTAGTCTACCAGGACAAATGTCTTCATTTTAATTTCATAGGGGGTTGGGAGCTGTGCATGGGGGTGGGGGGACCACTAGACTACCAGGAAAGTTATTTATTTTAATTTCAATGTGGGTCGGGAGCCGTGCAAGGGGTGGGGTGACCACTAGACTACCAGGGAAATGTTATTGATATTATTTCAATGGGGGTCGGGATACATGCTTGGGGGTGGGGGGACCACTAGACTACCAGGGACAAGGTCTTTATTTTAATTTCACCAGGGGTCAGGATACGTGCTTGAGGGAGGGGGGACCACTAGACTAACAGGGAAGTTATTTATTTTAATTTCAACCGGGGTCAGGAGCTGTGCAGGGGGTGAGACGACCACTAGACTACCAGGAAACATTATTTATTTTAATTTCAATGGGGGTTGGGAGCCATGCATGGGGTGGGGGGACCACTAGACTACCAGGAAGTTATTTTTTAATTTCAATGGGGTCGGGAGCCATGCATAGGGGTGGGGAGACCACTAGACTACCAGGGAAGTTATTTATTTTAATTTCAACAGAGGTCAGGAGCCATGCTTGGGGGTGGTGGGGAACACTGGAACATGAGGGGTTTCAGTGTGTTTTGAGGCTACTGAGGAATCATGCTGGGGGGAGACACTAGCCTACCAGGGTGTCAAAGGCACACACTGGAACAGGGACCATGATGGCAGAAAAGGACTGCCTGGCCCAGCCAGTCTGCCCTGTTCCCTATCTACTCAATATGCTGCATATCCTAGTGACCCTACAGCATATGGCCTCCTGCTCCTACCAGGTTTGCCTTATGCCTGTCCCACACATTGCTTCCCTCCACTGTGTTTCACCCACTACTGCAGTGGGGTACCTACTCTGTTGGGGGAGGCATCCTCCAGGGCATGTTTGGCCATGGGCAGTGTGTCTATTTAGCTATCGATCTGTATATGTATGTACATATATATGGGACCAGTGTTGTTTGGGATATTCATTGCAGACATATCATGGGACATCAAGAGCAAGATCAGTCTGGTTGCTGATGATACCAAGGTAGGCGCGGTGGTGGATGACCTAGAGGAATGGCAGGGGTTGCAGGATGATCTGACAAAGCTTGAAACTTGGTCAGACACCTGGAAACTGGGCTTTAATGCCAAAAAGTGCAAGGTGCTGCATTTTGGGATGAAGAACCCAAGGAGGAGTTACCAGCTAGGGGGAGTGCAGCTAGACCAGACAGAGGAGGAGAAGGATCTGGGTGTGCTCATTACAGGGTCAATGAACAACTCGGCACAATGTAGGAAGGCAGCTGCAAAGGCCAACAAAATGCTGGGTTGTATTGCAAGGGTATATCCTCGAGGAGGAGGAGGTGATTCTGCCACTGTTTGGGTCATTAGTTAGACCACACCTGGGTACTGCGTGCAGTACTGGCATCCGTATCTGAAGAGGGACATTAAGTTACTGGAGGGTGCAGCGCAGAGCGACAAAGATGATCAAGGGGCTGGGGACTTATCATATGAGAGGAGGTTGAAGGAGTTGAACATGTACTCACTGGAGGAGAGGAGACAGGGGTGACATGACTGAAACCTTTAAATACATGAAAGGAATAAACAAGACAGGTACAGAGGGCTGTTCAAAGTAAGGGAGGGAGGACACCAAGGGCCATGATATGAGACTGGAGCGAGGAAGGTTCAGGAGGAGATGAGGAGACATTTTTACAGAGGGGTGGTGGCTGGGTGGAATCGTTACCTGCTGAAGTGGTATGCAGTAGAATAGTGGACTGCTTCAAACGAGGATGGGACAGGACAAGGGGAGGGTTAATGAAGGGGAAGGGTAGAAGGGAAGGGCAGCTGCAGAATAAGGGGTGCTAGCTGCACATTCGAGCAGACTTGATAGACCTCTAGGCCTTTATCTGTTGGCAAATTTCATGTGTTCGTATATATATATATATATATATATATATATATACACACATATACATATACATTTATAAAAGGTCCTGCTTGCACAGCTGCATGGGTGTGTTGTATGCACTGACTGTGCCTGCCAGCACACAGTTCCTGCTGCTTCCAGCTTGTACGTCCATTCCAACCAACAGTGGATGCTGTGGGCATGCCATGGCCTGCAGCATCCAGCCTGTATTTCCATTCTGACCAAAGGGGGCTTTAGCCATGCAGTAGCACTGGGCAAACTGCATGGTAATATATCCTAAACAGCACTTAATGAGATGCAAATGTACTTGTTTGCCCACAGATTACCTAAGTAGGCTCATTTGCATGGTAGCTTTGAATATAGCTCCCGTTTGCCCGGGCTAACCAGTTTGCTAATGTGGCTAATGTGTTAGCACTGTGCAGTCAGGTTAGCCCCGGGCAAACCTCACTTCAGCATAGCACACTAAGCACAGTTCTGCAGTGTGTGGCTTACATTGTTGTTTGCAGTCATTCCTCTCAACTGTTCCTGATTTTCGAGGACATCCCTAATTTTACCTCAGACTTTTACTCTGTCCCTCCTACAAATTGTGTTTCCATGACCAAACAGTGGGGTTGTAAGCATAACATAATGTCAGACATTAGTGTTACAGATGTGTTCTTCCTTAGAAAATGAATTTTACACTACACCACTTATTCTACCAGCTTCCTGAGTGGATACCACCAAATTTTAAGTGTGTCCCTGATTTTAAACCTTTGTCCCTGATTTTTTAAGCCTTGTCCCTGATTTATGAGGCAGGAGGTTGAGAGGTGTGTTTGCAGTAGATGTGAGACATCTCTGTGCAATCACACACATATTCTCCACCTGCAATACTGGCTTGCTACAGAGTCTAATGAGCTGCAGCTGCAATTTGCACTACCCTGTTGCTATATTCAGTACTGTCTTATTCCGGGCTATTTTTGCCCTGCACTCCCAGACCAGATTGCCCAGCTTCCTTAGACTGCTGTATTCAGCAGGATTAGCACCGGCTATTTCCTTTTGAATATAGCTTGCTTTGTGCTCGGGGCTAAGTTTGTCCCTGTGCTGTGCTAATTTAGCCCTGGGGCAAAGTTTTGAATATCTGGCCCTTAGTGTTCTAATGTCAGCTTGAATCCACAATGACCCTAAATTCATCACTTTATCTATAGCTTTCAGAGCAATACCATCAAAAGAAGGTACTGCTATTCATCGCTGATAGATCAAACTGACCTGACTCCACCAGTGACATCTCCTGCTTCGATGGGTTCAGGCTAAGCCAGCTAGCCACCTCCAATCCTGAATTTACTTAAGGCACTTGCTCAGTTCTGAGACAACCACTCTATCATTAGGAGCATAAGACACATATAGCTGGGTACCATCAGCAAAGCAGTGAAATCCCAAGCCATAGCATCTAATAATGAACCCCAGTGGCAACATATACAGAGCAAACAATATATGAATACGACTGGACCCCTGAGGCACACCAAAACAGAGTGAAGCACTGCTTGAGATGAAAAAGCAAAGAGACACCTGCTGTACCCTGCCAGGTAAGTAAGACTTGCACCACTGTAACTCCATCTCTGCGAGTCCTATATATTGCCTCAGATGAGCCACCAGCTCCCAACAATCCACCATGTCAAAAGCTGGAGAAAAGCCATGCAGAACCAAAATGGAACAACATCTGCAATCCCTTACTATCCCTTGCTAGAATGAGGTAATGGTGCACCCTGACCAGAGCTGTTTTTGTACTATGCTGAGGCTGAAAACAGGACTTAAATGGCTCATAGAGGTCATACTTCTCCAGATGTTGTTCCAGTTGCACTGCCATCATCTTCTTCATCAACTTCCCCAAAATGGGAAGATTTGAGGCAGGCCTGTAATTTGAGAGAATGTCAGGGTCCAGATATGGTTTATTCACCACTATCCTTTTTCAAAACAGAGGAAAAATCCCTCCTAAGAGAGCATCCAACAATCTCACAATAATTGAACCAAGTGATCCCAGCACTCTAAAAGAAGCTGTGCTGACTCAGGTTCCAGTATACAGTACAAACAAAATTGGCATGTGCTCAGCCCATGCTAGACCCGGTGTAAGCTGGGGTTAGTTGGACCCTGCTAGTATCACACAAGACAGGATGGTGTACACTTGTGTGCTGTCTCAACTGCAGCTGTTAAAATGAAGGCAAAAAGGTTGTAGATATGCTTCAAATATTTTATTACTGTGATAGTAACTTTACAGCTGCTGGTGTAAGATATGAATGACTCCACACCAGGTCCACCAGTGCCTCGCCAAGTAAGGCTTCATCAGGGAGCCCCCTGAGGAAGCCTTACTTGACCAAGCACAAGGAAGGGCACATGGTGTGGAGTCATTTAGGTCTCTTCAATCTGCAGCTGTCAAGTTACTAACAGTAATAAATATTTGAAGCATATCTACAAGATTTTTGCTTTCATTTTTATCAGCTGCAGTTGGGACAACATGCAAGTGTATGCCATCCTGTCCAGTATACAGTAGGCTGGAACTGCACCAGAGGATTCAACATAGTACACATGAATATTAACAGCCTGCACCCCAAGATGCCAGACTTGAAGCCTGGATGAGTCTCGACTCCCCTGGTATCATGAAAGTCACTGAAACATGGCTGAAAACAGCCATTCAGCCTAGTAAAATAGTCATCCAATTATTTTTTTTTTTTGTGAGCTGCTCGTCTGCTGGTCCTCTGCCCAGTCATGGACCCTCTTACTCCCATGTCCCACATTATCCACAGCTCCCTGATACCCCTGACTTGCCCCCCAGGGCAGGGTCATAGCACCAGACCCTATAGTGCGTGAATGTCAGAATGGGTCAGAGCCTGCCTGGGAGTGATCGAGACAGAGGCGGGCATCATGTAGGCAGTCGGCAGCTACTGTTTTCTGATCTACCCCAGGGGTGGGGACGTACAATGAAATCCAGCATCCACCCCACCCCTCAATGTCATGGCGCCAGTTGCTTGTGTTACTCCCAGCCTCTGCCAGGGTCTGTCAAGCACCAGACACTCACCCAACCCTCCCCAGAGAAAGAGAGCAGTCCATGGGATGCTCAATCCTTCTTCTCCCGGCCAGCCCTCTGACTCCCTGGTCCATTCCAGACCCAGGTCACTGGCATCACCAGCAGAAATCCAACCACTGTGCCAGTAGGGCCAGCAGTCATCTCATGATACAACGTGTACAGAAAGGATAGAATGGGAAATAGGAAAGACTAGGTTTGCTGGCCAAGGCACCTAGCTTCACATGAGCTCTTTTCTTCTAGGTTGCTTGAAAGGACAGAGCAAAGAACCTTACCAGAGCAGCAATAAGGATTAAGGCTTCTTTTGGCTAGGTAGGTTCACTGTGTGTTGTTATTTTTATTTTGTACTCACAAGGGATTGTTACTGTTTGTTGCTAACATTTTAGTGCTTTATTTTTCTCAGATTCCGATTGCTGTTGCTGGGTATACATTCTGCTCATTATTACAGGGTATGCCTACAGGTGTGTACTTACAAATTACTGCTGTAATCTTCTCATTCAAATTGTCTTTTGCAAGGTATATCTTCTGTTACTGCTTTAGTTTTCAAGCCTCCCCCCACAAAACGTGGCAGGTAGTAGGGTAAACACTGAGGTACAGAGCTGGACAGATGGCAGAACAGGGGGTAAATGGAAAAATAGACAAGGGCAATAAGAGCAGGGATGGGGTAAAAAAGGATAAAGCCAACATTAAATGGAGGGCAATGAGTACCAATGCCCATAGTCTTGGAAACAAGCTTCCAGAGCTAGTAGCCTGGTGGAAGAGGAACACTTGGATGTTGTGGCAGTCACAGAAACATGGTACATGGGGAACCATAACTGGGATGTCAATATACCACAGTACACAATCTACAGAAGGGACAGGGACAGTGAAAGAAGAGGTGGAGTAGCTCTCTACATAAGGGAAGAGATAAAAGCTACAGAACTAAAAAGTAAAGGGGGAGGACAAGAGGGACTCTGGGTCACCTTGGAGACAGGGAATGGCAACACAGTCTGCACAGGGGTTGTATACAGACCCCTGTCTCAAGGGGAGGAAATGGACAAGAAAATGATAGAGGGCATTCTCAAAATGGCTGAGAAAGGGGAGATACTGTTGATGGGGGGACCTGAATATGCCAGATGTTAACTGGATGACATGGACTGCAGCCACATCCAAGAGCAGGGTCATTCTCGATGCCCTACAGGGGGCATGCCTTAGACAGCTAGGGGTGGAACCCACTCAAGAGGGAGCAATATTAGACCTGGTACTCTCAAATGGAGAGAGGACCACAAATTTAGAAGTCAGTAGACATCTGGGAACAAGTGACCACTGCACAGTGTGCTTCACAATAAACACAACCATGGAGACAAGCCATACAAAGACAAGGGTACTGGACTTTAGAAGGGCTGACTTTGTCATAATGGGTGAATACCTGAGGAATGCATTAGCAAATGGCCAGAAAGGAGGGGTGGAAGAATAATGGAGAAAAATCAAAACTACCATCATGGAGGCAACAAGCCTTTGTGTGAAACAAATAAAGAAAACAAAGCAGAATAAAAAAACACTATGGTTCTCAAAAGAGGTGTCAGGGAAGGTTAAGGAGAAAAAGGCTGCATTCAAAAAGCATAAGGAATCACAGAAGGAGCACAACAGGGAACTGTATCAATTAAAGCAGAAGGAAGTGGAGAAGGCAGTCAGAAAAGCAAAGGCCCAAACTGAGGAAAAAATAGCCAACTCAGTTAAGAAGGGGGATAAAACCTTTTATAGGTACATTAGGGAGCATAGAAAGGTTAAGGGAGGGATAGTGAAGATTAATAAAGGAGAGGGGAGGTGGGCACAGAGAGACAGTGAAAAGGCAGAGATACTGAATGAATACTTTTGCTCAGTATTCACAAAAGAAGAAGAGGAGGAGTTACCTAAACCAAACAATAGAAGCACTGTGGGTAGTGGGTTGACACCAGTCCATTTACAGAAGAAAAAGTCCTGAAAGAACTCCTACAACTCAAGGTGGATAAAGCAATGGGGCCTGACGGGATTCACCCTAGAATCCTAAAAGAACTAAGGGAGTACCTAGTGACACCACTGACCACACTTTTTAACAAATCATGAGAGGATTGGGTGGCACCTGAGGACTGGAGGAGGACAGATGTGATTCCCCTTCACAAAAGTGGGAGTAAGGCAGAATCAGGAAACTACAGACCTGTTAGTTTGACCTCAGTGGTGGGAAAAATGATGGAATCACTTCTGAAAGAAAGAATTGTTCAGTACCTAGAGGCCAGCGGGGGCACAGGACCCAAAACAGCATGGATTCACAGCAGGAAGGTCATGTCAGACGAATCTAATTGATTTCTTTGACTGGGTGACCAAAGTGATAGACCAGGGAGGGGCTGTGGATATGGCCTACCTAGACTTTAGCAAGGCATTTGACACAGTCCCGCACAAAAGATTAATAATCAAGTTAGCCAGCCTGGGAATGGGTCCCAGGGTGGTATCTTGGGTAGCAAACTGGCTGCACAACAGGACACAAAAGGTAATAGTAAATGGAACACATTCTGAAGAAGGGGGGGGGGGGGGGTTACTAGTGGAGTACCTCAGGGCTCAGTACTGGCTCCAGTCCTCTTTAACATCTTTATAGGCGACATTGCAGAGGATCTGGAAGGAAAGGTATGCCTCTTTGCAGATGACACAAAGATCTGTTAAAGAGTTGATACACAAGGAGGGTAGAAAGGATGAGAAGAGACTTGGCAAGGTTGGAGGAATGGTCAGACATATGGCAACTTAGATTCAATGCAAAGAAGTGCAAAGTAATGCACCTGGGAAATAAAAATCCAGGAGAAGAGTACACAATAGCAGGGGAAGTACTAACAACAACAATAAAGGAAAAGGATCTGGGTGTAGTCATATCAGATGACCTAAAAGTGGGTAAGCAATGTGAGAAGTCAATAAGGAGAGCCAGGGGGATACTGGGATGCATAGGGAGGGGCATCACAAGTAGAAAAAGGGAAGTGGTTATCCCTCTATACAGACAGTTGGTGAGACCCCATCTGGAGTACTGCATGCAGTTTTGGAGACCTCATCTGCGCAAGGACATAGACAGGATGGAAGCAGTCCAGAGGAGGGCAACTAAAATGGTGCAGGGTCTACATCAGAAACCATATGAAGAGAGACTGAGAGAGTTTATTATGTATACCCTTGATGAAAGGAGGGACAGAGGGGACATGATAGAAACTTTTAAGTACCTCAAGGGAATCAACAAAGTCCAGGAGGGTAGCATCTTTCAGAAAAAGAGATGTGTAAGAACAATGAGGCACAATTTAAAGTTAGAGGGAGGATGGCTCAGGGGTAATGTGAGTAAATTCTTTTTCATGGAGAGAGTGGTGGATGCATGGAACTGCCTTCCTGAGAGGTTGTGGGGTCTAAAACAGTGGGGAATTCAAACATGCATGGGACAGACATAAGGCAGTTATAGTGTGGGGTTGCAGAAAGTAGGCTGTTGGTTAACTAGAATCTGCAGCTTATACAATAGGTAGGGAAATGGGCAGACTGGGTGGGTCAATGGTCCTTATCTGCCATCAAAGTCTATGTTTCTATGTTTCTCTGCAGCAAAGTGTTTCTTACAGGGCATATCTTTTGTGAAATTATTACAGGTGGTGCTTTACAGGTTTCACAGTTTTATCTGTCATTTGGATATGCTTTCAGGGCTACTGCATTTTGCTGGCTTATTGTTTCTGCTCTTACCTCGTTTCTTTTGTCTGTGGTTCTTCTTTTTTAGCAGGAGAAGGGCACAGCCACCCACCACCATCCCCACCCATCCCACACTACACTCCTTTTATAGGGTAACACAGTCATGACATTTCCTGTAGCAAAGCAGGAAGAGGCAGTTCAGAGGGGTATTCACACTGTGACCTCATTTACAGGGGCACTAGTAATTTAACTTGTTATAACAAGTTATACAAAAACAAACAAACAAAACACAAAATCAAACTTTTGCCTTAATTTTCTTCCTTCTAATTACTGTGACCATGTTATAAACCCAGCAACTTACCTGGAATGGATATCATTAACTGCAGGTACTGTGGAACACTTTTCAGAAGGGCAGTTTTACAGGATTTAGGACACTGTCGTACATGCTGGGCCATTGGAGATCTAAAGGCTCATCTCCAGGCAGCAAGGGCAGAGACTGAGCACCTCAAATTGTATATTCAAGAGGGAATATATTATAAGAACCACCCGCCATTTCCTCAACATCCAACAGAAGCACCTCGACAGCAGAGGGTAGTTGGTCAGGGTGGTTGGCAGGTGGTTACGAGGGGTAAATTGAGTGCCCCATCACTCGGTGCTCTCCAACATATAATTTCCACAAACCATATAAAAACTACAAACAGGTATCTGCCTCTATCTCTGAAATCAAACAAAGAGGCAGAGGATACTGCAGAGCAGGACACTGCAGTACAGGAGCTAACACAACAAAACACACCCAAAATAGGAACCAAAGCAAAAAAAAACAAGGAAATCCAAAACACTTCTGATCATAGGAGACTCCATGATTCGGGGAGTTGATACATACAGTATCTCCAGCCAGGGATAATGGTCAGATGTCTCCAGGTACATCAGCGTGGAGAGACACTGACCGGATTGCTAAAATTGTTCAGGAAGCAGAAGAAAACATTGATGTCCTGGTACACTTACGGACTAACAATCTTGCCAGCTGGTCAGTTGTGGAGACCAAGGAACACCTGACCAGGCTGGGTGACAAACTATCATCCATTTTGTCTGGCATCTCCTTCTCTGAGATCCTGCCAGTCTGGGAGAGGGGGGACAGATGGATGGAAGGTCAGAGAAGGGGAGATAGGGGAGCTTAACATGTGGCTCAAGGGCTGGTGCCAGGAAAAAGGACACAAATTTGTAGGGAACTGGCAACAGTTTCGGGAGCGCAAGTTCTTTAAATTTGAAGGACTGCATCTGACTAAGGAGGGAGTCAGTGCCTTGGGGCAGAAGTTTGATGTCTTTGCAGAATATTTAAATTAGCAAATGGGGAGAGGGGTGCAGCACCCGAAACATAGAATGGAAAGAACACCCTCCCCCCTCAGCTAGTGGTCAAACAGGAGTTCAGCATGTTTTTAGTTCATTTCCATCACCAGGTAAAGAAAAAGGTCCAGCTCCCCATACAATGCACAGGGGAAACGCCGGACCTCGCCCAACAACTAACACACCGAAATCTGACCAATGGAAAATCATGTACACAAATGCTCGCAGTCTGGGAAACAGGATCCCAGACCTGCAGGCAATAATGACAGAGGCTAAACTGGACATAGTAGCCATTAGCGAGATGTGGTTTACCAGAAACCACACTTGGTAGACTTCAATAGCTGGCTATGTACTGTTCAGAAGAGACCGAGGTGCAAAAAGGGGGGGGGTGTAGTGGCCCTTTATGTCAATGAAAATATCAAAGCTATAGAAATTCAGAATACACATAAGGAGCCAGAAGAACTGTGGGTCACCCTGGAAACAGGAAATGGGACAGGCATACGAACTGGGTTTGTGTACAGGCCTCCAGACCAGGGGGGAGGACATAGACACGTTACTGTTAGAAGATATACAAAACATGACAGCTAAAGGGGAGTTCTGATAATGGAAGATTTCAACATGCAAGGTACAGATTGGTCAATATCAGCAGGGACATCTGCCAGAACTAGACACATGGTGGATTCCCTGCAGGGGGAAGGCCTCAAACAACTGGTACAACAACCCACTAGAGACAGGGTTATCCTAGCTCTAGTACTGACTAACAGGGAAAAGATCATATATCTCCAGGTAGAAGGTCACCTGGGGGCCAGTGACCATCACATGGTATGGTTCACTATATCTAAATCATCCCATTCCAAGGCATAAATATGGGACTTCAGAGGAGTTGACTTTGATAAGATGGCCAACAGTGTTAAGCTAGCCCTGGCAAAAAGAAATACAGGTGAGGGGTACAGGCAAAGTGGGCAAGCATTAAAGATACACTACTTGAGGCAATATCCCATTGTGTTAGTGAGAAAAGGAAGTACAAAAGAAGAAGGAAACCACTTTGGTTCTCAAACACAGTAGCAGAAAAGGTCACAGCCAAATGTCTGGCCTTCAGGAAATATAAGGGAACGCAGCAGGATGAAGATAGGGAGGCATACTGAACTTCCCTAGGGGAAGCAGGGATGACAGTAAGGCAGGCAAAGGCCCAAACTGAGGAAACACTAGCATGAAAGTAAAAGAAGGTGACAAGACTTTCTATAGATACATTAGTGGAAGGAGAAAGTCCAGAGGGGGTATTGCTAAGATTAAAGGGGATAAGGGGGCGTGTGAAGAGAGGACCATGTAAAAGCATTTATCCTAAATAGATACTTCTGCTCAGTATTTACTGAAGTGAAGGTAGGGCAGGGCCACAGCTCTGCACCATGGACACAGGGGGAGGGACACGTGCACTAGTCCCTTCACAAAAGAAAGGGTCCTACAAGAGCTTGATAAGCTCAGGGTGGACAAGGCAATGGCTCCTGATGGCATACATCCCAGGGTACTAAAGGAGCTAAGCGTGGAACTAGCAGAGCCATTATCAGAACTGTTTAGTGAGTCTCTGAGCACAGGAGAGATCCCAGAAGATTGGAGAAGGGCTCATGTGATCCCGCTCCGCAACAGTGGTAGCAGGGAGGATGTAGGGAACTACAGACCAGTCAGTCTTACCTCAATAGTAGGCAAGATTATGGAGACACTCCTTAAGGAAAGGATAGTGCATCACCTGGAATCCATAGGAGCACAGGATCCAAGACAGCATGGGTTTACAAAAGGAAGGCCCTGTTAAACTAATCTCATAGATTTCTTTGACTGGGTAACCAGAGTGGTGGACCAAGGGGGAGCAGTCGATGTTGCCTACCTTGACTTCAGCAAAGCTTTCGATACTGTTCCACATAGAAGATTGATTAATATGCTGGGTAGGCTCAGGGTGGGTCAGACATTGGTCAACCGGGTGGCAAACTGGTTGATGGGCAGAAAACAGAGAGTGGTGGTAAACAGTATACAGTGAGAAGAGATGCAAGTCACAAGTGGGGTACCTCAGGGATCAATCCTGGGGCCCGTCCTCTTCAATATCTTCATCAGTGACATTGCAGATGGACTGGAGGGTAAGGTTTGTCTGTTTGCACATGACACCAGATCTGCAGCAGAGTAGATGGTCCAGATGGTGTGGGCAGAATGAAAGAGATCTGGATAAACTAGCAAAATGGTCAGAAGAGTGGCAACTGGGGTTTAATGCAAAGAAGTGCAAGATCATGCACATAGGGAAGAGAAACCCTGAAGCCATCTGTAGGCTGGGAGAGGAGTTGCTGGCAGTTACAAGGGAAGAAAGAGATTTGGGTGTCATCATCACCAATGTCCTGAAATCATCCAAGCAGAGCTCTAAAGCAGTAGGTTAGGCTAGAGGGATGTTCGGGTATATTAATAGGGGTATCACAAGTCGGAAGAGGGAGGTAATAATCCTTCTTCAAGACACTGGTTAGTCACCATCTGTAGTACTGCATGCAGTACTGGAGGCCACACCTTCACAAGGACATTAACCAAATTGAGGCAGTCCAGAGAAGGGAAACCAAAATGGTGCAGGGACTGCATCAGAAAACATATGAGGACAGATTAACTGAACTCAATATGTATACCCTAGAGCAAAAGAGGGAGAGAGGTGATATGATTGCAACATTCAAACACCTTAAGGGCATTAACAAGGTGAAAGAATCTAACATGTTTCAATATAAGAAAATCAGCAGGACAAGAGGACACAGCATGAGATTAGAAAGAGGCCAATTAAGGGTAATGTGAGGAAGTTCTTTTCACAGAAAGGGTGGTGGATGCATAGAATGGCCTACCTCAGGAAGTGGTGGATATGAATACAGTGCAGGGCTTCAAACAGGCATGGGATATGCATAAGGAGCAATACAGATGAGTATGAATAGATAGTCCATTGACAGAGCAAAGGCATATGGCACATTCATAAAGTAGAAAAAGAATTGTCAGACTGGATGGGCCTTGGTCCTTATCTGCCATCAACTTCTATGTTTCTATGAAGGTGAAGAAGTACTACTACATATCAGAAATTCCCTCCAGTCCTTTGAGGTCCTACTACCACCACTTGATACTACAGCAAGCAAATGTGTCCTCATTAAACTTCTTCTAGGAAGCACCAAACCCCTGTATAAACTTTGCAACTACAGCCCTCCCACAATAGCCGAATCAGCCATGCCAGAGCTCCTGGAGTGTCTCAGTGAACTACCCCCCTCCCCATGAACCCATAATCCTGGGGGGCTTTAATCTAAATTGGGTGGAGAAAATGTCTAAGGCCTGCATGAATTTAATCAGTAATGCACATCTCCACCAAATCATTGGGGAGCCAACAAGGCACAGCAGCAAAATCGGGAACCACGCACTGCTTGACTGGATCCTTGTGTCCAGACCAGAAAGTTCCCAAGCTGCTGGGACCTTCTCAGATTTGCTGAGTGACCACTCTTCCATCTACTGTACATAGAGAAATCATTTTCCAAACCCCAACAAAAAAACTGTCACTACCAGATACTATTCCAAGCTTGACAGTGATACCTTCCTTGATTACCTCTCTATTATAAAATGGGTAGCAAAATTCCTGTATTTTGATTGGTTGCTAGCCATGCATTAGAAGTGTGATTGCTGATATTGGAGGACCAAGCTGGAAGTAGTGGACAGTATAAAATACCTCGAAATTTTACTAGATCAAGAGCTCATGTTAAAATCGATAATTGAACACACTACCAAAATAATACACCAGAAGATAGGTCTGTTGTATAGATTAAGGGCGGGCGTACCTCACCAATGCGACCTGCTTAATGGTTGCTAATTCCATCCTGCTGTCGATGTTCCTCTACGGAGCTCCAGTACTGACATCCCTAAGGGAAACTGAGCTCAGCCAACTCCACACGCTGTACCACAAGGTGTGCAGATTTGCAGCACAGGCTGAAAACAAGGAACACCATTGCAAAGCACTTGCATTGTTAAACTGGCCCCACCTAGAGAATAGACTTAAGCACCCCTTGCTCTGCCTCATGTACAAAATTCTGAACAACCACCTACCCCACCTCCAGAACCTAGAGGTATATAGGCAGCATATAAGAACTCCCCAATCAACATCACAACCCCCTCTAGAGGTATCCAGGGTGTTCGCCACTGTTGGACAAAGGCAATTTGCATATAGAATCATGCAGTTCTAGAACAAGCTGTCTACTACCATGCAGAGCTGCCCCTCACTCCCTGCATTCACGCACTCACTAAAAGCACACCTCTCCACCAAAGGAACTGCACCTTCACTCACTAAAGTGCATTTTTCTCCAAAATACCTGAGTCAGTTTATAACTCACCTGAACTAGTATCCTCTAACATACTAACTGCCTTTGAGACTGATTCCTCCTGCTACAGTACTGCTGCAATGAATACCTACTCTTGCCTCAAAACATGTATTGCACTTCTTACAAAGGTAATTATTGTGGTTCTTGTCTACTGTCGATTTTACTGTTGTTATATAGTAACTAATGACCCGTTCCACACTGTGTAACTGTGATCCGTAGTGTCTCCATAGTAAGTTTGCCCATGTATAGACCTAAATATTTTCTTTATGATTATGGATTATGATTTCTGTACTGCATATGACCACAGTCTTGTGTTTTCCTATATGGAACTAATTCCAGGTCACCCTGAAAAGGGACCCTTGGTCTCATCAGGCCTACCCAGTCAACAAAATTCAATAAATAAATAAATATATAAATAATTTTGCTGACTTCTAAGATTCCATTTCCAGTAATCAGAAACACCAGAATCCCCTGTAACTGACATCAGAGGAGGACTACAGAGCTAAGAGATTCAATAGCCTACAGTATACATGTTAAAGGTTTTGTAAGCTAAAATCAGATGTACAGTATGCTGGTCCTGCTGTGGTCAAGTGGCTTAGTACAGTTCTTTGTGACTATAGCTAGCCACAGGAGAACAGCAGACCAGCAAACAGAAGATTAGAGCTTATAAAAATAAACTCTGACAGTCACTGTAGGCTACTGAATCTCCGACTACTGCAGTTCTCCTCTGATGTCAGCAGCAAGGGAGTCTGGCATTTCTGGTTACAAGAAATGTCAGCTTAAAGGTCCATTAAATTAGCGTGATACAATCTATTACACTGCAGTAATCATTAGGAACAAAAAGTGTTTCTTCACACAAAGAGCTAATTGGGATCTGCCTCACACTTGGGTGTGAGGCGCTTATTGCTGACAGTTCCACTTTAATTATTGAACTTTAACAAGTAAAATGAAGGAATCAGTTTAGATAGAATAACTTCTCTTGCCACCTGTACCATAATAAAGGAAATTTGCAGTGACCATAGAATTGAGGAGTTAGGTTGATTCCTTGTGAGAGTGCAGTGAACTATGTGGTGGCGAGTGCTATGTTTCTGCCTTCTTTCTTGTACTTGGGTTTATACTACTGTAGTACCACCAACCAAAGGTGCCCCTTCCTACAAACTTATTTATCACAGACATGCCCATATTTCTGTATCAAAAGGCCAAATGCTGTGTCCACATCTGAAACTTCATCTAAGTAAGTCCACTCATTTCTTACAATATTCTTATTACAATAGGGGGATCAGCTTTAAGATATTTATTGTTTCTATTATACTTGGATGGTATTTTGGATGCACATAGGGCTAGCCAAAGTAAATGGAGCTTTCAGAAAATTATTTTTAAGATATGCAGATTTCTAAAACTCACTAGGATTAGAAGAATCAGCTGTGAATACTTGGTGATCTGGGTCATGAGCACCACTAAGGCTACAATGAAAAGAGAGGAGGGGGGGAAGGAGGAGGAATGAAGAGCCACTAGGGCTATATCATTTATCATTAGATAGGTAAGAATGGGCAGACACCATGGACCAAGGGGACATTTTCTAAATTCTGTTTCTAAAGCAAAGCAGACTATGCTCAGGGTCCTGAACTGCTGACACATACTCTGTGCTGAAATGCTTGTTGATGCAGTGACCATTCCCCATGATTACGTTTTGTCAGCTGTGCCAGTCTGCCTGTGGATTTTCTCCCCTGGCAGCAGGGCCAGATTAAGGCATAGGCAACATAGGCACAGGCCTAGGGCCCTTGCTTGCCAGGGGATCCCTAGCCATGCCCAATTTATATTTACTATATATATTTTTCTTTCTGCCTGAGCTGCATTTTTTGTTTTTTTGTGAAGGACTCAGCCACAGAGTAATCTGAGCAAGGCAGGAACTGAACTGTGACATGACTCTCACCTCTCTCATTAGGTGTTAAGTGCAACTGATTGCTTCGGGGGCCCCAGCCAGGCTAACCTTTACGGTGTGACTAGGTCAATTTCCTTTGCTTTGTCTCCCACCCCCATTTGGAATCCTCACTTAGAATCAAGTCTCACTATTAAATATAAATGATTAATAGTGCCAGTAAGTATGTATGCTTTATATTTAATCTCACTCCTAAAATTAAAAAAATGACAGTGTGTTTCAATGGTTCACTTAAAAATTGTACTCTTATTTATTTATTTATTTTTTCCTCATCACACTTCTGTTGAAGTTCTGACCCTGATATAGCTCCATTTTCAGGATGAGCAAATGAACAAATTTCCAGATTCCCATCAATAAATCTTGCCATTTATTGATCCTGGCTTACTTATCAATAACAGAAATGTTTGATCCTGGGAATGATTTCTTCCATCAATCACTTGCTTTGCAATACAATCTCTAAAGTTCATGACTCCTCTAGTAAATCATCAGTTTAACTCCTACACCACCCAGGACCTAGCCTCTTTTAGAGATGGGGCCATACCCTACAAAACAAAACTCCCAGGCTGGCCCGGTGGCACTAAGGGTTGAGGCGCTGGACGCCACACCTCGCTCCACAGCGGCAACCCGGGTTCGGGAACAAGCCCGGTTCACTGGGGATCAGTAGGGGTGGACTAGGATTGAGCGTCCAACAGCTCTCCTAATCCTGAGGAAAGGATTGGGTGCGCGCTGCACTCTGTTGGTCCCTGGGAACACCCGGAGGAATTGCCGTCACGCAGGTGCTAAGCAGGGGGAGCACAGCAAATGTCTGCACGTTGTGCTCAGATGTCATTGCATGTCCATGCTCCCATCAGAGAGGAAAAGGGTAAAATGGCAGCATAGTCTGTGGCAGCTTGATAGCCACTAGCTTCACTGGCCGATGATGCCTGAAATAAGGCATGTGCCAGTACTGGATCCTCGCTGGGCATGGGGGCTTAAGTGGGCCCTTCTCAACGGTCGTAGCTACACATGCCAGCTGGGCATGCCGTCGGGCCTGGCGGCAGGAAGGTAAGTGAGCAGTGGCTGGATGTATAGCAGGACTGTGGCTGCAAGGTGAGAAAAGAGATGTGACAAAAAAAAAACTCCCATGTCCTGGTTCATACTACCTGACTGGACAAGATGGCAACACCCAGACTGTGCGTGCACGTGTGTGCTGGGGGCTTTGGAGAAGTGCTTATCATAACATTTCACATCCAAAATGATTTTACCAGGCCAAATTAGTAATTATTTTCTCTAAATGATCAAAGCTCAGACTGCTGTTTTTCCATGCTGCATGCTGATATTATTAGTTTCATTAATTTTGAAGCGTTTGGGTTATTTACATTTAATGCCACTTTTGGGACAGAAATACATTTTTTTCAAGTTTCAGACCGATATGCAATGCCCAAAGATGCGGTCATGGCAAAGGGATATAGTGTGGTGGCAGTGGCATATTTGCTGAGCGGGCCCCAGATTTCTCTTGGGCCTAGGGCCCCAGGTTGCCTCAATCTGGCCCTGCCTGGCAGATGACTCACTGAAGGGATTACAGATTTGTTTCTATTCAGTTTATAACCTGTACACCTCTGTCAACATAATTTGGCTTCTTGTGCCACCTCATTTGTCCATGCACATGACAGCGCTCCCAGATCCAAAGAACCATTCCCTGTAACAAGCCCTCATTTTTCCTGTATTTCCTCCGTAGAGGCAGAATCAAATCCCTGAACAAATCCCTGTAGATTTTTCCATAAGCCACTGGTTCCTTATTTATGAATTTGTTCTTTATTTAATATGTCGGCAGACTTTTATCAGGAAAAGAGCTCTGATTTGCTGTTACAGTAGGTATTAATATTGTATGTCAAGATGGCCTTGGAATGATTTGGATTTACATGGTATCCATTAGGCACAATGGGGAATATATGAAAATAAAACATCACACTCATTATTTCATGAACTATACTCAAATTTAGTAATCACAAGTCAGTCAGTCATTCAAAATGTAATAGTAATGCCTGTAAACAAATTTATTGCAAATAATTTAGAGCAAATTCCATATACAGTATATATATATATATATATATATATTATGGTAACGAGTAGTGCTGCCATAGTTAAGGTTGAGTAGCACTTTTAAGGTTAAAGGGTCAAATTTTGCACCTTAATAACTTTGCCACTGTTCACAGATTTGCCTGAAATTTGGTATGAATAATTGGGCATGGCAGATTTTGGGATCTGCCAAGTTTTGCACTGGTCAGATATACAGCTCTGGAGTTATTAAGCAACAACCAATTGCGCAGTTACGCTTTTTTTGCGGTTTCTTTGCTCTTGCCTACAGGTCGTACAGTTTGTGCGACTGGTCTGAAAATGTCAGGGAACGTGTGGCCGGGGTCTCCGATGTACCTTTTTAAGATTTCGTGAAAAAATATTGAACGGTCCAAAAGTTATTCAAAAAACATGTTCCCAGTATAAGTCAATGGGAAAAGTTAACAAAAAGTTCAAAAGTGTTGCAAATGCACGTTTTAGTGTCGCAAATGCCCCTAGTAGTGTCGCAAATCTGCCATTTTGTTTTCAGTTGCTGATCAGAAAAATGCTTGGTATTTAAATTTGGGACCCTCTAGGGACACACTTCTTTTTGTGTTCACCTAGTCGGACCCTGAGGATGCTAGCCATGTCTTTATTTTGGGGTTAAACACTCCAGAAATATGTTTTTCACATTTTTGGAAACAGTAGTGTCACAAAGTAGTGTCGCACGCATGACACTTTTGCAAATTTTTGTGAAAAGGGTTGCAAATTGCGACATCACTTTTCAGGCTATGGCCAAAATGACAGGAATTCTTTGCCACCCTGCTGCAAACAAACGGTTTGGTCTTTTGGGCTGAAAAATGGAAGGAAGACGGCCAACTTCTCACAGATGTGCCTTTTGGTGGTTTGGTGAAAAAATATTGCATGGCTGCCAAGTTACGGTACTCCGAAGTTGCCATTTTTTTCCATAGACTAACATGCTGGTGTCCGCCACGCCTTTTGGGGCTCGTTATTCAGAAACGGTGCGAGACATGGAATTTTCACCATGACAAGCAGGAAAATCATGAATCATGGAAATTTTTTTTTTCTACGTCGTACAGTTCCTGAGATATAAAAAATTTAGTATTCCAATAGATCATTTTCTGCTTTAAGGCCCATTATTATGCATACATTCTTTGTACACACTGGGACAGATATTCAAAAGGGTTGTGTATGGCGCAACAGTGTTGCACCATGCACAACCCACTGATGCACCCTGGTGCGATATTTAAAAGGGAAAAGTGCGCCTGCATAAATCCCGACGCGCTGGGTGCATCAGCAATGTATGCAGGCACAGGTGGGGCGTGCCATGCATAAACTGCACAGCCTGATATTCCAGCCAGGCCATGCAGAGTTATGCAGGCACCAACTCTACCTGTGCCTGCACAACTATGCCAAAAAAAAGGATCAGAGTCGAGGCCACTCACAGGTGAGCTGCCGCATTGCAGGGCCAACACAGCAGCTGCCACCTGTGGGTGGCCTCCACTTGTTCCGCTACCTGGCGGTGCCCCCATGCCCGATCGTGGGCTGAATTCCCCAGTAGCCCGATCATGGGCATGAATGCACTTCCCCACTTCGAGTAGCCCATCAGTTGGGCCATGACCTCCTCTCAATGTCCAATATCCTGGTGGCCCAGTGGACCTAGAGTAGCCTGGTCGCGGGCAGCATCCATACCCCAAGTATGTCATCCCTGGTGATCTGGTGGCCCCCCACCCCACCACCATGGAGCCCACCACCCGCTCCCCTGTCAGCCAGCGGGCGGCAGCACCCCTTTCTCCTGCTGCCCTGCAGCCTGCTGACTGGCCTTCGGTGAGGCTGCGCCCATTGGTTCAGAGCATGAGCAATGGGTGTGCAGCCACCTAAAGGCAGTCCAGATATGTGAATGAGCAGCTGGACTGCCGCATGCGATATGGGCTGCATGCCAGTGGCTGGAACCCAGTGGGCATGCAGCCCTGCAACTGTCGATCGGCGGGCGGCTTCGAGGTGTGGCGAGGTGAGGTGTACCTGCCCGGCAGCAGAGAAGCAGTGGTGAACTCCTGGTGAGTGAGCTACGAAGATCACCAGGATACAGCTGCACTTGAGGTATAGATGCCACCACAATCAGGCTACTCTGGGGTCCACTGGACCACCAGGGATATTGCTGACTTTGGGGAAATCTGATGCCCGCGATTGGGCTACTCGGGGAGAGTCATCCATGCCCGCGATCGGGCTACTGGGGGCTGGGGAAACATCCAATTATGCCCACAATCGGGCTATGGGGAAAACTATTATGCCTGCAATCGGGCTGCAGGGGGTGTCGGTCCCCGATGGCTGCTGCCTGGCAGGACGCCAGGTGCAAGTCATCGGGGATCGGTGCACCTGCATGCTAATGGCATGCAAATTGAGGCCATAATTAGATGCAAGTGGCCCCCATGCACGTTGCATAAATTATGGCCCCATTTGCATGTCCCCTTTTGAATATCGCAGGTGCAGCGCATGGCACAATGGAACTTGTGCCACTGCATCTGGATGCTCCACTCTGACCACTTGCAGTGGTGCAGTTCCACATGCCATGCACAGTGGGTGTGGCAGGGGGGCGATATTCAAAAGTTGCTCAACAGCGCCAACTCATTGAATATAAGCCCTGGCTTATCAACACAACTTTTTTGAGCAGCGCAGGGGCTTGCACCACAGAATGGCGCAGTTTGAATATCTGGGCCGTTGTGTTTCTCTGTGCAGCTGTTGAGTAAAAAGAGGGTGTGCACTTCTGTTACTGTTACAGTTACCGTTACCACTTGTGTTTCCGTATGTGTTTACATTACTGTTCCCATGTATGCCACTGTGTGTGTTACCCTTTGCGTTCTTGTTTGCGTACGCGCTTGAGTTCACATTTCCATTTCTGTTTCCTTTGCTGTTATTTCTGCTGTTAACATTACTGTCTGTGCTTCTAGTTGCTGTACTGTGACCATGCAATTTCTTTTGTGTTTCTGTTTCTTTGGCGTTATTGTTGCTGTTACCATTATCATTTACATTTACAATTGTGGTAATGTGACCGTGCATGTTATGGTTTGTGTTTCCATATATGCTACGTTCCCGTTTCTGTTTCCTTTGCCGTTATTGTTCATGTTAACTTTACCAGTTACATTTTGTGTTTCCTTGTGTGCTTGCGTTCGTGTTTCTGTTTCTGTTTCCTTTGACATTACTGTTGCTGTTACTGTTAACATTTGCATTTACAATTGCGGTAACGTGAACGTGCGCGTTACGGTTTGCATTTCCGCACATGCTTCTGTTCCTGTTTCCATTTCTGTTTCCTTTGGCATTATTCTTCATGTTAACTTTACAATTTGCATTTACAATTGTGGTACCGTGCCTGTGCATGTTATGGTTTGCGTTTATGTGCGTGCTTGAGTTCGCGTTTCCATTTCTGTTCCCTTTGGTGTTCTTTTTGCTGTAACACTTAACATTTGTGTTTAAAATAGTGGTGCTGTCACTGTGTGCATTATCAGTTGCATTTTTGTACGTGCTTGTGTGTCCGTTTGTGTCACTGTTCACTTCGGCATCACTTTGCACTTGCGTTTCTATTAAGGTTTGCTTTACCATTTACATTTGCGTTACCATGTGCGTAACTGTTGGCTTGCATTTGCATTGCTGTTCCTGTTAATATGTTACAAGACACCACATTACATTCACTATTTATCATCCTCATTCTCAAAAATAAGGGAAATTAGAGGCAAAAAACCTACACCTCAACTTCTTTACACTTACCAAATCAAAATGTTCACACAACATCTAAACCTATTGCATAAATGGAATATGAAGTGGTTCAGTGTGTGATGATGCATTTATTTTGTACAGTTTCAGTGACCTCTCGTAACTCTCTCACTCGAGCCTTCAGCTCATGAGGTTACTTGAGGTCACTGAAAACTGTATGGATAAATGCATTATCACACTGAAGCCCTGCATACCCCATATATATGTGTGTGTGTGTTATATATATATGTGTGTGTGTGTATATATATATATATATATATATATATATATATATATAGAACAAAAAACTCCATTTAATGCATCAGTTAGGGTTGTTCCACACCGACAAAGTGAGAAATTCAATGTTAGGGTTAAAAGCCTTCCCTTGGCCCCCCTGCCCACACCCCCAATCAGGGTGCGCATTAGGGATGTCAGTCCTAACTCTCACCCCATTTTCCTACACCTCTGCTTCTTTACACATGTGATGGGGTGAGAGTTATGGCCGACAACCGTAATGCACACACCCGATGCGATTGGGGTTGTGGGCGGGGGATCAGGGAGCTCAACTAACACTGAATTTCCTCACTTTTGTCGGTGTGGAACAACCCTAACTAATGCATTAAACAGAGTTTTTTGCCTCTTATATATATATATACACACACATATACATACACACACAGATGCTATTTTTTGCATCTTTCATTTGTTAGTTTTCACATAAATTCTCACATACTTTTTTCTGACCACCTGATGGAATCTTGAATGAGTTACATAAATGTTATTATTTTCTTCAAGGCCCTGACCTAGCAACTCAGTAAATACATACTCAGTACATAATATTATTAAATGACAAAACAGTCTTCTGTTTCCAGTAGTTTAATCAGGGCCTTTTACAAATGGTATAGTTATATACCAGTATCTTGCAAGCTCCCCTCAAGATCGCTAACATTACAGGAATAATATCAAACCTACATGAACTCTCCAAAAATATAAACATAATAAAAACAATAATTTTCCTCCTAATAAATGGCATGATCTCTTTCATTCTCAAAAACAGCATTTTATATCACTGTTGTGGGAGAACAAAGCAAGTTAACTCATACCCTAGCTACATGATTCTCAGACCTCAAATTTATTTATAGAAATTATGCAAGATTACATTACTAGGAAATAAAAATATGACTGTTAAGATCTTCTTGCTGTATAGATTGCTCATTCCAACCACAAACAATACATTTATGTTCCACAGCCTAGAGCTGGTGCCCAAAACACAAGAAAAAATCAACTGTTGTCCACTTCAGATTTCTTTCTCAGCTGTTTTGACTTTTTTATAACTCCATATGGGACCATATGGACTCAGATAATTATACATATTGTGCTCAAAATACCCCCAAAAAAATACCTTGCTATAATTTCTCTGGTGATTTGTCAGCAGTTAATTCATTAGATGAGGTCTACCTTGCCAGGAGTTTGAGTGCTTCTCCCCCTCCCCAACACACACACACACACACACACACACACACACACACACACACACACACACACACTTACTATACAGCAGCCAAAAAGCAGTTTAGCAAGGCATTTATAACACTGAAGCAGCACAAACAGATTGCCTACAAGGTCAAACAGCTAAGGGAAATCAAGAGAACAGTTGACTAGATTAATAAATCACAAGTTTACATTTTAAAATGCAGGATAGTTTGCCAAAATATCCTAATGATGTCGCAGATCTTCAAAAACTCTTGCATAAAAAAGAGCTACTGTAATGAATCTGTTCTAAGTAAGTATGCTGACTGGAGTGGCGAGCTGCTTTTTTTCCCCCCCTGACCTGTGAACAGTTACAGTGTAAGCTTTATACCAGTTTTGTCATGTGTCCTGTGAAAGACCAACAGGCTCGTATCTGTTATCTTTGGAAAGCAGGGGCAGCCCTTGCTGTGAAATAAATTGATGCCTTTGGAAGAAAGCTACACCACTCAGACTGAGACATTTTATCTAATGATCTTTGGGCAGCATTTCCCCCTATATATCAATAAATACAGTTTTCTTTCCCGTATCCTATTTTCAACCTTTAAATCCTATAAAATACAAAAATCCTCACAGATGTGGGAGTACTGACGTGATTGTCACAGCAGTCAGGTTTTACAGATCTTGTGATTTTTTTTCCCTTTGGAATTTATTTATTTACTGTTCTACAATAATGTTTTTGTACCGAGCCTCCTGGACGAGTGTAACCTCATTGTAACTGACTCTACCTAATGCCTCATTGTTGATTCTCAGTGTTCCATTTGTCTGTATATCCTTTGTTTGGAATACTGACACGGAACCTTTGTAAATGAGCTTTTGGCTCAAAGGTGTTAACTCCTAGTAGCAATAAATAAATTAAGTGTTATGGTCTAGTAGTGGCTCAACTCAAATAAATGTCTCTTATTTCTAGGATATTTTCTAGAGCTCTGCTTCTCTGGGGCACTACCCCTGCACTAGGATCTGAACTAATACCACACTCAGATCATCAGGCTGGCACTGGTTCCCTGAATTATCCTGAATATGGAGACAGAGTGCAGCCTCTTTGAAGGGTCTTTGTTTCTTCACTCCATACTAATGACTTATGTACAGAGTGTGGAATCCCTTTGGGGAACTAGTATTTTCTTTCTGCAACTAGGAACCGGTGAGACAGAAGATGAATTCAAAGGGATCTCAGATGCAGTGTGGCCCTGGGAGCCATCTCTATGGGGCTGTAATAAGGCTCAAAATCTTTAGGCACTTTGGGTTTATACAGTTTTATGTGTTTATGAACTGATGAATCTTCATTTCATACCAGCATTAACCTGCTAAACTTTAGCTTTGGAGGATGGATGCAACTGCAAAGCTCCTGTGGGTGCCCCTGAGATGGGACTGTATGTGTGTGAACACTTTTCTTAGCCTTAAGATCCTGAATCACTTGACTTTGAACTTTGCCCTTTTTAAGACGGACCTGATTGCAGCAGTTGGTGTTTGTGGATGTAAAGGTTATTTACTAACGGTTGTTTTAGACACATCCAAAAATGACCCAGTGAGAAATATGTTTAGGGTGGTTTTATATAGTCATTTTTCTAATCACTGATAACTTACTAGTTGGTGATGATACTGGGAAGGATGAGAGTGAAAGAAATAATGAATTGCATTTCTTTTCTATTAAAAGTGGTGATTTCCATTTGACACAGATACATTTAATGGGTAGTAATAGTGAGATTTTGGGTTACAACTTAAACTATTCTACAGAAGTAAGAACTAATCCTATTTTGCTGTTTTGATTAGGCTTCCTACTTCAATTTGTTTATTCAGTAGATTATTATTTTTGGGTGACAGAGAGCAACTTAAGTCCTACTGTCCCAAACATCACTGTAGCTGGTTATTTTAACTTTGTGAATGTATGGTTAAACTCTGTACATTTTAATCAAGGCCCTGCTTTTTCTGCTACACTATGGGATCACATTTTGTGGCAGGGTTACCATTTGCTGCAGAACTTCTATGGCAGTGGTTTGTAATTTCTGCAGCAATTCTGTGGTAACAGTGAACTGCCATGGTGCACTGCCAGCTTGTTGTTCAGACACCATGTCTGCGGCAACAGCTATGTCAACCAGGATGGGGAATGCGCAAATCCACTAGTTCACAAAGAAACCACAAAGTTTTATAAAATAATATTTTTTTAAAAAAGTAATTGCAAAATGCTACATTAATGCAGACATTAGGGTTGAGGAACACAAAGTGCACAAAATAAGAAAATGAAAAACATTAGGCTTTTGGATCACTGGAGTACTGGAGCGTCAGTGGTAGGGTCTTTCTTGGGATTGTCAGCTCTATTGCCTACTCCCTTTTCACAGTGATACACTCTTCAAAGATAGAGAAGTATAGTTCACCACAGGTTGCCAACAGACCCTGTTGCAGTATTCTTCACACAGGGCGTGAACATGCGTCAAGGAAAGAGATAATGTATTCATTGTTTGCTCTGTGGAGGAGGTGGGCATTAGGGTTGCCAACCCCAAGGAAGACTCCATTACTGATTTTCAATACACTGGAGACCTAGGCCCACATTTTCAAAGGAGATGCACGGTGCATGTCGGCCCGAAATGGAGATGCGTGGCACATTCCAGAAAATGCACCCAAATGAGGTATTCAAATGGGAGAGATATGTTGTGCATCTCTGACTGCTTCATCCCAAAGAATTAATGTATGCAGCACAGATAAATGGGGCAGACCCATGAATACACCACGCACCACAAAATTCAGCCATACTGTGTGGCGCATCTGCTGCTGCAGATCAGAAATGAGCCACCCAAAGTTAGGCATGGAAAAAGCATGCCTAAATCAGCTAGTCACCCAGGGACAGGCTGCAGAAGTGCAGACGGGGCACAGCAGCCTGCCAGCCCCAGTGGTTTAGTGGTACCACCCTCCCAACCTGATTGATTATGAACCCTGCCCCATTCAGTTTCCATAGTGTAGTGGTACCCCCCCAACTACAATCCCTGATCAAACAGGAATTGTGCCCCAATCAGGTTCCATAGTGTAGTGGTACCCCCCCAACTACAATCCCTGATCAAACAGGAATTGTGCCCCAATCAGGTTCCATAGTGTAGTGGTACCCCCCCAACTACAATCCCTGATCAAACAGGAATTGTGCCCCAATCAGGTTCCATAGTGCTGTGTACCCCTACCATCCCTGATCCCCCATGTATATAAAAAAATTACATCCTCCATTGTCGTATATATACTTTTTATTTTGTTTTATTTTTGAATCATTGTCTGGGAAAGGCACACTGAGCCGAAGCTCATTCCCAGGTGTATCCTGGGAGCACAGGGAGGTTAAGTGACTAGCTCACGGCTACACAATATGCAGATGGTGGTTGTGGGTTTCAAACCAGGGGCCTGATATTCAAATCCATGCTAAGCTGAGCGCAAACATTTGTGGTGTGCCTTGCAATTGCCTGGGTGCCCGAATATGCTTTATTCAGTTGAACAGTGCATTGCTGCTATTCGACTGAATATAGAGCCATGTCAGCCCAGCGCTAAGCCATTTAGTGCTGTCCTGACAGGGCTCCTGAAGTATTCCACCAGAATGGACAGCACCGAAGTGCTATTTGCAATACTCAGAGGAACCTATGCAAATGAGCCCATTGGGCATGCAAGGCACTAAGGGTCATTTGCATGCCAATATGGGCTCACTTGCATGGGCATTAAGGCAGGTTAACATGGCACTGCCCCTGAATTGTCTGGTCACAGATGTGTAGATATCCCTGGTGCTAGTAGGCCCCCCACTGATTTGCCAGCCTCGACATGCAAATTGTATTCCCTGGTGTGGTGTTCCCCCCCCCCGATCACCAGCCCCTTCATGAGAACAAGAGAATCCCTGGTGCTAGTGGTCCTCCTCTCCCTCTGTTTGCCAGCCCAGAAGTACAAAAAAAACCCTCGCTAGTGTCCGGTGCCCCCCCTCCGTGGCACTGGGCATATCCCCCCATTCACCTTAGCATTATCTGCAGTGCCGCGGGAGCATACAGTGACCAGCACAACCCTCCTCACACCTCCCTGGCTGGTCACTACATGTACAGGCAGGGAGCAAGCCTCTTATTTATAGGACAGGGTAAGTCACCTTTTCCTATAAATAAGAGGCATGATACCTGCCTGTACATATGGTGGCCAGCTGAGGAGGTGCGAAGAGGGCTGTATCAGTCACTGTATGGTTTTGTGACCCCACAGATAATGCAAAGGTGAGTGGAGGGGGTATGCTCGGTGCTGCGGGAAGGGCTCACTTGACATCAGGAGGTTTTCTTTGCAATACATCTGGGCTGGAGATTGGAGAGAGGGGGACCACTGGCACCAGGGTTTCTTTTGTTCTCATGGAGGGGCTGGTGATTGGTGGGGGGAGTTAAGCTGGGGTTTTGTTTGATGGTATTGTTGCTGCACAAAGTGCCCATGCTAAACCCTTTTGCTCTGGGCAAAGCTGCTGAATATGGGGTAGCACAGCTATTCGTGGCCACTCCCTTCCCCTTGCCCACATGTATACATTATGTTTTGCATGGGTGCTAACCCTCTTTACCAGCACAACAGCACCTTTTGAATATGGGAATCCAGCACAAGCCCTGGTTTCCATGGGCAAAGACCCATTAGTACCTGTGCAAACTTTTTAATATTGGGCCCCAGGTTAGCTGGTTTTCAGCTTCACTGTTTGGTGCTAGGCTAGGCTGTACTGCTTCCCACTGTTGTACCACTGTTGATGTGATGTTCTCTTTTCAGTTCTAGCAGACTCCACAAATGCTCAGTATTTGTATATAGAATGCTATTATCCTGGAATCCTTTTTCTGTTTGCAGTCTAACATTGCCTGCCCATATAGCCTGTACAAAAATTTTGATTCTTTGCCCCAAGGTGCATCATTTTACATTACCTATAGTGAACCCAATTAAACACTTTGCCATATACTGCCAATTTATTGAGGTCTTTCTGTAACTTATGCAGGTCTTCACTGGTGTTTGAAATGCCTGCTGATTCAGTGTCATCTGCAGATATTGCCACATGACTGTTCACTCCAATCTCTAAACCATTTATCAATAAATTAAAACAGCACTGGTCTGTGCTTCATGTCTGGTGCTAACCCACTGGTGACTGGACATCACTCCGAGCATTTCACTTGTAACCACCTTTAGCTTTCTGCTCAGAGAAAATGAGCAACTCAGTGAATTGTCTCTGCATACCATATCCTTCTGGTTTGAGATGAACTTAATGTGCAGTGTGTTGAATGTGTAACACTCTCTAATGTTTGGATGAGGGGTACAAGGGATGTCAGAGCGCATTCCGTTTAGAGTGGGTATTACAATGGATGCCAGATGCACAATCCTAGGTAAAGCTAGAAACTGGACAGGAGGGATATCTTGCAAAATCTTCCAGCCTGGACAGAACAAGAAGTAGGTGAGGCTAATGAGTACAGCTATAAGAGAGACCCTATTGATCTAGAAGGGAGAGAAGTAGAGGAAGAGAAGAAGAAGGAAGTTGGCTGAGGGGTTATCCACTCAACAGCCATGTCCTGGGCACATGCATAGGCTTGGAGTTTAGCCTAGGGGTAGAGACCACAAGAGACTAGTGAAGTGGTGAAGCCTACCCATGAAACTTCCTTAAGGGCAGGGGGTGGGACCTGAGAATAAAAGTGGGAGACAATTGCCACTGAAGAATTGCCCTGTACGAATTTAGATACAGCACCTGACCATTCATTATTTACCTAGGAACTGTACCATTTGTAACTAACCTAACCTAATCTACTAAGCAACAACCCAACTAAATGAAAATAAGACCTTTTTCCATTAAAGTAAATGTTTTTCCTACATTTTAAACACAAAAACCTAAAGCAGGGCAGAGGTTTCTTCAAAACAAACGCATTTCACAGGTTCATTCAAAGGCACACTGCCTTTGTTACCAAATTACCTATTCTACCTAGCAATAACCTAACTAAAGGATTATAAAACCTTTTTCCATTAAAAAAAAATGTTAATTTTATAAGCACAGTATCCCACTACAGGACATGGGTTTCTTGAGAATTAATGCACTTTTTAGGTGCCTTGGAAGTCCCTCGGATATTGTCCTTGTGCCTTCCAATTCACCTGGACCATACATTAATTCCCTAAATACATATCCTGTTGAGGTTATTAACACAGACTGTTGAGTGAGTAGTTTTCCCAATGCCCTGAGTCTGTGACTCCATAGAGAGTGCAGATGATTGTAACCTGTAGCTATAAAGCATATCAGCTAGCCACTAATTACCTTCTTGTCTGGAAGCACAATACTTCACCAGACTTTTTAGTGGTTTGGGTTACCAAATGCCCTGCAGTAGTGACTCAACAGAGAGAGCTGTAACCTATGGTACTGCATGCAGAGTTGCATGTAACCCCCCTACAAATGTGGGGTTTACTATAATGTCTTCCTTGACTCCCTAATGCCCACTGTCAGACTGGTATGCCATCCTAGTGTGATCCTGGGTATTTGCGTGAGAGTGCCAAATTAAGCCTCCGTGCCTGTCCCTTTAAGAGTCTAGCTATCCTGTGCTTAGAAAGTGGTCTGTACTGGGTCCTAGTGATTTAGAGATTGTGGCCTGCCAGACAGTGTGTTAATTTGCTCCAATCTGCAGTTGCTACTTGTGCAGAGGAGCCTAAGTATGAACTGTGCTTATTTACTGTTTATCTGCTATTATATTAGAAATAGAGATGTTTGTCTAACCTACTTTGATTGCAGCCCATTCCTTTGGATGGAAGCCACCATGTTAGGTCAGGGACTTCCAGTAATTGCACCAATTAGACTCTAGGGGCCTAAAATTGATTCTGCCCCAGGGTCTTACATAGAAACATAAAACATAGAAGCTGACGGCAGATAAGAACCACAAGGCCCGTCAGTTTGCCCATTTTTCTACCTTATGAGCGTGCCATAGGTCTTTACTCTGTCAATGGCCAATCTATCCATAGCCATCTGTATTGCTCCTTATGCCTATCCCATGCCTGTTTGAAGCCCTGCACTGTAGTCATATCCACCACTTCCTGAGGTAGGCCGTTCCGTGCATCCACCACTCTTTCTGTGAAAAAAACTTCCTCATTACCCCTTAATCAGCCTCCTTCTAATCTCATGCTGTGTCCTCTTGTCCTGCTATTTTTGTTATATTGAAACATGTTAGCCTCTTTCACCTTGTTAATGCCCTTAAGATGTTTGAATGTTTCGCTCATATCACCTCTCAACCTCCTTTGCTCTCGGGTATACATATTGAGCTCCATTAATCTATCCTCATATGTTTTCTTCTGCAGGCCCAGCACCATTTTGGTTGCCCTTCTCTGGACTGCCTCCATTTTATTAATGTCCTTGTGCAGGCATGGACTGCAGTACTGCAGACAGTACTCCAGATGGGGCCTAACCAGTGTCTTGTAAAGAGGGATTATTACCTCCCTCTTACGACTTGTGATACCCCTAATAATACACCCCAACATCCCTCTAGCCTTACATACTATTTCAGTGGTCTGTGTGGATGATTTCAGGTCGTTTGTGATGATGATGATGCCCAAGTCTCTTTCTTCCCTTGTGACTGCCAGCAACTTCCCTCCCAACCTATAGGTGGCTTCAGGGTTTCTCTTCCCTATGTGCATGATCTTGCAGTTCTTTGCGTTAAACCCCAGTTGCCACTCTTCTGACCATTTTGCCAGTTTATCTAGATCTCCTCACATTCTTCCCACCCCATCTGGATCACCTACTCTGTTGCAGATCTTGGTGTCATCTGAAAACAGACAAACCTTACCCTCCAGTCCATCTGCAATGTCACTGATGAAGATATTGAAGAGGACTGGCCCCAGGACTGATCCTGAGGTACCCCACTTGTGACTTGCATTTCTTCTGACTGTATACCATTTACCACCACTCTCTGTTTTCTACCCGCCAACCAGTTTGCCACCCAATTGACCAACCTCTGACCCACCCAGAGCCTACCCAGCTTATTAATCAATCTTCTATGTGGAACAGTATTGAAAGCTTTGCTGAAGTCAAGGTAGGTGACATCAGCTGCACCCCCTTGGTCCACCACTCTGGTTACCCAGTCAAATAAATCTATGAGATTAGTTTGACAGGACCTTCCTGTTTTAGACCCATGCTGTCTTGGATCCTGTGCTGCTATGGATTCCAGGCGTTGCATTATCCTTTACTTAAGGAGTGTCTCCATGATCTTGCCCACTACTGAGGTAAGACTGACCAGTCTGGAGTTCTCTGCCTCCTCCTTGCTGCCACTCTTGTGGAGTGGGAGCACATGAGCCCTTCTCCAGTCTCCTGGAATTTCTCCTGTGCTCAGAAATTCACTAAACGGTTCTGCTAATGGCTCTGCCAGTTCTACCCTTAGCTCTTTTAGTAACCTGGGATGTATGCCAACAGGTCCTATTGCCTTGTCCACCCTGAGCCTAGCGAGCTCTTGTAGGGCTTTCTTTGTGAAGGGACTTGTGCATACCTTCCTTCCCCCTGTGACCATGGTACTGAGCTGTGGTCTCTGCCCTACCTTCTCCTCAGTAAATATTGAGCAGAAGTATTTATTTAGGATAGATGCTTTTCCTTGGTCCTCCTCCACATACTCCCCCTTATCCCCTTTGATCTTAGCAATACTTTCTCCTTTCACTAATGTATCTATAGAAAGTCTTGACCCCTTCTTTGACTGTTCATGCTAGTGTTTCCTCAGTTTGGGCCATTGCCTGCCTTACTGTCTTCCCTGCTTCCCTTAGGGAAGTTTGGTATGCCTCCCTATCTTCATCCCGCTGCGTTCCCTTATATTTCCTGAAGGTCAATCTTTTGGCTCTGATCTTTTCTGCTACTGTGTTTGAGAACCAAAGTGGTTTCCTCCTTCTTTTGCTCTTGCTTTTCTCCCTAACACAATGGGATGTTGCTTCAAGTATAGCATCCTTAATGCTCGCCCACTTTGCCTATGCTCCCGCACCTATATTTCTTCTTGCCAGGGCTAGCGTAACTCTGTTCACCGTCTTATCAAAGTCAGCTCCTCTAAAGTCCCATAGTTTTGCCTTGGAATGGGAAAATTTAGTTCTAGTGGCCAAATTGAACCATACCATGTGATGGTCTCTAGTGGCCAAATTGAACCATACCATGTAATGGCAAATGGCACCCAGGTGACCTTCTACCTGGAGATCTGTGATCTGTTCCCCCTTAGTCAGTATTAGATCCAGGATTGCCCTATTTCTTGTGGGTTGTTATACCAGTTGTCTGAGGCCCTCCCCCTGCAGGGAATCCACTATGTGCCAAGTTCTGGTGGATGTTCCTGCTGGTATTGAGTAATCTGTATCTGGCATGTTGAAGTCTCCCATTATCAGAACCTCCCCTTTAGCTGTCACGTTTTGTACATCTTCTAATAGTAATGTGTCTATGTTCGCCCCCTGGTCTGGGGAAGGAAAACTATAGTTTTCGTAGTTTTGCTGTTGGCGCCTAAATGAACCTGAAGGCGGAGCCCTTACTGTGACTGACAGCCCTTCAGCCAACTGAACCTTTTCATTGTCAAGGGAAATGCCCGGTGTGTTAAGAGACAGTGGCTCAGTTAGAGTTCGTGGTTGAAGTGTGAACAGCTCGAGCTTTTGAGCAGCTGCTCCCAGAATCAGTGGGAAGGGGCCTAACTTGCCCTCCTGCCACCTTCTCTTGCACTGAATTGCATGTTTGCAGAAGTTGGACCTGTCCCATTCTAGCCTGGAAGTGCAGCAGCAGAAAAGACAAAGTTCATTAGTGCAACTTGCAATTTGGACTTGCTCCTAAAATGATCAGCCCAGCTTGTGTGTGAAACATACTCTGATCAAAAGGTTTGCACAGTAAAGCTGTTGATTTCTAACCGGACTGAATCCAAACTGTTGTCAGAAGTAGTTATTGATTTAAATGTGCTGAATGTGTTTCGTGGGTCGAGATTTGGTTCCCCACGGAAGAACCTGTTACACCAGCTGGAGGCTTCATCAACAGAAGATCACTGACTTTGCCAGACTGCTAATTTTGCCTGAGCCCTGCCAATTCAGCCTAAGCCGCTACTCCATCATCAGAGACTGTCACGGCAAGAGACCAGCTCAGGGATCCAGCCCCTGTGCAGCAACAACACACAGGTTGTGTCTACCTAGAGGAAAGGCTGTGAAGAGGAGGTGTGTCGTGTCAGCCCTGTTTCCCCCAAGCTTTCCTGTCATCACTACGAGGTCTCCATATCACCTGCCATACAGCAGATTCCTGGTAGCATGAGTACAAATCAGGATAACTCCCTGCAACAACAGCTTAAATCATTTGTGGCACTATCTAATTGTTCTCATTTTCTTGGGTTTTGAAAAGGACTGAGTCAACCAGTTTGGATTACAAATAATCTGCATGTTTTGCATGTTAACTGCTTTTCCTTTCATCAAGGGCCCCAACATCAGCTGCAATGCTGGCCACCCCCGGGCAACGCCTCTGGCTAGCTAGCCAGCTTTATCATCCTGGGTACCCAGTCTTGTGTGACAGTTAGGTTGGGACTAGGAGTACATTCAATCACTGAACAAATTCAGAGAGCTAGTCATTTGCCTAGATTCATGCCCCTCCCTTGTTCACTGCCTCCAAATAAACCTGATTGTCTTGTTTTATGCTTAACTTGGCTAGTGTGCATATTATTAGTTGGATTACTGTATTAAGATTATGCTGCTGCATTGCTAACCTTATTTTCCAGGAGGTCTCCAAGGCAGTTGCCGTAAATCGAGCCCTGGTGGTAAGTATGAAGGATGTGAGCATATTGTTGCTGTTTCCTACTGATTGTGAATTTACTGCTGTGGTAGATACTAGACCACTAGGAGGGTTGGTGCATGGTTATAGCTTCCTAGAGGGCTATTCCAGAGCAGATAAGCAACCCCAATATCATTTCTCTGACTGGAGACACCTGGTTACTGAACTCAGGCCCCCTTAACCTGCGTATAGCCATATAGGCAGGGGTAGTAGACTTAGAATAGTGCAACCTAGGGGTTACATGCCGATATGGAGGCACAAGCATGTGCCACAGAAAGGTGCAGCCAGGGGGAGGCAGCCCAATGATGGCACCCTGGCCCCAGGGCAGGATGGTCGACTAGCACTGCTCACCATGGATTGTAGCCCCAGATGTGATGCCAGACGTGGGAATGGAGGTATGCATGGTCTGTGCCATGCCATGGCTTCTAATTTTATTAATTTATTTAAAAATTAGTAATGGGGAAAGGCACACTGAGCCAAGGCCCATTTCCAGGTGTGACCCGAGTAAGCGATACAATACACAATACAGTGAAACAAAACAATAAGACATGGTACGATAAATCAGGTTTTGTACAAAATATAAATTCGACAAAGTAGTACAAGAATATATACAATTGCAAAGGAATTAATACAATAATGTGCATCACAGTTCAAGATAGTTAATTGTATTAGTCCTTTGCGACTGTAAATAGCTCTCATTTTGCTAACACAATAAAGTACAACGCAGTGCAGGATGGGAGTGGAAAAACTCTAATTCATACAAATTGCTAGTAAACAGTGTAGAGTTACATTTGTATGAAACAGAGAGCAAGGCAACAGGGGGGTCAGATCTAGGGCCTAGGATGCCTAGTGTGGAAATGGAGTAACATGCAATTGAAGGAGAAGGAGTGGCTGGGGGTGTGTGCAGGAGGATGGAGGATGGGGAATGACAAGAGCAACTAGTGGACGGTAATGTTTGGAGTTGTGATTTCATGGCAGTGGGAGGAGGAGGTGATGAATATAACAAGGAGCTTATTCCAGAGGTGACAGAGATGGTAGGAGAATGCTGCCTGGACTGAGCAAGTGTGAGGATGGGAAAGAAGAAAGTTTGAGCATCCCTGAATGACAGGGAATACATAGATGAGTTAGTAGGGGATAGGCAGGAGGTAACCTATGGGCCCCTCCCAAGTGAAAGATGGTGGAACACTGGTCCAACTGCCAGACTGGTGGAGGTCCACCACCATCAGACCCAATGGACCACACACCTATTGATGCCATCGTGGCAGAAATCCTGACATAGGAGGTGCTTGCTGGGGAGGAGAATTAAATGGATGCCATACCATGTGAGTGCCCCCTCGCTCCCCAGAACCCAGCGGTAGAGTGAGGCAGCTGTCTCCCACAGGCACTTGCCATGAGGAACCAGAGTGTCCACAGGATGGACCCCCATCACAGTCACTTGCCATGGACAACACACAGCAGCAGACCATGAAGGTAAGTTCTGGCACTGCAGATCATTTCCCAGCAATGACTATGCCCCTGAACAGCCATGCCAGACATGTAACCACACATCCTTCTCCACAGGCTCACCATGTGATATCACAGGGGCAGGAGCAGGAGCAGAGCACTCCGATGAGGAGGGCCATGAGCACCCATCCAGCAGCCACAACACACATCTCAGGATGGCACAGGGCCCCTATGCCTGGACACACCCCAGCCCAAACAGCAGGCAGTGCCAATGGACACAAGCATGGCACCCAGTACTTCACATCAGTATGCATAGGGCAGAGTCATAGAAACATAGAAACATAGACTTTGATGGCAGATAAGGACCACTTGGCCCACCCAGTCTGCCCATTTCCTACCTATTGGACAAGATGCAGATTTTAGTTAACCAACAGCCTACTTGCTGCAACCCCCACTATAATTGCCTTATGTCTGTCCCATGCATGTTTGAATTCTCCCAATGTTATAGACCCCATAACCTCTCCAGGAAGGTGGTTCCATGCATCCACCACTCTCTCCGTGAAAAATAATTTCCTCACATTACCCCTGAGCCATCCCCTCTAACTTTAAATTGTGCCCCTTGTTCTTACACATTCTTTTTCTGAAAGATGCTACCCTCCTGGACTTTGCTGATTCCTTGAGGTACTTAAAAGTTTCTATCATGTCCCTCTGTCCCTCCTTTCATCAAGGGTATACATATTAAGCTCTCAGTCTCTCTTCATATGGTTTCTGATGTAGACCCTGCACCATTTTAGTTGCCCTCCTTTGGACTGCTTCCATGCTGTCTATGTCCTTGCGTAGATGAGGTCTCCAAAACTGCACGCAGTACTCCAGATGATGGGGTCTCACCAACTGTCTGTACAGAGGGATAACCACTTCCCTTTTTCTACTTGTGATGCCCCTTCCTATCCATCCCAGTATTACCCTGGCTCTCTTTACTGACTTCTCACATTGCTTACCCACTTTTAGGTCATCTGATATGACTACACCCAGATCCCTTTCCATTATTGTTGTTGTTAGTACCTCCCCTGCTACTGTGTACTCTTCTCCTGGATTTTTATTTCCCAGGTGCATTACTTTGCACTTCTTTGCACTGAATCTAAGTTACATAGAAACATAGACTTTGACGGCAGATAAGGACCACTTGGCCCACCCATTCTGCCCATTTCCCTACCTATTGGATAAGCTGTAGATTCTAGTTAACCAACAGCCTACTTCCTGCCACCCCCCACTATAATTGCCTAATGTCTGTCCCATGCATGTTTGAATTCCTCCACTGTTTTAGACCCCACAGCCTCTCCAGGAAGGTGGTTCCATCGTCCACCACTCTCTTCCTGTAAAAAATTTCCTCACATTACCCCGAACCGTCCCCTCTATCTTTAAATTGTGCCCCTTTGTTCTTACACATCTCTTTTCTGAAAGATGCTACCCTCCTGGACTTTGTTGATTCCCTTGAGGTACTTGAACGTTTCTATCATGTCCCCCGTCCCTCCTTTCATCAAGGGTATACAGTACATATTAAGCTCTCTCAGTCTCTCTTCATATAGTTTCTGATGCAGACCCTACACCATTTTAGTTGCCCTCCGCTGGACTGCTTCCATCCTGCCTATGTCCTTGCATAGATGAGGTCTCCAAAACTGCACACAGTACTCCAGATGGGGTCTCACCAACTGTCTGTACAGAGGGATAACCACTTCCCTTTTTCTACTTGTGATGCCCCTTCCTATGCATCCCAGTATCCCCCTGGCTCTCCTTACTGATTTCTCACATTGCTTACCCACCTTTAGATCATCTGATATGACTATCCCCAGGTCCCTTTCCATTTTTGTTGTTGTTAGTACCTCCCCTGCTATTGTGTACTCTTCTCCTGGGTTTTTGTTTCCCAGGTGCATTACTTTGCACTTCTTTGCATTGAATCTAAGTTGCCATATGTCTGGCCATTCCTCCAACCTTGCCAAGTCCCTTCTCATCCTTTCTACCCCTCCCCTTGTGTATCAACTCTGTTACAGATCTTTGTGTCATCTGCAAAGAGGCATACCTTTCCCTCTAGACCTTCTGCAATGTCACCTATAAAGATGTTAAAGAGGACTGGACCCAGTACTGAGCCCTGAGGTACTCCACTAGTAACCCCTTTCTTCGGAATGTGTTCCATTCACTATTACCTTCTGTGTCCTGTTGTACAGCCAGTTTGCTACCAGGCTACCACCCTGGGACCCACTCCCAGGCTGGCTAACCCAGATTATCAATCTTTTGTCTGACACTGTGTCAAATGCCTTGCTAAAGACTAGTTAGGCCATATCCACAGCCTCTCCCTGGTCTATTACTTTGGTCACCCAGTCAAAGAAATCTGTTAGATTTGTCTGACATGACCTTCCTGCTATAAATCCATGCTGCTTTTGGTCCTGTGCCCCGCTGGCCTCTAGGTACTCAACAATTCTTTCTTTCAGAAGTCATTCCATCATTTTCCCCACCACTGAGGTCAAACTTACAGGTCTGTAGTTTCCTGCTTCTGCCTTGCTCCCACTTTTGTGAAGGGGAATCACTTCTGCCCTCCTCCAGTCCTCAGGTACCACCCCATCTTCCCATGATTTGTTAAAAAGTGTGGTCAGTGGTGTCACTAGGTCCTCCCTTAGTTCTTTTAGGATTCTGGGGTGAATCCTGTCAGGCCCCATTGCTTTGTCCACCTTGAGTTTTATAAGTTCTTCAGGACTCTTTCTTCTGTTAATGGACTGGTGTCAACCCCCCTACCCAGAGTGCTTCTATTGTCTTATTTAGGTAACTCCTCCTCATCTTCTTTTGTGAATACTGAGCAAAAGTATTCATTCAGTAACTCTGCCTTTTCACTGTCTCCCTCTGCCCATCTCCCCTCTCCCTTATTAATCTTCACTATTCCTCCCTTAACCTTTCTATGCTCCCTAATGTACCTATAAAAGGATTTATCCCCCTTCTTAACTGAACTGGCTATTTTTTCCTCGGTTTGGACTTTTGCTATTCTGACTGCCTTCCCCACTTCTTTCTTCTTTAATTTTTACAGTTCCCTGTCGTGCTCCTTCTGTGATTCCTTATACTTTTTGAATGTAGCTTTTTCTCCTTAACCTTCCCTGCCACCTCTTTTGAGAACCCTAGTGGTTTTTTACTCCACTTTGTTTTCCTTATCTGTTTCACACAAAGGCTTGTTGCCTCTATGATGGCAGTTTTTAATTTTCTCCATTGTTCTTCCACCCCTCCATTTTGGCCATTTGCTAGTGTATTCCTCAGGTATTCACCCATTTTGCCAAAGTCAGCCTTCTAAAGTCCAGTATGCTTGTTTTTGTATGACTCGTCTCCATGGTTGTGCTTATTGTGAAGCACACTGTGCAGTGGTCACTTGTTCCCAGATGTCTACTGACTTCTAAATTTGTGATCCTCTCTCCATTTGAGAGTACCAGAGTACCAGGTATTCACCCATTATGTTGCCATATGTCTGACCATTCCTCCAACCTTGCCAAGTCCCTTCTCATCCTTTCTACCCCCCTTGTGTATCAACCCTGTTACAGATCTTTATGTCATTTGCAAAGAGGCATACCTTCCCTTCCAGACCCTCTGCAATGTCACCTATAAAGACGTTAAAGAGGACTGGATCAGTTATGAGCCCTGAGGTACTCCACTAACCCCTTTCTTCAGAATGTTTCCATTCACTATTACCTTCTGTGTCCTGTTGTGCAGCCAGTTTGCTCCCAGGCTACCACCCTGGGACCGACTCCCCAGGCTGGCTAACTTGACTATTAATTTTTGTGCGGGACTGTGTCAAATGCTACAAAGACCAGGTATGCCATATCCACTGCCCCTTCCTGGTGTATTACTTTGGTCACCCTGTCAAAGAAATCGATTAGATTCATCTGACATGAACATCCTGCTGTGAATCCATGCTGCCTTGGGTCCTTTGCCCCGCTGGCCTCTAGGTACTCAACAATTCTTTCTTTCAGAAGTCATTCCATCATTTTCCCAACCACTGAGGTCAAACTAACAGGTCTGTAGTTTCCTGCTTCTGACTTGCTCCCACTTTTGTGAAGGGGAATCACATCTGCCCTCCTCCAGTCCTCAGGTACCACCCTATCCTCCCATGATTTGTTAAAAAGTGTGGTCAGTGGTGTCACTAGGTCCTCCCTTAGTTCTTTTAGGATTCTGGGGTGAATCCTGTCAGGCCCCATTGCTTTGTCCACCTTGAGTTTTAGGAGTTTTCAGGACTCTTTCTTCTGTAAATGGACTGGCATCAACCCCACTACCCAGAGTGCTTCTATTGTTTGGTTTAGGTAACTCCTCCTCTTCCTCTTTTGTGAATACTGAGCAAAAGTATTCATTGAGTATCTCTGCCTTTTCACTGTCTCCCTCTGCCCACCTCCCCTCTCCTTTATTAATCTTCACTAACTCTCCCTTAACCTTTCTATACTCCCGAATGTACCTATAAAAGGTTTTATCCCCCTTCTTAACTGAGTTGGCTATCTTTTCCTCAGTTCGGGCCTTTGCTTTTCTGACTGCCTTCCCCACTTCTTTCTGCTTTAATTGATGCAGTTCCCTGCTGTGCTCCTTCTGTGATTCCTTATACTTTTTGTATGCAGCCTTATTCTCCTTAACATTCCGTGACACCTATTTTGAGAACCATTGTGGTTCTTTATTCCGCTTTGTTTTCTTTATTTGTTTCACACAAAGGCTTGTTGCCTCCTTGATGGCAGTTTTGATTTTTCTGCATTGTTCTTCCACCCCTCCTTTCTGGCCATTTGCTAATTCATTCCTCAGGTATTCACCCATTATGACAAAGTCAGCCCTTCTAAAGTCCAGTATCCTTGTCTTTGTATGGCTTGTCTCCATGGTTGTGTTTATTGTGAAGCACACTGTGCAGTGGTCGCTTGTTCCCAGATGTCTACTGACTTCTAAATTTGTGATCCTCTCTCCATTTGAGAGTACCAGGTCTAATATTGCTCCCTCCCGAGTGGGTTCCACCACTAGCTGTCTAAGGCATGCCCCCTGTAGGGCATCGAGAATGACCCTGCTCTTGGATGTGGCTGCAGTCCATGTTGTCCAGTTAACATCTGGCATATTCAGGTCCCCCATCAACAGTATCTCCCCTTTTTCAGCCATTTTGAGAATGCCCTCTATCATTTTCTTGTCCATTTCCTCCCCTTGAGACGGGGGTCTGTATACAACCCCTGTGCGGATTGTGATGCCATTCCCTGTCTCCATTGTGACCCAGAGTGCCTCTTGTCCTCCCACTTTACTTTTTAGTTCTGTAGCTTTGATTCCTTCCCCTTATGTAGAGAGCTACTCCACCTTCTCTTTTACCCTCCCTGTCCCTTCTGTAGATTTTGTACCCTGGTATGTTGACATCCCAGTCATGATTCTCTGTGTGCCATTTTTCTGTGACTGCCACAAAATCCAAGTGTTCCTCTTCCATCAGGGCTATTAGCTCTGGAAGCTTGTTTCCAAGACTACAGGCATTGATACTCATTGCCCTCCAGTTAATGTTGGCTTTATCCTTTTTTACCCCATCCCTGCTCTTATTGCCCTTGTTTATTTTTCCATTTACCCCTGTTCTGCCCTCTGTCAAGCTCTGTACCTCAGTGTTTACCCTACTCCCTACCGTGTTTTGTTGGGAGAGGCTTGAACTTTCCTGTTTCCTATCAGCACCTCCCCTCCTTGGCTAGTTTAAAAGCTTGCCATGGAAGCATTTAAACCTGTTCCCTAGGAGCTTGTTTCCCTTCCTGGACAGGTGCAGACCATCATGCCAGTATAGACCTTCATCTCTCCAGGTGGACCCCCAGTCCCCAATGAAACCAAAGCCCTGTGCTCTGCACCAGTTTTGCAACCATTCATTAAACTGCATGGTGTGCAGTACCCTAGCCTCACCCCTGCCATAGACTGACAGCACCTCTGAGAAGGTTACCGTGCTTGCTACCTGTCTGCGGCCCCTTCCCAACTCCACAAATTCGTCCTGCACTGCACTGATCTCATGCCTAGCTAGGTCATTTGTCCTGAGGTGGACAATGATATCTAGTTCCCTCTCCTGTGATGCTGGTTCTGCAATCCTGAGGATTTGCTTCCTGTTTCTCCAAGCCATGGCACCAGGCAGGCACCTTACTTCCCTCTCCTCTCCCTTCCCCAGGTCTTCACCCCTAACAACTGAGTCCCCTATCAGAAGCTGTTTCTTTCCCCTGTGGTGTCCCTTGCAACTCTTTTGTGGGTCTCCCTTGTGGATGTCCCCAGCATTCTTCTTGGTCTCCACTGAGGGTGTCATCATAGAGGAACCTTGATTTGCCAGACTGACATGATTGTGTAGAGGTACAACTAGGGGCTACGCCTGTTTACCACCCCCCACCTTCCCAGAACCCACTGTGGTCCATCTACTCTTCACACATGGCAACCTCTGAGGCAGTGGTTTTGGAACTGGTGCTCTTGGGTGGGGAGGCCTCCTAGTCCTTGCCAGTTCAGCCTGGAGGTGGCATCCTCCTCCTCAGAGCTGACAGTTGCCTGCAAATAGGGCAGCAACACAGATTCCAGAATGTCTCCCAGAAAACTGCTTCCCACAGCCAGTGCATTGCACCACCCTGCATGTCCCTCTTCCTTATAATATACAATGAGTAATATATAAAATATATATATATTTTTGTGTGTACTTCCCTCTATGCACTGTGCTGGGTTATTAAGAATATAACAGTTCTGCCCCAAGGCCTGTTGAGAAGTGATGTCAGAACCTTGGCTATAAAGGAAATGCCACGCCTGAGGTGGGTGGGCTGAGGGAAGGGTGGGTGGGTAGGCCACAATCACTGGTGACTGTTAGAAACAATCAAATACACCATTGCTCCACCACCCTGGTGAGTACTGCCCTTTATAGTAAGTCAACCAACACCACAATTTACTAGACCACTGCTCCTACACAAACCACTCTACTGAGTCCAGGGATAAAAATGAACTCACTGCTCAGCCAGCAGGACACTTCTAAAATGTTGCACAAATATCCTTCCAAATCCTAGGTCTCAAGCACAGGAATCAAGCAACTTCAGCTGTATTTCACCCCCTCTGGTTATACATTTACTACACTTTAATGGAATCCTGCAATTCCCTTCTTAATGCCAATAAGAAAAAATGAAACTTTCTGTAGAAAGCGTAGCTTACCTTTCTAACAAGTCCCCAACAATATTATGTCTTACCAGGTTCCCAGTTCCTCGAATGCATTCTAGTTTGTTCTCTGCAGTACAGCAAGTTTCTCGGCCTCCAACAGAAACAGGCAAGTCTTTTCTGACTGGCTTCTCACTGTGTAGTTTGACTAAGACAGCTCAGTGATAAAAGCCCCACCCAGAATCAATTGATTGACTAGTGACACCTGTGATGTAAGCAGGCCTTTCAATGTAGACACTTTGCTAAGTCTGATTCTAATACACAACCCCTTTTCTGAAACCAGGGATAAACTCACTGCTCAGCCAGCAGGACACTTCTAAAATGTTGCACAAATATCCATCCAAATCCTAGGTCTCAAGCACAGGAATCAAGCAACTTCAGTTGTATTTCACCCCCTCTGGTTATACAATTACTACACTTTAATGGAATCCTGCAATCCTCTTCTTAATGCCAATAAGAAAAAATGAAACTTTCTGTAGAAAGTGTAGCTTACCTTCCAAACAAGTCCCCAACAATATTATGTCTTACCAGGTTCCCAGTTCCTCAAATGTGTTCTAGTTTGTTCTCTGCAGTATAGCAAGTTTCTCAGCCTCCAACAGAAGCAGGCAAGTCTTTTCAGCCACAGTGTGGCCCCACTGGTACCACACCCACCACCATCATGGACTCAAGGCACTGGCCAAACTGAGAGGGATGGGGTACACATGTTCACTGCTGCAACAACATGGGCATGTCTCCCACTGATGGTCACATGCCTGTGGGCACAGACACAGATACCACTGAGTGACAGCTGCTAACACATGGGCCTGCAAGTTGGCCATGGTGGACCAGCATACTATGCTGTTACTACCCTGAACTGTAGCAGCTTGAGTTGGAGAAGCTTTGTGCCATGAGGAAGAATACTGTGCAGGTGGGTCAGTTTGCTGTGGAGCTGGGGTGTGTACAGAGCAGGATAGGGGACATCCTTGAATGGAAGGCCATGCAGCAGACCATGCCTGCATGGTTGTCCTATGCACAGCCCTGCACACATACCCTCATGCACACACAAACACCCCACTAAGGAATGGAGAGGCACCGGCAGGGCAGACTACAGGCCCACAACATCACAGGATACACCCTGCACAGCCTGGCACTTGGAGCTGTGGGACACAGGGCTGACATGGCACTTTAGCACACACTCATCATCCCACAGGAGAAAGGCATAGTAGCCCCCCCACATACCACATCACACCTGACACATCTGTACATCACTGGTTCTCCCCAGGCAGTGGACCACTCAATTACCAGGTACACAGTGCAGTTGTACTCTCCAAGGATAAAGCACCACCTAGCCCATGCTCACATAGCACTGCAGCTCCACACCCCAGAGAGCACATCACCAACTAAATGCACCCCACACCAGTAGATGGTTTGTGTGCCTGACATAAAGTCCACTATCCCACTGCTGAATCCCTGCTACCTCTACATCTTCAGGCTCTCCACCATCACCATCCAACCAACCCTCATCTTGTAAGTCCTCCAGCAAGGGTATGCAGTGTTGTACAACCAAACTGTGTAGTATGGCACACGTGACAAACTCCTGGCACACCTTTGTAGGAATAGATGCTTTCTCTTTACTACCACCACTTCGTCTCTGAACTAATGGTTGATAATCTATACAATACACACCCAGTTGAGCTGGCAGGAGATGGGGATGCATAATTAGTATCCATACATTTTATAGGTTGGGGTACCCATCTAGGGCATTTAGGATGGGTAAACTAAGGTGGAATGCAGTAACAAAGGATGTTACCATAAAGAGCATTCATGCCTCCCCCCAGTGTTATATATAGGCCCTTTAGGGAGACTAAGACAGCCCTTTGTACTACCCCTACCCCGCTGTCTCCCACTATTAGATCACTCCTTTCCTGTATTAAATGTTTCCAACTTTCTCGAGTTGGGAGGTTCCCCCTTCCCCCTTCCCCAAATTAAACATGAGACAGTCCATTGGATTAATTCCCCCCTTCTTAAGCCTGAGAATAAGAAGCATCAATAGAGAAGAGTTTTTAGGTTAGAAGTATCCAGCAGTTGTAGGGAACAGGAGGTTCCTACTTTCCCATTATTTAACTGCATGATTCTCCATTAGGTTCCTTACTTGTCAGTGTTTACTGTGTCATAAATGAATGCTTTGTTTTGCTTTTTATGGTTTACTGTGTTCTTCAGAATCACTTGCATTAGCTAAATTTTGTAGGAAGAGAGTATGGATTGGAGTATTCTTAGGGGTTTGTCATCATATCCCCCTTTACTATGTTCCTGGGAAGAAAAGACTGCACAGCAACAAGGCTATCCTTTACAGGCTTTGTGCTTGGTGAGGGAACTCTTGTTGAAGACTGGAGGTGTGGGCTCCCATAACAAGGTAGATAAGGGCCAGCCCAGTGGCACTGAGGGTTGAGGTGATGGACGCCACACCTTGTGCAACACTGGTGACCTGAGTTTGGGAATGGGCTCAGGCTGCTGGGGGTTGGCAGGGGGAGGGAAGGGATTGAGCATCTGGAGGAGTGCTCTTCCTTCGAGGGGAGAGATCCAGGGACTACACCACTCCAGAGTGGCCCTTGACGGTAGTCAGGGGCAGCATAAGGAACAAGCAGTGCTGAAGAATGGTGGGGGCACAGCTGCAGCAGACATTGACATGTTGTGCCTTGGACATCATTGCACATCTGAGCTCCGAGGGCAACTTCTCAAAGAAAGCCCCTGCTCAGTCTGGGAGGTGATGAGGTCTCCAGTAGCAGACTCCCACATCTCCATCACTGGGCTGTCTCCCTGAAGGCTGGTCTGACCCCCCCCACTGGATGGACCCTCTAATTCTCAGAAAGGCCACCAGGTAGCTGAGGTGGGCCCTCCCCTTGGGGGTGATCTGGGGGGCTGGGAAGTCCAGTTGAGGGGTGCTAGAGGGGAAGTGGAGCTTCAAGCTGGAAAGTAAAGGAGTTTAGTTGAGAGAACACCTCTAAGAGATGCCCTGGCTGAGTAGGAGAATAAACAATAAAAGAAAAACAAGATAGGTAATACGTCACACAGATGGACCAATGCTGGTGGTTGGCAGATAATTATTGCCTGCTTACAAATTGATAAGGAGATTGCTGGGTTTGTGGCTATTTGTGCACTTGGTGATACATTCTCTTTGCAACACCACTCTATAACAGGTAAAAATGGGAGCTGACACAATTCAAATTACCTCCTGGAATGTCCAGGATATATATTTTCCAATTCAAAGAAAGTGAATTCTTACCTGCTTAAGAAAGAATTGGTGTGACATAGCTTTCCTTCAAGAAACCCATCTTTTTTTTTTTATAGCTGTTTGGTCCCTATCATCTCCTCCCACCAACTGGAGACAGGGACATACATATACAGTAGGTGTTTTTACAGGTTTTCTCCCCTAACCCTCTCTGAGGCCCCATCACACAGCTGTGTGAGTGTGTGGAGGCACGCTATGCATTCCATAGTGCCAGCTCAGCCCAGTTCACCTCCCATCTGTATTGCCACCCTCTCACCACCTACACTACCCACTGGACCACCACCAGTTAGGAGTGGAACTACAGGGGGTGCCAATCTACCCTCACCACCCTCAGGAGAGGAGAGCTGCCCATCGACATACTCAATCCTGCTCCACTCTCCCTCCCACTTTGGCACCCCGACGAACCGAGGGGTCATTCCTGAACCCGGGTTGCTGGCATAGCACTAGGTGTGGTGTCCAGCACCTCAACCCTCAGTACCACCAGGTCAGCATAAGAAACCCATCTTTTTGAAGTGGAAGCACAAAAGCTAACTTGGTAATGGGTAGGAACATGGTCAGTAGTTCTTACTCTAAAAAGGCAAGAGGGGTTACCATTTTGTTTCACCAAAAGCTCTTAATGCAAATCATAAAATCTGCCTTTTTCCCAGATGGGTAATAGCTAAAGTAATAGCTATGGTACTAATTAATTCTGAGTCATTGCTATTGGTCAATATCTATGGCCCTAATCAGGACTCTCCACATTTCTCCCATGACCTGGCCTAGCAAATTTCTACCCTGCTCCAACCAGAAGGCTTATTCTTGGGGGGGGGAACTTTAGTGAGGTTTGGGACCTCTTGTTAGATAGGTTGAGCGGTAGCTCTCTTCTGCCCACTAAAAGTAGGACAGTATTGAAGGCCATGGTCCTAGAGTTTAACTTGGTGGACCCATGGCGTATCCTACTCCCAGCGTCCGGGCACTTCATCTTTCACTCAGCTCCACATAATGCGAGCAGTCACTTGGAGTTTTTCCTTCTCCAGTGGCCATGGATGTAGGATGTGCAGCAGGCCTCCATTGACCCTATAATAATTTCAGCCAATTCCTGCACAAGTATAACCCCTCTAATAAGACCAGATGCTCCCAAGCCTTCCAGATGGCATATAGACACCTTTTACTTTCACGTAAAGACTTCCCAGGGTGGCTTCCGAAAGGAACTGACCTCTATTTTGATTGTGAAGTACAGAATTCATGGGGAGGCGCACTTAATTGAAGACAAACAAAAACTTGATCACAATTTCACTAACTGTTCAAAACAGTGTTACCTCTCCCATTCTCATTGACAAGGAGATGGAATAATTGTTTTAAAGTGCCATCTTTAGAAATTGCCTCAATTGAATGATAGATATGAATGATCTCAGCCTTTCACCACATCAGAAACCCATTCAGTCTACAAACCTCACAACCGTGTGCTATGACCCAGCATCTAGCAACCATGGAAAAAAGGTTCATAACAAAAAGGCACCCTGCAAAAAATTGTCTGCCTGCTTTGTTACAAAACCTGAAACACACATAGTTTTTAAAGCAGTGTTTATAGAATGGTGCTGCCTGTTTTACTTGTGAAAACCATTGCACATGATCTTTACAACTGGGCAGACTGGTTGGGCCAAGCAGTCCTTATCTGCCGTCAAATTCTATGTTTCTACGTTTCTATGTGCAGCTTCGGAGAAACATGCCATATAAGCTTGCTGATAGGGAGTACTAGACTTTGAGTTCCTGAGGTGACATCAGCAGGAGCTCTTCACTAAAACAGGTTTTTTTGAACAGGTAGTGAAAACAGGGTTACAAAATAGCTCATAACTTTATAATGAAGTAACGCAGAAATCTAGTTTTTGATATGAAATTTACTGGGAATATGCTTATTCTAATTCTGCAAAGTAACACTTTTGTCCAGTGTGGTATCAGTTACTCTTTAGTGCCTGTTTTAAGCTCACAGTTTAAACACTGGGACAGTGTCAAAATCTCAAGGTATGTTCTTTAAAACAAGTGTTAATCACTTATTTGTATTGCCATGAAACATACAAATCTCCAGGCTATTGTCACTTAAAGGGACACTGTCAATCCCCTTAGGCCTCAAAGTGTCCCTTGTTTGAAAAACACACATTATGATTGCTAACATTCTGTAAAGACTGCTGATGTAGCTAGTAGCTTGATTCTTGATTCTTGATTCTGTTTTCCTTTTAAAAAGTGAAAAACAGGTTGGTGCCACCACATAAAAACTGATGTGTTTACATTCCTTGATCAACTCTCACTGCATCTTTCCCAGACTTAAGAACACCCCCAGCACAGTCTAGCCACTCATGATGCAGTGGGAGTTTAGATGGCTACTGCCTCATGAGTGACTGCACCGTCTGGGGGTGCTTCTAATGTTTAGGAAATATTCAAGAAGAATAGATTCAGGATTTGAAATAAAATGTTGTTTATTCATATACATTACCATGCATTTCAGGTCTCCTAAACAAGGAGACAGACAAAACAAACAGTAACATTAATGAATTTTAGAGAAGGTAAGCAATCATAAAATATGGGTTTTTAACTAGAAATAATAAGATGCAAAACAGGTTGATAGTGTCCCTTTAAGCCACCACTATGAAGTTTTAACTGTGTAATGTCCATCGCTTTTCCAACTAGTGCGCAATTTTTTTCGACCTTTTAACCAAATATCTCTTTTGATTGCAGTGATTCACCTGAAGTATCTATAGGCACTTTATGGGATGCCTTTAAGGAATACATCAAAGGGTACATCATTAGTCATATGGTGCACAGCAAAAAACAGGGAGACCGAGAACTCACAAATTTAGAGCAGGTCTTAAAAGATAAGGAAAAGGTGTACAACTCACTTCCCAACCACTCACTTCAGTTGCAGTGGGAAATTATGTTGTCGAAATACAAAATTAAGACCTTGACTTTCAATGAGGCCCATAAAGTAGTGGTAAGAACCTCTCATAAATATTGGAAATCATGGAAGAGGGCAAGAAGGCTTTTAGCATATAGAGTTAGAACTGCTGTAGGCAACAAACCAGGCGCATCACCTCGCTACACCAAACATCAGGCCAAGTTCTTAGTAATTCTTCTAAATTGCATCAGCCTTTCATGACTTCGATGCAAAGCCATATGAATCTTGGGGGGGGGGGGGGATACCTCCTTACAGTCCCCAGTCCTACTCTCTGAAATCCAAGCCATAATAAAAATGCTGCCCAAGAAGAAAACTCCTGGCCCAGATGGCTTACCAGCAGAATTTTATCAGGCCTTAATGTCGCAAGTGGATAAGCACTGGTGGTGTTCCAAGAGTCCTTCCAAAGGAGATTTTTTCCTGACTCCATGTCGGAGGGATTGATTATCCTTCTTCCCAAGTTTGACAAAGACCCCCAGCTGGTAGCCAACTATAGAACAATATCCTTGCTTAATATGGATATTAAGATATTGACTAAAATATTAGCCAATCACCTAAGTGTTTTGCTTCTGAGTATCAATGATCAACACCAAACTGGATTTGTAAAGGGCAGGTTGGTCATGGATAACATCAGAGCAGTACTGGATGCAACGTGGGTGGCAGCCCAGTTAGACAACCCAAGTGTGCATACCACTATTGATACAGACACGGCATCGAGTTCTATGTAGTGGGTTTATCTCTAGCAGGTAATGGCAAACATGGGTATGGGGAAATATTCATTTTGTGGGTCCAAACTTTCTATGCCTCCCCAACAGCAAGAACTGCAACAAATGATGTAATCTCAGCCCCAGACCTGCTGTGAAGGGGTACACACCAGGGTTACCCCCTCTCCCAACTATTATTCCTCCTGGCAACGGAACATCTCCTCTGTAAATTGAGGCATAGTCCACAGATTACCGGTGTCACTTGTGGGCTGAGGCAGGCTAAAACCCTAGCTTTTGCAGATGATTTGCTTCTTGCTTTATTTAAGCCAGAGGTATTGCTACCTGCAGCCCTCTCCATTTTGAATAACTTCAAGTCCTTATCTGGTCTTAAGGTAAACTGGGCCAAGACTGAAGTTCCTTCCACTAAATTGGGTTATGTAGGAGTTCTGTGCCACCAGTCTGGGTTTCAAAGGGCAAAATCATAAAATTAAGTACTTAGGCACCTGGATCACAGCAAGCCAAAAAGACCTAATAGAGCTTCATTTTTTACCCTTATTGTCAGCCTTGATATCGGATTTCCATAGGTGGCACAAACTCTGTCATTTGGTGGCCAGACAGCAGTTTATAAAATGACGCCCTTTCCCAAAATCTTATTATTGCTAAATAGCCTCCCACTGCCTATCCCAATGGCTACATTTCAGCATATGGAGAAATGTTTTGCCTCATTCCTGTGGGAAGGGAAGAAACCCTGTTTCAGTGTGCAAAATCTGAGGGCCCTGGACACTAGAGGAGGATGGGAAGTACCCTGGCTTTGGACATACCACCAAGTGGCTGCTATTCATCAAAAACTTTCTTGGTTGGAGGACCGAGGGCCTAAACACCAAGTGTGGCTTCTGTTGGGAAAGAGTCTTCACTTTGGTCCCCCCAGGTTCCATATTCTCCTAATCATTCCTACAGGTCCCCTGTAGCACAGTTTGCCAATCTGACCTGACGAACACTAATTAAACATCACAATTGGAAAAACAACACCCTAGGTAAATGGAACCCATATGGCAAAATCCCAACCTCACTATAGAAAGGTGTCCAGTACACTGGGCCTCCTGGGCAGCTAAAGGGATATTAACAGTGGCACATCTAAGGCACCCTCGGACCAGGCAATTGTTCTCATTTGAGGAATTCTCTGATAAATTCTTCCTGCATAGAACAGATTTTTGGAAATATCTCCAGATCAGATCAGCTTTCTTTGCTAGGTTCTAGGTCTCGCCTGTGGAAGCATAGGACCTTTTGCCAGGGAGTCAGAGGGAGAATTTCTGCATATTTTCTCTCCCACTCTGTACCCCACCCAACACTGTAAGCAGGCCTGGGAGAGAGAACTCCAGATTATCATACCTGATGAGGTCTGGGGCATGTTACTGAGCCAAGCACACACTGTATTCAGAGTCATGATATACCCACTAATTCAGAAAAAGGTTCTTCACAGGTGGTAACATACTCCTGACCTACTTCAACAAATGAACCTAATGTCCACAAATATTTGCTGGCACTGCCTTAAGAGCCTAGGCACAATCACTCATATTCTGTGATCTTGTCCATCTTTATCTGCTTACTGCTCGAGGGTCATACAGTTCTGCAACTTAGTAGCACAGAGATAGCTACCAGTGGACTCATTTAGCTAGGTTCTAGGAGGGCTAGGCCTTAACTAGGCACTACCATGGACCCAAAGGAAGTGGTTGGTCCCTGCTGCACAGGAAGCAGTTAAACAGATTTTGCTAAAATGGAGATCAGGCATCCCCCCATCCATTATGGATTGGCTGTCGGAGTTATTGAAACTAGCAGACTATGAGAGATTGATAACTTTCCAGGGTTAACATGGATCTGTACAGTGTAGTGTGGGGTCCCACTCTCCAGTGCAGTCAAGTGGTTTGACCTCAAGTAATTAACATTACCACTCTACTTTCATACTATACCTTGAAGTACAGTAGAGCTGTTTAGATTTCTCTAGTAATAACTGAGTTCACAAACATAATTTTTTCTAGGATTTTCTAGGTTTGTTCTTTTCAGGATTTCTCTAAAATGGTGTATTTGTTGAGGGAGGTTACCATTATTCATTGACATCAAAGATTTGTTGGTTATTCCTGTATTAATTCATTACTCCTTTGCTATTTTAATCTATTTATCTTTCCTTTTAAGTTTCTACTTTTGTGTTAGAGTTGTAAGTGTAAATTTAAAAGAGTGTTGTGTATTTGTTTTAAATGTCAACTTTACTATCATGTTATTACTGAAGTTCAGTAAAAATTTTATTTAAAAAAAAATGAAAGCATCTTGGCAGTACTTTGCAAGCACATTGGTGATGACACTGTCAGCATCACAGGTCACGTGCATGTTGATGCTACGGAAGCCTTTCCTGTTATAAATTACAATATGCCTCTCATTCTGTTTAGGAGACAGTAGTGCCACTTGTGTATAGTCGGGTGCCCAAGACCATTAGGGAACCAATGCAGAGCATGGAACCCCACCTTTGTAGCTCACATAGATAGTTGCATGGAAGGGAAGGATACAGGTTAGCAGAGTCAGCCATGATGCAGTGCAATAACTTGGACTGACATGCCACAAAATACTGTAGGACAAAAAGGCTCAATTGCCATTGAACTATAATGTTCCTTTCAGTATACTCCAGCATATTGTGATATACTGCAGTACTACTGTAGTGACTTTATTTGTTTGACTTACAAGCCTTTACAAAGTTTTAAACTTTTTACAAATTTGATTAAAATGCACAATGTTGCTTCATATGTGTCAACAGCAAATAAATGCACCAATAAATATATAAACAAAAATATGTAGACAGAAACAAGATAAAATACTTTCATTTCATTAACACAATATATCAGTATTGCCATAACCCTCAGACCTTTTTCCTATATATGGTCTAGGCATGCAATAATACCCTACCGCCCTGGAACATAATGAGGCCTGATGCCACAGGTGAAAGGCCTTTAACCTCTGAAGGTCCGTTATTGCCCATATCACCCAATTCTGTCGAGTATTATTGCACTTAGAAATGGGCTATATGTTAAAGTTTTTGTAATATTAAGGAATTAAAAATATATATAAAAAGACTAAAAATTAAAGTTAATTTGTTAGTAAGTAGTCCCTCTACTGGTATACTTACCAATAGTTACCAGTAGAAGGCAGTGCAGTGTTTCACTCTAGTTTCTTACAGGCATAGAAATCATTTGCAGTATGTCACTCCTTGGCTCTTGAAATAGTGCCCTCCCAGCTCCCTTGAATTATTTCATTTTTGTTTTTTTTTATTGTTGATTTGTTTGTCAGAGCGCTGGCTAACCTTCATTTATGATTACTATTAGAACTACTAGTGACTGGGGGGTAGCTCCAAAGTAACAATCGGGAAAATGGAGTGTAGAAGATACAAGTAATGTCACTGCTACCAGAATGTGATTCACATTCATGTTAACAGGAAAAAAAGAAAGAAACAGATCTGTTTATGTTTTCCAGGAGTCAAGTGTAGTCAGGTTGAGTCAGGAACAAGAACCATTGAGTACAAGTAATGCTGAGTATGCAAAGTGCTAGCAATACTAACTGTTGTATTTCTATAACAGAAGTCAGAGAGAAGTGATAGAGTTTGCAGGGTGTTCTTGTAATGGAGACTTTTTTTTATGAAGGCTATTAAATGGGGGTATTGTTGGGAGCGGAGGTGTCACAATAACATAAAGAATGTGTGCCCCTTCATTTACCAAATGAGATGCAGATTCATTTCAGGAGCAAGTGGGTGGTCAGCTGGAAGAGGAAGGAGTGAGAGTGCCATCGTCTGTTTGAGAATCGTGCTATGGAGAATGAGGGAGCATGGGTACTGAAAAGAAAAAAAACAAATAGGGAGAAATGAGCTCAGCAGAAGTTGTGTGTGATTTTGTCAGACAGCTGCCACTGAAGTACAGAGCATTGGAGGGCTAGTATCTCTTGCTAAGTGAGAGAATAAAATGATGGGAATGTCAAATTAAATTGGGTACTTTTGAACAATAGAGAAGCAGGGTTGGTACAAGGATAACCTGAATGAGTGAAGGGACACTTGTGCCAGAACTTTTTATTTGCTGGGCATCTCTTGAAAGCTAATGTACCCCCCTGGCTGAGGTACCAGCCAATCAGAGCCCAGCAAATAAAAAGCCAATTTTTTAAACTATTTTAGTTTTTATTTTCTTTATCTTTGAAATTGCCAGAAAGTATATTGCCAGCCTTATGATTGTATCATCATCGTTTGTATACAGTATGATATTAGCTAGCATTGTTTCCACTAACAAGTGTTGATGGGGACCTATAATGGGTTCCATGTCAAGACAGTGAAAATAATTGGGTGACTCACAAAACAGCGAGTGCACCCTGCTGAAATCCAGTTCGGCACATAACAACAAATGCCGAACACCAACTCGCTGAACTTTTAAATCAATGTTTGATGTGGGGGGCTATGCCCCGGCACCCCCCTTTAAAACGGGACAAGGCCTCTGCACCCCCCCATACTTGAATAATCACCTCAGAGGGGGAGGGTGGACACTGGAGGAAAAAAGATGGACTGAGGACAGCAATACTTCACAAAATAAAAACAAGCACCTGCAAAAAAAAAAAAAAAGAAAAGAAACCGTACCTCGGTACAGTTCCAAACCCAGGACCACCAGCACTGCAGTCCATGTCCCTACCCTCTACACTAAGTGGGTAGCTCAGCCAAGTGGTGCTCCACTAACCCATTTAGCCCATCCCACTACTCCCTCCCTTTAATTGCTATTCCCTTCCCTTGCCGTTGTTCCTGTCCTTCCTCGCTATTCCCTTCCCACGCTATTCATTTCCTATCGCTGATCTTGAAAGCAACCAAACTGAAGTGCTCATTTGTGAGTCACTGAATTTGGTTTGATATTATCATGGGATACCCCTATAAAGAGTGCAAACCAATATCTATAGGTTTTATCATAGCATGGGCAATGCCATAGTACATGGAGAAGATCTTCTTTACCTCGATGAGAGCAGGAACAATTTGGGGAATTAGACTTATGCTTTCCATATCTACCTAATAGTATGTTACTTTGAAAGATTTCAAATTTGTAATGTGTATAGTTTTTCCTCAATATTGGATCTATAAGAACAGTATGATAAGGCTTAAATTCAGAAGTGTAGTTGTTTTTTGCATACCATGGTGAATATTTAGAACTTTCAATAGCTAATAAATCCTTTTGTATCCAATAATTCTTTACTTTGTTTTTTATGTATTTTTGTATTGCACACTGAGCTTGATATTTTTATTTAAATATTGTAAAAGTATCTGAAGATCATATTTCTTTAATAAAGCTAGGATTGTATTATACCAGTTTGATGTCTGACAACCAAGAAGAGACCATTTCTGTTTTTATTCTAGACACTTGTGTTCAATATGTCTGAGTCACATCTTATTAATTGTAACCAAAAATTTAATTTTCTAGAATCCATAATTTAATTGATATTTCCCATGCCCAGTTCTGCTCGTATATAAATTACTGGGCATGTATGCCCATGCACCAACAATTTCCTCTAAAGTTTGTGTATTGGAATCATTAAGCTTTCTGTCTTGGTTGTATCCTAGATTTCTGCTCCATATACTAATTGAGCTAAATATTTTGCACATATTGCATCCACTAATCATTTCATAGTTAGGTCCCCATAGAGACAATTAAATCTACCTAATGCTGTTGCATATTTTTTGCTGTCAAATTCATTTTTTATATATGGTTTTTCCAGATTACTACTGAATGATATGTTGAGCCCAGATATGTAACTGCTGATGTTAGTTTTATTTGCCCTAATTTCCAGGATCCCTTAGAGTTGCAGTTTCCAAAGACCATAACCTGAGTTTTGGTTAAACTAATTTATAGTTTTAATCTTTTTGTTTGTTCCTTCATGACTCTAAATTAGTTGCCTGTTGGTTTCTGGTTCCTACAACCTCGCAGAAACCATATTTATTTCCTAGGGGATGCAATGATTATGATCTGCCCTCCCCTGGCTGATACTAGTATCTACGACTTCAATCATGTATAGGGAAGAATGTACTTTGTATAATTATTGCTTGACATAGTATTTACCTGTTCCCCACTAGTGCAATGGAATGTTTATAATGTACCTTACACATGTAAATCTGTATTCCTAAATTCTATTTTTTGTGTAACATATGTATGTCTATCCTTTATGACTAACTGCAGGTCCACCTTGCAAATGAGCTTGCTCAATGGTGATCGCCTGGATAAATAAAGATTTGATTTGATTTGATTTGATTCAGAAGGTCAAGCTTTTTTGCAGACCACTCCTAGTTAGTGTCAAGAAGATGATGTCATCTGCATAGGCCAGAACTGGACCTATACAAACATGAATTTTTGGAGAATCAGACTGTGTTTGAGCTATTGTTTCATCAAGGTTTCTATATATAGAAACAAAAAAGTGTTGGTGCTAATAAGCATACTTGATGTACTCCTTGGTTGATAGATATACTGTATAGCTGAGGTGAGACATCCATTAGAGCCATAGCGAACCTTGGCCCGGTATTACTGTGTTACACCCTGGCTGGTTCCACTGTATATAGGTGTCCACATGGTGGACAAGTGTGTCTGTCACCTGGTGAAGGGCACAGAACACTATGGTCTGACTGATACCTATTACATCATCTGCCACCCTCTGGAATAAGCTGGTGGCATAGTATGTCATGGCACAGAGTAGCTTTTGCTCCATGATCAGTGCATGAGACTGTCTTATGGTTGGTGCAATGTCAGACTGTGCCGGGCTACACAGGTCTCGAATGGCAACATGGTCCAGGTGAAACTGCCAGATGCACTGCATAGGAGCTAGAGTGGCTGCCTGTAGGCATGGCAGGTACACCAGTGGCCTCTGGTGGTGGTCATGGTCCTGCTCCCACCACAGCTCATCCCCCAACAGAAGTATGCTCAGCAGCTGTGACAGGAACATCCTGCACAATACCAATAGCATTGCACAGGCAGCAGTCTGTGGGCTATCCCTGCATGTGCTGCTTGTACAACAGTGGCCTATGATGGTGGGCACATTCCTGCTCCCACTGCAGCTCATGCTCCATAAAGAGTATGTCCCACAAATATGAAGGAAACATCCTGCACATTGCCATCAGTGTTGCACAGGTAGTAGTCTGTGGGCTATCTGGAAATCATGCCTGCAATGTATCCCCCCTTATGTACCCATGGGATGTATGTGTGGGACAGGGGTTTCCTGCCCACAACACCCACATTGAAGTCTGTATCTCCACCAAAAGGCATGGGTTGTACACCCCTAGGGATGTTGCAGTCATGTGGACAATAGCTGGCAGGAAACTAGGTGATGGAGGGAGCTTGGAGAGGTGATGTGAGCAGTGGCTCTGTATGCCACCATCCATCATAATTCTGAGTATTTGACTTGCCCCATAGTCTATGGAGGGCCAGCATGATGTCCTACCAGGACAATATGGGATGGTTTGGGGCTGTCATATGGCTGCTGCAGGTGAGCACCATCCTGGGGGATGGGTTTCAGCTATGTGCAGTACAGGGATGTTCAGCTTACTATCCCTGTACAGGGCCATCATGGAAGGCCAATGAGGCTGACACTGCAGCTGGAGAAGGAGCATGCTGCCAGCATGATTGTGGTGGTGGCCAGAAGGGCCTGGACACAGATGTGGCTGCCAAAGAGCTTGTGGTGGGAGGACCATGCATAGATGGATAACTATATGGCAGTGTCAGTGGCTCAGTAGGTAGCACACTCGCCTCTGAGGCCAGGAGATCAGAGGACTGTGGGTTTAGTTCCCACATCTGGCACTTGGGTTAATATCCCAGTATTGACACTGTAGTGCAGCATGAGAGGGGTGCTGCACTTCTGAGGTGCTGTCTTTCGGATGAGACATTAAACCAAGGTCCCATCTGCCTAGATTGGTGGTAGTTCAGGTGGATGTTAAAGATCCTATGGCACTTATCGAAAAGAGTAGAGGAAAGTTTTATTGAGACAAAAATCTTACAATACTACACAAAGCATAATACAAAACAAAGGAAACACAGGATAAGTATTATACAATCATTCAGGTAACTGCAAAATCAGAGTCAGTGATCCAAGGAAGAGTTTTCCAAAGTTCCAAAAGTGTCGTATCTGAGTATAGAGTACGTTCATGCTCATCAATTTCTTTTAAATCTTGTACAATCTTTTTTTTGAGCTCCAAATAGGAGCAGTCCTTTTGCTGTAAAGAAAACATGCAACGCACCATCCAAATATTCCATTTAATGCAGACAAAAACAAGGTTTAAAGTGTCCTGGTGCCATTTTAACCACTGGGGAGAAAAAAACCCGTATACAAGATTCAAATAAGTAACCGACTGAAGCATCCCATGCCTGTGCCAAAAAGGACCACCAATTTTTGATAAAGGAACAGTCGAAAAATAAATGAGGGATAGTTTCAAGTTCTGTAATACATAACAAGCGAGAACACATTCTATCTTTGGACTGCTTATGTTTATGATTTGATTTTACATTAATCTTTTCATGGCATGAAAGCCAATGAAAATCCCACATTTTGGCTGGAACCCTCTTACATTTTCACAATAACAAAAAGGAAGGGAGGTGTTGACCAGGACACTTATCGAAGGGTACTGATACAGCACAAACCGTCAGGAGTAATTTCTTATATAAAACTTTATGGGAATGATTTAATAACATCTGAACAGACACCTTCCATTGTTTGAGATGTAAAAACATGTTTTAAGTAAGTCGGTATACCAACAGTTTGTCTTAACACAGTTAAGGAATTAGTTTCCCATTGATGAAACCAAGAGTCATAAAACCAAGGTTCCCACCCCCTTTGGGCATGAATCAATAAAGGCCTAAGGTTTGCAGTGAAAAAAATACAAGAAAAAAATAGCAAAGGGTTAACCATACAAACGTCACCCTCAGGGATAGGTAAATAAGTGATATTCTGCTTTATCGGGTTTAACCTACTCCCAAAGAGCCTGAAAAACAGGCTAAAGACAGAAGTTTCTAGCTGTCATGGAATAGGGAATACATAACTCAGAAAAGGAAAGTAGAGATCAAATAGTTTTAATTAAGAAAACACGTTTTTTTTCCTATCTGCCCCGGTTCCAGGAGGCCACCTAAGTTTACCTTGTTGCAGTTTAACATTCCAGTTAAACAAATCTGAGTCCTGTGTCCCAAAAAAATTCTAAATGCTAATAGGGCCCTCAACTAAACGTAATGGGCCAATACGGTCCGAGGGGCAGGTTGCTGAACCAACCTGAATAACCAAACTTTTAGTGTAATTTAAAACAGCACCAGAGAAGTTTCCAAAAATAGAGCACTCATGGAGAGAATGAACCACTGAGGCAGCATCAGCTACAAGAAAACAAACATCATCTGCATATGCGATCACCTTATAAGGCAAGCATAAGGCACAACTAGAAATAGACTGAACCTGAGAATTAGTATTTAGCCGACGGAGCAAAACATCAAGAAAAAATACATATAACAATGGGCTTAAAGGACAGCCCTGATGAACCCCCCGTTTTATGGGGATCATGGGCCCTATCCAACCATTCACTACAGGCACAACAGTTGCCGTTCTATAGAAAGCACGAATCCAGCATACCATAACATCAGGTACATGAAGAAAACAAAGTGCTTCCCATAAAAAATCATGCCTAACCGAATCAAAAGCAGTCTTCTGATCTACGGAAACAACAAGTCCCGAAGCCAGACCTGCATAGCCATGAGAAAATAATTCTCGTAAGAGGATCAAATGATCAGAAATTCTCCTTTGAGGCACAGAACAGGATTGGGCGGGATGCAAAACCACCTCCGCTATCCTCACCAAACGCTTCACAATAATTTTCGTTAAGAGCTTAAAGTCAGTGTTCAACATACATAAAGGTCACCAGTTCTTTAGAGAATGGATATCACCTTTCTGTTTATAAATGTAAATCAAAGTACCCTTAGCAAATTCCAAAGGGAGAGATTCACATGTTAACAGAGAATTAAACACAGATGTAAGTTCTGAGGCTAAATGGTCACCCAGCACCTTATATAAGCCAGCAGGGAGACCATCCGGACCAGGAGTTCTCTGTACAGGTAATGAAGAAATAGCCAGTGTCAAATCCTGCTCCGTGATAGGATAACAAGCCTGGTCCTGACATAGCTGTGAGGGAGCTAGAATATCAAGGTCACTATACAAAGTCGCACTGTTACCAGCCACAGCAGGGAGGGAAGAAAAAAGGGCTGTAGTGTACTTTGTTACAATATGACAAATCTCAGTTTGTGAGGAACATAAGGTCCCTTCTGAATTTAGAAGACACGTCATATTTTTTCGGGTGGACTGACGGGAATTATATTCAAAAGGACAAATAACATCACGTGTTCCAACAGTACAGAATTTATGTTGGTTATAAAGTTGTTGTGATTGCCGTAATTGGAAAGTCAACATATCATTCTGTAGGACTTTTATTTGTTGAGTAAGGTCTTGCCCTGTCGTGTATGCTATGGTTAATAATGACTGAAAATGTACCCTCTTCTGCAAATAGTCTAGGTATTCCCTCCTACATTTTAAACGACTGTAAGTTTTTAAAAAAGTGACCAGATCATGTTTCGTGTCTAACCACCACTGAACAGGATTTTCATAACAAATAAAAACAGATTTACGGGCTTGTATGAAGGACAGGAGGGGCTGCATTAACATTGGAATCTGCAACAAAGATGTATTGAATTTCCAAATACCTGGACCTTTACAGGAAGAGACAACAGAACCAAAACCAACAGAAAGCAGCTTATGATCAGAAAACTCAACCGCTGAACTTTGGCAGAAATAATTGGTTCTGTAGGAGAGAAAACACATAATCAATACGTGGTTAGTTTACCTTTGGAAGGTAGGGGTGTTGTGTAGTAAAGGAGAGATAAGAGTCCGTTATGGGCGACTCGAACCAATTTACCCAATTGTGGAATCACAAAACAGTTTCTTTGTAGCAGCAAAGGAGCTCTTATCCTGAAGACTCAGGCCACAATTAAAGTCACCAGCAAACAATACCTGAAAGGAAGTATGCAAATAAGGACGAAGCAAAGCAAATAAAGCTATGCATTCAGTTTTGATTTGAGGGACATAAATGTTTATCACCCAGTAAGGACAGGACCCAATAACAAAATCTATAATAAGCGCCCTACCAGGGGTTACATCAAACAATTTTAGCAAACGGAAGTCTGGGATATTAATTAATATTCCCAGTACCGAACAAGAATCCTGACCAATCTACCAAAAAGAAGGACCCAGTAACCAGTCCTGTTGTGCTTGTCGGATGTCATGTGTATTATGAAGTCTTGTATCCTGTAATAAAATTAAACCCAAAGGCAAAAGCCGTAGAAAGGAAAAAATCAATCTCCTTTAGCTATACGCTATACTATTTACATTAATAGTATGGCAAACAAAGTGAAACATAGCAACAATAAAAAGGAAAACAGACAAAAAATACATTTTACAATTTCCTTTTCCCAACCACCTTCTTCCCTTTAAGTTTTACTCTGGCCTTTCGCTTCTGAGAAAGGCCAGTGCCAAGTTGCAACTCAGGGTCAGTGGTACCGTCAGGGAGAGAAGAAGCTATGGAGGAAGAGTCCGACTCACCTCCAGTATCATCAGAAAGGGGTTGGAGAAGTTCAAAAGAATTAGATAAGGGCACTGGGGGAGGTTCCGGACCACCACAGGAGATGGTAGTACCCGAGGGTTATTTCTCTGTGACCTTCTACGTATGACATTTGCGAGCACTCGGGGGGGGGGCATAGTACTTGGACCTGGGACCGGGTCCAGAACAGGAAAATTAGACTGGGCAGGATCAGGGACAGGAGAAATCTCAGGCAAGGGGTCATCCATGAAGGAAACCATCTGAGGTACGACCTCAGAGGATACAACAGGCACTGAAGCCTGCAGTAAGGGCTGGGCTGCCCTAGGGGAAGGTACAGCCAAGGTGGTCTGGAGATGGGCCTTCTGCATCTGTGTAATAATAAAGCACTGGTCCACACCACCATCATGAAATTCCTGGTTATGTGCAGCCCATTTACAATTCTGAAAGGTGTGCCCCTGTTCATCACATAGGTTACATCTATATTCAAACAGTGTGCCCCTACATGGCCCAATTCCCCACAGACATTGCATTTCATTTTATTACATACATTACTAAGATGTGCAGGGTCACCACACCGATAGCAAGCCTTTGGCTGACCCGGGTAGAACAAGACCCCCCCATCTCAGCCTATGAAAAAAGAGTTAGGCAGATGTACAACCCCAGAATCATTAGATTGTAACAAGACTTTAAACTTCCAGCCCCCAGTCCAAATGTTCTCGGTATCCAAAATGGCTTCAGGCTGTCCCTAGACGTCACAATCCTGTTTCAGCCAATACATAACATCCTCCAGCTCAACTCCCTCATTACAAAACAGAATAGTGATCACCTTAAAAGTGGGTTTAGAAAGAGGAATAGCCTGAAATGGGGTCCATAATGCAGTAGTCCGCAGAGAATTATACTTCGACCAAAAACGCTCCAGTCCCCTAGATGTTTGGAAACTAATGTCAAACATGGTTTCACCAGAGATATGAATTAACGCATATATTTTGTGGGAAAAAATTTTTTAAAGAATCCTTTAGCAGCGTATGTGCCACATAGACCCGATCAGGTGGCTCAGGTAACCCCCCCCCCGATATGCCAAGCGAACAGCATTGTGTCTCTTAGCAGCCTGGATTGGAAATTTAAAGAAAGAAGAATATGAGCGGCTCGGTCCCAAAATTTTGGGGGGGGGGGTGCTGTGGTGGTGCAGGAGCCAGAGCTGCTACAGAAATAGTAGAAACAGGAATCTGAGGTGGAGAACCCTTCAGATAATCCAACACAGGGTTCTGTGTAAACTCCAGTTCATGAGGAAGACACAAGGGGTCAGTAGTGACTTTTGAAGCACCTATCTTGCTCTGTAGCTCTGGAAAATCTTCAGGGCGGGGGGACCGAATTGGAGACGGACCAGACTTCCAACTTCCTGGGACAGTACCCTGGACCCAGCCAGCACCGATTCAACAGTCCAGGTAGGTTCTTTATTAATATTTACTGTAGATGATTCTTGTACATGTAGGGAGCTCTGTGATGAAATAGAAGCAGGTAGTGAAAAGGAAAATGAATCTGTTTGTACTGCAGGTGGCAGGGGAGCAGGCAGTAGAGCTTCAGCTCCTGATGCACTAGTCAGGTCAGAGCCTGTCACAGCAACAGGCAGTAAAGGAGACAAGTCAGGAGAATCTTCAAAAACTTTCACCTGAGTGGAATATGCATCTGTGCTGTCGGCTCTCAGGCATTGCATATCTCTGTGCATTTTCAGTTTTGCACTAGCAAAATGGCGCTCCGCCGTTGCAAAACGCTCCTGGATCTCTTGTGTTGTCAAACAGTGGTTTTCAGAATCAGATGAAGTAAAATCCTCCAGTAAGTCGACGGTAGGCATGCAGGTCAGCAAGTCAGTTCCATAAGAAGTAAGCAGAGGGCTAGGTATAGCAGCCTTAATATGAGCAGCAGAACTTAAAGTTGAAGTAGGAACAGCAACAGGAAAAACATCAGTTGTTAGCATCGTGGTCTCCATTTGTTCAGAGGTAGAAGCAGAGACCAAATCTCCCACCTCCATAGCTCCCTCCTCAGAAGGCAAGGGTGCATCCACCATCTTGGACAGAGGTTCCCCCTCTGAAGAGTAGGGGAATTTCCCCAGTGTCCTGGCCAAATTTCCCTCTGTCACTAAAAATACCACCAACAGCTTAATCTGGTTCAAGGTCAGTTGGCATTCATCTGTATCCCCTCCCCCGGGTCGTGCCTGAAAATAGGCAGGATTTGTCTAGTGCACTTACCTGGTCAACAAAAACTAACTAAATAAATAAATAAATATATGATCCTGTGTTGGTTTGCAGAGCCATCCCAGCTAAGTGGGTCTGTGTTTGTTTTGGGATAGTATGACCTCCTACAGGATATTGTGTGCTAAATGGGGGAGGGGACTCGGTACTTGTGGAAAAGCACGTTCTTCCACAGGTAGCCTGTAGCACCACTCAGGGGTCATTTCATTGATTGTCGCATAGGGGGCCAATTGGTAGCCTCCCTGCAACTATGAGCATGATGGCCCTGGCTCTGTAGTCAGCACTGCTACCCTCGTTCTCATTGCATGCCAAGGTGCAGTTCTGACACAGTGTTCCCCCGTATCTGTCATTTCAGGCTTTTGAAGGGCCCTAATGCAAGCTTTACTTTTAGAGCAGGTGACCCATTTAGACCAGACACTGTGACACTACCATCCTCAGGCCCATCCAGGGGAGCAGCGAGGACTCAGATGATGTGGAGCTCCAGGGGGTCAAGGTGGTATAGCCCACCCTCCCAGGCCAGGACTGAGTGTTGACTGTGTGGACATTGTTGCTTTGCCACAGGAAGTTGCTGTCTGGTGAGCGGGCAATCTGTGGACTATAAACAAGATGTGCTGGACCTAGTGTATGTCATGACACCCCATGTAACATGACCCACTGAGGGTTGGTGGATCATTTGTTGACAGCAGGCTGCATGCCACCTGGAATGGTGCTTGGTGGGGGTCCTCACTCAGCCATAGGGTGCCTGGGAATGGCAATATCAGTGTCCTGTCACTGTAGCAGGCACTGTTGGTTGTGTTGCCCATTGCACTTCTGTGTTCACACCTGTGTGGTGACTCATTGTGAATTGTGCCATGAATAAATGGCTTGCATTGTACTATGCTATGTATATGTGGTCTGTGAAGGTTCATTACCTGGGGGGCTTGGGTGTCTATGCCTTTAGTACATCATCACTATGCCTGGTGGGCACCATGGCAGGCATGTGTGGGCATGTGGTCTTGGTTGGGGGTGCTATAGAGGGTTGGGCCATGCGCCTTTGTCTTTGTTACAGGTGGGAGGCTGGCTCTATGTTGTTTTTTTATGATTACAGCAGTGGTCTACCTGGTGTAAGTGTTCTGCAGGCTGTGCACATTCCTTTTCAGTGTAACCTGCATTGTACATGAGCAGTTCACTGAATGTGCAAGGCGTATCCATCTGGCATGCCCCCACATGCATCTATGTGGCCCCGAGCTGTGGTATACACATGGTGTGTGTACACATGGTGTTTCTTAAATATAGCAGGGCAACCAATCAAAATGCAATGTAACGCTTAGTGCAATTAATGAGTATAACAATCCATTATGAAATGCAAATTTAATAAACAAGATGCTAAAAACTAGGCACAAGCTTATAATCCAGTTCACAGAGAAATACATAAATTCATTTGATTTGGTGTGCTAAGCATATTCCATAAACCCTGCTTTCCCTGAATTTAATGTAAACATAGAAAATCTTATATATATATATATATATATATATACACACACATATACATACATGCTGTTTATATGTATATGTTGCAAAAAAACTTTGTTAATGCTTCAGTTAGGGTCAAAGTGACAAATGTTGGGAAATGAGGCATTAGGGTCTTCAACCCTAACACCCCACCCTCCCAAACCAGGCAGAAGAGCAGGTGTGGGGTGTGCTTTTGGCTTCTCATGAAAAAGGAATGGGTCTCACGATAGTGAATCCTTTTTTGCGAGAACAAATCCTTTCTTGATTTTTCTCCCTCTATCCTGAAAGTGATCTTCCCATTGAAAACAATGGGAAATAAAAAAACATAATAACTTTGTAAAAGATTAATATTTTTTCACAAAACTAAGCATGCTGTTCTGTTACCCAAGCTGATTCTACCATAAAGTAATCATACCAAAATTCACACCGTTTGGACACAGGGCGATGAGGAAAAAAACTGCAAAAAGTGGTGACTTTATGATTTTTTGCACTGTTCAGATCTCAGAATCTCCACATCTAACTCTAACAAAACTTGCCACATCAAGAGATCTACCAAACAGGACAGCGCATGCCAAATTTTGAGCAAATCCATTGATCATTTGCAAAGTTATTAAAGTGCAAACTTTGAGGTTTAACATTAAACATGCTACTCAACCCTAACTATAGGGGCACTACCGTGCCCTTATAGTATGTGTGTGTGTGTGTATATATATATATATATATATATATATACATACATACATACATACATACATACATACATACATACATACACACACACACACACACACACACATCTATGGGACCAGGGCTTGCCACCCTGAAAATTTCAGCCCAAAGCCTCAACAGTTTTGTTGTAGGGTGATGACAAAGAATTGCAGTGTTTTGGGCAAAGTACTGTCGTAAACTGTGACAGTTTTCACAAAAATGGCACAACACTTTTGTGATTTGCTAAAATGTCGAGGTTGTTTCTATCACAATTTGTGAAAGTACTGGGGCTCCAATATTTTAAACTGCATTTCTGGGGGGGTTTACTCCCAAAAAAGATAGGGCTGGTATCCTCAGGACCTGACTAGGTAAGCACAACAGTCAGTGTTTACCTAGGGAGTCCCAAATTTAAACACCAGGCATTTTTCTCTCTCACTGACTGAAAACAAGATGGCCGCTGCATGAAAGTAAAAGGGCCATCAGTGAAAGTAAAATGTACCGGAGGCAGCTTTTAAGAGTCACATATATTTTTTTCCCATTGACTATAATGGGAAACTTTTTTTTGAATAACTTTTGAATGGTTTAATATTTTTTCACCAATACTTCAAAAGGCACATCTGTGACCCAGACAGCATCTTCCCTGAAGATTTCAGACCAAATGGATAACTCATGCAGGCTGTAGGTACGAGCAAAGAAACTTACAAAAAGTCTGGGTTTTTTTGTGTTTTTTTGGCATTCTGCAGTTCTGCAACTGCTCATTCAACTGTAACAAAACTTGCCAGATCCAGAGATCTATGATACCAGACCATGCATGCAAAATACTATACTGGCCCTACCGTGCCAGTAATATAGATAGATAGATAGAGAGATAAAGAGAGAGAGAGAGAGAGATAGATACATATAGAGATATATTCATTGCAAAAAACCCAGTTAATGCATCAGTTAGGTTTAATAGTACAGTGACAAAAGTTTGGAAATGAGCTGTTAGGGTTCAAAACCCTAACACCGCATTCCTCCCAACACACACATACATATATAAGCAGGGGATGGGCCAAGGTAACACAACCAATCAGAGCCAACCAGCATCAGGTAACAGAAGTAACATACAACTCTCCAAATGTACTGCAAGACACATCCATCATCATGGGTCACCAAATGTATGAGTTCTGTAACCATCATAGTGCCTTGGGTGAAGACACGCAAGCTGGGCAACAATGGGTGAAGCCCCACAGTAAGCATTTTTTGTGTTACAAACAGCAATAACAAGATTTAAGCAGATGCCTATATTTCAATAGTGAAGAAATGATGTAACACAGTAAGTTATTCACAGATAGTTTCTTGGAAATGAGAGTTAGTATAAGCCTACAAATAGTTATTGTATGTTTGCATTTATTTTTCTGATAGAGTGAGTCAGACCTAATAGCAAATGGTAGTAATAATAAAAGTAATTATTTGTAATATAGTTTACAAGTAACATGTGAAAGCAAGGGTTGTAACATCCAAAGCTAACAATAACATGCTGCTAATGAGTATTTCCAGGTAACGCAGCTGTATAACCAGTCCTGTGCTCCTCTTCACATATGAGCCCCTATTGTTTGGCCTACAACTTCATTACAATCTTCTTGACAATGCCCCTAGGGCTGCAATTTACCCTCTCCCTAGCTACCAGATCACTGGATGAACTATTTACTGTCTAGCTACCTCACTATATAGGCCAATGTTATTTCCCACCTGTAATAAATGCTGTAACAAACTGGTTTTCAGGCATAAAGCTCTGCTTCGGCCTTGGTTGTAGCCATGTATTAAAGTTCAACCTGAACTTATGTTATCGTGAAGTACCATTTTACAATGTACTCATGTAAATTTTGTAAATATCTACCTGCTTGTGTACTTTGAAACTCATGCAACTCTGTAGCTATGTACTTTGAAACTCATATCAAAAAAGCTGAAGCACACACTAATCCCAATAATGGAACGGACCCAGAGCTAGAGAAAAATATTTATTACACCAAAAAAGCAACCACTTGACGCGTTTCGGACAGCAAGTCCTTTATCAAAAGCTTGATGTCCGAAACGCGACAAGTGGTTGCTTTTTTGGTGTAATCAATATTTTTCTCTAGCTCTGGGTCCGTTCCATTATTGGAATTTGTGTGTGCTTCAGCTTTTTTGATATCTGTCTTTTATTTGCTGAAAGCACCACGATTACCTTGTGCATGGTTCTTTAGCAATGATACTTTGAAACTCATACAAACTCTAACTATGTGTTTACCTGTTAATCTGTGTACCTGTCTTTGTATCTGTCCTACGCAATGATGAGCCTTTGGAAATGAGCCTTTGACTCAAAGGATTGTAATTCTGATTATACCAATAAATAACATGTGATGGTGCTAGTTTCGTACTTGAGCAGTATCTGAAAAATAGTATGTGTCATCTCTATCTGTCCTGCTACCACATGCCCATGTGGTAGCCTGCAGCAACCCAATTGCTGAATAGTGACACATAAAAGCCAGTATTTTGAAAATGTGTACAGACTAAGGGCCAGATATTCAAAACTTTGCCCCATTGCTAAATTAGCACTGCTCAGTGGACAAACTTAGCCGGAGCAAAAAGCAAGCTATATTCAAAAGGAATTGCCCAGTGCAAAACCAACTGAATATAGCAAGCAAAGGAAGCCAGGCAAACAGGGCCAGGAGTGCAGGGCAAAAATAGCCTGGAAATAAGAAAGCACTGAATATAGCAACAGGGAAGATTTTTTGCTACCTGCAGCTGTGATCTAAGCTGTCAAAAAACAGTGGGGAATTAGATTTTCAATTTGACCCCCAGAAATGCCATTTCCATGATTGGTTTCCCGTAGTGTTGGAAATCGCTGAAGAAACAGATGCAGCACTTTTGCGAAAGTGTGGCACTCACTTCTTCCTCAATTTCAGACACTACAATTGTGAAAATAGCATTACTGGGAGGCAGATTGATAATCTGATGCCCTCAGTGTGTTCCTCAGGCCCCGATTAGGTAAACACAACTGACTGTTTACCTAGGGGCAGTAAATAAAGAAAATCATTCCCCAATGTCTTTTAGCTTTGATGCAGAATCCTGCATCAAAATTTGCAATGCAGGATCCTACATCAAACTTCTGTGCCACTTTCTTTGCCAATGGGGTGCCCAATTCCCCTGTTGGCAGCATGTATCCCCCCAAAAAACTCATGTGGCACACTGGGAGCCCACTTCAGAGTGACAATTTATTATCATATGTTTGCGACACTGGGATGCCCCCACTCCCAGTGTCGGATGCCCTCCCTACAGAGCTCCTTCTTTTTTCCCTGACATGGGGTGCCAATCCCAAGTTGAGTAGAGTCCCTCCCACTAGTGTGGAACACTGGGAACCCACCCCAGTGTGTCAAATGTTTAAAAAAAAATAAATAGTCTGCAAATAAAGAAAACTATCCCTTGACATCTTTTAGCTTCGATGCAGAATCCTGCATTGCAATTTGTGATGAAGGATCCTGCATCGAACTTCTGTGCCCAGTTTCTTTGCTGATGGGGGTGCCCAATCCCCCTGTCAGCAGCATGTATTCCCTCCCAAAATAAACCTCATGTGGCACAGCGGGAGCTCACCCCAGTGTGCCAAATGTTTAAAAAAAATAAACTTGATCTGCAAACCCATGTTAAAAATTTGGTGCAAAAAAATCCCCAAAATGACTGCGTTATGAGCGTGCATTGCGCAGTTTGTACTCACATTCATAACTTCACCAATTTTTTATATTTTCACTCCAGATTTTCAGCATTGCCATTTTATCACATGTCCTTATGAACTGTGCAGCTGTCATTTTTCATATCCTGCCTGAAATGTGTTTTCACACCTGTGGTGCATAATGGCGCAGTCACTGTGCAAAAACAACTTCTGGGATGAATTAACAAAATCACATTGCCACTGTTCATGAGGGTTGGTTTCAAAAAGCCTGTGTTGGAAATTTGGTAAAAAATTCCAAAAAATAACCATGTTATGAGCGGGCATTACGCTGTTCCTACATACGCTCATGACTTCGCCAATTTTTTTGTATTTTCACTACAGATTTTCAACATTGTCATTTTTTTCACATCTCCTTATGAACAGCACATCTGTCATTTTTTAAATCCTTCTCAAAACATGTTTTGACACCTGGACCACGGAATGGTGCAGTCACTGCACGAAATCAACATTCGGGATGGCTTAACAAAATCACAGTGCAAGTGTTCATATGGGGAGGTCCCAAAAAAAACAATGCTGAAAATGTGGTTCAAAAATTCAACAAAATTCACTGTGTTATGAATGTCTGTTGCTTAATTTTCTTGCAAAATTCCCTATAGGATAACATTGTGATGCCCATGGTGCCTTTCAACGCCCATATCTCAAAAATGGCTCGATATATGGATTTCTTGCTACATGCAGTTTAGTCCACCTTTAGGTGAACTAAGCATGGATGGAGGTTTCAAAGTCATGAAAACCACCAAAGTGGAATTGTTTTCATAGCTGCTATGGTTACTATGATATTGGCAAATTAGTGTTACAAGGCTTTGTTTTCTTGCCTGTAGGGCTACGTTATGTCACGTACTTACGTGTAAGTGGGAGAGCAGGGTCCAGAGGGCCTGTGCTCTCACATTTGCACACTATTACGCAAAAACTTTTAGCGTTAGGGGAGTGTAGGGCTCAGGAAGGGCCACGCTCTCACAACCACATTTCAGTTACACTACACTACATTACATTTACAATGGAACTGGTATAAATTTTTTCAATAAACCAGCAAAAGGCATCTATCAAAAGCATTACTGAGATATCTGCATCCGCCCCACCTTTCGGCACTAGTATCTCAAAAGTGGGTGAGGAAAGTGCCAGTAATGTTGCAACACTACCTTTAGTTTTGTAAAAGTAGCAGTAGTGTTGCAATACTACATTTAGTTCTGTGAAAGTACCAGTAGTGTTGCGACACTACATTTAGTTTCACAAAAGTACCAGTAGTGTTGCAACACTTCTTTTACTTTTGCGAAAGTACCAGTAGCATTGCAATACTACCTTTAGTTTTGCAAAAGCACCAGTAGTGTTGTGACACTACCTTTAGTTTCACAAATGTACCAGTAGTGTTGCGATCCTACTTTTTGTTTCACAAAAGTACCAGTAGTGTTGCGACACTATCTTTTGTTTTGTGAAAGTATCAGTAGGGTTGCGACACTACCTTTGGTTTTGTGAAAGTACTAGTAGTGTTGCGACACTTCCTTTTAGTTTCGAGAAAGTATCCTATTTTGACCTATTGGACTTTTCTGAAAGTTGCAGAATTTCATGGAATTAAAGTCCCAAATGAGACAGTTTCTGGGCCATTTCATAGCAAAAAAATGGTTAGGGCTTTTTTTCACTGAAATTTGCAGTGTAGCAAGACATGGCTGCGCAGCTGTGCCTTTTGGAGATTTGGTCACAAAACTGATGATGGTTCAATAGTTACAGTTCTCTGAAGTTGCCAGATTTTCCATAGGATAACACTGCAGCACCTGCTGCATCTTTTGGCACATGTATCTCGAAAATGGTTCAAAATACAGATGTTCTGCTGTGCTGACCTTAGTCCACCTTTAGGTGGACTAAGCCCCTGTGGAGGTTTTGAAGTCATGAATACAACTGCAGTGGGATTTTTTCATTGGTTGCTATGGTTACTGAGATATTGTCAAATTAGTGCTGCAAGGGTTCCTTTTCATAACTATTGGGATGTGGTATGTCTCTGTACTTATGAGTAAGCAGGAGCACAGGGCCCAAAGGGCCCATGCTCCCACATCTGCAAATCATGGATATCAGTATGCAAAAATGGGCAGTGTGATGGGAGCACAGGGCCCAGAGGGCCCACACTCCCACAACCGCATAACAGCTACATTACACTTTCTCAAAAGGAAGGGAAATTCATTGCAGAAAACTTCATTAATGCATCAGTTAGGGTTGATAGTATACCGACAAAAGTTTGAAAATTTGATGTTAGAGTTACCAAGCCCTACCATCCCATCCCCACCCCCCACCCTCCTCATATCAACAGGCATCGGGGTATGTGTTGGGGTTGTCGGGCCTAACTCTCACCCCATTTTCCTATGCTGCACCACCTCAGCTTGTTAATACATGGAATGGGGTTAGAGTTAGGCTGATGACCCCAATGCACACCCAGTGCCTGTTGGTGTGAGGAGGGTGGGGGTGGGGATGGTGTGGTAGGGCTTGGTAACCCTAACACCAAATTTCCAAACTTTTGTCAGTGTACTCTCAACCCTAACTGATGCATCAATGAAGTTTTTTGTAAGTAATATCACCCTTCAACCTATGTAACCCATCCTCAGCCCAATCATGGTTCTGCTTTGGTTACTTCTCCTCCTCTCCAGTGGTACTACATCCCCCTTCCCCCTCCCTCAACTCACTCCCCTGACCTACCATTACCACTGTCCACCCAACGACCCTTGCATATAATGCAAGGCACCGTCAGCAGTGTCACACTCTCACTCAGCACCTTTTGTCATACCATCTCAAGCCAGAGTCCTCCTCCAATCACTTGGCTAGTTCTCACCCTTGGAACCCTTCCCATCCCTATGGTAACGTGTAACCACCCCCGGCTTTAACCATTGTACACTGAAATTCCAAAAATATGCCCTCCTACAGTATACACTCCTTCTTCTAATCCTCTCTGATAAGGTCCAACCAAACCCTGGTCCTCCCACTCAACACATCCCCTATAATGTCAAACAAAATGGGCTCCTCATAACCTCACTTAAAATCTGCAGCTTGCAAAATAAATTCTCCTCCCTCCAGGGCTGGATTGCACAGCACTTCCCTGATATCCTGGCACTAACAGAAAGCTGGCTGGCAAGGGAACCCCCGACTTTGCAGTGGCTATAGATGGCTACTCAATATTCTGTGCCAACTGACTCACAAAGAGAGGTGGCAGCTGCACTCTTTACATAAAAAACACAATACAAGCCACCCAAGTAATCTTATCCTCACCAAACCAAGAAGCACAAATTCTCACTGTCAAATTACTCCTTGGAAACCCTGGGAAAACCCTCTATCTCCCAGTGGTCTATGTCTCACCTCATAACCAAAGTCTCATGTTTAAATCCACCTTAAGTTACATCTCGCAACTCCCCCCCAAAATAAAGTCATCCTCATTGGTGATTTCAGCATCAATTGGCTAGCACCCTCCTCCTCTAATTTCAATGACTCACCCTTAGCCCTCGACCTCACCCAAGTCATTCGATCCCCTATCAGGCTGAATGACAAGACAGGCAATGCAACCCTACTTGACCTCATTTTTACCAATAGACCCAAAAATATCACACAGGTCAAGGTTCTTCCAGACAATCTGAGTGACTACTCACCAGTTTCCTGCTGGTGGTCTAACAAGAACCCCTGCCCCCCCGGTTCCCTTCTACCAGCAATGGCTGAAAAAACGCTCCCTCGCTAGGCTCAAGTCCCACCTTGGGGTTTGTGATTGGACCCCAATTGATAAATCCAAGTGTGTTGACACTGCACTATCCCACGTCATCACCACTTTCAATACAGCCTGTGACATGTACACTCCCCTCTCAAAATTTTATGCCTAAAACAAGGATACCCCTTGGATCGCTCAGGCCCTCCTAGATATGATGCAACACCATGACAATCTTGGGCACAAAGCCTCTGAAACCTGATTCCCAAGGGATAGGCAGCACTACAGAGAGGCTAGAAACCAGTGCACCTGTGCCATCCACCAGGCCAAGGTGGCACACTACAAAGAAGCCCTTACCTCCTCTTGGGGCTCTAGGTGGGACTTTTGGAAAAACATTAAAGAACTCTGTGGGAAGACTATGTCCCCACCTCCTGCTCAACTATCAGCTGGTGCAGCCAGTACCCAAGACCCTAGGGCTATAGCAAACATCCTAAATGATACCTTCTCTGACCTCAGTGAAGTTCTACCCCCCAATTTCTTAAACCCTCCTCCTGATTACACCCCCTCTCTCCTCCAATAAATATATCCCCTTTTTGTCTTCATACCTTGTCACCTAGTCAAGCCAGGAAATACTTATCCAAAGTCCTGGTCAAGTCATGTCACAGTAATGACACCCTGGAATTAAAGCTCCTACGGCTCGCACTCGATGAAGTGCTTCACCCATTGACCAAAATCCTTAACAAATCCCTCTGCCTCAGCCAATTCCCATCTCCATGGAAACAGGCTGTTATTACTCCCATCCTGAAAAGTGGGGATAGTACCTCCCCCAATAACTACTGGCCCATCTCCATACTTCCCCCACTCTCAAAAGCTTATAGAAAATCGTAGCCAATCAACTCATGGACTACCTATCTGAGCACAAGCTACTTTGATCCAAGCAACATGGCTTTTGGAAGGGCCACAGCACAACCACTGCCCTCATAGAGTACACCTCCTGCATAAATCAGGCCCTCGACCATAGGCACATGGTCAGCTCTATCTATATTGACCTCAAAAAGGCTTTTGACATGGTCAATCATGCCTTACTCCTTCAGTACCTACCTGCCCTGGGTCTCTCCCAAGAAACAATCTCCTGGCTCCTAGACTACCTTGCTGGCAGGACTTAACATGTCAAAATTGGTTCTACTCTATCTGACTGCCACTCCTCCTCTCTGGTGTCCCGCAAGGCTCCACACTCAGTCCCCTCCTCTTTAGCTTATTTCTTAACTCCCTTTCCAAAGCCTGCTCAGGTAAAATTCTCTTATATGCTGATGATGCTGTCTTTTACAGAAGTCACCTACACCCCCTCACCCTCCAGTACACACTACAGAACAACTTCATGCAAGCCAAATCCTGGTTTGGGGACCATAGACTTATACTTAACCACAAAAAAACAAATACAATGATTTTTGCCCACCGCCAGAGCTCTCACTCTGGATGATGCCTTACCATAGTCAACTTGCTGGGTGTTCCGCTAGAGCAGGTAAACACATTTAAATACCTGGGGATAACCCTAGACACATCCCTCTCCTTCCACGTGCATATTCAGCTCATATCCACCTGTCTTAACACCCATCAAGGTCTACTCTACTGAATCATGAGCTGTCTTCCCCAGAAGCTATTTGTCTGGCTCTATTCTCCTCAGTACTCTTCCTAATGGATTACAGCATAGTAATATATGGCTCTGCAGACCCGACTGCTCTTAACGGCGTCAAAATCACCCTAAACAAAGTGTGCCATCTAATCACAGGCAGTGACAGATACACTCACTCTTGTGACTTATATAGGCTTACTCAGTGGTTAAACTTTGATGGGAAACTTAGATATCACACCTGTCTTTTAGCCAAGAAAATCCTACTCACTCTTGCTCCACCAGGGCTTCACCCGCTTATCCAGCTGGCGCCTCTGAACAGGCTCACTAGAAGCACTACTAAGTCCCTCATAGCTGTCCCCCACTGTAGGATCTCCCTTGGCCAAAGGGCTTTTCTATATTGGGCCCCCAAATGGCTCAGTGAGCTTCCCACTGCCATCTCTCTTGAACCCAAACTAGGCCCTTCAAAACTAACCCCAAAAATCAGCTCCTTATGCGCTTATCCTGTGACTGTCCATAGTCACCCTAACTCCTTCCCTGAGATCCTCCGCTATCCATCCATGGTTCACCATTGTATGTTGCTTACACTGCACTAAATGTTGGGTCTTGCTACCTGACCCTAAGAATCTTGCTCTGCTTTTGTTAATCCTTAATAATTTAATGCTGGGCATGTTCCGCCCTGCCTCTATAAAATGACTAATCAACAAAATGAACAGATTATATAAAAAAATAAAACAAACTAAATCAGAGGGGGGTCTATCAAACTTATAAAGACTGCCTAAAGAAGGTCAAAGTACATATAAGGAAAGCTAAATCACAGTTTGAGGTAGAACTTGCAAACAAAGTGCAGAATAACAAAAAAGCTTTTTTTTTTACATTAACAATACTAGGACTGGGCACAGTAGTATTGGTCCCTTTATTAAGGAAACGGGACAGACAGTAACAACCATGGAAATGGTGAGCACACAAATTTAGTATTTCTGCTCAGTCTATAATATTTGTGATCCCAAAGTACATAGAAGTAGTAGACCATCAACACCTGGGGAAATAGCCTTTGACCCCAAAAATATCTATGGGCACCTAAACAAGCTCAAGGTTAATAAACTGCCTGGCCCTGATGGTATACACCCTAGAGTTCTAAAAGAACTGGTAGATGTGCTGGTTCTACCAATTACGTATATCCTACAAACCTCCGTAGATTCAGGATCAGTTCCTAATGACTGGAAAATTGCCACAATTGTCCCCATCTTAAAAAAGGGCCAAGAACAAGGCCTGAAAATTTTAGGCCTATTAGTTTGACATCCCTGATCAGAAAAATTATGGAAGGGTTAATTAAAGATTAAATTCTGGAACACCTGACTACCCATGATATGATAGACCCAGCACAGTACGGGTTTACAAAGTCTAGATCATGTTAAACAAATTTACTGGATTTTTATTAAAATGTTAACAGAGAACTGGACCTAGGTAACACAGTGGATGTGATCTTTCTGGACTTTGCAAAGGCATTTGACAAACTGCCCCATAATGAACTGTTATCATTACTGGAAGACATCGACTTTAACGGGAATATCTGTAACCGGGTATCGAACTGGCTTCAGGGCAGAAAACAGAGAGTGGTCATAAATGGAGTTCTTTCCAGCTGGGCTCCTTTTATTAATGGTGTACCCCAGGGCTCTGTTCTGGGCCTTAGCCTCTTATATATATATATATATTACATTCTTAAAACTAAAAAAAGCCTATATCTGGCTTTACAAATTTGCAGACGATTGCAGGTTAGGGACAGTAGCAAATAGCCACGAACACATGGCAGCTTTACAGGAGGCCATAGATGAGATGCTAGAATGGAAGGTCAAAAATAAATTAGTACCGAATACTGCTAAATGTAAGGCTATGCACCTTGGTAACAACAATGAGATGAGGTCTTGTAAACTTGCTAGCACACAATTTGAGGTTATTAATGAAGAAAGAGATTTAGGGAGAACAATTACAATTGATCTCAAATTTAAATCTCACTGTAGGGCACAGACTAGGAAAGCCAGTCACAACCTCAACTGCATTTTTAGGCACATAGCTAGTAGAGATGGGAAAGTGCTCATTCCACTCTACAGTGCAATGGTCAGATCCCATTTGGAATATTGTGTGCAGGTTTGGTCACCACAGAATAGGGAGGACAGTAACCTGTTGGAGGGGGTACAAAGAAGACTAACTAGATCAGTGAAGTGATTAAAAAATAAGACTTATAGTGAGAGGTTGGCATCCCTCAATTTATATTCCCTATACTACAGAAGACTCAGTGGAGACTTAAGTCTACTCTTTAAATTAACGGAAGATGACAAACTCCTAGCAGAGATTGGCCTCAAGCACAATTTAGGAAGGACCAGTACCAGAAGGCAAGATAGGCATCTTTTACTCCAGAGTTGGAATCATAATCAGCGCAAATTCTGGTACAGCCACAGGGCAGTTGCACTATGGAACAATCTTCCATCTAATGTTGTAGGTAGCTCCAACATGACTAACTTTAAGAAAGGGGTAGGCAGGTATTTTGGGGATAAGATATTTCAATTTAAATCTTGAGTTTTGCAAGCTTTAAAGAACATCCATCTTCAAGCTTGATTTTACCTATGATACTGTGTTTTAATTTTAGTTAACCAACTTCTATGTACATATGTTACTCACTGTCTCTACCTAGGTTGTCCTCTGTATCTCTGACATGGAAACTTTGCAAAGGAGTCCTTGCCTTAAAAGTGTTTCCGATTATTGTAATAAATAAAAATATACATTATAGTGGTGCAGTAGCACCACAATAGTGAGGGCTGAGTAGGCACTTTAATGTTAAATTTCAAATTTTGCAGTTTAATAACTCTGCAATCATTCAACAGATTTGCACAAAATGTTGCATGCATTGTCTCCCGGGGTAGTTCTCTTGATGTGTCAAGTTTCATTCCAGTCGGATTTGTGTATTTTGGGATTCAGATAGTAAAAAACTGAAAATTTGCCACTTTTTGCAGTTTTGTTCTCATCACACTGTGCACAGACAGTGTTGAACTGTGGTCTGAAATATTTATGGTAAAAAAATCTTGGGTCACGGAATAGGCCAGCATTTATTTGGTGGAAAAATATTAATCCGTTCCAAAGTTACTGCATTTTAAAGGTCTCATTATTTTCAATGGGGTTTTCATTTTTCATTATAATTGCACGAAAAAAAAATTTTTTTTTTCTTGAGGAACCAGTCCTTGTTCTCCAGGGGCCAATCCTTGTTCACCAGAAAAAAATTATTTTTCATGAACCGCCATCTTGTCTTTTTGTTTTTGCCCAAAAATATGTGTCATAACTCAGCCCAGGGACATGTGTTGCACACATGTACGTGTTTTTCTTGCTCTTCGGGAGCTACTAAGCTGTTCTCTGTGGTTCCAAGCTTTTTATGCCCCTAGACATTTTTTTTTTATCAATTTTAATCCTTTTTTGCCCACTCGCTATGTTCCTTTTTCACCATTCCTTTTTCATCATGGCGAAAAAGAAATTAACTGTCGAAAAGGATTTCCCTTTACATGATTGAAGATATCTTTGTTAACCAGATGGTTCTGCAGGGCCATTTTGGTGGCAAAGGAATCTGGCATGCAAAAAGGGGAATTCCTTTTGATAGCCGACTTTTCGCCATGATGAATAGGGACTGGTAAAAAGGAATTGTACTGGTGAAAAAGAATACTTCCATGGCCATCTGGTCATGAAAAAAGGATTCACAGCCATCTAGTCATGAAACATGGGGCTACCTGGTCATCAGAATGGATCCTTTTTTGCCAGGTGGAATATGTTTCAGCCACCAGAGCAAAGGATTAAAGTTGATGAAAAAGGATTGTCGCTGACAAAAAAGGATTTTTAATTTTTTTTAATGGGTTCTGCTTTGAACCCATCCAAAAATACCTAGTGTCTAGTGGCACCCCCAACCTTGTATGTTATTAGACACCCCCCATTTGTTTTATTTTTAAACTTTATTAATTATTTTATAAATTTTTGGTAAGCCCCTACCCTGTTTTTTCCTTTTGGGGGGGCTTACTTGCCTCCCGGCTTTGTTGCTGGTGTCTAGTGGTCCTCCAGCCTCCAATGACCCTGTTCTCATTGGTAGCAGTGGCATCCCTCCTCACGGTTCCTTTCATAATGTTTGTTTTTCTTGAAAATGAAAACTGTCCCTCGTTGTCTGTTGATATTTTTAAAGCTGTAAATAAAAATGTTCATCGCCGATCATACCCTTACCCCCACCTGACCTCCCACTGTGCACCTAATTCCCCACAATCCTGTGACATCCCCACGTGATGTCATAAGAAGGCTATGTTGAAAATGTGGGGTCAAATTTTAAAAGAATGGTACAGTTGTGACTATTTGTGCAATTTCACTATGCGTGCTCATAGCTTTGTGAATTTAAAATATTTGGAGCCCAAATTTTCAACATAGGCTTCTTATTACACCACCCCATGCATGCTACAGCTGTCATTTTTCAAAAACTGGCCAGAATGTGTTTTTGCACCTGTGCTGTGGAGTGGCATTGCACTTCTGCAGCATTATGTTTTCACTGGGACTGAAAAATGTTCTAGACTGGGTACATGAGGTGGGATAATAAGATGGCTAGGGTGACAATTTTGTGACTGTTGTCTTATAACTAGAAGTGCAGGGGATGGAGGTCCCTTTGCTTCCACATCTCTCTTTCTCTCTCTCTCTCTCTCTCTCTATATATATATATATAGCATAATATTCTGTGGTGATTTGCATATGCAGTCCATGATGCTTTGCATTGTGGGGGCATGTGTGATTTTAAATATATGGAGAGACCCTGTGCTCCCAGACCATTATCACAGTAAAATAAATACGCTATTACACTATCTCAAAAAGTAAGGAAATACATTTAAAAAAACTTTGTTAATGCATCAGTTATGGTTAAAGTGACAAAAGTAGGGAAATGTAGTGTTAGAGTTTTCATTACCCTATTCCCCACCTTGCACAGACCCAGAGATGGGGGGGCTATCTTGGGGCCGTAAACCCTAACCACTCTTTTATTTTTGGCGCATGCCTGTAAATCCTTCTAGGGTCTTCCCTCACACATCCCTTCAACTTTTCATCCATTTGAAAAATGCCCCAATTGTTTTACTAATACAAGCACAAAATGTTGTGATGAAACTATCCCTTACTGATTGTATCTCTCATGCCCTTTGTTTTGGCACTAAGGTAGTATCCCAGTCCATGTTATCTACAAAATTAACTGCCTTAATTATGGCTGATGCCCCATAGCCCCTTTGTTTGAACTGCTTTATTTGAATCCTTTTCTCAATATAGTAATCTTCTGTTTTAGAACAATTCCATAATGTTCAAATAAGCTGCCCCTTAGGTACAGTATATTTTTTAAACATGTCCAGGACTGCAGCTGTTTGTGAGATGTAAACTATTGCAGTCCATAGGTTTAGAAAATAAAGTATTGCCCACTTCTCCATTTCTCATCTGAAATATGTTTTAGTCAAGGAATGCCATCTCATTTCTAGTAATACATGAGTTAAACTGCAAATGTGGACTAGTACTTTCCAGCCACATGACAAAATCATATAATATAATATTTCTGGCCCCCTCCAGATGATAAAGTATATCATCTATATAGTGGCAGCAGGATTGGTCCTGGGAGCCACCCCGTTGATGACTTCCTCTAATGTGAGAAATCTGAGTGTCTTCCTGGATGACAAGTTGACACTTGATGCTCTGGTGTCACCTGTTGTCCAAAGTGTTTTTTACCACTTAAGGAATGTCGCCCAAATTAAACCCCTTATTTTGCCTGAGGACTTGCCATCACTAGTACATGCCTTTGTTACATCCAGGGTTGACTACTGTAATGCTCTGTGCTTCTCTGACCCTCTGCCGGCTGCAGCTGGTGCAGAACATAGCAGCCAGGTTACTGATGGGCCTGTCCAGATCATGCCAAGTGACCCCAGTCCTGCAAGATCTGCACTGGCTAACTGTCAGGTGAAGGATCATCTTCAAGGTGGGCTTGCTTGTCTATAAGGCCCTATGCGGATTGGGCCTAGGCTACCTGGCTGAGCTCGTTACACCTGCCACTCCAGTCTGCTCCCTCTAATCCTCCACCAGGGGCCTCCTTGCAGTTCTGAGGGCCAGGCTGAAAACCTCTGGTGATTGAGCATTCAAGCTGGCCAGTCTGGCCCTCTGAAACTAGCTTCCCAGCTCTGTAAGAGAGGCCCAGTTGGTGGAGGCATTCAAGAGGGGTCTGAAGACTCACCGTTTTAAACAGGCTTTTCCAGACTAACTACAGCTGTTTTTAAGTGTGTCTTTATTATTTATAAATGTTTATTTATGCTTGCATTTTTTAAAGTTATTTATAGCCCTTTACAGCTGTGATTTATCTGTTGCTATTTTATATTTACCCTGCCCGTTGATTGTGTAAGGCATCCAGAATCTCCAGGATTGGGCACCATATAAATAAATTTTACCTTATCATATCTTACCTTACAAATCCAAATATTGAAAACATGGATTTGTGGTGCTGCTATACACAAACTCTGTTTTCCACACTTACCGACATACAAATTAACATTACTGGGGGTCATTGTGGTCCACACTGCTGTGCCTTTCATTTGTTTGTTATATGTATGTTGGAACAGGAACATATTGGAGGTCAGTACCAATTCTGCTAACCATGTAATATACCATGTTGGTAGTTTTTGATGGCCATCCCTTAGATTAAGAAAAAATAGGCTAGCAACTCTAAGCCACTCTTGTGTGCAGTACTGGTATATAATGATTCCACATCCAGGGTGCAAAGTGCCATTGATCAGGAATATCCAGATTTTCCATGATGCTAATCACTTGCATTGAGTCCCTTATATAAGAAGGCAAAGATTGTGAACAATAGCTTGTGGAACTCCATCAGAACATACAAATAAGGGTTCTGTAAGCCAGCCATTACCAAAACTATTGGCCCGATTAGTTGGTTCATGGAATCCTTGTGCAGTTTTGGTAAGACATATATAGTTAGTACAGCACTCTTTATAGTTATTGTGATGTCAGATGACAGTATCCAAAGTTGTTCGTTCCTTTAAAGTACAGTTCTGATATCAGCTAGATCATGGCACAGCTAGTATATTTTGCAAGTCTGCTTCACATCTTTTAACAAAAGCAGACATAGCTGGATTCAATATAGAACAATGTGTAGAGCATGGCCTAATAGGAGATGGGATTTCATTTATGGTAATTCTGGGTTTGTGACAGGCACAGTACGTGGTCCATATGATTCACATTACCCTCTCTAGTCTCATACATACATTTAAGGGTTTTTTTCGGGTAAAGCACTAGAGGTCTGTTACTGTACTAAAGTGATTAATGTCCGCTATCATAGACAATGATAATCCTTTGTTAAGGATAGACTCCTCATCTTGTGTGAGAAATCAGCTGAACAAATTAATCACTGCTGAGGGAGGTGATGTTACATCCCTCAGGTCTATATCTCATGTTGCCCCTTGACCTTCCCAACCTTTTCCACAGATTGCCTCCATCTCATCTTCTACCACCTGCATAGCAATTGTCCTGGAACCTTGCCTTGTGCTTGCTGTGCCATGGTGGGTGTGTTGACTGCCTTGGGGCTGGGGCAATTGCTCTAAAAAATCAGGATTGCTATTGGCATCACTGGGTCCTGATGTAAAGCCAATAATTGTTGCTGACTCACCACTTTGTTTTAAAATTGACTTTGGAATGTTACTATTTTCACTTTTACTCTAGTCAAGCACTCGCTCCAGTCTATAGTCCTCCTCATCTCTTATGAAATGTTCTTTCCTCACTTTGTTTGTATCTGGACATCACAGCAGGCTACTTTATCTGTAAGCTGTTTCTTACACCTAGTGAGATCTTCCATTGTTTTTTTCTTTAAGTTCTTTTTCCTTACTCTCTATTTCTTTAGTATGTGAATCTCTTATCATGGCAGCATGTTCCAAAATCAATTTAATCAACCTCAGTGCTGCATTTTGAATTAATTCATGCCATTTTTGAATGAAAACAACATCCTCTGTTCTGTAAGCAGGCAGCTGTAAAATACGAAGTCCTTGGGAGACTCTTTTAACTGCAAGGTAGGCTTCTAGCATAACTGTGTGCCAATGCATGCATCTCCCTTTAAGAACCACCATTTCAAGAGCTCAGTAGACTGTTTTTGCATCTGGAGTACTGTTATTCAGATCTTCTGCTGATTCCTAGAAGACAGTCACTGCAAAACCTGTTTCTTGAATCATGTTGCTATTGCCATTATCGCTTCCACCTGATGCAGTTTTTTTAGCGCTCAGAACACATAGAAATGCTAGTGCATATACTATATGGAAAATAACACGTACTCGGTTAGACCCCCAAAAAAACACTGTATACTACCACTTAGAAAAATTACCTTTTACCTTTATATGTGCAAAAACCCATGTGAACATGCATCCAAACACCAAGCACATAGAAAACAAACTCTAGACAGAGATGATATGACTGTGGTGAGCTTGAAGAAGCTCTGAGGAACGAGCTCAATGAGTGCTGCCGAATGCCATACCACATACACCATGCAAGGAAACCTTCAGCATTGACAAATGCTTGTTTTTTTATTATCTTTGCATGGTTTGCAACAGTCTAACTGAAATGAAAACATAATCTCTGATTGTACACTGCAGTCACTAAACATTTTAATATAATTCATCTTGTTCTGTGCTGTATATTAGAATGTAATCTAGTCTATAGGTTTAATTTCTGACATAGATACATAGATGTTGTCAGCAGATAAGGGCCTTGTGGCCCATTGAGTCTGCCCTATCCCTCTTTCTAATGCTTAAGGTACCCTAGATGCTACAAGCCTCCCTTTGCCTGACATGACCACACTTACCCCTTGTACAAAACCTGTCATAATTGAAAATAACTTTCACTGTTTTAACTAATAGCATCTTCAGCAATAACAGTAGCAAGTCCAAATCTGTCATGCTCTTTTACAACTAGCTGTGAGTACTGTGTCAGTATTTCTGATGATGAAGTCTCCCAACACCAGAATTTCCATCCCAGTTGAGCTTCTTTAGGTTCGGTACCCAAATTTCCACCTGATTTGAGTGTATCTGTGCTGGTTTCAGAATTGGTGCTAAGTGGGGAATATCTATTTAGCACTGCCACAGCATTTCCCCCCATGGCCCTTCTTTTCTTGTGGGGTGCTTTAGAAACTGTTGCCCAACTGTCCTCCCCCATACTCTCACTAGCTGTTGCCCAATGACTGACATCAGAATTATCACTAGAGCTCTCATACACAACATCTTTAAGCTCTGCACTAGCTGTTTCAGGCCTATCCTTTATGTTTTGCTCCTCAGATCTCACAATATTAGTTTGTATCTCTAGGGGTATTTTGCTGCCATTCCTTCAATTTGCATTTTAGTGCTGTAATTTCTTTACAGTTTATGCACAAATACCCAGATGTATTTAAGCCTGCTGGATTCCTGGCATACATATTACAGTGACACATTTCGGAGATCCCCTTATCACACAGCTTTTCCAGCAGCTCATCTGTACTGATATCTCCTCCATAGTGGATGTTGTTGCTTTATTTACGAGTTCTGGAAATACCTCCATGTTACACATATACTTGTTTCTTCTTCTGCCTGCTGTTTGTGCATGCACTGAGTGCCTCCAAATGTTCCTACACAGCAACTACACAATAAACAAACAGTGTGTTTTAAGACGCCCTTACTGACCCCTCCAAGATTTCACCATTTGGGCTTTCAACCATTAAACCCTGCTGCCTTCTATCCCTTGATCCCCGCAAGACATGCAAGACACTATTCACCATAACCCTCTGCTATAAACTGTTAGTACATTATTGATAAACACCAGAACTGGTTGTCAGAAATAGTGCATCATTATAATCTGTAAGTCACTATCCAGACCTATGCAATAACTGGTCACTTACTGCATTGACCAGCACAATTACCGATCAAACAGAACACTAGAATTTTTTGGTAAAATTTAGTGAATACATATTAAAAATCATAATGCAGTGCTTCATAATAGACAGAGGAGTCAGTGGGTATGATTACCTGAACATGATCACACTGAATAAGGAGAAAGAGGCACATGATGACTTGTACATTTCAGCACATGGTAGGTATAGATATGGTACTAACAGGATATCTCAAATGCTTAAGAGGCAACCACGCCACGAGGAGACAATTGAACAGTTGTAGTGAGGTGTGCAGAGTAGGAAAGGAACTTAATATAGAGAATAATGGCTGAGTAGGGGTTTATAACAAGGATTTTACATCCCCAAGGTGTGGGATGTATACCCTGAGAGCAAGCTTGAGGGGTTTATTAAGGCATCCCACACCAGGAGAAGTGTAAAATCTGAGTTTTACACTCCCCACCCAGCCTTTATTTCATGTAATTGCTGGGTTGTGTTTTTTTCACTACATCAATTATATAAAATAAACGCTTTCCTGTTCAGCCATGGTCCCATCTTGCTTAAGTGTGGTCCGTGGCTGGTGAAGTTTCAATTTTTTTTTTTTTTTTGTAAAGTACCTTTAGAACTGTGGGGATCACAGCTACAGTTGTTCTTAGTTATTAAAAAACACTTTACTTACCAATGAGAACAAGTGACGGGGTCAGGGTGGCAGTGCAGCAGTGGGAAGATGGCCGGCTTGCATATGGGGGGGAGTGAGGGAAACCCAGCACATGTTTGCCTTTATAATAAGCTGGTTATAACATCAGATTTATAGCCAGGTTTCCCTATGGGAGAAAACGTGACCCAGTAATTATAAAAATGTTATTCATGGTGATGGAGTAGGACAATTATACTGCACTGTCAGAAAAGATCATCTTACTGGCAGAAGGTATTGATTTCAAAGAGGGTGAGTTATATACACTTACATACTACCGTGAGGGAGCCAGCCATAGAAGAGCACATGGGTCTACAGAGTCCACTCTTAAATACTTCAGTGCCCATGATTGCACCACTGACATTGCACCCTCAATCATATGTCAGTATTTACAACATAATTCCACCCTTCCACTCACATACGGTCACATGAGTTCCCTTTATGACTATCCTATGCCCACCTAAAGTCACTCACATTCTTTACCATGCACACATCTCCTGGACACACATTCCATGTGTCCACCACCATTTACAAGCCACCTAACTTTCATCATAAGCTCAACACCCAGCAACTACAAACTGATCTCCCTCCAGTTTGTTTATTCAATTATCTTGATGGAATGTTCACTATCAAATATGCTTATTCCCTTTAAGCCTCTGTCATATCCTATAACTCCATCACATTTTGCAAGTAGTACAATCCCACTGACACCATTCTCTACTCATTATGGCTCACCTGCTGCCAACTAATTATCTTTGTTACCACCCTTTAGACCCTCACTATCCAAATAATGTCATGATCACAATATGGATATAAGTACCATTCCAGGTACTCCATGTGCATTCTCAACATTGCCATATACATTGGTGGCATTACCATACTAAATCTGCTGCTATATTTCCAGGGCCATAAACCATAACATCCTGTTTGTCTTCATCACTGCCTGTTTTCATTGCAAGGACTGTGTCACGCTGTTGCTGATCCTTCCCTACCCCCATCCACTCACAGCACATTTTCATATTGTCAGTGATGCTACCAGTCCTCATAACCCCCCTCCCCCCCCCAATGTTTTACACTCTGTTCTTGAATCTCTGTACAATCATGCACTGCTTTGTATTCCATAACATTAAAGCTAGGTTGCCATAATTCCTGATCTTCTGTTGATCTTCCTGACTTCACCACACATGTGCTGTATGTAATACAGTCTGTGACTCCTCCTACAGCAGTTTTTGGTGTCGTCCACAAACAGGCACAACTTGTAACTGCAGGCATGTGCAGATTCTATTGCCAACTGTCTGACTCAAGTAAATTTAATTGAAGTACAGTTACAAAGAACAGCAAAGTTCATTGTCATGAATTGGTGGAAAATAAAATATTCAGCTTCAAGTCATGACTGTGCGAGCTCACAAAGGTTTAATTTAAGCACCCTCCATTTATGCATTCCCTGGTGTCTTACAGTGGAATATTGTGCTACACTGGCATCAGCAGAGTTCTTTGTGGGACAAAGCTGGTAACCACCTCAGTTATGTATAGCTGTACAACATAGATGATACCGTATGGCCAATAATACACAACAAGCTTATATCTGCATCTAGAGGTTTTTATGGCAACCATGGACATCGAGAGCAAAGCTCGAGAGGTTCCCTGGTTGAAATGGAAAACTCGAGATGAAGACACAGGCGTATCTGTGTTTGGATGCCCATACATTTTCTTGTATAGTGTATTAGCATCCATGTTCAGTCCAGATACACAACTCTGTTTCATTTCAGTGAACTGGGGGTTGTGGGATAAGCAAGTGAGGGTTGGTGGTGGGCTCAAATTACCATTTCAGTATGATGTAGCTTATTCTGTAAGTACAGGTTTTAAAAAATAAATACATTTCAGCTATGATGAATAGATAAAGGCATCTGTGTGGCAACATTCTAAGTTGTTATGTTACAGTAGCTACATCACTACTACCAACACAGCAGCATAATGATGTCACTACTGCAGCACAACAAGCATATTCCAGTCATGGAATTGCATGCATAACATGGTCCGACCATACATTATAAGAGCCATACTGCATATGTGACATTAAAGGTTCATAATAAAGATAAACAAGATGTTTTGGGGTGGGCGGGCAACATCTTAAACTGAAGACACTTAAACACCTACAGACTTAGTAGTCAAAACTGTCTTATACAGTTGACTACATCATATGAAAATACAAAATCACACATGCCCCCACAATGCAAAGCATCATGGGCTGCATATGCAAATCACCACAGAATGTTATGCTGGTCCAACTTTAAGGAGAATTGCATGGTGCCAAAAGGCCTCTCACACAGTTTGCAAAGGGTGCTAACAGAAGACATAGACACATGTTTCATCCTACCAGGACTCATCAGTATGCCTCGTCTCTTTGACACTAGTAGAATGGACCAGTTACCCCTAAGGCAGTGTGCCTGGGACATATTTGTAGTGAACCCATTAAAAATAAAATATTTAAAGATATTTGTATTGAGTAGTTATTTCACATACAATCACATACATGCTCTGCAATGCATTGTGGGAGCATGTGTGGATTTTGTATTTTCTTGAAACTTGGCTTCCCAACCAAATGCCCTTTGGGGTAACCCTTGCCTCAGTGTTTACGCACAGAGGTTCTTTGTCTTTTACATCATATGAACCTTCATTTGTATGGATCATCAATCGTATGATTAAAAAAAATAAATTACCTTTAACTAATGAGTAATACATTGGTATACCTAGTATGTTAAGTTTGACCTCGTGTGTAGGTTGCTCCAAACCTCTTGGTCCTTCATCCTGAATGTATTCATTATGGAGGTTATTCACAAAGATGCAGAGTGGGTACGCACTATGTAAATCTGGTGTGTAAGCCACCCTGCACCTGCCTGCACCTGCCCGTGGCCACTGCACCCCCTCTGTACAATTCACATAACAAATACACCCCCCATGCACCCGATACCCTGGACAATGCATAGCTGCACTGGGGTGGGCGAGGGGGCAAAAGGTGGGGATGTCCAGCACTCCATATGATTCATAAAACTGTGGAGAGCTGCACACAGTAGCTATGTAACTTGGGGAGCAATAACCATCACAGCCCATTTACATCCCCCCAGATGCTGCTGCTGCTGGCCATAGCAGAAATGGTGGGAGACATCAACCCCCACTCCCATATGGATGCCCCAGCCATTGGGGCACACTGGGATGTCTGGGGCAGTCAACTGGGGTATCCTCCCCATCACAGTCAGTGTTCTGCATGCCAGCAACCAACATTTATTTATTTATTGAAGACATCGGATAACATACCTTTGAGTCAAAACTCCTTTACAAAGGTTCCACATCATTGAGAACAGAGACATCAGGGACAATGACATCAATTAGACACAATAGTTACAGTAAATGGTTACAAAATGGTCAGAGATAACACAGTAAAGCAGCTGGTGATACAAAGACACAGAGTGTTGCCAAGCATAGGTACATAGTACAGACAGTAGCAGGTAACAGAAAACATACACTGCAGAGCGGTGGCACCAGCCATGCCCTGGTGGTTATTTGCAGACCTAGGCTGGACTGAGGTGTCCATTGTCAAATGTAGGCACCCCCTGGGGCGTCAGAACCAGAGTTAACATGGCGTCCCACTGACACAAGGGATCCACTGCAGGACCCAGGACCCAGATCGAGCAGCTGATTTTTTTCCTGCCTGGGTCTGCCATTCTACACCCACCTGTCCCCCATGGACCTGTGTGCCTGGTGCACAGGGCCACTTAAGGGAACTGGGCAGGAGCCAGTGGTAGGGAATGCAGTCCACACACAGATCTCCAAAGGGTGCGGAGCTGCACAGGTGAAATACATGCCTTTGACGCGTATCTTCCACCTGTTTGAAAAATAGCCCCATAAGCTACAGTAACTCAAGAGAGAATATATTCAGGTAGCTAACCTCAAAACCAGGGTGTAGTGTTATGCATGACTGATTGAAAGCATCCATTGTTAGTCTAGCTGCCAAATATGATCTGCAGCATTTGTTTTCCAAAATTGTTGGTATAACAACATATCTACTACAGGTACACATATAATGACACCTGAAATTGGAAGCTTTTACTTGAGTCATCTGACACCTGAAGTTATAGCACTGAAAAGAGTTGACATTAATATTGCAATAAGTAAGAAATAAAAATAATGTGTCATTAGAATGATAAATGTCAAATACATATGTATTTCAATCAAAGCAGATGCATTTAAAAGCAATAAGTGGGCAGCGTAGGCATTCTATTCTACTTCCATAGATGGTATGAGGATGTTGTTATTGTCTGCACCCGCATCTGTATCATCCATGAATCAACTGTTGTGAAAGCTTACAGAATTTCATGTAGGATTACAAATTATTGCCACTATCCAAACTGAAAAACAGGGGTTCTAGTATTGGTGCTGTGGACACCCATGATCCTTGTGTGACATACTGTTGTTGCTAATATGTTCATACATTAGATGAGAGGGACATAAGGCGGATGCTGAGAAGACTGTGTAATGGGAACACAGAGGTGAAGATTCAGCCACCCACAAGACATAGGACCATACTGTTGCAGTTGTAACAATAGTGTGATATGACCAATAGTGCTACTGGCCTCATGAATCAGTTTAATGAAGGTTGAGGGACATAGTGTTTTAGTCACATCTGAGTGATGAGGGCCATATTGGTGATGATGTCGCTGTCAGCCAATATCAAATGGAGGCCACAATACAGATGTGGCTGTCACAACTGATATCTGGCAATGATGATAATGCTGGCACATATGAGTGCAGGTTGAGTCCAGTTGCCAAACAGCTATTGGTAGTAAGAAAAGGAAATTTAAATCACAAGTGTAGATAAAATGTAGAATATGATTTTTAATATACATCTTTTAATTAAAAATAAAAATGTATGTCAATTGGCAGTATATAAATAACAAACATAAGTTGTTATTAAGTAAAAAGAATGAAGTAATCAGAGATTCATGATTATAAACTACATATGAAATTATTATAAAGATGTCCTGCGAATAAAAATAAAATGGATAGTAGCTGATTTAATTTTCATTTTTTTTTTGACTGTAAAACAAATGATGACAACATCAAAACATTTTTTCTTTATTTCCTTTTTTAAAATTGACTCATCAGAGTACAGTGCTGATTAATTCATATAACATACAGATATGCTGGAGTATGTATCCAGTGCCCCCACCACCACCAGCATTATCAGGTTACCAACCACTGATAGTAAATTATTTCACTGGCATTCCAGTGGTCCCACCCCATCCAATGTTGCCAGATCACTCTCCTTCCATAGCAATATGATTTCCTGGTGGTCCATTGGTCCCCCACCTCCTGTCTCTCTCATCGCCCATATATATAACTGCAAATAATCCTGGTAGTCTAGTGATCCCCTTCCTCACCCCTCAGTCCTATCCTGGAACCTTCATTTCCATGCATTGCATAATCATCCAGGTGGTCTACTGGTTCAACCCCCAACCCCAATCCCTGATTTTACACAGTGTTATAATGTACAGTTTCAAAGTGAGATCTGTGCATACACAACCCCACCCCACCCCATCAATTGGTATCCCACCACCCTGAAATCCTGTTCCTGCCTCCCTCACCAAAACTTTTCAACATCTGTGACCAGCACAGCCTTCTTTCACCACCTTTGCTGGCCACCGACTGAGCGCTCAATGAGCAGGCACTATATATGTTCATTGACATTGATTGAAAGATCAATGTCAACGAGTGCATGCTATATTCAGTATCACCTTATTGAGTGATCTGTCAGTGGCCAGCCAAGGTGGTGAGAGGAGGGCTGCACTGGTCACCAGCTGTGTGACAGTTTTGGTGATGGGAGCAGGGTGGAAGGATACTAACTGACTTAGTAGAGAGCTGTGGGACATCTGACCTGGCGTGCATCACTGATACCTGGCTGGATAAAAATGCTGGCCCAGTATTGGTTTCAGCAGTTCCAGCTGGGTACTCAGTGGTACACCTCCCCAAGGTGGATCGTAGGGTGGGGGTGTATCCATTTGTTTTAAATCAGAACTGGAACTTATGGATGTTCCAGTGGGGATGACCAGATCCTTTGAATGTATCATGGGAGCAGGTGTAGATTGCAGGATACTTCTCATTTATCATCTACCCAGTAGTGAGAAGATTCCTGCAGGAAGTCACGGACTTCATTGCCAACATGGTGTTGGAGTCCCCAGATGGTTATTTCTGGAGGACTTCAATGCCTGGGTCAATGATGAACTCTCGCAATTTGGTCAGGACTTCCTCCAACTTATGACCTCATTGGGCTTCCACACAGATAATTACCTCTGCTTCCCAAAATTGTGGTCACTCAATGGATCTGATGTTCCTCCATGGGTCTATGTGATAACGGCGAACACCAAAAGTGATCACCATTATCGCTCAGTCAGAGTGCTGAACACATTTTGGCACTCTGACAACCCCGTGCACCAGCACAATGGTGCCAGGGCCATATTTTTACTGCTTTCTGTGGGGGGCTTCACCCCACACCACCCCTCATTGAGGTTTCGCTCCCCGCACCCTCTAAGGATTCTCAACTCCAGGGGGTGCATGTCAGCGGGGTGAAAGCAGTAAAATAAAAGGTTTGGGCTGGGCTAATAAAAATCACACCAGCGCTGGACCCGAACTCACTCACCAGCCACTAGCCAATCTCCGATGCCATGACACAGCATATTCAGCTACCACAGCTCCACCCCTACAACCTCTCCACCCCTCCCAACCCACCCTCACCATGCTCGACCCCGTGCGTGTCGCGTATAGTAACATCCTGTCACCTAGTTCGCCCACCCCTCATCCAGTCGCTTACCTTTCCATTGCTGTGCATGGATTGAGCTGGTAAGGTGTCACCGTAATGCACCCTTCCTCATGCACCCACTTCACGGGTTACCTCATCCTGGGGATGGAGATCTCTGATTTGGTGATGAAGCCGATTGGATGGTAGCGACCATCACACCATAGGGTTCAGTTCTGAGGCTCTCCTAACAGACCTGCCCCTACAGAGATGGTCTGGTATCGCCTGTTAAGGGGTGTTTCAGATGGTCTAATGGTGGTACTGGAGCTATTGGTGTGACAAGTGAAAGCTTGGATCCAGAAGATCTGTTACATTCCTATAATAAGGCTGTGATGGTGGCCCTGGATTCCATAGCTCCTGTCTGAGTTCGCCCCCTCACTCTTCACACAAAGTCCCCTTGGTTTGATGGAACTTTGAAGGAGATGAGGGGAGTGGGTCGAAGGTTGGAGAGGCGCTGGGGAAAATCGGGCCTGTTGGATGACAGACTTAGTTTGATAGACCATTATAATGACTATCAATCGACAATCTGCCATAAGAAGGTAGCGTTTCTGTCCGGGGAGATTGCCACCAAGCAGAATCGACCAGCTCAACTCTTCCAGATTGTTGCTAGATTGTGCAATCCAATCTGTCTTCAGTCATAGGGAGCATTTTCAAAAACTAAGTGTGATGAATTTGAGCACTTCTTCACAGATAAGATTGCCACCATCAGGTCTGAGATCCACCTAGCACCCTCTATAGGGTGTTGTGGAGGTCGGCAGGAGGCTGTGAGTGCCCAATTTGCCTGGTCTGACTTCAGCCAGCTGGCAGGCACTGACATTGTGAGGATCATCCAGAGTTTGTGGCCAACCCGCTGTAGGTTGGATCCGGGCCCAATGTGTCTCCTTGTGAGATGTGTTGAGATGAGTGGCTCAGTCCAACCTGAGATAGTCTAGACTTCATTGGAGACCGAGGTGTTTCCTATCCTTCTGAAGAAGGTGGTCGTGAGACCTCTTCTCAAGAAATCCTCCATCGACCCTGACTGTCTGGCTAACTACAGACCTGTCTCTAACCTACCTTTTGTAGGTAAGGTTATTGAGAAGGGAGTTGTGTTGCAGTTCGAGGATCATTTAACTATTCACAATGTCTATGATCCTCTCCAGTCTGGATTTAGAAAGAGGCATAGTACTGAGATGGCATTGGTTTGAGTACTTAGTGATCTCCTAATAGTGAGAGATTGGAGGACCAATTCGATCTTTGTTCTGCTTGATCTCACTGCATCATTTGACACTGTGGACCATGGTGTGTTATTGGAGTTACTGCAGTGGATATGTGGACTGTTGGGTACAGTTCTCGGTGGTTTCAGTCCTTCCTGGTGGATAGGACTCAGACAGTGGTGTCTAGGATTTATTCCTTGGCCCCTCTTCCCCTATCCTCACGGAATCCTGCAGGGCTCCATTTTATCACCTATGTTGTTCGTGTGTATCTGCTGCCATTGGGAGATATTATAAGGTAGTATGGCTATGTTTTCACTTCTATGCAGATGATAACCAGCTATACATGTCCTTTGTACCCAAACAGAATGGTGCTGTCTTGGTTTTTAACAACTGCCTCTCTATGATCCAGGGTTTGATAAGTGCCAACTGGCTGAGGTTGAACCCAGATAAAACAGAGGTGCTGGTGGTGGACCCGGGTCATCCGGGTAGGGGGTTACCAGTGGGACAGCCATCAGAGCTTTGGCTTAGTGGCACACAGCTGGTGACCTATGACTGGGTGAGAAATTTGGGCTTTATTTTTGATGATGGTCTAACGCTTAAATCTCAGGTGTCAGTCGTTGTCAAGACCTCTTTTTACCATCTGAGGAATATTGCCCGGATAAAGCACTTGGTCCCGCCCAGCAATCTTCCAGCATTGGTCCATGCCTTTGTGATCTCCCACCTTGACTACTGCAATGCCCCTTACCTAAGGCTTCCAGGGTTGATATCTGCCACCTGCAGCTGGTGCAGAATGCAGCAGCCAGGTTGTTGACTGGTTTATCAAGATCTTGCCATGTTATGCCTGTGCTCTGAGGCCTGCACTGGCTGCCAGTTCATTGGCGGATCACCTTCAAGGTCAGATTACTGACCTATAATGCCCCACAAGGCCAAGTACCCCAGTACTTGCAAGATCTTCTTTGTCCCTTCTGCCCCTCCGCCCCTCTGCTTGGCTGATGAGGATTGCTAGTGGCTTCAGGGTCAGAATTTTGCTTCATGCGGCTCTACCCTGTGGAACTCTACCTCATTCGGAAAGAGAATGCCTGGCCATTGAGAGCTTTAAATCTGACCATAAAACTTATTTATTTGGCTTAGCCATTCCAGATCCTCTTTTACGTCTGTGGATAAGGGATTTTATGAATTATAATTTTAAAATGATAAATTAGTATTTATATTGTGTTGATGGTTTTATGTAGAGGTGCAATGATCGCAAGGAATTGCGCTTTTTCATAAATAAAAGTGAATTGAATTGATTTGTGGATGCAGTAGACCACCAGGTAAAATGTACATTTCAATCAACTACAATCCAGAAAGTGCAAACAATTAATATGTGGAGGGTTCATGGGGGAGAGGGACCACTAGCAACCTGGTATTCTGTATTTCTAAATCACAGAGGAATCGGACGAGAAGAGGGACCAATAGCAACCAGGTTTATAATATAGTGGCAGCAACAGTGTGTATTCAACATCTCTTGGATAATTTTTTTTTTGTGTGTGTGTGTGTGTGTGTGTGTCCTAACCAATTGCATGCAACCCTCCTCCTTATAGTGTACACAGACATTTAATTATTACTGGTGGGACTCTAACATGCACAGCACGCATGTTGTCAAGTATCAGTGTGCGTGTAGGAGTCTTCCCTCTGTCAGATTAAATTTTATGGTTCTCTAACTTATTTACTCCCAGAGATCAGACAGCTGAGCCTGAAGTCTGATTGCTACTCACTGTATTGAACACTTGGTGACAGAGAAATGTCGCAATAACAATGGTCACCACTTGCATTCAAAACATTGCAACCTGTCGGATGATAGTAGGAGCTCAAGCTAACTAACATAAGGAACTAGTGCTTTCATTTTTAATTCTTTGATCATTGTACAGCATTAATGACATACAATTGGTTAATTATGCAGTTTGGCTCGATTCAGTTTCTAACATTTAGAAATGTGCAATTTGTATGATAAGATGGGGAGACAGACATGCATTTCAGTAACACCCCCCACCCACCTACTTTACTGATGCATATATTTTGATTGCCAGCCCATTAATTATGAGGCAGATACAAAGTATCAGCAATGCCGGTGTGTGTGTGTGTGTGTGTGTGTGTGTGTGTGTGTGTGTGTGTGTGTGTGTTTGTGTGTGTGGGTGTATATGTGTTTGGGTGAGCACCGGAGTGTTGGGAGGGCAGTCTGGACAAGTGGCAGTTGACAAACTATTTCCAAAACAGAAACATACATTCTGTCACATGTGTAGCTGTAATCAATCGCCTCTTCAACAGGCAATACCAAACGTGAAATACCGAAAAAAAAAATGATCGCTACGTTTTACCAAATTTTGAAACCGCACATGGAAATGTAAAGTACTGGTTTATTATTAACCCCATGTGATTCCTCTGTTTTTTGTAAACTAAAATGGGTTGTAACAATAATTTTATTTTCACCATGACAAGTCAAAAAATTCAGTTTCTATGACTGGATGCCGTTCCCCATTTGATTGATCATCCGACAATGATTCATCTGCTTCTGCCTCAGTGTGTACCAGACAATTTCTATTCACAGCTAGTGGCTCACACATGTATGGCTGAACCAAATGCTATGATGCCTGGAAGAAATAAAGTCTTCCATTTTCACCACCTTCCAATTCGGAGTCACTGTCATTATTTATGAATAAGTGCTAAATCACAGACAAACCTTTGGCCATTATGATCAGTTAGATCACTATAGCCACTATAGCCTTCGGAGTTATACACCACACTGTCATACTGACAGCTTGTACTACCTGGCACTGAAACTGCAGGTCTGGTGCTCATAACTGCCCAAAACACATGTTGCAAAAGAAAAAATCATCCAACATACCCATCACTAACCCAATAGTAGCAAAACTGAAAACATTAGAAACACCACCTCTCATCATTCCAGCAACCTATTTTAAAACAACAAAACATCAAAAATAGAAAAAAAACACTATGCAATTTCCCAAAAACATTGCAAAAAATACAGAGAAAAAAATAACATTCCAAAAGTATAAAAACACAGAAAAACAGAACAAAACATACCAATTAAAAACAAAAAACGAGAAAAACATCAAAACCAAAAACCCAAGCAAGAAAAATAACCAACTCATAATTAGAAAAAACAAACGTATAACAAAAAGTAAAAAACGACAAAAACAACTTCTAAAACTGAAACAAAAGAAAAACTAAGTAAACAAAAGAACAATAAAAAACACCAAACAAACACTTCTACTCAATACAAAAAAAAAAAGAAATACCATCCAATCAACAAAACACTCTAGACAAAAGTAATTTAATATCAATCCTTTAAAAAAATTCAAAAAACTCCTAAAAACAGAAAAATGAACAAAACAACAAATGACAAAATTCACCCCAGAAATTAAAACTAAAGAAAGCTTAGCCACCCCACAACCACAATTTTAACAACATCATGAAAGAAGCATACACCTGAAAAATAGAAGAAGAATGCAATTCCATTCACAAAAGTAAAACAAAACAAAACAAACTTCAAACCTGTCAATTTCAACCTCAATAGTAAGAAAAAATAAACACTTACGAAAGAAAAAAAAGCCAAATATCCAAAAGTCAATAAAACAAGACCCAAAAACACATAATTCACAGCCGAGAAAATCATATCCAAACATCTAATCATTTCTTGGCTAACTAAACTAGCCAAACCAGAAAAAATATGAACATAACCTACACAAACTTTATAAATCATACTTTAATCCCAAACAAAAATTAACAAACAAGTGAACAACACAAGTAAATCCCAAAAGTAGCTAACAAATACACTAACTACACAACACGTTTGAAAAAACATATAAACAAATCCACGAAAAACTTAAAAAAAACACCAAAATTCAATACAAGCCAACCTTTTATACTCTTTATAAAAGCAACATCCAGAAAACACAGAAAAAAAAAATATATACCATTACCAAACAACACAAAAAAATACAACAAAATTGCCACTCCCCACACAAGTAAAAGTAGAAAAAGGGCCAAAAGAACCTACCTCCAAGAATTTGAAAAGAAACCAAATCAAATAACATTAAACCAAAACAAAAATACATAACACACCACAAAACAAAAAACCACAAGAAAAAAGCCACAACGGCGTAAAACCACAATGAGAAAAATGAATAGGGACCTGGGGGTAGAGATTATATCAGATGACCTAAAAGGTGGGCAAGAAGCAAAATGAGAGAGAGCAGTAAGGGAGGGAGCTGGGGGATAATGGGATGCATAGGAGAGGCATCACCAGTAAAACAAAAAGTTGTATCCCTCTAAGTTGGTGAGAACCCCATCCAAATACACAGGTCCTAGGACCCATCTAACAAAAGACATAGACAGGGTGGGCTGTCAGAGGTAACAAAATAGTGCAGGAGTTGCACTAAAGACATACAAAGAGAGACTAAGGAGCAAAATATGTATACCTGTGAGAAAGGAGGAGAGGGAGAACATGATAGAAATTTTCAAGTACCTCAAAGAGAATCAAAAAGTTCAAGATGGTAGCATCTTTCAAATAAAGAGACATACAAGTCAAGGGGACACAAATTTGGAGTAGAGAGACAGTTCAGAAGTAATGTAGGAAGTATTTTTCACAGAGGGTTGTAGAGGAAAGAGAACAGCCATACAGGAAGGTTGTGGTGCCAAAAACAAGAAATTCAGAATGCATGGGACGACCTTAAGACAATTTTAGTATAGGAGTGGGAGGAAGTAGGCTGTTGGTTAACTAGGATCTGCAGCATATCAAATTACAGAGTAGGGAAATGGGCAGACTAGGTGGGCAAAAGCAGTCCTTATACCATCAAATTCTATATTTCTATAGTATGGATTGTAAAGGTTGGCCAGTAGAGAGCAGGCTGGGGTAGATAGAAGCAATTCTTGACAGCTCTCCTCTCCCTGGAGTAGGGAGGAAGGCTTTCCTGACTCTTGGCTGCCACTGAGTGGAGGCTCAGTGGTAGCATCTGGCAAATGGGGCTGGCGCTAGGCTGAGTGGTGCAGAGCGAGGCCATTGTCAGTTCCAGCACATGTGTGACCATGCATTGCTGAGGCCTGGGGAGTAATGGAGAGAAAATTAGAGGAAAAACCTGGTGACAGGCTGATGACTGACCCTCCATGAGTCACGCACTAGTGGTCAGGCACACGGCACAGTCCTGTGGGAGAGGACACCGCAGAAGGTAAGCGCCAGATGAGCCATCTGATGGGGCTGGAAGAGCAATCAGAAGGGGTAGCCAGGGAGATGGAAAATAAAATCCTATATAAAACAAAAAAATAGAAGATGTACAGTCTTCCTTTTAAAACTCAGATTATATTTAAATAGTTACTGTTTCCTGCCCTAAGGGTTAGGGGTTCCTGTTTCGCTACATAGCTGGATCTGCTAGTGTGTCCTGTGCAACATCAACTATGGTTAGAATGCCAGTGCAATACACACTCCCCCACACATATATTATAGTGGTGTGGTAATGTTGTATAGTCTGGGTTGAACGACAGCACACCCTGTACTGGATTATTAAAATGGCTAGAAATGTTTTTGGGAGGGCAAAAGTAATCCTTTTCTGGAAGAAATTAAAAGTTTTGTTTAGATGATCTGGCTTATCCTGGTTGTCCTTGTGTGGCAGAAATTAAAGTTTTATTTAGATGATCTCATTGAGCCTTCCATGATATTGATGGGAAAAAAGTAATAAAAAGACTTATCTGGTTGATCCTACCATTTTTACACTGTTTCACATGTAATGACTTTCACTTTCCTCTTTCAGTGTAGTGTGGCTGAGCAGTGTTCATTGTGCCAAATAATGTGCTGCCAAAGGTTTAGAATGAAGAACGTTTAGTTCAAAAGGATGTAAGCCGTAGAGTTTAATGTGAGTTTAGTAACTTTTATGTAAAAGAAGCTGCTGAGTATAGAGCGAGGAGAACAAGCAAGTCGGTGGCTTCAAAAGTGTAGATGCAAGCCTGAGCGAGTGCTTGCATCTACTCTTCCGAATCTGTCGACTTGCTCACTGTCCTCGCTCTTTATTCAGCAGCTTCTTTTATACAAAAGTCACTAAATTTACCTTAAACCCCACAGCTTACATCCTTTAGAACAAAACATTCCTCATTCTAAACCATATTGTTTAATGTAGTGAACGCCACTACACATGAAATTATGTAAAAATGGCAGGAGCAACCAGATATGTTTTTTTCCCGGTTTTTATTATAAAAATCATGGCAGGATCAACCCGATAACTGTTTGCAGTGTGGAACAAATATATAGATTTACTTTGTTGTGGTTGGGGTAGTCTGTGTATAGGCTACTAGTGAGAAGGTTCTTAGGGATGGAAAGTACTGCAGGCATGCAGTCCTAGTGGGAGGCGTGCAGTCACTGTGGAATAATGCACTGTCATGTGGAGTGTTTTATCCAATTGGGGAACCCAATTTTCACTGATCTGTCTCACACAGTTTATAAATCCATATACACACAAATATATATTAAACAGGTGCAGTTGCATCTGTATATTAGGTTTGAGTAAGCGCTTCTATGTTAAACTTGATTTTTGCACCTTAATTACTCTACTCCTGCTCAACCAGTTTGCTTGAAATTTGGTAGGCATGGAGTCATGGCCAGAGTCTCTGGATCTAGAACATATTTTGCCAATCAGTTCAGAGGGGCACATTTACAGAGGTGCAAAATGCTAAAATACTCAATTTTAAATGTTTTTTTTGCTCAACTGTAACTAAAATATTGTTTTATTTTGAAACATTAAATTTACAGGTTTAATCGAGTATGTACCAAGGTACATGCTTATGCAAGTTCAAGTTTTTAACCTATGTAGCTTTTAAAATATAAGTTAAAAGTTGTCCCATTTTCTGAGCATGCTCAGTTCAAAAAATGAACATTCTAAGGATAGCTAGATTTTTGCTTTAGCAGTTTGAGCAATAGTGATTTCTGGCACACTGCTTTTGTCAGCCAGTTGACAAAAGCGTTTTGGAGGAAATCCAAAGTGATTTCATTGAAAGTGATTTCTTTCACACTACTTTTTCAACCAGCTAACTTCAAATCCATGGCATATCCTCAGAATGCCTCCTAAGTTCTGACCAGTCGCAGGAGCACAGTTCTGCCATTGGTATCACTCCTCCTGACCAACATTTAATATTTAATTGCCAGATGAGAAATACCCAGTTTAGTGGTTGGTATCACCCTTTCCCAGCACACACTTTCACCAAAAATGGCCAGCAGGTGCACAATCCTACTGGACATTACACATTTCTTAAAAGCCAACCCCAGGGTGCCCATCCCTGGTGCTAGCTAACATCACCCTCCCCTCCAAATTAGAAGCAGACCAGGGTGCCCATCCCTAGTACTGGTGCATGTGTCAGCCCCTCTCCCCTCCACTTCAGGCAGTGACATCATGGGTACCCACCCCCAGTGCTGCCCAACAGCCTGCTGACATTGCAGTATCCAATCCCATGTTGGTCCCCTGAGAAAAAAATCCTGCCCCGTGCAAATCTTTTTCTGTTTTTTTTTGTCTTTTGTAAAAAACCTGAAAAGAAGAGAATGGTCTCTCATCGATCTGTAACCCCCTCCATCCTGACCCCCTAGTCAGCAACCACCACCTCACATCCCTACACCCTCACATACCTCACTCACCTACAGAATTTCTCTCAGTGCATTTACACTGACAGCAAAAAAGACGTTCTCTTCATAGAAGTGTGACAGCAAATGCAGGAAACTAGGTAAATGCCATCAATGAATGTTCAATGTGTTTTGAACTTTTACTCATAACATTGTCATTTTTCAAATATTGTAGCACCAAATTTTCAACATGGCCTTTTGGGATACCACCAGATAAACAAGTAAGGTGAAATTTTTCATATCTGGCCTGAAAGGTGACTTCACAGTGGCTCCACAAAATCATCTTTCAGGTGGGATTTGGAGCATTTCTCCTACTAGGTTCATGAGGCACAGTCATAAGAAGACTACATTGAAAATTTGGTGAACAAATATATTAAAATTACCTCTTTATGAGTGAGCATGTAAATATTTCAGTATTCACTCATAATTTAATAGTTTGATCCAAACCTGTCACCATAATCATTTTTTCACACCGCTTCATGAACTTGACACCTGTCATTTTCAAATCCTGCCCAAAACATGTTTTCACATTTCTGGCACAAAATGAGGTTTTGGTCAGTAGATTGTACATGACATCTGTTATGTTTGGAAGGAGGGTTACTACTCAAAGTTGAAAATTTGGGGTAAAAAAAGTTTTGAAGAAACATTGTATGCAACTTGGCTGATTCAAAACAGTAGACACAAGTGTGAGCTCTTCAGAAGCCAATGAGTTGCTTATTGTCCTCGCTGCACAGGGTAAAAATTGGTGGATCAACCAGATAAGTGTTTTTTTTTTTTATCACCTCTTACCTATCGAAATCATAACAGGATCAACCAGTTCTCCAAAATAAAACTCTAATTGCTGCTGATCAAGGACTACCAGGATCAACCAGATCACCTACTGTAAATGAATCTGTAATTTCAACCAGAAAAGGACTAGTTTTTGAACCCCCCAAACATTTCTACCTATCTTATAAGATAGATAATCCAGTACAGGTCATGTGGTCGTGCTCTGATATACACACACCTTGGGTGGTTGAATGGACTTGGCTACTATATCAGAGCACAACCACACCCCATGTAGTGGAATATATCTATCTAGCTATATATTTATTTCAAAAAACATCATTAATGCATCATTTAGGGTTGAAGCAACAAAAAAAGGGAAATGAGATGTTAGGGTTTCCAACCCTAACACCTCCCCCACCTCTACCACCCCACTTCCACCTTCCACATACCAACAGTCATCAAGGTGTACCTAGGGGTCATCATCCCTAACTCTCTTCCCATTCCACATGTAAGGAATCTGAGATGGTACAGTATAGTAGAATGGGGTGAGAGTTAGGCCTGATGACCCAAAGGCATACCCCAATGCCTGGTGGTGTGGGGGGTGTGGTGGGGTTGTAGAGGTGGGGGAGGTATTAGGGCTTGAAACTGTAACACCTCATTTCTCTATTTTTTTTGCTTCAACCCTAACTGATGCATTAACAAAGTTTTTTGAAATGAATTTCCTTATTTTTTGAGAAACTGTAATGTTACCTTTATCCCATGTTATTAGTTTTTTTGAAGCACAGGGCCCGCCATCTGTCCATAAGTGTATATAAATTATAATAAACTGTCATCTCCCTGTGGGCCCTGCTCTCCCAGTATTGCATAATGGATGGCCCTGCAGTCCAATTACTGCATAATGATATCCATATGTGGCCCTACGATCCCATATACCTATAATTGTGGAGATGCAGCACAGGCCTAGAGACATTCCAAGTAACCCTTGTGCTGTAAATGGTGCAATATCTCAGTAACCATAGCAACTTTGGAAAAATTCCACTGCAGTTGTAATCAGGACTGGCAACCTGCATGCATGTTTAGTGTACTAAGCCATGCTTAGTAAAAATCCATAACTCAAACCATTTTCAAGACATAGGCACTGAAAGGTACCAGACGTCACAATGTTATCTAATGGGAAGTTTCTAAACTTTGGAATATTGTAAGTATGGAACCGATGTAATTTTTTTCACCAAATCAGCAAAGTTTACAGCTGTTGGGCAACCCCTTTGTACCTTGCAAATTTCAAGCCAAAAGTCCTAACTGTTTCTTTGCAGTGAAGTGACAAAGAAACAATAACCTTTAAAAAATCCCTTTTCATGAGCTGTCAAAATCCCTTTTCGCGAGCTGTCCAAAATCCTTTCTGCGAGCGAATCCCTTTTCGTGAGCTAGGGCCATCTGGTCCTCCCCTCAAGAAAAGGGAATTTGACAGCTCATGAACAGGGATTCACTCACGAAAAAGGGCTTTTGACAGCTCACAAAAAGGGATTACTTTTTGTAATCTGTTTTCATGAGCTGTCAAAATCCCTGTTCATGAGAAATCCCTTTTTGCGACATAGGGCCATCTGGTTATCCCCTCATGAAAAGGGATTTTGAAAGCTCACAAAAAGGGATTTCTCATGAAAAGGGATTCTGACAGCTCATGAAAAGGGATTACTTTTTAACCCTTGCTCTGCTGCAGACGGATATATCTGTCCAGATTTCCTATATATTCAACTTCTGTCGACAGCCTAAGGGTTAAGATCCCTTTTCGTGAGCTGCCAAAATCTCTTTTTTGCGAGTGAATCCCTTTTTGCATGGTAGGGCCATCTGGTCATCCAGTCATGAAAAGGGATTTTGACAGCTTATGCAAAGGGATCGGCTTGCGAAAATGGATTTTGACACCTCATGAAAAGGGATTAGCAGCAAGTTGCGAAAGGGATTTTAGTTTCAAAACAAGCATTTCTTGACTAAGGTAATGTAAACCAAAGGCACAGAAGTATACAAGCATCCTTCTGAACAAAACCCATACTTGTATGTCTACAGAAGACATCCCTGTGGCAAGATATAATGTCTTATCTGGCACAAAAATGAAACTTAATATGGCTTGCAAAAAGGTATGTTTTGCTGACGAAGAGGGATTTAATGAATCCCTCTTCATGAGCTGTCAAAATCCCTTTTTGTGAGCCCAAATCCCTCTTCAAACCTGTGCAGCTATCCAAAAGACTGAACTGAGCGTGCTCAGAATCTAACATTTCAAAACTGAATAACTTCGGAATGGATTAATATGTTTTCACCAAACCAATGCTGGCTTATTCTTTGGGGCAGCGTCTTTCTTACCTGAAAAGTTCAGGCCAAAATTCCAAATGGCACAGCTGCAGCACGATGAGGAAAAAAACTGCCAAATCTGGTGAAAAAAGCAAGTTTAACACTTTTTTCACTATGCGCTGCACAGAATCCACACATCCGATCAAACAAAACTTGATATGTCAAGAGATTTGTTCCACAGGACAATACTTTCCAAATATCAAGCAACTCTGTTGAACTGTTGCAAAGTTATTAAAGTGCAAAATTTGAAGTTTAATATTAAACTGCCTACTCAAGCTATTATATCACTATAATATATATATATATATATTATATATATATATATATCTATCTATAGCTAGATAGATAGATATACACATGTAAGTAATAAGCCATGACAGGGTGTGCATTATAAGATTTCAATGCATGCCCCAGTGGTGTAGTAAGGCTCAAGGCTAAAGGCCAAGTGTCCTTATGCCCCAGGAAGTGCATTAAAATCCTATAATGCACACCCTGGAGGGAATTATTACACTTATAAAATGGCTCTAAATAGTTTTTTTGGGAGAGGAAAAAGAGATTAATTTCCTGACTGTCCATTTATAGAGATTTAATGCACAGTCCATTGATGTCTCTTGACCAATGAAATTTCTAGATTTTATCTTGCCATTTTATTAATATATTTAGAAAATGGCAAGAAAAATCTTAGAAATGTCAGTAGATGAGAGACATCACCTGACTGTGCATTAAATCTCTATAAGCACATAGCCAACTGCTGAATCTCATTTTCCTCACACAAAAAGCTCCTTACTGACCAATATCACCAAACCTTCAAAACTAGAAAAAAGCCAGTAGCTGCCATATTGAAAATCTTAGCTTTTACTATGACAACATTTCAAAATTATTTATGGTAAATAACACACAACCTTTTAACAAGCAACCTACACTGCTAGCATCAGGTTCCAACAGGCTGCAGCGATAGGAATTACAGCAAAATCCAATACATCGACAGGGTTTCACTATGCCACTGCGACAAGAAATTTGTCAACCGATGGCACAGCGATAGCACAACACCACCAACTGGTGTTGTGCCATTGCTCGAGGACCGAGTGTTTTCTGAAGGGGGCTTCGCCCCCCACATCCCCCATGCAGGGCGCTCTTCCTCCCGCACCCCCAGTACTTTAGATTCCTAGCTCCAGTTGGAGTTATGTTGGGGATGGGGGGAAATACCTCACCGGCAACAGTGTCGGGAACATGGAGACCGTCACAGCGAACAGCCAAAAATGTCGCTGTGATGGTCTTCGTGTTATTCCCAATGCTACGCGGTTGGTATACCCATCAACAGCACCACAGCGACACCCACAGCAACAGCATGTTGAAACAGCAACAGACCACCGCACTGATGAACAGCACTACACAACTTGTAATGCTGGGGTGCCCTCTGTACCCCAAACCTAAAATAACAACCTCCACGATGCACCATCACTGGAGAATAAGGTGAACATCCCCCTTGCAGACATCCATGAAGAGCACCATGACACAGAAGTGCATGCATTAGTACATACTGTCAGACAAACATAATTCCCACCACCCCCACACAGTGTAGTAAATAACAACTGAGTATCTTATTGAACTGCACTTCCCACCGGCATGTTTACACCTGCAGCTTGATATTTAAGGCAGTCCTCATGAGATGGTCCTCAACACACCATACCCCATACTGATCCGCAATGTCCATCTACTGTTGCGTACTGTCCCTGTAGCTCCTCTGTGATCTGTTGACATTCCTGCCAGAGACACAAGCAGTCACTCCTCCTAGCACTCAGCACATACTCAGCCGGCATCCTTCCACATGAGCAAATAGCGAAACTGCCAAGCCACCTGTCTGCGTGCCTGATCTGAGCCTGATCTAATACACCCATCAATGAAACACACCTGTCAGCCTTAAGTCCCTCTCGCTTCAATTGCCGTTGTTGTGCAGTTGTCGATGTCATGGCTTTGATGTTCTAGTGGTATACCCTAGCATCATATGACATTACAAAATGTTTCCTTATGACTTAAGAATCCTATTTCTACTAACAGCTTAAATTACACTCTGTGGCCTCTGCCTAACAGAACATGTTTTCCACAATCACCTGCTAAGTACCACAGCACCACAACACATGGTTTCAGGAAGTAAGCACAGATGAAACTGTAAAATAAAATGGAAATGATAACTTTAGACACTAAAAAAGTAGCTAATATACTAAATTATTACAGAGCTGCTATAAGTAACAGGGAGCCAAACAAACAGACCATGGCGGGGAGGCTGCTGTTCACACTAAAATGCTCATTCAGGACAGAAACCAGCAGATCATCACCAACAGAGAGGGTGGATCAGGCCAAGCAGAATGGGTATGGTGGAGCTGGTAGAACAGAATCTCCCAAAAAATTAAAAATTACCCAACACTTAATAAGAGCGCCGCCATCAGCAGCTCACAGCAGTACAGAGCTTTACCCAACACTTACTTCTTTAAGGACCACAGTCAGTAGTACAGAGCATGACACAGCATAACGGCAGTCTGGAATCATACACTGCTCATTCTTATGTGCAGCAAGCCAGTCGGAACTCAGCACAGTGGAGGTATTCATGTCGAATTCCAGTCTTTCAGTTTCCTGCCAAGCAGGCTGACCAGTGAAAGACTTGTAGCACAGGGAAACTCAGAGAAACAAAAAACAACAACAGTCAGCAATCGAGCAGATTGATCACCAATAAGACTCCTACTTTTAAGGGGAAGGGATTCTTCTTAATGAAGGTACCTTATACAGAGTACAAATCAGGCTCACAGCACACATGCCACCTGCTAAATTAGTGAAACAATTACAGTAGAGAGAATACAAAACTGACTATATGTTTAACTTTAGTTTTTTTTTGGAAACATATTTAAAACACATCTGAACTTAAAAACAATTTTTTAAACATCCTTATTGATGGAAGTGTACCATTTTATAAGTGTCATAAGCCACTCCAGGGTGTGCATTAAAGAATTTTAATGCACTTGCTCGGAGGCGTAAGGACACTTTGCCTTCATACAGTTATTCTGAACTGCCGACTGAGCTTGCTCAGAACCCAATTTTTTTAAATGTAATAATTTTGGAGTGGATAAATATTTTTTTCACCAAACCAGCAAAAGACACATCTGTAGGCCAAGCCCTTTCTACCAAAAACATTTCAGACCCAAATTCCAAACCATCTGAGTGCAAGATGATGACAAACAGCAGAAAACAGTGATTTTTTTTAGTTTTTTTTCAAACTGGAATGAAACTTGGCATGTCATGAGATCTACCCCATGAGACTGTATGTGCAAACTTATGTAAAATCCATTGAATGGTTGTGAAGATACTAAAGTGCAAAACTTTGTGTTTAAAATTAAAGTACCTACTGAACCTAACTATCGTGGTGCTACCTCACCACTATAATATATATATATATATATATATATATATATATATATGACATGGTCTGTCTGAAGATTTCATATTTATCTTCATGAGAGGCCAATGTTATCATGGTATCTTATGAGTGGCAAAGCCATTAGTGAGATATCTTGATGTAATTGACCTCAAGTGAAGATAAATATGATATCTTCAGTCAGGCCATGTCATGTTCTGTTCATACAATGTATGTCATTTAAAAAAATTATCTGGTTGATCCTACCATTTTTAGACTGTCTTACAGAGCAAGCACTTTGACTTCTTATTTTTGTTTCTTTATTTATTTAAACTTTTGGTAACCAGGAAAGGCACACTGAGTCAGGGCTCATTTTCATATGTGACCTGTGTGACTTTCTTGTAATAGACGTGCTTTTAGAGATTTAAAATAAGGCACTCTAAAAAAGTAAGAAAACTGTGTTTTGTATGTTGAACTTACAGTACTTAGCTTTATGCAGAAGAAGCTGCCAACTATAGCGAGGGGAGAGACAGCACAAAGCAAACAATTCAGTGGCTTCAGAAAAGCAGACACAATGGTGAGCATGTGTTGCTATAACAATGGTCGCTCGGGCTTGTGTCCACTTTTCTGAAGCCGTTGACTCGCTCACTCTCCTCTCCCTACAGTCGCCAGGTTATTTTACACAAAACTAAGTAAACTTAAGATAAAAAACACAATTTTGTTACTTTTTGAACTGAGGGTGCCTTATTTTAAATCTCTACCAGCATGTCATTTATCGCTATTGACAGCACTCGGTCATGCTACATTAGAGCAAGAACAGTGAAAGTGCTTGTATGGTAAGATAGCCTAAAAACAGCAGAATCAACCAGATAAGTTTTTTTTAAATGACTGTTTAAAAATTATGGCAGAATCAACCAGATAACTATTGCATGTAATTTAAACATATCACAATTAGGGCAGGATCAAGCAGGCAAAATGACAGGTGCCATTTTTTGTCAAATTCGATGACACACTGGAACATACAGAATATCAGTATCACATATGGGAACATGGAAGATATCACTATGACATATAGGAACATGGAAGATATTATGATGAGGTGTAGGAAGATGGAGATATATTTGATATCTTTTCTGTCTGCCTTAGAGTGTACTTTTTATCACTGTTGCTATCCCAAAACATGTGTTAAGTATATGTATATGTACATGTATATGTATATAAATAAATATATATATATATATATATATATATATATATATATATATATGTAATAGATAACCACTCTTAGGTGTGCAGTCACGCTCTGATATACATATGACTTGATGTGCATCAACCACCTAAGGCGTGCGTATATCAGAGCATGACAGCACACCGTAGAGTGGGTTATCTATCTTATAAAATGGCAAAATTATTTTAGAGGGGGATAAAAGTCTAGGTGTGCGGTCACACTCTGATATACGCATGGTCATGTGATGTGTTTTATACGATCAGAACAATTGATTTGGAGCTTCTTCTTTTACCCATTTTATGAATATATATATATGAACGAGACATTAAAAAAACCAATCCCCTTTCACAATCTGACAAAATCCTGTTACGTGAGTCGATCCCCTTTCGCGAGGTGTCAAAATCTCTGTTTCGAGCCAATCCTCATTCACGAGAAGGGCCATCTGGTCGTGAAATGACGATCAAGGATTTTGTCAGCTCGCGAAAGGGAATTCTGATACTCCAGAAAGGATTAGGCTCATGAAAGGGATTAAAAACAATCCCTCTTTCACAAGCTGTCAGAATCCCCATTCGAGAGCCAATCCTTGTCCATGAGATAGGACCATCTGGTCCCCAAGACATGATTAAGGGTTTTGTTGCCTCGCGGAAGGGGATCATCTTGCAAATGGGGATTTAGTCACCTTGAGAATGAGGATCAGAAGCGAATCATGAACAAAGAATTTTAAAATCTAAAACAGACGTTTTTGTCCAAAACGAAGGAAACCAAAGGCACGGGTTTGTAGAGGCATCACCCTGAACAAAACCAATGCTTCATTTGTAAAAGTCATCCGTGGGGGCAAGCTACAACATTTTGTTTGGGGGAGAATTGAAAACAAGATGTCGGCTCACGAATGAGGAATTTTTCCTCATGAATGGGGATTTTGTAAATCCCCTTTCATGAGATGACAAAATTCTTGATCGGGAGCCCAATCCTTTTTCACAAAACATACATATAAATCTTGGAGTGAACTGATCATACTCAGAACCCAAAAATTCAAAATTAAATAACTTTGGAAAGGATTAATCTTTTTTCACCAAACCAATGCTGGATTGATCTTTATCCAAGCCTCTTTCTACCCTGAAACTTTCAGACCACAATACCGTATGGTGTGGCTGCAACATGATGGTCAAAAATCAGCGAAACAATGCAAAAAAAGGTGAAAAATGCATTTCTTGGTGCTTTGCTGCACAGAAACTGCAAGTCCGATCAAAACACAACTTGGCAAATCAAGAGATCTACCATACGAGACCATGCATACCAAATTTCGTTCAAATCCGTTGAATGGTTGTAAAGTTATTAAGGTGCAAAATTTGTGGTTTAGCATTAAACTGCTTACACAACCCTAACTATATTGATGTGACTGAGCCAGTATAATATATGTGTATGTGTGTGTATACATATATATATATATATATATATATATATAAAATGGTAGCATGGTAGTGCTACCATAGTTATGGTTGAATTGCCCTTTTAAGGTTAAAGGGTCAAACTTTGCACCTTAATAACTTTGCCACCGTTCAATGGATTTGCCTGGAATTTGGAATGCTGATCAAGAACCATACATCTTGGGGTCTGTCAACTTTCATAGTGGTCGGATATACGCCTGTGGAGTTATTAAGTGAGATCTGTGCACGCGTTTACGTTTTTTGGTGAATTCTTTGCTAGCACCTACAGGTCACATGGTTTGTGCAACCGGTCCAAAAACTTCAGGAATGTCCCTGATATGCCTTTTGAAGATTTCTTGAAAAAACATTAAACGGTTCAAAAGTTATTCAAAATACTAGTTCCCATTATAAGTCAATGGGAAAAGTTAACAAAAAGTTCGACAGTGCCACAAATGCACTTTTTAGTGTTGCAAATGGCAGTAGTAGTGTCGCAAATCTGTCATTTTGTTTTCAGTTGGTGATCAAAAAAAATGCTTGCCATTTAAAATTGGGACCATCTAGGGACACAATTATTTTTGTGTTTACCTAGTCGGACCCTCAGGATGCTAGCCATGTCTTTATTTTGGGGTTAAACACCCCAGAAATATGTTTTTCAAATTTCTGGAAAAAGTAGTGTCGCACTCACGACACTTTCGTGATTTCATGTTTGTGAAAGTGTTGTGATTTGCGACACTATGCCCAAAATAACAGGAATTCTTTGCCACCCTGCTGCAAAAGAACGGTTTGATCTATTGGGCTGAAATTTGGAGGGAAGACAGCCAGCATGCCACAGATGTGCATTTTTATGGTTTGATGAAAAAATATTGGAGGGCTGCAAAGTTACAGCACTCTGAATTTGATGCTTTTTCCCATAGGATAACATTACGGCGTCCATCTCGCCTTTCGGGTCCTGAATCTCAGAAACGGTGCAAGATATGGACTTTTCATCAGAAAAATGCTTAGCCCCCCAGATTGGGGCTAAGTACAAAACTAGCCAGAAATTTCATAATTCATATGAAATTTTCATTTTTTTTCTATGTCATACAGTTCCTGAAATATAAGCAATTTAGTATTACAAGTCTTCCTTTTCTGCTCCGAGGCCCATTATTATGCATATATTCTTTGTATTCACTATCTTTTTCAATGCAGTTTTTGGGGAAAAGAAGGGTGAGCTCTTTCATTACTGTGCCAGTTAGCATTTCCAGTTGTGTTTCCGTTACCGTTTGCATCACCTTTCCCGTGTACACCAGCATGTGCATTACAGTTTGCATTTTTGTTTGCGCTTCTGTTTGCGTTACTGTTACCATTTGCATTTCCATTACTGTTTATGTTTTCAAGGGTTTTTTGTATCAGCCTGTGCATTGCCATTTGCATATGAGTCAGTCTTCCATTTGCGTGTGTCTTTCGTTTTGTGTCATCGCCGCTGTTACTGATACCATTGGCATTTCCAATCACGTTACCATGACCATGCACATTATGGTTTGCATTTCCGTACCGCCGCTTGCATTTCCGTTTCTGTTTCCTTTGAATTACTGTTGCTGTTGCAGTTATCATTTACATTTCCAGTTGCGGTACCGTGACCGTCGTGTAATGGTTTGCATTTCTGTAATGGGCTTGCATTTGCGTTTCTGTTTCCTTTGGTGTTATTGTTGCTGTTACAGTTACCATTTGCATTTACAATTGCGGTACCATGCCCATGTGCGTTACGGTTTGCGTTTCCATATTCACGTCCGTTCATCTTTCCATTTATGTTTCCTTTGGCATTATTGTTGCTATTACCATTACCATTTGCATTTACAATAGCGGTTCCATGACCGCGCGCATCATGGTTTGTGTTTCTGTACGTGCCTGTGTTTTGTTTTCCATTTTTGTTTTCTTTGGCGTTATTGTTGTTGTTACCATTACCATTTGCATTTCCAATTGCGGTACCATGACCGTGTGTGTTACCAGTTGCGTTCCGTACGAGCTTGCATTTGTGTCTCCATTTCTGTCACTGTTAAGCTTTGGCGTCACTTTCGCTTAACGTTTCTATTACCGTTTGCTTTACTATTTCCATTTGCTTTACCATGTGCATCACCATTGCTGCTTGCATTTGCTTTGCAGTTCCTGTTACTATGTAACAAGACATCATGTGGTGGGAGCGCAGGGGCCCAAAGGGCCCCGCACTTCTGCCACTGCATTCCATTCACTATTTATCGTCCTCATTCTCAAAAAGAAGGGAAATTAGAGGTAAAAAACTCAGTTTAATGCATCAGTTAGGGTTGTTCCACAGTGACAAAAGCAAGAAAATTTGGTGTTAGGGTTGAAAGCCCCCCTTGGACCCCCCCAGCCAACTCCCCCAACAGGCATCAAGGTGCATGTTGGGGTCGTCGGTTCTAACTCTTACCCCATTGTCCTATACCTCTGCTTCCTCACCCATGTGATGGGGTGAGAGTTAGCCGAACCCCAATGCGCATCCCGTGCCTGCTGGGGGTGGGCTGGGGGTCCAAGGGGGCCAACCCTAACACATACCTCACTTTTGTCACTGTGGAACAACCTAACTGTTGCATTAGACAGAGTTTTTTGCCTACTAATATATATATATATATATATATATATATATATATATATATATATTGCAAAAAGTACAGCATCATTTAGAGTTGTTACTACAGTGACAAAAGCAGGAAATGTGGTATTAGGGTTTCCAAACCTAACACCCCACCCCACCCTGCAGAGACTGACAGGTGTCAGGGGTGTAGCTTGGAGTCATCAGTCCTAATGCTGCCCCATTCCATAACTAAATATGCTGAAATGGGTACAGTATGGAAGAATGGGGTGAATGTTAGGGCTGGCGACTCCAGTGCACCCGATGAGTGTGAGTCTCGCAGGGTGGGGGTGTTAAGGTTGGAAAGCCTAACACCACATTTACCTGTTTTTGTTGCTGTAGCAGCAACCCACAATGTTTTTTGCAATGAATTTCCTTACTTTTTCAGATAGTATAATCATATCCATGTTTATCTGTGGATGGCCTTGTGCTCCCATCCCTCCATAGATGTGTATATGTATGTATGTAGGTGTGGAAGCACAAGGCCCTCTGGGTCCTGCACATCTATTTATAGGACAACAAAGACCAGATTGTCTGCATAGCCATCTTATTATCCCACCTCATCTACCCCAGTGCAGAACATTTTTGAATCTATTTTGAAATCTCAGGTGTCAGCTGTCAAGTCCTCTTTTTACCATCTGAGGAATATCGCCCGGGTGAAACATCTGATTCCCCCGGATGACCTTCCAACATTGGTCCACGCCTTTGTCACTACCCGTCTTGACTACTGCAACTCCCTCTACCTAGGGCTACCAGGGGTTGATATCCGCCGCTCCAGCTGGTGCAGAACGCGACAGCCAGGCTATTGACTGGGACTTCTAAAACCAGTCATATTAAGCTATTAACTCAGGAACTGCACTGGCTGCCGGTTTGTATGGCGGATCACCTTTAAGGTTGGTTTACTAACCTTTAAAGCCCTACATGACCAGGGACCCAGTTACCTGAAAGATCTTCTGATTCCCTATGCCCCCTCTGCCCTCTCCGTTCCGCCAGCGAGGATTGCTGGAGATTCCCAGGGTTTGATTGAAGTCATCAGGATCTCGTGCCTTTGCTTTTTCACACCGACCCTGTGAATTCTCTACCTCGTTGGTTGAGAATGTCCAACCATTGAACATTTAAAGTTGCTTTAAAACATATCTTTTGGATTAGCGTATCTCTGCTAGTTGTGGCTGTCTTTTAAATGTTGTGATTTTATTATTTTAAAATTTTGTACAGCGCCTTGATTTTGAAAGGCGCTTTATAAATAAAATTGAATTGAATTGAATTGAATTGAAAACGAATCTGCACAACTGCTATGCCATTGCATGCCACAATTGCAAAAACACATTTTGGGCAGGATTGGAAAATGACAGCTGTGACATATATCAGCTCGGTCGTAATAAGATGGATATGTTGAAAATGTGGGTTCAAAATATTTAAAATTTCAGAAGTTGTAAATGGGCATAGCAAAACTGTAACCAATGGCCATAACTTTAGCATTTTTTCATATTTTATCCCAAATTTTGAACATAGTCTTCTTATGACCCCACCACATAAACCCTATAGGTGAAAATGTGAATATCTGCTCCAAAACGTCATCCTGTGCCACAAGTGTGAAAACACATTTTGGGCAGGATGTAAGAAATGACAGCTGTACTGTTCATGAGGAGGTGTGAAAAAATGGCTATTTTGGAAATTTGGAGTCAAAATATTAAAAATTACCAAAGTTATGTGCGTGCTTAGAAACATTTCAACTAACACTCATAACTGAGTCATTTTTAAGAATTTTTTCAACAAATTTTCAACAAAGTCTTTTTGATACCCACCTCCTGAACACTGGCATTGGCATTTCATTACTTGGTCCTGAAAGGTGATTTTGCAAAGTGACCATGAAATCACCTTCCAGGGATGAATAATGAAATGACAGTCCCAGTATTCATGAGGTGGAGTCACAAAATGGCCATGTTAAAAAGTTGGTGAAAAAATACCTAAAAATGACATAATTATGAACATAAGTTCAAAGTGCCATTGGAATGCATAATACTGCACTTACCTTGATTCCTCAGTTTGCAGTTCTGCTTTGAAGAATGTAGTCATGTTCTGGTTCAGAGATGACATTGTGTGATCTCCAGAGGTAAGTATAGTGTAAGCAGGGTGGTGGGTTCTCAGTGGGAGGGTCGGATGGGGGAGCGGAACAGTGTGGACGACAAGGGGTCATTTTCAGGTTAAACAAAAAAAAAGACATCAGGAGATGGTTTTCTTCTTTTCGGCTAAAAAAGAAATAACTATTTCAGAACATTGGGAATGGGCTCTCCAGTGTCCCACACTGCTGGGAAAGAGGGGGGCTTCTGGTGCCGACATGGGATTGGGCCCTCCGATGTCTGCAAATAAAAAATAAATAATTATTTCAGGACACTGGGAGTGGGATCCCCAGTGTCCCACACTGCTGGTGGGGGGGGATTCTGGTGCCAACATGAGAATTGTCCCCTTAAAGTAGGTAGATTGCATGGGGTCTTTGGTGGGGAGCATGTCAATGTATAAGCAAATAAGGCAAGTAAATAGGACGGATGGGGATTGGAGGGTAGGGGAGTTACTGAACATCAGGGAGACTTGTGGGTTGTGGGGTGGTTGCCAGTACACATGGGATTGGGTCAACTCACAGCACAAATGACCAGCAGCATGGATTCCAACTCTGTCTCCATGGGTCAAGATGATCCCTCTGCCAATCATCTGCATGCTTGACAACAAGTGTTCTGTTCATGTTCAAAGATGTGTTATGTGTGAAAGTGGGCTATGCCTATTTTCACACATGCCACATTTTCGCATATAAGCATGCACTTGTGATCAAGCCAGATACATCATTGACTGAACTGATAGGTAGATGAAAAAAACGCCTGCTTTTTTGTACTTGTCATGTGGTGTAGATGACAGTGCATGCGACCGTGGGCATGGGGGTCCTGGGTTCAGGGCTATCCTTCCATTCCCTCATTTTTTTTGCCTTCATTGTAGGTGCAAAAAAAACTATGGAGAGACTAGTTTAAAGCCCATTACCCTTGGGTGTCCCATCCCAATGCCTTCTCCTCTGTGCCACAGAGGAATTATAACTAACACAGTATTTTTTTCTTTAGTTATTAAATGTCTCAGTCATCCTTGATTGCAAGTGGATATTTCATTTTTGAAAATGTAGCATGTGCAAAAATAAGATGTACCTAATTTCGCACATACCACATTTTCGAACATCAAATATCCACTTCATAGAAGACAGCTATCCTGGTCCTGTCCACAGAAGATGACAATGTATAACCTCCAGAGGTAAATATAAGGTAAGGGGGTGTGGGGTGCTGGATGCTCAGTGGGAGGACCAAGATGGGGGAGGGGACAACTGGAACAATGAGGGACCATTTTCTTTTTTTCAGGGTAAGAAAAAAGATGCTGGGAGACTGTTTGCTTTTCACAGGTACAAATCAATGTATATTTGGGGACACTGGGAGTGGGCTCCCCAGTGTCCCACACTGAGGGGAAGGAAGCTTGTAATGCTGATATGGGGATTTGGCCCTGATGTCAAAAATATATAAAGAGAATGGGCTGTGGGGTGACATCTGACACCGGGTGGGCATCCCAGTGCCAGAATACATATTAAATAAATAAACTATGGGAATTAGAGGGTAGTGAGTGCCAGTAGATAACAGAGAAAGATGTGGAAGGATGGGGGTGCCACTAGACACCAGGAGGAAATTGTGGCTCACAGCTAAAACTAGCTGGCATCATGAGTTCTAGCTGCAGCTGCAGAAGTCAAGAATATCCCACTGTTCTCATACAGAGAACACAGCAGAATCGGTCCTCTCTAACCTTGGCACCCAGAATTTTGGGTGGCCAGAAATGGTGTTTCTTGGCAAAAGTAAAACAAACAAACATCACAATATAGCTAAATGGGTCCCATTTAGCTAAGTTCTGATATGTGTTCTTAAAAAATACATTCATTTTCATGTCTTTTCTTTATTTCTCTTGCTAACTGAAAAACAAGATGGAGGACACAGGAGAGCTCTGCAAAAATGCAATAGGCTCCATGTGACACTTCATGCAAAAATACAGCCGCTCCTACAAAAACAAATCACACTATGTGACCCTCCATGCAAAATACAGCAGTTCCTGCAAAACAAAAGTATTTTTAAAGCGGAACATCTAACTTTTCCCATAGGAAATAATGCTAAAATTGAAAAGTTAATAACTTTTGAACAGATTAATATTATTTCACCAAACCTTCCTAAGGCACATCTGTGAGACAAAGGCTTTCTACCCTGAAAATTGCAGACCACAATCTAAAACCGTATCTGAGATACAGGTGGAGAACGAAACAGCAAAACACATACATTTAGGGATTTTAGACACTCTGTGTCTCAGAAACGGCACAACAGATTCACATAAAATTTACCTTATCAAGAGACGTACCACCAGAAATTACACATGCTTCATATAATACAAATCTGTTGAATGATTTCAGAGTTATTAAGATTCAGAAATTTGGCTTTAACATGGAAGTGTGCACTCAACCCTAACTATAGTGGCACTGCTGTGCTACTATAATATTTAGCTATACAGTACATATATTTAATTAATTACAGTGTGAGATTTGGTTTCCTGACTATTACATACATAGCCCACTTTGCAAAGTTCTTCATCTTTTACTAACAATGTATTATATATACAAAATAAGTGCAAAGAGATTATGTGGCCTAAACTTTAAAGGGACACAGTCAGCTCTTAGTGTGATTTTTGATCAATTGTAACCAGTTTGCCTCTATTACCAGAAGTAGCAAAGAAAGTGTTCTGACTGCACCACAATATAACACAGTGCAATTTTGAACCATTTTCGCATATTTTTTTCTTTTCATGATCAAGACAAGCAGTCTGCCAAACTTGAGCCATTGGAAGCATCTTGCTCCGGTGAATGCGTGGCTGTGTCGGCGCTGTCATGATTATAAAACTCATGTGTGAACAAGTTTACATTTTGGGGGTAGGGTCAAGAGTGTTTAATTCCAAACAAGAAGTTACCCCTCTGGAATAAAAATGCACAAGGGAGTGCCCCCCCCCAAAAAAAACCTCTGAAAAATGGAGTCAAGATTCTGAGCATGTGAATTAGCGTGACCACTTATGTGCATGCTCAGAATCTTGGCCCATTTTTCACTTATTTTTTATTTTATCTCTTTTACAGTTCCATTGCTTGTTTTTATGTTGGCTCATGCTTGCGCAGCCAACATATTGCAGTAGTAGCGGTCACTGTGGGCGAATGAAGGGCACACACATCAGTAGGTGCATCCCTCCTTCCCCAGTGAGGCAGCTGCAGACACTGACACCAGGAACATGCAACATGGCCACCAGATCAAAGAAAAGGTCCACTGCAATCAAAGCCAAGCTCGTCATGCAGCGGCACCTTCCGACTTGCCTTTGCTGGTGAAGCAAACATGGCAGCAGTGACTGCTGCCACCACCTGCCACAATGCCAAAGTTTTGGGGGGTTCCCAATACCCCTGTTGGCATGCCCTAACCCATTTCATGTGCCGACGGGGGAGCCCACTCCCCGTCGGAATAATGCCTCCCCTCATTTATTGTCTACCAAGAGGGTGCTCAATCCCCCTCAGCACCTGCCCCCTTTGGTATGTGCCAGTGGGGGTGCCCAATCCCCTCTCGGCTAGCCCCAAAACAGTCAGGTGGCATGCTGAGAGCACACCCCAGCATGCCAAATGCCCTGTAAAAAAAAAAAAGTCCCACAATTTTTTTTTTTTTTTTTTAACCTGTAAAAGAACGAAACTGTCCCTTGCGGTCTGTCCTGCTCCCTTCCCAGCCCATGCCCACCTTCTGCACTCCCTTCCCTACCACTTCCCCCCTTCACTCCATATTTAACTCTAGTGTCCAGCGACAATCTTCGTGGACCGGGAACACGTCTGCACTCTTCTAAGCGACCGCTTAATTGAAGAAATGCCGGTAAGCTGTATAATGGCATAAATAGGGTTTTTCAACTTTGGTGCATATCTCAGGCATTTTAGGATTTTGTAACAAATTTTCAACATGGGGTTATTGGAGCCCCTCCTCATGAATTCAGTCACTGTCATGGCGTTACTCAGTCCTGAGAGGTGATTTCATGGTCACTGTGCAGAATCACCTTTTGGGACCAGTTAACGAAATGACAGTGCCACTGTTCATGAGGTGGGCTCTCAAAAAGCCTATGTTGCAAATTTGGTGAAAAAAATAAAAAAAAATTACTGTTTTACGAGCATGCATTGTGCAGTTTCCACGTATGCTCATAACTTCATGAAATATTTTCACTCCAGATTTACAACATTGGCATTTTTCCACACCTCCTTATCAACAGTACAGCTGTCATTTTACAAATCCTGGCCGAAATGTGTTTTCACACTTCAGGCGCAGAATAGTACAGTCGCTGAGCGAAATCAGTTTTTGGGACAGTCTGACAAAATGACAGTGACACTCTTCATGAGCAGAGGTCCTAAAATGCATATGTTGAAAATTTGGTGATGAAAGTCCATAAAATGACTGTGTTACAAGCATGCATTGCACAGTAGCCACGCACACTTGTAACTTCGCAAATGTGCAATATTTTCATGCCAGATTTTCAACACTGCCATTTTTCACACCTCCTTATGAACAGTACAGCTGTCATTTTTCATATTCTGCCCAAAATGTGTTTTCACACCTGTGGCACAGAATGGCTGGTCTCTGTGGGAAATCAACTCTTGGGACAGATTAACTAAATCACAGTGCCACTGCTCATGAGGGGAGGTCCCAAAATGCCTATATTGAAAATGTGTCTCTTCAGGGTGGGGGTGAGGTTGGTGTCAGTTCAATGCTTCACTGCCATTCCTATTACACATCTCTGACTCCTGCACTATCAATGCCAATGCCAGCGAGACAACATTTGGCATTGACAAATGCTTGTTGTTCTAGAGGGGCATATTCTTGTCTGAAATTGAACACTCTTTTGAATAGGAGCCATATCTCATATCGATCCCCCCAAAATTTGAGCTCATTCTTGTTCATGCATGAGTTTTGTTATCATGATGGTGTTAATAAAGATGCGCGTTCACAGGAGCAAGATGCTTCCAGTAGCACAAGTTTGGCAGAGTGCTCATCTCAAGTATGATGATAAAAAATATGTAAAAAAATGGTACAAAATGGCTTTATGTTACATTCTGGGGCAGTCAGAACAGTTCTTTTGCTACAGTAGTTCTAGTAATAGAGACAAACTGTCTACAATTTGCCAAAGATCAAACTAAAAGCTGGCATTGTCTCTTTAAAGTTTATTTATTTATTTATTTGAAACGTTTCACCAGGAAAGGCATGCTGAGCTGAAAACAACTGGTTTCAGGTGCATCTTGGGGAGGGAGAATTCAGTTCATTTACTCAACAGAGCTGAAAACTAGTAGCAAACATACACTTGGCTACTCACGGCTAAGAAGAATAAAAACTCCCATTGCTGGGAACATTTAAAAATATATCAAATTTATTTTCCAACAATGTGGTAGCACCCACCAATGCACATGTCAATGTTTCAAGCCAACAAGCTCTTTAATGATGGCTTGAAACGTTGGCGATGACCACGACCAGTGAATACCACGACCGACAGAAAAAATAAGCGATATCTTGGCGTTCCCTAGCAGTGGGAGATCCTGTTCTCGCACAACCATGAGTACCAGTGGCTGTGTTTGCTTACCTGATTATCCGTATTTTGGCACCATGGGTGAGCTCTGAAGCTACAACTTATTCTGTTTAGTAGAGCTGAAAACTAATATACATGCTAGCAGTACATATATATTCACTATTTACTTCATGAGGGTGTTATAAAACATGCACAGAGGAGCATCAGTAGGATATAGGAAGTATGGAGCTGTTGGAAAGGCATAGAGTGGAACCTGGATATAATGTAAGTGTAGAGTGGAACCTGGAGATAGAGTGGGCATAGAGTGGAGCCTGGAGATAGAGTAGAGAGAGCGTGTAAGAAGATGGGAGCGAACCTGTATAGCCTACATGGAATGGAATTTTTTCCCCAGACTTGCAGGGTACATGTGTCATGTCTTAAGGTTGTCTAGGAGGCAAGGTCTTGATCTGTGGCTAGATCCTATCATATGGAATGTGATACATCTGCATCTGCTGTCTAGGAGGCAAGGTCTTGATCTGTAGAAAGGTTTGTGATGGCAGCTTGTACGGTTTCTGAGTTCTGCATGTCTTGTTTTTTGCTGTACTTAACATGGGTTTTCTTTTTGCTCTCACCTACAGCCTACCTGGATTTTTTTCCCCAGACCTACAGGGCACACATGTCATGTCCTAAGGTAGTGCCTTTGAAACTTCTGGTAGAAAAATATTAAATGGTTTCGAGTTATAAGGCTTTAAAGGTTTATGTTTTCCCATTCTGAGCATGCACTGTAGGTTTTCTTGCAAGTGTGACCAAAAAGAGTAGCTAAACTTGGCTGATTTCTAGAAACTAAGCACACAGATTTCTTTCCTTATGATTGTGTGATATCATCTGATACTCAAACCCATGTGCCAGGAAGTGCTATGCAAAGTAGTTGTTTACAAAAACCTGATTGATGGGGTGTTGATGGGGGAGAGGAGAGGAGAGAGAGAGAGAGAGAGAGAGAGAGAGAGAGAGAGAGATCTAATCACAATCTGTCAGGTGTTCCAGATATCCAAGAGAACGTTTTTAACTTTCTTACTAGCCATACTCTAGGATCCTACAATATCCATAACTACTCTCCAAAATGCTAACAAGCAAGGGCCTAAGGAGATGCTTTGCCTTATCTCCCACTTTCCCTTTCTTTGAGCAAGCTATGCCAGTTTTGCAGTACCAGGCCAGATCTGGGAAGATACTGTGCCAATAGAAGTTCAGTAAAAATCAATTTTAGGTCCTGTTTGTTCCTTGGTGATCAAATGTTGAAATGCCTTGAGCCAACTATAGCAGCTGTCTCCTGTATTCCTGTGGTACCACGATCTGTTGGAATATTTTCCCCATTCTTGCTCCTGTTTTTATACACCACTGCCTCTCCAATAACCCAATATCCAGTCTGTGGTGTCCTTTCACTGCTGAATCTCTGCTAACTCCCTTATTTTACTTAAGCTTTACTTAAACTTGTATCCTGCTGTTGTGCCTATATAATCATATAACAGGATACACTGCCCAGCCCTCAGCTCTCTTAGTGCTTGGCTGCAGTTTATTCACTGAGGTGTCAGCCTGCAGAGGCATGAGGAAATCAGGAACTTCTGACTGACTGGTTGCTATGCTGTCAGCCATCCCTGCTGGCTGCTTTTGGGGAGCTTCCTGAACCACTTGACCCTCCATCCAGTACATTGGATATGCTGAGAGTTTGCCTCTGTGGGGAATCTTTGGGTACCTTAAAGTATGTTTATAACACACTGACTGCTCCCTCACTTTGTAGCTCTGGGGATCCTTCCAAGTCTTTTCCCCGTACCCCACCCCCACTTCCTTTTTTGTCACAGTCCACAACTCTCACCTGCTGCAGATGAGGGGTATTCTCACAACCCATTATCTCTCTCTTTCTGTCACTGTGGATGGTCCCCTGGTGTTCTGATCATGCCTCCTGCTCACAGCATGCAGGCATCTTCTTCAGCTGTGGGGTAGTCATCTGATGCCCTGACTGAATATCCATTTCACGGCCTGCAGACTCTTTCTGTAGCGGTGGGGGAATTTTGTGCTGCCCTGACTGCATGTGCATCTCACAATCTGCAGACTCTTTCTGCAGCAGTGGGGTATTCTTGTGCTGCCCTGACTGCAAATCCTTTTCACAGCCTGCAGACTCTTTCTGCAGCTATGGGAGACTCCAGTGCTGCCCTGACTGAACATCCATCTCACAGTCTGCAGACTCGTTCTACAGTTGTAGGGGAATGTTGTGCTGTTTTGTCTGCCCTCCTTTCTTGTGCTGCAATTCAGTGCAAGGCAGAATAGAAATCTCATGGGCATCTGTAGTCTTCCCCTCCTGTTATTCTCTGAGTTTAGCTCCTTGTAGCAACACAGGCAATATTTCCACAGGGGTCCAGATCATAGAAACATAGACTTGACGGCAGATAAGGACCACTTGGCCCACATAGTCTGCCCATTTCCCTACCTAGAGGATAAGCTGTAGATCTTATTTAACCAACAGCCTATTTCTTCCTACCCCCTCAAAAATTGCCTTATGTCTGTCCCATGCATTCTTGACTTCTCCCACAGTTTTAGACCCCACAACCTCCTCAGGAAGGCTGTTCCATGCATCCACCACCCTCTCTGTGAAAAAATACTTCCTCACATTGCCCCTGAGCCATCCCCCTCTATCTTCAAACTGTGTCCCCTTGTTCTTGCACATCTCTTTTTCTGAAAGATGCTACCCTCTTAGACTTTGTTGATTCTACTGAGGTACTTAAACGTTTCTATCATGTCCCCCCTCTCCCCTCCTTTCCTCAAGGGTATACATATTAAGCTCCTTTAGCCTCTCCTCATATGGCTTCTCTTGCAGACCCTGCACCATTTTAGTTGCCTTCCTCTGAATTTCCTCCATCCTGTCTATGTCCTTGCAGACATGGGGTCTCCAGAACTGGACGCAGTACTCCAGATGGGGTCTCACCGACTGTCTGTACCGGGGGGATAACAACTTCCTGTTTTCTGCTGGTGATGCCTCTCCCTATGCATCCCAGTATCCCCCCAGCCCTCCCTACCACCTTCTCACATTGCTTGCCAGTCTTAAGGTCATCTGATATGATTACCACAGGTCCCTTTCCATTTTTGTTGTTGTTACTACCTCCCCCCCCCATTGTGAAATCTTCCCCTGGGTTTTTGTTTCCCAGGTGCATTACTTTGCACTTCTTTGCATTGAATCCAATCATTATTCAAACTGACATTGAAAGGCAGGTCTATAAGCTCCCCAATTTTCCCTCATACCCCTCCCATGTTAAGAGCATCCTTACCTGTGGGTGTCACCACCACTGTGGTCTCTGAGATATTTAATTCTAGCAGTCTAACCTGTCAGAATTTGACTCGTTAACATTATTGATTGTTACAAGTGACAAGCTTGCTCAGTATCATGCAAACCTATAGTCAAGGCAGCATTTACCAATATGCTATGCATATGTGGCAAACAATTGAATGGAGATCATCTGACTGAGCAGTTTGCTATATGCTCACTCCATTGGGTTAAAGTCTGTCTGCCAGAGCTACCATGAGCATTTTCATTTCTCTGGCACTGCCTTGCCAAATGCTCCATTTTGTTACAGAGGTAACATTGTTTCTCCTCTTTGTCTTTTCTCATTGGGTAAAAACTAGTTGGAGTGGTGGTATGGCTGTGTTGTTGGGTCCCTCTGGGATTAACAATTTGTAGCCCAGTAGTTCTGCTGGCTAGAGTCCCACTCCCTCCCAGTCTTGTAGTTTGAGATTTTCCTGCCACATACCGGTCAGCCCACTCTTCAGCCTGATTCACAGTTTGTGGTAATCTGCCCTGCAGCCAGTACTTGAGCTCCACTGGCATAATCTTTAAAAACTGCTGTAGTAGTACAAGCTCATGGAGCTTTTCAAAATAATTTGCCCAGAACCTTCCACTCAATGATCAAAATGCATTCACATTTCAGCAGAAAATTCAGAATTCATAACATCATGTAACCTTTTTGTATTCTGCAGCTTTGTTCTGTAATTTTCTGGTGTCATTTCATGCCTCTTTTAAATAGCATTCTTTAATATTTCACAGGAACTAAAGTCCTCATCCCTTAACTAGCATAACGCTTCTAGTGCTTTTCCTGTAAGTAAGGGCACCAGATGAATTGCCAAGGTATCCTGTCTAAGTATATATTGCTTATTCAATTTCTCAAGACTATAAAAATGTGTCAACATTATCATTTTTTTTTAAACGGTGCCAATTAAGCTATTTTTCAGTTTAGTAACCTCAGAACTGGAGGCTGACTCATTTGTGCCATCACTCACTGAGTCTGGTGTTTTCAGCCTTTAGATTTCCAGCTGATGCTGATGCTCCTTCACTTTCTCTTCCAGTTCCAGTCACCTCATATCCATCTCCATCTCTGCCTCCATTTTTCTTTCTTATTACTGTCTCTCCCATTGTTCTTGCTCTCTCTCTCCCTCTATATATATATACACTATATATATATATATATCCAACTCAGAATGCTGTTGCAGTTTTAGCCTCTCAAGTTCTACTGTCTCTGACATCTCATGATGCAGACTCTCCTTTGCATCTGTTCCTGCCTCTCTAATGCTAACTGGTATGATTTATCCAGGACTTCTGGTCCCTCCTGTGTCTCTGATGGCTCACCCCTGCCATAGCTGCTTCCACTTGGTCAGATTCCATCTGTGCCTGTCCCAGGTCCACTTTGAGTGCCCCTTTAGGTGTCACTTCTTTCAAACTACCTAAGTTCTGCAGTGCTAGCACTGTCATTCCCTGATATTTGTTTTTTTGGCCATGTTTCTGCTTTGCAAACCATTGTCTTGTACCTGGCCTCAGTCTTCTGTTCTCTTCCTTCAGACATGATGGAAATGTGAAAGGAAAAGTGTGACTTCCACTTGGACTTGAACCCAGGCCCCTGTCATACCATGGCCACTCAGTCCAGCAGGGGCCTGGGTTCGAGTCCCAGAGGAAGTCACACTTTTCCTTTCACCCTTTACAGAAACATAGGTGTTCTGTGCACATGCAGAATGCGTGCCACATGCTTATTTGTGCAATGTTTGCATGCGGTTTGCTTACACTAAGTGAACATATGTGAATCAGGTCTAAAAGGCAAATCTGGTCACATGCTACAAGCTTGACATGTACGCAACAAGTAAGCTTGTGTGAACATCTAAAAATTGCATCCGGTTCGCTTGTTGCATGTTTGACTTGAGTGCAGCAGTAAAGCTAGTGTTACTATCATTTAACCATCACATCAGGTTTACATGCTGCATGCTTGCCATGTGTGCAGCAGCTAAGTTGGTGCAAATCTTATCTAAAAAAACACATCAGTTTATATTTCTTATACTACTGCTAACAATTAGTCATTAAAATACATTTTATTTGAATTCTTATAAAAATTAGGTAAACTCATTAATTCAGATCCTTTGCAAGTCGTTTAAAGTCTTTTGATTTTGTCATTAAATCACCCTTAATCTGTAAAGTATTGTTTGTTTGTTGCATTAAATGCCTAGGATATAGCCAGTCATTATACCCCATTCCAGATGTACGAAGAGGGGCCTCTGTGTTGTGAAGCCTATCCTTTTTGTGTTGGACCTTGCAAATCCCTTATGAATATTTAGTGCCGCAAATGTGTTTCTCCATGACTGTTTTATCTCACTTACTTTCCCTTTGTCATTCTGTACTAAGCATATACACTATGGCCATGCTCAGTACTCTTTGTGCTGAGTAGGGTCTTGGAAGCATGCACCATAGCTCACACTTTGTCACTGAAATGAGGGACATGGACACTCAAAATGAGGGACAATGAGGACACTAACCCACATGATGATCAGAACACATCATGAAATATGGAGATATCGTTACCTCAGAACACAGTTGAAACCATTGTAATAGCACCTGAGAATTAATTTCTACCATTAAGCAGGGGTGTCATTTAGGTAGGGCAGAGGGGTGCAGTTGCCCCCACCCCATATTTGTGCCTAGGTTGTTCTTATGGTGTGGCAGTAATGGCTTTAAATTTGGATTTAATCTTTTGCATAATAAGTGCCCAGCTGTTCTGTGTGTGCTCACGCTGCAGGTACTTTCTAGACTTGACTGTGTCTGTACTGTGTTGTCCACTCTCTCCACCTATCAGCGGCGGCACAATCACATGTGATGTGGATGAGCTCCAGCCAAGAAAGAGTGCATGCGCCTTGCAAGTGCGACACTGTCTTTCCAACCACAGAGTAGACAGGCTGAACACTACAGCTTGGAGGAGTCAGTTAGTACTGAACTCTCAATAGCAGTGTTGTGGCAGCATATTTTTGTTGTTCTACTCTTAGTGAGTCTTCATCTCCCCTGGTGGCTAAAGGGCAGAGGGTGAGCTAGAAGCTAACTCAAGACTAGGCTACCTACTTACTCCACTAGACTCGCCTTACAAAAGAACCCAGCACAGATCCCCATGGCAGCAAGCTAGGCTTAGCAGCTGTGGTGACAATGGTATGGGTAGCCTTCATAGGCCTTGATAAGTGTAGTGTGGCAGAAGCCACAGCAGCAACAAAGCAAGAAGGAAAAAACTGAGGTTGGGTGGATTCCTATGGTGAGGTGACTTGGTTGCAGACCACATTGGGAACCTGTTATGATCGGTTCTAGCACCCAGTTTCTGGTGAAGGAGAGGGGAGCAGACTAAAACTGGCCTAGTGGCACACTATGCCAGGTTGCAGGTTCTGGCCATATGGCCAAATAAGTAAAACAAAATACTTTTTTACAGGAGGATTGGGGAAGGAGGAAGGACTGAAATATTGAAGGGTGTTTCATGTTTCTTCACTTTTGGGTGGCTTCATGACTCATAGGGAAGGGTATTGAATGGAATGGAGTCAGGAAGAAAAATCAGGACAAAGTTTGTTTTTGGGAGGGCTGAACTTCAGGCAGGAAAACAATTGGTTAGTAACTGGGTGGTTTTAAGCCCAATCTGATGCACTTCTCTGGGGTATATACAGATGAATCTTACACATTTGAATTTCTCTGATTTGCATAACACATTTCAGTCAAACCAAATAAGTTGTGCCTTTTAGAGATGTTACAGATATTCTAGAGCTGTCCCTTGCATTCACGAACAGTTAAGACATTACAGTATGCACAGATTATTGGAGCCCCACTATGCGTGGGCTTGTGCCCCCATAAAGCTGACCTCCACATCCCCATGCTCAGGCACATTATGACAAAGGGCAAAGGAGACTGTAGGGTGTTCACCATTGAAATGAATGGGATATTTTTAATTACTATTTTATACATTATTGATGGAGAGTTGGAGATTAACGAAGGCCACTGCTCAACTAACAAGGGCCTTGTTAGTAGAACAGTGCCCTTCATTATTCTCCAACTCACTGTCATAATGTATAAAATAGTAATAGAAAATAACTCCATTCATTTCAAGGGGGTACACCCAAGAACTCTGACCTATGGACATCATCTCATAAAGATTCCTGTCTCTGGCTCGCTAGTATTTAAGTAAGAGGCTTTTTTCTTATTTCTATACTTGGTGAGTTGTCTGTAGCAGCATGGCCATATTTGCTGCAGTGTGTGTGTGCTTGGGGGGGGGACTGGCCATATGTGTGTGTGTGTGTATGTGTGTTTGTGTGTGTGTGTGTGTGTGTGTGAAGTTATTGCTACGTTTGAGTTTGCACCTTAAAGTCTGTTTGCATGTAAGCATTCAAAACTATGGAGAAAAAATAGTAGGAGTACAGGCCAGACAGAAGTAATTAAGTGGTTTTGTGGGTACGTTTGTGTATTGGGGGTGGGAAAACATGTGTTTCCATTGGTATGCATGCTACAGTTCAACTGTGAAAATGAGATAAGGGAGAGAAAAAAGCTGAAAAGCATACACTGGCTACAAGCCTGCCGCATGCATGCAGATATATCCAGATACAGTATGTATCGATGTACAAGTGAGCCATATGTGTGCAGACAGTATAGCTTAGTGGTTAAAGGCACTGAACTATAAGCCAGGAGACTTGGATTCATGAAGACCTGGGTTTGAATTTCATCATCTCCCACTTGTGTATGGTGTGATCCTGAGCAAGTCATTTAACTATTACATGTGCAGTTATCAGTGACCACTTGCTTTTTTGCATGCGTGCCACATGCATGCAGTCTTTCCCAATTTAACATAAAAATCATGATTTCCACACTTGATTGCTACACGCATGCCATATTTATCTAATCGGTTCCAATTTAACATTTAAATACTTGCAGCACACATATCACTTGGGTAGTTTATGTGTGCAGCATGAAAAATTTCATACAATTATTTCTGTAAGGGACATTTCCTTCATGATTTAAATGGTGATTTTAATGTATTAAAATTGACTCACAGTGGCTTTACTGCACTAAGAAAGTTGTCTGGTTTCTCTTCCTTCAGAGAGTGATGGATCACACTGCTACCACTAATATGTGACAGTTGTGCTCAGTCTCAAGCTTTTGCACACTGGTATGCTGCTACGCTTTTATTGGACAGATCAAGGGAAGGTTTGCAGGCTCTTTACTACTATACCACCAGTTTGCACACGGCGGGGTAAGACTCACCTGCTTTAAAGATGCCAATGCAATCCCATAACTTTTCTCTTTTGGATACCCCGGCTGCCGTCAGTAGTTGCGTCTTTGTTGTGTGGAAGTCATTGTCTTAAATATGGAATTAAGGCTACACAACACAGATATTATATAGAAATAATATGTCTTTATTTGCTATTTATGGAGGTTGGTTCCAGTATATGCTACTTTTCAGATGGACACAAAATTTGCTGTGCTTATCAGATTTGTTTCTGAGTACAGGGCACGCTCTTTTAAAAGCAGTGATACATACAGTCTTTTCCAAATCAGACTGATCCTTTGTCTCCTGTAACCAACTTTTGTATCCCTCCTGCTCCATAAAAAGTGTGAAAAAGTCTTTTGAAGTTTTACGTCCTTTCCATATGCCTTATGTGCCTTACTGGCCACATACCAGACTTTCTCCCCTGCTGATTACAGTTCCTTGCTATCCCTACTCTCTGTGAAGTGATGGTTGTGACATCTTAATCCCTTGAGTGTTCCAACAATGCAAACTTTCCCAGGCCTCCCAACTCCTGGCAGGAATAGAAAGAAAAAATATACATTTACATTGCCTGCTAATCTAACTATAGGGGTGCCCAGGACACCATGTGTCACAGGCAGTATATTAGAAAGATCTTCATTGAGGATATCACCTCCATTTGGCCATACCTTTAGAACTATTAGCCATCAGTGTCAGGACCACTCAGAAACTTTTTACTAGCTGGGGGCCACCCACCATGATGTGCAGCATTGACACATATATAACATGGCCAGCCCCATCAATCAGGACAGCAGACAGCATGGATTTGTCTCTGGGAGATCATGTCAAACAAACATGGTAGACTTCTATAACTGGGTAACAAGAGCACTAGACAAAGGTCAAGTAGTGGATGTCCTGTACTTGGACTTCAGCAGGGCCTTTGATTCATTGCCGTATGGGAGGTTGATAGGTAAGTTGGGGAACCTGGGAGTAGGGGAGAGGATAGTGGGGTGGATCAAAAACTGGCTGGATGATAGGCAACAGAAAGTTGTCGTAAGGAGGAGCTGTCATCACCAATCGCTATTTCAAGCAGGGTTTCTGCAGGGCTCAGTGCTGGGGCCAGTGCTGTTTGGCATATTCATTGCTGACATATCAGAAGGTGTCAACAGTAAGATCAGCCGGTTTGCAGACAACACAAAGATAGGTGCAGTGGTGGACAACACAAATGGTTGGCTAGGACTGCAGGAAGACCTGGATAGACTTGTGCAATGGTCGCACTCGACACATGGGTTTCAATGCAAAAAGTGCAGGTTATGCACTTGGGGTCAGGAACTGTTGGTTTAGCTACAAATTGGAGGAACACAGTTGGGCACTACAGAGGAGGAGGAGAAGGATCTTGTGGTACTCATAAATGGCAAATTAATAATTCGGCACAGTGCAGGAAAGCAGCAGAAGCTAACAAGATGCTGGGGTGCATCATTAGGGAATTGCCTTAAGGAGGAAAAGGTTATCCTTCCACTGTACAGATCACTGGTCAGGCTGAACCTGGAGTGCTGCATGCATTCTGGTGTCCCTTCCTAAAGAAGGACATTAGGCTGCTGGACGGAGTCCAGCGTAGAACAACTCAGGATGTTAACAGGTATGGAGGGAAACTCATGAGGATAGGCTGGAGAGAACTCAATATTTACTCCCTGGAAGAGAGGAGAGATGGAGGGGGTATGACTGAGACCTTCAAATATATGAAGTGTATAAACAGAGTCAGCACAGAGAAGATGTTTAGATTAAAAGGAAGAAGAGCCACTTGGGGGCATAGTCTGAGACTGGAGGAGGGCAAGTTCAGGAGAGAGTTGAGAAGACACTACTTCACAGAAACGGTGGTGACAGGGTAGAATGAAGTTCCCGAAGAGGTGGTGTCTCTGAAATCAGTGAACAGCTTTAGGAGGGGGTGCGATAGAATCAGGGGGAGGAAAACAGGGAAATTGGGAGGGGGGGCAGCTGTGGAGTAAACTCAGATAGCTGCACACTCGAGCAGACTTGATAGACTTAAGGGCCTGTATCTGCTGGCATTTTCATATGTTTGTATTCCTCATTTCTTTCTCCCACCGTCAATAATCCTCATTGGACCCGATGGAAGAAGTGCCATCAATTGAGCCATTGCAATTTATTTTACTTTTATTTAGTTTTACTGTTGTCATCTCTGTATGTTGCTGAAGCTGAAAGAGCCTTTGTTTCAATAATGTAAGTGCGGATATAAAATATCCAAGTAAGACACACATGATTTGTGTTTGCTGTCTGGGCCTGTCTCACTGTGTGGGAACTTGTGAGATTTGCCAAGGCTTCAGTTAGACTACAAAGGCAATGCCATGAGAAAGCTATGAAAAATTTCCTTGCATTAAAGGCATTGAAGGCCAGCCCGTGGCTCCAGGTGATGGGGATCGCCTGTCAAGCTGGTGACCTGGATTCAGGCCCGAGCCGGAGCAACATGAATGGAAGCCAGCAGGGAGGACTGAAGAGTGTCCTTCAGGTGCTCTCCTCCCAGACGGGGAGGGGCATGGATGCACTGTCCTTTGGCAGATCCTGGTGGCTGAGTATGGCATTGTGCATTGCGGGCGTGGGTGACCACATGTCATGTGTGATTTACCAGATGATATCACAGTGTGTGGCCGAGGTAGAGGGGCACCAGAAAGGAATAATACATAGCCACCAGATGATGGCAGCCCATCCTCCCATCACCACAGTAGCCTGAATAAGCCCCGTTCTGTGCCCTCGCCTCCCCTGCAAGGATTGAAGATGGTACCTTCGGGCACCTGAAAGTCTCCCCTTCTGAATGCACCCCACAGGCGGGGGGGGTTCCCCCGATAAAGAGATACATCAGGTCAATTGGAGCAGCAGGATATGAGGCAGCAGATGGGAGGATTGTTGTGGTGGGAGCTGGCCGCTCGAAGGAGAGATGAGCTAGGCTGGCATGGAGGAGGAGGAAAAAAGATAATACAATAAAAAAGGCATTGAAGGCCATGGAAAAGGAAAAGAGCTCAAGATCTGTTTCTCCCATGTCATTGGCCAAGAAATGGTTGACAGAGTCTAAGGACAAGGAACGTCATCATGTCAGGCCTCCTCATCATTTGACCAAAAGCACAAACTCAGAGAAAAGGACAAATCTGCTTTGTTGGCAGGTCCCAGTCACCACTGAGAAAAGGTACATCCTTGTCAGTGCCCCTTCAACGTCATCCACTACAGCTCCCCAAACATTGCTGAGACACCAAGTTTGCGACTTGGCATGGTGAATTGTACCTACTATGGATAATATGGCAACATTATGCGTCTAGCCAAGGCCCGTTGAAGCAGATAGTCCTAGGCCCTTTTTAGGGTACCATCGACTCCCAGGCTGTGTTTGTGTCATTCACTGAAATAACTCAACACATTCTGCCAGGGTTGCCATCACAGGCAGTTATTTTGCTGATGGGGCCTTCTGGTTCTTGATTCCCATCAATGGATTCCATTAGCACACTATAGATTCTTGCCTCTCCTTTCTTTTGGCTTCCATCATTGCTTGTGATGATAATGACAAAATGAAATATAATCCTGACCTTGTGGGCTTGGAAGCAGATTTAGAGGGGAATATGAGGGTGAAGAACAATTTATGGAGGGTCCCCCTCGCTCTTATTCTACCCTCTCATCCTATAATGAGGACTCAGTGGTTTATACCCTGAGGGTTCCTCCTGAGAACCCATCTTTCCAAGCCATGATGCAGCAACTGTAGTCTGCCATGAGCTCTGGTATGGAACAGCAAGATTATACTAATTGGCATCTTGTGGAATTTTTGGAGGTGCCCTGCTCCCCCTCCATTATCATTTCACCTCTATATCCTGCATTAGATGATACTTCTTTTTCTGCATGGTACAGACCAAACTCACAGCCTGCAGTCCCTAGAAAGGCTGCTAAGCAGTATCCTGCACCATCTGCTAAGCCTTATTAGACTAACCAGCTGAAAACTGACTGTATGGTCATCATGGCTGCTCATGATAGGTCTAGAGCTCCCTAGACATATGTACTTTGCATCCTGATAAGGAATCTAGACAGCTGGATGTGATGGGTAAGTGTACACCTGCTACCACTGTACACTTATTTGGCTGTAGTAGCAGCATGTGCGTGCTAATCCCATGGTGGTGCTACTCTCTTCCTCTCTTCATGCCCTTCACCCTTTTATCCCCCCCCCCTCCAATTTGAGACCTACCAGCATTGTAGAGTGCTGGGAATTATGCATAGGAGAGGGGGGAGGGCAAGGGGCTGCGACCAGGGGAGGATGGACAAGGAGGGTCACCGTATTGAGGTAGTTGGATCCAGAAGGTGCCCTGGGGTGAAATGGAACCCAAATTGTGGTTCACCATGTCTGGTGCCCATACCCAAGGACACTATCGAATACAGGAGGTAGATGGCCTGGACAGTCTCCGAGGTTCGTCCAGCTCGGGTGGTGTTGTGCAATGCCAGATCCATCAGGAATAAGATGGCTATTATTGCTGATCTTGTTGGCTCAGTGGACCTGGCCTGCATCACCGAGACCTGGCTGGATGAAAATCCTGGCCCCGCATTAGAGGCTATGACTCCGGCTGGGTACTCGGTGATACACCGCCTGAGATTGGATCACGGGGGTGGGGGGTTGCGGTCTGTTTTAAGATCGAACTAGGCCTCATGAGTGTAGTAGTTGAGGAGACTGAGTCCTTTGAGTGTACAGTGGTAGCAGGTGTAGGCGTTCAAATTGTTCTCATCTACCATCCACCCGGGGATGAGAAGCGATTCCTTCAGGAAGTGGCAGACTTCGTCATTGACATGGCATTTGAATTTCCCAGATTGATGGTTCTGGGCAATTTCAACACCTGGGTCGATGACGAACTCTCGTAATTTGGCCAGCACTTCATCCAGTTAATGAAATCTCGGGGCCTTACACAGGTGGTTTCCACTGCTACACATAAATTTGGACACTCTTTGGACTTAATCTTCTTGCTAGGGATCGAAACCTCCAACGTGGGGGTGGAACCAGTCACATGATCAAATCACTACACAGTGAGGTTTCATTTTTGCACCTCCTCTAGAAGACCTACCCCTGTGGAGATGGTTAGGTACCGCCCATTATGTGATATAAATTCCCAAGGCCTTGTGGCGGTGCTTGACCTGTCGTCCCCCTGTGTTGGCGAGCAGTGATCAGAGACCCTCATGTCAGCCTATAATACGGCTGTTACGGTAGCTCTGGATTCTATTGCTCCAGTCCATGTGTGCCCCCTCTCCCTTCGTCCCAAGTCCCCTTAGTTTGATGGGACATTGAAGGAGATGTGGAGACAGCTGCGAAGGTTAGAGCATTGCTGGCGTAAGTCCACCCTTGATGCTGACCACCTTAGATTGATGGACCACTATCTGGTCTATCAATCTGCAATCACCCGTAAGAAGGCAGAATTCCTGTCATGGGAGATTGTGGTTGCTCGGAATCGACCAGCTCAGCTATTTCAAACTGTAGACAGACTGTGCAACCCAGCCTGTCTGCAAGTTCGGAAAGCTTTTTCACAATTAGAGTGCAAGGAGCTTGACTGATTTTTTGCAAATAAGGTGGCCGACATCAGGGCGGATTTGCACTCAGCACTCTCTAGGGGGGTTGTTGTTGGACAGTGTGAGCTCAATGTACTTCAGTTTTCTTGGAATTCCTTCAGTCAACCAGACTTCATGGATGTCATGAGGATTATCCAGAGTGTGTGCCCTACGTGCTGTAGTTTGGACCCTGGACCAACTTCCAATTTTGGTTTGTAGTGATATCATCGGTCCAGTCCTTGTGCAAATAGTCTGGTGCTCCTTGGAGTCATACGAGTTTCCAGCTCCCTGAAAAGGCGGTGGTGACACCACTCTTGAAGAAAGCTACCATGAACCCGGACTGTTTCACAACTACAGACCTATCTCTAACCTTCCCTTTGTTGGGAAGGTGATTGAAAAAGTAGTGGCAGCTCAACTGGAGGACCATTTAACCGTCCATGACATCTATGAACCCCTTCAGTCTGCTTTTCGTAAAAACAGCACTGAGACAGCACTGGTTTGGGTGCTCAATGATCTCTTGAGGGTGAGAGATCAGAAGAGACATTCCATCTTGGTTCTCCTAGTTCTCTCTTCAGCTTTTGACACTGTGGATCACATGGTGTTGATAGGATGCCTGAGGCATATATGTGGAATATCGGGAACCGTCCTTCTATCGTTCGCCTCATTCCTCACAGGGAGATCACAAAGAGTTGTGTCTGGAGTCTTTTCCTCAGGTCCAATGGCTTTGTTGTGTGGGGTGCCTCAGGGCTCAGTACTGTCACCCATGTTATTTACAGTGTAGATGCTACCCCTCGGAGACATTGTAAGAAGGTATGGGCTGAGGTTTCACAGTTATGCAGATGATACCCAGCTTTACCTGTCTTTTGCACCCGACAAGAGTGGAGCTGTCTCGGTCTTTAACAACTGTCTGAAAGAAATCCAAGAGTGGATGGATTCTAACTGGCTGAAGTTGAACTCAGAAAAGACAGAGGTATTTAGTTTGTGGACCGGTGCGATGGATGGGGGAATTAGGATGTTGGTGCGCCTTGAGAATTTTCTTGGCGTTTCTCTCCCGACCTCTGAATGAGTGTGCATAACCTGGGGTGGTCTTTGATGATAGACTGACACTGCAGTCCCAGGTGTCAGGCTGTTGTCAAGACCTCCTTTACCATCTTAGGAACATCACCAGATTTGGGTATCTGGTTCAGACTGAGACCTTCCAACGTTGGTCCACACTTTTGTGTCCTCGTGCTTGGACTACTGCAACTCCCCTTTACTTTGGGCTTTCAGGGGTTGAAATTCACCACCTGCAGCTGGTGCAGAATGCAGCAGCCCAGGTTTTGATGGGCTCTAGTAGATCCTGTCTATCTCTCTGGTGTTGCACGAACTGCACTGTGTTGCCTATACGGTGGTGGATCACCTTTAAAGTCGGTTTACTGACTTTCAAAGCCCTTCACATTCAGGGTCTAGCATATCTGAAAGAACTTCTGGTTTCCTACTGCCTTCTGTTCAGCCAATGAGGGGTTGCTAGAGATTCCTAAGGTGAACCTGAAATCATCAGGTTCTAGAGCTTTTCTTATGCTGCGCCTACCATTTGGAATTCTCTACCCGTCAGTTATGGGAGTGCAACTCCATGGAGGAATTTAAGATAGGATTGAAAACTTTTCTTTGGCAAAAGGCCTGTGTGGAAAATTGAACTGTATTTTGATTATGTTTCTTCATTCATGTTTAAGATTTTGGATTTTAATACTTGTTTTAAATTGTTCTAAGTTGTAAGGCACCTTGGAAATAGAAAGGCGCTTTACAAATAAGATTATTATTATTATTATTACTTGTGCCTCTGCATCACTGGACCTTAGGATTGCAAACTACCAGGCCCACATGATCAAATATAACAGCCTGTGGAAAGCTGCTCGTACTGCTGCTTAGGTGTTGCCTAATGGCTCTGTCAAGAATGATTTGCTTAAAACATTATCTGCTGGTGCTGCAGTTGGCAAACATTTGCTGTGCTCAGCTTATGATGTTTCTTATTCTTCTTCCAGGGTTGCAGCTTCTGGCATTTGCATGAAAAGATAGTTTTGGCTCAGAGTTGCTGGCTTTGCAACTGATATAAAGCAGGCACTATTGAATGCTCCCATTAAAGGGTCAAAATTGTTTGGCTATGATGTTGAAGAAGGCCTAGGTGGCCTCTAGACTTCTAAAATTACTCTAAGGTCTGTGACGTCCCTGTATCCCATGCTTGCTAGAGGTTGCGTTTGGGACTCCTTTTGTCAGTCTGCTGCCCAAGGTAATCGTGCTTACCATTAGCAAGACCATGGTAGAGGTGGTAACCCCTCCCCCCAGTTGGCTCCTTGATAATGCCCATGAAAAAGCATCCAAAGGAATTGGTTCCAGTGGCCATGCCACCCTGGTTCCACCTGACTCTCATCCATCTCTCCTCCCTCCTCAGCTGTTACCTTCAGGGGTGAGTGCAAGTGGTAGGATCTCACTGCATCTGAAGCAGCGGCAGGAGATCACTATGGATGAGTCAGTTCCTGGAGATAATTGCAGGGGACATGCTCTGGATCTATGACAAATTCCTCCAGATCATCCTCCACCTCCTTCCTTTTATCTTTTCTACTGTCCATAATTACTAGCAATGTATTGTATTAAACCTGTGTGGTTTTGTGTTTACATTTCTGTGACAGTAATAACATTCAATAGTTTAATACAACACATTGGTTGTAATTATGAACAGTGATATTAATGCTACGTAAGAAAAACCATACCACATGAGCATGTCCGTTTATCAGGAACATGTAACTAAGAACCAAGACAGCTTTTTTTTTCTGACTTTTTTAAAGGTTTTGTTTTATTTTATTAACAGCTGTAACTGAAATGGTGTACATTAGGAAACGGATAGCACCTGTGCAGTGGAATATATACTGAACTGTTTACAGAAGTATGATTACATAGGGAATAATGCCTGTGCAGGTGTGTGTTATGAGGATTCCTCCCATAAACGAGATGTGTGATGATCCATAAATCCCAAAAATGAAGCTCAAGGGGGTTATGAGATTCTAGGGACGTGGATATGATGTTCTATCCAAACTTTCTGGAAGTTGCCTTTCCCCTTTAAATCTTGCCAGAAACGTCTTCAAGCTGGCTCCTCCCACCCACCTGGGTGGTAACTCCCTCAGATCCAACCGATGGTGCCAGACCTTCCTTTCTGCTGGAAGAAGCAGGTTTCCTCCTTACTGGTCCCATGTTGAGTAGGCCCTCACATTTAAATCTTTGCATTTACTTCCAAATTTCTAAAATAAAAGTGTTTTGTCTTCAGCTCGATCTTCAGTCATGACTGTGGTGGATGACAAGTCCACTCCTGGGTACTGCTGGTGCCCTTGTGGGCAAAAGATGTCCCAAACCAACCTGCACTCCACATGAGTCTACTGCCTGGGACACAAGCACGATCCCCAGGGTTGTGACTTTTGTCACTCATTCCACCTGACTGTTCTTGTGGACCGTCTTGCCCAACTTAAGCTGGGCCACCCAGGCCAATAGAACCCACTGGTAAAATCCAAGAACACCCATTGGGTGGTCTCTGTGGTTGTGTGTTCCACTGAACAGCTTGCGGCGTTTGAAGAGGAGGCAGCCCAAGTCACATCCCTCTCCTCTTTGTCTTTTGCCTTCGTGCTGCTCCAGCTGGGCTCAACTTTTACAGGCTCCTTCGAGGAATTGTGCCAGTCTTTGCCAATCCTTGGCCAGGGACTCTCTGGGCACAAATCAAAATCCAAAATGAGTCCAAGAAAGAAAAAGAAAGGACTCGCTGATGTTTGTGGGATTGGGAGGGCGCTCGGTTGAGAGCTTAGGATTCTCATAGTTCTCTAGATCCAACTTTGGTCGATTCCTCAGCCGAGGCCACTGGCTCTATGGTAACCCCATTGGGCCAGTTAGCTGAGATGCTGGTTGAAGTCCCAGATGAGATTTTTCTCCAACCGACTAACCAGTTGTCTACTGAAGAGGCTGACACTTCCTTGTCCAGGACTCCAGTCTTGACTGAGACCATTGGAGGGACATATCAGTCCGCTGACCTGCCACCTCTGGTCAATGACCAAGATTCAGAGGAGCCTCGGCATTAGACGACTCCCTCTGAGTCCCACTGTCGGTCTCCCTGGTGGTCAAGGTCAAGGTCTTTGTCCCATTCCTGTGGGTTGAGTGGCTCCCACTGACATTAACGCTCCCACTCTTGACACCATGGGAAGCAGCACTGCTTCTACTTTTCATCCTCATCCTCCTCAGGTGAGAAGATGCTTCAGCGCAAATTGCGTCTATGCTACGAGGACCTCATCTGGCAACTGCTGGCGTTCACTGGTATGAAGCCTACCCCGGTTTCTACACAGGCCATAACTTAGCTTCTGCCCAACAGGCAAATGCCTTCTCTGCCTAAGGAGTTGACCAAGACTGTCCTGGCTTGGCTGACCACAGCATCTCCACCGATTCCTGTGGAGTCACTGTCTAAACAGCTGACAGCCGGCACTTCAACTAAGGAGTCTTGCCTGGCCAAGGGGCTTCTCCATCAGCTGTTGGTCACCATCACCCCGACCATCCTCGGCAGGTCAGCAGGGACTCCGGTGGGTGACCACTTTTTAATGACTCTTTGGAGTCCAAGGATTCCTCCCTTCACTCTTGTCCAGTCATTGAGGAGTCAGTGAGGGATCTTTCGACCGAAGACGGTCCTCCTTCCTTTCTGGGTCTTCTTCTGCTGATCTCTAAGTCCATGGGGATGAAAATGGACCCTGTCCAGAAATGAGCCCATTACTCGCTGACCAAGATCCTTGACTGTAGGGATTGTCTGATGGAGACCTTTCCAGTGGTGGATGCCATTCTTGGCCCTGTCTTGGAGCTCTATCAGTGCCCAGCTTCCTGCCCTGTGTCCTCCTCCCTTGTGGCCCGCAAGTACGTGGTACCCTCTGGTTCCCTCTTGGTATTCACTGAATATTACTTGGCTGAGGATCTGGTGGTGTAGTCAGTGTTTAGGCACTCAGACAATGCTGAGGATGTTGATAAGCTGCCTAACAAAGATTCCAAGAAATATGACCACATGGCTAAGAAGGTCTATGCTGCCTTCTCGCTTGGTCTTCACCAGGTGAGCTCAACCATCCTCATGGTCCACTTCTCTCATGCCCTGATCGGCACCCTGGAGAGGTGCTTCCTCATTTGCCAGTGGACCTCCAGACCATGGTCAAACAGGTCTGGCACCAGGACGGTTGTAGCAAAACAACAGCTCCAGACAGCCATGGACATTGAGGACTCCTGTACCTGCTCTGTGGCCACTGCAGTGGCCTTGCACTGAGGGCTAGCTGAGGATCTCAACCTTTATGGCAGACACTCAGTGCAAGCTGGCAGATGTCCCTTTCCTTGGCACCAGCTTCTTTGGGTCTGGGGTCAAGGGCCACTTCACCCACATCTAGAAGTCCAGTGCCACCTTGGACTCAGTGACATCAGCCAAAAGGACCCAAAGCCTCAAGCAGCAGCAGAAGGCTCTTTCAGTCCACCTCTACTCCTGCGGCCAAACCAGCCCAACTCAGGCTGGTCACCAGGCTCACCCTGGCAACCTCAGTCAAAGTTAGGGTAGGCAAGGTAGGTAGATAAAATTTATTTTATACAGGTAATACATGTCATTTGGACATAATCCAGTTTACAAGACAGACCTGTGTAAATTCCTAACTAGTCACATACAAACAAGTTCCATGTTAAATACATATAAATACAAACACCACAATATACAAACAACACGGTATACCTAAAGACTTACAATAGCTAGATTATAAAATCTCAAAATCCCAAGGAACCTTAGAGAAAAAAAAACATTTAACATACAAATGTGAGCATATAGCTCCTTTATAGTATGAGTAAACAATGAATAATTTGGAATTTCTCTTACCTCATCAGGAAGAGAATTCCAAAAACTAGCAGCCTGATATAGCAAAGACCTGTCCCAATATTTAATATAATGTTTACCTACAACTATCTTATTTAAGTGAACTGATCTTGTCAATATCCGTTTTTGATAGTTGTTCACTGTAAATAATATTAAAGAAATTGGATGATTTACAGATGAATATTTCATTTTGTGTATTAAAGATAACCAATGACACTTATGATTTATGTCTAAAGGTGGTTAGTGGCCTCATTCGTCTGTAAGCCTGGGGGAGAGGTTCTGGTGGCTCTTCAGCCAGACCCTCCTCCTTCTCTATGCCCGCCCAGTGATGGGATGAGGGGTGCCTCCCTTATGCCCGTTATACCTCCCCTGGGTCCTCCAGTGGTGGGCCGGCTCCACCACTTCTTTTCCACCTGGTCTGCTGTCACCACAGATAGGTGGGTCCTTGAGGTGGTGGGTCAGGGTCTGCCTCTGGAATTCAAGCAACACCCCCCTTTCTGAGCCTGCACCCCACGGGAGGACTTAGTATCCACAGACATTCTGTCAGCTCTCAGAGACAACATTGCCCAGCTCCTCTGCAAGGAGGTCATGGTTCCTGTCATGGATCCTCTGGAACACCCAGGGTTTGTATCCAGGTACTTCCTGGTGCCAAAACGGATGGGAGGCAGGTGCCCCATTCTAGATCTGCATGAACTGAGCAAGTTTCTCAAGTTGTGCACCTTCAGGATGGTAACTCTGCCTCAGATTATACCATCTCTAGAGCAAAAATGTGGTTTTGCTTGCTGGATTTCAGCATGCGTCTTTCCATGTCCCGATCCATCTGTCACACCAAAGGTTCCTATGCTTCTGAGCTGAAGGAACCTTCTACAAGTTCCTGGCAATGCCATTTGGCCTCTCCTTGGCCCCCAGGGTCTTCACCAAGTGCATTGTAGTGGTGGCAGCTTACTGAGGTACCAAGGGGTCCAGGTTTACCCCTACCTAGACAATTGACTGATGCAAATCCCTCCAGGCAAAAGGTGGAGTGGTCCATGGACCTGGCCCTCCAGACCTGAATCCACCTTGGCCTCCTGGTCAACGAGGTCAAGTCAGAACTCGTGCCTTCACAGGTGATCAACTTCATCTGGGCAGAGCTTGACACCTATGAGCCAGAGCCAGGCTTCTGGCATACAAGATGGAGGTTCTCTCCTCCTATGTCCAATCATTTGGGTTGGGCAACTGAGCCCTGTCCAGGACTTCCTGCACCTGCTGGGTTACATGGTGGCCATTGGGCCTGCTGGAGAATGCACACTCTGTAGTGGGAGCTGGCCAGCCAGTGGTCTCAGTGCAAGGGTCACTTCAACCAGCTGGTCACTGTGACCCAGCGGATGTGGGACACTCTCCAGTGGTGGTTAGTCCCAGAACATCTGCATTAAGGGATCATGTTTGTCCTCATGGTCATCCTCATGACTGATGCCTCTCTCATGGGCTGGTGTGCCCACCTGGGAAACATAGAGTCCACGGGCTCTGAACCTCCAAGGAGTCCCGATGCCACATTAACCTGCTGGAGCTCCGAGCAGTTTGGCTGGTGCTGACTGCCATTGCTCCTTACATCCGAGTCAGGTGGTTCAGGTCCAGACAGACAACACCACGACCATGTACTACCTCAACAAACAGGGTGAGATGCACTCCCTGCCTCTGTGCAAGGAGGCTTTCCATGTGTGGACCCTCATGCACAGCCTGGAGGCCGATCTCCTTGCCATCCATGTAACAGAAGCCTCCAACCAGCTGGCAGACGCCCTCAGCCATGTGGGTGAGGCATCTCACAAGTGGTCTCTTCATCCTGAGGTAGTACACTGTCTGTGCTCCCAGTGTAGCACCCCTCAGGTGGACCTGTTTGCCTCCAAGGAGAATGCATAGCTGAGGCTGTTTTGTGCCTGCCCCTTTCAGCAGAGAACCCTGCAGGAGGATGCTTCCTCAAGGCCCTGGACCCCAAGTCTCTTCTGTGCCCTCCCTCCACTTCCCTTGATCCACAAAGTGTTTCTCAAGGCCAAGAGGGACAAGGCACAGGTGCTCCTGGTGGCTCCGGACTGGCCACGCCAATTTTGGTACCCCAATCTCCTCAGCCTCAGCAACAGGCTCCTGAGGCATCTTCCTCTATGCCCGGACCTGCTGTCCATCAATCAGGGGAAGGCTGTCGATCCAGATCTTCAATCCCTGCACCTGACAGCATGGTTCCTGAGTGGCTAGAGTTCCAGGGTGTGGGTTTCTCAGACGATGTCCTCACTGTCATGGAGGCATCTCGGAAGGAGTCATCCAGGAAATGCTATGCCTTCAAGTGGAAGAGATTCTCCATTTGGTGTTGGAGCAAGGGGTTGGACCCTTAGTCCTGTTCAGTGACTAGGTTCCTTGATTACCTTGGTCCATCTCTAAGTCAGACCTTTGGTTGACTACCCTTAAGGTGCACCTGGTAGCCATCTCTGCTTATCAGGCATGGGCCGGTCAGCAGTAGGTGGCACAGGAGAAAGTGGTCGGGCACTTTTTTAAAGGCCTTGACCATATTTCCCCTCCAGTGTGTGAACCACCACCAACTTGGGATTTGCTGCTGGTTTTGGCAAAGCTCATGGGCAAGCCATTTAAACCTATGTACAGGTGTGACATGTCTCACCTGTCATGGAAGACCACCTTCTTGGTGGCTATCATATCAGCCAAAAGGATCAGTGAGATCCAGGTGCTTTCAGTGGAGTCTCCTTACCTGGTCTTCCACAGGGACAAGGTTGTCCTGTGCCCCAACAAAGTTCCTTCTGAAGGTTGTGTGAGATTTTCACCTTAACCAGGTGATTAATCTGCTGGTGTATTTTACCAGTTGCACCGGAGGCTGAACACAGGCTCCATACTGTGGACCTGAGGTGAACACTTGCTTATTACAAAGAGCACATGGCTGGAGTTCAGGGAGAGGTTCACCAGCTGTTTGCCACCTATGCTGAAACTGCACCTGGCAGACCTGTAGCTAAGTGGATGATTGGCAGGTGGATTGTATCCTGCATTGATCTCTGCTATAGGTTGATAGGTAGGAAGCCTCCCGGAGGACTAAGGGCTCATTCCACCCATCATACCACTGCATCAGTGGCTGCTTCCAGGGATGTCCCTATTCAGAAAATCTGCAGGGCTGCTACCTGGAGGTCAGCACACACCTTCATTTCCCATTACCACATTGACCTCGAGTCACACTACAGTGCTGGTCTTGGGCCTTGCCTCCCTCCTCCCAAAGAACTTCTAGGAGCCTGCCAGAAAGTGTGGATGAACATCATATACTACTCCTAGAACTACTGTTACAGGTGAGTAACCTGTTTTTATCACACACCGAGGTGTCTTGGAAAAATCGTCATAAAACAAACTTTGCACAGGCATTATTTTGATAATAACTGTTGCAAGGTTTCAGAGAGAGAAAAACTGTAACCTGTATTTGTGCAGCGAGCATGTCCCTCAGTGGCCACTGTACTCACACAAATACAGTGTGCTTTCTTTTGTGCTTCAGTGAAGTGAGAGCATGAGCAGGAAAATGCCATAATAACCTGCTATCAAGTAATTACAGAATTCAATGGGTTATTAGGGCGTTTTATCAAGACTGGATATCCAGTCATTATAGGGGGTCACCAGTTATTATAATATTATTATAAAGTATTGATTATGTATTTTTGAAATATTTGAATGCAGATTCCCTCCCCTGAGGAAGCTCAATGTATTAGGTGAAATAGGCACTATGCGAGAATACATGCTGAGTGATAAAGTGAAAATAAAGCTTGAAAATAAATTTTAATTCTTTTGTCGTATGGCTGGTGCTTTAATATTTCTAAGTAGCTACAGCAGCCCTTCACAGGAAGGCTTGTATGTCTTCACTTATCTGGATGACTGGCTCCTGAAGATCAGCTCCAGGGAAGATCTGCTCCGTACCCTGTCTCGGATGTGTCAATTGTTTGGTAACTTGGAGGTCACAGTAAATATGTCAATATCTGTATTGGTTCTGTGACAAAGATCACAATATATAGGGGTGGTATTGGACACAGAAATGGGATGTGCTTTCCTACCACAGGATGGAGCAGTCACTCTGATAGTTAAGGCACACTTGGTATACAGGAGCCATTACATTTCTGCAGGAGCAGTGTTATGTCTCCTGGGCCTCTTGGCTGTGGCCATAGTGACTGTGCCACTGGCATGTCTCTGGGACAAAGGTCCTTCCTTTATCATGCTCCCCTCTGGCTGAATGGTCTCCCAGCCTCTATCTCCCTGGAACCAAACCTCGGCCTCTTTCAAACTAACCTAAAGAATCTGCTTCTTGATTCTGATGCCTGTGACTGTTCTTAGCCCTCCCTCCATGCCCACCTCCCCAGAGGACCTTTACGTCCAGTCCACGGCTAGTCCCAGTCCCAGTACTGGATACCTCTCTAAGCTACACAGTTTATGCTGATGTCCTTTTCATCTCGGAACTGCGTTATTTTGCTCATTACTCTATATTATGTATTACTGAATATGTATCAGCAGACGATGGGTTACCTGACCCTAGAGTTTGTGCATTCTTGTATGTCCTCACTGTACTGTAATGATCACACTGTTTTGAAACCTCTGTACTAAGATGTGGAACCCTGCAAAGGAATCCAATATTGAATATGGTTTATCGACGCTGGATTACCTGACCCTAGAGTTTTGCTCTCATGTATGTCCACACTGTATTGCAATGTTCACAATGTTTTGTAACCTCTGTACCAAGACATGGGGCCTTTGCAAAAGAGAATATGACTCAAAGGGTTGTAATTCTGATTTTGATAATAAATAAATAAATAAATAAAATAAAATGTCTTCATATGAGGATACTTCAGTGGACACTCGGTCCTGTTGGCACTGTTGCCAGATGAGCTGTGTAAATGGTTCTCATCACATCTCCTCTTAGCAGAATGTTGTTATGGTGGATGGATAGCAGAAACCTACTGATGGTCATTCCATTCTTTGTACAAGCTCCTGTACCGATCCTCACCATGGATGCCATGGGCTCAGCTGGTGTGCTCATCTCAGCCCTTAGCAGGCACAGGGTTATGGACCAAGGTGGAGGCCAAACTATACATAAATGTCCTGGAAATACAGAATGTTCTGTATAGCCCACAGGTCTTTCAGAATCATCTCTGACCCAGTCTTCTGCTAATCGAGATGGACAATGTCAGTGTGATGCATGACATCTACAAACAAGGGGATATTCACTCCTATCTCCTCTGCAAAGAAGCAATGAGAGTATGTTACTGGATTCTGTATCACAGCCTTCAGTTATCAGCTGTGTTTCTCCCAGGTTTTAAAAATGTCTTGTCAGATAGGTTAAGCAGGTCCCAGTGGATGGTTCACATATTGGACCTCTTCAACAGATAGAAAAGGTCTGGCTTTGGATGACCCTATGTCCTACACAATGCAAAACTGCTGCATTTCTGCTCACTCCAGGGTCTGAAGTTTTTGGTGACACTAGCGTTGTTCCTCTTTGGAAAGGAAATTCTATACACATTTTCCCCATTTCTCTAATACAGATGGCTTACTCAAACTGCAGATAGAGAGTGCAACTCTCATTTGCATTACTCCATTCTTGCCTTGCCAGATGTGGTTTCTACCTTCAACATCTGGCAGTGGAGCCTCTGTCCCACTACCTCTGTGTTGGGGCCTGTTGTCTCAAGGCAAGGGGTCCCTGGTACATCGGATCTCAAGTCCCTGCACTTGCATGTATGGCTCCTGAAAACATAGCCATTGCATGTTTGGGGATATTCCTTAAGTTTACAGATGTCCTGTTTGCTGCTAGGAAGCCTTCTAAAAAATATTTATTGCCTGAAATGGAAGTGGCTCATTTGTAATCTGGTTTTCAGAATATTGACCCTTTTAAATGTCCTGTAAATTATATTTTGGAATTCTTGATTTCACTTTCTGACTTTGGCCTGCAGTATTCCTCTGTTAAGGTGCACTTGGCTGCTGTATCGATTTTCCATGCCCCTATTGATGGTCATACGGTTGCCCAATCAGAGGTGTCCCATACATTTCTGAGAGGCATTTTTCCTACGAAACCCCCTATCTGTAATCCAGTCCCACCATGGGACTTGGATTTCATTCTTGAGAAATTGACATTGGCTCTTTTTGAACCTGCTACAAGCTGTGGCTTATGTTTCTTGTCATGAAAACATTATTTTTAGTTGCTATGACTTGCACTCGATGGAGTTCTGAGCTTCAGGCTCTGATGTGCGGGCCTCCTTATTTCATTTTTCAGAGTCACTATGCATACAAATCCTACATTTCTACCAAAGGAGGTATTACAGTTTACACTGAACCAAATGATACACCTTCCTGTATATTATCCTGAGCATGCCAAATACAGTGACGTGCTGCTCCATACTTCAGATGTACATAGAATACTGAGATACTATTTCAATCACACCATGGCTGCACAGAGTTTTCTTAGCATTTTGTTTCATTCTCTCCTGAGATGGAGGGTGCGCCTGTGTTTAAACAATGCTTGTCCAAATGGCTTGCACATTGTATTACATTTTGTTTTAAAAAGTACAGTAAGGAACTTCCTTGTGTTGTTCGTGGTCACTTCGCAAAGGGAATGGCCACCTCTGTTGCTTATTTCAAAAATGTCCCTGCTGCCGACATATGTGCTGTAGCCACATGGAGCACTGATCACACTTTCATTAAACATTACAGTCTGGACAGTGTCTCTCATAGACATGCTGATTGTGGTTTTGCTGTACTGCAAGGCATACTGTGCGGATTACATATCTGACTGTGCCATCCTCTCTGCTGCTTTGTACTACTTGGGAGTCATTGCAAAGGTGTGGCTTAATGGAGGAGATATCGTTGGTGAAGATAGAACAGTTACATAACAACTTACCATAACAGTAGATCTTCAAGAGAAACTCCTCCATTAGGCCATGCCATACTCTCCCTCCCTCCTTCGCCCTTTTTTGATTTCAGTGAGGGTTATATCAGACACTATGCCTGAAACCTTACTTCCTGCATTCTACCTCCAGACCCATGCCTCTCTTTGCATGCCTGGTGCTGGTCTAATCATCCATTTCCTCATGGTTGGAGGCCCTCAGGGGCTAATCTCCAGTGGGGATTTGAGGTGATGGAGCTGCCCACATTATATATGCATTGATGCTGCATGTCATTGTGGGCAGCCCTGAGCTAGCAAACGTTCTGAGTGGACCTGATGCTGACAGATTATAGTTCCAAAGATGTAGCCTAATGGAGAAGATTCTCTTGAAGATTTATTGTTATGGTAAGTTCTTACATAACTGTTCTTTTTGCATGGCACAGAGTTTGTGCCTCTCAAGCTAGGTTAGGTAGTTGGCAGTTTGTAAGGCAAGAGCAATGTTAGATACAGCAGTCTGCAAAGCAAAAACCAGTTTTGGCATGAGTGTGCAAATACAGACCTGGAACACTTGCTATTTATGAGACTAAGAGCTATAGATACTAGTCTCACTGGTATATTGGAACCTCTAGAAAATACACTAATAGCAGTTTGTGCTCCCAAAGCTTAGAAGCACAGAAGTGTTCCTTAACAAAGAATAAACCACTCTGGACCCCAGCACCATTGCAGAAGTGGCCTGTAGCTGGAGCATCATACTGTATCTGCAAGCTAAATCAGTGCAGCCAAGCAGCTTATGACAGAGAAGGTACATATTTTAGAATACTACTGTATCACAGTTTCATTATTACGATATTATTATTGCGACAGCTGATCATACAAGGATAGCCAGAGGTGCACTTCAATATCTCCTTTCATTTGGATCTAGTATTTACCCATATCTGCAGCTGAATGGATCATAACATTAGACATTAAAGGGGAGCTGTCAGCAGTAAGAATCTCACACTCAAGTGTGAGGCTGACCCCAGTTTGCACTTTGTGTACAAAAAATTTTTTTACTGTTTACTGCAGTATAGTAGACTAATTTTGCTGCCTTGTAAGGTGACGTTTCCCATAACCAGAAATTCCAGAATCCCCCTGCAGCTGACATCAGAGGAAGGCTGCAGAATTGGGAGATTTAGTAGCCTGCAGTATACATGTTAAAGAATTTGTAAGCTGAAATCAGATGTTGATGGTCCCTCTGTGCTCACTGTGATTTGTACATTCTTCTGTGACTGTACCTAGCCCTAGGAGAACAGCAGACCAGCAAACAGAAGATTACAGCTTATAAAACTCTAACATTCATTGCAGGCTATTGAATCTACCCTGCTGCAGCCTTCCTCTGATGTCAGCTGCAGGGGATTCTGGCATTTCTGGTTGCAGAAATGTCAGCTTAGAAGTCAATGAAATTAGCCTGATACAATTTACTACACTGCAGTAAACAGTATGTAAAAACATATATTTTTGCGCACTTAGTGCTATTTGGGATCAGCCTCACACTTTGGTGTGAGGCTCTTATTGCTGACAGTTCCCCTTTAAGTCACACATTGAGAACCTCTGATTCTCCCTGTTCAAAACAGGTGCCTCCTCCCTTTGACCACTTTGAATGGAAAGCATCCCCATGCCTGCAGTACTGCTGTGGCCACTGTATGGAGGTGTGCCTGCTGTCCCAGTAATGGTGATTGTATCTAATAAGATGCAAGTTGCAGTCAGTTGGAGTTTGTGCCATGCATGTAGAAGTGGGTCAGTAGTATTTGTTTGTACCAAAAAAGCATCTTTGCAAAACAGTACTACAGGGTTAGTACCTCACAAACAGCTCAGCTTGTCCAAAATGGGAGCCCTGTCAGGTGGTTTGCAAGCATTGTCACAAGGGTATTTTGTTCCTGTACTCAGGGTTGCATTTTGTGCAGCTGTTGTGGGGTATACTAGACTTGTGTTTATGCTGTCAACCATACAGCACACCTTTTCCAATATTCTGCACATGCTGCTGGCCTTGCACATACATTTGCATATGCAAACAGACCTTTGTGCCTGAGTTTTCACTAGTTTCCAGTATATTACCTTATATATTTTTGCACTCAGTTGGATGCAATTTTGCCCTCAATTGTTGGTGTCTTGTCTTGCATTCTTGCTTGGATTACCACAACATGTAGTATGGTACTCATCTTGTGGACATGGCCTATCTGGACTTCAGAAAGGCCTTCAGTGCCATCCTTCATAAAAGACTGACCCTCTCCTATAAGAGGTCCAAACTTTTTAACAATCTCCCCCCATCCCTAACCCAGTGTCCCTCTTCCACTTCCTTTAAGCGCAGCCTTAGGAACTACTTTTCCCATACCTTTAACTGTAAATGCCCTAAGCAACGATTACCTCTGGTTACCCCTTAGTCCCCTTTCTCTGTCACTGAAGGTATATCTCAATTCTTCATTGCACTTTTTTTCTCCAGCCATCACTCATTTACTTATTTGTGTTTTGTTTTGTTCCTTCAACCGATGTAATTGTGTTAATGTTCTCCTGTATACTACTCCTCTGTGTAATGCATTCCTACATGTTTTGATGTTATTCTAAACTGGACGCTTGTGAAAATGGGCAACTTTTGCTCACATACCTTTCCAGTATAAAAAATAAAACTGAAATTGAAAACTGAACTGGCCTACAGACAGGAGTCATAGGGTTCTGGTAAATGGGGAATACTCTGTGGAGGGAGTAGCAAGCAGAGTGCCTCAGCAGTCAGTGTTGGGGCAGTCCTTTCAATGTCTATATTGGGGACATTGTAAAGGGGCTGAAGAGCAAGGTGTGCCTGTTCGCAGATGACAAGAAGGTATGTAATAGGATGGATACAATGGGGAGGGGGTTGAAAAGATGCAGAAGGACCTTAAAAACTGGAGAAATGGTCTTGAGCATGTAAGCTGGGATTCAATGCAAAAATGTGCAGGATCATTCACACAGGGCACAAGATCCCAAGAGCAACTTACAAATTAGGAGGGAAGGCACTAGCAGTCACAAAACAGGAAGGAGACTTGGGAATTATCATTTTGGATGACCTAAAAGAGGCTAGACAGTGTGACAAGACAGCAGGGAAGGCTAGCCGGATGCTTGGATGCATAGGGAGAGATATCACAAGTAGAAGGAGAGAGGTCATTTTACTTCTATATAAGACACTGATGAGACCACACCTGGAGTACTGCATCCAGTTCTAGAGGCCCTATCCGAGAAAGTACATAGACAGGATGGAGGCAGTGCAGAGAAGGGCAACCAAAATGGTGCAGGGCCTGCAGGAGAAAACATAGGAAGAAAGATTAAAATAATTAAATATGTATTCCCTGGAGGCAAGGAGGGAGAGGGGACATGACTGAGACATAAAAATACCTAACTGGTATAAACAGAGTACAATAAGGGACCTCTTCCAAGTAAGAGATGTTCCAATACAAGAGGGCACAGTATGAAGTTGGAGGGAACAACTCCAGGGTAACATGAGAAAATATTTTTTCACAGAGGTGGTGGATGCTTGGAATGGTCTACCAGAGGAGGTGGTAGGGGCTGAAGTGGTCACAGTATTCAAGAAGGAGTGGGACAGACACAAGGGTATCCTAGAGGTAAGGGAAGTGCTCTCGAGTTCAGTTTGTGCATTACACCTCGTACTAGAGAAAGATAAATAGGGCATACTGGGTGTGCCAAGAGGTCCTTATCTGTGGTCTACCTCTATGCATCTATGCATCCTGATGTAGCATAAAAGGATAATGCTAAGAAAGTTGCATTCTGAAGGTACGAGGAGAAGCAGAGGGAGGAGGATAGGGAGGCATATCAGGGGAAACAGAAGACAGCAGGTACAGCAGTGAGGAGCATGAAGGCACAAACAAATGAAAGAATAGCCAAGGCAGTAACAAAAGGGGACAATACATTTTTTAAGTATGTAAGCATAAAAAGGAAGGCCAGGGATGGGATTGTAAGGTTAACAAGGAAGGGGACTGTGCAGAGGGGGAGCAGGAAAAGGCAGACATCCTGAACAAATACTTTTTTCAGTATTCTCAGAGGAAATAGATGGAGAGGCCACAAAATCTAACAGGAGCACTCGAGGGAGGGAGGTGGAGGCTAGTCCATTTTCAGAGGACAGAGTGCTAAACAGACTTAAAAATCTGAAAATGGACAAAGCAGTAGGGCCTGACCAAGTCCACCCAGTGGTATTGAGGGAACTCACTGAGGTATTTGCTACACCTCTGATGGTCTTATTTAACAGCTTATTGGAAACAGAAGTGGTCCCAGAGGACTGGAGGAGGGTCCCAAAGTCCCAATTCACAAAAGTGGAAGAAGGAAGAGGCTGGCAATTATAGCCAGACTAATCTGACTTTCATGGTGGGAAAGTTAATGGAATCAGCTGCTAAAAGAAAGGATTGTGTAATTTCTTGAATCCAGTGGGTTACAAGACCCAAGGCAGCATGGATTCAAGGGATGGGGTGATGGTCATGTCATACAAATCCGATAGGTTCTTTGACTGGGAGACCAAACAACTAGATCAGTGTGAGCAGTGGACATATGCTACCTAGATTTCAGTAAGGCATTCAACACCACTCCACACAGAGAATAATAAGCAAGCTGAGTAACTGAGGAGTGGGTCCAAAGGTGGTAAACTGGGTAAGAAATTGGTTAAGGGATAGGTGAGAGAGGGTGTTGGTAAATGGAATTCACTCAGAGGAAAGGATGGTGACCAGGGGGATGCCTCGGGGATGAGTGCTGGGACCAGTCCTCTTTAATGTATTTATAAGTGACATTGCAGAGGAGTTGAAAGGGAAGGACTACCTCTTTATGGATAACACCAAATTCGGCAGTAGGATGAATGCTTGGGGGTGGGTAGAAAGGATGAAAAGTGATCTGAGAAAACTTGAGGAGTGGGCAAGGGTATGGCAGCTGGGTTTCAATGCAAAAAAAGTGCAAAATAATGCACTTGGGCCACCGAAACTCAGGAGCAGATTACAAAATGGGGTGGTGTTATCGATGACCACAAAGCAAGAAAGAGACCTGGGGTGATCATATCGGATGACCTAAAGGTGAACATGCAGTGTGACAAGGCATTTGGGAGGGCAAGTGGGATGCTGGGCTGCACAGGAAGGAGTACCACCAACAGAATGAGGAGGCGGTGTTGCCTCTGTATAGATCTCAGGTAAGACCCCAGCTAGACTACTGTGTCCAGGTCTGGAGACCATATCTCAGAAAGGACACAGAGAGAGTGGAGGTGGTCCAGAGGAGGGTAACTAAAATGGTGCAGGATCTGCATCAGAAGTCCTACAAGGAGAGATTAAAGGACCTAAATATGTTCACCCTGGAAGAGAGAGAGAGAGGGGGTTAGATACCTTTAAATACCTCACAGGGGTAAGTAACATACAAGAGGGAAATATTTTGCAGAAAAAAGGTGCCTAAGAACAAGGGACATGCTATGAAGATAGAAGGGGTATAGGATCAGAAGAGATGTAAGGAAGTACTTCACAGAAAGAGTGGTGAATTCTTGCAACAGGCTTTCAGTGAAGGTGGTTAGGGTGAAAACAGTGGTGGGGTTTAAAAGTGCAGGGGATAGGCATAAGGGAATCTTAGGGGAAAGGAAGGGGGAGGGAGAATGGGCCAGAGATCAAGCAGGATCTATGGTGGTACCATAGGTACTGAAGAATGGTACACTAGGTGGGCTAAGTGGTCCTTATCTACTGGCAAATTCTTTATTTCTGTGAGTTTGCATTAAGTTTGATGTTTTCTGTGTCCTTTACTATGCTTGCTGTTCCCTTGGATTGTACATGGAAATGAGTTTCAACTTAGTGTGCTTATTCTGGTAATCAAATTGGTAATTAATAAATAAATAAAGTAAATGAATACATAAATAAATGCATGAGATAGCACACTGATACAAGGTCATTTAGGTTTCTTCTTGATTTCCAGAAAGACAGTGTGTTGCAGCAGGTACTCTAGCACTTCGTACCTGTGGGCAGAAAGGCCATGATAATTTAAAGTTTCACACCTGAACTTGGGCTGACAACAAGACAGACGGTGCAATGCAGTACTATAGGTTTAGCTGTAATCCTTCAGATAAGACATTAAACTGATGTTTCTGCAGTGTTGACCATCTCTGGCAGTTTTCCTAGTGAAATGGAAAGCTCTCACAGCACTTTAAAAACTATAATGGTAGTGCCCTGGCCAACATTCCCTATCTCTGTAAAACAAGTTATAATGCAGTTAATTCATGGCCATGTATGATATATTGCTAGTGCATTATCGGTGTGGTTGTTTGCCTGCATAAGTCTTCACAATGAGTATTGACCTTATAACTTTGTAAAGTGTTTTGAGAAACTTTGTGTATGAAAGACACTATACTATAAAAGAAGCAAGAACCAAATTCTGTCCTGTTCAAGACTCTCATAAAATGTACATCTTTACTCACACATGAAGTCCCCAGCAATTTAATAATCTCATTCACACTGCGCGTTGCCACAGTGGCTTCTTGTTAATCATTAAACAAAATTCATGAAAATGTTTGAGAACCGTGTTCACATGACATCAGTGTTTTCGGTGCCCGTTTACTTTCCGGTGATTTGCATGTTGTTCTGGTCACTGTTGGGTTGGTGGGGAATTGTAGTGATGCAGGTGGATTGCCTGTTCAGATGGCACAGGAAACATCTACACCACTCCATAAACCCAGGAAAGAAGGATCATAGCAGCAACGCCATGCAATAGCAAAACTGCCAAAGCGGCAAGGATCACACATGGGCAGGAGCACCCGATCTGGCCAGTGTGAGCCACTGACAATGGCTCATAGATCGACCACGTGAACGAGCCTTATATCTCCATAGTTGCAATTCATGACCCAACCATAAGTACTGGGTGTTGAACTGTGGCGTCTCCCACTACAGTAGGCTTTCAAGCTAGTTGAAATACTCTTGTGAACTTGCAGTGCTAAATCATCATGAAAAAATCATCAATGAAGTCTGTAAAAGTCTTCAGAGATGCTTATATGTACCGTAGTGGACTTTTTTGTATGGAATGACTGCAGTAAGAGCACTGAAGATTAACTCATTTCTAGGACACTAGCTGTGTTCCTGTCTTGAATTTTCACTTTAATGTACAATTTGTCAATGCCATACATAAGTTGCAGCAGGCAGTCATTGGTTAGTAACAGCTCACATGCAGGGAGTTATTTTTCTGGGAGATCAAGCTATTAATTGTAGCTTGATTTTCATTACTACTGTATTTTCTTTCATTCTACTATGGACTTAAAACAGGTATTCACTCATTCTGTTATAACAGATAATAAAATGCCTTGATTGCCATAACAGCTTTACTTTATGGCTCAGTTGGTTTGGTCAGCCTAAACAGTCTAGCATTTTTCAGAGTTAGAAAATAAAGCCTGATCACTGCCATTTATGTAGCCCTTGAGATTTACAGTACATAATTAACATCAGTAATTATGAAACCCTTGCACCTTACATAATGTTATTTTTTTATTTATGTAGCCCTTGAAACTTTCATAAATTAGCCACTCTGTTGTTGCAGAGAGTATCAAAATTATTTCAATATTTGGGTGCCAGCTCTTACATGAATTCCAGGCGCTACCTTAAAAGATGATTGGCCTTGCTTTTTTATCAGTGTGCCATAGCCAGTAGAACTAATGGCACTCCAGAATAGGTCTGCAGGAAGGAATCAGGAAAATAACTCAGTTAATTATGAACTATGGTAGTTTTGTGTATATCTCCATGTAACCCTGCCTGCTCAAGGATATGCTCATATAGACTGCACATAAGATGTTAACGTAGGATGCCTTATGACATACACCTCACTAATGTAAAGGGAAGTATATGCAATCACCATGTATATACTTTCCATGATTCTTTGCTGTTATCTATTTTGGGCTCACTGTGACCTAAATAAATGAGATTATCAGGTGGGTTACTTCCTTCACTCTTGGTTGAGATAGAAGGAGACCCATATATAGGGTCAGAGGTGGGTGGTGCAGCACTGGGAATACAGAAGTCTATTTACATTCACTCTCTAAAACTGCCATACATTTGTATTCATTGATTCATGCATTCGTCATTGTTGTTGTTAACTTGATATTTCCATTAGGCAATTTATAAGATGACTGTGGTCAAAACCCTGTCACAATAAAACTGAAACATAAAACAAAAATATGAAGAACAAAACAGTATTTAAAAAACATATATCAAAATAAAATAATTGTATATTACATTGAAAAATATTCAACTTATTGTTTTAGACACTTTAAGACATGATTGTAGTGCAGTTTTGTACTGAGTTGCTGAGAGTGAATTCAATATTTAACACAGTGATACTTCTGGATGAATGATGATTTTTGCCACATTCAATCATGGCTCATTGCGAAAGGGTTGGTCCTCCATGTTAAGACAATCTGAACCATATTCTTTGGGTCCAGAGATAAAATTAATTACTGTCCAGAACCCTTAGTGGTTGTTAGTGCTGATGGGTCTCCCATTACCACTGCACTCTCCTTCAAGCAAACATATAAACATAGAATTTGACAGCAGATGAGGACCGCTTGGCCCATCCAGTCTGCCTATTCCTCCCTATCTACACTATTACCCCATACCGTGCCTGATCTACACAGCTCTTTCTCCTGCCCCCTTCCTTTCTTACTATGCTTACCTTGTGCTTATCACATGTATTCTTGAACCCCACCACTGTTTTCACCCCCACCACCTCTTCTGGAAGCTGTTCCAGGAATCCACCACTCTTTCTGTGAAGCTGTACAGAAGTATGGTGAAGAAGGAATATTGTGGTATGACTTTTTACTCTCTGCTAGACTTCTCTCTACATATCTGTGTTTGTAGGTCAGTCAAATTGTAATCTGGAAACACATACTTTAAACTGGACCTGGCCCATTGGGCCAAGCATATCTTTACCTCTATGGCTAACGTTGCCCTTTCCAGAGGGTGCTTCTCCACAGCCTTAATTTCGGGCTTACTAGCTATGCCAATGTTGCAAAGTCCACGTTCTGTAAATAGGATGTAGTCCATAATAATATCTGCAGGTTTGCCCTATCTGTAGCCCATCTCACACACTGATGTGAGCTTCATTGTAAACTGGGTTTACTATCACCAGCAAATAATCATTCACTTTTCTAGACTGTTTCATTGACAAGGTCCTCAGAGCTTCCACCCCTCATGTCCTGATGAGTCAGTTAAAAGTGTCTACACTAATTATAATCATCTGTCTAGATGTTGGTGATTGAGTATAGGCTGTTTGACCACTTACATACTGAACCATGACAGCTACAGGGATCAGCCCATGCCATATGCTTTTGGTACATGGTGCTGCCATAAGTCATTCCCTCATTCAGACCTTATTCATCAACATGGCATTCTGATGGTCCAGTGGCTACATAATCCTATGAATTGGTTGTGGGTATCCAGCAGATTCCCCATTCATAGCCCCATTCCCTTTTATTTCAAGGCTAACAATAACTTCTGCCTTTTGTCATCATGTGCAATATGTTGTGAAGATTTTAAAGATTATTGTTATGTTTAGTGTGTGTGAATCAGCTGTGGTGAGATTTGAGTAGTAACGTGTCAAATAGAGCATAGCTCCAGTTATAACATTTTACAGTGGGTTTATCTACCACACACACACACACACACACACACACACACACACACACACACACTTACACTTACTTGAATTTACATACCCATGATACTTTGTGGTGAGTTTAAGGTTTTTGAGTGTATGTGTGTTTACATAAACCACACAAATTGGAAAACATCTGCCTCCTGTTATCATTTATGTAGCCTAAATATGTGTACTTCTTTATAATCAGCATTAAAATTAGTTCACTTCTTTCCATTCACTGTAACAGTAACACAACTAGAAGATTAAGGGCTCCCAGGAAGACACATAATAAGTCATTGCCGGTTTGTATGGGATTGCCGTTAAAATGCTGACTCTGGAGTCCCAGGTGCTGGTTGTAGTTGCGGGTTGTTTTTACCAATTGCTGAATTTCACTGTTTTCTTAAAGCTGGAATAATGGTACAACCCTATATTGTTACAGGTAGCATCACGTACCTAACCAGGTCAGGCACCTCAAGCTGGTGCAGAATGCTGCAGCTTGTCTCATTATTCTGAATTTGAGGTTTTGAACAAATAAAACACATTTAGCCTACATACTGTACATCTTTTCATTGAATGGGTGGCATTTTCATGGATCCAGATACAGCATTTGTGTCCCCATTCCAGACACATGCTGTATCCAGGCAAATACATTGGGATGCTTCGGCATATCTAAAAACATGCTGATGCATTTGTGACTCCTGACACTTTTCTGGCAAAACAAAATGATGCATATGTCTAATTTACATTGGGGGCAGAATAGTGTTGTTAAGGACACTGAGTTGCAAACTTGAAACCTGGATTTGAGTTCCCTCAGCCCCCACTTGCATAGTGTGTGACCCTGAGCAAGTCACTTAACTTCCTTGTGCTCCCAGGTCACACTTGGAAACAAACGCTGGTTTCATGTGTCTTTTCTGGTTAAACAATTTCCCCTTCCCATAGATGCAGACATAATTTTTCAGTATGCAAAGTGCGACAATCACACCCAGAAGTTATATCACCTTGTAGGTGGTCTAACTATCTGAGCAGCACCAGGTGAAAATAGCGATGCCATAATACAGCGGTCAAAACCACGATTTTAAAATAGTGACAGTTAATACAGTGACAGGGATAGAACAGCACAGGTCAGGTTAGCACTGTTTCTGCAGCTGTATTTCTGTCAGGGAGAGGAGGGAAAAGGGATGTAGCCTGTGATGGGAGGGAGTTCCTATAAGCAGCTGCCATGGTACAGAGGACAGAGCTAGAGACAGTGAGGATGACAGCTCATCAGTGGCCCAGGGTTCAATTCCTGGGATGTCTGCTTTTTTGATTTTGTCTCCACGCTGCCATCTTATGTTCTCTTCCCCTGATCAGAAGTTCCTCCCCCATGGTTTGTCTGTGTCCACAGTTGCCTCCTCCCCAGAGGTAGTTATTATCAGTAGGGGTTTTGGGGTGAACCCCAGTAATGGAGAGGTGTGGGCGTTGGTGCCCCCCATAAAAAGAAATGACACTGTGTTTTGGTTTGCCATGATAGCGGTCGTGGTGTCTTCATGGACTGCTACCATTGGCACTATTATTGCAGTTGCTGTTTTGAGTGGGAGCTGTTATTGACAGCACTGTTTTGCCTTTGCTGTTTTAGACCATGCTATTCTTGTTTTATGCAGTCTGGCGTAGTGCCATCTGGGCAGATTTCGGGCAGCCATATCGGTAAAATGGATGCAGCCAACTGAAAATCCTGCCCACCGTGTTTACAGAAACCACACAAATTGGAAAATATCTGCTTGTATCATTTATGAATTCTGTCTTCTTCCTTTTTCTGAACAGCATGTCAATTATTTCACCCCTTTCCACTCACAATGACAATAAAATGACTTTAAATGTATCTGCTCCCAGCTTATATGTCAGTTATTTACACAGGATAGCCTATCTGAGAAGCCAGATTTCATTTGCTGTGAGTTCCTGCTTCTGCTTAGGGCAGCTTGATGCCTCTCAGTATCATTGGTAGTTTGATGTTACAATTGTTGGTGGTGCCTAACTCCTCCCTCAGCTGGAATGAGCATTCTTGTTCACAATGTATACTTTAGAAGAAAAAACAAAAGTTGCAATTGTTGTCTGCAGTCAGCTCTTGTAATTAATGGGATTACAAAACATATAGTGCCCACATGCCTTTGAGGAGCCCATAAACATGAAGTTGCATGCATTTCCATTAGTCGATAAAAGTTATCACATAGACTATTAACTTTAGATACGTAGATGTGTTGAGACAATGTGCTGTAAGATAATGTGGACAGTCTAGTCTTCTTCCCTATTAACTTAATTGTACTATCTTAAGATGCCTTTTTATGTTGTCTTGCACAGGTGCAAGCAACATCTTGCAGTAGTAGCACATTTCAGAGGTGTGTCAGTGTTGGCCAATGCATGGAATGCTTTAGTGGGTGCGGCCCTCTGCCCCCAGTTAGTGAGCATGATAACATTGATGTGAAACGTCAAAGAGTACAAAACCTGAAAGAAACCTGCCACTCCAATGAGGTGCAGTTACCTCATTGGAGCGTCAGATGACAAGGCTCTGTTACGTGCGTTTCCTGATGAAACATTTCAGTAAATATGGTGGCTCCTGCTGCCTACCACACACAGTCACCACAAAGCTGACATCAGGGGTGGCCAGTCCCCGTGTTGGCATGCCCCCCCACACACAGTTTCTTTGCTGATGGGGGCTCAATCCCCGGCAGCATCATGTTACCCCCTCACACACACATACACACACACACTTTCTTTGCCAATGGGAGCCCAATCCCCATCAGCATCAGTCCCCCCCAACACTTTCTTTGCTGATGAGGGCCCAATCCCCATCGGCATCATGTTCCCCCAACCCACACACTTTCTTTGCCGATGGGGGGCCCAATTCTGTCAGCATCAATCAATCAATTAAGAAAATCACAGTAAGCTTTATAATGGCATCAAAGGGGGGGTTCAACTTGGGTTGATATCTCAGCCATTTTTTGGAATTTTGGCTCCAAATGTTCAACATTGGGTTCTTGGGACCCCACCTCATGAACACATGCACTGTCATCTCATTATGCAGTCCCAAATGGTAATTTCGTGGTCACTGCATGAAATCACCTTTCAGGATGGATTAACAAAACAGCAGTGCCACTGTTCATGAGGTGGGGTCCCAAAAAGCCCATGTTGTAAATATGGTGAAAAAAGCTGGTGAAAAAATTCCAAAAAATGACTGAGTTACAAGTGTGCATTGCACAGTTTCCATGCAAGCTCGTAACTTCGACCATTTTTAATATTTTCAATCCAGATTTTCAACATTGCCATTTTTTCACACTTCCTTATGAACATTACAGCTGTCATTTTTCACATTCGGTCCAAAATGTGTTTTTGCACACGTGGCACACAGTAGCGTAGTCACTGTGGGAAATCAACTTTCAGGACAGATTGACAAAATCACAGTGCCACTGTTCATGAGCTGAGGTCCCAAAATGGCTATGTTGAAAATGATTAAAAATTTGGTTAAATCAAAAATAATTAGTTACAGGTGTGCGTTGCGCAGTTTCTATGCACCCCTGACTTCACCAATTTTTCATATTTTCCCTCCAGATTTTCAACATTTTCAACATTGCCATTTTTTTCACACCTCCTCATGAGCAGTACAGCTGTCAGTTTTCACATCCTCCCCCGAAATGTGTTTTCGCACCTGTGGCATCAAATGGCACAGTCGCTGTGCAAAATCACCTTTCGGCTAATTAACTGATAGTGACACTGTTCATGAGCTGGGGTCACAAAAAGCCCATATTGACTATTTGGAGTGAAAATACCAACAAACGCCCTGGACGTTAGGGTTTCCAACCATAATGCCCCATCCTGTAGACTGACAGGCATCAAGGGTGTGACTTGGGATCATCGGCTGTAATGCTAATGCCATTCCACCTCCTCCCCCATCCTGCAGCTGGTGACAGTCATTGAGGTGAGCCTTGGAGTCTTTGGCCCCAAAGTTCACCCCATTCTCCTATACTGCACCCATCTCAACATATTTCCTTATGGAATGGGATGAGCATAAGGCCCGAAGACCCCAAGGCACACCACAACACTTGTCAGTATCTGCAGGGTATGGTGAGGTGAAATGGCATGAGTGTTATGGCTAAGGACCCAAAGGCACACCCCAATGTCTGTCAGTCTCTGCAGAGTGGGGGGTGGGGTTGGCGTCAGTTCAATACTTCAATGCCATTCCTATTATGCATCTCTCTAACTCCTGCACTACCAATGCCAATGCCAGCTTGACAACATTCAGCATTGACAATTGCTTGTTTCTTCAGGTGCTGTACCTATTCAAACCTAGTTTTTAGTTAGTTTGGCTGATTTTTGTTGATCAGTAAAGGAGGGATGGGAATACTTTCTGTTTTCAACCTCGTTTTAAGGGGAGGAGGATACAGATGCAAACAGACTGATATTGAACAAGGTTATTCTGTTGTTGGATTAGTGAATGGAGGGAAGTGTGGCTTGGACCCCAGGAAAATCCCCTTTATTTTTTTTTGAGAAGTGCCATAGGAGCTTTAATATCCATGTGAACAACCACTAGAAAAGGCAGATGGGACCTTGGTTTAACGTCTCATCCAAAAGATGAGAATTTTGAAATTCAGAAGTCTTTATTTTAGAAGTTTCTTTTTTAGTGGCACATGTTTGAAAAATATATATTTTTTCAAAACACTATTCTACCTGGCCAACAAATAATAGTCCAGGTAAATTGGTAGGAAACTTGTGCCCCTAAGATTGACAAAGCCAGGTGAAAATTGTTTTCTTACAATTGTTTGTCAATATTCTAATTAACATAGAGGCATAGAATTTGTCAGCAGAAAAGGACTACTTGGTTCACCCAGTCTGCCCAGACGTTTCCTGCTCAATCTATCACTGCAGACCCTAACTCATCTCTGGCACCCCTCTCTCCTCCCTGCCTACTTAGGAACATACCCCTATGTCTAGTCCACGCATGCTGCATGCCCAGTGTTCCTGGTGCTCTTTCTCCTTTGAAACAGACTCCCTTCCAGCACTGTGTGCACCCCTGTGAGTTACTTGTGTGTCTTTATCATGCCCACTCTCACTCCCCCTCTTCTCTCTTCCTGGGTAGACATGTTGAGATCCCTGTACCTCTCTTCATATGGCTTGTCATGCAATTGTTGTACCATTTTAGTTGTCCTCCTCTGGACTACCTCCACCCTAGCTATGTCCTTTCTGCGGTGTGACTTCTAAAACTGGGCACAGTACTCCAGGTGGGGTGTCAGCGGTGAACAATACAGTGGAAAGAAAACCTCCCTCCTCCTACTGGTAGTACCCCCTTCCTTTGCACCGTAGTATCCTGTTAACCCTACCCACTGCTTTGTCACACTTCTCTACCACTTTGGAGTCATCAGTTATATAACCCTAAGGTCCCTTCCCTGCTTAGTGGCTGTCAGTATCTCTCCCCATCATATACTCAGTTCCTAGGTACCTGTGTCTTAGGTGCATGATTTTGCACTTTTTGGCATTGAACCCCATCTGTTACACTCTTGACCATGACACAAGTTTCCCAAGATCCCTGTGCATTCTCTCCATCTCCTCCTGAGTGTCCACCCTATTGCAAATTTTGGTATCATCAGCAAAAAGGCATACTTGCCCTTCCAGGTCTTCTGCAATATAACATATGAAGACATTGATGAGGATCAGTACCACTACTGTACCCTGCAGCTCCCTGCTGGTCACTGTCCCATCATTAGAGTAAGTGCCGTTGACTACTACCCTCTGTTGCCTATCCAGTAACCAGTTTCTTACCCACTTCATCACTTTGGATCCCGCCCCTAGGCTACTCAATTTCCTTATAAGTCTTCTGTGCAGTACAGTATTGAAGGCCTTGCTGAAGTCCAGATAAGCCATGTCCACTGCCCTCTCCTATCAATGAAATCAACAGATTCATTTGCCCCCAGGAATCCATGCTGCCTGTGGTCTTGCAGCCCAGATCACAGACTCTATACTTTTAATGAACTCTACCTGATAAAGGCAATTGCACTGTATGGGACACTTGGTGCTCATGTGAGACTACTATGATAGTAACATAGTGGACCATGCTGAATACATTAGCTAGGACAGTCATCTTAGTTTTACAGCTACAACATTTGATCTTGTTGTAAAAGCCTTCTTAATGCTTTGTATGTTCAGTAAATAAACTGAGCACTCTTAGCTCAAGTAATGATTTTTCAGTGAGAATGCATTTAACCACTATAAACTTCTAAATCATTATTCTTGAAGATACATGTAAGTTACCATACATTCAACATTTCATTTAAATCTGTAATTTTTTTGTGTGAACTAAACAACAATGAAAAGTCACAAGAACATTTATTTAAAACACTGACTCAGAAGGGTAAACCACTATGGCTCAGTAGATTGCATACTCCCCTTCTGGGTTCTGATGATCAGAAGGTAATGGGGTTCTATTCCCACACCAGGAGCTTGGAATAATATCAAGTACTGACTCTGTAATGCAGCACTAAAGGGTGCTGTACTGCTGAGGTGCCATCCTTGGAATGAGATGTTAAGCTGAAATCCATTCTTCTCATCTCTAGTGACTGGCCAGATAGAAATTAAAGATCCCATGGCACTTACTGTAAGAGCTGAGAATGTTTTGCAGTGTCCTGGCCAACATTCCTGAGTAATAAAACTAAGCCTTGTAATAAATCTCCAGGAGACAACTTGAAATGAGCTGTCACAACTCAGTGTGCTCTTTCTGGTCATAAATTACAACCAATCAATCAATAAATAAATAAGAGGTAGGCAGTTATTTTGTTTTCAAAGGGGTCCATGAGGTGGTAGTGCAGTTTTAGCATACAATATATAATTTTATGCAGAAAATAAAATCACTACAAGCTAGCTTTAACAAATATTCAAGTTAAAAGCAAACAGGTGCTATATTGGCAGTATAGCACTGTGGCTTAAGGCTGTGAACTGGAAACCTGAAGACCTGGTTTTGAATCCTACAGCCCCCACTTGCATACTGTGTGATCCTGAGCAAGTCACTTAACTTCCTTGTGCTCCCAGTTCACACCTGTAAACAAGCTTCAGCTTAGTATGTCTCTTCTGGTTAAAAAAAAACACTTAGTGTTTACAATTCAGTTGATGTGATGCATCTGTTCACCATTTGTTAGTTTGTGCCCATCAGTAGAAGTCAAATGAAAACATATGTGGCCCCACTTATATGGTACTTCTAATACACTGAATACTGTCTTCAATAATATCTTCCAGTCTAACATGGTTGTATAATTTCTGTTTCCTAGCATATCTAATTTTAACATGTTTCAACACCAAGAATACCATTATTAATGAGCTATACTCAACGGGCTTTTCTTTTTACATTCATTGAATAAACATATTGATTGATTGATCTGACAGTGATTGATTTTGAAACAGATACATATTATGATGCACCTTCTCATTCAGCAGAAGACACCAGTGCCATATAATGTCTGTTGTAGATCCACACTTGCCCAGTTTAATCAATCAAATATCAAACAATAATGAATGATAAGAACAGTCCATGACAAAAATGTATAACCATTGATACAATACATGAAGTACAGGCAGTCTAATTAGGTAAGCAGTGTAGCACTGTGGTAAGAGTGCACAGCCTTGACCCTTAACATCTAGGTTTAACTCCCACCATCCTGACATACTCACTTTATCTTGACCAAGTCATTTAAGCTGCTTGTGCTTTTGTCATTCTCTCTCCCTGCCTGTATACAACTAATGAGGGCTGTCACTCTTCATGGCTTTTGAAAAAGTAGTTTGAAGCACAACATGTATGAATGAAGCTATATAAACCCACCATTTTCTTTCCCTCCCTTCTTAAAGTGCTAGTACATCAATGAAAAATATTATTCTTTTTCAGCACTTGCCAGCTGTTACTTTTTAAAATACCATCAGTTAAATAATTCTTTATTTGGCAATTGAAAACAAAAGTGTATGTAACCTAATACTGGATAAAACAGTTGGCCAGCAGACTAGATCACAGTACTTGTCCCAACCATGGAGACCACTGAGAGGGTCAAAGCATTCTAACTGGTCCCCTTCCCCCATCAACACCCTCCTAGATCTTTGACTTGAGAATATCAGGGGCCATGATCTCTCTGGAAACATAACCCCTCTCATCAGCCATTCTGACTTCTCTTTTGGGACCTTTGTGGTGGAACTTCCGCACACTTTTATTAGGAATGCCTCAGAGCTTACTTCAGTCAGCTGCCAGACACAGATGCAACAGTTCTGCCATGCATGGGGACCTCCAAGGGGTCAAGGCTTCTTTGCTGCCCCCTCCCTTACCAACAAATTACCAGAAATTTACCTTGAGGATGCTATGAACAATGACCCTCTTAGTCACATTCAACCAATCTGCCTGGCTGTGGTTGGCCCAGTGGTGCTCAGGGTTGAGGTGCTGGATGCCGCACCCCATGCCACACCAGTGACCCGGGTTCTGGAATGACCTTGGGTCATTGGGGGTTGGCAGGGGCAGGAGAGGACTGAGCATCCAGGGGACTGCTCTCCTCTTCTGGGGGTGAGTGGGTTGCATCATCTACTGTGACAGCAGCTCCCAGTGGAGACTGGGTTAGTGCAACAGACAGGAGACATGTAAGTGGGTTGGAGGCAACAGAGGATGGCTTATGGATGGGTGAAGGAGTGTGCATGTTGTGCGCTGGCCATCATAGCATGTCCATGCCTGCAGGTCATGAAATGCAAGGAAAAGCCTTGGCACCCAGACAGGTCAGTGTATCTCTTCCACTCTCTGGATGCCCTTCTAGATTGTAGATAGAGTGCCGGAGGAGTAAATGGTGGTCCCACCCCAAGGGCTTAGAGCCGGGGGGAAGAGTGGTTGGTGGAGATAGAGGAGAGCTCCCAGGAGCAGCAGACTGAACCAGGTGGACCTCAGGCTGGGTGGGACACGGACACCCCACTACCCCCCACTGGAGAGAGATCTATGGGACCAGTGAGGAGGAGTAAAATGAATTGAAAAAAAATCTGCCAGGCTGCAGGTGCTGTACTTTTGCAGTTGCATGGACCAGTTTAAGCAACCTGCCATTCATGAGACTGGTGCGGTTGTACAGACTCTATATTCTTTTGTTATGGATTATTCTGAATTTAGTTACATATGTATCTATAAATGTCATATACCTTTCTTTTGATTGTGATGTTGCATTTTTTGCCCTTATTTCTTTCTGTATGCCTTCCCTGCATCACATTTGAAAATGAGCTCTAGCTCAATTTGCCTTTCTTGGTCACTAAATTTCAAATATATGAAATATATATATATATATATATATATATATATATATACTGTATATATATATATATATATATATATATATATATAGATATTATATATATATATACACAATATATACCTACAGAAGAACAGTTTCTCAAGAACAGTCCCTTCACAACATGATTCAGTTGCAGCCATCTTCTCCTATATCCATTTCTCTATCTCCATGGTGGTTCTGTTGCAGCATTCCAACACTGTAACACCAGACTGCAGACATCCCATAGGCAGTAGGGTTGCAAGAGGTTACGAAAGCACTTTAAGAGCTTCCAAACTGTTTAGCAATTGTGTAGGATGGTGCTGCAACCTGCTGTGCGGAACAGAATTGCAAAGCTGTGACTAGCACAAAGTGGTTGCATCAACCATGCTGCTCCAATGTTTGTGACTGTCTATGGGGCTTCAGTTGATTAAAGTGGTGTACATATTCACTACTTATTACAATGGGAACACTCATTTTTATTTTCAAATCTAGTTCATTATTGATTTAGTACAGATTTAGTACAGATTAATGTATGTCTGCATTAAGTTTAGCACAGGATCTTACTTCTCTTCAGTTGTGCAAATCTGTCTAATAAAGCCCAGGGTTATCTTCCCAAGAAAATTCAGTGTGTAAATATTCACTATTTATTTGAAAAGGATACCCATTTTTATTTTTAAATCTATTTCATTATTGATTTAGTACAGATTATGTCTGTAGCAAATTTCTTATGGGATCTTAATTCTTCCCAGTTATACAGCTCAGTAGAATGAAGCCCAGGGTTACTTTCCCAGGAATATTCAGTGATCTAACAGCTATGATGGGATTCAAACATGAGATCTCCTTGCTCTGAGGTGAACCACAAACCCATAACTTATGTTTTAATCTCAGTGACATAGTATTATAAGTCTAAATTCTTGGAGGAATAAATCTGTTTTCTTCTTACAACATCCATCATGTTTATTGATAGAGGGGAAAGGTTTTCCTTTCTAAACTGCCAATTTCTTAATCAGTTACACTTTGTGTCCTATTTCCCATGATTGCTGTAAGAGATATGCCCTTGCAATGTATACACTTGGATTATCCAATTAGTATGACATGTGTATTGAAACTGTTTAGAATCCTGTAATCTAATGCTGTTTAATTTTATAAATTAAGAAACTAACTTTTGCAACTTTCTGTTTTTGATTTATAGACCCCGAGGCCTTTGAACATCATTAAACAAAACAATGGTGAGCAAATTATAAGGAGACGCACACGGAAAGCGCCTGAACCCTGAATCACTTCAGCCTGAGCAGCTGAACAAGCAGCAGAGGGGAAGCAGTGAAGAGCAAATGAATGGAAGTCCTCTAGATAGAAGGCCAGAAGAACATTCAACTGAAGTTAATCAGAGAGAGAGATACAGCAACCTAACCTAAGCAAATATGAAGCTACGAGTTCATTGACAAAAAGTCACCCTACTCATCAGCCTCTGTTAGTCAGCCAAACTCTGGATATTCACAAAAGGATGCAGCCTTTGCACATTCAGATTAAAAGCCCTCAGGAAAGCATTGGAGACCCAGGAAACTGTTCATCACTATCAGAGGGAATAGCAAGCTCAGAAAGGGGTAGTCCAATAGAAAAATATATGAGACCTACAAAACATCCAAACTACTCACCTCCAGGTAGCCCTATTGAAAAGTACCAGTACCCACTGTTTGGACTTCCTTTTGTACACAATGACTTGCAGAGTGAAGCTGATTGGCTGAGGTTCTGGAGTAAGTATAAGCTGTCCGTTCCTGGGAATCCACACTACTTGAGCCATGTGCCTGGCCTACCAAATCCTTGCCCAAACTATGTGCCTTATCCCACCTTTAACCTGCCTCCTCATTTTTCAGCTGTTGGATCAGATGATAATGACATTCCTCTAGATTTGGCGATAAAGCATTCCAGACCTGGACCCACTGCAAATGGTGCCTCCAAGGAAAAAGTTAGGGCACCAACAAATACAAAGGATGAAGGGCCGGTGAATGTAGTAAAAACTGAGAAAGTAGACAAAAGCACTCAAGATGAACTTTCAACAAAGTGTGTTCATTGTGGAATTGTCTTTTTTGGATGAAGTGATGTATGCTTTACATATGAGTTGCCATGGTGACAGTGGACCTTTCCAGTGCAGCATTTGCCAGCACTTGTGCACGGACAAGTATGACTTCACAACTCACATCCAGAGGGGCCTGCATAGGAACATTGCACAAGCTGAAAAAAATGGAAAGGAATAAATTTTAGCACTTAGCACAATTTAGATAGAACTAGGTTTTCTTGACAGAAAATTCAGTGGCTTGTTACGTCTTATGAATTCTCAGAATGCTCTGCGGCATTGTTATACTTCATCATGCCTTATCTCATAAAAAGTCACTATTGTTTATTTCACTCATAGGAAAAACCAAAAAGAGAGTTTCTGGTAATCCATCTGTCTCTCACTGGAGACCAGTTGTTCATAGGGCATGGGTGGATTCATGCAGAAAGAATCAGTAACAAGGATGGACAAATCAGTCACCCACTAATTTTAAAGTTTCAAATAGTATTTGTTTTAGTTAAAAACCATCTACAGCCCAGTGCTGCACCCCTTCAGGTCTTCTTCAGAGGACTGGTTTATAATAACCAGGCTCCATTTATTCCTTAAAATTCATTCATAAATGTGTCAAATTTTTACATAGTTACATGGACCATGGCCTACAATTTTTCAGACTGTCAATGTCCCTAGTGTTTTTTTTTCCAAAATACTCACAGGTTCAATATTGTGGCTTACAGCTGTATAACAGAACATGGACACCAGGAGTATGTGAAAGAACCAGTTGAAGCTCAGAGAATCTGGCAATCGGGAGTTTCCTTGCACCTGTTAAAATCTGATGCATTTATGAATAAATCTGAGGAAAGGAGTAGAGCATGGTGATTCTAATAGAGCACCATTCCCCAGAGGAAGCCCAATAGGGGTGAAATGTGTTCTTGGTGACTTATAAATAAAAAAGACTATTTGAAACTTTTATGATTTGTGAGTAAGTGGCTGATTTATCTTGCCTAGTACATGATTTCAGTGGCAGACCAAATAGTTTATATGAAAATATATAACACGCTGTGGTCAGTAAAATTATACCACATGACCCATAGTAGCTAAAAAAAATATGCATACAATCGTATAATCTGAGAAGCGCAATAAATCACCAACAAAGAAGATTACTTAGAATACAAAATTCCCCTTTGCAGAAAGATAGCCTATCATTTTTACCACCATGCTGTATTGCTAACTCATTATGATGGCTTGACAGCAATGATAACCCCAATGGTGGTTCTCTATCTAGCTTTCAGCATTCTTAAAAAAATGTCCATGGTTTGGCTGCAGATAATAAGCACTTACCTTTAAACATTTCCACTATTGTTGCTGTGGTGGTGCAGGGATAGAAAAAGGTGCACCATCTTTGCTTCCTTAAAGATTACAGTTTTTACCCAACATTGGGACAGTATCTCAATATTGTCCTTTCCTATACACACAGAATATTATTGTAGTTCTTCATTGCTACATTTTTGTTTTCTCACCCAGGAACTCCCTGTCCCACACAACTTATTTATGGTTACCATGGCTGCCACCTTCCTCCAGCTGGAAAAGCATGTAAGACCCTGCTTTCCCAGCTGATGCCAATCACTAGAATATCATTATGTTTAAAAATAGAATTATAACATATGGTTAGCATGTTTTGACTTTGAACAACTTCAGCTGACCACCAGATTAGTGGAGATGGGAAGCAGATGGCAAAGTCAAAACTTGCAACCCAAAATATCATAAAAAACTTAAAATCACCAAAGTGTGAAGAACTCATTGATTTACATGCCTTCTAAGTACTGTGATGTCACTGCAATGCTGAAGCTTTACTCTTATGTTTTATGATGTCACAGTACATAATCAGTGTAAGAATCAGCTTCTTCATACTTTGGCGTTATTTGTTCTCTATATAATCACCTTTGTAGAATTATGTACAATAACATAACTTCATGGAGGACTATTTATGTAAGTTGTTGTGGGTCATCAGAAAAGGTTCCCATTTGGTTTATCTTAGTTTTCACTGGTATAAATTTATGTCAGAGAGTCAAGTCCATTTTACCATACCATTTTCACTGGTATAAATTTATGTCAGAGAGTCAAGTCCATTTTACCATACCATTTTGGTCATAGCATCTCTGATTAAAGTAACAGTAATTACATTTTACTTTACCAATTCTATGATGTTCCAGGCAGCATTGAAAATCTTGACGGCATCTGCAGCTATCAGTTATATATAATTCCAAAACATGATGAGTGACATAGTTTCATTCATTATTACTAAGGTCACCTGCATGAAAATTAGACCTTTAGTCTGCAGTGCTGACCCATTGCTGATGATTATTTAATAGCTGAGGTCATAACGCCCTGATTGTGACATTATAATTATTCTCATGGCAACATATTTTGATATCACAAACAGAACATTTTGATCCCAGCTATGGAAGAAGCAACAGGGGCAGATAAACTCTAAGGATGAATATCTTGCTTTCATCCTAATGGCTAGAGATGTTGTGAAGTTTTGATTTGCTGGTGAAGTTGGCATGCCTCCCGAAATTCACAATTCATGAGGCATTATGAATTTCTCAATGGCTGGACCAACTTTGCTGGTGAATTTACTATTTCTATTTAGAAAAAAGAACAACTTGCATTAAATATCAACCCCCAACCACTACGGTGTACTTCCCCCCTCCCAAACACTTTGAAATCTTATAACCTCCACCCATCCTCCAGCTAGCACCCTCCTCCCTATCTCTGCTCTGGTGAATTTATGAGGTATAAATACAATATACCCTTTCCTCCACTGTAATGCCAAACATAATGCCAAACATACTCCCCCCACCTCCCCTCAACTAGACCCTATTTTACAAGTATCCCCCTTCCAACCTCCCAGCCACCACCACCCTCCTCTCACCACCAGTACCCAGAAAATATCTTTTAATGTAATGCTGTAAAAAGAAAACAGTCCCTCAGTGCAGAGTGTCTGCTCTGTTCAGTGCCCCTCTTGTTAATGGAACAGCTGAATGAATGACTGGTTATATCTTTGTTCCTAGTTAAACCTAATTGACTGAATTTTCAACCAGTCAGGTTTTACTAGGAGTGAAGACATGAACCATTCAACATTCATGCATGCAAGCATGTCATTAGTCACTGGGGCACTGAACAGAACAGACATTCTGTACTGGGGGACTGTTTTCTTTATTACAGCATTACTTTGAAAGATATTTTCTTTCTGCTGGTGGGGAGGAGGGTTGTAAATAAGGAGGTTGGGTGGGGGATACTTATAAAGTAGGATCTGCTTGGGTGGGGGTGGTGGGAGCATGTGTTTGGCACATGGGTGGGGAGGGTATGTTTACATACATAAGTTTGCCAGGGCAATGAGGGGTGAGGATGGAGGGTATTAGCTGGGAGATGGGAGGGGGATGATAAAATTCAAAGTGTTTGGGAGGTGGGGGGAATTGCAACACAGTTGGTGGGGGAGGGATTTTTGTAATTTCAAAACCACAGTTTGCTCATTTGTCACCAGTGAATTGTGCAAGGTCATGCAGCATAACTGCACAAATTGACAATTTGCGTATTCTCCCCAGATTAATTTGGGCAATACACCAGGTGAATAAATATGCAAATGGTGGTCATCATCAAAGCAAATTTTCTGGAATTTGTGAATTTGGCCACCTTCGTACACCTCCACTTATAACCTTACTAAATCTGCTAATGATCTTACTAAAGAATGGACTGTGTTTTGAAATTAAATGTTTTGAGATTCTTATATAATTGTGCTATTTTTTTTCATTACTGGTAGCTACAGCTAATTCACTGACTTTGTAAGATCATCAATTAAGGAAAGCTCCTCAATAAACCTCCTCAGGGAACCCGTAAGAAATATTTAACTAACGAAATGGACTGATGATGCTCCTTGCCCATCTTCCATTTTATGATAGAAATAAAAAAAAGGTCCTGTATTGTCTTGCAGAATGCTGGCTTTGCCCTTTAGTCTCCAATTTTGAAGATGCTTAAGATATCACAAGCTGCTGTATATACTGTCAGATAATCTTATTTCACTTAAGGAGTTGGGAGAACAAATAGAAAAAGAAACTTATTTTTCTAATAAATATTAATGTATTACATTTCAAAATAATGGTGCCTGACATATCGAATAATTATTTTCTACAGTGTACGTATGCAACAAAGATATTCCATCATGCATTAGAGTCAGGGTTTTGACTCTGCCTCACTGTTTACATTTGCAAATGTAGCAAATAAGGTAATGAAGCAACTATTTCTATTGCAGTAGATATCTTTTTTGCATTAGGATTGTAAACGCTAACATTAAATGAATGCATCTGTTGATATGGTATAAAAAGAAGGAAATGAAAATATTTTATGCCTAAATAGGAAAAAAAGGGTAGCACTATCATTCCAAGTTTGTGTTTTGTATTCTTAAGCTCTTGACTCATATCATTATGCTTACAAATGGTATACATATATGCTCTTCTTTTTATTGCTTTTCTATGTTTCAGAAGAAATATTTCAAAAATATTTTAATAAGAGCTGTTTGGCTATACAGCATTGGTATTTTTATTGCATTCTTTAGTAGCATTGCACTTCATCGTTACAATATTATGCAGTTGCTTTTTTTGTTTTATTTCAGTGCAGGGTCTTAGATTCTAGGAGCTGAATGACAACCTTGGTTTTACTGGTTCATGGATGCTAAAATGGATATGTTGACAGTGTCTTTCAGAAGTTATTTTGTTTCATTCATACTTTGTACTTTTTAAGGTGTAAAACAAATCAGGGCTGTTTTTTTCCATATGGGTTCAACTATCTAATGTTGAATATACTTATGTATACATTGTCTCTGGCCTGTAGTTAAAGTAGGCCCAGTGTCTGTAACAGATCTGTGTATGACATGTTGAGATGTTTAAATCAAATAAGTAAAGTGTCCATTTTAAAACAAATTGCACTATTTTCCATTTTGAAAATAGCAAGTGTGCCTTTGGAAATATGGTAAGAATTACTTTCAGCTACCAATTTTTCCAAGGGCTAAGAATTATGTATTCATAATGTTCAAATCCATTTAGAAAACAATATGCAGCTTAAAAATGTGCAGGCCTGTATTAGCATGAATAAATTTGCAAATACAAGCCTGCACGTGTTCATTTACAATCGGGCCCAAAGCAATCTGGATAAACATGGAAAATTTGTAAAGATAAGCAAATAATGCCCTTCTAGGTTGAAGCAATAACATATTTAATAGTAATTCATTAAAACTAAAGAGATAAAGTAATAGCAGCTTATTTATTCAAGGATAATGGTGGTGTATTATAATGACTGAATGTGTGCGCATATTAGCATCACAGAGATACATTTATAAAACAGAGCATATCCAATTTTTCATTATCTGTAGTTACAGACTTCTTTCTGTTTAATAGATGTTGTGCTAATTTTAAGTCAAGCATGACAAAATTACTATTGAACACTGACATTTGGCTCTGTGCCCCTAGCATATATATCTCTAGACCATGTTCTTTGAAGTATCAATAAGAAACTTATGTCTTCATAACCTTTTCAGACTACTCATACATTTCTGCTACTTACAAAATACTTATGATGGCATAGTAAGTAGAGACAGAGTAACGTGCTAATAAAATTCTTTTTTTTTAAATAATATTGCAAGTAAATATACATTTGCACTTTAACTGTTAACTTGATTTTCATAAGCATTGTAAATTCTGGTTTATCTTCTTCCCAAAATAGATTTGTTAAACTATACAATATTCATTTCAGTTCCTTGGAAAATATAAATTAGTTTTTTCTTAAGAAATACAGTATATAACTTTTGTCTCCATTACTTGAATTATTTCCAGTGGATTTGTGAAATAGCCAGATATGGGCAAATCCATTACATTAAAATGTTTCAGAAGCATTCTAATAAATCTGAACTTAATTGCAGTTTTCCAGAACAGTTCTGTTTTAACTATAGTATTTGTTTGGTCTGAAAATAAACTGATAACATTTTTGGACATCGTCATTTTAACATAACGCTCACCTGAATGTGAATGAGCTCCTCAAAGGTACGAGTTTTGAAACAAAGATTAAGCTACATCAGCAACTTATAAACCAGAAAATGCAATTGAATTTGTTTGCAGATTTTTAATAACACTTTTTGTTAGCATTCATCTTTCGAATGAAAAGCACCAAAATGTTGAATTTCAGTGGGGCCCAATTTCCTGGTGAACTATGTAAAACAGCACTACTCTCCAGACAGTAAGCTACATCATAAATATTTAGCAGAGGTCAGTGCCATGTAAAATAAACCCCTCTGTTATATGTTCAGTAAATACATTTTTTTTAAGAAAACAAGAAATACAACATGTGGGCATTTGTTGTCCTTCTAAAAACAGTACCAGTGGGTTTAGGGACAAGCAGTGAGTGCTTAGACACAACAGTGGTCATAAAGAGGAGTTTAAGCAAAACATCTCAATATGCCAATTACATTTAGCATATAAACTTGAGACAGTGCTCACCAGCAGAAACCATATTTCATACTGAATGATTTTGTACTGCTAAGACAACATAACTGAATTTGTAGTCCTGATCTGAGTACAGAATGTTTACTATTAATCCCTTTGCCTTTACAACACATGAAAGTTTTGAATTGTCATAATGCATGTTCATTTCTCTTCACACATGCACATTTGCTGTGTATTCCTCATGCAAAAACAACTTCAGGCAGCAAAGATGTCTGTTACATGATCTAAACTTGAATAATAAAGTTTTACCACAAATTCTAAGTGATAGTTGCCATTATTTTTAGAATTTCACATTCACAGATGAATACCAAGCAGTCAAAGTAATATTTATTTGTGAAGTTATACATTACATAAAGATCAGACATTCAGATAGAACCAGTTGCTTTTAACTATCATGACAGTACCTGCTTTAAGTTCTCTTGTTAAAAATTACAAAATTATACTGAGACAGTTAAGTATTGTTAAACCAAAGAACTACAAACAAGGAGCTCTGCTTAGAGTGCACACTGATTCACCTTGTGAGCCTGGGCAGTTAATTGTAGCTACTTGTGGTTTATTTCTTATAGCTTAAACATTGATTATAAAAGGAGTTTTAAAAACCTGTAACCTCATTGGTCCAGAGGGAGCATATAACCATGCATTATTTGCTGTTGTCTGCACACTAAACTTCATAATTTTATACATTTAAAAATTATGCTAGTTACAATTTTATAAATGGCTCAACACACTTCAGGGTGTTCAGACATTGGGAATATACACACTGCTAGGTGATAATAACCACTGAGACATTTGTATATTCCCTTGTGACTTCAAACCTCTTGTGTATTATTCTTCATGTAGAAGTACAACCACACTGCAAAGAGGTGCTAATTCTTCATTGAACTACCCTGTCCAAATCCACTCTACTGTACATATGAAGTTGACTGTGATTTTTATTTCTGAGCATTAACTCATTCACACCACAAGAGTTCTTTGAAACTTCCACCACTTGTGTCCTGTATACTCTTAGCACTGCATCCTGGGCCTTTCTAAGCAAAATCAAGCCATAATCAGCATGCCACAAACGAATGTGAATACCTCTTGAACCATAAGTGTTACACACAAAGTACGAGCAGAAAAATTGTTCAGCGTAACATTACCTTTCCAGTTGTGCTATGCAATCAATTGTAATCAATTTGCTTTTTATTTTATACTAGCTGAAACACCAAATAACTGTTTTTTTTTCAGATTTTTCATGGTGCTTAGGTGAGTCTTAAAAGACAAATGTCAGCCATGCACACCATACCTTAAACAAATGCCAAGAATTCCTAAAGTATACATGATAGACACAAAGTATCAGCAGCAAAATTGTTCAGCACGAAATTACCTTTCTAACAGTGCTATGCAATAAATTCGAAGCAATTTGGTTTGTTTAATATTTAGGTAAAAACAGCTGCCTTCCTCAGATGTTTCTAGGCCTGAGTGTAAGTCAGCTGAGTACGTCTACAGGCGTTATTGGCCTGAGTGGCTATGCTTTCAGATGCCACTTACAGGCATATCTAGGCTTGAATGAGTTAAGCACTGACTTACTACCTACAGTATGAAAACCAAATTGGACCATGACAATTAAGTGAATTTACTTTTTATATTCTCTGCCGGAAGCTGCTCATTATCTCTGCAGTACTAGAAAAGGCTGACAACAGTTTATCCACAAATTCTCTACTCAGAGACACTTCAGTCTCTGTTCTCTTTATAGTTACCCGTTCCTGTTTCTCCACACCCAGTCTAATAAGTCCTTTATATATGTACCATGCCCTCTTCAATCACTCTATTGTCTTTGCCTCCACAACTTTATTTGGAAGTTACCCCCCCATTCAACACCCTTTTCAGGAAGTTAAACTTCCTAATGCCCTATTTAAATCTTCCTTACTCAAGCTTGAGCATGTACCTCTTGATGTATGAACTGACCATCTTCAAGGACATCTCCCTCCATTGAGCCACACCTTTGGATCTGTAAGTTTTTGGGGTCAGGATTGCTTGGAAATGGCTCAGGCTGCTCACATTGTCATCACACCTATATAATGTGGGTGTCCCTTCCTCTCCTCCATTTATTCACTAATCATCAGATCATGCTGAGAAACAAAGTTGTTATTTACTACTCTTTCTTCTTCACTCTGTTATTTTCATTACTTCATTGTATGGTACTGTCAAAGGAATTGATCTTTTGGTTGTTTTCTTGTGGAACCAAGATTTTCAAAGATGAATCTTATTTGGGCTGTTTTTGTTTAGGCCTCTTGTATAATGTGAAGGCTTGCACCATTAGCTAGGGATTAAACCAGGCCACACAGAGACACCAACAAAAAATTCTGCAGAAAGAACTAATTGACAGAGATGTAGAGTGTATCCTGTACAACTCCAGCCACTAATCCACTTCTCCTTTCAGGTCTCCAGGGGCTGCCACCCTGCATTCGCTTATTGTTATAGTCTGTGGCAGTGTTGCCACTATGGGCAACGAAATATAGAGATAATTCATCTAAGTTGTTGTCATCCAACTGACACCATTACAAACACAAGTATAAGGTGCTTGACTCTCCTTGTTGTTACAGATTTGTTCAGGTTTGTCACAGGGTAAGTCTAAGACCAAGACAATGCTCGCAGCCTTAGACTCTGTAGCAGAATAACATGGTGACACCAGAACTAAATAGAGGCTGCTATTAGTAAAGATTAACAATAGCAGTATCAGAAACAAACACTCACCCACTAGTCAAAAAATGTCAGAACGCAACTGTATATTACAAGTAAATCTGTGACAAATTTATTAACTTACATACTGTATGTAAGGTGGATAAAAAACACACCACACGAGGTGGTAGAAGCAAAAGACACCTGCATTTTCATTTTTTGACTAGTGGGCGAGTGCTTGTCTTTTATACTCAGACTCTATAGCCCCTGCTGACCATCCAAGCAATGCAAGTCTGTAGTATCTATTGGACACTATCCTCTCTACAGTTGTCTTGTTGACCCGTGCACAGGGAGTTGTCATCACCCAACTGTCCAAGCTTTTTCTATGCTTGCTGCATACTTTACTGGCAACAATTGCTGCATTATGATCAATGTGCCTGGCCCTTCAGTGCTGCCAGTGCTACCCAGTCTTTATTTATTTATTAGATCATTGGTTTACAGACCTTTGAGTCAAAGACCCATTTACAAAGGCACCTCGTCAAGAGAGCAATACATCACAGCAAACAAAACAGTACAGTAAATAACACTTAGATTAAAAGAGCAACCAGTGTTACAGGCATTCACTGGTGGTACAAGCTTGGTATTAGGTAGATCACAGTAATCATAATATAGATACACGAGTACCAAGTCAGGTAGCAACCAGAGATATTTTATTACATTAGTCAGCAGATGTTGCCTGAGACCCCAGGCATATACAGCTAAAGTAGACAGGGCAGACCCAGCCTAGGGGTGAGGGTAAGGGGCAGGTGGGGGATCATGTGCAGATGCAGCAGCGAGTGCTTGTCAGATGGCTTCTGAGGGAGACCTTGAAAGGACCAAGCTTAGTGGAGTCAGCTATGTTGGCTGGGAGGGAATTGAACCAGGAAGGAGCCCGATAGCAAAAGGATCTCTGGGCCATAGAGGTCCTTACCCTGGGGACAATAAGGGAGGTTTTGACAGTGCTGTGGGTGGAAACTGTGGGGGAGGCAGTCAGTTGATTGGTATTTCTATCATCCCTTCTGCACCACATCCATCAATGATGGATCTACCCATGGATGTCTCTGTACCTCTTCCTCAGCCTGATAATAAAGAAGAGAACTACTATCCAGACCAACAGAATATAGAGGAGGATTATTGACAATGATGATAATAAGGGGGACTCTGGCATTACCTGGTGGTATTGGCTCTAGCGCCACTCTTTCCTCCTGTAGTAAGTACACCATTATATACACTCCCAGGTCTCCCACTAAGGATGCACCATTTTAAACCCTTCTAAGGTAAATATAGGATATGCTGTATTTGCCTTAGAAGGCAAATACAGGACATGTTGGGGTTTATAGGTGAAGAGGGAGATTATTCTAAGTATAGTTTATATGAGTTTATGCAGATATCTTAAATTTACTCTGTTCTCATTCTTTCAAGTTTTCCCACCCTGGAGGAAGTTACCAAAACAGTTTGATATAGACCCATCACTATTCCTGCTGTTCCTTGGAAGGCAGATAAGCACTATCCGGCCCCTACAACTGATGCATATTATTCTTCACAATCTGAGGGAGATTCATTTGTGATTATGGCCACTCATGAGTGGTCCAAATTAGGAGTCCAGAAGATTGGATGTAATAGGAAAAAGAGCATATGTCTTAGTGTCCCTAGGACTTGAAACTGCAAACTACCAGGCTTATATGATTAAGTATCAGAATAGCCTGTGGAAGTCTGTGTATCTGTAGTTAAGCTACCTGATGGATCAGCTAAATCAGAGTTGCTCAAATCATAAAAAAAATCCTTGATGCTGACAAGCACCTTCTTATAGGTGGGTTGCCTGATGCTTCTGATGCCTCAGCTTGTGCTGTAGCTTGTGGTATTTGTCTTTTATGCTACTAATTACTTAGAGTCACTAACTTTGCCACTGATGTTCAGCAATCTGTTATCAGTTCACTATTTCAAGGACAGAAGATGTATTAATGACCCTCCATGATTTTCAGTCATCCAAAATGACTGTAAGATCATTAAAGACTCTTAACTCTCTGCTGTTTCACAGTCATGGAAGGTCATTTTTGGAAACCTGCTGCTAGGAAAGCCCGTGGTTTCTGTCAAACAAACCTGTGCACCTGGGCTTATATCCCCCCTTCCTTACCACCAAACCAGAGTCCCCAAAGGTGCTGGTGCTGACAGTGTCCCCATCACCCCCAGTACCACCTGACTCTCTTCAGTCTCCACATCATCTGGCATGCCCAGTGATACAAGTTGGGGGGGGGGCAGGATCTCCCTCTTTCTACCAAATGGAGGGCACTCAAGGCAGTTGAGTGGTTCCTGGAGAATACTGAATAGGGTCATGTTCTTGAGTTACTGTCAATCCCTCCAGTATATCCTCCTCCTTCTTGTTGTAACCCTTCAGGATGTTTGCCTGTTCTACTGACAGAAGTGCAGTCACTTATCACAGTACCAAATGGGCCATAAAACTCTTTCCTGTTGCAGAACTGAATCAGGGATTTTATTTCCAATACTTTCTCATCCCAAAATGTATGAGACAGTAAAGTCCTGTTCTCAACCTCAGGTGTCTGAATAAGTTAATTGAATACTAAACATTTTGTACAAACTCTCTCCAGTCCCTTATCCCCCTTTCACAACATGGGGATTGGGTTCACACAATGGACATCCATTTTTATTTTATTTGGGTTAGACCATTGAGTAAACTCATTTGAAATGGTGACTCATAATGAACATTTTACAAACTTGTTACACACATATTGCACAACATTATAAAATACAACAGTCATACAACCATTCAGTACAATTAGTCATACTGCAAACGTTTGGGCTTCTGTAATACAAAATAAAAATAAATTTAACAGATCCAAGAAAGTTATGGATTGAATTTATCTAAACTAGTTGGTATTTCCTTCTTAATGAAATTAGCCTTTTGTTCTATACCTGCTCTGTACCCATGGGCCATTTATTCTTTTGGAACAAACATCCTTTATGCATGTTGCACTTTCCATTTAGTTTTTTTAATTGTTTTTAACTTTGCTTATTTTTGTATTGATAAGTTGTAATAATCATGATGCTCACCCATTATTACTTTATGTTGTGCTTTACCTACTTGGAGTCCCAATATGTGGGCATCAGACCTAACTGCTTTGGTAGGGGCACCAGGAATAGGACATAAAGTAATGGGGAGAGGGAACACCCCTGTCTGGTTCCTTTGGTGAGGGCAGAAGGTTGCGACAGCCAATTGTTGACCAGAAGCTGAGCTGAGGGTTGATTATACAGAGCTATACTGCAAACATATACCCCCACTCCACAAGGTCGAAGGCCTTTTTGGAATCATTGTGCACTTTGTGATTTCCCTAGCACCTCTGCAGAAAGCCAGCCTGGTCAGTGTGAATGATTGTGGGGTGAATAGTCTTTATCCTGCTTGCTATGCCACAAGCTATTATTTTATAGTCAAAGGTGAGCACAGAGATCAGCTGGTAGGAAACACAAAGTTAGGGGGCTTTGCCTGGTTTGGCAAGGATGGTAATAATGACAGACCATTTGGAGGGGGTTAGGATGCCATGCCCAAGGCACTGTGAGACCATATCACTGCAGTTCTGTAATGAAAATCTTTAAAAAGTCTATCAGGAACCCATCAGTGCCTGGAGCCTTTCCCCCTTTAAGATGAACTATGGCCTTCTTGATTTCCTCCCATGTGATCATCTGCTCCAGATCCTCCTTACTATGTATCTCAATACTGGAAATTGGGGCTTGTGACAGGAAGGATTGCATGGCATCCTTTGTGGGTTGAACCTCAGAGGTGTACTGATCTTGACAAGACAGTCTAAAGCACTCACCAATAATTGCATCAGAGTGCTTTAGTGCCCCATTACCAGATTTAATCTGTGTGACATTTCTAGAACTCTCTCTATGGAATAGCTGCCAAGCCAAGCACTAACCCCCGTATCCCCTTCAAAATAATTAGTTGCCTATGTCATAAGGATTGTCCACTGGCTCAGTTCTGGAAAGTCAATTATAGTTACACTTTAGTTTTTGCAATTTCTGGGAACCCCCAGTGATTGGTCTGGCTATGGCCCTTTGTTGCTCTGTCTCTAATATGTATCTGTTCTGCATTAGGTATGGGCCCCCAAACTGGACGCAGTACTGATGTGGTCTCACCTGTAATCTGTACAGGGGCAATATCAGCTCTCATCATTTGCTATTAATCCCCCTCCTTATGCACGCTAGCATTATTGTAGCCCCCCCATACAATGTATCCTGTATTACTGACATGGTTGCTTTAGATTATTGCTGAGCAACATCTCCAGTTCTTTCTCTTATACTATACTCTCTAACAGCATACTGTCAACGTAGTACACTGTTGCAGGATTTTTACCTCCTGTATGTGCATCTTCTTGCACTATCTCAGCATTGAATTTCAACTGCCAAATACTTGACTACTTTTTAGTCTCCTCACATCTTGTCTCATAATGTTAATCCTTACTTTGCTGTTGACCCTTTGGCAGAGCTTAGTATCATTTATGAACAGGCTCTTCATGCCCTGGATACTCTCTCTTATGTCATAGATATACATATTAAACAGGAGGTGTCCCTGGATCAACCCGTGGATTACCCAGCTGGTCACTGCCCTGTCTTCAGAGAGTTTACAATGATTTTTTTTCACCAGTCCATTTATTTTTTCCACAACACCCCACTCGCTTAACTTCTTAACCACTCTCCTATGTGGCACAGAGTCAAAGGCTTTGCTAAAATCCAAGTATACAGTAGTATATCTACTGGCCTCTCCCAATTGTGTCACTACAGTCATAAGACAAGTAAGTTAATTGATACAACTGGTCCCTAGAGAACTCAAGCTGGCTCCAATTCATTAAGTGTGTTTTTTCTAAGAATGCAACTACCCCCTTTTCAATAATTTTCCAGAACTTTTGTTGATGTCTGGCTCAATGGTCTGTAGTGTCCTTGATTTTTCCTATTGCTCCATTTGTGTAAAAGAACAACATTTGCCACAATGCCAATGAGGGAAACATGGGCAACATTTGAAATAACTGGGACCTCACTGCACCAGGCAACAGGTAATTCAGTGGAGGCAAAAAGTTCCTGCTTTTGGTACAGAGACTCAAGTGCAGCTGCAGGGGTAGGTAACAGGAATCAATGACAGCAGATCTAAAAAGGATTAGCACTCCAAAAAGTAAATGTGGTTGGGAAAATGCACCCAGAAAAGGGTCAATTTCCAATTTTTAACAATATGATTTATAAACTGCTACTTCACCAAGTCCATCATAGTGAGGACATTTGTAGATCATACAGGGCAGTGGGATAAAGGTGAATCCTAACCTTGCAGATGCTCCACCACAGGTGACGTGCCCCAGCACTTCACTCACCAAGAGCTTCATCAGAGGATGGACTCCTGGTGAAACACTTCCCTGGCTACAAGACATGTGACTAGACTCTGAAGGACAGCTGAGCACACCGATTGCAGTCACATGCTGGAGATGTCAAGCTTCCTTCAACAATTTAGTGCTCACTTTTAACAGGAGCCTAGGAAGTGAGGCACATCCAAAATTAACACATTAAACCAGTGAAAAAATGCAAAACTGTGCAAATTCAGCTGTAAATACAGTTCAAAAACTTATTTTTACAATTAAATTGGGCTGACATACTTTTGTCAAATTAATATACAGAATCCTGAAGCAGACACCCTGAAACAGATGGGCCAGGGCAACAAAGCATACAACAGGGCAAACAGAATATTGGGCTATATAGGCAGGGGGATTGATAGCAGGAGGAGGGAAGTGATTGTCCCTCTATATAGATCACTGGTAAGACCACACCTAGAGTAATGTGTTCAGTTTTGGAGGTTGAACTTGATGAAGGATAGAGACAGGTTGGAATCAGTGCAGAGGAGGAGGACAAGAAAGATGATCCAGGGTCTGCAGGGCCTCCCCTATGAGGAAATGGCTAGCAGAACTGAATATGCACTCACGGGAAACCAGGAGGGAGTGTGGTAACATGATAGAGATATTCATGTTCTTAAATGGCATAAATAAAGTGTCGGACACTGAGGATCTCTTCCATAGGGTCACCGACACAACAACTAGGGGACATAAATAGAAGCTGGGGGGGAGTTCAGGATGGATATCAGAAAGTATTACTTCGCTGAAAGGGCGGTGGAGTCATGGAATAGACTGCCAGGACAGGTGGTGGGGCAGAGACTGTGATGAGTTTCAAGCATGAGTGGGGCACAGCTAGAGCACAATGTAGAGAAGTTACAGCAAGGGATAGTAAATTAGGATGGGCTGAGCTCCCCAGGAGAATCATTATGTCTTGGGCATCTCAATGAGCAGACTCAATGGACCCTGGGTCTCCTTCTGCTATCACTTTCTATATTTCTATGTAATCTGCCTGAGTTAACATATCCTATGAGAGAAAGAGAAAAGTAAACTTCTCCAAGTCCAGTGCCAAATGGCATGATCATCCTACTGCAAAAATCTATGGCTGCCATTAACTCTTGTGGGGATCATAACATGTAGAAGATCAAGCATGGCCCTGAAGTAGAGTTCCTTGAGGAAAGAAAATACAATAAAATACAAAGAATAAGCCTGATAGGTCATGTATACCTAGTTTAAAGAACATTCAAAACTCACAGCAGATGTTATCCTAAAGGTCTATTACCTTCTTTGAATCAGAATCTAAAAATAAGCAGCAGTTCAGTAAAAAAACAAAGTTAAAGAAAAGGTTTAAAGTCTTAATACTCATTCTGACCTCTGTATTTGAAACTAGCCAATGAGAAAATCCATTGTCTCTCTTCTTGTAACAATCTTGAGAGTCTGTCTCTACCTCTTTTCTCTAATGGAACCCACTCTAAGCCCATGAAATGGAGGACACAGAGTGACAATGTATGCTTCTGCTGAAAGCAGGTTCCCACTTGACACTCACATCTACCTTTCAGTGTGCTGCTACTGTAATTTGTTCTTTTTGAAATTGAATATACTCCAGTGAAGATTTCAAATTTACAAAATCAACAGTCAATTAACACAAATAACAAACAATACATAGACAGAAACCCCTGCCCCCACCTCCCTAGCCTACAACCCCCAAATTCTGTAGAAGGAACCATAGTGAAAAGAGGAAACAAAATAAATCAGAAGGGTCTTCAGAGATGCAAATAAATTACATGTTTAGGAGGAATATAATGTAAAATAATAGCAAAGTTACCCAGAAAACTATACCAATTATCATAAAAAAGGGGGAAGCCATATATAATGTGTGGACCCATCCAGAAACTTAACAAGTACACTTTAAACATCTCACAAGATTAATAATACATACAGCAATTCCCAGACAGTCTTGTAAGTTGAGAGATGGCCTGCTAGGCTTGCAATGATTTGTTCTTCTTGTAAAGCAAACAGCATTTCTTTATACCATTCCAAATATGTAGGGATAGCCTGATCACACCAGTGTCATAAAATAACTTTCATAGGACAAGCGGAAATCAGAACTGTATGATTACATTGAGTACCAATCAAGATACCATCAAAAGCCCCTAAAATACACACATCAAGAGGGAATGCAGAGTCTAATCCGAACAAGGGGTCCAGACAAAGATGTATGGCCTCTCAGAAAGGAACCACTTTTTGCACATTGCCACAGGATATGTATTAAGGAATTGTATTCTTTACCACAACATGAACAAAGATCAGAGGAAATTTTGCCCATTTCATATAATTTATATAGTAAAGGTTATGAAATATCTGAAATTGCATAAAGTGATATCTGTCCCATCTTGGATATTTATAAGTACGATTCCATAAGTGGGGCTAGTCATAGGGTACACCAGCTGGGGGAATAGCTCAATCCCAGTAAAGAGCATTTCTCACCTCCTAATTAAGAAATAGGTAATAGAGCTTATTATAAAGAAAAGATATAGCATGGGAGGAGGATGCATTAGGTGCCAGGCTGAGTATTTGTTTCCCATATATATTAGACCATGGCCCAGCTCCAAAGTGATGGAGCAATAAATCAGTTATCTGAAAATATTTGAAATAATGTTTCCTAGGTACATAATATTTCTGCTGGGCATCCAAGAATTTCAACAGAATTCCATCTCGTAAGAAATGTTGAACTATACTGCTCTTTGAATAGGGCCAAAAGGCTTGTGTAAGAGGGTGCCCCACAATTTGACATTTGTATTCTGCTGCAAGGGTTGTGATACATCTTTAGTAGGACTAAAAAGAGAAGAGAACACAACTGTTTATGGGCTTGCACCGATGCATTTAATAGGGCGTCTTGTAGTGGACGGGGAAACTTATCGTGTGGAACATGTAGCAAAGCTGATTTATTTAGCTTTAGCTGGGAACATTGGAACCATTCAGTTTCCAACAATTGGGCAATATAATCTGATAAGGAATCTTCTGAAGGGTTGTGGTACCACTGGAAATCAAAATCATATCAAATCAAATCAATCTTTATTTGTAAAAGCGTCTTTCTCATAACAACAAGGCACTTGTGTATGTGTATATATATATATATATATATATATATATATATATATATATGTATATATAAACAACAAAAATAATCATAACAAATCAATTAAATTAATAAAATCCAACAATTTAAAAATCAAATTAATTACAATGGCAGCCTAAAAATCTGGGTATGCCAGAGTACATAAATAAACTTTAAGTGCAGTTTTAAAACTTTGGATGGTCACGCAATCTCGCACCCAATGAGGTAGGGAATTCCACAGGTTAGGGGCTGCAAAACCAAAAGACCAATCCCCTGGTGTCTTTAAATGGACCCAGGGAATCTCTAGCAATCCCTCATTGGTGGATCGGAGAAGGCAGCTGGGACAGTAAGGGCGAAGGAGATCTTGCAAGTAACAGGAGAGATAGCAGGAAATATGTATGGCTAGGTAATATAAATAAAAATTAGGGACGCAAAGTCCCCTACTACTTTTAGGTGCTATTAATTTTGCAAATGCCCTCCTAGGTGGTTTGCCCTGCCAGAAAAATTAGAAATAATTCTGTGCAAGCCATTAAACCAGGAATGTGAGTAACTTGTTCTTGTATGTGCACCTTCAGAGGGTGCACTGTCTAACTTACATGCATTTTCAGACAGTTGCACCAGAGCACATACACAAAAAAATGAGTAGAACAATTATTGAGGTCCCTTATTTCGACAGTGTTTGGTATCCTTGCAACGTTTAATTTCTTGTCCTGATGGCAGCATCTGCACAGATTGCACTGTACATCATGGAAGGTATTAGAGTGATAGAGGATAAAGAGACGAGGTGGGGGCATGATCGAATCTCTATGGGTTCAGCTCACTTTGGATGGAGGGAGAGTTGTCCACTTGGCAGTGATCTACAACTCCTTAATCAGACAGAAGAGGCGGACAGGGTTCTAGTTGAAGAGATCCAGATGGCAGTAGATGAAAGGGCACTGTTAGAAGATTTCAACATACCAGACACTGACTACAGCATCCCAATGGCATGGAGCACCAGAAATCTGCACAAGGAGACATCTCCCAGGAATAGAAAAGCAGTAAGAGGTCACCCTTGGGAGCATCTGTTGCATATCACCAAAAGAACAACTGGGGACTGAAGAAAGATCCAAGATGGCGATGTGGTGCAGTTAAGAGCTCCAGATCACATATCCCCCCTTCTGCATGATAAAGTTCATGCCTGGTAAATGTTGCTTTCTTCATCAACTGAATGGAGATTGTAGAGTAAATGCAATTGACATCAGACCTTAAGAAAAAAGAAGGGACGTATAAAGATTTTAAATCCTACCTGGTGTTTGGAATCATTATGACGCCAAGAAAGCAGGACTATCATTAAGGTCAGAAAAAACAGCTTCCAAAATCTAGTAAAGGAATGGAGATGCAGACAAGATATAAAGTGAATGCTAGAATGATAAAAAAGTCAGGTGCCCAGAGCAATTCACCACCTAATTTGGTACAGTTTCCTAAATTGGGGAATAAGTTAGGAAACAAAGAGACTAACTTATCATTGGGTCAAAAAAACTTTAAAATGCAACTGGCTGCTATTTCCGTTAAAAAAGAGCTACTTAAAAGGAAAAGTGAAGTAATGGAAAAGATGAAAGCAGGAGGTAGTAAAGACTTACTGCATGTTGATGCTGTCGGAACGGTGAACTCCCAGATGACAATGGTTGCAGGACAGGCAGAGGAAAACATGGCCATTCAAGATTATGCAAGCAAGACTGAAGCAGTGGTATCAATCATTGGAGAAGCAAAGGATAGTGCTTCCTTGTGCAAGCATGCAGGGTTTGGTTGATGTGGCACCTTTGGAAATACAGGGGGAAGTAATGGAGAAAAACGCCAAGAAAGAACATACAGAGCTACAAGGTACGCTTTTTTTGTCCCCTAAACCCCTGGGTACAAAAGGCTTCGGAAATGAATGTGGGATTTACAGAAGGGAATCAGAGGCAAGATAAGGGGATGAGCTTGGAAATGAAAAATTGTGAAACAGATGACAATGCAAGTGCGATGGCACATAATGAAAATATCATTGGGGCATTTACTATTAATCCCTCTCCTTATGCACTCTAGCATTATTATAGCCCTCCCATACAATATATCCTGTTTTACTGCCATGGCTGCTTTAGATTATTGCTGAGCAACATCTTCAGTTGTCTCTCTTATACTATACTCTCTAACAGCATACTGCCAACATAATACACTGTTCCAGGATTTTTACCTCCTGTATGGGCATCTTCTTGCACTTTCTTGGCATTGAATTTCAACTGCCAAATACTTGACTACTTCTTTAGTCTCCTCAGATCTTGTCTCATAATGTAAACATAGAAACAAAGACTTTGATGACAGATAAGGACCGCATGGCCCACCTATTCTGCCCATTTCCCTACCTACAAGATAAGCCGCAGATCCTAGTTAACCAACAGCCTATTTCTTCCTATCGCCCCACAAGAATTGCCTTATGTTTGTCCCATGCAATCTTGAATTGTCCCACAGTTTTAGACCCCACAACCTCCTCAGGATGGCTGTTCCATGCATCCACTACCCTATCTGTGAAAAAATACTTCCTCACGTTGCCCCTGAACTGCCCCCCCATGTTTAAATTGTGTCCCCTTGTTCTTGCACATCTCTTTTTCTGAAAGATGCAAATGTTAATCCCTTATTCACTGTTGACCCTTTGGCAGAGCTTAGTATCATTTGTGAACAGGCTCTTCCTGGCCTGGATACTCTCTCTTATGTCATAGATATACATATTAAACAGGAGATGTCCCAGGACCAACCCCTGGGTTACCCAGCTGGTCACTGCCCTGTCTTCAGAGAGTTTACAATTTAGGACCACCATCAAGGTTCTATCTAGTAAATTATTTTTTTTCACCAGTTCATATATTTCTTCCACAACACCCCACTTGCTTAACTTCTTAACCGCTTTCCTATGTGGCACAGAGTCGAAGGCTTTGCTAAAATCCAAGTATGCAGTAGTATATCTACTGGCTTCTCCCATTTGTGTCACTACAGTCATAAGTCAAGTACTGTAAGTTAATTTGATACAACTGGCCCCTAGAAAACTCAAGCTGGTTCCAATTCATTAAGTGTGTTTTTTCTAAGAATGCATCTACCCCCTTTTCAATAACTTTTCCAGACATTTTATTGATGTCAGGCTCAATGGTATGTAGTTTCCCAGATTTTTCCTATTGCTCTGTTTGTGTAAGAGAACCACATTTGCCACTCCAGTCTTCAGGCACCACATCTATTGCTACCAATTAACCAAAGAGGACTACAAACAGCTCCCTAGCACCTGCTTTGTTTCCTTTGGCAGCCTAGGTTGAATCATGTCTGGCCTTGGTGATTTATTGGTTTTCTGTTCTCCAGTCCCTTTATTACCCATTATCATATGAACTTCCTCTTCTTAAATATGTTTCTGGTATCAAACTTCAATTTTCTCTTGCTGTCAGGGAGTGATCCTGCCTCCTCAACTGTGAGCACCAAATGGGCTAGTGCACCACATGGGAGGATCTTGGTACACAGAAACATAGAAACAAGGAATCTGTTGGCAGACAAAGACCATATGGCTCACTCAGTCTGCCCATCTCCCCACTCACTGCTGCATCCTCAGATCCTACTTGATCTGTGGCTCCCCTGCTCCGCACATCTCCAGGGTACCCCATATCTATCCCATGCACTCTTCGACCCCTGTATTGTTTTCTCCCCCACCACTTCCACTGGAAGGCTGTTTCATGGCTCCACCACCCTTTCCATGACAAAGTACTTCCTAACATTACCCCCGAGCCCTCCCCCCTTCAGCCTCATATCATGCCCTCTGGCAAGTAGCTGGATATATGCTGTAGGATTTTCTGAAAGAAAAAGTTTGCATCTCATACTACTGCAAGAAAACTGAGAGGTATGTGGAGGGACAGACTTTAATATTTAAAGGAATTGTTTAATATAGGATAGCAAAGGTGAATTGTGAGGGAGGTAATAGTCTTTAGGAGCTGAGATAAAGTTTTATCATTTGGTGAAGAATGGAGTCTCATTTAATCTAAGTGGCTTGGTGTTTATTTTTAAATTTTAGGTCCCAAGAATTTTAGGGGAAATCAGGTCTAGTGGATGTGAAATAGCCAGAGATAAAGTAATAGCAAGTGCAGGATTTCATTTCTTGGGCTTCCAATTCTGCAGGCTCTGGGTGCCTTACAAAACACATGCAAAATACAAGAACAGCAGCACCATGAACAAATTAGACAATTCAGAAGAAACACATTTTGCTGGTACAGTGCTCAGATGTCTTGGGTAAAACATTATTTATTGTTTAATAGCTTTCCTCATAGTTTAAATAACTCAGCTGAGGGAGCCTCCCAAATCTTGCAGGGCAGCTGATTCAAAAAAAAAAATAACTGGTGTTGTCACTGTAAATTCTTGGTCCCCAGACGGTTTCAGATGTGAACTAGGAACCTTCAGGAGGCCCACCTCAGAGGAACGGAGTGGTGGTCAGGAGTACATGGACAAAGTAGCTCTTTTAGGTAGCCTGGGCCCAGATTGTTTAGGGCTTTGTATGTTAACAAACCTATCTTGAAGATGTGCCACCTCCTAGGCAGCCAGCACAGGACAGCATCTGCAGTACAGTAGAGATATGTTCAGAGCGAGACACTTCGGCAATCAGTTGAACCATAGCATTCCAGCTAAACCAAATTATAGCTCAGCAAAGTTTTTCTGTGCTATAAAAAGAACTAGTAGTACCAAGGATCCAGAAGTTTTAGGACCATAGGATCAGGGGGACAGTATATGCAGGGCATCCACAGGTGAGTTTGCAGGTCCACAGAAACTCTGATTATTTCTTCATCTGGTTTGAGGTAGGTGACATCTGGTTCACAAACTGAGGGTACTCTGAGTAGTGTGTAATATAGCTCTAAATTGGCTTTTGTTTATGTAATGATGTGAACTGTGTTGTATTAAGCCCTGTAAGAAACTGGGAGATAGAGAAAAATCCAATTTAGCGTATGACTTCATAAGGCATTAGAGAATAACTTTTGTCAGCAGGCTAGTGTTAGTGTGGGACCCAGCTAAAATCTATTTGGGGTAAAATGCTGTTGGGGTTTTACATAGGATTGTGGTTAGTCTTCAGAATAGCCTAGCATAACTGTATCTGTGGTAGAGCAGCAACTATTGTAATTCTATCTAAAGGACTGGTACATACTTATTAAAGGGACTGAGAGTTGACATGGGCAGCAAGCAGAGGAGGAGCCATTGGGAGGAGGAGTAGTATTTGGAGGATCTGTGGAACCCCCCCCTCCAGGATACACTGTGTAGGTGTGGGGGCCTCCCACTCTGCTGGTTGCAGCAAGGATCATAACACAGAAGCTGTAGAGCAGTTTAGAGTGGAGGCCAAGGGTATTCTCTGTTGCTCCACTCACCCAGTGTACCCATGGAGTTTGCAGAGAGGATGGAAGGTTGTGGCCAAGGGGGGAGGCCAGAGCATCTCTGTTTCAGGAGAGGGAAGGTGTTCTATGTTAACATCTAGCAACAAGTTTTTCCCCTAGATGGAAGCAATGCATTCTACTCCCCCATTCAGGGGAGTTCACCTTGTTACCCCCAAGGTCCCAACAGCAAGCATGCCCATTGTGGGGAAGGGAGAGGGTGTAGCTAGAAAAGGATAGCTGGGAAGAAGTTTCCCACAGTGGGAGATTCCATTTTTCAGAGACAGCAAGACAGTGGTCTGTAACCCAGATGGGGTGGGGAGAAAAGTGCACTGTCTTCCAGAGATGAGAGTTAATAGATTACTCCCTATGATATAGAAGTTGGTTAGGAAAGTTGGGTGGGGGGTGAGCAGATGTCATTGTCCATGTTGGGATAATTGCTGGCAGGAGAGCTACTAGGGGTATTTATGGATAATTTCAGGGAACAGTGAGGCAAAGACTTTGGTTGATACTGTGACCTTTTCAAAGATTTTCACAGTAAACAATGGGGGGGGGCTGAATATCTTTCAGTTCAATGATTGTTTGAAGAGGTGGTACACTGAAAGAGGTTTCACCTCTTGGCGGCAGGGGTGCTTTTTGGTGGGACAAATGCTTATTTAAACTTAATGTTCCTCAGCCTATAGGAGAGGGAGCTACAGCATGGGACAGAAGTCTGAGGCCTTCATCTCACAGCATTTAAGCTAGTGGCCTGGAGGCTGGGGCTAGGGTCAACCACTAGGAACACCCAATTAAGGAAGACCTAGTAAGCACTCACCCATCTAGAAGGGGGCATTCAGGGAATGGGGGTATCACAAAAGGGTAAAGGGTAGGGCCATGCACCCGAGAGTTAGTATCAAAAATGATAGGGGTGAAGTTTCATTTAAATGTTAATCACAGCAAACAAGCAAAGTATAAACATAGATAAAAATACAGAATTTGTCATCAGATAAGGGCTGCCTGGACCACCTAGTCTGCCACTCTTTTTCCTGCATATTCTGCCACTGCAGACCCCACCTGGTGTCTGGCCACCTCCCCCCCCCACTTTAATAACAGTTTTCCTTTATAACTGCTCTATGCATGCTTGCAGTCCACCACTATTTCCACCCCCACCACCCCCACTGGAAGATTAATCGAGGCATGCACCACCTTTTCAGGGAAGAAATAGTTCCTCATATCCCTTCTAAACTTGCCCCCTCCAGCTTCATTGCACACCTCCTAGTTCTTGTACACCTTTCTTTCTGAGAAATGCTCCCTTCTTGTACCTTATTCACCCTCGTGGTGTATTTAAGGCCCTGGACAAACTACAGAACTGTTTCTGAAAACTGTTTTTAGAACCAGTTTAGCTAAACCATTTCAGTGCACCCATGCTACTCAGTAACCATTTTTGATAACGGTTTAGTGTGGCCACACTGCTAGTATTAAACATGTTCTCCTTGTAACTATTTTGTGTTAAGTCCAACACAAAGATCTGTGCTTGCCTGGACACAGTGCAGCTAGAACTGTTTTAGTTAAACCATTACAGCTTAAATCACTTTTACTCCTGGACAGACTTGTGAGTAAAACCATGCTAGCTCCAAAACATTTTTAAAAATTATTTTAAGACTAGGTATCTAGCAAGATTTAAAAACACTTTTGTTAAAATGTTTTAAGGGGCTTGTAGTCTGTCTGCAAACAGTGTTAGGGGGGTTTAAACTGTTTTAAGGCACTTAAACCATTTTAAGTTCCCCAGTGTGTCCAGAGCCTCAAGGTCTCTATCATATTGACCCCTCCCTCCTCTCTTCCAGAGTGTACATGTTTAGATCTCTTAGTCTCTCCTAATTGGATTTTTGATGAAGCCCTTGCACCATTTGTTGTTACCCTACTTTGAATGGCTTCTACCTTGTCTTTGTCCTTTGTGGAGTGTGGTCTCAAGAACTGAACCTAGTACTCCAGGTGTAGTCTCACCATGTCTGATACAGTGGCAACACCACCTGCCTCCTTCTGCTAGTAATACCCCTCCTTATGCTCCCTGGCATTCCACTAGCTTTCCCTACTATTTTGTCCCATTGCCTTGTCACCTTTGGGTCATCTGTTATAATAAACTCCAGGTCTCTTTCCTGTTTAGTGACTGTCAATATCTCTTCTCCCATGCTATGCACTGTTTCTGGGTTTCTGCACCCAGGGTGCATGATTTTGCACTTTTTTGCATTGAAACTTAGCACCTAATGGACGGATGAAAGAGTTCATGGAAGGTGGTGTTCTAAAATGCTTTAAGCCTTGGAAATGAGTAAGCTTCAAGCAATGGTAGCAGATGACAACCATGCCATAATGCCAATGAGGGAAACATGGGCAACATTTGAAATAACTGGGACCTCACTGTACCAGGCAAGAGGTAATTCAGTGGAGGCAAAGAAGTTCATGCTCATGGTACAGAGACTCAAGTGCAGCTGCAGGGGTAGGCAACTGGAATCAACCACAGCTGATCTAAAAAAGAATAACACTCCAAAAAGCGAATGTGGTTGGCAAAACACACCCAGAAAAGGGTCAATTTCCAATTTTTAACAGCACGTTTTATAAACTGCTACTTCACCAAGTCCATCACAGTGATGACATTTGTAGAAAATACTGGTCAGTGGGATAAAGGTGAATTCTAACCTTGCAGATGCTCCACCACAGGTGAGATGCCCCAGCACTTCACTCACCTAGAGCTTAATCAGAGGATGGACTCCTGGTGATACACTTCCCTGGCTATAAGGCCTGTGATTAGACCCTGAAGAACAGCTGAGCACACAGATTGTAGTCACATACTGGAGACTTCAAACTTCTTTCTACAATTTAGTGCTCACTTTTAACAGGAGCCTAGGAAGTGATGCAGATCAAAAATTAGCATATTAAACCAGTGAAAAAATGCAAAGCAGTGCAAATTCAGCTGTAAATACAGTTCAAAAACTTATTTTTACAATTGAATTGGGCTAATATACTTTTATCAAATTAATATGCAGAATCCTGAAGCAGACACTCTGAAGCAGATGGGCCAGTGCAACAAAGCAAACACCTGGGCAAACAAAATGTTGGGCTGTATAGGCTGAAGGATTGATAGCAAGAGGAGGGTAGTGATTGTCACCCTATACAGATAGCTGGTAAGACCACACATAAAGTAATGTGTTCAGTTTTGGAGATTGCACTTGATGAAGGATAGAGACAGGTTGGAATCGGTGCAGAGGATGGCAACAAAGATGATCCAATATCTGCAGGGACTCCCCTATGAGGAAACGGCTAGCAGAACTGAATATGCACTCACTGGAAACCAGAAGGGAGCGTGGAAACATGATAGAGACATTCATGTTTCTAAAAGGCATAAATAGACAATGAGGAGGTGTTCCATAGTGTCACCAACACAACAACTAGGGGGCATAAATAGAAGCTGGGGGGGTTCAGGGTGGATATCAGAAAGTGTTACTTCACTGAAAGGGTGGTGGAATCATGGAATAGACTGCTGGGGAGGTGGAGAGGCAGGGACTGTGATGAGTTTCAAGCATGAGTGGGACACAGCTAGAGCACAATTTAGAGAAATTATAGAAAGAGATAGTAAATTAGGATGGGGGGAGCTCCCCAGGAGAATCATTATGTCCTGGGCATCTCAATGAGCAGAGTCAATTGACCCTAGGTCTTCTTCTGCCATCACTTTCTATATTTCTATGCAATCCTGCCTGAGATAACATATCCTATGAGAGAAAGAGAAAAGCAAACTTCTCCAAGTCCAGTGCCAAATGATATGATCACCCTCCTGCAAAGATCTATGGCTGCCATTAACTCTTGTGGGGATCATAACATGTAGAAACCCAAGCATGGACCTGAAGTAGAGTTCCTTGAAGAAAGAAAATACAATAAAATACATAGGAATAAGCCTGATAGGTCATGTATACCTATTTTAAAGAACATTCAAAACTCACAGCAGATATTATCCTAAAGGTATATTACCCCCTTCAGATCAGAATCTAAAAATAAGCAGCAATTCAGTAAAATAACAAAGGTAAAGAAAAGTTTTAAGGTCCTAATACTCATTCTGACCTATGTATTTGAAACTAGCCATGGAAAAATCCATTGCCTCTCTTCTTGTAACAATCTTGAGGGCCTATCTCTACCTCTTTTCTCTAATGGAACCACTCTAAGCCAATGAAATGGGGGACACAGGGTTCCAATTTATGATTCTGATGAAAGCAGGTTTCCACTTGACACTCACATCCATCTTTTAGTGTGCTGCTACTGTAATTTGTTCTTTTTTTAAATTGAATATACTTCATTGAATATTTAAAATATACAAAATCAACAGTCAATTAACACAAATAACAAACAATACATAGACACAACCCCCCTGCCCCACTCTCTGCAACCTACAACCCCCAATTCTGTAGAAGGAACCATAGCGAAAAGAGGAAACAAAATAAATCAGAAGGTCTTCAGAGATGCAAATAAATTACATGTTTTGGAGGAATATACTGTAAAATAAAAGCCAAGTTACTCAGCAAACTATAACAATTATCATAAAAAAGGGTGGAAGCCATGCCTAAAGTCTGGACCCAAATAGAAACTTGACAAGTACACTTTAAACATCTCATAAGATTAATAATACATATAGCAATTCCCAGACAGTCTTGCAAGTTGAGAGATGGTCTGCTAGGCTTGCAATGGTTTGTTCTTCTTGTAAAACAAACAGAATTTCTTTATACCATTCCAAATATGTAAGGATAGCCTGATCACACCAGTGTCATAAAATAACTTTCTTAGCACAAGTGGAAATCAGAACTATATGATTACAATGAGTACCAATCAAGATACCACCAAAAGCTCCTAAAATACACACACATCAAGAGGAAATGCAGAGTCTAATCCGAACAAGGGGTCCAGACAAAGACGTATGGCCTCCCAGAAAGGAACCACTTTTTTCACATTGCCACAGGATATGTATTAAGGAACCCTGTTCTTTACCATAACTTGAACAAAGATTAGAGGACATTTTGTCCATTTTATATAATGCATATAATTTATATAGTAAAGGCTATGAAATATCTGAAATTGCATAAACTGATATCTGTCCCATCTTGGATATTTATAAGTATGATTCCATAAGTGGGACCAGTCATAGGGTACACCAACTGGGGGAATAGCTCAATCCCAGGAAAGAGCATTTCTCACCTCCTTATTAAGAAATAGGTCATAGAGTTTATTATAAAGAAAATATATAGCATGGGAGTAGGATGCATTAGGTGCCAGGCTGAGTATTTGTTTCTCATATATATTAGACCACGGCCCAGCTCTAAAATGATGGAGCAATAAATGAATTATTTGAAGATATTTGAAATAATGTTTCCTACTTATATAATATTTCTACTCGGCATCCAAGAATTTCAACAGAATTCCATCTCGCAAGAAGTGTTCAACTATACTGCTCTCTGAATAGGGCCAAAAGACCTGTGTAAGAGGGTGCCCCACATTTTGAAATTCAGATTCTGCAGCAAGGGTTGTGATACATCTTTAGTAGGGTCTAAAAAGAGAAGAGAACATAACTGTTTATAGGCTTGCACTGATGCATTTAATAGGGTGACCTGTAGTGGAAGGGGACATTTATTGTGTGGAACATGTGGCAAAGCTGTAATATTTAGCCTTAGCTGGGAACATTGGAACTGTTCAGTTTCCAGCCATTGGGGAATATAATCTGACGGGGAATATTTTTAAGGGTGTAGGTACCACTGAAAATCAAAATCATATCAAATCAATCTTTATTTTTAAAAAACACCTTTCTCATATCCAAGTCACTTGTACATATGTAAACAACATAAAAATAGTCATAACAACTCAAATTAATAAAATCCAACAATTTAAAACTCAATAAATTACAACGTCAGCCTAAAAATCTGTGTATGCCATGCTAAATAAGCTTTAAGTGCAGCTTTAAAACATTGGACAGTCAGGCAATCATGCACCTGATGAGGTAGGGAATTCCACAGGTTAGGGACTGCAAAATCAAAAGACCAAGCCCCTGGTGTCTTTAAATGGACCCTGGGAATCTCTAGCAATTGGTGGATCGGAGAAGGCGGGTGGGACAGTAAGGTCGAAGGAGATCTTGCAAGTAACAGGAGAGATAGCAGGAACTATGTATGGCTAGGTAATATGAATAAAAATTAGGGACACAAAGCCCATACTACTTTTAGGTGCTATCAGTTTTGCAAATGCCCTCCTAGGTGGTTTGCCCTGCCAGAAAAAATTGAAATAATTCTGTGCAAGCCATTAAACAAGGTGTTCTGGTAATTTGTTCTTGTATGTACACCTTCAGAGGGTGCACTGTCTAACTTACATACATTTTCAGACAGATACATCAGAGCACATACACAAAAAAATTAATAGAACAATTAATGAGGTTCCTTATTTCGACCGTGTTTGGTATCATTGAAACTTTTAATTTCTTGTCCTGATGGCAGCATCTGCACAGATTGCACTGTACGTCATGGAAGGTATTAGAGTGATAAAGGATAAACAGATGAGGTGGGGGCATGATCAAATAATAATAATAATAATAATAATAATTTTATTTATATAGCACCTTTCAATATATCAAGGTGCTGAACAACTTAAAACAATTCAAACACTACATAAACAAACATGTACATAAAATCAGCATACAACAAGATAAAATATATGATAATAAAATCCAAGCATTAATAAATAACTAATTATCTAAAAAAGCCATGCTCCACAGATAAGTTTTCAAATCCTTTTTAAAGAGTTCCACCTAGGTGCACTGCCGTAACCAACATGGTAGAGAGTTCCAAAGAGTGGGTGCAGCATATGAAAATGCTCTGCTGCCAGAAGATTTCAAGCTCACTCTTGGGATCTCTAACAACCCCATGTCGGCCGAGCGGAGTGACCGGTCAGGGCAGTAAGGCACCAGGAGGTCTTTCAGATAGGCTGGACCCTGGTCGTGAAGGGCTTTGAAAGTCAGCAAAATGACTTTAAAGGTGATCCGCCATCGCACAGGCAGCCAGTGCAGTTCACAGCACGAGAGTAATATGACAGAACCGACTTTGTCCCAGTCAAACCGGGCTGCAGCGTTCTTGCACCAGCTGTAGGCGACGGATTTCAACCCCAGAAAGCCCAAAGTACAGGGCGTTGCAATAGTCTAAGCATGAAGATACAAAAGCATGAACCAAAGAGACAGGGAGTCAAGCGAACAAGATGCTTCACCCCGGCAATATTCCTGAGATGATAAAGGAAGTCTTGACAACAGCTGACACCTGAGCTTTAGAGTCAGCCTATCGTCAAGAATGAATCCAAGGCTACGCACCGTTCTGAGGACGGCAAAGATACTCCACCAAGAATAATTCCAGATGGAGCACCGATATCCGGCCTCACCACCTGACCACCAGGATCCACTACCAGCACCTCTGTTTTCTCTGAGTTCAACTTTAGTAACTAGAATCCATCCAGTCTTGGATCTCCCTCAGACAGTTGTTAAACACCGAGAGAGCTCCATTCCGGTCGGGTGCAAAGACAGATAGAGCTGGGTGTCATCCGCGCAGTGAAACCTCAGCCCATATCGTCTAATGATACCTCCGAGGGGCAGCATATACACTGCAAACAACATGGGCGACAGCACGGATCCCTGGGGCACTCCACACAACAGAGGAATTGGGTCAGAGGAAAAAATCCCCGACACAACTCTTTGCGATCTCCCGGTAAGGAATGACGTGAACCATTGCAAAACGGTTCCAGACATTCCACAAATTTGCCCCAGGTGAGCTAATAGCACCATGTGGTCCACTGTGTCAAAGGCTGCAGAGAGATCAAGAAGAACAAGAATGGGAACGCTCCTTCTGATCCTCGCCATCAAAAGATCATTTAACACCAACCAGCGCAGTCTCGTGCTATGTCTTTTACGAAGCCCGACTGGAAGGATTCAGACATTATGGATGGTTAAATGGTCATCCAGTTGAACTGCCACGACCTTTCCTCGATAACCTTCCCAATAAAGGGAGGTTAGATAGGTCGATAACTAGAATAAGAGTCCGGGTCCAAGGAAGCTTCTTCAAGAGAGGAGTTACCACAGCATCTTTCAAGGAGCAGGGAAACTCACCTAATTCCAAGGAGCACCAGACTATTTGGCGCCAGGACCGGACCAATGATGTCCAAACAACCCAAAATGAGGAGTCGGACGGGATCCAAGCCACAACTTGTGGGCTAATAGAATGGATGATCCTCATAATGTCCACGAACTCAGGTCGAAGGAACTCCAGGAGAAATGAAGCACTGTCATCTCATGCTGTCCAAAAGCTTCACCCATAGAGCTTACCGACCTAGTTCTTCCTGATGTCGGCCACTTTAGTTGCAAAGTATCGAGCGAGCTCATCGCACTCTGCTTGCGAAAAAGCTTTCTGAACATGCAGGCAGGCAGGCTGGGTTGCACAGTCTGTCTACAGTTCGGAACAGCTGAGCCGGTCGATTCTGAGCAACTGCAATCTCCCTGGACAGGAATTCTGCCTTCTTATGGGTGATTGCAGATTGATAGTTAACATAATGTTCCATCAATCTAGAGTGGTCGACATCAAAGGCGGACCTGCACAAGCGACGCTCTAACCTTTGCCCTTGTCTCCGCATCTCCCTCAGGGTCCCATCGAACCATGGGGCTCCGGGTCAAAGGGATTGGGGGCGCTCACGAACAGGAGCAATAGAATCCAGAGCCATCGTGACGGCCTTATTATAGGCCAGCACCAATGCTTCTGGGCCATTGCTCACCGAACCGAAGGATGAGAGGTCAAGGACCTCCGATAGACCTTGTGGAGTAACATTCCATAATGGATGCTACCTGACCATCTCCACAGGGGCTGGTCTTCTCAGGGGTGCAAAATTGAACCTCATGATGTGGTGATCAGACCAGGCGACTGGTTCCACCCCCATGTCGAATGCGTTGATCCCTAGAAGGAAGACTAGATCTAAAGAGTGTCCAGATTTGTGCGTAGCAGTGGAAACCACCTGTGTAAGGCCCAAAGAAGACATCAATTGGAGGAATTCATTACCCAAATTTGAGAGTTCATCGTCGACCCAGGCGTTGAAGTCACCCAGGACCATCAACCTGGGCGACTCAAACGACATGTCGACGAGGAAATCTGCTACTTCCTGTAAGAAGCGTCTCCCATCTCCTGGTGGACAGTAGATGAGGACGATTCGAATGCCTACACCTGCTACGACTGTACACTCAAAAGACCCAGTCTCACCGACTACCACATTCGTGAGACCCAATTCCGTCTTAAAACAGACTGCAACCCCCCCGCCCCTGCGGACCAATCTCGGGCGGTGTAACACCGAGTACCCGGCTGGAATCATGGCTTCCAAGGTGGGGCCAGAGCTATCCAGCCAGGTCTCGTGATGCAGGCCAGGTCAGTCGAACCAACAAGATCGGCAATAATAGCGGTCTTATTCCTAACAGACCTGGCATTGCATAACACCGCCTGAGTTGGACAAACTTCAGGGTTGTCAAGCCTATCTGCCCACTAATTTCTGTGGTGCCCTTGGGTATGGCTACCGACAGGAGAACCTCGATCTGGATTCCATTTCGCCCAGGCGCCTCCTGGACCTGGCTACCCCGTCTGATGGCCCGCTCATTCATCCACCCCTGTTCGACAACCCCCACCGAACAATACCCAGAGCTCTACAGCGCTGGTAGGTGTCAAAATGAAGAGGAGGAATGACAAAGGGGCGGAGGGCGCGAAGCGAGGAGGATGAATAGTGCACCACCGTGGGAGCTACAGGCCAGCACATGTTGCAGCTTAAATAAGATAAACCAAAACCCACAACGAAACTAATTAACAATCAATTTAACAAAATCATAAATATAACCTTAAGAAAGAAAAGAAAATCTAAATCTAAGCTGTTACCCCCTCCCGGATTGCTCTCACCACTGGGAAGGAAAGGGACAAGGCACTCACACTGCCTAGCCCTTATGGGATATAACAGCAGAGGGCCAGGAACAAAAAGCTCCTCTCAAGTTCTCTCACAACAAGGGGGAAGATAATATTTGTTCTACCCTCACAAAAAGAGATAAAATAAATCAAAACTAAAAAAAACCTAAAGGACACAAAGACCTCTCACCTCCAGTGTCCAAAAGCCATAATCAAAAAAACCTCAGAAATAAAATAAATCAAACCAAAACAAAGTCCTTAAAATTAATATGTCCGTATCAGGCAGGAAACGGATGGGTGTAATGCAAAAGAGGTCCAAAGTTTCACCAAAATAATATATCTGTAGTAATAATAATATAAAAATAAATCTCTATGGGTTCAACTTACAGCGGATGGAGGGAGAGTTGTCCACTTGGCAGTGATCTACAAACCCCCTAATCTGTCAGAAGAGATAGACAGTGTTCTAGGTGAAAAGATCCAGAAGACAGTAGATCAAAGGGCCCTGTTAGAAGACTTCAACATACCAGATGCTGACTACAGCATCCCAATGGCATGGAGCACCAGAAATCTGCACAAGGAGACATCTCCCAGGAATAGAAAAGCAGTAAGAGGTCACCCTTGGGAGCATCTGTTGCATATCACCAAAAGAACAACTGGGGACTGAAGAAAGATCCAAGATGGCAGTGTGGTGCAGTTAAGAGCTGCAGCTCACAGATCCCCCCTCCTGCATGATAAAGTTCATGCCTGGTAAATGTTGCTTTCTTCATCAGCTGAATGGAGATTGTAGAGTAAATGCAATACGACATCAGACCTTAAGAAAAAAGAAGGAGCATATAAAGATTTTAAATCCTACCTGGTGTTTGGAATCATTATGACGCCAAGAAAGTAGGACTCTCAATAAGGTCAGAAAAAACAGCTTTCAAAATCTATTAAAGGAATGGAGATGCAGACAAGATACAAAGTGAATGCTAGAATGATGAAAAAGTCAGGTGCCCAGAGCAATTCACCACCTAATTTGGTACAGTTTCCTAAATTGGAGAATGAGTTAGGAAATAAAGAGACTTACTTATCGTTGGGTCAAAAAAAATTTAAAATGCAGCTGGCTGCTATTTTTGTTAAGAAAGAACTACTTAAAAGGAAAAGTGAAGTAATAGAAAAGATGGAAGCAGGCGGTAGTAAATACTGCATGTTGATGCTGTCAGAACTGTGAACCCCTAGGTGGCAATGGTTGCAGGAGAGGCAAAGGAAAATGTGGCCATTCAAGATTATGCAAGCAAGACTGAAGCAGTGTTATCGACCATTGGAGAAGCAGAGGATAGTGCATCCTTGTGCAAGTAGACAGGTTTGGCTGAAGCGGCACCTTTGGAAATACAGGGGGAAGGAATGGAGAAAAACACTGAGAAAGAACATACAGAGATAAGGTAGGCTTTTTTGTCCCTAAACCCCTGGGTACAAAAGGTTTCAGAAACGAATGTGGGATTTACAGAAGGGAATCTGAGGCAAGATAAGGGGATGAGCTTGGAAATGAAAAATTGTGAAACAAATGACAATGCTAGTGTGATGGCACATAATGAAAATATAATTTGGGCTGAAGTGATCCCTAAAAACAATAAATGTAAGGTCCCAGACCAGAACTTTGGAATGAGTAAGTTACCCAATATTAGCCCACGAAACTCCTTTACTGCCCAGGACTCCAGGCCTGTATCCCCTGATAAAGGAGATTGTTCTAGTAATCAGATACCAAATGCTAGAACTTGGAATGGCCAAATGGAGAGAATGGAAATAAATGTACTGGGGTCAAGCAAAAGTAAAAGGAAAGGAGGAAATAAAGTGACAAAACATAATGCAAATAAAAAGAACCCAGACTTTATCCTGCAACTGCAACATTCTGGACCTGTATTTATTCCCATGGGGGATTGGTCCAAAACTCTTTCACCCAAGAAAGGAGACCCAAGTAATAAACAAGGAAGCTGTAAAATAAAAATACAGGGAGTACCAGAGATGGATGCAAGGACAAAAGACATAATAATGAACTCAAATAGTGGCTTTCAGAAACGTGACAAGACTTTAGGAACAACAAATCAAAAAATAAAGGTAACTTTGACTTCATCAGATAATGTAGACGGACACCTCAGAAGGAGAGCAGGATGAAAGTATTGCTCCTTCCTTTGATGAACAAGATTTTTCAGATTCAGATCAAGAAATGCAACAATAGGCAAGACTCATACTTAATCAAATGGAAAATATGAATTCCAAACTAGCAGTTATTGAAAATATGAAGAAAAAAATGGACACTTTCAGTACAACAGTAAACTGCTTACAGATAGAGAATCAAGAAATAAAAAGGAACTGGCAGAATTACAAAAAAGAATTTCTGATATGGAAGACAAAAAAAACACCAATGGAGTGACAAATTTCAGACATGGAAAAAATAACTGCTGAGTTGTAAGAAAAAAATGACAGACCTAGAGTCAAGATCAAGGAGGAAGAATATAAAGATATTGGGTGTACCAGAATCCGAGGGCTCTGATAAGATGCTTAGACAAACCTTTCAGCAGATTTCTGCAGCATATTTGGATGTATTGCCAGCAGACATACATCTAGAGGTGGACAGAATACAGAGAGTATTCAGATCAAATTCATCTGACCAAGGCCCTTGAATGCCAATTATGGTTAAATTCATGAAGTCCCAAAATACAGTAAGGAGAAGCTGATGACAGCTGTTTATAAAAAAAGAATACTAAATGTTATGGGTACTCAGCTCGCCATATACAATAGTTTACCTCCAGACGTTTTTGTTGAAGGGAAGAAATGTAATATGTTAAAAAATAAATTATGGGCAAACAATATAAAAGCAACAATGATTTTTCCAGCTAGATTAAAAGTAATAATAGATGGGACAAGGTTGGTGTTTAATACTATAGAGGAAGCAAAGAAAGAGGTCAGAAGTAAATGCCCTAAATAACTTCAATAAACTGACGAATATATATATTAAGTTGGTGTGGCATTTCTTATAGGAGAACGTATTTATAAGATTAGTTAGAAAAAGCATTTTAGTATTAGGATTTGGATTCAGGTTAAAGAAATACTGGGATGGGGGTAGAGGAGCAATAAAATAGGTAGGAGAAGGGATGTATCATGGATCTATCCAGCAGTTATGGACAAGATAAAACATTTTATTTTCTTCACTTTTGTTTATGTTTAAACAAAGAGAAATGCATAAAATGATTAGAAATCTGAAAGACACAATAGACAGTAATGGCAGAATTGGAATCTGGTGGAATACAGGAGAAAGGTGGTATAATGAGGGTAATAATAAAAGTTATATATGTCCTAAACTGAAGAGGAGTTTTTCGAGATTATGGATAGTACAGTTAGAATTTTTTAGATGTACCTCATGGAATATAAATGGGTCAAACTCCTCAATCAAAAGGACTAGAGTATTAAATTATATTAGGAAGTGTCAGGTGGACTGTATAGCCTTACAAGAAACATCCAGTGACATGATGACATCCAGCAGACCAGACCTGGAATTGAATCCCACAGCTTCCACTTGTATACTGTGTGACTCTGAGTAAGTCACTTAACTTCCCTGTGCTCCCAGGTTGCTCCTGTATAAAAGCTTTCAGCTTAGTGTGCTACTCCTGGTTAAAACAACTAAATTAAAAAAACAGATCCTTAATAAAAAAAAAAGAAACACACCTTGAAGATAAGGAAGTGGAGAAACTTAAGAGAAATTGGATTTCCCATGTGTTTTACTCCTCAGGTACTAAAAAGAAAGAAGGAGTGGTCATTCTGATGAAGAAAAATTTAAACTATGAAATCTTAGATACTTTTAGAGATCAATATGGGGGAATAGTTATTGTTAAATTAAAAGTAATAATACTGTATGTATTATAAAATCAGATTATGGACCTTTTGAAAATTTTAAAGAATTTTTAACAGAAATTACTAAGGCCTTTGTGCTAATCCAAGCAGAAAATATTATTTTACAAGGAGACTATAATAGTTTATGCATCCTAGAACTGGATAAAAATTTAAAACTATCTCCTAACAATTAAAAACAAGCTAACATCTTGAATAGTTTTTTGGAATTATGTGACTTGGAGATTGTCAGATTTACAAACAAGAGATTATACATATCATGATAGGAAAAAAAATCAAGGTTTTTCAAGATCAGATTATATATTTGTGTCCAAATCAATATATAGTAAAGTCTTAGATGCTAAAATTAGCACTATAATTTACTCAGACCACACACTTATAACAGTAGATATTAATAATACAAACTTGGATAGGAAATATACAGCAAATTGAAGGTTTAATAATCAGTTACTTAAAGAAGTAGGATTTAAGGAAAAAAATTAAAGATACTATACAGGAATATTGGTTATTTAATTTTGATGTAAATGTCACCAACTAACTCAGCCAGTCAGCCCTCTACTCCCAAAGTGCCAACCTCTGAGCGTATGATTTGTTTACAGTGAACAGACAAGGTAACCTTCTTGTCTGTTTTGTGGCTTTAAGTCACCTTAGTCTCAAGCTCTGGAGGGATTCAAACTGATAACCTCTTGTTAGTGTACCCAATTATCAGGCTCAGATAATTCTGTCTTCGGGGACCAGATATCTTAGCCTACTGTCACCCAACCAGCTCTTTCAAATGAACACTTAGAACTCTATGCAAGACTTCAGAGAACTCTATCCATTTCCCAGTTTGGTATACAATAAGACCATATACAGTGTACTTATAACCTTTAAAAGCTCCACTTAAAATAAAAAGAAATGTCAAGGCACTCCATGCAGTTTGATTGTAAAAATATCTTTTCTTTTCACGCCCGGCCCGTCGGTATGATTCTAGTTTCGCATGCGACGCGGCGACCGGAGATCGAGGAGCGGACCTGGATTGCTGGAGGGGCGGCTGGGGGAGATGGATGGGCGTCCCATGGACTTCTCTCCTTCTCTGGGGGTGGGTGTGGAAAGTGCCCGGAGCATTGGCGACCCCTGGCGGAGGCCAGGAAGTCGCACAGCTGCCGGCGCTAGCACGCTTAGGAGGCGGGGCAGACGCTAGGCGTCATTGCATGACCCCGCCTCCTCAGAAAACCAGGAAAAAGAAGACAGCTGCCTGCTGCCTTCCATGAAGCCTGCCACGGCTCCAATTAGCTCCTCAGGCCAGCCTCCGACCTAATCCGACGACTGCGGCATGCATCAGGGAGTGCCGCAGCCGGGGTAAGCCACGGGCTTGAGGGCTCGCCGATGTGAGGAGGGGAGCTCGTGGCCGTGACCAGGCCGATAATACCGGCGCGGCGGGCAGCCCGGGAGGATAAATAAAGAATTAAAAAAAAAATAAATATCTTTACTTTAAAAATATCAAAATAGAACAATAATTACAGAACAAATATATATCCCAACACATACAGCCTTAAAACAAACAGGTAAAAAAGTACAGTTGCTACAACTTATAACTTCAGACTGGTATAATCTAATACTTACTTTGTTTCTGTGCTTTGAGGGTCTCTCTCTTCTCTCAGTAAGAAAAAAATAGTGTCTTATGTCTCTGTCAGGTTCTTTCAGCAGCTAAACACACTTCTGAGTCAGCCTTCTTATGAAGTCACTAACTCTTCCTTGGTGTATCAAACTCTATATTTTACAATACAGGGTCTCCAAATAAAATATTAAAAAAAAAAACATATAAGATGACCTCACTGACTTTCCTCTCCACAGGTTAACTGACCAGAACTGGTTTTTTGCTCTGCTACACATATATCTCAAAAGCTTATTTGATCTAAGTCACTGTATTCAAAGCAAAAGTGTATTTGCCTCTATAATGCCATCTGGACCTTGGAATCTATACCTCAGGTCTTTCTGATGTAATTCAAGGGGTTCCCCAGGAAATGTATATTGGACCTTCCAAATCCATCTGGGTCCTCCCAGGCTTTGACAGCAAACCTCTTCAATGTCCATTCTGTTAACTATGCAAGTCAAAGAATCTCCCTGAGGGCATTATGAATGGCTAATCTTATTTCCTGGGATGAAAGCAAATTGACAAGGTAATTGCACCCCAGATCTATGCAGTTTAAAATACCTCCTGTTCTTTGAACTTATCACTGGGGGGTCTTGATGTGTCAGTTCCAGTAAAACAGTAATTTCCTTGAGCTGACCTTCCCATCACATATATTATATGTAATAAAAAAAAAATAATACAGCACTCGAGCACTCAGTGCTGGCTGTCTACGTCACACTCCTCCCCACCTTGACTGAATTTGGGGGATCCATCCCCTACATGGGATGAGCTTCCCAAATCAATTCATTCCTCATAGACCCTAGACAGTCCATCTGAGTTTATATTTTTGGCTCCGGCCCTATGTAAGATTTTCAAATCATACCCTTGTAAAGCAAGACTCCATCTGAGCAGTCTGCCATTGTTTTTCCCCACCTGTGACAACCAAACCAGGGGGTTGTGGTCAGTCTGCATCACAAAAGGCTGCTCATACAAGTGTGGCTCCAACTTCTTTAGGGCCCAAACTAGGGCAAGGCACTCCTTTTCCACTGTGGAGTATGCTTGTTCCCTGGGGAGCAGCTTTCGGCTCAGGTAGGCTATCATATGGTCCCTTCCTTCACTGGATGTCTGGCTTAGTACTGCCCCAATACCCACATCTGAGGCATCCATCTGAACTATAAAAGTTTTGCTATAGTCCGGACTTGTCAAAACAGGAGCACTGCACAGTGCCTCCTTCAGTTTGGTAAAGGCTTCCTCACAGGCTGAACCCCAGGTGATTTTCTTGGGCATCCGTTTCTTTGTCAGGTCAGATAGGGAAGCAGCCAGGGCACTGTAATTTGGTACAAATTTTCGATAGTACCCTGCTGTCCCGAGAAAACTCCTGACCTGCTTCTGAGTTTCTGGTCTGGGCCATGGGAGAAGTGGCATGGCAGGCGTGGCAGGCCGGGACAGCTCCATCCTCTGTTGGGATGGAGCTGTCCCTGGCCTGTCACATGCCTGAGGTATGCTACTCTCCCATGGCCACCTGGCACTTCTCAGCTTTGACAGTGAGCCCTGCCCTCTGTATTCTTCCCAGCACTTCCCTAAGGTGTGACAGGTGTTCCTCCCAGCTGGTACTGAAGATGGCAGTGTCATCCAGGTACGCCACGGCGTACTCCTCAGCACCATTTAACACCTGGTTCACCAACCTTTGGAAAGTGGCCAGGGCGTTCTTCATTCTGAAAGGCATTACTCTGAACTCAAATAAGTCTATCAGAGTGATGAAGGCTGACCTTTCCCTAGCTCTGTCTGTCAACTCTACCTGCCAATACCCCTTTGTCAGGTCAATGGTCATAAGGTAGGTCGCCCACCTCAGAAGACACAGGCTGGGGAGCCAGCCTCTTAGTATCTTCCCCTAATGGCTTCTGGGTGGCTCAGGTAACTACAATTTTCCCTGGCCACTTGGCTTTGGGTAACTGCACATACTACCCCTTGCTGGAGATTGTTACCCAGGATCACATCCACTGCTAATGTGTTAGCTACAGCCACCTGTTGCACAGTTCCCCCTGTTTCACCCAAGTCCAGGAGAACACTGGCCAGTGGCAATGCTGTAAATGTCACCAACTCACTCAGCTGGTCAGTCCTCTACTCCCAAAGTGCCAGCCTCTGAGCATATGATTTGTTTACAGTGAACATACAAGGTAACCCTCTTGTCTGTTTTGTGGGTTCAAGTCATCTTAGTCTCAAGCTCTGGAGGGATTCAAACTGATAACCTCTTGTTAGCATACCAAACTATCAGGCTCAGATAATTCTGTCTTCGGGGGGCCAGATATCTTTGCCTATGGGCACCCAACCAGGTCTTTCAAATGAACCCTTAGAACTCTATGCAAGACTTTAGTGAACTCTATCCATTTCCCAGTTTGGTATACAAGAAGCCCATACACAGTGTACATATAACCTTTAAAAGCTCCACTTAAAATAAAAAGAAATGTCAAGGCACTCCATGCAGTTTTGTTTGTAAAAAAATATCTTTACTTTAAAAATCTCAAAACAGAACAATAATTACAGAACAAATATATATCCCAACACGTACAGCCTTAAATCAAACAGGTAAAAAAGTACAGTTCCTACAATTTATATCTTCAGACTGGTATAATCTAATGCTTACTTTCTTTCAGTGCTTTGAGGGTCTCTCTCTTCTCTCAGTCAGAAAAATATTGCCTTATGACTCTGTCAGGTTCTTTCAGCAGTTAAACACACTTCTGAGCCGGCCTTCTCATGAGGTCACTAACTCCGCCTTGATGTATCAAACTCTATATTTTGCAAATCAGGGCCTCCAAATAAAATATTAAAAAAAAACATATGAGATGACCTCACTGACTTTCCTCTCCACAGGTTAACTGGTCAGAACTGGTTTTTGCTCTGCTACACATACATCTCAAAAGCTTCTTTGATCTAAGTCACTGTATTCAAAGCAAAAGTGTATTTGCCTCTATAATGCCATCTGGACCTTGGAATCTACACCTCAGGTCTTTCTGATGTAATTCAAGGGGTTCCCCAGGAAATGTATATTGGACCTTCCAAATCCATCTGGGTCCTCCCAGGCTCAGACATCAAACCTCTTCAATGTCCATTCTGGTAACTATGCAAATCAAAGAATCTCCCTGAGGGCATTATGAATGGCTAATTTTAATTCCTGGGATGAAAGCAAATTGACAAGGTAATTGCACCCCAGATCTCTGCAGTTTAAACTACCGCCTGTCCTTTGAACTTATCCCTTGGGGGTCTAGATGTGTCAGTTCCAGTAAAACAGTAATTTCCTTGAGCTGACCTTCCCATCACATATTTTATATGTAATAAAAAAAAATTAATGCAGCACTTGAGCACTCAGAGCTGGCTGTCTACATCACAGTAAGTACCCCAGTAGTATTACTATAGGATGCCTTTAAGGCAGTAATAAGAAGAGGTTTGCATATCATTCTAAGCACATGTGAGCAAAGAAAGAAACAAAGAAAATAAAAGTATTAGTCAAAGATTAAAAGAACTTGATAAATTAGTAATAACAGACTATGATATACACAAAAAAGAATGGTATCAGCTTATGTCTAAAATAGTAGAAATAAACAACAAGGAAGTGTTATTAAATATGCAAACATTAAAAAGAATAAAATATTTCCAACGGGATAAATCTGGAAAACTATTAGGAAACCTGCTAAAGAAACAGAAAAAGCAAACTATTTTAGAGAACTTAGACAAGCAGGGAAAAATAGAAACTGAATATAAAAAATGGCAGATTTAATAATGGAATATTATAAAGGAATTTACCAAAGAAATTCAAATAAGGAAGATATTGTGGAAGAAGAATATTTACAAAATAGTAATTTCCACCTTTAAAATGTAGAGAAGAAGACTTTAGTAAAGAAGAAATAAAAGGAACAATTAAATCAATGGCTAAAGGAAAAACGCCAAGTTTAGACGGCCTTTCAGCAGAATTTTATATGGCCTTCCAGGAAGAATTAATACCTTGGTGGGAAATCATGCTGGAGGAAGTGTCTCAGAGGGGCGTGGGTTTTCCTTGCTCTTGGCAAGAGGCAAGATTAATATTAATTCCTAAGGAACTGAAGGATCCAAAACTCTCAGAGCACTATAGACTGATAGCCCTCCTAAATATGGATTATAAGCTTATAGTAAAAAAAAAACTAGTTAATAGATTGAAAGCAAATTTGCAAGACATAATACAGAAGGACCAGTTCAGTTTCATAAAAGTGAGGTCAATATTTCAAGCCACAAGAAGAATAGAACAGATTATTCAAAAGGTATAACGTAAGCAGGGGAATAACCATACGGTAGCAATAGATGCTACTAAAGCCTTTGATCTACTGGATAGGAAATTTCTGTTTAAAATGCTTGAACATTGGAAAGTGCCAAACAAGATAACTAAATTGATTAAAAAACTGTACATAAACACTACGGTTAGATACACAGTTAATTCACATATTACAGACTCCTTTCAAATATTCAATGGTGTGAGGCAAGGATGTCCAGTGTTACCGGTTTTATAAATACTGGGCAGGATTCACAAAAGGGATGTGCTCAGGGCATCTGAGATGCACTGGGGCATCCTCAAAATGTGCCCAAGGGTGATTCTGGCAGGGTTCCAATACTGCAGCACAACCCCAATGTGCTAGCACATCCCTGATGTGCCGCATACCACCAGTAATGCTATGAGGTGCATCTGGAGGGTCTATGATGGGGTGTGCCCATGCATACTGGGTGCAACCTCATTTAAAGCCCTATTCTGTGGTGCAGCAGGTCAAATCTGGGTATGCCACAGAAATATAAGTCTAGAAAATCTAGACTTAAGTGAGATGAGCCACCTACAGGGGGGCCTAACCAGTGTCTTGTAAAGATGGATTATTACCTCCCTCTTATGACCTGTGATACCCCTACTAATACACCCTAACATCCCCTAGCCTTACCTACTGCTTTAGAGGTCTGCTTGGATGATTTCAGGTCATCGGTGATGATGATGCCCAAGCCTCTTTCTTCCTTTGTGATTACCAGCAACTCCTCCCAGCCTATAGGTGGCTTCAAGGTTTCTGTTCCCTATGTGCATGATCTTGCACTTCTTTGCATTAAATCCCAGTTGCCACTCTTCTCACCATTTTTGCTACTTTATCAGATCTCTTCTCATTCTGCCCACTCCATCTGGATCATCTACTCTGTTGCAGCTCTTGGTGTCATCTGCAAACAGACAAGCCTTACCCTCTAGTCCATCTGTAATGTCACTAATGAAGATATTGAAGAGGACTGGCCCTAGGACTGATCCTGAGGTACCCACTTATGACTAGCATCTCTTCTGACTGCATACCATTTACTACCACTCTCTGTTTTCTGCCCGTCAACCTGTTTGACACCCAGTTGACCAACTCTAACCCACCCCGAGCCTACCCAGCTTATTTATCTTCTATCTGGAACAGTGTCAAAAGCTTTGCTTAAGTCAAGGTAGAGCAACATCAGCTGCTCCTCTTGGTCCACCACTCTGGTTACCCAGTCAAAGAAATCTAGGAGATTAGTTTGACAGGACCTTCCTTTACAAATCCATGCTGTCTTGGATCCTGTACCCCTATGGATTCCAGGTGTTGCACTATCCTTTTCTTAAGGAGTGCCTCCATAATCTTGCCCACTACTGAGGTAAGACTGACTGGTCTGTAGTTCCTGCCTCCTCCCTGCTACCACTCTTGTGGAGTGGGATCACATGAGCCCTTCTCCAGTTTTCTGGGAGCTCTCCTGTGCTCAGAGACTCAGTAAACAGTTCTGCTAATGGCTCTGCTAGTTCCACCATAGCTCTTTAAGTACCCTGGGATGTATGCAATCAGGTCCATTGCTTTCTCCACCCCTGAGCTTATTGAGCTCTCGTAGGACCCTTTCTTTTGTGAAGGGTAGTGCTCACCTCCCTCCCAAATGTGTCCATTTTGCTGAGCTGTGGGCCTTGCCCTACCTTCTCTTCAGTAAATACTGAGCAAAAGTATCAATTTAGGAAAGATGCTTTTACAGGTCCTCCTCCTCACATGCCCCTTTTCTCCTTTGAGCTTAGCAGTACCCCCTCTGGACTTTTCCTTTCACTAATGTATCTATAGAAAGTCTTGTCACCTTCTTTACTGTTGGTGCCAATGTTTCCTCAATTTGGGACTTTGCCTGCCTTACTGCCTTCCTGCTTCCCTTAGGGCAGTTTGGTATGCCTCCCTATCTTCATCCCGCTGTGTTCCCTTATATTTCCTGAAGGCCAGCCTTTGGCTCTGAGCTTTTCGCTACTGTATTTGAGAACCAAAGTGGTTTCCTTCTTCTTTTGCACTTCCTTTTCTGTCTAACACAATGGGATGTTGCTTCAAATATTGCATCCTTAATTCTTGCCCACTTTGCCTGTCTCCCTCACCTGTGTTTCTTTTTACCAGGGATAGCTTAACTCTGTTGGCCATCTTACCAAAGTCAGCTCCTCTGAAGTCCCATATTTTTGCCTTGGAATGGGATGATTTAGATGTAGTGGCCAAACTTGATCCGTACCATGTGATGGTCATTGGCTCCAGGTGACCTTCTACCTGGAGATCTGTGATCCCTTTCCTGTTAGTCAGTACTAGATATAGGATAACCCTGTCTCTTGTGGGTTGTTGTACCAGTTGTTTGAGTCCCTCCCCTGCAGGAATCCACCATGTGTCTAGTTCTGGCAGATGTTCCTGCTGGTATTGACCAATCTGTATCCAGCATGTTGAAGACTCCATTATCAGAAACTCCCTTTAGCTGTCATGTTTTGTATATCTTCTAACAATAATGTGTCTATGTCTTCCCTGATCTGGGGCCTGTAGACAACCCAGTTCTTATGGCTGTCCATTTCCTATTTCCAGGGTGACCCACAGTTCTTCTGGCTCCTTATGTGTATTCTGAATTTCTGTAGCTTTGATATTTTCCTTGACATACAGGGCCACTCGCCCCTCTTTTGTACCTCGGTCTCTTCTGAACAGTACATAGCCAAGTACTGAAGTCTCTAAGTGTGATTACTGGTAAACCATGTCTCATTAATTGCTGCTATGTACAGTTTAGCCTCTGACATTATGCCTGCAGGTCTGGGATCTTATTTCCCAGGCTGTGTGCATTTGTACATGATTTTCCATTGGCCAGATTTTGTGTGTTAGTTGTTGGGTGAGGTTTGGCATTTCCCTGTGCATCGTATGGGGAGATGGACCTTTTTCTTACCTGGTGATGCAAATGAACTGCAAACATGCTGAATCCCTGTTTGACCACTAGCTGAGGGGAGGGTGTTCTTCCCATTCGACATATGGGGTGCTGCACCCTCTCCCCATTGCTAGTTTAAATATACTGCAAAGATGTCAAACTTCTGCCCAATACACTGACTCCCTCCTCCTTAGTCAGATGCAGTCCATCAAATTTAAAGAACTTTCACTCCTAGAACTGTTGCCAGTTCCCTACAGATCTGTGTACTTTTTCCTGGCACCAGCCATTGAGCCACATGTTTAGCTCCCTATCTCCCTTCTCTGAACTTCCATCCATCTGCCCCTCTCCCAGACTGGCAGGATCTCAGAGAAGGAGATGTTGGATGAAATGGATGATAATTTTGACCCAGCCTGGTCAGGTGTTTCTTGGTCTCCACAACTGACCATCTGGCGAGATCATTAGTCCCTATGTGTACCAGGACATCAATGTTTTCTCCTGCTTTGTGAACAATTTTATAATGCAGTCAGTGTCTCTCCATGCTGATGTGCCTGGGAGCATCTGACCATTACCCCTGGCTGGAGATGGGTATCAACTCCCGAATCATGGAGTCTCCTATGATAAGATGTTTTTGGTTTTCCTTTTGCTTTTTTTTGCTTCCTGATTTGGGTGAGTTTTGTTGTGCTAGGTCCTGTGCTGCAGTGTTCTGCTGCACAGTGTCCTCTGTCCCTTTGTTTGATTTGGAGATAGAGGCAGATACCTGTTTGTAGTATTTATATGGTTTTGGAGGTAATATGTTGGAGAGCACAGAGTGATGGGGCACCCAGTTGCCCTCTAACCACCTGACAACCTCCTGGATCAACTACCCTTTGTGGTGAGGTTCTTCTGTTGGATGTTGGGAAATGGCGCGTGGTTCTTATAATGTATTTCCTCTTGAATATGAAATTTGAGGCTCACAATCTCTGCCCATGCTGCCTGGAGCTGAGCCCTAAGATCTTCAATGGCACAGCATGTAGGACAGTGTCCTAAATCCTGTAAGACTGTCCTTCTGAAAAGTGTTCCACAGTACCTGCAGTTAATGATATCCATTCTAGATAAGTTGCTGGGTTTATAACCTGTTCAGAGTAATTTGAAGGAAGAAAATCAAGTAATGGTTTGATTTTGTGTTTTGTTTTCATATAACTTGTTATAACAAGTTAAATTACTAGTGCCCCTGTAAATTAGCTCACCTTGTGGATGCCCCACTGATCCGCCCCTTCCTGCTTTGCCACAGGAAATGTCACAACTGTGGTACCCTATAAAAGAGTATATGTGGGGTGGTTGGGGATGGGGGTGGGTGGCTGGGCCTTTCCCTGCCGAAAAAGAAGAACCATGGATGAAAGGACAAGGAGGTAAGAGCAGAAACAATCAGTCAACAACAAATGCAGTAACCTGAAAGCTTATCCTAATGTTAGATAAAACTGTAAAACCTGTAAAAGCACCACCTGTAATAATTTCAGAAGATATACCCTTTAAGAAACACTTTGCTACAGAGAAAATAAAGCAGTAACAGAAGATATACCTTGCAAAAGACAATTTGAATCAGAAGGTTACAGCAACACTTCCTCCAGTTAATGACAATGCTGGGCCTTACACAGATGGTTTCTCTGCTACACATAAATTTTGACACTCTTTGGACCTAATCTTCCTTTTAGGGGTCGAGGGCATCGATGTGGGGTAGAATCTGTCAGATGGTCTGATCATTACACCGTGGGGTTTAGTTTTAAACCCCCTCTAGAAACCTACCCTGTGGAGTTGGTTAGGCACTGCCCTTTGTAGTATATAGATTCCCAAGGCCTTGTAGCAGTGCTTGACCTCTCGTCCCCTCATTGGCAAGCAGTGATCCAGAGACTGTCGTGTTGACCTATAACACAGCAATTACGGGGCTCTGGATTCCATTGCTCCAGTTTGTGTTCTCCCCTCTCTCTTAGCCCCAAGTTGGTTTGATGGGACATTGAGGAGATGTGGAGACAGGGCTAAGGTTAGAGCATTGCTGGCAAAGTCCGCCCTTGATGCCGACCACCTTAGATTGATGGGTCATTATTCAGTCTATCAATCTGCAATCACTTTATGAAGGCAGAATTCCTGTCCAGGAGATTGCGGTTGCTCAGAATCAACCAGCTTAGCTATTTTGAACTGTGAACAGACTGTGAAACCCAGCCCGTCTGCAAGTTCAGAAAGCTTTTCGCAATTGGAGTGCAATGGCTTGCTCGGTTCTTCTCAAATAAGGTGGCCGACATTGGGGTGGAACTGCTGCCATCACACTCTAAGGGTGTTGCCGTGGACTGGTGTGAGACCACAGTGCCCCAGTTTTCCTGGAGTTCCTTCAGTCAGCTGGAGTTCATGGATGTCATGAGGATCGTCCAGCGTATGCACCCTATGTGCTGTAGTTTGGATCTTGGATCGACCTCCCTAATTTTGGATTGTATTGATATCATCAGTCCGGTCCTTGTGTAGATAGTCAGGTGCTCCTTGGAATCCGGTGAGTTTCTAGCTCTCTGAAAGAGGTGGTGGTGACACCTCTCTTGAAGAAAGCTACCTTGGACCCTGACTGTCTGAAAACTACAGACCTATCTCTAACCTTCCTTTGTTGAGAAGGTGATTGAAAAGTAGTGGCTGCACAACTGGAGGACCACTTGACCATCCATGATGTCTATGAGCCCCTACAGTCCGGTTTGTAAAAGACATAGTACAGAGACAGCACTGGTTCAGGTGCTCAATGATCTCTTGATGGCTAGAGATCAGAAGAGCCATTCCATCTTGGTTCTCCTTGACCTTTCTTCAGCGTTTTAGACTGTAGATCACGACGGTGTTGATAGAATGCCTGAGATCGCTTTGTGGAATATCTGGAACCGTCTTAAGATGGTTCACATCATTCCTCACTGGGAGATCACAAAGAATTGTGTCCGGGGTTTTTCATCAGATTCAACGGCTTTGTCTTGTGGGGTGCCTCAGGGTTTAGTATTGTCACCCATGTAATTTGTGGTGTATATGCTACTCATTGGAGATATTGTAGGAGGTATGGGCTGAGGTTTCACTGTTACACAGATGATACCCAGCTCTACCTTTCTTTGCCCTGACCAGGAGGGAGCTCTCTCAGTCTTTAACAGCTGTCTAAGAGAAATCTAGGAGTGGATGAATTCCAGCTGGCTGAGCTTGAACTCCGATAAGACTGAGGTACTGGTTGTGGACCATGGTCGACAGACAGAGAGTCGGAGTAGTGTTAAATCTTCCATAATTTTTCTTGGAGGTGTTTCTCTCCTGACCTCTGAACGGGTGCAGAACCTGGGGTAGTTCTTAATGATAGGATGACACTGCATTCATGAGTGTCAGCAGTCATCAAGACTTCCTTTTATCATCTTAGGAATATCACCAGGGTTCGGCATCTGGTTCCGTCTGCTGACCTGCCAACTTTAGTCCATGCCTTCGTGTCCTCGCGCCTGGAATACTGCAACTCCTTTATCTAGGGCTTTCAGTGGTTGAAATCTGTTGCATGCAGCTAGTGCAGAATGCTGCAGCAGGCTTTGAAAGGTTCCAGTGATCCTTTCACTTTACTCTGTTGCGCGCAAACTGCACTGGCTGCCATTTCGGTGGCAGATCACCTTTAAAGTCAGCTTGCTGACTTTCAAAACCCCTACATGACCTGGGCCTGTCTATCTGAAAGAACATCTGGTTCCCTACTGCCCCGTTCGATCACTCTGCTCAGCCAACTAGAGGTTGCTAGAGGTTCCAAGGGTGAATTTGAAATCTCTTGTTCTTGGGCTTTTTTATGTTGCCCCACCCTTTGGAACTCTCTACCCCGTCGGTTGTGGAGTGTACCCCTGTGGAGGGTTTTAAGAGGGGTTTGAAGACCTTTCTGTGGAAAATGCATTTTCAGAATATTGATTGGTTTAATTGTCTTGGTCTGGCTGAATTTTTCTAATGATTTTTAATTGTTTTAACTGTTATTTATATCAGGCACCTTCATAATTGAAAGGCGCATATAAATAAACTTATTATTTTACTATTATTATAAAACTGGGATAGCACTGAAACAGTTACAATATTCAAGAATTCCTTTATGTATGTGGGATGTATTATGGTTGTGCACATATGGTAGACTTTCAGTTAAAGGAATCAAAACATAAATCAAGGATCAATTGAGGAACAGTATTGCCTTATCAGAATGCCAACAGATAGAAAAATGGAACACATTTTTGTCGACATGCTCTTTTGTGATGCCTTTATGGTCTTTCTTGGTGCAATGATGGTCTTTTCCGTGGCTTATAAGACTCATTTATGGTCAAATAGTTTTCAGTGATTTTTCATGCAGCCTTGGAAAATATAATAATGAGACCCTATCAGCTATTTTTGCTTGCATAAAATTCTATTTATGCAGGCAAGATGTTGCTGGTCCAACAGCAACAAAGGGTTAACTATATTACAATAACAAAGCAATGTGAAAATGCCATGAAAGACATATATGACAAAGATGTTGTATTACATCCTTGGCACAAAGTACAGATGTGGTGGAATGGATTTTCTTTTTCTGAAATTTAAGTAATACTTTTGTATGACTTTCTTATTCTGACAACCTTTTTTTGTGCATGGCCTTAGTCTACTGTTTATGTTTGTAAGCTTTGTGGATACCTCTGTTTGTACAGAGTGATAGGTCCCAAATAAAACTCCCCTACAATTTTCAAGAAGTGCCATGGGATCTTTAACATCCACCTGAACTACCACCAGAACAGGCAGATGGGACCTCGTTTAACATCTCATCTGAAAGATGGCACCTCAGGAGTGCAGCACCCCTCATGCTACACTACAGTGTCAGTATTGAGATTTAACCCAAGTGCCTGGTGTGGGGATAGAACTCACAGCCTGCTGATCTTCCAGCCTCAGAGGTGAGTGCAACCTGCTGAGCCACTGAAACTGCTATACTGTTTGACGTGGAAGTACATGCTACTATAAATATTTAGTAAGAAATTAATTTAAAATACCTTGCCTTTATCATTCAAATACTTTGCATGGAGTTAAAATGGAACATATTTATAACTATAATGAATAGTGAGTATTGCTGATGATAGATCAGTTGGGTGGGTAATAATTTACACCACAATTTTACCAAAATATAGATATGGCTGTTTATTGCATGTTATCTATTTGCATTATCAATGAGGAAAATGTTGGTGTATAATACGCACCGAAGGCAAGACATCTGAGCTTTATAAACAATTTCATGCATAATTGAAAGATAAAATGCAAAGATTGTTTTGTGAATTTTAAGTACATTTTCCACCATGTATCATGTATAAGCTGCATGATGCTTTCACTAATGATTTCAATAAATGTTTAGATATATTTCAATCATTTTGAGCTATCTTGGGCCAAGATTAGGCAAATATTGTTGAAAGCAGAGCCAAAAATTATTTAATGGGTGTGGTGTCAAAACTGATTAACTGACAGGAAACTTTGGATGTCCATGGCAGAAAACTGCAGGGTTTCTTGTGAAGAACTTTAACACAAGGTCTGTCAGGATATTGGCTACATAAAATTGCATAGGATAAGTAGTGCCCTCTTGCTGGAACGAAACAACACAGTAATGGATCTCACCATGTGGCCTGTACTGTTGATAAGTTGTTTGAGTCTGAGGTCAGGACTGCATCCTGTGTAGCTCAGTTAAATTGCAAAAAATCCAATCCAAATTTAGATCACCCATGATAAGGAACTCATGGGTATGGGTTTAACTGTGGTTTAAATACAGAGGCTGGGAGTTTTAAAAGACTGGATGCAGCACATGCATTCCTATTTCAGATGCTTGATGTATCCAGGCAAATGTGTCTCTGGATGCTTGCATCAGATTTCGAACATGCTGACTCATTTGCAACATTTTAGCTGATACACAGAAACAAATAAATAAGTAAAAAACGGATGCATACATCAAAATCATGCACTAGAGATGCAGTGAATTTATATTCCACCAGTGAAGTGGGCAATTTCACCCACGTGGAGTAATCTAAATTTCATGAATAAGGCAGAATTTTGCCAAGGCGAAATTTCCCTCCTGTGGGCGAAAATTCCACCTTCTGTGGTGAAATTTCACCTACTGCGGGTGAAATTTCACCTTCTGTGGGCAAAATATCACTGCAGAAGATAGAATTTCACTATGGAAGGCAAAATTTTGCTGTTTTGCAGGCGAAATTTCACCATTCTGCAGGCAAAATTTGTGGATTTCCACCAATTTGAAATTTACTATCTCGAAATGGGCGAAATTTGTGGATTACTCCACATGGTGAAGTTTTCTCACTTCACCCACCACTACCTGGCACATGAGTAATTTTTGGAGCACAAGTTGCATCAATCACATCCTGAAGTTAGGCTTCATTTTAGGTGGTCAAATTATCTTAACGGATATTGTACCACTGCATCAGAAAAACAGCCACTGCCATTTGAAAATACCACCCTGGATGTTTGGACCATGATTGTGCAGTGATTGTATATATGTGTGTCTGTGTGTGTGTGTGTATATATATATATATATATATATATATATATATATATATATATATATATATACTGTATATCTATCTGTCAATCTATTCATCTATCTATATATTCATTGCAAAAAACTTTGTTCATGCATCAGTTAGGTTGATAACACAGTGACAAAAGTTTGACCATGTGATGTTAGAGTTACCACCACTACCACTCCCACCCCTCCACACTACACACCAACAGACATCGGGTGTTCCATGGAGTCATGAGGCCCAACTGTCATCCCATTCCATTTGCAAACAAGATGACATACTACAATATAAGAGAATGGGGTGAGAGTTAGACCTGCTGACCCCATGGCATACCCAACGTCTGTTGGTTTGTGGAGGTGGGGGTTGGTAGAGATGGTAACCCTAACATCACATTTCCATACTATTGTCACTGTGCTATCAACTCTGATTCATTAACAAAGATTTTAGCAATTCTTTGCCTTCTTTTTGAGAAAGTGTAATGTAACTGGTATCAGTCATGTGTTTCTTGGAGTGTGGGCCCTCCGAGACATAAACTCCTTCACATTGCCCATTTTTTGCATAATGGTATGTGAATGTGGAGGCTTCGGGATCTCTGGGCCCTGCACTCCCACTTACACATAAGTACAAAGCCATACAGCAGACCCATAGTAATTGAAAAGGAACCTCGTAATACTTATTTGGCAAAATCTCAGTAGCTGTAGCAACTATGAAAAAATTCCACTGCAGATGTAATCATGACTTCAAAACCTCCTCGTGTGTTTAGCTGCAGGTAGCGAAAATCCTTATCTCGAATGGTTTTAGATACAGGCACTGAAATGTGCCATGGGTACCGTAATGTTATCCTATGGGAAATTTCTTAATTCAGAATGCTGTAACTATGAGTGCATTGAATGTTTTAGTACCAAACCACAAAAAGCACATCTGTGGGACCAGGCTTGCCACCTGCAAATGTTAGCTCAAAAGCACAATCCACCTTGGCACAATGAGGTGACAGAGAAAATAACACATGGGACAATGTTTTTGAACATTGCTTTCACAAAGAACATAAAGGTTTTGCATCACCCTTATACCTTATAATTAAATCTTTCTGTGAAAAAAAAGTTTTCATGCATATTCTTTTTGTTATGATCATTACACATACACACAAAAAGTTTTCACAAAACAAAATGCCAACATGGCAGAAAAAGTTTACAACACATACTAGCAGTCAACCTGCACAAAAACAGATGCCACAAGAGAGTTCCTGAGGCCTCAATTAGGTAAACACAAGTGCTTGTGTTTAAGAAAGAGCAGTATTTTCGAGTTACATCATTTTTTCTCTCTCACTAACTGAAAACTAGATGGTGGCAGCCTGAAAAGAAAAATGTTTTCATGAAAGCTTTCATGTAGCCCATATAAATTTTGCCATAGACTAAAAGCGGATAAGAAAAACATGCATAACTTTTGAAAGGATTAATATTTTTCACAAACTCTTCAAAAGGCATGACCTTCACCCAGGCCACATATACAAATGCACATTTGAAGCCAGACAGGTGATCTGTCTCTGTAGCCTGACAAAGAATTATGCAAAAGTTGAGGATTTTCACATTTTGATACTCCAGAACTCAGCAACTGTACATCTGACCAAAACGTTACTTTCAGATCCAGAGATCTATGGTTAGACACCACACAAGCAAAAATTCAGGCAAATCAGAAAAACAGTTGCAAAGTTATTAAAGTGTAAATGATTACTACCATGCAGCTATACTATATATATATATATACATATATATACATATATATATATATAGTCATTGCAAAAAACTCCTTTAATGCATCAGTCAGGGTTGATGTCACAGCGACAAAAAGTTTGGAAATTCGATGTTAGATTTAGCATCCCTACCACCCCCACATGCCCACCCTACATGCACCAACAGGCATTAAGCATTGGAGCATGCCATAGGTTGACATGCCCAACTCTCACCCCAGTCACACCATTATAGATAGGGTTGAGTAAACAGTTTAATGTTAAACCCCAAATTTTGCACCTTAATAACGTTGCAACTGTTCAATGGATTTGCACAAAATTTGGAATGTGCAGTCTTGTTTGATAGATATCTTGATTTGCCAAGTTGTGTTTCAATTGGACCTGAAGTTTTCAGTACAGCAAAGCACTGAAAAATGTGTTTTCACTTTCTGCACTTTTTGCTGATTTTGCCCATTGCGCTGTTGCCACACCATTTGGCATTTTGGTGAAAGTTTCAGGGTAGACAAAGGTTTGAAAACAAAGGACAATCCAGCATTGGTTCAGTGAAAAAATAATAATCAGTATTTAATTTAGAATTTTCAGGTTCTGAGCATGCTCAGTTCACTCCAAGATTTATATATATATATATATATGTTTTGCAAAAGGGATTGGGCTCACGATCAAGGATTTTGTCAGCTTGCAAACAGGGATTTATAAAATCCCTGTTCATGAGAAAAATTCCTTGTTCACAATTTACCATTTTGTTTCCATTTTTTACCCTAACAAAATGTTGTAGCTTGCTCCATGGGTGATTTCTTCTACAAAAGGGATGGATTTTGTTCAGGGGTAATGCCCTCTACATGCCCATAGCTTTGGTTTCCTTGATTTTGGCAAAAAAACAGCCATTTTTGATTTTAAAATTCTCTGTACCCAGCTCCTTCGATCCTCATTCGTGAGGTGACAAAATCCCATTCGTGAGCTGGAACACCTTTTCGCGAGGTGACAACATCCTTGATTACAACTTAGAGACCAGATGGCTATCTCATGAACAAGGATAGAAACTGCGATCAAAGATTTTGACAGCTCAAAGAAAGAGGGATTGGGTTTTAAATCCCCTTGTGAGCTGCAAAATCCCTTTTGCGAGGTGTCAAAATCTTTGTTCACAAGCCGCATCCCTTTGCGAGCTGACAAAACCGTGATTGTCATTTCACAGCAAGATTGCCCTTCTTGCAAATGAGGATTGCCTCATGAATTGGGATTTTGTCTGCTCACAAAGGGATTTTTTAATTCTTCATGTGAGCTGTCAAAATCCCCAATGTGAGCTGACAAAATCCCCATTCGTGAGCCAATTCTCTTTCACGAGCTGACAAATTCCTTCGTGACTTCCAGACAAGATGGCCAAAATCTGATGATCAAGGAATCCTTACAAATGGGGATTTTGTCACTTTCAAACAAGGGACTGACCTTCGAATGGGATTTTGTCACCTCATTAACTTGATTTTAAAAACTTTGCCACTGCACTGTAAATAAACGGTTTTGTGTTTTGGCTTGAAATTTGCAGGGTATAAAAGGTGTCCCAGAGATGTGAATTTTGCTACTTAGATGTAAAACAGTTAATCAGTTTCATGGATATACCATCACAAAGTTGAGTTTTTCCATAGAATAATATTGTGACACCCACAGCGACTTATGGGACCCGTATCTCAGAAACTATGCCAGGTACAGATTTTTCACTACCCACAGCTTAGTCAGACTATGCACGCATGGAGGTTTTGAAGTCATGATTCCAACTGCAGTGGAATTATTTGCATATCTTTGACAGTTACTGAGATACTGGCAAATTAGTGTTACAAGCATTCCTTTTCAGCCCTATAGGGCTACTGTATAGCTCCATTGTTATGTGGAGTGGGAGTGCAGGGTCCAGAGCGCCCACATTCCCACAGACTCATATTATTATGCACAAATGAGCAGCTGGGTCCCACACCCCACCAGCGCATACCCTTTTCCAGTTACATTACACTTTCTCAAAAGTAAGAATTCATTGCAAAAACATTGTTAATGCATCTGTTGAGGGTTAAAAGCAACAAAGTGAGGAAATGAAATATTACAGTAGAGCTCCTAACATCCCACCCTACAACCCCTCCCATCCTCCACACAACAACAGGCATTGGGGTGTGCCATGGCATTATAAGGCCTAACTCTCACCCCATTCTCCTATGCTGCACCATGTCAGCCTCTTTCACATAGAATGGGGTGAGAATGGGGTGAGAGTTGGGCTAATGACTCCATGGCACACCCCAATGCCTGTTTGTCTGTGGAGGATGGGGGTGGAGTGGTTATGAGGGAAGTTAGGGGCCTCAACCCTAACATCACATTTCCCTCACTTTTGTCACTTTAACTTAACTGATGCATTAACAAACTTTTTTGCAATGAAGGGTTGAGATGTCGCTCTATGTTAAAGTCAATATTTTGCACATTAATAACTTTGGACCTGTTTAACCGATTTACCTGAAATTTGGTATGCGTGGTGGAGCATGTTAGCTCTCTTGATCTGCTAAATTTTGTTTCAGTCGGACATACTGTCTTTGCATGAAAATGCTGAATAATGCAAAATTATCCAGTTTTGGAGGCAGTTTTGGAGATATTGTCCATGACACTGCGTGGCTGTTGTGTAGCATGCCACTCTGTGACATAGCTCATTTGAAGAGCTTCACTGGCTGAACATGCCACTTTTCATTTGGTGAAAAATATTGAGGCAATCAAAAGTTATAGCACTTTTAATTTCCCATTATAAGTCAATGGGAAAATTTATATGTTTTTGCGAACACAGAATGGGGTTTTGGCCAACTGGTCCCTCCTCACCATCAAAGAATTTACAGGCTCACAATCAAAGATTTTTGATCCGAGGGAGAGTCTAGATGAACAGATTTGGAGGGACAAGATAGCCCAATTTTAACAACTTTTAAAATTAAATATCTCAGAAACAGTTTGGTCTTTTAATGAAATTGTTGATGGGATGTCCTGTAGATGTGAATTATGGTGCTTAGGTGTCAGAAAATACATTCATAATGTGTGGTAGAATGTTGTTATAGGTAGAAATCAACCTTTTATAACAACATTTTACCATCAATGGACGTCATGATGTTGTTAAACCATCGATGGTATGTCACATCGATGGGTTAACAACGAGGAACAATCTGGGCATGCATGCAGCTGGATTGGATAGCCCTGAAACTGCCACGGTGGTGAGGGCAGAGCAGTGGGGACATAAAAAACAGCAGTAAGGGAACTGCTTTCTTTTCTAAAAAACAAAATGATACCATACACTATAAAAGCTAATGTATGGTACATGAGTAGGTAACCATTTTGTTAACCAATCTCGAGGTTGCCATGGCAATGTAAACCTCTCAAGCTTCGCTCTCGAGGTTTACATGGTTGTTCTAGCAACCTCTCAATAATTAACAACCGGGTAACCATGGATGACCATACATTATCCTTTATATTGCGGAGATATGGCATGGTGCAGTTTATGTTTTGTGGACAGCATTTTGCATTGTGGTAGTGGCTTGAAATTTATAGAGTAGCTAGCCTTACTGCCATAGAAGTACTTTTCAGTCATTAGGTGTGTAAAATGTAAACAGGTGCAGAATTCTGCCACTCTGACCAATGAAAAATCTCAAACTTTAAAATGTTATATCTCGGACAGGGTTTGGTCTTTCAAATTGAAATTTGCAGGGTGTTGAGGGTATGTCCTGTACCGTGAATTATGGTATTTAGGTGTTGGAAAATTAGGTTGCTGCAGAGATATTGCATGATGCACTTTTACATTTTGTGTATAGCATTTTGCATTGTGGTAGCACTTTTAATGTTAAACCTCACATTTTGCATGTTAATAATTTAGCAACTATTCAACGGATTTGCACAATATTTGGAATGCACAGTCTGGTTGGTAGATCTCTTGATTTTCTAAATTGTGTTTCAGTCGGACATATGGTTTTGCTCAGCGAAGTGCCAGATAATGCACTTTTCATAGAATTTTGCAAATTTTTTTCTGTGGCACTGCACAGACACCATGGAGCTTAGGCCAGGAACATGCCACTCTTTGTTTGGTGAAAAATATTAATCTGTTCAAAAGTTATTACAATTTAAAATTCCCATTATATCCTATGGGAAAATGTATATATATTTTGGAATATTAATGAGAAGGACGAGATGGCCCAAATTACGATGATCATATTTCAATAGCAGTTTGGTCTTTTACTTGAAATTCACAGGGCGTTGAGGGAATGTTCATAGAAATGTGAACTATGCTGTTGGGGAAGTAATTTGTTACAGAGATATTCAATGACATAGCTGACATTTTTCCAATAAGATTACATTGCAGTCTGTGTCATGACTTTCAGCTGTTATCTCAGAAATGAAGCAAGATACCGACTTTTATTACAGGTGGCATAGATCACCTATTGGTGATCTAAGCCATTGGGAAAAGATTTGACATTGTAGAGTAAGCCTGCAGTGGAATTTTGTTTTGTACATTGCACGGTGTCTATGAGGTATTGTGAAAGTACTGTCGCAAGGGTTGAAAGAATGCCTGTCCAGTGCTTTTTTGTGCCCTTAGCTTGAAACGATGTGAGATATGGGTACGGTCTTTGTGATGTTGTGTGAAGTACTCACTGTCATGATTACAATGATGCTATAATTTTTTTCTAGCTCTTACGGTTCCCAAGATATGCGCAAATTACTGTTACAAGGGTTTGGTGCCCTATAGTGCTGCTGCATGGCTCTGTAGCTTTGCATAAGTGGGATTGTGGGCCCAGATGCATATTGTTATGCAAAACTGGTAACTTGTGGAGTTGGGCTCTGCACTCCAACCAATATGTGTTTTTAACTACTTATATTACATTTTTCAAAAAGTAAGGAAATTCTATGCAAAAACTGTGTTAATGCTTCATTTAGGGTTAAAGCAAAAAAGTCAGGAAATGAGACATTAGGGTTGAATCCCTAATCCTCCCTCACACACACCACCCCAATCCTCCACAGTTTGACATATGCCTTGGTGTGTCATTGGGGTCATGAGGCCTAAATCTCCCCATTCTCCTTTACTGTTGCATGTCAGCATGCTCGGTCATGGAATATATTATAGGAGCATTGTCATGCCCCTATATTTATGGTTATGAAGCCTATTCTATGTTAAACTCAAAATTTTGCTCATTAATAACCTTGGACCCTTTGAACAGACTTGCATGAAATTTGGGTGTGTGGTGGGGCATGGAAATCTCTTGATTTGCCAAATTTCATTTAGTTGGACTTACAGTTTGCATGTCAAAATGCTGAAAATGCACTTTTCACCAGTTATGTGGGCAGCTTTATTGATTTTGTCCATGGTTCTGCACTGCCATTGTGTGGAGTGCTGCTCTGCAACTTTGCTCAGCTGAACAAGCTTGGGTCAAGGAACATGCTACTTTTCATTTGGTGAAAAATATTAATCCATTCAAAAGTTATTAAAGTTTTAATTTCCCATTATTTTATTTATTTAGTTTTTGTTGACCAGGTAAGTGCAATAGACAAATCCTGCCTATTTTCAGGCACGACCTGGGGAGAGGATACAGATGAATGCCAATTGACCTTGAACCAGATTAAGCTGTTGGTGGTATTTTAGTGAATGAAGGAAATTTGGCAGGACACGGGAAATTCCCTACTCTTTTGATAAGTGCCATGGGATCTTTAACATCCACCTGAACTACCACCAATCCAGGCAGATGGGACCTCAGTTTAATGTCTCATCAAAAGATGGCACCTCATGTGTAGCACCCTCTCAATAGGTGTCAGTGTGGCTCAGTTGGTAGCACATCTGCCTCTGGACCAGAAGGTTGTGGGTTCTGTCCCACACGGGATTGGACTTGCACCTAAAATCGCTGGCATCTGAGTGCAGTATTGGAGTGCTGTACTGCTGGGGTGTGCCATCCTTCAGATGAGACGCTAAAACCGAGGTCCCTTCTGCCCATCCTGGTGTTGTCTTGGTGGGTGTCCAGGTGGAAGTAAAAGAACCCAGAGCACTCTTCATGAAAGTAGGGGAACATTCCCAGTGTCCGGCCAACATTCCTTCCCATAAATTGGTTCATGCAATTATCCAGGCTGTGTGTGAGGTGATGATGCGATATGGCTGCCACCACACATTCAGTCACTTCACTACCAGTCTAGCATTGCTTGTAAAGCGCTTTGGATGTGAAAAGCACTATATAAATGCTGATTCTTCTTCTTCTTCTTCATGCTGCACTACAGTGTCAGTACTGGGATATTAACCCAAGTGCCAGATGTGGAACTGAACCCACAGCCCTCTGATCTCCGGCCTCAGAGGTGAGTGTGCCTACTGAGCCACTGGCACTGCTAGTTATAAGTCAATGGGAAATTTATATGGTTATTTTCTGAAAGAAGAGTGGGGTTCTGGCCATCTAGTCCACCTCATGATCAAAGATTTGCAGGCTCATGATCAAAGACTCTTAGATCATGAGGAATTCATTGATCGTGATGGCTGCCATCTTGTTTTTAGTTACGGTCAGAAAATTCTAATATCTCTGCCCAGGGGGACTTCTGAGGTGAAACTATGGTGGGTTTTGCTCAGGGGTCTTGCCTCCTATCGAGCCATGCCTGTGGTTTCTTTCAAAATTGTCAAAAATAGAGTTTCTAACTTTTTATTCTTTGATCATGGCTGCTAATGATCTTTAATTTCGAGCCTGCAAATTCTTTGATCCACACGATTATTTGACTGCAATCTTTGATCGCTGAGGGCATGACTAGGTGGCCACTTGAAAAATAAATTTTTCAGGTCAGGGTGGCTTATTAAGCCAAATGAGGGTGGGTTTTGCTCAAGAGGCTTCATTCTAGCGAGGCATGTCTGTGGTTTCATGTATTTCTGCCTAAACATTGACTTTTAAATTTTTATTGTTTGATTGTGGCCTGCAAATTCCTTGATTGCAAGCCTGCAAAGTCTTTGATACCGAGATTCTTTGACCACGATCTTTGATCACAAGGGTGCGACTAGATGGCCACATGAAAAATTTAATTTTCTCAGCATGGGGGTCACTTCTAAAGGCAAACTAGGGTGGGATCTGCTCAGGGGCTTTGTTCTGCTGAGTCATGGCTGTGGTTTCATGTATTTTCTAAACATTTTTAACATTTTTATTCTTTAATCGTGAGCCTGCAAATTCTTTGATAGTGAGATTCTTTGATTGCAATCTCTGATCGAGAGGAGGACTAATGGCCAGATTGGGAGGGACCAGATAGCACACTTTTAACAATTTTCAAATTAAATATCTCAGAAATGGTTTAGTCTTTTAACTTAAAATCTGGAGGGTGTTGACAGCATGTCCCACAGAGTGGCATAATTCAACACCTGTTTACATGTTAGCCTTACAACCCCAATGACACATCCCATCAGCTCTCAATCTTGGGATGATGGGCGGGTCCATGAGGGGAGATGGGGCAATCCTAAAGATCTAATTTCCTGACTTTTGTGTTTTAACCTAAATGATGCATTAACAAAGTTTTTGCATAGAATATATATATACACACACAGCAAAAACTCAATTTAATGCATCAGTTAGGATTGCTCCACAGTGACAAAAGTGAGGGAATTTGGTATTAGGGGTTACACTTGCAGCCCAATCTAATTCCCCACCAACAGGCATTGGGGTGTGCACTGGGGTTATCAGTCTTAACTCTCACACCATTCCATGTGTGAATAAGCTGAAGTGGTACAGTATAGGAATGGAGTGAGAGTTAGGACCAATGACCCCAACACAGTCCCTGAAACCTGTTGGTAGGGGCATGCATGGGATACAATGGGTGGTAATCCTAACACCAAATTTCCTCATTGTGAAACAACCCTAACTGATGCATTAAATGGAGTTTTTGCCATGAATTTCCTTTCTTTTTGAATGTGCACTATAAGTATTGAATAGTATATGGTGGTGGGCGTGCAGGACCCTTTGGGCACCATGTTCCCACCATGCTGCCCATATCTGTGTAATAGCCATAACAGTAACACTAACGCTAACAGTAATGGTGAGTGAAATGCAAACACTAATGGTAAGTGTAACAACAACAGAAACATGAATGCAAACACAAGCTCTAAGTGGTATGGTAATGCAAATGGAAATGCAAATGCAAGTGGTAATGCAAATGGTTTTGCAAATGCAAATGGTAACAGTAATGGTGATGCAAATGCAAATGCAAAAAGGCAACGGTAATGGTGATGGTAAATGAAACCATAAGCGCTAACAGTCATAGTAAAAGTGATGCAAATGTAAATAGAAACAGAAATGGTTACAGAAATAGAAGCACAAATGCTAACTTTAATGCAAACAGTGAGGAAATGCAAATGTAAATGCAAACAGTAATGCACACAGAAACAGTGACAGTAAGCTGATGTAAGAAAACAGCAGCAAAAGGCTGTATCTGGCTTTGTTTCTTAGATAAAGGCACAAAGGTGATGTGATCCAACAGTAGCAAAAAATCTGCATCTCACTTCATTTCTGAGATAATGGCACAGAGACGATGTGATCCAACAGTAGTGAAAGTCTATATCTCACTTAATTTCCGCGATAACAGCACAAGGGCTAATGTGAACCAAACCACTGAAAGCCACCTCCATATAACAAGGGCTACCTATGTTATAAATTTTAAGCCACTAGCACCATGCATAATGCTATGCCCAAAACAATAAGTGCATCATGCAGTATCTCTGCAGAAAATTATTTTCCCAACATGTAAACAATATAATTCACATCTCCAGGACATTCACTCAACACCCTCCAAATTTCATGTGAAAAGACCAAACCATTACAGAGATATTCAATTTTAAATTTCTCCACCTTTAAGAAGTCCTCCACCACAAATTGGTGGAAATCGTGACGAAAATGCGGTAAAATGGCAGAACTTGTAACCGAAAAATCTCTGACTATGAAGTGAGGGCAACTTCAAACACTTATAACTCTGGAATGGAAAACATTTTTCCACCACACAAAAACTGGCATATTCCTTGAAGAAAGGACTTTCTACATGCCAAGTTTCAGACCAATCAACCATACAGTGGCTGTGCTATGCATCACTCAAGACAGTGCAGACAAATAGCAAAAGCTGAATGTTTTGCAGTGCAATATGCAAAACTGTATGCAACAGTGAAATATAGATTGGTAAATAAATAGATGTATCACTCCACTCCATGTATACAAATCTTATCCAAATCTCTTCAACTGCTGCAGAGCAACCACGAGCATAGAACCGCACTACAGTGGAAAAACATAAATTTTGGGCACTTCTTGCTGCAAAACATATATGCAGATGTCAAATGATACAAGCGCAAATGTTAACGCAAACACAAATGGTGACGCAAAGAGTTATGAAAATGCAAAACACAAACGGTAACGTAAATGTAAACGGTAATGGCAACAGTGAAGTAAAAGAAAATAGTAATGCTAACGATAACGCAAATACAGCGCAAACAGTAACACAGATAGTTGATGCAAATGGCAGCAATAGCATGATAGTGAAGACAAGCGCCAAGTACCAAACATAAATGCAAACACAAATGGTAGCATAAGCAACAATGGGATGAACACAAACACAAATGGTATGAAATGTTAACAAAAATACAATGGTAACACTAGCATAAGCAGAAACCAGCTGTGGCGTGGCGATGCGGAGGAGCCGTGATGCGACTGACCAGTGGATGCAATCAGAGTGCAGATGCTGGCAGCCAGCACAGTGCAGATGGTGAAAGTACAGAGTGGTGATGGTGGCATGATTGGAGCACAAGCGGTGTGTGGCACCAGCGATGAGTGCTGAAAGGAGACAGTGAAAACAAATAGACGTGACATGGGGTGCAGAGCACAAATGGTGGCACACACAGTGACGCAAAAGTAAATGCTAACAAAAATGGCATAGAAATGCAAACAGTAACAGTAACGCAAATGCAAGATCAAATGCTAACACAAAAGGTAATGCACATGGTGACATAAACAGAAATGCAAATGGTAACGTAAACACAAGTGGAAACGCTAATGGTCATTATACGAAATGCACAAACTTTTTTCCCAAAAAGTGCATTCAAAGCACAGTGAATACAAAGAATGTGGCCATACTAATGGCCCTCAGAACAGAAAATGAGCACTTGGAATGCTAAATTGCTTATATCTCAGGAACTGTACGATGTAGAAAAAACTGAAATCTCATATTATTTATAACTTTCCAGGCTAGTTTTGTACTTAGCCCCTAGTGGAGGACTAAGCATTTTTCCAACAAAAGTCTATATCTCAAACAGTTTTTGAGATACGGGCCCTGAAAAGTGTGGCAGATGCCATAATGTTATCCTATGGAAAAAATTGTCAACTTTGGAGTGCTGTAACTTTGCAGCCCTCTAATATTTTGTCACCAAACCATGAAAAGGTACATCTGTGGGATATTGGCTTTCCTCCCTGAAAATTTCAGCCCAAAAGACCAAACCATTCTTTTGCAGCAGGGTGGCAAAATTCCCTATTGTTTTGGGCATAGTGTCACAAAGTACTTTTTTAAATCACGACACTCTCAAAAAAAAATCACGAAAGTGTTGCATTTGTGAAATTACTTTGTGACACTACTTTTTACAAAACTTTTTAAAAACATATTTCTGGGAAATTTTACCCCCAAAAGACATAGCTGGCATCCTCAGGGCTCGACTAGATGAACACATCAGAATTGTGTCCCTAGATGGTCCCAAATTTAAGCGCTAAGCATTTCTATGACCACCAACTGAAAACAAAATTGCTTATTTGCAGTAAAGGATAATTTGCTAAAGTAAAACTGCATTTGCGGCACTTTTGCATATTTTGTTAACTTTTCCATAGACTATAATGGGAATTTTATTTTTAGTAACTTTTGAACCATTTAATTAGGACTGGAACCAGTTCAGGAGACTATGAAATTTATGTACCAAAACAATCAGAGAATCGAAGGCCACCTTCTTCAAATTCGAACTTGACTCTGCCACAAAGAGTCCAATCAAGCTCTGGAACACAATTAGTGATCTGTTAGGCCCTCCCAGGAAATTCACTCCGACCAAGATTACCTCTGGCAGCTTGACTATAACCGAAAAGATGGATATACTTGACGATGCAATAACCACTTTGCTACTGCAAGCATGGCATTTGACAACTCCCCTGCAAACATACTTCACTCCCAGACTGCCAGCCAACTGCTTGAAACTCCGATAGCTTCGCTGCCTTTCTCGCTTCAACCTGCCCCACTGAAAGATGTAGAGGACCTCTTGCTTCAGTTGGATACTAGAAAAAAGTGCTGGGGCCGATACCCTTGACCCTTACTTCCTAAAATTGCCTACCATGTACTAGCAATACCCGTCACCCACCTTTTAACTTATCCCTGTCTCAGGGCACCTTACCACCTATATGGAAGACAGCACATGTCATACCACTGTTCAAATCTGGTGACCCTGGCGATCTCAATAACTACATGCCAATTTCTCTCCTTCGGTCCTGTCCAAGCTCCTAGAGAAATTGTAAATGCACAGCTGAGGACTCACCTTGAGTCTAGGGAACTGCTAAATCCTATCCAGTCTAGATTCAGAGCTAAACATAGCACTATCTCAGCCCTTGACAAAGTTACTAATGACTGGCAGAGTAATCTTGAGAGCAAAAACTTTATTTGTGCTGTTTTCCTTGATCTAAGCAAGGCTTTTGACACTGTCGACCATAGTCTGCTCCTTTCCTTCCTTCAAATCATAGGTGTGGACCCCTCCTTTCTGCTTTGGTTTACTGACTATCTTACAGGGCCTTCAACAAGTTAAAGCTGAAGAAGGCCTGTCCCCCTTAAAAACTCTGCAAAGAGGGGTACCTCAAGGTTCTATATTAGGACCCTTACTTTTTACAATCTACATTAATAACATCGACTGCTGTATAAAAAGCCAACATCCATCTGTTTGCAGATGATACAGTTCTCATCGTGAGTCACCCAACACCTGAAGCTGCCTGCAATGACCTACAGTCAGAATTCAACCTTTGCAAAGCCAACTCCTCAAAAAAGCTACTCCTTAATGCCAAAAACACTAAAGCAATGGTCTCTCCCTTTTATCAGTACAGCTAACCCTGTGTCCAGTGGAACAGTTCCCACATTACCACAGTTCTGGTGAAAACTAGAATTTGTTACAAAATTCAAGTATCTGTGAGTTTGGATAGACCAAAGACTCTCCTTCATTGAACATATCGAGGACTTGCTAAAACAACTTTGGCAGAAGCTTGGACTGTTTTAGAATCAACCAATTTCTCACCAGAGATGCCAAGAAACAACTGGACCAATCCATTTTCCTATCATTGGTTGATTCGCTGATTTCCTTTACAGCCAATGCCCCAACTCTTACATGGCTAAACTGGACACACTCTACCATTGAGCACTGGGGTTTATAATGGGACTCCCCTTCGACATGCATCACTGCACCCTATATGCGGCAGTGGGGTGGACATCACTAAAGTTCAGGCACCACAGAAACACCGCTCTCTGGACCTATAGAGCCATCTCTAATAATCTGCCTTACTATATCTCCTGCAGTCTTCCCTGAGTATAATTGGGAAATCACGCGTTGAAGTTACTCAGCTATTACACTTAAAGTACCCAAAGCAAAATCCGCTCGGCAGGGCAGCCATAAGACTCGTGCTACCTACCTTATGGAATGATCTACAAAAACCTCAAATTAACCACTCTAATTGGTATAAATGCCTTCAAGATGCTTTATTTCCATTACAATCAGAAGTATACTACTTCCTCCTACTCAGACCAAGTACCAGTGTCTGCACTGGTATATATACGCCTAGACCCAATTTTAAGTATTGACCCCCAGCTTGCTCCTCACCAGTCTAATTGTTCTCGCTCTTATCCCCTGTCTTATCAACACTAGGCCCGTCCATCCCTTATTCTTCCTTTCCAACCTTGGATAGGAGCTCACTACCCTGGGTTGTGACATCCCTACCATGCCCCATACTTTACAGCATTCAATCCTGGGGCTCACACATACTCCTTTTCTCCATCCACCTTCTCTACATCCCATTTAACTCCTTTCTGTGCACCGTGCCCTCCTAGCCTTTCTTCCCTATCTCCCTCCCTTACCCCCTAGCTTCACCTCTAGCTGGTGTATATTTTTATTTTTAATTTTTTCTTCCGTTACTTCCTCCTGCAACCTTAGATAACCTGCTTTTTCTTCCTATAGACACTTCTATGTATGTAAATACCATGTAATCTGTACAATATCTGTATAATTCTATGTACTATGAACTTCTTTTCTTCCTCTCTGTAAAGAGTATTATCTGTATTGCCTTGTAAATACCTGTGTTGACCTGTATATACAATTGTTCATGCTCCACCCAGGTCCATCTTGCAAAAGAGCTTCTGCTCAACGATGAGCGCCTGGTTAAATAAAGACTTGATTGATTAATATTTTTCACAAAATCTTCAAATAGCACATCGGGGACTCTGGCTGCGTGTTCTCTGAAGGTTTCGGACATGTCCGCCGAAACTGTACAGGCTATAGGTGAGCAAAGAAACATGAAAATGTGCATAATTTATGTGTTTTGGCACTGTGTAGCTCCGCAACCATATATACAACCATAACAAAACTTGGCAGATCAAGAGATCTATGGTACCAGACTGTGCTTTCCAAACTTCAGGCAAATTCGTCATATGGTTGCAAAGTTATTTCCATTTTCCATTCCATGCATTTCCGTTCGTCACCTTGTCGTTACCCTTTGCACTTGCATTTGCATTACTGTTACTGTTTGAGTTCCATTTTCATTAGTGTTTACTTTTGCATCACTGTGTGCATTACCATTTGTGTTTGCATTTGTGCTTGTGTTTCCTTTTCGTTATTGTTTCCTTTGGCATCGTTGGTGTTACGTTACCATTTGCGTTTCAATTGCGTTAATGTTACAGTTTGCGTGTTCATTACTGTTTGCATTTGCATTTCCATTGGTGTTAGTGTTTGCATTTTGATTGGCGTTTCCATTGTGAATTGCATTACTGTTTCCTTCTGCATCGCCATTACCGTTGTGTTTCTGTTACCATTTGCGTTTTCTTTACCATTTGCATTTTCATTGCCATTAGCATTTGCATTACAGCTTGCATTACCATTTGCATAACCACTTGTGTTTGCATTTACGTTTGAGCTTGCATTTGTCTCACCATTTGTGTTATCGTTTCTGTTTGCGTCACCATATGAGTTACCGTTTGTGCTTGCGTTAGCCTTACCGTTAAGCGTTACTATTTTCTTTGACCTCACTATTGCCATTACCATTTGTGTTTAAGTTGCAGTTTCTATTTTTGTGTTTTCGTTACTGTTTGCATTACCATTTCTGTTTACGTTAGCGTTTGAGCTTGTGCTTACGTTACTGGCTGTATACACTGTTTTTCATTTAGCGTTAACACTTGCATCCATGCATGTCTGTGATATTTGCAATACTTGCTCTACTATGGTACTTCTGTGCATTTACCAATTTTCATTTGACAACTGCATATGTTTTGCAGAATAAGCGCCAAAATTAACATTTCACCACTCATGCAAAGTCTTACACTCATGCTGCTCTGCAACTGTTGAAGAGATTTGGATAAGATTTGGTATGCATGGGTGGAAAGGTACATCTATTTATTTACCAATTTATATTTCACTGGTACATACGTTTTTGTGTAGTGCAGTGCAAAACATTCTGTTTTGCTATTTTTCTGCACTGTCTTGCACAATGCATAACACAACCACTGTGTGGTTAACTGGTCTGACACTTGGGCTTAGAATGCCCATTCTTCAAGTAACATGCCAGTTTTGGTGTGGTAAAAAATGTTGTTCCGTTCCAGAGTTATAAGCAATTTGAAGTTGCCCCCTTAGCAGTCAAGAAATTTCTCTGTCACGAAGTTCTGCCATTTTACCCCATTTTCATCATCTGCCATCTTGTGGAAAACTTCTTAAAGGTGCAGAAACTTAACAATTGAATATCTCTGGAATGGTTTGGTCTTTTTACATGAAATTTGGAGGTGTTGAGTGGATGTCCTGGAGATGTGAATTACAATATGTTGTTTACATGTTGAAATGATTTCTGCGGAGATACTGCGTGACACACTTATCGTTTTGCATAGCGTTATGCATGGTACTAGTGGCTTGAAATTTATAGCATAGGTAGCCCTAGTGGTACGGAGGTGCCTTACAGTGGTTTGGTTCACATTAACCTTTGTGCCATTATCTCAGAAATGAGGCGAGATACAGACTTTTCACTACTGTTGACTCACATCACCTTTGTGCAGCTATCTCGGAAATGAAGCAAGATACAAACTTTTCGGTACTGTTGCCTCAGATCACCTTTGTACCGTTATCTCGAAAATGAAGTGAGATTCAGGTTTTTGCTACAGTTGGATCACATCACCTTTGTGCCTTTATCTTGGAAACAGGCGAGAAACAGACTTTTCGCTACTGTTGCCTTACATCAGCTTGCTGTTACCATTTCTGTTGCGTTACCGTTGGTGTTTACCTTTGCATTTCCCTCATCGTTGCATTAGCGTTTGCATTTCTGCTTCCATTTCCATTACCCTTTCTGTTTCTATTTATGTTTCATCCTTTTACTATGACTGTTAGCATTTGCGGTTACATTTGCTGTTATCATTAACATTGCCTTTCGCATTTTCATTTGTGTCATCGTTACCATTACCATTTGCGTTTGTGATACCATTTGCATTTGCATTTCTGTTTGCATTACCATAATAGTCAGAACTTTCATTTGTTTTCATGTTTCTGTTGCTGTTACACTTACCATTAGCATTTGCGTTTCACTCACCTTACTGTTACTGTTAGCATTAGCGTTACTGTTAGAGTTATTACACAGACATGGGGCCTCATGCTCCCACCATCACAGTCCATTCACCATTTATATTGTACATTCTCAAAAGAAAGAAATTCATGTCAAAAAAATCAGTTTAATGCATCAGTTAGGGTTGTTCCACAGCAACAAAAGCAAGGAAATTTGGTGTTAGGGTTGCCAACCCTTGCACCCCATAGCCACCTGCCTGCCAACAGGCATTGGGGTGTGTTAGGGTCATTGGTACTAACTCTCACCCCATTCTCTATACTGCACCACCTCAGCTTATTTACACATGGAATGGGGTGAGAATTACGGCCAACAATCCCAACACACCCTGATGCCTGTTGGTGGGGTGGGGGTGGGGTGGGGTGAAAGGGTTGGCTACCTAACACTGAACTTCCACAATTTTGTCATTGTGGAACAACCCTAACTGATGCATTAAACAGAGATTTTTTCCATAAAAAAAAAAATATATATATATATATATATATATATACATATATATATATATATATATACATACACCTGCTGACACTGTTCATATGATGTGCTATTGTCTACTATGTACTATAATTTATATGTACTGTAATTTGTTTTCTGTAATTTGCTCTGTACCCTCCTGGGTCATGCCTGAAAATAGTTATTGCTATGGCTAGTTGCACCTACCCGGTAAACAAAAACTAAATAAAAAATAAATATATTTTATGGTAGCATGGTAGTGCTACCATAGTTAGGATGAGTAGCACTTTTAGGTTGAAGGGAAATTTTGCACCTTAATAACTTTTCCACTGAAATTTGGTATGCACAGTTAGGCATGGTAGCTCTTGGGATATATGCCAACCTTGGTACCAGTTGGATATACAGCTGGAGTATTAGCAACAATCAAATGCGCAATTATGCTTTGTTGTACATTCTTTGCTCATGCCTACAGGTTCCACGGTTTTGGCGATCGGTCGAAAACTTCATGGAATGTGCGGTCGGCTTCCCGATGTCCTTTTGAAGATTTGTCAAAAATATTGAAAGGTTGAAAAGTTATTCAAAAAGCTATTTCGTTTTATAAGTCAAGGGAAAAGTTAACAAAAGTTCAACACTTTCGCAAATGCACTTTTTAGTGTCATAGTGGCCATAGTAGTGTCGCCAAATCCTTTTGTTTTTAGTTACTGATCAGAAAATGCTTGGCATTTAAAACTGGGGCCCTCTAGGAACACAATTCTTTTGTGTTCACCTAGTCGGACCCTCAGAATGCTAGTCATGTCTTTATTTTGGGGTTAAACACCCCAGAAATATATTTTCACATTTCTGGAAAAAGTAGTGTCACAAAGTAGTGTCGCACCTGCAACACTTTTGCAAAATTTTGTAATGAGCTTTGCGCCAATTTGCGACACTACTTTTCAGACTATGGCCCAAAATGACAGGAGTTCTTTGCCACCCTGCTGCAAAAGCGGTTTGGTCTTTAAGCTGAAATTTGGGGAGAAGGCAGCCAACATCTCTCAGATGTGCCTTTTGGTAACAAAATATGGCATGGATGCCAAGTTACAGTACTCGAAGTTGAAATTTTTCCCATAGACTAACATGGTGGCATTTTCAGAGCATTCAGGGACCGTATCTCAGAAACAGAGCGAGATCATGAATTTATGTCGCAACAATATGTAGCCCTATGGTTACGCATTCAGCAAAAACCTAGCCAGGAAACTCATGAATCATGTGAAATTAATTTTTTTTTATGTCACACGGTTCCTGAGATATAAGCAATTTAGTATTTCAGCAGCTCATTTTCTGCTATGAGGCCTATCATCATGCATACATTCTTTGTACACATTGTGTTTCTCTATGCAGCTGTTGGGCAAAAACAGGGTGTGCACTTCTGTTACTGTAACAGTTGCATTTCCTTGCGTTTCCATACCGTTTGTGTTACCATTCCCGTATGCGCCTCCGTGTGCGTTACCCTCTGCGTTCTCATTTGTACTTGCAGTTGCGTTACTGTTATCATTTGCATTTCCACTACTTTTTGGTTTGCATTTGGTTTGTGTTTCCTGCACCCCTTCTGTTTTAGTTTGCATTTCTCTTTTGGTTTGCGTCTTCGTTGCTGTTACTGTTACCATTTGCATTTCCAATTGCGTTACTGTGCCTGTGCACATTATGGTTTGTGTTTCCGTATGTGCTTCCATTTGCTTTTGCATTTCTGTTTCCTTTGGCATTATTGTTGCTGTTACCATTACAATTTGCGTTTACAACTGTTGTAGCTGTGACCATGCGTATACGGTTTGTGTTTCTGTCTGGCGCTTCCATTCCGTTTCGTTTCTGTTTCCTTTGGTGTTATTGATCATATTAACTTTACCATTTGTGTTTATTTGGTATCATGACTGTGCACTTCGGTTTGTGTTTCCGTGTCCGCTTGTGTGCGCATTTCCATTTTGGTTCCCTTTGGTGTTATTTATGCTGTTCACATCACTATTTGCATTTCAGTTGCTGTACAATGACTGTGCATGTCACTGTTTGTATTTCCTTACATGGTTGCATCTCCCTTTTGCCTCACTGTTCAGTTTGGCACCACTTTGCTTAAGCGTTTCTATTAATGTTTGCTTTACCATTTATGTTTCTGTCACCATGTGTGCAACCGTTAGCACTTGTGCTTCCCTTGCATAACGTTACTATGTCAGAAAGCTTCACATGGTGGGAGAGAGACACACTCCCACCTCCACATTCCCTCACTACTTCTACTTCACATTCTCAAAGAAAGGAAAATAGAGGCAAAAACTCTGTTTAATGCATCAGTTGTTCCACAGCGACAAAACTGAGGAAATTTGATGTTAGGGTTGAAACACCCCTTGCACTCACCCTACCCCCCAGCTGGCATTAGGGTGTGTGTTTGAGTCATCGGTCCTAACTCTCACCCCATTTCCTATAGTTCACCACCTCAGCTTCTTTACACATGTGATGGGGTGAGAGTTAGGGGCCGATGACCCAGCACACACCCCAATGTTGGCTTTGGGAGCAGGGTGAGGGTGGATGCAAGGGGGTTTCAACCTAACATCCAATTTCCTTGCTTTTGTCACTGTGGAACAACCCTAACTGATGCATTAAATGGAGTTTTAGCCTCTAAAATATATATATGTGTATATATATATATATATATATATATATATATATATATATATATATATATATATACACACACACACACACACATATAGATACAGTAATAAAACTCTATTGCATTTTCAAACCACATAAAAACAGAAACTCATGCAATACCTAACAAATGCTTAACTACAATTCCATAAGATTAAAAGCCATACAGACTTTGCAGGCACAAAAATCCATTTGATACCTACTTCAGATTCATATTTATGGCTGCATAGAGATAGTTATGCTGACATAGTGACATTACATTGAAGGGCGGGCTTTGGTAAACATAGAAACATAGAAATTGACAGCAGATAATGACTGCTTGGCTCACCTGCCTAATTTTCCTATCTAATGCAATACCGCAGATCCTACTTGATCTCTGGTTTTCACTTTCTCTTTCCTAATGCTTCAGTTCTTTTGTGCCTTTCCATGCATTCTTGAATTCCCCTTATCATTTTGCCCCACCCACCTCCACTGAGAGGCTATTCCATGTATCCAGCACTCTTTCTGTGAAAAAATACTTCCTCACATTACCCCTGAGTCTACCTCCTCCAGCCTCATATCAATATCTGACCCCTTGTTATAGAATATCTTTTTTCTGAAGGATGCTACCCAGTTGTACCTTATTTATGCCCTTGAGGTATTTGAAGGTCTCTATCATATCCCCAATAACTTAGGGAATACATATTCTGGTCCTGTAGTCTCTCCTTATATGACTTTTTGTGCAGACCCTGCACCATTTTTTTGTCCTTCTCTGAACTTCCTCTACTCTAGCTGTGTCCTTCAGGAGATGCAGCCTCCAAAACTGGACACAGTACTCCAGAAAGGGTCTCACCAATGATTTTTACAGTGGTATCTCTGCCTCCCTTTTCTGCAGGTGATACCTCTCCCTATACACTCAGCATCCACTGACTTTCCCAAAAACCTTTTTACAATGCTTGGACACCTTTAGGTCATCAGGTATGATTACCCCCAGGGCTGTTTCCTGTTAGGTGATCATCAGTACCTCCCCTATCATGTACTCCTCCCTGGGTTTCTGTGCCCCAAATGCATGATTTTACTCTTCTTTGGATTGAATATTAGCTGCCATACTCTTGACCACTCCTCAAGCTGGCACATCCCTCCCCACCCCTGAGTGTCAAGCCTGTTGCAGATCTTAGTGTCATCTGCAAAATGACATACCTTCCTTTCAGCCCCTCTGCAATGTTGCTTATGAAGATATTAAAAGACTGGCCCAAAGCAGATTTTCTGGCACCCTGCTGGTCACTTTCATCTCCTCAGAATGACCTCTGTTTACCACCACCCTCTCTGTTACATCCCTTAACTGATTTCTGACCCAGTTTGCCACCTTGGGACCCACTCCAGGCCTGCCCAGCTTGTTTACAAGCCTCCTTTGTGGAACATTGTCAAAGGCTAGCTGAAATCCAGGTGGGCCACATCCACCGCCCGCCTTGTTCTAATTCCCTGCTCACCTGGTCAAACAAAACAGATTTGTTTGACGTGACCATCCACTGTGAATCCATGCTGCCTAGGATCCTATAATCTGCTGGATTCAAGATATGTACAATCATTTCCTTTAGCAGTGATTGCATTAGTTTTCCTACCACTGAGGTCAGGCTGGCGGGCTTGTAATTGCCAGCCTTCTCCCTGCTCCCACTTTGGAGGAGAGAAACCACATCTGCCATGATCCAGTCCTCTGGAACCACTCCTGTTTCCAGTGATTTCTTCAACAGGGCTGTCAGTGGTACTGTGAAAATTTCTGTAAGCTCCTTTAATATTCTTGGATGTATCACATCCTGCTCCAATGCTTGTCCACTCTCAGTTTTGTGAGTTCCTATAGGACTTTCTCCCCATACATGGACTGCTGTCCACTACCCTTCCATTGATACACCTGTCAGGTCCCACCTTCCCTTCTGTGAATACTGAACAAACATTTTGTTCAGGTTAGCTGCTTTCTCAGGTCCCCTTCAAACAGTTTCCTCCTTCCCTTTCAGCCTGACTATCCCACCCCAGGTCTTTCTTCATTGACTAATATACCTGAAGAATGTCTTGTCCCCTTTCATTACTGCCTGGGCTACTTTTCCTCTGTTTGTGTCTTTGCACTCTGACTGCTTTCCTGCCTCCCTCTGTTATCTGGTACACATCCCTGTCCTCCTCCCTCTTGTTTCCTTGTACCTCCTAAATGCCAGCCTTTTCACTCTTACCTTTCTGGCTACTTCTTTTGAGAACCATTGTGTTTTTTTTCCTCTTACTTTTGTTTAATTGTCTAGCACAATGTTTTATGTCCTTTATGGTTCCTTTTGGATTTGCCACTGTTCCTCTACATCCCCCAACCCACCAGGGCTTTCAGAGACAGTTCCCCATCTTTGCAAATTTGGCCATTCTGAGGTTCAGAACCCTTGATTTCATTTGGTTTGACTATGCCACTGATCTCACATTGAACCCCACCATATGGTGATCCCTGGACCCAGGTGGCTACCACCATGACTTCTGTAACTCTGTCCCCATTGGTGAGTACTAGATCCAGTATCACTCCCTCCTGGTAGCATGTGACTGTGAATGAAGGGGTCTGGCAGCCTGTGACTGTTAATACAGCACAACAGTGTCCTTCCAGCACATCTGTCTGTGTCCAGTTCCTTCCCCGATACACTGTTTTCTTGCTCCTGACACCACTGCATTTGTTCTTCCTCCTTCCTCTGACACACCATTTTCTTGCTCCCAACCCTGCTGTATTTGTTCCTTCAGCCTACAGCAAAATCTACAAACTCCACAATGCACTATGAATGGTGCACTGTGCTGATGGTATTTATGCCAATTAGTGTTTTACATGCAGACACTGCTGGATTGAAGCCTAAGTGCATGGGCATGCACCTCCCCATTTGATGAGCCTACTGGCACTAAAGATGAAACAAGTGAAGCAGACTCAGCCAGCTAGTGGCCGTAAGGCACCCTCTGTTTCACCTGCTGTTGTTCCAAAGGCTTCAGTTCACACTGTTGGGGGCAGGTAAGGGACAAGAAGCAGCAGAAGAGTGGTCAATCAGGTCCACAGTCTGTGTGACTGGTTCCTTCAGTCGGGGGTATACCTAAGCAGTGGCACATTAGAGCACAGCTGTTGGCTTAGCATCAATGAAGGAAGAAGAGTTCAGGTTGAAGCAAGCAAGGTCAGAGGTTTCACATTCTGGCAAGCTTAACATCAAAGTTAAACAACCTGGTTAAACAACTGAAAAAACCCATCGAAGTTTACATACAGCTCACAGCTGCAGGAAGACAGCTCAGAGGCAGGGATAGACAGACACAGGAACTTGAATCACTAGATTAGTATTGTTGAACTTAAGAGCAGGCAGACCAAGAAACCTACTGTTTGTTTTGCTTTGAAGCAGTATTGGTAGTGAATCAGCATGGTCACATTCTTGAATCCTACTTAGACTCTGTGATTTCAAGGTAAGGTTTGAATCAAAGCTGCATACTATCTTGAGGGTGGTGCAGTTGTCAAGCTTCTTCTTTTGCTGCAGGGTAGGAAATATGTGGTGCCATATTTGAGGTGGGTCACAGATTTTATATGCTGTTTCAGATTACAATCCCAGTACATGTCATCCGTATATGTCTCTCCAGTGGTGTGGGTCACAGACAGATATGCTAGAAGGACACAGCTGTGCTGTAGCAGTAAATCTGTGGCATGTTTCAAAGACACAGTTCCAAATGAATCATAAATCTTTGTCCTCTGAACTTTCCAAACAAGCAGAGACTGTTTTGCTTTCAAGTTTCACAGATGGTTAAGTAGTTTTCCTTTTGGTTGTGTGCTGATCTGTAACCAAGTCCAGAAATACCTGGATTCATTATAACTGAATCATATGGAAGCAACTGCAAAAATAACAGAAGTAAGGCTGTAATCACAGAGCTCTGAGTCTATCGAATACCTACTTTTTCACATTCATCTGGATCAGGTTCCTTTTCTGATGTTATGCTGTGCAATTATTTAATTCATATTATTTCTGCATTAGCCCCAACTAAATAATATTGATGCAACTGTGTAGTTGCTGTACACTAACATGGTCTGAACACAGAGTTCAGTTTTTGCAGCGGTTTTCCCAATAATAATTTTTTGTCATTTGACTGGCTCCATTTTTTTTTAAATTATGTTGAACCCTTTAGTGGGTCTGATGAGCATCACTAAAGGAAAACAATTCTTCTGATTGGCCTTTGAGTCTGTCATTTGCATAGAAATGGGTGCTGGGAAGGAGGCTGAACCTTTGTGTCAGGTGTTTGGGTTGAAACTCTTGGTGAGCAAATCTGTAGCCCATATTTAACTGTGACTTTTTCTCTGATGGAAAATCACAGGGCTCCTCAAGGAACATATTACTCTTACTCCACTCCTGCTTAGTGCTTCTTCCTGTCTGCCCCTACTGCTGTTGGCAGTGAAAGACTGAGGTGGTAGCAGGATATTGAAAGATGCCACAGATAGAAAAGTGGTTGATGTTTAGCAAATGTAGCATGTGCTTCAAATGACTTCAATACTATTGCAGTAGCAGCTGTTGTGGCTCTGACCACAGTTTGTTTTAACTGCTGTCTCTTTAGACATAAGAATAATGTCTAAACATGCCAACCAAGATGAGACAAGAGCTTATAGCTGGAGGCAAACATGCTAGTTTGTTATCGAGATTAGTTTTGTTCTTGAACTTTTGCCTTTGTTCTTGAACTTTTGCTATCCCAGACAGTTGATCTAAGATGACCAGACCACCCTATGAGGCTAATAATTCCCTAAAAGGGAGTCATCTGGATTTAATTTTATCCTTACAGAACCAGAGTTGAGCTGTTATGAGCTCTATTGAGTATGTATACTTACAATCTTGAATTAACTTATCTTTGGATTCTTTTTTGTGTTATGGCTTTTGCGCTGTTCTAAAAAATATTAAAAGGTACTTGCTATCATATGCCCTTACTTTCAAGGTTGAACACATGTGAACAGATGTTTTAATTGTATCAGGTGCAATGTCTAGTAATCTATCTATTGCTTAGAATATTTCCCCAAAAAACAATATTTTAGGGCAGCTCCAGAGATTAAGCTCATGGTGATCTTGAATACCACAATACCTCCAGCAGTTTTCTGAATGTTTGTTTCCATAGTGCTGCATAATCACTGAAGTTACAAAAATAGCCCATGTTTGCACCAAGTATTTGATGCTGTAGCTTTAGCAGATTTATGCCAGCAATTCCCAAAGTCCTCTTCCATGAGCCAAGATTTGCTGACTTTTCCCAATTAATTTAAATACAAATAGGTAGGTCTAAATTTAGGATGGTGAGAACCTGATATACAGTGGAGCCAGCCACAATGCAACAAAAGTAACTTGAAGTAAATGACATGTCACAAAGTACTGAATGAAAAAGAGCTTTATTGCCTTTGAATTACATTGTGCCCTGCAGTGTTCTGTAGCATTTTTGTTATACTGCAGTATTACTGATATTGTAGCCTGGCTGGTACTGCTTTATATGATACAAATGTCTGGGTGTGATACACTTAGTGCATCATAAAACACCCACTGTACAAGGTCTGAAGGTTTTTCCAATTGTAGCTTCTGTGGTTCTGAATTCAGATAACTTTTCAACTGCGTATAGCGATAGAAGTTTCTCAGAAGCAAAACAAACTCATCCCTCAGTTGTACCTCTCCACAATTTCTATGCCATTCTGGCAAAGTGTGGTTCCTCTTTGAGGCACCCACAGTGGAGACCAAGGAGGATGCTGGGAAACTCCAGAGGAGACCCACAGAAGGGTGGCATGGGACCCCACAGGAGAAGAAACAACTCCTGGTGGGGACTCCATTGTTAGGAAGGTAAAACTGGGGAGGAAAGGGAGATGGAGGTAAGGTGTCTGCCTGGTGCCATGGCTTGGAGGGACAGGAGCAAATCCTCAGGATCGCCAGAGTAGCTGCACAGGGAGGATCTAGATGTCATTGTCCACCTAGGGACAAATGACCTGGCTAAGAAAGGATCAGAGCAGTGCAGGAAGAGTTTGTAGAGTCGGGAGGGGCCTTAGATAGGTAGCATGCATGGTAACCTTCTCGGAGGTGCTGCCTGTCTATGGTGTAGGTGAGGTTGGGGTGCTCTGCACCATGGGATTCAATCAGTGGTTGAAAAACTGGTGCAGAGCTCAGGGATTTGGCTTTATTTGGGACTGGGGCTCCACCTGGAGTGATGCAGGCTATACTGGCATGATGGGCTGCATCTGTCCATGAGGGGAACCAGGCTCCTGGGTGATAGGTTTAAATGCTTCATTGGCAAGCATTTAAACTAGCCAAGAAGTGGAGGCACTGGAAAGGAACAGGAAATCCTAGCCCCTAAAAAGTCAGGGTAGTAAGTGAGGTAAACACCAAGATAGAGATGTTGATAGGGAGAAGGGCAGGGGTAAATGGAGAAAGTGCAGCAGCAATAAGGACAGGGATGGGTAAAAGGAGTAAGGCCATCAGGAAATGGAGGGTAATGAGTAACAATGCCAGTAGTCTGGGCAGCAAAGCTCCCTGAACTGGTGGCCTTAATGGAAATAGATACCTGGATACCGTAGCAGTCACAGAAACATGGTACACAGAGAACCATGACTGGGATGTTAACATACCAAGGTACATAACCTACAGGAGAGACAGGGAGGGAGAAGAGGGAGAGGAGTAGCTCTCATGTAAAGGAAGAGATAAAAGCAACTGAACAAAAGTGTAAACAGGGAGGAGAGGAGGCACTGTGGGTCACCTTAGAGACTGGAAATGGCACCACAGTCTGCACAGGGGTTGTATACAGACCCCATGTCAGGGAGGAATGGACAAGGATATAATAAAGGCATTCTTAAGATGGCAGAGAAAGGGAGATAATGTTGATGGGAGACCTGAATATGCCAAATATTAACTGGAGCACATTTGCTGCAGCCACATTCAAGGGCAGGGCCATTCTCGATGCCCGACAGGTGGCATGCCTCAGACAGCTAATTTCAGAATCCACTCATGAGAGAGCAATCTTAGACCTCATACTCTCAAATGGGGACAGTGAGAGGATCTCAGATCTAGAAGTGGGTTGCCATCTGGGAACAAGTGACCATCAAACAGTGCGGTTCACGATAAACTCAGCTACAAGTCAAGCCACCCAAAAGTGAGGGTATTGGACTTCAGGAGGGCTGACTTTGGCAAGAAGGGAGGGTGCCTTAGAAAAGCACTAGCAAACAGGCTAGAAGGAGAGGTGGAGCAACAATGGAGAAACATCAAAACTGCCATCACAGAGTCACCAAGTCTTTGTGTAAAGCAAATAAACAAATCAAAATGAAAGAAAAAGCCACTATGGTTCTCAAAAGAGGTGGTGGGGAAAGTCAGAGAGAAAAAGATAGCATTCAGGAAGTATAAGGAAACACAGCAGGAGCAGGACAGACAGCTGTACGAGTTAAGGCAGAAGGAAGCAGGGAGGGAAGTCAGAATAGCAAAGGCCCAAACTAAGGAAAAGATAGTCAACTCTGTTAAGAAGGGGATAAAACCTTTATAGGTACATCAGGGTGTAGAAAGACAAAGGAGGGATAGTGAGGCTGAATAGAATGGACAGTAGGTGGGCAGAGAGGACAGTGAAAAGCAAGGATACTGAATGAATATTTCTGCTCAGTATTCACAAAAGGAGGATGGGGAGGTGTCTAATCCAATTAACAGATGAACTCTTGATGGGAGGGTTGATCCCAGTCCTTTCACAGAAGAAAGGGTTCAGAAAGAACTCCTAAAACTGAAGGTGGAGAAAGCAATGGGGCCTGATGGAATTCACCCAGAATTCTAAAAGAATTAGAGGAGAACAGTGAAACCACTGACTACCCTTTTCAGAAAATCATGGGAGGATGGTGTGGTACCTGAGGACTGGAGGAAGGTGGATGTGATTCCTTCACAAAGTGGGACCAAAACAGAGGCAGGAAACTACAGACCTGTCAGTTTGACCTCTGTGGTAGGGAAAGTGATGGAATCACTTCTGAAGGAAAGAATTGTTGAGTACCTAGAGGCCAGTGGGGCACAGGTCCCAAGGCAGCATGGGTTCATAGTGGAAGGTCATGTCAGATGAATCTAATTGATTTCTTTGTCTGGGTGACCAAAGTAGTAGATAGGGAGAGCTGTGGACATGGCCTACCTAGACTTTAGCAAGGCATTTGACAAAGTCCCACACAAAGATTAATTGTCAAATTAACCAGCCTGGGATTGGGTCCCAGGGTGGTAGCCTGAAGTAAAACATTGGCTGGACAACAGGACACAGAAGGTAATTGTAAATGGAGTCACTCTGAAGAAAGAGGGATTACTAGCGGGGGTACACGAGGTTCAGTATTGAGTCCAGTCCTTTTTAATGTCTTTATAAGTGACATTGCAGAGGGACTGGAAGGAAAGAAGTATGCCTCTTTGCAGATAACACAAAATTCTGCAACACGGTTGATACACAAGGAGGCGTGGAAAGGATGAGAAGGGACTTGGCAAGGTTGGGGAATGGTCAGAAGTATGGCAGCTTGGATTCAATGCAAGAAGAACAAAATAATTCACCTGGAAACAAAACCCAGGGGAAGATTACACAATGGGAGGGGGTAGTAACAAAACAAAATGGAAAGGGACCTGTGGTAATCATATCAGAAGACCTTAAGGTTAGCGAGCAATGTGAGAAGGCAATAAGGAGGGTGGGGGTATACTGGGATGTATGGGAAAGGCATCACCATCAGAAAACAGGAAGTTGTTATCCCTCTGTACAGACAGTTGGTGAGACTCCATCTGAGTACTGCGTCCAGTTCAGGAGACCCCATCTCTGTAAGGACATGGACAGGATAGAGGCAGTCAGAGGAGGGCAACTAAAATGGTGCAGGGTCTGCAAGAAAGCCATACGAGAAGAGACTAAAGGAGCTTAATATGTATACCCTTGAGGAAAGGAGGTAGAGGGGGACATGATAGAAACTTTTAAGTACCTCAGTGGAATCAACAAAGTCCAAGAGGGTAGCATCTTTTAGAAAAAGAGATGTGCAAGAACAAGGGGACACAATTTAAAGATGGGGGCAGTTCAAGGCAATGTGAGGAAGTATTTTTCAGAGAGAGAGGTGGTGGACGCATGGAACAGCCTTCCTGAGGAGGTTGTGGGGTCTAAAACTGTGGCAGAATTGAAGAATACATGGGACAGACATAAGGCAATTCTTGTGGGGGTTAAGAAGAAGTAGGATGTTGGTAGAATCTGCAGCTTATCCTGTAGGTAGGAAATGGTCAGACTAGGTGGCCAAGTGGTCCTTATCTGCTGTCAAAGTCTATGTTTCCATGTTTCTATAAATCCAAGCAAAGGATTTAATTTAGTCCAGCTCCCTGACTTGGCCAATTTTCCCTAGTCCAGATCTTTAGCATCATTAAAATGGGACAGGGTCTAATATAGCATCGTGTTTAGGTTCACTGAACTGCAAGCCTGGTGAACTGGATTTGGTGCACAGCCACCACTTGCATACTGCGTGACCATAAGCAAGTCACATAGTATTGCTGTGCTCCAAGGACACACCTGGAAACATGTCTTGGCTTGAGTGCGTCTTTCCTGGCCAAGCTGTAAAACCATAGTTTTATACAGTGGCACATTCAGAAAGGGTCATGCTGTTTACTCCATCATTTCCCTGCACCTGATGGATAGCCTTTATTCAAGTTTTAGCTATAACAGTTGCCCAGGGATTTATTATTTTATTAATTTGATTTGGGTCAATCAGGTTAAGAGAAGTTTACCCATTTGTACCTACAACTGTTAGCGCTCTCCAGAGCAACCCAGATTGGAATTCCATGATCTTCAAATGTGGCACTAAATGCTGGAGTTACAGGCCATAAACAAGTTCTTGAGGTCTGGAACCCTTCTTGCTCCTTAGCCTTGCTCAAAGATTGACAAGTTCCATTTCAATCTGGGACATCTTCTCTGAGCAAACCATGAGAATAGAGTTTGTATTTCCTTCTATCGATTCTGGGGTATCTCAACTGGATAACAGAAGGAGAAATAAAAAATGGGACTTTCTTTCATCCTCAGGATTTCTACCCATCGTGGGATGAAAAGTGATAGGCTTTGCCATCTGGTAAGGACAGAATGCACTTTAGCTATAAATTTTCATGATTTAATGTATAACATTTTTTATTATTTGAACTTCTTGAGGCCTTTTGATCAGAAAAATAGTCCTTATTTCATCATTAAAACCGGTTTGTTGGCAGGAATTTCAGTTTATCCATATAAGTTTAAAAATCTGATGCCTTGTCAAAGTTGTTGAGTATTTGCATAAATATGGGAGCTTTGCATGGGTTACTCTAAAACAGTAAGTTATTCATGACATATAGGGACACCTTTATCTCTTCCAGCTCTATAATCATTCTTGTAAGATCTGGTATCACACAAATGGCCACCACCAGGGCTTTTAATGAGAAAGCAAAGAGTAGGGGTGAAGGTGGACACACTGGTTGGGTATTCTGTTGTATTGGGAATGCTGCCAGTGAGTGTCATTTGCTTTAATTGTGGCAGTGGGTCACAGATAAAGTGTATAAATCCACTCAGAAAACCTTTATAGGTTTACTGAACAAAAGGTGGTTGCAAAAATTCCAATCAAGGCAATCATATGCCTTTTAGGCATCAATTGCAATAACCAACTTTTATTTAGATCTACCTTTTCTTCCAGACATCCTAATCTTCAATATGCACCATATGCTAACCTTAATATGGTATACTAGGATAAAACTAGATTGATCTGGAAATACTATGTGCATGATATCTAATTTTAACCAGTGTGCCAGTACCTTTGGGAATATTTTGTAGTTTAGGAGTGAGATTGGGTGGTATGCACTTCAAAGGTGTTGTCCTTCTTTGGCTTTAGAAGGACTCAAATTACTGCCTCCTGCCAAACATTTAGTACCTCCTCCTCAGGGATATGATTAAGATGTATGCTCATTAAGGAAACTAACTCCTGATAAATTATTCAAAACAACTCTGCTATATATCCATCAACCTGAGTGATTTGTTATCACCTGATAGTTTTAATGACCTCCTGTACCTGTTCTGCTGTCCTTGGTATTTCTACCAGTTCTTTCCACTCTTGCAGCAGTAAGACAAGTGCACTTTTCCATTCTGTTCATGTCCCTTTCTACACTGACACCTGGGCACCCTCACTGCAGCCTATCTCAGCTTCTTCTTCAGGCCAACTTTGTGCCCTGGAAAGCCCCAGGCATGGTTGAGGATAGAGGCCATCCCTTGATAGAATGCGTGTGGACCTTAGGAGAGCTGGGTCAAGGTTGATGGTCCCAATATACCAAAGCTACTTGCCCCGGTGCTAGGACCCATTTTTCATTTTCTCCCCATCCGTTCCAAAGACAGTGCTTGGGATGATACTATGATGTGTGCATGATGAGCATTTCAACCATGTCGGCATCTGCCACTGCCTCATCCCATGTGTTTGTTAGTCCAGCTGCACTGACACCTTTGGTCACCCAGTTGGCAGTGATGCGGTAGAGAATGCAATCCTCCCTTCCTGAGAAGGATAGCCTCTGGGATGCTTTATCCTCTTCCTCCAAGTGGGTCCTCCATGACTTAAGATCACTCCTGGTTCCATGTCACTGGCATCATGGTGGTAACCCTAAAAATCATATGTCACTCAAATTAACTTTCATTCTACCAACAACATATTTCAACTTAGAATCTTCCTTTGTGTTGAACTCAAAAGTAGATTGTTGTAATCTCTTGCATTTTCAAATAAATATTTTATCTGTCAGAAGGCAGGAATTTCCCTTCAAAGAGTTTTTTTCACTGTTGACCAAATTAAGTTTAAGATTCACATAAGCATGATCGGAGATTTTTAGGGATACTATTTCACAATGGGGTACCATATGTACAGTATCTGGGATTGAGGTATGCATAAGCACTCAGTTCTGTAATAACTGATGAGAGATGCCTTCCCTCAAGACAAATCCTGGGCCTGAGGATATAGAGCTCTCAATGCATTTTGCAGTCTGCTGTCCTCTCTTTGTTTCCTCAGAACATAGGAAACTTCCTTGGGGACCTAACTTGTTTGCTGCTTTATCTACCATCAGCTCTTCCACTGCATTCCAGCCCCCCAAACACAATTAGCCATCTGGTAGATCTGCCAGTTTCCAAAACAGGTTCTGAAATAATTTATTTTATTTAAAATATGGTAATCCGAAAGACACACTGCACCAAGGCTTGTTTCCAGGTGCAACCTGAGGGCACATACATGGATGGAGAATGCAACAATAATGAGGTCATGGCTGGGTGGCTTTGTTTACATAACTATGTGGAGGATTCTATACCCAAATTATAATGTGACCAGGACCATGCAACCCTCTTCCTTGGCAAACCAAGTATTTCCTTATGCATAATGATCACCCCAGCCTTTTTATTCTTAGATGACAGGCTGCTCTCACTAAGCAAATCCAGAATTAGCAGCTCAACCTATACTTTCACAAACTTTAAATTGCTTTTCTTATTGGGCACTACCGGTTGTGGTATATAATGAAAAACAAGAGACACAGTACACGCCTTTCCCCACAATTGTCAAATCATTAAATTACAACAATGTGCTTTCTGCCCTAAGTGACTATTCACTTATTTCATCCCAGAGGGAGATGGGGTCTCTTAATTTTTCAGATCACCTTTGGTGGGAAAGTAGGCTTAGTCACCAGTTTGTAAATGGACTTCCCAGGCTGAGGCCCTATTCTAAAATGCTTTGCTAGAGTTGGATTCCTTTTAAAATATGGTACACTGCCTTATTGGCTCACTTTAAATAAGGTGCAGTTCCTCAGCCAGTGTACAGGTGATTGGCTAATGGAGACAAACATAGATCTCCCAAATGCAAAAATTCAAAATTAGGTGCTCAACCCATGCACTTTCAAAAACTATAAATTTCTTTTCTCATTAGGGTGCTACCAGTTATGGCATATATAAGATAAAACAAGAGAGATAATGCACCCCCCACACTGCTATCATTGAGACCACCAACGCATGTCTTAAGTTCATGTGTCTCCTGAAAACAGGTGGGTCTCCTGCAGGAAACTCATATCACAGATTGATCTACCCAATTCTTCTTAATACTTTTGACCACTGAAGAAATTGCTTTTATGTTATGGGAAATTATGTTCATACTACCCATCCCTACCCTTATAGTATGTTTGGGCTTATTTAGCTGCATATGTATAAGCTTTTACATTTTGCCATCTTTTTCACCTTTTAATCTTGGGCTCCAATGGTCATAAGTCTCTGCCTATTGACCAGAGATTTAACAGAATTGGGTTTGCCACCTTATCGATCGGAAAAACTGTACCCATCAGAGAAACAATGTGAACCAATTCACTGTAAATACAACACTATGATTCCCTGAAAACTGTCTAAAATGACAGAAAACCATAAATCTAACAAGAAACATCTCTTGGATTGCACAAGCCAGAAACAAGGCATGCGTTGTCTGTTAGGACTATCTGTATTTGTTGTACCTCCATGAAATGTAATTTAATTTGCTTGAAATTTTATTTGCCTGTTCTTGCAGCACCTGTTTAATGGTAACCCTTTTCTCATTGCTTACACTTTCCATTATTGTCAATAGTCTCATTGCCTGTATCATGCTTTATTGTAAATCCTTTGCACTGCTTGCAATCCATGTTCTTGTAATCTCCTGGTCACACCTTAAAATAGGCATTCCTTGTCTAGTGTGCCTACTCAGTAAACAAAAGCTAATAAATAAATAGTGGAGTTGTAAACAGTACTTCTGTCAGGTAACTGCCCAATCCCCTGCGAGGACCATCGACCAGATTTCGATCAGCCTAGTAATGAGACTTCAGTACATTTTATGTGCATGGCTGACCATGGTCTCCTTCTCCTGCACTCTCTCTCACAACAGATGTTATGACTACAATTTTTAAAAATTCAGAAATAATTGACAGCGTTTTTACTTTAAAAGAAGCTACTGACCAGTCTGAATGTAAATGCAGCTGCCACCAAACCATTTAGGCACCTTCTTATCCATTTGAAATTCCAGGCTATTCACTCATTCTGCACATCCCCTCATATTATAAATTCTCACCAAATGGGTTGGATGGCATTTTATAGTTAAATATCATGTTGATTGCCCCTAAGCTAAATAATGTAAAATACTTTTCCAAGCTAGATTTGAAACATTTGTGAATAAAAAAAACTAAAATGAAAAAGGGATCCATTATGCCTAACAAGGAACAATGAGCCCTACAGTACATGGAGAGTAACTTTGCCTCTTACAATCCAAAGTGTGTCTGCAAAACAATAAACGATTCAGTGGTTCTATCACCAAATGGCTAGCTTACCTCACAATGCCAGATTTGTGGAGCTTTTTCAGTTCAACCCATTATTTACAGCTGCTTCCACACTTATGCAGTATTTCCTTGGAACTACATAAACTTTAATTACATTGTTGCTACCCCTTCCTTCACCATAGCTTTCCCATCCATCCATTACATTTATTCATTAGTGCCTATAGTCCCAAGTACATAATGAGGGAATGTACTGCAAACAACAATGAAAGTTAACTGTGGACTGCTAGACACTCTTTAAAAATATATACAGCAAAACTTGCAGTGATTCAGTGTCTGAAAGGCATTATAACTGTGACTTATTTAGTGTCTGAACCCTCATATCAGTCCCAGTCCTGGATGGCATCAAAGTGCTTCAAGACATGCACACTTAAGTCTCTGCCTCATGCCCCAATACTGGGAAAAGAAAAACAACAAATCTAAATTAGTTAGTCCAGCCTCATCTCATCTCAGTGGGTTCAGAGAATGTCTATTGCTGGCTGGAGGGACACTGTTATTTGGTTTGAATGCCTACCTTCCCATACATACCCCACATGCATATACTTAAGTCCCGCTGTTTTTGCTCCCAGCTCTCAGCCCACCTGGTTGTCCAGTGCTGCTGCCTGCCTTACTGGCCATCCCATGCAGCTTTTAAAAGGTGGATCTGAGGCTTGCTAGTGGCTTTGTTTGGATGCACACTTCTCCTGCTGTTTCTTTTTTTCCCACCCATTTGCAAACCATTGTAGCCAGATGTTGCTCATAGAGATATGCTTTCAGCTCAGGAGGGAATGTTGCACATTTGTAGCATTGTGGTTGCTGCAAGGAGGATGTAAAATACTTTTATTCCAGATTCCAGATGAAGTTGTAACTTGGCTGTGTATCTTAAAAGGACTTTAACACATCAGTTTTTTATTTATTTCTTCGCCCCTGATTTGGCAGGATGTACCCCTCTCTGTGCCTGGACCCTATGCCTGGTATCCCCAGAAGGCCAGCTCCAGTCTGAGGAGGTCCACACCTTGCCCCTGTGGTGGGGACCTCCAGGGTGGGTCATGGGGAGAGACCGGGATCCACTGGAGACCCCAGCTGTGACTACAGCCTAGGGCATCTTTGTGCGGAGGTCCAGGGGTGTCACAGTGCTCAGCTCAGAGGGATTCCTTTATGTATCCCTGGAGGTGTGGACATGCAATGATATCAGCGCAGGATGGGCCTGCTGCCACACCCGTTCCACAGATGTCCACTTTAACCTCCCAGCTGCCGAATGGCCCCAGCTCTCACGCCCCCAGCCTCCACTGGGTGTCACTAGATGCCAGAGAATTTATGACCCTCCCCTGGAGGAGGAAAGCTCTCCATGGGACACTCATCCTACCTCCCCTGGCCAATCCTCTGAAGTACCATGCTTGCTCCTGTACATGGATCATTAGCTCCACAAATGGTAGTGCTTATCACTGCATTGGCCTTAAAATCTACTCCTGGAGTTGTTTCATCAAATGCTGCAACTCTTTTCATATCTACAGAAGGCCTGCTGGGTAATCCTGATCATTATAAAGTTGCTTGTCCTCGTATAACTTTCCTTTCCCATATTTTTGGCAGCAATATCTGCTTTACTAGGTACTTTAAGAATTTACACTGAGTGATGATGGCATTACACAGTTCAGTGGTTTGTGCCCTAGAGTCCTGTGGGCATATTCTTTTCCAGGATCATGCCCACCTGTAAATCCAGTGCTTGCTCAGGAGGATCCTCAGAAAAGTCTCAATATCATCTTGTTCTGTTTCTTTCATATGTCAAAAATCTGGAGGATCTCTCTCCAGGGTTGAGCTTCTGTATCCCTGCATTAGTTATGTTTCTTTCTCTCTGACCTGTATGCATATATGAGGTCTCTGTTCATCACTCTGGTGTTTTCCAGTAGATCACTATCTGCTTGCCCTACTGCCATTGTACGCTTTTCCATTTTTTTGAAATTAGATTGCATTTTGTACATGTTGCCATCTATTGTATATGTTTTGCCATGGCAGAATCTTTAAGATAGTGGTAGATAGACCTTTTATTTTGAAAAGGTTACCTCCTTCCCCTCCTGTATCATCTGAGCCATATCTGATACCCTCATGGGTGAGTTGTTGATGCTTTGGCACTGCCTAGACAGTTTCTGATGCTGACTAGTTGGCTTAGAGTTATTTTTTTTCAGTTGCCTTTAAAGTTGGTAAATCTGCAACTAATCTGTTCAATCTGGGACAAAATAAACTTTTTATGTACTGCAGAACTGCTGACTGTAGTGAATGAGTTTGGCGCCTTATTCAAGTTGCAATACAGGTTGCTGACATCACCAGACGTCCCACAGCACATGTTTAAAACACAGTTTTACTGGTATTTAACAGGACAACATTGAAAATAGGTCTTTGGATCTAAAGTTTTATCTTGTCTAAAAATAAAGTTTTCACTGACTAACTAACTAACTAACTAGTTGTCAGTCTTGACTGTGTGTTAAATGTTTTACAGGCAGGGTCTGGTAGCTTCTGTAAGGAATAATCCATGGTCAGAAATGCTGCAACATTGTAATAACCAATCAACCTGGTGGGTTGTGAGGCTTGAGGCACAGCCAAGTCTTCAACCATCAAGGAAATTCAGCTTATTACAGCAGTGAGTGACATACACCTAGAGTGGATTGTTACATATATGATATTTGTAAACTGGTCAAAGCTGTTTCAATGGGGGTTAAACAATGGCCATGTTGTAAATTGGATCAATGAGGTTTCTGGATTAGCAATGCTCTTTGAACCATTTTGCAAAATAAGGTACTACACACAAGCCAATTTACAAGCAAAATAACACACCCCAGTGTTCATTTATTATTTTTTAAGTGTGTGCCTTATATAGCATTTCAATGCACTTCCCAGAAACACTAGGCACTCTGCTATGCCACATGCTTCATCAAATCCCCTGAGTCAAACAGTGAATGTTGCAATGTATACTTTATTCTGTGAGACAGATTAAGTATAAAGGTTTTCTTTGTTTGTATTTTTTTTGGGTGTCTGTGAGGCTGCATACTTATACTGTATATCTACATATCTGTCCATGTTTAGGATTGTGTATGCATATACAGTATACTCATGTCTATTTGTTTGTGTCAAATGCTGACTGCTAGCATGTGATGGTTCTAGCTAACTCATTTTGCTTTTTTGCTAAAGGCATCTAGAATATGATTAATTGATTAAAACCGTAACTGTAAATGTGTGCTGGATTATGTGGGTTCACAAGTACAACATCATCAACATAAAATAGCTCATGTTCACAAAGCTTGACTTGAAATGATTTAGCAAGCATCTCAAAATGATTTACCAATGCTCAAATCAGTATTTGATGCTTCATAACATATTTTAATGACTGCATAGAATACTGTAGGCTTTGAATTGAGTCACCAGTGAACTTTAATTGGTATAGGTATGTAGTATTAAAACTGTCAACTAATATTTTGAATTATCTAAGGAGAAAGAAGGTTAGTTTTGGAGTAGAAAATCAATGCATATAATACAGCAATTGGTGAAGCTCAATTTCAGGTTAAGAACTACTTCTTAATAGTTAGAAATAGAGTTTATGATTGAATATTATGAATTGATTTTAATTATATAGGACACTGGTTCAGAGAAGGAATACTTAAAAGCAGTTTACAATTAAAATGTAAGATAATATTTTAGTGTATGTAGGACTCAAGTTCACAGGGGACAAATAAAAACAGAGGAAAAAGCCCCAGGGTTGCTGGACAAAGAAGCTAACATGTGAAGCTCCAAAATGAAACAGCACCTCAAACCAAAAGAATCATTCTACACTCCAACAATTACAGCCAATGAACATGCTTAATAAAAGAGCAATTAAATTAGTGAATAGAAACAGCCACAGGGTACTGGTAAAATTATCACAAGAACAGGAACCACAAACTAGGAGCTTACATGTAGCCATGCCTTAGTCTCCAATCTCCATTATGCAATGTAACTACTGAACCACCTCCATGTCCCAGTGATTACTAATAGTTGTGTTTTCATGAGATTACAGGAACTCTGTTGTATAAAACTGATGGCAATGCACGTGTAATCCTGAGACCTAAACACTTTATAGAGAATTTCAGATGAAATATTTTAAGTCTCTCAAGGGAATCCTGAAATGTTCCTACTGTGACTTCTGTTATCAATCTAAAGCACCCTATCCTTACTATGAAATTTCTCTTACTCCACTAGGTTCATGACAAGATGGTATATGGGCCCCAAGGTCCACCACTTTGTATTAAACAACAGAGGCCAGAACACCCTCTGATAGCCCAGTTGAAGGTAACCCCTTCCTTGATACTTTTCTGACTCTCTTACAGTCCTTATTTCTTCTCCTTTATTACACTGTACAGTCTGGCACTATCAATATATAGTATGACTTTCATCACATGACAAGGGTCAGGACTGGCAACAACCTAAAAGGCACAGGCCACAAAGCTGCCATGCAATACTACTCCTACAGTATGTGGAGGTTATATACAAGGTATTATAAAGTGTAAAAGCACTAAGAGGGTGTGTAGAATAATAACAAGCAATCCCAGTGCTGCTGTCAATGAGAACTGAATGAGGAGAACACAAGGACTGAGGTATTCAGAGAAAAGACTGCAAATAACACTCAAATACCAAAATTCTCTTTAAATCATACTTAGAATCACGTAATGGCACAGAATCCAGAGAATGAGGCCCCACCAGTGTTTCCCAAGACCCTTTCAGTTCAGTGAGTTGAAGTAACATTCTCCATTTTTTGGGGGATGACTCAGTGCATGTTTTATAGGCTTATGCATATGTAAATACAATTAAAAGTGTTTTGCAGATTGATACATTTGAACATCATTTACAGTATATTCTTTTATCCAAATATTCTGTTCCTTGGGCTTACAGGTGATCTATTGCCAAACTGGAGTTTGGTGACAGGGACAAAACAGGCAATTTGGGCACCAGTGACATTGGTCTGCACCTCACAGGCATTTGGCTTCACATTATCATTGCAGCGCTTTATTTTCATGACTTGGCACTTTCAGGAAACCCTCACTGAGCTTATAGAAGCCACATTACCTGCAGTGGTCAAGGAGCAATGCTGTAGATCAAGGACGGTGTTTGCTGTGTAAACTTTGAACCATTTTCAGCACTTTCTGTGTGTGTGCAAGGGGGCAGCATTGATCTTGATAGCTGTTCATTTATTTGCAAAATACATATTTGGGATTTAAAAATACATATATCATCAAAGAACCATGCATTTTTATTCTAGTTAGCTAGTTAATAGTTAACTGTAGGGTCAGGCAGGTAGGAGGATTTTAACCTTGTATACTGCTGCAGCAGAAAGCAGAGTGCAGTGTAAGCTTGCTGAAGTCTCAGTCCTACATGAAGAACTGGATTTGAGCAGATAGTGAAGAAGCAGGAGGATGTTTAAGGTTTTACTTGACAAATATTTATTTTACTGGATACTGGGTATGTAAATCATAAGAATCCCTTGTTTTATTATGTTTGCTTGCAAAGCATTAGAATTTACTAGCATCATTCAAGCTGTGAGAATGCTTTTGGGGTGTGACCTCCTCCACCTATTACAGCTTCAGAATACTGAATCTCCCTCTAATTTTGTGCACTCGCCACCTTTCTCCTCCTTTTCTTTTCATGTCCTTGTACAATCTCAAGGCTGGAAAATGCAAGGTGAAGTGGGTTTTCTTTACAAATCCTAATTACTGCATGAGACCTTTCCCTGCTTTTCCTTCCACAAATGTGCAGCCATTTACTACAGTCCATATTATTTGCATACCCATGAAGCAGCATTAGCAGTGCATGCAATTAATGTAGTCTCATACTCTGGTTATAGCAATTAAAACAGATATTCTAACATTTTCCTAGAAAATCATACATTTAGCTAATGGTGGGCCCAAAATAAGAAAGCAAGCTGAAAAACAAAGAATCTCAGTTCAGGAGCAGCAAGGCAAGGGTTCCCTAACTGGGAATTGACAACAAAGCCAGGTTTTAAAGAAATACAAAATCACACATACCCGTAATACAAAGCATCATTGTGATATATATGCCAGTTACAATGACATTTTAGACAAGTTCTGCTTGAAACAGAAATGCATGGTGCCACAAGGTCTTTCATACAATCTGCAAAGGAGAGAACAAAAACACAGACATGTGTTTCATCCTATGCAGCACTCATCAGTACCTCATCTGTATCTCACCCCAGCGGAAATGAACCAGTAGTAATGTGGTCATATGGGTTTGGATCATGGTGGACCCAAAATAAGAAATCAAGTTAAAAGACAAATGAACTTCAGCACAAAAGCACTGAGACAAGGTTCACACTAAAAAGCAGTGGCAACAAAACCTGGTTTAAAACAAATACAAAATCACATATACCCTCATACTGCAATACATCAAGGGATATATATACAAATCACCTTGAACATTTAGGCTGGTTCTGCTTTGAGCAGGAATGCATGGTACCAAATGGCCTCTCACACAAACTGCAAAGGGTAAGAACAGAAGACACAGTCATTTCTTTCATTCTACATAGAACTCATCAGTGTGCAGTATACCCAATTTCTGATAGGAATGGGCTTTTACTCTCCAACGGAGGCCAGGATTTCACAAATTACACTTATCAAAAGTTTAGGGTCTTAATCTAAGAAAACAACACCATTATTTGTGAATCTCTTCATTTCACAATTCTGACAGCTGTGATATCTATGCCAAATAACTACACAGCAAATAAAAGCAAGGGACATTTAGCATTGGCCAGTGCTTGTCTCTTTTAACTGTGTGTAAGCCAGCCAGAAGGAGAGCAAAAACAGGAATAAATTATTATGTGATACATCTGAACATAGCAGAATGGTGGCACACTCCACAGATGTAGTCAAGATTAATTTCTGTCTTTCGTATTTTTCACTAATTTATCCCCTCACCCCAGCTCCCAAAAATGTATTTGTCTTTGTCTGTAGGATTACTTATGAAGTCTGCTATGTAGAACTTGCTTCACTATAAATTTATAGTTCCATGCAAGTCTTATAGAGCAGGTATATCTGGTTGCTATTACCTACAGTACCTTATTTCATAGCAATCCCAATTTTGCCACCATTCATCATGTGGCTATATATATATATATATATATTGTAATATATTGTATGTTTCATTTTTATTTTTCTCCCAGATTCCACTGACATATTATGGATCAGTGATATGAAATTGTTCATAAATAAATTGTCGCAATGTTTTGAGACAGTCCTTAATTGTGGGTACAATATATAAGCCATGACACCTGAGTCAAACCCTTATCCCTGACAAAGAGGCAGGCATCTACAAAACATAGGGGCATTAGGCTACTGTTTGAAAGAATCTCTTATATGGTTGAATTACTTGCAATTGTGGCATTTTCTGTATACCCACTTCTGCACCCACGCCTTTAAAAATTCATATAGTAATTTGCAGATAATATAGTAATGTAAGACAATGCAGATTTTTCATATGGCCAAAGTGCTGAAATCAGGCAGCTTGGACACTAATGGAACAGATCTGAAGGAATTTAGTTTCCTTTGGCATTTCAGCATTTTGACATAATGACACAGCACTTTCACAAAGGAGCATACACCGAGCATGTCCAAGTTGCTGGTAACTCACATAATCTGCAGAAGTCAGTCTGTAATGCTGAGACTGAGAACTCTCTGTGCTTCCTTAACTCAGTACCAGTTCCAGCTTTCTTTCACAGTGGAAGAACCTGTGGCAAGAAGGAGCCCATTTTATGTGAAAGAGAAATGTTTAATCAGAGTGTGTTTATCAGACTGGGGAAAGCTACATGGGAAATGTTTGAAAGATTTATCTAATAAATATTTTTTACTTTGTGTAGCAGATGTAAGAGCACTTAAATCCATATTCATTTTGTGTTCAGCTGTGCTCATGAGCAAGCAAAGATTTGGAACAGTACAACTTTTTGGAGGTGTGTGACTCCTCCTGTCCAATGCAGTGCTTAGTATAGCAGGTGTGACCATACTGCACCAATGGTTGCACAAGCTGTCTATGACATCAGTTTGGCTGCAGTGGTCTTCAGTTCAAAGAAAACCACCGCTGCAATCTGTAGTAACGCTGCGTGTATTTAGCATATTGACGTCACCTTTTCTCCAGCCCCTCGGCTATCTGTGAGACCGGCTGCAAACAAAATCCTCTTCAGTCTGCCACATCAATTCACTTTAATAACCTTTATTAATCTGATAATTGCCCTACATTTCACTGTCATACATAAGTATCATGGCCATAAAATGACCTGTACCTACCCCTCCATGCTGTCAAGGAAAGCCTAGAACATTTTAAAATAAAGAGTAAACCATGGATTATATGAATCAGTTTCATGCCAACCTGCTTCTCTCTTCTACTCCTCATGTCCCTTCTTCTTCTGCCTTTCCTCACAGCTGAACTTTCTCATTGCTGACACCATCCCTGGGTGGCTGTGGTGGTGCTGGCTGGGCTCCTGGCTGCACTGCTTCTCACTGCTGTTGGCTGCCATGCTTGACAAACCAGGGCTTTATTTCATCAAGATTTCCCAAACCCCTACACAAGGTGATGGAAAGGGGACCATGTCTCCAGACTGCCCCTGGGTACATTCCTGCTACCAAAGACCTGTGTTTGATATGAATAGATTTGGGGATCAGTGTCCTGTAATTCAGTTTTTGGGGTGCTCTTTCTGTCCCCACTGGCATTTTTATTAATCACTGGCAGCCCAACATCAGCATTACAGGTTGCACTCTTACTCACTCATTTCTTTAGTGGTTCCCAAAAATCCAATTTCAGAGTGACAGCAAAGAACACGGTGGGTTCTCACGGCAAGCCTTGCTGATCTCGTGACAACCAACTGAGCAGGAGATGTGCGGAAATGGTGGGAACCAGCTGGTTACTTACGTGTGTATACACAAACATGCATAAACCATAGAGGGATATGATCAGACTCACACATGGATTTCACTCTGGTTTTACCTCTGTAGAGTTGCTGTCATCCAAATGTGTGTAGCAAGGCAGACTGCCAGGTAGGGTTCTGCCTTCATGCCATATCACTCAAGTGCTAGACATGTGTGTGCTCAGATAAGGTTGAGGGTCCTTGGTCCTGTGGGGATTCATGAACGTAAAGATGTTATAAATGAAAATGGTTGCAAAGATCTGCAACAGGGTTGATACACAAGGTGGGGTGGAAAGGATGAAAAGGGACTTGGCATGGTTGGAGGAATGGTCAAATGTATGGCAGCTCAGATTCAATGCAAAGAAGTCCAAGGTAATGCACCTGGGAAACAAAAACCAAGGAAGATTACACAATAAGGGGGGATACTAAATACAACAAAAATCAAAAGGAGCCTGGGAGTAATTATATCAGATGACCTAAAGGTAGGCAAGCAATGTGAGAAGGCAGTATAGAGGGTTGGGGGGATACTGGGATGCATAGGGTGAGGCATCAACAGCAGAAAACAGAAGTTGTTATCCCTATGTACAGGCAGTAGGTAAGACCCCATCTGGAGTACTGTGAGCAGTTCTGGAGACACCATCTCCACAAAGACATAGACAGAGTGGAGGCTATTGAGAAGAGCAACCAAAATAGTGCCAGGTCTGCACCAGAAGACATACTAAGAGAGACTAAAGCAGCTTAATATGTATACTCAAGGAAAGAAGGAGAGGAGGGACATGATAGAAACTTTCAAGTACCTCAAGGGAATTAACAAAGTCCAGGAGGTAGCATCTTTCAGAAAAAGAGATGTGCAATAACAAGGGGCACAATCTGAGGATGGGGGCAGCTCAGAGGTAATGTTAGAAAGTGTTTTTTTTCACTGAGAGAGTTGTAGATGCATGGAACAGCATTCTGAGGAGGTTGTGGAGTCAAGAACGTGGGAGAATTCAAGAATGCATGGTCAGACATACAGCAATTCTAGTGGGGGTAGGGACGAAGTAAGCTGTTGGTTGGCTAGGATCTGCAGGTTATTGATTAGGTAGGGAAATGGGCAGACTAGGTGGTCCAAGTGGAACTTATCTGCCATCAAATTCTATGTTTCATTGTTTCTATGGTTTGCGTGCCTTCAGCCTGAATGGCTGTTAGGTCATCTTGTTATTTAGTACTATCCCAAGGAACAGCACAAACCCACTATGTGGTTCTCACTGGCACACCAGGGTGTAGCTAGACAATGAATATGTAAACTAGGTCTTGCTTGTTGCCTCATCTGGCACAATAAACACAACTTTTTATACAGCACAAACCCACTATGTGTTCATCCAGTATTGCAATGAAACGTGATGAAAATAAAGTACCATAAGTGCCAAACACCACTGCATATACCTGCAAGCTAACCTTCAGCTAAATAAATGCTTGTTTATGAGTGCTTTTTGTTTTGTTTTACCTCTGCTGCAGGGCATAATTAATTTGGCAGACTGGGACAGGTACAAATCAATCTTTGTAGTTTTGACTATTGTGTGTATGTGATCCTGACAGCATTCTGCTGAGTGAAATGTAAAGTAGACTGTGCCATGTGAGACACAAGGTCTCTGAGTGGGTGGGTGATCATGTGTCACTCTTTCCTGTCATCTAGTGAGTTGTGGGCATAGGAGTTTGTCCATGAGCTGAGCATGTGTTACATGGGCATCTAAGGATCATGAATGAATATTCAGAGTCATCATTGTTAGCCTCCAGCTGCAGTTCATTGTGTCATCATCTGTTGTGTGCATTGTCAAAGCATGTAGAGAACATGAATATTAAAACAAGAGGAGATAGGGATTCCTGAGGTGGGACTGAGCAAATAAATGTTCCACCATGTCAGTTTTACCAAGTGCAAGTTCTCAGAGTGGTGGTGGTGTTGATTGGAGCTGGTTATGATGGAACGAAGAATGGGAGTCATGTTTATGGGGCTGTAAGGGCTGCTGGTTGTATGGTGGCATGGTCAAAGAAACATGGTTCATTAGTCCTTATAAATGAACTGGTTCTAATCCCACTGTAATGCAATCAGCCTTCCTGCTGGTCATCCACTGCATCTAGTGAAGAGACTATCCTGAGCAAACCAAAAGCACACAAGTTCTTCCCTAGTCTTTCTTATAGTGCTTTTAGTTCTCCGTCCTCAAGACAGAAATGATCCAACCTGAAATGCAAATTCTAGTCTGAAAAAAAAAAGTCTAGCATTTGCTTCCCAATCCCACCCCCCAACACACACACACACCACACACACCCTTATCAACAGCACTTTCTGAAAACAGCATTAGTGAAGGGAGTCAAGCAGTAAGTTCAAAGACAAGTTTAATTTCATGATTCAGGTTTGGAACATAAATAATAATAGTCACTCATTATGTTTCATAATTTTATAGCATAGAATGTCAGCTTGTTATCTTGCAATATAGCATATAGTTTAAAACTAGATTATGTAAGATTATATTATTTTATCATATATCAGTGTAGTTTCATATTATATCAAATTATATTATTCTATCTTTGAAAAGAAAAGGGAACCTCCTGAAACCCCATTGGCTGAGAAACATCACTTGAACATGTATCAAAAACTAGTGATTCACTGTCAAATGCCAAATAAAATTACCAAGGCGAAATCACCTCAGCATCTTTAAAATAAGGAACAATTTCTTGTATATAATTTTGCCATTTAAAATGTATTTAAACAATTCATTGTTTGTTAAATATCAAATTAAAAATGTTTCACTTAACATATAATAAGAACAGCAAGTGAAATAATAAGTGCAATAAACCAATCTGGAGGGTTCATTGGAAGATTTGAATGCACTTCCTGGGGTGTATGGACACTAAGCCTTTTGCCTTCCTGCTCATTCACTGGGGTGTACATTAAAATCCTTTAATGAACACCCTGTTGTGGTGTATTGCTTACATATATCATATACTTTATCTGACTATATTATCTTCTCAAATATCATGTGAGATTATATCTGATAGTATATGCTGAAATGTCGTATCCAATTTTACTGTCTTCTTATATATCATATTTTACATCAGATTATATTATTTAATCATACACAAATATATCACATTATATTAGAATATATAATTTTATTCCATGCCATATAATACATTATAGTAGATTACAATGTCAGGAGGCAATATAGCTACGTGGTTTAGGCCACTGAGCTGCAAACCTGGAGATCTGGGTTTGAATCCCACAACCCCCACTTGCATCTTGTGTGACCCTGAGCAAGTTACTTAACTTCCGTGATCTCCCAGGTCACACCTGGAAACAAGCTTCTGCTTAGTTTGCCTTTCCTGGTTAAACAATTTCCCCATTTCCATTTCCCCTATTGTATTATCTTCTCAGCAATTGACATAGTCAGATATTTCCTGAAATTTGTGTAATGTTGCGAGATAAATTCCTCCTACCTGCAGTACCACCATAGGGCCACAAGAGAAATCTTTAGAAATATCACAACATATCTGGAAAAATATGACCATATCTATTGCTGCATCTGTATTATTATCATATATTATATATTGTATCATATAGGTTGTATTATCTTCTTATATATCATATAGTGTATATCAGAGTATATTATCTAGTTATACACTGTATCATGTTATCATGTTTCTTGGCATATAAATAAAACCAAATTTCATACTAATAATAATTAAATTGAAATAAAATGGAAAACAGATACATTGAATGGTTCAGAAAACAACAGATCATCTAAATCATTCTTCTCCGCCTATCACAAATCAACCTTTTATCATCATGCACAACTGCAGTATGTGGGTGAAACCACATTCTTCCCTTCATTGCATAGAGATGGTACAGTAGGATTGGTGCCCATCACTATACAGTGGTACTGTGTGCTGTGAACATGGACACGTGCCTGTATGCTTGAGGCAGTCTACATAGTGCTATTTATTATCATGTTCACATGTCACATGTTTATTATAAACATGACACTTGCTGCCAGTCCAGTGCCAGTGCCAACACAGCCAACTATGTACGTGGGGTGTGGATGACTGCCTCTCTGCCTTGAAAATCTGTACATTGCACTATTTGTTATCATTGTTATTGCTATTCACATGCTGATTCGAAATCATATTTTCTTGTCATATAAATAAAACATACATTTTATAGTGTTCCAAAATGTACATTTTAGCATATTACTGTCATTTGCTCCAATAACTTTTTGTCTGTCATTCACATCACAGAGTTATTTCTGCTGTGCTTCTCTGCCAGTAAGCAGAAGCAGAAGGACCCGCCTCCTGACACTTATTTTAAAAATCACTGTAGAGTGATGATGGCTCGTGATCTTCAGCTCCATAGTAGAAAACACTAGGTACATGTGTAGTAATGTAACTTGCGTTATGCATGCTCCATTACTTCACATAGTGCTTCAGATAGTTGAATGCATAGCAAAGTTGGCACTTTACCAGATGAAGACTACATGAACTTGACACTTCATGGTTAATGTTTCGTTTTAACAGATACAGTTAAGTCACTATTTTGAAAAGAATACAATAATAGATAAAGGTATCAAGATGAAAGAAAATCGTCCATGCAGCTATCCTATAAGAGACAAGAAACAACTTTTTAAGTTAATGCTCTAAAGTATATTTACATTACTGGGTATATAAAAATCCCACCAAGAGTACTTGTGTTGTTTTAACTGTCTTACAGATTATCTTTTCTGCAGCAACATATGGAATTTTTTATTGCAAATAATGCCTCTGATACGTTTGGCAATTTTAAAAGTGACATATGCATGGTGTAAAATCCAGCAGTTTGTTATAGTCAGCAAGCTGATACAGTATGACTCCAGTTCATGAATCCAGTGAGATTCCTCCTGCAAAGGAGCCTATGATGGTATGCTTCACTTCTGGAGATCAGGCACTGTCAGTACCTATAAAATTACAGCTGGTTGATTCATATGGATGATGTTCTACAAAACGTGCTCACAGGTATCCTTAAGTTTGTCAATAAATATTGTTCCTAGGTGTGCCTAAATCCTATGTTCTAAAGAGTGTATCATCCTCACAACACATATTCTAAGAAAAGAACACCAGGCCATATAAACTGCAACTTTGTAGTACAATTAAAGTAGTAGTTCACCTGATATTTGACCACAGTGGTGGGTTGCATAAAGTAAAAATAGTAGTGCTATACTCAAACACTGCAATGGCAGCACCTATTAAACCACTGTTATGGTTTAAGCCAATGCATTTAATGGCCCTATAATCTGTAAATCCCTTAGGTTGTTGGCTCTACAAATTGTTAACATAGGATATGTCCCTATAGTTTAAGAGTTCTGGTGAACTGTGCCATTGATTTGACATGCTTATAACATTGTACTGCCCTGTCACTACGCAGCATCTTATTGCCTGCTTTCTATACAAAGAATTAGGGAGCACAATGAAAACCTGGTTTATGTGCACACATTATCCTTTATTTTTGTTGTTGTTGCTGCCATATGTGAGACACATTGGTTTTCCTAAGAAAAGCAAACAAACAAAAACTTACTCTTGAGTTTTGCCAATATCACTTTACAGCACTAGAATAGTGCCATATGTTGTGCTAGTTTAAATGAGCAGTATACCTTGTGTGTATAAGTGCCACCATCTGCATGATCCCTCTGTGATCCAGATAACTGTAGAGTGACACTTTAAAACTAACAAAGTTATGCAATGACAATAAAATACAAGTGCAAAAGAGAAATAAAAGGAAATTTGCACAATTTCTAGTAGCTGGATTTGACTGAGAAAAGTCATGTCTTGTGCAGATTCTTGTATGCAGTTTGTACGACAAAAAAATGTTAACACCTATGCAAATACAGAGAGCAGGCTTTTCAAAGCCCATAGATTGGCACAAGATGTTTGCTGCTCTAGCATATTGATATAACAAGCACCTTGCATTAAGGGTAAGGTACTGAGCTATTTTACAAAGCAGCCTGTGTCAATCAGTAGGCTGCTTGCAGAAAGTTTGCTAATGCCAGCCTTTTGCCATAAAAGTGACTATGGCATTGTGCTAGGGTTTTGCAGCAGTCCCTGGCTGCTACAACCCCAAATTCACAATTTTCAAAGCTCTCGCTAGGACAAAGTGCTAGTACAGTTTGACCAGCTGAGGGCTGGTCTAACGGTACTTAGACATCCTCTGGAGGGATGCCAATTGGACACAACTGCATCCCCCTACTGTATATTGTTAGCAGAAGTCCATTGTGATCTAGCTAGCAGCATCCCACATCCCTATATGTCCAATATGTGCATAATTAAATGCCCTGCTGAGCTCACTCCTTCCCCCGTATGCAGGTAATGTTCATATGTAATATTGTAAGTGTGCGCTGAGTCTTGCTCCCACTCCCCCATGCCCAAAGAGGGACAGTTGTCAACATCCCCCTCCCAGGATCTAGTGGCTCCCTCAACCCTCCACATCATTTCCATTAGTGCTCAATATCCCACTCTCCCCTAATTCACAATTGCACTGCACAACCTCTCAGACCATCATGGAGTTGGACACTAAATGAACTGTCAGAGCACATACTGTATATGTGCTTGACAGTTCATTTGGTACCCAGCTGCAGTGCTGTGAGGAAGGTTGTGCCAGGTGCCCAACTGAGTATGGGGAAGTGGGGGTGGGCACCACTGCAGGGTAGAAGGATTGGGGTGCCACTTGACTACCTGGGGATGTTGGCAGCTTGTCACTATTCAGGCATATGGGTAGTGGGTGGGGACTTGGTCACATTTACATTATTACATATGAGCCTACTGCATACAGGGTGAATGAGCTCAACAGTGCAGTTAATTATGCACATATTGGGCATATGGGGATGGGGGGTGCTGTTAGCTAGATCACCAGGAACCCCAGTATGGTATTTGTGGGGCCTAGTTCATGTAGATCTTGGTATTACCAGTATAATGGGATGAGGGAGCTCTAGCCACCTGTGCACCCATTAGCTGTTAAGGCAAAGCTTGTGGGTGTGTCATCCATTCAGGGCAATGCCACCATTGCTGCAAGCTGCAGGACTTAGGTGCCAGGGCCCTGTCACATGGAAAATCTGGCACAGGGTCCTGGACGAGCTACAATCGGTGCAAGCTGCCACTGTCGCATCTTGTGACCGAGCTTCAAAAATTCATCCCAGTCACTTTAGGCCACATTTTACACAAATGCAAATTGATAGAAGATATATTTTCCTGTGATTTTTATATGTGAAACAAAAGCATTTTGCTCACTTCCAGTTATGTCTGATTTTCTTCCGAGCATCAAGACAACAGGTCCTACTCCTTGTCCCAACAATGTAAAATTGCGCATGGTGCATGGGATAACATGATTCACTCCATGCTACAGTGTAGTATACAATGTGATCATCCTTTGCAAAGTGTCAGTCATGTAACCTACTATATGGCACACACATTATAAAATATAATTGACTTCACCAGGAACATTTCACCATTGTGAGACAACAAAAGTCTTTTTATGCAAAGACTATGAGATGAATAGTAAGTGGACATAACCTGTCATCATAAATAAACTGGTTTCTAGATTGCTGGATTAAACCATCTCGTTTTGTAAACTAGCAATATACTTCTACCAATCCACCCAAGTGGTGAGCAGAGTTCGTCAAAGATATTAACCAATAAGGCTTGATTGGAACAGGAGCAAAAGAACACTTTCACTGTTTAGCAGTGAACTTAATTTCTTAATGACAGGGTCGGACTGGCCAGGCCGATACTCAGAAATTGTTAGGTGCTCCTCCTCCCACAGTGTACTTTGACATACACTGAATACTGGTGGGAGCAGGGGTCAGCAACATTGGAAAGTTTGTCTAGACTGTCTATGGTACACCATGGAGTGGTTTTTGGAAAGCATACAGAGAAAGTCAGAGCAGAAATAATCTGAGTCTTGTTGTCTCACACAACTCACTCTCTTGGCATGCATTGCATGTCAGTAAGGTTGGGCAGTGGCATTCAGACTGGCTGAAAAACTTAAAGCCAGCCATCAAGTGTCTCTGTGGGTATGGCCCATTTGTCAAGTGCATTCTGCATAAGATATAGATCTAGGCCCTGGGCAGCATAGTATCGGTATGGAAGGAAAACAAAGAGACAGATTATAAATGAGTATGCCCATCATGTGACTCTTCTGACTTGCTTCCTCACCTCAGCACACATGTAGCTATCAAAGTATGAGGGCTGGTGCTTGGAAGAGAGAGTGTATGGGTTTGGGACAGGTGTGGTGGCTGCAACTGGTTGCTTGGCCCCTTGTCATTGGTCAGTGTAACATTATTCATGTGGCAGGCAGTTCAAAAGCTTGTCTCACTTTGTGTTGAGACCAGTCTGTCTCTTCCTTACTTTCAGTGATCTGAATCTTTCTGCTAGCAGCCTTGTGCTGACAGAGAAGGAGGATGACTTGGGCTTTGAAGATAAGATGGTGATTAGATCAAACGATCATTATGATGAGAACAAGACCAGTTGTTGGTTTGTCTGCTTGCTGAAAGTATTACTTTTATGTTGCCAATGCCTCCTGTCTCCTGTGTTGAGGCCTGCCTGCCCTTAAATCTTCATCAGACTCTGTTGGAGGTAGCTAACCTGATCATGTATTGACTCAAGTTTGAGTAAATTGAAAGAAAACAGAAATCCAGTCCTGTTTCTTTGAACTAACGCCTCCTGACTACTCTGATCATAAAACAACTGCTGTGTGTGTGTGTGTGTGGGGGGTTATCAGTACACTGCTTGGTTTGTTGCAGCTTTAACTTTGAAGTTGTAGTTGGAAGAAATGAATGTGATTTGAACACTATAATAATCGAGCTGACAATTGTCCAAAATGATTTATAGTGCTAAATTAGTTCTCTTCCAATTACTCTTCTAAAATAAGCCAAGCTGCACTGCATTCTTATAAAACTCCATCTCTGCACTTAATCAAGGCACAGTAGGTTTGGTTTATTTCTACTGCTGTTTTTTTGTATTTTTTTGCCTTTGTGGTTTTTATTTTTGCTCATTTTCATGGTCAAATCCTCCTAAGTTGCACCTGCTCACAAACAGCATCTAGTGCTAGCTGTAGATACTGTAGATACACCAGAAAGGGACAGCAAAGCACAACAGTCTCTAGCAAGAGCCAATGCAGCTTCAAATTTATGGTATTATTGGCAGTGAGAAATGTATAAAGTAGCAATATTTGCACTAACCACTGATCCACTTAACTGCACTTTCTAATTTTGGTGATGCACCCACACTGATTAATACATATGCACATATATGCATATATATTCCAGTGTAACATAGCAGTGCACTGTCTACAAACATTTTTACAAATAAAAATAATGACATCAGGAAACTGTTTCTTCTTTTATTTATTTATTGAATTTTAATGACCGGTAGGCCCACTGGGGCCTGAAGGTCCCTTTTCAGGGGCGACCCGGAATAACAGTACAGACATTATGAACTTTTGTACATTTACTATACAGGAAGTCATGGGTATACAGTATTTGGCTATTTACACATAGCAGTAGTTATAAGAGTTATATGTATCATGTTGGTATGTTGTAGTTCCTTACATTCAAACATTTATCCTACATATTAGTGAGACAGTACTGTGGATTCTTTGGGTGACCTAGTTCAAGAGCATTAGGATGGTTCAGAGAGGAGAAAAGTTAGTGCTACATTGTTAGGAGTGGATATTTTAGTTAGTTGTGGTCGTTCAGGTAGTGTCAGGTGTGGTGGCACTGGCATACACTTGTTGATAGGAGATGGGTTTTAAGTCTGGTGCGGAAGCATGGCAATCAAGGGGTTTCGCACCTCCAACAGGAGATTATTCCATAAGGAAGGGCAGCATACGAGAAGGATTTCTGGCCTGCCTTAGTCCTAGCCTTGGGAACCTCTAGCAATGTTTGGCCTGAGGACCTAAGGCTGCGCTGGTTTTTTTACTGTGAGGAGTCCCCGAGACTAGGGGAGGCGAGGGCTGATTATCTTTTCGCCAGGCAGAGCACGGGGTAGCTGAGGCATGCTTCAAAGGATGGCCAGTTAAGCTTTGCTAACGCCTCACAGTGGTGGCCTTAGAGGGATAAGGGCAAAGTGGGTCACCTTGTTGTATAGAACCTGTAGTTTACCATACTTCAGCTTTGAGATACCCTGAATGACCGGGCAGCAAATATTAGTGTTGGAAGTAGGACACTCGCTGCAATAGCAGTCCTAGCTTCAAGGGTTAACAGTTCCTTGAGCCGATATAGTAATCCGAGTTTAGTATGGATTACTTTAGTGACTTGGTCCACATGTTGTTTGAATGTGAGACCCTGGTCAAGGGTGAGGCCGAGGTATTTTGTCTAGGAACAACTTCCAGCTTGTTGCCTCCAGAGATGAGAGCTGGAGAAGTTGCACTATCTTGTCCAAGAGCTCTTGGTCTGAACAGCATAACTTTGGTTTTATTGGTGTTAAGGACTATTTTGTTAATGATGAGCCACCTCCATGATGTGAATATCCTTTTGAGAGAAATGCATAGGTCATCCAGGTTGTCAGAGGACATGTATATAACAGCATCATCCATATTGGATTATATTGCTGCTTCCACAGTGTTTGTGCAGTTCATTTACGAACAATGAGAACATAAGAGGCCCGAGTATGGACCTTGGGGTACCCATCCATTAGGGACTGAGGTTTGAGAGTTTGTCCTGCCACCTGACTCTCTGAGTGTGACCCGTGAAGTAGCTTTCCATTTGAGGGCATGGGCATCGAGGCCTATATGGAGAAGTTTTTGCAGGAGTAGTCTGTGATCCACCCAGTCAAGGCCTTGGAAAGGTCTATAAAAACTGCCCCTGTGTTGGATCCAGCATCTAGGTCTTTGAGTACATCTGAAGAGAATTTGGTTAGGCAGTGTCTGTCCCATGTTTGGCTCTAAAGCCATGTTGCGATGGGGACAGCAGCATGTGGGCTTCCAGGTACTCCTTAAGCTGGGCATATATTGATTTTCTCCTGTATTTTGCCAGGGTACAGAGCAGGGAGATTGGCCTATAGTTTTCAATTGGTTCTGCAGGCCCTCCCTTATGGATCGGGACCACATGTACCTGTTTCCACAGCTCTGGGACATATCCTTCAAGTAAGGACCTATTGATCAGCCAGGTGAGTGGCTGCGTGAGCGCCTGTGGCACCATCTTTAGCAATCTAGCTTTGAGTCTGTCCGGGCCTCCTGAACCTGTTGTTTTCAGGGTTTTAGGATGGCCAGGACCTCTTTACCTTAGCCAGCCTCAAGTGAAAGGGGTGGAGGTCAGGAGATTGAGGAACCGCAGAGCGACCAGGTTATGAGGTACCGATGACCCAGCCTGATGTTTATCAGGGTTTGTGAAGTACGATCAAGGGTCTCAGTGATTTGTGCCTCATCATGTAGTACCATTCCATTGGCTGTGATGGGGCCCATGGTAAACTTTTTTTCCCCTTCATCAGTTCGTTGATGTGGGACCAGAAAGTCCTAGGGTTGCTGAGGTTGGCTTTTGGAGGTGGTTGAAATACTCCTTTTCGCTAGTTTGGTGGCCTGTTTACATTGGTTTCGGAGGGTTCTATAAGGGTTCTATAGATAACCCAGTCTGCTTGAAGAGCTATGTCCTTGGACTTTTTCCAAGCTTTGTCTTGGCTGATCATCAAGGCCTTTATGGGAGGGTAATCCACTTATAGCAGTGGCCCTTACCCGTAGGTTTTATATGGGGCCAGGAGATCCACGGCCCACGTGATTGACCTATTTAAGAAGTCAACCGCCCCTCCAAGGTAGGAGACTTCTAATAGGGCTCCAACCAAGTTGCCCAGAGAGTATTATAGTGCTCTGGGGAGAACTTGAGTAGTCCCTGGAAGTGAAGTTAGGCCCCAAAGGACATCAGAAGATGGGCTTTGTCACTAGACACCTCATTTTAATCAGCAATGACATACATAAGGCCGAGCTGATCTAGATAGAGTGGGAATATAGACTAGCAATTTCTGCACTTACCACAGAACCACCTAAATGCACTTTCTAATTGTTGTGATCGCTCACACTAATTGATATACATGAATATGCATATACAGTATATATTTCAGTATAGCATAACAGTGCACTGTCTACACACACAGAGCCTTGCACCACAAGCAGTAGCACACATACACTGCTTTATATGGCATTTATTTACTTATACATCTAATCCTAACTTTTACTGTATTTAGGACAAGCACTGTGTTTTGCACTAACTCGTACTAATCTACAACATGACTGGGTAACTAAAGTAGAGGACCATGGAGGTGTGGTGGATGTGGCCTATCTGGACTTCAGGAAGGCCTTCACACTGCCCCATAGAAGACTGATTAACAAACTGTGCAGCCTAGGGGTGGATCCTAAAATAGTTACATGGGTGGAGAACTGGCTGAATGACAGGAGTCAGAGAGTTGTGGTAAACAGGAGTACTCTGGAGAGGGAGGTGATGAGCAGAGTGTGGCAGGGGTCAGTGTTGGGGCTAGTCATCTTCAATGCTTTTATTTGGGACATTGCAGAAGGACTGGAGAAGGTATGCTCTCACAGATGATACAAAAGTATGTAATATGGTGGATATGCCAGGGAGTGTTGACAGAATGAGGGAAGACCTTAAAAACTAGAGAAATGATCTGAAGAATGGCAGCTGGGAGTCTATGCAAAGAAGTGTAGGATCATGCACACTAGGTACAAGAACCCAGGGGCAAAGAATGAGCTAGGCATGGTGTTACTGACAGTCATGAAACAAGAAGTGACCTGAAGTTATCATCACAGAGAAACTAAGAGAAACTAGGCAGTGCAATAAAGTGGCTAGAAAGGCTAGCCAAATGCTTTAAGGCATAGGAGGGGTATCAGGAGTATAAAAGGAGTCATCTTACCCTGTATAAGACAGTCATTAGACCGCACCTGGAATACTGCATCCGGTTCTGTGGACCCATCTGAGAAAGAACATAGACAAGGAGGAGGTGGTGCAGTAGAGAGCAACTAAAATGGTGCAAGACCTGCTGGATAAGACCTATGAGCAAAGATTAACCAAGCTGATATTTAAAATATTTATTTCGTTTGGGTAAAACATTTAATCCAGTTTAAATATTGAATGTTTACAGGATATACCAGTTGAGATTCAATGTGTAATTTGCAGTGTAGTCATGCTTTTATCCATTTTTTCTAATGTATTTGCACAATGCAGATCTGGGAGAGGCAGTTTCAATGTGATCTTCCTTTTACATATTCATACATTGTGTTTTCCTAGAATATGCCTGCTGATTGCTATACATTTGTTGTTGTTGTTGTTGTTTATTAAACAGCGGGTAAGCCACTGGAAACAAGTTCCTTTTAGAGTCACGACCCACATATATTGCATACAGACAATACATAATCAAACATACATATACAATGCAGTAAATTGGTGACAAAAATGTCTTTTGTTATGATCAAATTCATTAAAAAATTCATAAAAAACAGTTACAATTAAATTGAGATTGAAATACATCCTTAATGCATCGGCAAACTTTTGACAGAACACAACCACCTAATATCTTGAGGAATTTCATTCCAAATAAATGGAGCAATATAAGCAAAGGATCTTTGTCCACTTTTAGATTTCATAAAAGGAATCTCGAGAAACCTACTGTCTGACCTATGTCTAGAATAATGACCATCAATATATGGTCTCAAAACTTTGAAATACTATGTGGAATTCCAGAGTCCATAACTTTATATATGAACTTGGCCACACAGTATTGGAAATTTAGTGAAACCGGTAACCAGCCCATTTCTTTCAAAATCACACAATGATGAGATGACTTAGAACAATTTAAAGCAAACTTAGCTATCAAGTGAAGTAAAGTGGATTTCTTTGAAATCACTGTCGCAGAAGCAGTGTCAGTAATCATAGCTGCATAGTTCACAATAGGAAGTAAGCAGCAATTTGAAATAACCAGCCTAGACTCAGGAATAAGAAATGAATGGATTCTGTACAAAGAACCTAATCTACAATGTATTCTTGAGGTAACCCTCAAAAATGAGATTCATAACTTAGATGAGAATCTAGTAATACCCCAAGATATTGAAATGTATCAACATAGTCAAACAGTAATCCATCAAGAGATTTAACTTCCAAAGTACCAACCTCAGATCTCAGTCTAGGTGGGGTACCAAAACCATCACCTTTGTCTTAGATTTGTTTAAGAGTAATTTATGGCCATAGTGAAGACTGAAAATTTCACATTTCTCTGTTAAAGAAACACCTAGATCTCCAACTGACAAACCTCATGATAAATTACTGCATCACAGCATAAAGTGTTAGAGAAGCATTATTAATCACACTTACTAGTTGATCAAAAACAAAGAAAACAAAAGTGGCCCTAAATAGAACCTTGTGGAACCCCACACTTAACCATTACAGAGTCTGATACAGCACCCTATATTTAACCCTTTGAAACCTATTTGTTAAATAATCCTCGTCCAGTCCAAGAAAGACTCACCAACTCCCAATGACTCAAGTCTAGAAATCAACAATTGGTGATCAACTGATGTCAATGTTGGTCAAGTCCATGAACATGGCACCGTCAGACACCCTTTATCCATGCCATTAAGTACCGCATTCATGAACTCGACCAAGGCAGTCTCAGTACTCCTTCCTTTCTAAAACCATGTTGGTTCTGAGACAATAATCCAAAGCGATCCACATACCCAATCAACTGATTATAAACTATTCTTTCCTGAACTTTAGCTAAAGCAGACAAGATAGAAATAGGTCTGTAGTTACAAAACTCATGTTGTGAACCAGATTTAAATATAGGAGTGACCAAAGTATGTTTCCATATATTAGGTATAGTACCTGTAACAAAAGACAAATTGAAAATAATACTAACTGGAAGTACTATAACTGAGGCAGCATCCGCCAATAAACTAGGACATAAGCCATCAGAACCAGCTGAACTGTCCTCTTAATACAACGCAATAACTCTCTACCTCCTTCGGAGTAGTAGTCCTTATACAGTTTAGGATTAACTGTAAAATCTTCAGTCAATCCCAAGTAGTTCACCTTGGACTGGTCACTAAAGGAAGCAGGCAATGCAGTAAATTTCAAATTAAACTCGTTAGCTATCTTCAATGGACAAGACAACAAGTCACCATTCAACCTCATTGAACCTGGTTGACAAACATTAGGTCTTATAAAATTGTTAATTGTTTTCCAAAAGTAGTAGCGTTAGATAACCCTTCACATTGTTTATGACGAATATAGTCTGTTTTAGCCTTCCTTATCTTAGCCTTACATTGGTTCCTTAAAGTCCTATACGCATGATAACCAGAAGCAAAATGGTTCATTTTATATGTTTTCCAGGCCTTGTCTCGTTGTCTCATGAGTTTAATCAAAGGAGGTGTTAACCACCCATAAGTTTTCCCTCGGACCCTTCTTTAACAAGGAGCTAACTGGTCCAAAACATGTGTAAACTCAGTAATGAAAAAATGCAATGCAGAATCCACATCAGGGACAGAATATAAAAAGACCAATCTATTTTACCCAACTCTGTACAAAAGAATGTACATCAAATTTAGAAAAGATCTCGAAACCTTATAATTGGCTTAGACTTCTTCAGTCCCCCATGTTTCCAAATACAGAAGACTGGATGATGATCACTTAATCTAATCAGAGGTCAAACCACATTTTATCATATTAATAGGTCTATTTGTTAATATCCAGTCCAGCAATGTGTGATTTCCTGATCTATTATTGTGTCGAGTGGGCAAAGTAATAATTTGTTGTAAACCAGACTGAGACAAGACCGTATTTAACTTTGTTATATCTGAACCCATCCAATTTAAATTAAAATCCCTAGTATTAACTCTGTAGAAACCCCAGTATTCAAAGCATTTACAAGTTCTTGTAAGCCTGATTTGCTACCATTAGGTGGAAGATATACACAACAAATAGTTAATTTTTGACAAATCCAACAATAACTGAATAGTAATATGTTCACAATATTCCAAATTACTGTTAAATATAGTGGTCTCATTTACCATTAAATATTCCTTAACATAAACAAAACCCCACCCCTACCAGTGACACGATCCTTTCTAAAAGTTTATAAGCAGGTATACAAAGTTCAGTATCAAGAACAGGTAAGGTTAACCAGGTTTCAGTCAGTGCTAGAACATCCGGATTATATAAACTAATCCATGACTCCACCTCATGAAATTTAGATGTTAAGCTTAATACATTAAAATGCATAATTTTGAGGCCATATGAATGCTGCAAAACATTTAGCCTGGATAGTTCACTGAATATGTGATATCTTATTTTCAGTGGGGTTCTACATCAACACATTATTATGCTGCATTGCGAAAATCAGAAGACACCGAAAATAATATTTTACATCTAATCTGGGATATTCTGAGTAAATACCATGTAAAATGTGTAAAATAAAGACCCTATGAGAATGATATGTAGCATCTCCCTGTGCTATCCAGGATACAAAATATAGGCTAGGAAATATTTAAAGGAAATATATAATTCTTTCTATACTAACATACTAACATACTATTTGCCAGCAGATTAGGCCTTACGGTCTATCGAGTCTGCTCAAACCTTAGATCCTAGTTGGGTGCTGAGGCCTCCCATCCTTGTGCTCCAGAAACCCCATCATCCATCCCCACCCCTGGGACAGGCCATCATCTGATACATCCACTTTCTGTGTCTGTCCCACCTCTCTTGAATCCCTCCACTGTGGATCTCTGAACCAGCTCGCCAGGCAGTGCATTCCAAGGGTCCACCACCCCTCTCAGTGAAAAACCTCCTGCTCTTTTCCCTCACCCTTCCATCTTCCAACTTCAAACCATGCCCTGGTGATACCTCCCTGCTTTAGTCTAAAGATCCCTCCATGTTTACTCCTATTTATTCCCTTGAGGTACTTGAAGACCTCAATCATGTCCCCCTGTCTCTCCTCTCCTCCAATGAAAACAGGCAGAGCTCCTCAAGTCTGTCCTCATACGCCAAATCCCCTAGGCCTCCTATCATTTTAGTTGCCCTCCTCTGTAACGCCTCCAGGAGATGTATGTCCCTCTTCAAGTGTGGTCTCCAGTACTGTACACAGTACTCAAGGTGTGGTCTAACCAGTCCATTGTACAGCAGCAGAATCAATTCCTTGCTCCTAGAGGTGATCCCTTAAGATGCATCCCAACATCCTGTTTGCCTTGCTAGCCACTCTCCTGCACTGCTCAGAGTTATTCATACATGCATCCACCATGACCCCTAGGTCTTTTTCCCCTATTGAGGCCTCCAGCCTCCCTCCCAGGGCGCACTCTGTGTTTAGGTTCCTCAACCAAGATGCAACACCTTGCACTTGGTGATATTGAAATTTAATTTCCATGTGTGAGCCCAGCTTTCAGGGTGTCCAGGTCCCTTGCAGGGCCAACCTCCCCTCTTCTCCCTCAACTACTGCTCCCATCTTGGAGTCATCCGCGAAGAGACCTATTTCACACCCTATACCCTCCCTGATGTCCTATACTATCACTATATAAATCATGCAGTCCAGACATGGTGGCAGTGGTGAAGAAGATAAGTTGATAAATATGTTATTTTAATCATTAAACAGCTGAATGTAAATACTGTATATAATAACTACATTTACCATGGTAGCAAATTCCTGGCAGTATAGCTTAGTGGTTAGAGTAATGATCTGTGAATGAGCTTGGCACATCCAGCAGACCTGGGTTTAATTACCACAATCTCCACTTGCTTACTGTGTGACTCTGAGCAAGTCACTTAACCATACCAGAGCTCATGGGTCACCCCTGAAAACAGGCATGTGTGCCTAGTGGGCTGTACCTGGCTAAAAAATCCACATTGCCAACTGAACTTCACTGTGTTCCATATAATCAAGACTGGCATAAACAAACAGCTTCTTTATTGTTTTGCAACTGTGTTAAGCTGCATTATTTATTTTGAATGTTGTGGTCATGAGAATGGTATGTATGTGTGTATTTGAGTGAAAGAGGTTAAAGGAATCACTGTCTTCTGATATAGTAAACTATGATGGACATAGTGCTGGGGTCTGTAATATGTACTTAGATATGAAACCAGAAAAGGTGTCTATTTTCAGGGCTAAAACTTTCATAATGGGTTTTCCATCTCAAGCCCAATATAAATATTGTTTTTTCAAAAGCATACTAAAAGTCTAGCCCTCTGGTGCTGAGGCATTGGACAGCACACCTCATGCCATGCCAGGGACACAGGTTCAGGAATGAGCCTGGGTCATCAGGGGTTGGTTGGGGAGGAGGATTGAGCATCCCAATGGATGCCTCCTCCTGAAGTGCAGAGGGACACTCCGGGCAGCGATAGTGCTGGTAGCGCTATTGCCAGTGGAAGCATGGGCAGTAGTGTGCATGGTTCTCACAAGCCAGGAGTGGAAGGTACTAATGGGTGCTTCACTATGCCGTGCAACAGCACGTCATCAGTCTGGACATAAGTCCTTCGCAACAGCACCTCAGTGGTGGGGACCACACAAGAAATAATGGGAGAAAAATGAAAACTCCAAGACATCAGGCACTATGATGCCAGGATCCTGGTCCACTGAGACCCAGCTGAAAGAGCCAGGGAGGTAAGAGGTACCCCGGTGGCTGAAGTCCAGGAGAAGTAAAAAAAAGCATAGTAAAAGTAGTAACAAAAGATAGCAATTTTACTTGTCTTGGGATTAAAGCATGTCTTCTGCTAAAGTAAACTATATCTAAGACAGAGCTAATCAGGTAGTGTCTTAAGAGGTTAAAAACAGTGTAAATCTTTTATAAGATTTGTTGCTGGGAAAGGGTGACTAAGTTGACATGTTTATGAGCTATGAATCTTTCTTGAAAGAGAACAGTAACAAGATTCAAGCTAGTAATTACAAATTTGTCCAGTGTAACACTGCTCTGCTGAAGAAATACAGCAGACCTTGTCAATTAACGAAGTGATTACTCAAAACCTCCAATATTATCTAGTCCATTAAGAATCTGGACAGCTCCATTTCTACTATCAAGACGCCTGCAGGGCTGTGCCCACTGCAGTCATAAAACAGGCCTGCATGTCCATGCCTTAGGAATTTCAAAAAATGCAGGCTGAAAATCCAGCTGACTGTTAGGTAAGGGATCTTAGTTGGTACTCCATTTTTTTCCAAAATATTTTTGTATTATGATAGATTACAATACATATCATTCCTTTCAATTAATAAAACTACTTTAAGTCCTCCTCTTTTAACAGTCACTGTGGAAGGAATTTGACTATATAAACAATCTTAACTATTGACATTCACATTAGTATTGAGATTTCCATATAGTTACTGCAAGTTTTTAATGCATTGCATCTTGTATATATTCTAGTATAGATATGTGTTAAGGCAGTATTCCAAGTTCATAGCTTCATTAGAGGCTCAGTATCTTCCTGGAGTTGTCTCCACTTTTACCCAGATATATCACCTGTGTTATCATCTGTATCATATATACATTTTTCATTTAACATAGTTTCTTTCAAAACACACCACCATTTACTGTGGTCAAATTTAGGTATAGGATTTGATATCCAGTTGTTTAAGATCATTCTTTTACAGCCATTGTTGCTAATGTTATTATCTTTATGTTTGTCTGTGTAATTAATTTTCCATTTATATTGTTAAATAAAAATATATCTGGGTCCAGTGGGCGATCTTCTACTACTTTTTCCTAATCATACATTTCAGTTCCTCCCACCATTTTTTATACCATGACATTCCCATATACAGTGTAGAAGTGATCCCTCCTCCCTTATTTGGTACTTTTCAGTCTTTAAACCTCCTATTCCTTCCTACTGAATTGGAACCTCCATCCCTCAAAATCATAAGATAGGGCAGTCAGGCAACAACAGCCCTGACTTTCTTCCTGCCTGACTGACTTGCCTGACTGTGCCTTTCCCATTCATTTCAATGGAAAAGTGCAGAAAAATTCCATGTCCAAAAATGTACATTTTTATCATTCATAACGCTTTTAAAAAATATTTTTAACACTTTTTTTCTTGAGTGCTTTTTTTCCTTCCATCTCATGAACCCTGTGGTGTGAACTTAAACTGACCCCAAAATGTTTTTGTACCACGTATGTTGTGAACACCCATTTTGGGGACAATTTAAAAGTTGACTGCCATAGGGTTTGTGGAGGGTAGGGTGGCACTTGACAGAAAAAGTGAGGTAAAATATTAAAATACAAAAATTTTGCCTACTCCATGGCACCAAGAGAAGGGGTTTGCTTGGCATACTGGTGATCTGGGTTTGCACCCAAGCCCAGGTACCTGGAGTGGAGACTGGCAGGGTGGGAGCCACAAGCATCCATTGGATGCTTCCCTCCTCGGGGTGGTATGAGCCTGGGCTGCTGTAGGTGGATTGGCAGATGAGCTTGAAGGGCATGAGGCCTCAACATGCCCCTCTATATTTCCCAACCTCAGGATGCCATCCTCATGGCCAGTACATGGGGCAGGCCAAGTAAATGGAAAACTAGGCTCCCTGTGACCAGATGATGAGTGCCTGACTGCACCACCACAAAGCCCGGACAGCCTGGACCAACTTGGTAGCAGCCTCCCGGAGTATGCAGTTCACCTGATGGCACTTCCTCCTTGGAGGAGAGGGACCATCCGGACACAGGAAAGGTCGGGTTACCCAGGTAAGGCTGTGAGACTGGGTTAGAAGATGGTGTGTGGGGCCAAGGTGGGGAGCGTTTGGCAATAGTGCTCCAAAGAAGTGGCCAGCAGGGTACTATGAGGAGGAGCAAAAAAAAACCAAAGATTTTATGAATGATATAAAAAATGCCTCTTTGACTTTTACTGCACTTTCCCATTGAAGTGAATGGGAAATTCACATTTCAAACAAGGCAGGTGGAAGGAGGTGGGTGTAGTTCCAGGGCTGCCAACCATGGGCCAATTTTGTTTTTATACAATTGCTGCTTGGTGAATGGGGAGGGATGGGGCAGGGGTGGGGTGGTGGATCCTGAGTATGTGGGAGGGACAGGTTGGAAGTATTGGTTTGGAGAGGGTCAGGCAACTGGGCAAGTGGCACTTATATTATTTGCTGCAAGTCTGATTGCATATGATTTTTTTTACTTCACTGCAAAGGAGGGAGGGATTCAGAACACAGATGGTGGAAGAGGCTGGGGATGGGTTGGTACCATGTCAAAAGATTGCCTCCAAATTGGCATCAATCAAATACAGCTAAGACAGAACAGCAAAATGCAAAATGACAACAAGCATTACAGCGCCACCCAAAAAGCAAACGGCTTTTGTGACTTTCTTACAGAGGCTCCACCTCTGCTCCCACCATCCTCTTATGTGAAATAACCACCCAGGGGATGCAGCTTGGAGATGGGGAGAAACTTTGGAGGGCTGGCAGAACCTTTTACAGTAAAAAATCACACCACCAGTGTTGATCTGGTCTGCCAAGCACACAGGTGGTGTCTCTAACCTGTAAGCTACATGGCCAGCACAAATCTGGCCATCCAAATAATTGCCTACAGGCTTCCACAACTCTCTGTCTATATCATTGACTCCTAGTGGGAGTAAACATGAGTTTTAAATGCTCTTGCTCACTTGACACCTGCTATTTTGGAGTCACTGAAACTGAGTCGCCAAATGGACTCGCGGTTTTAACAGTGGGTTTAATTTATTCTTGTGCATGGCAGGTGTAATGCACAGGGTAAGCATCAGTTTAACTCTTTTAAGTTTGTTGTTTTTTTTTATTTAAAAATTGATGTAGTTTTTCACTAAAGTGACCACTTCACACAGCAAAGACTGTGAAATGTCACTTCACATAGATTTCGCTTGGCAAAGTAAGCAAGCATTGTCGGGTGAAAATTTTGTAGTCCGGAAACTTAGTAAAGAATTTCTTGAAGAACATTTTCTGACTTGTACTACTATTTACTGTTGTACTGGCACATGCATTAAAGCAGCAACATTTGATACCAGAAATGTCATTGTAATTGGGTCTGTAACCCCCAAAAAATCCTGTATATGCTCACGATGTTATAGAGCATAATTACTTGTTTTCCGATATTTAGTTTAGTCTGAGAACTCATTTGGGCTTTAAATACTGTCTTACCTTTCTTAAAATAAACAAAATCTGTTGCAACAGTCTCCTTTCATGCTGTCTCTTTCCTTCATTATTGCTAGAGTCCTGTCATTCCTCTGCTCAAGTTTGGCCACCTATGAGTAGTCTTGCTGTCCCTTTCCTCTTTCCAGCTTGTTTTTCTTCAAGTAAGGAAGCTCCGCTTTTTAGTGCTTAGCATTTTAAGTGAATTCTGCACGAACATGCACACGATCGCACTGCACGACTGTGCGATCGTAGTGAATGTGCGAAAACGCTAACAAATTACTGAAATGAGCGTTTCTTGCTGTTTTGAGAATCTCCTAGCAGGTTTTTCTTAGTAAAGCTATTGCTTCCCTGAATGCATTCCTATGGTTCCCAAACAAAATAGAAGCTCAAATAGGCCGTGTTTAAAATGCTTAGATTCCTGCAATGCAGCATCTGTTGTAGCCTGAAATATAAAGCTCAAGTGAACAAATGCTCTTAAAGGTTTAAGCTGTGCAAGATGGGGTGTAGAAAAGGAATGGGTATACAGTTAATAAAAGATAAAAGGAATTAAAATAAACAAAGGTTCCTACTTTTGTGTGGAGGAATTAAGGAGTAGTTGTTACTTGCCTCTAGCTTTACTCTTTCTCTGAGTCCACCTTCCTATACAGCTGGTCGGCCTTGTTTTCCCTTTTATAACAAAGGTTTAAGGAGGAGCTTGTGTTAGATCTGTTAGAGGTAAAATCCTCACAACAGGGTAAACATTTCTTTTGAATAACAAAATGAATGTACATATGTGCAGGACTGACATATATTTCAAGTCAGATTTTAAACTAATTTTGTGAAATATTCAAGATGTAATCTGTTTTGGGAGGAGTTATCCAAGCCTTTGTGCTCCTTTGTTTTGTATAAAGGAATGAATGTGACGTTACTAAGTCAGCATGTGGTAGGAAAGCAAACTCTACCAGATGCTCCAGCCTGATCCTAGGTGTTACTTGGCAATGAATCCTGTGTTAACTTATGAATTCCTGGGCACTATTTGGCTTTATTTTATGTTTAAGTTCCGCTTTCAGTTTGTTTTATTTTCTTCTGTTTATAATAAATCTGAAGTATTGGATTCTGACTGTTTTCTGGACTGTATTGGACACCCCACGGCACAGTCATCATAGTTATTTTAGCAAAAGTGCATTTCTGACATCAGTACATTTGTCCTCAGATTATTATTAATTTTTTCAGATACTTGGGAAACCATTTTATGGCTTATTTTTAAATTAATGACTCACATCATTAAAGATGGCTTCCCACCCTGTGGTGCAGAGGGTTGAGGAGCCGGATGCTATACTCGACCATGCCGGTGACCTGGCTCAGGAGCGAGCTCGGGTCACGGGGGGACAGCCAGGAAGGAGAGGATAAAGCATCCAGAGGACTGCTTTCCTCTCCTGGGCATGTGGACTGTGGATCCCTGGCAGCATCAAATCCCAGCAGAGGCTTGGGGTGCCTACAGCCAGGAGGAACTCAATAAGAAGAGGTGGGGGCGATGGTGGATGTCCATGGTAGAATGCGGAGTGCACCACCTTGTTCTGATGTCATTGCACATCCGTGTCCCCAGGGATTAGATAAATGGATGTACAAGGAAACACCGCACCTGGGAGGATGATGATGAGTTATGGCAGCCTAACACCAACCACTGGATCTCATCAAACAGGTCCCAGATATCCTCCAGCCTCACTCTGCCTGTAGATTGGATTGCAAAGAGTGCCAAGATAGGTGGTTGGTGGCCTCACCTTGGGGGCTACAGACAGGTGTGTAGGTCGGAGTTCTGAGGGGAACCTTGGTCCGGGGGGGTCTCAGGTGGGTAGGACAGGCAGTTAGTGGCTTCATTTGAGGATGTTTCCAGGTGCCTGCCACTGGAGGAAAGTCAAAAAAAAAAGATGTTTGCCACTCACAATTTTTAAAAATGTCTTCCGCTGAGGTTATCTGTTGAAGGTAAATACTAGATTCATACAGTAGATGTTCTCAGATGGTGCTGCCATATGTTTCTGATGGTAAAAAGCACAGTACTGAAGCAACATATTTAGTTTTTTCATGGCAGGCATGGCACTGAAGGAGCAAGGAAACTTTTAAACTTCAAAATCCCATAGCTCGTTTAAAGAGCTAGTGTACTGCCTGAAACTAATATCAGATTTTAGATGCAGCCAACCATTACCTTTTATATTTTACGACTTTTCTTTTCCCTTTGTTCAATTAGAAAATTGTTTTCCTGATGTTAATAGGTGTGTTGTGTGAAACAGCTCTAGCCTGGTGGCTGACATATCTTGCTCTACTGCCCCACACTACATCATCAGAATTGTGACTTCACTGACTGTGATGTCACTGCTACTTAGGAACAGCAAGTGAGTGACTGCCAGGTCATTCACCTGTGATGTCACTGTCAGTGAGATCATAGTGCTGATGATGTAGTGTGGGCAGTAGAGTTAGACATGCCAGCTGCCAGGCTAAGAGCTGTTCCCACAAGCAGCACAATATTATCACATAAAAGACTTTCTGATGAACAAAGAAAAAGAAAATACTTAAAAATAAAAGTTACAACTGACTAGTACTTAAAATCTATATTTCCTGTCTTCCTATTTTGGCTCCCTAGCTCTTTAAGCAATGGAAGAAATTGAAAAAAATGGATATATTGATATTTTGCTAGGAAAACATTACCACTGGAAAAAGTACATGGTGGCTAACACATGCTGCTCTACAGCATTAAGGTGGCAGGAACTTCACTTCTGCCTTCTATCTTGGTGGTAGAAAAATAATGTACTATAGCAGCCAGAGGGAATAATTATCTTACCTCTCTGAAAATAATTCTATGCCCTTATTTTAAACTTCACCTGTCATGCTATGGTTGATGACAACAGAGATGCCTGTGACTGCATCAATTTCCTAACCAATTTCAGAGAACAAGTAGAGTAACATGAGATGGGGTTGCGTGATGTAAAGTGTGCAGGGATGGGGGAGGGGAGTAGCATTATCAGTACATAGTTTTGTAGCTTTAAGTTGGAAGTTAGTTTGAAGAACTGAGCACTGTAATTATCTGTGACCACTCTCTAGAAAATTACTTGTGCTCAAATGCTCCAAGTTAAAACTGCAAAACTGTATGCCAATAACCCTCCACAGTTGCATCTGGTTCCACTAGTTGTTCTTCTGGCTGAATATTCAGTGTGTAAAGGATACAGTTTTTGTGCTAAGGAATGCCACTGTTGGTTCCAGGGCCCTCATGACCCCATTTCCAGGTGGGTCCCATGCTACCAGTCTGACCCAACTTAAAGTCAAATCCCACTAGTCATGCCATTTAAAGTAATTCTAAAAATAAAATTAGAAGGACACAACAACTGGATTGTGCTTTTAAGGATTGTGTATCACATTTTCTGTACTACTTGTGTTTATTTAAACAATTTCAGAAGCAACCAGATAAGCAGTTTATTAAATGTTTTGCTTGCTAAATATTGGCAAAACTGAGATTCCAAAATAGCCAGCTTAAGGCTTTTAAGTAGAAGTTAAAACAGTGGTAACACTGCCCCGTAAATGCCACCAGATGGGACAGACCAACACTCCAGACTGTACTTGTGGTTTGGCTGTAGGCATCTCTATCATATGGTATGGGAGTGTCCCAAGATGGCTCCCTTCTGAGGAGAATTAAGGATCCTCTAGACCCATTGTTGGGCCTAGAGGATGCCTTTACTCAGAGATTTGCCTGTTAGTGACTTTCCTCCTTCTTTGTTTGGGCCTCGTGGGACCCATATGGCCCTGATTTCAGTTGTGGCTAGGTGATCATCCTTCAGCACTGGAGGAGGATTCCAACCCTTCTTACAAGGAGTGGTAATGTGAGCTCATGCAGTGTCTTCAGGTTGAGAAGCAGATTGCTAGATTACACCAAAGAGATGATTTCCTTCATCAAGGTGGGCTACCCTTCAGACCCTTATGTCTTTCCCTCAGATGGAGGACTAAGAGGTGTCTTTGTGCGCTTTTGTTTTTATTTTTTTTATTTGATACCCCTACTTTCCATTCTGTTTTTACTTTTTCTTTTTGAAGTCCCTGTCCAGGGAACCTCACTATAGTAATACACTGATTTTCCTTCCTGGTTTGGTGGTGCTCTGAGGTTCAGGGTGGGTAGGTAGGAAGGTGTTTTCATTCTGAATTTCATGTATAGCATGGGACTTACTTTGTGGTACTTAGAATGGGGGAGAGAGGAGTTGTACTTGTATTGTAAACATTTTGCATGCTTTACTTGGCTGTTCATTTGTTTGTCTTTTCCTTCAATAAAGTTTCAATTATAAATAAAAACAGTGCTAACACCATAGCCAATGCATTCAACCAGCACTTCACTGACCATTCCACATCACCCCCTTTACCTCCAGTTATCCCTATCTGAGTTCTGCTGATCCCCCCTTAGTCACTGCTGTCACCCAGTGTTTTCTTTTTACTTCTGCAGTACTCCTTCAGTTATTTACCCACCTTTATCCACCACCCTCACTTAACGCCAGTGTGAGCTCCTGTCCCATTTTCCAGAAATGTTATCTCCCTTTAACCACCAGCTTTATTACCTGCACCCTCTTTATCTGCCCAGATTTAGGATATATGGACATTGGCGGATAAAAGTGGGAGCACTGTATTGTTATCCCTCCTTGGCTGGCCTCTATCCTTCTTGATCCCCCAGCACATCACCTGACATCTCCTGACTTACCAGCTCTTTCCCAATGGCTTACCTCCCCAGAGGTGGTGGTGGAGAGCCTTGCTCAGCCTGCCCATTGAAGGATATGGTGGAGCCATGGCAATGTCACTTGGGTGGAGCTTGCAAGAGGTTGTGGAATCATTCTGCCAGCCAGAACAGGGTAATCTTCTCCCAGTTTTTCTCTCATGGCAGAGCAACATGCAAAGCGGACAATGGCATCACTAAGCACACTCCCATATGAAGGAGATCAGATGACTTCCTCCACCACCAAGTTGCAGTTTTGACATTCTACCCCCAGGCACCACTAGAGGCCAGCTAACACTGGATGCTATGCCACATTCTACCCCAGTGGAGGAGAGCAGTCCTCAGATGCTGAATCCTTCTGCCCCTGGTTGACCCTCTGACAACACAAGCTTAGGTGCAGACTCAGTTCATCAGCATTGTGAGCAGTACCTTTACCTCTGCCAGTCATCATCCTCTTTTTATCTATGTGCTATAACTAGTCATTCATGAACTACCCAGCAACTGTGGAGGCTGCTGTGCATCTCTATGTTGACGATTCAATCATCTTCCACTCTTCTTCTGATATGGCTTGGATTAACAAGAAACTTGCTTGTGACTTTGCAGACCTTGAGAGTTGGCTTAGGCATAATCAGCTTGTCCTAAGTACAAAAAGACAAAAAGTATGCTCTTCTCTCATTTACCTCCCTCCTCCAGCTCCTCTCCCTTTGCATTACCTCCTCATCGGTAACCAGTAGAGTCAGTCAGCTCCTTCAAATATCTGCATACCCTGGCTTCCATCCTCTCCCTCCCCACCCATGTCTCCTCAGTAATCAAGACCTTAATCAGAAATGTGATCTTCTCTACCGATTCTCCTCTTCTCACCTCTGCCTCTGCCTCAGGGTAGCTTCCTCACTCTTCCACCCTTACCTATGGAGTCTTCTTTGTTGCTTGCCACCAACACAACTAATATATCTCTCTCATGTAGGCCTACCATAGGGTGGGAAGATTTCTTAGGGTCAATTCCAGAGCCCACCACTGTAACGGCCCTCTCATTGCTAGTGGTGCCTTATGAATTAAAGCTGAGGTTCTCCTCCTTGAGTTTCATGCACAAACTTGTACACAAATTCACCCCCTTGCCTAAGTGAGCTTATCCATAGAAGACTAGCCCCAAGAGAGCTCAGATCAGCCTCCTCCTCTTTTCCAAACATCTAATCTGAGGTTGGCAGCAGCACGCAAGGCCTTCTCCTTTCTTTGCTGTAACCAACTGGAACTCACTTCCTTTCCGTCCTGTCCTGTACCTCACTTCCTAGATTCAGTATCCACCTATAGGCATTCCTTACTTTCTCTGCCAATTGCCCCTGCTTCTATTGCTGACTTGGCACCATGTGACTGTAGGCTGTTTGCTCGCCTCTAGTACAACTACTGCTGATTCTCCTCCTTATTCTCTGGTTGGCCTTTTACCCTCCTTCTTTGTTTTCCTATATCCCTTCTCAACCCATCAACCCTGCCTCTGCTCCTCTTTGGTGTTATCTGACTCCCACCTACTTATTACACTCATTTACTGGTTGAGATCCTTAAGCTGTCCTCATTGATCATAGTTTTAGTATTGTTTATTTGCTATTGTGTGATTATCTCTGCTGTACACTGATTTCATGCTTTTACCTGCTATCTTGGTATGCTGATTGTTTAACATATACATACATATAGCTATGCAATGTAAATCTTGTAAGTATGTAGTTCCTCACATTGTTATTTTTTATAACCTAACTTTTGTATATTCAATATACTATTGTAATTGACTTTTGTTGTAAATGTTCTGTACTTGTCTGAGTCTTTGTGTTGTAAATGCTATGTACTTGTCTGTTGTCTTGTCCAGGTCAACCCTGAAAAAGAGACTAATTTGTTTCAGTGGTCCTACCTGGTTACCAAAATTCAAAATAAATAAATACATTTTGTCTCTAAGCTCTTCTCTAACCTTTCCTTCTTCATTAGTGCTGGTCTTGATATCCCCAACCAAACAGTATCTGTTTGGGTTCTCTCCTTTGTTATGACAGCCAATTACTCACAGTTTCAACCAGTCTGTGTTTACTGTCATTATTCCTGACATATACAAAATTGTTTCTGTGGCCCTATTGAAAAAAAAAACTGATCCTAGACTGATTTAGAATTAGCATCCCCAGCCTCTGCTGAGATTCAGTGATGCCAGGGATCCACAGCCCACCTGCTATCCTCTCCACATTTAGTTAGCTTCTAGAGAAAATTGAGAAAGTTGTTGCATCTCAGCTACCTTAGTACTTACGCAAGATCAATTTCTTATCTCCTGAACAGCATGGATTTCATAAGGCTACAGCACATCTACAACTCTCAGCAAGAAAACAAATAATATTACAATTACTAATGATCAGGGATGCTGATTGGTGTAGTCCTGGTAGATGTATCTAATGCTTTTGACCTGGTAGATGACCATTTCTATGTTACAAAATAGTTAACCTTAGGTCTGCCCTCTCCTGTAGCAAATTGGTTTGCAAACTACCTTACCATAGGCAACATATTGTTAAATCAGTCAAACCTTATTCACCTGGAGCATCCAGTGATGTCACAGGAGTTATAATGGCTTTGATCTCCAGCCCACAAAGCCTTCATAAAATCCTTCCTCCGCTCATGCCTAACTACTAGACAAACTGCCAAGAAAATGCACAATCAAGGACTTTTAATGGTGACAAGGCAGAGATTAAAGGCTTTACCAGCCAAACAGCAAACTCGGTCTGAGACAGAAAGGGGAAGGAGCAGCAGCCATTCTTCATCCCAAGCAGTCATGTTATCCTCACCCTACAGTGACTGAGAGGAAGGAAGGAGTCCTTACATTCACCTCTAAGAGATTTTGTACTGAATTAAAAACATAGGAGCAGCATTATTGAAACTAGAGTTGACTGTAGAAGAAGATGTCATGATCTTTGAATACTAGAGTAAAGGACATCAATAATGGAGTCCAGCCTATCAGAATATGCAGGTGCTACAGACATCCAGGGAGAGGCCATGCAACCTTCATGGGAGGGAACTTTAGCTGGAGAATAAGGCGGGGACTGAGAAAACTGGCATTCATGAAATAAAAATGGATCCATGGGATCCCAGAAAAGGTTGAGACAGGGGCACACCAATACATAGGTGGCCTCTTGAAGGAATTATTGGAACTGGATGCCACTGTAGACTTAAATATTATCTGAGCACACAGCACTCAGGCCACCCTCCAAAAGACCCCAAACCACCTCATGCCTTCATAATCACCTTCATGGACTATAGAACAAAAAGCACTTCTTACAGCAGAAATGGGGTACAAAGAGGTAATTTTGGAGACTCCAAATGTATTTTGAAAACAATTTTACTCAGGTGACTATGCAAAAGGCAGAGGGTCTTAGCCAAACAGAATGCACTCAGAAACAAAAGGGTAATGTCCTGATTGGAATACCCTGCATGCCTACATATTTACACTGACACCCTTTCCAAATTATTTGAATCGCTTGCTGATGCAGCCCACCTGCTCCTCGAATGGGCATCCACATGGACTAGATGACCCAGCACCTGAGTTGCTAGCACTGGGAGTGCCAGTGATGGCACAGTGCAAGAAGAAGCACAGGATCCCTCCTCCCAAATCCCAAACTGATCTGTGCTAAACTGAAGGCCTGCCATTAGAATAGGGTTCAACTTACTCCAAGAACACACAACTCCTTCAGATGATTTATCCAAATCCACCCACTGTGACTTGAACAGTTTCAGAGAACTATTTGCCAGGTTTGTCTCATGTCTCTTATAAACACAGTTTGAAAATGTTTTTCTTGTTTTAAAAACTGCATTGATTGAGCTAAAGTTAAGGATAGGGATGAGGGAGGAGAGGAGTGAGGAGGGTTTGTGCATATAAATGTTCTAAAATTTGGCTCAGGAGCTGAAAGGCCCTTGTTTCTGCTTAACCAGTCATCTATACATGATTGCTGTTGGTGTGGTTTCTGGGGGTGGGGCAGGGAGGCCCCATGTGGCAGTGCAGCTGTTTGCTCTGGGGTGGGATTCTGGCCCCTAGTTCCTTGTTGAACAGACAGTAGACACTGAGCATATGATGTTTACTGGTACTTCAGTACTGTAGGGTGGAGCAAAGATCTCCCACCTTTGGGGACTCTGTCATTGACTCAGAGACCACATAGCAGTTACAATAAGAGGCAGTGGTTGCACAGGGCTATTCCTTCCTTGCCAGCTCCTTTTACAGCAAGTGTTTTATAGTAAGGCTGAGTTAAGTAGCAGATGAGACTAAATGGAGAATTGTGGGATGGAGGTAAGCTTATAAGGAGTAAAGTGTGAAATCAATCTGATATAACAGTTCCCTAGGAGTCAGATTGTAGAGGCATTATAGCTTCCATCCTGTAGAGAAAGGTGACCTCATGTTAGGGCATCCTGCAACAATATCCTCACTCAAATGGTATTGTATATTCATAGTAACTGACCTAACACTACCAGCTAAGTTCTTGGGATGCTGGAAGAAGGAGGGGGGTTGGCAGGCTGGCTGCCTTTATCACTTGATATCCCTTTTCTTTAATTGTACTAGTTGGGGAGCAACCCACAACTGGGTATGGCAGTGGATTGGAGGTCAGACTCCTCATTGGGGTGGTGGTTGTGCTGTACCGTTGTCTGCCGGGATTGGCTTTGCTTCCTAGGATATCCTGCACCAACAATCTCTGGTGAGAGAAGAGGCTCACAAGTACAATTATAAGTAAAAGAATTTCCTTAATAAAATTATACTTATTGTCTTGAGTTAAGGGGTTGCAGCAGAGGCTCAATGTGCAATTTCACACAACAGCACCTTGAGTGCAATCCTGCATGGACTCATTGTTCTTACAATGACCTTAAAGCTTGGGATATCCCTATGGGGATGTACTGCAAAGCAAGGGTATGCTTGGCACAGCCCCAGTCTCTACAGATTACAGGGTTTATAGCAGTGGCCATAATTTATGCCTTGAAGACATACAACCTACTAAACTATTAGTATTCATGACAGCTGCTGTACATGTTACATAATAATTCTGCATTGCACACACGATGTCCCACAAGAAGAGTCCAAGTGTGGGATGAAACTTGAGGGACAGGCAAAGATGTCCCACCAAAATTTTGTGTTCTTGAATTACTAATATATCATCATGGGGGATATTAGAATAGCTACAGTAATTACAACATTTGGGGAATTAACAGTACCAACAAGAGGGCAAGGTTACTTCAAGACCTAAATAAAGAGAGGACCAGCTAGCTTTCATTCATGAGTCACACCTTGCCTACTGTAAGTGGAAACCAGAAGCTAAGAAGGCAATCAGTGGGAGAGAGGTGTACATCCCCCTGTGAACAGCAGCCACAGCAAAGGGGAGGCACTTTAGTACACAGAGATGCATCCTTGCAAATATAGAAAGTTACTTACTGTAAGATGGAAGGCCACTTGTTTAGGCTAGATTGCTTGTAGAGAGATATACCATGCCCTTTGCTTAATTTCTGTGTTCCAAATGCTTAGTCAGGATGTCTGACTATTCTTAAAAACTCATGTTAGAAATGGTCAATAGTCTTGCTTATTTATACATCATTGGGTGCAGGCAGGGGGTTAACTTGCAGTAGTTATCCCCACTGACCATTGTTGGAGACAATGGGTCAGATGCAGCAAAATTAAACTTCATCTGTGAAGTCATCATGAAGTTGTGAAACTTTGACTTTGTGAAGCTTTGCAAAGTTCCTATTGCTGTCAGCAACTTTGACTTCACCAATTTCACAATGTTTTTCTCAGGTGATGTGGCACTTTTTCATGAAGTTGCAACTTTGCAAGTGAAGTCTGGTCACTTGGCAGAAAAAGTGCCACTTCACCTGGAAAAACACTATGAGTTGGACAAATTTTGCTAAGTTTGGTTGAAGCAGTTTTTAATTATGCACATCTCTAACCATTGAGACACCGATTCGTAAGTTGTTAAGATTAGCAGGAGAATTGTCGGTAACTGATGTTTGTTGCTTTTGAACCCAAAGGAGAAGGGGTATACTTGCTACTCAATGATATCTTCTTTTCCAGAATTGATCATTTTATTTTATTTCTCCCAGATAGCTCCATTGGTTGATCAGGTGTAGAACTGGCAACTTCTCCCTTTCATCCCACACTCCAGTGGTATTAGAGCTGGACACTGGTCAATGCACAAGAATCCCATCTGAAGACTTAACTTTAGCCTACTCAATGATCAGGGCTACAATGATCACATGAAGGAGATTATCCCTGTGTATTGAGAGGAAACCAAAATTTGGGATTCTTAGTCTCTCTGGTCTTGGATTGCTTTATGGTCATGATATGGGGAAGCAATTAAATATACCTTCTAACTAACAAAAAGAAAGGGTTCAGATGCACTTTGACCAACAGCAGGAGATTTTATATGGAGACAGAACATCATATCAACATCTATGATGGGATCAAAAAAGCACGAGATGAGAAAAGTGCTGTGTTAAACAAAATGTTGAATAACGGAAAAAATCCTTCACTTCAGATAGCAATACTATGAACCTGAACATAGGGATGGAAGGCTTCTGACACTGCAGCTTCAAAGTAGGCAGCCAATAGGGTAGTATTATGGCATAAGCATGCAGATGAGAAGGGTGGATTCTCTGGGAACCCTAAGATAAGACTAGAAACATATGTAAATTGCTACAAGACATTCTACACACCAGTCCCACAAGAGAGAGATGCAACATGGCATTTTGTTAGACACTATGTAAGCAGCATCTGCTAGTTGTAGTTGTATAACAGTTTGCCCCATGAAATCCAAGTCTGTAATTCTGTGCATTTCTTCAACTCTGTCCTTAGGCCTACCTCCTTATTGCATCCATTTGCAGCTGCCCACCCAATTCCAATGCTGAACCCAGCCTGCACCTGCACCTCCCTAGACCACTGGTCTGCCCTTTGCACTGGCCTCACTTGCACTTTCACCAACTAATGCACTTTGAATTTCCTCCTCTCATCTTCTACCACCTCCTCTACTTTGGTCTCTTCTGACCCCTTACATACCCTGCTGCTCTTCTTCCCTCAGTACACCTCAAGTCCACTGATGGAACCTGTAGTACCATCCATCATGGTATTGTATTGCTATGATCTCCTTTTCAACTGCTGTAACACATCTCATTGTATTGCATTCTTACTCCAGTTCATTTTGTACCCTGTCTACCATGTACTATTTCACGACCAGAGATCTGTATTTGAAAAATTTTCCTTTTGTATCACATCACCTTGTTGCCACCATGATTCTACTATTCCCAACATTTGCTATACTTTGTTATCTTTGTCCTCTTGGACCTCAGTTATTTATGCATTCCAGTACTCTACACTGGACATTTGTGGAAACAGGTATTTTGCATACATACCTTTCCAGTATGCAAATAAAGATTGATTGATTGATTGATAGTTGCTTGCTGGAGCCTTGACCCCCCACACTAAATTTGATCTGCTTAAGTTATGTGTTCTGTCAATACTGTAGAAGATAAAAGTGTAGAGAAGAAACATTTAAAACTCTTTACTCCTTTTAGTCTCATATCTGTTCATCGAGAAATGAAGAAATTTTCTGTTGCGGTAAAATCCAAAAGTCAGAGAAAGCTATCCATGCTAACTGGAAAAGACCAGATGAATAAGTCATCAGCTGCTCATGTATTCTGAGAAGGATTGAATGCAGCAAACAACTGAGCTGCTTCTAATGGAGAGGGATATCTATTTTTCTATTTCAATCACATGAAAAACACCAAATCAAGCGTACAGTGTAGAAGGCCCTTAAGAGAGCAATAATAATTATAATAAGCATAAATATAGACAAGCACTAAGGATTTGCAAGATGAATATTGGAAATGAAAATGTAAATGAAATTAAACTTGCACACATTAATGATGGGGAAAAGCTTGTATGCTTTATGTCAATAATAAAAATACTACTAGTTCTGTTAGTCGTCTTAAACTTAATAACTCTGTGATAACTGAACACATGGCTATGGCTCAGAAGTTCAATAAATATTTTAGCTCTGTATATGGTCCTAAGCAGTTGAATTTTGTAACACTGAATATTGTGAATTATAATAATCAGTACCAGAAATTTAGGTCCGGATTCTCTACACCCCAGAATATTAAAAAAACTGAAACCTGGCTAATTGATCCTCTGCTGCAATTATTTAATTTGTCAATTGCAAAGGTGAGGTGCCAAGACACTGAGATTGGCCAAAGTTGTACCAATTTACAAAAAAGGGGAACCATGGCAATACCGCTAACTATAGAACAATTAGCCTCACCAGTATTGTTGGAAAATTAATGGAATCTGTTATTAAAAATATATTAGATAATGAAGTAGTATCAAAAATATAGTTGATTAGTCTCAGCACAGCTTCAGACAACAAAGGTCTTGTATCACTGCTAACTTAGTTTTTATGAAAAAGTAAGTTCAGCTCCTAGAAGGAAAAAGATCTATCGATGTGATCTACTTGGATCTATGTAAGGCTTTTGACAAAGTCCCCTATCACATCTTGATAGACAAGTTGCAGAAATTAAAAATTAGTGAGAAATTAATTGCATGGGTGGATGCCTGGTTAAGGAGAGATATCAGATAGTGAGAATAAGAGGATTTAAATCTAATAACTGCCATGTCATAAACAGCATACCACAGGAGTCTGTTCTGGTTCCTGCATTATTTACTGTTTTATTTCAGATCTAAATGAAAATACAGATAGCTTTGTTATAAAATATGCAGATGACACCAAACTGGCACCTGACATTAGTACCGACTTAGGACCTCTACACTTAAGTATGACCTTGTCAAATTAGAACAATGGGCTATAGCCAATGGTATGGTATTCAATTCAGAAAATGTGATGTCTTGCACTTGGGGATATTAATCCACCAATTCTTACTTTTTAGCAGGTAGTAAATTGAGGTGTTTAAAAAGTGAAAATTACCTACTCACCCTCATCACCAGTGATCTAAAATTCAGTAAACACTGCACTGAAGTAGCTAAAAATCTAATGTCATTAGCTGTATTAAGAGATCAGTTACATCGAGAGATAGGGTTTGCATTACCTCCTTGTGTAGAGCATATGTCCGCCTCACTGGACTACAGTTCTCCATTATGGAATCCATCCCTACATATCTATATTAATAGACTGAGGGAGTTCAGAGGAGAATAACGAGAATGGTTCACGGTTTCCAAAATATAGACTATGATAGTAGACTGAGAGAACTGAGGGAGGCAGTATAGCACAGTGGTTTAAGGCTCTGAGCAGCAAACCTGGAGACCTGGGTTTGAATCCCACAGCCCCCACTTGCATGATGTGTGACCCTGAGCAAGTCACTTAACTTTCATGTACTCCCAGGTTGCACCTGTAAACAGGCTTTCAGCTCAGTGTGTCTCTCCTGGTAAAAAAAAAAATGGAACTTTACTCATTGGAACCTAGACATACCAGAGGTGACCTTATGCAAATGTTTAGAGTATCTAGGGATCCCTCACTAATGTTCAACTTGGGACTCATATATAATCAAAGGGAGTTTAACCTCAGGAGCCATGATTATCAACTAATGCTAACCTACCCAAAAGAAATACAAGAAGAGTTTATTTTACACAGAGAATCATACCCATATGGAATTCACTTCCTACAGAAGCAGTAGAAGTGGGATCCATTGATACCTATAAAATAAATCTTGATAGGCTCCTACTTAATCAGGGCAGGCAATAATCCCACATTGTGGGAGTTGTACTCAAATGGGCTTTTAGCCTTCTGTACAACTATTTTCTAGTATGAATCTAGTATGAACCTGTGCCTGATGCACTAGTTTTGAAGTCTTCCAGTAAAAGTGGTGCAAGCCCATCATTCTAGTATGTGCTTGAGGAAGCTTCTGAAGACAGTCAACAGAATGGTCAAGTTAGCACATATTAGTGCAAGGAGAGGTGGCTAAAGGTGGTGACTTTTCAACCGGGTAGTGATCACTTTGACTTAGGATATCCCATCTGAGAATGAAGGTGTGTGCCATTATGGAACAAGCGGAGGTTACCCAAACAAAAATCACTAGAGAAGTGCCCAGAGTGTGACATTTTTGAACAGGATCCATCAACTGAGCTTTACATTTCCTGATGAAACATCAGTGGTTCCATCAAAGGCCAATTCCAAGCCATCACCGATTTCGCCACACCTGTATCCAGCACGATGGAAAGTATTACCTGTGCTGTGACTGTAACTCCAGACCCACAGATACAAACAGCTTTAATAAAAGGACTAAGTGAACAACAACTACAATCAACAAGTAAGCATGAAGTGAGGTGGGTAAGGAAACATTCTATTTTACTATCTAAAGAACAGTGTTTAGAGAATTTTGGCCAAATCAACTTTACCTGTGACAGAACCTGATTTGTGCAAATCCCAAAATCAGCTCCCCAACAGCCAAAGTGGGAAATGTAGTTGCCATCTCTCAGACCCATTTGTCTTCCCAGGGCAATTCTTGTGACCCTTCTCAGAAAAGGAATATTTTAATTTTGAGCAGAACTGTTCAGATGAAGAAAGTTCAGCCCCCCACCAGCATGGGTTAAACTTCCATTTCAAAATAGTAACACCATTTCTAGTACACTGGACCCATGCTTAAACATCAGGAACAGTTGGAACATTATTTTCAGTAACTCAAGAACTCATTAAAGACAATAAGTTATTAAAGCATGACATGTCAGAAATTAAACAACATCTTCCTGCCCTTTCAGATGAAATGGCCCTTTATGTTAAACAGTTAAAAAGTTTAGAAGCAGCAAATGCACAGTTGAGGAAAAAATGATCAATCAGTAAGTGAGGGCCCATCATAATAATATAAGGGTTTTGGTATTCCAGAGGCATGGGACTCAACAAGACTTGTACAGAACTCATTCAAAATGATAGCAGCCTGTATGGAAACTGAACTGACAGAAATTAACTGGGTAATAGAGAGAATACACTGAGGAGTTTATACAGTCTCCAACAATTCTATATATCCCAGACCAGTTATTCTAAAATATCTGATTTTTTTTTTATTTTTATTTTATTTTTTATTTACTTGTATACAGTCTAGAATTTCAACCCTTTGAGTCAGGGACTCATTTACAAAGGCTCCACATCATACATTTAGTGAGGACATATACAGAGTAATATAGTACAGTAATAAGTACACAGACAACAATAGGATTAACATGTACTGAGCATCACCACAGGTGCAAGAGATCTACAACTATTATTTACAGGTTTTTTTTCCTAGCAAAGAAGCCATATAGAGTCGTTTATGAGCAGTCACAGTAACTGTTTAACAAAATATGGGTACGCAGCACTGGTTTAAACAGCCCTAGCCTTGGGATTGAGAGGGCAGTATCAGGAGGAGTTCATCCAGTGTGGTGCCCTGTAGCAAAAGGACCTTTGGCTGGCAGTGGTCCTGCAAAACGGATGCAGAAGGTAGTCGATTGGAGCATCGTGGTGTCCCATGTTGGCAAGCAATATCTGAAGGAGCGATAGACAGCCTGGGGGCTAGCTCTTGTTTTATTTTTTTTGCCAGTAGGCAGGTCTGATAGGAAAGTCACCCCTGGAAATTTAGCCATGATGACTGTTGGTAGAGGTCACAGGTATGTGTGAGGTGGTCACAGCCTGTGGCCAGCCAGCAGGCTTTGTTTAGAGAGTGTTTTATGCTGGACTGGGCAGTGTCGGGCGGCACCATATATGATTATGCCATAGTCTACTAGGGAAAGGATGGAGCTAGAGATGGCTAAGCAGAGGGCATCAGAGGGAGATAGGGCCTATATTTGTAAAGGAGGCCAATTCTAATGTTTATAGCAGAACAAGTCAGTGCTATATGCTCAAGGAAAGTGAGGGCCAAGTCTAGAGTGACCCTAGGTATTTAAAATTGGAAACTGCATCCAACATGGCACCCTGTGAGTTTAGTATGGATAATTTGGCCATGCTGTTTTTATGCTGAGGGTGAGCAAATAGCATGACCTTTGTTTTTGTAGTTGAGGACACGTTTGTGGAGGTGAACCATGATTCTATCTCTGTGAAGGAGCCCTGAAAGGATTTTTGAAGCTGGGTGGGGTCTGGGTGCTGGCTGAAGATCACAGCATCATCTGCATAAAGAAGCAGGTGCTCAGTGGAGGACAGAGGGAGGGAGTTTAAGTATAGGGAGAAAAGAAGAGGGCCAAGGATGGACCCTTGTGGGACTCCCAATCGGACTGGGAGGCTGGCAGAAAGGGTGCTATTTATTTTACTTGCTGGGTGCGGCCATAGAGGTAGTTGGAGAACCAGGCTGCAGTTTCTTGGGAGACACCAGAGAGGATGGAGTTTATTAGCATGCTGTGGTTGATGGTATCAAAGGCCTTGGACAGGTCAATGTAGACAGATCTGGCCAGGGCACCCTGGTCGAGTGCTTCATGGATGAAGGAGGTAAACTTGAGCAGGGCAGTGGTGGTATTGTGCCCTTTCCAGAAACCATGCTGCTGCTTGCATAGTAGTTGGTGTGTGTCCAAGTAGTCAGTTAGTTGATCTGCAGCTATCTTTTCCAGTGCTTTAGAGAAGGGAGGAAGTATAGAGATGGCCTGTAGTTACTAGTAGATATACAGGTCACCATTTTTGTGAACAGGAGTGATGACCGCATTTTTCCATAGGGTAGAGAACTGTCCAAGGCATAGGGACATGTTCAATATTTTTGTATGTGGGGTAACTACTGCATCAAGGGTTAAAGAGAGCATCTTTGCATCAAGTGAGTCTCCACTATGTCTTGTCTTTCTTAGGAACTTGGTAGATATGTGCGAGCGACACTAGGGAGATTGTTTTGAAGTAAAAGGTGGAGCACTGGGGTGGTGGAGGGTGTACAGTAGATGCAGTAAAGAAGTCAGGAGGGAGGATAGAGCTGAGGTCTGAAAAAGATGCATTTAAGGCATTTGCTATCTTGCTAGGGTCTTGGATGGAGACACCATCTATGATAATCATGGGTAGGGAGGGAGGGAGACCTGCCACTAAGTACCTTCATATTGTCCCAGAACCTCTTCCCACACCCCAGGTGGCAGTAAGATTGGACTGATAGAAAGCTGCCTTAACCTTATGGATTGCCCAGGTGCATGAGTTTCGGGCAGCCCGATACAAGTGATGATCAGAAGAGTGACCTGACTCAATGGCGTGGTACCATAGGTTATCTCGAGCCTTCATTTGGTCGAGCAGGGACTGATTTACCCAAAGGGACGATTTTGTTTTTTCTAGCTGTTTAACAAAGGGGAAAAGACATCACAGGCGGCTTGGTATGATCTAATAAAGAAGGACAGGGCGGTGTTCACAGATGTCTGGTGGTCAAGAAGGGAACAGTCTAGGTTGAGAATATGGTTTTGGAGATGTGTTATGGACCCTTCTTTAGCTGGCTGCTGATAAAGATAAGTTCATGTCTACTGTTTATAAAAAACAGAAATAGTGTTTGATGGGTGCTAATATATCTATCTATAATGATTTACCACAAGAAATTGTGCAGGAAAGAACAAAGTTTGATGTTTTAAAGAATAAGCTGTGATTGTTGGGTCACAAATCTTCTATGTTGTACCCTAGAAAAATGAAGATTGTGATAGATGGGAATATATTTACCTGTGATAATGTTAAAGAGGCTTGGGATGAGTTGTCTATAAAATAGCTAACATAAAATAAACATACCTTATTATGGTTATTTTCTAGCTAAGTGAGGGGTTGGGGAAGCATTTCTGACAGCACTTCCAAGAGAAGGGAATGTCTCTTTGTATGTGTATGTTTCATTTGTTTTATGTGGTTTCTAATAAAGTTTATTGCCTGAAGTCACTGTTTAGATAATAGGAAACTAACGCTAATCGAATAATTTGATAATAAGCTTTTGGGGTACTCTGTGTATGATGTTTTAGTAGACTCTGTTATTTGCAATGCATAGTATAGTAAATAAAAATATTATCTCCACGAATGTAAATGGGATTAACTCCCTCATTAAGAGGTCTCCTATTACCCTATTTTAAGAAAAAATATAAAATGTATCTAAGAAAACCATTTGGAAGAAAAATAAGTATTTAAGCTGAAAAGGAACTGGATTGATTCTGTGTACTATTCTTCAGGCACCAAAAATTATGGGAGTAGCAATTTTATATAAATATAAAATAGTGGAACATTTTAAAGATGTGGAGAGTAGAGTCTTATTATTAAAACTTAAAATACATAATCAGGTAGTGGTTATTTGATCTCTATATGCACCTTTTGGCCAAATATCTGGGAAGTTGCACCATGCTAACAGGGTTGCGCATGCTCAAGTCCTAAATTGCGCCATTCTGCGATATTCAGCAGGAGGCAGTTGCGCCACTGAAAACAGGCTGAGCAACAGCGCAATGCAAATGAATGCATGCTCAACTGGAGGGAGGAACCATGCATAAACTGCACAGCCCGATATTCAGCCGGGCTGTGCAGAGTTGTGCAGGCGCAACCCCAACCTGCGCCTGCAGGACTTTGAGCCAAAAAAAGGTTGTAGGGCCACCCACAGGTGAGCTGCTGTATTGCAGGGTGCAACACAGCAGCTGCCACCTGTGGCTGGCCCTCAACTCAGTCCCTGTGCCCCCAGGCCCGATCGAGGCATAGTGTACTCCCCACCAGCCCGATCGCAGGCATCAATGTGGCTCCTCCTCCCGCTCACATCCCTGGTGGTCCAGTGGACCGAATGCCTGATCGCTGGTGGTATGTCTAAACCCCTCCCTGCTCACATCCCTGGTGGTCCAGTGGACCGAAATGCCCGATCGTGGGCAGAAAGTAAATGGAACCCCCGAACATCACCCTTGTGCCCGATCATGGACAGAAAGTAAACGGAACCCCCAAACATCACCCTTGTGCCCAATCGTGGGCAGAAAGTAAATTGAACACCCCCCACCCCGAACATCTCCCTGTTGGTCCAGTGGACCGAAATGCCCGATCGTGGGGTAAGCAAATTGAACCCCCAAAACATCTCCCTGGTGGCTAGTGTCCCCCACCCCACCCATCCATGAAGCCCCACCACCCCGCCTCGCAGCCGGGGCGGGCGCCAGATCCCACCTGCCTGTCAGCCTCTGCTGCCCGCCGACTGACTGCGCCAGAAGGTACACCCATTGGTGCAGAGTAAGAGCCAATGGGCATGCAGCCCATACCGTACATGACAGTCCAGATTTGTGAAGGAAATTGCCCTATCTAAAATCTTAATAATACAAACAGATCAAATTAAAAAGGAACAGAGATGTTATTGCTAAAATCTATCCTACCATATTAGAAAGTCCTAAGAAGAACTTTCAAAAATTTATCTAAATGGAATGAAGAAGCTGAAATAGCTTTGAATTATCAACAATGGGAGCAGTTAAGGCCATATGATAATAACATTTATGTACCAGCTAAAAACAAAGCTATTCAAACCAAAATATTGAACAGAGCATATCTGATTCCAGCACAGTTAGCTAAGATTAATATAGAGTTATCCATCTGATTGTTGGCATAAATGTGGTGAGCGTGCCTCTCTTATCCACCGTTTATGATCTTGCTCAAAGATATATGAAGGGTGTGTTAATTTAAAACAAATCTTAGTAACACTATTAGTTCTGGATATTCCTTTAGAAAAATATATTTTTGTATAATAATATAGGGCATATAATAACTGATATTTCAGTTAAAAGAATTTTGTACTGGCCACAATTGCCTTTAAACACTTAATTTTAGAAAATTGGAAAGCGGATAAATTACCCTACTTTAATTACTATAAATGGTAGTACAGTACCTGTTTTCAGAAACTGTGAAACATGAAGAACTAATATTCTGTGATGATTCAGAAATAGATGATCCAATAGGTTCTTCATAGAAAGAGATTCTTAGAAATATTCCACCTTTATCTAAAATTTGAGAATGTTATGCATTCCCAGTCTAGCCTCCAACAGAGTATAATATTCATTAATACATTTAATATAATATATATTTATTATCAGCTCTATCTATGCTATCAGTATGTATTTAGTGACTTCAGACTTCATTGTACATTTAATAGAGAGAAGGTGTGATGGAGGATTGGGTTAAGAAGCTTATATTTTGATCAACTTAACTGTCTATTTACTTATGATATTGAGATAATAATATAAGTTACTTGGTATATGTGACATTAAATATGAAAGAAAATTATTTTGCAAAACAAAGACATTCTACACACCAGGAATGGGGAGACTTGGCTTCCTTTTACAAAATATGACTGAAACACAAATTGTCTAGGAAGACAGTGTTGAAATATATAATCCAATTTCCAGGGCAGAGATTCAGAAAACAGTTAAAATCTTAAAATTATGAAGTTTCCATGTCCATTGGCCTGCTCTCATAGTGGCATAAACATTATTCCCTTTAATAACATCACACCTCACACAGGTGTTCAATGCAGTGCTGGGGGCACCATCTTGGAGGCAGGTCCAGATCACAGTTTTACACAAAGCTGGGAAAGACCTCAAGGAATGTACATCTTACTGTCCCATCTCATTCTCTGTAATGGCAAGCAGTTGCTGACAGGGATTCTTGACAATAGTTTACAAAATTAGATTCAACTCATTATACACCCAGATCAAACTGGGCTTATCAATGGTCATTTCATGCAGGATAACTCAGGAAGTTACTGCATATATTAAGTTATAAGTAACTTTTGGTGGCTTGAAAGCTGGTTCTCCAACAACAAACTATGGTTTACAATGCGCCAACCATGTCAATGCAACTATGCTAAATTTTACAAACAGGTGCAGTTGCAACAGTTTTCACAATTTATGGCAACTTGTGATAAATATCTGGCACACACTCTGCAAAGAAGAACTTTAGGTTTGCCACAGGTTAGGCCACAAAAAGTTGGTCTAACTTGCACCAATTGCTGCATGGGATACAAATCCTGTTAGACTGCTGCAAGCCCCATGCACCATATAACCAGCATAACTGGTCTTCGGGCAGTCTAAGGCTTGGCCCTTATTTTTTGCACCTCATGTTGACAATCTGGTGGCCACAGTATACAGAACACTGGGTGCCTATACAGAAACAGGAACAATATCTCTGGGGATGCCAGATGCCGTTTTGTGGCTAGCTCAGTTCTGTCACTTACAGATTATGGGTTCCCTGTTTGTGCTACTGCCTCTGATATGCTGCTAAACAGAATAACGCTGACATGTAATAAGGCATGCCACTTTGTACTCAGTGGCCCAGATATTCAAACCGCGCCAGGATATGGCGCAAGCTTGTGTGCAGCACAACTTGCCTGCGCTTGGGGCATTGACTGGGCAAAATTTAATGGAGCTGCACCATGGCACAACATCATTGAATATCGCACTCTGGCCACCCACAGTGTGCATGTGCCAGTGGCACTGCACCAGCACAAGTGGCCAGGAGGGAGCAGGGTGATATGCTTATTACGCCGCGAAAGCAACCAATACATTCAAAAGTGCACACGCAAATGGGGCCATAATCGTATGTGGTAAGGCCAAATGGGGCCATTTGTAGTGTCATTATGGCCCCATTTGCATGCAGGCACCAATCCCTGGAGACTTGCACCTGGTGCTCTGCCAGGCAGCAGCCATCGGGACCGATGCCCACTGCACAGTGTGGCAATGTGCCCCACAGCCCAATCGCTGGCTTCAGTATAAATAAAATAATCCAATATCCCTGGTGGTCCAGTGGACTGCTGTCTGCCTGATCATGGGCATTTGTAATAAAACAAGAATTCTGTCCATATCCCTGGTGGTCCAGTGACAGCTATCTGCTCAATCATAGGCATTTCTAATAAAACAACTCTGTCCATATCTCAGTGGTCTAGTAGGCTCCCTCTCCCCACCCACCCACCGAGCCCCACCGCTGCACTTCCCAGGTCAGCGGCAGCAGCAGCACCTCATTCGTTCACCGCCACCACTGACCGACACCGGTTAATACCATTGGTCCACAAGCATGGTTATCATATGAGTTTGTTGTCACATTCCAGATATGTGAATGATCCATTTACATATCTGAATGTGCAGTACGGTATGGCTGCATGCCATTGATCATGCTGTGAACCAATGGGTGTACAGCCCTCATTCACGGTGTGTGTCAGCAGGTGGTGGGGGGCGGCAGGTGGGTGCTGCTGCCCACCAGCTGACTGGGGCATGGTAGGGGCTTAGTGGTGGTTGGGGAGGGGTACCACCAGACCACCAGGGATATTGGACAGAATACTTTTTTATTACAAATGCCCGCGATCACAGACAGTGGTCCACTGGACCACCAGGATATTGGACAGAATTCTTGTTTTATTGCAAATGCCCACGATCGGCAGACAGCGTCCACTGGACAACCAGGGATATTGGACAGAATTTTGTTTTATTACAAATGCCCACGACACAGACAGCGTCCACTGGACCACCAGGGATATTGACAGAATTCTTTTTTTTTATTACAAATGCCCGCTATCGGGCAGACAGCGTCCACTGGACCACCAGGGATATAGGGTTCTTTTATTTTACAAATGCCCATGATTGGGGATGGGGCACCGCCAGGTGCAAATGGAGCTCAGGTGGCCACCACAGGTGGCAGTTGCAGTGTTGCACTCAGCAATGCGGCAGCTCACCTGTGGGTGGCCATCCGTTGTTCCTTTTTTTGGGATCAACTTTGTGCTTGCACAGGTAGGGGTTGTGCATGCGCTCCACACATCCCGGCTGAATATCGGGTTGTGCAGAGTATGCATGGGCACACCTCTACCTGCACCTGCATACATTACTGATGTGCTCCGACGCATCGGGATTTGTGCCGCGACTTTTCCCATTTTGAATATCGCACTGGGTGTATCAGTGGGTTGCGATAGTGCAACACTGTTGCTCCATGTGCAACCTCTTTGAATATCTGGCCAGTATAGATAACCACACTGAGTTGTACCATTTACAAATTCACTAACTGGCTACCTTTATCCATCATAATAAAGCTCCAGCCCTGTTTTACAACCAAAAACATGCTCTTGGCCTAACACTTCATGCTTTAACAAATTGATTTTGCACCATTGCCAACCAATACAATACCAGGAACCTGGCCAGTAATGCCTTTATGTCTCCTTTCTGTTCTACTCAGCTCAGAAAGTGGTCATTTGATGTCAGGGCTGCTAACTGGTTAAACAAACTGACTGATACACTGTTGAATATCCCCAAGTTTAATCAGTTTAAGGGATGTTTGTGGTCTGCCTTTGCAGTTCAATGCAGTTATAACTGTTAAACAGTTGTATTTAGTTTCTCAGAGTACATAATCTGTGACATTTTATATAACAGTCTGTATCAATGTTGTGAAACCTGTCTGTAATTGTTCTGCCTTAAGTGCTTGGAACCTAAGTTGACTGCATTTCCACTGCAACTTCTATTGTACTTTCCATTTTGTTTTTCTGCAACTATGTATTTGAAGTGGAACCTTTGCAAATTGTGCTCAAAGATTATCTTGAAGTTTTCAATAAATAAATAAATAGAAAAATTCCCTTCAGTACCGGATAACCAGCACCTGCTGTAGGCTTTAAGTGCAATTGGCTTGCTTCTCTCATGCTCTCACTACAACAAGCGCAGAAACCTGTGGACTTCCTTAATTACTCAAAAGCTTTATTTTGATATATAACCACACAGAATAAGTTGCACTAAAAATGCTATCTCAGTTTAAAAGCAAGCACTAGTTAGATATACCAGTCACCTGACATGTTTTGCATGTCATGTGTTTTTTAAAGGCAAACATGGTAGGTCCACTCCATTTCTTAAATGCAGCACTTTCTTAAAGTGATAGCATCGCACTTTGCAATAAAAGCACAGGTGCTGTATATCAAAAATTATTAGTACACATATACAAATCTATACTAGCAAAACATAAAGTTACTTAATAAGTATATAACACTTAAAATGCATCAAATAGAGAGAGTGCACACCAAAACCACAACCATAATTGAGTTGCATGAGCTCACTTGCTTGGCTCATCCTTAAAAGTTAGAAAAGAAGAGCCAGCCCAGTGGCATAGATGGTTGAGGTGCTGGACACCACACCTTGTGCAATGCCAGTGACCCAGGTTTGGGAATGAGTCTGGGCTGCTGGGGTCAGCAGGGAGAGAGGACTGAAAATCCAGAGGACTGCTCTCTTCTGTTGGAGGAGGGATTAGTCGTCCAATTTTGCTGACTGCCCTCTGGTGTTAGCTTGAAACCAATGTCCTCACATTGGAAGAGAGGGTAGCTGGGCAAAACAGAAAAAGTGAACCTGGCAGGCTCAATGATGGTCTGCCAATACCAGGAGCAGTCCCCAGATTCAGATTAGGTCTCCAGGAGAGGGGAAGCTGGTAACCTCCTCCTGGCCCCACCACGGGGCAATCCATGAAGAAACTCCATTGGACCCCTAGTATGGGGGCAGGATCGAGAGAGAGTTCCTCCAAACTGAGGGCTGTAGCCACCTGCCAGGCTCAGGAGGCAAAAAAGTTAAAGGATTGCTCTAAGTTTTACTTGGCAATAAAACTTTTCACAGACAGAAAGAGATTACTGGTACAGATCTGAAAGAGAAAACAAAGAAAACAATAAATACATAATTCCAAATAACAATTACTGCAGCGAACAACCCAAGAAAATGATATCTTCTTTTCTTAAAAAAGGCTTGATCTCAATTTATCACTTAAACCTGGCAATTTATAGCCTTGAAGAAATAAGTCCTGTATTGTTCCTTCTTAATAGCAGATTATCATAATCCCCACCCCATGTGATAGTATTTATTTTCAGTTCCTATGAATGTAAAATAGTGGTCATTTTGTTCCTTGCCTTAAGAAAACGTGTGGCTTATGGGTTGGTCACATCTCTATTTTCTTCCCCAATTGTGCTCCCCAGTCCTGGTCTTGAATGCCCTCTTGGTTTTGCCTATGTAGAAGCACTCAGACTTACACATGTGCTGCAGGTCATGAAACCCTCATATCAGTATCTCTACCTGTAACAGGATTCCTGAATTTCTTTGTATTGTTTAGCCTGTCACAATACTTATAGTTCCCACATGTGTTACTAATATTATTTCTGTTGGGTAACCATATGTGGGTTTTATCCTTAGGCAGCATATAGTGCACAACATGGCCCCTATTGGTTTTCCTTTTCTCAAAGCAATTCTGGGTCCTTCCTCCTAGATTCCTCAGTCCTGGATCCTATATGACCATATGCCAGTGTTTCTTGAAAATATCAGTTGTCTTGCATGAGTGAAGATTATACATACTAGCAAATGTCAGCTGAGGGTCAGTCTTGATTTCTGACTCTTTCCTGTCAAGTGTCTCCCGCGTATTTTATCAACTGTACATCTGACTTCCTGAATTAGTCTTTCATCATAACCCTCTCTAGCAGCCTGTTAGTCAATTCATCTGCTCTTTAATTACATAAATTCTCTGTAGCACAATTTCTTCTAATCCAAATAAACTGCCCTTAACAATGGCTTTAATGACATGTGTCAGATGGCTACTACTGACAACAATAGAGTGTTGCCAGTCAATACATTTCTTAAAAGATCAGTCTCCTCCCCTTCTCTTCTTAATGATCAAAATCCAGATAGCTAATCTGTATCTAACTGAATGCTATGCTGAATTTTACATTCAGGTTACTTTTGAGGTACTCAACAAATGCAAACAGTTTTTCTTTTAATCCTTCCATACTAAAAGTATGTCATAATAAATCTTCTCCACAGGTCAATCCTGTGGAGAAAAATTCTGCCTTACACGGCCCAGTGGTATGGAGCTGAGGCATCATGACTTACCTCCTGCCACACTGTTGACTCCATGTTCATGCTGCAAGCATGTTTTCGGGATCGGCTGGGAGGGAGAGGAGGAACATTCAGGGAGAGCATTCCTCTTCTGGGACAGTGGGAAAGATACTAACACCTGCCTGACACCTTCCAGAGGTTAGGTGTTGGCACGTTGCATCCTGCACTGTGAGGCATGGAGGTGGAGCAGCTGACCAGCGTGCTACATGTGCCAGCATGTGCAGCTCAGCCATTGTTAGTACTACACTCCTCCACAGAAAAATGGAAACTGGCCCTAGTCAAGCTGGATGAAAGACATCCTCTACAGGTGCCACCCCCAAGAAGGCACCGCCTTGAACTGGATTCGGACCTGGTGTGTATAGCTGGGAGCTCTCGCCACCACCCAACCACAGAGGGTAAGCCATTGGGGATAAGGAAAGGGGAAAGCCTGAAGTTCTGGGGATGAGGCTGGGAGGATGGCAGGATAGTGGGCTGATGGGGATGGAGAGAGAAACAGTAACTAAAAAAAAGGTTACTGCCACTTCTAATTATTTTATTTTCCCATTTAACCATATAGAAGTTTGCATAATTTGGCGTGAAGTTGGCCCTCATGGCAGTCCTTTCTTTTGCAGGAAGAAATAATTTTTATAGAAAAACATATTACAGTTCAATACATATTCAGCCAATCTGGTCAGTACTTCAGTGGGAGGGTCTAACACTGTTTGTTCATTAAAACAGAACTTCAGTATCTCCAACCCTCCTTGTGTGGAATGTTCATATATAATGATACCACATCAAATGTGACTGACAAACTGTCCTCCTCAACCAAAAGGTCCTCCAATACTCAAGGTATTTCACCTGTATCTTTAATAAAGGAGAGGACAGTTTTGACCAGCTCCACTATGTGGTGATCCATGAACTTGGCAGGAGTTCAGTCAGAGGAATTATTCCCTGACACAATTGGGCATCCTGGGGGTTCTCAAGGTCTTTATGGACCTTGGTAGATAGTAAAAAGTGGCCCTGACTGGCTGCTCAACTTGAGGTATTCCACTACCTGTGGGGGCAAAACCCACCATCTTTAATGCATTTCAAATATTCATCAATTTCCTTTTAAATTTCTAAGTAGGATCACCTTTCAGTTTAGAATAGAAATCAGCATTATTTAACTGTCTGTAGATTTATTTTTCATAGTCCTCACTCCATAATACAACAGCCCTCTTTATTGGCAGATTCAATGGTAATCTGCTTATTTTTCCACAGTGCTTGTAATGATTGCCATTGCTCCTTATTTAGGTTGTAGTGAAATATATTGTCAGGTTCTATACTCAACCTCTATATGTCTATCTCACAATTCTGTATAAATGTCTGAAGAGCTGGTGACCTGGGGGCAAATGAGGACTGGGGTTTGAAAATGCTATCAGTACATACAGACTCAGTTCATGTTACCTCACCTCTATCCAACCGCCCATAGAGGTTTTTGCCATTCCGCCTTGCAAAAAAAGGCTATAAGGATTACATTTCTTCTGAGTTTGATAATGTCCACCACAGTCTGAAAAGGATCAAATCTCCATCTTGGTACAAACATCAATCCTTTGTTTAAAACTAAGACCTCCACTTCACTGAGTGGGAAGCCAGAAGGATTAGTAACATTCACTAGGTGCTCTCCCTCAGTCACGTCCTTTCCAGGATCTCTCTGTTTATTCCTCCTCTTCCATCCTCTCTTCTTTCCTTCTTCCTGTCCTTTTAAACCCTTGAGGAACCATTTGTTCCTGCCTGACCTCTAGGAGGTGGAGGGCAGTGGATGGGAGTGGAGGCAGTGTGGTACATCCTTCTTCTTCCCCTAAAAAAAATCCTGTCCAATTCAAGCCTTTGCTCTCTCTTTTGTGATTGTGCAGACTCTGGCTCTGCATTGTATTGCAGAACTGGTTTCCCCCCTGCCTGTCCTGTAACTTCACATAATTTGGAGCTCCAGTCAAAATCTTGCCATCACAGAAATCCCATTCATCCCATTCAAATGTACTTTTTAGTTACATTTACTTTTTCTTCATACTTTCTGAGATTATTAGAAAGTCCTCAGGTAACTCATCATAGTGTGGGAGCTCAGGAATTTCATTTGAGTCTCCTTGCTGCCGTTAAGCTCCACTTCCACTTGTTTCTATTTTGTGAAATTCTCAGCTAATATCAGTTCTATGTACTCTCTGCTCACCTTGTGACTAATATTTTGCTACTATTCAATAAAGCATTCCCTGTTTAATCCTCAAGTAGGTTTCTTAAGTACAAGCAGTCCTGTAGGGACTCTGTCCTCTTCTAAGTATGTACACAATGAGATCTCCTTCCATTGCAGACTTTTAAGCTTCATAGAAGTCCTTTCAAATTGACTAAAAGCCTGTCAGATGTTGAAAGAACCTAGCACTTTAGTTGAAGTGTTGTTTAAGATATTCAGGTAGCTGGTAATGCTACCTGCATCTCTTAAAACAAGTCTCTGAGGAAGCATGATGATTATCATGCTGTGCCTGCTGTGTTTCGCCATCTAAACAAATGACACGATATGCAGAAGCATGTAAAGCTACAATGTAAAATAACACTTTTTCTTTAAAACAGAACCTGTGCTTGTCACAGTAAAAATTCACTTCAGTGCAACAAACAACACTAATGCGACTGCACCAAAGTAGCAGTGCCTGGTCAAATCAATTGTATAAAAGACAGTACCTGGATGACTGGCACCTGCTGTGAAGCTGAGTGCACGACCTGCTTCAGTCAAGCTCTTGTCACAACATCGTAGAACCAGTGGACTTCCTTAATCACATAAAAGCTTTATTTTGTTATATAAAGCTACACAGAGTAATTGCAGTAAAAGCGCACCCTCAGTTTAAATCAAACACCAGTTAGATGTTACCTGTCACTTGACATGTTGCTATCACTTTATAAAGGTGCTTTATTTAAGACATGGGTTGGATCTACCACATCAGCCTTTGAAAAGCACATGACATGTGAAACATGTTAGGTGACCGTAGCATCTAACTGGTGTTCAATTTTAAACTAAGGGAGCATTTTAGTGCAACTTTGTGTGGTTATATACTGACATAAAGCTTTTGTGTATTAAGGAAGTACACTGTGCTATGTTTGTTGTAGTGAGAGCTCAATTGAAGCAAGCTAAGTGCACTTCAAGCCTACAGCAGGTGTTGGTCGTCCAGGTACTGGAAGGGAATATATCTGTTTATTTATTGAAAACTCTAAAGATAATCTTTGAGCACAAGTGCTCTTTACAAAAGTTACACTACAAATACGTAGTCACACAAAACAAAATGACAAGTACAATAAGCAATTCCAGTGGAAATGCAGTCTACTCAGGATCCAAGCACTTAAGGCAGAACAATTACATTCAGTTTTGAAAACATTGATACAGACTGTTGTATAAAATGTCATGGGTTATGTACATTGAGAAACTAAATAAAACTGTTTAACAGTTACAACTGCATTGGATGTTAAAGGAACTAGCAGAGGTTTTGTTTGATCCCATAACACACTTGTTCTAGTCATCTATTGAAACAGGAGAGGTCCCGAAGCCTGGCGACAGGCAACTGTGATCCCTATACATAAGAAAGGATCATGGCAATTGGTGTCCAATTATAGGCCCATAAATTTGACCTCAGTGCTGGGTAAAATATTGGATGTTAGAAAATGGGCTTTTTATTTCCTGGCATCTGATTGTGTAGTACCCTTGCCAAGGGGTACATTAACTTTCAATAGATGCCCAGGAAACAAAATTACCGGTCTACATGCCCCTTCACCCAGTAGTATTGTAGTGCCCACCCTGCTACATAATTGGCTGCAACAACTATTTTAAAATGTTAAACGCCACCATTTTTTTTTTTTCCTTCACTTAGCGAGAGAGGCCAACCACCATCTCTTCTCCCGATACACTCCTTCCTGACCAAAACAACTTCCTGCTAGCTACATTAATTTTTAACGCTGTTTTGAAGTCTCGTTCTCTAAATAAAGAATATGCAGCTTGTCCCATGCCCCGATTCCCCATACGGCTTCAAAAAGAAAACATTTAAAATATACAGTACTTCTCACCTCTAAAACACTGCCACCACTGATCTTTCCCCATGCCCTGCAATCCCGATACTGTATACACTGAATATTAAGGGACTTACATTTCCACAACTGGCAGCACTCTCGGTCATTCAAAACAGTTAACATTCTGGCTCCTGCTGCTCCGGTCGGGTTGATTCGCCCGCCGCTGACCTCAAGTCCGCTTCCACTACTGTACATCGCTGCTCCCTGCCCACCAGTCTCAGATCGTTTCGCCACTGTACATTGTTACTGTACATCGCTGCCGCCTAGCGAGACAGAGACCCGAGTGAGAGCTCCCTCCCAAACACACACACATCTCCCAGTAATTAAAAAATTACAGCACTGTATTCAGAAAGAAATAAAAGTCGATGCCGTGAGGTTTCTCTTGCCTGGGGTGGGACACAAGACCCAAAGACTACACATTCAGCACACGCCTCGTAATAGAGTGTTCGAAAGGACTTCACAGACATCTGGGCTGCCTGGGTTGATGATCAGTAACTGCCGCTAAGCTGCCAAATACAAATATCTGCTTAGCACACTTTGCCATCAGCATGAACATAAAAGACAAGTGCTACCCACTGTTTTAGGAGGTGATCTGATAACATGAACTATAAGTATAAGAAAGAAACTGCACTTACATTTCTTTACATAAAATGTAAATCTTTACAGTCTCCAGAAGTGTGTGTGGGGTTGACACCTGCACTGTTAAGGGAGTTATAAACAGACTACTATATGAAGCTTATTTAAGTGGAGGAACTATTTAATAACAAAATTAATCTTAAACAATTTATTAACAATTTTACCTTTTTTTTTCTTTTTACAGTGCCCATTTTCTAAGCTCAATAATGCCCTTCAGGTGGGTAGTATGGGCACACTGCCACCCTGTCTGGCATTATTGCTTACCTATAATAAAGGATTTTATTGTAGACTTCATTGAAAAATCTGACAAGGATGATAAATCTCAACATTGTTTTAGAAAAGGAGATCATGCCAGACTAATCTATTGAATTTTATAATAAGGTTAGCAAGTCAATTGATAAAGGTACTCCAGTTGATGTCATCTACCTAGACTTTGCTAAAGCCTTTGATAAGGTCCCTCATGAGGAATTAGTTAAAGTTATCCAACAACTCGATCTGCCAAATTGGACAGTTCTATTGATTAGGGCATGGTTGGCAGATCGGAAAACAGAGGGTGTGTGTTGGGGTCAATTCTCTACTCAATCCCATGCGACTAGTGGTGTCCATGAGGATCCGTTGCTAGAGCCCTGCCTTTTCAATCTTTACATATCAACAATGCAGGTAAATCAGAATGTATGGTTATCAAAATCTGGACGACACAAGACTTGGGGAATAGTAAATAATATAGCTGAATATACATTCTCTAATCAGCTATAAATGAACTGGAAACTTGGTTTCTCAAAACAATCTGTATTTAATGTAGATAAAGGTAACATTATTCATTTTGGATATAATAATAACTTCTTTAAATATAATCTGGAGGTACAGTATTAAGGGTCTCAGTAGAAGAGTCAGATCTTGGGATTAATATTGGCAACAACCTGGAATTTAGTACACAGTGCAATAGGATTATGAAAAATCTAGTTGTATTGCACACTGTATAAATAGACATATAGGATGCAAGGAAAGTGAAAATATAGTCCCTTTATACTGCACTTGTGAGGCCCCGTATGGAGTATTGCATGCAGTTTTGGGCACCTTATAAGAGACAGGATGTGGGATCACTTGGGAGGGTCCAGAGAAGAGTTTCAAAATCTATTAGAGGATTTAATGGACAGAGTTACGAGCAGAGATTAAGTACATTGGGATTGTATACCCTTGAATATAGAAGAATGAGAGGGACATGTGGCACATTTTTAAGGCTCATAAAGACTGTTTTCTTTGGGACTGTATAGGGTTGCAGCATAGTAACCATGGACATAATACAAGAGCACATAGCCAGTAATTAGTTAAAGAGAAAACAAATACAAATAAGAGACGACTTTGGATAAATAATAGAGTAACACAAATATGGAATGCATTGCCCAGAGATGTGGTTGGTAGTAAACAATATCTGAATTTAAAGCCAAATTTGATCAGTACTGCACTAAGAAAGGAATTAAGGGCTACTTATAGACTTTAGTGGTGAGCTTATGGACTTCGGTCTCCAATTGCTCTGTATTGTCAATGAAATCAATGAAATCAATGATTGCAAAGGCAGATTACAAAATCTCAAACTGATTAAACTTGGTGAGATTCAACAAGGTATCAATCAATTTGTTTAACCAGTTAGTAGCCCTGAAATAAAATGACCGCTTTCCGAGCTGAGTACATTAGAAAAGAGACATAAAGGCATTAATGGCCATGTTCCTGGTATTGTATTGGTTGGATATGGTGCAAAAGTAATTTGTTAAAGCAGGTAGTGTTAGGCCCAAGAGAATCATTTTGACTAGCAAACAAATCTGGAGGTTTATAATTAATGAATGATAATGAGGGCTCTATTTTTGCCTTGGTTGTTTTATGGGGACTGCAAAGGGCAATGGTGAGGGAGCTGATTTGTTTAGCCACAGCCAGGAAAAGAAGATAGAATCTCAGGTAAAGGAGTGGTTACGGGATACTAGAGAATTGCAGAAAATCTTTCCTTCATTCTCCAGATGACGTCCGGTGAGACTAATACATTTATGAGCTTTATATTCTGCTCAGGTTCTGAAAAAGAGGAACATGCCTCTGTCAATATGAAAGCAACATATATCGGCAAGGGGACAAAGCTGGTAAATTACTGTCTTTACATTTGAAACAAAAAGTGATTCTCACTGGGTAACAACCTGTTAAATCCACTTGCACAAGATTTAATATATGAAGCTAAACGATGACCACCATTTTTCATAATTGCTTTCAAACACTTTATTCTTCCACTGACATTGTAACAGACCCATTTTTGGCCCTTGATCTTTGATGAGAGAGCTACCTAAACTTTCAGAGGCCCAAGAGGAATCCTCACAGGTAGAGATGCAGCGAAGTTTTAGTCCATGGGTGACTATACATAACATAGACAGTGTCGGCAGATAAGGGCCTATGGCCACCCAGTCTGCCCATTTGAGCTTGTAAGTTCAGTTTATGTTTTCTAGAAGTCTGTTGCCCTTACCCTGACCTCCAGAATTCTTTATGTCTATCCCATACATTCTAAATCCTGATTGTTTCAGCCCCACCACTTCCCTCTGGCAGAGTGTTCTACTTGTCCACCACCCGTTCTGTGAAGAAATTCTTCCTCATATTTCCTCTGAATCATCCTCCCTCCAACTTCATCCCATGCCCTAGTCCTGGAACATTTTTTCACTTAAAAGTGTATTCCTGCACCCTGTTCCTCTGTAAGACACTTGTATGTCTCTATCATATCCTCTCTCCCTCTCCTCCAGGGAGCACATGTACAGTTCTTCAACCTGTCCTCATAGGACTTGTTATGGCAAAGTCTTTAAATTCTCCCCCACCCCCGCTGAGCTCTTCTCATAATTCTTTTAAATTAACAGAAATTAGCCATTGACTTTGCTTTGCTTTGGGGGTTATGCATATTGTACTTAAAAAACAAATCAAGTAGTGGTTACAAATGGGGAGTCCTCAAATAACATCCCTAATCTATCCTTGCTGTCTAGTGGTCTCCCGGCTGATCGCCAGCCCCAATAATTAAAAGATTTTTTCCAGATTCCTGGTGTCTAAAATAAACAACCACCTGCTGATAACTGGCTCCAATAATGGAAAAAATTCTAAATCCATGGGTGTCTAGTGACCCCCCACCCAGCTGATGAGCTGGCCACAATAAAAAAATCCCTGGTGTCTAGTGGAACCCCCCACCCACCACCCCATCAGACAGTAGTGCCCCTCACCACCATTCTGCTCCTCTGCCTTGATTTGGCCTGAACCAATCCCCAGCCCCAAGCGGGCCACCGAACAGCCTCCTCCACCTCTATGGCTGGCAGCCTGTCTTGACATGCTCTGAATTAATGAGCGATGCTTGTGCAAGCACACACTCTTTCATTCAGTCAGTCAGTCAGTCAGCCAGCTGTCACTTTATTGGACATTTTCAGGAGCCAAAGGGGAGGGTGGACTGCTCCTGTCTCTGGTGGGGGTGGATGGGTAATGGCATTGTGGACCCCTCTGTGTCTACAACACCATTAGTCATCCTGCCTCTCCTGCTGAAGACTGCAGCCCCTCTCCATTCTCTAGCACCTGAAAATGTCCACTACAGTGACGAGCTGGCTGACTGACTGAATGAATCAGCCTGTGCTTGTACAGGCAAGTGCTCATTCTTATAGAACAGGTTGGTCAGGCTACCATCGACAAAGGTGAGTGGATGGCTGTGCCAGTGGCCTACTTGGGGATGGGGACTGTGTCAGGGTGACTGGAGGGAGGAAGTGGTGGCAGGGAGGCACTACTACCTGATGGGGTGGGGGCAGGGGTTCCACTAGACACCATGGATTTTTAATTGGGGTCAGTAATCAGTCGGGTGGGGGGTCCAATAGACAGCAGGATTGGGATTTTTTACATTATTGGGGCCAGCTATCAGAGGTGGGGGTCCACTGTACACCATAGATTTGGGAAGTTTTTTCATATTGGGGCCAGCGATCAGTGGAGTGAGAGATCCACTAGACACCAGGGACATGGAAAGTTTTTAATTATTGGGGCTGGCAATTAGCAGGGCGGGGATTCGCTAGACATCAGGAGCTAGAATTTTTCATTAATGGGGATGGTGATTGGCAGGGTGGGCAGTCCACTACACATCAGTGATCTGGAATTTTTTTTCATTAATGAGGCTAGCGATCAGTAGGGTGGGGTATCCACTTGACACCAGTGATCTGGAATTTTTTAATTAATGGGGCCAGCGATCGTGGGTGGGGATCCACTAGACACCAGGGATCTAGAGTCTTTTGTATTATTCTTGGGGCAGGTGATCAGCGGGGACAAACAGTAGTTTTGTGCAACGTGTAGAATCTTGCATATGAAATTCACATTTTCACCATCGCTCCACACTCCATGAATTGGAAAATTTTGCTTATTGCACTCCACTAATTGAGCACTATTCAAGAAATATTTTGCAGAGCAAACTTTGTCGACCTCGCCACCTCTATTTTCAGGCCCTATTCAGGAACTTGAGGTAAGTAATGCAATTTTGACCTTTCTCCAGATAATTTTCCTGAATCAGGCATTTTTCCCTAATTTTATAAAACATTTAAAGAGGAGTTGACCTGATAGTAACACAAATGTTAAACTATTTATGTAATTATGACTTGCAAGAAATCTCACTTTTGAAGCCCAAATTGTTTTAATACACAAGCTAGGAAAGACACCACTCACTCAGAAAATTTCCATCTAATGTTGCCACTTACTGTAAATGTTCAAATTTTGCCACAGTTTTAGCCACCCAACTCAATAAAGTCTGGACCAGTCTTATAGGACCAGAACGAGCTTGGCTTTTTGTTGAGGAGACACTCTAGTGATCACCTTTGAAACATTATTTGTTCCCATGTCCAGGGATGCCAATCCACATGCTGTGTTGGTTTCCTGGACACGGAGGAACCTTTTGATCTTATTTCATAGCCCTACTTTTATTCTAATTTACCTAAATTTGGTATTCCTTTAATTTTGTACATTGATACAAATTTTTGTATAAGAAACCATCAGCCAGCTTTTTTGCAACAATGAGATTTTTGACTTATTTTCCTTGCCCACGGTACTTATCAGGGCTGTCCTTTATCCCCCTTCCTTTCAATTTATACATTGAGCCCTTAACCTGTAAGATAACTCCTCTTGTAATGTGCCTATCCATTGGCCAGTGAGAAACCAAAATCTCTACATTTGCTGATAATATTTTATTACATATCTCTGAGTGGCAGACTTCATTACCTACTGTTCTTGACATCCTGAAACAATTTGGTCTCTTTTCTGGTTACAAACTTAATTTTCATAAAACAGTAGTATATCCTTTGTCACCTCATATTACCAAACAAGAAGTACTGGACTTAAATCTTCAGTGGGAAGCCCAGGCTATTACTTATCTGGGTATAAAAATCTCCTGAGACATACATTTACTGAGGGCTCTTAATCTTGACACTTTAGTTAAACAAATAGAACATGACTTACATTGATGGCAGTACTTACCTTTATTGCTTTGGGGAAGAGTAAATATTCTTAAAAGGAAAGTATTACCATGTCTATTATACCCTTTGGTATGTAAAATATTGTCCTTCCCAAAGGTTGGTTTAATACATTAGAATCACTATTTACTAAGTTCCTTTGGTGTGTAAGAAGCCTCACATAGCCTTTGTTAAATTGTATAGACCCCATTGCTTCTGTGGGCTTCAACTTCCTCACTTGTTTGGCATTATTTTTCATTACATGGATCAAACAATTTTCAATGGAATACCTCATTGGAAATAGGATCCTAACTTCTGATCTGGTTACTGATTGAGAATAACTTTTGAAGAACATCATATCTCTTTATCCTCTATGTTATATTCCTCTTGAGCTAGTCTTCCTGGATCTTTAAAAATACTCCTACTGGTTGGTCAATGAAAGCCCATTCACAGTTTTCAGATTTTTACATCTGTCCCATCTGAAAGACCTCAACCAACCATTATTTCATAATCAGAATTTTTGTACAGATTATAAACCTTACTTGCTATGTAGTTGGAAAGGATTATTAATTTCTAGTCTTGCAGATATGATTTGTTACAAAGTAATAATTTTTTCTGTGATTTTAAATCCAAATTTAAACTCCCTCCTAATACCTTTTTACAATATGCCCACATTAAGCATTGTTTACAATAGATTGTTGGTGCCTCTCCCTGGTCCACTTTGGTAAGTTCACTGTTTACTAAATTGTCATCCCTCTCCCTACAGCCTTGACCCATCTCACAACTGTATCATGAATTGAGACAACTTGTTTGGGCTAGCACCTTTCCATTTGCCTTTTATTGGCTGAATGTCTCGACATCTGAACTACCTGCCTGATCAGTGGACATGAATTTGATTTGTTCTATATAAATATATTAAACAAGACTGACTTCAACTTTTGAAATTTAACATTCTTCATATTTTGTACTATATTTCATCTAAATTATTCTGTATGGGCAGAGTATTGTCTTCTGTTTGCCCATTTTGTGCTCAGGAAGATGATACTTTATTACATATACTATGGATCTGCATGTAGATTAAGTCTTTTTGGATTCAGTTCAACAGTTTTAACCCTTTTTGGCCATCAAAATATTTTATATTGGATATATCTATTTTGTGAGATTATGATTCTATATTAACTATTGTGGATAAGTGTGTATGGTGATGGCATCAGCTGTGAAGAAATTACATATCCTTCATCATTGGCAAGGTAACTGAGTGCCATCATGAGTGGAATGGGTACAGGAAGTGCTCAATGCACTCAATGTAGAACATCCATAGCTTCTGCATGTCATGCCCTTCACAAATACTCATGCATGTTGGCCCCTTTACTTTTTCTTAGTGAGAGATGGCTATGAGGAGGCAGATTTTCTTTTTGCTGGCATTTTGTTTTCTTAGCATATTGGAGTTAGGTGTAATATTACTGTGTGTCAGGTGCAAGGGGACAGAAATGCAGTCTTCTTCTCTTTTAGGTCATGGATGGTTTGGGTGGGAGTTGTAGATGTTATACTACTAGTTATAGTTCTGCACATTTTTTAGGGACCATTAGATGTCACAGTTGTTAGGAAATAGTTTATACTGGATGGTGTGTTTTTTTTTAGTTTTTTCTTTTTTGCATGACTCTGTGTATGTTATTAGTTATGTTTAATTACAAAAAAGAAACGAAAATCCATGCTGCCAGAATTTGAAAATTCTGCACCGCACTACTGGGTGTCGATTAACAACTGCATTTAGATATAGCTCAGAACTATATTCCAATCTGCAGAAAAGTATCACAGATCACTTCAAGGCAACAAGACAAAGATGAGAAAGGGAGAGTGGGATACCCTTGATGGTGGAATCATGGGGAAGGTCTCTGCAGACAGAATGGAAGGTCACCTACTTCCATCTTACAGGGAATTCCTGTGGAAGGTAAGTTTCATTTTCTTAATACTCCAACAATTACAAAACACTTAAAATCCACTAATTCTGACCTTTGCTAGAAGTACTGTGGAAACTGATGACCCCACTGTGCATATTTTGGGAGTGCCCAGACTGCATCAATATTGATCAGATACACGAAATTATCAAAAGTTATTGGAAAATCTATTCTTCTAAGAATACAAACCTAGTCCAAGGCATACATCCAAATCCTGACTGCAATAAGCATCTTAAGAGATTATTCGATATATGTTGGTTTTTTATTTATTTTATTTATTTAGGGATTCGGATCATACCTTTGAACTCAGAGCTCTTTTACAAAGGTTTCATGTCAAACAGTGACAATGACAACAATAACAAACAGTTTATATACAATGCTTGAATAGTAGGTAGCTTGTATACAATAAGGTTACAATGTCATTCATAATACCAATGGTGATAGTACAGCATCAAGAGCATTCAACTAGGGTAAAGGACAGTGTTTATATGTAGCAAAGGAGATAAAGAGGTGTGACACCTAGTGTGAGAGTCTGAGGAGGAGTCAAGGTGAGGGGAAGGGAGATTGGTGGGGAAAGTGGGCAGCCAAAAGAAGTGGCTTTGTCTAGGAGGTTGGGAGGTAGTGTTAGTAGGTTGGTTTTAAGGTTGATCCAGTGGAATAAAAAGCACAGGGGAGAGGAAGACAGAGGATAGGGCAAGAGAGGGTTAAAAGGAAGGGAAGGAGAGTTTGGTGAGTGGGCATTATGGGTGTTAGAGTCCTAGTGGCAGTCACAAACTGTCCTAGTAAGGTGTTGCCTTAGGCCATTTTTGAATTGCAAGATGTATTGGGAGTTTAGAATGTGCTATTATAATGTGCAATTACGTTGTTGCTGGCTGCTATAAAGTGTATCACTTTGCAGTGGTTTCAAATATTGTCCCACAGGTATCCATGTGGATTAAAGAGATGGAGGAAAGTAGGTTCAAATAGTGCATTTCTCATTATAATTGTTAAAAATGAAAACAAGTTAAGTCCATATGTTAACAGAGGCCAAAATCTGTATTAACAGAACAAAAACATGGAACAACTCACTTTTGACCTACAACTAAGAAGACATGCTTTTCTGACCTTTGGGACTCTTTGGCATCAGTGGGGCAGTGGAGGAGGAATAAGGTTACACCTAGGATTTCTCACTCTCCTTTCTCAACCTATGCCAGTGCAAAGTCCTTACTACCAAACCCCATGAGGAATAAACAATATTGTCAAAAGGGACATAGTACATTGGACTGCAATTCTCCAACATCCTTAAAGGAACTGACAAACTTCCACATGGGAATACAGTAATAATACTCTAAGGATGCAGTATTACTTTATTGTTCTGTTAATACAGATTTTGGTCTCTGTTAACACATGGACTTAACTTGTTTTCAGTTTTAACAATTATAATGAGAAATGCACTATTTGAACCTACATTCATTATTTGTATGATGTCCATCGGCTATTGGTGGCACCTACATTGCCCTTGGCGTACTACTGGTGGATAGCATGGCCAGAGGCAGGTACTAAGGTTCCCAGTATAACAGAGAAAACAGTGAGCACCTGGGAGTGTATCCTTACAGGGAGTACTGATAGTCAGAGAAGGGTACACAGTACATAAGAGCGAGGTACACTTGTGAAAGAAGCATAGAAGTATTTATTTAGTTAGTTTTTGTTCACCGGTAAGTACACTAGACAAATTCTGCCTATTTTCAGCCATGACACGGGGGATATACAGATGAATACCAACTGACCTGAACCAGATTAAGCTGTCCATATTTTTAGTGAATTGGGGAAATTTGGCCAGTGCACTGGGAAAATCCCCTACTCTCCTGTGGGTCCCCTTACATCCTGGCATGTTGCCAAGATGGCCATCTCTGGAGGTGCTGTGGAGGACATGGAGATGTTGGAGGCAGAGGAGTTGGTCTCCTCACCTGTCTCTGGAAACCAAGAGTCCACATTTGACTGACAGCTATCTGTAACTAATGATGCTTTGCTTGCTTCACCTCAAGAATTGACTGAATACCCTGCTAAAAACTCTACTTCAGATGCTACAGGACTTTCCCAGCTTCCTTCCTGCAGCTGCTGACAAGGTTTGTTTATCTCCTAACGCTTCTGTTGGTTTAACTTGACCTTCTCCCTAATGCTCCTGCTGACGTTGAGACACTGCTAGTGCTAGAAGAACAGGCTATTTAGCAAAACGCTTGAAACTGCTAGCATTTAAAATACCTATGGCTGTAGTGACAGAAAATCCTTCAACAACCTTGTCTGTGAGAGCTATGGCTGTTTTACACAATGACACCTCTCAAACTGCTCTACCTTTGCCTAAAATCTCAGTATCTAATAAGTCCTGTGTCAGTGAATCAGCTGGTGCTTTACCTGTCGGGAGCTCGCCGGAATGGCAGATATGGCTGTTACTCAGTCCGCCTAAGATGAGCCCCTATGTCTACTCCTGAAGCTTCCACTACTGCTTGGTCTGTGGATTCAGTGCTCAGTGCGCAGGTTGGGAGAAGGATCCTGCAGCAGGTACTTGGTGGTCTGGTTCTTCTCTGATAGAGATTTATATGGACACAGCTTCAGTCATTTTACCCACTACACCTATGTCTCCAGCCCCTATGCATTCATCGGACTTTACTTTGCCTATTGAAATACAGCTTACTCAAAACCCTATCCTTAAACTACCTTTGGATGAATCTACTATGGAAACAAATTCTGCAGGATATTTTATACCCCAGGGCCCTGGGTCTAGACCACAATTTGACCAGCAGTCTGTGTTTTCTAAGCCTGCTACTTCAAAAACATATGCCTCTTGTTTTTCTGTTCCCACACAGCAGCAAAATGATATAATGCTGTCAGACTACAATATTTAGGTGGTATGTCAGAGATGCCTGATTGTGTTTTTGTGGGTAGAAATTTACTGAATCTATTAAATTTTCTTCATTTGAAATTCATGCATTGATTCATGTGTCTTCTGAGCCTAATTTTGATGTTAGTTTTAAAACATTGACAGGATTGGAAAAGTTTTGGACACTGTATAACAGGCTGAAATCTACTCCTTGTGGACTTCCTTTAGTGCTCTACCCTTAACTTAGCCTGCACAGAAAACTATCATTATTTTATTCCGTAATGAGGGGTTAGTTTGAATGATATAACAATTTGGTTAAAGCAGTGTTGCACTCTTCTCACAGACCCAGAAGCCATTTTCGATACGGAACACTTATGGACTGGGGTTGGAAAGTGAGTGTGATGCTTAGGACAACGGATACTGGGCAACAGCACTTGCCCAATAGTTTTATGTTGGGTAGGGACAGGGAAGTTTTTTTTCCCAGACAGCTAAAAGCATGTTACAAATGTGGCTCTGTTAGTCATCTTAGCAGCATTTGTGACATAGTAAAATGTTTTGTCTGTGGTGGACTAGGCCATGCAGGTTCTCAATGTATGGCAGCTTAGATTCAATGCTAAGAAGTGCAAGGTAATGCACCTGGGAAACAAAACCCAGGGAAGAGTACACAATGAGGGGTGAGATACTAACAACAACAAAATGGAAAGGGACCTGGGGGTAGTCATATCAGATGACCTAAAGGTGGGCAAGCAATGTGAGAGGCAGCAAGGAGGGTTGGGGATACTGGGATGCATAGGGAGAGGCATCACCAGTAGAAAACAAGAAGTTATTATCCCTCTGTACAGACAGCTGGTGAGACCACATCTGGAGTACTGCGTGCAGTTCTGGAGACCCAATCTCCGCAAAGACATAGACAGGATGGAAGCTGTCCAGAGGAGGGCAACTAAAATGGTACAGGGTCTGCACCGGAAGACATATGAAGAGAGGCTAAAGGAGCTTAATATGTATAGCCTCAAGGAAAGGAGGGAGAGGGGGACATGATATAAACTTTCAAGTACCTCAAGGGAATCAACAAAGTCCAAGAGGGTAGCATCTTTTAAAAAGAGGTGTGCAAGAACAAGGGGCACAATTTGAAGATAGAAGGGGTGGCTCAGAGGTAATTTAAGGAAGTATTTTTTCACAGAGAGGGTTGTGGATGTATGGAACAGTCTTCCAGAGGAGGTTGTGGAGTCAAAACAGTGGTGGAATTCAAGCATGCATGGGACAGTCATAAGGCAATTCTAGGGGTGGGGGTAGGAAGAAGTAGGCTGCTGGTTAACTAGGATCTGCAGCTTATCCATCAGGTAGGGAAATGGGCAGACTGGGTGGGCCAAGCGGTCCTTATCTGCGTCAAATTCTATGTTTCTGAGGTCACGTGATGCAGAGCATGAGCTAGCTGCTTCTTCTTGAGCTCCGCTCTACCCAACCTGCATTTATTCTTATTTAGCAGTCTTTTCAGTTTCTTTCACTACTCCTAATATTCTTTTGTGACCTAGGAGAATAAGCTTTCTGTCGGGTAGCGATGATGGATGCAGAGCTGAAGGAAGCCTTACCACGACACACGCCACCGACTACCCCGGAGAAGGCCCCAAAAAGCGAGGGCCTCAATTACACTGAAACCCAAGCTCAGGTTCCTGGCTCTTACGATATGGAACCGCTTACCTTAGCCAGCTTCCTCAAAGAATTCCAGCCTTTTAAAGACGAGATGAAAGAGCTGGCGGGTGAAGTCAAGAACATATCGCGTGCCCTGGAAGATTTAACACGTTGGACTGCTGATAATGAAGCCCGTATATGTTCAGTAGAACGTAAAAGCGAAAAACTGGAACCCGATCTGGCTGCAATGAGGCAGCAGTTTCAAAGTTGGAAGGCAAGGTCGAAGACCTAAAGGTTAGTCACCGTAATAATGTTTATTATTATCGGCATCCCGGAAAAGAAGAAGAAGCTGAACCTATCAAGTTTGGCAGGCGATTAGTAGCTAAAATAGCTGGTCCTTCACCTTTGGGCATGCCTATATTATTGAAAGAGCCCACCGAGCTTTAAGAGCGACACCTCCAGCTGGAGCCCTCCATGTACCTTTATCCTACGCTTCTCAACTACTTGGAATGCCAGCATTTTTATTGAAAGTAAAAAGAAGTAAAGGAATTGACCTGGGAAGGCGCGACATTGAGGTGGTACAGGATTTGCCGTCAATTCGACAGAAGAGAGCGACCTATCACCCCATCATCACGGTTAATTGCAGCCAATATTAAATTCAGGATGGGATACCCTGCACGCTTTTAGGTCCTGGTGGCTGGAACCTGGCGTGGCTTTGACAGCTATGAATCTGCGTTAATGGCTCTAAAGCAAGCTTTCCCAGATCTATTTAAGGAGCCCTGAACCTTGCTGCTGCTAAGTGTATGTGATACGCCTTTGCCTGGCGCTGCATGGCTGTTGGTTAAAGTTTTTCTATGATGCCATGTTCTTAGGCGGAGTGGATCGGATCCTGGCTCAATTTTACTTGTGTTTGGATTCCCTTTGTGCATTGCCTAACTCTCATTTCCTTCTCAACGGTTTCGGTTTGGGTTTTGATGTGGCTCTGGGCAGATGGCTCGTTCCTTTGAGTCGCTGGGCGGTTTCCCGGGCGTGATTGCCCTTTTATTTTGCTGCTCCTGTTATAGTGCTCAGTTATTTCATGTGAATCCGTTTGGGTTTTCAGCTGATGCAAGTTGTTGCCTTGATAACTCGTTACGTTATTTTCCACTAGATGGCGCTAGTGACTGCTGGATCGTTAGCACTTTTGCAGATATGGACGAATTTTAGTTTTCCATTGGAATACGATTACAATGTGAAGATAAGCACCTCCTCTGCAAAGTTATAAATATTTTATGTTTAATTGCCTCTGTTTATTTCAAGTGTTAGTAAAATGTTTTTTCAACAACAGCAGAGGAACTTGCACTGTGGATAGTGGGTGGTATTGGTGAGTTCTGTAATACTGTTTTGGGGCTCAAACGGGTTTGAACTTTGATTTGGGAACTGATATCAGCTGATGTAGGTGGGTTAACTCATTTATCAGAAATATCTCTTTTTTTATTTAGTACTACTTTATTAGGTTTTAGCCTTAAGGTGTGAGGTTTAATAATGTAAAATCTTGCAGGGTTTGCATATTATGGGCTTGGGCATTGCTGATTCGGAGAGGTTGGGTGGATGGGACAGAGGTGGTAAGCCTCACTGAACTGCAATCATGTTCATTGGTAGATCGGGAGGACGAGGTGGAGGGAGAAGGGGGTCAGGATTTGTTATTGTTATGTGGGATTTCGGATTATGAGAAGTGGGGTACATGAGGGGTTTGCACAGCACGATAACTTTAATTATAGAATGTTGGAAGGTTTTATAGACTTTTGCTGCTTTGAATATATTATTCTAACAAATGGCTAGAGAGATAAATCTTGTGAGCTGGAATGTTCATGGTCTTCATACAAATCGAAACAATATAAGATCTTAAAACATCTGGAGTATGTGAAAGCAGATATTATGTTCCTGCAGGAGGCCCACTTACTTAATTCTGAATGTAATCAGTTACGGAGGCTCCAAATAGGTCAGGTATTTGCCTCTGAAGGTAGTACCCAAAGTAGAGGGTGATGGTCATGTTCGTCGATCAGTTCCTTTCAATCTGATTCAAACATTCCAGGATAGGTTTGGGAGGTACATTTTGTCAGGGTACACTACACACTCTTGAGATTGTCCTGGGTTCGATTTATGGCCCCAATGTTGATACCCCGGATTTTTGTTCAGATAATGGAAATACTCTCTCCCTGTTGCAATTTACCTATTGTAATAGGAGGATTTAAATTGGTAATGGATCCTGTTATGGATAGGTCTGGTTCTATCAGGAAGGGATTATCCCTGGTCAAAGGCATAAGAGAAATGATGGACCAATTGGGCTCTTTGCATGTGTGGAGGATTTTCACCCGAATGTCCGTGAGTTTACCTTTACCTCTCAGGTACATAATACCTTGTCTAGAATTGATTATGTTCTAATCTCAAATACCCTTTTACCAGGCGTTTGAATATCGATATATCCCTGGGCCACCATCGGACCATTCTATAGTAACATGTTTAATTGTGTTTTCATCTTTACCTAAGCCAGGAATAGATGGAAAATTAACCATCAGTTATTAAAGATTAGAAAATTGGTTAAGTATATTTATTCTCAGATAACAGAATTCATTTCTTTAACCAAAATTCCACTAGTCGGACAGATGTAGAATGGGGGCACTCAAAGCCTTTATCACGTGGCATTCTGATAGGGCTTGCCTCCCGGAGGAAAGAAGGAGAGAGGCTGAAACGTATTTCAGACTACTTACCCAGATTTGAGAAAAAGAATCTGGGCTTTCGCCTCCTCTTCGGATGATTATAGAAAGGAGCTAACTTTGTTACGGATTCTATCTTAGGATCTTAAGTGAACAGGCTGAATGGGCGGTCATTAAAACTGGGGCAATATATACGGACCAAGGAGAAAAAGCTGGCCGACTATTAGCTAGGAGGGTCAAGCAATTGGATTCTTCCAGATTGGTGCCTGTCATCCGCTCCTTGGAAGACAGTTCAATTAAGACTTCTCCTAAGGATATTTTGGGGAATTCAAAAATATTTTGAAGAGATTTATGGACCCATGAGGGATCCACCATCGGAGAGAGGATAAGCACTTTCCTAAATGGGTTGAATCTTCCCTCTTTGAGTGAACTTAATCAGGCCCAACTCACGGTACCTATCACAGAGAGTGAAATAGACCGGTTATAAAGTCCTCCCTCGGATAAAACACCAGGCCCTGATGGTTTCTCAGCCAACTTCTACAAAACTTCTCTAAGGAGTTAACTCCTCACTGTTGAGACTGTTTCAATGTATTTTAAATGGTGCCGCTACTGATGTTTCTCTTTTGAGGCCCTAATTGTGCTTCTGCCTAAACCGGTAAGCTCTCAAGACTCGGTGTCCAGCTATAGACCCATCTCACTTCTGAATCAGGGTATTAAAATCGTTACCAAATTACTAGCTGATCGGATCAGTGGGGTTCTTCCTGGTCTAATAGGACCTGAACAGGTTGGATTTATGAGAGGAAGATCCTCAACTGATCATTTAACGGTTTTAGTACACATCTTCTCGGCTTCCAGAGATTCAGATCATCCGATGGTATTGGTTTCTCTGGACCGAGAAGGCCTTTGATAGGGTCTATGGGAAATACCTAGCCATGGTTATGAATACCTTCGGTTTTCCTCAACAGTTTAGTTCTTGGGTCAATGCTATTTACAAGTTCCCAACTGCAAGAATTGTTTGTAACGGGTAACGCCAGACCCTTTCAGACTTTTAGTTGGTACTAGACAAGGCTGCCCACTTTCCCGCTTCTTTATAATTTATATATTGAACCCTTATTAGACAGATTAAACAGGAACAACAAATTCAGGGTATTCAGGCTTGAGGGGCACACCTTGAAAGTACTTACATGATGCAGATGATTTGCTGTTGCAAATCTCCTATCCGTCTTTCCTCTATTCTGGTTTTACTCAAAACTATTGACAATTTTTGTACTGTTGTAATTATAGGCTCAATACTGGAAAGTCAGTGGTTTTCCCTTAAATTATAAAACATACGCTCATGATATTACTCCTTTGGGTTGGCCTGGAATGCTGAGGTAATCAAATATTTAGGCCTTACTTTAACCAGGTCCGTTTCCGCTTGGTTCAATTTAACCTAGACCCAGTGTTACAATGTATTGAGGCTGATCTTAAAAAATGGGCGCTGCTTCCTTTGTCTATCTGGGGTAAAGTTAATTTAGTAAAATGAATGTTTTCCCGGTTTGTTTTATCCCATAAACATGTTAAATATTTGGCTCCCTTTAAAATGGTTTAAAAAATTCATGGCATAATTACCGCTTTCATTTGAATTATAAGAAACCTAGATTGGCTTACTATAAATTGATTGCCCCAAATTGACTGGTGGCTTGAGACTTCCCATGTGTCTGTATTATTGGGCCAGTCATGCTAATAAATACCTTAGGTGGCTTACGATAATAGATGGTCCCAAGCTAGTAGTTATATACCTTGTGGTTAAAATTGGAGATATCCCGGATAATTGATTCTGGGCTTATGCCCAGGGCCTTGTTGTATTGTATGCCAAAATCCTTCCCATATCTTTGCGTGACTCTCCTATTGAGATATCCATCAAGGCTCATGCGCAATTATATGCGTTTTAAAATATTCTCATATTACGGATCCATCTCAACCACTAATGGGTAATCCCAATTTTCTAATAGATGGAAACCCATTAGGGATGATTGGTTACCTCTGTTGGAAGGTATTGATTAAAGACCTGTTTTCGTAGGAGGAAAATTACTCACTTCAATTGATATATTGAACAAATTTCAAATCCCTCAGGTTACGATATTCAAGGTCTTTCAACTTCGACATTTGGTGGCTAATAAATCGGGTACGCCTCCTTAATGGGGAGTTTGGATTTCACATGCACTCGAGCCGCTGGTGGGGAAAGCCCATGCTGTATCTGCCATATACAGTACATTACTTAATTGGATACACTCCTAATTCTTGCTCCAAGACAGTACTGGTCTCAGCTTCTCCCAGAGCATAATTTTGATTGGGCAGGCATCTGGAAATGGTGTCATAAATTTCTGTTGCAAGACAGACTTAGAATAATGCAATTCAAATTGCTGCATAACATTTATTATTCTCCTTTAAAGTTAATTAAACTCGCATTGTGTCTTCTTCCTGCTGTTACAGATGCCAACAAGAGGCTGGGGATCTACTTCATATTTTTGATATTGCCCTAAAATAACCTCACTGTGGGACAGTATTAAGCAGAAATTAGATCCTCTTTTGGGGCTGGATAACCTATTTACTGCGGAGATATGTATTTTAGGGATGTGGCCTCTATTGATGTCCGGAAAAGGAAATACTATATTTATTTGATATCAGCCTCTGTCAAAAAGTGGTGTTGAGGCATTGGAAAGACACTTTAGAGATTTCTTATGGCGAATGGTTGCAAGAACTCTGGCAAATCTTAGAATGGAAAGGACTATTGCGAGTCTTCAGAATAACCTGTCCAAGTTTAACCAAATCTGGGTCCATTATACTCCTTATATTCTGTATCAGAGTAAAATGGTTAACGGTAATATCATGTATCAAGGATATGTAATTTGTGCTGTGCAAAGGAGGATTTGGTGGGGAAGGAGAGGGGAGGGTGTGGGGTGAGGGGATTGCATCTGGAAGGTTCTGTATGTCATGTTTGTTATTTTCATCGCTACTTATGTTCCTACTGGATGTACTCCTGTATTGAAAATTTTCAATAAAGTTTGAATAGCAAAAAAAAAAAAAAATTCTATGTTTCTATTGAGGAGCCTAAATGTGTTCTTTCCGAGGAATTAGGCCATACTTTCCAACACTGCAACTGGGCTGCCATAACTCCCCATTTTAGCTGATGGAAAAGAACAGAGATTGATTACTGTAGCACAACGTTCTAAACTTAACTCTCAATCTTCTGGTCTCCAGAATAGGCTTCTATCTTCTCATTCTTTATTACACCCTGCTGTCATTTCTGGAATGATTCTGAGACCCTAGTACCTCATGGCCTGTTTCAGCTACTTCTGTAGCTGACCCCTTCCCCATGTTCCACCTGGATTGCCAGGTTCAGGTTACCTTAGCTCTGGATCCTTCTCCTGACTTACTTACTGGTACTATGAATCCACCCCCAACCAGCTCCCTCGAAATCTAGGATTATTAGAGGATGTAGAAAACAGGAGTTGCCTTTCTCAAAAGCCTTGAAAATGGACAATGTTCCTTTGACAAATAAATATGAGCTGCTACATGACCCTCTGAAAATACAGATTCTGATTCTTCCTCTGTGCTTTCCTCCCATCCTGAACTCATAACAGATACACAGGTACCTGTTGATAATTTGGGATCCCAGAAGAGAAAAGTTAAAGCAAAGGTTAAGCACAAAGAAAGTGGATCCCAGAAGAGAAAAGCTAAATCAAAGGTTAAGCACAAAGAGCACAAAGAAAGTGTTTCTAGGAGAGGTAAACCCAGGTAGTGTGTTCTTTTTCTCCCTCTTTTGTCTTTTATGGCTTCACCATTTTCCATTCATACTGTAACGTTAACAGTATAAAACGCCAACCAAAAGAGATTCAGTTTTTTCCTTTTGTCCTGTCTTACAGTTGGAGTAATACTATTGCAGGATGTCAGATTTCATTCCTTTCTGAAACTGCTTGTGCATAAAGGCATGGTTTCCTGGTCCCTTCTTTTGGTCATTTGGACTGGAAACATGCTTAGGTGGGAATCTTGTTTAGCATACTCAGGCTTAGTGTGATTCAGGTCCTTGATTTATGTCCAGGCAGATTATTACTCCTTGATGTTAAATTACACAATATGAAATACAGGATAGTTAATTTTTATGCACTACAGTCTAAGTCCCTTAGGATTGAATTGTTAAAAGTGGTACAGCCATACCATTTACATCTAAATATGTTATCTATGGGGTAATTTGAATTATGGTTTATCCATTAATGGCAAATCCCACACTTCAAGGACTACCAAATTGTTTTGTAACACCAATTTGAAAATTGATGCTGCAATCGGTTAAATTTCAGGATGCATATTATACGTTGACTCATGCTCACACACCAACTTTCCATAAAGGATCATTGGCTACTCACATTGACTTCTGCTTTGTCTCCCAACATTTACATCTCTCTACTGCTAAAGTCTCTGCTGCAGAATTTACTGATCATAACCTTGTACGATTGTGGTCGGTATTGCCCATACTAGACCCTTTGGTCCAGGAACCTGGAAATTTAATACATCCCTACTTAGTGATTTGCAGTTATTGTCTCACCTTAAATCCTTTTTCAAGCTTGAAAATCAGTTTTTGTATGATGATTTATGGTTTATGGTTTATGATTTAAAACAAATTAGATGTTTGGTTGAGGGATAATAGATAAATAATGCCCCACATAGTGTGGGGAACAGTCTCGATGGGCTGTGGCCTTCTTCTGTTCTTTCACTACCAAGTAAGTAATGGCAATGGTGGTCTGATACTAAATCAGACTTACAGTATTTATTAAAACAATATAGCAAACAGCATCATCAATCACATTATTTTGACTATCACAGGACACAATGTCACTTACAGAAACTCCTCACACTATCTTACACTATGGGTCATGACTTTACTGCTAAAATTCGTAAGCTAAAATCTTCTCTTACAGCTTACCATTCTGATAAATTTGAATTATTACAACACCAGCAAAATCACAGGCTCCTATGATGTAATATGCCTTTTGATAATTTGCTTCCGTGTTAATGCTAAAGTTTTTAATTTCTTCTAGACAAAATAATATTGAAGTTACTGATAATCTGTGGCTCCAAACTGTATAGCTGATTATACTAGACAATTATTTGGTCTCATACCCCTCAGGTAAAAAGACCTCTGACTAGCTGGAACTGTTTCTATATGACCAGGAATGTACTATGTATGGATGTTTGCCTAAGTTGTATTGTTTGCTTCCATATGTTATGCTGTATTGTACTCTCCCGGGTGGGTGCCTGAAATAGTCACCTGTTGGCTAGTGCACTTGCCCGGTAAACAAAACTAAATAAAATAAATCTTTTCTCACTTTGATATCTGAGATGTTCCCCATTCAATACTGGACTTAACTATTACAGATATCAAAAGACAAGAGATAGAAGAGGTGATCCATGTTTTATAATTGGGAGAGTCTCCAGGATTGGATGGCCTCCCAAATGAGCTTTATAAATTATTAGGTATGGACTTGAGTGAAGAATTGGCGGCAGTTTTTAATTTTATTCTGCAATTGGACATTTGCCATTGGACATGAATATGGGTAGTCTTCTTTACATTTATAAAAAAGATGATAGGAGACTATTACAACATTGGAGACTGCTTAGCATGTTAAATACTGACTTTAGATCTTGCCTAAAATTCTAGCTTGTCAGTTATCCAACATAGCGCAATATGTGATTTCTACAGCTCAATTTAGCAACTACCTGGGAGGAATATTTCACATCACTTAATTCTGTCAAGAGAATTGGTTGAAAGAGGAAATCACAATTTGCTGATGGGTTATCTGATTTCCTTGGACCAGAAACACGCCTTTGATTCAGTTAATCATGACTTCTTATGGCGACATTACATCATTATCGAGTCCCTGATAGGTTTATTTTTTGGCTTAGATTGCTATATCGTTCAGCTACTACAGTCCCTATTGTGAATGGGTGGAAAGGTCCTATGATACCTTTACTGTGAGGGTTAGACAGGGTTGTCCACTTAGCCTTATTATACATTTTTCTAGATCCTTTACTTCCATTACCATTAGCACTTCTCAGTCAATAGTTCACTATCAATCTCATTGCATGTTACTCCCCTACTGTTATGGTTTACATGGATGATATGAGTTTGCTTGTGAGTAGTATGTGCTCTATAAATGCAGCAATACACTACTGTGCAGTTTTGGGGTCTATTTCTGGGGCAACTCTGAACTTAAATAAATGTGTGGGTAGAAAATTGGGTACTAGTTTTTGAGGGACTACACTGTATCTGAGATTAGACTTAATTCTGATCCTATAAAGAAATGGGGAATTTTATTTGGGGAAGGCCCACTGGATTGTTTAAACTGGGGCCCTAAACTGGATATTTCACAAACTAAGATTATTCACTGGAATAAATGGCAATTAGGTAAACAGAAGAGGGTGTATATGATCTGAACTTATTTGCAACCTGTTTTTCTTTTTTGAGCTATATCTTTTCCCTCCATGAACTTTTGAGACTAGTTTACTTAGTACCTTTTTCAGGTGTTATGAGGTAGCCGTCTCAACCCCATAAAGCATAATATCACTTATCTACCCCTTAGACAAGGTGGTCTGAATATGGTCCGTCCTCTATTTTTTATAACAGTACTTTTTCATGGCCAATATAAAACCTCTTTGGTTAATTGTAATAAAGGTTGGGAATCCTAGTTTTATGAATCTTGTGCTCCCTGGTTTAGACAAGGGAGTCAAACACTCTCAAGATGGTTAGGAGTATTCCTATTCAACCGAATTATATTAGGGAGACCTTTACAACTCAAACAGTGGCATATTTCCAGTACTCTAATTATAACACTACATAGAAAATCCTTGTATAGACATCTTCTTGATCATATTTGTACTGTGTCTTTTTTATAAATGTCCAGAATTCTAGCAGGACAATCTTTTGACACTCTTATGTAACCCTTGACCTCCTCAGTGTATGTGGGATTTACTTGGTTGAGCTGCCATGAGAGGATAAATATAAAAGTAAACCAAAAGCATAAACAATTAACAGAATATCTTTGCTCAGATTGAGTTGTATACAACAAGAAGAGCGATACATCATTTATTTTTTCTTGTTCCTATATACAAGATCTTTGGACTTTTTGCCACTAAGTGGAAGGAATCGTTATTTGCAACTGTCTCTAATGAGAAGTTAATGTATGGTGCATTCACACATGTATGGCAGAAATGGACTATTGATACCTTGATTATTATTTTACAGTGTTGAAATGGCATATTTGGACTGCCAGATGTCTCTTCACATTACAACAAATTGATTTCTCCCATCAGGCTATCTTGCATGAAGTTGAAACTGATCTGCAATCTGTTTATTATTCAGAATTATGAACAATGTCTAGAAGACATGTATTAGACTCTTGGAAATACCTACCTTGGATTACTGATTCTGATGTTCCTGTAACATGATGTTTTTCTTTGCCTATGTTTTCTTTTTTCTTTTCTGTTGTTGTGTTTAGTTTTCTTAACAATAAAATCTCCTTACTCTTTTGAGAAGTGCCATGGGATCTTTAAAATCCATCTGAACTACCACAAGAACAGACAGATGGGACCTCAGTTTAATGTTTGCATCCAAAAGATAATGGAGTGTTATGGGTAGGGACGGACTCGGGGTAACAGCTATAATGGGGGCAGGGGGTGAAACAGGGGCAGGCAGAGAATAAGAGGGGCACCATGGGCAGCAGCCAAGCTGAACTCACTCTCAAGGGGCTTACTGGAGGACCAGTGAGCCACTAAAGGCCTCAGTATCCCTCTGCCCCAGTCACTTCAGCAGACAAGCTCAACTCACTCTCTAGAGGCTTAACGGAGGACTGAGGAGCCAGTAATGGTAATCATTACCAGCCTCCTGCATACCTCTGGAGGATGTTAGCCTGTTGATGCTCTTTGTTGACTGCCTTGCCCACCCCAGCTACCCTGGTGTGTATCCTACTTTATCATTGACTTCCTGTCACATGACCACTTTTAAGTCCCTAGCCTTCCTTTAGCAGATTATAATACTCCACCACTAGGGGAGTTCAGAACTTTGGCCTATACCTACTCACCTGTCTCCTGCTCTCAGCGCTGTTGCTCCATCCACTTCTACTGGTGACCACTAGGATTCAGTGTTGCCCTTGCTCTTTACTCCTGTAACCGCTGACCACTACCACTTGTAAACTCTACTTTCTTCACTACTCTCCTCCCTCATTTCCACCTCCTTAATCTGTTCCTACACACTCACCCCTCCCTGGTCATGAACACTGCACCTCTCACACCAGAGTCTGTGCCTCTACCACTGTACCACTGGCTGACACAAGACTTGACCTGCATTTATTTCTACTTCACTGACCTACACCTCTGCCAACTATGGCCCTGTATCCTCCTCTCCCTCAACCCTTCCTCTACCCCATCAACTAGTCCTGCTCATCTCACTCCTTGTCCAAGTAACTGGCCCTCCTGCTCCTTGCCTTATGAGCCTCTGCTCCTTCCTACCTACTAGCACACAGCCACCACCTCTACCATATCTTCTCCTAACCAACCCCTCATCCACTCCCCCACTGTTGACTCTCACCTACCCATTGTTTTCTGCCCTCCCTTCTATGCACCCTGCCTATCCCTACTTGCCCCAAAAATGCCTATGCCCCCATGATAACCCTGTGGCCAACAGCCGACAAAGGCACTTTAGCCTTGCTTCACATTCTTCCATTCTCCTACTGCTATCTGGTAATGTATATCCTAATCCTGTCCCACCCTGCCCCAAACCCCCTCCCTCCTCATGCTATGCATTGCAACATAATGTCTGTAGTCTATTGAAAATATTTGATGTTTTCCAATGCTGGATTACACAGCACCAGCTGGATATCTTGTAACTAGTCAAAACATGGCTCTCCAAGGCCACCCCTGACTCTGCTATCTCCGTACCTGGATATGCCCGTACCACAATGACAGGACTGGAAATGCTGGGGTGGGTGTGCCATATACCTTTGTGACACCCTCCAGGGCCATACGCTCTTCCCTCAAGCATGAGGCTGGTGTGCAATCCCTGTCCTTGAGGGTCTTCCTGCATAACTGCAGGGAGCCTTTGATCATCACATCAGTCTACATCCCCACGAGACCATAAAAATGCCTTCCAGTCCATCGTAACCACTTACAACTTTCTCCCAAGGCTGAACAAATAATCCTTGGTGATTTTAACATAAACTGCTCGAACTCAGCCACATCCTTCAAAGATGCTACCATGGCCCTTGATCTTACCCAGCTAGTCACCATACCCACATGCATCAATCACAAGAACAATACCTCACACTACTAGACTTGGTCTTACTAATTGCCCCACAAGATACTATCTGCCATGGTGATCCCCAATGTTATAAATGACCACAGCCCCATTGTCTGCATCCAGCCTTACAAACTTAAGAAACAATCTCCAGCCACAGTCCTACTTCGTAGGCTCCAGCCCTGTAAATTGGGCCCACTTAAGGAATACCTTGTCCACCAGGACTGGAACCAACTGTACTTTGCCTCTAATATTGACTCCACACTTGACTTCTTTATTAAGTCCTTCAACGGGCCTGTGATAGGTTTGCCCCTAACTAAATACACAGTCAAACAGACTGACACCCCTGGATCACTCAAACACTAATGGACCTGATGTGTCACAGGGACCAACTCCGCACAAGGCACTAGAATCTGGTTTGCCTCCAACAAACAAAACTACCATGGCCCATAACCAATGCACCTGGACCACCAGTAAGGCCAAAGCTGAGCACTATAAAATGTCCCTAACCTAAACTTGGAACTCAGAGTGAACATTTTGGGAAAACCTCAGTGAAATAAATGGCAAGTCTTCTGCACCCCTCCTACACAACTCAACATTAGTGACTCTCTAACTATGGACCCACAGCAGACAGCCAATTCCCTAAATACCTCTTTCTTGGATCTTAGCACAATCCTCCCATCAAACTTCTTTGACCCCCCACCCTGACCCTATCCCACCCACTATTCTACTTCCATTCCATTGGTACCCATGAAGCTAAGCCTTATCTCTAAAAGACCTCAGTGGCACCCATCACAGTAGTGACTCTCTAGATCTTTGAATACTTAGACTGGTTCATGATGAGGTCCTCTCCCACTCACCTCTATACTAAACCTCCCTATCCTTGGTAAGTTCCTTCAGTATGGAAAATGGCCACCATCACCCCAATTCACAAAAGTGGAGACCGTACCTGCTGGGAACTACTGCCTTCTCAATCCTCTCCCACTCTCTAAGGCATTGGAAAAATAGCCTCTGATCAGCTCTCTGATTACCTCTCCAAGTACAACCTCTATGTGATGAACAGCATGGATTCAGAAGGGACACAGTACCACCACTGCCTTGACAGAGTTCCTTAACTCAATCTACACTGCCTGGACAAGGGTCACCTGGCTAGTGTGGTCTTCATTGATCTGTCAAAGGCATTTGACACTGTTAATCAGCTTTCCTAATATCCTCTGTCTCACAGCTTGGCCTATCGGTGATGCCACAGTTTGGTTTGAGGACTACTCTCCTCCAGGTACCAATGCGTAAAATTAATGGGACCCTCTCAACAGCCTCCCAGTCCTCTCTGGGGTCCCACAGGGCTCCATATTAGGGCCCACCCTGTTCAATCTATTTTAAATACATTTCCAAATGCCTATCCTGGAAACATAATTATGTATGCAGATGATGCAGTCCTCTTCGCTGCATGTCCCAACTCAAACACACTACAGCAATCCCTACAAGTTTCTTTCAGTATAGTAGAGTCTCAGTTCAGCAATCACAGACTGGTGCTGAACAGTAAAAAACAAGGTCATGCTTTCTCCCATTATCAGAACAAATTCAATAACTCCCTCCTAATTCACACTTATCAACATCTACCACTCGAACAAGTCCAGAACTTTAAATACCTTGGGATTATCCTTGACCCTGCCCTAACTTTCCAAGCCCACATACACCAACTAGGCACCTCTATTAATACTAGACTCAGCCAACTATACTGCCATTGGCACTGTCTCCCTCGAGGCCCTTAAACTTGCTGTACTCTCATCTGTACAGTCCTTTGTAGATTATGGCATTCTTGTCTATGGTTCAGGTGATGTCACCTCCTGCAAAGAATTAGGATCTCACTAAACAAAGCATGTCACCTAATCACCAGGTGTGACAGACTCACTCACACCTGCACTATCTATGAAGTAATCAATTTACTTCACGAAGACTAAAATATCACACCTGTCTGTTTGCCAAGAAAACTCTCAGCGTCCTTGCCCCTCCGGTGTCTCCTCCTCCTTCACCCCTCCTATAATATAACTAGAAGCTCCACCAAACCCTCCTCCAAGTACTAAGTCTCAGAACTGAGTTTGGGCAGTGCTCTTTCTACTACCGTGCCCCTACCTGGCTAAACTTGCTCCTACCAATATCACTGCTGCTCCCAAACTTGAAACTTTCAAAATACTCCTTGGGAGCACCTCCTTGCCTCTTGTGTCTGCACTTGTCTATAGCCTAGCTGTCTCTCTCCACCCTGACTAAGGACCCTGTCCTGCCTGTGTTTGCACACTCTTAACTAAGCTCTTCTCCACCCTGACAATGGACCCTGTCCGGCTCTACCCCCACCACCCACTGACCAGGGACCCTTGTCCTGGTGGACCTACTACTTTAGACATTTTGCATTATTGTACTAGTAACCTGACATGACTCTTTGACCCTAACTGTGCCATGAGTTTTGTAAACTGCACCATTATCTACACATCTGAGTTTTGTAAACTTGCTGTACTAGTAACCTGACATGACTGTTTGATCCTAACTATCACTGTATTTGTATACTGTACCATTAACTGCATAGTTGAGTTTTGTAAACTGTAACCTCCCTTACAACTGTTTGTAAACTATTTGCATCCTTGTTTATTTGTTTGTAACCTTGTCTTTCCTGGATGTGGAGCCTTTGTTAATGAGTCCCTGACTCAAAGGTTTGAAATTCAGATAGGGTACAATAAATAAAATAAATTAGGGGGCTGCAATGGGTGTGGGCAGCTATTGGGATAAACGACTTTGGAGACTAGGATGGTGCCCAACTGCCACAGGCTGAGGAGACTGGAGGAATTACTGCTGTGGCTTGGTAGAGAACTGAGGAAGTGAGAGCAGAGGGGAGGTGAAAGGGGGAAGGGGTGCCTCCCAAGGGGTAAGGGGACAGATCAGGAGAAGATCACCAGATTGAGGGTGGGGATGGGAAGAAGGGCACGGTCACACCTCATAAGGGGTCAAGTGGTAGAAACAGGCCAGGGGCAGGGGAAGAAGACAGCACAGAGCAATACAGAAGTGAAAGGCAGCAGGGTTACAATGCGGGCATCAATGAAGGAAGATGGGGAGTCAAGGGAGCATCAGAAAAGGGGGACGGGAAGGGAATAGAGTTCTCCAGAGAAGGGCATTGTGAGGAGGGAAGAGGGATGGGGGAGAGTGACACAACTGAAAATGACAGTGCTATCAGGGGTATAGAGGAGGGCAGTATTGATGGGGCAGGCAAGAGTATAGCTAAAGGGGGCAGGGAATGAGGGGATAGAGGGAAGGTGGACGATAGCAAGGACCAAGGTGGATGGGAGAGAAATGACAGGCTGGAGATTCAGGGAGCTGGAGGGAGAAGCAAAGAGAAATAGATGGGCAAGGAAGGCAGATGTTGGAGAGGAACAAGCAGGGAAATGGGGCAGGAGGAAAGGGACATGGAGAAGGGGATGTACTAGCGATGGTGGACTCAATACTGAAAAGGTCAGATGAGGCAGTAAAGGGAAAGGCATAGTCTAATATGGATAGAGTAATTTCCCAGATTGACAGCAGGCAGGGCAGTGCAGGCCATTCTCAAGTGCACATGGAAGGGATGGAAGACATTGCATTTTGTGGTGGATGTGGGCACGAACGACCTGTCAGGGATATAGTGGAGGTAGTAAAGGGAGATTCATGGAACTGTGGAAGCTGTGTGAGGAGGTAGGGACAACAGTGCCTTCTGAGGTGCTACCAGTACCATGTGCAAGTACTGGGAGGAAGGGAAGGACGGACAGTTCAACACCTGGCTGGGGTGGTGCCATACCAAGAGGCATGGGTTAGTGGGGGTTGGGGCGAGCCTGGGACAATAATGACCTGTATGCAGGGGACAGGATACATTTGAGCAGGCAGGTGAGGGAGTATTAAAGCAAGGGATAGAGGTGTACTTAAAGACAAAGGTAACTTTAAACTAGGAAAGGGAGAGGCCACTGGGACATGTACTAGGCTACAGAGTAAGAAGGGCAAGGAAGCCCAGTTGACTGACCAAAAGGTAACGGATGAGGTGAGAGAAAAGAGGAGCATTTTGGAGATTCAAATGATCAGGAGGGGGGAAGACAGGAAGGAATATACAAAGAAGTCCAGGGAAGTCACAAGACTAGTCAGAGCTGCCAGGGAGCTGAGACTGGCACAGGGCATAAAGGATGGAGAGAGGACTCTTTAGATACACTGGGAGAGAAGGAAGAATAGTGACCAGACAGTGAGAATTAGGAAGGATGGGGTTTGGGTGGAGAAGGGGAGGAGCAGGAAGAGACACTAAATGAGTATTTCTGTTCTGTATTCACAGTAGAGAGGGGCCAGATATCGCATGGGAGTGGGGAGAGGGCAGGAGGAGGGTGACTGATGGTGAAATTTCAGAGGCAAGTGTACTGGAAGGACTGAGGGCACTGCAGATGGACCAGGCACCAGGGCCTGATGGCATTCAACCTAGGGTGCTGGAGGAACTGGCGTGTGTCTGATGGGACCACTGACTGACCTTTTCAACACCTCTCTGAACATACAGGACTGGAGACTGACCCAAGTGGTATCCATTCACAAAGAAGGCCCAAAGGATGATCCAGGTAACTACAGACTGGTGATCCTCACCTCAGTCATGGGAAAGCTCATGGAAATGATTCTTAAGGAGAGACTGGTGACTTTCTTAGAGGACAATGTTCTCCAGGACAGGCAACAACATGGGCTTGTCATGTCAAAGTCCTGCCAGACAAACCTGATTGAGTACTACGATTGGGTGACCAGGAACTGGACAGGGTCATGCAGTGGATGTCCTGTACTTGGTCTTCAGCAAGGACTTTGATTCCATGCCACATGGGAGGCTAGAGGAAAGCTGGAATATGTTGAGGTGGGTACTAAGATGGTCAAATGGATCATTAATTGGCTCAGGGCAGGCAGCAAAGGGTGATGGTGGAGGGGAAACTCTCATCACCAGGGTGGTAACAAGCAGGTGCCACAGGGATCTGTACAGGGACCAGTGCTGTTTGTGATATTCATAGCAGATATCTCACTTGGGACCCAGAGTAAGATCAGTCTGTTTGCAGATGATACCATGATTGGAGCTTGGTGGATGACATTGAGGGTGGAGGGGACTGCAGGAGACCTGAATACACTACAGGAGTGGTCAGAAACATAGCAGTTGGGTTCAATGCCAAGAAGTACAAAGTAAAGCACTTTGGAGCTAAGAACCAGAGGAGGAGGAGGAGCTACTAGCTGTGAGGGGTATAGTTGGAGAACACTGAGGAAAGAAAGAACCTGGGGTGATTATAACAGGGAATATGAACAGCTCTGCTCAGTGCAGGAGAGCAGCAGCCAAAGCTAACAAGTTGCATGACTGTATAGTAAGGGGGATCTCCTAGAAGTAGAGAGGTGGTTCTTCGCTTGTACAGATCACTGGTCAGACCTCACCTGGAGTACTGCATACAATACTGGTGCACATTCCTGAAGAAAGACATCAGGCTGTTGAAAGGATGCAGGACAGAGAGAGACTAAAATGATCCAGGGTTGGAGGAATTCCTATGAAGAAAGGCTGAATAAGCTAACATGTATTTCTTGGAGGAGAGGACAGATAGGGAGACATGCTCGAGACCTTTAAGTATCTGAAAGGGATAAGCAGGTGAATACAGGAGAGATATTCCAGATCAGAAGGGGAGGGATACTAGAGGGCACCAACTGAGGTTGGAAGGGGAAACTCAGGAAGGAAATCAGGAGACATTATTTCACTGAGAGGGCAGTAGAAGTGGAACACTGTACTAGGGAGGAGGTGGTTTGCAGTACAGTGGGCTGCTTCAAGAGGGATTGGGACACATTAAGAGGGGAATGGGCTTAGAGAAGGGGAGGAGGGGTGGGGCAGATGCAAGATGAGGGGTTAGCTGCACAATCAAGCAGACTCAATAGAACATATGGCCTGTTTCTTCTGGCATTTCTTATGTTCATATTGTATTAACTGCTCAATTAACTTGCGTTATACAAAAGCCTTTCTCCACTGTGGCCCCTGTCAGGCTAGGGGTACTGCAAGGTTCTATCCTTAGGCCACTACTCTTTTCTCTTTATTAAGAATCTCCTGTAAAACTACTGTATATTCTACTTTAATATATGTAGATGGCCTTGCACTTATCTTCAGTTTTAAAGTATAGAATGACTAACATCAACTCAGTAATCAACACTGATTTCCAGATAGTTCAGTCTTGCCTATCTAAAACAAGCCTGATTTTAAAACACTAAAATATCCAAGTCATGCTTTTCTGGTATCCTGCTATAATCAGATCATGCACTAATGCTTTATCTATGAACTGTCTTGTTGGCTTCCTACTTAAAGGTGTTGACTTCTAGGTACCATGGAGTTACCATTTAAATACATAGAATGACAGAGAAATGAAAGAATATACTTAGCTCTTCTTGTGCTGAGTATCTGTCTCCCAGGATTCATCCACTTCAGAAACTGTTTCAACCAGTGAAAAGCCCCAGTAGGCAGGGGAAGGCCATAACACCTCCTGGCACCCTGAATCTGGTGGAAAAGACGTGCCTTCTGAAGCCCTCAGACTATGAAGCTACAGATACAATGAATAAAGTCAGGAAAATCCAAGACTGGCAAAAAGGGAGTTTCAAAATATAGGCTACAGCATTATAGCCGAGAGGCACAGGTCAGGAAGCATAGAAAACAGGAACATTTTAAAATTCTCAAATAGTGTTTTATTTATCTCAATAACAGCAAAATAAAAAGAAAACATGTTTAGTATAACTATTTACAGGCAGTACAAACAAAGAAAACAAAGTCCTTCAACTTAGGTATGTCTAATTCCAAGTTTCAGTCTCTCAGTCTATCACTCTCCTTGTCTCTTTAGCAAAAGCATTGTTGCCCATTTTATAAGACTTTGTCTGGGAAAACATTAAGAGATCCTGCTTCTCACAGAATGTTCTTGTAAGCTTACACAATGTTTTTGTCAGTTTCATTCCTTGCAGGTGCAGCAAAAAGAACATAGTGACCCAGAACTGACATCTTGTTTACAGCTCTGCAAAAGGCATAACAACTGCATCTTAGGTCTAACAATCTCACCAGCCAGTCAGTTGTGGAGACCAAGGAACACCTGACCAGTCTGGGAAACAAACTGTCATCCATTTCATCCAGCATCACCTTCTCTGAGATCCTGCCAGTCTGTGAAGAGGTGGGGGCGAACGGAAGGTCAGAGAAGGGAGTTAGGGGAGCTAAATATGTGACTCAAGGAATGATGCCAGGAAAAAGGACACAAATTTGTAGGTAATAGCAACACTTTTGGGAGTGAAAGTTCTTTAAATTCGATGGACTGCATCCGACCAAGGAGGGAGTCAGTGCATTGGGACAGAAGTTTAATGTCTTTGCAGAATATTTAAATTAGCAAGTGCAGAGAGGTGCAGCACCTGATACATTGCATGGGAAGAACATCCCTCCCCTCAGCTAGTGATCAAACAGGAGTTCAACATGTTTCTAGTTCATTTGCATCTCCAAGTAAGGAAAAGATCCAGTTCCCCATACAATGTTAAAGGGAAACACCGGACCTCACCCAACAACTAACACACCAAAATCTGGCAAATGAAAAATCATTTACACAAATGCCAGCAGTCTGGAAAACAAGATCCCAGACCTGCAGACTTCCTGTTCGATGGCTGCCGATTGAGGCGAAGTCTTCCAGCTCACGAACCTCCCCACTTGAATTCACTAATTAAAGCTTAAATCCACATGCTAACATTGAAAAAGCTTGCTGAATAAGGAGATAATAGCAATATCTGGTCAATTGCTAATCCCACGCTGGAGGTAGCGCTCTAAGCCAATTTGCGCACTAGAATCCGGGACTTGTGGCTGAATACGAGGAGAGCTGCAGTTGGAGATCTGATCACAAATCCCCATTTGAAAACAATATTAAAAGCAGAATTCACGCATTATTAGAGGGAAAGGCTGCTGCATAAAGAAGGAGCTACACTATTCACACGAGTGTAATCCTGGGTATATGGAAGTGGACATGAAGCCCCAACACTCTAAACACACGCCGCCCACATCCCCAGATAAAACAAAGCCGCCAAGAGGAATAAAATGGGTAAGGGCTTGAAATGGATCCGCCAGCTTCTCAGGCCCTGCTAATGGAGGCCACCTTTTGAGGGTGGACCCACTAAAGAAAGCAATGCAAGCAGTTGTAGATGACTTACAAGAAGTGAAAAATTCCCTGAGCCAATTAAGCATCAGGACAGGGATAATGAAATCAGGATTTTGTCCTTGGATGATTGGAGGCATGAATTGAACCTGAGATGGCTACCTTAACACAGTGGCTGAAGGAAGCAGAGGAAAGTTAGAAGGCTTGGAGGGCCCATCACGTAGAAATAACCTAGTAATCCTAGGACTGCTGAGGGAGAAGAAGGGTGAATCTGGTGGTATTTATACAGAAGCTGTGCAGCAAAATAGCTTGACCATCACCGAACAGCCTGTCTATATAATAGGGTGTACCTATCGATCTATTCGACCCACACCACTGCAGGGTCTCTTCCACGTCCGCTAATTTTTCATTTCCTGAATTATCTTGATAAGCAGTATATACTAGACAAGGTCAGAGAAGCGAAAGACATCCAGTGGAAAATAAAAGATTAAACATCACCAGTATCTACTGAGGTCGGTGAGGTTGAGGCACGCGGAGCTACACCGGTGGTCACAAAGTTAATCACAGCAGATATAAGATTCCGTAAGCGGTATCCTGCTATACTCCAAGTTCAGCATGAGAGCAAATGGATACCATATGAATCTTTGTCAGAAGCTATGGCAGACCTAAAGAAGAGGTTTCGGATTTGTTTAAGTGATGTGGCCTGTAGAAGTGTACTGTCTCTACCAGGGACTGCAGTCTCAACGAATTCAATGTTGGAATTTAATGTTGTGGGGGACACTTTATAATGATAGTGGGGCGCTTAAACTGTGTTTAAACTGTAAGGGTGTTTTCTCCAATTATGATATAATGCAAGTTAGGTCGGTTAGTCTGGTTCTTTACAGTTGTAGCTAGGGTTAGTTAAGGAGATTCATGTGGGTTTTTAATTAATATTGTTTAAGATGGGGCTGGCTAGATGGAAAGGAAAGTGAATTCTGTTCCTAGGACATTCTAACATTACTTTGTAAGGGGATAAGAGATGGTATAGTTTTCCTTTCTTTGAATTAATGCTACGGTGGGGAGGAAGAGGAGTGAGAGAAGGAGCTGGATATCTGGTAGCAAAGTTGGATCGTGAATCATACTTGGGAAGGAGGACAGTCTGTAGGACTGAGAATGGTGGTTTATTAGTTTTAGGATAATGGGGGAAGGAGGGAATAAGTAGGTTAGATTTTTGGGTTTTTGCAGAGAGGGTGGGAGGGAGGGAGGGAATATCCACCATTCCAGGGGACGAATGAGGGAAAAAAGATTACAAGTTCAGGAAAATGCTGCACTATAATGAAGCCCGGTTTAAAAGATACAGCAGGAGATAAGATACAATCAATCTGTTTTGAGCAGACTCGATTGATTTCCTCTGGTCTATAGTTAGGGCAGAATGATGAGGTTTGTATCCTGGAATGTGAGGGAGCCAGGAATAGTGTTAAAAGCGACCAAATTCTGAGGCATCTTGAGGCGTTAGGCAGTAAGGTAATCTTCCTCCAGGAAGCGCCTTACTGGAGAAAAGAAAACTCCTGTTTAGAAGATGTTAAATCGGACAAATCCATGCTGCAGGAAAGATCACAACCCAGAGAGGGTAGCTATAGTTTCCATCAAGACACAGCCTTTCAGTTGCAGCGTAGCCATGTAGATCTGCAAGGTGGGTTATACTTTACTGAGAATATTGAATCATGTAGAGGCTTATTCAATTATTTTATAAGGACTCCTACAATTTTTACTGACCTCACAAACTTTGAACCCTTCTGAAGGTGCCACAGTAATTGGCAGGGACTGGAACACTGCAATCTCCAGAGTTAGATAGGTCAAGTAGTCGGAATAAAAATTCCCAACTCATGCACAGCTAGGTGTAAAGAATTTATGGGAGACCACAAACTTATTGATCCATGGCACTTATTAAATCCCAGTCTCAAGCAGTTTACATGTTATTCTGCTGTACACAGATCCTGTCGTTATAGACTTTTTCCTTGTTAATAATCCAATATTGAATGAGATAGCTATCAGTGGGATTATCCCTAGAACTATCTCGGACCGTGCCTATCTGGTTGGAGGAACCTTGCCTAAGTCTACAGTGAAAGGTAGTAGGTGGAGGTTGAATGTACAGATGCTTCAAGAGCCAAAACAGTGGACATCCTTAAAAGAGTGTAGAATGCTACATAGCAGAGAATTCTGGTTCCATACAACGTATAGACATATTATGGAGTGCTTTAAATGTGTTATTAGGGGAGAATGTATTGTTGACCTACAATTCAGAAAAAGAAAAGAGAGGCCATTTTTCTTCCTTGTTAGGCCAAATTCAAAATCTGAAAAACAGGGCAAATCAAATTCAAATGAAGAGACCCTGACCCAATTAGCTTTGCTAAGGAAACAATACTCAGAAATTTTAAGGGAAATGGTGCAATTTGTGCTGTTTAGGTCTCACACAAAATACATAGAACAGGGTAATAGAGTGGGCCGTCTTCTGGCATTGCGACTTAAAAACAGGAGGAGTCTAGAATGGTGGTGGAGGTGAATTCTGTAATGATGGTACACTGCTTACAAAACCTAGGAGATTGTTCAAGAGTTTGAGAAATATTATAACGATTTATATTCCCCTTAACCTGCCCTCCAACACTGTTAGAAATTAAGAATTACCTACAGCATGCCCATCTCCCCTCGCTCTCCCATTGGAAAGAGAGTTCCTGGTTAGGAGGATAGGAAAGCAAGAACTGTCAGAGGCCATACATGCCCTTCCTGACAATAAAGCCCCAGACCAGATGGCTTCCCGCCTCGATTTTATAATATATTTGAGGAGGGCTTTCTCTTTTGCTGTTGCAGGTGTTTAATTTTTTTGTGAGTCAGGGATAACTTACCCAACCCTGCTGGAAGTGCTCATTATGGTGCTACCAAAGCCTGGTAGAGACCAAACCAAGGTAAGCAATTACTGGCCTATATGCTTGATGAACTATGATATTAAGCTGTTTTCTAAAATTCTGGCAAGAAGATTAGCAAAGGTCTGGAAACCCTGCTCAGCTCGGAACAGGTTGGATTTGTGGCAGGAAGTTGTCTGCAGACCACCTAAGGAAGCTCTTTCATATCTTCTCTGTGTCCAGGCTAAGCCCGCTTCCAATGGTTCTTGTATCCCTGGATGCAGAGAAGGCCTTTGACTGGGTCAGTTGGCCCTCTTGTTTTCAGTTTTAGAGAAATTCGGTATCCCAGAGGAACTTATTCAATGGATTAAAACCATGTACACAAACCCTATGACAAAATTCTTTGTAATGGGGTCTGTTATAACTCATTTCCACTGCATAAGGGCACCAGTCAGGGATGCCCACTGTCGCAATGTTATTTAATTTATATATTGAGCCTTTACTGTATTTCCTGCAGCATTCTCCTTGGTGCAGGGTATTCAGATAGGTCATCTGAGTCTCTGTTCATCAGCCTATACGGATCACATTCTGTTACACTTGACAAACCCAGAGACTTAGATCCCGGCAGCCTTGAGTATTATAGAAGCTTTTTGGGAAGTTAGCAAACTATAAATTGAACATTGAGAAATCCACAGTGATGCCACTGAATTGTTATACACATCGCATACATATATAATAATACAAATTTGTGCTGGGCTCCCCAAATTAAATATCTAGGACTTATTATCTCCAGGGATATGAGGCAGATTAAGAAACTTAAGCTAGACTCTTCATTAGGAATTATTAGTTGGACCTGGATAGAGGGCCCCATTACATCTTCGATACAGGGGAGAGTTAGTGTGATAAAGATGAATATTCTCCCAAGGTTATTTTACCCTCTAAATATGCTTAATTTCCATCTTCCATATTCTTAGTTTCAGAAACTACGAGTGCTATTTCCGTTTTTGTGGAAAGGAAAACCGCCAAGAAGGTTGTACATGAGGTTAGGGGCAGCGAAGCTATGTGGAGGCCTTAAACTTCCCAACTTTTATCATTTTTATTTAGCAAGCCACATGGCTAAATATTTACGATGGATCCATCCCACCTTCCAGATCCAGGGAAATACCCAGGATCCAGTGTGGTTACAACTAGAGCGACACTGATCAAGCAAAGTGGTATAGATCCCTCTGCCCTATTATGCACCACGGTCAAGGATGTAGCCCTTTCCTTAGGGATGAGTTAATTTTAATGTCCATTAAGGTCCACAAGCAGCTATGCAAGGCTATTAAATATAATAACCTCAAAGACATTTCCCAGCCTCTATATTCAAATCCCAATTTTAAAATTAGTGGGTAGTGCCTAAAGCCATATACATCATCTCAAAATTCAATTTACCAATCTTGGCCCTCTTGGAAGAAGGCAAACTCAAAGCAACTAAAGATCTTACGTATACGCTAAACATTCCTGAGAGGCAGGTTTTTATGGATACCAGGTCAGGCACCTGTTAATTACCAAATTAGGGAATGATAAATGGGATGAGGATCAATCAGGGCTCATAGAAGCACTACGACCTTGGCTTGGCAACCGTACGTGGTCTCTCAAATTAATTCAACCTTATATCCCTTATTTGCTCTGGGGTGTCTGGCAGGTCAGCATACTGGACAGAGCAATTTCCCAGTAAGGATCTAAACTGGGAAAAGATATGGCAGGCAGCATTCTCTTATACTTCCAATGATAATCTTCGGATAATGCAATTTTATATATTGCATAATATGTACTTAGTCCCTCAAGTTAGCAGTCATGGGTAAACTAAGAGACAATATATGTACTAGATGCGGTAAAGCAGAGGGTACTCTGTTCCACATGCTATGGGATTGCCGAGGGTGAAAGCCTTATGGAAAGAGATACAAGAGAAAATAAACCCTTACTAGGTCTGAAAGAGGGTTTTATACCGAGATTTGTATAGTGGGGACTATGCCACTGTGCTTGTTAAGAGAGACAGTTCAACTTAGCCCTTATCTCCCACACAGTTAAAAATCTGGTGCTTAAGCACTGGAAGGATTCCTTAGAAATCACCTACAATGAATGGTTGAACAAACTACTTTTCAACCTTAGGGTTGAAAAACGATCAGGCCTTTAAGGCATAATCTTAAAAATTTTGATAAGAAATGGGGAGGCTTTATGCGCTGTACTTATCCAACAAGGACATAGCTACCTAGGTGCATAGATGACTTTTAAGTAGCCAGTATAATAATAAGTTAACTCCTGGCCCTGAACTGTTTGTTTTTAACAGGATACGGAGTTTATCATCTCTGGAGCAGTCCTTCCCGTGTTTTTGTTTTGTTGCAGCTTGTACGTTAGGTCAGTCTTGAATGGTGGTCATGTGGGGGTAGGGGGTTTGGGGCCTAGTTGAGCTGAGGTAACCTATATATTTATATATTTACATACATATGTGGTTGAGTTTATTTCCTATTGTATAGGGTTACAAAAATCTGTCACTGTTTTATGTGTTTAATTGTTTGTTGATTCTTTTGTTATCCAAAATTTTAATAAAGCATATTAAATAATAAAAAAGATCCCAGACCTGCAGGCAACAATGACAGAGGCTAAACTGGACATCATAGCCATTAGCGAGACATGGTTCACCAGTAACCACATTTGGGAGACTTCAATACCCAGATATGTACTGTTCAGAAGAGACCAAGGTGCAAGAAGGGGGGCAGTGACCCTTTATATTAATGAAATTATCAAAGCTACAGAAATTCAGAATACACATAAGGAGCCAGAAGAACTGTTGGTCACCCTGGAAACAGGAAATGGGACAGCCATATGAACTGGGGTTGTCTTCAGATCTCCAGACCAGGGGAGGACATAGACGCATTACTATTAGAAGATATACAAAACAAGACAGTTAAAGGGAGGTTCTGACAATCGGTGACTTTACCATGCCGGATACAGATTGGTCAATACCAGCAGGAAGATCCACAAGAACTAGACACATAGTGGATTCCTACAGGGAGGGCCTCAAACAATTGGTACTACAACCCACAAGAGACAGGGCTATCCTAGATCTAGTACTGACTAATGGGGAAAGGATCACAGATCTCCAGTGACCATCAATATGGTATGGTTCAATTGGCCACTAGAACAAAATCATTCCATTCCAAGGCAAAATATGGGACTATAGAGGAGCTGACTTAGATAAGATGGCCAACAGAGTTAAGCTAGCCCTGGAAACAAGAAATACAGGTGAGGGTTCAGGCAAAGTGGGCAGGCATTAAGGATGCAATACTTGAAGCAACATCCCATTGTGTTAGAGAAAAGCAAGAGCAAAAGAAGGAGGAGACCACTTTGGTTCTCAAAATAGTAGCAGAAAAGGTCAGAGTCAAAGGTGGGCCTTCAGGAAATATAAGGGAACACAGCTGGCTGAAGATAGGAGGTATACCAAACTTCCCTAAGTGAAGCAGATAAGGCAGTCAGGCAGGCAAAGGCCCAGACCGAGGGAACACTAACACAAACAGTAAAAGAAGGGGACAATACTTTCTATAGATACATTAGTGAAAGGAGAAAGACCAGAGGGGTATTGCTAGATCAAAGGGGATAAGGGGGAGTGTGGGAGGATGACAAAGGAAAACATCTATCCTAAATAGATACTTCTGCTCAGTATTTACTGAGGAGGAGGTTGGGCAAGGGCCCACAGCTCAGCACCATGGACACGGGGGCAGAGATGTGCACTAGTCCCTTCACAAAAGAAAGGGTCCTACAAGAGGTAGCAAAGCTCAGGGTGGACAAGCAATGGGACCTGATGGCATACATCCTAGGGTACTAAAGGAGCTAAGATTGAAACTAGCAGAGCCATTATCAGAATTGCTAAGTCAGTATCTGAGCACAGAAAAAGTCCCAGAAGAGTGGAGAAGGGCTCATGTGATCCCCCCATAAGCATGGTAGCAGGGAGGAGGCAAGGAACTACAGACCAGTCAGTCTTACCCTCAGTAGTGGACAAGATTATGGAGGCACTCCTTAAGGAATGGATAGTGCAACACTTAGAATCCATAAGAGCACAGGATCCAAGACAGCATGGGTTTACAACAGGAAGGTCCTTGCAAACTAATCTCATAGATTTCTTTGACTGGGTAACCAGAGTGGTGGACCAAGGGGTTACAGCTGATGCCACCTACCTTGACTTCAACAAGGCTTTTGATACTGTTCCACATAGAAGATTGATTAATAAGCTGGGTAGGCTCGAAGGGTCATAAGTTGGCCAGCTAGGTGGCAAACTGGTTGGTGGACAGAAAATAGAGATGGGTAAATGGTATACAGTCAGAAGAGATGCAAGTCACAAGTGGGGTACCTCAGGGATCAGTTCTGGGGCCAGTCCTCTTCAATAGCTTCATTACTGACATTGCAGATGGACTGGAGGGTAAGGTTTGCCTTTTGCAGATGACACCAAGATCTGCAACAGAGTAGATGATCCAGATGGGGTGGGCAGAATGAGAAGAGATGTGGATAAACTGGCAAAATGGCATGAAGAGTGGCAACTGGGATTTAACTCAGAGTAAAGCAAGATTATGCACAAAGGGAAGAGAAACCTGAAGCCACCTATTGGTTGGGAGGGAGTTGCTGGCAATCACAAGAGAAGAAAGAAACTTGGGCATCATCATCACAGATGACCTGAAATCATCCAATCAGATCACTAAAGCAGTAGGTAAGGCTAGAAGGATGTTGTGGTGTATTAGTAGGGGTATCGCAAGTCATAAGTGGGATGTAATAATCCTCTTTACAAGATACTGGCTAGGCCCCATCTGGAGTACTGTGTGAAGTACTGGAGGCCATACCTGCACATGGACATTAACAAATGGACTCAACCCAGAGAAGGAAAACAAAATGGTGGAGGGACTGCATCAGAAAACATATGAGGACAGATTAACGGAGCTCAATATGTACACCCTAGATCAAAGAAGGAAGAGAGGTGATATGATTGAAACATTTGAACATCTTAAGGGCATTAACAAGGTGAAAGAGTCTAATATATTTCAATATAAGAAAAATAGCAGGGCACGAGGACACAGTATGAGATTAGAGGGAGGCCAATTAAAAGGTAATGTGAGGAAGTTATTTTCACAGAAAGGATGTTGGATGCATGGAATGGCCTACCTTAGGAAGTGGTGGATATGAATACAGTGCAGGGCTTCAAACAGGCATGGGATAGGCGTAAGGGAGCAATACAGATGAGTATGAGTATGAATGGATAGGTCATTGACAGAGTACAGGCCTATGGCACATTCATAAGATAGAAAAATGGGCAGACTAGATGGGCCTGGTGGTCCTTATCTGCTGTCAACTTCTATATTTTATATTTCTATAAACCCCTGAGTTCCAAATAGCTATTTGCAATCATTTCAACAGTATAACTATATACAGATTTAAACAAAGGATCTCATTATTAGTGACATTTCCACACAAAGATTCACATATAATTTTATACCTGCAGATATGCAAGGGGGAAAAAAACAGAAATAACAAGTGAAGGCAGAGAGATAGTGAGTGGCAGAGAATTGCAAAACTGTCAAAGTAATCAGTTCCTATGTTCCTATGTTTCACAAGAAAATTTGGTTGTGCCACCAGACAGAGAAGAGACAGAAAAGGAAAGGATAGAACAGATCCTTGCACTCAAACTCTTTCTGCAAACAATGGGACAAGGCCTTATTCAGCCCTGTCACATAACCCCTCATTAAGAGAGAACTTGTTTTACAAAACAGGTTTCCAAAATGTTTTATTAAATTCTGTCTAACATTAGCTTGTAACCATTACAGTTCAGTGCATAGCCAACAGAGAAATTTCAACTCGCATTTAATTTGTTTTAACCATTGTCAATTCCTGATCCATATCTTGACAGAAAATCAGCATTGAAGTTCTCTTACCCAGATGTGTGCATTACTTTAAATATAAATGTCTGTAAACCAGGCACCACCGTGAAATTCTAGAATTGTTATACTTCATTTGGTTAAGCCAACAGAGAGGATTGTGATCTGGTACAAGTACAAAATCAGCTCCTAGTAAGTAAAACTTAAGGAATTCCATGGCCAACTTTGCCTCAAGGCATTCCTTTTCAATAATTGAGTACCTCTTCTTCTGTCATGCAATTTCCTACTTATGTACAGAATAGGATGTTCTTTCCCATCTATTTGCTGACTGAAGACTGTACCTAAGCCTACCTCTGATGCATCAGTTTGTAACAAAAATTGTTTCTCAGAGTCTGGCTTCTTAAAACATGGGCTGAACATAATGCAGCCTTAATAGCCTGAAAAGCCTTGTTATACTCTGGGGTATGACCAGGCATTTCCCAGTGTGTCCACCAAATCATCTATTCTGGGCATAGGATAACTGTCAAATTCTGACACTTGATTAAGTTTCCTAAAGGCAGATTCTTACACCCTTCTTTTTGTTTACAGTCACCATTGGTGATGACCAAGCACTCTCAATTCTTCAATGATACCCAATTATTTCATTTTTATATTTCTTTAACCATGTCTTCTCATAACTGCTCTGGTAATCTGTATGTCTTTTGTCTAATAGAGCGAGCATTCCTTGTCACTATTACATGCTTGACCCCTTTTCTCAGCCTGGTACTGTGGTAAAGTACTGTTAAACATCTTTAGCAAGTTACACGTTTGCGATTTGTTCAGAGGTTAAGGAAACATTCACCTGTACAGCATCAGCAGTTACAGTTTGTTCCAGTCTATAATAAGCTACATCAATATCTTCTTTATCAGTTTCTGGTAAAACCAACAAAACAGCTGTTGGTAGTTTGTTCAACCCATTTCTTGAGGGGTTAGGATGGTACTGCATATCTTAGTAGGATTTTTCCTATCAGGGTCTCAGTCTAATAGTTAACTATGCCAGTACATTTAAACACTTTATTAGGCCCTTGCCACTTCATTAACAGTTTATTTTCTATAGTGGGTAACAGTAGCAAGACCTTTCACTGGGCTTAAAACTTTTCTTTTATCCATGGTCATAATAAACCTTTTGCTGGTTTTGGACCTCTTCCTGATTACAATGGACGATTTCAACATGTTTGCCAATTTTCATTCTCAGGGACACATATAAGATTTAATATACTGTTTCTGATGAGGATGTTTCTTCCCATGTTTCTTTTATTACATCTAGTGGCCCTCTAGGTTGTCTACCATACAACTTTCAAATGGTGAAAAGCCTGTCGAGGCTTGTGGCACTTCTCTGTAAGCAAAAAGCAAATAAGATAAGTATTGGTCCCAGTCTTTCCTTCCCTTTACAAACCTTTTAAACATGTGTTTTAGGGTTTGATTAAAATGCTCAACAAGACCATCTGTCTGAGGGTGATAAGGGAGGTTCTTATGGCAGTGATACCTAGTAATTGATACAGTTCCTTCAATAATGCAGCACCAAAATTACTACCCTGATCAGTAATAATCCTTTAGGTACGCCCACCCTGCTGAAAATTGTCAAGCTCTGCTGCCACTTTTGGGGCTATGACAGAATGCATTGGAAGCTGCCTCTGGGTATCGAGCAGCATAGTCACATACTATCAAAATTAATCTATTACTCTTTTACTTTTATCTAAGGTGCCAACCACATCCATTGCAATTCTCTCAAAAGACACATCTGTCAAGGGTAGGGCAAGCATGGGCACCTTATCTTTCTTAGCCACTGGGGCTTCTTTCTGACACTCAGCACAAGAACTGCAATAGGTAGCAGCAGCTTCATGAATTCCAGGCCAGTAAAATCTGTACAGCAATCTGGCAAGGGTAAGAACCATCCCTGAATGACTAGCAATAGTACTATCATGTGCTTTCTGTAACAACTCAGATATATGCTTTTGTGGTATAACCAATTGTTCTATCTGGTCCTGTGTCTGAGGTTTAACCCAAACTCTGTAAAGTAGCCCATTACATTTTTTAGATTTTCGGGTTATTACGCGTTGACAATACTTGTATTCAGGTTGAAAAATAGAGTCACCAGTAATTGTATCTTATATCAAATGTATACACTGGTGTATGTAAGCTAGGTAGCCATAAGATATGTGTCTGCATTTTGCAAAGTACATTTGGGTGAATGTTATTATGGTAAAGTAAAGTAAAGTTTATAAAAAAGTTAATAAGTATATAAAAGGTATGATTACTGATACAAAAAACTTTTGCTTTACATTTAAAAACACCTTCCACATTGAGGAAGGGGTATTTTGGATATTCAGAAACATTGGTGGGCTTTGGGGTGTTTTATGACATGTACAGAAATAAACTTATAATGCCTTAAATCACATCTTTGTGAGTGGTCATGTGTTCTTATACACTTTGCAGTTTGTCCATGCCCTCATGGCAGCAGACTACTCTCTCATTTGAGTTTCTCTGTGCTTGGGGAAGTTCTGGGAAGCTCCTTTTATCTAAATATACCCCAACTGCCTATTTATATTCTGAATAAGAGCTTGCATCAATACAATGCTGGGTTATTATTTATTTAGCTTTTGTTAACCAGGTAAGTACACTAGACAAAACATATGCCTATTTTCAGGTACGACCCGGGAGAGTACAGGAGAATAAAGAACATAGACAGAGTACAAATTGAAGCAAGTGAGGCAGATACACTGAAGTCAGGAGAAACATGACATACATATTGGGATAGCTCAGATTACAGCAGTGGATTTAGAATGTGAAAATGTATTATAATTATGATTGATGAGAGGTTACCCAATCTATGCTGGATAGACGTTATAAATAAACCAATAAATATTTAATTTTGTAATTTAAATAAGATTCTAATGCAAAATTGAATGCATAGTATATAGTCAGTTATAGTAGTACACCATTTGAAGAGATATGACAGTGATGCAGAGCAAAGACTGAGATGTTACAGTGCAAAAGCAGTTTGAAAACATTACTAGAATATATAATATAAGGCATTATTCTAACATAAGGAAAATCACTTGAATTCAAAACTATTTGTTATTCTGTGAAAACAATCCCCCCAGAAAACTACTGGCTACCTTTAGTTATTGCATCCTGCATGAATACCTTCCTAATATTATAAGTAATTTTGGGAGACAAAAACAACTTTGCTTAAGTATGCATGTAATAATGAACATTTTATTACAATAGAACATAGTATACTTTATTGTCCAGCATTCAGCAGATAAAGGGAAAAATGGATTGCACCACTATTATTCAATAAATAATTTTTGTCTGAAATGAAGAAATGTGAGCATCTGTTAATACTGCACAGTAATCATATAACATATGGGGTACTCCAAATTGGTAATGTGATTATGAAAAAGCTGTTAAAAAAATCATACATTTTCCATGGCCAGTTTTTACTTCTTTGTGATATGTGGTTCTAATACTGTATGTATTTTATCTATCTTTGTTGCTCATTTTTTCTTTCATGCCTTTTTGTACTTATTTAAAAGAGAAATGTGATAAATGCAAAGATTTTAATACATTTTCAATAAAGTAAACTTGAACTTGAAATCAAAGTCCCTCCTGTAACTGAGGGATTTACTGTTACCACATTTGGCCTCAACAAGTTGTGCTGGCCACCCTCGCTACAGCAATGCAGGACATATCAGGAATCAAAGATATTAGTGCAAACAAGGTCTGCAACACTTATATGTTGGTTAGAGCCTGCAACTAAGGTACAGCATGGCACAGTTCTAGCTGTATTATGATTAGAGATGGGCGAAGTAGCCTCAATTTGCTCCACAAAGTGATTCACAGAGTAAAGGTGAATTTGCAGAGTGCCCAGCAACACGAAGCGGAGTGCTTCATGTTATAATGGGTAACGCGAAGTCCATTGAGAACAATGACTTCACGTTACTCCGCCTCCTCAAACCACTAGTTCACCAATTCTTAAGGCAAAGTACATTGAAAGCAATATACTTCACCTCACTTCACCTTGTTTTTAAGCTCCAAAGTCGAAGTTTGCAGTGATTCATGGGATTTCAGGTCACATGGGCCCTAGATTGTTCTGCACAGCCTCAGTTCGGGGCAGAGTGTGTAGGAAGATGTAGAAGACAGTCTGCTCTGAGAGCTCTCTACAATTCAAACCTTCTAAAAGATGTTAAAATAGTCTTTTTGAGTCTTTTTTTTGCTGAAACTTTAGGTCATTGATTGTAGGAAATCCTCCTGTGCTCATATCATCGAGTGTTTATTGTTTGTGTGTGGATTTTGAATGTTATGTACAACATTCAGTCCATATACTGAGAGACAGTGGAAGTGTGCTTTGGGGGAGGGGCATATCTGTGGTGCAGGTAGATTAACTTGGAGAAAAAGACAGTCATTTCTGTTTTGGTGACATTTTTCTTATAACTGTGTTAATGTACACACAGTAATATTTTCAATAATTCTTGACTTTTTTTGCTGATTGTTGTGGTGCATCAGTGCATAATTTTAGTTTGTTTAAAATAAGTGGTTATATTACTGAAGTTTTCAATCTGCTATGCATTACTTAGTATGTGTGTGAGTATGTGTGTGATGAGTGTCATCAAATCAGACACCTTTTAAACATAGAGGTTGATGGCAGATAAGGACCGCAAGGCCCATCCAGTCTGCCCATTTCTTGTTCTACCTTATAAATGAGCCATCGGCCTTTGCTCTGTCAGTGGCCTATCTTTTCATACTCATCTGTATTGCTCCCTTATGCATATCCCATGCCTGTTTGAAGCCCTGCGCTGTATTCATAGCCACCACTTCCTGAGGTAGGCCTTTCCATGCATCCACCACTCTTTCTGTGAAAAGAATTTCCTCACATTCCCCCTTAATCGGCCTCCCTCTAATCTCGTGCTGTGTCCTCTTGTCCTGCTATTTTTCTTATATTTAAACATGTTAGACTCTTTCACCTTGTTAATGTCCTTGAGGTGTTTGAATGTTTCGATCATATCACCTCTCTCCCTCCTTTGCTCTAGGGTATACATATTGAGCTCTGCTAATCTGTCCTCATATGTCTTCTGATGCAGTCCCTGCACAATTTTGGTTACCCTTTTATTGTGTCACATAGTAATTTCAGCAATGTAAACTTGCTATCCATTGCAGCTGTGTGATTTTTGTACTTCTTTGTGGTATCTTTACTGGTACTAGTAATAGTGACAGTTACTGCAGCAGTGCAGTTTGCAGTACACTCCCCCGTGGCCCGCCCCAACCGGCAAAGGTATTCTTTTCCAGATTTTCATTTCTGATGGTGAGCACTGGTTAGGTGTTGTGCCTTTGTATTGTAAGCCTGTTTTGTAGTATCTCTCCAGGTTTCACCACCCCACCATTGAAATCATTGATACATGTTTTAAGTCAGGCAGTTTTTTTTAAGATACAGCTCATCAGGGAAATACAGCCATAGGCATTCGCATTCCCAATACAGTTTCATATTGGTTAACTCAGACCATTGACACTGAATCATGTTCTTCATTATCACAGTCACAAATCACAATTCACGATCATGTCACGAATCACAACATTAATTTTTTTTCTAGTTACTAGTATGTATTGTAAATCTCTTTTGTATAATCAGGTACATGAAGAGGGTAAATAGGGGAGGAACAGTCAGGGTGCTTCGAAGGAAGGAGGAAGGGGCCACTAGAGGGCATGGGTGGAAGCTGGAGCGGGTAAGATTCAGGGGAGAAAGAAGGAGGTGCTACTTCACTGAGAGGGTGGTGGAGCCATGGAATGCACTACCTAGGGGGCTGGTGGAGGCAGAGACAGTGGAGGGGTTCAACAGGGGTGGGACAGGTACAGGGAAGGGTTCAGGAAGCAAATCCAATGCAGCAAGAATATCCGGAACTGGGAAGGGAGAAGCCAGAGAAGGCGAGGGGGACAGCAAGGTCAGCACCCAGGGTGGGGGCTGACCAAACAAGCAGACACGAAAAACCATTAGGCCTATTCTGCTGGCATTTTAGTATGTTAGTAATCTCTCCAGGCTTCACCACCCCACCATTGTACTCATTGATACGTGTTTTTAAGTCGGGGAGTTTTTTTTAAGATACAGCTTATCAGGGAAGTACAGCCGCAGGCATTCACATTCCCAATACAGTTTCATATTGGTTAACTCACACCATCGTTTTCTTCATTATCATGGCCACAAATGCAGTCACAAATCATGATTCATGATCACGTCACAAATCACAACATTAATTTTTTTTCTAGTTACTAGTATGTATTGTAAATCTCTTTTGTATTATCTCTCCAGGCTTCACCACCCCACCATCGTACTCACTGATATGTGTTTTTAAGTTGGGGAGTTTTAAGCTACAGCTCATCAGGGAATTACAGCCATAGGCATTCACATTCCCAATAGTTTCATATTGGTTATCTCTCATACCATTGACACCGAATCACATTCTTCATTATCATGGTCACAAATGCAGTCATAAATCACGATTCATGATCACGTCATGAATCACAACATTAATTTTTTTTTTTAGTTACTTGGATGTATTGTAAGCCTGTTTTGTAGTATCTCTCCAGGCTTTACCACCCACCATTGTACTGATTAATAAGTGTTTTTAAGTCTGGGAGTTTTGTGCTGCAGCTCATTGGGGAAGTATAGCCATAGGCATTAGCGTTCCTTCCTGTACAGCATGGGAGTTACAGTACTGTAAGTAGTGATGGGTGAAGTGGCCCCAATTTTCTCCATGAAGTAATTCACAGAGTAACGCAGAACCTGCGGAGTACTCCACAATGTAAAGCGGAGTACTTTGCTTCATAATGAGGAATGCGAAGTCCATTGAAACCAATGACTTTTCGTTATTCTGCCTTCCCCAAACAACTTCTCCACCAATTTTAAGGTGAAGTACATTTGAAATCAATGTAATTCACCACATTTGGCCTTGTAATTGAGCTCCAAATGAAATTCTGCAGTTATTCATGGGATTGCAGGTCACATGGGCTCGAGATTGTTCTGCACCAGCTCAGTTCTGGCTTGGGCAGTGTGTGTGTAGTGGTAGCTGGAGACAGTTTGCTCTCAGAGCCTGCGATTCAAAACCTCTAAACAGAGCCGTAGGAAGGCATTTTGGTGCCCTGGGCAAGAGACTAATTTTGCGCCCCCCCCCCAGCAACCACCAGAAGCTCTAGGTTGTTTACATGCTCTGTAGTGAGTTTAGGGGCTTTTCTTGAATGAAAAACATACTTTTGTTATATGTTCCCTACCCCTGATTTCAGGGAAAACTTTGCTCCCATAGAATCTGAGGTGTGGGAGTCGAAGATGCTGGCTGGCTGTGATCAGAGTGTGCAGTGCAGCTGCAATTGTTGTGACAACTGTCTGACCAACAGTTCCATCGAGAGTCGCTCATGGGGGCATATACAGTCACCTCAGTGGCAAAGATGCAGTCCTCGAGTGCTGGACACATGTGCCTCTGAGATGCCCCACCTGCAACCACCCATCCTCACAGAGGGGGATGTATCCCCATGAGCCCACTCACTCAGCCCTGATTTCAGGCTCCACTACCCCTATAGTGGAATCACCACCACCTAACAGAAGGAAAAGCCTCCACCCCCCCAACCATCCTTCCTTCAGCTAGACTATCTCCAGCACTCAATGCTGCTTGACCACCCTTCTAGACCATAACCAGACTCCACCTCCAACCATCCTACTGTGGCTTGAACACCTCCACAACACCACACTCACCTTAGCTGCCTACCTTCCCTATAGCTGAACCACCACCCTTCACCAAGGCAAGCGCCCATGCACCCAAACAATCCCTGCAACTAGACCAACCGCACATACCTCTAAACTGTCCTTGATTTTGCAACAAAATTTGCATTTGTCCATCATAAAGTTTGTTTTTATGGTAGAGAACAGTGGGGTGGGGGGTTAAAATCACGAAATAATGTAAAACATTAAAGTTACAGACTTATTCTTCTTCAGAAAATGCAGATGAACACAAATCCCCTTTTTCTATCAGCTTTCTGAATGAATAGTGTCAATTTATAACATGTGTCCAAGATTTTGGGTCTTTGTCCCTGATTATTTTAAGTCTTGTCCCTGATTCATGAGGCAAGAGGTTGAGAAGTATGCAGCCCCAAGTCTAGCATCCCTCCAGAGGACCACTCTTTCTGCAGTGGCATCCCCACCAAACAATATTCTGACTGTATCCAATCCCCCCACCGCAGGAACCCCCATAAAAAAGCACCCCCTGCATCTGCCTCTACCCACCCAAGTTGGGAGAGGGCCAAGGAGCATAAGATTCACATCATAGAACTGCTGCTATGGTGCTGTCCAGGGTCCCACAGTATAACTTCTGGCATACAAAAAAATGCGCTGCTCCTCTGGTCCACTCCCTCCCTCCCTCCATCTCTCTTTCCCCAGCTCAGACTCATATACTCTATTGGCAACCATGAACATGGCAGGTATTTTTATATGTAATTTATAAACGCTGCAGAAACTGTCAGATGTCAAGATCCAGAAGCGGTCAACTGACATCCATGATTTAGGTAACATGCTCAGTCTACGCAGTGTTATAAATTATTAATAAAACTGTCATGTTCATGGATGCAATAAGCAGACCTAGTGAGTCGGGAGCTTCCTTTTCTGCCAGAAGTTTTACTGTGGGACCCTGGACAGCACTGTAGCAGCAGTTCTCTGCTGTGGATCTTCTGCTTCCTGGCCCTCTCCTGACCTGTGGGGGGCAGTTGCAGGGGGTAGCTTGTCTGGCGGGGGTCCTGCTGTGGGATGGGGATGGGATACATTATGTAGTAGTGTCCCCAAGTTGTAGTGTCTAGGCGAGGCCCTGTAAAAAAAAAAAAAAGGCCCAACAGGGCATGATAGGGTGCTTGAGCTTGAGGACCCCCAAGGGCCCATTTAGTTAGCCCTGGTGAGAGACAGTGTAGGGGCCCCATGGTGCAATGAGAAGTGTCATTAGGGAAAAACATTCTGCCTAGCCTATACCAGTTTTCAGTATGCCTTAGCAGTGCAGTCCCTCTCCTCTGCCCAGTAGATAACCCCGCACAGCACCACCCCAGTACAGCTGAGCCAGCCCAACTGCTCCAGTCAGCATTTCTGCAGCCAGAAGGAGCCCCACTCCAAATCCCCTCATTCCCCTGATTCCCATCAGTTCCCCTCCACAGCCCAAGCCAATCCAGATACATGTAACTGTTAATATGTTATGATCTAAACTGTACAGATCCCCTCACATGGCATCCAAGACAACTAGGCAAGGCACTGGCAGGCAAGGCCTCATTCTCTAAGCAAGACAGGAGTGGGTGGCGGGGTGAGAATGGAACAAGGACTCTGCTAGCGAGAATTAGAAGGAGAGGACACAAAAAAAAAAGGCAATGGAATGGGAGTGCAGGAGGACGCGGTCAAGAGGAAAGAAAAGAAAATGTAAAAATGTGGTGGACAGAAGGGATGGTGTGCCGTGGCCCATGCCATGGCAGTCAGGCCAAGGCTGCGGCAACTGCTTTAAAATCTTCGCTCGCATCCCAGTCCCCAGTCCAGTGCATGAAGTTCAAGTGAACTACACAGTCGCTGCCCACCTGCCCACCCGCCAGCAGAGCCGACTCCAAGACAGGCCCACCCAGGCCCAATAATTCAATGGCAAATAAAGCAGATCTTTGTCTCCCGACTTCCTGAGTGAGACTATCAATCCCTTCCCCCCCCACTGCACTCTCACCACATAGATCCCATCTCATCATCTCACAATTTGGATTCAGAAATTAATTTTGAATTATTCATCACTACGCCGGGTCTGCTCTTCTGCTTGTCTGCAGTGCCATCACATTTTACTACAGACACTCTGTCACTGACGAGTGACAATTACCAGTCTTGTCTACATAGACAACAACAGACAGAGTACTTAGTGTGGTGTACATTCTGCTTATGCTTACATCTCACAAGTGATGAAAAAAAATATAAGACAAGGATCTCTTCTGTCTTCTCCTTCTCTCGTGACTCATCTCTCCTCTCTGACTTTATCACTTTTTTTAGTCTCTGTGACTGTCTACTACTCTATGCTAGTATGCTTAACAACTTGCTCCACACTCTCCCTGTCTCCAACACAAACCGCCTCTCAATCAGTGCCAAATGCTCCACCCGTACCTTTTATACTAATGGGTGGCACGCTGGCCCACTCACAGTTCCTCTTTTTCAGCACAACATGATTATTTTCTGCAGTAGACTGTGCAACCAGGTGACCCCCCACCACCACTTGCTGGTCCTTGGTCTGCAGATGCACCCCTGCTGACAGTCATTTGTAATTACAGAACCAAAATGTTTAAAAAAAGATTTAAAGCGGCAGCCCAAGTGAATTAGAACATGAGCTTCAGTGGAAAAATGTGCCTCTCGGAGGCTTGCGTCCGGGGCGGGAGCACCACCCGCCCCACCCTTCCTACGGTACTGCCTCTAAAAGCTGCCAAAAATGCCTTTTTAAGTCATTTATTTTGCACAAAATTTACTAGGAAACCCTTATGTGCTCATATCATTGAGTGATTATTGTTGTGTGTGGATTTTGAATGTTAGTTTAGAACAGTCAATCTGTGTACTGCGAAGTGTACTTTGGGGGAGGGGCGTATTTATGGTCTAGGTACATTAACTAGGAGAAAAAGGCAGTCTTTCTGTTTTGGTTATATTTTTCTTGTATAACTGTGTCAATGTACTCACTAATATTTTCAGTAATTCTTGAAATTGTTTTGCTGATTGTTGTGGTGCAGCAGTGTGTAATTTGTCTGTTTAAAACAATTGGTTATATTACTAAAGGTTTTCAATTTGCTACGCATTGCTTATAGTGTGTGTATGAGTGTGTGTGTGACACGTGCCATTAAATCAGACACCTTTTATTGTGCCATAGAGTAATTGCAGCAGTGTGAATTTGCTATCCACTGCACCTGCATGAATTTTTTTATACTGTTTTGTGGTATCTTTACTGGTAGTGGATTGTTACTGCCATGCACTAATCCCCCAACTGGCAAAATGTATTCCTTTCCAGATTTGGATTTGTGACTTATGTGTACTAGTTAGGTGGTGTTGTGCCTTTTCATATGTATCCCTTGAGTACGCAGCACAATCTTAATCTGTCCGTGTGTTTGCAGTGCACCATTAATTCTGTGAGACTGCATTTCTTGTTACGCTCTCATTTCACTTCATCAGTACTGGGGAATTTTCTGGATACAAGACAGTAGCATTTCATCAGCACTGGAGAATTTTCTGGAGTCTGGACACAAGACAGTAGCATTTTGGGGATGCACATTAATTCTGGTGACTCTGTGACCACTGCATGCATGACTGAGTGTGCCATTAATTCTGGGAGACTTTGCATTTCTTGTTATGCTCTCATTTCACTTCGTCAACACTGGGGAGTTTTCTGGACACAAGACAGTAGCACTTTGGGGATGCACATTAATTCTGGTGACTGTGTGGGTGGGGTGCTGCCAATATTGTTGTCACTCCACCTTATTTCACATTTAAAGCAGAATGACAAGGCACAGTAATAATAACAAGGCAAAGTGAACATTTCCTATAGGGCACTCCGCATAGTGAAGCGCCACACGAAGTGGCCACTTCGCATGCACTTCACAGGCAGATTTAAAATTTGCTGCATCACTAATTATGATGTGCTATACTGAGTGAAGTGGCATGCAAACCAAGTTTCCCCTCCCCAGTCCCCCCATCCATACCTCGATAGCTCAGTGGACCTGTTGTTTCATACATACATTTCCTGATGGCTTGTGTTCAAGGTGACACAGTTCCTCTCTACTTTTACAACAGTTCTGGTCACAACACTGAAATCCGAGCTGGCTGGCTGTAGAAATTCAATAAGTAGGGCAGGGGAGCACAAGAGTTTGTGACACACAGTTCTCTGTATTTCTGAGAATGGCTGTACAAGTCTTTTGCATGGTTGAAACTGCCTCTTTTCCTGCAGAGTCCCAAACACTTTTGCAACTGTGCAGGAAGGGTCAATGATGCCACAGAGCATAGCTCTATGGGGCTGCAAAATCATCCATGGTACTAAGGAGGACTGACTGAAATTAGTACATTCTGATTTAGCTGAATTTTCATGAAATTCCACAAAATTTCACCAAATATTTTGGAAGTTTCCTAAATTATTTAATTGATCATACCTTGATCACTATTACAGCTAGAGACCAGATGCTTGTCATGCTAATTGCATGGGAGATAACCTAAAAGTGTACCAAGTTTCATGATATTTGCTTCAGGGAAGGGGAATTTGTAGGGGTTCAAATCCTGACAATTTATTATTAGTGTGGACATTTCTGAAAATATTTATATGCTTACAATTTAGCCACCATTGGAGCAAGCTTAACTGAAAATGTATATAATACTTTCTTGAAAGATCCATAGAAACTGCTAAATAGAGAGATAACTGCTAAACAGAGAGGTAATTGGTTTTGTAAATTGTAAGTTACAGTCTACATAATTGCAAAATGTAATTTAAAAAGTTCTCAAAGTTTGGAGGCTTATAACTCTCTTACCTTTGAAGATATAGATCTGAAACTTGGTACACATATGTATGCACCTTGTTAATGTCAGCATACTAAATGGCCTGCAGTTTGGGCTAATAGTTTAGAAATTCTGTAGTTTAAATAATTGTGATATGTAATATTAACATTTCTAAATGTTCAGAGGCATAAAATTCAGTCATCTTTCAAAATAAAGATATGAAACTTGATGAACATCTGTATGAGGTTTGTTAAATTTCCTTTTCCAAACATGGTGCAAGTTGGGCTTAAACTGGTAAAAGTAGCTGGAAATAACTGACATCAAAATTTTGGAACAATTTCATATATTTTTCACAGAAATTTAGCAACATTTTGCAGAAGTGAAATCAGTATTTTGCCAGAATTTCACTGGTGGAAGATGCATTTCACCCAGCCCTTGTACTAAGTAGTGGCAGCAACCATAATGTTTGAAGTTAAGTAGGTAAATCTGGGAACTACTTCACATATAAAACAGCAGCATTTTACCAACTCATAAAATGAATTGTTAACATTTTAAATATGATTTTTTTAAATGCTTTTGAATTCTTATAAATACATCTACTGGTGTACCATCTTCCATGTCAGCAGTATCCATATTACTGATGTAGCTATTTTACATGCGTCCAAGTGCAAATGGAAGTATACTGTATACATTATATGAGCTGGGTAATCATACCACTGTGAACTTTTTTTTTCACATTGGATAAGCATGCCTGGATTGTGACTGCTTGACTATTAAAATTAAATTTTTCGAGCTGGCCCAGTTTGCCTTACCTCCTGCCATGCTGGCAAGCCATGTTTGGGAACAAGCAGAGGTTGCCGGGGGTTGCCGAGGTGGATGATGATGGGCCATCCAAGGGACAGCTCACTTTTGCTGGAGAGGGTGGCCAAGCCATCTCGGCCCAAGACTGCCACCAGGTGGATGCCTGCTGGCAGTGCAGGTGTAAGCAACTCACAGGGAGAGGGATGCAGTGATGTTGAATATGTGCTATTCCACAAACAAGTATCTGTGTCACAGCACAGGAAGGAAAGGATATGGAAAGAACTGGAAGGGGGCAGGATCAGTTGTGTTCCAGGACAGTAGCTGCTGCTGTTTTCACAGGGTTCTTGTGGATTTTACTTGGTAGGTTAGTTCTTTTCTTTCTTGCTTCTAAGGGGCTAGCAGGGTATTGTTCTGGGGGATCCTGGATGTTTGTAAACTGATTTAGTGGCTGTAAGTGGGGCTCTTTTGTGGATGTTTCACTTTGTAACAGGCCGCGCTGGTAGAGGCCTATTTCTTCTGATTTAAAACCTGTTTGGTGGGATTTGCTTGGGCCTGGTTCTTTAGCTGCAGGGCTTGGAGGGGACACAGGGCTGATACACTCTCTCTTGTCAGGTGTCTGCCCAAGACCCACCCTCCCTCCCAGAAGTCTGCAAATTTATAGGGAAGACCTGCCCTGCAATTGAGGAAAAGGCTGCTGGTGCAGCTCATGAGTTCTAGCCACGGGGGTTGAATTTAAAGGCCGGAGAGGGAGCTTAGGGAGTTGTTCATTTTCCTTACATGTTTAATGGGTTGTACTGCACCTAGTAACAGAGTTACTGGTGTACAGTGGGACTGTCTCTAGGATTAGTGGGTGACCTGATTAGGCAGTTGGGTATCTTGGAATAGGGGGAACCTGGTGGCTAACCCAAGGAAACCTATTTGAAAGGGGATGGAACCACACATCATTAGGGCCGGCATCTTTGGGAGGGTGGTGGGGTGCACAGGGTGTGGAGCAGCCATGATACTGGACTGGGCTTGGAAGTTTGGTGTTTGCCCAGTGTGCTACCAGCTAGCACAGCTTAGGGAGGAGGTTGTGGGGATGAGGAGAAAGCTGGGGGAAGGGGGGTGGTATGGTTGGGGAAGGGAGCTGGAAATCTCCCACAGGGTTGCACCAAGCACTGGGGGTGGGGGTATAGGGAAAGGAGTGCAGGAGAATACTCAGGGGTCACATAGGGACCCTGGCAGAGGGGGCCCAAAAGGACACTACCAAGGAAGCAGGCAGGTAACTGGGGACCTCATAAAGGGGGACGGAGGGACAACATTCTCAGGAAGTAGGCGGATAGCCAGTGCTGGACAGAAGGAAGCAAGGCAGGGAGGTGGATCAGACCTTATACTTAGTAACCGCTCAATTCTCTTCTACTGCTCAAGGATGAGGGGGGATGTAGCCACGACAGAGGTGGTCAGAGACAGAAAGGGTGTGGGAGTGGGGGCAGAAGGCAGGGCCAGATAGCAGGAAGAACAGGGGAACCTGGAATGCAGGAGAATGGGGGAGCAGTGAATCGAGCAGGAGGGGCAGGGGAAGAGGGAGGAAAGCGCAAGGAGAAGGACCAGTTGGGAGGAAAGGTAAGAAGGACCAGAAGTACAAGGAGGATTCAGAAGAGAGCTGAGGGGTAGGCCAGAGCACGACGAGCAAGGAGGAACTAAATGGAGACAGGAAGGAAGGGAGGATGAGCCAGGCTAGTTTAGCAGATGGGGGAGAAGGACCGTTGTGAGCAGTGAGGGGGAATTAACAAAGTACAGAAGGATACTCAGGAGGAGGAGAGGCATAGGATTGGAGGGAGGGAGTGGCCATGGTAAATAAGGAGCGGGTGGCATGTGGCACACAGATAGGGGGAGGAACAAGGAGCCAGCTGGGTGGAAGGGCCGGTAGAAAGGATGAGGGACATGGAAGGGGAGGGAATGGAGGAAAAGGAGTGGTCAGAGTGCTCCTGCTGGGGGATTCTATGATCAGGGGTATCAAATGGGATAGGGAGGGAGAAGCCTGGCCAGTTAGAACAAGATGCTTCCCTGGACTAACAGTGCACAGGAGCTAAGCACGAGGTATATCAGCTGGCAAAGGACTGTGGGGTTCCCCAGACATACTGGTCCACCTGGCACAAATGACATTGAGGAAATAGCGAGCTAGAGATACAGGCAAGATTCAGGAGCTCACCAGGGTCTGTCATGACATAGGATGCACAGTTTCCTTCTCAGAAATCCTGCCAGTGCCAAGGGCTAGTGGGGAACACAAAAGAAAATTGGGAGATAAACCAGTGGCTCAGGGAGTGGTGTGAGGCCAGAGGTATGGGCTGATGGGGATTGGGGAGACCTGGGAGGATAAGGAGCTGTATACTGAGATAGACTACATCTCAATTTGGAGGAGGGAATCCTTAAGTTGAAAATAGAGGAGTTCATTGGTGAAAAGAGGGTTTAAACTTGTGAAGGGGGTGGATGGGAGAAAAGGCAGTCAAGGGATGCCGATAAAGGAGGACTCTGTCTCCACCCCTGGGGACAGGAGGATTGCAGGAAAAGACCAACTGGCAAAGTGCAGACCAGGAGAAAACAGAATCCCCAAGGGAACACGAGCAGGGGAAATGGAACTATAGGGAAAGGGTGGAAGGTAGTCCTGCTAAATGCCAGAAGCTTGGGCAATAAAATGCCTGAGCTCCAGGCGATGTTAACTGAGGGAGCAGTGGATGTGGCAGCGGTCACTGAGACTTGGGCCACTGCAAGACATGACTGGGACCTGAACCTGGAGGGTTACACTATGTTCAGGAAGGACAGGGGAGGGAAGGGAGGAGGGTAGCAATGATGTAAAAACTGCATTGGCATAGGGGAGTAGAGGAGGAGGAGGAACCGTGGAGGCAATTTGGGTCACCTTGATAACAAGGGGGGCAAGAGAGTAAAATAGGAGTGGTGTATAGACCCCTGCCTCTGGCGGATGAGCTGGAGGACAGTCTGGTGGCAGATGTTAGGAGACACTGCAGACTGGGCAGAGGAAAGGTGGTGGTGTTAGGGACTAAACTGCCAGGAACAGACTGGGAGACTATGACATCCTCTGTGACCAGGAACAGAGGTTGTTGGATGTCTTTCAAAACGCGTTCCTAACTCAGCAGGTGAGGGAACCGACCAGGGAGGCATGGGTACTGGATGTGGTCCTGGCAGACAGTGACCAGATTGGGGGCCTGGAGGTAAGGGACCCATTGGCGGGTAGTGACCATGCCACGGTCTGGTTCTGCCTGGACCTAGGAGGGGTAGAAGGCTGCACAAAGACGAAGTAACCGACTTCAGGGGGTGGATTTTAAGGAAATGGGAAGGATCCTTAAGGAGCATTTGGATGGGATTGGGTCAGACATGGACGCTGATAGTAGGTGGGAAATCGTCAGGAGAGGGGTGCAGGATGCTACCAGCACCTGTGCAAGAGTAAGACAAAATGCGGTAGGGCCCAAAAACCCTGTTGGTGGACCAGGGAGGTCCAGGAGGTGGTGCGGGGAAAGAAAGCAGCCTATAAGAAATTCAAGTGCTCAAGGAGTGAAAGGGATCGAGGGGAGTATGAGCTGATGGCTAGAAGGGCCACTAGAGTGGTGAGGGTGGCTAAGGCAAGGAAGGAGCAGAACCTGGCCAGGGAAATTAGGAGAGGGAAAAAGGGGTTCTTTAGATACATTGGAGAAAGACGAAGGGTGAAGGGGCAGATTAGCAGGATTAAATCAGGGAAGAGATGGGCACAAGACCCAGAGGAGCAGGCTGAGGTACTAAATGAGTACTTCACCTCAGTTTTCACCAGGGAAAATGGGGATGCTGCATCATACATGGGAGGAGACAGAGATAATGAGGAGGGGGTTCCCCTTACCAATCGGCAGGTCCTGGGAGGGGGGGGCATCACTGGCAGGTGGGGAGGGCTAAGCAGGAGAAGAGTGACTGGAAGTGGAAATCATAGCAGAGAGAGTGAGGGAAGCCCTCAGCTCCCTTAAGACGGAGAAAGCACCGGGCCGGATAAATTACATCCTAGAGTGCTGAAGGAACTTGCAGATGTCCTGGCGAAACCCCTGGCAGAGCTTTTCACCATCTCTCTGAGGACAGGGTGGGTGCCCCAAGACTGGAAGGTGGCGCATGTAGTGCCTATCCACAAGGGGGGATCAAGGGAGGTGGCAGGAACTACAGGCCTGTCAGCCTGACATCAGTGGTGGGCAAGGTGATGGAGGGCATTGTCAAGGAGAGGCTAGGAGGGGACCTGGATAAGTCAGGGTGCCTGGACGATAGACAGCATGGATTCATCCCGGGGAAATCATGTCAGACAAACCTGGTGGAGTTCTATGACTGGGTGACAAGTGCCTTGTACCTGGGTAAACCAGTGGATGTCCTCTTTCTAGACTTCAGCAAGGCATTTGACTCTGTTCCTCACGTGGGCCTGTTGGATAAACTAGGAGAAATGGGGGTGGGAAACCAGATGATCCGATGGATAGGCAATTGGCTCCAGGACCGGAGTTGGTGGGATAGTCTCTTCCCAAGGAGGGTCATTAGTGGGGTCCCACAGGATCAGTCCCTGGGCCCCTTCTCTTCAACGCCCACGTATCTGACATAAGGACAGGAATCAGGAGTGAGATGAGTCTCTTGCAGATGACTGAAACTGGAGGCGGTGGTGGATGGGAGGAGGGAGGGTGGCCCTGCAGGGGACCTGGAGGCTCTGGAAAGATGGTCTAGAAAGTGGAAGCTGAGGTTTAATGCAGGGAAATGCAAGGTACTCCACCTGGCGGCCAGAAACCCAGGCCAAGTGTACACCCTGGGGGGGGAATACTACAAGTCTCAATGGCTGAGAGGGACCTGGGGGTGGTGGTGGATGTCAAGATGAACAACTCTGAGACTTGTAGGAGGGCAGCAGCCAAGGCCAACAGGACGCTGGGATACATCGCTAGGGGGATCACCTCCAGAAGGAGGGAAGTGATACTCCCTCTGTATAACTGCTTGGTGAGGCCACACCTGGAGTACTGCGTGCAGTTTGGAGGCCGACTTAAAGAGGGATATTAACCTCCTGGAGAGGGTCCAGAGGGCAAACCAAAATGATTTGGGGCTTGGGGACAGGACTATGAGGAGAGGCGCCAAGAGCTAAATATGTACACTTTGGAAGAGAGAAGGACTGGGGGGACATGACAGGTCTTCAGGTACATGAAGAGGGTAAATAGGGGAGAAACAGTGAGGGTGCTTCAAGGAAGGAGGAGGGGCCACTAGGGGCATGGGTGGAAGCTGGAGGGGGGAAGATTCAGGGGAGAAAGGAGGAGGTGCTACTTCACTGAGAGGGTGGTAGAGCCATGGAATGCACTACCTAGGGGGCTGGTGGAGGCAGAGACAGTGGAGGGGTTCAAGAGGGGGTGGGACAGGTACAGGGGAAGGGTTCAGGAAGCAAAATCCAATGCAGCAAGAATATCCGGAACTGGGAAGGGAGAAGCCAGAGAAGGCGAGGGGGACAGCAAGGTCAGCACCCAGGGTGGGGGCTGACCAAACGAGCAGACACGAAAGACCATTAGGCCTATTCTGCTGGCATTTTAGTATGTTAGTATGTTAGTAAAAGTGGAAAAAGATTAGTGCCTGTGCTTCATGAAGCCCAGTCCTTGTGCTGGCAGCCTGTCCTGCCACTCCTGTCCTGAGGCTGCACTGGATTTGTCTGCAATGGAGAGGACAGCCCTCCCTGTCCCACTTCACTGTGGGGGAAAATCCACAGGGGTACATGATTCAAGATCAGGAGAGAGATAAGGGATGACCACCAGACAGAGGGACAGTACTGATAGTTGCCCAGACTTGCCTTGGAGGATAAAAACATTTGTGGAAAAAAAAAAATCAAGGCTTACAATCAGAAATGGAAAGATAGCCTGCAAAGGGGAAAGTTGTTTGTAAAGCTAGGTATGTCTGATTATAAGTATAGAATATCCATCTAAAAAATTAGGCAAAGTCATGGCAATGGCTTGAAAAAGTGCTACCTCCCCTGCCAATAACTGCAAAATTGTACTCTACAGTTACGGAATTTGGCAAAGTTTGCTAATTAATTTGTGAAGTAAAGTTTGCAAACTTTGCACATCTCTAAAGATTAATCTCAGGGCAACAAGGTGGAAGGGGCATGGAGCACACTATTCCAGCATGTTGAAACACAGCAGTGCATTGATAACCAATTTAGCAGAATTTGAGCAAAATGAACCAGTAGAAACTACAAGACAATAAATACTGTAAATTTATATGCAACTATATCAACTGCTGTCAGCTATTGTGCAATAGTAGTGAGGCCATACTATAAGCAGCTCTAGAGCAGCAGTAGCAATTAATGGGAGGATATATGCAAGAGACCATAAGTAACAAACAGAAGTGAGGCAAGTGGTCACATAGGAAGGCCTTTAGGGATACAGGGCAGAAGGGGGAGTGAACTGAGGGAGATTGTTCCAAATAGAAGAGAGTCTACTGGAAAAAGAGTAGTGCACTGAAAAAAGATGCATTCAGAATCTATTGATGAAGCATTTGCCTTGAAGTACCAAACTTCCTGATTAATTTGCTGTTTTTGCAGAATGTGGGTGCATCTCACCACATAGCAGCATAACAACTATGTTCTTTGGCATCAAACAACTCTATTGAAGATCAGCATCTGGTGGTTTGAGTAGGAGTGGATCCTTGGTCATTGCAGTGGTGATGTTTGTAAGAGACTGCATCCAATCTGGAGGCACACTTCCAATCTGTTTGCTTTCTATAGGAAAAGATGACATGACCTGCACTAGATGTAAAGAAAGGAATAGAGAATAAATGTTTATCAGATTTTATAAAGCCGTAGGGCAAGGAGATGGAGGGTAGGGCAAGGAGAGGGAGGGAGGAAGGGAGGGAGGAGAAGGAAAGAAACTAGAAACGGTAGCAACAGAGGTCACAAAATAATTATTTTGATATAATAATAATAATTATAATAATAAGTTTATTTTTAGGGTGCCTTTCAAAAACGTCAAGGTGCCTGACAAATTTTGAAACACATCAGTTACAGTATCAGGTCATAAAATACTAAAATAAATAAAACAGAATAAGCCTTTACAAAGTCAACCTTCACTGAAGGCCTGAGCCCACAGACTTGTTTTTAAGGATTGCTTGAATCTCTCCAAGGTTATACACTCCCGTAACCGGCGGGGCAGAGAATTCCAGCGGGTCGGGGCTGTGAGCATAAATGCACGAGCCCTGGAAGATTTCAGACAAACCCTTGGGATCTCTAGCAACCCCTCATCAGCTGAGTGAAGCAATCATCCTGGGCAGTAGGGAACCAGAAGCTCTTTCAGGTAATCGGGGCCAAGTCCTTGTAGGGCTTTAAAAGTCAAAAGACAGACTTTAAAGGTGCTCCACCACTGTACTGGCAGTCAGTGCAGTCCACGTAGCACCAGTGTAATATGACAGGATCTAGAAGTTCCCATCAAAAGCAGGGCTGCAGCATTCTACACTAACTGCAAGTGGCGGATTTCCACCCCAGGTAGCCCTAGGTAAAGGGAGTTGTGTAATCCAAGCATGAGGACACAAAGGCATGAACCAGCGTAGGAAGATCATCAGACGGAACAAGGTGTTTAACCCTGAGGATATTCCTCAGATGGTAAAAAGAGGATTTGACAATGGCTGACACCTGCAAATGCAGAGTCAGCCCCTTGTCAACAATTGTCCCCAGGTTTCGCACCTGTTCAGAGGATGAGAGAGAGAGATGCCCCCAAGAAAAAGCCCAGAGGGCGAACCCACTCCCAACCCCCCTATGCAGCATGCCAGATCTACAACCAACACCTCAGTCTTATCCGAGTTCAACTTTAGCCAGCTGGAATCCATCCACTCCTGGATTTCTGTGAGACAGCTGTTAAAAGCTGAAAGAGCTCTATCTTGGTCAGGTGCAAAAGATAGGTAGAGCTGGGTATCATCGGCATAGCAATGAAACCTCAGCCCATACCTTCTTACAATGTCTCTGAGGGGCAGCATGTACACTGCAAACAACATGGGGGACAACACTGAACCCTGAGGAACCCCACAAGACAGAGAAACTGGGTCCGAGGAATAAACCCCAGATACCACTCTCTGAGTTCTTCCAGTGAGGAAAGAAGAAAATCACCTGAGGACTGCCCCTGACGGTCTGCAGATGAACCACAGGTGATCAAGTTGCACCCCATGGTCCACAGTGTCAAACGCTGATGAGAGATCCAGAAGAACCAAGATAGAATGTTTTTTCTGGTCTCTAGCCATCAGGAGATCATTGAGCACCCAAACCAATGCTATCTCAGTACTATTTTTCTTATGAAATAAGGACTGGAGGGCTTCATAGATGTCGTGGATGGTCAATGGTTCTCCAGCTGCACAGCCACTACTTTCTCAATCACCTTCCCTAGAAAGAGAAGGTTAGAGTTTGGTCTGCAGTTTACATGGCAGTCTGGGTCCAAAGAAGCTTTCTTTGAGAGTGGTGTTACCACCGCCTCCTTCAGGAAGCCAGGAAACTCACCTGTTTCCAAGGAGCACCAGACTATCCATGCTAGGACCAGACCAATAGATTCAAGACATCTCAAAATCAGAGAAGTTGGTCCAGGATCCAAGCTACAGCACATACAGTGAGCACCTTGGACAATCTGCATGACATCCATGAACTCTGGTCAGTCGAAGGTACTCCAGGAAAGCCGAGTGCTACCGGCCACGGCCCGATCCACAGCACCACCCTTAGAGTGTGCCGGCTGGAGTACCGCCCTAATGTCGGCCACCTTAGACGCAAAGAATCTAGCAAGATTATCGCACTCTATTTGCAAAAAAGCTTTCCAAACCTGTACATAAGCTGGGTTGCACAGTCTGTCTACCATTTGGAAAAGCTGAGCTGGTTGATTCTGAGCGGCTGCAATCTCCCCAGACAGGAACTCTGCCTTCTTACGGGTGATTGCTGATAAGAGGGAAGCAGGATACAGGATTTGTTGTTGTAAAGGAAGTAGTTTTGAGTGAGTAGTATCAATATGTCTGGAGACATTTCACTGCTGACTGAAACAGACATCAAGGTATGTGTAGGAAAGCACTACCTCCAAATGGACGCCATCTCAGTATTGATGAGAGAAGTGGGCCACTGGCAACTTCTGTTTGGTTTAGAGTTGAAGTCCATAAATTCAGTTTAGCAGCAATAATTAAGCAGATCCACTTTGGCCCTCAGTGCAGTAATTGGAATGCAGTAAAGCACACTACAAATAGCAGGGTAAAAATGGCTTGAGGTCAACAAAGAATAATTATTAGTGTAGCTTATTTGCAGACTTGTGGCAGGTGCTATTGGTATTCATCGGTGGTTGATTAATGTTTGTCATGTTATGACAGAGTCTTCAAAACTCATGAAGAGAGCTGCAGGCCAGTGTGAGCTTCAGCAATAGTTGCTTTTCATTACTCACCTCAAGGTATGTACCTTCCCTGTAGTCTTTGCTTTACCTCCAAAAAAAAAAAATTAAGGGGTAAGAGGGTTAAGTCTAGAAAAGGTGGTAGTTATGCTGGTAGTGGTGCAGTGCACCGGTTGTGGGGCAGCAGTTTTTAGGCACACCTTCTGGAGTCTGAGGTGCTGTCCCATCTGCAGGCACCTCTCTGGATTGAGGGAAGAGGTTGCCAGACTCAAGGCCAAGGTGGCTTGAGTTAGTAGGCCCTTCACCCCCACCCAGAGAGCACCTAGTCCACCTCCACTGTCTCAAAAGATACTGGAACAGAGGAGCATCTGGACAATGGTGGGCTCAGGGAGGGTTAAGGTTGTAGAGCATAGGCATATCCCCATTCCTATAACACTACGTAACATGTACATTGCATAGGCAGGCCAAGATTGCCACTCAGATGCTCCAAGGGTAGTGACTGGGATGGATGTGGAGGTCCTCCATGGAAGAGACACAATGGGGAGGGGCAGTAGAGGACCCCAGAGGAGGAAGTGAATCCTGGTGGGGGACTAAATCATAAGGGGGATTCAGCTGGGGACAGAGAGGGATGAGGAAAGGGAGGTAAGTTGCCTTCCATGTGCCAAGGCTAGAAGGGATGGAAGGAGGATCCTAGGTATCACTGGGGAAGCAGCGTGAGAGGGAGGCCTAGATGTTATTGTCCATTTAGGGACAAATGACCTGGTCAGAGAGGAGCCAGAGGCAGTGCAGGAGGAATTCTTGAGACTTGGGAGGGGTCTTAAGCAATTAGCGTGATCCATTACATTCTTAGATGTGCTATCTGTCCATAACAAGTGGGATGACTTGAGTCTATACACTAGGAACTTCAACTCATGGTTGAGGAATGGTACAAAGAAGAGGGATTCAGATTCATTGGGGGCTGGGGCTTTACCTGGAGGGATGGAGCCCAGTACAGAGGTGACAGTCTGCATACATCCAGTAGGGGAACTAGGATCCTCAGTGAAAAGTTTAAATGCTACATTGTTAAGCATTTAAAGTAGCTGGGCAGGCGTAGACTTGGGCAGAAGGATACGGATTGTCCACACCCACATGCTAACAGGGTCAGCAGCAAGAATCCAAGGACAGAAATCCCAAATGTCCAAATACAAGGAGGAAATCAGGTAGAAGAGGAAAGACGGGAGAAGAAAGGAAATAAGGTAGGTGATAGGGGAAGGCAAATGGGCAGAAAGAAGGGAGGAGGCAGTAGAATCTGGAGAGCCATGTGCACAAATGCTCCAAGTCTGGGCAACAATGTCAGACCTATAAGCAACCATGGTAGTAGCAGACCTGCACATAGTCGCAGTTACAGAGACCTAGCACAATGATAATCAGGACTGGGATGCAGCCATACCAGGGTATGCTCTATACAGGAAGAATAGGGTATGCAAATAGGGAGAAGGGGTGGCTCCTTATGTGAAGGAGGTCATAAAGGCCACAGAAATACAAAGGGATCAGGGAGAAGCAGAGATACTGTGGGTTACTCTAGAGACATGAAAGGGGATGTTTTTCAAACAGGGGTGATCTACAGACCTCCAACACAGGGGGAGGAGGTGGATAAGGAAATGATGGAGGAAATCCAAGGGATGGCTAGCAAAGAGGAGGTATTGCTGGTAGGGGATTTCAATATGCCAGATGTGAAGTGCAGCATCACAGCTGCAACAAAAGGCAGAAGTAGGGAAATCCTAAAATCTGTGGAGGGGGCATTCCTCAGGCAACTAATCAGTGAGCACACTCATGTGGGGGGCATACTGGACCTGGTACTGTCAAACCTGGGACAGTGTCAATGGCATCACGGTGGGGTGCCACCTGGGGACAAGTGATCATCACATGGTGTGGTTCGGAAACCAGAAACAAACCACACTAAAATGAGGGTCCTGGACTTCAGGAGGGTGGATTTAAAGAAAATGGGAAAGTGCCTCAGAGAAGCACTAGCAGAGACAGGAAAAATAGAGGGGGTAGGGGAGCAGTGGGCATAAATAAGGAAGGCCACTGAGAAGGCTGCAAATCTCTGTGTCAAGCAGATTACAAAGAGTAGGAGAAAGAAGAGACCACTATGGTTCTCCAGGGAAGTAGCAGAGTAAGTAAAGGCAAAGAGGTTAGCATTCAAAATGTTTTCAAGTTTTCAAGTTTTTTCAAGTTTTCAAGTTTATTTGCAGAAAAACGCTATTGAGCATGCTCATTTACAAGGAGGTCCTGGAATGACATCGAAGCACGATAATACAGAGCAATGGACATCTACAATGAGTACAAATTACAATGATTACCACTTACAATGAATACAATTTACAGTGAGTACTACAGTATAAACTGTTTAGCATCACAACAACGTGATAAGTGCAGACAACGTAAGTGCTATATTGTAACATAGTAGCAGTAGTGTTGGGGTTCAACAGCACTGGGGGACTAGGGGAAGCATAAAGAATTTGAAATCAACACTTTGGCATGAGAACAGTGATAAGGAGGACAACAACTGTTAAGAATTCATAGTAAAGAAGGAGAGGTAAACACTAGCAACAGACTGCAGAGTGTGCAGGGGTTTCAGAAGATACACACAAGATGATCCAGGTGCTGAAGGGTCAGTGTTGGGGCAGCACACTGTCATATCCCACTTGGACAGTCAGACAAGAATAGAGCAGGCTAGGAGCGGAGGAGGGCTGAGGGACCCGAGGAGGGGTATATACTGTTGGCTGAGGTAGAAGCAGGGTAGTGATGGGGTTAAATGGGGGAGCGGGGGGCAGAAGTGCTTCAACAATCAGGTTAAATCATGAAACAAGGCAACACAGAAGGAAGAGAACAGGGAGTAGAGATGCAGAGAATTTAAATTTCACCAGCGAAGTGCTGGCAAAGTGGGCACTTGGCATTGTCACTCCGCTATGTAGAGTGGCCAATGCAAAAGGCTCACTTCACCTTGTGAATATTACTTTGCATTGTCATTCTGCCTTAATGCGAAGTAAGGTGAAGTGACGATATTGGCAACCCTTCACACACACACAGTCACCAGAATTAATGTGCATCCCCAAAATGCTCATGTCCTGTGTCCAGAAAACTCCCCAGTGCTGACGATGATGAAGTGAAATGAGAGCACAAGAAATACAAAGTCTCCCAGAATTAATGGTGCACTCAGTCATGTGCACAGTGGTCACACACAGTCACCAGAATTAATGTGCATCCCCAAAATGCTACTGTCTTGTGTCCAGAAAATTCCCCAGTGCTGACGAAGTGAAATAAGAGGGTAAAAAAATATGCAAAGTCTCTCAGAATTAATGGTGCACTCCATAATGTGCACAGTGGTCACATACAGTCACAGTAATTAATGTGCATCTCCAAAATGCTACTGTCTTGTGTCCAGAAAACTCCCCAGTGCTGACAAAGTGAAATGAGAGTGTAACAAGAAATGTGAAGTCTCCCAGAATTAATGGAGTACTGCAAATGCATAGACAGATTAAGATTGGGCTGCGCACTCAAGAGATGCAGACGCAAAGGCACAACAACACTTAACCAGTGCTCACAAGTCACAAATCCAAATCTGGAAAAGAATACCTTTTGCCAGTTGGGGAGGGTAGTGCATGGCAGTAACAGTCCACTAACAGCAAAGATACCACAAAGCAGTTACAAAACATTCATGCAGGTGCAGTGGATTGTAGGTTCACACTGCTGCAATCACTCTGTGGCACAATAAAAAGTGTCTGATTTAATGGCACATGTAAGCACCTACATGGCGCTATCCCAAGGGCTACTACCCCTGCCTGCTTGGCTACTGACAAGTTAAGGGGCCTGAGTTCTAAAATGGGTGCCTCCACCCAGAGGTCAGGGTTGGTAGTGGTTAACATAGCTTGGGAACAGCCCTCTGGGACACTGCGACCCCCGGCCTTGTTCCCATTTGTGGCCCACACTGTACACAGGAGTTACCTTCCCAATACCCCACATATGCACACTCATTACACAACAGTGCCCGCTTACTCTCAGGACTGATTCTGCAGCACGTCCCTGAGGACCCCCTGTAAAATAAGGTTAGGCAATGCCACAACAACTATGTAATACTTTATACTATATGTACTGACACCAAAAGTAGTATATAGTTCAACAAACGTAAATCTGATTTATTCAGAGGATGTAACAAGGAATGGGAATCAGGTTGATTGGCGGTAAACACACAAATCACAGCACTGTGCATGCAATTTAGGGTCGAAATGTCACACTCTCTGGGTACCCAGGATGGGGGAGGCTAGCCAGGTCCATTGCCCAGGGTTGGCCAGCTGGTGCAGCTGGTTGGGGCCCTAAAGAAAAGAAAGACATGCACAACAAAATTGTAATCCGAAGCAGAGGCTCAGTTCAAGAAAAGGAAAGCGCAAATAAATCAGATGGCACACTTTTGATTCATAAATTGTTGCAGGGGGTTGCCCTGAATTGTACTCATGATACCCAATACAGATTACAGGATGAATGGTGTTTCTGGGTTTCCAGCATTTAGCACACACTGCAGAGTGAGGGAAATTGAGATTGCAATCTCCCTCCAACTTAAAGCACATGTATATGTAAAGGAAAGTACTGTAACAAGCAGACTGCTCTAACACCCCAATTGCAATTACTGCAAAACCTGGGAGCATACATAGCATCAGCAGTCCCTGGCAGGCCGATCACGTTCAGCAAACTTTCAGTCTTCTTCAGGTTAAGCTTGGTTCCCACACTTCTGCTTCTTCTTCCTCCAAAACTCGGATTCAGTCCAAACTATGATTACCAATGGCCGCAGACCAACTTGGGGGCCTACAGACGCGCTTCCCACATGAACTACTCACTGCTCGAATAACAGGGCTCCTTCTCACTTCACAGTCACTTCGGATCTGGCTTGCCAGCAACAGTACAGTGCATTTCCCTTAGATTCACTAGAGTCCGGTTGGCTGATGAAACTGTCAGTCACAGCAGGGCTCCCTCTATAGGTACAAAAAAGGCACCATCAGACCAGAACTACACCTCCCAGGGACTCCTTCCATTTAGCCCCCTTGTAACAAGCTCCAGCTGAGAGTCCAAGTTCTGATTTGCCCAAAACAGGCTCCATTTTAAAGGTCCCCCCTCATGGATTGGTCCAATTCGGCAGTTCAGGACCAAAATGGTGGGCACAACAGATACAGTCCACGCTGCAAGAAAGCAGGTTAGACAAATTTCATTTTCATTGTTGATCAAATGGATCACCAATAATTAGTTACATCCTTCCAAAGGGCTCCCTCTGCACAAGTAACGATGGCAGAAACGGAGCAATCAGACAGCAGCCCGGGCGGGATTCGGGCATTGAAACACACAGTCCCCTCATTAAAATTAATTATGACTGCAAGAGGCAGCACTTAAAGAGACAGTACGTAGAGGCTCTAAAGCACTCATGGTGCCCACATTTAACCGGCATTTTGCCGCACACCGCCCAGACCTGGAGCACTCAGGCAAGCTCCTGGAAGACTTTTGGGAACCCCCATTTGCAGGGGGGTTACACACGCATATCACACACACACACTCACACACACTACAAGTAATGCGTAGCAAATTGAAAACCTGCTGCACCACAACAATCAGCAAAAAAATTTCACGAATTACTGAAAATATTACTGTGTATACAGTAACACAGTTATACAAGAAAAATATAACCAAAACAGGAAGGCTGCTTTTTTCTCCCAGTTAATCTACTACACCACAGACATGCCCCTCCCCAAAGCACACTTCACAGTACACAGAATGACTGTTCTAAATTAACATTCAAAATCCACACACAAACAATAAACACTCGATGATATGAGTACATGAGGGTTTCCTACAATCGATGTACTAAACTGTGAGCAGAAAAATAGTTCAAAAAGGCTTTAATAGCTTTTAGAGGATTTGAATCGCAGAGCTCTGTGAGAAAACTGTCTCCATCTTCCACTACACACACACTACACAGAACTGAAACTGTGCAGAACAAACTAAAGCCCATATGACCTGCAATTCCATGAAGCTTTGCAAAAGTCGCCTCTGGAGCTCAAAAACAAGGCGAAGTGAGGCGAAGTACATTGACTTCAATGTACTTCGCCTTAAAATTGGTGGAGAAGTGGTTTGGGAAGGCAGAATAACGTGAAGTCATTGTTCTCAGTGGACTTCGGCCCCAATTATAACTCAAGTACTCACTCTGCAGGTTGTGGAACACTTTGTGATTCTAGTGTTACTCCATGAATCACCCTTGTGGAGTGAATTTTGATACTTTGCCCTCCACTAACAGGAGGGCTATCAGGAGAAGCTGAGGAAGCCAGAAAAGCAGTTAGGTGCGCTAAGGGACAAGCGGAGGAGAACATTGCAAAGTCAGTAAAAAAGGAGGATAAAACATTCTTTATGTATATAAGTGAAAACAGGAAGAACAAGGTGGGGATAATAAAACTAAAAGGGGTAGGGGGGAGTGTGTGGAAGAGGACAAGAAGAAAGCAGACATATTAAAGAAGTACTTTTGTTCAGTATTGATCAAAGAGGGGGTGGGTGATGGATCGCAGACAGGAGAAAAGGGCATTAATGGAAGGGGGAAGACACTAGCTCGTATATGGAGGAGAGGGTCCTCATGAAACTAGAGCAACTAAAGGTGGATAAGGCAATGGGGCCAGATGGGATGCACCACAGGACACTGAGGGAATTTAGAAAGGAGCTCACTGCATCCCTGACAGCCCTGTTTAACCTATCACTGGTTACAGGGTTAGTACCGAGGGATTGGAGGAGGGTGGATGTGGTTCCACTTCACAACAGTGAGAATAAGGAGGAGGGGGAGAACTACAGACCTGTAAGGCTGACAGTGGTGGGCAAACTTATAAAAACACTACTCAAAGAAAGCATTGTGGAATACCTTGTACCCGATGGATTGTAGGATCCTAGGCAGCATGGGTTCACAGGGGGGAGATGATACCAGACAAAGCTGATTAATTTCTTTGACTTGGTGACCAGGGAAGTGGATCAGGGAGTAGTGGTGGATGTGGCCTAGCTAGATTTCAATATGGCCTTCAACACTGTTCCTCACAGAAGACTGGTAAACAAGCTGGTCAGCCTGGGAGTGGGCCCAGAGGTAGAGAAGTGGGTACAAAATTGGCTGACTACTAGAAGTTAGATGATGGTGGTAAATGGGGTGCACTCCGAGGAAGGAAAGGTAACCAGTGAGGTGCCACATGGGTCAGTTCTGGGACCAGTCCTCTTCAGTGTCTTCTTTAGTGACATTGCAGAAGGGCTGGAAGTGAAAGTATGCCTGTTTGCAGATGACACCAAAATCTACAACAGAGTGGATACACCTGGGGGGATAGATAGAATGAGGAGTGACCTGAAAAAAAAACTGGAAAAATGGTAAAGGGTATAGCAACTAGACTTAATGCCAAAAAGTGTAAAATTATGCACATAGGGTACAGGAACCCAAGGGTAATATATCAAATGGGGGGAGGAGTTAACAACAATAAAACAAGAATGGGACCTAGGAGTCATCATATCTGGTGACCTGAAGGTGGCAAGGCAGTTTGATAAGGCAGTAGGAAAGGCTAGTAGAATGCTGGGGTGCATAGGGAGGAGTATCACATGCAGAAAGAGGGATGTGATGTTGCCCCTGTATAGATTGATGGTAAGTCCCAACCTTGAGTACTGTGTCCAGTTCTGGAGGCCTCATCTCAGGAAAGACCTAGATCGGGTGGAAGAGGTACAAAGGAGGGCAATCAAAATAGTGCATGGCTTGCATCTAAGACCCTATGAGAAAAGACTCAAGTAAGAAAATATGTACTCTCTTGAAGATTGAAGGGAAAAGGAAGACATGGTAGAAACATTTAAATACATCAAGGGTATCAATAAGGTACAGGAGGGTGGCATTTTACATAGAAAGAGATGCTCAAGGACAAGGGGGTATAACATGAAGCTAGCAGGAGGGAGGTTCAGAGGGGATGTAAGGAAGCACTTCTTCACGGAAAGGGTGGTGGATGTCTGGAACAGACTGCCACTGGAGGTGGTAGGTGCCAGAACAGTAGCAGGATTTATGCATCCATGGGATAGACCCAGGGGGACCTTAGTAACAGGGCTGAGGGTGGTGGTAGGCTGCAGATCAAGAAGGGTCTGCAGTGACACAGTAGGTAGGTTATTTTTGGGGCAGAATGGATGGTCCAGGGTTTTTTCTGCCAACAATGACCATGTTTCTATGTTTCCATGCCAGCCATAATATTCTGTTTCGCTCTATTGATTTTCAAATGATATATTAATACCCCTGGCAAAGGAAAACAAGTTATACACCACAAAACAAAACAAAAAAGAAGAAACTACATTAAATATAGGGAATTACATTGCTTTGCATGACATTTTTCATCCATGTCTGGATATTTTTTTTGTTTGATTTTTCTTCTTTTCTATGTTAAACATTTTTTTTCATTAATTAAACTTAATTTGCACATGGACCCTGGCTGCTGGCAACAAAATCTGTAGTAACTCACTATTGACTAGGTGGCATACTGGAGAACTTTGCATGCCGACACGTAGTTGATCAAGTCACTCATTTGATCACTGTCCCATTCACTGAGGGTGGGATGATGGCTCTTTTTAAACTGGTACTGACTCTGTGTGCTCAGTGGCACACTTGATCATATTGAGCTTGTTGGTAATGACAATATGGTACAGTATTTGATGTAGCATCATCAGGAGGCAGATTTGTACCATTACCGCTGGGAGCAGTGAGCCAGACTGCAGTTTAAGTGCCAGTTGAAGGAGTTCACAGAGACTTGCCAGTACTACCAAGAGGTGTAGAAGTAGGGTAGTAGTAGATGTCATTTGTTGGACATGACTCATCACATGGGTAGTTAAAGTTGACCCTTGGTTAGTTGAGTTTGAGATAAGCTAGAATTCAAGATTTGAAGAGCCTAGTCTTGAGTGTTGTGATGAAGTAATACTCCCAGTTGTGATGAACCATCTTTCTGAAGTAACTGATGTTGGGGAGCATCCAAGAAACTACAAAGTGTTTTTAGCAAGAAAAATTGCTTGTTTTGCCATAATTTGTTGGTATTACTATTGTTGCTAGTCAGAGGCTCTATTAGGTAAGCCCGCATTATGTAGTTTTCTAAAAGGTCCACGTCTTCCTCCAAAATGACTGAGTAGAACTGGTGTTCAGTCTCAGAAAGCTCCCAAATGTCCTAGGTTATCACAGAGGTTTTAAACCGCAGTGGCTCACAAAGGGTCCGAAAAAACTAATAAGGAAAAAGAGAAAACTTTATAATGAATACTACAAGAATAAAACAGAACAAAACTGGGAGAAATATAAAATCACACTAAAGCAATGAAAAAAAAAATTTGGAAAAATAAACAAAACATGCAAAAAATCTAGCAAGTAATGCGACAAAAGTCAGTATGAAGATGTTCTATGGAGATGTAAATTTCTTATGAAACTCAAATAGTGTTGTGTGCTCAATAATCTATAGCAATATACAAACTGAAGACCCCAACATAATGGCTGACATTTTATTTTATTGATTATTTGTGTCCTGCACTGGCAGCCCCCATCAGCCTGACCACCCCCCCAGCCCTGACATCCCAGAATTGCCAAGGCTTACCTTAAGACCAGCTCAGGAGCAGAGCTTGTAGTGGGTCAGGTGTCATCCTGCTGCTGGAGCTGTGATTTTCCATTTTTTTGAGGTCCCATTTTACCCCAGGCCCCAGGAGTAGAGACACGTGCGTGTGGAGGCACACATGCATACTACAGCTCCAGTGATGACCCCATCCACCCACCCATTGGCCTAGTACCTGGTGCTCCTTCTGGCCTGCACTGACCCCCTAGCCTCCACCATGATGCAGTCAAGAGTTGAGGGATACCACATTCCCTCCCCAGAGGGGAGAGCTGCCTTTTGGGAGCTCTATCCAGCTCCACCCCCCGCTGACCTCTGGTGGTCCGTGCTCATTCCCGAACATGGGTCTTCGTCGTGGCATGAGGTAAGGCATCCAGTGCCTTAGCCCTCAGCACCACCGGTCGGGCCCAATGGCTGACATTTTTAATACATATTTTGGGACTGTATTCACACCAAGTGAGCCACATGCAGAAGATATACCTGAACAAACTAGTATAACAGAAGGTATTACACTTGACTGTATAAACAACAAATTTCAAGCCCAACAATGTACATAGTCATAAGGTCCAGATAACATATCTTCAAAAATGTTGACATTATTAGCACCACAAGTAGAAACTCCATTAAGATTACTATACAAGAGAGCACTATCAAAAAAACAAAATTCCAAGTGACTGGCTATCAGCCATAGTAGTCCCAATCCACAAAGAAAGGAAGTAAAAACAATAATGAAAATTACCATTCTGTAAGTCTTACTGCAGTACCACAAAAAAATCTGGAATCAATTTTAAAGGATATGTTAAATCAATATCTAGAAAAAAATGACTGCAGAGATAAACAGAAGCATGGTTTTACTGTTGTAAGGTTATGCATAACCAACCTACTGTGTTTTTATGAAAAAAATATCAGCATCACTAGATGGGGGAATTGTCAGTAGATTGTGTCTTTCTGGATTTTGCTTAAGTACTCACAAAGCAGTAATACAGCAACTAATTGATTTAGGTGTAAATCATAACTTTACGGCATGGATCTGAAGCTGTCTCAGAGGAACAAGTTAAAGAGTTAGTATAAAGGGATGCCCCTCTGATCCAAGGGGTGTGCCACATGGCTCAGTTCTTGAATCATTATTGTTTCTGATTTTCATATCAGATATGGACAGACATTTAACAAGCTGGATAAGTAAATATGCAGATGACACAAAAATGGCAAGAGTTATAAGGTCACAGGAAGACAGTGATGCATTACAAGCAGAACTAAATAACATAAACAAATGGTTGAATATAAGGGGTATGAGGTTTAATGCATATAAGTGTTGTGTAATGCATCTAGGCCTGCACAACAAAGAGAACACTTATTTTCTGAATGGACATCCCTAAGGAAAACCACTGAAGAAAAGACTTAGGCATAACAATTACTGAAAAATATGATAGTCACTGTTACAAACAAATTAGTAAGGCTAGAAGGATTCTATGGATGATCAAAAGAAATTTTAGAAGCAGAGATAAGGAAGTGGTGATGCCATTATGCAAGGCATATGTGAGACCACTTCTGGATTATGGTAGCCAGGCATGGGGTGCTATTACTAAGGGGATGGAAGAGCTGCTGGAAGAAGTTCAAAGGCAAGCAACCAAAATCATATATAACATAAACAACTTGTCACATGTATAACATCTCCAGAAGGTAAACCTTAAGTCTTTAGAAACAAGAAGGATTCGGGGAGTTATACTCATGTTATGACATCATGCAGGATAATTATTTACTTAATGAACTTGACTTTGAATTCTAAAATGGTACCTTGGGAATTAGGAGACATCCTTTACAAATGAGACCAAAACAGATTCTTGACAAATAAGAGAAAATTCTTTTTCATACAGAAAGTAGTTAATTCATGGAACACTTTGCTGCTGGAGATTATAATAAGTAAAGATAAAGAGCAGTTTAAGAAAAATCTGGAGAACTGTATACTTGCAGGAAATAGGATATTTTATTATGGGTAAATGGTAGGAGTCCACGTGAGCATACCGCCTTCTTGACTCCTTAACCCTTAGTATGAACCTTAGTAGGAGCTTCACTATCTAGGTCTTTTCTTCCATGTCATTGTGGCACCTAGCAGTGGCACCAAGCAAAGTCAGCAGAAGAGAAAGAGTAGCATGATCAGGAAGTTGTGTATGCTCATTCTTGACAGTTTCTTTAAGCGCTCTATGCTGCTCGATCATATGTGTCTGCAGTACTTTCTGTTTGATATACTCAATGCAATCAGGGGAACCCATCTTAATATACTGTATATGATCCAGTAGGCTTACATAAAACTGGAGTTTGGAAGCTTTTCAGGAAGGAGTGGCTATTTATTTGAAAGAGGGTGCGAAAGGGATGGGTGCTTTTGTGAGAAATTTACAGAGATGGGGAGGGGGATTTGGGAGGACTGGTTTTTGCAGATGGGGACTGCAAATTTGACCAACAATCACATCTCTCATAAAACCTTTAGAGGGTACGGGGGTGAAATAGGTATATATTAAAAAAGTATATGGCATGGTGGGAGGGGGTCGGTTGTCAATAAACCAGAGATTGTTCTTTTTTAATATTTAAAATAAACTTCATGTTAGGTATGCCAGTTTGCCTAGTACTTTGCTCACAGAGTGCTACTTTGCTTAGCGAAGTAAGCAATTTGCTATGCAGTGAACTTCTTAAAGTAGACACTTCACACTTTGTGATGTCAGAAAACTTTGCAAAGTATGTCTAGCCAAAGATCTGCTTTGTAATTCCTGCTGTCATAAAATGTGGATCTACTTATACTGTTATTTTAACAATTAAATTAAACTTGCATTTGATCTGTACATTCCATGTTGCTTTGACAAGATTTTATATGTAGCATCCTTAGAGACAATCACTGAAATATAGTATCATATAAAGGATTTGAACTCTGCTCAGTTTATTTGTATTCTTTCATCACTTGTACAATCTCTTTTTTTTTTTTTTGATCATCCAACGTTTTATGTGGCTAAACCCCTCCTACTGGGAAAGTGTTTTACAATATTTATACAGTGCTCTGTATAAATATCTAAAAATGTTTTATCTTTGCCAAAAATAACTGTCCTGTCCAGGTGAACCTTGGAAATGAAACACTAAACAACCACAACATTCAACTCTAGAGAAGAAACCTTTATTAATTAAAAAGGAAAAAAATTATTTCTCAGTGAAGTACTGTTTCTTCAAACAATGATTACCCTGAATATATTAACATGTTTTACGTGGGGTTCCTGCTTCTTTCTAAGTGAAACAATTGCAGTTTTTGCTAGGTTAAACTATACTGAAAACACTAGGTATAGAGTTTGAAGACCAAATGAAAGACACTACAAATGCATTTACTTTTGGTTTCCACTAGAGTTACGTACAAAAGCATTTCCTTCCAGGACCCTCACACTTTCCCTTCGGGCATGGTCAGACAGTTAATCTTACATGGAATGCAAAAGAGCACAGAGCTGTGCTGTGAAGTTAAGATGCATAATGCAAGGACATTGTTTTTATCCTGCTGTTCCTTGTGGTTGTTGATGATTTTAATCTAGAGATTGTTTCTGCATATCAAGTGAAGTGCTTCCCTTGAAGTAATGCCTGAACTTTTTATGTTTACACCTTTAAGCATTTTGTTTATTTGAGGTAGGATGACATACCATTGTTATTGCAGTTCTTTTTAGTATGAGTATAGCTGATTTGTACTGTCCAGTTTTTGTACTTACGCCCAACATCATTACATAGCGTGACGAGGAAAGGAAGGGAATATTCAGTGTTTTGGTGGTTTATCACATGACAAGTTAGAAAAAAACAACATTTAATTGATAAATTTACTGAGAGCAAGCAGAATGTCACAAACAGTTCTGCATTGCTTTCCTGAGGTTAGCAATTGACTATCATTCTTTCATTCTGTACTAAATACATGTTTTTTTTCTGATATGAGACCTCAGGATGAGAAATGCTAGCATGGAATGTCTCAGCTAGACAAATGGAATACAAAATGCAGACTCTCTTTTATAGTACAGTATTCATTTGAAAATAATTTTTTTCAGTAATAATGACAGAAAATATAACCTTTGGTCTGAAAGCTTTCTGCGTGATTTTTCCTGTTTGTGAACAGTAGGTTGTTCATGCTGTTTCTACAGCTGCTGACTTGCTTCATTGGCCTTGTATGCAAGAAAAGGTAAAATCATATAATGACCATTGTTTGGGGAGATTTCAGTCATCTAGGGACACAGAGTTTGTTTCTCTTCTAAACTTCAGCAGCTACCTGAATCCTTTTCCTGAAAGGCAGCGGTGTATATTATGAATTCATTTTGTATACAAGCTCATGGTTATGTGAATCTACTGAATGCTGTTAATTGTAATTTTTTCAAAACAAGTGCCCTTTTTTTTTTTGTGTTACTTTTTCTCCCATGGGGGCCCCAGCCAGCCTCATCGTCCTTGCATCCCCTGTGATCCAGCCGTAGTCCAACTTGCACCTTCTCCTACAGAGGGCAACCACTGATTACCCCACAGCTTGCCCCCATGGTGGGGCAGTGGGGGTCAACCAACTCCCCCACCACACAGCGGATCTGATAACGGTGGTTCCTCGGAGTGGCGCAGGACATCGCAGATGGCCATCAAGCCGCAATGGCTGGGCACTCCCCTTTTTCCATGTTCCATGTTCTGTTGGAGGCAGGGCATGCCATGCCAACAAGGGCTCCCTGCTCACATGTCCGCATGCAGTGCACCTGCCGGCTACCCTGCTTACCACCCCATTCTACCAGGCCGGACGTGCCGACACCCAGACTCCGCTAGGTGTCAGACTATGCCGGACACTGTACACGACCCACCCCGGGAGAGGAGAGAAGTCCGTGGGATGCTCGATCCACTCCCTCCCCTGCCGACCCCCAGCAAACTGAGCTCACTCCTGAACCCGGGTCACTGGCATGGCGTGAGGTAAGGCATCCAGTGCCTCAGCCCTCAGCAACACGGGCCGGCCAAAACAAGTGCCTTTGAAATACAGTCTAACTAAAAGTGTAATGAAAATGAATTTACTGTGTTTATGTGTGCATGTGTGGGTTGAGTTTTTTTCCATAGGAAAACCCATTGCATAATTTGTCATTTTAAAGGAGTCTTTATAATGGCAAACATGCACTGGGTTTCCCTCACTCAGTGCAGGCACCAGCCACAGCTCTTCCATTCCAACCACTGGCCACCTTGCTTGCCACCGGAGACTGCTCCACCACATGGACTTGGTAGTAAGTTATTTAAAGCAAAATACAATCAATTCTAAAAAAAACATTATAAAAAAAATACCAGGAAAAAAGTTATCTTTTGGCACGCGACCACAGACTGTGCTAAAACTCAAGTGGATCCAACCACATATGAAGTCTTTTATTTTATATAATTGCTGTGGTGGAAAAACTAAACCCAGCAATTATATCAGATAAAATATGGGGTGGTGTGAGAAACTCAAATTTTACACACACCCTTGATGTTGGATGCCTATATAAACCCCTCAAGCTTTGCTCTCTGGGTTTTTGTGGCATCCAACACCTTGGGTGTGTTTAAAATTCTTGTTACATACACAACTTCATTTTTAATTCTATATGTAAATTCAGTATGGGCAGTTTGCTGCATACAAGTATTTGTATGTGGCAACAAAAGTCGAAGACTCACAGTAAATAAAATTTCATGCTGCTACACTTATTGCCATACTTAGCAACTACCACACAACTTGCAAAAGCTACCTAATAAAGATCCTTTATATATTTTAGTGGGCTGAAATAACTTTGTATAATGTTATGCTTGTGCAACTTGTATAAACCTTTGGCCATTCACATCTTTATCCAGTGAATATACTATCCTGTAGGGGTATGAAGGCAAGGAACCCTAGTGAAGGGTTCTACCCCTAGAGGTGCCACAGGAATCATTCCCTTGGCTAAAGGTACCTTAGGGAGGAGCCCCCAGGAAGAGAGAGATGTGCCACTGGAGGAGGAGTAGAGGATGGTGGGGCAACAAAAAAGTGCTTGTTGGAGCAGAGAAAAGGTGCAGCCTTTTATGGCATGAGCAGGGGGAAGTGGTTGGTTGCTCCACCCCATTGAACTACAGGCACAGCCTTCCAATTCAATGGACTTACATAAGTACTTAGTATAGTGTTATGCTTGTGCAACCTGTATAAACCTTAGGCCATTTGTCTTTGTATATGGGGGATATACCGCCCTGTAGGGGTACGAAGGTAAGAAACCCTAGCAGAGGGTTCCACCTCTAGAGGTGCCATGGGAATCATTCCCTTTGGTAAAGGTACCTTAGGAGGGAACACCAAAAAGAGTGTTGAGCAGAAACCATTACAGAGGTGACAAATACATATCAGGACTAAGGTACCTAAACATAGAACAGAGGTATAGTATAGTATAGCTAGGAGACTGCTGTATGATAGCAGGAGACAATGGGAACAAATAGTGACGAGCTCGTAGGTCTGATCTATAGCAATGGAGCATAACTTCCTAAGGAGAGAGTGAACAGCTAAGGAGGCCACCATCCATCTCCAGCTAAGGAGGGCCACAATCTGTATCTATCCAACAGTGAGGCCTGTCTATATAACCTCAGGAATATGTTATTAAAATCTATCTAAGTATTATGACCATTGGCATGGAGGAGAGAAAAAAAAAACCTTTGAGGAGGAAATCTCTGATTTTCCAAGACCTAAGTCACCCTCCCTCCCTCCAGGCTTTGGGACATTTTGTTTAGTGATGGCTGTGCTGCTGCAATTTAGAAAGCCAATCCAGAGGATGGAAATACAGAATTCCAATTTGGGAGATGACTTTCACTCTGTCTCTCTAACAGGAATGCCTTGAAGGGTTGTGAGCGAACTCTGCAACAACAGGATACACTGCAAGCAGTATTAACCTTCATGGCTGAAGGAGCAGAGTGATGACTGCTGAGGCACTCAGCCAGCCTGCCAATTTAAGAACAAACCTGGTGAACAAGTGGTGATCATGGGGATAATAACTTAGCAGGTGCCTTCGAACCTGCTCAGCTAACTAAAGGAGCCCTGTTAATGAGGGTACCACCATTCACAGCTGAAGTCTTAAATGCTACATCAAAAAGTGCCGCCCATAGATAGATGACTGAAGCTCTGCCCAGAGTGAGGACAATACAACGATCAGCCAGAAAAGAAAGACCTTGCCATGAGTTTCACATGCTCAAGATATGGACTTCAAGAATGCAGAGCAAGACCGTTTGGTTGCAGGGCAGCCCGAGCCATAGGTATTAATGGTCATGGTTGGCATGTCTCTGGATTATGGAAAGAACATAAATTCCAGTATGAGCATTGAGGACCCTCGCATAGGATATGCAGTTAAATCAAGCATGTGGAGTAACCTCCTCATAGGCTAGTCTGGGTAGACAGTGGACCCATACGTGAGTCTGAGAATGGGAGACATGATTTCCCACGGCCTCCAGGAAATGCATGCCAGCCAGTTCCACTAGAAAGCCAATTTAAAGATGAAATTTGAAACGTGTAAATGATGTGAGTAAATGGTAAAAGGCCAGGCAAAGCCAGTGGCCATCGATTACATAAGAGAAAGCTGCAAATACCGGTACATGAATCGGTGAGGATTAGATCATGCATTGATATGGTGTAGATAATAGATATGATATACTCTTGATTATCTTACTACCATGAAGTCTACATGGAGCAGTAACAGAATGCTGGGCAGACCCAGCGGCTTAGTAAAATAAGTTTAATGCTGACAATTGCATGTAACTTACTTAGACCATGCTCCTGCTGCTTCGAGCCACGATGCCCACCGCAACATTGCAGTCCCCCGCAGTGGGAATAATGGAGGCACCTCAACCCAGGTACCTTGAGACTAAAACACTTATTGAAATAGTAATGATTAAATAAATTAATTAAAGGCCAGCAGCTATAAGCTGGGCTGACCTATCGTGGATTGGGCTGCCGTACTCGGATGAAATACTTAGCTAGTAATGAATGATAAAGTTATATGCGTCTGGGTCCAGAACGTAGGACTAGGATAACAAATATAGAATTAGTGAAATGTAATTGGTAGGGAAGGAAACCCCCCAAAATAATGCAGAGCCTTAGAGCAGAGGTGGGCCCAGAGTGCCAGGTGGGCAGAGTGCAAACACAGCAGAGCACAGCATGGAAAAGAGGAGTGGATTCGGGACCCAGAGGGAGTGGGGAGCAACAAAGGGTAAACAAAAACAAACCAGGGAAGGCACATGGCCAAAGCTCAGCAGATAGAGTGGGAAAATAAGATGAGGGAACAGCTGGAAGTGAAGGAAAGATACTGGGATGGCAGTAGTGGAGACGGTGGGCAGAACAACGAGGCCATGTAGTGGCAGACAGGAAGAGGGGAAAACACAGCAGGAGGGAGTGAGGGAGGAAGGGATGGGTAGAGAGCCATAAAGTCAGTGGCCACAGGAAAAAGGGAGTGGGGTGAAGGGGGGAGAGAGACATCCATGAATAAGTGGCACAAAATAGAAGAGCTGGGAGGGAGAAGCACAGGCAGCTGTGTTGGAGCAGCAGTGATGGAGGGAGCAGGGAAAAAGAGGCAAACAGCTGCAAGATGAGTAGCAAGAAGAGAAAGGGGGTGAGGGGGGGTGACAAAACAAACAGCCACAGAATGAGCAGTGGACATGGAGACAAAAATATAGGTGGGAGAAGTGAACCAGAGGCAGCAGCAGAAACACAGGAAGGAAGCACAAGATGCAGGAGAAATGGGGAGGGAATCAAAGGAGGGCAGCACCTCTGGCCACAACAAAAAGATGCTTATGAGAGCAGAGAAAAGGTGCAGACTTTTATTGTTCAAGTGGGGGTAGGGGGTGGGGAGTGGTTGGTTGCTCCACCCCATTGAACTACAGTCACAGCCTTCCAAAAAAATGTAATCTAAACTACCACATAACAGTACCCTACAAAAAGCCCTCTCTGTGCACCATTTCTTTCTTATTATCTCTCACCAGTTATATCCTTTAATACTCCTGCTCTCTGCTGACATGCCAAGCCATCCTTGCTGCTGTCAGTGATTCCACCTTCCTTCTGCTACTGTCTGGCCCTTCATACTGCTGCTACCAACTCTGGCCACCATCAGCTGCCAATTGCAGATGCCATGGCACTTCCAGCCACACACACCACACCATTCCTGACACTCCCAGCCAGTAATCACTCTGCTCCCAACCACTGCTATGCCAAACTAAAGAAAGGATCAACCCACCCATGTTTCCTTTCATAGGAGGTTCCTAGTCTACAGAAAAAAATTATGGTCCAAATAAATCTTAGGGAATTAAAAACAACCGTACATTATAGAATAACAATGGCATAAGATATGAAAAAGACAAACATGAAAATGACTCCTAATCCATTTTACAGGTAAAATTACACCATCCTAATGTATTGCATAAAATAAACACTGGGATAATATGCCATGAGGAAAAAAGACCATCTTGTGGAAGGGGGTCTTATGAGGTCAATGACTCACTAACCTTTTGCGCTCATGGGTTCTTCACCTCCAGAGCCCCCATTTGTATGCCGCAGATCAAATAGGATCTAGGCTGTCAAAACTGAGTAGGGAAATGGGCAGACTAGGTGGGCTGAATGGTCCTTATCTGGCATCAGATTCTATGTTTCTGTTTCTGTTATCCCATACACCACACTTATCTAGCATTTATGCTAGATATAATACACAGACACATAGAAACATAGAAATCTGATGGCTGAAAAGGACCCCAGGGCCCATCCAGTCTGTCCTTATCCCATTCTCATAATTAACCGTAGATTCAGCTCTTTGCACCCCTCCCCTGCCCTCCCCCCACTGAGACTCCAGTCCCTCTCTTTCCAGGTTCATCCCCTTCCCTCTTCTGGTTATTCCATTGTATTTCTCCCATGACCTCTTAAATTCCCCTACTGTTTTGGCCCCTACCACCTCTTCTGGTAGGGTGTACTGACTGGAGAGTGACACCGCCACCTCGAAGAACAGCACAGTGACAGATTTCGCAAGAAATTGTCAAGTCCCTGTGCTGGTCCCTGCAGACACTGGTGGTGCATCTCCTGGTGTTGCGCCCCAACCCCGAGACAACTCTGACTCAGAGCTGAATATATAGATACCAGGGGATTGGGGGGCATAGCCCCCCAATGGAAACATGCCGACATCCCTGACAGAACAATGCCAATACTCTGCATTGTGTCTGTTGCTGTGAGTGATGTTGGCATCCGCGCTGTCGCAGCTGTATAGGTAAACCCTCTGGTAGTCTTCTCCAGGGGCCACCACCCTCTCCATGAAGTAGTGCCCCCTCATTATCTCTGAACTTTCCACCTTCCAATTTCAAACTGTGCTCCCTAGTTTTTAGACTTGCTTTCCTCCAAAATATGCTCCTTACGCTCACCTTGTTAATCCCCTTCAAGTATTTAAACATCTAGATCATGTCCCCCTCTCCCTCTTAATTTCCAGTAGATACAGATCAAGCTTTTCCATCTTCTCCTCATAGGGCTTCTGATGCACGCCATGCACCATTTTGGTCATCCTCCTCCTCCTCTGGACTCTCTCCACCCTATATATATATCCTTAGGTAGGTGAGGTCTCCAGAACTGGACCACATACTCAAGGTGGGGTCTCACCATGGACATGTAGAGTGGCATTAACACCTCCTTCCTTCTGCTTGTTATACCCTTCCCTAACATACCAGGATTGAAATTGCCTTGCCTATCACATTATTGCTGCGGTGTTTAATAACTGCCTACTGGAGATTCAGAACTAGATGAGTGTCAGCTGGCTTTGGTTGAACTCAGGAAAAACAGAGGTATTGGTGGTAGACCCTGGTTATAGGATGACAGGGGCATGGGAGGGAAAACCCTCAGGATTAAATCTTTTTTTTTTTTTTTAGTTGTTTAACCAGGAGTAGCACACTAAGCTGAAAGCTTTTTTAGAGGTGTGACCTGGGAGCACAGGGAAGTTAAGTGACTTGCTCAGGGTCACACAGTATGCAAGTGGAAGCTGTGGGATTCAAACCCAGGTCTGAGCTGCTGGATGTTACCAGATATGCAGCTCAAAGCCTTAAACCACTGTGCTATACTGCCTCCCTTCTACAGTCTGGCTATCTTGTATCTGGATGAACTGAAAATTTTGGGGGGACCCCGCTTATTGCCTCAGGTCAGATGCGAAACCTGGGTGTGGTATTTGATGAAGGCCTGACCCTGAGGGCACAGGTTTCGGCTGTAGTCAAATCTTCCAATTACCATCTAAGGAACATAGCCCGGGTGAAGCACCTGGTACCGCCTAAATATCTTCCTACCTTGGCCCATGCCTTTGTCACCAGTCGTTTTGATTTCTGCAATGCCCTCTACCTAGGGCTACTTGGGGTAGATATCCGCCACTTGCAGCTAGTTCAGAACACGAAGGCCAGGTTGTTGACTGAAACCTCTAGATCCAGTCATATAACACCGGTGCTGCATGAATTGCACTGGCTGCCAATACAGTGGTGGATTACCTTCAAGGTTGCACTGCTGATCTATAAAGCCCCACATGAGCAGGGACCCCACTACATGAAAAAACTCTTATGTCCTTACTGCCCCACCATTCACTCCGATCCTCTGGTGAGGGATTGTTAGAGATTCCCAGGGTATCCCTAAAAACACCAGGAAGAAGATCTTTTGCCTTTACGGCACCTACCCTTTGGTATTCACTACCTCTCCAGATACGAGATAGCCAGACCGTAGAGGGTTTTAAAAAGCTGTTGAAGACCCACTTATTTAACCAGGCTTTCTCATGAATTTATTAAGTGCACACTGATATGTTTTATCCATTTTTAAACCCGTTGTATTTTGTGTTTTTATTGTGTATTGTAAAGGTGTCCAATACAAATAAAATGTTGATTGATTGATTGCAGTGTTTGGCCACCTTAAGGTTGTCTGAAATGATAATCCTCAGATCCCTCTCCTGTTCCGTTACCATAATTTCTTGTCCTCCACTCCCCAGTGTGTACATGGCCTGTAGGTTTTTGTGCCCTATGCGCATTATTCTGTTCTTCTTTGCCTTAAGTCTTAATTGCCAACTTTCCGACCTCCCCTCCAGTTTTATCAGGTCCTACCTCATTGTTTCCACTACCCCTGGTGTGTCCACCCTATTGCAAATCTTCATATCATCTGCAAATAGGCATACCTTCCCATTCAGTCCTTCTGCAAAATCACCGATGTAGATGTTAAAGAGGATGTGTCCCATTACTGAATCCCTGAGGCACCCCACTTGCCACCCTTTGCTCTATGGAGTGCTCCCCATTTACCACCACCTGCTGGCATCTGTCGCTAAGTCAGCTGTCCACCAGTTTTGTTATTTTCTGCCCCAGCCCTAAACTGCACAACTATTCACCAGCCTCCTGTGAGGGATGGTGTCAAAGGCCTTGCTGATGTCCAGATAGGCAACATCCACCGTCCCTCCCTGATCAAACACCCTCATCAGCCTGTTGAAAAATTTGATCAGGTTCATCTGGCATGACCTCCCCTCCATGAACTATTGCAGTCTATTGTCTTAGAGACCACTGGCTGCAAGGTAATTGAGAATTGTTTCCTTTAGGAGTGTCTCCATAATCTTACCCACCACTGAAGTAAGGCTGACCAAATGATAATTACCTGCCTCCTCCCTGCTGCCACTTTTGTGTAGTGGCACCACATTTTCCCTTTTCCATTCACCTGGGACCTTCCCCGTGTCCAGTGACAGATTAAATAGTGTAGTCAATGGTGCTTCCAGTTCCTCCCTTAGCTCCCGGAGCAATCAAGGATGTAGGGCATCCAGACCCATTGCCTCATCTGTAAGTTACCTAATTTTAACACTGTTTTGAAAGACTTGTATTTTTAACAGCAATTTTTTTTTTTTTATTTAGTTGTTTAACCAGGTATAGCACACTAAGCTGAACGCTTTTTTACAGGAGCGACCTGGGAGCACAAATTGCTAGGTATGTGTTTTAAAGAATGTTGAGTGTTAAAGCATAGGTGTTCACATCCTTATCTATCAATCAAACCAATAACTGTAGCATGAGTGCACATCAAAAAAAAGTCAAAACCACAACTAAGCCTTTACCCTGCTCAACATCTCCTTACTTCTCTGCAGCAAGTGTCACCCTGATTCTATCTTTTCCTTTTTCATGCAATGTGGTTTAAAGTGAGATGCCCATAATATTATATAAAATAACCACCAAGTGTTATGAACAGGCTGATATTAATATCTCATGGTTTTTGTGACATTAGGCAATTTTAGGATTTACACTTGAATGCACATGATGTCACAAAACCCACTCGGTATTAAGAATCAACCCATTCTTAGCACTTAGGGGTTCATTATTATGTATATGCAAAGCTCTAGTATGCTTATATCTACATGTGTAAGAAAGTTTGTATCCATGTATATATTGTATGGATGGATGGATTTGTGCATATATGGATGTTTGAATCTATACTGTGCACTAGTTTATTTGTATGAATGTATGTGTGTATGAACTCATGCCTGTGCTAAGGGAGGGAGGGACGGAGGAATACTGTAGATGGATGCCTAGTGCTGCTACTCCCTGGGATCCCCTTGCAGATTATAATGCTTCATCATATCAGGGTTTATCATGATTGGAAAAAACAAACAAGTGAATACATAAAATAATTGACTGTGTCCAGAACAGATGGGGGTGGGGGTGGGGATGTTCGTTCATTGCCATAAGATGTGCCCATTAGTGTGGGAAGAAGCAATGGTGACTGTTTTCATATTACAGCAATATAAGTAAAAGCCTGCCAAAGTCATGATATCAGTACAAGAGGATTCTGGCATCTATCCAGAATATGTCTCCTTTGCTAGCTGATTCTGATGCCTTGTTGGAACTTTGATGATTCTGGTATCCATCTGCCACCTTGTGTTACTCCTTAAAACCTAGATGCTTTTCTTCACCAAGTTCAACAGATGTATACATAAATGTCATATGCTATTTGAGGCTCAAATACTGCCATTGCTTATGAATGTTCACAAGGTACTGGAAAACATGAGAACAGACAGCAGACTGTTCCACCATATCTCTTTTCAGCCATAATTTGTCATCATGCTGGACATGCAGCTGAGGCTGGCATGCTTACATTATCTGTCTGTCTGTCTGTCTGTCTGTCTGTCTGTCTGTCTGTCTGTCTGTCTATCTATCTATCTATCAGTCATAGGAGGCTTTAGTCTCCTGGATGTGAGACTTATACTCTCCTGGATGTGAACGGGGATGTCACAGTTGCAGGCTGTGAAAAAATGTCAGAAGTTTGTAGAGACAAAACAGGATGGATTCCTGAACTAATGTCTTTGAGAACCAACTAGAGAAGGTATCATCCTTGATCTTGTACTGTTTAAACAGGCTATAATAAGGAAAAAAGGATAAAATAGCCACTGTGGACAGGTGATACAATACTGTGGGATTTAGCATTGTTCTAGGCAAGCTGAGGCTGGATAAATTGGTGTTGGTTCCTGAACTCAGAAGGGCAGACTTCAATGTCATGAGGGGGATTCCTCAGAATAAAGTGAAAGGAATCAGGCAGGTTTCTGGAGTATATGGGATATTATAAAAATAGGAGACACCATGGGCAACAAGAAAAAGCATTAAATGTATAAGAAATGGTAGAAAGCATTGGAGGCATAACTGCAAGATTAGGGATTCTGCCAGGGCAAAGACTGCAGTATTTAGAAAACGCCAAAAAGGTGCAGATGGAGCAGCGCAAGAATGAATGAATGTAATAGCTCAAGATCTGCCAACAGCTGATCAGTAAGGCAAGAGCAAACATTGTACAGGGGGTCAATGAAAATGACAAGACCATATTTTTTGTTAAATGTTTTATTAGTTTTAAAACATAGAAACAGCAACTATTTGCTACAGTGTGAAGCACAGGCATTAACATTACATATATGATATAAAAGGGTTAAGTAAACAGGTATATTCTTAGATCAGGAAATTAAGGACCAGATCCATACTTGTAGTGATATTAATCAGATCTCAGTTAAAACAAAACTTACCTATTCGGAAGAGGTAACCGGGTAAAGACTACCTCAACACAGAAGGGGAACCTGCGGGTATTTAGACCAGACCGGTAGGAGGTACCTCTGCTGATATGTAGTCATGGCATAAGAAGTTCAGAAAGCTGTACCTTCCAATGGTCATCAGGGGAAGTGACTATGAGGAAAAGGAGAGATCATCACAAAGCAACTAAGGTAACATATCAGTTATAATTCGTGACATATATGCCTGAAAATTGAGTCTAGGAGAGCAGTTGCTACATATACCTATAACTAGTAACATAACAACAAAGTTCATTAAGATAAGGAGTGCACATATTCTTATCTGTCTGTTACAAATCTGAATTGTCTAAAAGGGTCATTAAACATTGCCATTTCGGTATGGGTGTATCCTTGATGACAGACCTTCATATTCAGCCTATGCCGGCCTGAGGGTCCATGTATGCCATATATGGGGCCCAGCATTGATGGAATTTAAACCCTTGTCCAAGAGCCATATATGACCGTCTATCCAGCTCATGCACTGACGTGAGACAGGAAAGGATATCAGTGATACAGGGAACAATGGGGGCCCTCCAGTTACTAAGGATTAAGTGCTTTGCCTATAAAACCATATTTTACTAAATAAGTAAGAAAAGGAATTATAAGGAGGGTACAGGAACATGATCAGGGTGGGGGATAAGAGGATGATAATAAGAAGGAAGAATCCCATACTGATTTTTGACCTTGGTCTTCACTGTAGACCCAGGAGGTTCACTAGCTGAGAGTGTCATCACATTCAATGGGAAATTGGAACAGAAGTTGAGGGTGAGAATAGTGACCAAGGCCAGGGTCCTAGAAGGGCTGCAGGGCCAGAATGTAACTACACCTCTGAGGACATATGGTTTGCACTACAGTTTTCAAAAGGAGGCATAACTGGAACTGGCAGGGCCACTGTGGTGCCCATTGAATCCATCCCTTTAAGCAAGAGTGGTGCCTATGTACTGGAGAGTGGTAGATACAGTATAATGCCACTGCATAAGAGAAGAGCTAGGTTTAGCTCTGGGAACTACAGCCCCCTGTGAGCGACCTCCATTTGGGGCAAGCTGTTAGAGTTTAGAGACCATAATAAAAAGGAGTGGATTCGAGATTTCCTATAGCTGCATGGATTGCAGGCCAAAATACAACATTGTTTCATTAGGGTATTGTCATGGTCAATGAATCTGATACATTTCTTTTATACAGCGACAAAGACACTGAGCAAATGTCAGGTAGGGGATGTTCTTGTCTGGACTTCAGTAAGACCTTGACTCCGTGTGACATCAGAGACTGGTATTAACATTGGGGGACTTGAGGATTGGGAAAAACTGGCAGGAAAGATAGAGAATGGACTGAATGGGAAGACCCAGTGGATGGTCCTAAACAGCAAATACAAAAAGGCTAGACTGGTCACTAATTGGGTTCCCCAAGGCTCTGTCTAGTGATCTCCACTTTTCAACATGCAACTCTCACATATAGGGGAAATGGTCAGTGGCAATGTGTGTCCATTTGCAGACATCACCAAACTTTGTGGGATGGTGGACAGTGCAGTGGCAGTCATTCAGTACGGTAAGGGATGCAGAGAGACTAGAATGTTGGTCAAACATACTGCAAATCTACCACACCACTTGCCTACAGGGTCGAGAGCTTCCTTGGGGATTGAGAGGGCTTGTGCCACATCTTCAGATAGCCCTTCCACCCATGATTGCCTCTAGTAGCAGTTGCCACCTTGGGAGAGCTAGCATGAATGACTCACTTCCTCATGTTGACTCCAGCCAATCAGGGAGCAGAATTATGTGCAGAGGGGTAGATCATCAATAGACTGGGAGTTTTAAAGAGATTTTGGTATTCCTGCACTACCGCACTATTTGCCTACAATGTCAGGAGCTTCCTTGGGGGTTGAGAGGGCTTGTGCATGTCTTCAGACAGCACTTCCCCCCCCACGATGACCTCAGGCAACAGTGGCCACCTCAGGAGATCCAGCAAGAATGACTTGTCACCTGCTGCTGACTCCAGACATTTTTAGAGCAGAACTGCATGCAGGAGGATGGATCTTCAATAGACCAGGAGTTTTACATTTTAATGAGACTCTGGCATCCCTGCACTACTGTGCCAGTTGCCTACAGCATCTGTTCCTCAAGGCTCTGTCCTGGGACCACCAGTTTTCAACATGCACATCTCAAATGTAGGGGAAGCAGTCAATGGCAATGTGTGTCCATTTGCAGACACATCCATCAAACTTTGCCAGACAGTGCAGTAGGAGTCAAGGAATATGGTAACGTATGTGGAGAGGCGAGAATGTTGGCAAACATATGGCAACTCTACACCACCACTTGCCTACAGTGTTGGGAGCATCCCTGGGGGTTGAGAGCTCTTTTGCCACATCTTTAAACAGCCCTTCCCCCTACAATCACCTCCAGCAATAGCATCCAGCTTGGTAAACCCAGCAAGAATGACCTGCCTCCTCTTGTTGACTCTAGTCAATTAGGGAGCAGAACTGAATTCAGAGGCAAATCTTTAATACCCCGGATATTTTGAGATTTAAAGACATCCTGGAGTCCCTACGTTACCACTCCACTTGCCTACAGTACAGGGAGTTTCACTGGGGGTTGAGAAGGATTGCGTCACATGTTCAGATATCCTCCACCAATCATCTCCAGCAACAGTGGCCACCTCAGGAGACCCAGCATGAGAGACTAGCTGCCTCCTGCCAACTCCAGCCAGTCATGGAGCAGAACTGTGTGCAGAAGGATGGATCTTCAATAGCAAGGCAATTTTATGTTTTAAAGAGATTCTGGCATCCCTGCAGTACTGTGCCAGTTGCCTACAGCATCAGGAGCTTCTTTGGTGTTTGTGAGAGTTTGTGCCATATCTTCAGATAGTCCTTCCTCCCACTATTGCATCTAGCAACAATGGCCATTTTGGGAGATCCAGCAAGAATGACTTGGCTTCTCTTGCTGACTCTAGCCAATCAGGAAGCAGAACTGTGTATAGAGGGGTAGATCTTAAATAGCCTGGGTGTTTTAAGTATTAAATAGACTCTTGCATCCCTGCACTACTACGCCACTTGCTTATAGTGTTGGAAGCTTCTCTGAGGGTCAAGAGGGCTTGGGAGATGTCTTTCCAATAGACCATCCCCCCATTATCACCTCCAGTAACAGTGGCTACCCCAGGAGACCCAGCAAGAATGACTCACCTCCTCTTGCTGACTCCAGCCAATTAAGCAGCAGAATTTGCTACTGAGGGATGGATCTTCAACAACTCAGGAGTTTTAAGTATTAAAGAGACTCTGGCATCTGTATACTATTTTGCCAGTTGCCTACAGCATTGAGAGATTCCCAGGGGGTTGAGAAGGCTTGTGCCATGTCTTCAGATAGCCCTTCCCCCTGCAATCACTGCCATCAACAGTGGCTACCTTAAGAGACCCAGCAAGAATGACTAACCTCAACCTGCCTACTCCAGCCATTAAGGGAGTATAAATTGTGTGCAAAGGGGTTGTGCTTCAGTGGCCAAAGAATTTTAAGTTTTAAAGAGACTCTGGCATCCCTGCACTACTGCTTGACTTACCTCTAAGTAACAAAGCTTCCCTGTGGGTCAAGAGGGCTTGTGCCACATTCTCAGATAGTCCTTCCCCCCATGATCAACACCAGCAACAGCAACCACCTTGAGAGAGCCAGCAAGAGTGACTCTTCTCCTCCTGCCAACTGCAGCTGATCAGGAACTGGAATTTTTTCCTTACGGCATTGAATCTCAAGCATTACTCCTGCATAGTGGTCCTTCCATGCTAAGTGCTGCAGTCAAAGGGCAACAAAGGAACCTGCCCAGAATCAACCATGGAGGCAACCAGTAGCCAGCCCCGCTGAACCCCCCCCCCCCCACTCTCAAGATTCCCATCTGCTGCATGGTTGTGAATTGTGAGGACTCTACTAAATAACTAATTTGTGACAAGCCACTGGCACACCTGACCAAGTGCAATGTAGATTACTACATGCTTGCTGCTTGTTGCTTCCAATAATTTGCAAATCCTGCTTTCTACGTTTCCTGTCTCAGTTGTACCTGCTTTCAGGAACATGTCATATTATGTTCTAGACACCGTTTTATACTAAATATTGCCAACACACTATCTGGTGGCCAGAGTTTACTGGCTCTCATTTTCAAACTTGGGGCTGCTGCTTATGTTCAATGCTACTGTCTAACTGTGGATAGGGCTTAATCTATGTTGTACCAGTTGCTGTTACTTTTATTCCTTGTGTAACTGCTAACACCCTACTGGTCTTCTAGTTACCTTGTGCATGGTTGAGTTGCTGCTAAGTTCCTTGTTGCTGCCTGACTTCTGTTAGAGTTTAACCATATTTTACCTACTGCTGCTACCCTTATTCCCACTATTGTACTGCTAACACCCTATCAGGGTGATCTATGTTTTATGGTTACTAAGTGCATTCATGGGCTGCTATTAAGCACCTGCCACAGACTGACTGTTGTTAATTTTTTTTAAACTTACTGTTTGCCTACTGGTGTGCAGTTCCTTGCCTAGGGTCCACTATTGTATACTTGCTTACCCTTCATTGATTGCTTGTGTGCTAGTTGGTAACCTGGCATTTTGGTTTCACATAGGGTCAACCTTTGTACATTTGTGCTTACTGCGCGGTCCGGACTACACAATGTCTGCCACTATGCTCCTGCTCTTGTGTGTGTGCTTTGCTCTCACCAGCAAATATCTAAACAACATGTCTCCACAAGTGGTCTCATGCAGTGTCAGCCCTTCCCCACCCTTTTCCTCCCATGGTAGGGGAACTAATAGCACCTTTTTCCTGATTTTGGAGTGCACTGTCTTCCTGACACTCACTTCTCACTATCTTCACCAGGTACTATTCCACAATCTTTTAGTGACCTGGGATATTTGCTACCACCTGGTACATCCTACCTCTACCTGTGTTAGGACTATTATTGTCCAGATGTACCTCAGTAACAGACCCTGGTGTGTCCCTAGCCACAGATGTCTGGCACTTCCTCTGCTGCTAATCTAGGAGTCTGTCTACCCCCACCTAGGACCCCTGCATCCTGTCAATAATTTAACCCCAAAGGTAGCCCTGAGACTGGAGTACCTAAACATCTAGCACCTCCCTGCCAAATCTGACCAATTTGAAGCATGGGTTTCAGCCTCCAAGTCCACATTATCACTATCTCCAAGCCATGGCCATCAAGGAAAATCCATGATGGGGAAATTACATTAAATGGATTCTCTATTTTCAGAAGAGACTGAACAGATAAAAGGGGAGATGATTGTGTCCTGTACATTTCTGATCATATCAGGGCCACTGAACCCGCCCCCCCCATCCAACCCTTCTGAGACTCTTTTGAGCTTTTCTCAATAGATATTTTGTTTAGTTAGTGCAAAACCCTCACAGTTTCCACTATTTACATCCCTCCCATCCACACCGGTGATGACTTGTCAGCCCTCTCTGACCTTGCTGTCCAAAAACAGGGGATAGCTTCTCCTGGATGTATTTGTGGAGCAAAGCATACTGTGACTAACTGCGTAATTTTATGATTTTATTATTTATTTATTACTGTTGTTTTTATAAGCTTTTTATACTCTGTAATGCGTCTTGATATTTGAAAGGCGCAAAATAAATAAAGATTATTATTATTATTATTATTATTGGTGACTTCAAAGCAGAGACCTTTTTGTGAACCTTGGTCTAAGCCAGCTCATCATTGACCCAACTAGGGTAAATTACAAATCAGGATATTGATTCACTCTACACTGCATTGCAGTCTGTAACCCTTCCAACATCTACAATTCTGGTGCACTCCCAGGCTCAATAAGTGACCACTGCCTTGTCTTTTACAACTGGTTTGCCAACCTTAGCTGTCCCCCTTGTTAATATCAGTTGCAGGCAGCTCATTGAATTAAACATGGGGCTTTTAAATCAGTTCTGCACTCCACTGATTAGTCCTCTCTCAGTAACATTGCAGACATTGACTAGGCCTATGAGGGCTTCTATGAGATCTTCATCAGTATTTTAAATCACTTCTCTCCTAATAACAGCCTCACAATTCATGTCAGTGAGCAGGACTGGGACCCCAGGGATCTTCTTGTGATGTTCAAAACTAAGGATAGACTGTGGGCCCTTTTAAGGAAAACTAAGGACCCAGTCCACCTTCAAGAATACAAAACTCTGTACAACAACTGCAAATACGGGGTCCACAAAGCTAAAATCAGACACATCAAGCGGGGCTTGATCGCTCACTTTGGTAACCCTAACAAAATATCAAATAGTATCAACAACTTCTTGGAGAAATATAACAGCTCCAACTCCTGGAACATTGAGGGTAAGGACATGGCCACTTTTGACCCCATAACCATTGCTGCCCTGTTCAATGACTTCTTTAAGAGACCCTGACAAATACTGAAATATTTCCCATAGCTCTTCCCATGTGCAGGCATCTCCTTTCTCATCACCAGGAGCTGCTCCTCCCAAAGTTTACTACAAACACCTTTCGGTGATCAGGTTGCCAAGTTCCTGAGATGTTCCAATCCCAAGCCTGTTTCAGGCCTTGATGAAATTCACTACTGCCTCATTAAATTGGCCTATGAGGCACTGGCATACCTCATCTCCCACATCTTCAACTTCTCACTTCTCACATTTGCTTACTCTAAGTTGTGGAAAATGGCCACCAGAATCCCTATCACCAAATCGGGCCTATACACCTCTCCACTAACTACAGACCCATTTCTCTCTTGGCACTCCCCACAAAAGATCTTTGAAAGAAATGTCTTCAACCAGAAAACAACCTACATCAAGCAGTACCATCCGTTGGCAAGTGTCCAACATAGTTTCCGGTCTAGCTTAGCTACAGGTCAGGCTTAGGTACAGTCTCAGCTGTGTCAGCCAGAGCCGAGCTCTCGGTAAAACCACAGTTTCCATTTTTAATGTGTTTTAAAAACATGTTAACTTTATAATTATAAAAATTAAAAAAAATCATCAAAGTGTTAAGAACTCACTGCTTCACCTACCTCATTGGTATGGTAACATGACTGAGGCACTCAGGCTTTGCTCTCCTGCCAAATGATGTCACAGCACAAACTACTGTAGGTGTGTGAACCAACTTGTTCTTAGCACTCTGGTGTTAATTATTCTGTGTATACTGTCTGTCATCCATGTTAGTGTAACCACAGAAGAATGTGATTGTTTGCAGTCTTCTATCTACTCTCACTGCATCCTTCCTTAACCTGGCAACAACCCCACACAGTTAAACCAGCCATGATGAAGCAATGGCAAGTGACTGCTGTAGAGCCACTGGACTGTGAGTAGGCATTCTAAAAGTATGGAGATGGTACATTAAGATTTGAAAATAAAATGTTGAGATGATCACACCAATAGTTTTTATTATTATTAAAATAAAATAAGATATTATTTACATCAGAAAATGTTACAGTATGTTAGCAACCATAACCTGTGCTTTTTTAAACTAGAAACAATACAAATCCTAAGCACTTGACAGTGTCCCTTTAATAGTTTATGCTAGTATGACTGTATCATTATAAAATAATTCTGAGGATTTGGTGGTGTGGCCAGACGCTGAGGAAATCAGAGGGTGTCTTACTAAAGTATAGAGTCAATTAGCCCCGTGCCTCTCCCATGAAACCTCTGTGAATTTTTAAATCCAAACTGAGTTTAAAGAATAATGATGATAGACAGGAGGAAAAAGGCACTCTGTGAATCATACACTGTGGAAGAAATGAAAATCTCCAAGGAGATAAAGAAACTGCAACAACCAAGGTCTGCATGTTGCTTCTAAAGAACTGAGTGAATATCCATTAGAATGTTCTGTATACAGTATGTGCATTCCGTTAAGAAAACACATCAAATACTGGATATTTCATGCCACATACTGAACCTTGTGAAAAGGGGACAGTTCTGCAACTCCTTTTATTGCCTTTTAGAAAGCATGCAATGCTTCACTCTAAGTCTGTTATACTGGATAACATTACTCCATTTCTTTTTGACAGTCACTGTACCAGTGTCTTTCTTTCTCATTTGACATTCACCGGAAACCTTTTTTTTTCCAGGATGCACTTTCTTGACATAACTTAAAATGGGTTGTGTTCGTTTTTTGCATTTTATATTTTATGTGATGGATTGCATAAATGTGATCCCCTTGACAACAACATTTATGTCTCCTGTCACTAACTGCAACAGCGGATAGTTGCCCACATGGACTTCTCTACATAAAACACCCCCTTTGTCCTGCCTGTTTCTTTGCTATAATCAAAAAGACTAATAACTCAGCAAAAGCTGCCCATAAATCTCATTAAGCAGGGCTGGAAACCAAAAACTGATGTGTTGCTGTTTCCTGGGGGATGTACTGTATGCCTTTTTTCTTCTTTTAGTTTTTCTTTTGTGTATCATTAGGAAAAATCTGTTGGGAACAAAAACAACATGTCTCCACCTCATGGTGTGGTATCAGTTATGGAAGCAGCAGCTGTTTATCTCATCCTGGCAGCCAGAGGTTTTAGCACAGTCAGGTGCTTACCAGTGGGGAACAGGTCACTCATGGAATGGAAGGGTAAAAAAAGGATATTAATATTCATCTGAGGCCACACAGAAAAAAAAATATGTGCATTTAAAATGTACAGCATGTTCACAGCAAAGAGTCAGTGAGCATATTTATTTATTTTATGTTTATTTTGCTTGCTAAGGATTAGCTGGTATAGTGCAAAAAGTCAAAAAGTTAGGGGTTCATGTCTTCAAACTTCAGTCAATAACTGCTGTAAGCAGCAGAGTATCAACATAATTGAAACTGCCCCGAATCAAAAAAACTAAAACAAACAGAAACTTGAAATGGCAATCTAAATGAACAACGTTTGTGTATTTTACCATTTTCTAAAATGAGTAAAATGTTAACAGTGTTAAATAAAGCTGTTCATTATTTCCGTGGTATTCAAGGCTACATTATGCCAAGCATAGCCAACATCTGCTTGTTTATGCTCACCTCTCCTCGCTGCAGGGTATGGATGTAAAATGAAAGAAGTAGGTAAGGTTATCCTCTGATAAAGGTTTTTGTCTCTCTTTCTGATAGGTGACTATTACACCACTTCTCTGCTGAAGTCTGCTCAGCAGTGTTGACCTCCGCCGATCCAACACTATACAAATTATTATTTCTGCACTCCCGACTGACACCCTGCCAGAGGCTACAGCTGCCAAACCATCTGGAACTGTGCCTGCACTCTTGTTAAGATTTTCGTACACTGGGGAGAGAAAAAAAATGAGGCTGGGTGATGCGGAATTCTGCAACTTACTTCAAATAATAAGTGTCTCCCTGTGTCTTTCTGGAACAAGTCAATCTGAAACTTCAAGGTCAGCACCAGAGTCACACTTACAAATGGGGAGGTCAAGAGCCAAGCGCAGCTGGGTGTGGAATCAGTTCTTTGTTCTGGAGGAATACACAGGTACAGATCCACTCTATGTGGGAAAGGTAGGAACCAGTAATTCACTTTTACCTGAAATGAAAGTTGCTACAGAATGTATTATTCTTTCTATGGTGGCCCTTGTCATTGTGCTGTAGTTATTCCTCCTGACATTTTTGTGTCAGTGGGAGTTCAGTCATAGTGACATCAGGATTCATGATAACCTGCTTGATTAAAAGTTGCATGATCCAGCTTCACAATGGTCCCATATTAAGTGAAACATCTCTCTGTTTTCAGCTATATACTTTTTCTGTTCAGCACTGCAAGAGTGTACTGCATGCTATCTGATGTGAATATTAAAGCAGATGACAGCTTTATTCTATGAGGCCCCATTATCAGTAACTTATTTATGTCTGCTAAAGCATTACTGTAGTTTTTTACATTTTTCAGATTTTCTTCCTCCATAATCTGATAGGTCCCACATGATGTCATGCACCCATGGAGATATCGCTGTCATACTCTGCTTCTTATCCACTTACACAAAATCAAATCTTTGCACACCCTGCAGAAAATTTCTGAAAATTAGGTTGCTTGCTAGAAGGGGAAAAAGGAAAGCTATAAGCACAAGAAATCTCACCGAGCTTTCAAGTTGCAGGAGACAGAATCTTTCTGAAAAAAAAAAAACAGAACCTGCAGCAGCCCCCAAAAATTGTGGAGGAATCCATAAACTTTTTGTGTATGTATGTTGTCAGTGAAACTTTTACTAATTACTTGGGACATATCTTACTTCAAGCATTCCTGTAGGATATCTAGAGATGCCAAAGCTCACTGTAAACTTATTATTTTTTTTTAATTTATTTAGCAGGGACACCACATTTTTTCATATTACTTTTATCTAGGTAAATCAAAAACACAAATCCCATTGTGTCATTGTATTTTATGTAAAACACTGTGAGCCCGTTTGACATTCAAATGATATATAAGCATTCCAATATGGTGTAACTTATTTCTTATACAACAAAAAAGAACTTTATTATTGTCTACTACCCAGTATTCTCATATTCACTAGAAGATAATTAAGCTTGCCATTAAAAGGCAAGCCAGGTTGTCTCATGGCCCCAGCCAGAAAGAGACAAAGGAAAGGGTAGAGAGGAGGTGGACTGGGGTGGGGGTGGATGGAGGGAATTAATGACATCACAAACGACAAGGCGTGGGAGAATAATATGACTAGGTGCAGTGTTCACTGGCCATTGGCTAAGTGGAGGGGCTACCAGAGGTCCTGATCTGGGGTCCTTAGGGAGTACATAACAGCTGATAGCCCTCTGGGAGCCCTCTTTCTTGCTGAATAAATTCATCCTGAATCTAAGCACATCATGGCAATCAACCAGATAAGGCACTGCCAGGGAGCTGAGGGGCCTGTTAGGCCATGTGGAGCCCTAGGTTTCTTTGTCAAGGTTTATGGTAGACTGTGTAAGGATCAAGGGGAGCAGTTGTCCCACACTGGTGGTTTCAGCTCGGTGGAATGCTTTATTTGTTTTTGCTGTTCCTAGCTTGTGGTCAGGAAAGTAGGTGTTTTTTATGGTTCAGTGTTTGGGCTGTGATGTGGCTGCAGTAGGATGTGGTAGGGCGGTTGTAAGGCCATGGAGCATGAATGGGTGCATCAGCACATTTGTTTAAAGGAAAAAAATAAATAAATAAATAAAAGAGAAATCGTAGATACCATTAGCCTGTTGAGAAGTCGTGTGGCAGAGCCAGAGGGCTCAAGGGGCATCCGCTCAAACAAACAGGCATGCAGGAGGTCAGCATGGTCTGGGGAGGAGGAGTCAGGCTCATGCGGCCTCGGACCCAGTACAATGAAAGCCCGTTGGTCAGGTTTGGGAGAAAGTGGTAGCTCCAGCTGAGGTGGTGGCTGTGATGATTGGCTGGATGGCATTTGTAGAGCTGCGAGTGGTTGGAGTGCTGTTTGTCCTACCGGGCGGGGTACCCTTCGGGGCCAGGAGTAGAACTTGTGGAAGACCTGTGGCCTTTGGGAGAGCTGACAGTTGGGCTAAATTCGGGCAGGAATGGGGAAAAGGATGCTGGCGGGGCCGGTGGTTGAGGTCGCCACAACGGCAACTGACAGGAGCAGAGGGAGCCATATGGTGCTGAACAATGTGCCTCAGCGGGTGGCCAGGCAGGCTACAGTAGAGGGTTAGGTGGTGCTGCATATGGCAACCATGGCTAGACCTAGGCTTGGTGGGCCGGCAACACTGGGGAAAAACAATAAGAAGAAAAGAAAGAAGGGCTTTTCCAAGATTTGCTTGGGCATTTCCCTGTCACGGTGGCAGTGGCTGGGGCAGGAAATGGCAGGAATCTGCGCAGTGTGAGTCTGTTGCTGGCCCAGGCCACAAAGCCATCAAAAACGCAAGGCATAAATTAGAGTGGGAGTAGCTGGTGGTGGGAAGAAATAATTACAAGATTGAACCTATTCATAAGATAACATAGACAGGCTGGGAATGCTTTTTTCTCTCAACTGTCCTGAAGCATCAACATTTGCATTCTCTCTGACTCCCAGTGCACTTGTTCTCAGCATTTAATTGTTTTTTTGTCTTTCTGAAAATTATATTTTCCCCTATCCTATATGTTATTTTCAGCCCTCTCAGTTGGCATCCTGTTCCCTCCACAGTGTAATACAGATGGGTTAGGTTTAGACCACTCAGTTGATGCTCTTTAGATCGGTTCAATAGGGTTCCAGCTAGGTGGCCATGGGACCTAGGAAGATTTCATAAAAACAAAAAAAACAAAATAATAATAAACAGAGACTGATACACAGGGCCATTTGGGATTGCTGGGGAGGACTTGTTAGGGGAGCATGTTATCTAACCCAATGTTACTGGGCCAGCGTGACATTCCACGACAGCGGATGCCTCTGCACTGGGACCCATTGGGGGTAATAAAAGGGCACCCTATGCATCAAATGGGTAGCAAAGGCTGCATGTGTGTCTAGAGGCCAGCACAAAGGGTGTTTCACCACCTGGCCTTCCAGTACTGCAACTTAACTAGGCAGGGCAGAAATAGAGAATATCAAGCTGGAAGGCCACTAGTCATAGGTGACTCATTAACCTAGGCAGGATTATTCGGGTTACAGCCCAAGTGGATTATTTTCTCATCAAAACGAGGAGGATCATGCTAGCCAGGGAAGAGCGGGGCAGTAGAGGTGGGGGGAGTGTTTTTGTGTGTCTTGCAGTAGTGCTCTCCTGCCACATCACAGTGGAGTGGAAGGGCATGATTTAGCTACCACATGGGGATCTGGGGACCTGATGGGGGATGGGTGCAACCTGTGGGGGGTGGTGAGGAGTGCGCACGTGGATGTTCCTGGGGACAGGTGGAATCGTATAGAGATGTCATGGTTATTATTGTATTCACTGTGGTTTTTTAAGCATTTTAGTAGTAAGACAGAGAGGATGGCACCCAAGAAGACACCAGTATTGAGCGCCAAGATGATGGAGGAGGTGGAGAGGCTGATAAGCCAAATGATGGAGCTAGTATTAGCGGCCAAGAAGAGGGTGGCAGAAGAAGAGGCCTAGAAGAAAAGGAAAGAGAGGGAAAAGAGGGTAGGTGGTGGAAAGCCCAATAAGAGACCCAGAAGAGTGGGACCCAGCCCCTCACCTGCCCCAGCCCCGATGCCTTAACCAACTCCAGCTCCGATGGGGCCATGGCCAGACGGTGGTAAGGACATGGTGGATGTAAATAATGAAGGTGACTTAAAGGAGTATTTGGAGGGTCTGCTGGGGGACATGTGGAAGGAAGTGGTAAAGAAAATGGAGCTGGAATTGCAAGCCATCAAGGATTGGGGCAAAGGGGGGAGAGTGGGGCTGATAAAGTGGGGGGACCAGGAAGCTTTATGATGGACCAGTCCAGGGTTTACACTGGGGGACAATGTTCCATCCTGGGTGAAAGAAAAAATTTGGAAGGGTGAGTATCTGGATATTTTTGGCTTGCTGAACGAGGAGACAGCCAAGAAATATGAACAAAAGAAATCGGTTGGTAAGTCAGAGATGGTGGTGGCATTGGCGGTGGTTGGGCATAAAGTGGAGGAGATGAAGTATAAGGGGAAGAGCATTGACACAAGGCAGGTGGGGTTTCTGATCTACAGCACATTGGTGCTAGAGAAACAACTGGAGTTGGCCATCCCACTTTTGACTTATACAGTGATCATTAGGGACGCATAAGGTAAAACTGGGTTTCGGTTGGTTAAAGTATGATGAGGCATTTCGGAAGCAGATGGTGAGAAAGAGGGATTTGAGGTGGAACTGTACCCACTCAGAACTGTGGGTAAGGACCCTCTCCAGGCCAGCTGTTGGGCTGGTGGTGGATCAGGTGAAAAGGGCCACTCAGGCCCCGGGAGAGAAAACCTGTTGGACTTTTAATAGGGTGCCATGTATGAGGCCCAGTTGTAAGTTCAGGCATGCCTGCTCTTTTTTTTTTTTTAGTTGTTTAACCAGGTATAGCACACTAAGCTGGAAGCTTTTTTACAGGAGCGACCTGGAAGCACAAGGAGGTTAAGTGACTTGCTCAGGGTCACACAGTATGCAAGTGGAAGCTGTGGGATTCAAACCCAGGTCTGGTCTGCTGGAAGTCACCAGATTTGCAGCTCAGAGCCTTAGACCACTGCACTATACTGCCTCTTGGTGCATGGGTTCACACCCAATGACAAGCTGCAGACAGGGAAGCGATAAAACCTTGCAGCAGAGGCAGCACAGAATAAGCCTTTCAGGGGAAGGGGTGGGAGGGATGGGTGGACCTAGCAAAGAGTGGTATAATTCCAACTACGGTTGGAATTAGGGAGAGGAAGGATGTGGGATGGTGGGGATGCAGCCTAGCCTGCACGCTCATCGTACTTGGGGTGGTAGAGGCATGGATGGAAGGGTTTACCAATGCCAAGAAGGATGAGTGGCTCAGGGAGTGTTTCTAAGGAGGTTTCCTGCTGGGTTTTGTGGGAGGGCGGGTAGAGATGAGGCAAAGAACTTGGGTTCGGTGAAAGGGAAAAAGGACATCATGTGTACAAAGATTCAAAAAGAGGTCGGGGCAGGAAGGATGGAAGGGCCATTGCAGGAGCCACCGTGCCTTCACTTCTGGGTGTCACCACTGGGGGTGGTCCCTAAGAAGCAGGTGGGTGAGTTCAGGCTCATATACCACCTCTCCTACCTGAGCGGAGGGTCAGTCAATGAAGGGATCCAGGAGTATATGAGCGCCGTCTCATACACATTGCTGGATCAGGCGGTCGTATTGATTAGGGTGGTAGAAGGGGCATGGCTGGCAAAGACGGATATTGAATCGGTTTTCCACCTATCGCCACTGCGGCCAGTGGATTGGGACCTGTTGGAGTTCCAGTTCGAGGACGGGTTGCATTTTGATAATTCAGTACCCATGGGTTGCTTGGCGGCTTGCTCAACTTTTGAGACCTTCAGCTCATAAGGACAATGGGTATTCAGGACCCGGTATGGGCACAGGAGGGTGGTCCACTACCTGGATGATTTTCTACTGATCAGGGCCAGCTGGGTGGAGATGCAAGTGATGCTTCGGGTCTTCCAGGAGATGTGTGGGATCATAGGGATCCCCCTGGCAGAAGGGAAAACAGAGGGCCCGGCCTGCAGACTGGAGTTCTTGGGGACTGAGGTGGACATGGAACAGGAATGTTTCAAGCTCTCCGCGGACAAGGTAGCATGGCTGAGAGGGCTGCTGGCACTGGTAGGGGGGAGGAGGAGGGTGCTGCTGGTACAAGTACAGCAGCTACTGAGGCACCTTAATTTTGCCTGCAAGGCCATATGCCTGGGCAGGGCATTCACAAGACAGTTGGGGAGGGCCACTGGAAAGGCCAACCAACCCCACCACTGGGTGAATATCAGTAAGGGGGTGCGGGAAGATCTCAGAGTATGGGAGAAATTCTTGGAGGCATACGATGGGGTGACATTCTGGCAAGAAGAATGAATATACAATGCGGACCTCGAGCTGTACACTGATGCTTCCAGGGCTATGGGAATGGGGGCATATTTTAAAGGGGAGTGGATGTCGGAAGCACGGCTGACACAGTGGAAGGAATGGTGGGGTCATCAAGGATATTACCTTCCTCGATATTTTTCCCATCTGGATAGCAATGGAGGTGTGGGGGGGGACCGGATGAAGGGGAAGCGAATCCTGTTATGGTGCAACAACAAAGGGATGGTGTAAGTAGTGAACAGGCAGAGTGGCAATGTGGAATCAGTCAGCAGAACTCTGCCATGCATGGTGCTACTGGGGTTACAGCTGAACCTGTCATTTAAAGTGCAGCATATAGAGGGATTCAAAAATGAAGTGCCTGACTGTCTTTCCCATTTTCAGCTGGAGCGTTTCCAGGAATTGGCACCAGAGGCAGCACCATCCCAAACCATGGTCCTGGACAGTCTGTGGGAGATTGGAGGGGGGGAAAGCCAGGACCTTGTATCGGGGTTCCTGGTTGGACAACACCCTGAGGACTTACAAAGGGGCCTGGGCAGGTTTTCAGGAGTTTAGGGCTTAGCAGGGTGGGATACAGTGCAGCCTGTGTGGGAGGAGCAGGTAATGCAGCATGTGGTGGCAAGGTGGGAAAAGGGAATGGCCCATGCCACCATGGTGGTCCAGCTGATAGGCATATGTTGGATGTGTCAGGACCGATGGTGGCCAGATGCAGCTGGGGAGAGAGTGGTAAGGCGGATGGTCATGGGGTGCAGAGGGGGTGGGCAGAGCATGAGGCAGGATAGGAGGAGGCCCATCATGGGGCCCTTACTCATGAAGGTGGTAAGGGAGCTGGAACATGTTTGCATTTCAGCAAAGGAGACCTGCCTATTCAAGGCCATCTTCACAGTCATGGCCGGAGGCGCCTTTTGGGTCGGTGAGGTAGTTGCACCCAGAAAGGGGGCTGCCGCCCGAGCACTGCAATACAAGGATGTCAAGTGGGACAATGACATGGTGGTCATTCAGCTACCCAAGTCTAAGATGGACCAGAGGGGAAGAGGCCCCTCGGTGACTGCACAGGTACCAGCTTGGGGGCCTGTGCATGGTCAGGGTCATAGGGAAGTATGGAGAATCTCGAGGCATGAGGGAGGGGGCCTGGTTTCAGCATGGAGATGGGTCTCCAGTGATGAGTCTCCAGGTCAGGGCCATCCTTAAGAAGGCCCTGGTATTTGTGGGGGAGGACCCCAAGGAGTTTGCTCCTCACTCATTCAGGATAGCGGTGGCATTTGAGGCAGTGGTAAGAGGGGAGGCTGCAGCAGAAGTAAAGTAGGTAGGGAGCTGGAACTCCAGTTGTTACAAGAGGTATGTGAGGTGTTGATGTGGATAACTCATGTTCCATTCTTTCCATGGCAGGCTCCAAGTGGTAGGTGTGGATTGTGGGGCACTCGTTCATCTATTGGGTGGAGAAGTTTGCTGCCACCACAAACAGGGGGATGCAGTTGTGCATGAGTATGGAAAACATGAAAGTGCAATGGAAAGGCATCAGGGGCATGAGGTGGGCTCATCTGCTGCCTTTGTTGGAGGAGTTGTGGGTACTGTGGGCCAGGTCTGACTGCATAATTATTCATCTTGGAGGCAATGATGTGTGGGTGCTGCCATGGGGATCACTAATGCAAAACATAGTGACTGACTTTGAGAGGGCGAAGAGCTGGTGGCTGGGAGTGCTGATAGGCTGGTCTGAGATTATATCCCAGCGGGTGTGGAGAGGAACAAAAGGGGTCAAGGAAGTTGGAACATCCAGAAAATGCCTGAATAGTAAAGTAGCTAGAGCAGTTATTGAGATGGGTGGTGTATATCCAGCATAGGAACATCTCATTTGATCAGGAGGATGTGTACCTGTCCAAACGGGGTGCATCTGTCAGGGTTCAGCATGTGTCTGTTCCTGTGGCCTTTCGGAGACCTGGTGGGAGTGATGAATAAGAGGGGCCTGCAAGGCTAGCCCTGAGAGGGCCCCATCTTCCACCATAAGCTGGAGATGGGTCAGTGGAAAAAGGTGGGAGTGGAGGGGAGAAAAGGGGTCTGGAAGAGGAGGGAGGGGATAGGCACCATGGGCTGGGAACAAAGGAACCCAGGCATGGAAGTAACTGGGGAAGGGAATACAGCTAGGGGGTGGATCATCATGTCTGTACCTATGGGGGGGGAGTCCGGGTAATTGTTTGGTACCGGGTTCTGGTGATGGAGGGGGGAGGCAGATCCAAGTGTCCAGACCCCGAAGAGCAACCGGAAACAGGAGGAAGATCAAGGACAAAGACATGGACTGATATGTCCAATGCAAATAAATGTACTGATATGTTTAATGTAATGTTCATTGTGTTTATGAAATATGGGATGTAAATATTATAAAGCGTGCCTTTAATAAACTAGAAGTGGTGGCATATGTTATTTCTTGGGGGATCATGGGACAATTAAACTTTCCATTAAAAGGCAAACCAGGTTGTCTCATGGCCCCAACCAGAAAGAGACAAAGTAAAGGGTAGAGAGGAGGGGGATTGGGGTGGGGTGGGGGAAGTAATGACATCCAGAGCGACAAGGTGTGGGAGAGTAATATGACCAGGTGTAGTGCTTGCTGTCCATTGGCTAAGAGGAGAGGACTACCAGGGTCCTGATCAGGGTTCTGGGGAGTATATAACAGCTGGTAACCTTCTGGGAGCCCTATGTCTTGCTGAAGAAATTCCCCACCCACCCACCCAGGCAGAAAAGGGGTGGCAGGATTGGATGGCACATGGAGGTAGGAAGGCAAGAAGTTGTGGTTGCATAGGTGGGGCCCAGCATGGGCTTGGCATTCTGCGGAAGGGCAGCAGGGGCCCAGGGCTAGGTGGAGCCTCATCAGCAGACAATAAAAATGGGGAAAGCAGTGGGAGCAGGGAGTGGAACAAAAAGGGGGGCAGGAAGAGGAGGGAGGGGGTAGGCACCACAGGCTGGGGACAAAGGAACCCAGGCATGGGAGTAACTGGGGAGGTGCATAGAGTTAGGGGTGGATCACCATGTCCATACCTAGCAGGTAGTGGGGGGGAGAGTCCAGGTAATTGTTTGGTACCCAGTTCTGGTGATTAAGGGGGGTGCCAGATCTGAGTGTCCGGACCCCAGAAAGCAACCCAGAAACAGGAGGAAGATCAAGGAAGGAAGATGGGAGGATGAAGACATGGACTGAAATGTCCAATGCAAAGAAATGGACTGATATGTCTAATATAATGTTCATTGTTTGTGTTTATGAAATATGGGATGTAAATATTATAAAGTATGCCTTTAATAAATTACTGTCAGCGTGCATCCAAAGCTAGAAATGGTGGTGTGTGTTATTTCTGGAGGGAGGATCATGGAACAATAGATGCAGAAGCACACTGCCTCCTCTCTGAACAGTCCAATGCCTTTAACTCTGACCCCTGTCATCATTGCCACAGGACCCTTTTCAAAATCCTGGATCTGACACTGCCACTATTTAAAATAAAAAAAAAATACCTTACATTCTGTTACATTACAAAAATGAAAAAAAAAGGAAATGAAAAATGAATCATTGAAGAGACTTATGGCAACACAGAAACATAGAAACATTGACTTTGACAGTAGATTAGGACTGCTTGGCCCACCCAATCTGCCCATTTCCCTACCTATTAGATAGGCTGCAGATCCTAGTGAACCAACAGCCTACTTTTTCCTACTCCCCACTAGAATTGCCTTATGTCTGTCCCATGCATTCTTAAATTTCACCACTGTTGGCTTGGTGACACTGATGGTTGGGGTGCTGAATACCACACCTTGCACCACGCTGGAGACCGAGTTTGGGAACAGACTCGGGTCACTCAGGAAATCAGTCGGGGCAAGGAAGGATCGAGCATCTGCAGACAGTTCTCCTTCCTCGGGGAAGGGGGGACAGTGCAACATGATATGGACCGACACCCAGCGGTGGCTGGGTGTCAGCACAGGCGCACTGCCCAGAATGGGGAAGGGCCATTGTCCAGGATGTTACACGACCTCCTCAGAGGCAAAGACAATCACTCTACCCATTGCACATTCGTGGGTCCTGGGGCATAAAACTGGAGGAAAAGATGGAGCAGGCAGGCTCCATGATGGCTGGCTGCACCAGCGCAAACCCCCAACAATCTGGATGTTGGCTTCTGAGGTGGGGGGAGGCTGGCACCTCTCGCCACCGGTCCTGTCTTTGGGGGGGGGGGTAACTCATGGGGATAGTCAGGTGGGATGGGTGTGGGAAAGCCTGGCCAGAGAGATGAGTCCCTCCAAGAGAGTGGCTGGAACTGCCTGCCCAGTCCAAGGAAGAGCAGAAAAAATACATATGGAAAAAATCATTCTCCCACTGTTGCAACAACCTCTTCAGGAAGGTTGTTCCATGTGTCCACCACCCTCTCCATGAAAAAAATACTTCCTCACATTGCCCCTGAGCTGTTCCCACTTTACTGTATCTTCAAATTGTGCCACCTTGTTCTTGCACACCTCTTTTTCTGAAAGATGCTACTCTCTTGGACTTTGTTGAGTCCCTTGAGGTACTTAAAAAGTTTCTATCATGTTGCCCCCCCCCCTTTCCTCAAGGGTATACATATTAAGCTCTTTTACTCTCACTTTGTATGGCTTCTGGTGCAGATCCTTTACCATTGTAGTTGCCTTCCTCTGGACTGCCTCCCTCCTGTCTATGTCCTTGCAGAGATGGCCAAATTATGTATAACAGGCTGTGTTATTTGAATGTAGGTCTCCATCAGAGAACTGAACCTTTCATCTCTCTGAGTACCTAGTTAATATAACATTTGTATTGCAAAGATAGTTTGGTTAAAAACATTCACCTGCAAACTGGAAGGGCTATGAGTGACTTAGAATTAACATAAAATCACAGACTTTTCATGATGTATGTTTTGTATAATGTCTAAATGAGAAGTACTATAGTTTGCTTTACTTTAGTATTATCCATCTCTTGTTGTTGTAATTCTTTGCCAGAAAAGACATACTAAGCCAAAAATTATTTCCAGTTGCATCCTTGGAGTACAAGGAAATTATGTGACTTGCTCAGGGTCACATAGTATGCAAGTAGTGGCTGTGGGATTCAAACCCAGTTTTTCAGGTTTGTAGATCAGTGCTCTCATTCACTGTACTGTATTGCCTCCTGTCTCTGCTTGAATGCACATCAGGACACAGAATCTTCTAGACAGAGGCTGTTGTAATGTACACAGAAGGCAACATAATTATTAAGCAAATTATGCTACAATTTCAACTCTTTTACAGTTTGATATAGTTAATTTGAATGCACTTAACTCCTGGATGCCAACATTTCAGGAATGGGCAAACTACCTGAAAATATGCCCCGAGTCAAAGTGCTTGGTTTGTTTTTGGGACCAGTTCTTACTGCATGTTTTGTTCCTGCAGTGTTGTGCCACTACTTGAATCAGCGATATCTAAGGATGTATATCATTGGGGGAGGGGTCGGAGAGTGCAGTGTAGCACACATCATCAGTCCAAATGTTGGCTATCGGAAACAGGACTTGTGCCCACAAACACCTTGCATGTACCTCAAATGTAGCAGAGCATGCCACTATAACATGCACCTGATGTTTATTTGTATGCCTATAATTGCAGCATCTTGGTGGCACTGGGCACATCTGTGGACATGAAGATAATACAGCCCTTTAAAGTAGCACTGGAAAAATTTCAAAGTGAATATGGAACCCCTTTAAATTAGTAAATGTTTACATAAAATATTTATTCTTACTTATGAAGCAGGGCGGAGGGCATGATGAACCTAAAGTCCCCTCTAACCTTAAATCGTGTAATTATGTCATTAGCCTGCTGGCTGCCACATGCTCCTGCTTAGCACACTGTGACCCTTTAATCCCTTACATTTAAAAGGCAATAACCTGGGATATTGCAGTGCCATGTCTGCAGTCATGCGAGAGCTGCTATGTATTTGTGAATAGCTCTGTTGGCCATATTAAAGGAGACTATGGACCCCTGTCCAAGGCAGTCACAAATATGTCTGCAGGTGTACGGAAAGGAATTACGACCACCATGATGCATTGTTCAATGAAGTTGCAGTGGTCTCACGGGAATTAATAGATTGATCCATGTCACCATTTGGCACCAGTACGTGTGTCCATGAATAAGGCCCATGATCTGAAATTAACTTGCTATGTGAAGAAGAAGAATCAGCATTTATATAGTGCTTTTTATACAGAGTGTAACTCGAAGCACTTTACAAGCAATGGTAGACTGGTAGCGAAGTGACTGAATGTGTAGTGCAGCCATATCGCACATCAGCACCCACACACAACCTGGACAATTGCATGAACCAGTTTAATGAGAAGGGGAATGTTGCCGAGGACACCAGGAATGTCCCCTACTCTTTGCAAAGAATGCCCCTGGGCTCTTTTACTTCCACCTGGACACCACCAGGATAGGTAGAAGGGACCTCGGTTTAACATCTCATCCGAAGGATGGCACACCCCAGCAGTACAGCACCCCCTAATACTGCACTCGGGTGCCAGCATTTTAGGTATGAGTTATCTCCCTACTGTGGGTCGAGAAACCACGACCTTCTGATCCGGAGGCAGATGTGCTACCAGCTGAGCCACACTGACCACTGAAAAGGTCTGGAAATTCATTCTGATATCAACCAGTGTAGGAATAAAAAAAAAACTGCACCTCTGTGAATGTCCCATTGGTCTGTGAAGAAGCCTAAAAGCCTGTAGGGTAGATACACTGCCCTGTGCCTCTACTGTTCTGTGCTCCACTTTTCCCTTTCTCTGATGTAAAGATGGGGTGATTGCTCTTGAGGTCTATCTGAGCATGTGGAACACTCAAAGTTTGAGGGCCAATGTGCATAAGGATGGCTCATGTCCCCTGATAGAATTTTAAATAAGGATGCGAAGTAATGGTTATAGAGGTGGGAGGGGGCTTTGGAATTTTGCTCATAAAGCCTGATATGGAGATTAACCAGTGTTTTAGGCAGGGGTATTACATTTGGAAAGTAATAAAGGATTTGTGGGACCTGTGTGTGTGTGTGTGGGGGGGGGGGGGTTATTATTGTATTTATTTATGAACATCTGGTGAGTCTATGAGCAAACACTACCCATTTTCATAGTCGCCCAGACATGATGAAAGGCATGCAGATCAAGTAGAACAAGCATTTGTCAATGCTGAATGTTGATTGCGTTGGTGTGTTGAGCTCGCTCACTGCCCCTCTGTCACTCGCTCAGTCTGTCTCCCCATGCTGCAGGCTGCTGTTTTGTACTGGGCTCCTGCCTGCGTTGGCACCTTGTTCTGCCTACCAAGAAATCCGCAGCTGTCCCGACAGAGCTCCGTTGAGGTGTCTCACTCCCCCTCGCTCACTCGCTCATTCTAGTTCTCCTGGCACTGCAGGCTGCCTTTTTGTACTGGGCTCCTGCCTCTGCTGGTGACTTTTTCTGCCCACAAAGAAATCTGTAGCAGTCCCGACACATGTCTGTTGAGCCTGCTGACTCCTCCCCCCACTCGCTCATTCCGTTTCTGCCTGCTCTGCAGGCTACCCTTTTCTATTGGGCTCCTGCCTGCGTTACTGCCTTCGTCTGCCCACAAAGAAATTTGCAGCAGTTACAATAGAGCTCCATTGAGCTCACTCACTCCCCCTCTCTCACTCGCTCATTCTGGTTTCCCACCACTGCAGGCTGCCCTTTTGTACTTGGCCCCTGTGTGCATTGCTGCCTTTTTCTGCCCACAAACAAATCTGCAGCAGTCCCAACAGAGCTCCGTTGAGCTCACTCTTTCCCCCTCCCTCACTCACTCATTCTGTGTCTCCTGTTGCTGCAGGCTGCCCTTTTGTACTGGGCTTCTGCCTGCATTGGCGGCTTGTTCTGGCCAGAAAGAAATCTGAAGCAGTCCCGACACAGCTCCATTGAGCTCGCTCACTCCCCCTCTCTCACTCACTCATTCCGTTTCTGCCAGCGCTGCAAGCTAGCCTTTTGTACTGGGCTCCTGCCTGCGTTGCTGCATTTTCTGCCCACAAAGAAATCCACAGCAGGCACAATACAGCTCCGTTGAGCTCGCTCACTACCGCGCTGTCACTCACTCATTCTGTTTCTCTTGGTGCTGCAGGCTGCACTTGTGTACGGGGCTCCTGGCTGCGTTGGCACCTTTGTCTGTCCACAAAAAAATCTGTAGCTGTCCTGACAGAGCTCCATTGAGGTCACTCAGTCTCCCTCTGTCATGTGCTTATTCTGTTTGTCCTGGTGCTGCAAGCGGCCCTTTTATACAGGGCTCCTGCCTGCATTGGCGCCAAAGAAATCCGCAGCAGTCCTGACAGAGCTCCGTTGAGCTCACTCAGTCCCTCTGTCTCACTCACTCGTACTGTTTCTCCCACCGCTGCAGGCTGACATTTTTTACTGAGCCCCTGCCTGCTTTGACGCCTTTTTCTGCCCACAAAGAAATCCGCAGCAGTCCTGACAGTGCTCCGGTGAGTTCGCTCACTCCCCCTCCCTCACTTGCTCTCTCGTTATGTTTCTCCCAGTGCTGCAGGCTGCCTTTTTGTACTGGGCTCTTGCGTTGGGGCATTTTTCTGCCAACAAATACATCTGCAGCAATCCCGACAGAGCTCAGTTGAGCTCAGTCTCTCTCCCCTCTCACTTGTTCGATCTTAATCTGTCCCAAACACTGATTTCCCACAGTGACCGTGCTATTGTCCGGCAGGAGTGCAAAAACATATTTTAGCCAGGATGTGAAAAATGACAGCTGTACTGTTCATAAGGAGGTGTGAAAAAGTGCCACTGTTGAAAATGTGGCGTGAAAATATTACAAATTTGCAGTTACAAGGGTGCTTGGAAACAGTTCAACGCACGCTTGTAATACAGTCATGTCGTGGAGTTTCGTCACCAAATTTTCAACATAGGACTTAGAGGACCTTTGCTTATGGAAAGTGCTACTGTCATTTTCTTAATCTATCCCAAACACTGATTTCCCACAGCGACCGTGTTATTCTGTGCCGCAACTGTGAAACCACATTTCAGTCAGGATGTGAAAAATGACAGCTGTACTGCTCATAAGGAGGTGTGAAAAAATGCCACTGTTGAAAATCTGGCATGACAATATTACAAATCTGTGAAGTTACAAGGGTGTGTGGAAAGTGTGCAATGCACACGTGTAACAGAGTCATTTGATGGGCTATCATCACCAAATTTTCAACAAAGGCATTTTAGGACCTCTGCTCATGAACAGTATCACTCTCATTTTCTTAATCTTTCCCGGACAGTGAGTTCCCACAGCGACTTCTCTATTCTGCTCCAGAAGTGCGAAGACACATTTCGGCCAGGATGGGAAAAATGACAGCTGCACTGTTCATAAGTAGGTGTGCGAAAATGGCAATGTTGAAAATCTGGAGTGAAATTATTCTAAATTTGAGAAGTTATAAGCGTGGGTGCAAACTGCCCAACACACGCTCGTAACACAGTCATTTTATGGAGTTTCATTACCAAATTTTCAACACAGCCATTTCAGGATCTCTAATCATGAACAGTGTCACTGTCATTTTCTTAATCTTTCCTGAACACTGATTTCAAACAGCGACCATGCTATTCTGCCCTGGAAGTGCGAAAACACATTTCCGCCAGGATGTGAACAATGGCAGCTGTACTGTTCACAAGGAGGTGTGAAAAAATGCCAATGTTAAAAATCTGCCATGAAAATATTGCAAATTCATGAAGTTATGAGTGTGCATAGCAACTGCGCAGTGCACACTCATAAAACAGTCATTTTTTGGATTTTTTCCACCAAATTTGCAACATAGATTTTTTGAGAGACCACCTCATGAACACTGGCACTGTCATTTCATTAATCAGCCCCGATAGGTGATTCTACGCAATGATCATGAAATCACCTTTCTGGGATGATTAACGCCATGACAGTTCAAGAATTCATGAGGAGGGGTCCCAAAAACCCCATATTGAAAAGTTGGTGAAAAAATTCCCAAAAATGCCCGAGATATGCACTAAGGTTGAAAAAAAACTATTTATTAAGTTATACAGCTTACCGGCATTTCCTCAGTTCGCGGTCGGCTTTGAAGAGTGCAGACGTGTTCCCGGTCCACTGAAGATCATTGCACCATGATCTGAAGGTAAGTATGGGATGGGGGGGTTTGGGGAGGCAGGGTGCACAGTGGGTGGGTGCAGGTTGTGGTTGGGTGCTAGGGAGACTACGAGGGACTGTTTCCTTTTTTGCAGGTAAAAAAAAAACAAAAGACTTTGCGGGACCATTTTTCCCTTTACAGGGGCATATGGCAAGCTGGGGTGGGCTCCAGCATGCCACCAATAGCTTTCTTTTGGGGGGCAGCAGTAGCTGACAGAGATTGAGGCACCCTGTCGGCACACAAAGGGGATTCATTATGCTGACGGGGATTGGGCACCCTGCGGCAGGAATAAAAGCGGGGTGGGGTGTTACAGAATGCCGATGGGGAGTGGGCTACCCTGTTGGCACCAGAAACATGGGTGCACCAAGGCTGATGGGGTTTGGGACCCCCGTTGGCAAATAAACACAGTGGGGAGGGTTATATTGTTTGTTAACACAGCGGCAACCTGCTGCCATGTTCACAAACAATATCAGGGTTTTTACATCCGGCCCTGCATTGACAGGTCGCTCCCTCATTGCAGTGGATGGCTGACACTGCAATGATGAGGCGGCCCCTGATTGCAGCTGCTGATTTGTCTGGTGCAAACATTCCAAACTACTGTCACCAGCAGCCTGCAATGGCATTGGGGGAAGCAGGACAAGCCTTTGCAGGCTGTGGGGGCATTGGCCACAACAGTGCCACACCTCCACAGCCTGCTACTGAGAAAGCTGCCATAATATGTTTCTTGTGCTGCGCGCAATCAACATAAAAATTACAAGAAGGTAGTGGAAGTGCCTTTACAATGTATACAGCTAGCATTTTACTGCCATTTACAATGTATATAACTAGCATATTGCAGGCATCTACAAGAGTCCACGCGAAATAAACATTTCTGCAATTTAGATCTGAAAACAGAGAAAGACAGGGTTTAATCAGTCACATACAGAAGTAGTGAGTTATAGAGACAGGGCAGCTGATATAGTAAGACCTTTTGGCCAGTGCATGTTCTAAGCATGGGAATTTTGTAGTAGAAAGTGGCTGCAGATCTCAGTTGAGTCAGAAAGGCACTGGGTGGGAAGAAGGCATTGTACATAGGTGATGCTTTAATCATGACAATTTTCCTCACCATGACACCAAAGCGACGATTGATTCTTGTAGACAGGGGAGGCAAGCTGGCCTTTTTCTACAGGACAGTGGTGGGTCCAGGTGGGGAGTTGTGTAGCAAATCTGTCAATTTGGTTATACAGGGTTTTGACCCTGTGGAGCTCAGAATCAGCTACCACAGAGTAGAGGGTTATTTATTTATTTAAAGGTTTTACCAGGAAGGCATGCTGAGCAGACTACTGCTCAATTCCAGATGTGCCCTGGGGGTAGGGGGTATAGGGAGTGCTGACATAAATACATAATTCAACTCATTTCAAGAATAACGTACAGATAACAGATGCGCATACAAGGGGTAGAGTGCATAAAAAAAAGGCATTTGTACAAGACCAATGACTGATTCGAACTCATGTGATACACAGTAAACTTATTTCAGGATAACAAATTAGATATGCAATAACAGGGTAGAGTGCATTTACAATAGGCGGTTGTATATGGCAAATGACAGAAGAATAATTACAGGTTCTGTTGCAGTGACAAAACATACATGTGGCAAGCAAAATTAGGGGCAATACATGGGTTGGGTTAAGGCCCTATTTCAGATGATGTTTGACATCTAGTAATGAGCTCCTGTGGGGGCATGTGCAGCTGTGGTAGAAATGTAATTTGAGAAGGGAGTTAAGGTGCCGACTTGGGGAGGCATGCCGGATATCTGCGGGGAGTGAGTTCCAGAGTTTAGGCATGTGATATGTGAAAGCTGCCTGGCCTGCCACAGTTGACATAAGTGGAATGGCCAGTTGATGAGAGTCGCTGTTCCTTAATGCATAGCCCTGCGGTGCATGGGTTGAAAGGACTTAGGTGAGATATGGAGAGAGGGACTGAGTCTAGTATTTGGCTGTGAGGCAGGCACTATGGGAGAGATGACTGCCCTGAAGTGAGGGGAGGTCTAAGTTGAGGTACAGTACACAGTGATGAGTGTTAGGAGGACAGTCAAGAGCAAAGTGACAGAAGGAATGGAAGAGGGTGTCCAGTCTGGCTAGGGAGGACTTGGGGGTGGCACTGTAGACTATGTCCCCGTAGTTGAATATGGGGAGAATCATCTTCTGCACAACTGCATGTTGAGCCAGCCGTGGGATCCTACCATGATTGCAATACAAAGCTCCTAACTTTGGGTGAAGCTTTTTGCGGATGGCATCAATGTGTGTGGAGAAGCCTAGGAGCTGTTCAAGCCAGACCCCGAGATATCTGCAGGAGGTGCAAGTCTCAAGAGTAGTCCCATCTGGGGTGTGGAAGGAGGGAGTAGTAGGTAGCCTTGAAAGTCTCTGCCTTGTGCCAAAGGTCATGGAGATGGTTTTCTTGGCACTGAGAAAAAGTGGATTGGAGTGAAACCAGCACTGAACTGTGTTGAAGTCCTGCTGTAGTCTGGTTGCTAAATCAGAGGACAAGGGGCCAGATGTGTACAGTACAGTATCATCAGCATACATGTGAATGGATGTGTGTGAGTAGATAGAGGATAGGTCATTGAGGAAAATGGAGAACAGGAGTGGGCCAAGAACTGTGCCTTGTGGAACACCAGAGGTAATTGGAAGGGAAGCAGAGGTGGCGTTGCCATTTCTGATGGACTGGGATCAGCCTATCAGGTAGGAGTGAAACCAACTGGTGGCCACGCTTGAGAGCCCTGCTTGAGTGAGCTTGGATAGAAGGAATGAGTGGGAGATGGTGTTTAAGCCTTTATCCAGGTCGACAAAAATAGCTGAGGTAACATGTCCCCTATCCATATCCGTGAGTCTTAGAAGAGAGGTAGTGGTGGAGTGGGACTTCCTAAATCCAGACTGGTAAAGAAACTTTGACAGAAACTAGACCTTTTCTTTAGGATAAAAAACCTACTTCCTAGGGATGCAAAAATGTGACATGTCCAAACCACCTTTCTCCCGTTGTTAGACTACGCTGACTTACTATATAGTCAGAACCCTGCTAGCACTCTGACCAAACTTGATACGCTCTACCACAGAGCCTTAAGGTTCATTACAGAGCTACCCTACTCCACCCATCACTGTCTCCTGTACTCTGCTGTGGGCTGACCATCCCTTACTATAAGACGCCAGAGAAATGCTGCATTCTGGACTTTCAAAGCCATTACAAATAAACTGCCTAACTATATTGCAACCTGTTTACCTTTAAGTACTCCAAGTAATTACACTCTGAGAAGTGCCTCTTACCTCACTCTGAAAGTTCCCAAAGTTAGATACCGTTTTGGCACAATAACCATGAGCCATGTACTGCCCCTTATGTGGAACAAGTTGCAAAAGACCCTGAAATTAAGTCTCCCCATTAGCTTAACATCATTCAAAGCCTTGTACAGGCACCATATCAAGGAATCCTGTAGCTGTTTCCCTTGACCCTAGGATCGCATACACTTAGGTTCAACCTGTTTTCCAGCTCTGACCCCTTTTGGACCTATTCCCTGCCTATGCCCTTGCCCACTTTCACTCTGGCCCTATATTGCCAGTCCAGTCTCCCTTCCATACCATGCCTGTTAACCTGTATATTTCTGCTACTGTGATAACCTGTTCTGTATATATATTGCCTAATTATAATTTTTATCTCCTTTTGTAACCTGTATATATCTGTTACTGTGTACCATGCTCTACTACTTATATTATTAATTTGTCTACTGCTTCTCTTTTGTACTTTTGTATTGCCTATTCCAGGTCCACCTTGAATATGAACTTGCTCAATGGTGTCCACCTGGTTAAATAAAGATTTTGATTGATTGATTGGTAAGGAGTGAAAAAAGAAGAGGAATCAAGGTAGGAGGAGAGTTGTGAGAGGACTGGGTGTTCCTGGATTTTAGCCAGGATAGGTAGGAGGGACACTGGACAGTAATTACTGGGAGCAGAGGGGTCACTGCCTTTGGGAAGCAGGATGACTGTGGTGTGTTTCCACTCTGTGGGGATAGTTGCTAGGGAAAACAAGAGGTTATAGAGTGATGCCAGGGGGACGACAATAGCAGGAGCCAACAAGTATAACAATTTGGAGTCCAGACCAGTCAGGCATTTGTCCTTGATGAAATTTAGGGCAAGCAGGGCTCTGTAGACTTCAGCAGGGGAGGTCAGACAGAAGGTGAATTGGGTGCCAGCTAGAGGAGTATTTTGGGGTGGGGTGGTGGTGAGGGGGTTTGGGTGGCTATATTGAGTAAGTGAAGAGTGGGTGGAGAGGGAATGTGTGGACCAGGGTTGAGGGAGGTCTGAAGTAATGAGGTACATTTGGTAAAGAAGGAATTGAAATGGGAGGCCACTTCAAAATGGTCTGTGATTTTGGAGCCGCCTGCATTTATGACAGGGGTGGGGGGTTGAGAGGGAAGGGTAAAAAGAGATTTAACCACCTTCTAAAACTTAGATTGCTGGTTTAAGTTGGACTTGAAGGAGTCACTGAAGTATTTTGCCTTTGCCCTTTGACTCTGCCTTGTACAGGCATTACATAGGGTTCGGTACCTATGGTGGTGTACAGGAGAGCCAGAGACCTTGAAAGCCTTCCAAAGCTGCATCCCTGCCTTTGAGGAGTTTCATAATGTCTGAAGTAATCCATGGCTGGTGGGTACCCCTCATGCGTGCACATTTGAGTGGGGCATTTGAGTTCCAGACAGCGATGAACCGGGCCTTTTAAAACTCCCATGCGGAATTGATAGAACTAGCCCTAGGGATGTACAACCAGTCAATGCTAGACAAGTCATGCAGAAGAGATGCAAGGTCCAAGAATCTGAAGGATCTAGTAAGGATGGTTCTGGGGGGGGATGCTTTAGGATGATGAATTTTCTGAACTGAGTAGATCATATTATGGTCACTTAAGGAATTGCCAACTGGTTCCGCAGCCTGGAGCTGCTACTTGAGAGCCAATTTTGGTTGAAATCACTGAGGATGTGTAACTCACCCCCAGAGGCCAATGTTGTAAGGGTACTCAGGTGTTCCAAGATGGAGGGTGTGGTTGAGTCAGGAGAACAGTAGGATCCCATAATAAATAGGGGGAAGGTGTGGGTGAGGGAGGGTTTGCTTAATATGGTGTCAATGTTTTGCACAGGTCTGGGCAGCGGGAGCTGGGTAAGCTGAAGTGAGGAGTTGATATACGTGGCAACATCACCACCTCTTTTGGTGCCTGGGTGGTCTTGATGAATCATAGAATAGCCCAGAATTACGAATTCAGCATCCTGATTATGTGGTTTCAGCCATGTTTCAGAAATGGTTAGTATGTCTGGTCTTAGGGAGAGAACAGTTGGTTGCAGCAGGCTGATTTTGTTTATAATGCTGCAGATATTTAAGTGCACAAGTTTAAGGCCTCAGGGCAGTGATAGACGGAGGGGCAAGATATGGACAGGGGGGTAGGGGCTTGGGCTGAGGTTGTGTTCAATGTTCCCGGATAGCAGGAGCAGCAGGGTTATCAGTAACCTACTTTTTGGCAAGACCATATGAGCCTGCGACACAAATACGGTGACTGTACAGGGGCTACAGAGGAGGATTTGGCATGTACTTTCAAATCGGCTAAACTGGCATGGAAGGATGGCAGGAGGACAGAAGAACCAACCAGCAAATATAATTGCTTAGGAACAGGGAAAGAGTATACACCTGAGGCAGGGGAAGGGGGAGATGGGGGGCTAGGGTGAGTAGATGTCACAGGCAAGACAGCTCCTCTGCTAAGGAGGAGGGAGGTAACAAAGCTAGAGGAGCGATAAGAAAAATTGCTGCTAGCCCTGCAATCCACATTTTGGACTTACAGTACTAGTCAGTTGATTACAGCATGTTGCTGATTCTGGTGGTGGATCCTGATAACCAGCAAATGGTAAAGTGTGCTGATAGGGAAATATACGACCAAGGGTGGGGGTGGTGGGGAACCAACACAGAGCATTGGCAGGGCCACAATGAAGTTTGAATTTCTAGTCCCTTTCATGCCTCACAGCAGTGCAGTGTACCTGCTCCTTTATTTCTTCAGTCGCTTACAGATTAGGGGAGGCCTGAGTAACACCTGGCCCTCACGACCACGTCAAGCTGTGGAGAGCAGAGGAAAAATACCGTGGATTAAAAGAAAGGTACGAAGGAGGGGTTGGAAACAGGGGAGGGGCTGGCAGAATATTGAGAGGAGGAGGGTGGTCTAGGCAAAGTTGAAGTACATTTTACAAACTTGAAAAATAAATCTTAACAGTTTGAATTTAGCTGGAGCAAAAGAAAAGGCAATAAATTCAGCATGCGCCCCAAAATGAGCCACAGTGTAGAAACATGCTTTAAAAATAACAAATGAATTCAGCATGCACAGAGCAGGAGAGTGCTTTTAAAATGACAAAGCTTGGTTTAAAATCAGTCCTATGATTAGAATTACCCCAGCAGAAATTACTTGCTACCCCATGTGCATCTGGAGAATTAATTAAAGAGCACAGCACAGGGGCACAAAAACAACCATGCAGTGGAGTAGTAGGTTGAGAAAAAACTATCTAAACACTTTGCTGACTTAACATCTAAACTATCTAAACATAACATGCTTAGATTGAAAAATGTCAGTTTGTTAGTTAGGACCATGAAGATAGGCAAAGGCAGTTGGAAGCTACACCAGTTTAAACTTGGTGCCAAAACGGAGTTTCAATTTCTAGTCCCTTTCATGTCTCACAGCAGCACCGTGTACATGCTCCTTCTTCGGTGGCTTGCAGCTTAGGGGAGGTCTGAGTCTGACCTGGCCCTCATGACCATGTTGAGCTACTCCTTTATCTCTTCGGTGGCTTGCAGTTTAGGGGAGGCCGAGTCCCACCTGGCCCTCATGACCACATTGAGCTGCTCATTTATTTCTTCAGTTGCTTGCAGCTTAGGGGAGGGCCTAGTCCCACCTGGCCTTCGCGACCACATCGTGCTGCTCCTTTATTTCTTTGGTGGCTTGCAGCTTAGGAAAGGGCCAAGTCCCACCTGGCCCTCATGACCACATCAAGCTGTTCCTTTATTTCTTCAGTGGCTTGAAGCTTAGGGGAGGGCCGAGTCCCACCTGGCCCTCATGACCACATCAAGCTGTGATTATGCCATCATTGATAAGTGGTAGCAGGAATAATTGGGCCACAAGGTGTCATGTTGAGGAAAGCAGGAAAGGGTTGATCCGGTGGTAAGCTACTGCAATAGGCTAGCCTTATTCTTGAGTTGCAAATTACATTATGCACATTCATTAGAATCCACAAAACAATACAATTTAGTGGCTTAAACATGAGAACCTCTTAGTGCCTTTTGAGTTTAAATTTTCAACTGTCAAGACATAAACCACAAGATGCTTGCTCATTCCTAACTTCAGTTCACACCCATGCTATTCTGTACTAATATACTATGTCTGTACAGACAGAGGAAGGCTGTTGCCTATTAAGACTGTCTCTCCAGTTCTCAGTGGTAGTAGGTAGTATTCATGTAAAATGAAGGTCCCCTCAGTCTTTTATTCTGTTTACCTGTGTAGTATGTAGGCAAGAACAATGAGTGTCTGTATTGAACCCTCCTAATTTCACCAGAATCTAAAGGTAAATGAAGGTATTTAAATCTGGTGTGAAAACCTGCTTGACTCCTTTGCAAAGGTCGCAACCTGACTCATGTAACACATCCTGGAATTTTCTGATGTTTTACTGCTAAAGCCTGCAGTCACTTCATTATATTAATCAGTGATGTTGCTGTTCTCTGCAGTCCCTATGTTCTTGTCTCATGCTGGCCATGACAATTTTCAATGCATAGTAAGTGTCTTGCTGTTTTCTGTAGCTTAAAGTGTATCTGAGTTGCTGTAGAAAACATGCTTTTAGAGAACACAGGGACTTCACAGGACATGTAACAGAACTGAATGAGAGTATAACTTTTGCTGGCTTATGCAGGTACACATCCTCAACTGCCATGATGCCTTGTATGGGTGGGACATGACCTTTACAATGAAGATAAACAGTTTTTCACATGGTGCAAAACAAAGAGAAGCAACCTCATTTATATTTAAAGTAGGATGAAATAAGAGGATGCCAGAGAGGACATCATTGTTCATGCCTAAAAAATACACAGGTTACAGAAAATAGGTTAAGAGGTCTTTCCCTTTAAAGAAAGAACACCTGCCATATATTTGTCTAATCTAGTTTTAAATTTTCTCTGGTGATGCACATTGCATTACATACTGTAGTGAGTTATGGATACCAACCACGCTCTGTGTAGTGTAATATTTCCTCTGGTTTTGATTTGTTTAGCTTGCAACTGCATGCTATGTCCTCTGGTACTATAGGTGTTTTCTTTAAGCTCCAAGTTTTGGGATAGTCTAAGTGCTGTGTCTGAAAATACATTAAACATCTCCAGATACTGAATAATGTATTATATAGTACATACTGATTTCCTCTGATCCTCCTTCTGTGTGAACTAAAATGCTAACAGTTAATCTTTTTTAAGCATAGGTACTCACAGTTAAGAATAATAATCTGTATGTGGTCTAATAAATGTTTTATATAGCGATCATGCTGTATTTCGCTCTTGAAGTCGCTGATTACTCTCACCCCTAAATCTGTCTCCTCGATAAATTCCTTCAGTTGTGTCATAATAATATAATAAGTAGAGATTGTGTTTCTTTTCCTGAGGTACATCATGGCACATTTGTCTGCACTGAGGCACATTCCCCACCCTTCAGCTCATTCAATTATTTTATTCATATCTTGTTGCAGGATTGCAAAGGCATCATGTTTCTTTCCTGAAGTGCATCACCATTATTTTACAGTTTCAGTTTTTATAATCCATCAGGATTTAGAGAGTCACAATAATCCATAACACAATATCATATTAAATTGCTTAATTAAGAATAGGCTATGTTTCACTACCCGTTTTCAATTTCACCTGGAAAGCCAACATTTTTCAGAGATCCAGACTAAAATCACACACACTGAAAACTATTTAACTATTATTGACCACAATTGGCTAAAAATACTGTTATTTTACTACCTAAGAGTTATATAACCCTGGATGTAGCAAAAACACACAAACATACCAGTAAATCATGCCTATATGAACAAGTACTGATCAATACCTTAGCGTTTTCTTGCATGTTTGGAGTGAAATTGTTATGCTTAGTAATGGAGAGAAGGTGCATTCATTGAAAGAAGGCCACCTGCTTCTATCCATATGTACAGTGTACTTACTCAGGATAGTCCAGCTGAGATGAAACATTGCATTTCCAGTGGAGTCCTGCTTCTACTCATTTTTGCAGCTGGGTGGACTGGAACACTAGGAGTTTCTAAGTGATATGCTCAGGGCCACACAACAATCATTTGGCTCCAGCAGGATTTGAACCTGTGCTCTCCTGACTCCCAACAGAACTGCAGCCATTAGACCACACTGCTTGTAAGGTAGAAGTCCAGGAAAGGCCAACATCAGCTGGTAGTTGTACAATTCATTGTCACAGGATAGAAAACTGTGATACAAAATTGCATTTCCAGTGGTATCTTGCTTTTATCCAATTCCACAGCAGCATGGATTGGAGCACTGGGAGGTTAAGTGACTTGTCCAGAGTCACACTATGAGTATGATGCTGTAGGAGGGTTTGTACCTGTTATCTGCCAGTTCCCAACAATGATCTAACCAATAGACCACTGTGACTACTGCATTTTTTGTTTTGGTTTGTTCACAATGTATTCACCCAGGATAGGCCAGAAGATGTGCAATATCTCATTTTCAACACTGTCCAGATTTTACCCATTTTTACAATTTGTTTAACCAGGATCACCCAGATGAGATGCAATATCACATTTCCAATGGCTTCCTGTTTTAACCATCTTTGTAGCTGGGTGGACAGGAGCATTGGAACATCTGTGCCATGTAACTCCCTCTCAACCTGATTCCCATGCCCTTAATGTGTATTTTAGTTTTTCTATTTTTTATTTATTTAGTGTTTGTTGACCGGGTAAGTGCACTAGACAAATCCTGCCTATTTTCAGGCACGACCCGGGGTAGGGGGATACAGATGAATGCCATCTGGCGTTGAACCAGATTAAGACTTTGGTGGTATTTTTAGTGAATGAGGGAAATTTGGCCAGGACACCAGGGAAATATCCCTACTCCTCAGTAGGAAGACTTGCTGACCATCAGAATGGAGGGCACAGTTGCTGAGCAGCCTTTGATGCAGCAGGATGTGCTGCTGGCTGCAGGGCCAATTGCTGCCTTTGCCTCAGAGAACATGGAATCGGAAATCCTTTTTGAAGAGCGCCTGTGGAGCCAGGTGTATATGCCAAATCAGAAGGATTAATGGATGCTTCTGCTTAGCAGATGAGTAAGGTTGTGAAGTTACTGCCGTTTTCGAAATCTTCTGATGTAGAACGAACGGATTTGACTGCCTGTCATTCTGTGCAGTCTTTGACTCCTGACATGTAACGGAAAGAGGAAGTATTACCAGAGGCATCTGTGACAGCTGTGGGTTTGCAGGATGACAACAAGGCCGCTACACCAAGGAATCCAGAACCTATCTTGCAAGTCAGCGCAGCTACAGTCACAACACCACAATCTTTGGTCCAGGGAAGTCTGTTACAGGTACTGTTTACACTTCTTCTGTCTCTGACCAACAACAAGCTACAGTCTTTTCTTTCGCTGCTAAACAGCAGGTGGTTAAAAGTGTGACTAAATCTACTTCTGAGCAGAAATGATCTTGGACTGACCAAATGGAAGAAGCAGACGCTTTATGGTCAGTAAGTAAAGCCCTGACATCGGCTGGCTGGGCGCAGCTTCCTGATTCTGGCAGATGGATCTCTGTTTTTTCTCCAGTTGTTATTCCTGGGGTTAGTATGACGAAAAAAGAACTGCATGCTCCATCTCCACCAGCTGCAAAATTAACTACCTCAGTATCTCAGAGCATGGTTGGTCAGGCCTACCCTTTGGAGGCCCAACCTTTGGACACTGCAAGTTCACCTTTAGCTCTTCCTTCTGAATTAACACTGACGCAGAACCCTGAACTTTATCTTAAACCACAGAATTTTCTACCTTCTATTGAGGAACATTCCCCTCGGATGGTGCCTTCTTCATCTTTGGAGCAAATAGATGACCAGGCCACTGAGGAAGCCCCTACAGACCCATCGTCAGGATCTGTACCTGGCCAAGAGCAAACTGCCCCATGGTCTTATGCTTCTTTTTTTAGCTCTCCAAACTTTTCTGCTACGAGGCATAATGCAGTTCGGTTTGCTTATAAAGGTGGAATGGACATTTTCCCAGATAGAAAATTTGTAGCAAAAACATTGTTGAAAGATAGCTTACAGTTTTCGTCCACTGAAATGTATGCCTTAATACAAGTTTCAGGGGAAAAGGTTTTGATGTTAGCTTTAAATTAAATAGTGGTCTAGATAAATTTTGGTATAATTATCACAAAGTTTGACAAACTCCTTTATGGTCCCCTTTTGATGTGTTTCCACTAACTAAACCTGCTCATAAAACAGTAGCAGTTCTTTTTAGGAATGAGGGTGTAAGCGTTACAGACCTCATTTACTGGTTAAAACAGAGATGCATAGTACTGGGACACCCTGAAGCAATATTTGATTCTGAGGACATCTGGACAGGGGATTGGAGAATCAAGGTGATATTGCGCTCTTCAGAGGATGGCTTACAGCACCTTCCAAATTGTGTCTTCTTGGGGCAGGATGGGGGGTACTTTTTTATGCAGGTCAGCCCAAATCCTACTATAGATGTGGGCAATCAGGTCACATCAGTAATGCCTGTGATCGTTTGCGTTGTACTCTTTGCAATTCTCTGGGGCACATGAGTGAACAATGCAAAAATATAGCGGTTTGCTCCTTATGTAGTGCAACTGGTCATTCTTATGCCACTTGTCCTGAGGTAGTACATCGGCAATTGGATCCACATGATTCAGAGGAACAAAGACTACTGATCGCTATTGCACAGCGTTCACGAGCCACTCACACTAAAACATCCCCACCTCCTTCTGTTTCCCCTCCTTCTGTGTCACCTTCTTCTGAACCTTCTACTATTATTCCAAATCCCTTGGCCACTGCTCATCCCTCCCCCCTTTGGAAAACACTTCTGAGGTTTCAATGAGTGGCCCTCTGCCTCAGAGATCTACCCTCCTCGATGCACACTTAATGCCACCCCCCCGGCTTCCTCAAGAAGTACCTTTTCATTCTAGGGAAACAAGGTGTAAGTCTTATAATACACAGCCAGCCTCAAATGTCCCTAAATTGGTTAGTACCCCCACTACTAATCATTTCTATGCACTTATTCTTGCTCAGGATGTTTCTGATGCAGGATCTGAATCATCCCAGCCTGGGGCTGATACCTCGGAAAAGGCTTTGGATGTGGTATCTGAAGGGGATCAGCTCTCGGTTTTCCCACTTAAGTCTATCTCCTCTACTGCTAAGAAAGAGAAAAAAAATAAACGTAAGCCCCCTTGAACCTTTCTTTTTTGAATTGTCTGAATGCCTCCTTTACTAACTTTCTGTTCACTAAATATGAATAGCTTTAAGAACAAGTTACGACAGTCTGCGTTATTTTCTTTTTTGAAGTCCTTACATTGTAGTGTATTTTTTTTACAAGATACATGGTTACATACGGTCCCTGAAATTTCCAGTGCTTCCAAATGGTGGCATACTGGGGTTTCTTACTGGTCATTAGGATTAGAACCCTGTATCGGGGTTGCTATACTTTTTCATAATATTGATGTGAAAGTTTTGAAGTTAATTGATCTGGTCCCGGGCTGGGTATTAATTTTGGATGTATTACTTCAGGGGGTTTGTTTTAGATTAGTCAATGTATATGCACCACAAACAAAAGCAACTAGGGTTGATTTGTTTCAACTTATACAGCCATATTTGCATACTTCCTTTCATGTTGTTTCTGGAGGTGATTTTAATTGTGGTATGTCCAATAAGGATAGGGGTAAGGGTGTAAAAATCACTAAAGTATTTTGTGATATGTCCTGCTTGGCCAAGGTTGTTCAGACTGTGAGTTTAATTGATGCATATGCTCGATTACATGAGACCACCGTTCCTACTTTTCATAAAGGTACCCTGGCTACCAGGATAGATTTCTTTTTTATTAATAAAATATTACCACTGAATTCAGTTTGGGTTACTCCAGTGGAATTCTCTGACCATTGTGCCCTATGCATTACAGTTGGGTCCACAGCTGCATTCTCCTTTGGTAGGGGCCTCTGGAGACTTAACTCTCAGCTGTTGGCACAACAAGACATTTTACAACATCTGCAATATTTTATACAAGCTAGAAAGTCCTTATATGATATGTATGAGGACCCTCTTTTATGGTGGATAGATACTAAGGCAGATGCTATTTCCCTGTTGAAATTTTTGGAAAGTTTCAACGAGAAACAACCCATTTTTCTTATTTAAAGTTTAGAAAACAGCTGCAGAAAATAATGTCTATGGCCCAAACCACTAAACATGACTTTTCATCTCAAATAAAAATCCTTAAGCATAAATTGGCACCCTTTCACAAACATCAATCCACAGTTTTAAAATTTCAATAGAAATTTGGTACACAGAGAAATTTCGCAACTATTTGCCCATTTCTTGGCAGTAAAGAAAGGGTCGGGAAAAGGGTTTTTGTTAGCATTATAGAGCATGATGGTGAGGAGAAGTTTACACAGCAAGATATGATGTCAGAGGTGACATCATACACGGCTTTGCTTTTCAAGGAACAGCCTGTTGATTTAGTTGCTGCTCAGGCTTATCTATGAAATGTAGATGTTCCAGACTGTCCCTCATCTACAGTCTCCAGCTTAGTGAGACCTCTCACACCCCAAGAAGTACTTACTGCCATCCATTCCCTTTCAAATAATAAAGCACAAGGTAAAGATGGGTTGACTTCAGAATTTTATAAAATAATAAGTACTGCATTATTGCAGGAAATTGCTGATGTTTATAATGACCTGTTGATGAATTCTGAATTCCTTTTAGAAATGATGGGAGGTATTTTAATTTTTCTACATAAGAAAGGTGATAGGAAAATCCTTTCAAATTGGAAACCAATTAGCTTATTAATTGTTGATCTAAAAATGTTAATGAAAATTCTGAATACTCGTCTTTTGACTGTATCCCATCATTTTTTATTTTTTAACAGGTAAGTACACTAGACAAATCCTGCCTATTTTCAGGCACGGCCTGGGGGAGGGGGATACAGATGAATGCCAATTGACCTTGAACCAGATTAAGCTGTTGGTGGTATTTTCAGTGAATGAGGGAAATTTGGCCAGGACACAGGGGAAATTCCCCTACTCTTTTTGATAAGTGCCATGAGATCTTTAACATCCACCTGAACTACCACCAATCCAGGCAAATGGGACCTCGGTTTAATGTCTCATCTGAAAGACAGCACCTCAGAAGTGCAGCACCCCTCTCATGCTGCACTACAGTGTCAGTATTGGGATATTAACCCAAGTGCCAGATGTGGGAACTGAACTTACAGCCCTCTGATCTCCCGGCCTCAGAGGCAAGTGTGCTACCTACTGAGCCACTGACACTGTTAATTTCTCCTGCACAGTCTTGTGTGATCCCAATCCGATCTATAATTGATCAGTTGCTTTTTTTGCATGAACTTTTTGACAGATCCCATACAGCTGGTTTATCAGGGTTTGTCTTGTCATTAGATCAAAAGGGAGCTTTTGATTCCATAAATCATGATTTTTTTATGGCTTACTTTGCAGCACTATGGTATCCTTTTATTTTTATCTGTTGGTTATGAAAAATGTATAAGTCTGCTACAGTGTCCCCTCTGATTAATGGACATCTGGGGCCTATGCTTCTGGTAAAAAGGGGAGTCAGGCAGGGTTGTCCAGTTAGCCCTTTATTATATGTTTTTAGTATAGATCCGTTGTTACATACTTTGAATAAGTTGATACCTCCCATCACAGTTCCAGGTGTGGTAATTCCTTTTCCAGCTCTTGCTTATGCAGATGATATTTGTATCTGCACTCCTACTGTTTCTTTAGTGCAGACTGTAGTTGGAATATGTGATTTCTTTGGCTCCCTTTCTGGTACTTCTTTAAATAAAAATAAATGTCTTGGGTATGAATTAGGTGGAGGTTCCCTTGTCCAGGCTCATGTCCTTGATATAAAATTTACGTTAAACCCCATACAGATTTTGGGTATTGTTTTTGGTTCCCCAACTCTGGCAGTCTTTAACTGGGATATACAACTTGAGAAAGGCAGAATTATGGTGCAGAATTGGAATAAAGGGCAGTTTACTAAATTTAAACGCATTTACATGATACGGACTTATTTACTACCTCTTTTTTTATTTTTAAGTAATATTTTTCCCCAACCTAAACAAAGGGAAGCAACTTTATTTAGTATTTTTTTTCAGGCTGTTTGGGATAGCCACCTCAGTCCCATAAGACGTAATATTCTATATTTGCCTGTATCTAGGGAAGGTTTAAATATGATAAACCCTTTACTGTTTTTTTATTGTAAATTTTTCTGTTCTAATTTTCCACCGTTACTCAAACATCTCCCTAAATTATGGATGGATCTCTTTCAGGAAGCAGTAGGAAATTCATATCAAGAATGGGTGGATGGCCGTCTGGGCTGTATTAGCACTACAGTTGTTTTGAGTCCCAATCAGAGTGAAATTTTTCTTAAACTAAGACAGTGGCGCATACCAAGTGACTGGCTACTTTCTAAACATAAGAAATTTATACACCAGTCTGTACTTGATTCCCATTTTTCTGAATGTATTACATTTCAGAAATGTCCTACTATGCAGCTCTCATCATTGCAGGGCTTAATGATTAATAAGCGTATTCCCCCTAAACTACAGGATGTTACTTGGTTATGTGGTCACAAGAGGCTTAATATTAAAGGCAATCAATACCATGAACAGTTACAAGAACGAAATTGTTCTCGTCCAGATTGCTCTCAAGTACTCGAAACTATGCAACATTTATACTTTTTATGCCCATATATTTCTATGTTTTGGGGCTACATTGCCAATGTCTGGAAAGAACCTGCATTTGAAAAAGTCACTTATGAAAGTTTGATTTATGGTTCATATCCTCCGGATTGGAGTAAATGGGATACTGGTACGCTGCATGTCCTTCTTACAGTATTTAAGTGGTTTATTTGGCAAAGTAGGTGCCTTTTTACTTTAAAGCAGAAGTACCTCTCTTATGTTGAACTTTTGCAGAAAATTAATTCAGAACTGTCTACTATTTACAAATATGAAGCTGGACTATATATTCGTACCATTCTGAGGATGAATTGGAGGAATTTACCATAGGTAACAGAAAATGATGTTCCTGTTACATGAATTAATATTTTCTCTGACTTTTTGTTTTCTTTTTCAGTTCCTTAGGTTGTGTTTCCTTTTTTCAGTATGATGTAATACTGAATGTTCTTGTGTTAGTTTTGTACTGTTTTATTTTTCTTTGTTATGGGTTTTTTTCTCCTTTCTCTCTCAGTTTTTGTTTTGTTTTCTTGCATGTAATTTCTTGTAAAAGTGTGAATTAACACTGGTTTTCTTTATTTTGTTTTGAAGTTTTGTTAATAAAAATTCCTCTACTCTTTTCGATAAGTGCCATGGGATCTTTGACAGCCACATGAACTACCACCAATCCAGGCAGATGAGACCTCGGTTTAACATCTCATCCGAAAAACAACGTCTCAGATCTCCCGGCCTCAGAGGCGAGTGTGCTACCTACTGAGCCACTGACACTGTACAAAATTACTGTACTACTGTACTGTATCTCTGTACATTTAATCCCTGGCAGTCTAGGGGACACTCCCCCCAATCTATATCCCTATTATGAAATATCATCCCTGGTAGTCTCAAGGACCCCTTCTATCCCAATACACATGCCTAATATAAAATATCAACCCTGCTACTCTAGTGGACATGTGCCCCCCAAATCCACATGACTATTATAAAATATACTAGGAAGTTTGCTGCCTTCCACTGCCATCCTAAGAATGAGGTTAGCAACCCCCTATTCACCACTGTGGCTGTCTGTTGGCTGACATCAGCTGCACACAGGTACTGTGAAAATGAAGTTAAGTCAGAAAACAGTCATACTTGGCATGCACATGCACTTGGTTTTATTTACATGTACAATTTTATTTTATCCATATCTCTTTTATTTGAAACACTGATCCAACCACACTTTTGAAGGTCTTAGGTATCACCCTCAATGATCATATTAGTAGATACTTAAGGGTACCCCAGAAAGCATATATTGGGTGGGATTTACAAGTATCCATATATGTGGTTATGAGCGGGTGGCAACTAAGTTTTATTTTCACAGCACCTTTGTGCTGCAGATGGCAGACAGCAGATGGCAGAAGGTAGACAGCTAAGATTGTGAGTAGAATGTAATTCCTGCTACCATCTCAGTGCCATAGTAGGTGGTCACTAGACTACCTGGGATGATATTGGCTCAAAGGAGATGGGTCCGCCAGACTATCAAGGAAGATATTTTTAAATGGGTATGGGGATCAATGGATGCTGAGTGGGGGTGAAGGTGGGAATGGGGTAGTATACTGCTATTACTATTACTTGATCACCAGTTGGGTCTTTGTGGTGGCAAAGGGCAGTTTGGGGGTTCTACTGAGGATGGGGGATGGAACATCATAGATGAAACTAGGCTAGACCTTTTCAAAAATCCTCACAAGGTGTATAAAACAAACAAAAAAAAAACAAAAATGAAAAGAAACACTTTTTTATTTTATTTCAATAATGCAAAAAAATTGTCCTGATTTGAAAGTTGAAACAATTCGGTTCCATTGAGTGTGACCCAAAGTATGGCATTTATTGTAGCTTGGGAATAAAAAAAAATTGTGCTGTAACTACGATAGATAAAAGTTCCATTATGAGCACACGCACAAAAGCCTCACCAAAACACAGTTTTTTTTTTTTTTTTTGCTGTAGGTATGTTAACAGAAAGAAAAAAAAACATTGTGTTGCTATGCATATAGTAATTATGACTGGATATTATGATGGTTTTTAAAAAAACATTGTGATTTTTGGTCATTATTACTGTTTAAAAAGTCACTACCTCCAAAACATCACTATGTTTTTTTCCTGTAGGTGCAACAAAACAAAATGCTTGTACGGTACCTATAGGAAAAAAAAAACAGGGACATCGGTAGCTCATCTCCAGGGCTTTTCTTCTATCCCTCCCCATTTCCAAAAGCAGGACTCCAACCCCAAGTATCAGGCTTTACAGAGACATGCATATATAAAAACAGAGCAGCCACAGGGTGTCCATTCTTGTGACTTGCTAGGCCCAACAAGATGCAGCCACAAGCAGTCCACACTGTTGCCACCCCCCTCCCATTCCAACAGCAGATATATGCTCCGCAACAACCCTCTGGCACCTCCCACCATTCTCTCACTCTTCAAAAAAAGACATATAAGGTCTCTTGTAGGATAACCAGGACAGTCGTCCCACCAAAATGCAAACATTTGTGGAGTTAGAGTTTTTTCTCTAACTAGTTTCAGGCATTGTTGAGCAGCAACCATTTTTTATACTTTTCCAAGAGGTGCAGTATTTTCTGTTTGTTCTTATTTCTGTTACTTCACTAGTGTGTTACCATTCAGTTCTTTATGCTGCAATATTGTATGCCCTAAATAGTTGTGCACTTAGCTGCTGCTTGGGTCTTAAACAAACCATGCTTGGTAACTCAGCATATAATCCCATCCAATTAGTATTATTGACAATCCTTTGACTTTACTCTTGATAGGGAGTTGATCCCAGTCCTTTCAAAGAAGAAAGGGTTCTGAAAGAACTCCTAAAACTGAAGGTGTACAAAGCAATTGGGCCTGATGGAATTCACCCCAGAATTCTAAAAGAATTGAGGGGAGAACTTGTGACACCACTGACTACCCTTTTTAACAAATCATGGGAGGATGGTGTGGTACCTGAGGACTGGAGAAAGGTGGATGTGATTCTCCTTCACAAAAGTGGGAGCAAGACAGAGGCAGGAAACTACAGATCTGTTAGTTTGACATCAGTGGTAAGGAAAGTGATGGAATCACTTCTGAAGGAAAGAATTGTTGGGTACCTAGAGGCCAGTGGGGCACAGGACTCAAGGCAGCATGGGAACACAGTAGAAAGGTCATGTCAGACAAATCTAATTGATTTCTTTGACTGGGTGACCAAAGTAGTAGACCAGGGAGGGGCTGTGGACATGGCCTACCTAGACTTTAGCAAGGCATTTGACACAGTCCCACACAAAAGATTAATAATCAAATTAACCAGCCTGGGAGTGGGTCCCAGGTTGGTAACCTGGGTAAAACATCAGCTAGACAACAGGACACAGAATGTAATTGTAAATGGAGTCCATTATGAAGAAAGCAGGGTTACTAGTGGGGTACCACAGGGTTCAGTACTGGGTCCAGTCCTTTTTAATGTCTTTATAAGTGACATTGCTGAGGGACTGGAAAGAAAAGTATGCCTCTTTGCAGATGATACAAAGATCTGCAGCAGGGTTGATACACAAGGAGGCATAGAAAGGATGAGAAGGGACTTGACAAGGTTGGAGGAATGGTCAGAAGTATGGCAGCTTGGATTCAATGTAAAGAAGTGCAAAATAATGCACCTGGGAAACAAAAACCCGGGAAGATTACACAATGTGGGGAGGTAGTAACAACAACAAAAATGGAAAGGGACCTGTGGGTAATCATATCAGATGACCTTAAGGTTGGCAAGTAATGTGAGAAGGCAGTAGGGAGGGCTGGGGGGATACTGGGATGTATAGGTAGAGGCATCACCAGCAGAAAACAGGAAGTTGTTAACCCTCTGTACAGACAGTTGGTGAGACCCCATCTGGAGCACTGCATCCAGTTCTGGAGACCCCATATCCACAATGACATAGACAGGATGGAGGCAGTCCACAGGATGGCAAATAAAATGGTGCATGGTCTGCAAGAGAAGCCATACAAGGAGAGACTAATGGAGCTTAATATGTATACCTTTGAGGAAAGAAGGGAAGAGGGGGACATGATAGAAATGTTTAAGTAACTCAGTGGAATCAAGAAAGTCCAAGAGGGTAGCACCTTTCAGAAAAAGAGATGTGCAAGAACAAGGGGACACAATTTGAAGATAGAGGGGGGACGACTCAGGGGCAATGTGAGGAAGTATTTTTTCACAGAGAGGGTGGTGGATGCATGGAACAGCCTTCCTGAGGAGGTTGTGGAGTCTAAAACTGTGGGAGAATTCAAGAATGCATGGGACAGACATAAGGCAATTCTTGGGGGGGTGGGAAGAAATAGGCTGTTGGTTAACTAGGATCTGCAGCTTATCCTGTAGGTAGGGAAATGGACAGACTAGGTAGGCCAAGTGGTCCTTATCTGTCATCAAAGTTTATGTTTCTATGTTTCTATGACTTATTATACTTTTTTACCAGCTATAAAATTTAACCAAGCACTGTCATTTCAAATATGTATATTTATTTGCTGTCAAGCACATTTTTTTCTATATCACTAAAAGAATGATACATCTGTGAATTGTCCAAAATAAGAATCTTCAATATGAAAATCATTGTTCGCAAAATTATCAAGTTGATTGTTTTTACCAACCATGCAAAACTATTGTATTCACTAGACATTTAAAATTATCAAGATGCAGACAACTTGGTAGTGATATACAAACAGTGGGGAGAAAGATGTAAGTGACTCAACTGGGACATGAACCCATGCCATCCAGAGTACCATTCTGATTGTGCTACCTACCGCGTCAGCAAGGCAAATGGAAAGTGAGCAATTCACAAGCACATTACTCTTTCTCAAATGCACAACCAGGTGACTGCACAAATAATTACATTTATTCAATTATATGAATGTGTTGTGCATATTTCAATGTAACATATACAAACAGATGAGAGAAAGAAGTAAGTGCCTCAACTCGGATTTGGACCCTGCCTGCCTGGTGTACTATTCCAATTGCATTACCAGCTGCTCTACCAAGGCGACTGGAAACTGGGCTGGCCATTAAAATATGTACACCGCACTCATGTGATTGAATAAATGTAATTATTTGTGCAGCCACCAGGTTGTGCATTTGAGAAAGAGTAATGTGCTCGGGGATAGCCCAGTTTCCAGTTGCCTTGGTGGAGCAGCAGTTCCCCTACACAGGATTGACAATTGGGTTAAAATATGGCATAAAATGTATTAAAGAGTAACAGCTAATAATAAAATCATATCATGACTTGCAGTATTTGTATATGACAACTCACAAGCAGCAAAAAAACCAATACAAGATACCTTTTGAGCCAGCAGGATCAATGAGTGAGAAAAAATGTTGCTGCATGCCAGGACCAGATCTGAACTGCAAACACCACATCAAACAGTGAAATGTCCAGCTTTGAGAAGAGCTTGATGGGCATTCCTTACATGTTGGTAAACCTGCTACAAGAGATGAAAGTGTTTTATGAACATGGATGAAGTGGAAAGATGAATTAGCAAACTCAAGGATAACCTAGCTGATCTAACCAGGGACAGAAACTCTTTGAAAACCTCAGTTCTCAATCTGCAATGCCAGGTTGACAATCAGGAAAACAGGGCAACAAATACCTACATAAGGATGATCTGTCTGCCAGAAGGTACCATGGGACACAGTCCAGAAAAGAATGGTTAGGGGAATGACTTAACTTAGGTCTGGATGCCACTTCATTTGAAATAGAGTGTGTGCATCAAACTGGTCCCAAGCCAAAGCTGAGGGCAAAACAGAAGCACTTTTTAATTTTACATTTAAGCTACCCAAAGAAAGAAATCATGCTAAAGGTGGCCAGAGCCCAATGCCCAATAATGACTGAGGACAGCAGAATCCTTATATTTTAAGATTTTATCCGCAAACTTTAGCAGAAGGGCCAGTAGTTTACAGGGGGTGCTCTTGTGCATTGTCAGCACCATGGACAGTGACCAGGGGAGTGCTTACATCAAGCACTGTAAATTCCCCTTAGCTGTCTGTGTGAGTGCTTACCAGACTAACACCATATAGTGTGGTACTATTCTGGTAGCGCTCACTTAACGGGGTACTAATCTGAACTACACAGCAGTGTACTGGTGTTGACCCATCATTATCCATCATGCTTAAGAATCACCAGATTGGGGAGTCATCCCAGGCTTTTTACCAATGCTCAAAATGAAGACCTCTTTCTTGAAGTGGAGGATGCTGCACAGAAAGGATGGCAGCAACTGAGGAGAAGGCTCTGAGTAAGTTCTCTTTTTTTTTGCTATCATACCCTGCAGACAATTCTTATTGCATCCTTGCTATTCTTTGACAGACACTCATACTGATTCTCCAGGGTTCTCCGGGGGAAAGTAGTCAAACCCTGCACTAAGTAAATTAATGGGTAACCCCCTCCAGTTATGTGAGTGAATTAAATTCTCCAGTCTCAAGTGCTTAGCAAAACATCAGTGTCACCTACCCTCCAGGCCGCGGCTGCCAGCATCTATGCACACTGCAGCCTTCAAGCTGTAACAGAACCAACTGCATGATGCATAGGCAAACCCTGACAATACGCACTACAAAGGAAATTCCACAGTGGCCATGGTCTGAGGATAAGGGAAGGGAGCTTAAATCTTTATACCTTCCAGTGGATAACCCAATAATAAACCTTTTAACAATTTATTGATGTACTAAATTTTGAATTTCCCTGGTGGCAGTTTGATTCTGGGAACACTGGAATTGGATTACAAATGGCACAGCCACCATGCACTGGAGGGCACTGTTTATGAGCACAGGGCTTAACTTTTGGTTCTACTCCACTGCTAGGCTTTATATAGTTCTATGGCTCATCTGGTCTCTTATTTTTCTTGCTTTACCACTTGTGGGGAAGTGGATAAAAACAAGGGAAGGGACTGCCCACATGATGAAGAACTGCCTTGGGGTGGAGGCACTCTGCTAAATATCATAAGACAGCCTAGCAATCGGTCTAGAAGCCTAACCTACAACTCATTGCCATGGCAATTTGCCTAGCAGCCTAATCGACTACAACTCATTGCATTTTGCACTTTTTATGCTTCAAATATCTTAGATTATAAATCTTCTCGTATGCTCAAGATTTTAAGTCAGTGGTCTTTGTCACTTGCTATCATTTACCATTCTTCTTTAATTCAGCACAAGAGGTTATATGTTCATGTTGCTTAACAATTAGTTTAAAGTAATGATGCCAGCATACACAGCGAGCACAGATTTCCCAGGAAAGTTTAAGGTAAATCAACTAGATCTGGTGTGTCTAGGGTTCAAGCTGCTCGAACATTTCAGGATATGCAGGCAAAATTGTCCCTTTTGGTCATTCCTCTATCTGTTAATTGCAAAATGGTTGTACTACACACAGTTAGGCGTGAAAATTGGTGCCTGAAAAACAATACCATATGCCTGCTGCAAGTTTGCAAGAGACATTTTCTCAGGCAAGTTCTAGCCTGAGGAGGGAGGGTAGGGGAGAGATTTTGTTATTTCTACTTTTATTATGTTTGGGAATTGGGGTGAGGCACTGAAGGACAGGAAGCAGGCACTGAAGATACTGTTTGAAATTGTTGTGGGAGGGGAAGGAGCAGGATGGAGGGTGTAGGTGGGCAAAAGGTTTTTTTTTCTTTCAGAAGTTATATACACTAAACTCAGCCACTTCTCCTTCATGGGTATTTAATGACTGAGGCTCCAGGCTTTGCTAGGGTCCCAAATGAACTACATCACAATGAGTCTGTTCAATGGCTAGTAAATTCCAAATGACTACCTGGAATGATAATTTAAAAGAATGTAGTGAAAAGAAGACAGGTCATGGGAAGGGAAAAATACTAAAAACTGACATATTACTGATGCTGGAAACTCACATGTCAGGGGGGAGGCAGCGCAAATATGTGTCAGATGGAAATGCACATGGCTAAACACATGTTTAATTCAAAGGCCATAAGGGTTGCTATCTGGATTAGACCTGTATTTCCTGGAGCCATTACATTCTGGAACAATGGACCCTAATGGGAGATTTATATTAGCATTAATCCAGCTCAATAATAGGGAAAATCTATTGGTGGGTACAATTCATGGCCTCAACATGTAAGACGGGTCATTCTTTCCACAAGTTGCCCTAGAAATGACTGAGTTTGCAGGCCCATTGATAGTGTGTGTTGGGAGGGACTTCTGTTGGATCCTTGATATTACTTTAGATAGGTCTAATACCAGCCCAGACCCCCTATCAAAAACTGCCAAGATCCTCAGCAAGTTGGTTAAGACTTTTGCCTTCACTGATGCCTGAAACATAAGAGCCCTTTGGGCCAGGAGTACAGCTTATTTTTGTATGCCTACATATCCCATGGAAACATAGACCTGATGATAACATACTGTGCCAGCAGATAAAGGCATTATGGTCTATCTAGTTTGCTCAAATGTGCAGCTCCTACTGCATTCACAGAGGGAACCTCACCCCCTCCTCATTGCCCCTTGACCTCTGTCAAGTACCCCTCTTCCTCTCTACCTGCAACTTTCCCCCTCATGCTGTCCCAGCCTCTCTTGAAGCTGTCAACCATTTTTAAGGATACAAGCTCCTCTGGCAACTCATTCCAGTTAGCTGCCACCCTCTTGATGGAACTGTACATCATCATCTCTCTTCTGAATCTTACCCCCACCAGTTTTAGGCTGTTACCACTAGTGACTTGTTTCCACTAAGGCTGAAGAGGCCCTCAGTGCTCACCCTGTTTATACCTTTAAAGTACTTGAATTTTTCAATCATCTCCCCTCTTCCTTCTTTCCTCAAGAGAGTACACATTGAACCCCTGAGCCTCTTCTTGTAGGTGTTCCCTTTCTGGCCATAGATCATCTTGGCTGCCCTTCTCTGGACTGTTTCCAGCAAGTGTATATCCTTCTTAAGATAGGGGCTCCAATACTGTACACTGCACTCTAGGTGTGGTTTCACCAGAGTCTTGTACAGTAGCAAAATTATCTCCATCCGTCTTTTCTTCTTGCTGGTGATTTCCCTGGCTGTGCAGCCCAATGTTCAATTTGTTTTGACCACAGCCTTCCTGTATTGTGCCAAGTGTTTCAGATAGTTCTTGATAATTACACCCAGGTCATTTTCCTCCTCATAGAAACATAGAAACAAAGAAACATATAATCTGATGGCAGATAAGGACTACTTGGGCCACCCAGTCTGCCCATTTCCCTACCTAATGGATAAGCTGCAGATCCTAGTTAACCAATAGCCTACTTCCTCTTACCCCCACCTCTAGAATTGCCTTATGACTGTCCCATGCATTCTTGAATTCCACCACTGTTTTTGGCTCCACAATCTCTTCAGGAAGGCCATTTCATGCATCCACAACCCTCTTCGTGAAAAAATACTTCCTCACATTACCTCTGAGCAGTCCCCCTCTATCTTCAAATTGTGCCCCCTTGTTCTTCCTCTGTACTGGTTACCTAAATACTGCCCAACCATCATTTGGTCCCTGGGTTTTTCATCACCAACTGCATAACTTTAAACTTTTTAGCATTAACTCCCAGTTGCCAAATACCAGAACACTTCTCTAGCCTAGCCAGGTCTTTCCTAAGTTCCTGTTTCCCCTCCTCCATGTCCACCCTTCCACAGAGCTTTGCATCATCTGCAAAGAGGCACATGTTATGTGTGATCCTGTCCACTATATCACTTACTTTATGAATATGTGAAATAACACCAGAACAAGGACAGAGTCCTGAGGGACCCTACTGGTCACAGGCTTGCTTCTGAACCCCCCCCCCTTACTTCCACCTTTTTGTTTCTGTCCTGTGGCCAATTTCTGACCTAACCAACAAGCTTAGCCCCAATCACTAGGTCTTCTCGTTTCCAGGCCAGTCTTCTGTGAGGTACCGAGTTGATGGTATTGCCGAAGTCCACATACAGGATAACAACTACTTGGCCCCTGCCCACTATTCTAGTGACCCAGTCAAAGAAGTCAATTAGATTCATCTAGCAGGACCTCCCTGACACAAACCTATGCTCCTTTATGTCCTGTAGCCATTATCCTACAGAAAGCTCACCAATCTCTCTTTCAGGACTGTCTCCATTAGCTTGCCCACTTTTGAGGTCAGGCTGATTAGCCTGTGGCTCCCTGATTCATCCTTCAGCCCACTTTTGTGAAAAAGCACCACGTGTGCAGTTCTCCAGTTCAGGTCATGATCCCCAACTCCAGAGAGGCATTGAACAGGTCTGCCAGTTGGCTGTGCCAGAACTTCTGCTAGTTCCATTAGAACCCTTGGAAGTACTCCATCTTGCCATGGGTTTTTATTCACCTTCAGGCCCCTGTTCCTCATTCTCCTGTTTCCTTGTGGCACTTGTTTATCTTTCTGTCTAGTGAAGACTGAACAGAAGTACATGTTTAGTATTCTGCTTTCTTTTGACTACCCTCTGCCAAACCACCCTACTTTTTTTAATCTGAAAATGTCTTCTTCAGTGTTAGTGTTCTCCCTTATATATTGGAAAAAAGCCTTCTCCACTGTTTTACCCCCTGTGCTAACTGCACTTACTTATTAGCCTTTGCCTCCCTAACCACTCTGCTCACCTTTCTTGAATTAGCAGAGTAATCCTCCCTGTCCTCTTCTTTCTGAGTATGTTTGCACTTCCTGAAGGTTGCTATCTTGTCACCTCCTTTTTGAACCAGCTGGGCTTTTTGGCTTTTATTTTCCTACTCTTGATTTTAGCACACTCATTAGTGGCCTCCATCAGTCCCTCCTTTATTACTGAACATCTCTGCTCTACATCCATCTCTATTCTGATCCCAGTAAGGTGACCTACTACAATTTCTCCCATCCTACCAAAGTCAGCCCTCTTAATGTCCAGAACCCTTGTCCTGGTTCTGACCATCCCACTGCCTGTGTCCAGGTGGAACCACACTATGTGGTGGTCACTACTTGCAAATGGCACTATCACTTTCACATTCTAAACATGACCGTAGAGGGACAGGACCAGCTGTAGTACTAGTCTCTGCCTCATGGGTTCCAAGATACTGTGTGCCAGGAAACCACTTTGAAATGCATGCAGCAGTAGTGCAGGAGGTGGCCAGGATTTTCCAGTCAATCCTAGGTAGATTGAAATCCACCATTATTACTACCTCATGCTCACTGGGGAACCAAGGTTACTAGGCTAGCCTTCCTTTCAGGCTTCAACAAAATTATGAGGTTAACTGAAGATAGGCTTGGAAGAGTTTACTTTTTGCTGTCTATGTTTCAAGAAGGATGTGAGTGAACTATGATACTGACAATGTGAGCTGGTATGTTCTTCTGAAGCAGAGATGACTGTTGCACTCATAAATGATGGCTGAAAAATAGATGAGGACTTGAGACTCTGACAAGATAGCAATACTCTGAGACTAAGCATGTACCAGGTAGTAGTCATGATGTAACAGTTTTTAGTACACAGAAGAGCAAAAGTAGAATCAGGATGTCTGTCCTTAGCTTGCAGTTGGCAGACAACTTGAATGGGGTGCCAAGCTGAGTTTGTTGCAAAATAGGTTATGTGGACCTCTTATTATATCTTTCAGTTTTTGATATGGTAAAGTAAAGGTAAAGTGATTTATCCGATGCTCTCTTGAGACTGTACTTTGTTAGGTGAATTGCAGGACTGCAGATAGAAGAAGTGGTAAATTCTCTAGGTCTTAGGAATTCAAGGAATGCTAATGTCATGGCTGCCTTAAGATTAAGATCAAGGGGAGATCCAAAACACCATCTTTTAAGTGATTCATCACTAAAAAATATAGGCTGTAGTTAGTATTAATATACTAGTGTATACTGATAGACTAATAGTATTTATATATTTATTATTTATTTAGCTTTTGTTAACCAGGTAAGTACACTAGACAAGACATTTGCCTATGTTCAGGTATGACCCGGGGTTTGATATGAACTGACATATAGTAAATCTGTATAAGAGGAAGGTAATGCTGGGTCTCTCAGATTTTGAGAGTCCATGAAAAGAGATTTCAAATGAGGTACTGGGCTTACCTGTGGCTGTTAGCTGTCCTGAGATATAAACATATAAATCAGCAGACAGTTAAAACAAGAGAGCAGCCATTTAATGGAATCTTAACACAGAAAGTGATGTCACTGAGGGGCAAGCTGTAATTAACATCACATAGCCTGCCCCTCAGAGGCATCATTTTCTGTGTTAAGATTCCATGAAATGGTTGCTCCCATCTTTTACTTGACAGCTGATTTAGATGCCTATATCTCAGGACTGCCAACAGCTACAGAAAAGTCCAGTACGGCATTTGAAAGCTCTTTCCAATGACTTTCAGAATCTGAGGGGCCCAACATTGTTACCTTCTTGTGTTACCTTTTTAGAAATGTCTATCCAAGGGGTTACCCCAGTCAGGAATGTCAAGGTTATATGTTCTTGTGCATAGTCACATATTTCTCAATAAAATGTTTGTGTAAAAAAAAATATAGGTTGTAATCCTTAGGCTTCCTTGTGGGATACTGAAGAGTGAATGTTCTCAAAACTTGAATGAAGCCCTAATTGCTAGGATAAGTAAGCTCATGTGGTATTCGGATGGATAGACATCAAGATAAGCAGTACACTTGAGATATCATTTTGGATTGTTGTGACTGTCAAGCTAAATGTTTGAAATCAGAAGGATGCAAATGCCAGAATATGAGAAACATAATATTGCAGAAGGTCTATGTTTTGAAGGGTGCAGAAGGTAGTGTATTTCTTCAATACTACTTGTGATCCAGGAACAGGTCAGGATGCATAGGAAAACCAGGAGAACTTATAAAATTTGCAACAACAGTTTCATTAATAATAGTAAAATAAACAAAAAATGTTCAGAATAACTATTTACAATTGCAGTAGAAACATAGAAAACAGAGTCCTTCCGAGTTTTTCTTTTCAATTTCCAATCTCAGTCTCTCTCTCTCTGTCTGTCTCTTTTGTGAAACATTGCAGCTCCTTTTTATAAGTCTGTGCAGGAGCTCGTTAAGAAAAAAGCATGTTTCTCACACAGTGTTCTTGTAAGTTTCCAATGTTCTTGTCAGTTTCAGCAGGTGCAGCAAAAAGAACATTGTGACCCAGAACAGACCTCTTGTTTACATCATATGTAAAAGGCTTAACAATTGGATCTCAGGTTAAACCCTTGAGTTCCAAATAGCTTTGCAATCTTTTCAACGGTACAACTGTATACAGTTTTAGCTTTGCAATCATTTCAACAGAATAACTATATAACGTTTTAAACAAATGGATCCCAGTATCAATTGCATTTCACAAAATGATTCACATATATTTTTATACATGCAGATATGCAATGGGGAAGAAAAGACAGAAACAACAAGTGAGGAAAGAGAGATAGTGAGAGGCACAGAATTGCAAGACCATTGGGGTGATCAAGTCCTAGGTCTCACAAGAATATTTGGTTGTGCAACCAGACAGAGAAGAGACAGAAAAGGAGAGGAGAGAATAGAAGATATCCTTGCATTTAAACTCTTTCTCCATAATAACTGGGACAGGGCCATATTCAACCATGTCACACTACTCTGTAGGCAGATTTGTTGATGTAGCTATAGACTTCCAGATGGTAGCAGAAGTATGGTTGTGACATATTTATTTAGGTCATTTGCTGATCTTGGAATAGTGGAGAAGGAGTCATTCCTTTGATGGTGTGAGGGTAAGCAGATCTGAACTGATTAGACAAGTAGATAGTAGGATCAAATATAACCAAGGAGGAGGCAGACAGTGCATTCCAATGATCTTAGAAATCCAAATAAGGTTAAGGTCATAGTGTATTGTAAATGTTGACTAGCTAGTGAACCACAGACTTTACCCTGTAAGAGATTTGTTAGCTTGTAATAAAGAGCACAGACTATAAGCCTCCTTGATGGCATTCCTTGAGAAGTAAATTTCACAGGTCTTGAAGTAATGCTTTAATTGCTGGACTGGATAAGTTCAGGCCAGGATAGATGGATATCAAGGTAAATGGAACTCCAATATACAGTATATCATCTGATAATATTGGCCAACATGCCTAATGCTTAAGAGCAGTAGATGTAGCTGACAAGCTGATTAATCAGAGCAGTATGATGCAGCCAAAAGGTTGATTGTTTATTACAAGTATGATGAGGTTGACAAGCCAATTGCTTGAAGCAGTATAATGAGGCTGACAGGCCAAATGTTGTGGGTTGTAACGTGTGGCCAATAGGCCGAATACTTTTCAGCAGCATGATGTGGCAGACAGGCTGAGCAGTTGTGAGCAGTATGGTATGGATGACAGGTCAATTGCTTATGAGCAGTATGATGTGTCTGAAAGGGCACTTGCTTGTATGCAGTATGATGTGACCAACAGGCAGATTGCTTGTGAGCAATATGCAGATCCTAGGATGATGGGGAAGAGTCATAATTTTGGCAGCCAGAGGATAGATGTTCCGAAATGCATTAAAGTTCATGTTGATCTTCTCAAGACATTCATTATTGGGGGGGGGGGGGGCTAACCTCTATTCATTATGTCTAAGACTGCATGTTGATCAGAATAGACTGCATGTTGATCAGAATAGACTATGACACACTGATTACTCCAAAAGGTGACCTGAGGTGAGAGCAGCTGCTGCAAAGGGATAAGGTTCAGTCAAGGAAGAAATAGACTGAAAATGTGGAAGATCTTGGATTTATGATGGCCTTGAACAGCAAAATCAAAATGGGCCACAAGATGCCATAAAACCATAGGATGAGTTTTCAAAGAGGAACATTAAATTCGTAAGTTAAATTTTTAATTATGGCAATTTATCTTTTCAAATATGGATATGCCATTCCAGTCGAAGAGAAAATGTGGTCACATAATAAGGCCTAAAAAACAGAAAGCATGATGGTAAAGTGATAACCCAGAGCAGTACCAGTGATTAAATGTGTCACACTGAGAAGGGATATGAAAACTTTTGTCATGGAATACACCACATTATAAACTTGAGATGTCCTGGTAAGGATGACAGTTTTTATTTGTGCAGGATTATTTGGTTGAGACAGAAAAGACCAGATCAAAATGTCATGCAGTTTGTTGTGAGACATCTAAGATCTGTAGAAGCAAACAAATAACTAAGGTGGATGGAATGGAATGAAATCCAGTATGAAAGCCTACGTCAAAGCCATAGAGAAAACTTGAAAGAGATTCAGGTGGATGGGTGAACAACTGCTGCAAATGAGGAATTTGAACTGTAGTCAAAGTAGGCAAATGTCAGCTGTGGCCTGGTTAGGAAAGAGGCAAGAATATAGGGGCAGACCAGCTTGGAGTAGGTTTCTTTACATTAGCTGCAGCATGCAATAGAGTGATAGAACTGCTTGATCCGAAAGAAATGCAATCTGTTATCCTTTTCTTCCAAAAGATGAATTGGTGCATGAAATACTTGCTCAGATACTGAAGTATAAGATGAATACGAATTTGGAGATAAATAGGAGATTAAACAACAAAAAACAACAAAGAACTACTGAACAAACAAGAGGTCTTCAGATAGTAATGAAAAGAGAGGACAGAAGGCTGCAAAATGACAACTTGGAACCCAAACAAACAGAAAAGAGAAAGTGTTGAGTGATTCAGCTGGGATTTGAAACCAAGCCACCTGGAATACATAGAAACATAGAAGTTGATGGCAGATAAGGACCGCAAGGTCCATCCAGTCTGCCCATTTCTTTTTCTACCTTATAAATGTGCCATCGGCCTTTGCTCTGTCAGTGGCCTATCTATTCATACTCATTTTTATTGCTCCCTTATGCCTATCCCATGCCTGTTTGAAGCCCTGCACTGTATTCATAGCCACCACTTGAGGTAGGCCATTCCATGCATCCACCACCTTTTCTGTGAAAAAGAATTTCCTCACATTCCCCCTTAATTGGCCCCCCTCTAATCTCATGCTGTGTCCTCTTGTCCTGCTATTTTTCTTATATTTAAACATGTTAGACTCTTTCACCTTGTTAATGCCCTTAAGATGTGTGAATGCCTCAATCATAACACCTCTCTCCCTCCTTTGCTCAAGGGTATACATATTGAGCTCTGTTAATCTGTCCTCATATGTCTTCTGATGCAGTCTCTGCACCATTTTGGTTGCCCTTCTCTGGACTGCCTCAATTTGGTTAATGTCCTTGTGAAGGTGTGGCCTCCAATACTGCACGCAGTACTCCAGATGGGGCCTAACCAGTGTCTTGTAAAGAGGGATTATTACCTCCCTCTTATGACTTGTGATACCCCTACTAATACACCCTAACACCCCCTAGCCTTACCTACTGCTTTAGTGGTCTGTTTGGATGATTTCAGGTCACCAGTGATGATGATGCCCAAGTCTCTTTCTTCCTTTGTGACTGCTAGCAACTCCCCTCCCAGCCTATAGGTGGCTTCAGGGTTTCTCTTCCCTATGTGCATGATCTTGCACTTCTTTGCATTAAATCCCAGTTGCCACTCTTCTGACCATTTTGCTAGTTTATCCAGATCTCTTCTCATTCTGCCCACCCCATCTGGATCATCTACTCTGTTACAGATCTTGGTATCATCTGCAAACAGACAAGCCTTACCCTCTAGTCCATCTGCAAGGTCACTAATGAGGATGTTGAAGAGGACTAGCCCCAGGACTGATCCCTGAGGTATCCCACTTGTGACTTGCATCTCTTCTGACTGTATACCATTTACCACCACTCTGTTTTCTGCCCTTCAAAACAGTTTGCCACCCAGTTGACCAACTTCTGACCCACCCGAGCCTACCCAGCTTATTTATCAATCTTCTATGTGGAACAGTGTCAAAAGCTTTGCTGAAGTCAAGGTAGGCGACATCAACTGCTCCCCCTTGGTCCATCACTCTGGTTACCCAGTCCAAGAAATCTATTAGATTAGTTTGACAGGACCTTCCTTTTGTAAACCCATGCTGTCTTGGATCCTGTGCCCCTATGGATTCCAGGTGTTGCACTATCCTTTCCTTAAGGAGTGCCTCCATAATCTTGCCCACTACTGAGGTAAGACAGACTGATCTTTAGTTCCCTGCCTCCTTCCTGCTACCACTCTTGTGGAGTGGGATCACATGAGCCCTTCTCCAGTCTTCTGGGACCTCTCCTGTGCTCAGAGACTCACTAAACAGTTCTGCTAATGGCTCTGCTAGTTCCACCTTTAGCTCCTTAAGTACCCTGGGATGTGTGCCATCAGGTCCCATTGCCTTATCCACCCTGAAGCTTAGCAAGCTTTTGTAGGACCCTTTCTTTTGTGAAGGGTAGTGCTCTCCCCCTCCCCCCTGTGTCCATGGTGCTGAGCTGTGGGCCCTGCCCACTTCTCTTCAGTAAATACTGAGCAAAAGTATCTATTTAGGATAGATGCTTTTACATGGTCCTCCTCCTCACATGCTCCCTTTCCTCCATTAAGCAGCAATACCCCTCTGGACTTTCTCCTTTCACTAATGTATCTATAGAAAGTCTTGTCACCTTCTTTTACTGTTTGTGCTAGTGTTTCCTCAGTTTGGGACTTTGCTTGCCTTACTGCCTTCCCTGCTTCCCTTAAGGCAGTTCGGTATGCCTCCATATCTTCATCCCGCTGTGTTCCCTTATATTTCCTGAAGGCCAGCCTTCTGGCTCTGACCTTTTCTGCTACTGTATTTGAGAACCAAAGTGGTTTTCTTCTTCTTTTGCACTTCCTTTTCTGTCTAACACAATGGGATGTTGCTTCAAGTATTGCATCCTTAGTGCTTGCCCACTTTGCCTGTACCCCTCACCTGTGTTTCTTTTTGCCAGGGCTAGCTTAACTCTGTTGGCCATCTTATCAAAGTCAGCTCCTCTGAAGTCCCATATTTTTGCCTTGGAATGGGATGATTTAGATGTAGTAGCCAAATTGAACCATACCATGTGATGGTCACTGGCCCCCAGGTGACCTTCTACCTGGAGATCTGTGATCCCTTCCCTGTTAGTCAGTATTAGATCTAGGATAGCCCTGTCTCTTGTGGGTTGTTGTACCAGTTGTTTGAGGCCCTCCCCCTGCAGGGAATCCACTATGTGTCTAGTTCTGGCAGATGTTCCTGCTGGTATTGACCAATCTGTATCTGGCATGTTGAAGTCTCCCATTATCAGAACCTCCCCTTTAGCTGTCATGTTTTGTATATCTTCTAACAGTAATGTGTCTATGTCCTCCCCCTGGTCTGGGGGCCTGTAGACAACCCCAGTTCTTATGGCTGTCCCATTTCCTGTTTCCAGGGTGACCCACAGTCCTTCTGGCTCCTTATGTGTATTCTGAATTTCTGTAGCTTTGATATTTTCATTGACATACAGGGCCACTCCTCCCCTTTTGCACCTCGGTCTGTTCTGAACAATACATAGCCAGGTACTGAAGTCTCCCAAGTGTGGTTACTGGTAAACCACGTCTCACTAATTGCTACTATGTCCAGTTTAGCCTCTGACATTATTGCCTGCAGGTCTGGGATCTTATTTCCCAGGCTGTGAGCATTTGTGTACATGATTTTCCATTGGCCAAATTTCGGTGTATTAGTTGTTGGGTGAGGTTTGGCATTACCCCTGTGCATCGTATGGGGAGACAAACCTTTTTTCTTACCTGGTGATGCAAAACATGCTGAATCCCTGTTTGACCACTAGCTGAGGGGGGAGGGGTGTTCTTCCCATTTGACGTATGGGGTGCTACACCCCTCTCCCCATTTGCTAGTTTAAATATTCTGCAAAGACGTCAAACTTCTGCCCCAATGCACTGACTCCCTCCTTAGTCAGATGCAGTCCATCAAATTTAAAGAACTTTCGCTCCCAGAACTGTTGCCAGTTCCCTACAAATCTGTGTCCTTTTTCCTGGTACCAGCCCTTGAGCCAAGTGTTTCACTCCCCTATCTCCCCTTCTCTGACCTTCTGTCCATCAGCCCCCCTCTCCCAGACTGGTAGGATCTCAGAGAAGGAGATGCCGGACGAAATAGATGATAGTTTGTCACCCAGCCTGGTCAGGTGTTCCTTGGTCTCTACAACTGACCGGCTGGTGAGATCATTAGTCCCTATGTGTACTAGGACATCAATGTTTTCTCCTGCTTTGTGAACAATTTTAGCAATGCGGTCAGTGTCTCTCCATGCTGATGTACCTGGGAGACATCTGACCATTACCCCTGGCTGGAGATGGGTATCAACTCCCCAAATCATGGAGTCTCCTATGATCAGAAGTTTTTTGGATTTCCTTTTTGCTTTTTTTATTTTGCTTCCTGATTTGGGTGAGTTTTGTTGTGCTAGCTCCTGTGCCGCAGTGTCCTGCTCTGCAGTGTCTTCTGCCTCTTTGTTTGATTTCAGAGATAGAGGCAGATACCTGTTTGTAGTGTTTATATAGTTTTTGGAGGTAATATGTTGAAGAGCAGAGAGTGATGGGGCACCCGATTTGCCCCTCCTAACCACCTGCCAACCTCCTGGACCAACTACCCTCTGCGGTCAAGGTTTTTCTGTTGGATGCTGGGGAAATGGCGGGTGGTTCTTATAATGTATTTCCTCTTGAATATGAAATTTGAGGTGTGCAATCTCTGCCCATGCTGCCCGGAGCTGAGCACTAAGATCTCCAATGGCCCAGCATGTAGGACAGTGTCCTAAATCCTGTAAGACCATCCTTCTGAAAATTGTTCCACAGTACCTGCAGTTAATGATATCCATTCCAGATAAGTTGCTGGGTTTATAACCTAGTCAGAGTAATTAGAAGGAAAAAAAAATGCAAGTAATGGTTTGATTGTGTTTTGTTTTTGTTTTACTTGTTATAACAAGTTAAATTATTAATGCCCCTGTAAATGAGCTCACCTTGTGGATTGCCCCACTGATCCACCCCTTCCTGCTCTGCCACAGGAAATGTCACAACTGTGGTACCCTATAAAAGGAGTGTAGTGTGGGGTGGTTGGGGATGGGGTGGGTGTCTGGGCCCTTCCCCTGCCGAAAAAGAAGAACTACGGATGAAAGAACAAGGAGGTAAGAGCAGAAACAATCAGTCAACAACAAATGCAGTAACCCTGAAAGCTTATCCTAATGTTAGATAAAACTGTAAAACCTGTAAAACACCACCTGTAATAATTTCAGAGAACATATACACTGTAAGAAACACTTTGCTACAGAGAAAAATAAAACAATGAAATGTTAGCAACAAACAGTAGCAATCCCTGTGAGTAAAAATAAAAACAACACCACACAATAAATCTGCTTAGCCAAAAGAAGTCTTAATCCTTTTCCCTTGCTCTGGTAAGTTTCTCTACTCTGCCTTTCAAGCCGTCTTAGAAGGAAAGAGCTCAGGTGAAGCTAGGTGCCTTGGCCAGCAAACCAAATCTTCTACATCCAAGATATCAACTAACTTGACCTTTTAACCCTTCTTTCTGTTGGAAATTACTGACAGTTTGCCAGCTCCACCCCCCACATACACACCTAATCCTTTGGAAGAGCTGTGGGAGGAAAGCAATTAGCTCCTTCAATGTGAGAAGGAGACTGAAACACCTCTGAGACAACAAACCTTTTCAACAAAAAAAAAAAACAAGAATAAAATAAAACAGTGTCAAACAGTAATTTTGCATAGCCCAATGATAAAAAAGTCACAAAAATGTAAGCTCCACCTGTAATAATTTCAGGGAAGATATACCCTGTAAGAGGCACTTTGCTACAGAGAAAAATAAAGCAGTAACAGAAGATATACCTTACAAAAGACAATTTGAATCAGAAGATTACAGCAGTAATCTGTTAGCACACTCCTGTAGGCACACCTTGTAATAATGCAGAAGAAGGTATACCAGCAACAACAATTTGAATCAGAGAAAAATAAAGCAATGAAATGTTAGCAACAAACAATAGCAATCCCTGTGAGTAGAAAATAAAAACAACACCACACAGTAAATCTGCTTAGCCAAAAGAAGCCTTAATCCTTTTCCCTTGCTCTGGTAAGTTTCTCTACTCTGCCTTTCAAGCTGTCTTAGAAGGAAAGAGCTCAGGTGAAGCTAGGTGCCTTGGCCAGCAAACCAAGTCTTCTCTACTGTTCCAGTTGTGCTAGCAGCTGTGCCACCAAGGCAACTGAAAACCTAGGACTCCCAGAAGCACCTTACTCTTTCTTTAATGTACAACCTGGTGCTGTAAAGATAATTAACATTTACAGTCACAAGGGTGCAGTTCGCACATATATGGAACCCAAACAAACAGAAAATAAAAATAAATGCCTCTTCTGGAATTAGAACCCAGGCCATTGGAAATACAATTTTGGTTGTCCTACCAGCTACACCACCAAGGCAACTAGAAACCTGGGACTCCCAGAAACACCTTCCTTTTTCTCTAATGCACAAACTGGTGCTGCATAGATAATTACAATTACAATGGTGCAAGGTGACATATATGAAACCCAAACCAACCGAAGAGAGAAAGAAATAAGTGCATCAGCTAGTATTTGAACCCAGGCCACCTGGAATACCATTCTGGTTGTGCTGCCAGCTACACCATCAAGGCAACTGGATACTTTGGGACAAAATGACTTGCATATGGAACAGGTAGGGCACATAGTCCAGTGCAGTGTCAGTAATATCAGTTATTATTCATTATAAAAAGGGTCTCAGAAATGTTGCAATAAGATTGGTTGTTAGGAGTCCAACAGCCTTACATTAATCCCTGTTAAACTGTCTGTACAGCCTGATCACCATGGCACATAGATTCTTCCTGTCAACCTTCTATCCTATAGCACTGCTGAATCTGAATCAGCATTCTGAAACTATTGGAGGAAGAACTATTTTATTAAAAATCTCCCTCTAAGGCCGTCCCGGTGGTGCTGAGGATTGAGGCGCTGGACGCCACACCTCGCACCACGCCAGTGACCCGGGTTTGGGATCGAGCTCAGGTCGCTGAAGGCTGGCAGGGGAGGAGAGAGATTGAGCTTCCGAAGGATTGGTCTCCCTCTCCGGGGAGGGCAGTCCACGACAGTCAGTGCCTGACTGCCACCTGGCAGAGGCTCGGAGGTGGAGGCGCACGCCGTACTTAAGGTTGGAGTCGGGGCCAGACGCCTGGATGAGGGCACATGCAGACATGTGCGCACTCTCGACTGCCAGCATCATTGCACGCCCACTGACTCAGGGAATCCTGGAGCAGGGAAAAGGGTGGCACCTCCTACGGCTTGATGGCCATCTGCGAGTGTTCGTCGGGATGCTAGCACCCTGAGCTGGATCCGTTTGGAGTGGGAGTTAGGGGGCTCCCTGCCACCCCACTGTGGGGGGTAAGCTGCAGGGGCTATAGGGGGTGCCAGCAATCCTGGGAGCGATGGACAGCAGCTGGATCCCAGCTGACGGGCTGCGAGAAGTACAGCTGGGGCGTAGAGAGGCGGCCACAGGAGGATAAATCATAATAAAAAAAAAATCTCCCTCTAAATGAGGAAAACATTCAAAAAGTATACTTTTAACACTTTCCTTTTGGAATATTTTTTATAATAGCAATAAGGCACTCCCAGGATTTAGATTAACAGTCCATCACCCCCTAGGGGCAATATGGCACTCAGCTGCACCCCGTGCCACATTACCCCTAGGAGGTGATTAGCAGACTTAATCTAACTCCTGGTCATGCCTTTTTGCTTAAGAGAATCCTAGGATACTTGTGGTTTAACTCTTGATAGATACGAAACACTTTTGGCAGAAACTGACCAGTGGTAAACATAGAAGCATGACTATATCCTATAGCAAGAGCAAGTTGAGAATATGTAGACAATTCACTTGACTAGGGTGCTGTTGGTTACTGAATCACTTCAGAATGTTGAGCCACAAGCAATGATGTTTGTTGGCATGACACCAGAGAATGGAAGGTGAAGGAAGAGTATTACTGGGAATACCAAGAAGCTGATTCAAAGGTCCCATACTGACTGACTAGAAGGCCTAGATTCTAGAAGGCCACTCTGGAACAGTCCAAGCTATGGCTAAACCCACATGGAGAATGAGACCCCGTTACTCTTCAAACTAAAATAATGCATGAGTGATAATAGGAGTAGGTACTGCTGGTGAAGGTGAGGCTGATTTTGCTGTTACTGCTTTGAGATGCCAATCAAATGGTTTCTGCTTTCTGGCTGAGAAAGAAACAATGGGCCTTCAATACTTGGTATGTAGACATCAGCCTGAGAAACATTCATTCCTTAATGGACAACTGAGATTTTGAGGATGCTTGCTATAAAGAATTTAATGGATAGCAGACTGCCTGGAGTTCATGTCCTCTGAGTTCAAACTGCCAGAGTAAGTGACCATGAGATTTGCTGCTGAGAAAAAAGAACTGTTTACAAGGGGGGGATTAGATGAGTTTGAATCAAGCTTGGGGTCTTGAGCCTGTCCCAAGAAGCTAACCGATATGGGCAGATGACCCCCATTGTCCCATGCAATGCTTTGAGGATGGGACCTGATTCCAACTACAGGCCAGACTAGGCACATGGCAGCACAGCTGGCTCCTATAGGCTGTTGCATTACCACTGTGTCACTTATCGCAGGAGTGACAGGAATTAGTAAACAACAAAGTTAACAAAATCATCAAAGAACTACTGAACAAATGAGAGGTATCCGAATCTGACACCCACCAGAACATGTTGTTGGAGGTCCACATGGAGAGCAACTCCATAGAAACACCCAAGCATTAATAACAAAAGACATACACCAACCAGGAGCAGCAGGGGAATTCAAATAAATGCTAGAAGACAGACACCCAAAAGCAGCAACTGAGGGACAAAGGCTATAGCTTGATCTCCCAAGGAAAGGAGACATCTGACCAGCAAAGGAAAGCAGGAAGCTGGGAGCTAGGATTGAATAGGAGACTTGAAAGAAAAGCAAGGAACAAGACTCCAAAAGCACAGAAAAGAGGGACAGACAAATGAAACAAGCCACAGACTGCAATCAGCAGGGGAAAGAATGCACAAAGAATGGAGGGGAGTGAGTTGCAGCAGAAACAAAACACATGGAGGGAAAGACAGAGCAAGACAGCAGCACAGAATTGAAATGCAAAGCACAGCAAATGGAACCAGGAAAGAAAACGAAACAAAAACATGTTGGGGGGCAGAAGCAAAGGGAACAAGCAGGCAACAGAAGCACAACAGCATCAGCATAGGGAGCAGAAACAGCAGCACAAGGAGCGAACAACAGACAGAGGCAAAACAGAAACCACAGCAGCATGTAGCAGCGGTCCTTTCCCTGGATGCCTAAAAAAAAATTTGATTGGGTGGAGTGGGGGTACATGTTTGAGACTGTAAAGAGGTTCAGAGTGGGGAAACAGTTAATAAAATGGATAGTAATTCTGTACTACTCCCCTAAGTGGCAATTTATGATTAATGGTAGACTAACACCTCCTTTCAGGATCACCCGGGTTACCCAACCGGGCTGCCCCCTATCTTCCTTACTTACTTTATACATCATCCCTTCACCATCTGGATGACAATGTCTGGAATCACCCTGGCATCTGGGAATGGGACTTGGGGGGAAGGCCTCACAAAATGGTGCTCTTTGCCGATGTCTTGCTATTATACCTGCAAGACCTGACACAAGGATTACAAGTGATACAAACTTATGCATCTCAGTGCGCATAACCACTATGCTATACTTCCTCCTCGGACATGTGCATATTAGAAGGCAAGTCCTTACTTGCCTCATGCAGTGCCCTAACTTCATGGGTAAACAATAAGACATGATGGGATGTGCATTAGACACTTCTAATGCACAGCCAGGGGTGTAGTGAGGCATAAGGCTAAAGGCTGCATGCCTTCAGTCACTGGCTGTGCATTAGAAGTTTCTAATGCACATCCATGGAGTGTCTTACCATGCTTATAAAATGGTGAATTGTATTTTTATAAGTGCAAAATAAACAACATTTACATGTTTAAATAATATAATAGTAAATTCTTGTATGTATTTTGCAGTAAAATAGTTTATTCGCTTGCATTAGTTTCAAGCTTTTTCCTTGTGAGGTTAGAACTTTTGTCCTTTTGTGGCCTCTGTGGCTTTAAGTGTTTTGCTTTTGTTGGTATGGCTCCTGCTTCCATCATCCCCATCTGTTCCTATTTAGATTTATTAGTAAATAGATTTTTAGATTATGTCAGTGTATATATACATATATTCATAGTTTCCAGCAGATTAGGCCTAATGGTCTATCTTGTCTGCCCAATTTAGCTCACTGGTAGCATATAGTAGCTGCTCTACTCCCCCATTCCACCCCTTTCTCCCACTTCCCCTCCTTGTAGACCTCTGTTATTAACCAAACCACCCTGTACCTTGCCCCTGTGCCTGTCCCAAACCTTCATGAAACCTCCCACAGTTACCATTTTTACCAAGTAATCCAGCAGTGCATTCCAGGGTGCCACCACCCTCTCCATGAAATAATGCCCCCTCCACCTCTCCTCTGTACCACCCCCAGCCAACTTTAGACTATGGCCTCTCGTAGTCCCCTCCTCTCTTAACTCAAACAGACCCTCCTTGTTCCCTCTGTTGAACCCTTCAGGTATTTGAAGGAATTGCTCCAAAAAAAGTGTGCACAAGGTGACTGGTGCTCAAATAGTCAAACAGATCGCAGACAAGTCCAAAAAGACTCGAGCACACACACACATTTTTCAAATACCACTAAGGCTGTCCAATAATACTAAAAATATACTTTATTACATATAAAATGATATGAATGCCTGATGCATTTTGTATTGTAAAATCCTTTTTCAAAGGTACAGTATTTGAAGGTCTCTATCATATCCCCCCATCCCTTCTGTCCTCCAGGGAGTACATGTTTAGCTCTCTAAGTCTATCCTAATATGACAAATCCCCCAGACAACTAATCATCCTAATTGCCCTTCTCTGGGCTCTCTCCAGCAGTGTGATGTCCTTGTTTAGGTGGAGGCACCAGAACTGCACACAGTACTCCAGATGTGGCCTCATCAGTGAGGTGTTCAGGAGAAGTATAACCGCCTTTCTCCTGGACGCTGTCCCCCTGGCTATACACCCAATCATTTTGTTTGCCTTAGCCACTGCTCTTCTGCAATGCTCTGAGTGGTTCCTTTTAGCATCAGTCATCAACTCCAGATCCTTCTCCATTGCCATGACAGTCAGCTGTACCCCCCAAGTGGTAGTTATACCCAGGGTTCCTAACACCAAGGTGCAGAACACTACATTTGGGTGTGTTAAACCCTAACTGGCACGCATGGACCCAATTTTCTAGCCTCCCTAGGTCATCCTGTAGTGCCCTCCTATACTCCTCACTGTCTACCACCACCCCCAATTTAGAATTATCTGTGAACAAACTCATTTTACTTCCAACCCCCTCCTTGATGTCCACAATGAATACATTAAACAGGATACTGCCAAAAACTGAACCTTGTGGAACCCCCACTGATGACAACTCTGGGTGTCGAGAATTTGCTCCTTACTACCACCTTCTGCTTTCTATTCCTAAACCAATTAGCTACCCACCCAACCAATTTATCTCCCACCTCCAGTTCACTCAATTTCCAAATTATCCCTCCATGTGGGGCTGAATCAAAAGCCTTGTTGAAGTTCAGGTACAGGACATCAACTGGCTTTCCTACATCCAGGAATCTTGTCACCCAGTCGAAAAATTTGACTAGGTTAGTTTGACATGATTTCCCCTGGACAAACCCATGTTGGTTATCATCTTAAAAACCATTTATCTCCAGAAACTCCACCAACCATTCCTTTAAGATGACCTCCAACATTTTCCTAACTATGGATGTCAAGCTGACTGGTCTGTAGTTCCTCATTTCATCCTGAGGTCCTCACTTGTGGAGGGGCATGACATGGACTGGAGTGAGGAATTGAATAGTTCCATCATTGGAGCCACCAGGACATCTACCAGTTCCTTCAGAACCCTGGGGTTGATGCCGTCTGGCCCTGGAGCTTTATCTGTTCTCAAGGACTTGCCTCCCTCACCCTCCCTACCTGGATCTCCCCATCTGTGAGACCCTCCTATGTCCCCTTTCCTGCCCGCTCCATGAGGCAATGGCCCATCCCTTCCCCTTGTGAGACCAAGCTGAAATAGACATTTAACACTTCATCCTGTTCACCCCTCTCACCACCCCTCCTTTCTCCAGCTTGCTTATCTGTCCCCACCCTCCTATATTCCATAACATATCTAAAATTCCTTCTCCCCTCCATGATACCACTTGCTAATCAAAGCTCCTTATCAGCCTTGGCTTTTCTTACCCTTCTACTAACCTCCCTGGATGTCCTATGATGCTCGTCATGGTCTGCCTCACTACGGGAGCATCTGTACCTCCTAAAGGCCAACTTCTTATTCCTCACTTCCTCCTGTACCTCCCTTGTCCAACCAGCAAGGTTTCCTAGCTCTGGCTATCTTGTTTTGTGCCCTGGTGCAGGTTTTCATGGCCTCCAATATGCCCATCTTCAGGATTTCCCACTGCCTCTCCATGTCCACTCTGGTTCTGCTTTTACTTATATGCTCTCTGAGGATATCTGCCATCTCCCCAAAGTTTGCCCTCCTGAAGTCCACAACCATGGTCTTAATTTGATTCCTTTCCTTCCCTATGTCCAAGGTAAAACACACCATGGAGTGGTCACTACCAGGCTTCCACCAACAGATCCCTGACCTGCTCCCCATCGGCTAGCATCAGGTCCACGATGCTTCCCTCTCTAGTCAGTTCTTCAACAAGCTGATTCAGATATATGTCCTGGAGTTGTGTCGTTCACTCTTTGCTCCTTTGCTGATGAGGATGCCATGGAGCTCCAGTCTGTCCCAGGCATGTTAAAGTCTCTAGTATCACATTCCCACCCCCCCTGCATTTTTTTCTCAAATTGTCGGTTAGTTCCCCATCCATGTGCTCCAATTGCATGGGTGGCCTGTAGACCACCCCCAAATTAAACCTTCAACCTTTACTGTCCTGTAACATTGCCCACACTGCCTCCATATTATCCTCCTCCACCCCCTCTTTGTTGCACACTATCCCTTCCCTAACAAATAGTGCAAACCCCCCACCCACTGTACTATCCTTTCTAAGTGTGGTGTTCCCAGGTATTTTCATATCCCAGTCTTGGTACTGGTTGACCCAAGTGTCAGTGATTGCAGCCACTTTCACACCTCTTCCAGCAATGCATGCAACTCCAGCATCCTGTTTTCCAGATTCTGTGCATTTATCAGAACAACTTTCCAGCCCCTCCCAGAATTTTACCCTATCTTACCAACCCCTTGCTCCCAGCCTCCACTTCTCTAGGTTTGGCCTTCACTTCCTGTCCTCCTCCAGACTGGGGAAAGAGCCAACACCCTCCTATTTCACTCAAGAGCCCTGTACTCTCAAGCCCCCCCCCTCATCTAGTTTAAACCCCACCACCTAGATATATAATTACCTAGCTTGTTTTTAAGAACCTCCTTCCCTCCTTTCTTAAGTGTAGTCTGTCCCTAGCAAATAGTTCTTTGTTCTCCCATGTAGTCCCCCATTTGTACTCCAACCCATGCCCCATAGCCAGACGCTACTATCTTAGCTAGTTGTTGATTTCCCTAAGCTTCTGCTTTCTTTCCAAAGCACCCTTCCATACTTGCAAGATTTCTGAAAATGTGACAGTGCAGTTCTGAGCTAGGCATAAACTTGCCAGTTCCCTATATCTGGCCTGCACTTCTTTCACACTATTCTCCACCACATCATTAGTGGCAATGTGTACCACAATGTGGCACACCCCTCCATGCTTTCTTATTAATTAGTGTACAAGGTACCCCACCCTAAACATCGTCATCCCATGCATACATTCTATCCATATAAAGCTCCTTGTCCCCCCCTTTTTCCCCATCAGATTCCTGTAATGATGGAGTCCCACAAAACCAGGACCCTTTTTTCCCCTTCCTCAGTGCCTTGCCTGCTTTTACCCACTGCCTTTTCCCTGCATGTCATCCTCATCTCTGACCCTCCAAGCACCCTTTCCTTGTTTACTCCCCCATGCTACTTACGTTACTCCCCCTCTCGGAGTATGATCTGCAACCCCAAATCTTACAAATTCCTTCCCACTGTCTACTACTTCCCCTGAATCTGTGTTCAACCCTGCTCCTAACTCTTCATTTCTCCTAATTCCAGCCCTTCCATCCTCTGCTGTTTTTTTCAGGGGCCCTGCTTACCATCTGACCTACCACTCCATCTCTCTCCTGCCCCCCCACTTGCAACATCAGCCTTCTCTGTCTCCTCATTACTTGTAATCCGAGCCTTTCCGTCTTCAGCTGTTTTTTCAGGGTCCCTATTTACCTTCTGACTTACCTCTTCATGTCTCTCTTGTCCCCGCTTGCAACATCAGTCTTCCCCATCTCCACAGGCTCCCCGTGTCACTTCTTTTTTGTAGAGGTGAATTCCTGTTTCTCATTACTACAGCCCCTGCAGCACCGCTGCCTTCTCCCCCTTGTCCTACTGAGGCTGACATTACCAGCCCCCTTTGCTCTGTTGCTCCCTCCCCACACTCTCTTCCTGACCTCTTCCGGCCAACTCTTGTATGACCCACCCCCCAAGAACCCCATGAGTAGCCAGACCCTCCCACCTCCACTTACTCCCCTCTTCTAGTTCATCCCTGTGTTATACATTGACTGGTCTGCTACCTTCCCCAATTTCCACACTATCCCTCCCCGCATCAGAGCTTACAAAATGTTCCCCTGAGCTGCCAGACCACCACTTCTTCTCTCTCTCTCTCTCTCTCTCCCTATGCCGTACTTCCAATATTAAGTGATCTACCACTATGCTCAACTCCCAAACCTCCCTTTCCAGGTAAAACAGCCTCACACATATAGGGCATGCTCCTAATCTACAGTCCCTATGCACAGCTGCTCCACATCCACTACATCTCCATTGTCCTGGATTTCCCCCTTTTCCCTTACAAAAGACAGAGACATACTAACATACTACTAACATACTAAAATGCCAGCAGAATAGGCCTAATGGTCTTTCGCGTCTGCTCGTTTGGTCAGCCCCCACCCTGAGAGCTGACCTTGCTGCCCCCCTCGCCTTCTCTGGCTTCTCCCTTCCCAGTTCTGGATATTCTCGCTGCGTTGGAGTTTGCTTCCAGAACCCTTCCCCTGTACCTGTCCCACCTCCTCTTGAACCCCTCCATGGTCTCTGCCTCCACCAGCCCCCTAGGCAGCGCATTCCATGGCTCCACCACCCTCTCAGTGAAGTAGCACCTCCTCTTTTCTCCCCTGAATCTTCCCCTTCCAGCTTACACCCATGACCTCTAGTGGTCCCCTCCTCCTTCCTTCGAAGCACCCTGACTGTTCCTCCCCTATTTACCCCCTTCATGTACCTGAAGACCTCTATCATGTCCCCCCGGTCCCTTCTCTCTTCCAATGTGTGTACATATTTAGCTCTTCGAGCCTCTCCTCATAGGTTCTGTCCCCCAAGCCCCAAATCATTTTGGTTGCCCTCCTCTGGACCCTCTCCAGGAGTTTAATGTCCCTCTTTAAGTGTGGCCTCCAAAACTGCACGCAGTACTCGAGGTGCGGCCTCACTAAGCAGTTATACAGAGGCAGTATCACTTCCCTCCTTCTGGAGTGATCCCCCTAGCGATGCATCCCACCATCCCGTTGGCCTTGGCTGCTGCCCTCCTACAAGTCTCAGAGTTGTTCATCTTGACTTCCACCACCACCCCCAGGTCCCTCTCAGCCATCGAGACTTGTAGCATTTCCTCCCAGGGTGTACACTTGGCCCAGGTTTCTGGCCCCCAGGTGCAGTACCTTGCATTTCCCTGCATTGAACCTCAGCTTCCACTTTCTAGACCATCTTTACAGAGCCTCCAGGTCCCCCTGTAGGGCCACCTCCCTCCTCCCCATCCACCACCACCCCCAGTTTTGAGTCATCCGCAATGAGACTCATCTCACTCCTGATACCTGTCCTTATGTCAGAGACGTAGGTATTGAACAGGAGGGGCCCAAGGACTGATCCTTGTGGGACCCCACTAATGACCCTCCTTGGAGATGAGACTATCCCGCCAACTACAACCCTCTGGGTCCGGTCCTGGAGCCAATTGCCTATCCATCTGATCATCTGGTTCCAGACCCCCATTTCTCCCAGCTTATCCAACAGGCTCATGTGAATGTTGTTGTGCTCAGACTGGCAATTAATTTATTATATATCATAATTCCATTTCCATCTCATCTTTTATTATTGTATGTTTCACCATATTAATTAATTGCATCCATATATTAATCTCTGATCATCCCTCTTTCTTCCTCTTGTCACTCCCCCAATTGAAAACCTGGGTGCCTTCTTCTTCTCTTTTCCTGTTAGGTAACGGTGAGAACCGACACTGCTTTTCCTTCTTCAGCTTCTTTTTCTTTTCATCCTATTCCTTTTTCTTTCCCTTCTCCTCTCCCCCCCTTTTCCTCTCATCTCTGCCACCCACCTTCGGCAGTCCATTAACTGTCCTACTGGACAATTCTGTCATCCACCTCCGACAGACCTTCTACATCCACCTTTTGCAGTACGTTAACCATCCTACCGGACAATTCTGTCATCCACTTCTGACAGACCTACCATACAGTCCCTATTGACTGTCTTCCCCCTCATGATCTATAGTTTAAGGGTGGATGGGAGGGATCAAAACTTCAGCAAAAGTGGCTGAACCACTCCTGTGCTGACCATTATGTACCTCCTTTAGCCCCTCCCCCTTCCTGTTGCCTACCTATTGTTCTGTCTCCCTGTCCTCCTTCCCTTCCCCACACCCCTCTGAGCACACCATTTTCAGGTAAAAGGAAGGGGTGCACCAGGGCAACATGGTCTGCCCCTTAAAGGGCAAACTCCATTGTCCCAGATTCCCCCCTTTTCCCTTACAAAAGACAGAGACCATTGAATGTTGTTGTGCTCAGATCGGCAATTAAGACTTCATCATAATATATCCACCCCACCCTTTGCCTTCACCCCCTTTATTATCAGGAAGTACCCGATGAGTGGAATGCCCAACTCTGGCTTCTTCTCCATTACTATCGCTGAGTATGTGGCAAAACCTACAAAGCGCCCATCCCAAAGCTTCCCTTTAGTGAATTTGTCCTCCTCTTTCTTATCCAGCAAAACTACAGCTGCTGACATTTGCTCCCTCCTATATTTTCTGTTTTGTCATTTTTTCCCGCTGCCTCTCAACTTACTAAAGCAAAAAATACCCACATACTCCCCCTTTCATATTTTCTCTTTTGTGGCCAGCAGTATGTGTTCCCCTATTCTCATTCCCGGAGTTCCTATCTCCCTTGTTCATTTTCCTACATTTCCCCCCTTCCCATCTTCCTTTATTGTCAATCTTCAGTGCTGATTCCATCTGGCTCAACCCCCCTGCCCCAAGCGCTGAAATAATTTGGCTTGTATATTCTTTGATGCTCCCTCCTACTGACCCAGGTACATTACCTGTGTCATTGCCATCTCCCTGTGGCCTGCTGCCCTCGTGATGGCCTGGTATGTTCCCCTGTGGCTGAATGGCTGGTGGCAATGGTGGCTGTGTAGAAACCATCATATTCGGGGGCTACTGTCTGGGCTCCATCAGGGTAACCCACACCTGGTCATGGGGAGATACTGACAAGACTGGGTCACAGGGCTGCGGAGGTACTGGGCTATCCAAACTGAGAGGTACCACCATGGTTGCTGCACCCTGGTAGGGCTGCGTGGCCTCTCTGCCAGCCGTTTCCCTCCGCCCCCTCTTCCTTTCGCGCTTTCCTCTTCTCCCCAGATCTCCCCGGTTCCTCTCCTTCCACCATCTGCCACATTCTGTTGGCTTTTCTGCAAGCTCCATGATGGCCATGTAGGCATCTTCTTTAGTTGGCCTGTTCTTTTTTGGTGCCATTTCACTTATTTGCCTATGAAAGCTGTGGAGACACTGACCAAACAAGAAAAGCAAACATCTTAATTAATTGTCTGTCCAGAAAACTAGGCCATGTATTGTTAGCCCCCCAGCCCCATTTTCTCTGTCTATATATTGTTTTTATTTTATTTTTTATATATATATATATATATATATATACATATTTTTTATATAGCTCTAGCCCTGTGCCTTCCATTCTTCCCATCTGTTACCTAAAGGTGCCCCCCCCAACTGGTTCACCTAGCCTGGTTTCCACCGCGTGGCTTCTCAGCCTCGCTGCATCTGTGTAGAGATCCAGTGAACGGAGGATCTCTGCCATCCTTTGCCTGACACCAACCCCTTTCCTTGCATGCCCTTTTTTAGGGCTCCATCCTCCCCATCTTCCTCAGTCCTGCGGTGTCCTGCTTCATGGCCGCTACTCCTTTGGGCCATAGTCCTTCTGCCCAGGCCTATACTCTCCCTTCCTTTTTGCCCTACTCACCCTCGGCCCCCGCCCCGTGGCTTAGCGTTCCCTCTAACGTCATTCTCAGACCCTAAATTGGAGTCCCTCAGGTCATCTGCCAAGTGATCCGGGCAAAACACTTCACCCCCATGAAAGCCAATAATTAAATATTTGTGGACAGCCAGCCGTGCATAGGCCCAAATGTATGCCCCAGGTCAGTGCGCAGTGTGTTCTACCAATGGCATGTGACGTCACGCCACATGGCCGTCTTTTTCTCGGCCTTCCCCCTTTCTCTTTGTCCCACATTCCCTGCATCTCCTCCATGCATTTGCATGGCCCAAATCATCTTCTTCCCTCACTCCCCGATTCCTTGTGCCATCGGCGTGCTAATTCTCTGGACAAAATCGGCGTGTGACGTCATGCCTTGTGACCATGCTAAATCAATGCTGGCCTTCTGACCATCCGCCTGACTCCTGTTCGCTAGGCCTGCACCAATTTCTTGTTCCCCCCAGCATAAATCCTTTCTTCCAATTTTCACTCATTGAAAAAACAGCGTGTGACGTCACTCCGCCTGGCTATCACTGTCTGTCCCCAGCACCAGTCCCTTTACAGTCCTCCTTTCCTAAAGTGCTCTGACCCCACGCTCCACATTAACCTAACTCAGCATTAGGCCCCTTCCTCTGGAGCCCTCGTCCCATCCAGATTCCTCCTACTGCCTTATGCGTTCTCCACTGTGTGCTGCAGTCTCCCCTTCCCCCATGGTCACTGGCTCTCTCACCCAACCGTGCTCTTCCCTGCCTATTCCCTAGGCCCAGCTGGCCAAGAGCCGCACATGCTGATTCTTGCCCCATTCCGCAGGTAGAAGAAAAACGTTCACAGGATCAGTTTGTGTGGGACCTGCTCCCCAATATCAATCACTGGGCTTAGAAAACAACAAAAATCTTTGCACCATAGAGCACCAAAACCATTTTCAGCTTCTTTAAATATGAAAAAGGAAACGTTTCTAAATACGCCAACAAAGCTTAACCACACAACGCTATTATTACAACTCAACCAGAGTCCCCTGTGTGTTGGCTCCCCTTATGCATATACTCTCAGCCTTTCCTCCAATGCTGGAAGATCCACATCCAGTTTAAACTCCCATGCTTATCTTTTTTTTTTTTTTTTTAAACGGACCACAAACTGAAACTTGAAACAACCAAAACAGCTACCCTTTTTTGTTTAAATGCATGTCTATGTCCTGCTTTGCTATTGATGCTAGAATTTCCTTCCACTAAGCTCTGACTACAGCAGCATTTTCTCACACACCAAACCATCCATAGTTTTTTATTAACCATGATCCCTCAAACAAAAGTCTTTTTTTTTAACATCATCTCTGGTTCAAATAGCTGCTCATATTCCTTACCTTCTCTTTCCTAGTGTACAAACCTCTGTTCCAATCAGTATGCCAATCCAAAGTACTGTAGTTTTAGTATAGATCAAAACTTCAGCAAAAGTGGCTGAACCACTCTTGTGCTGACCATTATGTACTTCCTTTAGCCCCTCCCCTTCCTGTTGCCTGCCTATTGTTCTGTTTTCCTGTCCCTCCTTCCTTCCCCCACCCCCTCTGAACATACCATCTTCAGGTAAAGGGAAGGGGTGCACCAGAACAACTTGGTCTGCCCCTTAAAGGGCAAACTCCATTATCCTGCTAGGATAGCATACTTCTTTTTAATTTTGTGGTTGAGTGACAGGGGTTTTGTAGCACTGATGTTGCCTTCTAACAGAAACAAGTTGGTGGGCAGAAGGAAAAGTGATTGTGCTGAACTGGCAAACTCTAACAGACATGCAGGAGCTGGCAAGTGCTTTTGCATGTTTTAAAAATAAAATTATATTGGCTGTACTTGGAGCAACTTTGGTCCTCCAGAAAAACTTTCAGGAGTCAGTATGTTAAGAGAAATGGGAATGTAACTAGCATGATCAGAAGTCTGACAAGAGCTGATAAATGAGAGACTGCTAACAAATGCTTATCTCTATTTACAAAAATTAAGTTAAATTAAATGAGCAGCTCACAGTTTGTACACATCTGTTTTACGTTGGCTCAAAAAAGACAGCACTTGTACAGTGGTGGGCATACGGAATGAGGAGTGCAAGTGGGTGTAAGCGAGTGAGCAGTCTGTGACAGCTGCCAAAATGTGTGAAAATGGCAGATTGTTACAAACAGCAAAGGTAAAGAGCCAGATTTTCAGAGCCCATGGAAATCCCACAGCTGTGGAAAAAAACTGCCACAAATGGGTTGCAGAGCTACATTTTTTGCTGTAGCTGTAGTATTCTCAAAAGTGGAGCCAGTTTACAACCAGCTCCATGATTCACTGCCACTTGTGGATGACTATTTTGCACAGCTATGGGTAAAAGCTATGCCTGGTAGAACCAGGCATAACATCTCCAACAGCTGCACCCGCTGAAAATAAGAAACTTCACAGGTGCGGAGGTTTAGTCATGTGGCTGGGATTGTGGGTCAAGACTTAGTCCCCGACCTGTTTCTAATCCAGTTGAGTCTTTGCAAGTTTAAAAACTTATTTGATGGATAAACTGATGAACAATGTGACAAGCACATTATCTTTAGTGAGTTCAGCAGTTAGAGATCCATTATAAATTAGAAATTATCAAGGTAAAAAAAAATGGAGGTCATTGACATTCAATATTTTGTTTAAATTCCAGAAGTGCACATTGATTTCTTTTGAGAGCTGCACCCAGCTTGGCAACACTTGTTGTTAGCCATGCATTAGTCACTCCTAATGCACAGCTAAAAACCAATCAGGTGCTGGATTTCCCTTACCCATTTTAACATTTTGACAGATTTTGACCCTCAGTTTTCAACATGGTGCTTCTTTCTCCCACCTCATGAAAGTGAAAGCTGTCATTAATCACATCTAACCCAAAATGTAAATTCACAGAATGACCACAAAATGACATTTCTGGTAGGACTGAAAAGTAAAAGACCAGGTTGAACATTTGAGAACAAAATCTAAAAAAAACAAATAAATAAAAAATGTGTAAAATTAAAAAAATGAATAAAAGCTGAAAGGCATTTCATTGATGGCACAAGCCAGCTATCGTTTTTGGGCAGTCTTAGTTTCATTTTTAAGTTTTCTTAGTTTTTGTTCGTAACTTCATAGTTTTTTATTTTATTTTAACCTCAAGTTTTTAGCATGCCATTTTTTTCACCCCACCTGATGAACCTGACAGGTGTAATGTTTCAAACCACTGGTTGGGCCCCCACTCCACTCCCCCCCCCATTCTCCAACTTTCTATGCTGGAACAGACAAAGTCAACTTGCTGACTGCTGTAATGTTGCTCCCTACAATGTATCCGGTAATGATAGTGACTGAAAATGAGCGACTGCTAAAACAGTGACTCATTTCAGCGGTATCATCAAGGGCTACCCTGCAAGGTTAGTAACCCTATAGTGAAAACAACTGTAGGAAGAGTGACTAGAATGGGGGATAGCGAAGGGGAGGAGAGGGATAGGAGAAGGGTCTGTTGGGGACTACTGTGCCAGCTCCAGCTGATCTAGCCCTGTGGCATGGTGGTAAGGGTGTCTGGCTCTGGCTGAGGAAATATGGGGTTTGGGGCTGGGACTGGGAGGGTTACAATTTTGCCACTTCCTGTGGGTACGGCACTTAATTTTTCCCGCTAATGTGAGCTGTTCCCCTTCCCTGACATGCGACCCCCCCCCCGGAGTTAGTAATCTTTATTCAGAGGGTGTGGGGGCATGAGGGTGCAGCCCCACAAAATCACTTTTTCTTTTACTGGATGTCAGATCGCCGGCAAGTGTATATCGCCGATTTGCTTTTCGTCGATATACACTCAACATAATAGCAATCTTTATTTTGACATGGAACCTTGCTACAATATAAATTTGTTGTACCTACCTGTAACCATATATATATTTTTTCTTTTTTTAACATCAATTGTTGTTATGAATTCATCAGTTGATATTGCCATCTACTACTCTGTTACATACAAAGTCATCTTACTGATGGCACTAATGCTTCTACAATATTCATTCTTTTTGCCAACTTGAACAATATTTTATATTGTTAACGCTGCTGTGTGTAATGTTTGTCATCAACTTGTCTCTGTGTTAATCAATTGTCCTTTTGTTGTTAACTGCTGTCCCACTTGACATGGAACCTTTGTAAAAGAGTCTCTGGCTCAAAGATACTTGTAATCCGAGAATTAAATTAATAAAAATAAATAAATAAAATCATTGTTTCACAGTATAAATGCATAATAATTTATTTATTTATTTATTAGAGTATCGGTTTTACAGACCTTTGAGTCAATGACTCATTTACAAAGGCACCTCGTTATGAGAAACAAATACAAAAAAACAATACGGTGGTACAGTCCATACAGAAACTGACTTAAAGAGCAATCGGTGTTACAGACATTCACTGATGGCACAAAGGTAGCAAAAGTTAGGACACAGTACACATATTGTAGGAACACAAGTACTGCGTCAAGTGAAACAGCAAAAGGTCAGTTTTATAACAATTGTCAGTTAATATGGCAATGGACAGCAGACCTCTCAACGAGTCCTAATATATTGTTCTCAAGAAGACTATAGTCAGGGTGACCATGGCCTGTCTATATTGGCCGGGGGGGCATTATTTGCCGCTGCAGCAGCAAGTGCTAGCCTGGTGGCTTCTGAGTGCAGCCTTGAAAGGACCTAGCTTGGTAGAATCAGCTATGTTGGCTGGGAGGGAGTTGAACCAAGTGGGAGCTCTATAGCTGAAGAACCTATGGGCCATCGATGTCCTAACCCTCGGGATAACAAGAGAAGTCTTGACAGTACTGCAGGTGGGTACTGAGGGTGAGACCCATTGGAGGGAAGTGGAGACCCCGGGGGGGAGAGCCCTAGTAGGGTCTTTTTTACAAGAAGGCAGGTTTGGAAGTGGAGCCTTTCTTCTAAATTGAGCAAGTTGGTGAAGGAGTACAGCAGACATGTGTAGGTGCACCTTGGGGCTCCCGTCAGAAGCCTGCAGGTCTGATTTATGGAAAGCTGGATTTTAGCAAGGGCAGTATTGTTGGTGGCAGCATAGATGGGCAGCCCATAGTCTACTAGCGACAGGACAGAGGAGGTGATAGCTAATTGGAGAGCTTCTTGTGGGAGGCAGTCCCTATGGTGGTATAATAGTCCAATCCTGACATTGGTGGCAGCAGAAAGGGCACTGATGTGGGAATGGAAGGAGAGGGCCGAGGCAAAGGTGATACCCAGGTATATGTAGAAGGAAACCTGCTCAATGGGGTGTAGTGTGTTAGGTAGTATCATAAGTGGGCACCACTGGCTTTGTTTTGGTGATGTGCGAACAGCATTGCCTTGGTCTTTTTTAGGATTAGGACCAATCTTTTGTGCCTCTAACCACTGCTCAGCTCTGAAATTCATGTTGGAAGGTGGTCTGGAGTGTAGTGGGAATGGGATCCAAGGCAAAGAGCACTGTGTCATCTGCATAGAGGAGGATCTTACTAGAGCAGGCAGAAGGGAGTGAGTTAAGATAAAGGCTGAAAAGGAGAGGACCTAAAATAGAGCCCTGGGGAACACCTGAGTGGACTGGTCATGTGTCAGATAAGGTGCTGTTGATTTTTACGCATTGTGCTCTGTCAGAGAGGTAGCTGGTGAACCATACAGGGGACCAGGGGAGAAACCAAGGGTTCTGTGGGAGTCAAGTAGGAGGGGATGGCAAACCATGTCAAAGGCCTTGGAGAGGTCAATGAACACAGCCCCGGTGGGATTTTGGGCAGCAAGGGCAGAGTGCAGGAAGTTAGAGAATTCAAGTACAGCGGTTCTGGTGCTGTGACCTGCATGGAAGCCATTCTGCTCAGGGCATAGGATATTATGCTTGGCCAGATATTCAGTGAGTTGGTTGGCTACAATTCTTTCTAGGGCCTTAGAGAGTAGAGGGAGGATGGAAATAGGTCAGTAGTTACCAGAGGTGGACTGATCACCGCTCTTTAGGATGGGAGTGATGATGGCGGTTTTCCAGGCACTGGGGAACTGCCCCAGGCACAGGGAGCAGTTAAGCCGTTCAGTAATGGGGACCAGAATAACATCCATAGCCTGCTGAAGAAGCCTAGTGTCCATGGGGTCGGTGCCAGGGATATTACTGTTGATGACTTTTTGGATAAAGGGTCTGGCCTCCAGCAGAGAGATGGTACATAGATAGAATGGTGGGAGATGGAGTGTGGGCAGTGGTGACACTGTGACAAGATGAAAGAAATTACTGGGTAGGACAGAACTTAGATCTGAGAAGGTATGGTTTAGGCAATCCACAATGCCATGGGGGTCAGAGCAGACAGTGCCATTAATGGAGAGTTGGGAGGGGGGGCAGGATTTCCCATTCAGCTCTTTTACATTATTCCAAAAATTCCTAGCTGATTCCCAGGATGAGGCAAGCGTGGATCGGTAGTACTGGACTTTGGCCTGCTGAATGGCCCAGGTGCACTTGTTTCACTCTGCATTATATGCCTGCCTGTCTGCTGGCTTGCCAGATTCCACGGCAATGTGCCAAAGGTTGTCTCTAGTTTGAAGTCTGTGGAGAAGGAAGGGGGTGACCCAAGTTGTGTTTGTTTTTTTGGTTCGTGTTCTAGAGTAGGGGCCAAAAAGGTCACAGGCTATGTTAAATGCCTGCGTGAAGAAGTCCAGGGCTTCATCTATGGTCAGTACAAGTCTGATGGGTTACTGCACTGCCAGGATCCTTGTCAGGGCAACACTGCTTGACATAGCATTGAACAACAAAGTTATGACAACAAGTTGAAAAAAACATGAAAGAGTATATTCAGTTCAGTCAGGTCTTAAAGGGAAGCAGCCAGTACAATGGGCCCCACACTCAAGAGTGGATCTGGTCTCAATGTGCATTTTGTGTTCAAAAACATTTTGATTTATTTACAGTTTAATGTAGTATAGTAGATTCTATCAGACTGATTTAGTTTGCTTATAGGCAGACATCTTCTGTTACTACAAATGCCAGATCCCCTAAGCTGACACCAGAGTAGTAGGTAGCAGAGGGATATTCAGTAGCCTGCAGTACATATCATAGTTTACATAAGCACTGGGACCAGATATTGAATACTTGGTAACGTGGAGCTCAAAGATTGCACTGTATTTACCATTGTCCATGACCCCATGGATGCTATATTCAGCCAGATAATGTCCAAGTGCTATCTGACTGAATATAGGGGCATGTCAGTTCAACTCTAAGTCAAGTAGTTTTGCCCTGACATGGATCCTGACAGTGCAGTGATGTTCAGATGGCATCATGCAAATGATCCCATTTGGCATGCAAGGTACTAAGGGGCCATTTGCATGACCATTATTGCCACATTTGCATGGGAAGTAGTGGCAGGTTTGTGCCCCTGTATCCAGCCCCGCCTCCACCCAGATACCTGGTCCTGTAAATTTTGACATATTCCCTGGTGTCTAGTGGCACCCCCAACTCTCCAGTAAAGGTCAAGTATTCCCTAATATCAAGTGGTCCCCCCTCCAATCACCCATACCTATTCAACTAAAAGTTTCCCTGATGTTTAATGGATTCCTGCACCTGCAATCACCATCCCCTTCAATAAAAAAAAATCACTTTTGTCCAGTGTCCCCCAACCTTTTGATCACCATTCTGTTAAATTACACAAATTTCCCTGGTGTCCAGTGGAACACCTACTCTCCAATCACCATCCCATGTAATGAAAACAATTTCTCTGGTGTCCAGTAGTGACCCCACCCTCTGAGCACTGGCCTCATATTATTACACTTATTTTCCAGCATCTAGTGGCACCCTTCACCCACTGATCCCTGTCCCTTTACCAGCAGAAGTTTTCCCTCATGACTAGTGGTCTCCCACACTGCAGACAATCACCAACCCACCCTGTAATCCCCCCTTACCTTAATCGCCAGTGCCATGGGATCCCATAAGGTGACAGGCGCAGCCCTTCTGTCACCACCTTGGCAGGCCACCATATGCAATGACAGGGAGCGCGCATCCCATATACTGCAAAGGGAGCATGAATATTGTCTACTATAGACAGGCATATGACAGCTGACTGGGGTGGTGAGAGGGTGACTGTGCCATTGGTTGCTGTCTGGGCTCCCATGGCTCTAATGATTAAGGTAAGTGAGGTTGTGGGGTGGGTTGGTCAGTGCACACGGTGTGGGGGGGGCAACAGGGACCAGGGAAAACTTCCATTGTGACAGGGATGGATGGTTGTGGGTGACACTAGATGCCAAGGAATAAGCGTTATAATATGACGCCTGTGATCAGAGGGCTGGGAGTATCAACTGGACACCAAAGAAATTGTTTTCATTGCATGGGATGGCGATTGGAGGGTGAGGAACCACTGGACACCAGGGAAATTTGTGCCATTAAATGAAATACTGATCGGCGGGTGGAGGGACCACTGGAAACCAAGGAGGTTGTTGTTTTCATTATAAGGGATGGTGATCAGAGGGTAAGGGGAACACTAAGCACCAGGGACATTTTTAGTTTCAGCTGGGAAAGGGATCAGAGGGTGGGGGGTGCCACTAGCCAACAGGGAACAAGTGCGCTCCCGGAACTGTCAATATGGTTGTTGGCTGTAGTGACTCCGCTGGCTGCTAGGGTTGCCCAGAATAATTTAGGCTTTTATCAGTGGTAACTGTGCAGCACAAGGTGGCCTGTGTTATTCCATTCATGCAGCGCTACTACGCTGAATATTGTGCTGCACCATGATTCATGTCCCCACCCTTCCCATTTTCCACCTCATACATTATTTGTTTGCCCGCGTACCAATCCTTTCAGAGTGTGCCACAACCCCCTTTGAATACTGCACTCGGTTATAAATCCAAGGAAAACAGGACAGAATCACTTTGCCCACTGGGCAATGTTTTGATTATGTGGCCCCTGCCCTTTTGTTTGGTGATTGCGCTGTCCTCTCTGGGCAAAGTACAGTCGCAGAAGACAATAATTAGCCACTGGAGAAAAGCAGCACAGGAAACCATCTGATTGGAGATTATAAAAGCTCTAACATGCACTGCAGGTTATTGAATCTTTCACTGCTGCCTACAGCTCTGATGTCAGCTACAGGGGATTCTGGGATTTGTAGGAATAGGAGATGTGAGCATAGAAATAGCAAAATTAGTCTGATAAAATCTACTATACTACCGTAAATAGCAAGTAAACCAAAATGTTTTTGCCCACACAGTGAACATTGGGACCAGCTTTACATCTGAGTGGGAGGCCCTTTGTGATGACTGTTCCTATTTAGATGATGTACTGTTAGCACCATTGCTCAAAGGATTGCATTTGTTTCCATAGTGGTTTTTCATCAGTGGATATCTTTCAGGGCGTTTATCAGCAGCACCAGCAGTTGCAGTAGTAGTTCTCTGTTGATTTGGGGTCAAGAGTAAGTGACACCCTTGACATTCATCAGTAGCAGCAACAACACCTTGGGATACATGGACTACCTCATTCCAGTCCTCTGCCTAGCCTGTCATTGGGCATGCAAGGATAATGACTGTTCCTCATGTGCTGTAGATGTGCTAACATTTTTTGCACCATACTGTACCCACAGAGACCAAATAATAAGACAGTTTTAATAGGACTGCTGCTTCGTACCCCATTTTTCTGAATCAAAGAATGTCTCAGATATGCCCTTGAAGTAAGGATTCATGATAGTGGCCAGGATGATTTGGGAAATGTGTTTTTCATTCCAGAAATGTGCTCTTCTTTCTTCCAAATTCACAGAAGTGGTATCTTCCTGCTCCTTAAATCACAACTTCATGTGAACAAGTTGCAGGTTAATCAGGCCAGTGTCAGAGAGTATGTGGCTTAGTCAGCTGCATCAGTGCTTATACCACCATGGCCTCCTCAAAGGGCTTCAGCACATTGCAGAGGGTCTCCATCAATCACCAGTGATATTTACCTCTGATATTTAACTCTCCCTTGCCGTTACCATGTTCAGCTGCATACTAGTGGATGGCCTTCTGTTGTTCTGACAGTCAGTGCATCACGAATAGATGCAGTTCCACATTATTGCCAAATTTGTTTTCAGGTCGTGGAGCCAGAGGAGGTTCTGCTGACTTCTCCAGATGATGGCATCTCTGGGCCTGTCACAGGAGGTTTCAACCGTGACTCACCAGGGTGGATATATGTTGGACTTGGTCTTCTTGCTGGGGCATGAGATTGACAATCTCAAGACTGACTGGGTCAGTTGGTCCGATCATTGCATGGTCAAGTTCCTACTCATGGCCCCCCCATGAGCTCTCCCCCTGCAGAGATGGTTAGTTAGTGCCCTTTGAGGGGTTTGACCCCAGAGGATTTTTTTGGTGGTAGCTGATCTATCTAGTGTGGGCAGTGCATACATGGGGAGTGTGGGTGAAACAGTCACCGCCTACAATGGGACAATGTCTGGGACACTCAACTCCCTTGCACCAGTCCATGTACAACCCAGATCCTCTCACTTAAGGTCCCCTTGGCTTGACGGGGAGTTCAAGGTGATGAAGATCAAGGGTCAGAGGCTGAAGTGATGCTGGCGGAAGACTGGTCTGGAGGCAAACAGGTTGGCTCCTGCGTGACACTATTCAGTGTGCAGGGGCAATCAATGGTAAGAATGCAGTGTTCCTGTCCAGGAGATTACTACTAGGAGGAACCGACCAGCTATATTTTTGGGCTGTGGACAGGCTATTTCATTCAGCCAGTTTACAGCCAAAGAAAGTGTTTTCTGATGCATTATGCAATGAGTTTGCTCAGTTCTTCTCAGACAGAGTGTCCACCATCAGGCAGAGGATCCTGCCATTGAGTCACATTTGGCTGACATTGGTTACCTGGATTGTCTGAGCTGCACCGCCTGGTTGGGGAGTTTAAGCAGTGGAGATGGTCAAGTCGTTGAGGTTGTCTCGAGGCTGAAGCACCATATTGTGAACTGGACCCAGTGCCAATGTGTTTCTTAATGGGATGCATTGACACTGTTGGCCCGTTGTTCGCCTTGATTGTCCAGTGCTCTTTGTTGGAGGGGGTCTTCCAAGATGCCTTAAAGGAGGCACTGGTGAGACCCATTCTGAGGAAGCCATCTTTAGACCCTGACATCATGGCAAATTACTGTCCTGTTTCCAACCTTCCATTTTTAGGTAAGGTTGTTGAGAAGATTGTGGTGCAGCAGCTTGGAGAACACCTCGAGGCCTTTGACATCTACAAGCTGCTCCAGTCTGGGTTTCATGCTGGGCATTGTACAGTAACCACATTAGTTCAGGTGCATAATGATTTCCTCAGGTTGAGTGATTGAGGTGAGGGGACAGTTCTCTTTCTCCTTGATCTCTCCTCAGCTTTTGACATGGTAGACCATTTTGTGTTACTCAACCACCTGAGGGAATTTTGTGGACTCACCGGCATGGTCATCTGCTGGTGTGAGTCCTATCTGACAAGTAGGAAGCAAAGGGTGGTGATGGGAAATTTCTCCTCCTCCCCAAGCCTTCTATCTTGTAGAGTACCTCAGGGTTCAGACTTGTCACCGATGTTGTTTGCCTTGTATATGCTGCCCCTGGGCGGTATCATTAGGAATACAGTTTGAAGTTTCATTGTTATGCCGATGATACCCAGCTGTATCTATCCTTTACCCAGGGACATCCAATGCGGTGGATGTACTTAACAACTGCCTAGCCAAGATTAATGACTGGATGGACTCCAGTTTGTTGCGACTGAACCCCGACAAGATGGAGATACTGGTGGTAGAATCGAACAGGAGGTGTGATAGGTTTGCCTCTGACACAGAAACTGGATTGTTTCTGGGATCTGTGCCATTAAAGGCCTCCTCTGGGGAGGTGTGACATCGGTGTTATTCTTGACAGCGGACTGACATTTGTATCTCAGGTATCATCCATTGTGTGGTCCAGTTTTTTCCATCTGAGGACTATCGCGAGGATCAAGCACCTGGTTCCGTCCTGGACCTCCCCACTTTAGTACATGCATTCGTGACATCTAGGCTTGACTACTGCAATGCACTCTACCTCAGGGTCTCTGGAGATGCCCTCCATCAACTGCAGCTGGTGCAGTACGCAGCTCCTAGGTTGTTGTCTGGACAGTCTAGATACTGCCACGTCACCCCAGTGCTGCATGATCTGCACTGGCTGCCAGTCTGATGGAGGATTCTCTTTAAGGTGGGCTTGTTCACCTTTAAGGCCCTACATTGACTGGGCCCTGGCTACCTGTGGGACCTTCTTACACCCACTGCCCCAGTCAACTCCCTCCAGTCCTCCTCTAGGGGCCTTCTGGTGATTCCCAGGATGAGGTTAAGATCTGCTGGTGGCAGAGTCTTTAGTATCGCTGGCCCTGTCCTGTGGAATTTGCTTCCTCCATCAGTAAGGGGGCCCTTCAGTGGAGTGTTTAAGAGCCTGCCTCAAGTCTTCCTTGTTTAGCCAGGCATTCCAGACACTATTCTATAGCTATTGTATGGGTTATTTATTTATTAATATTGAATCTATTGACAATTTAGACCATTTGAATGATATTTTATGTTGTTTAATTGAGTGTTATTTATAATGTTTTAATTCTGCTGTTTTTCATGTACTGTGCCCAGAGCCTCTGGGATTAGGCACCTGAAAAATAAAAGTCACCTAGCTTTGCCTTGCTGTAGAATGTTGCATATCAGCCTCCACACCATAACAGAATGGCTAAAATGAACACAAACCTTTTTGCCCAAACCTACACAAGTCTGTAAAGTGTTGTCTTCCTAATGTAAGAATCCCTGAACTGCCAGATTTATGCAATAAGCAAAGCATGGAACGTGGTTATAGTGACCATATACAACTCCCATGTTCTTTACCTTAAGATTGGATTAACTAGTGTGGTGTCAGCTACTCATAAAACATCTGCTGAAGGCAGTCAATCATGTTTCCTGCACAATGTTCACTATCAAAGCCACTTAAACATAAAGTTGTCTACCTGCAGAGGTTCGAGGGTCCCAGTGACTTGTAGCTACTGCTACTGCTACTGCCACTGAACCTAGGAGAAGAGAAAGACAAAGAAGAGGGAACATTGACAGAATGGACAGTCACTTCTATGTAATCAATCATCTGACTACTCATTCACATGTCAGTAGTGATGTGAACAGAAGGAACAACCAATGCATTCAGGGCATTTGACAGAGTCTTGTACACACTATGGCACAAATCAAGATGTGTCATTATGGAGGAGTATGTATTACTGGATAATTCATATCTTGGCAATGTAACTTGCATTGGAGATAAAATGCCTGCATTGCTCACAAAGCAGAATGGCAACAATTCACTCTCTAGCATTTCCACAATTAATTTAGAGGTCTGTGTATCTGTTCCCAGGATCCCCCAGATTCCTCCCCCAAATCACTTTGCTCTTGCTCCACTGCTTGTGCTGGTGACTGCTGCTAATTTTTTTGGGGTTTTGCTTTTTCTACTATTAGTGCTCAAGTCACAACCTTTGCAGTACCACTGTGAGTGGTTCCTGTAATGTGTACTGCTTTTTGAAGCAGTTTTCACACTTCCACTTTTCATTGAGGCTCAGGGGCTCTGGCTAACCACTATCGGCTTTATTTTTTTCTTTGCTGCTTCTGGATGACCCACTGTGCCCCATCTCTTTGCCCTCTCTGCCATCCCATTGCTGAAAGCAGGTACACACAAAAATACTTGATTCTGTCTATATTGTTTCTGTATTTGTCTTAAAGTTTTTGGGGTTGATGACACACAAGTGCCAACTAGCAGTCAGGCATAGGCCGGAATCAACTGACATCCTGTTGCTGCCCACTGCCCAGTTCATCCTATCCTATAACAGCTTAGACTCAGAAAGCTGAAAAAGTGAAAATGTAGACTGGAAACAAAATAATAATTTATACGTATATATGTGTATGTGTGTGTGTGTGTATATATATATATATATATATATATATATATATATATATATATATATATATATATATATATATATATATATACTGTATATATATATATATATATATATATATATATATATATATATATGATCAAAATCATGCAGTGAAAATGTCACGGTCAAAAAAGCGGGCTGGCATTTTAGGTTGCAGTAACAAAAGTGCCTGCTAGCAGCAGTTGGACACCATCTGGCTGCCATCACACACCTGCCTACTGAACACTTTTCAGTCCCTCCCTACTGTAACCACAGGCTTCAGGGTCTCAGTCTAATCTGCCAAAATGCACTCACTTAATCAGCCCAAAAACACTCCATTCCAGTATTCATTATTCTACTAAACAAGAAGAAAAAAACAATGGCTTTGTTCTGCATTTGGGCACTACCAGGCTGCCAGCTGACACCTACTTGCCACCACTGCCCTGTCCCTCCAAAATCTATTCCAGGCCTCAGAAGTCTCCACTTTATCTGCAAAATGTAATCACAGAATCAGCAAAAATACTCCAGTTCAACACCTATTCTTCAGATAAACAAAATGGCTTTTCTGTTGCCATTGCAGGTATGCCACCCTCGGCAACACCAATACAGCAAAATACACACCTGTCAGAAAAATCAACACTTTGCCGACAGGTCGCTGTGTTGGTGTGCCCAAGACAGTAGCATGCTGTCTTCCTGTCCTGCACCCTGCTCCCAAATCAACTCCGACTGGAGTTGAGAATCCAAAAGATGGGGGGTGGGGCTAGGGGCAGAGCCACCTGCATGGGGGTTCAGGGTGGAAACCCCCATAAAAAAAACAGGACCGGAGACACACAGGAATCATGTCGACCACTTGTGTCGCCAATGGTCTCCTGTCAGCGGAATCTTGTCTACACAAAGTCACAACCAGCATGGTAGAGCCGCTGTTCCAAAACAGTTAGGCACTGGCAGGCATTTACCCCTACTGCCCACTGCCCAAGCAGAAGCACATTTTCTCATCTCCCAGGCTAAATATTGACCCAAACCTCACAGACTTTCTGCAGTAGTGGACAGTGCACAGACAAGACTGACAGTCACAAACAGAACTTTCTTCCTCCTTCAATTCCCTGTTCTGTTCCACCATCTCTACTGCCTTTCAGTTTATATTTATCTGCTGTCTTTAAATTTGCTGCAGGCACTTTCATAGGTTTTTGGTAAAAGAAGATTTTTCATACTTCAGCTAGCTAAAATCATGAGTACTTTAGCTAAGTTACTGCTTTGCCCAATGCCGAAGGCATGAGTGAGCAGTTTCTCCACACTCCTCCAAACAGCTGACACCAAAAGGAAGCTTGTACCATGAGACTGATTCTCTGGCAAGTTTTTGTTAACTGTTTTATTTATTTATTGAGAACTAGGATTACAATACCTTTGAACCAGAGGTTCTTTTACAAAGGTTCCACATTAACAAGGAGGGGTACAACATGTAAGGGTACAAGCTTGATGGTTCAGTTACAAAATCACAAAGTTACAAAAGACGAGCCAAAATTGCATGTACATTAATCAGTCAGAAGAAGATCTTGGCAGAAGATAAGTGCAAGGGGGTGGGATGTAAGTGCAAGGCAAAGAGCGGAAAAGAAGTGAAGGAAGGGAGGGGAGGGCAGAGGAGAGGAAGGAGGGAATCCTCGGGTGGGGGCACTGTTTAGTGTGTGTGTACTGTGGTTCCCCATTAGAGCAGTCCACAGCAGCAGATCAACACAAACCAGGCTAAATTAAAGGTATGTTGTTTTCAGAAAATGTTCATTAGAGTCTGCAAGAAATGAACACCTGAGGTTAGAGGTAATCAGTTGTTGCATAACTGAATTTACAGATTTGTGTTAAGTTGATTTGTGTTTTCAAGTTTTAGCATTTTATTTTAATTTTATATGGAATTTATTGGGAGTTTAGAGATTATTGTTACTGGCCAGATGTCTGTGGATGACGTTAGATATTGTTATTCCACCCCCCCCCGTCATGCACTATTCATCCGCCGCTCTTCATTCCCTCCGCCCTTTCTTTGCCCTCCCTTTGCTTTTCCCCGTTTACCAATGCTGTAGGGCTTTGGGAATTGTGCGTGTGGGGTTCCAGAGAGGCGGGGGGTGTGAACAGTGGGGGATGGATGAGGGGGGGAGCTGCTCACGTTCAAGTGGTTAAGTCCAGAAGATGCCCTGGGGAGAAATGGAGTGCTGAACGTGGACCTTCCTGTTTGGTCCCCATACCCAAGGGCACCACTCTTGTAAATGGTGGGCAGGTGGTCGGGGCTTCCCAGGAGTCCTATCCAACTCGGGCGGTGTTGTGCAATGTCAGGTCCGTTGTGAACAAGACTGCCATTGTAGTGGACTTGGTAGGCACGGCAGACCTGACTTGCATCACTGAAACTTGGCTGGATAGTAATGCTGCCCCAGTACTTGAGGCAGCAGTTCCGGCTGGGTATTCGGTGATACACCGCCCGAGATTGGATCGCAGAGGTGGGGGGGTTGCGGTCTGTTTCAAGACCGAATTAGACCTCGCTAGTGTTCCAGTGGAGGAGACCAGATCCTTTGAATGTGTCGTAGTGGCAGGTGGGGGCTATAGAATAGCGCTCGTCTATCGTCCACCCGGTGACGAGAAACTATTTCTAAAGGAAGTGGCGGACTTCGTCATCGACCTGGTATTTGAATCGCCCAGGTTGATGGTGCTGGGTGATTTTAATGCCTGGATCGACGACAAACTCTCGCAATTTGGTCAGCACTTCCTCCAATTGATGTGTTCATTGGGCCTCTCACAGGTGGTTACCTCTGCCACTCATAAACATGGCCATTCACTGGATCTGGTCTTCCTGCTGGGGTTGGAGGCCTCCGATGTGGGGGTGGAACCAGTCAGATGGTCTGACCACCACACTGTGAGGTTCAATTTTTGCACCCCCCTGTGTAGACCTACCCCAGTGGAGATGGTCAAGTACCGCCCTTTACAGGATGTTACTCCCGATGGTCTAACTGCGGTTCTTGACCTATCAGAATTTCCTGGGTTGATCTTAAATCCCGAAGTGATGGTGCAAGCCTATAATAAGGCTGTCACCTCTGCTTTGGATTTAATTGCTCTCACCCGTGTGTGGCCTCTCTCCCTTCGCCCTTGATCCCCTGGTTTGATCGGGATCTGAGGAAGTTGCGTGATTAGGGTCGCAGGTTGGAGAGATGCTGGTGGAACCGCTTAGATGCAGACCATCTTAGACTCCTAGAGCATTATAAACTCTATCAGTCAGCAGTCACTCATAAGAAGGCAGTGTTCCTGTCCAGAGAAATTGCTGCTGCTCAGAATCGACCAGCCCAGCTCTTTCGAACCGTAGACAGACTGTGCAACCCAGCCTGTCTGCAGGTTCGTCAAGCCTTTTCACAGATGCAGTGTGCAGAGCTTGCTCGATTCTTTGCAGATAATGTGGCCGACATCAGGGCTGAGATTTGCACCGCTCCCTCCATGGGAGTTGTGGCGGTCCAGCCCACGGTCACAAGCACACCGTTCACCTGGAGTTCCTTCAAAAGGTCGGAAATCGAGGATGTTATGAGGATTGTCCAGGGTACACGTACCACAATCTATAGTTTAGACCTGGGTCCCACTGGCCTGATCATGGGCTGTGGGGAGGTTATCTTCCTGGTTCTAGCTAGGATAGTCTGGTGCTCTCTAGACTCTGGTGAATATCCCCGCTCCCTGAAGGAAGTGGTGGTGACACCAGTGTTGAAAAAGGCATCCTTGGACCCCGACTCCCTAGCAAACTACAGACCCATCTCGAACCTCCCCTTTGTTGGGAAGGTAATCGAGAAAGTGGTGGCAGCCCAGTTGGACAACCATTTAGCCATCCATAACATCTACAATCCTTCAATCAGGTTTTCAAAGAGGCACAGCACTGAGACTGCACTGGTTCAGGTCCTCAATGATCTCCTGATGAGAGAGACCAGAAAAATGGTCCATTTTGGTTCTTCTGTATTTGTCAGCAGTATTTGACACCGTAGACCACAGGGTGTTGCTTGAGTGCCTGAGATGCATCTGTGGGTTGTCGGGTTTGGTGCACAGATGGTTTACCTACTTCCTCAAAGGTAGAACTCAGAGGGTGGTATGGGGATATTTTCCTCCAATCCTACCGCTCTGACCTGTGGGGTGCTTCAGGCTCTGTGCTGTCCCCATGTTGTTTGTGGTGACATGCTTCCCTCGGAGACATTGTAAGATGATATGGCTGGAGTTTCATTGTTATGCCAATGATACCCAGCTCTATCTGTCTTTGTACCTGACCAGAATAGAGCACTCTCAGTGTTTAACAACTGTCTCAGTGAGATCCAGGATTGGATGAGTCCAGCTGGTTAAAGTTGAATTCTGGGAAGGCGGAGGTGATGGTTGTGGATCCGGGCGCGGATTGAGGGGTTAGGGCACTTCAAACCTCTGGTTTATTCCTGTGGGATGTGGAGCTCCCGATCTCTGAATGGGTGCGAGACCTGGGGGTGATCCTTGACGATCAGCTGACATTGCGTGCGCAAGTGTCGGCGGTTGTTAAGGTATCCTTTTACCATCTTAGGAACATCGCCAGGATCAAGCACCTTGTTCCATCTGGTGACCTACCCACGTTGATCCACGCCTTTGTGACCTCGCATCTGGACTACTGCAACTCCCTTTACTTTGGACTTCCAGGGGTTGATATCCACTGCTTGTAGCTTGTGCAGAACTCAGCAGCCCGGTTGTTAATGGGGACTTCACGTTCCTCTCATATTACACCGGTGCTCCGAGATCTGCACTGGCTGCCGGTCCAGTGGCAGATCACCTTTAAAGTCAGATTACTGACATATAAAGCCCTACACGGGTTGGGCCCTGATTACCTGAAAGATCTTCTGGTGCCTTACCTACTGACGCAACCACTCCGCTCAGCCAATGAGGGGTTGCTAGAGATCCCGAGGGTAGCTTTAAAATCTTCCGGGGCCCGAGCGTTTATGTTCATGGCGCCGACCCTCTGGAATTCTCTACCACATTGGATTAGAGTGCATGAGCGGTGGAGGGTTTTAAAAGGGCCTAAAATCTTTTTTATGGAGTAAGGCATTTGGAGATAATTTGGATGCCAATTAATGCTCTGTATTTAACTTAGTTTTTAATATGTTTTATTATGTTTTTATCTTGTATTTTATTGTAATGCGCCTTGATTCTAAGAAAGGCGCAGAGAAATAAAGCTTATTATTATTATTATTATTATTATTATTATTATTATTATTACATGTGTAGTTAAGAAACCTCTGTCCCAGCAAGTGATGTGTAACCTCCCACCCCATGGTATGCTAGCTTACCTTTAGATTTACAGAGCCCAGCTGAATTGCTGTCTTCCTTCTGCTCTTTCAGGCCCCAAGGACATCAGTGATGGGGTGGGAGTATTGGAGGAGGGCTATGGAGCAGAGCTGCAGAAGGATTTATTTGGTACCCTACACCAGTGTGAAAGTGGCTCTGTGATGCACATCAATGGGTCACCACCTTCTATCAACAATTGGAGTCCCAGTGGAATCAGACTTCAACCACAACCATGAACTCACAAAATAGGGGCCAAGACAAGTGGTTTCAAGGCAAGGCCTCTTCTCAAAATAAAGACTCAGGGCAGAATTTCCTAAGGACTTCAGAAACAGAAGGACAGGTCACTGCCTCAGGCAATTGGAAAGGAAAGCACGGGGGGAGGGGGTGACGAATGGGGTAATCACAATGGGCAGGGTACTAGAAGTATTAAGGGCAATGAGGGTAGATAAGGCACCAGGATCCAGACAGCATACACCCCAGGCATTGAAGGAACTGGCGGAGGTCCTGGCAGAACCATTGGATGACTTGTTCAATACTTCCTAGACATGGGGTACACCCCAGAAAGGAGGAATGCTCACATAGTGCCTCTCCACAAAAGGAGTCTCAAGGATGAGCCTGGCAACTATAGACCAGTAAGCCCCACATCCAGTGAGGGAAAGATAATGCAGACAATCCTTAAGGAGAGGTTGATAACCTTTCTGGAAGGTAATGGGCTCCAGGATGGGAACATGGGTTCATCGCTGGCAGATCCTGCTAGACCCACTTGGTTGACTATTATGACTGAGTGACTAGGGAACTGGACAAAGGCCATGCAGTGAATGTCCTGCATCAAGACTTAAGCAAGGCATTTGATTTAGTGCCACATGGGAGGATGGTTGGGAAGTTGGAGGACCAGAGGGCAGGGACAAAGATGATGAACTTGATCAAGAACTTGCTGCAAGGGAGGCAACAGAGAATAGTGATAGGGAGGGGGGGGACTCTCATCTCCAAGGGCTGTAACAAGTGGAGTACCACAGGGCTCAGTACTGTGCTCAGTATTGCTTGGCATCTTCATAGCAGACATCTCACGTGGCATTAAGAATAAGACTATTTTTTTTGCAGATGACACCAAAATCGGAACAGTGGTGGATGACACAGAAGGGTAGTAGGGGTTGCAGGATGATCTGGCCAAACTGGAGTACTTAGAAACATAGAAACATAGACTTTGATGGCAGATAAGAACCGCTAGGCTCATCTAGTCTGCCCATTTCTACTCACAAGATAGGCCGCAGATCCTAGTTAACCAACAGCCTATTTCTTCCTACCCCCACAAGAATTGCCTTATGTCTGTCCCATGCATTCTTGAAATCTCCCACAGTTTTAGACCCCACAACCTCCTCAGGAAGGCTGTTCCATGCATCCACTACCTCTCTGTGAAATAATACTTCCTCACATTGCCCCTGAACAGCCCTCCTTCTATCTTTAAATTGTGTCCCCTTGTTCTTGTAAGTCTCTTTTTCTGAAAGATGCTACCCTCTTGGACTTTGTTGATTCCACTGAGGTACTTAAAAGTTTCTATCATGTCCCCCCTCCCTTCTTTCCTCAAGGGTATACATATTAAGCTCCTTTAGTCTCTCCTCATACAGCTTCTCTTGCAGACCCTGCACCATTTTAGTTGCCCTCCTCTGGACTACCTCTATCCTGTCTATGTCCTTGCAGAGATGAGGTCTCCAGAACTGGACACAGTACTCAGATGGGGTCTCACCAACTGTCTGTACAGAGGGATAACAACTTCCTGTTTTCTGCTGCTGATGCCTCTCCTATACATCCCAGTATACCCCAGCCATCCCTACTGCCTTCTCACATTGCTTGCTAACCTTAAGGTCATCTGATATGATTACCCCCAGGTCCCTTTCCTTTTTGTTGTTGTTACTACCTCCCACCCATTGTGTATTCTTCCCCTGGGTTCTTGTTTCCCAGGTGCATTATTTTGCACTTCTTTGCATTGAATCCTAGCTGCCATACTTCTGACCATTCCTCCAACCTTGCCAAGTCCCTTTTCATCCTTTCCATGCCTCCTTGTGTATCAACCCTGTTGCAAATCTTTGTGTCATCTGCAAAAAGGCATACTTTTCCTTCCAGTCCCTCTGCAATGTCACTGATGAAGACATTAAAAAAGGACTGGACCCAATACTGAACCCTGTGGTACCCCACTAGTAACCCCTCTTTCTTCAGAGTGGACTCCATTTACAATTACCTTCCGTGTCCTGTTGTGCAGCCAATGTTTTACCCAGGCTACCACCCTGGGACCCACTCCCAGGCTGGTTAATTTGACTATTAATCTTTTGTGTGGGACTGTGTCAAATGCCTTGCTAAAGTCTAGGTAGGCCATGTCCACAGCCCCTCCCTGGTCTACTACTTTGGTCACCCAGTCAAAGAAATCTATTAGATTCGTCTGACATGACCTTCCCGCTGTGAACCCATGTTGCCTTGGGTCCTGTGCTCCACTGGCCTCTAGGTACTCAACTATTCTTTCCTTCAGAAGTGACTCCATCACTTTCCCTACCACAGAGGTCAGACTGACAGGTCTGTAGTTTCCTGCCTCTGTCTTGGTCCCACTTTTGTGAAGGGGAATTACATCCGCCTTCCTCCAGTCCTCGGGTACCACACCATCCTCCCATGATTTATTAAAAAGAGTAGCCAGTGGTTTCACTAGTTGCTCCCTTAATTCTTTAGAATTCTGGGGTGAATTCCATCAGGACCCATTGCTTTGTCCACCTTCAGTTTTAGGAGTTCTTGCAGAACCTCTTTTCTGTGAAAGGACTGGATCGACTTTCTATCAAGAGTGCTTCTGTTAATTGGATTAGGCACTTCCCTCCTCTTTTGTGAATACTGAGCAGAAATATTCGTTCAGTATCCCTGCTTTTCACTGTCCCCTCTGCCCACCCACCGCTCATTCTATTCAGCCTCACTATCCCTCCCTTTGTCTTTCTACGCTTGCTGATGTACCTATAAAAGGTTTTATCCCTTCTAACTGAGTTGGCGATCTTTTCCCAGTTTGGGCCTTGCTATTCTGACTTCCCTCCCTGCTTCCTTCTGCCTTAACTGGTACAGCTCTCTGTCCTGCTCCTTCTGTGTTTCCTTATACTTGGAATGCTATCTTTTTCTTCCTGACTTTCACAGCCACCTCTTTTGAGAACCATAGTGGCTTTTTCTTTCATTTTGATTTGTTTATTTGCTTCACACAAAGGCTTGTTGCCTCTGTGATGGCAGTTTTGATGATTCCCCATTGTTGCTCCACACCTCCTTCTAGCCTGTTTGCTAGTGCTTTTCTGAGGCACTCTCCCATCTTGCCAAAGTCAGCCCTCCTAAAGTCCAGTACCCTCACTTTTGTATGGCTTGACTCTGTAGCTGAGTTTAATGTGAACCACACTGTTTGATGGTCACTTGTCCCCAGATGGCAACCCACTTCTAGATCAGAGATCCTCTCACTGCCCCCGTTTGAGAGTACGAGGTCTAAGATTGCTCCCTCACGAGTGGGTTCTGAAACTAGCTGTCTAATGCCTGCCACCTGTAGGGCATCAAGAATGGCCCTGCTTTGGATGTGGCTGCAGCAAATTTGCTCCAGTTAACATCTGGCATATTCAGGTCTCCCATCAACAGTATCTCCCCTTTCTCTGCCATTCTAAGAATGCCTTCCATCATATCCTTGTCCATTCCTTCCCCCTGTACACAACCCCTGTGCAGATTGTGGTGCCCTTTCCAGTCTCCAAGGTGACCCACAGTGCCTCCTCTCCTCCCTGTTTACTCTTTTGTTTAGTTGCTTTTATTCCTTCCTTTACGTAGCGAGCTACTCCTCCCCTCTCCCTGCCTGTCTCTCTTCTGTAGGTTATGTACCCTGGTATGTTAACATCCCAGTCATGGTTCTCTGTGTACCATGTTTCTGTGACTGCTACGATATCCAGGCATCCTCTTCCATCAAGGCCACCAGCTCAGGGAGCTTGTTGCCCAGACTACGGGCATTGGTACTCATTACCCTCCATTTCCTGATGGCCTTACTCCCTTTTGCCCCATCCCTGTCCTTCTTGCCTTTGTCACTTTCTCCATTTACCCCTGCCCTTCTCCCTATTGACACCTCTATGTTGGTGTTTGCCGCACTTACTACCATGATTATTTGGGGGGTGCTAGGATTTCCCTGCTCCTTTCCAGTGCCTCCCCCCTTGGCTAGTTTAAAAGCTTGCCAATGAAGCATTTAAACCTATCACCTAGGATCCTGGTTCCCCTCCCAGACAGATGCAGCCCATCATGCCAATATAGGCTTGCATCACTCCAGATGGACCCCCAGTCCCCAATGAAGCCAAATCCCTGAACTCCACACCAGTTTTTCAACCACTGATTGAATCCCATGGTGCGGAACACCCTAGCCTCTCCTATGCCATAGATGGGCAGCACATCCGAGAAGGTTACTGCATGTGCTACTTGACTAAGGCCCTCCCCAATTCCATAAACCTATACCTGGTCAGAGACTTGGCAGCTGGGATCAATGCTAAAAATGCAAAGTTATGTACTTGAGCAAGGAACCTGAAGAAGTGTTATCAGTTTGAGGGGTACAGCTAGCTGCTACTGAGGAGAAGAATAATCTTGGGATGTTAATAACAGGGCAAATGAACCACTCAACACAGTGCAGAAAAGCAGCAGCTAAAGCCAACAAGATGCTGGGGTGTATTGGCAGGGAATCACCTCAAGAGAGGTAAGGTGATCTTGCCTCTTTACAGGTCATTGGTGAGGTCTCACCTGGAGTACTGCATGCTTAAAGAAAGATGTTAGATTATTGGAGGGGGTCTAGTGCAGAGCAACAAAGATGATCCTGGGATTGGAGGACAGACCCTATGAGGGGAAGCTGAACGAACTTAACAGGTGCTCCCTGGAGGAGAGGCGGGATAGAGGAGCTATGATTGAGACCTTTAAATACATGAAGGAGATGAACAAAACTGGCGTGGAGGGGATTTTTAAGAAGAGGAGTGGGAGGGACACAAGGGGGCATGGTCTGCAATTGGAGAGGGGAAGACTCAAGAGAGAACTGAGGAGACACTTTTTCACAGAAAAGGTGGTGTCTGATCGGAATGCTCTACCTGAGGAGGTGGTATCCTGTAAGACAGTGGGGAGTTTTAAAGGGGATGGGACAGGGTGAGAGGGGCAACTGCAGTATAAGGGATTACTAGATGCACATTTGAGCAGACTTGATAGACCATGAGGCCTATATCTGCTGCCAGTTTTGTATGTTCATATGTTCATATGTAACATCATCCATCACAGTAGCACCTGAACTCTAGAAAGCTTGCCTCCAGATTCAGGGAACAAAATTCAGAGGGTGAAATTCAGTCAAGCATGCTACAGAGCTGGAAAAGAGAGCCATAAGGAACTCCTTGAATAGTGGAGGATAAAGGAATTTCAGGTGTGCATTTGTGGGGAAATCAATAGCTGAATGATTGAACTCTAGGCAGGCTCAAATTGACTGACAGCTGCAGGGACCAATGGTGAGCTGAAAATACCCAGTGAGCAGAAGTGGCTGTGCCAGGAGTCAGGACTCCATGAGTCTGTGAGTATCTGTGATGTCACTGAAAAAAAATGTAAGGTGTATGACTGATCATGCATGATTTGTAAGAATAACATTTAAAAGGTACTTAGTATTAAAATTATTGCAAGTTTTTTGTATGATCATGCAAGAGTTTTATCTGATACACAAACCGCCATTTTTCTTGCATGAATAAGTGAAAGTTTATTGCAAGTACACACAAGGATTTTGCAAGCTCACAATATAAATGTTAACAGAAAGTCAAGAAATCTGCAAGTTTAAAACGTAATGTAGCATAAGATATTTATACCTGCTTGTTTCTTGACTACCGCAAGCACATGATGTTTTTCTTGCACTATTCTTACAAACAGGTATACAAATTTGAGTGCAGGAAAAAAATCTTGTGCTTACAGTAGTCAGGAAAAATGCAAATATGAAATATAGTGTTTAAGAATAAATGACACCTTGTAAGAATTCTGCAGGAGTATATCTCTACTGCATATACATACAGGAAAGAATACATGTCTTCATAGTTCCGTACAAATCTTTATGTACAGTCTGAGCTTTAAAAGCTGCATACACTTCATTAAAAAAACAAAACTTAAAATATACTATTTAGGTACTATTCATCTAATATTACCTAGATCTTTCATATATTTCTCCTTCCTGTCATTACTGAGGACATGTATATGAAAACAAAGTAATAATCACATGCAGTTTATCTACCCTTGTTTCTTTTTCCCTGTTTGAATTCATATCGCTCTGTAACTACCTCAGTTAGGCATGGTAATGACTGCATCACCACAAGTAGAATAGAGTATTATGATGCCTGGTGTACATTAATACTAATGTGGAGATCACTCTAAAAGTTGGAAGATTAGTCTTGGCCATTCAGATCAAAAGCACAGGGAGAAGAATGAAGACATTTCCTTTTAAAAATACAAGAAATAAGTACAAATGTATCAAGATTATTGCTTGTAGATCCGTTATATATGTGTTTTGCAAGACGTTTGAACAGCACAGTGCCAAGATGAAAGCTTGTACTGTAAATTTTAGCCCCACATCATGATGTAAACCCAATATTGTGGCGTAGTATCCACCACACATTTTTTATTGCAACTTATGATATTGGCAAGGAATTTTTCTTGCATGAAGCAGGGAATTTTTCATGCAAGAAAAATATCACAATCCTAACATATCCTTGTATAAATTTCATACATGAAAACTTGCATGTAGCTGGCCTATGCCAGAATATATTCTTGTATACTTACCAAACTATTTTGAACATTCTTGGCTTTTTTTCAGTCAGGGTGGTAGGAGGAAGACTGTGCATTGTGAGAGATAGAGTGAGATCCAGTATTCCTGTTGCAGTTCAGGATGTGGTCACATGCTAGTCCAACATAAAAGCAACAGCTGAAAGTGGCAGATGAGTGAGAGACAGAGGGCTTGATTGTCAAAGGGGGTTTGGAGTGGGGCAAGACACGGCAAACAGCAGCTTGTACTGAAGCTCAGTGTGCCAGAGACCCTGCGACAGACTCTGGTACAGGAGAGGTCCCGGAGCCCAAGTCGCCACACTGGCGGAAATCCCTCTGGTGTAGCAAACACAAGATGCATGGGAGGGGTTTGCTGCAGGCTCCTGCTGCAAGGTCAAAAGGTCCCCCTATATCCAGCTCTCATAAATAAAACCCCCTTCCCTGATGTTCTTGTGGCCCCAATCCCCGATGTCACCTGATGCATAATGATGGAAAAAAGGTCCTAGTGGTCTAGTGGCCCCCCTCCCTGATCCCCACTGTTATCCGTTATAGTAACAATAAATAAATAGTCCTTTCCTGATGGTCTAGTGGCCTCCCTCCCTGTTCCTCAATGTCGTCCCTATGTACAATAGATAATAACCCCTCTTCCTGCTGATATATTGGACACCCCTCCCTAATGCCCAGTGTCTCCCTTTATAGTAATAATTAATTAAGCACCCTTTCCTGGTGGTCTAGTGGCCCTCCACCTACACCCCAGCAGGCTGTGCCCACCACCCTACTCCCCCCATCCCAAAACACAGCCAGTGACCAGCACAGCCCACCTCTCACCTCTACCGCCGGTTGCTGGCTGAACTGTCAGTGAGCACATACTGTATAGTGTACAGTGCTCATTGAATGACAGTCATTCAGTGAGTGCTGTACACTTTACAGTACATGATCAGTTCAGTCAGTGGGTGGCTGCAGAGGTGACAGGAGAGCTGTGCCAGTCACTGGCTGTGTTTTGGGATTTGAGGAGGGGAGCGGGGTGGTATGCACTACATGCTGGGGTGGGCCACTAGACCACCAGGAAAGGGTTCTTTATTAATTATTAATATAACGGGTGACATAAGGGCATCAGGGAGGGGGGCCCACTATACCACCAGGAAGGGGGTATTATTTATTATATATAGTGATATTGGGAATCGAGGACGGAGGACCACTAGACCACCAGAAAAGCATGATTTATTAATTATTAATATAAGGGGCGACATTGGGGACTGCAGAGAGGGGGGCCACTATACCACCAGGAACATTTTTTTTCATAATTGTAAATACGATTGACATCAGGGATTGGGGAAGGGGTGCCGTTAGATCACTTGGGCTATGTACCTTATGTAAGGGGAGGTCAGGGCTTGGGGTGGGGCTGCAGCACATGTATTTCATGTCTTTATTTAACATTTGTAACTGGGAAAAGTACATTGAGCCGGACTGCTCTATGGGTATTTAGAAATTCTCCATCTGGGAGAGATTTGTGAATCCCACTTTCAGGAATGTAGTAGCCTGCATCTGCCACATGCCTCCTAGCACCATGCCACAGAGCATTTTGTGGGGCAAGGCTGGTGTAAGTCCCCTTGGGCATGCTCGCATTTGATGCTGCCTGTTTCTGTGAATAGCTCAATGCTTATTTGTTGATGCAAGGTGCCACTTATGCTTCTGTTTGATGCAGACACCTTGTGCCAATCTATAGGCTTTGAGAATCGAGCCAAGAGACTTTGTTGTTTTGCAGTCCAGCCTGAAACTGAACTGGGATCCAAGTTCATTTTGGTAGCCGTCTAGCCTGTTCCACCACCTGGGGACATTTATCACCACACACTAGGTACTGTATGCCAGGATGTAGTAGTCGGGGCAGCTAAGATTGAGCTACACTAGCAGAGCTGCCTTATTGAGTGTAAAATATAGGATCCTGTGTTGAATGCACTAAGGAGAAGCCTGACTGAGACTGGAGGCAACAGCCATCTGGCAAACAGGAACCAGAAGTCTACACAACCAAAGAAGTGGAGAGAGTAAAACCAGCATGAGAGGAGCTTGCTGCAAACTGCACCATCACCCTTGTACATAGAGGAGATTCCTGGTCTGGGAGAACCACGAATGAACTTAGGGATTGCCCTGCAATAACAACACTTTTGCATCATAGTTTGAGAAGCATTTATTGACCTTGGCAATCTGACCAAGATTTACAAATACTCTAATTTGGGTTTAAAGAGAATAAGGGTTTGGGTTAAAATTAGCAAACGTTGCTTGATTTTTGTAAGTGCCAACTGACCACAAGCACTGTCATTAGACCTGCACTGTTTCCATGGTTGGGTACCCAGTTAAGCACCAGGATCTACCACTGATTCAATGTTTAGTGCTGGTTACCAGTAGGAAGAGGGTAGAGTCCACCATGGACAGCTGGGGAATATCATTTATTGAATTGCGTATGTGTGGTTTGGGGGTGTTCTACTTTATCTTGGACTGAGCCAGGATGGACACATAGCCGCAGCCCAGGGAAGGAACAATAAATGGTTTCCCCTAGCAGCGTAAGAGAAAAGCAGCACCTGCATATATAGAATGGCCTGGAAAGGCACTTAAAAAAGCAGCCTGTGTTTATACACTGCTTCCCTTTAGCCTAACCTTCCCAGACCTTTTTGACCCCCAAAAAGCCTTTTTTATTTGTTCATAATTCCTGACTCAAAAACATCTTATTACTTGTGTATATTATTAGTAGAGTGTTAATAATTATATTTATGGTTAACTGTTATTGAAGGTGTTGGTTCACGGGTGGGGACACCCTCAAATGAAGTTGGTATATGAGAAGGTACTGCATGTCATATTGACTGACATCATACAAAAACCAGGACCCTTTAAACAATCCTCTGGTTTAAGGCACCACACATCTTCTTGATGTATTTCTCTTTTGTGTTATTGTTTATGGTTCTAGGGGACACCAATTATTGTTCCTTCCCTTTGCTGCGGCTATGTGCCCATCCTGGCTCAATCCAAGAATTGTTGAGTACCTTGAGGCCAGTGGGGCACAGGACCCAAGGCAGCATGGGTTCACAGCGGGAAGTTCATGTCAGACGAATCTAATAGATTTCTTTGACTGGGTGACCAAAGTAGTAGACCAGGGAGGGGCTGTGGACATGGCCTTCCTGGACTTTAGCAAGGTATTTGACACAGTCCCACACAAAAGATTAATAGTCAAATTAACCAGCCTGGGAGTGGGTCCCAGGGTGGTAGCCTGGGTAAAACATTGGCTGGACAACAGGACACAGAAGGTAATTGAAAATGGAGTCCACTCTGAAGAAAGAGGGGTTACTACTAGGGTACTGCAGGGTTCAGTACTGGGTCCAGTCCTTTTTAATGTCTTTATAAGTGACGTTGCAGAGGGACTGGAAGGAAAAGTATGCTTCTTTGCAGATGACACAAAGATATGCAACAGGGTTGATACACAAGGAGGCATGGAAAGGATGAGAAGGGACTTGGCAAGGTTGGAGGAATGGTCAGAAGTATGGCAGCTAGGATTCAATGCAAAGAAGTGCAAAATAATGCACCTGGGAAACAAGAACCCAGGGGAAGATTACACAAAGGGGGGGGGTAGTAACAACAACAAAAAAGGAAAGGGACCTGGGGGTAATCATATCAGATGACCTTAAGGTTAGCAAGCAATGTGAGAAGGCAGTAGGGAGTGCTTGGGGTATCCTGGGATGCATAGGGAGAGGCATCACCAGCAGAAAACAGGAAGTTGTTATCCCTCTGTACAGACAATTGGTGAAACCCCATCTGGAGTACTGCATCCAGTTCTGGAGACCCCATCTCTGCAAGGACATAGACAGGATAGAGGCAGTCCAGAGGAGGACAACTAAAATGGTGCAGGGTCTGCAAGAGAAGCCGTACGAGGAGAGACTAAAGGAGCTTAATATGTATACCCTTGAGGAAAGAAGGGAGAGCGGGGACATGACAGAAACTTTAAGTACCTCAGTGGAATCAACAAAGTCCAAGAGGGTAGCATCTTTCAGAAAAAGAGACATGCAAGAACAAGGGACACAATTTAAAGATAGAGGGGGAAGTTCCGGGTAATGTAGGAAGTATTTTTCACAGAGGGTAGTGGATGCATGGAACAGTCTTCCTGAGGAGGTTGTGATCTAAAACTGTGGGAAAATTCAAGAATGCATGGGACAGACATAGGCAATTCTTGTAGGGGTAGGGAGAAATAGGCTGTTAGTTAACTAGGATCTGACGGCCTATCTTGTAGAGTAGAAATGGGCAGACTAGGTGAGCCAAGCGTCCTTATCTGCCGTCAAAGTTTATGTTTCTATGTTTCTATGTTCTTATGACATACCTCAATAAAGTTTAATAAGTTTTAAAAAGGCACCACACATGTAGTATAAAGCATGCATATGAACCCCCAATAAGGACCCAGGACCCTCATCCTTGCTTGAGCCCACAAGGCAGAGGTTGTAACCACAATATCCATGGTGTTCAGGTTACAAATATTTGTAACATTCAAAGGGATGAAGCAGCTGACTCTGTTGCACCAAGTGGTGAGGCACCTGCTTAGCAGATGGCAACCTGGATTTGTGTCCCACACCCAGGGCAACTGTATAAGAATTCAGTGGTGAGTGGGGCATCAGATGCTCTCCTCAAGCAAAGGTATTGCAGTGCACCACCTCAGGAGCAGCTTTTGGTTAAAACTTGGAGGAGGCACACTTAGCAAGGTGGGAGATGTCATGCTGCTGAAGACCACGATGTGTGTGCCACCAAGGTATGGAGGGAAGAAACCAAAAGCCAAGGTATGGAGGGAAGGAACCAAAACCCTAAACAAGCCTTGGTGAAGGAAGAATTGGTGCTGGCCCACCCAGGACCCATTTCCTTCCACCAGCCACACCACTGCACTGTGGATTTCAGCCACTGCTACGAGAAGGTAAGCAATGCTGCCTTGCTTGGCTCTACCACTGGGGATAGATTGTGGGAATGAGTAGTGGAAGTAAGTGCTAGGGAAATGGTGAGGGTGTGCTGGTTCCAACTGGTTGAATGGAGCAACACCACAGACAGGAAAGAAAAATTAATTGGGAAAAAAAGAAAAGAGAGAGAGAAGAGGCTGTGTCCTTGAAACACTGACGTACTGGGCTGCTAGCTGTGAGGTTCTGAAGTGCACTGTAGTTGAATCACATGCTATTTTTGAATTCTGTAAGAACTGCATGAACGGTGGAATTACTGTGCTTGCACTTGCACCTGCACCTGAAAAAATCTGTTTCGAATGTTATAGAACATCAATTGCTGGTACAGCAGTTTCTTAACTATACTGTACCTGTGGAGTGCATCACCATTCAGTTATGGTTGGTTCTCTCAGGCTGACCACCAGAGTGGTGCACTGAACTCCTGCACTCTGTTAAACACCTATTTGTGTTTTTTTGTTTGTTTTATTTTTTTTAAAATAGCAGTAGGGCTGCCTGAGGCAACTGGTCAGTTACAGATGCAGGCAGAGCACAGCTTGCACCAAAGAATATCCCATATGTACAAAGCTGCTTTGCTTGATCTGACAGTCATGGCAGAAAAATTGAGACATGCAGAGACACTTGTGTTTGTTATGCTAAGAGGAAGCTTTCTTCTGTGGGGAAAAAATGGACAGAAAGCTACGGTTTAAATTATGCTCTTACACCACAAGGCTGAAGCTAGTCGTAACAGTCACCCTTGGCAGACCTCTATATGAAATCCCCTCAGACATTCTGTGAAAAACCAAAACATCATTCTAGGCAGCAACTCTATTTGATGATATTGTACAGTATGTTCAGAGACAGAGAAGCCAGGGCCAAATGATCAGATCACCCCACGGAGAATGAGTCTGCTCAGTGATCCAGAACACCAAAGACAAGCTGTGCAGCATGCAGCTGGCCAGGAAAAGGCTAAATGTACAATTTGTTTCTCTCTTTCTCAGACTTCCAAATTGAACAAGGAACAATACTAACTGCTATATTTTGTACATGGGTTTATAAACTGCTATAGTTATGCTGTTCCTACAGCATGATTTACAAGGGGAAATGTGAGCTGTGTGGGGAAGGGAACCTTTAAAACCCAGCATAAGATTTTCCAGTAACTCTTGAACATTTATACACTTTGCAGAGGAGCCTTGTTTCAGTGTTAAATTGATAGTAGTTGCAATTTATTTATAATATAAATATATATATATATATATATATATATATATATATATATATAGGTATTTGTCTTTTTATATATATATATATATATACACATATATTATGGTAGCACTGTAGTGCTGCCATAGTTAGAGATTAGTAGCACTTTTAAGGTTAAAGGGTGAAACTTTGTACCTTAATAACTTGCGACTATTCAGTAGATTTACCTGAAATTTGGCAGGCATGGGGCATAGCTACAGATCTTGGGATATGCAGACCTTCGTACCAGTCGGATGATATACGGCTGTTGGAGTTAATAAGCAACATCACGTGTGTATTTATGGTTTTTGCACATTCTTTGCTCATGCCTACAGGTCGCATGGTTTGGATGACTAGTCTGAAAACTTCAGGAACGTGCTTTGATGGGGTCCCTGATGTGCCTTTTGAAGATTTTGCAAAAAAATATTAAACGGTTCAAAAGTTATTCAAAAACAAGTTCCCATTAAAGTTAACAAAAGTTCAACACTTTTGTAAATGCACTTTGTAGAGTCGCAAATGGCCCTGTGGTGTCGTGAGTCAGCCATTTTTCAGGTACTGATCACAGAAATGCTTGGCATTTAAAATTGGGACCATCTAGGGACATAATTATTTTGTGTTTACCATTCAGACCCTAAGGATGCTAGCCATGCCTTTAATTTGGGGTTAAACACCCCAGAAATATGTTTTTCAATTTCTGGATAAAGCAGTGTCACAAAGTAGATTAGCACTCATGACACTTTCACAAATTTGCTTTCAAAATCACAACACTACTTTTCCAGACTATGGCCAAAATTACAGGAGTTCTTTGCCACCCTGCTGCAAAAGAATGGTTTGGTCTTTTGAGCTGAAATTTGGAGGAAGGCAGCCTACATCTCACAGATGTGCCTTTTCATGTTTGGTATCAAAATATTGCACGTATGCCAAGTTTTGATACTCTGAAGTTGGCGTTTTTTCCCATAGGCTAACATGGTGAGGCGCGCTACTGGCTCGATCTCGAAAAACGGTGCCAGATATGGAATTTTGTCATGGCAATGCGGCACTATGGGCTATGCATTCAATGAAAATGTAGCCAGGAAAATCATGAATCATATGAACTTTATTTTTCTACATTATACGGTTACTGAAATATAAGCAATTTAGTATTCCAACACCTCACTTTCAGCTCCGAGGCCCATTATTATGCATGCATTCTTTGTACACCTATGTTTCTCTGTGCAGCTGTTGGGGAAAAACAGGGTATGCACTTCAGTTACTATTACAGTTACTGTTTCCACTTGTGTTTACCTACCCATTTTGCGTTACCATTCCGTGTACTGACACTGTGTTCTACGCTTTGTGTTCTCATTTGTGCTTGCGTTTGCATTACTGATACCATTTGCATTTCCATTACTGTTTGTGTTTGCATTTTGATTTGCGTCACTGTATGCATTGTCATTAGCGTTTATGGCAGCCCTTTCGTTTGTGTTTATCTTTCATTTTGCGTCTTCGTTGCTGTTACTGTTACCATTTGCATTTCCTACTGCATTACTGTGCCTGTGCGCATTACAGTTTGCATTTCCATATGTGCTTGCGTTAACGTTTGCATTTCTGTTTCCTTTGGTGTTATTGTTGCTGTTACCATTACCATTTGCATTTACAATTGCAGTAATGTGACCGTGCGCACTACGGTTTGTGTTTACGTACGTGTTTGCGTTAGTGTTTACATTTCTGTTTCCTTTGATGTTATTGTTCATGTTAACTTTACCATTTGTGTTTACAATTGCTGTACCATTCCCGTTCGCACTTCTGTTCATGTTTTTGTTTCTGTTACATTTGGCATTCTTGTTGCTGTAACACTTAACATTTGCGTTTACAATACCAGTGTCGGCACTGTTCGCATTACCAGTTGCATTTTCGTATGTGACTGCATGTCCGTTTGCATCACTGTTCACATCGGCATCACTTTAAGCTTCCGTTTCTATTAACGTTTGCCTTACCATTTACTTTTGCTTTACCATGTGTGTAACCATTGCCGCTTGCATTTGCTTTGCAGTTCCTGTTACTATGTAACAAGATATCATGTGGTGGGAGTGCGGGGTGCCACCTCATTCCATTCACTATTTATCATCCTCATTCTCAAAAAGAAGGGAAATTAGAGGCAAAAAACTCTGTTCAATGCATTAGTTAGGGTTGTTCCACAGCGACAAAAGCAAGGAAATTCAAAGGCAAAAAACTCTGTTTAATGCATCAGTTAGGTTTGTTCCACAGTGACAAAAGTGAGGAAATTTGGTGTTAGGGTTGAAAGACCCCTTGAACTCCAACCCACCCCCAATCAGCATCGGGGTGTGCGTTGGGGTCATCGGTCCTAACTCTCACCTCATTCTCCTATACCTCTGCTTCTTTACACATGTAATGGGGTGAGAGTTAGGACCGACTACCCCAGTGCACACCCCGATGCTAGTTGGGGGGTGGGTTAGGGGGTCCAACGGGGGCTTTCAACCCTAACACCGAATTTCCTCACTTTTGTCACAGTGGAATAGCCCTAACTGATGCATTAAATAGAGTTTTTTGCCTCTAATATATATATATGAAATACAAAATCACACATCCCCCCAGGCCACACATGTCTTCTATTGGCACCCTTTGCAAACTGTGTGAGAAGCCTTTCAGCACCTTACATTTCTGCTTAAAGTTTAACCAGCATAATATTCTGTGGTGATTTGCATATGCAGGCCATGATGCTTTGCATTGTGGGGGCATGTATGATTTTGTATTTCTTTGAAACTTGGCTTCCCAGCCATATGCCCTTTGGGGTAACCATTGCCTCAGTGCTTGTGCACAGAGGTTCTTTGTATATATATATATATATATATATATATATTTTTTTTCATGGCAAAAGCTCTGTTTAATGCATCAGTTAGGGTTGTTCCACAGTGACAAAAGTGAGAAATTTGATGTTAGGGTTCCCACCCCTTGCACCCCAACAGCCACCAACAAGCATCAGGTGTGTGTTGGGATCATCAGTCTAACTTTCACCCCAACCCGTATGTAAATAAGTTGAGGTGGTGCAGTATAGGAGAATGGGGTGAGAGTTAGGACCAATGACCCCAACGCATACTCTGATGCCTGTTGCAAGCGCGTATGGAAATGCAAACCATAATGCACACAGTCATGGTAATGTAATTGGAAACGCAGACACGGTACCAGCAATGATGACAACAAAGGAAACACAAACAGAAACGGAAACGCAAACAGAAGCATGTATGCAAATGCAATGGAAATGCACACGGTGATGCAAAAGGAAATGCAAACAAAAACAGTAATGGAAAAGCAAATGTTAACAGTAATGCAAATGCAAGCACAGACAAAAATGCAAAGGGTAATGCACACGGTGTCGTAGATGGAAAGGGTAATGCAAACAGAAATGCAAATGCAAGCACATACGGAAATGCAAATGGTAATGCACACAGTCATGGTACCGCAATAGAAAATGCAAATGCTATTGGTAACAGCAATTGATGCCAAAATGCAAACACAAATGGAAGAGCATATGCAAACACAAATGGTAATGTGTCTTGATGACATAAAATAAAAGCATAAACAAAACCAGTAATGAAAACACAAATATTAATAGTAATGCAAATGCAAGCGCAAACAAAAACACAAGGGTAATGCACATGGTGGCATAGAGCGGGAATGGTAATGCAAACAGAAACGCAAATGCAAGCATGTAGAGAAACAGAACTGGTAATGCGCACAGTCATGGTACCGCAATAGGAAATGCAAATGCTGACGGTAACAGCAACGATGTCGCCAAAAGAAATGCAAACAGAAGCACATATGCAAACGCAAATGGTAATGCACATGGTGATGCAAAATGAAACACAAAGAAAAACAGTAATGAAAACGCAAATGTTAACAGTAACGCAAATGCAAGCACAAACGAAAACGCAATGGGTAATGCACATGGTGGCGTAGACAGGAACAATAACTCAAACGGTAATGGAAACGCAAGTGGGAACACAAAGTGTGACAGTAAAGAAAGTGCACACCCTTTTTTCACCAACAGCTGCGTAGAGAAACACAGTGAATACAAAGAATGTATGCATAATAATGGGTCTTGGAGCACAAAATGAGCACTTGAACTACTACCGTAAATTGCTTATATCTCAGAAACCGTACGACGTAGAAAATAAAATCATATAAATTGTGCCTTTTCTGGCTAGCTTTGTACTTAACCCTGGGGGCTAAGCATTTTTCCAATGAAAAGTCTGTATCTTGAAGTTTTTCCGAGATATGGGCCCCAAAAGGCCCGGCAGACGCCGTAATGTTAGTCTAAGGGAAAAGCATCAACTTCAGAGTACTGTAACTTTGCATCCCTGTAATATTTGTCACCAAACCACCAAAAGGCACATATGTGAGATGCTGGCTTTCTTCCTGCCAATTACAGCCCAAAAGACCAAACCGTTTTGCAGCAGGGTGGCAAAAAATTCCTGTTATTTTTGCCATAGTGTCACAAAGTAGTGTCGCAAATCACGACACTTTTGAAAAAAAAGTCACGAAAGTGTCGCAAGTGCAACACTACTTCGTGACACTTCAGTTTACAAAAATTTCAAAAATATATTTCTGTGGTGTTTAACCCCCCAAAAAAGACATGGCTATCATCCTCAGAGTCCTACTAGGTGAACACAAAAATAATTGTGTCCCTAGAGGGTCCCAAATTTAAATGCCAAACGTTTCTGTGACCACAAACTGAAAAAAAAAATGGCTGACTCACGACACTACAGGGGTCTTTTGTGACACTAAAAACTGCATTTGTGACACTGTTGACCTTTTTGTTAACTTTCCCATTGACTATAACGGGAAAATTGTTTTTTGAATAACTTTTAAAACATTTAATATTTTTTTACGAAATCTTCGAAAGGCACATTGGGGACCCTGGCTGCATGTTCCCTGACATGTTTGGACCAGTCATGCAACCTGAGCGACCTGTAGGCAAGAGCAAAGAATGCGCAAAAGCATAACTGCAATATGGAATGTTGCTTTATAACTCCACAACCATATACCTGACCAATATGAAACCTGGCAGATCCAGAGATCTATGGTACTGTTCCATGCCTGCCAAATTTCATGGAAATCTGTCATATGGTGGCAAAGTTATTAAGATGCAAAATTTTCACACTTTAACCTTAAATGGGATACTCAACTCTAACTATAGTAGCACTACCATGCCACTATTATATATATATATATATATATATATATATATATATATATATATATATATACACACACACACACACACATAAGGTTTTGCAAGGGATTTCTGATGAAGAAAACACTACATAATGTGTCACAAACTGATAGCAAACATAGTATGAGTCATTGTGTACAGTACTAAATACAAATGGTACGGGACTGAGAAGTGCAAAGCCAGTCCTAAATGAGACTGAAAGAAAAGTAAATCAGAAGGTTGCAATGGAAAAGAATGAGCTTTGTGGGCAAGAATGTGGCTCCTTTAGCTTCACAGGAATACTGTCACTTCTCACTTGCCAGACTTAAATCCAAGATCTCCTAAGGAGAAAATCAATATAAGAAATATTCTTATTCAGGTTTATAATCTATGTATGCTGTAAAACATAGAAACAAAGAATTTGGAGGCAGATAAGGACTGCTTGGCGCACCTAATCTGCCCATTCATTTTCCTGCTTACAGTATCACTGCTGACCCTACTTGGTCTCTGATCCATTATCCTTCTCTCCAGTTCTTTCCCCATGATTTTTGTGCCAGTCTGATGCATTCTTGAACCTCCACTGTTTTCACCCCTAAAACCTCTGCTGGAGTGTGATTGAGAGTGCTGGTTAACATACTGATGAATGATCACAAACATGGGGTTCTGTAGCACTGTGATATGCACCTAGCACATGTTGCAATGTTACATATAATAGCACCACATTTGCATTGCTGGGTTCTTGCCCATACTGACCAACTGTTTTCCTATCTATACAAGTCCAATATTACCTCCATGATAGCTTACTGTATCCTAACCCCAATCTAATTGTGTCCACTCCCTTTGATCCATCCAGTCACAGAATCTGGTGTCTAGTGGTCCTCCTCTTACCAATTAATGTAGTCTACACCCCCTCTCTGACCAAGCTATGTAATTCCCATCATCAAATGGACCTCCACTCCCACTCCATGTCCCAATCCATGTCATCCTCCCCCAGTCTTGTATTCAAGTAGCCTCAAGCAATCACAGTGAATAACGGTCTGATACAAGCCTTCAGCAAAACCCATGGCCTAGTTTGCAAGTGCTGTAATGTACCATGAATGAGCATCCATGCTATTAGTACTACAGCTCTGCCGCTTTTCGGTACTCACAAAAAAACTTTGTGGGTGCTCAGAAATCATTGCCAACCCATTGAGCACAGCTTGATAAAGTTGCAAACTTTTCATAAAGACAAATTAATATCTATTACCACTTTTTTGTCAAATTTAAGGTTTAAGAATTGGGCCCCAACTTTTCAAAAGTAAAGGCAAAAGAAGAAGCCCTAATGTTTGTCTGGGAAGACTATCATCAGACTATACTTAATGTGGAGTCCGCCAGTATGCAATACTCTTTACCAGTTTCTACAAGTGAAATGCTAAATACTGCAGAAAACACAAGGTAATCCAGTGGCATTGACTCCAGTTTGTTACATGTAGAAAATTGTGATGCTTGTCACAGACTGTTCCATACAAGCTGATGCTGCTGTAGGTACAGGAAAGACCAAGAGAAGCCCTAAACACAATGCTGCACACTAGCTAGATCTTCAACATACTAGTTAACATTTGCATAGCCTCATGCTATAGGAACATTTTTTATGTCACACACTGAGGGCTTTATTACACTGAGGGCTTTATTTCTTTAGTAAGCCTATGTTATGTTCCTATTTTCCATCAGCGAATACAGTACCAACTACTGTATAGGAAGCTGAGCATCTGTCCCTAGACTCATACTTTCCAGCAGAGCTAGAATCTACAAAGCCAGGCTCAGTGAAGGCCTCCCTTATTGCCATCATATCATTTTCTGTACAAGTCCTGCTGTTATAAAACTGACAGAAAACTCAAAACGAAATTCAGATTTCAGGAACATGTATTTCTATTTTACTGTTCTGACACTTTGGAAAGTGTTAGAAAAAAAGTGTTGTAAAGATAATTATATTGGTGTCAGAACAAAGGGAGAACGTGTGTAACCCAGTCTTTTTTTAAAATATGTGTTGGTTTGGCTTATAGGAATCAATAGTGATTTCTGTGTTTTTGTACCACAGAGAACAATGTAATTAAACTTGGAGAACTGCCTTCTGTGTCATCCTGCTGTGCAGCCACACTCTTTCTGAAGAAATATTGCTGCTACAATAACACTCTTTAACAGTCATTTTATGTTTATAGTCCTGGCACATCCAGCAGGATCTAGGAAAACCTATATGTTATAATTATTTTTTTTTAAATCAGTTCATAACTTGAGAGCTGGGTGGTGCATTGGATAGAACACTAGGCATTGTTTATTTAATTTTATTCATTTAAACTTTTGTTTACTAGGTAATTACAATGAACCAAGGCCCTTTTTTCATGTAAGACCTGGGGCTGCAGTACACACAGCCAAGATGTTTACAGGACAACAATATTACAATTACAAACTCACATAATCATAAACAAAGAAGAAAGAAATTCTATACAAAACAAGTACAATGTAATTGGCTATATAAGTATTTATTTAGCTTCAATTTAAAGACATCATGACTGAGAGCAGTCCATAAAGACCCAGGCAGATTGTTCCAGTTTTTAGCTGCACAAAATGTGAAAGCACATTCCCCCATATTCGTATTTGTGCTATGAATAACTAATCTTCTGGTGTCAGTTGGTCTTAACAATCGATTTTCATTTTTAAATGTAGACAATGAATACAGAGGAGAATCAGATTTCTGCATTAGGATATTGTCAGTGACACAATTTAAACTATATAAACAACTGGATTTGGGAGGAAGTCAACCAGACTGATCATAGAGGGTACAATGATGGGTCTTATATGATCATTTTAATGCAAACCTGCATATTCCATGGAAAGCAGTATTCAACAATGACAGTTCTGTTTTAGCAAAGTTGGAAAAAACAAAGGAGTTATAATTCAACATGGACAGTAGTATGCTGTTGGCAATAAAAAATCTTTCCTTAGTTGTTAGACAATTCTGGAACTTAAATAACACACCCAATTTCTGATTAGTTTGCCTACAAATTGTTTTGATATGTGTGGAAAAAGTTAAATGTAATTAAACTTGGAGAACTGCCTTCTGTGTCATCTTGCTGTGCAGCCACACTCTTTCTAAAGGAATATTGCTGCTACAATAACAATCTTTAACAATCATTGAACACTGAAAGCCTGGGTTCACATCACAAATTAAAAAAGTTTGCTAGTTTCAATTTTATTTCTGGGACACAGCAAAACAGTGCACATAGTTTACCAGAATTTGCTAAAAAGATGTCCCAAATGAAGGAACAATGAGATGCCCTGCCAGGGAAAGGGAAAGTAGGGGGAGCTGAGGACCAGTGAGCAAAAATAAAATGGGGCATTGAAAAAGCTACAAACCTCTGTGTCAGACAGGTTAACAAGGGCAAGAGAAAATAGAAACCACTATGATTCTCTAGTGAGATAGCAGAAAAAGTAATAATAAATTAAAGTAAGAGCAAAGAAACTGACTTTTAGAAAGTATAAAAAAACACAGAAAGAAGAGGATAGGGAGATTTAACAGGAGAAACAAAGGGAGGCAAAGAAGGCAGTTAGGAGCACAAAAGCATAAACAGAGGAGAATATTGCCAAATCAGTAAAAAAGGGGAGAAAATATTTTTCAGATACATAAGTGAAAAGAGAAAGACAAAGGGAGGTATAGTAAGGCTGAAAGGGGGAGGAGGGTTTGTGTGGAAGAGGACACCAAAAAGTGGACATATTGAACAAATACTTCTGTTCAGTATTTATGGAGGAGGAGGTAGGTAGCACGCCAATGATAAAAGACAAGAGCATTAAGGGAAGGGAATTGGACACTAGCCCTTTTTCAGTGTAAAGGATCCTAAAGGAACTGTAATGGTTAAATGTAGACAAAGCAATGGTACCAGATAGGGTGCAGCCCAGGTTACTGAAGAAGCTCAAGGAGAAGTTTTCTGCACCTCTGACAGCCCTGTTCAACCTGTCACTAGAAACAAGGTGAGGTCCAGGGAGACTGGAAGAGGACTGATGTAGTCTCAGTCCACAAAAATGGAAACAGAGAGGAGGCTGGAAATTACAGTCCTGTCAGCCTGACTTTGACTGTGGGCAAAGTAATGGAATCACTACTGAAGTAAAGTATGGAGAATACCTTGTTTCCAATGGTCTTCAGATTCAAGTCAATGTGGGTTCACAGGGGGAGGTCTTCCCAGAAAACCTGATCGAGTTCATTGGGTACCCAAGGAAGTGGATCAGGGAAGAGCTGTTGATGTAGCCTACATAGACTTCAGGAAGTCCTTCGACACAGTTCCACAACCCACATAGAAGACTGGTGAGCAAGCTGAGAAGCCTGAGAGTGGGTCCTAAATAATAAGATAGCTACAGAGCTGGCTTGACAACAGGAATCAGAGGGAAGTGTTAAATGGCGCCCACTCTGAGAGGGCAAAGTGACCAGCAGGGTGGCATATGGGTCAGCTAGGCCCAGTCCTCTTCAGTGTCTTTATAAGTGACATTGTAGAGGACTGGAAAGGAAAGTATGCCTGTTTGTGGATGACAAAAAAATCTGCAATAGAGTAGACGCACGGGAGGGGGGTGGAAAGAATGAGAGATGATCTAAAAAAGCTGGACAAATTGTCACAGGGTTGACAGCTGGGTTTCAATGCCAAAAAAGTGTAGAATAATGCACTAGGGGCACAGAAACCTGGGGGCAAAGTATCATTTGGGAGGAGAAGTACTAGCAGTCACAAAACAGGAAAGGGAACTGGGAGTAATCATTTTGGATGACTTGAAAGTAGCTAAACAGTGTGACAAGGCAGTGGGAAAGGCTAGAGGGATGCTCAGATGCATAGGCAGGGGTATCACCAGCAGAAAGAGGGAAGTAATAATACCCCTGTATGGATCACTAGTGAGACCCCATCTCAAGTACTGTGTCCAGTTCTGAGGCCCCACTTCCCAAAGGACATAGATAGGGTAGAGTCAGTACAAAGGAGAGCAATCAAAATGGTGCAGGGCCTGCATCAAAAGCCCTATGAAGAAAGGCTGAAGGAATTAAATGTATTCTCTCTAGGAGAAAGAAGAAAAGGGAGATATGATAGAAACATTTGAATACCTTGCATTTTCTAGAGAAAGATATGCTCAGGGACAAGGGTCACACTATGAAGCTGTGTGTGGGGGGCCTGAGGAGATGTGAGGAAGTACTTCTTCAGAGAAAGGGTGGTGGATGCTTGGAACAACCTCCCAGTGGAGGTGGTGGGGGTTAAAACAGTTACAGGATTCAAGACAGGGGTAACCTATCAATTCAAAAAACTAGGTAAAGCCAGAGATAATGTAGGATCTGCAGCTTTTTTCGTATGTAGGGAAAAAGAACAGTCTGGATGGGCCTATTGATCCTTATCTGCCATCAGAGTCTATGTTTCTCTGTTTTTATGTTAAGAAAGCATGGGATAGACACCAGGGATCTTATAAGTAAGACAAGGGGGTGAGCAAACTGGAGACCAAGTAGGGTCTGCAGTGGCACTGTAGTTAGGGAAAATAGGGCAGATTAAGTTGGCCAAGAGGTCCTTGTCAGCCAAGAACTTCTGTTTCTATGTTTCTGTGGAGATGCTCATAGTCAAGTGAGGTGTATTGGTGAAGACATCTGGGGTACACTGTGACCACTTTCACTATGTTGGGTTTATGAATTAATAGGAGGCCTCCATTTAAAGTGTCATAAATCTCTCTAATCTTTTTTCCCAGCACTGAATCTAGCACTTGAAAATCCTTTTAACCCTAATATTTTCTTTAAGATCTTCACTCAAAGACATTTGGTTTCCTGGTAATGTGACAATAATTTTGCAGTTAACCTCTTATTGCCTCTCTGAGAGTCTAGCTTAGATGGAGCAGCCACAACCTGTGGCTGGCAAATCTGCTACAACAGAACTTATCATAGAATCACTGGGGGCATGGTCTTGTGTACAGAGCTTGACAAGACACTTGAGACCAGCTATTGAATTATGGACAAAAGTGGAGTGCAACGCTCTGCACTGTGTTGCTATGTGCCCAGCCCAGAAGTTGCTATATGCTATCAGACAGTGCATAGGGACATGTCAACATAGTGCTAGGCCAATACTACCTATACTGGGATGGGGATTGATGGTGGAGGGTGCCACTGAACACCAGGAAATCACAGTATGGGTGATCGAGATGGTGGTGCCACTAGCTGCCAGGAACATATGAATAAGACAGGGATGGGCAGTCAGTTGGTGGGGGTGCCATTAGACACCAGGGATATTACAACAATTACAGGAACAGGAGATCAGAGGGTGGGGGATGCCTAAGGACACCAGGGCATCCATTGATTCAACAGGCCTGGATTTGGGGTTTAGGGAGGACTGGTGATTGCAGAACCAGTGCTTGCCACCAGGGCCTTCTTCCCCATTAAGTTGGGGTTTACAAAGGTGGTAACTAGTGCATCCATTTGGATGGCATTTACTACATTTCTTCAGCAATAAAATATGTGGATGATGTTAAAATTGGTGGCCCCTGTGTAAACTTAGATCAGAGTACTATCATTCAGAAAGATCTAGATAGAATAACTCAGTGAGTAACAAATTGGGGTATGAAACTTAATGCTGACAAATGCAAGGTAATGCATATGGGTCCGAAAAACACAACATCTACATACTGATTAGGTGGCACAACATTAAAAATTACTACTACTGAAAAGGATCTGGGGATCATTATTTAAGAAGATTTCCATCAATCTATTCAAATCAATGAGGCCATTAATAAAGCAAATCAAGTCATCTTTTCCATTAAAACAAACATCAAATCAAGGGACAGTAAGGTGATGATGCCCCTGTACAGGACATACTCCAGACCCCACCTAGAGTATGCTTCTCAACTATGGTGCCCATTCAGGAAATACAATATCTGTTTATTGGAAAGGGTGCAAAGAAAATATATGAAGCATATTAGAGGCTTATATAATGAGTCATATGAAACAAGAATTGAAATCTTAAAACTTATGCCATTATCTACTCGACGTCTTAGGGGTGATCTTCTTTTCATGTATGATATTATTCAGGACCCATACTTGTTAACTGCCTTGGGCTTTGAATTTAAAAATGATGTATACAACACCAGATGGCACCCATTGCAGCTTTACAGTAAAAAATGTAACCTTATTGCATGTAAATATTTCTTCACATTAAGAATTGTGAACCCTTGGAATAAACTCCCCCTTCAGGGTATCATCAGTAAAACTAAATCTGAATTTAAGCAATGCCTTGATAAACTTATTCTTTCCAGTTATAAAATTAGTTATTATTAATTTTACAAGAGCAACTATGGGCCTATAAACCTCCTATCTTCATCACCTTAGTATAAACCTTGTTATGAATGCAAACCTCTGAATTTGCTGTTGTGCCTGTATGCAGGGAGGATCCTCATTTGAATGGGAGGAGTAGTGTTAGCACTAGGTCAGTAATGGGTTTTGCCCATGTTGCAGGGGTGTCTGAATATAGACCCCACCCACAAACTGGGTGCAAAACCTAGTTAGTGTGGGCAAGCACCCCATGTAGCCTCTGCTAACATTTGAATATCTGGCCCTTGGAGGCTACAAAAAAGTATTGGCACACACTAATGGCATACAAAAAGTAATCAATGCTGGTAAAATTAATTTATTAAAACAAAACATGAATACAGCACATGAAACAGCCTGGAGTAGACACCAAGACAAAAATTTCCCTTCAGCACAAAAGACCAATGAACTCTGACATGGTGCCTTGCATTACAGCACTCTCAGCACTCTGAGCAAGTTTAAAGTGCTGCCGTCTTGCTCAGAAAACTGTGTTAAAATCATCAAAAACTGACATAGCTTGTTTTAATAAAGTGATTTTCTGAGATTAGGGGCAACATATTAAATTAAAACTTGTGCTGGCAATAGTCTAGCTGAATACATGTAAATATTTTTTCTGCTGCAGTTATTGAATGGGAAGGGATTATGGTTTGACCCCTAAAGATGGCCAGCCAAACCCTTCCTCTTCTTGATTCATTTCCATGCTGCTGTGCTCAGGCAAGTTATGACATGTAACAAGGGAGAGTATGGGGGTGTGCCACATTGAAATAAATGAAGTTATTTTCTCATCAGCGTTTTCTATATTATGATGGCAAGTTAGAGATTAATGAAGGCCACCACTCGACTAACAAGGCTGTTGTTAGTCAAGTGATGCCCTTCATTAATCTCTAACTTGCCATCATAATGTACAAAATGCTAATAAAAAAATGCCCTCATTCATTTCAATGGATCGTACCCCCCTTTTCTCCCTTGCTGCACATCATAGTGCGGGGAGCGGATGTGAATTGGGAAGTCATAGGGATTGGCTGGCCACATTATCAGGGCCAAACTATGATCCCTTCCCATTTGAAAATGGCCACAGAAAAATCATTAACATTTATGCAGAAAGACTATCACCAGCTGCAATTTAATATATATAACCCCCTAATCTCTGAATCTTAGAAAATCACTTGAAGTTAATCCATGCTCTATAATATCTTCAATATTAAAGGAGCAGTTAAAAGTACAGAACAAAATGGCATGATGATTAAAAAATGTACACACAATGAGTGGAAAAAAAAAACAAACTAAAAGACTATAATAACTCAATTAAAACAAGGTGCCCAAAGGAAGATAAAACAATTAAAGTACCAGTGGTATTGAGAGGAGTCAACCTGCTGTACATAGAAGCAAGACCACAGTGGAAATGATGTGACATCTCAGCTAGACCGTCTCTGCCTAAATACATTGCTTTTAAAACACTGTAATGTGTACTGTTTAAAACAGTACTGCACAAATGTAAGTTCCATACTATGCATTAGTTTGTAGTATATCAGTAGTTAGTGAAAGTACCAATGGTACTGTGATGTGCCAAAGCTCAAATGGCTAGAAATTTGATACATATAAATCAACAAGCTATACCCAACAATTCATTGAGCTATCTGTTGTTGTTTCTAATTGTATGGTACAGAATGCACTAATCTCAGGAATCAATCTGTTGTATATACAGTAATTGTAATTTCATTTTCATTTCATTTTATTGAAACAAGAGCCTTTGGACAAATATTGCCAATTTTCAAACACTTCCATGGTCAAGAGAACAAACAAACATGAAATGCATAAAACACAACATAGACATTTCATAATTTATAAAGTTTCAGAAGAATTAAAATATTTCTTAAGTTCATATACATAAGGATAACATTTTTCAACATCCCTTATAGGATCTGACAAGGAATTCCAGTATGAAGCAATACAAAAATAGAAGGATGTTTATCCAACATTTTTTCTACAATTAGGCAACTTAAAGTCAATAATGCAAGTACTTGCCCTGGCAACCTGCATGATCTTTGCTAAAAAAACATTCATTTCTTTCCTGCTAAGACTCACAGAACAAAGTTGTGGAATGCCGGCGTGATGTGACCAGACATCCACAAGAGGTCAGGAGGCAAGCTGCTTAATTTTGCACTAGCTACAAGGGTCAGATCTAGCCACAAGGCAGGACCTTGTAAAGCAATACAGAATTTGAGGCCTAAGAAAAAAAACACCTGCACCTATGTTGTAGTCAGAAACTGGATGCTACCTGACTGTTGTAAACATCAACCCCAAACAGGAGGCAATGCCTGAGATTTGGTATCCCATGGTAGGGGCGACTCAAATTGAGTGACTCAATAGGAGCACCTGCAAAAAGGGCTGCAGTGCAAAAACAGCATGCGCCAGGACCGTGACCTCACCAGGAATTGTGTGATCTCGGTTAGTTATAAAAGTTAAGGGGGTGAGGAGTGGTGGGGGGCAAAGCCTCCCTCATATCATATACTGCCATAAGAGGGTCCTGGTTCTGATGGTCGCCAAAACTGGTCTGCGCTCTTTTCGTGTTTTCTGCATTTTGTTTTCGCCGATGCACTCCTTACGCTTATTTTTTCACAGAAATCACATAGAACCCTACAATTTAAGTTCTGGATTTTTATCAAGTGATGCAGTATTCCTAGATACATGTATGCTCTTTCTAACACATGGTGAATCCCATACCAAAAAGGCAGCTTTTATTGCTGTAGCTCACTGAGAGAATAGAAGTGCACAAAAACATATATAATGTTTTTTGGATCCAAAATAGGTAATGTCATTGAAATAATAAAGGAGAGCAATATATAGGATGATTAAATGCCACAAAAAGACTGCTATTTTCAAATGTGGGTGATTCTGGTAAATATGTACAATCTTAAGCCTTCAACTACAGCACACAGAATGCTCTAGGTAAAGAGCATTGCAGTAGTCCAAACAGGTGGTAACATAAGCATACACCAGTGTTTCCAAGTCAGTGGAATCGAGAAAGGTACAGATCCAGGTAATATTATGCAGGTAGTAAAAGCTACTGTGGACAACAGATTCTACTTGGTATTCTAAAGTCAATCAACCACACACACTGATGTCAAAATGCCTTATCTTCTCAACATCTCATAGAGCAGTGCCATTTAATAATGGCTACAACACGCTATCACTATTCATTGCTGGCTCCACATGATCTGATCTTACCAGTATCATTTTGATCTTCCATGTGCAAAGTCTGAGCCAGCTTGATGACATCCAGTCCTGAATTTCTCTAAGACATTCATCACAGCCACTGCATTGACCCTGACATCGGTGTAGTGGGGAAAACCCAGAACATACCACTTAATAATATTTTTCTGAGGCAATGTGAATAAGGCAAATAACATGGTGACTAGAATTGACCCCGGAGACACCCCAAAGCAGATAGCATCAGCACTCAAGATGTTACTGCCTAATGCTACCCGCTGTACTCTGACAGATATGTAGAACTCAAGCCACCAAAACACTATGCCAGTGAGTCCCACATGGTGTCTAAAATGGGACAACAACACCCAATGATCCACCATGTCAAAAGCTGAGGAAAGATCTAGCAGTACCAAGAAGGAACACAGATCACTGTTTCTTGCCAGGAAAAGATCATTGAACACCTTGACTAGTGCAGTCTCCGATAGTACTGAGGTCTAAGCCCTGACTAGAATAGGTCATGTTCCCCTGTATCTCAAAGCATTTCAAGCAATCCTGCAACATTGCCACACTGCCATCTTTATTTCTTTCCACAAAAAAGGGAGGTCTGAGATAGGCCTGTAGTCAGCCAGATTCTCATGTCCAGCGAAGAATTCTTCAACAGGAGCTTTATCACTGCTTTATTCAGTTAAGTACGGAAAATACTCTGTCTACATGAACAGATGATGATTTTTGCAATAATTGGAACTGGATTTAACCAACAACCTACAGAAAAACAGTAGGCCTTGGGTCCAACATACAGTGTGTAGTGTCCAGCCTCAAGACCACTTAGGAGCTCTCCTCTGTCAGGACTAGACTAAATTCCACCAATGGTGACTGAGTACTTAAGTCCCCCATCACAAGAATTGTAACCAATGTTAGCTGCTCTCTCTTGCTCATTCAGAAACTATAAATGGAATTCTAAATGAGGGAGTGCTACTGCATATGGCATACGTCAACAAAAACAACAAGTCAGTGCACATCTTCTCCCTCCCCCTCAAAAAAGGGGTACATGTAACAATAAACATATTTTTTCAGACTGGATTGGCAAATTACTAATCTGATTTCAAAAGGAGTGGGTGTCTCATGGTATTGGGGGAGCAGGTTCAAGCACTAGGTGCGAGGAGCTGCCTATATTCTTTGCTGACATGGTGTCCTTTATCAGGGATGAGGTCTCCTCAAGTATCTCTCGAAGGGAATGCATAGACCAGCCTGGAGAGTGTCAAAACACTCTTGCCTGGGATGAGTTTGAGCTGATTGTGGTGGAGGAGGTGGTGAAAATGATCTTGAGGCTGTGGCCAACCCAGTGTGAACTGGACCCAGGTCCGACCCAACTGTTGGTTGGATGTTTGGACCTGGTTGGGTCTGTGATTGCTGGGGTTGTCTGGAGTTCCTTGAAGAGTGGGATCTTCTCAATGGCCTTGAAAGAGGCCTTGGTTAGACCCCTTTTGAAAAACCCTTCTTTGACCAGGAATGCCTCAGCAATTACAGGCCAGTCTCAAACCTCCAATTTTTAGGGAAGGTTGTTGAAAAGTGGTGGCCATACAGCTTGAGCGATATCTTGCCTCTTCCTCCACCTATGAGCCTTACCAGTCTAGGTTTCATGCAGGGCACAGTACAGAGACCATCCTGGTAAGGGTACTTAATGATCTCCTGGTGGCGAGGGACAGGAGAGACCTGACTATCTTGGTCCTCCTGGACCTCTCTGCAGTGTTTACCACTGTAGGCCACGAGGTGTTACTTGACCGCCTGCGGTTTTGGTGTGGCTGGTCTGATAATGTAATTTTATTTATTTATTTATTTATTTATTTATTTATTAGAAAGTCAGATTTACAACCTTTGAGTCATAGACTCATTTACAAAGCACCCTCGTCAGGGATGGTAGACAGTGTGTGATTCAACATGGGTAACAGTACAGGTGCAGTACACAAAACACAAAATTATAGGTGCAATATTATGTAGTTGGCAAACAGGAGTTTACAAAGTAGTGAATAACGCTAATATAGTTTGGTGCTGCCCTGGGAGAACCAGGATTACTGGGGAGAGGGTAGGGATAAAAAGGGAGGGGTGGGAAGGAGGAGAGTTCATGGTTGAGGTGAGGGTTGAGGGTATGGGGGAAGCAGCCGGGGGTGTTGTCGTGGAACATGGCCAGTCAGGAGGCACTCTATTGAGACACTAGGTACATTTACAGCTGTGAGTGTCAAAGAGATGGTTCCAGAGGGCGACTTTGAATGAAACGATTTTGGAGTTGTTTGTAACGAGGGCAGAAGGGATTTGAACCAAGGGGGCTCGTAGTGGAATGACCTTTGGGCCAAGGAGGTCTTGTTCTCAGCACCTGGAAGGTGGCTTTAGATGAGTTATGGTGGTGGCAGATTGAGATGCTAGCACAGGATTCAGTGACTCCCAGTGTGGAGAGCCCCAGACAAGTTTTTTGGCAAGGATGCAGGTGTGGTAGCGCAGGTGTTCCTCAAAGGTAAATAGCTTGGAGGTGAAGTACAGCTAGCATGTATGAGTTCACCTAGATGTGCCAGTCAGGAGCCTGCAGGCCTTATTGATAGAGGTCTGGATTTTGGTGAGGGCAGTGCTGTCAGCCCCAGCTTAGATGGGAAGACCTTAGTCCACTAACGACATGACGGAGGAGGTGATGGCCAGTCGGAGGGCAGCATGTGGGAGGCAGTCTTTATGGCAATAAAGAAGGCCTATCTGGGAGTTGATAGCTGAGGACAGGGTATTGATGTGGGTGTGGAAAGTAAGAGCTGAGTTAAAGGTGATGACCAGGTATTTGTAGGTAGATACCTGTTCAAGTGGTTGTTGGGTGCTGGGGAGGATGAGGAGGGGGGAGTTTTTGGCCTTGTTCTGGTGGTGAGAGAAGAGCATGGATTTGGTCTTCTTGATGTTTATGACTAGAAAGTGGTCAGGGAACCACTTTTCAGCTTGGTTGAAAGTATGTTGAAGGGTTTCTTGGAAAGAGGTGGGGTCTGAGTGGATGGTGAAGAGGACCGCATTGTCGGCATAGAGGAGCATTTTGCCCAAGCAGGAGCGGGGGAGAGTGTTGAGAAGCAGGCTGAACAAGACTGGGCCCAGGATGGAACCATGGGGGACCCTGGAATGCATGGGCTGAGGGTGTGATAGGGTGCCACTAATCTTCACCTGCTGTGATCTGGCAGAGAGGTAGCTAGTGAATCAGGCAAGTGGGCCCATGGAGAAACTGAGTTGGTGGAGGGAGTTGAGTATAAGAGGGTGATTCACAGTGTCAAAGGCCTTGGAGAGGTCAATGAATACCTTGCCAGCTATGTTGCTGGCATCTAGAGCAGCATGGAGATGCTGAGAGAACTCCAGGAGGGCTGTCGTTGTGCTGTGTCCAGGGTGGAAACCATGTTGTTCAGGCACATTATGTCGTACTTGGCCAGATACTCAGCGAGTTGGATGGACACAATTTTTTTCCAGCGCTGTAAAAGCAGACTTTGTCAGCAGCAGCCTAGCCCTGTCAAGTCTTACCCAATGAGCTCCCAAGTCAACCCCCCCCCCAAATAAGGAAGGCCTCTTTATTGTGATCTCTAAAATCAAAGGGGTTTTCACAGGGCTCTAATTTATATCAGTACTGTGCTGGACCCATTCAAAGACAAATCAGGACAGTTTGGTGATTTTACCGTGATTGAGTGGTACCATAAGAATCAAAGGGAATGACAAGGTCAAAATCAGGAGTCTGGCTTAATAGAGGGATCTTTGAGGGCACCTGGAGGAGTCTCTCTCATTTCCAGACAGTTTGTTTTGTCCTCTTCCATGGAAATTTCATGCATTTAAATTGGATCTCCTCATACGATTTGCCCAGTCCTTCATTTTGTTTTCTGTTTTAGTTTGTTTATTTCTTTGTTTCTTTGTTGTATTGTACCTGTTTTACCCACTGATTCCTGAGTCTCTTGTCTGAGGGGGGCTGGCTATACAGCAGTGGGTTACAACTGTACTGTGAACTTAAAGCAACGTTATGCATACAATTATTATGGATGAGCTATCCCATGGGTACCTCCTGGGTGGCACACTTGTTGGTCAAGTAATGTAGATTGGGTAAAATACTACCACTTGCAGCACTGCACTGGGTCAGGGTGTGCAGTGGGTATTCAACCCCCAACACATTACTATTTTTATTTTTTTCGGAGTTGTGCCCTCCATTCTTCAGTGCTACCCTCCATCCTGTATTGCAACCACACCCCTTATCTGCTTCCCCATGCCCCATTACATGGGGGGTGTAACAGAGAACTTTGTGCTTTCAACAGTGTGGTTGTGAAGAAAGACAGCAGCCATTTGTCAAGGCTGACGATCACACTAGGCATCAGTCTGAAATCTGTCTGGGCACACAGCTGAGTTGCGACAACATTTAAATTGAGAGTATTTCTTTTAATCTTAGATAGCAGTATGGCAGCCCCTTCCCCCCCAACACTGATGGTCTACTTACTTCCCAATTGTGTCTATCATCATTCTGATTTTCAGGGCATAAGTGCATGAATCTCAAGTCTGAATCTTCCAGGCAGCAGGCCAGCCTGTACTTCTTGTAAGGGTCTCACAGTGTTTTTTCATGCCCGGTGCATAATCAGCTTCAACATGTCTGCCATGCCTGTGCTCCCTGCAAAAGAACTGGTACAGACACACAGCTGACCCATTCATTTCAGACCATAATTCAGGAAACAGGAACACTTTTTAAAATAAATATGGAGTACGATACTTTACAAAGCCCTGAGCAAAGCATACCATAGCTGTTGTGCATTGCCCCCTCACCACCACCTTACTGCACATGCAGCATCTCCATATGGAGGGTCTTAGAAAATGCATGCAATAACACTGTAAGGTGGCTGGCAACCAACCCTATTTCCACAACTGGAGCAATAAGGCATTAAGAACATTTTTTGCATACTTTGTAATGATAAAGCCAAAATCTGTGAATTTAAAATACCAACTACCTGAAAGTTTTACTTGCACCACTCACTCAGCTGTTCTCTGCTTCATTGGTTTTTATTTTCTGCCTGTTTGGGGCTTGGGGGTAAAGTGGGCAGGAATGTGATGTCATGGCAAAGGGCAGCTCTTTGATGTCACAGGGTGGAGTTTGCTTCCTGGGTAGCAACAGATCATTTGTATGTTGATTGTCCATATGTAAATGCATGTTGAGTGAAACGAAAACCACCACCCTTTTTTTCTGTATGATGATGAATTGTAACTGCCTTGGGTTTAACTGCTCTCCTCACAGACCGTAGCCTTGTATCAGTGCCAACAACAGCACCATGTTGGTCAGGACTACACGTCACAGTTAAACTGGACATCGATTCTCTAGAGGAATAACATAGCTAAACTTCCATGAGCAGGGGTGCCAGATTTTATTTATGCCATGGATGGCAATGCTAGCAGTTTCTGTCATGAGCTTATTGTGCATGTGATTATCACTGACTACTCATGCCTCGATACTCATGCTTGTGCATTGAGCTCACAGCAGCCATCTTGGGCATGGTGGGCTCTTTTTGTTTGCCTGCAACTGCAGAAGTGATGGGCAGAAAAAAATAGTGCCCCCACGGAGCGGGGTATTGTACACCGGTGAAGGGGAATGGTGGTGGAGAACCAATGCACCAGCACTGACAGCAGCACTGTGGACACTGACTGCAGCACTGTGGAATCATAGAGCTGAAGTATCCAGTCACTTGCTTCCAGAGTCCCTTTTCTCTCTCCTAGCAAAATGTCTGCAGGGCTCTTCCCATCCAGCTGTAAAAAATGACATACTGTAGGGTTGGCTGAAGTGCTCATGTTTACACAATGTTCAGATGCAGTGTGCTGTACTTTAGAACATGTCAGAAGGTGGTTTGGAATACAGTGCTCAATCAAGGTATAGAATGATAAGGTGGTACACAATTTTAAAATGTGTAAGAAGGGCACACAATCTCAGAATGTGGCAGGGATGTTCCATCTCATAATGTTTTGGGACACTTAGTGTCAGAATGCAACAGGAACACACACTGAGGAATCTGGCAGGGACTGACAATTTCAGAATATAGTGGGACAGATTATTGAATGTGACAGGACACACCATCTATACAATGACTGTGAGAACAAAATGTTGTAAATAAATACATTTATATTCATGTACAACAGGCCTGCAGGGGAATACATAATTTATTTCAATCTTAGGTGGGTCAGCAGCATTTATTTCCACTCAAGGTTGGTCACAAAGGATATCTTAACCAGTGGGAGAAAAACTTGGGCAATGCTTGATGACATCTCCTGATGACATCAGAATGGCATCATCTGCAGTTAAAAGCAGAGCAGTAAAACCAAACAGAAAGAGTAACATTTTCATGGAAAGAACTAATCTTGCCAGAAAGGCATTGTCATTGTATAAATGACATATGCCATGGGCTGACTAATAATATCACATTTATTTTTATCTGTAGGGTTTGACCTCTTCAGACTTCACTCGTGGCTTTGCCACTCATGAGGCCAAAGAGGTCAAACCCTGCAGATAAAAATAAATGTGATATTTTTAGTCAGCCCATGCCATATCCCATATTTATTCTGAAATTGCTTGTCTCTGCTACATTTCAGAATTGTATGCACCCACCACATTTCAAAATTGTGCATCACATCCCCACCACATTTCAACTTGATGCGTCCCAGCCACATTTTAAAATTATGCATTCCTGCCACATTCCAAAATGATGCATCCCTGCCATATTCTGAAGTTGCTTCAATGCCACATTTTGAAATTGTTTCACTGCCATGTTCCCAAACTATGCATCACCAACACATTCCAAAACTGTGTTATTGCTATGTTCTGAATCTCTACGTCACTACCACATTCTGAAACTGTGCCTCACCGCCACATTCTGAAATTGTGCATCTACCCAATATTCTGAAATTGTGTGCTGCTGATACATTTCAAAACTGTGCATCAACACCACATTCTGAAATTGTGCATCACTTTACATTCAGACACTGTGCATAACTGGTGCACTCTGAAACTGTGCATCACTGCCATATTGCAAAACTTGAGTCACTGCCACATTCCGAAAATGTGTGCCACTGACACATTCCAAAATTGTGCATTACTTCCACATTCTGAAATTGTGCATCGCCATCACATTATAAAACTCTGCATCACCAGCACATTCCAAAACTGTGCATCACTGCCACATTTCAAGACTGCGTCATCACCATATTCAGAAATATCATCCCCACAATCCAAAACTGAGCATCACTGCCACATTTCAAAATTGTGCATCAGTGCCACATTCCAAAATTGTGTGTCACTGCCACATTCTGAAACTGTGCATCACCACCACATTCCAAAATTGGGCATCACCATCACATTCTGAAATTGTGCATCACCGCCACATTCTAAGATGGTAATTTCTGTCACATTCCAAAATTGTTTGGAAACTTCCATATTCCAAAATTGCCTGTCATTGTCACATTCTGAAAATGCTCATCTTCACCCTATTCAGAAACTGTACATCCCCACGACATTCTGAAAATGAGTGTCGCTGCCACATTCTGATATTGCATGTCCAAGTCACATTCTAAAATTACACATCCTTGCCTCATTTTGAAATTGCATATGACTAACACATTCTGAAACTGCATCACCGCCATGTTCTGAGATTCTGTGTCTATGCCACACTGTGAAACTGCATGTTGCCACCACAATCTGAAATCAAGCATCCCAACCACATTTTGAAAATGAGTCACTACCATATGCTACATTTATGCATCCATAGCTGACCGGTGACACTGAGAGTTAAGGCACTGGATGCCACACCTTGTACCATGCTGCCAACTCGGGTTCTGGAATGACCTTGGGTCATCAGGGTGCTGGCATGGGGGGGTGGAGCAGGATTGACCGCTTAATGGCAGATCTCCTCTCCTGGGGTGGTTGTTGCTCCCTTGTAGTTCCACTGCCACTGAGTGGAGGTCTGGTGTCACTGGCAATACAGGCAGGAGGGGGCAGCATGTCAGAAGGCATCTCAGAATGTGGCCTGCATATGCCTCCACACATGTGCATGTCTAGGATGGGGTGGGTGAAACCGGGAAAACACACATAAAATATCTACTTGAAAAAATACACTATGCAGCCATGACACATTACACGATTACATATCCTGCCATCTTCTGCAACTTTGTGTCACCTACATTTCAAAACTGTGTATCTCTGTCACACTTGAAAACTATGTGGCACCACCACATTATGAATTTCAGTATCCCTGACACATTCCAAAATTATGTGTCTCAGCTACTTTCTGAGATGGTATCATTTCTGCATTCCACAGTTGCAGCCTGGTGACATTTCAAAATCCCATACTTGCGGCATTCTAAAAACTGCACACAACTTTGTCATTCTAAAGCCATGTTTGCCATTGCATTCCAGCCCCTTGTGACATTTTTAAGTAATGTACCTTGCATCTGCAGATAAAGGAAATGCATTCACTGACCCACCGAGTGTTGGTTTTCCTTTTTCAGATGTTTACTACTGTACGACTGTAACATGGGAGAAATAAATCATATAAGGTAGCTAGCAGGGAGGATTAGGCTGGGAGTTCAGGTTATGACATCATCAGTAGCTCTTCTCTGAAACTGACTTCTTATGGCTGCATGGGCAGAGTTCCACAGATTTTATGCCATCAATCATTATATCAGAATAGCACTATAGAAGTATGTGAGTGGACCGCTGTCTGGTGTGCTTCCACAGTGCTGCAACATATTTTGTAATGGTTGTGTTTATGCAGTGCTTCTCCTCCACTGGCTGATTAAACACACCCACTTTGCAGCACACTTCTTTTTCTTCCGCAACTGTGGAAGTGGCAGATGCCATGCACAAGATGTGGCTGCCTCAGACTATCATGCGTGAGTATCATGCATGCACTGTTCTGTAACCACCGCCATCTTGTGATCAGTCATACTCCAGAGCCACTATATTGTGAATGCAATCAGGAAGGCAGTGCTGATCATGTAGTAACTGTGGGTGCCAAACATCCAGCAAGCACACAGGAAGGAGGTAATATCATGCACCAGTGCCTTAAACACTCTTAAAAGCTAAGCACAGCCATATTGGCTCTGACTGGAACTTGTTTGAACAGGCAGTGAATTTAGGGTTTCAAAATGACAAAGTAATTTAGAGATCACACTTTTGGCATGAGGCTGATTGGGGATATGCTGATCCAAATTCTGAATTTATTGATGCCAAAAATTTGGGCCAACTCCCTCTTTAATAGGGATAACTTATTTTAAATGATCAGCATCATAGAATACGTATTTTTAAAATGTTCACAATATATTTTGCAATACGTGGATTTTAAAAGCAGTGCTTATATCCTTATGTGACAGCAACCTTTGCTGTCTTTTTAGAATCAAAGCCAAAATTTCTCTGAAAATAAAGACTTAGTTTCCTTTAAAAAGAGTACCTTTTCTTCCTTGGTGTCTGAACAACCATCTCATAATCAGTTTCAAATGCAAAATAATTAAAATGTTAAGTATATAAAATGTTGTATTCTTTGGCTTTAACTTCAGCATACAGTGAACTCTTATTTATAGTGTTCTTACTTTGGTCTTAGCCTTGAATTTTATGTTTGCCCTTGCCTCTGCACAAAAGCAAATGTATTGGTATGATAATAAGTTTTTAGAGGTGTGTGGCTATTGGTCCAATGCAGAGCAGTCTGCAAGGAGTGTGACAGTGGTAGCCTAATGATCAGTGAGGCTGATTGTGATGCATTTTGTTTCTGTGGGGTGTAAACTTCATATACTTAAAAGGAGTCAGATGCCCAATTGACAGAGCAGCTGGCTTCTCTCATTTGCATAAACCAGTCCAGCCCTAATTATTCCTGGTTGACTCTGCTGTCCAACAAGAGTTCGGTGATCCCAATTACATTGACAGTTGGTGACCAGTTGGTTCTGCTTCCCTCCTGCATGTCTGACTAGTTGTGCTTTTGTGCAATCAACTGTTTGTCTCCCTCCTTCACCTGATCCTGCTGGGATTTGATCAGTAAGAGCCCCCACCCTTGCTGCCTGTCTATATGAGTGGCTCCTTCCATCTGAATGTTTCTGTATCTCCCTTGCCCGATCCCACTGGCCCTGGACTGTTTCTCTATCTACCCCACTCAATCTCATTGACTTTCCACTTGAATGTTTCTCTCATTCCCCTGCTTGAATGCTTCTTTCATTCCCTCACCTGATCCCACTGGACACTCCTCCCAACTGTTTCTCTCCCTCTCCTACCTGATCCTGCTGGAATTTGATGGGGAACTATAGACAGACTGGGTGGGTCATTGGTCTTCTTCTGCCATCATTGTCCATGTTTCAGTGTTTAGAAGAAGTTGAAGAGTAACAGTAGTGGTGCTGTGCCGTGGAGAGTGCAGGCTGTGAAGTACATGGAAAACAAGTTACCATTTTTTTTTGGGGGGCGGGGATAGTGATGGAAGAAATTGACAGCAAAAAAAAATGTACTGGAGCCAAATGCACTCAAGTACAAGCACCATGTTAAAAGCAACAAGGTTGGGCACTAGACAAGAACAAAAAAAAAAACTATATGCATAACTGAAGTGCAGTGACAAACCTTTATTGGGTGTCTCCGGGTAAAACAGGATCCTTACCACATCACAGCAAACATGCTAGGGATTCTGTTTTACCCCACGTCTTTCAATAAAGGTATGCCACTGCATTTCATTTTGGCGTAAAGTGCATTTTTCTTCTGACAGTTTTGTAGTGCTCAACTTTCCTGTTTTTCATTTGATTAAGGAAACTATGGAAGTTTTAAGCTAGTACAGAGCATGCATTTTAAGGCATTACATCAAGGCAGTGGCAAAGAAAGTGAGCTGAGACACTATGTTTGAGAAATTTACCAAAAGAACAGTAAGAGAAACTGAAAGTTTATGGAAGCAGTGCCAGCAGTGATGGTTGAATATGACTTGGGTGACTTATGATATAGGTAATAGAGGAGGACTCTGGACCCATGCAAGCAACTCAGTGGTATGTCACAGAATTTGCATACATTACGCTATACTACTGCTCAACTACTTCTGCTCTGCTTATTTCAGCATCAGTGGAGACCTACAGACCCACTTACACTAGTTACAGATCAGCTTATACTGCTTTGGGTTTCTTGGTATGGTTGTGTGGGTTATTTTCCTAATCTGTTTGAGTTGGGAGCTCTCCACCCACACTCACATGTTCTTTCAAATTAACACAGGGATGGGGAGGCAAAGCTCATCCTACTCAAATTAATAGAAACAACTACAGGTTCATACCAACTATTCACTCGTTCTAGTAGTACAACTAGTGAAAGTGGGTCTGTAGATCTCCATTAATGCTGAAATTACAGAACAAAGTGATCAGAGCAGGGTTAGTGTGGAGGGAGCATAAGAGTGTGACGTACAGCATAGCATTGTTGAAATAGCGTAAGCTGGTCTGGAGTCCTCCATTACTGTCATGATATCATTCATATCTTCATTTGAGGGTATTAGTCTATTGCCATCTCTCCAGTGCCTTTGCAAGATATCAACAGATCATTATCATCTCAAGAAGATAAAAATGATATCCTAAGTCAGTCCATGTCACATAGGCAGTGCAATGGCAAGCAGTTCAAAAGCTAACTTCAGATTCCCACATAGATCCATTCTGTCTTGCTTACTTTGGGAGTGGCAGTGGAGATCACAGCTCTCATCATCTTAACCAAGGGAGAGAAAATGTTTGACAAAGCTAAAAAGAGGAGCCAGCCAATGGAGCATTGTCATTTCATGAACTGGAGAGACAATGGGAGAAAAACAGTCTGAATCATATCGTACCAGACCATGAGTTAAATCACAGAAAGGGACAGCAGAATGTGTTAATAGTGTGTACTTTGTTTAAAGAGCTACTGACGCAAAAAAGAAAACTTTGAAAAACATAATAATTAGGTACCATTCAGCTTGCATTCCACATGTATTCTGAATCTTTCTCGTCCTTGTTATTACTGAGAAAATTTTCATGGGTGCATGATATTTATCCCTTAGAGTTCCCTTAGAGTTTATTTGCCTTTCTAACTTACTACCTACTTTAAATCATAATCCCCTGATGTGACATTACAATCTGTTGCCATGGGATTAACTGTGATGTCACAAGCAGTGCATTATGACCTCGGGTAGGGAGCCCAGACATACTCACCCCAGGGCCCAGTCAAGTCGTCGTCTGACTAATCTGACTAATGCCTAACTAAAGAGCAGCTGACAGGATGTTAGACTGTTTTAGCTATAAAATAATCTTTTTAGTCTTGGAATAAAACGTAATTTACCTCAACAAGCTCAGTTTGTAACTTTCTAATATGAGCCAATCTGCCCCAGATCATTGCTTTTGGGATCCATCTACCCGCTCGCCCTTGTGGCCATTGCTGTTCCTGTGGCTTTTCCTGAGCCAGTTTTTGCTGCACAGACAAAATGTTCTCAATGGCAAAATTTTCTAAATGATTTTATTTTGGGCTCATCTCCCTCAGAAGACGTTAAGTCTTTCAGTTTTCATTTCTACTTATGTGCAGATTTTGCTGAGGAAGCTTTTGCATGCTGGAGTGAGTTTTTAAAAAAACAATTATAGCTCAGTTGAGAGGAGCATCAAACAAACATAACTACTGCTGGACAGCCTTACTGGCGTGCCCTACAGGTGGGCTCATATATATGTGAAGGGCAAACTCTGGCATTTAGAGGTCTTGTGCAGCCATAGACAGCACTATTGATCAGGCCCTAACATGTACCTGTCTGCCACCATGCTCTCTCTTTCTCTCTCTCTGCAGCCAAGATAGGCAACTCCATAGTACAGGAGCCCTGCAGGGCCAAACTTCTCTGGTTTCAGATTAGTGTGTTCATGAAACAGAAGTAGCATCTGTTCCTTTTTCAGTGCAGTGCAGACATTGTTGAATGTGATATCTTATGAATGTAAATAAGGTGTCATTGATATTTATGTGAGTTTGGGTTTTCTGGCTGTAGGTGCATCCTTTCACTTATACCAATTTGGTGTTACATTTGTGAGCAGTGCTCACGGCATGTCACGATAAAGGAGTTAGTAATTCTCTTTTACCATTCTGCATTTTCTCATGCTACCAGTTTTGTGGCCACTAAAGGAGTTTCATACAGTGTAAACCTTCAACTGTGCATATTTTGGAACATACTAACAAGGTGTCTTTTTGCCATAGGACAGATATCAATTATTTTCTCAGTGGGTTAGCAGTATAGCCTAGAGGTTAGAGGAATGAGGTGTGAACGAGCTTGCTATATCCAGCAGACCAGACCTGAGTTTGATTCTCACAACCTCCACTTGTACACTGTGTGACTCTAAGCAAGTCACCTAACCGTCCAGTGCTCCCAGGTCTCCCCTGAAAACCGGCACTTGTGCCTAGTGGGCCTTACCCGGTTACCAAAGACTAAAATAAAAAGTAGCTTAGATTAGTTATGTTTATATTAATAAATGCTGTATTTTGTACAACAGTAATATCTAAGTTACTGTATATTACCTGGAAAAGAATAAAATGGCATCCTGATTACAGCATACCTGTTCATTCCAAGAAATAAAAACACTGTACTTGTAGCATAATGCATGTAATACATGAGTTAACCTGTACTAGTCAACAACAATCTATTTTATACTGTATATAGTGTACACCAAATGTTTGACAAGAAGAGTTTTACTAGATTGGAACATACAGTGGAGATCATGAAAATGTTTCCCTGTGCTGCTGTGTAATGTTCTAGCAAGTGATGAATGCATGCCTGCTGCCACAACTCCATTGTTTTCAATTAAGTTTAATCCAACTAGCATGAGATATCTTAGGGCATACATTTGTAGTCAGTGATAAGAACTGTAGCACTGTATATATAGTTGCTGTATACCTTAGGATACCAAAACAAAATGAATGGGGATTTCAGTAATATCTCTATATATACCACAAGTTTTCACTTGCTGATGCTCTACTGTAAATCTATGCAAGAAATTCAATCGCCCATGGCAAAGACCACACAGCAGACAGTAATGAGTAAACTAGTGCTTTCTGAAATATATTACATGTAGTGCAATCCACAAAGAGACTAGCAATCCACCACAATCATGCAGATGGTGAGGAAACCCCACTGACAAGACTACATGTCACAGTTTTGCGACCCACACAAAACTTGTACTTGGGTACTACCAAACTTCATCAGAGTTAAAAAGACAAAGAACCATGATCCAAACCTGTAAGACAATATTAGGACTGTCTTTATTTTCCCTGGCTGAGATACATATTAGGTACACTGCTGAGTTCTGTGTAGGATCAAACATGTATCTGTGGATTATGTTCTCACTCTTTGCAGATTATATGAAATGCCCTTTGAGGGCCATGCATTCCAAGTTAAAGCAACAAGCCTAAATTTTCATGGTGATTTGCATGTACAGTATATCAGACATTGCTTAGTATACTGTATGTGGTATATGTGTGATATTGTATATCTAGTCATGAGAACTAGATACCTACATAATTCCCGTACATTATATAGTACTCAAAATGTCACATGATTTATGTGAGTAAAATCATGTTAATAAATCTTACATGATAATTTTAGTTCACAGGCGCCATACTTAGAAATATCTTACAAGTATAGCACCAGATGGTAAATGAAGATCCTATATACTTATATTTATTCATTAGAATTTTGGTAACCGGGTGAGCTCACTGAGACAGTACAGTCCCATTTTCAGATGCATCCCGGGAAGTGCATTACAATGACAATGATATGGTAGGTACAATGGTTACATGACATCATTTACAAGTACAATTACATCATTTACAGTTACATTTACAAATTGCAAATACATATACATATACATAGAAGTTCAGACAGTGTGAATACCAATACATGATGCTTAGAATGCAGAATCATGCTGCAGATGTAACCATAATGTAGCTATCATTTGAAAACTTCTGTGAACAAGCATTGTTCAATTTAAATATGTATGGAACTGCATAAGGGAAAACACCAATAACTCACTTCAGAACTCAGATATCTTGTTTCTGAGCACTGGCACCCTTATTGCCAATGGAATTCAGTTGTCTGTTTATGCGGGGCTACTGATCAATATACATTCCAGCAGGGCACCCCATATATAAAATGGACCACATGCACTCTATGATTCTTCAGTAGAGATGGGCGTAATTCACAGATTTCATTCCACAAAATATTTAGTGAAATTTACAGATTTTGTGAAATATTTTGTGGCTGCAGAATACAAAATTCAACTGGTGAAATGTGGAATTTTGCTGTCAAAATACAGAATTTCACCCATGAACTGTGGAATGTCATCACTTGTGGGTGAAATTCCACTATTCGCAGGCAACATTCCACATTTCGCGTCTGTGAAATATTTATTGGAATGTGCAAATATTTTGTATGGTGAAATTCATGATTTCGCTGAATTTCGCAGACGAAATTAAATTTTACTGCATCTCTATTCACCAGTATTTACATACAGAAAATTCTTTATTATTGTAGAATTTTGTGTATGTGGTTTTATATACTAATGTCTACAGCTGCCATTTATTCTAGATTCTAGTATGTATTTAGCATCAGTTAGAGCTTGGTTACTGTATTTTTTTCTTGATCCAAGTATGTATATTTCTGGCAGTATACACTTGTATGTATTGATTTGGAGTAATCTTGTGAAATCCCACTTATACTAAGTTATTTAAATTTCAGTGAACAGAGTGCATGGTCTCTGTTTTTGTAAATGGGGTGCCCTACTGAAACATGTATTTTTTAAGTGAACCTGTTGGTACATATCTCATTTACTGCTTTGTATGCCACCTTTCTCATGATTTACAACCCCCAGATGGTACTATGTACCCCATTTGTTACTCTGCAAGATTTATGCCCTTTTTATTATTGTTCAATGCCTTTTTGTATGAAATGTGTTTTAAAATTGCTATGCCATGTTTGTATGAATTTCTTGTATTCTCTCAGTCCTACCCAGGACCTCCTTGCAAATGAGCATCGCTCAATAGAGCTTTCCTGGTAAAACAATAAAAAAAATATATATATATATATATTGAGCAGTAGTTCTGTGTTCACAGACCCCTGTATTGTATTAACAATATGAGTGACAGCATTCAGAAATTAGGTATTTGTATTTTGTATTTGTTGCTAACTGAACTGAGTTAATGGCATTTCTCATATGTATTTCCATATATAATTACATTGAACAATGCTCATTCATGGAAGCTCTCAAATTATAGTAACATATGTTTGCATCTTTGAAGATATATGTATATAGGAGCTTCAATTAACATCTGGTACCATATTTATAACATATTTCAATGTATGGTCCCATGCCATACATAAACATTGGGTATCAGTGTACTGTGAACTTATATGTAGAGAGAAGTTCTACAGTGGTAGTCCCAACCAGCCAAGTTAGTTGTACAAGCAAGCAATAATATACCCTGTGGTGGGGGCTAAATCAGTGGAAGAATTCAAGAAGGCATGGGACAAGCATATGCGGCTGAGTATCGGGGGGAGGGCGGGGTCTGGCAGGGAGAGGGAGGTGTAGGGAGGGAAGGGGAAAGTGCAGACTAGATGGGCCGGAATGGTCCTTTTCTGCCATCAAGCTTCTTTGATATGATTCTATGATTTTACTCATGCAAATCATGTGACATTTTTAGTACTATATGAAATATGGGCATGAAGCAGGTTTCTAACTCTGATGAAATTTGGTAGTACCAAGCAAAACATTAGTGTGGGTTGCAAAATTGTCACATGTGTAATCATTGCTGGCATAGTTTCCTCTTCAAAAGCATGATGGTGGTGAATTGCTAGTCTGTTCGTGGACTGCACTACATGTACAATAATGAATGGTAAGCTCTGTTTTCTTGTTATCATATGCTGTGTGCTCCTTGCTGAGGGTGCCTGATATTCTTGTTCACTTTGAACTCAGCCTGTTTGTAGCACCATGGCTATATCCTGGTGCTTACATAGAAACATAGAAACATAGAATTTGACAGCAGATAAGGACCGCTTGGCCCACCCAGTCTGCCCATTCCCTACCTGATGGATAAGCTGCAGATCCTAGTTAACCAGCAGCCTACTTCTTCCTACCCCCATGCCCTAGAATTGCCTTATGACTGTCCCATGCATACTTGAATTCCACCACTGTTTTTGACTCCACAACCTCCTCTGGAAGGCTGTTCCATGCATCCACAACCCTCTCTGTGAAAAAATACTTCCTTAAATTACCTCTGAGCTGCCCCTTCTATCTTCAAATTGTGCCCCCTTGTTCTTGCACACCTCTTTTTTTGAAAGATGCTACCCTCTTGGACTTTGTTGATTCCCTTGAGGTACTTGAAAGTTTCTATCATGTCCCCCCTCTCCCTCCTTTCCTCGAGGCTATACATATTAAGCTCCTTAAGTCTCACTTCATATGTCTTCCGGTGCAGACCCTGCACCATTTTAGTTGCCCTCCTCTGGACAGCTTCCATCCTGTCTATGTCTTTGTGGAGACTGGGTCTCCAGAACTGCACGCAGTACTCCAGATGTGGTCTCACCAGCTGTCTGTACAGAGGGATAATAACTTCTTGTTTTCTGCTGGTGATGCCTCTCCCTATGCATCCCAGTATCCCCCCAGCCCTCCTTGCTGCCCTCTCACATTGCTTGCCCACCTTTAGGTCATCTGATATGACTACCCCCAGGTCCCTTTCCATTTTGTTGTTGTTAGTATCTCACCCCCATTGTGCATCTTCCCTGGGTTTTGTTTCCCAGGTGCATTACCTGCACTTCTTTGCATTGAATCTAAGCTGCCATACATTTGACCATTCCTCTAACCTTGCCAAGTCCTTCTCATCCTTTCCACCCCACCTTGTGCATCAACTCTGTTGCAGATCTTTGCGTCATCTGCAAAGAGACATACTTTCCTTCCAGTCCCTCTGCAATGTCGCTTATAAAGACATTGAGAGGACCGGTCCCTATACTGAACCCTGTGGTACCCACTGTTAACCCCCTTTTTCAGAGTGGACTCCATTTACTATTACTTCTGTGTCCTATTCTCCAGCCAATTTTTACCCAGGCCGTCATCTTGGGACCCACTCAGGGCTGGCTAACTTGTATATTAATCTTTTGTGTGGGACTGTGTCAAATGCCTTGTTAAAGTCTAGGTAGGCCATGTCCACAGCCCTCCCTGATCTACTACTTTGGTCACCCAGTCAAAGAAATCTATCAGATTTGTCTGACCTTCCGCTGTGAATCCATGCTGCCTTGGGTCCTGTGCCCTCTGGCCTCTAGATACGCAACAATTCTTTCCTTCAGAAGTGATTCCATCATTTTCCTACCACTGAGGTTAAACTAACAGGTCTGTAGTTTCCTGCTTCTGCCTTGCTCCCACTTTTGTGAAGGGGAATCACATCTGCCCTCCTCCAGTCCTCAGGTACCACCCCATCCCCCCATGATTTGTTAAAGAGGGTAGTCAGTGGTGTCACTAGTTCTATCCTTAGTTCTTTTAGAATACCGGGATGAATTCCATCAGGCCCCATTGCTTTGTCCACCTTCAGTTTTAAGAGCTCTTTCAGAACTCTTTCTTCTGTAAATGGGCTGGTATCAACTTCTGTATCCAGAGTGTTTCTATTGTTTGTTTTAGGTACCTCCCCCTCTTCCTTTGTAAATACTGAGCAAAAATATTTGTTTAGTATCTCTGCCTTTTCACAGTCACCCTCTGCCACCCTCCTCCCCTTTATTAAGCCTCACTATCCCTCCTTGGTCTTCCTTTGCTCCCTGATGTACCTATAAAAGGTTTTATCCCCTTCTTAACTGAGCTGTTTGTGTGTGTATGTGTTTTTTCTACTGTACTGTAACAGTAGGCCCTTTACATGGATAGTACATGACCTCTTTTGGATGCTATTCACAAGGATTTATTTATCCAATCATTTCTTTCTGCAACAAATTTATAATTGTTATTTTGAATTTATTTTCTTATTTGAAATCTGCATCAAATATATGTTGGTGTGGTTCCATGACATAAATAAACATTGGGTATCAGTGGAATGGGAACTTCTTATATGTAGAGAGAAGTTCTACAGTGGTAGTCCCAACCAGCCAAGTTAGTTGTACAAGCAGGCAGTAATACACCCTGTGTTGCTATGCACCAAATTAAGCCAATGCATACCATGGATACATTGTTAGTTATGAGGCATAGCTGGGCACCTTCAACTACAGTACATGTGAATTTTATCAGAGTCACTTGATGCATGCCATACAGTATGTTATTGTACTTATAAATAGTCAAGAATACAATGCATTAAAAAAATTAAATAATTTTATTTAAAAACGATATATTTTTTATTTGATTGCTAATAGCTTCCCTTCGACTTGCTCCTGATGTTATTATTATCCAAATATTTCTGGCCTCTCCCAATTAAAATAATGAGATGCACTTTACAGTGTAGCACTGTCCCCATACAGTTTTTTTTTATAGCAACCCCTATTTTCCTGCCGATTAGGATTTTGTATTTAGTTTTATGAAAAAAATGTTAGCCCATCAAGATAGTGACTTCCAAATGGCAAGGAGTGAAAATGGTACTGAAACACAGCATGTGCGTATTGGTGACTGAAGGTTTACCCCCAGAGTTGCTTCCCTCCCAGAGTTGGTAAATCAAGTAAAGGGTGGTGTGGGGCAAGCACCCCCACAAACAAAGTTCACCATATGTTGCCACGCTGTACCTCGTGCCGTTATCACTCCTCACCATTTGGGAGTGGCTGTCTTGATGTGGAACCAAGAATAATTGCTTGAGAAGTGGTGATACGGTTGCAGTATGGTGGTGCAATTACACACTGAGAGTACAGTGGAGATAGTGCAGTATTGTGAGAAGAGATCATCTGTTTTTCAGTGGTATTGTACAGAGATGACTGTCAAGGACAAGGAGTACATTGAAACATGGTGGTGGCAATTAGGAGTGTGTTGGTGATGGTAAACCATTTTATTACGAAGGAGAGGTGTTTAAAAAAATGCTCTACTTTATGGTAAGTGACTGTTCTGAGCAGCTGTGGTATTGTGGAGCAAGGAAGTGGTATCTTTACAAAAACAATTATCAAGACACAAGTTTTATTACTTTTGAGTGCTGCAGTTTAAAATGCACGTGAGACTTTTTCACATTTGGTGGTCCAAAAGAATACTAGTGTTATTTTATTTCACACCAGTGGCTGGCAGTATAGCCTAGAGTTTAGAGGAATGAGGTGTGAATGAGCTTGATACATCCAGCAGACCAGACCCGAGTTTGATTCTCACAACCTCCACTTGCATACTGTGTGAGTCTGAGCAAGTCACTTAAAAACCCAGTGCTCCCAGGTCACCCCTGAAAACAGGCAGTTGTGCCTAGTAGGCCTTACCTGATTACCAAAGACTAAAATAAAATAATAATAAAAAAAATAAAGAGGCCATTGATGTTGTTTTGTGAAGTCATGACTGTGCATCAAGGTATATTGACACACAAGTACTGTAATTATGCTAGGTCAATAAAATTTGTGTTTTATTCATGCTAATTTTGTAACATGTAGCAATGAGTCCATGAGTTGTCCTCTTGGGAAATCTACACAGCCTGTTGTACAGGTCATTTCATTGTCTGTTTTGCATTGTAAATGAGAAAATTCATCAGTTATTACAATAGTGCTCAACATAACTAAAAGATGCTGTGATATTTTAGTTATGTTGTACATTATACAACTAGTTAAAATATCTGGTACTGTGTATTTGCATTGTTATTTGATGCTATTAATATAAATATATATATATATAAATTGTTGTCTGCTGTTTATATTTTTTACTATAACTGCAAATGTGGTTATGTATGAAGTCTGCTTAATCAGCCCATTGCACTATTCTGTGTGTTTATTTTGAAATAGTCCAGATTAATGCAGCCTTTTTCCTGCCCAATATTATTTTTTTCAATTACTTAGCAGTTCCAGAACCTAGTGACTTATGTTCCCTTTAAAGAGTCAGCAGGTGGCAGAAGCGGTCACGATGGCAAGCAAGGACAGCCCTCCCCACAGCCACTGAACCCCCCCCAGGCGAAAACGGAGCACCGGAGCGCCGGGCAAAAGCAAGCACAGCCCTCCCCACAGCCACCGAACCCCCTATGGAAAACGGAGCAGCGGGAGCGCCCAGCAGAAGTGGTCGCGAGGCAAGCAAGCACAGCCCTCCCACAGCCACCGAACACCCCTGCGAAAATGGAGCAGCGGGAGCCCAGGTAGCAATCCAGCTTCTAGCTGCCTCAGGAGCTGCGCCCTGATTTAAACTGGCGCCTTTTTTCTCCCATAGACTGCTGTGCCTCTTCTGGTTGGGACTGAGGAGCAGCGCGAGATAACTACAACAGCCTGCTCTCATTCTTACCGCAGTGGGATTTTATTTTTCTGTAATTGGACTTTACCTGCAAGCGATTCCTGAACCCAGCTAGATACTGTGTGTTATTTTACCTCATAGCCTGCAATTTACTGTACAAGTTGTATTCAGACGTTTTAGGCATTATTGTTGCATTAGCTCCTCCTCACACTTACTTTACTTAAAGCTGCCTTTTTATTTCTTGCAGCAGAGTGGTCATGAGGGCAAGTACAGCTTACAGTTACTGAATTTACTTTGCGGAAATGGAGTACTGGAGTACCTAGTCTAGAAGTGTTGGGTGAGGGTAAGTAAGTACAGTTTCTCTCTTATTAGCTAATGGTTTCTGGTGGAAAAATAGAGTACTGGAGTGTTTAGTGTAGTGGTGGTGAGGGGTAAGTGTTGTTTTACTATGTGCTACAATTTCTGTGGAAAGTGGAGTACCGGAGTTTGCCTAGGTAGTACCCAGTTTAGTTGCTCTAGGGAGTTGGGCCATTTGTTTAAATTTTTGCTTTTTTTTCCCATAGACTGCTGTGCCTTTCTGGGTTTGGGACTGAGAGACGAGGTACAGAAAACTACAACAGCCTACTCTCATTTCTTACCGCCAGTGGGATTTTATTTTCTGTAGTCCGGAACTTTACCTGCAAACAATTCTTGAACCCAGCTAGATACTGTGCGTTATTTTACCTCATAGCCTGCAATTTACTGTACAAGTTGTATTCAGACGTTTAGGCATTATTGTCGCATTAGCTCCTCCTCACCTACCTTTACTTAAAGCTGCCTTTTTATTTCTTGCAGCGAAGCCGGTCATGAGGGCAAAACACAGCCCTCCCCACAGCCACGAACCCCCATGGAAAATGGAGCACTGGAGTGCCCAGTAGAAGCGGTCGCAGGGTAAGCAAGCACAGCCTCCCACAGCCACGAACCCCCACGGAAAGCAGGGCACCAGAGCGCCCAACAGAGTGGTGGCGAGGGGCAAGCAAGCACAGCCCTCCCACAGCCACCAAACCCCTCTACACGGAAAATGGAGCACCGGAGCTGCATAGGTAGTAATCCAGCTTCTAGTTGCCTCAGGGAGCTGCGCCACTGATTTAAACTTGTGCCTTTTTCTCCCATAGACTGCTGTGACTTTCTGGTTGGGACTGAGGGCAGCGAATACTACAACAGCCTGCTTCTTATTCTTACCGGCAGTGGGATTTTGTTTTTCTGTACTTTGGAACTTTACCTGCAAACGATTCTTGAACCCAGCTAGATACTGTGTGTTATTTTACTTCATAGCCTGCAATTTACTGTACGAGTTGCATTCAGACGTTTTAGGCATTATTGTTGCATTAGCTCTTCCACTCACCTACCTTTACTTAAAGCTGCCTTTTTTTATTTCTTGCAGCAGAAGCGGTCACGAGGGCAAACAAGCACAGCCCTCCCCACAGCCACCGAACCCCCCCCATGGAAAATGGAGCACTGGAGCGCCCAGGTAGCAATCTAGCTTCTATCTGCCTCAGGGAGCTCTAGCCCCGCCTGTGCTACGTGCAGGCTCCGCACCGCCCCCACCACCACCCTTGGTGAGCTCCTCCTTATATAAGGTGAGATCAGGTGAGCTCATGAACCAATCAGCCCACTTTCCCATTAGCTCCTTATACTAATCAGCCACTAGTGGCCACCACAGAACAGTTTCAGATCTACTACCAAAAAAAAAAAAATGCAGTATCTCACATTTACAACTCTTTTGCTTTGCCTAACCCTATTCTCCCTTCCACCCTCATCCTACCCTGCCCTTACTGACTTACTGCCACTTCTCTCTTCAGCTGTTATGCCACCCCTCCACTCCTCCTCTGCACCAGCGGACCAAAATCAACACCACTGGCATAATTGGTCCCTGGGGGCCTCTATCCTCCCTCCCTCTTTCCATGCAGAGTTACCATCCCTATATATCCCCTTCTACTCAGACCTTAAGCCTAACTCGGAATCACCAAACCGTCCCCCTCGATGCTGGACAACACCTAAGACCATGCATCTAGTAAGACACACTCTGGCTCTCCTTCTCCTTATAGCTGGGGACGTAGAATGTAACCCAGGTCCACCAACCACTATAGTTGGCCAATCCCCCGCCCCAGCTACGCACCTCCCTAGAGGCTTTAAAATTGTCCACCTAAACATATGCAGCATCCTAAACAAAATAGCCGACTGCAAACCACTGTCCTAGCCCTTCGCCCTGATATTGTAGTCATTACTGAATCTTGGCTGAAGCCCTATAACCTGGACGCGGAATTCCAAATACCCGGGTTCTCCTTAATCTGCCAAGACAGGCAGGGCAGAAAGAAGGGTGGCGGCATTGCCATGTATATCTCTTCTAAACTCCAGTTTTCCAAAATCACACCTACAGTACCCCTACAATCTATAGATTCCTTCTAATTAAAATTCCCGCTACACACTCTGTCCCGGTATACATTGCAGGGGTCATACTGCCCTCCTGACACACCTCTGGGCAGCATCCTTGAACACATTGGCAACCTGAGGTCCCTCACGGCAGGCGGTGAACTCCATATCCTTGGAGATTTTAACCAGAACTGGCTAGGCAATGTAGCCTCCAAAATGCGATGCCAAATAACAGCCCTAAACCTGCACCAGCAAATAGGTGAACCCACTCGCCTAAATCACAAATCCAGTAAACACACACTACTGGATTGGGCCCTTACCACCAACCCCCATCGGATAGTTAAAGCTGGCCTTTTACCTGACTCCCTAAGTGACCACCATATGATCTACATGGTGCGTAAAATCTTCCGTCCCAAGGCCCCGCCACCTCGCACGCTTTACAACAGGGTTTACAAATCCTTTGATCTGACTGCTCTCCTAAATGACCTCAACAGCATCAACTGGTCTTTCATCCCTAGGGCCACCTCCTTGGACAAGGCCCTGAAATTTTTCTCTACCAACTTCCTAGACATCTGGGATGTCCATGCTCCTCTCAGGAAATCCAGGGTAAGAGAGCCCACTTACCATGGGTCACTACCTACCTCATGTCTCACCCTCGAGCCAGGGAGACAGGTGCCTGGAAATCTTTCAAGGCCACAGGTGCTCATATGGCTCAGCAACATTACAGAACACTAAGAAATGCCTGCACAAGACTCATACACCAGGCCAAATCTAATTACTTTAAAACTGCATTCAATAACAACTTCGCTCACCCTACCCTATTCTGGAAGTCAATAAAATCCCTTCTTTCCCCACTGGCCCAACCCCCTACTCCCACTCTAAATCTAGGAGGAAAAATCATCGTGGAGCCTAGCCTATTTGCAGCTGAGATCAATTCATATTTTTCCACCTCAACAGCTTCACTTCTCGCCTCCCAGCTCCATCCCCCGCCCATTGCTCCCCCTACAGGATCCTCCCAGGCCTCCTTCTCACTTGGCCCGGTCTCACCTGACCAGGTGCTAGAAATACTGCAGTCGCTAAACCCCTCCAAAGGTAAATTCCCATCAGGCCTTGACTCAAAAATGCTCCTGCTCTCAGCACCTGCCATTGCCCACCCTCTATCCCTGCTCTTTAACCTGTCTTTTAGACTCAGGGCAGTCCCTACAGTATGGAAACAAGCCATAGTCATTCCCCTTGCCAAAGAGGGCCCTTCCTCCCCATCAAACTACCGCCCCATATCACTGCTCCACATCCTAGCCAAAATTCAAGAGTGCCTCGGTCTTTCCCAGCTCTAAGACTATCTAGAAACCATATCCTTTTTCACCCCCTACCAGGCCGGCTTCCAAAAAAACCACTCCACCACCACCTAGCTTCTTCGCCTCACCAACTCTATCCTTACGGGTATGGACAATGGGGATATAACAGCAGCCATATTTATCGACCTGGCTAAAGCCTTTGACACAGTCTCTCATCCCCTGCTGCTGGCTAAACTCGCCCAAGCTGGTCTCTCCACGAACGCAATTAACTGGTTCCATTCTTATCTTATAGGTAGGTCCCAATCAGTCCATATTGGCTCGACTATTTCCTCCTCACTCCCTGTCACCAGTGGAGTCCCCCAAGGGTCTGTACTCAGCCTTCTACTGTTCTATATCTTTCTCAACGTCCTGCCTGCTGCCTGCCCACTTTTGGCTATCCATATGTATGCAGACGATGCGGTGCTGTTTGCCTCGGGCTCATCCACTAATGGCATGACAGCCTGTCTTCAGAAGGACTTGACTCCATCCAACGTTGGTTCCTCTCAAATCAACTATTCTTGAATCCAAAGAAAATTGTCTCCCTCACTTTCAGCTCTCGGGCCAAACTACCCGCCTGACTGCCCCCCCATGTTCTACACTCTGGATAGCTCCCCACTAGAGGCCTGTACTTCATATAAGTATCTCGGTGTCTGGTTAGATCAGTACCTCGACTTCTCAGTGCACATAGATGCTCTACACAAAAAACTGAATTCCATGCTGGGAGCTCTCTTCCGGAACAAAAACTGCATACCTCTACCTACCAGGCTAGAAATAGTCCAAAAAAATGATCCTCCCGATCATGGATTACGGTGACGTTGTCTATGGTGCTGCCCTCCAAACTTCCTTAGCTAGGCTTGATTCCCTCTTCCACTCTTTTTGTCAGTTCGCTTTGGACCCCTCTCCAAATACTCATCACTGTGACCTCTACCAAGCCTTGGACCTCCCTTCTCTACAAAACCGGCGATTGCTACACTGCGCCAAAACCACGGCCAAGTTCTGGTTGCAGACACTCCCCTCCTACCTGTCGTCCTCTCTAACTGCCCTCCCCCCACTGGCCTACGCACTCAGGAACATTGACTCCAGGCTCCTGCACATTCCACACAGATCCACCCGGTTAGGCCAGGCTGCTTTCAGTTTCAGGTTGCCCAAGTTATGGAATTCCCTATCACCCGATATTAGACATGCCACAACTACCCCACACCAGAATGCTCTTCTCAAAACATACTTCTCTACCAACTGTTCCTGCTACCCCCATTGCTTCCCCTCACAACTCCTAACTACCTGCTGCAAACACCAGTCTGGTTCTCCATTTTCGTTAGTTGTGTTGCTGCCAGCTCCTATTGTTGAACTGATTTTATCTGTAATGTAAATGTATCTGCAATATTGCACTATATCAGTCTCTTCCTTGTTTTGTTTGTACTAAGCGTATCAATGTATGTTTCTCTTTTACTCGTTTCCCTTGTAATTCCCCTCCCCAGGGTGCATCTGGAATCGAGCGGTACTCTGCTCAGTATACCTTTCCTGGTAAATCTCTTTAATAAATAAAATACAAAAATTGCTGCACATATGAGTGTCTTCATAAGCCCTTTACCTGTGAGCTCTAGTAGTCAGCTGTCAAATTTCAAGAACACAGGAATGTGGAAAGTGATGGCCTTCATTTTGTGATATTTCTTCACTCAAGATATTGATGGACATGACTAGACATGAGGGAACCTGATACTAGGTACTACTATATTCTGACTTTCATTGCTCCAAAGTGAGGTGGACTAGCTGGAAACAGGTTGGGTTGCCGTGGTGTAGTATTTGGAGAGCCAGAGAAGTTCATACAATGCTCAGCCAGTGCTTCTGTGTTTCTGTCATTGCCTGTGATTAGGTTTCTGCTGTAGATTACATGAGATTTGGAAGGTGATAGGTTGTTTCCAAACAAGGTGCTGAGTCATGACCAGAGGCTTTTTTTGGTTTGTTTCAATTTGTCTCCCATTAACCAGCATAGTAGGTTGATTTAGTAATCCTTGCCAGTAATACTGCTAGGTTTCAGAATAACTTGTACAGCTCCCCATCACATCAAGAGAGGACTTCTATCTTTTCCAGACTGTGCCCTGCTGTCTGTAGTTATCCAGGAGTTCCAGTATGATCCTGTTCATTTGGCCACTTCTGACTGTCAAACTTTTCACTGGAAGTAGTTAATTACAAGCTGATTTCAATTCAGACTTAAAAGTACAGTGTCATCCCCTTAGGCCCCACCTTGTCTGTAGTTTAAAAATCACATTTTGTGATTGGTCACATTTTGCAATGATTGTTGATGTAGCTGGTAGTTTCATCCTGATCCCTTTTCTCTTTTTTAAAAAGTGAAAAACAGACTGCCATCCATACTGGTGTTATCACACAAAATCTGTTAGTTTACGTTCCTTGATCAACTCCCACTGCATCTTTTGTAGACTTGGAAACACCCCAAACAGAATCTAACCACTTTTTTGTATTGGGATGAGAGGAGATGATTGCATCATGATTGGCTGCACTGTTTGAGTGTGTTTCTAATTTTCAGGAAGTATGCAGTAACAGTAGGTCATGATTTGAAACAAACTAAATTATGTATGCAGTAATAACACCATCAGCATGCATTTCAGTTCTACTGAGAAAGAAAGCAGGTAAACCAACCAGCAACATCACTGAATTTTAAAGGTGCACAATCATAAAATGTCAGCTTTCAACTGGAAATAATATAATGCAGAAAGATTGACAGTGTCCCTTTAAAGTATGCCCATGTGTCTTCCATGTGAGGGATGAGGTCCAATTTGTCCCAGCTCAATTTTCTGAGCTCCAAGCTGAATTGGTTCAAGATCATTGATTTGAACAATGTGATTTTGAGTAGTCAGGGTGGAAGATTAATATTTTTGCACTTATACGTGCAATACATTGGCAGTGGTTTCTGAGAGTCTGGGTGTACAACAAAGGAAGTTATCCTATCTTGCCTTTATGGAGAATCCAGTTGATGCAAATTCTGGATGTGGTTTGAGTATTATGTATATAGTGATGTGTTGGCTTGGTGAGGTGTGCACAAATACCCATTCCTTAATCACTTAACTTTATTTTCATTATTATTATTATTTTAATCAAAGCTTGGTCAAATGAAGTTCTTGACAACTTAGAAGCTTGTTTCCTTGAATTTAATTACAGGCTAGCTGAAAATTCTAACAGTTAAAAAAAATCTGAAATTATTTGCATCAATGCAAAGGGCTAGCTTTGCAATACTGTATATGATCTGGTTTTAGCATCTGACCACTGCTGTAGTCTATAAACGGCCCCTGTTGTACAACATCTGGATGTAGATTTTGTATACTAGCTTCTTGTTTGAAACTGACAGTAGCTTCACAAGGAAAACTGCATTTCTTACATCAGAAGGATTTCAAAGATAAAGAACTACTCTACTACATACCAATCTGGAGTAGTTAAACATCTGGTTAATGCCTTTATCAAGAACTGATCACTGAAATGCCATTCTTTCAGGCTTTCCAAACACAAACACAAACATAAACAAATTGCAGTATGCTCTAAATGTAGCTGTTTGATTAATCACTAATTCTTTCATTATTGATCATATTACTCCAATTCTGATAGAACTTTATTGGTTATCAGTTTATTTTAGAATTTAGTCTAAGGTGTTTCTTTTAATGCATATATATCTTCATGGCTGCGGCCCAACATAGCTCTTGTATTCATTTATTGAACATTCCCCATCTAGACTGTTGGTGACTTCTAATTTTGGGTTGTTAGTTGTTTCTAAACATAAAATACCATCTAAAAACTATAGGTGGTGGTGCTCTTTCTGTTAGGGCTCCACTTTTATAGAATGCATCCTGCCATTAGAACAATTGAGTATACAGATGGTTTTAAATCTGCACTTAAAGCAGCAGTGCAATAAAGTGGTTTTAAAAATAAACTTAATTCACAAACCTGTCAGACTCATTCTTTATTCCGACCGTGGGCCATGTAAACTGTGTTGTTTTAAATAATATAAATAATGCGTTTACAACAAAATGTCTATATTAACTTGTGGAAATTAAGTAGCTGTCCGACATGTTTGTTTTCTCTGCTTAATTCTCAAAATATTCCTGTGTATGTCTGTTATCATTGATACGTGCTTGCTCCCATTCAGCTGGTGGGCAGAACAAAATTTGAAATCTGGGTTTCTGACAGTTTACATGAAAGCTGGTTATATGTGAAAGCTTCGTTATATTGTTTGTATTTCATTCTCAGATCATACCTTTGTAAGCTTGTTTACTGTTTTTCAGTGACTTTCTTTACCATATATAATGATGTTCAGTTATGCAGCCCTCCTCTTGTGACTAATTTCTTCCTTCCCCTGCTGCCACCGAATGATGACAAATAACTCAGAAAAAAAAAGGTGACCAAGCTTTTGTACTCTAGTTTCTTTTTCCAATGGATTTCAAATAATTTGTTTTTGTGGTCGGGTGGGACATCAGCATTGGTTTACAAGTTGCTGTTCCCATCAGCTTGTATAGCTTTTTCAGCCACTCTCCAGGATCCATCAAATACATAACAAAACATCCCATTAATCCTGTAGCTGTAATGCATTGATGAGGTGGTAGTTGCATGCAGGAAAAATATATACTTTTGTGTGAATTTGGTAATGCTCTCCATACCCCTGCAGATTCCTTCTCGGTACACCAATGCAGAACATTGAAACAGCCCTCCAATGCCCCATCTCCACAGAAAAATGAAGTTAATCTGTATATTAGCAATGAAAAATATTTTTTGTGTTTTACAGTGTTATGCTGCCCTCCTTCCCTTGACTGTAAAAGTAAATCCTTTACAGAACAATGTATGGAGTTGTCAATGAGGATTATATATATACATATATATATATATATATATATATATATATATATATATATATATATACATATATATATATATATATATATATATATATAATGTTATCATTGTGTGTTACAGCACCTTGCTCCTCCCTTACCTGATACTATCTATCACCTGCTATCTGAATGCAGAAATGATTGCTGACAACTCTCCCAAACTACTCAAACAAATTATTAGATTGTAAATGCCAATTATACTGTTACAACAACTGGGTCATCATTTTGGAGGTGGGGTTGGGGTGTCAATGTTCGGTAGTACAGGTGAAGGAGAATCAGCTAGGAACGGAGGGCTGCATACAGTAGCTCAATCAGATTCCATGTTTAGCTTCAGCTAATAAATCTTGTGAGCTCAAAGTCTTAGTTAGCAGCATTGTAATGGCTACAAGAAGTCTGTGATAGTGACATAATAGGGGCCAGCACGAAGTCCTTTGAATATTAACAAAAAAATAAAAGCGTTTGTCAATGACAAATGTTTGCTTGCTGGTATTAGCATTGGAAATGCAGGTGTTAGACAGATGCAGAATATGAATGGCAGTGAAGTATTGAACTTCACGCCAACCCCACCTCCACCCTGCAAAAATGGACAGGCATTGGGGTATGCGTTTGGTTCATCACCCATAACATTCATGTAATTTTACCTCACCCTATTCTGCAGACACCAACAAATGTTGAGGTGTGCCTTGTGGTGTTTGGCTTTCAGTCACCCCAATCCATAAGGACATACAGTGGCAGCCACAGACACTGCCAGCTATTTCCTGAAATGTCTGTGATATTTCCAGATATATCTCCTGTTTTCTTCATTTCCACAGTAGGGGCAGCAGAGAGAAACTCTTTAGAAATTTCACAAAATATCTGGAAATAGCTGGCAATGTCTGTGGCTACTACTGTACACTGAAATGGGTGCAGTATAGCAGAATGGGGTGAACTCTGGGGTTGAAGAGTTCAAGGCACACCTCAATGCCTGTCACTGGCTGCAGGGTGGGGGGTGGTGGAATGACATGAACATTACAGTCGGCAATCCAAAGGCACATCCCTGATGCCTGTCAGTCTGTACAGGGTGGGACATTATGGTTAGAAACCCTAATGCCCTGGGTGTTTGTTGGCATTTGCAATACAAATTTTCAACATCTCCTTTTTGTGACCCCCACCTCATGAAAGCATTTGAGACCTCTTCTCATGGACAGTGGCACTGCGATTTTGTTAATGTGTCTGGAACTTTGAGTTCCCACAGCAACCGTGCCATTCTACACCAGATGTATGAAAACACAGATTGGGCAGGATGTGAAGAATGACAGCTGTGCCATTCATAGGGAGGTTTGAAGAGATGGCAATGTTGAAAATCTGGAGTGAAAACATTAAAAATGCATGAACTTCCGAGTGTACATGGGAACTGCACAATGCATGCACATAGCACAGTCATTTAGCAGAATTATTTCATCAAATTTTCAACATAGGCATTTTGTGACCACTGCTCATGAACACTGTCACTATGATTTTCTTAATCTGTCCCAACATTGGTTTCCCACAGTGACCACACTATTCTGCACCTCATGTGTAAATGTATATTTTGGGCAGGATATGAAAAATGACAGCTGTACTTGTTCATATGAGGTGTGAAAAATGCCAATGTTGAAAATCTGGGGTGAAAATATTACAAATGCACGAAATTACGAGGTGCATGGAAACCGTGCAACATAACGCCTCGTAACACAGTCATTTTATGGACTTTGTCACAAAATTTTCAACATAGGCATTTTAGCACCTCTTCCCATGAACAGTGTCACTGTGATTTTCTTAATCTGTCCCGAACACTAACTTCCCACAGCAACCACACTATTGTGTGCCAGAAGTGCAAAAACATTTTGGCCAGGATATGAAAATGACAGCAGTACTATTCATAAGGAGGTCTGAAAATGCCAGTGTTGAAAATCTAGATTGAAAATACTACAAATTTGTGAAGTTACGAGGTGCATGGAAACTGCACAAGGCACGCCATAACACAGTCATTTTATAGATGTTTGTCAGCAAATTTTCAACAAAGGCTTTTAGGACCTTTGCTCATGAACAGAGTCACTGTGAGTTTCTAAATCTGTCCCAAACATCGTTCTTCCTGGTCTGGGCCCCTTTGTCTCTGCTTCCTTCTTGACCCTCTCCTCACCACTGTTGGCTTAAATTGCCTCCCTCATCTCCCCTCTCCCTCCAGTACTGCTAAACCCACCCCAATCTGCCTTGCCTGTCTTAGTTCCTCCTGCAGACCCTCGATCTCTTTGTAGTTTCTCTATGTGGTTTGCACACTAATATCCTCCCACCTCCAGGCAATTTTAGAAAGATTGGTGCACTCTGTTGTTGCAGCCTATCGCCACTATCCACTGCTGTCGTTGCTCACCAGCGACCTCCACCCTTCCATATGCAGGATACCAAACACTCCCCCAAGTCTCCTCTCCCTCTATCAGTGCAAAACATTCTTTTTATTTCCCTTACCTCCTTGTTGTACACATTTAGATAGATTTAGCAACTGCTTTTATATTCCTATCCTTCCTATTCACACTCAAAAGAGACTTTAAGTATGTAGCTATTGCACAACCTTCTTCAAACTCCTACTCCTCCTTTCCACAGTGCAATAACAATGCGAAGAAGTAATAATGAAAGCTCCTAGATTTGCAGTTACTTCCCATCCACTGAGATAGCAGTCACCTCTTCACTCGCTGCTGTTCCTTTCCTGGATGTCTGCTTCTGCTATGACAGGTGCATATCCTTTGCCTGTTTGAGGAAGTGATGTCAGAACCCCTGGTATAAAGGAAATAATGGACCAGGAGTGAGACCAGCCCAAGTCTTCCAGAAACAATCAGGAAGCTGAGGCCCCCTGGTCAGACCATTAGCACCCTTCCTTCACTCTGCACTAAACTTTGCAGCTAGTGAAGCCAGCAACAATGAATCACAATTCTACTCAAAGCCCCCAAAATAGGTTTGCTACCAAAAGAAACAGGACTCCAATTCAAACAGCTTCACCAACAACACATCAAAATAGGCTTGAAATTAGAAGATATAGGTCTCCAATTCAAAGAAAAAGACCCAGTTAAATCATATCAATTATGTTTTAAATCAGAAGAAATATGCCTCTACAAATACAGCCTGCCCACACAGTGAAACATCAAACAAATGAGCCCACTTACAGCTACCAAAACAAGTTTCAAAATTCCAACAGCCCCAAACAATACCCTGCTAGCCCCTTAGAAGTAGTAAGAAAGAAAACAAAGAAACCTCCTACCAAGTAGAATCCACAGAAACAATGTAAAACAACAAGAAGAAGCTACTGTACTTGTACAGATCTGATCCTGTCCCCTTCTAGTTCCTAGTTCTAGTAGCTTTCATAGGGCCCTGTATGAACAAAGAAGATCACACCTCACATTGTTTGCTCAGGAACAGGTGGACATTAGGGTTGACAACCCCAAGGAAGACCCCTATTGCAGATTCGCCAAGACTCCAGAGACCCAAAACACTATTTTTTCCTTTTGCTGCTTTGGGGTGGGGGTGGGGGAAGTAAGGGTTGGAAACCCTAACGCCACATTTCTACTTTTGTGGCATTAAGTTGAATCTCTAACTGGTGCATTAATGCATTTTTGCAAATAATTTCCTGTCTTTTGAGATAGTGGAATCATATGAACAGGTTAATCACCTGTAACAGTAGTTCTAGAAGTGGTATATGTTGTTCATCCACACTCTCTGGAACGTCCCTTTCCCCTTTAAATCTTGCCGGAAACTCTTCAAGCTGGCTCCTCCCACACACCCGAGTGGTAAATACCTCAGCGCTGCTCCATGACACCAGATCTTAGCCCGCTGGAAGCACGGTGGTGCGCCTAAAGCTGGGGAGGTAAGGTGGATGAACAACATGTAGAACTCCTAGAACTACTGTTACAGGTGAGTAACCTGTTCTTCTAGGAGGGTGGATATGTTGTTCATCCACACTCTCTGGCAGACTCCTAGCAGTTCTCCGGGAGGAGGAGGCAAGGCGCACACCCCCTGTTTAGAAAAGAGAGATTGGAGAAACGAGGCCCCAAAGCCAGCACCTTGGCGTGACTCAAGGTCGATGTGGTAGTGGGTAATAAAGGTGTTTGCTGACTTCCAGGTCGCAGCCCGACAGATTTCCTGGATAGAGATGTCCCTGGAAGCAGCCACCAATGCAGCAGAATGGCGGGTAGAATGAGCTCTTATCCCTCTGGGAGGCTCCTTGCCCGCCAACTCATAGCACAGACCAATGCATGATGTAATCCATCTAGCAACGGTCTGCTTTGCTGCAGGTCTGCCAGAAGTGGCTTCAGCGTAGGTGACAAACAGCTGGCGAACCTCTCCCCGAATTTCCGCCGTCCTCGCGTTATAATAGGAGAGAGCACATCTGAGGTCCAGAGTATGGAGTCTGTACTAAGCGCCTGAGGTGTAGTTAGGGTAGTATACTGGCAGAGTCAACACCTAGTTACGCTGAAACTCTGAAACCAACTTCGAAGGAATTTCGGTGGGAGCGCAGGACAACTTTGTCCCTGTGGAAGACCAGATAAGGGGAGTCCACCAAAAGCGCCTGGAGCTCCTCTGTCCTTCTGGCTGATGTGATAGCCACCAGGTAGGCCATCTTCCATGACACGTGTGAGAGCTCTCACTTGAGCATGGATTCGAATGGCTTGCCCATGAGTTTTGCCAAAACCAGCAAGAGCTCCAACAGAGGTGGAGGTTCATGCACCAGAGGGGATATGTGATCCAGGCCTTTGAAAAAGCACCTGACCACTGTCTGTTGTACCAATGTCAGCTGACCGGCCCATGCCCGGTAAGCAGAAATGGCTACCAGGTGCACCCAAAGGGTCGATGACCGAAGATCCCCTTTGGAAAGAGACCAAAGGTAGTCTAGAATGTTAGCCACAGAGCAGGATAAGGGATCCAGATTCTTACCCTGACACCAAATGGTAAACCTTTTCCATTTAAAGGCATAACACTTCCCGGTAGCTTCCTTACGAGATGCCTCCACCATGGTGTAGACGTCCTCAGAAAGACCCAGAGCCTGGAACTCTAACCCCTCAGGTACCAGACTGTGAAGGTGCAGGGATTAGAAGGTCCAGGATCGAAAACCTTCCCTGGTTCAATGATATCAGGTCCGGCATGTACAAAGTCGCTCCGGCCCCTGCAGCTGAGGCTGAGGAGATCTGGGTACCAGAACTGGGGAGCCAATCTGGGGCTACCAGGATCACCATTGCCTTGCCCCCTCCTCACCTTGAGTAACACCTTGTGGATCAAGGGAAATGGAGGGAAGGCATAGAGGCCCGGGGTCCACAGCCTCGGTAAGGCATCCCCCTGCAGCGAGCCCTGCTGAGGGGGGCGGGCATGGTACAGATTCAGCTTGGTGTTCTCCCTGGAGGCAAACAGGTTCACCAACGGTCTGCCCCAACGGGAGAACAGATGGTAAGCTACCTCTGGATGGGGAGACCACTCATGAGATGTCTGGCCTAAGCGGTTGAGAGAATCCGCCAGTTATTTCGAGACTCCTGCCACTTGGATGGCTAGAAGATCCGCCTCCAACCGGCTGACGAGGGTCCAGATTCAGAGCACCTCCCTGCATAGCAGACGGGAGTGCGTGCTGCCCTGTTTGTTGAGGTAGTACATTATCGTGGTATTGTCCGTCTGGACTTGAACCACTTGACCCCGAAGCTGAGGAGTGAAAGCTGACAGGGCCAGTCTGACTGCTCTGAGCTCCAACAGGTTGATAAGGCATCAGGACTCCTCGGGGGTCCGAAACCATGGGCCCTGCTGTCCCACATGTGGGCTCCCCAGCCCATAAGAGAGGCATCAGTCGTTAGGACGACCATCGGCTCGGGGTTACAAACGGGATTCCTTTCTGGGACGGTCTACCATTAGAGAGCGTCCCACATCTTCTGGGTTACAGTGATCAGCTGGTCGAAGTGACCGTATTGCTTGAGTCCACTGAGCCGGCCAGCCCCATTGGAAAGGGGTGCATGTGCCACTTGGCTCAACAGACCACCGCGGTGCACGCCAGCCAGTAGTCCAGAAAGCGCAGAAAGTCCTGGGCAAAGTGCAAGTGCCCAACCAGAAATGATCCGGGCAAAGGAGGAGAACCTCCGCACTGTCCGCCGGGAGCCGAGCTCTGGCTTGACGAGAGTCGAGCTTTGCCCCGATGAAGCCCATCACATGAGGGGGCACGAGTTCCGACTTGGCCTTGTTGATCAGGAGGCCGAGTTGGGAGCAGGCTTGGAGGTCCAAATCCCTGGACCTCTCCACCTCCTGAAGGGAGGAACCTGCCAAGGGCCAGTCATCGAGATAAGGGTGTATCCGGACTCCTTGACGCCGAAGATGGGCTGCCACCACTGCAATGCACTTGGTGAAGACCCGTGGGGCCGATGACAGGCCGAACGGCATTGCTCGGAACTCATACAGGGTCCCCTCGACCCTGAAGCAGAGGAACCACTGGTGGGATGGACTGATTGGGATATGAAAGAATGCGTCCTGTAGATCCAGTGAACAAAACCACATGTTTCGCTCCAGGGATGGTATGATCTGGTTCAGAGTTACCATCCGGAAGGTGTGAGACCTGAGATATTGATGGTCGTGGAGATCTAGCATGGGGCGCCACCCCCCCCCCCGTCTGCTTGGGCACCAGGAAGTACCTGGACACAAAGCCTGGGTCTGTAAGAGGATCTGGCACTGGAGCTACAGCCTCCTTGCATAGGAGCTGAGCAATGTCATCCCGAAGGGTAGACTGAGTGCAAGCTGAGATCCTTTCCTCCCGAGGGGCGCGGGCTCGGCTGGGAGGGTACTGCTCCAATTCCAGAGGCAGTCCCTGACCGACCACTTCCAGAACCCACCTGTCCGAAGTGATACCGGATCAGGTGGAAAGAAAGTGATGGAGCTGGACCCCCATGGGAGGACCCAGAGCTGGCGTGAGGGGTGTAAGGGTGGCAACCTCCGATCAGTCACTGAGTAGGCTTAGAGGAGGAGGAGGCTCGTGGACCGACACCTCGGCCTCGCTGCTGAAGCTATTGGGGACCCTGCCTAGGCCTGGGTGTCAAGCTTGAGCCTGCTGCTGCTGCTGGCCTCCTTGAAAAGGAGGGCTGCCTAACCGCAGAGGGAAGAGTGCCGAAAAGGCTTCTTCTTGCAGCTTCTGCTGGTTCTTGCCTGAAGAACTTTTAGCAGAGAAGCTTGTTTCCCAGGTGCATTATTCTGCACTTCTTTGCATTGAATCCTAGCTGCCATACTTCTGACCATTCCTCCAACCTTGCCAAGTCCCTTTTCATCCTTTCCACGCCTCCTTGTGTATCAACCCTGTTTCAGATTTTTATGTCATCTGCAAAAGGCATACTTTTCCTTCCAGTCCCTCTGCAATGTCACTGATGAAGACATTAAAAGGATTGGACCCAATACTGAACCCTGCAGTACCCCACTAGTAACCCCTCTTTCTTCAGAGTCGACTCCATTTACAATTACCTTCTGTGTCCTGTTGTGCAGCCAATGTTTTACCCAGGCTACCACCCTAGGACCCACTCCCAGGCTGGTTAATTTGACTATTAATCTTTTGTGTGGGACTGTATCAAATGGATAGAACTCTTGCTGGAAAAATTTAAGTTAGACTTAAAGATACATGCAGTCATTTCACCCAGTTTAAAATATTACACAGATGGCATAGAACCCCATCTAAATTAAGTATACATGGCCGGCTGCCTGTGGATAAGTGTTGGAGATGTTCTTCCTTGCCCTGTGATATCTCTCATATTCTATGGTCTTGCTCCTCACTGTGCTTCTTCTGGACCTAGGTCCAGACAATCATAGAGTGGAAACACATACAGATATTATCCTGAATCCCACACTAGTCCTGTTAGATCTTTTCTAGTCAGAGGACAAGCACTGACTTATATCAGCACCCATTAAATGCTGGCATATGTGTGCCCTTGTCACAGCTAAAACAGTCACACTCAGTCATTGGAGAATGATCCCCAATGTCCTCTGAATGACTGTGAGAACTGGGGAAATAGCATATTTTGAACAGGTGCACTATACATTCAATAATAGACAACTGACTCTATATGACAAAGTCTATGCCTTTTGCCTTCCACTACTGTACCATCCCACACGGCCATTACCTAATTCTAACTTTCGTCCTGTAAACTGTAGGAGTATTAACTAGTGTCTGGTATAAGCCCCTTCCCCTATTTGAGCAACCAATTTATCACTATTGTTACAGTTATGCCATTACTCGTTTCCCCTACTACCTTACAAATGCTCCCACCCTGTTATGATAAATTATCTACCTGTTATATTTCATTGATATGTAGTGTCTTTTTACATCTGTTTTAACAAACCTTACTGGCTCAAGCATGCCTACTATTTGTTATGAACAAATACATTTACTATTTATGAATAATTTTGTTTTAATTGACAATTTTATGTAAATCCTATTAGACATTAAGGGCTGGATATTCAAAGGGTTGTGCAATGCTTAATAGGGTTGTGTAAGCGCAAGTCAGAAAATGCGCCATTCTGAGATATTAAGCAGGGCGCAGTTGCGCCACTGAAAACATGCTGGGCAACAAGCGCCAATGATAATGAAGGCATGCACAACTGAAGGAGGATCCATGCATAAAGGGTGCAGTGCAATGTTCAAAGACTTGCATAATGCGCAACAGTGGAGCAGGTGGAAGTTGCACCATAGTGGAAATTAGCCAAAATAAAAGGAGCAAGGAAGAGGCTCAAGAACGCTACAGGAAGCCACATGAGACAGAGGCAGAGACAGGCACAGAAAAACAGCACAAAAGAGGACAGGCCAGGAAACCACACCACACAAGAGGGCAAGGGAAGTGTGTGGGGCCACAGAAAGCAGAGACCAGTAAGTGTACCCGGTGCAGGAGGTAGCAGTCAGGACAGCAGGGGAACAAAGCAACAGCTGCTGGGGAGGGACACAAGCCAGGGACATGGACAGTGCACCTTCCACATGGATGCCATAATGAGGAGGTGAGAAGGCATGCTGCAGGGGACATGGCCGTGGAAGGGCCCATCGGAGTATGCCCCAACAGACAGTACCAAGCCCGCACCAGCTTTGGAGCTGTACACAGATATTGAGATTGTGGCCAGTACTACCTGAACAGGGCAATACTGAGGCGGCTCTGTGAGCTGTGCAGTGATGTAATGCAGGCACCACACGATGGAGTCATTCTCTGTCAGTGGAGACAAAGGTAACAGCCTGCATGTGCTTGCTCACCACGGTACCTTCCAGAGACCAACAGGGGACACCACAGGCATAACACAGTCGGCCACATCACGCATCCTCACCCAATTCCTCAGCGCACTGCTGCCACATGCTGCAGAGTACATCCATTTTCCCAGCACTGTGGCAGAGTGCACAGCAAACATACAGGAGTTACACAGGGTAGCACGTATGCTTGGCATGCTAGGGTGATAGACTGCACCCATGTGGCCATACACACACACCATCTGGCCCTGATGGGGCTGCCTACATGAATCATAAGGGATATGTCAGTGTCAACTGCCAGGTGGTGTGTGATGCCAGTGGGTGCATCATCAATGTCTGTGCCATGCACCCAGGGGAGTACATGATTCCTTCATCTGGCACCAGTTGGCACTCTGCCACCGATTCAAGAGTGGGGACCTCCCCACAGGTCATCTAGTGGGTGAGTATGTATGTAGAACTGACATATCGTGCAAGGGTGGTATGGCCAGAGGTGCCATGGGTGTGGCCCACAGGGCTTGGGGCAGTCTGAGGCTGAACAAGACACTAACCTCCACTATCTCCACACAGGTGACAGTGATACCACTCCATCCTTGGTTGCTCACACCCTACTGGCGCCCACGCCCATCGCAGCAACTCTTCAATGAGACACATGCCACCACATGCAATGTCATTGAGTGGGTGTTTGGGATGCTGAAGGCATGTTTCCGTTGCCTGGACACCTCTGGTGGTGCCCTACAGTATAGCCCCTCAAAGGCCTGTGGGATATTCCTGGCCAGTTGCATCCTGCACAACATGGCCAAAGACTGTGGGATAGCCGTGCAGGTCAAGAGGGGACAGCGATGGGGACGACGGTGACAGCCGGGTGATGATGGGATGGACAGCCCCTTGGCTGATGGGACCACAGACTGATCTGGCTGGCACAGTTGCACTGGGACACCATCACAGAGGAGCACTTCAGCCAACACAGGTAAGTCATGGTGCCATGTGCAACCACCAGTGGCTGGGGCACAACCCACAGCCTGCGCATGGAAACACGCAAGGGGTGCATGCTGGCAAGGGATGTGGCAGGGCACAGAAACACACACATACAACCAGGAGGGTGAACAGTAACACACCACATGGACGGACACACACACGCACACACAGTAGGCACAAAGTGCACAGGGGTCAGGTGCAAAACCGAGCGGAATGCAAACACTAGCACACACATGTCCACAGGCCATCATGTCCACTGACTGTCCATGTGCGTGTGTCAGATGCTGGGCACCATTGCACTTTGGTGTACAGCGCAATGCAGGCATCATCATGCACACGTACCTGTGGACAGCAGCTGGGAGGATGTGCAGGTGGACCGTGTGTCTGCGTGCAGGGCGGGCACCCACCCATGCACTGCCCACCAAAACACAATGCACACAGGGCAGCACGAGACAGTGCCCACGCTGGGAGACAGGTCAGTCTTACGGCACAGTGCCACGTCCACCTCGGATGCATGGGCGGCCCGCGAGACCCAGCAGCACTGGCAGGCTGACCATGGGCCTCATGAGGTGGCACTGATGGTCCACCGGGGTTCCACTGCGCGAACATGACCATGCCCGCCAGGTGTCTGCAGCACACTGAACATACCTGCACCAGGGTGCTTGGGATGCCCACAGCTGAACCTGGTGTCGACAGGGTGGGTGTCGCATGATGCTGGGAATGGGGAGTGGATAGCGAACTGCGTGCTGTGAGTGATGCATGGGCATCTGATTGTGTGCCCATTGTGGCTATGACAGCGATGATCATCTGTGTTTGCCTGTCAATTGCAGTGGTCACATCTTCCCGCAAATGGTCAATCCATGAACGGGTCCCATCGGTGTCCCTGCTGTGTCACTCCTCGGCCCACTCAGAGCCACACACAGTGCCTCCATGGATGTTGAAGCTGCATCAGCTGCTGTACTGATGCTTGCTGTGGTGGGTGTCTTTCGTCAAGGGTCATCATCTGGCATCCCGTCCCTCAGGTATGCAAGGGCCTGATGTTCAGCATTGAGGGTGGGCGCTGCTCACCAGGACCAGGTATGGGCAAGTCCACAGGTGGTGCACAGATGCCACCGCTGAACCCTGAACCCCCAGTCCGGTGGGCGACTGCTGCAGTCCCTCCATCTACTGTGCCCAAGGGATCAGTTGTTCGGAGCTGTAATACAACAGTCCCACTGTCCTGACCAGCCACCAGTGCTGCCCACTGGTGCTGACAGGCACAGCCTGGGACTGTGCTGACATGCTGGCACCACACATTGGAACCACCCAGGACCATGAGCGAGCTGACCTGCTGTGTGTCCATTCCATGGCACACACATGTCACTACCCGTGGCGGTCATGTCTTCATCATTGGTGCAGGTCTGCCACAGCACGAGTGTGGCATCCTTGGATGCCAGAACGCTGAGACACAGAAGGGCCTCCCCACACCTGTCTCAATGACATCAGTGTGGACAGCCAGGTGGACCCACTGTTGCAGTGCTCGACGATACTTTGAGGTGGATGGTCCCTCCTCCAACTCCAGATGACTGTCTGCAGTGGACAGGCCCTCAAGCTGACCCCTGCAGATGTGCAGGATCTATAACAGAAAGTAAGGTCACGCTTATTGCATGATCTACCTTGGCCCCGACAGACCATGACTTACCATGCAGTGATGGGCTACCACCGTCTGGAAGCCACCTCCTGAACGCCCTCTATGGCACTGCGCTGCATGCTTTCAGCAAGCCTGTCCTCTGCCGGTGTCAGCTGCCCCACCTCGGCTGGCCCTAGCCTGTTGCAGCATGCGCGCCTCATGATAGCCATACCTTCTCCTTCACCCTCCTTCTGTCAGTACCCATCTTCTTCTTACACTCCTGCATGGAGTGCTGGTGGCTGCCCTGCAGGTTGATGGCACGTGCCAGCTCCACCCATGCAGCAGCATGGGACCTGTGGGTGCCCGCCGTCCACTGAGCAGTGGCTTTGATCAAGGTAGGCCTCAAGAGTACTCCATCTTGGCCTTGGTGAAATTGAGCCTCCTCCCACCATTGTAGTCCTCCTCATCCAGACCTCGCTCAGTCATTATTCAGCCTGTAAGGATGACAGTGGTTACCTGTGACTGTGCAGTACAAAGCAAATCCCTGATACTACAGTCAGACTCCACACAGCATGCAACTCACCAATAAACTGCAGTAACCGAATATGGCCACTGCAGAACATTGTCGCATCTATATAGCGCAATCCATGCAAATTAGGTGAGGAGCAACTTTAATAGATGCAAATCACGCTGCTGCACCATTGAATGGCTGATCAGATGATTAGCATATGGCGCTGAATATCGCGCGTTGCACTGCGCAATTTTGTTGAGCGTGCTGAGCCAATGGCGCAGTTCTGTGGCATGCTGGTACACCTCACTGTGCATGCCCAGGTAGCTTACACAGGTATCTGCCGTGCTGATGACATGCTGTGCATGGTAGGCAATGTGAGCATATGGCCACCATTGTGCCAGTGGCGCTATGGCGAGGTCACTACATGGCACTGTGGCACAACTCCGCATTAGTTCGCTGTGGGCGCTGGCGCAGGCTGCCAATTAAGCTGGATGCATACATGTCCGATGGTGCTGTCGTGGCCTTGCAGCAGAGACCCGCCGACCCTGTGCCTGACCTTTGCCCCTTGGTGCCATGACTTCGGCATGGCTGCACCTCTATCACGCTGTTCGGTAACAGCGTGATAGAGAATGCAGCGGCTGTACCGTGTAGCATTTCCATGTGGGTTACTGCACTGCAGAGTGCCATATTTCCTACTAAAGCAGTTGAGATGGGCATGCGGAGAGCCCCACAATGGAGTGCCGTTGAGCTGGCCAACCTTGTGGCCATTGGCAGAACCACACTATGGCCCACTGTTTGGAGATGAGGCACTGGACAGGGCCAGGACCCAGGTCTGGCAGGAGGTGGCCACTGACCTGGAGGCGGCCACTGGACGCAGGAAGGACATCAGAGCAGTGCAGGCACCATTATGAGGACCTCAGGGAGGGAGCGGAGCTGCTTGCCCGTCTGCAGTCACATGCCAGGAGGGCATGGTGCCTTGTCCAGGTGGGTGATCGTCTACACACTTGTATTGTTCATATGGGTAACACTGTCTTATGTGTCCAGCACATGGGGAGGAGATAGTCTAGGGTTGGCTGTGGCAGTGTTTACAGGGTATGGGGTCAGTGGGTCTGGCTGGGTGGGTGGTGGCACACACATTGGAGCAGGGGACTTTGCTTTGGGATTGTACTGATGTTTTCTCTCCTTTTTCTCCCATAGGCGTGGACAGAGTGGCAGTGGATAGGGGAGGCGGTAGCAGAGGAGGGAGGAGGGCAGCACATGGGCGTGTCGGGACCACCACACAACAACAATGGCCCAATGAGTGTGTGTGCCATGACACCATGATTACTATTGCATGCTGTGTAACAGGGTGGGAAGCAGGGCATGGCCACATCCATGGACACCACTGCCATGCCGTGACTTGTGACAGTCAGCACTGTCCAGTGGCACTGCATGTCTGGGAGTGCATCAATGGTGGTCCATGTGTGCACTGGGCACATGACTGTGGCACTGCCTGAACACCGCATAGCCATGTTACTGTACGGCCTTGGTTGTGCTGTGCAAGACATGGGCGGTGGGTGTGTGCAGTGGTCCACATGGCTGTTGCTGCCTGGATTGGCATGTCTTGTGGACACGGTCACTGTGGGTGGGTGCACACCATCACAGGAGTGTGGCACATGGCTGTATGCCATGCATAATGGGTGGGCTTCAGGGGGATGGACAGTCACACCTATTGACTCTGATCCCTCAGTCCCAGGTGACGGCTACTCCTGCAGATCCAGCAGGCTGTGCAAGAGCTGCTGCAGGTGGCACAGGAGTCCCTGAACATCCTGGGGACATACACCAGCATGGGGTCAGGAGGAGAAGACAGGCCAGATGAGCCCCCAAGCAGAGGAGGATCAGCCTGGCCACTAATGTCCACATGCACCTACCTACAATTTCCCCTCTTTGACCAACCCTCACACCCCACCTTCCCTCTCCCATATGTTCACCCTGCCCTTACCCACCCCACCTTGTTTCTGTCCCTACCCCCATTTGTACATAGTTTTCTGTATATAGTTGTGTTTATATATTGCAATAGAAATATTTTGATATGAATACTGTGGTGGTCTCTAATTTGCAGCTGGCTATAACTGCTCAGCTGCAGTGGTGTGCATGGCATCTGGGGTGGTTCAGTCATGGGTAGTGTGTGTGTGCATGGGGAAGTGTCTATGGTGTGGGAGTGGCTATCAGTTGGTGTCTGTAGTGTGTGTGTTGTTCCCTGTGCACTGCATTACTGTGTGCAGTGGTCCATAGCGTATGCTCTGTATCCATTGTGCCCCTGTCAACCCGTCCTTGGCCTGTGCAGCTGACACGCTTGCATGTCTGTGGCCTGCAAGGTCTGCTGCCTTGTCAGTGGTGGCTGTCCATGCAGGTCATCCACTGTAACCGTTACAATGCTGAGTTGTCTCCTGTCACTGGTGTGGTGCATGTTTGCCTCGGGTGATACTGTGGCCTCCGCAGTTGATGTCCCACCTCCATGCTGTGGCTTGTGTGTGTTGCAGGGCTGTGCACCACTGTCTGTGACTTGTGCTCAGGCATATGATGGTGGCGTACGGGACCACAGTGCATGCACAGGTGGTGTCACCCCTGTGCCATGGTGGACTGCAGGCTGTGAGTGCTCAGTTTTCATGGGACCACACTGGGGCTTGCTGCCACACTACTGTGTCCCTGTGTTATTGTCCCCGTAGGTATGGTGTGTGTTTGCCCCGCACTGTGTTGCATCCAGTGTGATGGAGCTTCCACGCACCACTGTGGGTGTCTGTGCTGGCTGCTGTGGCTAGTGGTGGGTCAGGATGTGTCACTTGTCTACTATGCAGGGTGCTGTAGCAATGGTGGTGGTGTCAGGGGCATGCCCTTTCCCGTGTGGGGTACCTCTTGTGCCGGCTGATGCGGTCTCTCAGCTGTGCCTCAGGGGATTGTGTGTGTTGGCACTGTATCTGCCGTTGTTGCATTGCCGTGTGCTGCCACCCACTGCTGGGTGCTCATGGTAGGTCTGGTTTGTATGGTTCTGTGGTACACGAGGTTGCAGTGTGACAATGGGGGTGGTGGTATGCATGGGGTTTCCTGCAGTGGTGGTCACTGATCATGGGGAGGTGTCAGGGTCACAGTACAGGGTGTGCTGTGCACTGGGGAGCTAGTGTGGCACGGGTGATCCACCCTCCTTGTGTGGCAGTCTCAGCTTGCCGGTGGGTGTGCTGGGGCACCATGGCCCAGCTGTGCTTTGTTTGCTTGTCCCCATGGGCCGAGTGGATATTCCAGCCCTCCCCAGTTGTGCTGTGCTTTGGGTGTGGGGGTGCATTGTCAGTTCTGCTGTGTGTTCTGTGCCCATCTGTGGCATGGGGTGGGCCCCTACCTACCTCCCTGGTTGTGCAGTTACATTGCTCTGCTGCTGGGGCTCCTGCTTGTGCTATGGGCCTCTGGGCTGCTCAGCTGGGAAGCCTTGTTGTAAGCATGCACATCTTATCTGCTCAGCTTCCCTTCCTAGTTGCGCTTATGGTGCAGGTTGTGCGATATTCAGACGTTAGCTGTTGGCGCAATTTGGCTTGCTCATTTTGAATATTGTGTCTATTGCACATGGGCACAATGGACTTTTCTTGCTCCTGCTATGCACTTTTTGGGCATAGTTTGAATATCCAGCCCTGTATCTTTACTATGTTGAGACATGTTGTTTTGGAACATGTTTAGGTTAATACCTCCATGGGGTTATCCCATCTAGTTTTTCTTTACCCTTATATCAGTGTTTTTATGTATAGTCCTCTTGCAGTTCATAATAACCTTAAAATGAAAAAAAACAGATTCTCATTTACAAAGTCAATGTCAAATATGATGGATCACCCAGTTAGAGTTTTCAAATTCTTTCCAATTATTATGTTTTCTAAGTAACATGAAAGTAGGTAAATAAGGATACCTGGTACATAGGAAGTTTTCTTCTTGTGGAAAAATTCCCAGACCACAAGAAATCATTAATGAGGTTTACCAACCCTTCTTTGAAAACCTTTGTGGGTTTCTAGTCAGCTTCATGTAGCAGGTGTGATCCTTAAGTTGATGCATGACCTGAGAGCTACTACATGGTATGTGGAAAAATAACCACTCTTGACACAAGGTGCTATAATGGTATCACTGGCATTGCATAGCTGTTTTAAGGCCTCTTGTTTAAGGGTAGAAATGTTGTGAAATTGTGGTCTACTGCTAACACTGGTGACACAATGTGGTGCACTGTGTGCTGTAGGTAGAGTCGATCAACTACTCTCATGATCACGAAGCCATGCCCAAGCCTGGATTCCAGATGACTTACTCCTTACACTCACTGAATCAAGCCCTGATTCAGTAAATGTAGTCGACAGAAGTCTGACTCTGAACAAAAACAGTATTAAAATTCTACTTCTGTACACTTTAAAAGTGTGCAATATTTTGAATAATATTCATAAGAAGTGTTTTAAAATGTGCAAAAGGAACAAGATGTAGTGGATCTCAGGCTGCAGATCACAAAGTTGTATGTGTATATGTGTGTGTGTGTGTGTCTCCTTCTCTATACTTCAGCAAGTGGCAAGATCTCATGTATTGGCTTCAGTGAACTTCCATAATGATAGCTGATTGACCAGTAAACTTCGTGATGTTAAGCTCTTGCTGAATAGTAAATCCCAGAATAGTGCAAGACAATGCTTACTATTCACTATTTGGTTCCTAATAACAGATAGTCATGATTTGTAGTAATCAGGAGGAATATTTAATTTGACATGCACCCTAATTATTACTGCATTTGCAAAACTAGATGACAATTAAGGAAAATACTCTGGAGTGTAGGTTGTTTAAGCAATAATACAAGACTGGGTGTGGGTTATGGTAGGATGTATCCATGCCTGGTGTGTTGCGACCCAAGGCCATGTAGTAATGACTTTAACCACACCATAAATTGGTAAATCTCACCATAATGGAGTTTGCCCTTTTAAAGGGCAGACCATGTTGTCCTGGTGTACCCTCTCTCCTGTAAGGAATGGTTGTGCTGGAAGGGAGGGATAGGGAAGGGAGGAGCCAAGAGTCAGAACAATGGCCAGGCAGCAGGAAGGGAGGGGGTAGGGAGGTACATAAGGGACAGCACAAGGGAGCCTCAGCTACTTTGCTGGAGTTTTGATCCCTCCCACCCACCCTAGAAGAAAGATAAGATGGAAAGACAGTCAAATTGGGCTGTATGAGAGTCTGTCATGGTGGAGGACAGATGAGTCTGCTAGGATGGTGGACTGCCAAAGGGAATGGCAGAGGAGGATAATATGGTATGGACTGCCAAAGGTGGATGGCAGGAGAGAATAAGGTTATGGACTGCCAAGGTGGATGGCAGGGGATATTATGGTTATGGACTGCCAAAGGTGGATGGCAGGGGATAAGATGGTCATGGACTGCCAAAGGTGGATGGCAGGCGGAATCCTTGAAGTCTGCCAGAAGTTGGGGGCAGATGATGATAATAATAAGGCTATGGACTGCCAAGGTGGATGGCAGGGGAAAAGAAGGGGGAGGATGGGAGGGGAAGAAAAAGGAGTAACACAAGAGGAAGAAGAAGATGAGGAGAAAGCGGTCTCGGTTTTCACCATACCTAACAGAAAAAGAGAAGAAGAAGGCACCCAGGTTTTCACCTGTGGGATGGATAATCAGAAAGTAATATGGATGAAATAAATGGATATTATGGATATATGACAATAAAGAAATGGAAAATGAATTATGGATTGATGAATTTAAATAAATTAATTGCCAATCTGAGCACAACAACAAGCAATGAGTCTCTGTGTTTTGTGAGGAAAAGGGGAATCGGGACAATGTATACACTGGATTAAATTATTGTGATTAAGCAATAGACATTTTGGGAAATTGTAAAAAGTCAAAGAAAATATGTTGTTTTGTGTTTTTTATGTTTACATGGAAATATCCTTCCTCTTGTTAGAAAGTTCAAACTTCTGTAGTACTGGAACTTCTGAAAGTTCCCACCATTGTAGCTCTTCTTCCACAATTATCATCAAGTAGAGATGTTTCACTGTTTTTAATTTTTTCAGGAGTTGGAGAGAGGACAAGGTGCAAGCTGTAGGAATTTGGAAAAAGGGATAGAAAGCAAATTCTAAGTGACTGCTGGCATGGCAGAGTGAGGTGAAAGAGATGTAGCAGGAGCTGCAGTGGGTGAGGTTATGTTAACAGTTTGTATTTTAATGCAGTTAAGACCAGAGATGCAAACAAATGTTCAAGAGTTTTGAGTGCTTTTGGATACAAGTGTGTGTTAAATGATGGAATCACTTCTGAAGCAAAGAACTGTTGAGTACCTAGAGGCCAGTGGGGCACAGGGACCCAAGGCAGCATGGATTCACAGTGGGAAGGTCATGTCAGATAAATCTAATTGATTTCTTTGACTGGATGACCAAAGCAATAGACCAGGGAGGGGCTGTGGACATGGCCTACCTAGACTTTAGCAAGGCTTTCGACACAGTCCTTCACAAAAGATTAATAAACAAATTAGCCAGCCTAGGAGTTGGTCCCAGGGTGGTAGCCTGGGTAAAATGCAGGTTGGACAACAGGACACTGTGGGTAATAGTAAATGGAGTCCTCAGTGAAGAAAGAAGGGTTACTAGTGGAGTACCACAGGGTTCAGTACTAGGCCGGTCCTTTTAATGTCTTTATAAGTGACATTGCAGAGGGACGGGGAAGGAAAGTATGTTTCTTTGCAGATGACACAAAGATCTGCAACAGAGTTTACACACATATTGGGGTGGAAAGGATGAAAAGGGACTTGGCAAGGTTGGAGGAATGGTCAAATGTATGGCAGCTTAGATTCAATGCAAAGAAGTGCAAAGTAATGCACCTGGGAAACAAAAACCAGGAAGAGTACACAATTGGGAGGGTGAGATACTGACAACAGCAAAAATGGAAAGGGATCTGGGGTAGTCATATCAGATGACCTAAAGGTGGGCCAGCAATGTGAAAAGATAGTAAGGAATGCTGGGGAATACTGGGATGCATAGGAAGAGGCATCACCAGTAGAAAACAGGAAGTTGTTGGCCCTCTGTACAGACAGTTGGTAAGACAACATCTGAGTACTGTGTACAGTTCTAGAGACCCCATCTCCACAAAGACATAGGGTGGAGGCTGTACAGAAGAGGACAACCAAAATGATGCAGAGTCTGCATCAGAAGACATATGAAGAAAGACTAAAGGAACTAAAGATGTATAGTCTCGAGGAAAGGGGGCATGATAGAAACTTTCAAATACCTCAAGGGAATCAACAAAGTCCAAGAGGGTAGCATCTTTCAGAAAAAGAGATGTGCAAAAACAAGGGGCACAATTTGAAGATAGATGGGGACAGCTCAGAGGTAATCTGAGAAGTATTTATTCACAAAGATGGTTGTGGATACATGGAACAACCTTCCTGAGGAGGTCATAGAGTCAAAAACAGTGAGGAATTCAAGAATGCATGGGACAGACAAAAGGCAATTCTACTTGGGGTAGGAGGAAGTAGGCTGTTGGTTAACTAGGATCTGCAGCTTATCCACTAGGTAGGGAAATGGGCAGACTAGGTGGGGCAAATGGTCCTTATCTGTCATCAAATCCTATGTTTCTATGTTGGTGGGAGGAGAGAGACAGCAGTTGAGAGTGAGAGAGAGATATAGAGGTGGAAAAGGTGTGAGTCTATAAGTGACACTGAAGAGGACCTGTTTTTTTTCTTTAGTTTTGCCAGTCTTGGACTCTATCTGAGAGTTCAAATTTACAACTTGTTGTGACGTCATGTGTTTTAAGAGAGAGTCAGGAGTTGGGAGTGAGTGGCGAGTGCAACAATACCAAAAGCGACAAATCAGACTTTTCAAGGTGGAAAAAGTTTAGTGGATTTGAGTAGAGGAAATTGTTTTATTAGCACTTTGCCCATGAGTTGTGTGTAGATTTACTCATGACCAGACATCTGTCTTGACCAATTACAATGCAGCAATTTTGATACCAATTGTATAGTATGTGTTAAATGCATGCCTAAGTGAGTTGTGTGGCATGACCCAGATAGGGTGTGGTAGCACCACTATAGTTAGCATCGCTGGTGACATCTATGTTAAAACCTGATTTTTGTTTGCTGCTTTCAGAATAGTGGCTTTATAGATTTGTACAGACTTCATTTTTTTTGTCTGTGGCAGAATCTACAATCCCTGAAAATTTCATGTAAATTGGTTCAGTATTTTTAGAGTTATTAAAGTTTGAAAAAAAAGTATATTTTCAGATTTTTATTGAGTTTTGGATGAATTTTTGCTCTCCTCTGGGAAAAAAATGATGAGTCTTTCAGTAATGAAATGTTCTGTGGTTGTGTAGGTTGGCAGGAATGATTTCCTAAGATTTCTGGGGGTGATTTTTTAATATGTTTTAAAATATTAATTAAGTCTGAAATAGCATGTATGGGCCATTACCAATTAGAAGGAATCAGGGCTTGTAGTTAATGTACAGCAGGTGCAGAAGAGTGTCAATGCTCTTGAATAGAGATTGGTATATGTGTTATAGATTCTGAATGTTTGTAAATTTTGCTCAATTGTAGAAAAAAACTGTTAGGTTTTAAACTATGAAAATGTTCTGGGGGCTGTTGCTGTAAAGAGGGATGATAACCCACACCTGGTGTGTTATTGCATTTATAAAATGGGTTCCCCAAATAAATATTAAAAATGAGAAATAAAGAAAATATAAACATTTTGTTTTGGAAAACAAGCTTTTTAATAGTGGTAATAGGAAAAATAGTCCCCTGTTTAGTGTTGTGTCCTGTATTTAACATTGTGTAGCTGGCCAGTAGAGTGCTTTTTCTACAGAATATTGCCTTCCCAACACCTAGACATTCATATACTATTTTAAGTAGTTTATTGTGTTTTTTTGTAATGTTTCCTTTGCCAGCAATTGTTTAACAGGGATTGAGTCAATTTATGAGTGTAACCATTTACATTTGCAGGCACTTTTGAAATCATCAGATGCACAGAAAATTTGCAGCTTATGTAGTACTGGGAAGCTGCTAGTGAGGACAGCAGGTGTGTGCAGGAATTTACAGTACAGGGTACTGTCAGGGCAGGAGAGCACTGAGGAACACATGGAGGAATCAGGCAGTTGTGAGCATCCGTTACCAGCTATCAGGCTTTTGGAGCAGCTGGCAGTGCCATTTGGGAAAGAACATGTCAGTCAGCAGCTTTTTGCACAATGGTTCTAGATCGTGTTTTTGTAAACTCTCCTCTTGGTGCCATATTCATGATACCTCACAAGGGTTGGTTATTTTAAAAAAGTTTACGATATTGCTGGGAAATAAGCAGTAGAGGGTGGTGTTGGATCTGGGAAGCTGCGTGCTGTCATAGGTGAGCAACCATCCACAGGAGAGCCATGGGTGAGCAGCTTGGCACATGAAGGTAAGCCAAAACAAATGTTGTTAAATGGAATTTGATCCACAAATGAAGCTTTGCACTTTGGGAGGAGTGAAGGTGCACATATGGAGAATGGTTGTGTCTAAGTAAATCTGGAAGTGAGGAGAGTAGTCAATGGGAGACCCTGCCTGAAATGTTTTCAAAACTGCTCTCTGACTGTACTGCATCCTGTTTAGCATAACAAGTACCAGTTGCTATGTATGTAGCTGATAAAGACATGTCTAGTGGTACCTGTTAGCCAATCAAAATGCAGGCTGTATCTTACCCATTGAAAAATAGTTAATAATTATTGTTCACTGCTGATTTTTCCATCAATCTCTGTACATTGGTAGTCTAATGGACTCCCCTGCAACTGATCCCTGAGCTGTTTCATTAATTACAAAAGCTTGGTAGTCCAGTGCTGTCACCTCAGTTCCCATACTGTCCATATTTTTTGCAAAGCCACGGTAGTCTAGTTACCCTATCTACTGATTTCTGTGCCATTTCATTAATCCCAAAGTCCTGGCAGCTCAGTGACCACCAAGCATTGTACCATTTCATTATTTGCAAAACCAGGGTAGTCTAATGGCTCCACTCTGATTTCTGTGCCAATTAATTATTTGCAATTGCCTGGTACTCTAGCAGCCCCAAAGGGTGTCAATTGTCTGGTCACCATCTTGGGGAGGAGAAAGGAGGGTACCACTGGATGTTTGGATCATTCTTTGAGGTAGGCATGGAAGTGGTACCACAGTACAAGGGACTTTCTTTGGGGCAGGTTGAAGAAGAAGAATCAGTGGACTCCACAGACTTACTTTTGGGCAGAACAAAATACATTTCTTTTAAAAAGGAAATGTGTTCCAAGAAATTAAGTTGAAGTAATGTTAGGGTTGCAAACTAACCACAAAACATGTGGAAATACATAGATACATAGACAGTGTCGGCAGATAAGGGCCTATGGCCCACCTAGTCTGCCATTTGAGCTTAGTAGTCCAGTGCTGTCACCTCAGCAGAAATGCAGAGTTATTGTCAAAATGACCCTACCGCTGCATGTTTTGAGTAATCAGTACATTGGGATTTCATATGTTTGTTTGTACTGCAAATACCTCAATGCTATGTTCAGCTCAACACACGCCATTATGAATCCACTACATTTCCAACACAGACTGTAAGCTTTCAACTAACATTGTTTGACTGTGTCCATTCCAGGTACTGAGTAAAATTATAAAACTGGATGCAATAGACATGGATGTAAGTTACTAAAGCAGCAGTATTTGTAAGACACCATGTAGTTTCTTTCAGCAATAATATTTTACTGACACACGCATCAATATGCACTTTTTCTTGTTTTCTTTCATTGCTGAATGAAGCAAGATGCTTTGAAGTTTTTAAAATTTCATGTGCTATGCCTATCACAAAAATAAATAGCCTGGTACAGTGCTGTACTGTTTACCATCAGGAATATGTGGTAGCACCATACTAGTACTGTGATTTTTTGTACAAGTTCTTTTTGTAAAACTTCAGGATGCTTTTTGATAAATGGTACACTAACAATATCCAGAAAAACAAACAGCCACCATCTATTAATTTCTAACATTCACAGGTTAAAAAGTCAAACTGATAAGGCTTCCAAGCAGATCAATATCTACTTCTTTAAAGTGAAAGAATTAATATAAATATAAATTAGTTAATCCATTGCTTGAAAGGTTAACAAACCAGGAAAGCAAAATATTAAAGAGAGCAAATGCTTGTATGGATGGTCTCATATTAAAGCACTGGGTTTGCCTATATAAGTGTCTAATTATCCTGGCATATTGCAGTCTTATAGTCTCATAAAGTTTATTTCTAAAAAGATACCTGTTTCTTTGAGACCAGATCATTCTTCAAACTGGTCTGTGTGAGAGAAATTGAAATGTCTGTTTATGACAAGAGTGGAGAACTGAACAAACATTTGAAGTTAAACTCCCTCAGGTGGGAGATGCAGTCACCTGCCAGCCCCATTTTAGTAGTTTGACCCACTGCTCCAAGTCTCTTTGTCCCCTATGTCTTTCTCCTATCTTTTCTGGAGATCTTCTAGGGGGAGGCTGTTTGGTTAATATAAAGTAAAGTTCTGAGAGATAATGGAAATTGTCCTTGAAGGCAGCGGCATGATAGAAAAAGAATTCCAGATCTGTATGGTCTCAACGAATCTGGGCAAAACTCCCAGCATTGTCAGGAAGTGATGGACTTGTAAAAATCTGTAATGGTCTTCTTTATGAAAGGAGTATTTAGCCTGTAAGTTGGTGAATGTAAGGCATCCCTAATCATTATTGCATTGAAAAAATGGTTAGTTTATGCTCTGCCAATAAGTGAAGCCATGGTCCAATCTTGGGGACAGAAAGAGAGTTCATGGTGAATTAGGGACAGAGGTCCCAATCCTGTCAGGGTATGAGTGAGTTTACAAAGTCTCAAAGGACACGTGGGCCGTGTTTGATCCACAGGTTACCTGTGCAGTGCCAGACCTGCATGGGAAAACCACTGGTTGGCAAAGCCTAGAAGGCCCACCACTCAGCAAAGCCTCCTCCAGCTGCTACCAGCAAGAGTCTTAATGTCTCTTAGTCCAAGTGTATCTTTGTACATGTTCAGTCACCAGTTGTTGCTATTACATTCCCTGTTGTATCCCATCCCACTGGGTCACACCTGGAAATGAGCCCTGGCTCAGTGTGCCTATCTCAGTCACCAAAGTTTAATTAACTAAATAAATATATCAATAAATAATACATCAAAGTATAAATTGACTATTTGCATTCAACAGGTAAGCTTAACAAAAGAGATTTAAAACAAAATTGTGAGTATCAGCCATCTTTATTGATGTTAGTCATTAATGTCAAAATTAATCCTAAAAGCTGTTTTAAAAATCTGAAAAATTAGTTATACTCTGCAGACAATAAATCTAATGATGCTAGAAGTACATTTTAGGAAAACACTATTTGATACTTTTTTCTTTTGCCAACAAAGAAATACTGCAGCTTTAAATAAGTCTAACATATGGGAGGAGTACAAAGAAGATGATTCTGTAGTGTAGGTAGCAGAATGTTTTAGATGGGTGTAGGATGAATAACTTTGGTCAGTGTACGTTCAATGTTTGGGAGGAAAATCCTTTGCTAAAGCAGCAGCTGTATAAATTACAAAATTTAAGAAGGGTACAAATTCAAACCTGAGTCAGGATGAAAGCTCTGGGAGAAATGGACTGCAAATTCCAGGAGGAATATGACAAAATTGTGAGATTGTTCTATGGTACAAATTCTGGGAGGGTATGGTACTCAATGAACAGCAGATGTATAGTGGTTAATTCTGGAAGATATACAAATATAAGCAAAATGGTCTTGCAACATGATCCTCTTGTACCAACCAATCATGGCCACTAGTGTAATGACTGAAACAAATTCTTGGATGATTGATTCTGGAACACTTATTTGTGCAGGTTCGATTATCTAGCAAACCTTGATACTGATTTTGACTATTGACATCCAAAACATGGGTTGTGGGTGATTCTGGTGGACATGCTGGCAGGCTGTTGACTCCTCATGAGTACCCATTTGATCCATGCAAAATCTGAATTCTGAATTTGTGGAAATTTCACATCATTTCCAAAATTCTGACTTTAGCAAAATCAGTATTTTCTGAATGTGTCTGGCAAATGTTTGACATATTCCATGAAATATTGTGGCTGAATTGTGGAATAATACACATGACCTGCACAATGACAGTTTTAAGGAATTACATTCCACAGTTTAATACATTAATCGTAATACATGTAATAATTCACAAGTTTAGTTATCAGTTCTGCAAACTTTCTTTCTGTAGTTTAAAGGAAACAGGAAATCATCTGCAACTCAGCTGCTCTTTTCCAGATATGTAAAATGAATAATAAATGCCATTTCAACAAATACCTAGTGTTCTTTTTGTCTTTTATTCTACCTGTATTTATCATGCTTTCTGTGTTAGCCTCAGTGCTGCTTATTCAAAATGTCCTATTCATACATGTGATATCTCCCTCTTTATGAGGAGACTCCTGTTTTTTGACTGAACTCCCTCCCTCCCTCCTGGGAAACAAAATCTCCTGCTTAAGTAAAATTCTGTCAATATTATCCATATTTTTGGGCCAGATAAAGACACATAAAAATTAAATCAGTGATGAACAATGTATCTGATAACTTTATATAACTAGTTGTTTATTCTTTTTAGTGCTTATTCTTGACAAAATGAAATACATTACATTTTTTAATTACTTTTTCTTAGGCTATTTTCAGCTTGTGGAACAGTCAAGAAGTCAGGAAGTGAAAGCAGATGCTTACCTACCCATTTGTGCATTCAATTTTCAACTTTGTGCATTCAACCAGTTGCAATATTTTCATTCTTTTAGAATCAATTGCCAGTAATGTACCTGTTCTTGACTTCTTACAGAACGTAATCAGTAAATGGTAATTAATTTACTGGTAATTAATTTATTTAATAATCTAAAATCATTGTCCTACTTGGCAGTTGTAGTAGCTAACAGGAAAGTGGTTCCATGTGATATGGCAACTCCGAAGATCGAACCCATATCTGTGAACAGAAAACAGCAAGGACTGGAATGGTAACTACGCTTTTCTGCCTCCATTGTGGGGACTTTGTCCCCACACCCTTTTATTATATATCTAACACTGAGGTCGTAGCACCTCAGGGTAACGGAATACTGGGTTCATTGTCCTGATTACCCCTTTCCCTCACAAAAGGCAGAGACCATTGTTTGTTGTGCTTCAGATTTGGCAATTAATTTATTTATATATCATAATTCCGTGTTCCATTTATCATCTTTTATTATTATATCTCTCACAATTTCATTTATTTCAAACCATATATCCATCTCTGATCATCCCTCTTTCTTCTCTTTTCTCCCCAGGTGAGAACCTGGGTGCCTTCTTCTTCTCCATTTCTGTTGGTAGCGGTGAAAACCAAGACGCTTTTCTCCTTCCGCTTCTTCCTCTTTCTCTTATTTCTTTTTCTCCCCCCATTTTCCCACTAGCCGTCTCCAGCTTATGTTGGATGACTGGCTTTCCCCCATAGGGTCCTATCCCCTTTTACCTCGAAGATACCCTCAAGCATCTCTTCCCTCTCTTTTTTTTATATATTTCCTGCATGTCTCCTCCATGCTTCTATAAAACCATCATTTCCAGTATTAAACATATCTATGGCCAGATCTGACAAGTGGACACATGACCTATGAAATCTTCTACCACTCCTCCACCCCCATAATAGTACTTGTCCTACCATTTTTCTCACTAGTGTCCCTACCCTTCTGTTCATCTTTCTCCTAGCCCTATCCACAGCTCTATGGCTGTACTCCAATCTCAAACTCTTCTTGGTAACATATCCGACCAGGTCAGGCATACCTTAGGCCACCACTGCTGTATTATCTCTAAGTCCCTTTTATCTGCATATATGTTTCTACCCATGGTTTGCCCCAAGATCATTACCCCTAGATGAATAATAGTTAAGTCTGGAGTGGGATGCCGCTCCTTCAGCTCTTTCAAGGTGGGGAGCAGCTGCACCATCTCATCCACGGATGCTCGCCATACCAATTTACATTGTTTCACCTCCTGGTAAAGCTGCTTTCCCCAGCTTTTTCTCAGCTCTCCTTTCTGCCTAATAAATATAGGAATGGCTGCAGATCCAGACTTCCGTGATCCTCCCTCTTCCTATAGGGTTTAAACAAAATAGATATTTTTTTTATGATCTTAGTTTTCACCATCATATCATCACTCCCTTGTCCCCCATGGATCCCGTCTGTTACAAACTTAAAGCGGCGATTTAGTCTCCACACTGCAGTGTTTGGATGTATCTTTTATAACTGGCCAACTGCCAGTGCCCTTTCTCAAAATATTATTCACCGTCTCCCCTGCCGTTGCCCATTGTAAGGCAGCCCCTATCCGTAAAGTGGGAGGAATAATTTACTGGGTCCTCCCCAGGAATTGCATGCCCCTCCTGAGTAATGCAGTGACTTGATAACTCGTGACTCTGCTTCCATCCCGTGCAGGAATAATTTTCCTGTCCTATTTTCACGCTCTCGGCAAAAAGCCCACAAAGCCTGCACTGGGCACACTGTGCCTCTACATGTTTCTTTAGAGTTACCATGCAACCTTGACCCTTTGATCAGTCTTTGACCTCTTAATCATGATCTGTATTTCCTTGATCCCCAACTTATATCTTGTCATTCCAGTCCCCTTCCCTGTCTTGCCTGACCTGGCCCACCATAGCTCACTCTCATGGCCCCAGCAAACATTACCACATAAATTGTGTGGAATAACTGGGCCTTGGCCTTTGATCTGCATATTGATGGCAACACTCCTATCAGTTTCACCAACCACTGCTCCTCTATTGGCCTCCTGTTATCCACCATCCCTTGTTTAACCTACCCGTGCTTGCATCATTCTTCTAATGAACATTGACTTCATTGGGTCCTGCCATCTTTTTAGACTGCAGATCCCAATAATCCCTGCCAAGTAGACCTTCACTGTGGCATGGGCTGTCCTCTTCTGCCACTGCTCCATGGTGAACTTCCCCAACTGTTCCTCTGTGGCCTGCTCTTACCTCCATGTGGTGAGTTGCCTGAATATTTTGAAACACTCACCAGACCCTGTCATAGGCCCTCAGAGTCGGTGGTGCCCATGAACTGCAGAACAACATTTCTGCTTCCTCCTGCCAATGTCCCATATGTCCGTTGGTATGGGTGTTTTTGCTCCTCTGCTGTTGGTGCTAGCTTCGGAAATGATCCAGCTGCAGACAGGAAGGCTGTCAGCCAGGGTGTTGTGTACCCCTTCTATGTGTTTCGCTCTGAATGACATGTTCAACTGCAATGCCCTTAGCACCAAAAGTCACAAAACTTGCATGACTGTTTCTGACCTGGCTTCCCTGTTGTTCAAGACCTCTACCGCTGCTCTATTGTCACACCAGAATGTTACTTCTTGATCCTGTAATTCTTCTCCCCATACCAGGGTGCATGCCCAGATGGGCATGATCTCTAACAAGGTTATGTCCTCACCTTACCGTCCCTCACCCAATCTGAAGACCAGGGCTCTGCAAACCATCTGCCCCTCAGATAGCCTCCCATGCCCAGGCCTCCGGCCGCATTTGTGTAAAGATCGAGGTCTGTGTTATACACCATTCCTCTTACCAGAAAGAGCAACCGTTATATTCCTAAGAATTCCTCCCATACTTGAAATCCTCCTTGATTCCCTTTGTTATGTCTACCCAATGGTGTGACCTGGCCACTTCACTGTGACCCTTGCTAGCCTCTTTGTGAAAGCCCTCCTTGGCCCAATAGCCTACATGAAGTTCAGATGCCCCGATACTTGTTGTACCTGCTTTAGCTTACCCTCCTCTACTGGTGCGTATCTTAATCAGTTCCCTCAATTTTTCCACTTTTTGTCTGGTAACTGAAATATTTCCCCAGACATTTATCTCGATGCCCAGAAACTCTAACACTCTACTGGGCCTTCTGTTTTTCAATGCCAGTGGGACCCCAGTTCCTGACACATCTGTTGGAAACTGGCTAACATTCTTTTCATTTCCCTCTTTCCACTGCCTATGAAAGAAATCATCCAAATAGTGAATCACTGTTTTATAACCAGTCCTTTCTTGGAATATCCACTGCAAACATGTGCTAAAGGCTTTAAATGTGGCACATGCTATAGAGCAACCCATGGGCATGGCTTTGTCGAAATGGTACTGTCCCCCAATTTTAAACCCCAACAGGTCCAAATCCACTCTTCTAATGGGAAGTAGTCTAAAGCTGACTCTATGTCTGTCTTAGCCATCCATGCATCTGCATTTGCCCGTATAATCCGGACTGCATCTTCCAGGGTGGAATATGTCACTTTACTATATTCCTCACAATGAAATCATTAACCGACTCACCTTTGGGAAAGGATAGGTGATGAATCACCTAAATTCCCCTTCTTGTTTTTGGGAACCAGACCTAATGGGAAATCTTCACGTTCTCTAACGGGGGTGTCATATGGTCCCTCTATTCTCCCTGCTGCCTTCCCTTCTCTATCTTCTGTTGTAACATGTCTTCCTCCCTCTCAATGAGCCCAGATTGTTTGCCTCTCTGGCCTGTCTCGGTCCCTCACACTGAAGAGAAAAACCTGTGTGAAAAACTTCTTTAATCATTTCCGTCCGTTTCTTATCTGGGTATCTGTCCAAAAATTCCTTCCATGCCTCTGTCCTGATAGGGGTTCCAGCTGCTCTAAATTGTTCCCCTGTCCTCATTTCTTTTCCCCACCAGCTCCCCGGCTGATGCCTGGCCTTGCTGGTCAATGATTTTGACTCCCTCTTTTGCATGCCTCCTCCCCCCTCTATTCCATGTCTGGCCTTTATACCCCTGCCCTTCCTGAAAGAACTGTTGACCCGACCGAGCCCCCCAGTTCCTTGTGTTCCTTGGACCCATGTCATCCTGCATCTGATCGGCAGATGTGATCCCCACATTTTGTACAGGCATGCCGAAAATGGCATTGTGTCCATGAGCAAAAAGCCCTATTGTAGGCCCAGCAACATCTTTGTAGCATGGTACCTTTTTCCCAAACTCTCCATCTGGCGTGGACTGATCGGTTACATAATCTGTACATAAATCTAACTGTTTCAAGTCCCATCGTACATCCCCATACGTGGCCATCCTTTGCCGGAAGAATTCATCATAATATATCCAGCCCACACACCCTTTTGCTTTTGCTCTCCTTATTATCAAGGAGTATGTGATAGCGGGATGCCAAGTTCAGGCCTTCTTTCCAACACTATGGCTGAGAATGTGGCAGAAACCTATGAACCACCCCTCCCAAGCCTTCCCTTTTGTGAATTTGTCCTCCTCTTTCTTGGCTAGCAAAACCACTGCTGCTGCCATTTCACTTTCCCTATATTCTCTGTTTCTTCATATGTCGCTGCTGCATCCGACTACTAAAGCAAAAATATCCCCATACTCTCCTTTCTATATTTTCTCTTTTGTGGTCAGCAGTACGTGTTCACCCACTCTCATCCCTGGAGCTCCTGTCTCCTTGTTCCTTTTCCTCCTTTTCAACTCCACCTTCCTTCTCCTTCTCCTTCACCACCTCTTCTTCTGCCCTCTCGCTAGTGCAGTCTCTGTCCAGCTCAAGCCCCCAAACCAAGTGCGAAATGATCTGACCTATGTACTCCTTGATGCTGTCACCAGCGGAGCAGGGTGCATTACCTGTGACCTTGTCTGATCCTTGCTGCCTGCTAGCATCCTGGTGCCCCAGCACATTTCCCTCTGGGTGAAGGGTTGGTAGGCCTACCAGCAGCTGTGGAGGAACCACTGTATGCTGGGGGTCCAGACTGGGCTCCACTGGGGAACCACCACCTTTCCTGGGAGGTACTGAGTGGGGCCAGGTCTCCCTGGGTGCAGAGGTACTAGATTAGCCACCTTGGTTAGCCCGCCATCTGTGGTTGCACCCTGGTTGGGCTGCGAGGCTTCCCCACTGGCCGCTTCCTCTGCCCTTTTACCCTTCCCACTTTCCTTTTCTCCCCAGACCTCCTGGTTCCTCCCCTTCCACTAACTCCCACATCCTATTGGCCTTTTCAGCCAGCTCCACTATCGCCTTGTAGGCATCTTCCTTCGAGGCTTGCTCTTCTTGGGTGCCATGCTCTCTGCTTTGTCACCTGTGAAAACACTGGAAAAGAAAAGAAACTGATTTAAACAGCAATCCGTGGGCTGTAACCTGAGAAGCCAGGCCAACCTCCCCATAGGCAGCCTCCAACTGAGATGCACCTGCTCCTCCCTCTTCTTTTTTTTCTTGGCCTTGGCCGAAATGGCGTGCTGCATCCTGCTGCATGTCTGGGCCCAATTCCCCAGGTCCTCTGGTCGCTCCCCTTGTCCCTTGCTAGGCCCCCCAGCAAGCTCACTTTTCATTTCTGGGCCTCTGGGTTTCCTCTCCTCCAGATCGCTAGGCCTCTTGTCGCTAGGCCCTCCTGCCCATCTGACTCGGCCCCTGCTCCCTCTTGGTCTATTCCCCCTCTCCTCCCCAGTGTGTGACGTCACGCCATGAGGCCACTTATGGCTTCTCTTTTCTTCTATCTTTTTTAAAACCCTTGTTTCCAGGCATCCTCCTGCCGTGCTTCCCCCAGTGCATGGTGTCATGCCACCTGACTGCTGCAATGATCGCCCCCACTTCCTTGGCCTGTCCTTCTGGCCCTTAAATCAAAGGTGGGGCCCTTTCTCCTCTGCTAGCCCTACTGGGCCGATAGGGCTCAAACCTCGTGCTGTCCCCTGGTCTGCCCCCTTTCAGTCCTCCTATTTACACACACAGTTGCCAGCATGCAACCGGCAAGGCCGCACTGCTCTGACTCACCCCTTGGGTCCCTGTCACCCCCAACATTCCCTGCAGTCCTGTGTGTTGCTCCTGAACCCTCCCATTGGTGTCCCACACCCAGTAAATTGCAGGCTCAACCTCTTCCCCTTGCACCCAGAGCCTGCAGGGCCCTCAGCGCCTACTACCCCTCGTGGCATGTATTTCTAACCCACCAATGCCATTCTTTTCCCTCCACCCGATCATTCCTTCCTCCCCTGCTTCCCATGCAGGCTACCACTTATAAACTCCCCAGCAGTGCACTCACAGCCAATGCAGGCTTCCGTTCCCAGTCTCCAGCCCTTCAGGCTGCTCCTTCCTGTCTGCTCACGCTGCTCCTTCCTCTGACCAGGCGGGCAACTGCCTGTTATCCGAAAAAAAATGCTCCAAACCATGTGGCACTCCGCCACACCAATGGCTTCCTCCTGCTTTACTCCCCATGCTACCTTCTGCCTTCCCTGGCCCCCAGACCTTTTCCCAACAAAACAGGCATTCTGCCCTGCCAAAAGTCAAAACCAAGCATAGCTGGCACTCTCGCTCTTCCCCAATAGCCGCTAACGCCTTGTGAAACCAGGCGTCTGCCCCAGCCGACCAAAAACGCCATGTCCACCATGTGGTGCTCTCACGCCTCCACTGACCTCCTTTCAGCTTTACAAACAGTCACAAGTCTGTTAAACACTTGGGCACCATTCTTGCCCTAGCAATGCACTTATCCATTACCACAATGCTTTCTTTCTTTAAAAGGCAGGCATAACAGTACACAATCTGAGGTTTCTACCACTACTTTCTTTTTTTTTTTTTTTTTTTACTCATAATGACCCCACAAGATTCAAACCACACAAAACTTCTACTTTGTAGTCAGAGAAACTACCCCTGCACTACAAGGGCAGCTTTTTTTTTTAAAAAACAAGATGGGTTATTCTAACATTTGTTCAAAAAGACCTGCAACATTGCACTGCTTAACTTTGATTTACTTATCTTTATCATTCATACAATTAAAGCCCAGCTTTTTTTTTTTTTTTGGGGGAATCTGTTACTGCTCACCTGACCAAATCCCCAACCTTTGTTCTGATGCTAATCTGATGTGCTGCAGTTCAGAATAATCAAAACTCCAGCAAAGTGGCTGAACCACTCCTGTGTTGTACCTTATGTACCTTCACTTGCCCTTCCCTTCCTGTTACCTGTCCATTGTTCTATCCCCGGCTCCTACCCTTCCTTCCCCCTCCCTTCTGCGCACACCATCCTGATGAAAAGGGAAGGGTGCACCAGGACAACGTGGTCTGCCCCTTAAAGGCAAACGCCATTGTTCTGGTACTTGCTGTTTTCTGTTCGCTGTAATGTGGGCTTGTTCATGTTTGCACTCACCCACATTATGTGATATAACAAAGTCAATGTCTAACATCATGATTTACATACAGGTGTCAGTAAAAACAGAGCAGTGATATAGCTAACAATAGTTTCTGGCTTTTTTCTCATGGTTACCAGTATTATTTGTTTAATGTGGATTTCATGTAAATATTGATATGGTGACTGCAGTTATTTTCCCTTTTTTTGTTGTTCAGGCAAATATATAAAACAGAAAAACATATACAATTCATGGAAGAGACAAACTGTTAATGAGCTGCATGGTATTCATACTCCTTGCTTTAGCCATAATTCTCATATACATTTAAAGTGCATTCTGTCCAAGCCCAAATAAGAGATATGTTAACCCCCATCGCATATATTATTGTTATTTTTTAGCATGGATTCCAGCATAACTTGCTTTGTGCTGTATTAAATCAAATTTAAGTAGTTATGCATTTTTGTAGTACTTAGATGATGCGGCAGGAGCAGCAATTAATTTACCCTCTTATTTCACCCCTGTCCCCATCGCCTCAACCTCACACAAACCCTTCACATAAAGTAAAGTACACTACTATAAATCAGCACATTGGGCAACTTTGATCCATCCTGTTTTTTATTTTTATTTCTTTTGAAGGGAGGCACATGCATACCATAAAAATGTCTACCATTTATTGATTAGATGATCTGTGAATTTGACTGTGTTTATATTTGCTATGCTCAAGCCAGAATGGCCATAAGCGGTAACATATAAACTGTGCCTAACCTAAATGAAGAGCAGAACAATGCTCGCCCACCCTCCATCTAACCATCTTGTAAATGCCACCTGAATTTTAACAGTCAGAACAATTAGTGGCAAGAATGATTTTTGCAATTCTGTCCATTGTGAAAAAGGGATGACTGACAAAGCATATGTTGTAACAGATTGCTTAATTAGAAACAGTTCCTACTACTTTCCTTACAAGATCACTAATTAAAAAAATCAGTGTCAGACATTGTCAGATATTGTGCATTATGGCCCTTTCAGTAAATCCCAACACTGCAACATTCATCAAAGTAGCAGGGTCCTCTGGCCCACCCTAGTCTGAGTCATTATGGATGATTGTGCACACAGGGGCTGACATCCCCAGTGAAAAGCTCATACTTATCTTCTATACTAGCCCTTTGAGCACACTCTATTTCAGCTGTAGTGTAGTGGCTCCCACTGGGGGGATAGAGAAGGGATAAGTGGGTGGAGTGTGGGGAGTTCATTTGAGGCACTGACTGGACCTAATATTCCTGCACATGCCGTACCTTATCCTAGATACTTTGAGGTTACCAAATTAACCTAATACACTGCTCATGCAAATAGGTAACACAGTTATATCCAACTCTAATGAGTGTGTGTGTGTGTGTGTGTGTGTATTTATACCATGAGTTTGAGAGCTTTCTCAGTAGAATATCCTGTGTTATTTCCACAGCAGTGAGGGTTAAATCCTATGACATGAGAAGAGTGAGGATAAATGTCATTTCTCCACAATCTGCTGATGTCACCAGAGTTAGGATATCTTTACTGTAACTTACATTCTAAATGGAACTGCTTCAAAACAGCTTCTGTTTCTCATTGAAGCTGCAACTTACTCAAATTAGCTTTGCAAAACACTCTCACCTGTGTCCGTTTTGTTTCTAACATTCCTAGTCCATTACTGTTGCTGACTTCAGTTGCAAAACAACTTGAATTCTAAATGAAACTCCTTCACACAGCAGTTATTTAGTGTTGAGTAGGGTGTTTAATGTTAAGCCCAAAAATGTTATTAACTGCCCCCATTCAAATCCAAATTGCACATTTTTGCATGTAATGTCCTGTGGGGTGAATCTTTTAACATGTCAATTTTGTTTCCAATCAGGTGCGTGAATGCTGAGATCTGGATACTGAAGAAGTAATTTTCAGGTTTTTGTTGTTGTTGTTTTCTTTGTCTACACTAGCACGAGGATGGGTTGGAAGTTTGTTTTGACATTTTCAGGGCAGAAAGGGCTTGCCCACAGATGTGACTTTTGCTATTTTGGTGAAAATATGAATCTGTTCCAAAGTTATTGATTTTAAAATTCTTGGTTCTGAGCATGTTCAGTAGGCACTTTCAGGTTAGCTGCAGAGAATGAAACAAGAATTGGGTCATAAGAAAAATGATCTTTTTCATATTGGTTAATCCTCTTTCATGTGAAAAAATCATTTTTCATATGGCTTCTAATTTTCTTTACTGTTTAAACTTAAAAACAATAAAAGTTCATAGACATTATGTCTTTAAAAAAAAAAACTGAACCTAGCTAAATGTGACCTGTTTAGCTAGACTGAGTGTTGTTTGTTTTATAAGTTGGTAGAAATACGTTATCTGGGCACACAAAATCCAGGGTGCCCAACCTAGAAGAGGAACCGTTGATCCATCACCCACCTTATCTATATAAGAACACCGGGCCTTTCTTGACTTCTGTAGCTGCAGCTATAACTCATGCTGTGGCTACAGTGGTTCTGCTACAGTTCTGCAACAGTCACACAAAGCACAGATTAGTAGGAACCCTGATACATATGTATGTGTGTGTGTGTGTGTGTGTGTGTGTGTGTGTGTGTGTGTCCTGCACAGTCTGTCTCTCCAGTTCCTTTACATAATTAGGCTAGCAAAATTATTTTTATAAATTAATTTCAAATGTGACAAAGAAGGGGCTACAGCTATAGCTGATGCTGCATAGACTCAGGGAATTATGACAAAGTATGCCAAACACAGTCAGAGCACTCTGGGAAAAAATAATACAGCATACAGGATTGCTGCAAAATGTAAGATTCAGAAATACAAACAATTTAACACTGTCAACAAGGCAAATGTGGTGATGGAAATGAACTGGTACATTGAAGGGCTGGATGGAAGATAGTCCCATAATGGAAAGAAAGCAAGTGACAGGGGAGTGGTGATATGACTCAATGACTCAAACACAGAGTAGTATACAGTATCAAAGGCAAATTATAGCACTGTAGACAACACTCTGGGAGTTTATGAGAAAGTAGTGAGGATTGCAATCCTGAAAAGAAACTGGAACAGTGTGCTCCTCCGAGGTCCACCATCCATGTGTTTCCTCTAGAGAAGGTAGCTAGCTGTCTTGCTCTATGGTGCTGTATGATTGCTGGCTGCTGAAAGGTTGATCTGCTGCTGAAGCCTAAGGCTCTGCACTTCTCAAAACAAGTGACGTTATACCACGGCAGCCCCACATCTTACATATGTAAATAGTCAGACTTCAACTTCTTCACAAAGCTAGAACTCTACAAGTACTTACAGCTTCCTTGACTGTGCACATCCCTCAGCAGACTTAAACTCCTCACCAAAATGTATGCTCAGAATGGTGTTTAATCTACTTCACCTCAGCCTGAGATCAAAACCTGGATACTGTTGGAGGTTCTATTTAAGACTGTGGACTTCATTCAGTACCAAGTTGTCATCCCCTTTTAAGAAAAACCCACCATTTAATTTTCAACAGGATGGTAGCTTCCCATCTAACTCGACCAGTTTTCTGCTGAGGAACCAAAGTTCTGTTTCTGTCGGTGGTTCAGTAAAAATGACAACAAACTTTTCAAAGAGTTCATCCAGCCCTCCTGGCAGATCGGCCTCTAGCCTCCAACAAAATCTAGCAATAAAGATTGTTACTTCCTATGGACAAAATGACAGAGACAAAACATGTACCAAATCCATGATTCTCCTACTGACATAGGGTGACATTTGTTCTTACATACAAAGGGCTCATGTAGTCAAATGTGCTCACACTGTAAGATTTTCTCATACTCATAGAGGGAGACAGCTGTGGCAGCATTTACAGCTCACCAAAATACAGAATGATAGCAGATGACACAAGCTTAGTTATATCAAAGCACAGAGAGACAGTCCCCAAAACAAGCTCGATTGTTCCTTTATTTCAGTCGAGGACCAATGAAATTACATTATCAGTCAGGATATGCACTAATTCAACTATTATCTCTAGACAGACTGCTGCCTATGTTCTGAATGAAAAACTTGAGAGTTATAGAGTAATGAGTACTACATGCATCTTGGATTTATCTTGTCCTCATCCCATTCATTTGGACTTTGATCGATTTCATAATAATTACAGAACTGATGGACTATGTTATCCCTTACGTTTCTTTTATTTTTATTTACATTAAGTGTATACCTATATATTACCAAATTGAATGAAAATAAAACACTTTCAATAAAATAATAGAGTTTCCTAAGAAAGAAGACAATGGGGAAGGGGCAATTGTTTGTAGGAAAGGCACACTAAACAAGCTTGTTTCCAGGTGTGAACTGGGATCACAAGGAAGTTAAATGACTTGCTCAAGGGTCACACAGTATTCAAGTGAGGCTGAAGGCATTCAAACCCAGGTCTCAGGCTTGAGACCAGTGCCCTTAACCATTACACTATACTGCCTACTATAGACAGATTGATGACACTTTTTATACCAAAGATATGCATAATTAAATTCATGCAAGACAAAATAAAGAAGTGGGACCATAGTAACATTTAGTTGGATAAGAAAGGACAGAAAGAAATATTGCACATCTGAACATGACTAGGATAGAATATCTATTTACCATTTATAATGTCATATATTGGATAAAGCTCGTTTAATTTTAAAAGATAAAGTAGGTGTTATACATCAATATTTCAAAGTGGACATTCCATATTTCATATACTGATTTAACATATTTCAGAAGATTTGAATGCCAGCAACAGCTACTTACAGTCCCATAGAATGGTTAAGCATATTGCCCTGTGCCTGGATTAAAGAAATAGAAGCAAAGACCATATAGATTCCACTTGTGCTTGATTTTATTTTCAAAAGTGCACAGTGCTTCCAAGTCCATGCATGCTGCCCCTCCTCAGCAATGCACAATCTCCTAATTGTTTCTAGCCTCTGGCACTTAGTCATAGGAATTACAATCACATACACCAACAACAATTAAATACATTGTGCTTAAAGTGACAGTGCTCATATACTATTTAAAAACAGTTGTCATAAATACATTCTTAAAATGATACATTTCTTTGCCATATCTACTTTGTTAAATGTTTTCAACTAGCAATAGGTACCATTGTTCAACAATTTCATAATGAGGAATTTTAGCCTTACATTTTCTTAAAAAAACTCTTTTTGTCTAATACATGGTACTGAATAATGAATGTCATTTAGTACAGGTCATGCTTTGCTGTTTTATTTAATTTTACCATTTCTGTTCAATGCACCATTGTCCTTCTCTTACTATGACATGTTTCCCAGGAGGATCCACTTTGCAGCCATATTAAAATGGGGATCTATGAAAAACAGACATAAAAGAATCAGTATACCAATGAATAAACAAATCAGACCATCATACACATATTTACATTAAATATACAGTATTATTTTTGACTCTTGTAATATTAAATTCCAATAGTCATCAGTCATTTCTCGGGGTCATTTTTTTTAAAAGGGTTTAAGATCAATTCTTTTATTAAAACAAGGTTTTCAGATCCACCTGTTGCAAAATCAATATTGTTCTCTCTTCAACAGGAGTTATCATAGTTTCCCCAATTGGGCTCTTTAATTGGTTTCTCTATGCCCATAAATGACCAGGTATGTTCCTACAGATTCTCAATTCTTCTCATATATATTGCAAGGGCATTTTTTACCTTTATTGTTTATTGCCTTTAGATGTTCCCTTCTCTGTCTTTTAATTTTCTTTTGTTTTACCTATGTAGAAACTTGCACATGAGCAGGTGGCCATATAAATAACTCCTCCATTGCACATGTCATAAATCCTCTCACTTTGGTTTCCTTTTGTCTTTGGGTTTATGAAGCTCTTAGTCTGTGTCATGGATTTACAGAATTTGCAGTTTCCACATCTGTAACAGCCATCTTGTTTTAGGGAGACACATTCTCATCTCCTCTAGTTTTAGTTGCACTAGTGTACTAAGCTATCTCTAAGACTTTTGACTTTTCTGTGTACCATCCTGGGCATGGTGTTGGTGAGTCCTTGAGCCAGGATCTAAGCTTACCATGTGCAAGTATTTTACAGTTATACTACTGATTTCTGATGACTGGGCATTGCATGTGCTTACAAAGTTTATTAAATAAATCACCTTTTCCCTTTCTAGTTTTTTCTTCATAACCTCTAACTTGTCCATGTTGTCTGCTTCTTTTTGGCTCTGGTAATGGTTTTGTTGGGATATTCCCTTTCTTGTAGTCTGATTTCTAATTCTCTGCCTTTCCTTCATAGCTCTCTTTTCACTGCAGTTTCTTTAATTCTTATAAACTGCCCTTTTGGGATACCTGCAATGGTATGATATGGCTGGCTACTTGAGGCCTGTAACAGTGCATTACTATCAGAGTTTTGTTTTTTACTGGTCTGTCTCTGTTCCTCCCAATCCATATTTCTTTATAATTCAGTCTAAGAAATTGATTAGTGAGATGCTAAAAGACCGTGAGAAGTGCAGATGTGAGTTATTCTCTTCCAGGAATCTTACAAAATCAAACAGTTCACTTAATGTTCCTGTCGAATGATAAAATATCATCTATAAAGCATCTATACATGTCTATTTTATCTCTGAAAGGATATATTTCCCATTTCGATGACCTCTTCCTCCCATTTTCCCAAATATAGATTGGCAAAGTTGGGGACAAAATTTGCCCATGGCTATTCCATTTTTATACATAATGTTCATCTGCATAGATACACAAATGCCTCATAAATCCACCAGGTCACCCATCGTATCAGGTAACAGCTCCTTAACCAAACCCCTGTCCAAATATATTGATCACTTCATCAGACCTATAGCCCATAAAATTCCATCTTTTATAAAGGACATGGGTGACATTATTTCAGTATTGGGGAACATAGAAATAGAAGGAAAAAGATTGTTTGTCACTTTAGATGTTGAATCTCTCTACTCTAATATACCACATGAGGGGGACCTAGAAGCTTTGGATTATTATCTGAATAAAAGGAAGAAAAGGACCCACCTTCAGAAATGCTTGTAGAACTTGCTACGTATGTACTGAAGTGTAACACCTTTTCTATACAGATGAACAATATGTAAAGAAAAAGAGAACAGCCATGGGGGCACCTTTTGCCTGCAACTTTGCCAATCTATATTTGAGCAAATGGGAGAAAGCGGTCATCAGGAAATGGGAAATAAATCCTTACAGAGATAAAATAGGCATCTATAGATGCTTTATAGATGATATTTTTATCATTCGGGCAGGAACAGAAAATGAACTGTTTGATTTTGAAAGATTCCTGGAAGAGAATAACTCACACCTGTGCTTCTCACTGTCTTTAGCACCTCACAAATCAATTTCTTAGAATTAATTATAAAGAAAGATGGATTGGGAGGAATAGAGACAGACCTGTATAAAAAAAGCACCGATAGGAATACATTATCACAGGTCTCAAGTAGCCATCCATATCATGCCATTGAAGGCATCCCAAAAGGCACTTTCTAATAATTAAAAGAAACTGCAGTGAAAAGGAAGCTATGAAAGAAGGGCAGATGAATTAGAAATCAGCTTACATGAAAGAGAGTATCCCAAAGAAATCATTGCCAGAGTCAGAAAAGAAGTTGACAACATGGACAGGTTAGAGGTTATGAAAAAAAAACTAGGGAAAGGGAAAAAGGTGATTTATGAATAAACTTTGAAGCACATACAATGCCTAGTCAGCAGAAATGAGTAGTAAAATCAAAAACACTGGCACATGGTAGCTTAGATCCTGGTCTCAAGGAACTTACCAATACCATACCCAGGATGGTACACAAGAAAGGCAAACATCTTACAGATAGCTTAGTACACTCAGTGCAACCAAAATAAGAGCAGATGAGAATGTGGCTCCCTAAAAACAAGATGGCTGTTACAGATGTGGAAACTGCAAATTCTGTAAATCCATGACACAGACTAAGAGCTTCACAAACCCAAAGACAAAAAGGGAAACCAAAGTGAGAGGATTTATGACATGTGTAGTGGAGGAGTTATTTATATGGCCACCTGCTCATGTGCAAGTTTCTACATAGGTGAAACAAACAGAAAATAAAAGACAGAGAAGGGGAACATCTAAGGGCAATAAACAATAAAGATCCAAAAATGCCCTTCAATACATATGGGAAGAATTGAGAATCTGAAGGAACACACTTGGTCATTTATGGGCATAGAAAAATGAATAAAGAGCCCAAGGGGAGGACTATGATAATGTCCTGTTGAAGAGAGAACAATATTGGATTTTTGCAACAGGTGGATCTGAAAAACCTGTTTTAAATAAAAGAACTGATCTTAAACCCTTTCAAAAATTACCTCCCAAGAAATGACTTATGACTCTGGAATTCAATATTACAAGAGTCAAAATAATACTATATATTTAATGCAAATATGTGTGTGATGATCTGATTTGTTTATTCATTGGTATACTGATTCTTTTATGTCTGTTTTTCATAGATCCCCATTTTAATATGGCTGCAAAGTGGATCCTCCTGGGAAACATGTCATAAGTAAGAGAAGGACAATGGTGCATTGAACAGAAATGGTAAAATTAAATAAAACAGCAAAGCATGACCTGTACTAAATGACATTCATTATGCAGTACCATGTATTAGACAAAAAGAGATTTTTAAAGAAAATGAAAGGCTAAAAATTCCTTGTCATGAAAACTGATGAACAATGGTACCTATTGTTAGTTGAAACACGTTTAACAAAGAAGATATGGCAAAGAAATGAATCATTTTAAGAATGTATATATGACAACTGTTTTTTAATGGTATATGAGCACTGTCACTTTAAGCACAATGTATTTACAGTAACTGGTATTGGTGTATGTGATTGTAATTCCTATGACTAAGTGCCAGAGGGTTGAAACAATTTAGGAGATTGTGCATTGTAATAGGAGGGGCTGCATGCATGGACTTGGAAGCACTGTGCACGTTTGAAAATAAAATCAAGCACAAGTGGAATCTACATGGTCTTTGCTTCTATTTCTTTAATCCAGGCACAGGGCAATATGCTTAATCATTCTATGGGACTGTAAGTAGCTGTTGCTGTCATTCAGATCTTCTGAAATACTTTACTTGTTTTTTTTTTTTGCCAAAGCATGACACCCTGGTGCAGGCCTAAGAATCTTACCCACACAGTACTTGTTATGGAGGCCTTTGCATGGCAATGAGAAAATAAATACTGTCATTAGCAATAACGGAAAAAGAGCCTACTGATTGTTGAATGTAAGTAAAACTTTAACCTTCCTTATCTATGAACAGACCACAATCTACCTTAAAGAGAGTGGGTGAGTAAGCTGAATGGTATCTGGTGTCAATAATGCGCAAATGGAGGAGCAGAAAATGCTCACAGCCTGTACACAGAGGAGATCCCTCCTTAAGGTTTAATACTCACCAACACTGAAGCGGGATGAGTACATTCATGGAATTGCTCAAAAGACCCAGAATATAGAGGTAAGATCTGGAAACATTAAACAAGCCTTCAAGCAATTTAAAAGGTTAGCAATTAGAGCAAAGAGACTATATTGGAAAGAATCTCATTAAGAGCATATCTTGAAGTAGCGAGCTCTGAGGGTTTAAGAGTCTTGAAAAACCCTCTTTCAGTTTACAATGAGAAGGTTTTCTGGACAACTGACATAAAATTATCAGTGAAGCCAGCAAGCAATATATTGAGCTTATTTTGAAAGAAAATGCAGCAATCCAGTCAGAAACGGAGGTAGAAATCAAGGCAAAAGAAACAGCCTTAAAGAAATATTGTGACCCTCTATTATAGAAGAATTATGCCAGAATTTTAGAGTGAACTTAGCAAAATATGACAAAAAATTCAGGACATTAAGCAGAATAAATTTAAGCGAGATGCCAATGACTATATGAAAGGATCATTTTTGAATGGGGGTAAAAGTAAGATTCATCCCAAATACTAATACACAGGGCAACAAACCTATTAGACCAATTTTAATGAGTGCTGCAACAAGACAGGATGAATTGGCTGGAGAGGACATAAGCAACATTGAGGAGACTTACCTAGGGAAGAAGAGATCACTGGGACCTCAGGAAGGACCCAAAAGCCCAAGATGGAGCCAATGTCATCATTTCATTCAGGCACCAAAACATGGACCAGGCAAGAGGAGCTGGAGGCTGAAATTGCAACAGAGGAAGAAGATGTTGGAACACAAGGGTCAATATGAGAGGAGGACATTAACGTATAACATGATTAACATCTCATCAAAAACTCTCATAGAGGTGGAAAGGGATTACTTAACATGGGGTTATCTTTTCTTCCACGGCAGAGATTTAATATTTTGAAACAATAGTGGATTGCCATAAGATAACAAGAAATCTTGGATTATGCTAATTTTTTAATAGAAGAAAAGTAAAAAACGGGGAGATAGACGTATTGTGGTAAGTGACATTACAGAAATAATAAATAATGATGAAATATCTATTCAGAAATTTAAACCCTCTTCCACTTTTTGTCCACCACACACCTCAGCTGTATAGACTTTGTAAAGAGTTGTGAGAGAGACTTGCTGGAACTGGATAAACATTTGTGGGATAAAGGAATAATATGACACGCCATAATTTAAATATAGCATAAAGATTGGCAATAAACACACTGGGTTGTGACAAGAATACTACCAAAAACTAGCTGAAAAGGGGTTCAATCATCATAATGGACACTGAAAATATTAGCTGGATGTACTGAGGCAATTGGAGAAAAATGAGCTCTATGAGAAAGTGCCCATAGACCCCACACCCATGTATAAAAGAGATCAACAAATGTCTGTTAAAAATAAAGAACAGAGGTGGATAATGATGACACTTTCTCCTTTTTGATAGTGAATGATCCTGTGAGCAGCTTGTTTTACATACTCCCAAGATACACTAATGCCTCATAAATCCACCAGGCTGCCCCATCGTGTCAGGTAATAGCTCCTTAACTGAACCTCTGTCCCAATATATTGATCACTTCATCAGCCCTATAGCCCATAAAATTACATCATTTATAGAGGACACGGGTGACACTATTTCAATATTGGGGACATAGAAATAGAAGAAAAAAGTGTGTTTGTCACTTCAGATGTTGAATCTCTCTACTCTAATATACCAAATGAGGGGATCAGAAGCTTTGGAGTATTATCTGAATAAAAGGAAGAAAAGAACACACCTACAGAAATGCTTGTAGAACTTGCTACATATACTGAAGTGTAACACCTTTTTCTATACAGAAGAACAATATGTACAAAAAAAGGGAACAGCCATGGGGCACCATTTGCCCTCAATTTTGCCAATCTATATTTGAGCAAATGGGATAAAGAGGTCATCAGGAAATTGAAATAAATCAATTCAGAGATAAAATAGACATCTATAGATGCTTTATAAATGATATTTTTTATAATTTGGAGAGGAACAAAAAGTGAACTGTTTGATTTTGTAAGATTCCTGGAAGAAAATAACTCACACCTGTGCTTCTCACTGTCTTTTAGCACCTCACAAATCAATTTCTTAGAATTAATTATAAAGAAAGATGGATTGAGGAATAGAGACAGACCTGTATAAAAAAAGCTCTGATAGAATACACTATTACAGGCCTGAAGTAGCCATCCATATCATACCATTGCAGGCATCCCAAAAGGGCATTTGTAAGAATTAAAAGAACATGCAGTGAAAATGTGAGCTATAAAAGAAGGGCAGAGGAATTAGAAATCAGACTACAAGAAAGGAAATATCCCAAAGAAATCATTGCCAGAGCCAGAAAAGATAGACAACATGGACAGGTTAGAGGTTATGAAGAAAAAAAACAAGGAAAGGGAAAAAGGTGATTTACAAACAAACTTTGTAAGCACATACAATGCCCAGTCATCAGAAATCAGTAGTATAATCAAAAAACTTGCACATGGTAAGCTTAGATCCTGGTCTCAAGGACCTCACCAACATCATACTCAGGATGGTACACAGGAAACAAAACATCTTACAGATAGCTTAGTACACTCAGTGCAACCAAAATCAGAGCAGATGAGAATGTGGCTCCCTAAAAACAAGATAGCTGTGACAGATGTGGAAACTGCAAATTCTGTAAATCCATGACACAGACTAAGAGCTTCATAAACCCAATGACAAAAGGAAACCAAAGTGAGAGGAATTATGACATGTGTAATGGAGGAGTTATTTATATGGCCACCTGCTCATGTGCAAATTTCTATTTTGGTAAACAAAAGAAAATTAAAAGACAGAGAAGGAACATATAAGGGCAATAAACAATAAATATCAAAAATGACCTTGCAATACATACGGGAAGAATTGAGAAACTGATGGACCCTACCTGGCCATTTATGGGCATAGAAAAACCAATAAAGAGCCCAAGGGGAGGAACTATTATAATGTCCTGTTGAAGAGAGAACATATAGGATAGTGCATGGGGAACAGTTGACAACAGGGCTATTCTTTCACTGAGTTGGCACCATGGCGATGGATTACCTCGAGGCGCAACTCAAGAGGTAATCCGTCATCATAGTGTCAATGAGGTGAAAGATTAGCCTGTTGTCAACTGTTTCTCATGCACTTTCTTTATAGTGTATGGTGGAACGTTGTTTTTTGGGAAAAAGAAAATCACTACAGCATGTTTCTGCTTCAAAACATTTTACTGGGTTACTAGAAGGAGAAAAAGAACTTTACATTTTGAGCGTTTTCACACTAGACATTTTAACAGTTTATTCATTGCCATCTAACCTTCTTATTTTATAGATAAAATCTGTAACAGTGGGTCTAACTCTGTAGTGGGAATATCATGTATTGCCCTGTGCTCATCGTTGTCTCTCAGGAAACTATGTAATTGCCGCATGTCATTCTCGTATTTTTTGCTGTTTTTGTTTTCCTGATCAAGGATGAATCTATTCCATTCTGATAGTGGCTTTGATAGTAGTGTATGGTGGAACGTTGTTTTTGGGGAAAAATAAAATCACTACAGCATGTTTCTGCTTCAAAACATTTTACTGGGTTACTAGAAGGAAAAAGAACTTTACATTTTGAGCGTTTTCACGCTTGACATTTTAACAGTTTATTCATTGCCATCTAACCTTCTTATTTTATAGATAAAATCGGCTAACAGTGGGTCTAACTCTGTAGTGGGAATATCATGTATTGCCCTGTGCTCATCGTTGTCTCTCAGGAAACTATGTAATTGCCGCATGTCATTTCTCATATTTTTTGCTGTTTTTTGTTTTCCTGATCAAGGATGAATCTATTCCATTCTAATAGTGGCTTTGATAGTACTGCCACCGACATTGCTGCTTTCGCTATGTGTCCTGTCTATGGAGTGAGCCCTAACTGTCAAATGCTGCTCGAGGACACAGTGTGTGATGTGCGCCAGTGCAGTAGAATAAAAAATCGTTCTGCTGCACTGCGAACACCACTAGTGTAGGAGAACAACATTTCGACAGCGATGGATTTCAGTGGAGAACGATGTTCACCATACACTATAATATTGGATTTTTGCAACAGGTGATTCTGAAAAACCTTGTTTAAATGAAAGAATTTATCTTAAGCCCTTTAAAAAATGTCGCCCCGAGAAATGACTGATGACTTTGGGAATTCAATATTACAAGAGTCAAAATAATACTGTATATATTTAATGTAAATATGTATGATGGTCTGATTTCTTTATTCATTGGTATACTGATTCTTTTATGTCTGATTTTATAGATCCTCGTTCTAATATGGCTGCAAAGAGGATCCTCCTGGGAAACCATGTCATAGTAAGAGGAGAACTCTGGTGCATATAACAGAAATGGTAAAATTAAATAAAACAGCAAAGCATGACCTGTACTAAATGACATTCATTATGCAGTACCATGTATTGAACAAAAGAGACTTTTAAAGAAAATATATAGCTAAAAATTCCTCATCACGAAAACTGATGAACAATGGTACCTATTGTTAGTTGAAAACACATTTAACAAAGTAGATATGGCAAAGGAATGAATCATTGTTGGAAATGGATAAAAGATTTGTGTGATAAGGGAATAATATGACACGCCATCATTTAAATATAGCAGAAAGATTGGCAATAAACACACTGGGTTGTGACAAGAATACTACCATAAAACCAGCAGAAAAAGGGGTTCAATCATCATAATGGACACAGATAAATATCACCTGGAGGTAATGAGACAACTGGAGAAAATGAGCTCTATGAGAAAGTGCCCATAGACCCCACACCTATATATAAAAAATAGATTGACAAATATCCGTTAAAATAAAGAATAGAGGGTGGATAAATGATGACACTTTCTCCTTTTGACAGTGAATGACCCTGTGACAGCTTGTTTTTATACTCCCAAGATACACTAATGCCTCATAAATCCACCAAGCTGCCCCATCGTGTCAGGTAACAGCTCCTTCACTGAACCCCTGTCCCAATATATTGATCACTTCATCAGACCTATAGTCCAGATAATTACATCTTTTGTAAAGGAGAGGGTGACATTATTTCAATATTGGGGACATAGAAATAGAAGAAAAAGTTTGTTTGTCACTTCAGATGTTGAATCTCTACTCTAATATACAGTACCACATGGGGAGTCTAGAACTTTGGAGTATTATCTAATAAAAGGGAAGAAACGGACACACCTACAGAAATGCTTGTAGAACTTGCTAAGTATGTACTGAAGTGTAACACTTTTACTATACAGAAGAATAATATGTGCAGAAAAAGGGAACAGCCATGGGGCCAACATTTGCCCTCAACTTTGCCAATCTATATTTGAGCAAATGGTTGAAAGTGGTCATCAGAAATGGGAAATAAATCCTTTCAAAGATAAAATAGACATCTATAGATGCTTTATAAATGATATTTTTTATAATTTGGAGAGGAACAAAAAGTGAACTGTTTGATTTTGTAAGATTCCTGGAAGAAAATAACTCACACCTGTGCTTCTCACTGTCTTTTAGCACCTCACAAATCAATTTCTTAGAATTAATTATAAAGAAAGATGGATTGCGAGGAATAGAGACAGACCTGTATAAAAAAAGCTCTGATAGAATACACTATTACAGGCCTGAAGTAGCCATCCATATCATACCATTGCAGGCATCCCAAAGGGCATTTTGTAAAATTAAAAAACATGCAGTGAAAATGTGAGCTATAAAAAAGGGCAGAGGAATTAGAAATCAGACTACAAGAAAGGAAATATCCCAAAGAAATCATTGCCAGAGCCAGAAAAGAATTAGACAACATGGACAGGTTAGAGGTTATGAAAAAAAAAAACAAGGAAAGGGAAAAAGGTGATTTACAATTAAACTTTTTAAGCACATACAATGCCAGTCATCAGAAATCAGTAGTATAATCAAAAACACTTGCACATGGTAGCTTAGATCCTGGTCTCAAGGACCTCACCAACATCATACTCAGGATGGTACATAGGAAGCATAAACATCTTACAGATAGCTTAGTACACTCAGTGCAACCAAAATCAGAGCAGATGAGAATGTGGCTCCTAAAAAACAAGATAGCTGTGACAGATGTGGAAACTGCAAATTCTGTAAATCCATGACACAGACTAAGAGCTTCATAAACCCAATGACAAAAGGAAACCAAAGTGAGAGGAATTATGACATGTGTAATGGAGGAGTTATTTATATGGCCACCTGCTCATGTGCAAATTTCTATTTTGGTAAACAAAAGAAAATTAAAAGACAGAAGGGAACATATAGGGCAATAAACAATAAATATCAAAAATGACCTTGCAATACATACGGAAGAATTGAGAAACTGATGGACCCTACCTGGCCATTTATGGGCATAGAAAAACCAATAAAGAGCCCAAGGGGAGGAACTATTATAATGTCCTGTTGAAGAGAGAACATATAGGATAGTGCATGGGGAACAGTTGACAACAGGGCTATTCTTTCACTGAGTTGGCACCATGACGACGGATTACCCGAGAGCGCAACTCAAGAGGTAATCCATCATAGTGTCAATGAGGTGAAAGATTAGCCTTGTTGTCAACTGTTTCATGCACTTTTCTTATAGTGTATGGTGGAACGTTGTTTTTTGGGAAAAAGAAAATCACTACAGCATGTTTCTGCTTCAAAACATTTTACTGGGTTACTAGAAGGAAAAAGAACTTTACATTTTGAGCGTTTTTCACGCTTGACATTTTAACAGTTTATTCATTGCCATCTAACCTTCTTATTTTATAGATAAAATCGGCTAACAGTGGGTCTAACTCTGTAGTGGGAATATCATGTATTGCCCTGTGCTCATCGTTGTCTCTCAGGAAACTATGTAATTGCCGCATGTCATTTCTCGTATTTTTTGCTGTTTTTGTTTTCCTGATCAAGGATGAATCTATTCCATTCTGATAGTGGCTTTGATAGTAGTGTATGGTGGAAGCGTTGGTTTTGGGGAAAAATAAAATCACTACAGCATGTTTCTGCTTCAAAACATTTTACTGGGTTACTAGAAGGAAAAAAGAACTTTACATTTTGAACGTTTTCACACTTGACATTTTAACAGTTTATTCATTGCCATCTAACCTTCTTATTTTATAGATAAAATCGGCTAACAGTGGGTCTAACTCTGTAGTGGGAATATCATGTATTGCCCTGTGCTCATCGTTGTCTCTCAGGAAACTATGTAATTGCCGCATGTCATTTCTCGTATTTTTGCTGTTTTTTGTTTTCCTGATCAAGGATGAATCTATTCCATTCTAATAGTGACTTTGATAGTGCCACGACATTGCTGCTTTCGCTATGTGTCCTGTCTATGGAGTGAGCCTAACTGTCAAATGCTGCTCGAGGACACAGTGTGTGATGTGCGCAGTGCAGTAGAATAAAAATCGTTCTGCTGCACTGCGAACACCACTAGTGTAGGAGAACAACATTTCGACAGCGATGGATTTCAGTGGAGAACGATGTTCCACCATACACTATAATATTGGATTTTTGCAACAGGTGATTCTGAAAAACCTTGTTTAAATGAAAGAATTTATCTTAAGCCTTTAAAAAATGTCGCCCCGAAATGACTGATGACTTTGGGAATTCAATATTACAAGAGTCAAAAATAATACTGTATATATTTAATGTAAATATGTATGATGGTCTGATTTCTTTATTCATTGGTATACTGATTCTTTTTATGTCTGATTTTTATAGATCCTCGTTCTAATATGGCTGCAAAGAGGATCCTCCTGGAAAACCATGTCATAGTAAGAGGAGAACTCTGGTGCATATAACAGAAATGGTAAAATTAAATAAAACAGCAAAGCATGACCTGTACTAAATGACATTCATTATGCAGTACCATGTATTGAACAAAAGAGACTTTTAAAGAAAATATATAGCTAAAAATTCCTCATCACGAAAACTGATGAACAATGGTACCTATTGTTAGTTGAAAACACATTTAACAAAGTAGATATGGCAAAGGAATGAATCATTGCTGGAAATGGATAAAAGATTTGTGTGATAAGGAATAATGACACGCCATCATTTAAATATAGCAGAAAGATTGGCAATAAACACACTGGGTTGTGACAAGAATACTACCATAAAACCAGCAGAAAAAGGGGTTCAATCATCATAATGGACACAGATAAATATCACCTGGAGGTAATGAGACAACTGGAGAAAAATGAGCTCTATGAGAAAGTGCCCATAGACCCCACACCTATATATAAAAATAGATTGACAAATATCCGTTAAAATAAAGAATAGAGGGTGGATAAATGATGACACTTTCTCCTTTTGACAGTGAATGACCCTGTGACAGCTTGTTTTTCATACTCCCAAGATACACTAATGCCTCATAAATCCACCAGGCTGCCCCATCGTGTCAGGTAACAGCTCCTTCACTGAACTCCTGTCCCAATATATTGATCACTCATCAGACCTATAGTCCAGATAATTACATCTCTAGTAAAGGAGAGGGTGGCATTATTTCAATATTGGGGACATAGAAATAGAAGAAAAAGTTTGTTTGTCACTTCAGATGTTGAATCTCTCTACTCTAATATACAGTACCACATGGGGAGTCTAGAAGCTTTGGAGTATTATCTAAATAAAAGGGAAGAAACGGACACACCTACAGAAATGCTTGTAGAACTTGCTAAGTATGTACTGAAGTGTAACACCTTTTACTATACAGAAGAATAATATGTGCAGAAAAAGGGAACAGCCATGGAGCCAACATTTGCCCTCAACTTTGCCAATCTATATTTGAGCAAATGGTTGAAAGTGGTCATCAGGAAATGGGAAATAAATCCTTTCAAAGATAAAATAGACATCTATAGATGCTTTATAAATGATATTTTTTTATAATTTGGAGAGGAACAAAAAGTGAACTGTTTGATTTTGTAAGATTCCTGGAAGAAAATAACTCACACCTGTGCTTCTCACTGTCTTTAGCACCTCACAAATCAATTTCTTAGAATTAATTATAAAGAAAGATGGATTGAGGAATAGAGACAGACCTGTATAAAAAAAGCTCTGATAGGAATACAGTATTACAGGCTTCAAGAAGCCAGCCATATCATACCATTGCAGGCATACCAAAAGGGCATTTGTAAAATTAAAGAACATGCAGTGAAAGGGGAGCTATGAAAGAAGGGCAGAGGAATTAGAAATCAGACTACAAGAAAGGAATATCCCAAAGAAATCATTGCCAGAGCCAGAAAGAAGTAGACAACATGGACAGGTTAGAGGTTATGAAGAAAAAAACTAGGAAAGGGAAAAAGGTGATATACTAATAAACTTTGTAAGCACATGCAATGCCAGTCATCAGAAATCAGTAGTATAATCAAAAAACACTTGCACATGGTAAGCTTAGATCCTGGTCTCAAGGACCTCACCAACATCATACTCAGGATGGTACATAGGAAGCATAAACATCTTACAGATAGCTTAGTACACTCAGTGCAACAAAATCAGAGCAGATGAGAATGTGGCTCCCTAAAAACAAGATAGCTGTGACAGATGTGGAAACTGCAAATTCTGTAAATCCATGACACAGACTAAGAGCTTCATAAACCCAATGACAAAAGGAAACCAAAGTGAGAGGAATTATGACATGTGTAATGGAGGGAGTTATTTATATGGCCACCTGCTCATGTGCAAATTTCTATTTTGGTAAACAAAAGAAAATTAAAAGACAGAGAAGGGAACATATAAGGGCAATAAACAATAAATATCCAAAAATGACCTTGCAATACATAGGGAAGAATTGAGAAACTGATGGACCCTACCTGGCCATTTATGGGCATAGAAAAACCAATAAAGAGCCCAAGGGAGGAACTATTATAATGTCCTGTTGAAGAGAGAACATATAGGATAGTGCATGGGAACAGTTGACAACAGGGCTATTCTTTCACTGAGTTGGCACCATGACGATGGATTACCTCGAGGCGCAACTCAAGAGGTAATCATCATAGTGTCAATGAGGTGAAAGATTAGCCTGTTGTCAACTGTTTCTCATGCACTTTCTTATAGTGTATGGTGGAACGTTGTTTTTTGGGAAAAAGAAAATCACTACAGCATGTTTCTGCTTCAAAACATTTTTACTGGGTTACTAGAAGGAAAAAAGAACTTTACATTTTGAGCGTTTTCACGCTTGACATTTTAACAGTTTATTCATTGCCATCTAACCTTCTTATTTTATAGATAAAATTGGCTAACAGTGGGTCTAACTCTGTAGTGGGAATATCATGTATTGCCCTGTGCTCATCGTTGTCTCTCAGGAAACTATGTAATTGCCGCATGTCATTTCCGTATTTTTTGCTGTTTTTGTTTTCCTGATCAAGGATGAATCTATTCCATTCTGATAGTGGCTTTGATAGTAGTGTATGGTGGAGCGTTGTTTTTGGGAAAAATAAAATCACTACAGCATGTTTCTGCTTCAAAACATTTTACTGGGTTACTAGAAGGAAAAAAGAACTTTACATTTTGAGCGTTTTCACACTTGACATTTTAACAGTTTATTCATTGCCATCTAACCTTCTTATTTTATAGATAAAATCGGCTAACAGTGGGTCTAACTCTGTAGTGGAATATCATGTATTGCCCTGTGCTCATCGTTGTCTCTCAGGAAACTATGTAATTGCCATGTCATTTCTCGTATTTTTTGCTGTTTTTTGTTTTCCTGATCAAGGATGAATCTATTCCATTCTAATAGTGACTTTGATAGTACCACCGACATTGCTGCTTTCGCTATGTGTCCTGTCTATGGAGTGAGCCTAACTGTCAAATGCTGCTCGAGGACACAGTGTGTGATGTGCGCAGTGCAGTAGAATAAAAATTGTTCTGCTACTGCGAACACCACAGTGTAGGAGAACAACATTTCGACAGCGATGGATTTCAGTGGAGAACGATGTTCCACCATACACTATAATATGGATTTTTGCAACAGGTGATTCTGAAAACCTTGTTTAAATGAAAGAATTTATCTTAAGCCCTTTAAAAAAATGTCGCCCAGAAATGACTGATGACTTTGGGAATTCAATATTACAAGAGTCAAAAATAATACTGTATATATTTAATGTAAATATGTGTATGATGGTCTGATTTCTTTATTCATTGGTATACTGATTCTTTTTATGTCTGATTTTTATAGATCCTCGTTCTAATATGGCTGCAAGAGGATCCTCCTGGGAAACCATGTCATAGTAAGAGGAGAACTCTGGTGCATATAACAGAAATGGTAAAATTAAATAAAACAGCAAAGCATGACCTGTACTAAATGACATTCATTATGCAGTACCATGTATTAGACAAAAGAGAGACTTTTAAAGAAAATATATAGCTAAAATTCCTCATCACGAAAACTGATGAACAATGGTACCTATTGTTAGTTGAAAACACATTTAACAAAGTAGATATGGCAAAGGAATGAATCATTGCTGAAATGGATAAAAGATTTGTGTGATAAGGGAATAATATGACACGCCATCATTTAAATATAGCAGAAAGATTGGCAATAAACACACTGGGTTGTGACAAGAATACTACCATAAAACCAGCAGAAAAGGGGTTCAATCATCATAATGGACACAGATAAATATCACCTGGAGGTAATGAGACAACTGGAGAAAATGAGCTCTATGAGAAGTGCCCATAGACCCACACCTATATATAAAAATAGATTGACAAATATCCGTTAAAATAAAGAATAGAGGTGGATAAATGATGACACTTTCTCCTTTTGACAGTGAATGACCCTGTGACAGCTGTTTTACATACTCCCAAGATACACTAATGCCTCATAAATCCACCAGGCTGCCCCATCGTGTCAGGTAACAGCTCCTTCACTGAACTCCTGTCCCAATATATTGATCACTTCATCAGACCTATAGTCCAGATAATTACATCTCTTGTAAAGGAGAGGGGTGACATTATTTCAATATTGGGGACATAGAAATAGAAGAAAAAGTTTGTTTGTCACTTCAGATGTTGAATCTCTCACTCTAATATACAGTACCACATGGGGAGTCTAGAAGCTTTGGAGTATTATCTAAATAAAGGGAAGAAACGGACACACCTACAGAAATGCTTGTAGAACTTGCTAAGTATGTACTGAAGTGTAACACCTTTTACTATACAGAAGAATAATATGTGCAGAAAGGGAACAGCCATGGGGCCAACATTTGCCCTCAACTTTGCCAATCTATATTTGAGCAAATGGTTGAAAGTGGTCATCAGGAAATGGGAAATAAATCCTTTCAAAGATAAAATAGACATCTATAGATGCTTTATAAATGATATTTTTATAATTTGGAAGGAACAAAAGTGAACTGTTTGATTTTGTAAGATTCCTGGAAGAAAATAACTCACACCTGTGCTTCTCACTGTCTTTTAGCACCTCACAAATCAATTTCTTAGAATTAATTATAAAGAAAGATGGATTGGGAGGAATACAGACAGACCTGTATAAAAAAGCTCTGATAGGAATACAGTATTACAGGCTTCAAGAAGCCAGCCATATCATACCATTGCAGGCATACCAAAAGGGCATTTTGTAAGAATTAAAAGAACATGCAGTGAAAAGGGAGCTATGAAAGAAGGGCAGAGGAATTAGAAATCAGACTACAAGAAAGGAATATCCCAAAGAAATCATTGCCAGAGCCAGAAAAGAAGTAGACAACATGGACAGGTTAGAGGTTATGAAGAAAAAAAACTAAGGAAAGGGAAAAAGGTGATATACTAATAAACTTTGTAAGCACATACAATGCCAGTCATCAGAAATCAGTAGTATAATCAAAAAACACTTGCACATGGTAAGCTTAGATCCTGGTCTCAAGGACCTCACCAACACCAAGCCCAGGATGTTACACAGAAAGGTAAAGTCTTAGAGATAGCTTAGTACACTCAGTGCAACTAAAACAAGAGCAGATGAGAATGTGTCTCCTAAAAAACAAGATGAGCTGTTACAGATGTGGAAGCGGCAAATTCTGTAAACCCATGACACAGACTAAGAATTTCATAAACCCAAAGACAAAAAGGGAAACCAAAGTGAAATGATTTATGACATGTGCAATAGGCTGAGTTATTTATATAGCCACCTGTTCATGTGCAAATTTCTGTTTTGGTAAAACAAAAAGAAAATTAAAAGACAGAGAAGGGAACATCTAAAGGCAATAAACAATAAAGATCAAAAATGCCCTTGCAATACATACGGGAAGAACTGAGAATCTGAAGGAACACACCTGGTCAGTTATGGGCATAGGAAAACCAATAAAGAGCCGGGGAACTATGATAATGTCCTGTTGAAGAGAAAACAATATTGGATTTTTGCAACAGGTGGATCTGAAAACCTGTTTTAAATAAAAGAACTGATCTTAAACCCTTTCTAAAAAATTACCTCCCCAAGAAATGACTTATGACTCTGGAAATTCAATATTACAAGAGTCAAAAATAATACTGTATTACTTAATGTAAATATGTGTATGATGATCTGGTTTCTTTATTCATTGGTATACTGATTCTTTTATGCCTGATTTTCATAGATCCATGTTTTTATAAGTCTGCAAAGTGGATCCTCATGGAAACCATGTCATAATAAGAGGAGGACACTGGTGCATATAACAGAAACAGTAAAATTAGATAAAACAGAAAAGCATGACCTGTACTAAATGGCATTTATTATGTAGTACTATGTATTGGACAAAGGAGATTTTTTAAGAAAATATAAGGCTACAAATTCCTCATTGAAAATTGTTGAACAATGGTACCTACTGCTAGTAGAAAGACATTTAACAAAGTAGATATGACAAAGAAATGGATCATTTTAAGAATTTATTTATGACAACTGTTTTTAAAATAGCATATGACCACTGTCACTTTAAGCACAATGTATTTAACTGTCATTGGTGTATGTGATTGTAATTTCTATGACTAAGTGCAGGGGGCATAAACACATTAGGAGATTGTGCATTGCTGTAGGAGGGCCAGCATGCATGGACTTGGAAGCACTAGGCACTTTTGAAAATAAAATCAAGCATGAGTGGAACCTATATGGTCTTTGCTTCCATTTCTTTCATCCAGGCACAGGGCAATATGCTTAACCATTCTATGGGACTGTAAGTAGCTGGTGCTGGCATTCAAAACCTCTGAAATACTTTACTTGTTTTTACCAAAAGCATGGCACCCTGTTGTAGGCCTAAGAATTGCACTCCACACACTGATTAAACATAGCATATGGGCCGACTGAGTGGGACAAGTGGTCCTGTTCTGAATAGAAATTCAATATTTCTATAGTAGCAGGTGTTGTTAAGGTCATTTGTGGACAACAAAAGCACTTCCTTACATGAGTATTGTTATTAGAGACATTGTGGGCAGGAAACAAGAGACCGAGAAAGGCAGAACAGTCATATGATGTATGAATGAATGCCATAATTCATTATGAATGTACACAGATCCTCAAGAATCTTGGTTATGCATCCTGGCTACAAGTAAAAGGAGAATTACTGCTCATCTGCCAACCAGTATAAAAATACAAACTGAAAAATGAAAAAAATGTAAATGCTACTGTAATCTTTATAACTCTCATTGCCTATTCACTCTATTTTTAGGGTTGTAGGTGAAGCAGAGCCTGCAGCCCTATTGTGTCAGCTCTAAAAATGAGCTACAGGATTCAGACCATAGAACGCTTCCTAGAACTACAGATTTTTACTGATAAATCATTTCTGTCTCAGCAGGAGTTAGTACCTGTCTGGATTAATCAAACAGATACTTTATTAAAAGAAAGGGGCCTCATTTAAGTAAAAAAAAAGATGAAAGTCACTGAGTGTTTCTTTGAGGAAGGGGCTCTATCAGCTTAATTTACTGAGTCAGAGCAGATGCTGAGGGTAATTGGGGTGTGGCTTAGCAGTTTAGGAGTCAAAAGCAGCTGTCTCCAATTACAGCTTCCTTTTGTTTTTGACAGAAGAGAACTCTGATTTCAGAGCAACATACAGCAGTCTAGCACTGCAGATTTTTACTGATAAATCATTTCTATCTCAGCAGGAGTTAGTACCTGTTTTATTAAGCAAACAGATACGTTATTAGAAGAAGGACGGGTCTCATTTAAGTAAAGAAAAAGAAGAAAGTCACTGACTGTTTCTGTGAGGAAGGGGCTGTATCAGCTTAATTTACTGAGTCAGAACAGAGGCTGAGGCTAATTGGGGTGTGGTTTAGTAGCTTAGGAGTACAAAAGCAGCTGTCTCCAATTACAGCTTCCTTTTGTTTTTGACAGATGAGAACTCTGATTTCAGAGCAACATACAGCAGTCTAGCACTACAGATTTTTACTGATAAATCATTTCTATCTCAGCAGGAGTTAGTACCTGTTTTTATTAACAAACAGATACGTTATTAGAAGAAGGACGGGTCTCATTTAAGTAAAGAAAAAGAAGAAAGTCACTGAGTGTTTCTGTAAGGAAGGTGGCTGTATCAGCTTAATTTACTGAGTCAGAACAGAGGCTGAGGCTAAGTGGGGTGTGGTTTAGTAGCTTAGGAGTACAAAAGCAGCTGTCTCCAATTACAGCTTCCTGCTGTTTTTGACAGAAGAGAACTTTGGTTTTAAAGAAAAATACAGCAGTCTAGCACTACAGATTTTTACTAATTGCCCTCCTTCCACCTCCACTCTCCACTGAAAGCCAGTTCTACTTTTATAGCCACTGGATTTGACTGACAACAGGAACTTCCTGTTTGTCAGTAGGAAGAAAGGATCACTGAGACATGTTAGTTTCATCAACCATGAAGGACTCAAAAAATAACTCTCCCCGGCTGCTGAAGGTCTGAATCAAGCACAGAAAAAGGACACTACTGAAGACTGCAGGAAGTTCCTGTCCTAGAACAGGAAGGGCGAGAGTTGTAAGGGCACATAGGCAGTAGGAAAGTAAGTGTAAAAACATAGAGGAGGATACAGTAAGAATACAAAGCAACAGGAGAGGGACACAAAATAAGTCAAGATGGGAGTGGTGCAGTGCAATGGCTGTGGGGCAGCAGTGTTCTGGGAGACATTCTGGAGGCTTGATACTGCCCTGTTTGCAGGCACCTCTCTGGTCTGAGGAGGAGGTTGCCCATCTCCAGGCTGAACTGGCTAGGATTCGTGAAACCTCTTCCCCACCCAGGGACCACCAGGGCCACCACTGTCACCTCAGAGGTTGCCAAGAAAGAGAGGGTTGGACCAAGGTCGGCTCAGGGAGGAGAGGGAGGTGGAACAGGGTGCATCCTCCAGTTCAACCTCTCCACAATTCATATGCTGTTCTGACAAAGAGTGGTTCTTCTACAGAGGCACCTGCAGTGGTGACCAAGGAGGATGCTGGGAAACTCATAAAGGAGACCCACAGGAGGGTGGCGCAAGACCCCACAGGGGAAGGAAACAACTCTGTGTGGGGACTCAATCATTATGGGGGTAGAAGTGGGGATGAAGGGGATAGGGAGGTAAGGTGCATGCCTGACACCAAGGCTCGAGGGACAGGAAGCAACCTCAGGATCGCGAGGAGCAGCTGCATGAGGGAGGGAGCTGGGATGTCATTGTCCACCTAGGGACAAATGACCTAGCTGTGAATGGGATCAGAGCTATGCAAGAGGAGTTTGTGGAGTTGGGAGGGTCTTAGACAAGTAGCATGTACGGTAACCTTCTTGGAGGTGCTGCCTGTCTATGGCAAGGATGATGCTTGGGTATTCTGCACCATGGAATTCAATGAATAGTTCAAAAACTGGTGTGAAGTGCAGGGTTTTGGCTTCATTGGGGACTGGGGAGCCACCTGGAGGGACGCAGGCTAATACTGGCATGATGGTCTGCATCTGTCCGGGGAACCAGGATCCTAGGTGACAGGTTTAAATGCTTCATTGGCAAGTAATTAAACCAACCAAGGGGAAGGCACTGAAAAGGAGCAGGAAATCACAGCCTCCCCACAAAACACAGTAGTTAGAGAGGTAAACACCAAGAGAGAAATCAGTAGGAAGCAGTACAGGGATAAATGCAGAAAAAGGCAGTAAGGACAGGAATGGGGCTCAAAGGGTAAGGCCATAAAAATAAATGGAAGGTAATGAGTACCAATGCCCAGAGTCTGTGCAACAAGCTCCCTGAACTAGTGGCCTTAATGGAAGAGGCATGCCTGGATATAGTGGCAGTCACTGAAACATAGTACACAAAGAACCATGACTGGGATGTCAACATACCAGGATACACAGTCTACAGGAGGGACAGCTTGGGTAAAGAGGAGGAGGAGGTAGCTCTCTATATAAGGGAAGGGATTAAAGCAACAGAACTAAAGAGTAAACATGAAGTTGATGAGTCACTATGGAGTCACTCTGGAGACTGGAAATGGCACCACAATCTGCATGGGGGTTGTGTACAGACCCCCACCTCAGGAGGAAATGGACAAGGAAATAATAGAAGGTATCCTTAAAATGGCAGAAAAGGGAGATATTGTTGATGGGGACCTGAATATGCCAGATGTTAACTGGAGTATCTTTGCTGCAGGCACATCCAAGAGCAGGGTCATTCTTGATGCCCTGCAGGGAAATGCTTCAGAGAGCTAGTGTTGGAACCAACTTGGGAGGGAGCAATCTTAGACCTGGTACTCTCAAATGGGGAAGGATAAATGATCTCAGATTTAGAAGTGGGTAGCCATCTGGGAAAAAGTGACCACCAAACAGTGTGGTTCACAATAAACACAGCCATAGAGTCAAGCCATACAAAATCAAGAGTACTAGACTTTAGGAAGGCTGCCTTGGGAAAATGAGAGAGTGCCTCAGAAAATCACTAGCAAACAGACAAGCAGGAGGGCGGAAGAACAATGGGGAATAATCAAACAGCCATCACAGAGGCAACAAGCCTTTGTGTGAAGCAAATCAACAAAACAAAATGAAGGAAAAAACACTATGGTTCTCAAGAGGTGACAGGGATGGTTAGGAGAAAAGGATAGCATTCAGGAAATATAAGGAAACACAGAAGGAGCAGGACAGAGAACTTTATCAGTTAAAGCAGAAGGAGGCAGGAAGGCAGTCAGAAGAGCAAAGGCACAAACTGAGGAAAATATAGCCAACTCTGTTAAGAAGGGAGATAAAACCTTTATAGGTACATTAGGGAGTGAAGAAAGACCAAGGGAGGATACAGAGACTTAATAAAGGGAAGGAATGTGGGTGGAGGTGACAGTGAAAAAGCAGGGATACTGAATGAATATTTCTGCTCAGTATTCACAACAGAAGAGAAGGGGAGATACCTAAACCAAACAAGGGAAAAACTGAATAGAGGAGTCAATACCAGTCCAATCACAGAAGAAAGGGTTTTGAAAGAACTCTTGAAACTGAGGCTGACAAAGCAATGGGACTGATGGATTCACCCAAGAATTCTAAAAGAATGAAGGGTAGAACTGGTAACACCACTGACTACTATCCTTAGCAAATCATGCAAGGATGGGGTGGTACCTGAGGATTGGAGGAGGGCAATGTGATTCCACTTCACAAAAAGTGGAGAAGGGCAGAGGCAGGAACTATAGACCAGTTACTGTACAGTAGTTTATATCCGCCTCTCTTTATTTAGCGCCGCGGCTGTACTGTACATATTAGCGCCTAATGAATCCGCTACGAGCGCCGTGAAGGAAGTTACAGCAGATTCAAGAATTACCCATGAATTGCAGGTACTTAAGGGCACTTAATGGTGATCGCGATCATTCGCAACTCTGTTGCGATTACTGAAGAAACGATGTCTATCCTTAGGTGGATTTCACAGTCACAGGCTGGCAAAAGAAAGTATCCCATCGAGAGCGAAGGAATGGAGCCAGAGGATCTTACTGAACAAGCTGGTGTTGAGCCAGGTGTCGCTAAGGCAATGCTCCGTGAACTTATAGGACCCACTTCACCTTCTTCCAAAAAGTACATCCAACTACATACGCCAACTATTGCCCTGAGACACGCTTTGAGATAGGCAAGCATGCTGTGGAGAATGAATGCGGTGGCGGCTGTAGTTTTACACTGCAAAATGCGCTCAACACATGAACAAAAGCACAATGAAAGGGTTTAAAGCGGACTACATGAAGCAGCTGGGAAACACTGACCCACCTATCTCACCCCTTCATTGCCCAGAAAACAGCGTGGGCGCCCTGCTCCTTCTAATGTACGAGCTGGAGGAGCAACTTCAGAAAGTCATTTGCTGCTTGGCGGAACAAGGTGCTGTAGTAAATGCCCCGAAGAAATTCACGCGAGTAGCCCTTTGGGCTACTAAAAGCCAAATCACCAAATATTGGCTTGAAAATGGTGGCTATGTGAATCTCAGCACTAAGTGGGCTCATTATTCCTCCATCGTATGGGGTACAGTGTCGAAGGGCACCAAAGCAGCACAAAAAGTTCTACTGATTTTTCCTACATTAAAAGCTGCTTTTTAAAAGAATCAGCACTGCAACAACACAGGAGCTAATACAGCCTAAATTAGTACTGAACCTGGATGAAACTGGCATTAATATGGTGCGGTTTCACAGTGGACAATAGCAGCTTGTGGTTCCAAACAAGTAGCTGTTCTCAGACTGGTGACAATCGTCCAAATCTGCTGGTGCTTACATGTGCCTTATACAGTGATTTCCTACCCTGCCAGGCTATCTACAAAGGTCAAACTGCTGCTTGCCACCCACAGTACACCTTTCCTGCTGATTGGGATATCACACACAGCTACAACCATTGGGCTACTGAAACCACCATGCAATTCTGCTTAAAGTTGGACCAGCATAACATTCTGTGGTGATTTGCATATTCAGCCCATGATGCTTTGCATTGTGTGGGCATGTGTGATTTGTATTTTCTTGAAACTTGGCTCTCAGCCAAATGCCCCTTTGGGGTAACCCTTGCCTCAGTGTTTCATGCACAGAGGTTCTTTGTCTACTGAAACCACTATGCTTACCTACATAGACAATGTTATTGCCCCTATTTTGCCCTACACAAGTGTATCGCTGGGTCTTCCACAAGAACAAAAATCCTCCTCATTATGGATCTTTCCGTAGCCACACTACACCAGCCGTTCTCCAAAAACTGGAATATTTTGGTATTATACTGATATTTGTGCCTGCCTCATGCACAGGCGCTTTACAGCCATTAGATATTTCTGTTAATAAAATCCTAAAAGATCTGATGAAGCAGAAATTCACAGCTTGGTATGCTGACCTTGTATCTCAGCAGCTGGAGACAGGCAAGGAATTAAAACCTGACTTTGGCATGCTAACACTGAAAGAAAGGCACGCACAGTGGCTTCACCAGTTTCCAGGAACTCTGTGGCAGAAAAGATGATGTATTACGTGGTTTTTCTGAAGCAGGAATTCTTGATGCCCATACCGAGCCTGAACATAACGTAACATCAGTAAGTCAATTTTGCATTAATCTACTCTGGTAATGCTGGTTTAGATCCTGGCCCGGTCCTGAGCAATGTTTTATTTTTGCAGGTGTAGCCCTGAAGGAGATTTGTGTGGAATGACCAAACAACGAATGAATAGCACTTCATGAAAACTACTGAGTCTTTTCTTTTTTTCTTAAACAGAACAAACATTTTTTTTATTTACAATTAAATAGTTTTTTATTTACAATGGACAGTGACTACTGTATTAAGAGTGCAGTATTTTGGAACAGGCAGTCTTTTCTTTGTTTTATTTAAGATGATGTGTACTCAGAAATAAAATACTTGCCAAATTAAATCGCGCTCCATCAGTTTTCTAATTTCGCTCTGGAAATTATTAAGCGTTGAGTTTATTTTAGTGCTTTTTCTGTTTCAGCTAAAATAGCGAAAATAAACAGAATGCTAATATTTACTACTGTACAGTAGTTTGACTTCAGTGGTAGGGAAATGATGGAATCACTTCTGAAGGAAAGAATTGTTGAGTACCTAGAGGCCACTGGGGCTGGGACCCAAGGCAGCATGATTTCACAGCAGGAAGGTCATGTCAGACAAACCTAATAGATTTCTTTGACTGGGTGACCAAAGCAGTAGACCAGGGAGGGGCTGTGGATATGGCCTACCTAGATTTTAGCCAGGCATTTGACACAGTCTCACACAAAAGATTAATATACAAGTTAGCCAGCCTTGAGGGGTCCCAAGGTGGTAGCCTGGATAAAAACTGGCTGGACAACAGGACACAAAAAGGTAATAGTAAACAGAGATCACAGTGAAGAAAGGAGGGTAACTAGCAGGGTCTGCAGGGTTCGGTACTGGGACCTGTCCTCTTTAATATCTTTATAAGTGACATTGAGAGCACCTGGAAGGAAAGGTATGTCTCTTTGCTGATGACACAAAGATCTGCAAGAGGGTCTATACACAAGGTGGGGTGGAAAGAATGAAAAGGGACTTGGCAAGGTTGGAGGAATGGTCAAATATGTGGCAGCTCAGATTCAATTCAAAGAATGCAGGTAATGCATCTGGGAAACAAAACCCAGGGAAGAGAAGCAATGGGGGTGAGTTAATAACAACAACAAAAACCAAAAAGACATAGAGTAATTATATCAGATGACCTAAAGGTGGGCAAGCAATGTGAGAGGGCAGTAAGGAGGGCGGGAGGATACTGGAATGCATAAGGAGAGGCATCAACAGTATAAAACAGGAAGTTTTAACCCTCTGTAAAGACAATTAGTGAGACCCCATCTGGAGTACTGCATGCAATTCTGAGACCACATCTCCACAAAGACATAGACAGAGTGGAAGCTGTTCAGAGGAGGACAACCAAAATGGTGCAGGGTCTGCACCAGAAGACATCTGAGGAGAGACTAAAGGAGCTTAATATGTATACCCTTGAGGAAAGGAGGGAGAGGGGGACATGATAGAAACTTTCAAGTATCTCAAGGGAGTTAAAGTACAAGAGGGTAGCAACTTTCAGAAGAAGAGACGTACAACAAGGAGACACAATTTGAAGATAGAGGTGGGACGAATCAAAGATAATGTTAGAAGTATTTTTTCACAGAGTTGGTTGTGGATGCATGGAACAGCCTTCCTGAGGAGGTTGTGGAGTCAGAAAAAGTAGGAGAATTCAAGAATGCATGGCACAGGCATAAGGCAGTTCTAGTGGGGGTAGGAGGAATTAAGCTGTTGATTGACTAGAATCTGCAGCTTATCCATCAGGTAAGGAAATGGGCAGACTAGGTGGGCCAAGCGGTTCTTATCTGCCGTCAAATTCCATGTTTCTGTGTTTCTCTGGACTTTTGAATGATCCTTCCACTTTTACATTCCTTCAATTTAACCCTAGTAGTGCTGCAGACTGAACATCTCTCCAGGGCTCAATCAAATAGATTCATTTTATTTCTTTTGGCAGCCTAGGAATTAAGTAACACATGCTGTGACAATCACCTCTCCTCCCCAGATTTGTAATGATTCAGTGAGCGAGTACAAGAAACACATGCTTACTTTTGAATCCAACTTGGTCAATAGCATTTTAGAGCTAATGCAAGAGGGCTGTTGATTAGACCAGTTTCAACTCTATTTTCTCAGCTTTTTCATTGCAATGTGACTTGCTATCTTTGGAGACTAATTATTTACTGGCATGACATTCAACAGATGACAGCATCAACTGCAATGGCGTCAAATTATAGTCTTAGTCAACTTTTCCAGTGTGTGTGTGTGTGTGTGTGTGTGTCAGCATTTCCTCTGAATAGTTGATTTATGTTAACCCTTTCTGAACCTAATTAGTGGCATTGGATGTAGAAAGGCTTTTAAATGCTAGGCAGCTTAATGTTTTAGGGAGGAAATTACAAAGAATGATAGCAATGTCAACTGCAGTGTTCCACTGTAGGGCACCCTCCCTTTCCCTGTATTTTCCATGTACAACTGGGACAAAACTCCTGTACATTTTGTATGCTCAAATCAATACATGTACACAACTGACTGCCTGTTAACTTATGCCCGTCAGTAAAATCACTATAACAAATGTTAAGGCTCTTTTATTTATTTTAAATGGTACGACTCACCTGCAACATATCACATAGGCTATGGACAAATATTGGGATCTCTCAAGCTTTGCTCTTAATGTTCACGTCTCCAAAACCTCTTGATGGTATTTAGCATTGTTATAATGTTTTGACATAAACGGATAGCCTGGCTGAGAAGCAGTATGTCATATTCAGTAGGTCATACTTTTATCCATTTTAGCAATATACTGACTCAGGATAGCTTTGATGAGATGCAGCATCTCATTTTCAGAGGGTCTAATTTTACCCACTTCTACAATATACTGATACATTAGCCTGGCTAAGATGCAGTATCTCATCTTCAGTGGGGTCTTACCTTTAGCAGTAATGACTTAAACTATGCACATGGAGTCTGGTGCATATGTAGTCATGTCAGTGCTGCCATGTTATGGCTGACTATGGGGCAATTAGAACTCTCATGGTTTTATACTTGTAGGAAGGGTAAATAAATGCTATGCAGCTAATCTTTTAGGTTTTCATAGGTTGCAAGGGCACCTAGGGAATTACAAAGAATGATAATTATGTCAGCTGCAGTGTTCCCAGATTGAACAAAGCATTTCTTTGTAGGTCACCCTCTTTTCTCTGCATTTTCTTGTAAAACTGGGACAAAACTCCTGTACATTTTCCTATATGCTCAAATTAATACATGTACACAACTGACTTCATTATGCTAGTCAGTAAAATCACTTTAACAAATGTTAAGGTTCTATTAATTTATTTTAAATGGCAAATCTCACCTGCAACATATCACAGAATCTCTGGGAAAGTGTTGAAATTCTCAAGCTTTGTTCTCAATGTTCACATGTCTCCAGAACCTCTTGATGGTATTATAACACTGTTACAATGTACTGACACAGCCGGATAGCCTGGCTGAGATGTAAGATGGTTCCACTCTTTCCTCACAGGCAGAAGTCAAGGAGTAGTTTCGAGGATTTTTCTTCTGCTCTTCGCTCTGTCCTGTGGAATGCTGCAAGGCTCTATGCTTTCCCCATGTTGTTCACGGTGTATATGCTGTCGTTGGGAGATATATATAAGGTGTTATGTTCTGAGTTTTCACTGTTATGCAGATGATACTCAGCTCTATATGTTCTTTGTACCGAACAGAATGACACATTATCGGTCTTTAACAACTGCCTCGCTGAGATTCAGGACTGGATGAGTGCGAACTGGTTGAAACTAAATCCGAATAAGACTGAGATGTTGGTTGTGGACCCGGGTCACCATGTAGAAGTTGACTCCTGGTTCCCTCTGGTCTTTTATTAGGGGTAACCAGTTGAGACCTTCTGAACAGGTGCAAAATCTGGGCATAATTTTTGACAGTGAACTGACTCTGAAGACACAGGTATCGCCACTGTCAAGTCTTCCTTTACCATCTGAGGAGTATCGCCTGGATAAAACACCTTGTTCCGCATGATGACCTTCCTGTGTTGGTCCACACTTTTGTTTCCTCTTGTCTTGATTACTGTAATGCTCTATATCTAGGGTTGCCGGGATGGATCTTTGTTGCCTGCAGCTGGTGCAGAACACAGCAGCCAGGTTGTTGACTGGGTTATCAAGAACTTGCCATATCACACCTGTGCTGCATGAACTGCACTGGCTGCCAGTACAGTGGAGAACCACCTTCAAGGTCGCATTGCTGACCTATAAGACCCTACACGGTCAGGGACCGGCTACCTGCAAGATCTCCTTTGTCCTTACCACTTCTTCACCCACTCCACTCCACTGACATGAGATTGCTAGTGATTCCCAGGGTTCGTCTTCAATCATCTGGGGCCAGGGCTTTTTCTTTTATGGCCCCAATCCTGTGGAATTCTCTACCTCATCAGATTAGAGAGTGCCTGTCCATGGAATCATTAAAGAGGTCTCTAAAAGCCAATATTTGCACCAGCATTTGGATAAGCTTATGGTCATTTTACTGTTTTATGTCATTATTTATTATAGTTGATGTTTTATTCTTGATATGTATTAGCACTTTGATATATTGAAAAGAACTCTACAAATAAAATTTTGATTGATTGATATAAAGTGGGTCATCCTTTTATCCATTTTGGCAATGTACTGACACAGGATAGCTTTGATGAGATGCAGTATCTCATTTTCAGATGGGTCCTAATTTTACCTACTTCTACAATGTACTGATACACATTAGACTGGCTAAGATGCAGTGTCTCACTTTCAGTGGGGTTTTACTTTTACTGGTGCTGACTTAAACTATGCATATGTGAGTATGGCACATATGTAGTCATGTCAGTTCTGCCATATTCGACTGACTATGATGTAAACTGTAGATGTGTGAGTATCACACATGCACAGTTCTATAATAGGAACATTATCAGTTACATCTGACTCTGGTGTGGCGAGAGCTCCTCATATTCTTTTCAATGCTCTTTGGCACTCCTAATAGCTCTCACAGCCATATCAGCTCAGTGCTGGCAAAAGCTAAGGGTGGGTAACACTGGGGACTGCTCTACTGTCTTCATGTCCACAGTCTATATTGGCAGGTCAGTTTAGAAGGCCATCACCTGTCAGCCCAGTGATGTGGAGGGTTGAGGCATCTAGCCTTACCTCATGTCAGCTGGCGACCCAGGTTGAGGAACTACCTCGGGTCATCGGGGAGCTGGCGGGGTGGAAGATAAGCAGGACTGAGCCACCTATCAGCAGCTCTCCTTTTCTGGGGTGGACACTGCCCCAATGGGCTTGATTAAGTAAAGCTGTATCTGAATTTCCTCCCTGTGGACCAATTTATACTTTTTGATGCCCAAAAAATAGCAATGCATTCCCTGACTTTGAATAAATTTCATATGGGTGGTATTATACTTTGCACATTCTTGTGTTGTGTGATTCTAGTATGTTCATCTATTAAAACAGCAGTGCAATAATCTGGTTAAAATTTTGGCCAATGCATTTTATGCTATTTTTAGATTACAGCTTACCTTCTGACTTGTTGATACCCTTCTTTCCACAGTTTGAGGCTGCTTTAGTACTTCTTTCATGTTTGAAATAATAAAGGAGCACCCTTTAACCCTTATATGCCATGGACTGATATATCAGTCCAAAATTTATATATGCTCTAACTCTTTCGGCAGCCTAAGGGTTAATACGGTGCAGACCAGGTCTTCATCAGTATTTTCAGCTAATTTTGACCATCTGTTGTTTATATATCACTTATGTTGTGACTAACATGAACTATTATGCAGCAGGCAGTGCTCTCTGCTCTTACAGAACAATAGTTGTCCTAAAACAGCTACAAATACAGATGAAAACCTGGTTCGAGACACACATTAAAAGGAGTGTTCCTTTTATTATTTCATACATGAAAAGGTACTCAAGGTAACTCAAATTGTGGAAGAAAGGTATCATACAAGTCAGGAGGTAGAGGCAGTCTAAAATAGCATAGAAAGTATAAAAAATATTCACCAATTGTTGCACTGCTGCTTATTATAGGCTATGTTGAATTTTACAAATGTGGGCTCATAACTTTGGTAATATTCAGTATTTTACCACACAACATTTCAACATAGACATTTTGGTATAGTAACTCATTAATGTGACAGCTGACATTTTTCAACTCCTTCTCAAAATGTGTTTGCAGCCCAAAGTTGATTTTGCAGTTCCTGCATGACAACACCTTTAGGCAAGGAGATGAACATTTTCTTTGCCCTTCTTTATGAGGCAGGTTCATCACAATGTTTATTTATTTATTTCAATTCTAGGATTACAATTGCCTTTGAGCTCAGGGCCCTTTACAAAGGTTCCACGTCAAGACATAGGTATCACATGACAATAGACAAAACTGGTACACAAATAAGGGTAAAGGATATCAAATTAATTTGAACAGACAGGGAGAGGGTAAAGTGTAAGGAAGAGGACAATGGGGGAGGGGTGTGAGAGAAATGGGGGCAAGGTGGGAGGTAAGAAAATGAGAAGAGAGAGAGAGGAGTGGTGGGAAAGTAAGGATAAGGAGGGGGTGGGGGTGAAGCAGCCAGGAAGGTGGCATTGTCAGGTGCTGTAGAGCAGATGGGGCAGAGGCCAAACTAGGGCAAGTGCATTATGTAAGGAGCTAGATATAGGAAGAGCAGTAGCAGAGCAGAGTTGCATGGACATTATCCATGACAGTTTAGATGCTGGAAGTGACCAGGTGTTTGGAGCCTGGATCTGAAGGCCCTAGCCCAGTGGTATTGATCATATCATTGGCAAGAATGTTGTGTTGAAAAGTAGATGTAAAATAAAGAAAAATAATTTTCAGTATTTTTAACCATAATTCCTGTTCTGCAACCCTATAGGCTCTGGTCAGATATTGTTAGAAGACTGCTGCTGCTCTCTGAGCCCCACTTGAAGGGTGACATTATAGCCCGAAGTGCATTTTTGAAATCAAGTTAAATGTTATGTTGTTACACACTGTGCTCCCCACTGTGAAATTCACTAATCTATTCTCTTCTGGCCATGATGTCTCTGCCTTTTATACAGGCTGTTGTCCTGTAATTACAGGGTTATTCTAAGGTAGACTTTAGCCCAGTCTATTTTGAGCTGTATATCATATACCTTCATCTTTATTTCTGCCCTGACTAATTTTCATTGTAGCAGATTGTAAGATAAATATTACTGTGATGTCTGCCCCATCATTTACTTATGCTGCCAACTGCCATCCTAGAAGGGATACTTGATAGGAAAGCTCAATGCAAATTGTCCATTTTAATTTATCATTCCTGTCCCAGGTTCCTCTGTGCTGTGGGCAGTTTTGATTCCCTACCTACCACTTTTTAGAAGCTCCCATTACTTTTAATCCCCTGTTGAGAACACAGCGTGATTGTCAACATGTTTTTTCGATAACTATATTGCTATAAGAAGCCTTAAAGTTGGTGTTAATTCTTAGTTTATATGCTGATTTTCCTGCTTCACTGATAAGGTACAGTGACCGCCTCCTGAGATGTTCTAAAACATGACTGCATGTACAATGCATAGAAAGTATTAATTCTAGTTGATTAGCTGGCAACTTAACCTCTTAAGATTTCCCTGCTGGGGGTAGTTGCCATACATAGAGCAGCCTGTTAGAATATCCTAGTGACTACTGTTCAAATAATAAAATAACTGTATTGTAGCTATTAGCTGTCACTCCAACTGCCGTCTATATTTTGTAATGTTTCCCTAGGTGTCTAGTGGCACCCCACCCATTGATCCCTGTCCTGTTATGACTAAAGAAAATGCTCAAATGCAATCCCGCATTCCCATCCATGTATCAGTCCTAACGGTATCCATATTTCTGTGTGGGAGTGCAGGACACTCTGGGCTCTGCACTCACATGCATGAAGTGACAAAGAAACATTTATGACACCTCACATTACAATATTAACTTATAGGAAAGTAAGCAAATGTAAAGCTGCAGAACTGAGAGCAAAGTAATATATTTTCACAAAACCTGCAAAAGGCACAGATCTGTGAGGCAAGCCCTCAGTACCCTGAAAATATCAGAGCAAAATTGCAATCACTGTTTGGCAACTCCCGAGAGGATAAGGCCTCAAGTGCTCGAAACCATAGGCCGCGGGCATCTTACAAACCATCCTCTTGAAGTCTTAACGGAGGAAAATTCTTGAAGGAATTTAGCCTCCCAAAGAATGCGCTTGCAGAATCCAATGGAGGAAATTCAAAGAATGCACTCATCCATTGACTCTCTCGATCTGAGTTAATGACAATGAAACCTGAACCTCTTCCTTAGGGGATTGGAGACACAAGATGGACCCCACGATCATCGGCTGTGTGACAGAGCTCAAGAAAACAGAGGATCGACTGGAAAACTTGGAAGGATAAAGCAGGAGAAACAGTCTCGTTATCCTAGGATTAACAGAAAAGGCTGAATGTCCAAATACTTTTATTTTTATATAAAAGTTATGTGAAAAAGGTCACAGGCCTATCTCTGATTGGTTAGATGTACACTGTGGAGAGAGCACACTGCTCTCTGCCCCTATGCCAGCTCAGGGCTCCTCCTTGAGCATTACTTTAACCACTTAATTTTTAGATAAACAAGACATATTGCAGTGAGTACCTGATCTTAAGGAGGTGTGCCGGGAGAAGAGCCGTATTTGCATTGTCCAGGACCTCCCTGCACAGTGCAGCAAAGGAGAGCAGTGCTGAACCCACTGGTATCTAAAGTGATAGTGGCCAGCATCCCTTACAGGGTGTGATATCCTCCATTCTGCAGATACAGCACAATGACCAAAGGAGGAGCATTGATACCCTGAACAGACATGAGGGGAACTGAAGGAGCTTTCCCTGATTTAATTAAGTGATTGTTGTTCTGCTACCTTTCATCCCTGCTATGCTGCCTTTATAATGTGTTTTAGCCAGAACAACCTGGGGACTTTCAGTATTGCTCTAGTGCATCACTTTCTTGAATAAATGATGGATTTTAGTGGCAGTTATGTTTTGACTGATGTTGATCGCCTGAGGACTTTTGGCATTCTGTAGCTGGCAGTGGGCACCTGCATAGTGGAGGCTGTGATGTCATTGGCTTGCGGTTATGCGATAGAGCATAAAGACTGGTTTCATGAAATGAGCCTCCAGTTCACCGAACAGCATGCCTGCTTCCTTGGTCTGGGTGACTCACCCACTGCAAGAGTTGCTTCTGAGAGTGCACAGAGTTCGATCAGGCTCTTGTTTTTTGTTTGTTTGTTAGGGGATTTTCTTTGGTCTCCATGGACAGATGCCTCTGAATTATAGTCACTTTCTAGCACAGGAAGGAGTATTTATTAAGGCTTCTACAGAGAGCTGGTGTATTTTACAGTCTTGTGAGATGGTTTCATGGCTTGTTCTCTACTGGATTATACTAGGGGCCAGGTTTTTGGGTCATTTGCACTTGGGAATGACCTGACTTCACTGGAGCATGTGTATTTCCTTTCCTTCCAGCAAATATTGCCTCTGCATTTGTGGGGCAACCCCTCACCACCACTTAACAATAATTCTTTATCTGGCTTTTTATTATGGGACTCTTCTTCATAGCTGCCACCATACTAGTTTCATTTGTGAACACTAGAATGTATACAACAGCTCTTCCCTATTTCACCCTATTTTGTTGAACTTTTAGAGTGACTCCAGACATCTTTCCAGTGTGATAATATGTTTGAAGAGCAGAATACCGACTTTGATCGAGGAGTTGTCTTGCTCTCCATTACAGGTGCCTGCATACACCAGCACCACTAACATCAGTCTTTGGGTCTCTTATGCTGGCTGGATTGATAGGCTGCCTTTATTACATAATAGTTTCTTTAGCATTGATGTATTTTTAACTTCTAGTACTTTGAGTAACCGGATATCTGTTTTGCATAGTTTATGGCCCTGTTCTTGATAGTTAAGTAGAGTTTAGATAATTTAGGGGTTCAATATAATAGTCCTGTTTATTAGCTCTGTTACAGATAAGGGATTTAGCTAGAAATAGATAGCATTGTTGGATTTATCTCAGATGTTTTATCCAGCTTAAATGTTTTATTCTGGCAGGGGAGGGGTCTCTAGGGCAGTGTAATACTGATCATCATGGGTTGGAGCATTTGTGGAATTCAGTCGTTAGGACTGGGGTTACTGTTAATTTGGTTTTGTTTGTTTGGGACAGAAGGGAGAGGAGTTAGAGGAGGGGTGGTATGTTGTTGAATTTGGGCTTTGGTGGGCTTCTGTTAGGGTGTGTGAGGGGGTCCTCCCAGAGCACAGGGGCTTCAGAGCTACTGTTTTGTGAGTGTTGATTTCTGCTCGAGAGGTTTACAAATGTGTGTCTGCATATCTTGGATTTGGATAAATGGCATGTAAGTGACATATAAATGTATCTCATGGAATATCAGAGGGCGGGACAAACACAAATGATATATGGTGTTTAAACACCTCCATAAACTTCACGTAAATGTGGCCATTCTCCAGAATTCCACCTGAAGAGTGATGACATTTCCCTGTTTAGGAGGAGCTGGGTTGGTTAGGTTTTCAGCACGGTTCCAGCTCGAAGAACGAGTGGGGTGGTAAAATTAGTAGTAAGGGGACTCCCATTCCAGTTAATATGAGAATACTGGGATAAGGCAACATGGTTTATTCTCATTCATGCCTGATTAGGGGTTTCTGGGTTTCTGAGGTTATACTTGGGTCTATCTATGACCCAAATGCTAACTCAATGGATTTTCTCAGAACTGGGTTTACTACTTGCATCTTTTCCTGGACTGCTGGTCATCCTAAGCAGGGACTGGAATCTGGTCTATCAAAATGACCTGGATTGATCGGGATCCCAGAGGAAGGTCTCTCACCTGCTCAATGGTGGCTCCGGGAACTTTTTTTTTCCTTATTCTATTTCTTGGTATTTTTTTTACCTCCTTGGTTGGAGGTTGTGTCTTTGGTTCCCCTTCCAGCCAGCCCTCACAGTTTCCCACCACAGCAGCAGACAAGAGCTTGAACCCCCTTTCCCCCTGTCCCTCTTGGGCCACTTCATAGTGGTTGCCCCCCTCCAGTGTGGAGACCTGGAGGCCGGGCTCGGGGAGCTGACTTGGTGCATCCATGGTGGTGCCATTGGGGCCACCTCCAAATGTGCTGAGGGTTGTAGCTTGAGAATAACCCCTCCATGGTGCAGGCATGCAATGATGTCAGGGCACTGCAGCACATGCTAATGCATGCTGTGCATCTGATGTCACCCACACCGCCCCACTCTTTTGACCCCAAGCATGCACAAGCCCCAGCCACCACCAGGAACCAGTGCCTCAGTGGGCATCCCCACCCACCTCCCCAGAGGAGGGCGCCATCCATGGGACACTTGACCCTCCTCCCCAGCCAACCTCCTGACTCTGAAAGCCGATTCTGACCCTGGGTCATCGAGATGGAGTAGAGGTAAGGTCCAGTGCCTCAGCCCTCTACATCACTGGGCCAGCTAGCTCCTGTAACTTATTAATCAGATGGGTCTAACACCCTGAACCCTACATTGAGGCAATTTACATCCCCCTCCTGCCACACGGGACTTCTTCTCACCTAGATTTTTTCCTTCTTTGTAAGTTCTCCTTTGAGGCTTGTTGATAGCGATATTTACCCCAGTCATTTCAGATCACTTGACAGTATCCTTGGTGTTGGGGCTGAATGAAACTGAGGAGAAGGATGGGATATGGTGAATACATTCCCAGCTCCTTAAAGATGTGCAAGCCACACAACAAATAAGAGAATTTCTAACTAAATTCATGGTGGTGAATGAGGGATCAGGTGGTAGGCTGGATCACCTGTCGAGGGCAGTAAAATGTGGAGTTCTGTGAGGGTGTGTCGTCTCATGACCAAACAAAGGAAGTTCCATATCCATGAGGAGGAATGTCTCCTATCTGAGATTAGAGGTATGAAACACCGTTATTGTCTACCTTGCCCCTGGAGTACTGGAGACAACTAGATCTTCTCTGGATGAAGTATTATGAGTTACTTGTGGTGCATGCTGATCTGGCTCTCTCTTCCACACTAAAACAAGATACCTTGAGTTAGAGAGAGAGAGACAGAAGGTTGCTGCCTGGAGGCTTAGACATCTAGAGGTGGTGAAACTCATCTCTAGACTCAGGCCAAATCTGCTTGAGGAAACTCTTACTCACCCCAGAGAGATCATAGAGGCATTTAGAACATGTTAAAGTAGACTCTATGAGGATACACTAGCCACTCCAGAGCTACAGACTCATGTGCAGAATATTTAGATGGTCTTCTCCTCCCTGTTTATCCTCTGATCAATAGGAGCTCTAGGCGGCCCTATGCAGGTTTTGGAGGTGAGGGGTATGATTGGCCAGCTCCCCACAAACAAGGCCCTGGGCCAGATGGGCTTTGTAATGAGTTTTACAAAACATTTGTGGATTGAACCTCCTCTTTTCTTACCCAGCTATTTAATTTCCTGCCCACAGAGGGCTAACCAATATTGAACCTCCCTCCCTTTCTGCAGGCTATTAAACTACCCCTTTCCCTTTGGGGCCAGGTTAGCACCATTAAAATGAGCATTCTTCTGAGGTTGTTATATTCCCCTGGGAATTATGGGAGTATTTTACAGAAATCCTGGTTTCTGCACCTACTAAGGCTCATTAATCAGTTCTTGTGGAGGGAGATTCAGTTTCTTCTGCCTACTTTAAACTTGCACAGCCGAATGAGTGGGGGGACTCACCTCCTAATTTCTTTTATATTATTTAGCCTTACATAGCTCAAAGTGGCTGAAATGGGGTAGAAGGCTGCTGGTTTCTACCTGGGTAGTTTCAACCCTGTGGCTCAGCTTGAGGCCAACTTATGTAGGAAGGCAGGGTTGCAACAGTAGTTTATTATACCTCAAACCATCTAGTTTGCCACCCTCTTAAGCACCCCCTTTCATTTGGCCTCTAAGGAAGCATACACAGTTAAGAAATGATCTTAAGGTGGACTGGAGCAAGGCACTAATCCAGCCAGTTTTGGTGACCCTAACTTCCAGATTGCAGCTTGTCCTATACTGCTGGCCATCTGCCCACCAATCGGGAAGTCACATTAGAATCCCTGCTCAGAAATGGCCATCTGTTAACTCTTGGTGAGTTGCAAGCCACTTATTCACTCCCTTCATTGCACGATTCAGATATTTGCAATTAACTAAGGCCTGAAGGATTTTCTGGGGTCTGGTCCTTAGCAGGCTCTGGATAATGAAATCTTGTCCATGTTTTCTCCAGAGCTTCCTGCCGCATCTGATCTCTGGTTTATATAAATGTCTCCAGTCAGTGGATCCTAATTCCTTATCAGGGATTGGACTCTTTTGGCAACAAAAACTGAGCCTGAATTATGCTTCCCAGAAATAGCAAACTGTATAGTAATTTACACAGGTTTGCGAAATGGGATTGTTCAGAAGGACCCAAGTTAGAATCCTACATGACTTGTATTTTACTCCTGCCAAGCTATATAGGATGGGTAGGTCCTGACTCCTGTCTGCTTCTGTTGTGGTCTTCTAGAGTATGATTTAAAACATATGCTATGGGACTGTGCTAAAATACAATCATTTTGACATACAATTAAATTATCCCTAGACCCCTTTTAGATTTAGAAGAGACTTTTACCCCAAAATCTGTCTTTGGGTGCCTTCCTTCCTCTGTGATCAGACAGTGCTGAGCTCACATGGCTTTTAATTTCTATGGCAGCTAAAACAGTTATTCTAAGACACTGGATTGAGAAAAGTTCTCTGTCTTTTGGAGAGTGGTATAAAGGAAGTTACTCAGGCCTTAGTGGTCAAAAATAAAATTGTAAGACTACATCAGAGGAGAATTTCTGCAGGCGGTGGTAGGAATCCTTCACTCACTTTTATTGGTGTCGGAGAACCCTAGATGGGAGCAGACGAGATGTGGAATCTACCTCTGACCCCTTTAACTGACCAGGCCTCCAGTGGGAGTGGGAATCATGGCTTTCAACTTTCTTAAGGTTTTCAGGTTGGTACAGTCAGCTACTGGTTGATGCTAGTTCTGCCTCCTGGGTATCTTTTGTGAAACAGACACATACAGGTAAAGGTTCCGCATTTTCCAAGTGTGCTCTGTGAGGGGTGGTTGGAGGTATTGGGAGGATGGAGAGGGTGGGTGGGGTTTAATATTTTCTGTTTTGAATTACTTTATTCATGCACTGTAATTATCTCATATACTTGTTATGAGTGTTGCTCTATTATTTTTGCTGTTTGTGTTTTCTGAAAATTTAAATAAAGCATATTCAATTAAAAACAATGCAAACCGTTTCTTAACACCATAGTGACAAATGAACTGCTCTGTAAACCTTCCAGTAGATTGTTATCCTATTATAAATGAACCAAAATTCAAATCTGCAGAACTCCAAGCCAAAGTAATATATGTTCACAAAACCAGCAACAGGTACATCTGTGGAGCAAGCTCTTTCTACCAGGAAAATTTCAGTACAAAATTCCAAACCATTTCTTTGCTATGCGGTGACAAAGAAACAGCTGTATAAAATGTCTTTCTTTGCAAATTGCAATTAAGAATCCTGATTTGCGATCAAGAATCTTGCTTTGCAAAACAAGAATCCTGTTTAATAAAACAAGAATCCTGTTTAGTGATTGAAAATCCTGTTTGCATGGCACATCTATCTTTTCCAACAGGAAATAATGGAATATTTAGAAATTTAATAACTTTTGAAAACAATATTTTTTCACCAAACCTTCAAAAAGCACATCTGTGACCCAAGACCTACATACACTGGGATTTCAGCCTAAAACCCCAAGCCATTTTTGCACAACAGCGTATAAAAGAATTTCACAAAATGGTAATTTACACATTTTTGAGACACCGTATCTCCACACCTGCACTTCCAATTGGAACAAAGATTACAAAATCAACAGGGCATTAGTCCCTGATGGCACATGCCAAATTCCATACAAATTGCTTGCACAGGTTGCAAAGTTATTAAAGCAGAAAGGTTTCAGTTTAACATAGAAATGAAAATGTTGACAAAATCTGTGATTAACAGAATTTGGGACTTTGTATGTCTGCACCTGCACATTCATCTGCAACAAAACTTATCATTTCAAGAGATTGCTGACTCCTTATGAGACATGCCAAATTTCATATAACTCACCTGAACGATTGCTCAGTTATTAAAGCATAAAATAATCAATTTAATATAGAAGTGAAGAAAGATTTTGACACAAATGGATGATTTACACATTTTATTTATTGAAATGTTTCATCAGGAAAGGCACACTGAATAACAAGTTGCTTCGTCTCCCAGTGCATCCTGGGGTGGGGGGTCATAGAGGCGAATAAACATAAAACTTACAATACATACATCCAGCCAAAAAAGCAATTGCTACAAATCTACAGAGAAGCATGACAGATTAAACAGTGCAAAAATATAACAAAGATTTACATTGAAGTGCAGTAATAGAATACAGTTGTACATTTTGGGACTCTATATCTCCATACTCTCACAACCAACTGAAATAAAACTTGCCACTTCATGAGATCTCTGCCTCATGATTGGGCATGCCTAATTTCAGGCATATCACCTCAATATTTGTAAAGTTATTAAAGTGCTTATTATTAAGTTTAACACAGAAGTGAAGAAAGAAATTGACAAAAACAGTGTTGTACACATTATTTGAATCCATATCTCCAAAACCACATCCAACTAGAATAAATCTAGTAATCTCAAGAGACCTTTGGTCTTTGAGGGTGCCTGCTAAATGTCCTGGAACTTGCAAGAATGACTGCAAAGTTATCAATACAAAAATGTGAAAGAATCCTGTTTTGTGAAAGAAAAGCACTTTTGCATGGCATCTAACTTTCCATAGGAAATAATGGGATAATTTGATATTTAATAACTTTTGAATGGATTAATATTTTTTCACTGAACCTTCAAAAGGTACATCTGTGACCCACTACCTATATCCGGAAAATTTCAAACTACACTCCCAAGCCATTTTTGTGCAGTGGTGTGACAAAGAATTTGACAAAAAGTTGTAATTTTCACGTTTTGACACTGCATATCTCCGCACTCCACAAATCGACCGGAAATAAACTTGCAACATTCAGAGATCTTTGGCTCCAAAAGTGCATGCAGCATTTCATGCAAATTGTTTGACTGGTTGTGAAGTTATTTTACTTCAAAATTTGATGTTTAACATAGACTTGACTATTGCACCCTAATATATAGGCTCAACTGTGCCTGTATAATATATACTATAGAGGTGCGGTAGCATTCCTATAGTTAAGGCTGATCAGACACTTTTATGTTAAACCTCAAATATTGCACTTTAATAACTTTGTAACTGTTCAATGGATTTGCATGAATGTTTGCATGTGCAGTCTACCATGGTAGATCTCTTGACCAAGTTGCATGTCAGTTTGATCTCTGGATTTTATGCTGTGTGTGTAGTGAAAATAAAGTGAAAATTCACAATATTTTGCAGGGTTTTTGTTATCGTGATGTGGTCCAATAGTGTGGAATTCTGGTATGAAATTTTCAGAATAGAAAGTGTTGCCCCACAGAGCATGTCTGCATTGGTTTGGTGAAAAAATATTAATCAATTCCAAAGCTTTTTAATTTTAAGATTTTGTGTTCTGAACATGCTCAGTTCACTGTTTTGGATAGCTGCATGGAATAAAAAGGAATCTGGCCTGATGAAAAAGGATCCCTTTCTACAGACCCTATTAATTTTTGTCAGAAAAATTCCTTGCGAACTGCGATCTTGTTTTTATTTTTGTCAGCAACAAACTGTTGATCTCTGTGCAAGGCTGTCTATCTTGACACTGAAGCATGTGTGTAGCTCATCGGGAGTTGACGAGTAGTTCTTTGTGGGTTCCAACTTGAATGTGGCTGTAGGAAATTTTTTTTGCTAATTTAATCCTTTTTCACCACTTGTTAACTTCCTTGTTTGCCATTCCTTTTCATTATGGCAAAAGGAAATCAGCTGACAAAAAGGATATCCCCTTATTCGACCAGGTGACCCTTTTAATGATGAGATGGCTATGCTGGTAATCTTTTTGTAACCCATTTTCTTTTCACCATGATGAAAAAGAATGGCAAAAAGTGGTGGTGAAAAGGATTACCAGCATTGCCATCTTGTCGCACAAGGTAAGTGCTGTATAATGTATTTCAGTGGCATTTTGAACTTATGTTGATATCTTTGGCATTTTTAGGTAAGTGCTGTATAATATATTTCAATGGCATTTTGAACTTATGTTGATATCTTTGACATTTTTAGATATTTTCACCAAATTTTCAACATGGGATTTTGGGACCCCACCCTTATGAACACTGTCACTGTCATTTCATTAATTGGTCTTGGAATGTGATTTTGCAGTCACTTGCGGAAATCACCTTTTGGGACTGATTAAAGAAATGACAGTGCCAGAAATGAGCAACAGATACCAAGGGAGGGAGAGGTGGATACCAGTTCATTCACAATGGACAGAGTCCTACAGGAGCTTACAAAACTGAAGGTGGACAAGGCAATCGGACCAGATGGCATTCACCCAAGGATATTGAGGGACCTGTGAGATGAGCTAGCAGTGCCTCTGGCAGTCTTGTTCACCAAGTCATTCAACACAGGAATGGTTCCACAGTAGTGGAGGAGGGTAAATGTGGTCCATCTACACAATTCCAGCAGTAGGGAGGAGGCAAGAAACTATAGGTTGGTCAGCCTCACCTCAGTAGTGGGGAAGATCATGGAGGCACTAATTAAAGAGAGAATAATTGGACATCTGAAATCCAATGGTGCCCAGGATCGAATGCAACATGGATTCATAGCGGGTAGGTCATGTCAGATGAATCTGATAGGTTCTTTGACTGGGTGATGAAGGAAGCAAATCAGTTGGGAGTGGTGGATGTCACTTACCTGAATTTCAGCAAGGCATTTGACACCGTCCACATAAGAGGCCGATAAACTAGATGGAAAGTTTGGGCATGGGGCATAAGGTGGTAAACTGGGTTACTAACTGGTTAATGGACAGAAGGCAGAGGGTGGTAGTAAATGGAATATAATCTGGGAAGAAGGGATGACCAGTGGGGTTCCCAAGGATCAGTCATTGGGTCAGTCCTGTTCAATGTATTCATTGGTGACATTGCAGAAGAGGCTGCTTGTTTGCAGATGACACCAAGATCTGCAAAGGGTGAATACTCCAGACAGGGATGCTGACAATGAGGAGGGACCTAGGTAAGCTTGAAAAATGGTCTGCAGTGTGGCAACAGAGATTTAATTCAAAGAAGTGTAACATTATGCACCTGGGACCTAGGAACCCTGGAGAGAGCTGCAGGATGGGGGATTGCTGACAATCACCAAGGAAGAAAGATACCTATGGGTTATAATATCAAATGATCTAAAGATGTCTAAGCAGAGTACCAAGACTGCAGGGAGGGCCAGAGGCATGTTGGAGTGCATAGGCAGAGGTATCACTAGCAGAAGGCAGAAGGTAGTGATGCCTTTCTATAAAACACTAGTCAGGCCACACCTAGAGTACTGTGTGAAGTTCTGGAGACCACACCCTTGTAAGGACATTGACAGTGTGGAGGTAGTCCAGAGAAGGGTGACTAAGGTGGTATGGGCTTACACCACAAAACTTATGAGGAGATATAAAGGACCTCAACATGTACTCGCTGGAGGAGAGAAGGGAGAGGGGACATGATAGAAACATTCAAGTACAGTACCTTAAGGGAATTAACAAGGTGCAGAGGGAGACATCTTCCAATATAGGAGGAGTAAAAGGGCATGGTGGCAGATATGAAATTGGAGGGTGGCAGACTAAGAGAGAATATGAGATAGTTTTTCTTTATGGGGAAGGTGGTTGACATATGGAATAGTCTGCCACAGGAGGTGGTGGGAGTGAGCACTGTGGGGTGGATTAAAGCATGCCTGGTACAGGCATAAGGGAACCTTAGAGGTAGGGCAGAGGGGGGGAAGCCAATGACCAGATAAAGTCAGAGGCCGTAACCAGGTATAGGGTTTACAGACAGACTAGAAGGGACTAGCATTCCTTATCTGCCAACAATTTCTATGTTTCTGTGTTACAGTGTTCATGAGGTGGGTTCCTAAAAATCCATGTTGAAGATTTGGTGAAAAAGTCCTAGAAATGGCTGAGTTACATGTGTCTGTTGAAATTTTTCTGTGCATGCATGAAACTTGGGTAATTTTCAATATTATGACACAAAATGTTTAACATAGCCATTTTTCACACGCATCATGAACTGTACAGTTGTCATTTTCACATTCTGTCCAAACGTGTTTTCCACCTGTGGTACAGAATGATGTTGTGCTGAGATTTGAACATTTTCAGCTTTGGGGTTTATGAAGTCGGGTCATAAGAAGACTATATGTTGAAAATTTGGGGTCAAAATATTAAAATGCCAAAGTTATGACTATTTGTTGCAATTTTACAACGTCCATCCATAACTGTGGAAATGTTAAATATTTTGACCCCAGATTTCAACATAATTTCTTATTACCCCACCTCATGTATGTCACAGATGTAATTTTTCATATCCTGGCCAAAATGTATTTTTGCACTTGTGTGGTGAAATTGCGTTGAGCATGCACAGAGTTATGTTTTGGTGCTATGTAATTACCCACCGTGTACATGAGGTGTGGTAATAACATGGCAATGGTGACAATCTGGTCAGTGTTGTCCTATAACTGGAAGTGAAGGGCCAGAGGACCCTGTGCTTCCACAGCTAGATACATATACGCATTTATGGAAGGAGGGAGTGCAGGGCCCAGAAGACCCTGTGCTCCCACAGGCAAATAAAGTTACGAATACATTAACTCAAAAAGTAAGGACATAAATTGCAAAAACATTGTTAATGCATCAATTGGGGTTAAACCAACACAAGTAGGGAAATGAGGCATTTGGTTTCCTACCTAACACCTCATTCACCTCCCTGCACAGACCGACAGGTGAGGGATCTGTCTTTGAGACATCAACCCTAACGCTCACCCATTCTGCTATGTCACCTTATTTTCCAGTGTAATGGGGTGAGTGCTGGTTGACAAAACTGCAATAATGCAACAGTTGCAGCTCAGAGTAAACCTACAAATGTGAGGAAATATGATGTTAGAGTTTCAAACCCCAACACCCCTGCCCTACCCCTGAAGCGAATGAGGAGGTCATTCTTGGGGTCATCAACCCTAACGTTTACCCATCTGCAGTATCAAAAAAGCTGAGATGTGATGGAGACAGGTGTGTATGTTTCATGAGTGTATACAATGGGGTCAGCATTAGGGTTGATGACCTATGGAAGACTCCATCACTCATTCACTTCAGGGGTGGGGCAGAGCTGTTAGGATTTGAAACCCAACATCACATTCCTACTTTTGTCAGTTTAATCTGAACTTTAACTGTTGCATTAATGCAGTTTTTGGCAAAGAATGTCCTTACTTTTGAGATAGTATAATTATATCCTCATGTGCCTGTGGAAATGCAGGGCTCCTCCTATCCCTCCATAGATGCCCAGTTCCCAATCCACTATACTGCCTAGGGCAGGGTGTCCAACCTTTTGGGGTTATGAGCCACATTTAAAATTCTGAGGCTTGAGCCACAACAATGTGCAGCCCGTACCATACCCAGTGTCTTGCCCTTACCATACCCATATTTAGGAGTTAAAATAATAACATAGTAATAGTCAATAATCATATTTTATTAAGTTTTACTAAGTTACAGTATGTTTAAAAATAGTTGTAATTTAAAATAATTATTCAAAGTGGCTCTGGAGCTTTACATTTACTTGCAGGCTTAGTAAAAGTAGCTTGTTCAGCACTCTATGCATTTTAAGCTCCTGTACATTCACTTTTCTCAAATTTAAAGAATGTGACATGTACTTGACATGTAATTAACAAACACCTTGTGAGCCACATCAAACTGCTTCACAAGCAAAATGTGACTCATGAGCTACAAGTTGGACACCTCTGACCTAGGGTATCTGATAAATCATTTGCTAAGTAGAAATTGTTCAGGACTTACCATGAAGATCTGTACTATCTTCATGTCTACAGTTTCTGTTGGAAGGCTTTTCCAAGATTTACGTATCTATGGAAGGAGACAGGTTTCTTGCATTAACCCTGAATTTAAAATCTCTGATGTACAGGGTATATTCCTGTGTCATGCTGGAGGACACTCTTTTCAACCATCTATGTTTGTTTGATCTTGTTGCTGTCCTTGAGTCTGTGAAAAGTAAGATCATGCCCCAACCTTCTTTTCTTCAACAGGATATATTTAAGCAATAATGACTGAACAGCAAGCATTTTCGGTGATTGATGACCGGCTGGTGGGGAGGGTGGCCAGGGTGCAACCAAGGCCAACCTCCACCTAGCCAGTTGTTAATCAAAAGAAATGACTATGTGATCATTAATGAGATTGTAAGTTTAATCACATTACACACAGGAAAACATATTTTTAAGAGAGGGTTTATAAATGTGTGCACCACTCTGATCTGCACCGAGCAGTTCTAAAGGATTAATGCCTGGTTCACCAGTCAATCAGTGCATGCGTTGCCTCATGAATAATTAATTTGAGTTATAATAAGTGTTAGCAGCCTCTCATCACAGCTTTGGCATTCCATACACCTGATTAGTTTGTTGTCCTGCACCGCACCCACTTGATTGCTTTAATGCCTTTTTGTATTGAAAAGCCTAGAACTTCATTCTGTATTCCATATGGGTCCTGGCCAATGCCATATAAAAAGGTAGGCTAGCTTCTGCCAGCATTACACTGCAGCTGCCACCACTGATCATGCTTCAACCCCATTATTATTATGACATCCAGGTCACGCTCCTCCTCCTGCAGCAAGATGAGCAACACACAATGTACAGGTCCCACCTCTGATTTCACTCACCAGGTGAAGCACTTTGCATCTGGCTTCACTGAGTCTGGGTCTCCAGCAGTCTGACAAATAAGTCAGCTCCTTCAGACCTTCTTGAAGAGCTTCCCCATCCTCAAAGTAGTCTATAAATATAAAACAAACAAGGCACCCTATTTAATCCCTGAAAAATTATTTCCTCGAATTGTTATCAGTATAGGACTTATTATCCTGTGCCTGCATTTGCTCCCTTTGAATTGTTATCTCTCTCACTTACCCTCTGTATTTTATTGAATTAGCTCAATTACTGTAAGCTCATGCCTTGTTGTTGTCAAATGATTTTCCTATTGTCATGTAATTTATCCTGTATTTACTCATTGTGCCATTTCTACGGCCCAGGTTGTATCTGAAAATGGTCCATTGGATCAGTGCACTTACCGGTATTCAAAAATATAAATAAATAAACAAACAACTTAATAAATAAATAAGTAAAATAGGCTACAACCAAAACAGAAATGTAATTAAATACATACTAAACCTGGCCTGTGGATAGCCTAGCAAGTACAGACAATATACCATGTCTTAATGAAAAGTGTTAGCAATAAACCTCATGAGCCATGACACTATGGAGAGGAAAACATCTTCCTCCTTCATCCAGATATGCTATGTATTTTTTGCAACCTGTTTCCAGCAGTTTTGATGAGCATCGTATTGTTTTACACTTCACACTTTTCACAACCATTTTATAATGTTATATTGAAATGATGCTGCTTAAGTTTTATTCTGTAACTTTCTATGTATCCCCATTGTTACAGATAAGTGACCAAACTCCTTTGGTGTGCCATCTGATGCCACCAAAGAAAGTTACTGTCTTGGTGCTTCAGCCTTACCACCACATATGAGCAACATTTACTCCTCCTAGCAACAACCAGTGTGGTCACATTTATACCCTTCCCCAAGACCTTGGAAATTAGCCCTGCACGCTGCACAGCAATTAATCACCAGGCAAGGACCTAATCCCCTGCAAGTCACTGTACAGTACATTTCTGTAGAATACCTCCACCCATTATGCTACATTTACATCTGCAAGCAGAGTGCATAATCATGTATGGTGGGGGTACCACTCATTGCATAACAGAGCAAATATAGCAAAATATACTAAAACAAATTATGTATAATTATACAATATGCTAAAATAAATTTTTGCTAACAAGATAAAAGGGTTAGGTTTTTGTGACATTTATTTGTACTTGGCATAGGTATGCTTCTGACAGTACGCTGATACAACCATTTACATACTGGTTTGAATGTGACTTGAAAAATGGTGATAACTCTAAGGATACTATGATATCAAGCATAGCTTTTGCAACTAAGGTTCACAAATCTATACAATTCACCACCACTGTCTCCCATGATTCAAACAATGATTCTTGAGCCATGTTGATGAAATATGGCTTGGCTATCACATACAAAACAATAGTTTTCACTAGCATTATTAAAGGTTGACTAAACCAACTCAAAGGTTTTGAATTCATGGAGGGGTTACTTCACTGTCTAAAAAAGTGAAAGAACAAAAAATATTTGCAACTAAAATTCCTTAAAGCTTCAAAAGCACACTGGTTGTTTTCACAAATCAAAGGCACAAAAGCAGCTCCCAAGTGTGCGTGGTGCAGTCCCAAATGACAAATCATTGTAGCCAGCTCCAAAAATCTCAATACTTATAATTTAAAATCTGCAAAGCTTTAATAATGCAATGCTAAAAATTCAGCAAGTGACAGCACACAGACTTCTCCTGTAAAACAGCTTGCAACATGAAACTGTTGACTGTTTTTCAGGAAAGGTCTATGTGCTGTCACTGGTTCGGCTTTTAGCGTTATATTATTAAAGCTTTTACAATTTTTAAATTAAAAGCATGGAGATTTTTGGAGCTTATGAAGTGCCCCATTCTGAGTGACTACATCATTTTAACATATCTTCACAACTAGAGAAACCTCTTCTGAGTAAGTACTGCACTTTGCACACAATTTGTCTTTCATTGGTAACAGAAGTGCAGCTGATCTTTGGAACATGCATAAGTCAATTAATAGTATTGTGATCAGCAGTATTCTACATTTATTCAATTAGGAAAACAGTTGGATCATACACCCTAGAGTGGCCCTCACTGAAGGCATTACTATGTAGCTTAATAAAGTCTGACATGTATTGAAGAAAAGGAGCAGCTGATGGGCTGTAGAGGTCTTAAAAATAAGCTCATTATTTTGTTTATGTTGCCAACTCACTGAGTGGCAAGTACATTTAGTACAAAAGTTGTTTAGTGGACTGAGGGATTGCAATGTTATATATTTAGAATCTAGACTTTGCAAAATAAATGCATATCTTTACTATTTTCCTGGGTTGCTAATAAAATGTTTTTTGTTGCAAAATACAGAAATGCATTAGTGTGGGGACATAATATAATGTACATATTTGTCTTTACTAATCTCCCTGAAAGAGAAAAAGGTTTTAAACAATGGAGATAAAACTTTTTACAAAAGGGAGTCATTTTACCTTGATGTTACTTTGCAGATGGTTGCTGGAGGTCCAGGTGTCCCAATCAGGAGAGACCTTCTAGCAGGGTGGGGGGTGCAGTCTCCTATAGGAAGCCTGCAGCACCCTTTCTGATATATTTATGGGACCTGATCTGTCAATCTCCCAAAAAGGAGCTGGAGCCAAGGTTCATTAGAGACACTTGTTGTCTAAAAAAAGGTTTTTGTTGATTTAAAGGGTTTACATAGTTACTAGTCTTTGATTAATGCTGCTTATTATTGTTTAGTAAAATATAGGATCAGGTATTAAATGTCTAGCTAGGTATTAAAAAGAATATGACTGTAATTAAGATTATTAGGAGTCGGTTTTGTTCATTGGGGGAGGAGTTTAGGTGCTATAAAACTCAAGCTCCAGCACCTAGAGGTTAGATGTAGTTTGAAGTGGAAACTATATACATCTCCAGATTAGGTTCTCTGAAGGGAGACCCAGCACAGACTTTGATTAGGGTTCTAGAATCTTGCAGGCCCTGAGCTGTGACTTTTTGTTTCTTTATTTTCTTTGTTGTTTAACTAGTTGTTCATTTGTATCTTATTGATTTATTTATTATTTTTAATAAATCTAATCACATCTATTTAGGTGTGGTATACCCGAATTGTCTGTGTCTTGCCTGATCATTACTACCCATCTCAATCAGTTCGCAAACGTGCATCTCTCAGTTAGTTCCACACTTACAGCTTGCACAAAGGTAATTAATTTAGGCATATTTCTTACTGCAGTTGATACTTCACTCCACAATTTAGCCATATTAAAAAGCAATACCATTTGTCCATATTTATTCTGGATTTGTGGAATAGTAACTCTTTTGTGGATAACATCCCTCCATTGGTATCTGTTATAATTTTTCTCATTTAAAAGATGCACAATTTCCCTTTATTATTCCATTTTTTACATTATAGATCAGAGATTGCCATTGCTTTTTGTGGCACAGTATTAAACAGTCCCATATTAATATTTGATACATAAGACAATGATGAGTTCTATAGGAACATTGTAGGATGATTCTTGCTATTTGGTTGTATGTTGAGTCCAATTTGTCAAGCAGTATTTGATGCATTATCGTGCGCACAATTTCTATTTTCATTATGGGCAAAATTAACTGAATTACAATGGCATTTTGTATTTTATATGTGGTTAAACGGATTGTTCTCCTCAGTGCCCCAATTATTTAGTGTACTTTCCTGGGTATAGTATTTATGTGTGTTTTAAATGTCACGGGTTATCTAATATTTATTTATTTGTTTATAGGGTAAGTGCACTGATCCAATGGACCAATTTCAGACATGACCCAGGCCACGAAGATGGCACATATGAATGCAAACAATGTAAATTCATACAATAGAATTTACATGATTTAAGAATGATCAGGTGTCTACACATACCAGAAAAAACATGATAAAACGCTTTGTACACAAGGCATATGAGAAGATACACAGTACATAGGGAATAAAGGAATACAGATGAGATACAAATATCATACAGTCCAGGGAATGTAGTTACAATAAAAACAAGTGCAATGCCATAACAAGCAAGGAGCAAGTGCAAAAAGAAAGAAGTTAAGGTATGAGCAGTCGACTGGCGCACTCTACCAGGGGAAAGGACTGGGGTGCTCAGTGGCAGCGGTGAGAACTCGCATTCTTAAGTCAACTGGATAAGCAGGAAGATTTGGCTTCAGACAGCAGCCAGGCTTTGAAATTAGTTTTAAAGGTAAGGTGCAAGTGAAGTGAGTGGAGTGAAGTAGAGTTTATTCCACAGTGTGGGGACATGAATTACAGGGCTTTGCTTACCTGAATGGTAGAGATCCTAGGGACTTCCTGGGGGGATCAAGGATTGATGGAGACACCTGGGTGTCACTCTGTGTTTGAGTAGTGATGATTACAGTGACAGTTCGCCTCTTCTAATGGTAATATCAGTGATGCAGCCAAGGACATAGTCAAACTGTCCTTGTAGTGGGAGCCAACCTATCAACTGGTATATGGTGTAGTGATGTGTGGAATAGGGTGACAGGAGCATGACCCTACAGATACTGTAATAAACAATAGTATGTCTGGTACACAAAGGGGAGGAAACATAGGAGTAAATAGGGGAACAGTAATCTAACAGGGGGAGAAGTTTGCCTTGGGCAATGGCTAGGCGTGCCTCAATGGTCAGCTAGTGTTGATTCTAAAGCCAGCCCCTAGTTTCTGGTTGACCATTTGTACTGTGCTGTTAGTGTGCTCTGTGAATGTAAAGGCGGGGTTTAGGGTAACACCCAGGTATTTAAAGTAGGGAACATTCTGAAGGGAGGCCTTTGGGTGTGAGTCCTGTGAGAGAGGAGTTAGACTTGGTGGGTGTGCTGACCACACATTGAAACAGTTATGGCGAAATTCCCCCAGAGCGACAATTTCAACAGGTTTTAAAATTGTCACTGTGGGGGACCTGAGGGTGAAATTTTACTCTTTTTCTGTGTGTTTCCCCCCCTTCAAATCAACTCCAACTCAGAGCTGATAATCTTTTAGAAGGGGATGAGTAGGGGACACAGCCCCCCACATGGTGGGTTTGGGGGGCACAGCCCCCAAAAAGAGAAACACTTCAATGTTGGATAGGTGAAATTTCACCTGTCTACATTGGGGCTCTCACTATGCTGAACTTCAACAATGGTGTTGTTGATTCGGCATAGGTAAACCAACTTGATGATATTAGAAAGGTAAGGTTTGAACCCACATAGAATTCCTTTAGTTTTTTTTCTCATTGACTAAAAGCCTGTTGGACAAAAAACATTTGTGGGCTGCCCTGTAGTTATGGATAAATGTAATGAATAGATGTGTTAGGGACTTGTCACTGTGATATAAAACCAGATCATCAGCATAAAGGAAGGCCTCACAGGAAAGGCTTTCGGCAGGAAGGGAATTTATAAAGAAGGAAAACAGCAGGGGACCCAGAATGGAGCCCATGGAGACTCCAGTGGAAACTGACATGACCAGGGAGGAGGCCATACCTATGTTAACAGATTGGGATGTACCTGGGAGCTGGATCCGGAACAACAATGATGTCTCAGTCGAGCAGCCATGGTGTAGGAATTTAGCATGGAGAAGGTGTGGTTGACAAGGTCAAAGGCCTTTGTCAGGTCTACAGATATGGCACTAGTGTCATTTCCTGTGTCCATGTTCCTGAGGACATGATTGGTAAAGTGGGCCAAGGCTTATGTGGTGCTGTGGTGTTTCCGGAACCTGTATTGTTGCAGACACAGCAGGTTGTATTTCCCTATGTGTTTGGAGAGCTGGTGGTAGACAATTTTTTTCAGAAGTTTGCTCAGGTAGGGAAGGATGGGGGATGGGGGTTACCAGCCTTAAAGATTGGTACAACCTTGGCATTCTTCCAGCAGGCAGGCATGGTTGATGAGGCCAAGGCTAAGTTAAGGATAAAGATCAGGCATTGAAAATGGAGAGGGCAATGAGTATGAGACATGGGTAGAGTCCATCGCTACCAGGGCTGCCCTAATAGAGTGGCTGATGATAAGTTTGAAGGTATCGCTGTGGGAGATGGCTCTGAAGTAGAAGGGAGGTGGGAGGGAAGTACCATTAGGGGAGGGTGATTGGACTGTTTGCTGGGTGGGTGGTGGGTAGGTAGCTTGCTTTGGTGGGCAGAGGTCCATAAGTTTGTGTTAAAGGCATGGGTGACTTCAGGGGGATCAGTTAAGAGGCCTGAAGGGGAGCTAAGATGTATGACAAGGCTGTGAGTTTGCAGGTTTAGCATGGAGCCAATGGTGGTCCAAAAATGATGGGGGTTTCTGAGGCTATCACTTTGCAGGTTTTGGTAGTATTTCTTTTTCAGGGATTTGGTGGTGTGTTTGCATTGATTGTGCAAATACCTATAATCATTCCAAAGGGAGAGGAAGGGGGAAACTTAAAAGCAGCACAATTTTGGTTGCTCTCTTTCATAAGAGCAAGCAGGTCTTTGGACATCCAACGAGTGCAGCAGCCTCTCATTCTGTGGGTAGTGAGAGGGAAGTACCAATCCTGGAAATAAAGGAGTGCATCCATAAAAAAAACGACTGCTGAGGCCACATCCATGAGGGAGTGAAGAATACGCCAATTTAGAAAATGGCTAAAATCAATTCGTAAACCTCATTGGCTGAGACAGGCTCTAAGCTGGGCATTTATTTTTCAATAGATGCCCAGCTAAAAATAAGAGCTGGTCCCAGTGCCACTTCACAGAGTAATAGTCTCAAGTGCTGCCCAGCCTGCTCTGTAAGTGGCTGAAAACGTCCCATAAAATTTGAAATACCGGCCATTTTTTTTTCTCTCGCTTAGCGAGAGCTACAGTTCCTCCCCCACTACTTCCTTCAGTGCCGGCTGTTAATAAAAAAAAAAAAAAGGGAGAATGATTTTGCGGTTGGGAAAGTGAAGTGAAGAAATTTAAATAAAAAAACATATTCTTTACCATGGCACAGCTCTCCCGATCGCCATCTCGCACTACCACGCGGAACAACAGACAGCACTGTGACTCCCGCCCCTTAAAACCTAGCCGACGCAGTTTCAAGCAAGCCGGCAAAGACTCCATTTACCTGGGCAGCCAAATTCAGCAAAGTGCTCTTCTACTCTTCACCACGCTTTTGCCTCACACCGCATACTGTCCAATGTATATCTTACCTCCTCCTGCATGCTATGCTATTACAGGTTGCTCTCTTAACGGCAGATTCGTCCCCAGCTGTCAAAATTACCATACTGGCTGATTCCTTGCCCACTCTGCAAATGAATGGTACTGCGCCTCTAGTGACACACATACCACAGTACAGGAACTACTTTACAAAACAAAGTTTAATCTTTTCTAAATATTAATTAAACAACTAAAATGTTTTCTATTCTACAAAAAGTATTACTGATGGGCCATTTTCTAAGTGCAATAATACTACCCACTCAGGTGGGCATTATTGAAAGCGGACCTTCCAGGGGCTATAAGGCCCCTCCTCGCCTGTGGTGTCGGGCCTCATCACGCCCCTGGTGTACCGTATTTCTAATAATGCCCACCCTGTCAGGTATTATTGCTTACTTACAGCCCTGATGTCTTTGAGCAGGCTGGAGCTGTCGGTATAGATGAAATTCCTGAAGGAGAGATATTGGGGGTGGGGTGCTTGGTTTTGTTGGATCAAATTATATACGTGGGGAAGCGGTCACTTATTGAGTCCAATAAGGCCCCTGCTTGAAGTACCTTATCCTCTCTCTATGTTTTGACACCCATTCTGGTAAAGAGTGGTTGTGCGTACAGGAGTTATGGCTAGTGGAGATGTGGATGGGTTGCATGAGGTTGAACTGTTTTAGTACGTTGGAGTGGTCTGTTTCCATTGTACTTAACCAGTTAAGGTTAAAATCATCAAGTAGGACAGTATCCCTGGAAGGAGTTTTCCCAGTCCTGACAAGTGGTTCGTTATGGCAGGGATGCCCCCCTAAGGGAGGGTTGTAGCAGCACCCCATGTGGATCTTTTTTGTTGATCCTAGGGCCATTTTGGCAATGAGCCACTCGCAGGGGATGAGGGGTCAGAGCAGAGGACAGTGGTGGCTGAGGGAGATTCTGGGAAGAATAATGCCATGCCACCACCCTTCTTTTTATGGGGTCTGTTGTGACATAGCAAGGAATAGCCTGGCAGGTGGTAAATGTCATCAGGCATATGAGGTTTAAGCCAAGTTTCCATTAGACCGAGGACATCTGTCTTGTGAAGGGACACCCAGGCTTTGAGGTCAGAAAACTTGGCTGAGAGACTGCATATGTTTTCGTGTGAAATTTTTAACCTGAGGGAGCTAGCCAATATGTGGTTGGAAAAGGCGATAGGGAACATTACTCCCAGATATTTTTACTGGCTTGTTGCATTAAGCAATAAGCCACTCCAGAGTGTGCACTGAGGTGTGATAATGGCACACTTACGGTGGGTTGAAGCACATGGCCAAAGGCAGAGTGCTTTTACTGCCCTAGGTATGATGTTATCACACCACAGCACACACTCTGACATGCCTTATTGTGATTATAACAGAGACAGAAAAAATCCATGAAATGCAATCAGTTAATAAATAAAGATAAGAGAAAAAAAATATTTCTTTTAACTATTAAAATTAATTTGAACAGTGAAAAAATAAATAAAATGGTCCCTTAAAACAGTATTACTGAATACATCTTAGTTGTGGGTTAAGTGGATTCTCAATGGTATTTAAATGAAAAAACAAAGCAGATTTGCTCAGTTTTCTATATTATTTTGAATTGATATACACATTTACATTAACAGTCCCATGCAGTGTTCCAACAGAGATCAGGCATACAGAGGAAGATGCATCCATAGCCTGGTGTCTGGTCTTGTCTGTGTTTCATTTAGGTCCTCTGTCCTTTTGGAGAAAAGAGGAAAAAAAAGTCTTTAAAGCCTTTTTTTAGACATGGGTACATCTCAACAGAAAGATTTTGGGAGTGGGATCAGATTTCCAGAGTGAAGTCGATTATTAGACATGTTGTTAAGCAGATGGGGCTGGATTCAAAAAGGTCCGCCGCAAGCTGAGGCATTGGCAGTTTGTGGCAACCTTCCCTGTGACCTGGCACATGCACCCAATTCAGTATCAGAGAGGGTGCAGTGGCCTGCATCCTGCGACTTGTGGTAGCTGTGCAAGGTAGGTCACAGCACCTGGGAATGCCGCAGGTCACAGGACAGGGTAAGAAGTAGCTGCACCAGTCAAGGGCCACCATGGCACCCCATGCCCACCTCCAAGGCCCTGTACGGTGTGGGCACCAGCCCCTAGTCCTCTTGACATGGACCTCCCCAGATCAAGGACCTTTACATGCCCTGGTGGCCCAGTGGTCCTCCACCCCCAACACACACACACACACACACACACACACACACACACACATATACGGTGGGTGAGTTGGCGACTGGCCCTGGTGGTGATGGACGGCTGTGCCAGTTGCTGGTGGGGTATTGGGGGGCGTGAGGGGCTTGCAATGTGGGTGGGGGCCACTAGACTAAGAGGGTTACGGGATAGCAGTGGCAGATCATGCCCCAGGGCATGTGGGGGGCCTCGGCGTGTGGGGGGATCTGGGCATTGGGAGTGTGCCGTACACCCAGCCTGGCACAGTGTGTACCATGCCTGGGACCCGGAGCCCATGGGGCGTCTGTAACCCACAGGGGTTGTGGGGCTGGGGCACAGTGGCAACCTCCAGTAAACAGCAAAGACCAGTTAGACCACTTTTTTGTTGGCGTAACTGGTCTTTGACAGATGTTCACTGGTGGTTGTCTCTGAATCCCATTTGTGGATGTAGTGGCCACCTTACCTGAATAGGATGCAAATGCTGCCAGAAACCCCCTTACACCATGTCGCAAGAGGGTTTCAGGCGCAGAGGTGCAGTTGGGTGCAGGCAGTCTGCTGCATGTCACAGGCTGCCTATGTGAATCCTGCCGGGATTCAATGCAGGATGCAAGTGCGACTTGCACCATTTTTTATGATGCAAGTTGCCTTGTGTCGCTTTGGCTTCTCTGATTCTGGCCCAAGGGTTTTAGTAATTTCGCAGGAGTGCTAATTATTATTATTTTTTTTTTTACTGTTTTCCACAAGTTTTTGATTATTTTATTGAAGCTCTCACATGGTGAATTTGTTTTTTTTCTTGTTGGTGATACTGAGAATGTTGTTTTGAGGGTTTTTTTTGTGTGAGGAGAAGGAGTTAGAGCTTATGATGCAGGAGGATGGTGGCTGCTACTATACTTTGGTGAAATTCCTTTTTGCTACTTCATGGCTGTTTTTTTAAATATACTAAAACATTTCAAATTTCACGTAGAGATTTATTAGCTGTGCAAATTTTAAGACTGTGAAATACTTACGGCACAGTGGTCAAGTCTGGAGAAGTTGGTGTCACATTCCTCGTGACCTGGAGGCTGACAGTGCGATCGCTGTTAGTTTAAGAGAAAAAAATGTATTAGTGAGGTGTCTTGAAATAATGCTTTTTCCCTAACTATCTCTGCTTTTTCTGATATTCTTTAAACTAGCTAGTTATACATGGGTGACTTCAGTGATAGAAATATTCATGAAGAGAAAAAGAAAACTTGTCAGAGAATTGTAAAATTATTTTGTTTGCCAAGATTTTTTCCTGTTTTTACAGTACATTAAAAGCAATTGCAGATACAGGCTACATTAGGCAATTGGAAATAACTGTTACTTTTTCCTTTATTTGGGGGGGGGGCAGGGGGGAAGAACATTGTAAACTTACTGCATTTGTCTATAAGCAATTGGGGGATAGCTTGAGGTTGCTGTTGGATTACTGTTTCTGTTCTAGCCTGCTAGCAGATTGCTTCAATTTCTTCTGTCATTCTGGAATGGTCCACAGTATGACTGAAGAGATGACCTGCATTTGTGACCTGTTAGTGCCATACTTTCTGTAGACTACAAGCCTGCAGATGACAATAGATGTATGGCAGTGCTTCTGAGACTATGGTTTGTGTAAATTGCAGTTAATCAGGCCTGTTTACATATACTGTATGTGGCAGCATGTTTGAAAGATAGTTGGCACCCATAGGTTCCCTAATGTACCAAGCATCTTGGGTTTCAAAATATTTGTTTGGTATTCTCTATGGGTGCAGGTAAAATGCAGGGCCATTTTCAGACATTTTTGACAAGTGCTTTTCTAGTGAAGCAAGAGGCCATATAAGATTGCCTGTCAACTGAAGCATAAAGCTGGAGACTGCTTCTTCCACCTTTATAGGGGTCTGAGTGATTTTGTTTTCTTGAAGGACATACATACACAGGTATACACTTCCTGCAGTGACACCCCTACAGCGACATATGTCGCTGCTGACAACAGCACCAGTCATTGTAGAGAATGCTCCTGAGACCTGTCAACACTCTCCCTCATCATGCACTCTCTCCTCGAACCAACTCCAACACCAAGTTGGTATCCATATGTACAGGGGGGTGCAGGGGATAGAGCACCCCATGTTGGGGATTTGGGGGCAAAGCCCCCTGAAGAAAACAACAGACCCCTGTGCGCGGCTTCCTGTTTACTGCAGTTCTCGGTCAGCAGGGAGCCAGACGCTGCGATACCAGTTGATGAGCTGGTTGTCGACTCGGCATCATAGAGCCCAGTACACATATATTTTAAGCCATTTTCATAAAGTTTGATAACTATACTGTCCCTTTTAGTTCTCTCAGTCCCTCTCACTCTCGATGGGCCAAGTATAGCTGTACATCCAGACACATTTTTTGAACAAGACCACCAATACTGTTTACATCTCAGGCCTTTGATTTTCTTATTTTTTCTAGATTACTATCAGGAAAGGGCACATAGTGACAGGATTTATCTTTTCCATGTCTCCATAACTGTTTATAGAGGTGCTGACACCATTGGGAAAACTTTGGAAATCATGATATTTAGACACAATTCAGCTTGTATTTTATATATTTTGTATGTATATCTCCTTTCAGTCATTTATTGCAGAAAAAATCCATAAAAAACAAGACCTTTATCCCTTGGCATTCATCTTCCTTTGTTGCTTATTCACTACTTGAAATTATAATGCTCTGTTGTGACATCACAGTCTGTTGCCATCAGAATAACTCTGATGTGATAAGCAGAGTATTATGAGATCAGGTTGGGAAGAAGCAATAGGAGCTGATGAACCCTCAAGGAATAATTACGCTGTTTTCAAGCATAACTCCTCAGTATTAAATACAGTGACTAAGAAATAAAGAGCTAATGAGAAATATAAGGTGCTTTGTGTCCAGATATTGTTACTCCATTTGTTTATTCCAGCTTTGATCCCAATGTAACTTGATACACTATAAACTTCTTCAGTGCTGTTTCTGACAGTTTCAAAAATTCTCGGAGAATGACATTTAGGCAATGGAGAGGAATAGTTTTTAGGTCTATTTAATATTTTTTTCCTTAACTAATCATTGAAAATGTTGAAGGCCCAGCCAGTTTGACATTTTGTGTTTTGTTTATTAAGGTTCTGTTCTATCTCATCAGTTTAGGCAAGTACCAGATTGTTGTAACACTTTCAACTGTTAACCTTCAATTCAGCAGAATATGAACTTGCATTTGTTGCTTCTGTCTCTGCTTTACAGTGATCATAATTTTCTGTGTTATACCTGCTGTTTACTCAATCAGACATCTCTTCCTGGATCAAGGCAAAGGTGAGTCCCATTTTTTTTACTGTTACCTAGGCTTTCAAAATGGCGGTTGAAAACATTTTTTTCAGCTTTGGTTTGAATGTGTGAGGGATGGATTTCTTAGTGTTAGCAGGTTCTAAGTTCTGACCAGTGCTGTTGTGCTCAGACAACAGCATTGGGTTCCAAAGTGTTTAGCCAATCAAATTTCAGGATTGTATCTATCTACATTATAAAAATAATTTTTGACACTCAGTGGAAAAAATTTCTATATCATATGTGTCTTTTGGATTGCTTCTTATGAAAAAACACTTTATTTTATTCTTTGGAAACCAAGTAAGGCCCACTAGGCACTGCACAAATGCTTATTTTCAGGGGTGACCTGGGAGCTCTGTGGTGGTTAAGTGATTTGCTCAGAGTCACGCAGTATGCAAGTGTAGGTTGTGGGAATCAATCTTAGGTCTGCTGGATGTACCAAGCTCATTCAACAGTTTGTACTCAGACCTCTAGGCTAGGCTGCCAGCCATGGCTTGCGTCTTTCCAGGACTGAGAACCAATCTTGAGTCATAAAACCAATTTTGTAATTTAATGAAATCTGTTTATCATTTTTTTACCATAGACTGATGATTTTTCACCGTAGCTATTATTTTTTTTTTGTGTTATCTGTTTTTCAGCCCCGTGCCCTCCAGTCCTTCACTCCTTCAGGCTCCACCAAGTTCCCTCTGACCTCCTCTGTCCTTTGCCCGGCCCACCTCTTGTCTTCCAGATTGCAGCCGACCCTTGGGATATCCCAGTGTATCCCTTCACTGGGCGGGTCCCTCTCTTCCGAGGGGGAAAGCACCGGGTGGAGGGCAGCCCCAGCACATCCTTTGACTAGGGCCCAGGGATGCTGCTGGGGAACAGAAAGCACCAGGAAGGCACTGGAGGCCCCCAGGAACAGAGAGCCATCATCTTGGAGGGCCGGCGGGCAATTTTTCCTGGCTTTCTGTTGGGGGCAGCGTAGTGACGTCATGGCTTACGCTGACGTCCACTCCTCCCCCAGTTAGTACTAGGTCATGCATCCTGCAATGCTCCTAGCCTCTGCTAGGAGCCAGCAGGTGCTGGATCAGACCCCTACCCTTCCCCCCAGAGAAGGAGAGCTGTCCCTGGGACGCTCGATCCTTCTCCCCCGGCCGGCCCTCCAGTGACCTGAGTCCATTCCCGAACCCAGGTCGCTGGCATCGCAAGTGGAAATCCAACGGCTGCACCAGCGGGCCGGCCACCGTAGCTATTATGATGGTATCATCAGCATAACATCTGATTTCCTTATTATCAGTGTGATTAGGAGCTCATTTATGTACATCAAGAATAGCAATGGCTCTAGTATTATGTATGAAGCATGCCTTTTGCGAGATATCCTACTTCTGATAGCTGGCCATTAACTACAACCTGCTCTTTCCTCTGTCTTAAGTAAGACACAAACCAACACACAGGATGAGAGGATAACCCTATCTGTTTTAGCCTGGCAATAAAAACTTCATGACTGATCAAGTCAAAGGTTTTAGACAGGTCGATGAATGCTGCACCTTTGGACTCCCCCCCCATCTAGTGCTTGTGACACTTTATCATTGAAGTCCATGAGCGTGGTGCCCATCAGATAACCTGTCCAAAAGCCTGACTGAAATGTTATCAACTTTGAATATTTCTCTAGATATTTATCCAGAAACAAATGGTTTGATACCTTTTATTGGACCAACATAGATGTAACAAAAGAAAACAGTACTTAAGCTTTTGGACCAACCAAGTCCTTCCTCAGAGGCTTATGCCAGTTGTTTGGATAATCACATTCTATCAACAGCCAGGTCATACATAAAAAAAAAAAAAGAAGAATTCTCAATGGTTTAAAATACCTTTTTTAAACCATAATTGAGGTTTAAATGCAAGGAACCAGTTTAAGTCAGTTGGCTGCTGAAAGCACTCCAAAGGCAAATGTTAACAGTGGCAGATAAGAGGAATCCTTCGAAACGCCAGACATTTTCATTAAGTTACATTATGAATAAGTGATTGTGTTATGAGAATACACACTTAATTAAATGCAAGACCTTTAGATTTAAAACCCACTTAATTATAAGTTACAAAGGTAATATTCCAAGTTAAAAACTATAAAATATAAATGTTCTATCTATGGCAATAACAGGGTTTAAAGAAACATTTTCCTAGAGTGAACAAATTGTTTCACACATTCATACAATATTAAACATATTTGGAGAACATTAATCAACTATATACTGAACCAGATAATATATTCCATTAACATTAAAATGTTCAGTGCAGTAACAAGATTTTTTTATAAGAACTATCAATTGTAAGAATTAGAGCCCCCCCCAAAATAAATCTACCAACATGCATACTGATATGTTTAGTGTTCAATAATGTGTCAGTATGTAATCAGTCTACTACATGTACATGAACAGTCTTAGGAATCTGAATCAAAAACTAAAGGAATTACCCCCAACCCCCGGTAACATCATAATATAGATAACTAGTTGGAAGGAGGTATAAATTCATTATGTATGTGAACCAACAGTCCTAACACACTGTAAGATCATAATGTCATGTACCTGAATAAAAGCATTATCTCATAAAACCCCAACCCCAACCCCCACTGCACACACAACCCCAAAACAACACACTACCCCCTACCGCCTGCCACAAATAGTTTATTGTGAGAAACCAAAATATTAATAACCAGTTAAAAAGGACCCTTTAGCCATAAAATATTGAAAAAAAAAAACACTGAAGTCCCATTATATGTCTAACCTTTGTACCTAAAGTCTGTGTAAGTTCAAGTAGGGTAATGTATCATAAAACCCAAATCAATATTCATGCCATCTTCTACGATATTGAAAAGTAAAATAAGCCTGACCTCAAAATCTTGTCTCTTTTGTGTATTTTTAAAATGTCCTTTTAAAACCATTACCAGCATATCTGAGATGGAGTAATCAGTCTGAGAGAAGTGCTGTTCCCACTGGCTTTTCAGTCATCTTCATATTAATAGTATTTCTGTGTGAGTTCATTTTAGTGCAGAGAGGTTGCCCTGTCTCTCTCACATATCCTATTTGTGGACATCTCTTGCACTGAATGAAATAAACAACATTCCGTGATGCACATATGTAATTCCCATGTATCCCAAATTGTCTGTTTTATGAAGTAACTACACAATCCAAAGTGGACATGTGCTCATAAGTCTTATATCTGGGGTGATTGCAGGGTCATGTACCATTTAGTGTAATGGTATTCTGTTCTAAAGCAAGTTTACTCCTAACAATCAAGTTAGCTAAATTAGGTGGTTGTTTAAAAGATAGTAGTGGTAGTTCTTGAAAAATACAATTTAGGGTCTCATCGTCACTAAATAATGGGTGGAGGTCCTTAATAATCTTACATAGAATTTCAAGGTCAGGATGATATGTGACTTCTAATGGTATTCTTTTGGCAGTAGTCCTTTCTTTATACTGAAGTACAGCAGTTTTTCCCTTGTTACCTGTGTTACACATTCTACAGCTCTGTCAAATTTTCTGGAAGAGTATCCCTGCTCAATAACGTTTTTTTTTCCTTTTTCAATATAGCCAAATCTGTATCTCTGTTTTCCTTGCTTAAACAGATCCAGTGATATAAAAGCACTTGGCTGAACATTATAGATTATTTTGTGTGGCTCAGGTGATTCCTAGTTCTATGCAAGTAGCTCTGTCTGTCTGTCTGTAAGTTTCCTGTAAATACATGTATGTAATGTTCCATCATTGATAGTAACTGTGGCATCCAGAAAATTAACACTGGTTGCAGAATATTCCAGGGAAAGCTTTATGGATGGATGGAGGTTATTAAGTTCCTGATGAAACTCCTTAAGTGTGTCCATGACCTCTGTCAAAATTACAAACAAATCATCAATGCAACGAAAATATGTGAGTGGTTTGTGTGTACAGTGCCTTAAAATGTCCTCCTCCAAATTTGCCATGAAGAGATTGCATATTGTGGAGCCATCACGGTGCCCATTGCTGTTCCCATAGTTCTTGTAACTGTTTATGACCCAAAGAGTCCCTGATGCCACTAGGGCTACATAGAAAAAATGAAATATTTAGACACAATTCTGTTTATATTTCATATTATTTTTTGTAATTCTCAACCTTACTTCTTTATTACTAATCATATTGGCATGGAAAAAGGATGCCTACCCCATTTGGTTTGGCTGCTTATCTACACCTGTCATCCAAATTCTGTTTATGACATCACAGTCTGTTGCTATGATTATAATTGCAATGTCATAAAGAGTGGATTATGATGTCATGTGTAGGCAAGCAGCTAATGCAGATGAAATCTACGCAACAGCAATCTTGTTTTCATGCAGCTGTCCTCAGTGATAAATGAAAAGAAGGAAAGAATTACTGCAAATATATGAAATATGAAACAGAATTGCGTCTAAATCTTACATTTTTCAGAGTTCTGTGAATGTGTTGGGGGCTCTTTAAGAGTGCATTTGGTTCTCCACCCTTGAATATGGGAACTATCTTTTCACACTTCCAGCCTTCTGGAAATTTTCCATGTGTAATACTTTGACTTAATAGTTGCGTTAACACAGGTGATACAACATTAACTTTGTCATTCAAAACTTTTGATTTAGCCTCATTTGCACAGGTGGTCCACTGATAGCCTGCCCTGCAGTTCAGAACCAATTAGATTGCCCCAGACACTGCCTACCCTAGAGGCTATTATTTTTGCTAAAATGTTAATATCCTCATTTAAAAGGGAAATAGACCCATAGCTACTGAGTTGTTCCAGGTCCTTGTTGGATTTGAGCAGCAACGTAATGTGGGCCTTCTGCAGGGCTAGATCCAAGTTTCCCCCTCGCCTAGGAAGCATTGTACAAGGTGGTCAGTAGATCAGTGAGCTTCTCAAAGAGGACTTTATAACTGTTCGGGGAGAAGCCATTGGAGCCTAGTGCCTTATCTGTAGTAAGCTCTTTTATATCCCTTTTTACCTCACTGCTGGTGACAGCTGCTGCCAAGGGCTCCCGATGGTTTGGTTCAAGCTTGGGTAATTGTGCCTTGTTGAGGAATTGTTGGATTCTCCCAGCAGGGATACTGAGGTCTGGAGTGTATAGGTTCTTGTAAAAATTTCTAAATGTTGTTGCCAAATTCTAGGTTGTGTGATTACGGGTCCTAGTATCCGGAGGTGTATTGCTTTTATAACTCTAGACATTTCCTGCTGTTTTAGCCTCAGTACCAGGAGTTTCCCAGAATTCCCCCCATGTCCATGTACTTTGTCTTGGCCCTGATAATGGTAAACTCAGTTTGTTCCCTTAATAGTGCCCCATATTTTGTCCGAGCTACATTGAAGCTGATCTACTTGTCCTGAAAAGAGAAGCTAGAGATGGATTTTTCTTTTGTCCTTATTTCAGCTAGCAGCTGCACACTTTCCGCTTCCCTTTTTCTTTTCCTTGTGGCTGCTAGCCAAATAAGTTTCCCCCTCATAGTACAGTTAAAGGTCTCCCCATAAGTGAGCTACAGTAGGTTACAATAGCTACAGTAGCAGTATATTCCTGGAAGAAATACATAGCGCAGTCGTTAATTTTCCAAGGATAGAAACATAGAAACATAGAATTTGATGGCAGATAAGGACCGCTTGGCTCACCCAGCCTGCCCATTTCCCTGCCTACTGGATAAGCTGCAGATCCTAGTTAACCAGCAGCCTACTTCTTCCTACCCCCATCCCCTAGAATTGCCTTATGACTGTCCCATGCTTGAATTCCACCACTGTTTTTGACTCCACAACCTCCTCCGGAAGGCCTTCCATGCATCCACAACCCTCTCTGTGAAAAAATACTTCTTAAATTACCTCTGAGCCGCCCTCTATCTTCAAATTGTGCCCTTGTTCTTGCACACCACTTTTTTGAAAGATGCTACCCTCTTGGACTTTGTTGATTCCTTGAGGTATTTGAAAGTTTCTATCTTGCCCCCCTTCCTCGAGGCTATACATATTAAGCTCCTTAAGACTGTCTTCATATGTCTTCAGGTGCAGACCCTGCACCATTTTAGTTGCCCTCCTCTGGACAGCTTCCATCCTGTCTATGTCTTTGCGAAGACTGGGTCTCCAGAACTGCACGCAGTACTCCAGTTGGGGTTTGACCAGCTGTCTGTACAGAGGGACAATAACTTCCTGTTTTCTACTGGTGATGCCTCTCCCTATGCATCCCAGTATCCCCCCAGCCCTCCTTGCTGCACTCTCACATTGCTTGCCCACCTTTAGGTCATCTGATATGACTACCCACAAGTCCCTTTCTATTTTGTTGTTGTTAGTATCTCACCCCATTGTGTACTCTTCCCTGGGTTTTGTTTCCAGTTGCATTACCTTGCACTTCTTAGCATTGAATCTAAGCTGCCATACATTTGACCATTCCTCTAACCTTGCAAGTCCCTTTTCATCCCTTTCCACCCCACCTTGTGCATCAACTCTGTTGCAGATCTTTGTGTCATCTGCAAAGAGACATACTTTTTCTTCCAGTCCCTCTGCAATGTACGCTATAAAGACATTGAAGAGGACCGGTCCTAATACTGAACTCTGCGGCACCCACTAGTAACCCCTTTCTTCAGAGTGGACTCCATTTACTATTACTCTCTGTCCCATTCTCCAGCCAATTTTTTACCTAGGCTGTCATCTTGGGACCCACTCAGGCTAGCTAACATGTATATTAATCTTTTGTGTGGGACTGTGTCAAATGCCTTGCTAAAGTCTAGGTAGGCCATGTCCACAGCCCTCCCTGATCTACTACTTTGGTCACCCAGTCCAAGAAATCTATCAGATTTGTCTGGCATGACCTTCCTGCTGTGAATCCATGCTGCCTTGGGACCTGTGCCCCTCTGGCCTCTAGATACTCGACAAATTCTTTCCTTCAGAAGTGATTCCATCATTTTCCTTACCACTGAGGTTAAACTAACAGGTCTGTAGTTTCCTGCTTCTGCCTTGCTCCCACTTTTGTGAAGGGGAATCACATCTGACCTCCTCCAGTCCTCTGGTACCACCCCATCCTCCCACGATTTGTTAAACAGGGTAGTCAGTGGTGTCACTAATTCTACCCCTAGTTCTTTTAGAATTATGGAATGAATCCCATCATGCCCCATTGCTTTGTCCACCTTCAGTTTTAAGAGTTCTTTCAGAACCCTTTCTTCTGTAAATGGTCTGGTATCAACTTCTGTATCCAGAGTGTTTCTACTGTTTGTTTTAGGTACCTCCCCCTCTTCCTTTGTAAATACTGAGCAAAAATATTTGTTTAGTATCTCTGCCTTTTCACAGTCTCCCTCTGCCCACCCCCCCTTTATTAAGCCTCACTATCCCTCCCTTGGTCTTCCTTCACTCCCTGATGTACCTATAAAAGGTTTTATCCCCCTTCTTAACTGATTTGGCTATCTTTTCCTCGGTTTGGGCCTTTGCTGTTCTGACTGCCTTCCCAGCTTCTTTTTGCTTTAACTGATACAGTTCTCTGTCCTGCTCCTTCTGTGATTCCTTGTACTTCCTGAAAGCTTTCTTTTTCTCTTGAACCTTCACTGCCACTTCCTTTGAGAACCATAGTGGTTTCTTACATCGTTTAGTTTTGTTTATTTGCTTCACACAGAGGCTTGTTACCTCTGTGATGGCAGTTTTTATTATTCCCCATTGTTCTTCCACCCCTCCTTCCTGCCCATTTGCTAGTGCATTCCTTAGGTGCTCACCCATTTTGGCAAAGTCAGCCCTCCTAAAGTCCAGTACCTTTGCCTTTGTATGCTTGACTCTTTTGCTGTGTTTATTGTGAACCATACTGTTCAATGGTCACTAGTTCCCAGATGGCTACCCACTTCTACATCTGTGATTCCTCTTCATCTCCATTTGAGAGAACCAGGTCTAAGATTGCTCCTCTCGAGTGGGCTCCAATACTTAGTTGTCTAAGGCATGCCCCCTGTAGGGCATCTAGAATAACCCCACTCTTGAAGTGGCTGCTGCAACTGCACTCCAGTTAACATCTGGCATATTCAGATCACCCATCAACAATATTTCCCTTTTCTGCCATACTAAGTATATTTTCTATCATTTCCTTGTCCATTTCTCCTCGAGAAGGGGCTCATACAACCCCAAAGGGATTGTAGTGCCATTGCCGGGTCTCAAATTTACCCACAGTGCTTCTTCTCCTCCCTGTTTCCCTTTTGTTCTGTTGCTTTGATTCCTTCCCTTATATAAGAGCTACTCCTCCTCCTCTTTACCCTCTCTGTCCCTCCTGTAGATAGTGTATCCTGGTATGTTTACATCCCAATCATGGTTTTGTGAACCATGTTTCTGTGACTGCCATGATATCCAGATGTTCCTCCTCCATCAAGGCCACTAATTCAGGAAGCTTGTTACTCAGACTACGGGCATTGGTACTCATTGCTTTCCATTTCTTGATGGCTTTACCTTCTGTTGCAGCATCCCCCACTGACCTTTCTACCTCAGTCTTTTTCTCATTTAGTACCCTGTTTTGTAGGAAGAGGCTGGGATTTTCCTGCTGCTTATCAGTGCCTCCCCCCTTGACTAGTTTAAAAGCTTGCCAATGAAGCATTTAAACCGATTGCTCAAAAGACTTGTTCCCTTCCTGGACAGATGCAGACCATCCTGCCAGTATAGGCTGGTGTCCCTCCAGGTGGAGCCCCAGTCCCCAATGAAGCCAAACCCCTGTGCTCCACACCATTTTTTCAACCATTCATTAAACTGCCTGGTGCAAAGTACCCTTGCCTCACTCATGCCATTGACAGGCAGCACCTCTGAGAAGGATACTGTGTATGCTACTTGTCTTAGGCCCCTCCCCAGTTCTACAAAGTCCTTCTGCACTGCTCTAATCTCATGTTGAGCCAAGTCATTTGTCCCTAGGTGGACAATGATGTCCAGCTCAGACTCCCGTGCAGCTGTTCTCGTGATCCTGAGGATGCGCTTCCTGTCCCTCCAAGCCATGGCACCAGGCAGGCACCTTACTTCAGTTTTCCCTGCTCCCCCCAGTTCTATCCCCCTAATAATTGAGTGCCCCACCAGGAGCTGCTTCCTTTCCTTGTGGTGTCCTCTGCCTCCTTCCTGTGGGTCTCCCTTGTGACAGGTGTCCTCAGCCTCCTTAATCTCCTTTGTGGGTGCATCCATAGGGGAGCTGTGCTCCCCCAGAATGGTGTATGGATTGTGGAGTGGAACAACTGACTGGGTGTGCCTCTGTTCCACCATCCTCATCCTCCCTGAGCCCACTGTGGTCCAACTGCTGTGCTTTCTTTGCAACTTCTGAGGTAGTGGTGGTGGTTCTGGTGCTCCCTGGATGGGGGAGGTTCCCTTCCTACCATCCAGTCTGGCCTGGGGAAAGGTTTCCTTACTGCTGTCCAGTGTGGCCTGAAGATGGGCAAATTCTCCCTCAGGGCAGAGAGTTGTCTGCAAATAGGGCAGCATCTCAGCCTCCAGAAAGACTCCCGGAAGACTGCTGCCCCAGCCATTACATTGCACTACTCCCACATGATTATGTACTTTTTTTGTGTGTATGTGTGTGTGTGTGTGTTTGTGTGTGTGATTGGTTTGTTATATAGAATATATATATATATTATACAATGTGTAAGCTTATATTTTCAGTGCTGTGTGCTAGAGGATATGACATTGATATGCACCTTGCACTCCTGAGAAAATTATGTCAGAACCCCAGGTATAAAGGAAGTATTTCCAGGGGTGGTGGGGTGAGGGTGGAAGGGTTGGAGCCTAAACTGTGCAATCACAAAACAATCAGCTAAGAGCTCTGACCCACCGCTGCGATGAGTGCCTTCCTGTCAGCAAGATACCATACACAACAATTTGACAGAGAAAATCCCCTGCTAATCAAACAGAGAAAAATCCAGACATCTAAGTCAGACACAGGTAAACCTCCCCAGCCCCAAAACATCCTGGTGGTTTGTGCTCTGAAAGCAGTCAGCCCCAAAATAAGTCAGCTGTGATTTAAACTCTTCCTGCACTGAAAATCATATGAATTGTAACAAGACTGTCTTTTCCTGATAATTCTAAGTTCCTTATTTCACCTTTCAGTTAGAAGTAGCCTCCACCTGCAGAATATCTGCTACAAACCAAAGGCAATTGTAAGGTTCACCTCCCTCTGTTGTGAGCACAACTCGCTTTCTTGCAAATCCTATGTTCAGTATTGCAGCTCCCAGCAAACTGTAGTTTGACTTGAAAAATATTAGCTGTTCTGATGAGTTTGCTATAAAACACTTGCTTATAATACTATTGTTCTCAGGTCTGTTACCAAAGCTATTGGCTGATAAGTAGCTGTGATGTAATCACTTCCTGAGAAAGTCTGGAATTTCCTTTTAAGGCACACAAAGATAAACACAAAAAACAGTTTACTGTCTGGGTCAAATACACAACCTGTACCTGCACTTATTTCAGGATTTGTGACAAATGTTTAGCCCAGGGTTTAAACTCTTCCTGCACTGAAAATCTTACGAATTGTAACAAGACTGTCTTTTCCTGATAATTCTAAGTTTCTTATTTCACCTTTCAGTTAGAAGTAGCCTCCACCTGCAGAATATCTTCTACAAACCAGAGACAATTGTAAGGTTCACCTCCCTCTGTTGTGAGCACAACTCGCTTTCTTGTAAATCCTATGTTCAGTATTGCAGCTCCCAGCAAGCTGTAGTTTGACTTGAAAAATATTAGCTTACGATGGTGGAATCCTTAAGAGGGTTGTTGTTAATTTTCTACACTCTACCTTTGTCTGTAACTTCCAGTGGGAAGAAGGACAGGAGTACAGAAGAGTAATCTGATACCACCCTGGGCAGAATTTCACATTGTGTCTTGGTCCTTAGTATAGCCTAGCTAATAAGTCTATCCTGGATGAAGAGTTCTGCATGGCAAGCCAGAATGAGTATTCTCCGTTATCAGGGTGTAATGCCCTCCATACGTCTATTAACCCTGGTGAACTCTGGAGCTCTCCACATGCTCTTTGGTTTGGTGGGAGATCTACCCTGTGATGCTCCAGTCTAACTGATCCAGTTACCAGGCCACACTTCCAGACTATGAGGAAGGTGCCAGCAGATAAGGGTGGCTACCCCAAAGAGCAGACTACAGAACTGCCAAGAGACTGCCACACACCAAAAAAAGAAAGTGTCCAGACAGGGTACTATGAATGGTTTCTTTATTCATCACCCATTTTTAACTGTTCTTAGTGATGACATCATAATACAGTACTGTATGTGTGCCACACATTTGTACATTTGTGGCTATTTTCTGAATTGAAGACCTTGCCTTTAATATGCCTGTTGTTGCTATTTTAAGTGGCATCCTTGCTTTTTATAAATTTTTTATTTTTTATTTTGAACTCATAAAGGGTACTGCATTGGGGTATTGTATGATGTCATCACTAAGAACTGTTAAACATGGATGATGTTGAACTAGACTCCACCCCCTGCAATGTCATCTTGGTGAAGCACTGGGAGAAATCTCCATTATTTGTTTGATACACTTGGTCAAACTGGGATGTTATTCTGAACATGTGTGCAAGCACTGAAAAAATAAACTATTTGTGATACCACATCTGGACATACTCCTTTTTTGGTGTGCGGCAGTTTCTTGACAGTTTAATGCTCCAATCTATCCAGTTCCCAGCTAGAAGCAGCATTGCAGTCCTCTAGGGGAGGTTTTATACAGTGCCACTTTTGCCAGGATTTGTGAGAACACTTGGGGTCATCTTTGTTTGGGCCATACACTGTTACTAGAACTATATCTGATTTATCTATTGTACTTCTCAAAATAATGTATCAATCTTCTAGGTCTAGAATTTGTTCAGCTAGTTGGAAGGAGACATTTCTTTCTATGAGGATGTTCATGCGTCCCCATCTGTTGCTATACCCTGCTGACAAAAAACCTGACCAACCTACTCTCGTCTCCATAGGTTACCCTGTTCTTGAACCATGTGGGTCTCTCATAAGTTCTGTTCTGGCTCTTGAGGTTTTCAGGTGATGAAGGATTTGGTGTCTTTTTTCATTTGTTAGGGCCCCCTTAACATTCCAGGTAATGATGTTAATGTTATTTGGTACTATGCTTTTATTCAAATGTTGGTAATCTAGCATAACACTTGAAACAGTAGTCATCAGTTAATTGTGTAACCCCCCCGAGGGTTTCAGACAAACTTATGTGCCCTCCCTTAACCCGAGAGTATCATTAGGCTCACCATCCCCACTGTATCCCGATGCAACAAATGGTAAAGCCTGAGAACATGAGAATTCCTTTAGTGCCTCATAACAGTCATAACCACAACAGGAAGTAACATTAACACAGTGAAATGAAACAGTAACTGTAAACAGTAAAATCAAGGGTGGTGCAACAGGTGCCTGTTGTCAATCTAAGGAGTGGATGGACTTGCTACCTGAGAAATTGGAAGGAGCTGGGCTCACTTGAGAGGACCTCTCTAGCATGTGGACCATACATGCCCTAGTTAGTTGGTAACCTGTTCTAATTAGGCTTCAAGATGGTGCTTCCCCCCCTGCATCTTAAGCCAGATGCCTCTAGTGTGTTCCATCAGAGACTGCTAGCAGAAATATAATTGCAAAACAATTAGGAAAAACATAGATTGTTTGGAGGGGGATCCAAGATGGTAGGTGCTAGTTATGACAGCCCTGCGGGTCCTGAAAACATTTATTTTCTTTTAATCTGGTAGAAGAGAGCCTTGGAAAGTACCAGCATATAAGATATTAATAACTTCTTGATCCTTTTCCATCTGTAAACTGAGTAAAGGAGAGTGAGAGGAGTTGTGGAAAAGAAATGTGTCTCTGCATGTCGAGGTTGCAAACTCAGGTAAACTCTGTCAGCACATCTATATCAGAATGCTGCACTGGCTCTATATGAAACTGTGTCTTCATGAAACTTAAATTGAATACAGCTATTTGTACAGTAAAATGAAAAAACTCTTTTCACCCTGCTTTATTTATGTCCAAAATTAGTGCGGGATGAGCCAAAGACTTTTCAGACTTATCACAACCTGAACAAAGATCTAAAAAGGAGATTCATGCCAGGCACATACTGGCTGCAAATAAGAGCAACACTGCTACTCTGCAGATGGCCCCGAAGAGTGCAGGATTGTTTCTACGGGAACACGATCAGAGTACTGATCCCAATTTTGAGCCACATGGAAGGGATTCAAGGCAAGCAGGGTATGCAGCAGGAGTGGAGGAAATGAACCTCAGCATAAAAGGTGCCAAGAAACAAACTGATGCAATGACTGAATGTAACTAAGGCTGTTTTGCCTGATCATGTAGTATCAATGATAAATGCCAACACATCAATGAATTTACTTTTCATGGCTCTGCAGGATAAAGCCCAAGCCAATCTAAATGCAGACAATGCAGCTTATCTATTGGGTTGTGATTCACTTGCTGACCATCTTATACAGCCTGGTATTGCTCAAAGTGCAGGGAATGCTATTGAAAAGCTTGATGTCTTGGCTCCTGACTTGTGTATGAGTCGAGGAGAAGATATGATTCGTTTAGATAAGAGCCAGTCATCTGCATAAAACCTTGTAACAACCTCTAACTTTACACTTCCCTCCACATTAGCAAACAAAAATGCCTCTTCTACTCACAAACCCATTGGTATCAACTCCAATATAAGGACTGCAACACATATAGCTTACTAGAGACCCATAACACCGAATAAGGCTACAAAAAAAAAAAAAACGGTTCTGGTCTTTCTCCCCTTGCTAACTTCAGTCTGGATTTTAAACAACCCTTAGATAGAAACATAGAAGCTGACAGCAGATAAGGACCGCAAGGCCCATCCAGTCTGCCTATTTTTTCTACCTTATGAATGTGCCATAGACCTGTACTCTGTCAATGGTCTATCTATTCATACTTATCTGTATTGCTCCCTTATGCCTATCCCATGCCTGTTTGAAGCCCTGCACTGTGTTCATATCCACCACTTCCTGAGGTAGACTGTTCCATGCACCCACCACCCTTTCTGTGAAAAAGAACTTACATTCCCCCTTAATCGGCCTCCCTCTAATTTCATGCTGTGTCCTCTTGCCCTGCAATTTTCCTTATTTTGAAACATGTTAGACTCTTTCACCTAATGCCCTTAAGATGTTTGAATGTTTCAATCATATCACCTCTCTCTCTTTCCTTTGCTCTAGGGAATACATATTGAGCTCCGTTAATCTATCTTCATATGTTTTCTGATGCAGTCCCTGCACAATTTTGGTTGCCCTTCTCTGGACTGCCTCCATTTTGTTAATGTCCTTGTGCAGGTGCACCCTCCAGTACTGCATGCAGTATTCCAGATGGGGCCTAACCAGTGTCTTGTAAAGAGGGGAGTATTACCTCCCTCTTAAAACTTGTGATACCCCTACTAATGCACCCCAACATCCCTCTAGCCTTACCTACTGCTTTAGTGGTCTGCTTGGATGATTTCAGGTCATCTGTGATGATGATGCCCAAGTCTCTTTCTTCCTTTGTGATTGCCAGCAACTCCCCCTCCCAACTTATACAGTAGGTGGCTTTAGGGTCTCTCTTCTCTATGTGCATGATTTTGCACTTCTTTGCTTTAAACCCCAGTTGCCACTCTTCCTGACCATTTTGCCAATTTAGCCAGATCTCTTCTCATTCTGCCCACCCCATCTGGATCATCTACTCTGTTGCAGATCTTGGTGTCATCTGCAAATAGACAAACCTTACCCTCCAGTCCATCTGCAATGCCACTGATGAAGATGTTGTAGAGGACTGTCCCCAGGACTGATCCTTGAGGTACTGTACCCCACTTGTGACTTGCATCTCTTCTGACTGTATACCGTTTACCACGTTCTCTGTTTTCTGACCACCAACCAGTTTGCCACCCAGTTGACCAACTTCTGATCCACCCCAAGCCTACCCCGTGTATTAATCAATCTTCAATGTGGAACAGTACTGAAAGCTTTACTGAAGTCAAGGTAGGCGATATCAACTGCACCACCTTGGTCCACTACTGTAGCTACCCAGTCAAAGAAATCTATGAGATTAGTTTGACATGACCTTTCTGTTGTAAACCCATGCTATCTTGGATCCTGTGATCCAGGTGTTGCACTATCCTTTCCTTAAGAGTGCCTCCATAATCTTGCCCACTACTGAGGTAAGACTGACTGGTCTGTAGTTCCCTGACTCCTCCCTGCTACCACTTTTGTGGAGTGGGATCACATGTGCTCTTCTCCAGTCTTCTAGAACCTCTCCTTTGCTCAAAGACTCATTAAACAGTTCTGATAATGGCTCTGATATTTCCACCCTTAGCTCCTTTAGTACCCCGGGATGTATGCCATCAGGTCCCATTGCTTAGTCTACCCTGAGCTTAGCGAGCTCTTGTAGGAGACTTTCTTTTGTGAAGGGACTTGTGCACACCTTCCTCCCCCTGTGTCCAAGGCACTGAGCCATAGGCCCTGCCCTGTCTTCTCCTCAGCAAATACTGAGCAGAAGTATCTTTTTAGGATAGATGCTTTTCCTGGGTCCTCCTCCACACATTCCCCTTATCCTATTTGATCTTAGCAATACCCCCACTGGACTTTCTCCTTTCGTTAATGTATCTATAGAAAGTCTTGTCACCTTCTTTTACTGTTTGTGCTAGTGTTTCCTCAGTTTGGGCCTTTGCCTGCCTTACTGCCTTCCCTGCTTCCCTTAGGGAAGTTTGATATGCCTTCCTTCCTTCGTCCCACTGAGTCCTCTTATATTTCCTGAAGGCCAGCCTTTTGGGTCTGATCTTTTCTGCTACTGTTTTTGAGAACCAAAGTGGTTTCTTCCTTCTTTTGCTCTTGTTTTTCTCTCTAACACAATGGGCTGTTGCTTCAAGTATTGCATCCTTAATGCTTGCCCACTTTGCCTGTATCCCCTCACCTGTACTTCTTCTTTCCAGAGCTAGCTTAACTCTGTTGGCCATCTTATCAAAGTCAGCTCCTCTGAAGTCCCATATTTTTGCCTTGGAATGAGATGATTTAGTTCTATTGGCCAAATTGAACCATACCATGTGATGGTCACTGGCCCCCAGATGACCTTCTACCTGGAGATCTGTGATCCTTTCTCCATTAGTCAGTACCAGATCTAGGATAGCCCTGTCCCTTGTGGGTTGTTGTACCAGTTGTTAGAGGGCCTCCCCTTGCCGGGAATCCACTATGTGTCTAGTTCTGGTGGATATTTCTGCTGGTATTGAACAATCTGTATCTGGCATGTTGAAGTCTCCCCTTATCAGAACCTCTCCTTTAGCTGTCATGTTTTGTATATCTTCTAACAGTATTGTGTCTATGTCCTTCCCCTGGTCTAGAGGCCTGTAGACTACCCCAGTTTGTATGGCTGTCCCATTTCCTGTTTCCAGGGTGACCCACAGTTCTTCTGACTCCTAAAGTGTATTCTGAATTTCTGTAGCTTTGGTATTTTCATTGACATAAGAGCCCCCTCCCACCCTTTGTGCATCTCGATCTCTTCTGAACAGTACATAGCTGGGTACTGAAGTCTCCCAAGTGTGGTTACTGGTGAACCATGTCTTTCTAATGGCTACTATGTCCAGTTTAGCCTCTCTCTCATTGTTGCCTGCAGGTCTGAGATCTTGTTTCCCAGACTGCGGGCATTTGTGTCTATAATTTTCCATTGGCTAGATTTCAGTGTGTTGGTTATTGGGTGAGGTCAGTGATTCCCTGCATACCATATGGGGATCCAGACCTTTTTTCTTACCTGGTGATGCAAATGAACTACAAACATGCTGAACTCCTGTTTGATCACTAGCTGAGTGGGCAGGGGTGTTCTTCTCATTTGATATATCGGGTGCTGCACCCCTCTCCCCATTTGCTAGTTTGAATATTCTGCAAAGACATCAAACTTCTTCCCCAATACACTGAATCCCTCCTTAGTCAGATGCAGTCCATCGAATTTAAAGAACATTTGTTCCCAAAACTGTTGCCAGTTACCTACAAATCTGTGTCCTTTTTCCTGGCATCAGCCCTTGAGCCACATGTTTAACTCCCTTATCTCCCCTTCTCTGACCTTCCGTCCATCTGCCCCCTCTCCCATACTGGCAGAATCTCAGAGAAGGAGATGCCGGACTAAATGGATAACAGTTTGTCTCCCATCCTTGTCAGGTGTTCCTTGGTCTCCACAACTGACCGTCTAGCGAGATCATTAGTCTCTATGTGTACCAGGACATCAATGTTTTTTCCTGCTTCTGGCATGATTTTAGCAATGCAATCAGTGTCTCTCCATGCTGATGTACCTGGGATACATCTGACCATTACCCTGGCTGGAGGTAGGTATCAACTCCATGAATCATGTAGTCTCCTATGATCAGAAGTGTTTTGGATTTCCTTTTTGCTCTTTTTGTTTTGATCCCTGTTTTGGGTGAGTTTTGTTGCACTAGCCCCTGGACTGCAGTGTCCTGCTCTGCAGTGTCCTCTGTCCCTTTGTTTGATTTTGGAGACAGAGGCCTTTTCATAGTTTTTATATGGCTTGTGGAGGTGATACGGTGAAGAGAGCATTGATTGATGGGGCACCCAATTTGCCCCTCCTAACCATCTGCCAACCTTCTGGACCAACTACCCTCTGCATTTGAGGTGCTTCAGTTCAATGTTGGGGAAATGGTGGGTGGTTCTTTCAATATATTTCCTCCTGAATATGCAATTTGAGGCATGCAATCTCTGCCCATGTTGCCTGGAGCTGACCCTATCTGACCCTATCTCTCCAATACCTGATATCTTTTTGAACTCATCTGCTACCCTGCAGAGTGTAAACAATAAATCTCCTATGTGAAGGTTAGAATTGAAAAAAATATTTATTATCCCTCATAAATTAAATTGGGGGGGCTTTGAAAAATACAAAGCACTATGTCTGATTTGGCTGGCTCAGTAGCAGCTATAAATTCTAAAATGGAAGCTTTAACTTTTAGAACTAACTAGCTAGAAGAGAGGGTTTTGGCAATTGAAAGTCAATACACCTGCTGGTGGACACAGCATCCAAACAGGAAAAACAATTGAAACAACTAATGGAAAAAATTCAGGATCAAGACGATTGAGCAAGGAGGGGAATCTCAAGCTTTTTGAGTTCTTGAAGGTGCAGACTGCACCAAGAACCCTTACGATATTTTGAAAAATTATTATGGTCTCTATGATGAACAAGATATCCAGCAGAGGTTATTGTTGATCAGGCTGATTAGGGACCCCAGACAAAACATTCCTAAACAAAACAACTCATCAACACAAGCATTTCCATGGGTAGTATTCATCAAACCCCATAGATTTCAGGGCAAAGAAGAAATTCTATGAAAAGCCAGAACAGAGGTGGCCTGCATTTTGAAAACTTTTAAGTATCATGCCTGTCCGACTTTAGTAGTGCTACGACAGGAAAGGATAGCTTTTGATCATGTGAAATCTGTTTTGTTCTCTAAAGGAATTAACAATTCCATGCCTCCACCTGCCAAACTTAAATTTTATCTGAATGGCAGGATTAGGTGTTTACTAACCCGAGGAGACTTTGCAAGCCTTGGCGCAGATGGACATTCCCCACCTCAGGCCTGGGTGGACACCTGCCATGCTACTCTAGACAAATCTTAACTACAGCTGGCTAACAGATATAAACTTTTAGTCCAGTAATCTCTTCTATTACAAAATGCTGCTGTTTCAGAGAAGCACAGAACTTGAATGCTTCAGTGGAAACTGATACCAACCCTCATGACAGAGATTGAGATGGTTGTACTTCTGCTCAATGAATGACATTAATACTGAAAAGCCTTGTAATCCTGTAATCATGATTGTTACGGCAATTTAAAACCCCAGAAGAAAAGAAGAAAGAAAAGAAAGGACAGCAGAGCATTCACACATGATGGCAGAGGGGGAAGCAGGGAGGAGAAGGAAGAGGCCAGAGGGTGAGGAGAGAGTGGATGAAAAGGGGAAGGAAGAAAAGAATGAAAAATGAAAGTTTTTTTTTCCTTCTTTACCCTCCCCTTTTCTTTTAAGTTTTCTATTATATCAGTTACACTGAAGCCATTAAATGTTTCTTAATACAATAATAGTTTCACATAGATGCATGTGAGGTCACTCTTATAAGTATTAATGGATCTTTATTCTTTCTCTCTGTTCTCTTTTGTTGGTGGCTACTCTAGGATTACTTTTTGTATAAGGCTCCTTTACCACACCTCTTTATATTCTACTGCATGCTGATCTGCACAGTAGTTACTGGTACTCTGGCACCTTGGTGGGTAAGTAATATGGCTGTCTTTCTTAATACTTATGCTGGGAGGGAGGAATGGGTAGTGCGGGTAATATTTCATGGATGGTTGATCTGGGAGCAATAAAACCAAAACCAAATTAGGCACTCACCACCTCATAAAAGACTCATAACTTATACCATTGAGATAAAATAATTTATTAAAAAGCCACAAGGCACTGAGGCAGGTCTAATACTGGCCACGTTTTGGATGCTAGGTCCTTTATCAAAGGTATAGACACTAAGAATACACCTCTTAAATACTAACTGTGTGACATCATGTGCTTATGTCATGAACAATTAAAAAAACAGCTTACAACCTGAGCAATTAATGAAACTTCCATTCATTGTTAAACTCACATTGATTACTAATGATGCTCGTTATAATATGACAAACAAGACATTTTTGTAAAACAAACAATTTAAACATATGACATATAAAACAATTCATACAAGTCTGTCTCTCACTGTTATAATGGATAAATTAAAAAAAGGTGTATCAAAATACAAAGTAGTATATACTATACTGTGCTTGGTTAAACCCACACTGAGAATGATACTCTCACCTATGAGTCACCTTGTCCCAATCTCCTACTTTGCAAAGCAGTGTGATACTTGAATACTGTTTTATGTAAAAATATGCTGATACTCAATGTTTTTCAAAACTGGTTTCAAGCCAAATGGGACATTTATTCCAAGAAATTCTGCAGCTCTTGGGTTAAATATCCAGAATGCTTCCCAATGTAAAATCAGTGCATTATAATCCAGCCCTTTAGGATTCCTTTTCACTTTATCAATTATCCTAAATTTGAACGTGTGTTCCGATGGAGGAAGCAGTATAGTGTAGTGCTTAAGGGCACTGATTTGCAAACTTGGAGACTTGGGTTTGAATCCCACAGCACCCACATGCATTCTGTATGACCCTAAGCAAGTCACTTAACTTCCTTGTGCTCCCAGGTTGCACCCGGAAACAAGCTCCAGCTTAGTGTGCCTTTCCTGGTTAAAAAATTTCCCCCTCCCATTCCTGGCTTCTTTAACCCTTAGGCTGCTACTGACATGATATCTTGTCCTAAAAACCTATGCGTTCTAAATCTTCCGGCAGCCTAAGGGTTAATATGCAAGGCTGTGCCATACTTGAAGTTGCCTTTAGTAATTGCTCTACAATGCTCACTTACTCTAGTTTTAAAATTTTGAATAGTTTTCCAGTGTAAAACAACCACAACTACAGATAGCCATGCATATTACTCTGTCTGTGTCACAGGTAGCAAATTACCTAATTTCAAATGATTTGCCATCGGTTCCATTGAATGCATTCCATTCTATAACAAATTGGCAAATATTGCACTTTTACATTTGAAGCAACCTTTCAATCCCTGTCAATCTGTTTAGTTGGTCTTGCTCTAACGTGAAAACTATGTACTAACTTGTCTTCAATGCTAGCTGCCCTCCTATGTATATGACATTTGTGGGGAGGGATACTGATTTCTTTTATACCCACATCCCTTCTCAACACATTCCGGTTTGACTTATTTTTTTCTACATACACCACATGGGCCAAATAGGTTGTCACAAAATTTAACCATGTACCACCCACTTCCCATTCCCTCTCTTCACAAATTAATTAATTTCTATCTTGATTTTGAGCATAGTTTTTGACTTCAAGACAACTCTTTTACCATATCTTGTAGCCATAAATCTCTGTTCCAAGTTCCCCAATTCCAAATCAAAATTTTTGGTTGTACTCCAGTTTCTTCTAAGTCTTAAGAATTGGCATTGAAAGCACTGGCCTGGTGACACTGAGGGTTGAGGCACTGAATGCCTTACCTTGCACCACACTGGTGACATGGGTTCAGGAATGACCTTGGGTTGTTGGAGAGCCATCATGTTGGGAGGAGGGTGGGAGCAGGATTGAACAGCTGAAGGTAGCTCACCTCTCACTGGGTGGTTGTCAACCCCTGTGAGTTATGCTCCCACTAGGTGGCAAACCAGTGGGTAGTGCAGATGGAAGGGATGGAAATGCAGCAGGAGAGTACCCCAAGGCATGGCATGTGCATGCCTCCTTATCCTGTATATACACCGGGCATGGGGATGGGGAGAAAATGGGGTAAAAGCCAATACAAATCTGTATAAAAAAAGAACTGGCACAGGGTCAGATGTCATCAGCATTTACACTCAGTCAAATACCACACAACAAAATGCTGAAATCAAAGTGGCCTTCAAGAAACACTGACGCGCTACAAAAGAGTGAGCAATACCTTTTAAAGCAAGGCATAGAAGAATAAACTGTATATTTAAAGGGGGTTTGGCCTCTGCCCCCCATTATGGGGTTGTGCCCCTCGAGACCCCACATTAAATTAACCAACTCTGGGGATGAAGGTCTGGGTTGGGGAAAAACCATGAGGGGTGGGATACTTAAGGAGGAAAGGAACACAAAACAAAATAAAATCAGATGCCCCAGGAAGAAGAATCAAACCCCTGGGAACTGACACTCCATGACCTCTCCACCTGTAACTCTAGCCCCTAAGCCATGGCAGCTGCTCAGCAGCACACTGCCAATCAGAGGCTTTCAGCGCTTTCCCTAAAAACAAGATAGCTACAGGGATAGTGGTAACTTACCTTTGATATCCTCTCCATGTAGCTATTTTGCTTTAAGCTCTTTTGATTGCACTGTTTTTCATGTGCAGTTTTAACTTTGACAAACTGACCTGGTGCCTTAAGAATTGACCATTTGGTATGACATTAATCACATGCTGTGGGTGACAACTTGAAGCTTCTAAAAGTGTATTTCTTTTCATACTTTTCATAAAGATCTTCATTGTTATATCATCTTCTTCATTTTTACTTATTTCCAGATCAAGAAAACATATTTTTTTATTTATCTGCAGTATATATGAATCTTAGTTTTCATTAGTGGAGTGTAGATAAGAAACAAAATCTGCTAATTCACCAGACTTCCTGTCCAAATCATAATTACACTGTCTAGGTATCTTCTCCTAAATTGATGTTATGCAAGAAATGATTATTATTTTCATCATACAAAATAGATTTCCCAATGTCCAACAAAGCTTGGCTAGTGTGGGGGCAAATGTTGCCGCCACTGCAGAACCCTTGACTTGATGGAACCATTTGTTCATAAATGTAAATAGATTGAACTTTAAAATGAATTCAGTTAATTTCAATGCAAACTGTGTGGAGGGCAGCATGATCTCCCCCTCTGATTCAGAAAAAATGCAATTGTGTCAAGTGCATCTTCATGGGAATGCTGGTGTACAGGGACTAAATATCTATTGGAACAAGATATGAATCCCTGTCCGCCTGAACATCCCCCATCAATTGTAACACCTCTTTTGTATCTTTTAGATCTGTGGGCAATACCTATGGTGGATGGGTGGGATGGGAGAGATGAGAGTGATAAGTTTTGGTAGGGTGCTTTGGGGATGGATAGAGAGGAGGTGGAGGGTTAGGATGGATGTGGTTGAACTCTTTATGATATGGTTTTGAATATCTCCATTGGCAGTTTAAGGAATAATCAAATAAATAAGGAAACTGAAATAAGGATAGGAAGATGACTGATGTCACACAGATGGTATATCTTTATTTGGGCACTGGTGTAACATCAAATTATTTATTGAAATATTTTAAATTTTAATGAACATGAGTGAAACTACAATAAATATTGTAACTTGAATGTGAAAGGCCTTAGGGACCCGGTTAAACAAAACAAAGTTATTAATTATGTTACTAAAAAAACAAATGATATTCTTCTGTTTCAGGAGACTCATTTTACTGAGAAAGAATTTTACTTTTTACCAAAAAATAGAGCCCCAGGATTGCCTCAGGTCTCTTCTGCATCTAGAGGGGTTGCTTTGTGCATTATGATAAATAATATTCTTAAACTGGGAAGGTCCTTGCAAGATAATAATGGTTGCTATGTAATACAAGAAATGTTAACCCCTGGACAAGCCTTTATGGTGAGAATGAAGCCTCTTTTTTCTTTGAATTCTTCCTAGATTTATCAACTTTTCCAACACCCTTTATAACAGGCTATGATTTTAATTTAGTCTTGAACTCAACAAATTGCCTTGTTCATCTATCAAAACTCCTTCAGCTGTTAAAGCCATAAAACATTTTATATCAGATTTATCCTTAAAGACCCTGGAGGTGACAAAAGCCAATTGCAAGAACATTTTTCCTTTTCCTCATGTGTATACCAGTCTTACTCACAGATAGAGTTTCTCTTGCTGTCCCTAGAAATTATTCAGGAAATTAAAATGTGCAGTATCAAGACATTATTTTATCAGATCTGCACCTGTAATACTAATATTTAAGCTAAATATGTAGAAATATCCTGTTTTTGGTGCATGAACCCAACTATCATTATGAAACCGATTCTGATATCCTAATGAATACAGAGAATCCTAGTGTTTTTTTGGAAAACTCTAATAAATATCCTCAGAATTAATGGCTTGGGATTGCTTTAAAGCCTATATGCAGGGTATTGTTATGCATATACCACAAAAATTACAAAGGTTTAAATTCTTAGCTTGATAGTTTAGAAAATAAAGTGAAAACATTAAACTGCATTATGAGCTGTATCTAACAGATGCTTTGTTACAAGGGGCAGCAACACTAAAACCCAATTTCATCTAATTTGTACTAAAAAAGCTAAATATCAATTACTGAAAAACAGATCCTTCTACTATAACATGAGTAACAAGCCTGAAAACTTACTGTCATATCAAATAAAGCAAGATCAGGCATCAAGATTGATTAGTTCAATTCTGGTTCCTGGGGGCACAAGGGTGGCTGATCTGGAACAGATTAGTAAAGTCTTTGCAGACTTTTACCAACAGCTATAGTCCTCTGGAAGAAATATGAGGCCAGGCAGGGTGTCACAATTTCTTGCTGAGTTTGACATATCCAAACTTACCCCAGAACAGATATTAGAACTGGATAAACCATTCACCACTACAGTAATCCAGAATGCCATTAAACAATTAAAATCTGGTAAATCTCAGGACCAGATGGTATAGCAATAGACTGTTGTAAAATGTGGTGTTGTAATAGTTCTCAGACTCACTGCCTTATTCAATAACTTCATTACAAGGGGCCCCTACCAGAAAAATATTATGAAGCTATAATCACAGTTTTTGTAAAAAAGGATACAGACCCAGAACATTGTGTCTGGTATCACTCAATCTTATTATTAAACCCAGATTTACAAATATTTACAAAGGTACTAGCATCTAGACTTGAGAAGGTGGTCCCCTTGATAATACACCCTGATCAGACAGAGTTTATAAAGGGTAGACAACTGCATTCTAATACCTGAAGAGTTATGAATATCATAGAAAAATCAAACAATTCCAATACAATTCTGCTCATGTTAGATGTGGAGAAGGCATTTGACTGGCTAAAATGGGATTATATCTTTGTGGTTCTATCTAAAATGGATTTTGGAGACAATTTTTTATCCTGGATAAAATTGTTAAACCTGAAACCCAGGGCCCAGGTTGCAATGAACTGTAATCTTTCCAGTAGAATACAATTAACTAGAGGCACTCATCAGGGATACCCCCATACCACCTACTGTTTGCTACTGCCATTGAGCCTTAATCCTTGGCAATAAGATCTGATCCTCTGATTAAATGCATTAGCATAAAAGATCACCAATTCAAAATAAGTCTTTACCCTAGCGATATTCTTTCGATTTCAGAGAACTCTTTGGGTCAACTTTATGCCATTACAGAAAAATTTGGACAAGCTTCAGGTTACAAAATTAATTGTGCAAAGTCTGAAATAATGCGTATGGATCATGACATTAACCACCCATTAAATTATCCTGCACTAGCTCCTGTAGAACCTCCAGTAATTAATTGTTTAGGAATCAAACTTTCAAAACTTACTAATGAATTGCGTGAGTTAAATTACACTCCAATATTTCAAGATATAATCACAATGCTGAAAAAATGGATTTGCTTACCATGGAGTCTCCAATTATGGTACTGAAGATTCTGTGTGGCTTGAAATGTTCTATCTTACTCCTCAGGTTGTTGGGCCTGACCTATTCATTTGCATTTGGTTAATGAAACTGCAATACATATTCCACTCCATTCCTCAAGTTAATATGCTGTGCACTATTTACTTGTCTTTCATTATTGTAATTGTAGTCTGTACCCACTTTTACTCCCCAGGCTGTTACTGCCTAGCACTACTTTTTTTTTCTTGTCAATGTAATTGTATCATGTATTCATTCTTTGCCTGTATGATGCAATAATGCCTGCTACTTACTGTATTGTGCTGTCTTGTAATTTGTTTGTAATGCATTTGATACCCTCTGTGCCATCTCCAGGGCCCAGGTCATGCCTGATAATGGTCTTTGGACCAGCACATCTACCTGATAAACAAATAAATAAATAATTGAAAATGGACCCTATTTGCGAGGGCTTATGCAGTAAAAAATGGTCTTACTTCCAAAATTGCTCTTTCTTTTCAAGCACTCCTATCTATGATCCCAGAAGCATTTTTAAAACAATTGAATAACAGAATAACAAAAATTATATGGAAAGAAAAGCAACTGGGAATTGCATTATCTATGTTAATATTACCTAAAGGTGAAGGAGGCCTAGGTCTACTTAACTTCCAGGGAAATTGTTATGCTTGTCAGTTGAGCCAAGTACAAGACTGGTTTAGGAATCCCTCCTCTGCCAATAATATCTTGGAACTGGACAAAACTCCATATAAATCTCTTCTTGCATTATTATATTCAGGCTTAACAAAAATAAAATATAAATGGCTTATTGACCTTTGCACTAGCTATACTTATGATTTGGCAGAAGATACATCAAAAGATAAACATGGCCTTAAAAATTAGCCCACATCCCCAGTAACTCATAATTACAATTTGAAACCATCATTATAGGCAACTGAATTTAAATACTGGCAATCTTATTAACTTATTTATTCATTTATTTCCTTGAATAAAAGCTTTGAGCTGGAAGATAATTTTCAAATGTTCCACTTCAAGTCAAACAAAATTAATACAAATAACAATGGAATAATTTAAGTGCAGAGTTACACAGTATAGTTAACATACAGGTAATATATACAGTGTTTAGCAAACACACAGTGAGGCAGTCAGAGGATGAACTTTGTCAGGAGTGATAGAATGAAGGGGAGTAGGGGTGAGAGGGGTTGGGGTGAATAGGGGAAGGAGATGGGGGATAGTGGATCCAGATAAGTGAGAAGGGGGTTGAATCAGAAAGAAGTGGTATGATAGAGTAGGTAGAAGGAGGGGGAGAGGAAGTGGGACAAAGGGTATGCAAAAATTAGGGTTGACAGTCACAGCTGCTTAAAAAGGTATGATGTTGGAGGAGTTTTCTCTTAAATGGCCCACATTTAGAGTCATTGGTTATGTCTGGGGGGAGATCATTTAGCCAGCATGGTGCAGAGTAGGCAACTAACCACTGCACTTGTGAGGTTCAGAAGAATTGGACTTGCAGTGATTGTCTGGACATACCTCTTGTCTGGTGGGGACTGGACAATGAGTTTAGGAGATTCTGGATAGCTGGTGGGGTTCTGCCAAGGCAGGTTTTTTTCCATAGGAGACTGATCTGGTAATGTACCCTGCACTGTAGGATCAGCCAGTTGGTCGGGGTGTAAAGGTCACAAGTGTGTGCAAGTTTGCATGCAACTAGTACTAGTTTACAGGATTTATTTAAGGCCATGCTAACTCATTTGAGTGTAGTGTGAGAGACTGCACCATACACTACAAGACCATAGTCAATAATAGAAAGGACAGAGCTTTTATCAGTGAGTGACAGCACATTAGGGGTCATGCTATGGTGGTGCCTGTGTAAGAGGCCAATTCTGAAACTGGCAGCCTTAACAATATGGTCAATGTGATGGGCAAAGGATAAGGAGTTATCAAGTGTTACACCTAGGTAATTCAAGATATACACCTGCTCTACAGTGGGTTGCTTGCTGTTTAGGACTGTCATTAGATATGACTTATGTAGTAGTAGTAAGTAGTAAAAATCTTTATTCAATTGACAGGCAAAAGAATAGGAAACTCAACTGAGACAAGCTCATTTCCAGTGAATTTATGTTTATTGTGGGGGTTCACAAATAACATTACCTTGATATTTTGATAGTTCATGAGGATCGTGTTTTTGAAGGTTCCTCCCTTGGAACCCACCAGCGGTTGTAGGCCCATTATTAGGGCACCAGTCAGCAAGTACGATGATCGCATGCTATGCGGGGAGCTGCACACTCACAACCCCTTAACTAATGATTCTTATTCAGGAGGTATCGGACCTCGGGGAGGGGGTGGCTAATTGTGGGTTTTGGTGCCCTAATGATAGGCTGACAGGTGCTGGTGCCCTGATGGTGTGCAGTGTTTTTGGAGCACCAGGCCTCAATGGCAGAGAAGTAATTTTGGAGATGAGATTCAAAGGAGTGCATTTCTCAATTTTTGGAAAATGACAGCATCATCAGTGTACAGGAATATTTGTTCTATGCAGAATAGGGAAGGTGGTTGAGAAGAAGGATGAATAATTGAGGGCATAGAATCAACCCTTGAGGCACCCCTGTGTGCACCTGTCTACTGTTGGAAAGGGTATAATTTATTTTTACCTGTTGTGTTCTGTTGCTGAGGAAGATTTTGAACCACTCCACAGCTTCAGTTGAGAGGCCAGTGCAGTGGAGTTTTCTGAGTAGTGTGTTGTGATTTAGTGTATCAAAGGCTTTAGTGAGGTTGCTGTATATCACCCCACTAGCTGGCTACTATCTAGGGCCCCATGAAGTAAGCCAGTGTACTCCAGTAGCACAGTAGTGGTACTGTCTGCTGTACAGAAACCGTGTTGTTAGGGGCATTGATTTTATACTTGTCGAGGTAGTCAACCAGTTAGTCAGAAACAATTTATTCTAAGGCCTTGGAGAGTGGGGTAGGATTGATATGGGGTGATAATTCTTGTGGAAGGCTCAGTCACAGCTTTTGTGGACTGAGTTGACTACTGCTGCTTTCCATGTTGTAAGTGGCTACAGTACTTTGTCCAAGGTAAGGGCAATTGTTTTTGGTCCATGGTGTCATTTCTGTGCCTGGATTTACCTAGTGCTCGCAGGAGGTATTTTTTGGCATCGGCCCTGGAGATTACCTTTAAATAGAAGGGATGAGGGTCTGTGGGGAACCACTGTCAGTGGTTGTAACGTATTCTGCATTGCCCTTGGTTGCATCACTGAAGTCTGATGGTAGTATGCTGCTGAGATCAAAGAACATGACATTAAATGTGCCAGTGATAATGTTATGGTCTTGGGTAATTTCTCTGTTCATTATTTGCATGGAGGGTGAGGTCTTGCCAGTTTTGCTGGTTAGGTCCTTCAAGGTTATCCCAACATGTTTTACCATCTCCCCATAAGTTTATGAGGCAGTCTTTGAAGTAATGTATTTTGGCTAGTATGACCTCACTGGTGCTGGTGCGCCTAGCTGATTTGTATTTCTGGATATCTACCTGTTTGCAAGTGACCTGGCTCTTTGCCATCGATGGTCTCCAGTGGTCATGAGGATTAGTAGAATATGGGTTAGCCATGAGTTGTGGTTTCCTTTAATTTATGTTTACTTATTGGAGCATAGATGTTGCAAGCTTCATTAAATTTAGCAATGAAGTTATCCAATGCCTGGTCTGCATCATTTAGGAGTTGAGGGTGGACCAATAAATTTGATTAAGGTAGTTCTTGAATGAGTTTAGTTGTCCTCTTTAAGAACACGATTTCTGATGGTTTCGGGGTACTGGCTATTAGTGCCCAGTGACATATTTATTTATTTATTTATTTATGTATTTATTTACTGATTTAATATTTTGAATTGCAACCTTTGAGTCAGAGAGTCATTTACAAAGGCTCCATGTCAGAGGACAAGAGACATTATGTAGGTTATAACAATAATCACATGACTGAATAACAATAGGCATACATTGGGAAACCAGGTATAATATAAAACAGTTACCAGGAAGAAGTACAGCAGCAAAAGGCAGTAGTTTATAACAACAGGTAGACAATGAATAACAATAGGCATACAGCAGAGCACAGGTACAATATAAGTTGTTACAGGTAAAAGAAAGCAGAGCAAAGCAATGCAGTAGAGGGGAAAGGGTTAGGCCAAAGAGCCAGCAATAGCAGTGGTGGGGGCAGCAGGAGGAGATCCTTTGTCAAGTGGGGGGAGAAGGGTAGGGAGGAAGCAGGAAGAGATCCTTTGTTGGTGAGAGGAAAAGACGGGGGTAGAAGCACTTAAAAACAATCACAGGTGTTGTCAGTCTGAAGGTGGGCCTTGAGGAGGGTCTTAAAGCAACCAAATCTACGTTCAGTGGTGAGGGAGGTAGGGATTGAGTTCATCCAGTGCAGGACTCAGTAGGCAAAGGATCTTTGACAACGAGAGGTCCTGAAATAGGGAATAATGAAAGGGGAGTTAGTTGATGCCTGGGTGGCAATAGAACAGTGGCTAGTTGAAGCAGGGAGGAGAGCCCCGAGGAGGTTAGCCCAGTGGAGATCATTTTTGCTAGAAGGCAGGTTTGGTACTTTAGCCTACTGTCGAATTTAAGCCAATTGGTCAAACGGTATAGTGTGCGTGGTGCAGTCACAGCCAAGGACGAGGCAACAGGCTTTATTGAATGTTACCATAACTCTTTGGTGGAGGGAAGTGGTATCAGCGTCTCCATAGATTAGGATTCCATAATCAATAAGGGCAAGGATGGAGGAAGAGAAGGTGAGGCGAAGGGCATCAGGAGTAAGACAGTGCTTAATCTGATGGAGCAGACCAATTTTGGTGTTGACAGTGGTGCAAAGGTGGTGAATATGGCCATGGAAGGTAAGTGCCATATCAAGGGTGATCCTGAGGTATTTGAAGGAGGTAACCTGGTCAAGGGGCTGTGACAGGGAATTGAGAATATGGAGGGTAAAGCTCTTGTGCCTATTCCAGTGGCTGGCGAATAGCATGACCTTGTTTTTTTTTTTTTAATTTAGGACCAAATGGTGTTTGGCAAACCAGGTCTCAGCATCTGAGAAGGATTTTGAAGGAGTGTTGAGCATAAGAGGGTCGGAGTGGCAGAGAACAAGACTGCATCATTAGCGTATAGTAGCATCTGACCAGGGCAGGCTTTAGGGAGAGTGTTCAGGAAAAGGCTGAATAGCAGGGGCCCAAGGGGAGTGGTCACTGAATGAGTCTGCGAGGACTGTGGTGTTAGAGATCTGCTCAGGTTGGTTTGTAAGGATCCAGTCAAACAGTGTACTGGACCCAGTGTGTTAATTGACCCTCGTGGGAGATTCAACCATTTCAGAGATGCTGATACAAGACAGGGCATTTTTGTAATGGGCTGCTTTGTGACAGAAAATTTACATTGAAATCCCTAGTATTACCACCTCCCAGTTTTGTCTCAGGCCTTTGATACAGTCAATAATCTTACTAAATTCAGTAGATTGTTCTCTTGGGGGATATAGACTGAGACTACTGTGAGGGATTTGTTATGTACACCTAACAATAGTCTAATGGCTAGGGCCTCAGCAGTTTCCTCTGTGTCAATTTTGGGGAGGGCATGCCATTGTACATTATCTCTAATGTAGGCTTCACAACCCCCTTCCCCTTTTCCCCAGTCTGTCCTGTCTGAAGAATGTATATCCATTTAAGGTTATGGCTAAGTCTGTGGCATCGGGTGATAGGGCATCACCTGGCATGCTAGCAATCCGGGTTCGCACCTGAGCCAGGGTTGTCAGGAGCAGAGGCCAGCAGGGAGGGCTCAAGAGCATCCTTGGGAAGCTCTTCTCCGTGGGGGAGGGTCATGGATGCATCACCCTTTGGAGACTCCTCTTGTCCGGGTTCAGCATCACACTTTGCAGTGTGGGTGACCATACGTCACATGCGTGAATGTGAGAACGCAACATGGCATACATCCTAGTGGGCAGGGGAACAAAATAGCACACCAGATGATAACAGCCCAACTCCCCTCACTGCAAAGCCCATGACAGCCCCAAGCTGCACCCTCATTACCCTGGTGAGGCTGCAAGGAAGGGCCTACAGGCACTTCAGTCTCCCCCACTGGTTGTCCAATGTGTAGGAGGTCCCCAATGAAAGTATATGTCAGATCAGTTAGGCTAGCAGTTGAGGAGCAGTGGACAGCGGAACAAGGAGAGCGGTGGGGTGGATTGGCTGCCCGAAGGAGTGGATGGCTAGGTTAGTAGGGGATAAAAAGATGATGCAAAACAAATCAGAGTTAGGTCTAAGAAATGATTGGGTCACCCTAGACCTCCTAAATCTAATGCAGAAAAGGGACAGGGCCTGGAAAAAGTATAGGAAATTCAAAGTAGTGAGCCACTTACAAGACACTTTGAAATAAACGTAAATGAGAGATTCAAGCAGCTAAAATAAATTTCCTTAGTAATAAACAAACCAAAGAGATGGGAAGTTCCAGACTCACATGGAGAACTTTAAATGAATTGGTGGGCAAGGGTAAAAGTGATAAACAAATAGCACTTACCAAGGCGGGAAGATTAATCAGTGATCCAAGGGATATTGCAAATTTATTTAATTCATATTTTGGTGACCTCAAAAAAATACAAGCCTAAATATTTTCAGTCAAAGGATTTCAGCTGTGATGGTGTTTTTGAATAACCTGCTAATCCTTTAGAGTGTCTTTGTTCTAGACACAAATTTAATTTTTGATTTCTTTCATCAGTTGAGGTTAGTGAATACACTGAGAAGTTTGATCCTAGGCCTAGTTTGGGTTTAGATGGCATAGATTTCTATATTTTGAAACTGGCTAACAAACCCATTGCTCTTCCTTTAACTAACAATTTTAATTATTTATTGTGTAATGGACTTTTCCCTAGTAAATGGAAAAGCGCAATTATAAAAACCCCTACACAAATCTGGTCCCAAAACCGCTGTTTTTAATTTCAGTCTGATTTCCCTCCTTGCTCTGTTTTCCAAATTTTTAGAAAAACTAGTTCTGGATCACACTGCAGAATTTCTTGATACATATAAACTTTTGACAGATTTTCAGCACAGGTTTAGAACTTGTCACAATACTGAGACTGCCTTGGTAAGGTTCTCAAACTTTATATATGGGGCACTTGATGATGGACTCTATACCTGCTCTCTGTTTGTAGACCTCACCAAGGCATTCAATATTGTGGACCATTATGTGCTTGTCTTTTTTTTTTTTTATTTAATGTATTTTATTAAAGAAAGAATAAAAGTAATTATAAACGAGTGCAATTGTGAAAATACCAACAGTGATATAAGTCACAGACAAACCCATCCCCTCACCCCCAATCCTCAAAAAAAAAAGGCTCTGGCTTAGTTATGGGTATGGACCAGTTACTATAATAAGTCTACAAAAAATGGAAAGCAAAAAATTATGGGAGACAAGGCAGGCCCGAGAGTGGACAGCCAGATTATCTAAAGGAGCCCAGTGACTAATATATGACTAGAAGCGGTGTCATATACATACCAGTGTACACTCTGCCTGTAGCATCTCCAGTGTCTCCTTGTGCCATTAAATGAGAGACGGGAGGTGCTGATCCATCCCATGTCTGAGGATGATTTTTTTTAGCCGCCATAACAACAAGTGAAAAATTGTATCACCTGGCACCCATTAAAGGTGACATGAAACAGTTTTAAGACCTCTAGATGTCCTCTAGTTGTTCTGTTATTAGCTACCCACTATTCTGCTATGTTTTTGACCTTTTTTGTTTAATTAAGAATCTAGTTTTGTTGACTTTGTAACTACCCTGAATCCCTCTGTGCTCAGCAGTTGCTGCTCTTTGTTTTCATACTGCCTGAACATTTTCAACATCAGAACACCCATTCCAGGATATTCAGAGGAATAGCCTGGAATGGGAGTTTCTGATTGCATACATTGTCTTAGAAATATGAAAATCAAGAACAGTAACTGCTGAGGAGAGTGGAACTCAAGGTAGATCTGAAGATAATGCACAACTAGATTATTTATTTATCAAGAAATCATCAAAGCATATCCGAATACATAACTGGCATTCAAAGTAAAATGGAAGGGCAGTTAACTAAGCAAAAATAATTTCCTATCTCCTTTAACTCTTGTAAGCCCAACCCCAAAACAACATTCTTTAATAAATTTTAAACCTGTTTTGGTAGCTGTATGTGGACTCATTTGTTTGTTCACTGTGTGGCAGGCTGCATTTGTAGAGGCCTGTTTCTTCTGTTTTAAATATAATTGGTGTAATTTAACTGGGTCTGTTTCTTTGAATTGGAGACCTATATTTTCTAATTCCAAGCCTATTTTGATGTATTGTTGGTGAAGCTGTTTGAATTGGAGTCCTGTTTCTTGGGGTAGCAAACCTATTTTGGGGCTTGAGTAGAATTGATTTATTGTTGCTGGCTTCACTAGCTGCAAAGTTTGAGTGCACAGGGGGAAGGGTGCTAATGGTCTGACCAGAGGCCTCAGCACCTGATTGTTTCCAGAAGACTTGGGCTGGTCCCACCCACCCAAACCCCTCACCCCACCCACCCCTGGTCCATTATTTCCTTTATACTAGGGTTCTGACATCACTTCCTCAAACAGGCAAAGGAGATGCACCTGTCATAGCAGAAGCAGACATCCAGGAAAGGAACAGCAGCAAGTGAAGAGGTGACTGCTCTCTCAGTGGAAGGGAAGTAAATGCAAATCTAGGAGCTTTCATTATTACTTCTTCACATTGATATTGCATTGGGAAAAGGAGGAGTAGAAGTTTGAAGAAGGTTGTGCAATGGCTACTTAATGTCTATTTTTGAGTGTTGATAGGAAGGATAGGAATATAAAAAGCAGTTGCTCAATATATCTAAACGACAACAAAGGAGGTAAGGAAATAAAGAAAATGTTTTGCACTGATAGAGGGGGAGAGGGGAGACTTGGGGGAGTGTTTGGCATCCTGCATCTGGAAGGGTGGGGGTCGCTGGTGGGCAACGACAAGCAATGGGTAGGGTGGTAGGCTGCAACAACTGCGGTGCACCAATCTTTCTAAACATTGCCTGGAGTGTGGGAGGATGTTTAGTGTGCAACCACATAGAAAAACTTAGAAAGGAGATTGAGGGTCTGCAGGAGGAACTAAGACAGGCAAGGCAGATTGGGTGGGCTTAGCCCAATACTGGAGGGAGGAAGAGAGATGAGGGAGGCGATTTAGCCAACAGTGGTGAGAAGAGGGTCAGAAGAAGGAAGCAGAGACAAAGGCTCCAGGCCAGGAAGAACGATTGCCAGGGAAACCAGGTCAGGAGACAAAAGTCAAATGGAAGAGAGGCGATGGGGATTTGTGAGGGAGGCAGAAGTGGCAAAATCGTGGAGTGGAAAGGAGAGAACAGGTTACTATGAAGAGAGAGGGAGTGGGCATTTGTGAAGGGTCTTCAGAAAACAGCTCTGCACTGTTAGAGAGGAAGAAAGTGGAGGAGGGAAATGATGAAATTAGAGGAGTAATTGATAAATGCCTGGACCAAACTGGAGTGGCGGGAAGTTCTACTGGGAGAACTGCAACAAGGGTAAAAGGGGGAAATAATGTGCAGGATGAAGAAGAGGAGCTGGAAATGAGGGAGGGAGATGAATGGAAGCAAGCAGGGAGTAAGAGGGGTGGAATCTTAGTGCTGGGGACTCAATACTAAGAGGAGTTAGGTGGGTAGCAAGAGGAGGCATGAAGTCGCATTTTGGGTGGAGGCCATGCCAGGAATGACAGCGGAAAGGGTGGGACAGTCTGTTCTGAAATATGCTAGAAGGGGTAGGGACAAGCCTCATTTAATTATACATCTTGGGACAAATGACCTGGCTGACAAGACAGTAGATATAGTCCAGAGGAGGTTTGAGGAACTAGCACAATTATGAGGGGCAGGAAGATCAGTAACTTTTCCAAGATACTCCGGTGCCAAAGGCAAGCACAACAAGAAATCTGAGAATAGAGGAATTTAACGGATGGCTAAGAACCTGGTGTTGTGCTAAAGGGTATGGGCTGTTGGGGGTGGGGAGGGACCTGGGAGGACAGTAGTGTCTATGCCAAGGACAGACTACACTTGAGTGAAGAGGGAAAGAAAGTGTTGAAACAGAGGATAGAAGAATATATAGAGGAAGCTGGGAATTTGAACTAGGAGTGGGGGGTGGCAGTTGGGGAAGAGATATGCAGAGACCACAGGTTGGGAAATCATATGAGCTTACCCCCCATAACAGTGACAAAGGACAAATGGCAAGTACTATTGGTGATGCTAGGAAAGGAAGGCAGGATGGGAGGGGGGGAAGGGTGGAAGGTGGTTACCCTTAATGCTAGGAACCTTGGGAGGAAAACTGCAGAGTTACAGGTTCTCATGGCAGAGGGAGAGGTGGACATTGCAGCCATCATGAAAACATGGGCCACCCAATATAATGACTGGGACCTGTCTTTACCAGGATACAGGTTATTTCGTAGGGACAGGGTGACTGGGAAAGGGGGTGGCACTATATGTGAAGGAAGGACTGAAGTGTGTAAGGGAGGAAGGGGAGGAGGGTAGTACAGAGTCACTTTGGGTGCAAATCCAGGATTACAAGAATAGGATTCTTAGAATGGGAGTGGTGTACAGGCCACCATCTCAGATGGAGGAGTTAGACAGGGAACTAGTGGGACAGATCAGGAGGACCTGTGAGAAGGGTAGTGTGGTGATTGTGGGGACTTCAACATGCCAGAAGTGGACTGGAGCACCCAACAACCAGTAACAGATAGGAGCAGGTACTGCTGGATGCCTTCCAGGACAGCTTCCTGCTGCAAATGGTCAGTGAACCAACCAGGTTAGGGAATACCCTTGAATATGTGCTGGCAAATGGGGACTTTGAGAGAGAACTTACAGTGGAGGAACGCTGTCAGGAGTGACCACCACTCAGTATGGCTCACATTAGATATGGGCAAGGAAGGAGTGGAATCTGGCACAAGAGTGCTGGACTTCAGGAGGGCCGACTTTGGGAGGATGGGAAGTGGTAAAAGGGTACCTGGCAGAATTCAATCAAGTATGGATACTAACCAGAGATGGGAGCTCATCAAGCTGGGGATAGTGGAGGCAACTAAAACCTGCTAGCAAAGCCCAGAGCAAGAAAGCTAGGGCTAAGAAACCGAGCTGGTTGAGCAAGGAGGTCATGGAAAGGTAAGAGGAAAAAGAGCTGCCTTTAGGAAGTACAAGAAAACAGGAGGGGGGAGGACAGAGGGAGCACTTGACAGAATCGAAGGAGGTGACAAAGGCAGTAAGGGGAGCCAAAGCATCTACGGAACTCAGGCTGGCACAAGGCATTAAGAAGGGGGAGAAGGACTTCTTTAAGTACATCAGGGAGAAAAGGAGCTGTAAGGACCACATAGTAAGGATTAGGAAGGAGGGGGGTTGGGTGGAAGCAGGGTACGATAAGGCGGAAGCACTAAATGAGTACTTCTGCTCAGTATTTACTAAAGAGAAGAGGGGGGGTGACACCCAAGGTGGGAGAAATGGCAGACGCGGGGGGAGTGGTGACAGATGGAAATCATGGAGGGCAGAGTTCGAGAGGGTTTGAAGGCACTGAGGGTGGACAAGGCACCAGGCCCAGATGGCATCCACCCTAGGGTACTGAAGGAGCTGGCAGAGGTCCTTGCAGGACTTTTGGCAGACCTATTTAATGCCTTACTACATTCAGGGTGTGTACCTCCGGACTGGAGGATGGATCATGTGGTGCCCCTCCACAAGAGTGGCCCCAAGGAAGAAGCGGGAAACTACAGACCAGTGAGCCTCACATCCATTGTGGGTAAGCTAATGGAGACTATCCTGAAGGAGAGGCTGGTGGCCCTCCTAGAGGCCAAAGGACTACAGGACAGCAGACAGCATGGCTTCATACGTGGCAGATCCTGCCAAACCAACCTGGTTGAGTTCTATGACTGGGTAACTAGGCAACTGGACAGGGGCCATGCAGTGGATGTCTTGTATCTGGACTTCAGTGGCATTCGACCTCGGTGCCACATGGAAGGCTGGGAAGGAAGTTAGTAGGCAAAGGGGCAGGTGCAAAGCTGGTGAGATGGGTGAAACTGGCTGCAGGGAAGGCAACAGAGGTGGTGGTGGGGGGGCTCTCACACCCAAGGGCAGTGACGAGCGTGTCCCACAGGGCTCGTGTTGGGACCAGTGTTGTTTGGGATATTCATTGCAGACATATCATGGGACATCGAGAGCAAGATCAGTCTGTTTGCTGATGATACCAAGGTTGGCGCGGTGGTGGATGACCTAGGGGGATGGCAGGGGTTGCAGGATGATCTGGCAAAGCTTGAAACCTGGTCAGACACCTGGCAACTGGGCTTTAATGTCAAAAAGTGCAAGGTACTGCATTTTGGGATGAAGAACCCAAGAAGGACTTACCAGCTAGGGGGAGTGCAGCTAGCCCAGACAGAGGAGGAGAAGGATCTGGGTGTGCTCATTACAGGGTCAATGAACAACTCGGCACAGTGTAGGAAGGCAGCTGCAAAGGCCAACAAAATGCTGGGTTGTATGCAAGGGGTATATCCTCGAGGAGGGAGGAGGTGATTCTGCCACTGTATAGGTCATTAGTTAGACCACACCTGGAGTACTGTGTGCAGTACTGGCGTCCGTATCTGAAGAGGGACATTAAGTTACTGGAGGGTGTTAGCGCGGGGCGTACAAAGATGATCAAGGGTCTGGGGACTTATCATACGAGAGGAGGTTGAAGGAGTTGAACATGTACTCACTGGAGGAGAGGAGAGACAGGGTGACATGATTGAAACCTTTAAATACATGAAAGGAATAAACAAGACGGGTACAGAGGGGCTGTTCAAATTAAGGGAGGGGAGGGCCACCAGGGGCCATGATATGAGACTGGAGTGAGGAAGGTTCAGGAGGGAGATGAGGAGACACTTTTTTACAGAGAGGGTGGTGGCTGGGTGGAATGCATTACCTGCAGAAGTGGTATGCAGTAGAACACTAGACTGCTTCAAACGAGGATGGGACAGGACAAGGGGGCGGGTTAATGAAGGGGAAGGGTGGAAGGGAGGGCCAGCTGCAGAATAAGGGTGCTAGCTGCACATTCGAGCAGACTTGATAGACCTCTAGGCCTTTATCTGCTGGCAAATTTCGTATGTTTGTAAAAGCATCAGAAAGACCCAGAAACGGATCCAGTGCCTCCTGGTTACTTTGCCAGAAAGGCCGAGCCTTGGGACCATCCCAAAGAATGTTCAGTGCAAAGAACTGTAAATGTTATAAGGTAATATTAAAAGAGAAATAAAAGAAAGTTTGGGAAATCTGTTTTTTTTTTAAGAGAAAAAAATGGTTTTCTGTTAAAGAAAGGAGTATGTCACAGAGATGGATAAAGCCTTTTTCCATTTGTTTTGCAGAGGGAGTTAAAAGCAATAATAAGAAAATAACATTGTGCATTGGATGCCCACTAAAGATGCATCGCAACCAATACCAAATCCAGGTAAAAAAATAAGAAATCAGGTGCACAGAACATATAGGTGCAGCAATGTTTTATTAATTATAAATGTGCATACTAACTACAGGGAAACAAAACCCCATGTGTATTCACCCTTACATAGGCTTAATCAGAGAGAGAATCACAATTACCACAGGTGATTAAGTGGTATCCTTCTCAATGAAAATAAATTAGTTTAAATTAATGTGATTGCATACAAGCAGCAAAATACTCATGCCAATTCCAATGTATAATGAACCAGTGACTGTTTAAAATCAATTACTAATTGCACAAATCCTGGTCTGTGAAAGACTCCCATTCAGCTATTACAGTACTTTAAAAAGTTAACTGCTAATTAGGTGTAATGCTTGCCATTGAGCTTCACTGCTTAATCCCCCCTTTGGACAATTAAAATTGTATTAAATAAAGAAGTGGGTGGTGGAAGCTGATAAAGCCAATGAACCAAAGGCAATTAAACATAATGGGAACTTGGGCTGTGGCTAGCAGTTATAGTTTGAGTTTTTTGATGCTTATATGCAACTACACTAAGTTAAACTAGTTTATTTTAATTGCGAAACATATAAATTACTCACCTGTGGTAACTGATTCTTCCCACGATGAAGCACATGTAGGGTGACTGCGCAAAGGGCTTTTTCTGTAGTTTGTATGCCTGTTTCTAACTAATAAAACATTGCTGCAATTTATATGTTGTGTGCACCCAATTCCTTACCTTTTTAATCTGGATTTGGGATTGGTTGGGATGCACTTTCTGTAGGCATCAGTGTGCTGCCATGTTTTCTTTTTTTTACTGTTCCTCTCTCTGAGTAGTTTTCACGGTCGCACATAGTCATAAGCAGTGCAATCAGCTTTAAAGCCTACACATACTAGATCTCTGTTTGCCGGTCCAGACAGAGTGGGTTTTTTTTTTAAAGTCAGGAGACTTTTGTTTGAATTACCAATTTATCAGGAAAATAAGCCCTTGCCTAGGTGGCCATCAGCAGAGCCTAGCTTGATGAAATGGAGAAAGAGGAGGAAAACTCTGCTTCATTCCTTATAATTATGTATGATGTTTAGTTATGTAAAATGTTTGTTAACTGACATGGAGCCTTTGTAAAGGAGTCAATTACTCAAATGATTGTAATTCAGATCCTATTCAAAATAAAATAAATATATACATTTCCCTATTCCAGTCTGGAGGTGCAGCTGATAATGAATTAAATGCATTTAAAGCCCAAGGGAATATGGAGAAAAGTTATTTTATTCATGGACTGTGTGCAGATGAGGACCCAACCCTAGGTAACCAACATGATTATCTGATTTATTTTAAAAGTTGTGTAACCCCTCACCCCTGCCTTTTTAGCAAAATGACAGGTAGCATGCTGTTGAAGCTGACAGCAGTACCTGGTGGGGACTGGGTTCGGGGAGGATGAGGTTACTCTGCAGAGGTGACCTAGGTTTGGCTACTCTGCACAGGGGCACCCAAGTAAATCCAAACACAGGAAGCAATAACTGTAATGTCCAGAACCAGGAATGGAATTCTTGAGTGTGGCTTTTATTCACATCCAAGCTGAACAAACAAAGCATAGATGGACCCCCATGGGGCTACATTCCTGGTAATGCAGATTAGAGACAACAGAACACTTTATCACTATTTCCAGCCCTCAGACTCTAAACCCACCAGGCACATAGCCTGGACTTGTGCAGCTTTGGGTACACAGCCCGACTTGTACACTACTTGGGTTTTCCACACTAGCCCGGCTCCCCCGCCAGCCACTTAATCCGCGGTCCATTTTGGGAATGAACCAACTATCCTGTTGTGGCTCCCCAACCACACTATAGCCTTTGACTCCTAGAGAGAATTTTACTTCCAATCCCATGTCTGGGTACTTCCCTCATTACTGGCCAAGTGCCTAAGGTAAAGTAGAAATCCACAGAGCAAATCCGTAGAGGTCGACCTGGTCACTAAAGATGGGGGGCCTCCCACCTCCAGCTCCCACAGTCCATACCCAGCCATTTCTCTGGAAACTAAACAATTCCTTTACTGAAAACTTGCAAATGTAGATTCTTGGGTAGATGTATGTCACATCTCCTCTACATATCATTTTCATCACAACAAGCTCTGGACTTGAACCTACTTGTACTTCTTGCTTAGCTCATTACTCTAGGCTTCCCACTATTTTAGTAGTTCAATCCCACACTGTCACACAAGTCCCAGGGTGAAAACATAGGCCCTTTCAGGAAGAGAAGACACTCACCCTCCAGTTGCAGGTGCCCCACAGGCGATTCACAAGTCTTCTTGTGCTCCCAAATAAACTCTGGGACAAACAGGCAGCTTTTCCTTTACAAGCAGAACTGGTGGTTTGCCCCAGGAATCTGCAGGAACCCTTTCCTGTCCCCCATCCCTGAAGGGAGGGGGCACTGAGACCCGAAAACAGTGGTCTCCACCACTTCAATTATCTTCTGTGTCTCTCTTTTGGTGGAGACACACAATCTTTCTTGCTAAAAGTAGCCCTCTGTCAAGGCTGAGGCTCCTAGAGCCTACACCGAGCTGCTGTGCTGCTTTCACAGCAAGCTCCCAACACCAACTCCACACTGAACCTGTTCAAACCTCCCAACATTCTATTCCAACTCCCTTGATGCAGATTCCATTGTGGCTCATGCAGCTGTGATAGTTCTGCTGGTGATGTCATCCCTCAGTCTCAGCTCAGACTGAGAACAGAGTGAGACAGTGTGAAACCCATTTAACTGGAGTTTCACAAGCTGCTTCCCTGCCTACCACTAGGTCTTACTGGGATTCTAGTAACCCCTGGTAACAAGGGGGTTACACTCACCCTTGACCAGAAAAATGACTGTCCACAGTCATTATTTACCCGGCCTTAGGCCATCCCAACATATGTACTACCTGTGGAGGGGGGTGATCAGGCCCCTTCCTACCATGTGCAAGCACAGGAAGAAAACACTAAGGGTCTAGAGGCCTTTAGCTGACATATCAGCCTCTACTCTATCCACTTACTATGGATGCCTAGTGGCTCTGGTAGAACTATCCAGAGCATAGCCCTGATAGATCAGCACTGCAGTCCCAATGGCCATTCAGGACCACAGCCTGTCTATCCCCCCAACCCTCTAGGGAAAACCTATCTGCCCTTAATGTAATACCCCCAAAACAAAAGCAACCCAGGGACCTCCCCGACCTTGGGCAACCTGCAACCACACACCATGAAAATACCACATTTTATACCATTTTACTGCCTCCTCCCTACCCCCACAACCACACCTGTGGAAGGAAAGGGTTAATACAGTAACAACAACAATAACACCTCAGTACTTTAAATTTCTACACACTAAAGTACTAGTGAGGAACTCCGATGAGCCCCTCCTCCTCTTCTTGTCTTCTCTTCTGTCTTCCCAGGAACACCTGTAAGAAAAAGAAAGACAACACACACTCCTGATCTGCATACATAGTCTACCTAGACCCCTACAATCAAAACACTGAAAAATCCCAAAAATATTTTTTCAGAAAAGGTAGAAAAACAGTATATACATTAGAAAACAATGACATTATTTACAATACACATTTGTGGGGGGGACGGAGTGCCCTAAAAGTCCCAACTAGTGACCACAATGCCTGAAGGCTACTCCAATAAAGAGTCTCTCCTGGGCCGGAGCCCGGTGCAGCACAGTTCTAACATGCCAGAGTCCCTAAGGGGAGAGTCTTTGTGGACAGGTCACACATTTTGGAGTCTGCTAGTGTAGGGTATGTACTGCAATGTCATTAAGATAGAGAAGTTTGGACTTACCAGCTCCTTGTAGAATGGAAATTCTGCACCGACCTGCACCTCTGATGAAGACTCTCCCTAGCAGCATTTCTTCCGATACAGCTGGGTGGACATCTTCCGGGAACCACAGGAGGGCACATCTGGGAACTGCTGGGATTATGTAATCTCTGCAGATGGAACCTTAAAACAGGAACAAAACAAAACAGCTGGTCCAACATCATCCGATTACCAGGCGATGAACAGGATACAGCTGGGCTGTCCTCCTCTGGATCTGAAGTCATCTGATAGGCCAGTCAATGGATTCTGGAAAGGCCAGTACACTGTAGAACTGATGAATGTGGGGCACCTGAGTCCTGGATGTCCATATTAGTGAATCAATTAAGGCACTTCACAGTCTGATGTGGTAGTATTGAATATCACTGCTCGGCTTTCCATTTAGTAGGCATGGGTACAATTGCTGAGAGGTCCTTGCACTGAGGCCAATAGTACCGGGGGTCAGGAGCTTGAATTATTACCCCGTCTGGGCACACATAATTCACACAGTGGGAGATTTCACGTCCCTCTCCGTCCACTTTTCGCACTCTGTCTATAAACAGTGTCCTGCCTCTCTTCCACTGGGTATAATTCTCGTGAAACAGTCTGTCAGGATGGAAGCTGTCCAGAGGAGGGCAACTAAAATGGTGCAGGGTCTGCACTGAAAGACATATGAAGAGAGACTTAAGGAGCTTAATATGTATAGCCTCGAGTAAAGGAGGGAGAGGGGGGACATGATAGAAACTTTCAAGTACCTCAAGGGAATCAACAAAGTCCAAGAGGGTAGCATCTTTCAAAAAAAGAGGTGTGCAAGAACAAGGGGGGCACAATTTGAAGATAGAGAGAGGGTGGCTCAGAGGTAATTTAAGGAAGTATTTTTTCACAGAGAGGGTTGTGGATGCATGGAACGGCCTTCCGGAGGAGGTTGTGGAGTCAAAAACAGTGGTGGAATTCAAGCATGCATGGGACAATCATAAGGCAATTCTAGGGGTTGGGGGTAGGAAGAAGAAGTAGGCTGCTGGTTAACTAGGATCTGCAGCTTATCCATTAGGTAGGGAAATGGGCAGACTGGGTGGGCCAAGCGGTCCTTATCTGCCGTCAAATTCTATGTTTCTATGTTTCTTTGCTTGTTGACCCCAGGATGCACACTTTTCATGGCTTTGTCCCAGATCCAGAATTTCCTACTGTTCTCAATCTCCTCCCAAACATTTTGAGGAAAGGTAGGAAAGATCATACCATAGATCTCATTTGCCTTTCTATGAACCAGTCTCTCCTCTTTACTTGCTTTGGTCAATCTAAGACCACTGGCATGGCTTGGGGGTGGCCAGTCCTGGTTCTGCCAGCTTTGCATCCTTAAAGAAATTAGAAATGGATCCCTGACTTCTTCCTCTTGCAAAGCCAGGGCAATGGCATCACCACTTTCTTCCATACATTCCTCTGAGGCAAGATCTTGAGGCTGTGTACCCGTTCCTTTTTCACAAGGCCACATAGGTGCCCCCTCATCTTCCTCTTCACTGAGGATCTGAGCCTAGGAGTGAGCAGTCGTTCTCACTCCTGAGACTGTCCACTCATCACTAGGTGCGGAGGTCGACACCTCCCACTCAAAGGCCTCCCGCATCTCATCTTCGCCTAAGAGACATGGGCTTGGCCCCCCCTCCAGGGGTCTATTGATGCTTTATCCGAACTTTCCTTCTGGGATCCAGCATCAGAAACTTCAACTTTGGTTCTGTCTCTAACTCTGCACCCTCTAGCTTTGTGCCACACTCCCCAAGGGCCTCCACAGTCTCCACCTGGTGCTGCGTGCTGCAACTGCAGATTCCTGAACCTTTGTCCAAGTGGGAGACAACTGAATTTGAAGCGCTTTATACAAGCCATATTTTTCTAGGCATCCAGCACAGTGAGGAATCATGAAGACATCCCTTCCAGCTCTCAAGCATATTTGACATACATGCACTGGATATCCAGGAACCGCTACATGAGGAGGCAGTTGTCCTCCATAGCACCACTTTTCAATATCCCTCAGTCTATTTACTGCTGCTGTTACTGCAACCCGGGCATGATCCAGGTAACGAGTTGGTCCTGAGGCCATAACTGCAGAAAAACAAACAAAAGTTCACTGTAACTGAAAGTCCCACTTTATTGAACACACTCTTTAGTTGTAAAATGGCTCCTCTGCTGCTGTGTTTACTTTACTACCTCACCCTGTAATGGCGGCTGCAGCACTACTGTGCATCAGCATTCAGAAACTGGGTCAAGCCACTGCACACCTGATTTACACAAACTACTGATAACTTTTGCTCAAACTACACAACTTGCACTGTTCTTGCTTTAAACACATTTACTGGATTTTCCACAGACTTTTTACATGCTGGAAACATTTCTTTGATTCACAGTCCCTTAAAGCTTCAGGTTTTTAGCACAGGATTGCCTGTAAAACTAGTGCTGCACATTTGGCTACAACTCACAGTCTCTCTCTGGCTTCAAACTTTAAACTGAGGCTGAACTCATTACTATGCACACAGTCAATGGCTTAACAGACTTGCACTTGCTGGCAGGACTTGACACAGTCGTTACTTGCAAAGCGACTACACTGCTGCATACACATTTATATGGCATAGGGCAGAAAATCACTGTTTGAGCAGTTTTTAGGTTGTTACTTACTGTTATCAGTAGCAGTTTGCTGTGATGGGGAAAAACAGCCTGCAGCCAGTTCTTGGAGGTCTCAGAACAGAAATGAGGGGGCAGTCCTGCCGGTAGTCTTCTCGACCACCACACTTGCAATTCCGATGATCGATTAGCGGGTTGAGCCCGATTTTAAACAAGATAGTCTATTTTTACAGTTTACAGTGATTTTAACACTCCATGATGCTCCTCCACTAGCCAGTACACGCACTCCACTCACTCCCTCTCAAATGCTGGGGCAGTCACTGTGAGAGCTGGCTGAGGGGCGGGGCTGATCGAATCCTGACCAATCACATGATGCCATGCAAATGAGCCTCTTCTTCCTTATGAGGCTCTTCTCCTCACGTGGTGTCGAAAGCAGGAAAATTTAAACTGCAGAATGCAACTTTTTTCTTTTCAACTGACTCCACAGTGGGAGCCCATTTCAGCCATTTAACATAGCCATTACACCTGCAAGTCTCTCATTCATTCAAAAGCATTTCCAACATCCAGGGCACAATTTTCCTGTTGCTCCCCTAGTCTTCCACACTTCTCTTTACCATAGTTCATTTTAAAAGCATTTCAAACATCCAGGGCACAATTTTCCTGTTGCTACCCCTAGTCTTCCACACTTTTCTTTACCACGGTTCATTTTAAAAGCATTTCCAACATCCAGGGCACAATATTCCTGTTGCTACCCCTAGTCATCCACACTTTTCATTACTGCAGTTTATTTTAAAAGCAGGCTAAAACACTGTAAACAATTTGATGCAGGACAAGGACACACTCTTTGGCTTTACTGCTCCTTGGTAAACAGTTGGTATTTTAAACAGCAGCACAAGATCCACAGCACAAAGAACCACACTAGTTACTTGCTTCAGCTTTTTGGGCTACCCACTGCCAGATAGCCAAAACGCTAGCCCCCTTGCCCGAACACCTTCCTTCCCAGAATAAAATCCAAAGTGGTGCCTCCATTTTTGTAACCCCTCACCCCTGCTTTTTTAGCAAAATGACAGGTGGCATGCTGTTGAAGCTGACAGCAGTACCTGGTGGGAACTGGGTTCGGGGAGGATGAGGTTACTCGGCATATGGGACCTAGTTTGGCTACTCTGTACTGGGGCACCCAAGTAAATCCGAACAAAGGAAGCAATAACTGTAATGTCCAGAACCAGGAATGGGATTCTTCAGTGTGGTTTTATTCACATCCAAGCTGAACATGCAAAGCATAGATGGACCCCCATGGGGCTACATTCCTAGTAATGCAGATTAGAGACAACAGAACACTTTATCACTATTTCCAGACCTCAGGCTCTAAACCCACCAGGCACACAGCCCGGACTTGCATGCAGCTTTGGGTACACAGCCCGACTTGTACACTACTTGGGTTTTCCACACTGGCCCGACTCCCTCGCCATCCAATTGATCCGCGGTCCATTTTGGGAATGAACCAATTATCCTGTTGTGGCTCCCTAAACCACACTAGAGCCTTTGACTCCTAGAGAGAATGTTACTTCCAATCCCACGTCTGGGTACTTCCTCATCACTGGCCAAGTGCCTGAGGTAAGTAGAAATCCACAGAGCAACCAAGAGGTGGACCTGGTCACTAAAGATGGGGGCCTCCACTCCAGCTCCCACAATCCATACCAGCCATTTCTCTGGAAACTAAACAATTCCTTTACTGAAAACTTGCAAATGTAGATTCTTGGTAGACATATGTCACATCTCTCTACATATCATTTTCATCCCAACAAGCTCTGGACTTGAACCTACTTGTACTTGTTGCTTAGCCCATTACTCTAGGCTTCCCACTATTTTAGTAGTTCAATCCCCACATTGTCACACAAGTCCCAGGGTGAAAAACCTAGGCCCTTTCAGGAACAGCAGACACTCACCTCCGGTTGCAGGTGCCCCACAGGCGACTCACAAGTCTTCTTGTTCTCCCAACTAAACTCTGGAACAAACAGGCAGCTTTTCCTTTACAAGCAGAACTAGGGGGTTGCCCCAGGAATCTGCAGGAAACCCTTTCCTGCCCCCCATCCCTGAAGGGAGGAGGCACTGAGACCCGAAAATAGAGGTCTCTACCACTTCAATTTTCTTCTGTGTCTCTCTTTTGGTGGAGACACACACCCTTTTTTTACTAAAAGTATCCCTCTGTCAGGGCTGAGGCTCCTAGAGCCTACACCGAGCTGCTGTGCTGCTTTCACAGTAAACTCCCAACACCAGCTCCACACTGAACCTGTTCTAACCTCCCAACATTCTATTCCAACTCCCTTGCTGCAGATTCCATTGTGGCTCATGCAGCTGCGAGAGTTCTATGGTGATGTCATTCCCTCAGTCTCAGCTGAGACTGAGAACAGAGTGAGACAGTGTGAAACCCATTTAACTGGAGTTTCACAAGCTGCCTTCCTTGCCTACCACTAGGTCTTACTGGGATTCTAGTAACCCTGGGTAACAAGGGGGTTACAGTTGGAAAAATTAAAAATCCAATAGACTAATGGTTGGTTTGATGGTACCACCCTTTCTGAATATTTAAAAAAGAATACGGTCCCGTGGGGACTATGAATAGGAAAGACACTATCCAGTCGTTGCCTTGAATCAGATTTGAGAACAAAATGGGAACCAACATTAGAAACATGTTCTTTAGAACTGGTGCATATTTTAATAGAACAAGATAAAAGGGCACATTAAATTGTCCAGAGTGCTATCAAAGAAGTAACTGAGGAACTGGCACCTTTTCAAATACAAGCAAATTACCAACAGCTATATAATACTGTTAAGGAAGTGGTGAAAACATGCAGTATAAGGCTGAAGTTCATGAAAGAACAAAAGTCCAAGTTTTAAGAGATAAATCAGACTATAAACAAGGTGGAGTCTGTTCTTGGGATAAAGAGATGGATGTGGTCAAACTGGGGTGTTCACAGTCTTGTACTCATTTTCAGTGTAGTAAGGGCAGTAAAAGGGCAAGAACAAGGACCACGTAAAAGTAACAACATGCATGCACAAGATGACAGGAGGGTGGATATTTCTACAAAGGCTGTTGAACAGCTACAGTATATGTACTGTATCACCCCTCCTATGAATCAAAATGCACAAAATACCAAAAGGTCAGCAGCCAATAATCAGAGGTGCATAAAAGATTAAGACAAAGAAAAAAAACAGATGTTTCATGAAAAATGTTAGGGTCAAAGCAATGACAACCAGGAAATAAACAAGAATGAAATAACCGATTTACCAGTTTTGAATATCTTCAGCCAGCCATTAACAGCAATTCAGGTAGAAGTTTTAAGTAAGGGATTATTATCTTTTGTTCCTGATAAAATGATGGATAAGTTTCAGTTTGAAATTGATTTATTGAAATTATGTAGAAAAATTGATTTGAAGTATTATTTTAAGGATGTGGACACTGTTCATGAACAAGTTCAAGAATAATTACAATTGGATACAGACAGTAATGAATTGGATTCTCAAATACCATTTACACACTTGAAAATGTAACATCTGAATGTGAGACTGCAGGAGTTGATGGTTCACCGACTGGACTAGATTGTGAAAGGCTGCTGCATTCTGGACATTTTACACATATGGGTTTGACAAATGTTTATGGGACTGAGAAAACGTTAGGAGTCACAAGTTCAAGTGCTTCTGCTCATATAGGAACTGATTCTATTGATGCCAATAATGTTGTTGTGGTGTTTGATAGTGATCAACAGGGTTATGGCAAAGGAGATAATAACAGAGACTCCCCTGCTGATATGGATAGGGTAACAGCCGATCAATCAGGTAACAATGGTGGGAGTATGGGTACAGCCCTACTGCAGGTGTGCACTAATTTCAAACCTAAAAGTAAGTTTTGCCCTCTAATTGGATACCGAGTGGTAAGAATTTTTGATAAAATGGTTAAACAAGACATTTCTAACTTGTTCAAAAATCCTACACCACAGACCTTTGTTAGCATCACTATATAGCCCAATGTCAGGCTGTTAGGGAGATGCAATGTATGCCACACATTCTGAGAAACTGTCTGATAAAGGTGGAATGGCAGAAGTGCATGATAAAACAAGTTATGTGTCTAAAATTAAAGGATAGCTGGGGGATGTCAATTGTTATCAGCCCTTAACATTTGATCCAACCTAGTCTTTCAAGTGCGCATTAGATTAATAGACTGACATAGTAGGTAGTCTGTGTACAAGGTGACACAATTGAGAGCACTTTCAAAAAGGCAACTCAATCACGGTGCCTGTGTATAGGACTACCTGGCAGGGTAGCAACGGATACAGTGGTAGGTGACTACAGCAATGGGATGTCGCTGTATATACGTATCTGGGGGACCACATTGCGTGACTGGTGGAAGGGAGGAAGGTATGTGGGGTGTAGTGCAGTGGTCAGCTACTGAGCTGGCCATGTGGCATGGTGGGTAGGTGGTGGGATGGGAGGTGCCAGGTTCAATTCTGAGCATGATCATGTTTTTGCATCTGGTCAGGCATTTTTTTTTGTTAAGTTTTACACACACACCCCCGATATGCACCCTCTGGAGTTCAGAATCTTAAATCAGGGGTGCGGTGCCCCCCATATAATATAGAAAACCAGTCGGTGGTGTTCTAGTCACTGCAAGTGTACATTACTGTATTTCATTTTCAGCGATGTACACTCACCTTAATGGAGATCACTATTCTGTGATCGCCATTATGACATAGAACCGACACAGCATATGGAGATGGTCACATCACTGGGATGCAATGTGTTTGTTTTTTAATGGCATATCCCATTGTCCCTACTCTGTATACTTTACCCATGGTCCACAAGTCTGTTGTAGACCCTCCTGGTTGACCAATTGTATCTGGCAGGAGGTCACTCAGTAAGGATCCATCACAGTTTGTGGACCATTTCTTGAAGCAGATGGTACCCAAGGTTCCCATTTACAAACTGTATGGTATACTATGCATTTTATTGAAACATTGGAGGGAATGGCCTAGCAGGGCACTTACAGTATTGCTGGTTCACAGTTAATATTGAATATTTATATACATGTACAGTATATGTTACCAACATGGTGTAAGAGCCACATTTCACTGCACAGGACTATACCCTGAAATTGGCACCACAAAAGTTAATTCTGGATTTGTTGAATTTTGTATTGAATTGTAATTACTTTGTATTTGATCAAAACTTTTATTTACAGTTCAAGGGCACAGTGATGGGGCCTTTTTTAGCCCCATAATATGCCAATATGTTTCTGGCATAGTGGGAGGAGAATGTAAGCTTTAGGGATTTTAAGTGAGAAGGGTGCAAATTAATCACCTGTTGTTACTGCGATTCTCCCTCTGACGAAGCCTGTGTAGGGTGAATGTGCATAGGGGTTTGTTCCCCTGTAGTTTGTATGCACATTTCTGACTAAGAAAACATTTCTGTACTTATACATTGTGTGAAGGTCTAAACCTCTTGAGATGTATGTGGCTAAGCCCAGCGAAGAGAGCAAGAGTTTGCTAGCCCCCAACTTCTGATCAAAAAACTTCCAAATGAGCTCCACTCATGCCAAATGAATCCATTGAGTCACCAACCTCTCTTTAAGTTGAACTCACAGGTTATTTATTAAGGTGCACAGGTTCAAACATTACATGCTGCTCCTTTAATTTTCATTCACAACCACATTAAGAGTGCATCCACCAACAAGCACTATATCTCATGCTTTGACCACAGATGTGGTCTTCCTCAGGGGGTGGATAATGCCTAGAGACCCTCTCCTTTTATAGCCACATTGCCAGGCCTTTAATGTCCCTATTGGTTAAACAACAGTCATTAATTCATTTCAGTGGCTCTGGTGGGTCTCTAACCTTGGCTTCTACTTTATGTTGTTTCTATAAAATTTTCATTGTCTTTTGTATTTTGATACTTAAATTACTATTTAAACACCTTATAACATCAATTCCAGTCTATTATGATGTACAAATTAAAGGTTAAAGTTATAACAGTCAAAATTATACATGAAAAACAAAAATATTTCAAAGGAAAATATAGAAGAAACTTAGAGCCATGTAAATTATAGAAGAAACATAAAGTAGAAGCCAAGGTTGAGACCCACCAGAGCCACTGAAATGAATTAATGATTCTGCTGGTTAACCAATAGGGGCATTAAAGATGGCAGTATGACTATAAAAGGAGAAGGTCTCTAGGTATTATCCTATCCCTGAGGAAGACCACATCTGTGGTTGAAGAACTGGATATAGTGCTTGTAGGTGCATGCAGTCTTAATGTGGTTGTGAATAAAACTGAAGGAGCAGCATGTAATATGTGAATCTGTGCCTTAATAAAAACCTGTGATTTCAACCTAAAGAGAGCTTGGTGACTCAATGGATTCATTTGGCACGCGAGTGCAGAACTCATTTGGAAGTTTTTATACATTGTGTGAGTCTGATTCCATCCTTAGTTTTTTTACTTAGAGTTAAAAGCAAGGATATTTTTTGTCCTCTCCTATTTCTGTCACTGGTCTGTCTTTTTCCTGTCTGATTGTGCAAACAACTTTTCTTGTGGCACCTAGGAACTGGGCACTCCAGTGGTCCCACACCCCCCCCCCATTATCTCCCTATCTTCACTTGCTGTTTCTAGCTGTTTTTGTTCTTCCTTTCTCCCCTTCCTTTGCTGTGGTGAAAAAAATATATATGTGACTCCTTATGTGTAACTGGGATTATTTGGTTTGAAAATGCATACAATTATATTGTTGAAATGATTGCAAAAAGCTGTTTGGGTATATTAGAAAAGAAATGCCTGGATAACAAACTTGTTTACAAAATTGTCACCAGGAGACCAGCCCTGGGGTAGAATGCTCTATTTTTTTGCACCTACAGGCTGGTCTCAAGAAAGAAATTGATACAGTTCTGACATGTTTTATGAGTATGGTTGGGTGAAAGTTCCAAACTCCACTTTAATGGAATTTTCAAGGAATTTTCCAAACTTCCACCTTTGGAAAAATCCAAAATCATTCGCAATAGTTTGGCAAATTTTTGCCCTGTTCCACTGAATTTTCTCACTGAACCTTGAAATAAAACATATGAACTGAGTAACTAATATATTAAGCTACAATTCTGTGATTACTCTTCAGCTTAGTGATCAGTTGTGTGCCATCCCCATGTAAACAAAAGCTTACCTGGTATCCAGTGGCACCCCCACCCTCAGATTGCTCACCCTGGGCATCCTCTATTTATGTTTCCTGGTGTCTAGTGGCACCCCCACCCTCTGATTGCTCACCTCCCCATATTTATGTTTTCCCACCCTGGTGTCTAGTGGCACCCTCTCCTTCTGATCGCTCACCCTGTATTATTGTTTCCCTGGTGTCTAGTGACACCCCCATTCTCCAGTCACTTGCCCTGTATTATTGTTTCCCTGATGTGTAGTGGTAACCCCACCCTCTGATCACTCACTCACTCTATAATTACTATCAGCCATTGTTCAGACTTCAGAGAGTACTCAAGTGGGAATCCCATATGGTGACCAGCACAGGCCACCTCTCACCACCTCAGTTGGCTTCCATATGTCATGATAGGGAGCACATAATTATGTATGGAAGGGGGTTGCAGGTTACTGTACCTGGCCTAGTGTGGGTGGTATGTAGGACCCACTAGATACCAAACAAGCCTTGACTTTTTGGTGGCAAAGGCTGGAAGAATTTGTTATACTGCAGAGAATACAACCATACTCATTTTTCAGAAATGGGAGCCTGGAAAGGCATAATATTGATTGGGACCTGTGAGGAAGATTTGATATACAGTATTACTGATACTTTCATTTTTGCTTTTTTGAATTAAGAAGAAGCTTGCATGATTCAATTTCAGGAGTGTTAATTTTATAAGCAGACGGGTAGACTACTTCTGCATTTGCTTTTCACTGTGTTAGATCACTGGAGTAGAGACCTAGTATTTGTAAGGATATTTTGCACCTTTCAGAATTGTACTTTGGCTGAGGTTTGATTTAATTATTATTCCTGAGTTCAGTGGAGCGATTGTGTATTCAACCCAGACAAAGCAGCCTATCTTCACAAAACGCCTGCTTATATCACAGGTATGCCACTAGTCAGTCAAGGGTTTCTGGGTGGAGTTTTCAGTACTGCTTTGAGATTGGGAGTTTAAACCCAGAGGATTGAAATAACTGTTTACTGTTTCTTTCCTGGTGCACAGCTGACTTATTTAGGGGCTGATTGTTTTCAGAGCACAAATCGCCAGGCTGTATTGGGGCTGAGAGATTTACCTGTGTTTGACTCAGCTGTTTGATTTTTCTATGTTTGTTTAGCGAGGTAATCTCTCCTTTGAATTGTTGTATAGGTTGTCTTGCTGATAGGAAGGTCACTCATCGTAGTGGCTTGTCAGAGCTTTCAAACGATTGTTTTGAGAGGGCACAGTTTGAGCCCAAACCCCCTTCCCACACCTACCACCCCTGCTACCATTTCCTTTATACCAGGGGTTCTGACATATTTTTCTCACACAGGAAGATGCATACACTGTCATATCCTTTCCTGAATACTGCACTGACAATATAAGCATTCACATTACATAATTATATATATATATATATATATATATATATATAACAAATAACTGGAAGGAGAGAGAGAGAAAAGACAAGATAAAAGGCAAAAAAAACAACAACCTTGCACAGGATAAACAGGAAGACAGACAGACATGTGGGGAGTAGTGCAATGTACTGGCTGTGTGGCAGCATTCTTCGGAAGTCTTTTGGAAGCTTGGATAGCACCCTATTTGCAGGCAATTCTCTGCCCTGAGGAGGAGCTTGCCTGTCTTCAGCCACACTGGCAGTAGTAAGGGAACCTATCCCACCCAGGGAGCACTAGGGCCACCACCATTGCCTCAGACAGTGCCAAGAAAGTACAGCAGTTGGACCACAGTGGGCTCAGGGAGGGTGAGGGTGGTGGAACAGAGGTACACCCAGTCAGTTGTACCACTCCACAATCCATACACCATTCTGGGGGAGCATAGTTCCCCTATGGATTCACCCGCAGAGGAGACTAAGGAGGTTGCGGACAACTGTCACAAGGGAGGCCGACAGGAAGGAGACAGAGGACTCTACAGGGTAAGAAAGCAGCTCCTGGTGGGGGACTAAGTTATTAGGGGGATAGAACTGGGGGGAGCAGGGAAAACTGAAGTAAGGTGCCTGCCTAGTGACATGGCTTGGAGGGACAGAAAGCGCATCCTCAGGATCACAAGAACAGCTGCATGGGAGACTGAGCTGGACATCATTGTCCACCTAAGGATTAATGACTTGGCTCAACATAAGATTAGAGCTGTGCAGGAGGACTTTGTGGAGCCGGGGAGGGGCCTATGACAAGTAGCACACACAGTATCCTTCTCAGAGGTGCTGCCTGTCTATGGCATGGATGATGCAAGGGCATTTCGCACCATGCGATTCAATGAATGGTTGAATAAATGCTGTTGAGCACAGGGGTTTGGCTTCACTGAGGACTGGGGCTCTACCTGGAGGGATACCAGCCTATACTGGCAGGATGGTCTGCATCTGTCCAGGAAGGGAACAAATCTTTTGGGCAATCAGTTTAAATGCTTCATTGGCAAGCTTTTAAACTAGTTAAGGGGGGGCACTAATAAGCAGCAGGGAATTCCCAGCCTCCCCCTTAAAACAGGGTAATAAATTAGGAAAATACCAAGGTAGAAAGGTCAGTGGGGGATGTTGCTACAAGAGGTAAAGCCATCAAAAATGGAGAGTAATGAGTACCAATGCCCATAGTCTGGGTAACAAGCTTCCTGAATTAGTTGCCTTGATAGAGGAGAAACATCTGGATATTGTGGCAGTCACAGAAACATGGTACACACAGAACCATGACTGGGATGTAAACATACCAGGATACACTATCTACAGGAGGGACAGGGATGGTAAAGGAGGAGGAGGAGTAGCTCTCTACATAAGGGAAGGAATCAAAGCAACAGAACAAAAGGGTAAACAGGGAGGAGAGGAAGCACTGTGGATCAATTTGGAGACAGGCAATGGCACTATAATCCGCACTGTGGTTGTACACAGACCCCGCTCCCAGGGGGAGGAAATGGACAAAGAAATGATAGAAAGTATACTTAGAATGGCAGAAAAATTGGAGATATTACTGATGGGGATCTGAATATGCCAGATGTTAACTGGACTGCAGTTGCAGCAGCCACTTCTAACAGTTGGGTTATTCTAGATGTCCGACAGGGGGCATACCTTAGTCAACTAGTATTGGAACCCACTTGAGAGGGAACAATCTTAGACCTGGCACTCTCAAATGGAGATGGAGAGAGGATCACAGATGTGGAAGTGGGTAGCCATCTGTGAACTAGTGACCATCTAACAATATGGTTCATGATAAACACAGCAGTAAAGTCAAGCCATTCAAAGGCAAAAGTACTGGACTTTAGAAGGGTTGCCTTTGACAAAATGGGTGCGTGTCTAAGGAATGCACCAGCAAATGGGCAGGGAGGAGGGGTGGAAGAACAATGGGGAATAATCAAGTTTTGTATGAAGCAAATAAACAAAACAAAATGATGTAAGAAACCACTATGGTTCTCATGGGAGGTGGCACGGAAGGTTCAAGAGAAAAAGAAAGCATTCAGAAAGTACAAGGAATCACAGGAGGAGTAGGACAGAGAATTGTATCAGTTAAAGCTAAAGGAAGCTGGGAAGGTAGTCAGAACAGCAAATGCCCAAACCAAGGAAAAGATAGACAACTCAGTTAAGAAAGGGGATAAAACCTTTTATAGGTACATCAGGGAGTGAAGGAAGACCAAGGGAGGGATAGTGAGACTTAATAAAGGAGGAGAGGGCAGAGGGTGACTGTGAAAAGGCAGAGATACTAAACATATATTTTTGCTCAGTGTTCACAAATGAAGAGGGGGAGGTACCTAAACCAAACAATAGAAACACACTGGATATAGGAGTTAATACCAGCCCATTTACAGAAGAAAGGGTTTTGAAAGAACTCTTAAAACTGAAGGTGGACAAAACAATGGGGCCTGATGGGAGTCATCCCAGAATTCTAAACCAACTAAGGGTAGAACTAGTGACACCACTGACTACCCTCTTCAACAAATCATGGGAGGAAGGGTGGTACCTGAGGACTGGAGGAGGGAGGGTGGATGTGACTCCTCTTCACAAAGTGGGAGCAGGCAGAAGCAGGAAATTACAGACCTGTTAGTTTAACCTCAGTGATGGGAAAATGATGGAATCACTTCTGAAGGAAGAATTGTCAGTACCTAGAGGCCAGAGGGGCACAGGACCCAAGGCAGCATGGATTCACAGAAGGAAGTTCATGTCAGACAAATCTAATAGATTTCTTTGACTGGGTGACCAAAGTAATAGATCAGGGAGGGGCTGTGGACATGGCCTTTAGCAAGGTATTTGACACAGTCCCACACAAAAGATTAATATACAAGTTAGCCAGCTTGGGAGTGGGTCCCAAGATGGTAGCCTGGGTAAAGAATTGGCTGGAGAACAGGACAAAAAGGGTAATAGTAAACGGAGTCCACTCTGAAGAAAGGGGGGTTACTAGTGGGGCACTGCAGGGTTCAGTACTAGGTCCGGTCCTCTTCAATGTCTTTATAAGCGACATTGCAGAGGAACTGGAAGGAAAAGTATGTCTCTTTGCAGATGACATAAAGATCTGCAACGGAGTTGATACACAAGATGGGGTGGAAAGGCTGAGAGGGGACTTGGCAAGGTTGGAGGAATGGTAAAATCTATGGCAGTTTAGATTCAATGCTAAGAAGTACAAAGTAATGCACCTGGGAAACAAAATTCCAGGGCAAGAGTACACAATGGGGGGTGAGATACTAACAACAACAAAAATGGAAAGTTACCTGGGGTTAGTCATATCAGATGACCTAAAGGTGGGCAAGTAATGTGAGAGGGCATTAAGGAGGGCTGGGAGGGATACTGGAATGCATAGGGGAGAGGCATCACTAGTAGAAAACAGGAAGTTGTTATCCCTCTGTACAGACAGCTGGTGAGACCCCATCTAGAGTACTGGGTGCAGTTCTGGAGACCCAATCTCTGCAAAGACATAAATAGGATGGAAGTCCAGAGAAGGGCAACCAAAATGGTACAGGGTCTGCACCGGAAGACACATGAAGAGAGACTTAAGGAGCTTAATATGTATAGTCTCGAGGAAAGGAGGGAGAGAGGGAAAATGATAGAAACTTTCAAGTTTTTTTTTTCTCAGAAGAAGCCAGAAGGGGAAGGAAGGAAACATATTCAATTCAGTGCTTTAGAGTAACTGGTAATTGCTATTTTTCTTTTAAACTTAGATTGAGGGCTTTTAGTGACACTATAATTTCTTTGTTGTCTTTACTTATAATTGTTTTGGGGCTGTTGAAAATTTAAAACATAGTGGTGGTGTAATTCTGTGCTGTCTTTAATTGCGCAAATTTCGCCCCCCTCCCTTCCCCAACTCTTAATTATATGCCCTGTTAAATCTGATTGTGGGAGCTAAACACAGGATATAGTAAGGGGTGTGAGTAGGAGGGGCATAAGGGGAAGAAGCCTCCTAAGCACACGACAGTGTTTGATTCATTTATTTATTTATTGTTTTCTTTTTCTTTAAAAAAAAAAATTATCTGAGGATCAGTGGCAGGATTTTTAGGATAGTAAATTAATAAAAAGGGAACTAGGAGAGCTTCAGTAGCAGACAAGTAGTGGAATTGCAGTATAATGTGGGGAGTGGTGCAATGCAGTGGCTGTAGGGCAGCCATATTCAGGCAGACCTTCTGGACACTGAGGTGCTGCCATATCTGCGTGCATCTCTCTGGACTGCGGAAGGAGGTAGCCAGACTCAGAGCGGAAGTAAACTGGGTCAGGAGTACCATCACCCCTATCCAGGGACCACCCAGTCCAATGCAATTGCCTCAAGGATGCCGAGAGCGAGGAGCACTTGGATGACAGTGGGCTCAGGGAGGGTTAGAGCGGTCAGGCAGAGGCACATCCCAGATCCTATTCCTCAAGAACTCATAGCCCCACACTGGCGAATGAGGACAACCAAATAAATTACCAGAGAAGTGGAAGGAAAGGATGTGGAGGTTAGCCAGGAGATGACCTCAGAGGGAAAGCAGTGGACCCCAGAGGAGGAGGAAGCGAATCTGGTGGGGACTCCATCATAAGGGATCCAGCTAGGGACACAGGAGGGGAGGACAGGGAGGTGATGTGCCTACCAGGTGCCCACGGCATGGAGGGATGGAAGGAAGATCCTGGGGATCACTGGGAAGGCATGGCGAGAGGTGAGCTGGATGTCATTATCCACCTAGGTACTAATGACCTGGCAAATGGGGGCAAAGGAAGTTCAGGAAGAGTTTAGAAAACTGGGAGGGTCTCAAGCAAGCAGCTACTTCTGTCACTTTCTCAAGTACTACCTGTGAGAGGCAAGGAGAGCATAGGAGTGCATGCACCAGGAACTTTAACTCATGGTTGAAGAACTGGTGCTGTGAGAAAGAGTTTGGATTCATTGGTGCCTGGGACCCACCTGGAGGGATGGAGGTTTGTTCAAGCCTGATGGCCTGCATCCATCCTGGAGGAATCAAGCACTCAATGATAAGTTTAAATGCTACATTGACAAGCATTTAAACTAGCAAAGGGTGGCAGGCCAGCAAGGAGGGACCTACTTGCTCACCCCCATAGCTAGCAGTGGAACCAATGAACCAGAGGAGTGGCTATCTCTGCAAAGCAGTGTGCAAAAGATGGAGATTAGTGCCCAAGAGGTGGATAAGCAGAAAAGGGGCAAAATTCAGCAGAAGGGCAGACAGCAAGGAGAACCAGGGATAAATGACAACCAAGGAAGGGCTGGAGTAGAACTGTGAAACAGTCTAGGAGGTCAAATCATGGAAAGCCATGTGTGCAAATGCCAGGAGCCTTAGCAACAAGATGGAAGATCTGGAGGCTGTCATGGTGCAGTCAGACCTGGACATTGTGGCCATCACTGAAACTTGGTGTAATGATAACACGACTGAAGATGGCCATACCTGGCTACAACATATTCAGAAGAGACAGAGCAGGCAGGAAGGGAGGAGAAGGAGTGGCACTGTATGTGAAAAATGACATAAGGGCCACAGAGATCCGGGAGGAACAAAATGGGTGAGAGATACTGTGGGTTAAGCTGGAAAGGAAAATGGGGACAGCCATCCGCACAGGTGTAGTCTATAGACCACCAGCACAGGAGGAAGAAACAGATAGGGAACTGATGCTAGCCATCCAAAGGATGGCAGACAAAAAGAATGAGGTAGTACTGGTTGGAGACTTCAATGTCGAGTCGTGGACTGGAGCATCCCAGCAGCAGCATCAACTAGGAGCAGATTTATCCTGGACTCCTTCAGGGTGCCTTCCTCAACAACTGGTCATGGAACCAACTCGGCAGAAGGCAATACTGGACCTTGTGCTCACAAACAGGGACAGTGTGATGGGGGTAACAGTGGGGAGTACCTGGGAAACAGTGACCACCAGTCATTGTGGTTTGAAATCACAGAAAGAGCAGAACCAAACCACACAAAACACGTATCCTGGATTTTAGGGGCAGACTTTGGGAAAATGGGGAAATACTTGAAAGAGGCATTAAGGGGAATGGGACAGGAATCAGGGGTTGAGAACAGTGGGCAGTATTTAAAATGGGGATTACAAGAACAACAGAATTATGCATTAAGCAGGTTAGCAAGAGGAAAAGGAAGAGAGACCATATGGTTTCCAAAGAGGTAGCAAAGAAAGTGAAAGCCAAAAAGATTGCATTCAGGCAATACAAAAAGACACAGGCAGAAGGGGATAGGGAGAAGTACCAGGAGAAGCAAAGGGAGGCAGGGAGGTCAGTAAGGGAAGCCAAAGCTCAGACAGAAGACCACATTGCAAAATCAGTGGGTAGAGGGGACAAAACCTTTTACAGGTACATAAGTGAAAAAAGAAAGACAAAGGGAGGGATAGTGAGACTGAAGGGGGAGGATGGGGGCCACGTGGAGGATGACAACAATAAAGCTGACATGTTGAACAGGTATTTCTGCTCAGTCTTTACTGAGGAAGAGGAGGGTAATGGGTCTGAAGGGAGTACAAGGGGTGAGAATGGTGCAGAAATGGACACAAGTCCCTTTACACAAGAAAGGGTCCTGAAGGAACTGGAAGTAATAAGAGTTGATAAAGCAATGGGGCCAGATGGGTGCACCCAGGGTCCTTAAAGAACTAAGAGATGGTGGCTGAACCTCTGGCTATCCTGTTTAGCCGATCACTGGAAACAGGAGGTACCCAAAGACTGGAGGACAGCAGATGTGGTCCCCTTATGCAAAAGTGGGAACAAGAGGCAGGGGAACTACAGACCAGTCAGCCTCACCCCGGTGTGGGGAAAGATCATGGAAGCACTACTGAAGGAGAGATTGGTGGGAACATCTGGTTGTCAATGGACTACAGGACCCAAGGCAGCATGGTTTCACCAGGGGAGGTCATGTCAGACCAACCTCATTGAATTTTTGACTGGGTGACTAGGGAGGTGGATCAGGAGAGGCGGTGGACATGGCTATCTGGACTTCAGCAAGGCCTTTGACACTGTGCCACAGAAGACTATTACACAAACTGGGGAATATGGGTGTGGGCAGGACAGTAGTGTGGTGGGTAGGTAACTGGCTGGGTGGCAGGACACAGAGGGTGGTGGTAAATGGCTGTCACTCCACAGAGGGAAGAGTGACCAGTGGGGTACCACAGGGATCAGTGCTGGGACGGTCCTATTAAACATCTTCATCAGTGACATTGTTGGGACCTAGAGGCAGAATTTCACTGTTGCTGATGACACAAAGCTCTGTAACAGAGTAGACACACCAGAGGGTGTAGACAGAATGAGAAGGGACCTGCAGAAACTTGAAGAATGGTCAGGGGTTTGGCAGTGGAGGTCAAGGGTAAGGGGCAACAGACTTCTAGGAAAACAAACTGAACTTACAAGCTCAAATGGGCAGACTGGGTGGGCCATAGGCCCTTATCTGCCAACACTGTCTATGTATCTATGTATCTATGTACCTCAAGGGAATCTACAAAGTCCAATAGGGTAGCATCTTTCAGAAAAAGAGGTGTGCAAGAACAAGGTGGCACAATTTGAAGATAGAAAGTGGCGGCTCAGAGGTAATGTAAGGAAGTATTTTTTCACAGAGAGGGTTGTGGATGCATGAAACAGCCTTCCAAAGGAGGTTGTGGAGTCAATAACAGTGGTGGAATTCAAGAATGCATGGGACAGTCATAAGGCAATTCTAGGGGCTGGGGTAGGAAGAAGTAGGCTGTTGGTTATCTAGGATCTGCAGCTTATCCATTAGGTAGGGAATGGGCAGACTGGGTGGGCCAAGTGGTCCTTATCTGCCATCAAATTCTGTCTTTCTCACCAGGGATTTAAAACATTATGAGACTTAAACAGTGATGCTAGCAAGCAATCAGAGGTAGGTGCCACTAGACACTGGGAAGCAATAATTACAAGGTGAGCCATCAGGGTGGGGTGCCACTAGACACCAGGAAACAATATCTATGGGGTGAGTGATCAGAGGGTGGGGAGCACCACAAGACACCAGAGAAACAAGAATACAGGGTGCTCAATCAAGGGTGGGGAATGCCACTACATATCAGGGAAACAATATGAGGTGAGTGATTGGAGGGTGGGGGTGCCATTAGACAGCAGGGAAACATATTAATTTAAGGCCAGTGATACACAGTTCATACTTTCATTCTGCAGTTTAATGACTTACTGTAATGCAGAATGATGAATGTATGAATTGCAGAGTATTTAATGTATTAAACTGCCAAAGAAATTCTGCAGAACTGACCTCTCACAGTGGTCAGTTCTATGGAATTTTGTTTTCTGCCATTTAATACATTAATCTACTGTTCATACATTTATTCCACTGTTCTAAGCTGAAAATTCCATGAATGTTGCTAATTTGGTTTTCAAACTTTCACGGAAGTGAAAGTCTGACTTTCACAGAAATTCTGCAGAAGTTTTTTTTTTCACACAGCTCTATTTCTGAGAAACAGGAGATTGATTTACACCAACAGGATACAGAAAGTAAACTATCAGGAAAAGACATCTTATAAAAAATATAGTAATGTTTTTGTTTAGAGATATAGAGCAATTGAGATTTTAGAGAGAGGCACCAAAGAAGGATTTTTGTTTGTACTGCCTGTATGAAGAGCTATCCTGTTTAGTCTTTTTTTCTGTTTTATTGAGAATAATAAAATACTACTTGCAAATTGTATTACTACTCCTGGTTTGTTTATGCTTCCTGACCTATGTCTCTGTGAGAGGCTATGCGAGGTGTCTGCTGCAAAGAAATGGAAATCAAGATTGTACAATATCTTCTAATTGTCCCTTTCAGGGGTATAAAGAACAACATAGGTGGTAATCTGGAGCTCATTGGAGCATCACCAGATAGCTCTTTCTTTGAAAAACAGATCATAGTGAACTGTGCAGATTGAGTATTACCTTGGAGGTAGAATGCAAAAATGAACAAAGCATTGTACCAAACATACTTCTGTAGACACTGAAGCAACACTCAGTTTTCCATGGTATCAAATTACACTGACTGATTTTCTAAAACCAACATGGACAGCTGATTTTTGTCAGTCCCTAAGAGAAGGTCATTTAGCACCCTTTTCTAGAGCTATATCTGTGCTGTGATCAGCTTGGAAACCAAACTAAAATGTTTTAACAAAATTAGTAGACTTTACGGCCTGATATTCAAAACATTGAAACTGGATAATAATGAATTATTTTTTAAAAATGGGCAGAAAAATGTCTTTCCAAAATTTCAGCTGCATCATACAAATATTAGCACCAGCTAATCACTGTCCACTATGATACTATCAAACTGATTATCTCAAAGTAGATAGATAGACAGACAGACTGATACAGACAGACAGACAGATGGAGAGTTAATCAACAGTATCATTTTAATTAAAAACAAATTGGTGCAATAATCAATACCAGTAAATAACAACATATCAGTATTGAATAATATTTTATGACAGTCCCTAGGACAGTTTGATAATCTTGTCATCCATTTGATTCCTATGTTTATTTGCCAAAATCATAATTCATAATAAAGGAAGGACACCTTGCTCCTCAGGGTGAATATTATATCCCTAGTGGCAAGACATTTTAGATTGAAAACACCAATTACCCTATACAAGGTGCCCAGAACCAAGACCTCTTTTGCCCAGAGATCCTTCCTCTACCAAGACCCCACCTGGTTCCAACTCCTCCCTAGCTGCATCTCCAACTTGCCAAAATTGGCTCCTTCAAAACAGCCCTTCAGAACCGTATCTTCAATACCCACTGTTGTAGGTGCAACTAACCCTGTTGTAACCTGTGGTTCCTGCCCGCCTTGCCCCTGGCTCAACAACGTCCACTGGACAGCCTCCCTCCCCAGACCTACCCCTTCCCCATGAGGTCAAACAGGGATGTAACCCACTGTCTTCTCTGAGGACCTCCTATATCCATGAGTGTAACTCACAATTTTGTAACATTATGTAACCTAAGTAACATACAAACTACTACATTATGTAACCTAAGTGTATCTATGTTCCTTTTACTGCACTTGTAATGTCATCTTCTGTTTTAATCTGCACTACAATAACTTTCTTGATGTCTGCCCCCCGCGACAAGGTGCCTTTGTAAATGAGTCTCTGACTCAAAGGTTGTAAACCCAATTTTTAATGAATAAATTAATAAAATGAATATTTAAGATTTTTGGACTAGAAAAGGTAGAGGTGTACTCTAGGGGTGGAGACGTCAGGACAAAGAAGCACGAGAAAGGTGGCTACCCAATACACACACTGGTGGCACCATGTATATAGAGAACAAACTAAACCAATAGTGGAGCAACTCGGAAACTGAAAAAAAAAACACTGTTAGGTCAAGATAAAAGTATATATTTTTACTGTCCGTAAGAACCAGCAGCTCCCCAACCACCAACATTTCACATCATACCTGACGCTTTTTCAAGGTGCCGTGAAAAAACATTAGGTAGGACATGATACATTGGTGGTTGGGGGTGCTGCTGGTTCTTATGGACATAAAAATGTATACTTTTATCTTGACCTAACAGTGTAGGGTTTTTTTCGGTTTCCGAGTTGCTCCGCTATTGGTTTCGTTTGTGACTTCAGGACAAAATTGCTATTAAGAGAAGCCCATTATGTAAATAGATTTCAGGGCACAAATCCCAGATTTGGATTAAATGATTGTGTAGATTGGCAACTTATTTTACAAAGGTTCACCCTTCCATCAAACCACACCACCTAAAATTAGAATAGTTTCCTTATTGGTGTTCCCCTGATTTAGAAGAATTCATGTATGAAGATATGAATGCCACATTTGGTTTGTATGCAAGATTCTCACAAACTTTACCTCATAAGTTGCTTTTAGCCATATCCAGATCATTTTGCAATTGATAAGATCATCCTTCCTTTGTACAGATATGTTGAAATCACTAGTGGTATATAAAGAGGGGCTCAGTGAATGACTTGCTCTGACTAGAGATCCAAAAATTTTCAGGAAGACAGTTTACAAGAAAAATGCCCATGAAAAACAGTTGTTACTATGAGATCTCACAAACCTGATCGATCATTGTTTACACATTTTACGACATCCGGGACACCTAGCAAAGTCAGGTTGACAGTTGCTAGGTACTGCAGACTTGCGAGTTGGGTGAACAGGTGACATGGCACTAAGCACATGATAATTCATTGTGTTGGAGAGTGCATCACTGTGCACCTGATTCCCATCTTTCCACAATGTAAAAGGTCAGTCAGTAGCGAGCACATTGCCTTACTAGAGAGATAACAAAAGGTCATGCTATGACATAAATATCTGATTAGTTGAGTGCAAAAGATTTTTTTAGAAACCTGAGTTTGAGAATGTCAGTATAAGAGATGGGCTATTCAATGGCTATGTTCTAGCTTTTTCCAGACAAACTAGGGGTGGGGGGTGGCTATTTATGTCAAGGACAAATTCTCTGTTTCTATTATTGACGTAGTATCCATCCCCAGTGAGTTTGAAAGCCTCTCTCTTCAGGTCGACATCTCATCCAGCATCTCTTTTTACATAACAGGCTGTTATAGGTCCCTGTCTGCAGAACTGCAGCTGTTGAATCATTTAAGTAATATCTTGGGCCACAGATCCTCAGAGGCTATACTACTGGGTGATCTCAACTTAGACTGGCTTTCTAGTGCTTCCAGTCCTCTTAAAACATTTTGTGACTTGCTTGGGCTGTCCCAGCTTATCAGTGAACCTATACGCCAAACAAATTCAATCCCACTAACAGCACCCTGTTGGGCATTATCCTAGTTAGTAAACCTCATTTATTTACCCACGCTGGTGTATTTTTTTCAGATATCAGTGATCACAGCTTCATTGCCTGTGTAAAGTCAAATCATACTCCTTCACCTGTATCCAAATTCTCTACCAAAAGGTGCCAGCTCAGTTTTGATCCCTGGGCATTTATTACCAAGTTAGGCTCCTCCTTGCTGTGGCAGAACTTTTATCTAGCAAATTCAGTGGCTTCTGCATACAACATTTTCCAAGACATCCTGATTGGTGCTCTTAATAAACATGCAACAGTAGTAAAAGTCCATGTCAGAAATAAGTTCTGCCAGTGGTTCACAAATGAGCTTAAGGATGCCTTGCGACACAGGGATACACTCTGGAAAACTGCCCATGAGACTAAACTCCCAAATGACTGGAACCTTTTCAGAAAGGTGAGGAACCTCTGCTCCAAGAAGGTCAGAGAAGCAAAGGCTAGTTATTACCGCTCTCATCTTGATCTCTCATCTAAGTGCTCATCCAAATTCTGGAGAGTAATCAGACATAGAAGGTCATACCTCTGGTAGTTCCCTGCCCACCAGAATTTCAGTTGGCACTACCACAATTGTCGATAAATTGACTATTCTTGATTCATTCAACAATCACTTTGCCACCGCAGGGTTAGCCTTCGATACCTCTCCAGCCAATACCCTCCGTGCGCAACTTGGAATCGATAGCGAAGAACCACCCTTCTCCACCTCTACCTTCTCTTCAACCTATTTTTCTGAAAGAAGTTGAAGAACTCTTCCTTAAGCTGGATGTTAGGAAAAGCGCAGGAGCCGACCTCATTGACCCTTACTTCTTAAAGGTGGCCTACTGTGTCCTAGCGGTGCCTATTACACACTTGTTTAACTTATCCCTGTCGCAGGGTGACCTTCTTCCATCTGGAAAACAGCCCAAGTTATCCCCTTGTTTAAATCTGGAGAGCCCAGTGACATTAACAACTACAAGCCAATTTCTCTTCCCCCAATCCTGTCCAAGATGCTCAAAAAAATTGTGAATTCTCAGCTTAGGAAATACCTGAATTCGGTGAACTTGCTCAACCCATTGCAATCCAGCTTTAGATTGCAACACAGCACAATCTTGGCTCTAGCCAAGGTAACCAACGATTGGCAGGGTGAACTGGATAAAAAGAACTGTGTGCACGCTGGTTTTTTTGGACCTAAGTAAGACCTTTGACACAGTCGATCATAGCCTGCTTCTCTTGTCCCTCCAGAATATTGGCTTAGATGCCATATCTCTCAGATGGTTCGATAACTATCTTGCAGGCTGCTCACAGCAAGTAAAGGCTGAGGGGGATGGATCACCTCTAAAACCCCTTCTGAGGTGCGTACCCCAAGGCTCCATTCTGGGTCCTCTGTTATTCACAATATATATCAATAAAATTGATGCCACCCTAAAAAAGGCCCATATTCATCTATTTGCGGATGATACAGTGCTCTACATCGGTAGACCCTCCCCCCTGATGCGGCATGTACAGATCTTCAGGATGAATTCAATCTACTTCAGCTGCTAAATCAGAAGTTGCTCCTAAACGCTAAGACAACTAAAACAATGTTCTTTTCACCCTTTCCCAGTTTACCGAATCCAGCCAAATCTGGGACTCTTCCCCTGATTACCACCATACTCTGCAAACAGCTGGAGTACATACCTAAATTCAAGTGTCTTGAGGAAGGTGGTGTATATAGTGGCTATCCACAAGGGGGGATTAAGGGAGGTGGGGGATTAAGGGAGGTGGCAGGGAACTACAGGCCCATCAGTCTGACATTGGTGGTGGGCAAGGTGATGGAGGGCATTGTCAAGGAGAGACTAGGTGGGGACCTGGAAAAGTTGGGGTGTCTGGACGGTAGACAGCATGGATTCGTCCTGGGGAAATCGTGTCAGACAAACCTTGTGGAGTTCTATGACTAGGTGACAAGTGCCTTGGACCTGGGTACACCAGTGGACGTCTTCTTTCTTGACTTCAGCAAGGCATTTGACTCTGTTCCTCATGGGGGCCTGTTGGATAAGCTGGGAGAAATGGGGGTGGGGAACCAGACGATCCGATGGATAGGCAGTTGGCTCCAGAACCAGACCCAGAGGGTCATGGTTGGCAGGATAGTCTCATCCCCAAGGAGGGTCATTAGTGGAGTCCCTCAGGGATCGGTCAGTGGGCCCCTACTGTTCAACACCTATGTCTCTGACATAAGGAAGGGTATCAGGAGTGAGATGAGTCTCTTTGTGGATGACTCGAAACTGGGGGCGGTGATGGATGGAGAGGAGGGGAGGGTAGCCCTACAGGGGGACCTGGAGGCTCCAGAAAAGGTGGTCTAGAAAGCAGAAGCTGAAGTTCAATGCAGGGAAATGCAAGGTACTGCACCTGGGAGCCAGAAACCTGGGCCAAGTGTACATCCGGGCGATGCTACAAGTCTCGATGGTTGAGAGGGCCCTGGGGTGGTGGTGGTGGATGTCAAGATGAACAACTTGGATACTTGAGGAGGCAGCAGCAAAGGCCAACAGGATGCTTGGATGCATCACTAGGGGGCTCACCTCCAGAAGGAGGGAAGTGATACTCCCACTGTATAACTGCTTGGTGAGGCCGCCTACTAATACTGTGGCAGAGTGTACACAATGGGGGGTGGGATACTGACGACAGTAAAAATGGAAAGGGACCTGGGGGTAATTATATCAGATGACCTAAAGGTGGGCAAGCAATGTGAGAAGGCAGTAAGGAAGGCTGGGGGGATACTGGGATGCATCGGGAGAGGCATCAATAGTAGAAAACAGGAAGTTGTTATCCTTCTGTACAGACAGTTGGTGAGACCCCATCTGGAGTACTGTGTGCAGTTCTGGAGGCCCCATCTCACAAAGGCATAGGCAGAGTGGAGGCTGTCCAGAGGAGGGCAACCAAAATGGTGCAGGGTCTGCACCAGAAGACATCTGAAGATAGACTAGGAGCTTAGTATGTATACCCTTGAGGAAAGAAGGGAGAGGGACATGATAGAAACTTTCAAGTACCTCAAGGGAATCAACAAAGTCCAAGAGGGTAGCATCTTTCAGAAAAGAGATGTGCAAGAACAAGGGGCACAATTTGAAGATAGAGTGGGGACAGCTCAGAGGTAATGTGAGAGTATTTTTCACAGAGAGGTTGTGGATGCATGGCACAGCCTCCTGAGGAGGTCGTGGAGTCAAGAACAGTGAGGGAAATTAAGAATGCATGGGACAGACATAAGGCAGTCCTATTGGGGGTAGGAGGAAGTAAGCTGTTGGTTAACTAGGATCTACAGCTTATCTGTTAGGTAGGAAAATGGGCAGACTAGGTGGGCCATGTGGTCCTTATCTGCCATCAAAGTCTATGTTTCTATGTTACAGAAGTTAAAATGAAAGAAAGTAATAAGGTAAACATGATGCTTTAAATAGCAGAGAGGGATTCATTCTGTGTGTTTAACCATTCTCCAAAAATGAAAAAATTATATAAAATGTGGAGATATTGTGGCTTAACTGGCTGTTTAATCCATTACAGATTGTATGATGTTTAGTATCAACTGATGTGCACAGAAAAGAATAATGGTTATAATGAGTAAGATAAAAAACAAAGTACATTTTATGCTAAGGACATATACAGTTTACAAAGTTTTACAGTATAATTAAATTGTTTTAGTTTGGATTAGAAATAAGTTTGATTATTTTATTAATATATGCATCAGGAAATAGCAGAATGGGGCAATGAACTGAAATATTGATGTGAGTATATCTATAAATGTTATAACAGCCAGTATCTAAGTTTGATTATGTATAAATTATGTAAGTTTTAATATTGGAAAAATATTTAAATCTATTTTAGACATTTGAACAAACTTAGAGCTAACTTCTGAGATGGTACTCCAAGCTGTGAGACAGGCACCAGCTCTATTGTTAAACTAGAATAAGAATTGAAACTGTAGTGAACTGTGTTTGAGTGTTCAAGCTCCCGCCTTGCCAGGATTAGACAGCAGGAAGTAGGAAGTATAATTCTGTAGTTCTGAGAGTTCCACTGAGAAATGTGGGTACTTGGGGCTGGAGCTATTTGAATTTTTTAATAAGACAGTATCCATTTTAAGGGCAGGTTTCCACACATGAGGGGTGCTTGCATAAAAGCTTTTAGTTTAACAGCTTCTTTTGGGTGTTTTGTATGAGGGATGATTCCTGACCCTTGAGTCTACTTCTGGGGTTCTTGGGCTTTAAAACACTAGCCCCTATGTGAGCGCTTTTATTGAACAAACTCGGGGCTAACCTGTGAGATGGTACTCCAAACCATGAGACTGGTTCCAGCTCTGTTGCTAAACCAGAATAAGAATTGAAACTGTAGTGAACTGTGTTTGAGTGTTCAAGTGCTTGCCTTGTCAGAATTAGACAGCAGGAAGTAGGAAGCATAATTCTGTATTTCTGAGTGTTCCACTGAGAACTACTGGTACTTGGGGCTGGAGCTATTTGAACTTTTTAAAAAGACAGTCTCCATATTAAGGGTAGGTTTCTCTGCATGAGGGATGCTTGCATAAAAACTTTTAGCTAAAGAGCTTCTTTTGGGTATTTTGTATTGGAGACAATTCCTGACCCGATGTCTACTTCCTGGGTACTGGGGCTTTAAAACACTTGCCTCCATGTGAGTGGGGTGAGCATGGTGGGCCTCGGCGCAGAGCATATCCATCTAGTGTGTATTTTGCATGTCCTGCAGGAACAGTGGGCACTAGGGGCTAAAGGCTATATTAGCTGCAAATGAAGTAGGCATTAAGGTAAAACTGAGAATTACTCGTAGCTTACATACATGGTTCATCATCCTTAATGATACTGTTGTTTGTTAGGTGGAGCCCTAAGTGAATTTTCTGATATAAGATCATAAGTTAATGAGAAGAAATATAAATGCACATGTGACTTTGACTTGCACGTAGCATTATACCGCAAGCATTGTTTTGGTCTCTCATAAAAAACACTAAACAACAGTAATGGTGTCAAAATTTGGGTAATTATATACTGTGACTGGATATAGGAGTTTTCCTTCTTAAACCAAATTGTTTGCCCAAACTTATACATACCTAAAGTGCATTAGTGTATCTAACTCTGGAGTAGAAAACAACACAGCATTACCATGGCTGAAGTCAATGTACTTGATATCCTCTCTCTGATGGTACAGGAAGGATCAGTCGTTAGATGCTCAGTATGTCAAATGTTCACTCCCAGGCACAGTACCTCCTTAGCTGCTGAAGTATGTAATGCGTCAACTTCTCATTACATTGCAAACTGAAAATTCTAAACTGTGTGAACAGCTTAAGCAGGCTAATGAAATTATAAATATACATAAATTCGTCAACTGGGTAAGCATTGAGGAGTTGCACATAAACAGCATTAACACTATATGAAGGAAAAGAACTATGGGTGACACAGTGGATAACATGGAACCCACTGACCTAGAAAGATGTCAAAAGAAGGGCAGGGAAGAAGGACCAGTTCAAGAAAATGTGTGGAAAAAGGTCACTTATAGAAAGAAGCACGTAGTAAAAAATATTACCCCATTCCAGGTCCCTACTCACAACAGGTTCTTGAATTTGACTAACCAATAAACTACCACTGTGAGCACTGAGACATACTCTCTACCCAAAAGACTTGTCATAGGGAATTCCATTATTAGATTAACTGATAGTTACATCAGCCAAAATAACAAAGAAACTACAACAGTATTGTGCCTCCTTGGTTCAAAAGTGCAAGACGCAGCTTATGTGCTGGGAAATATTAAAATTACCAGACAAATCTGTAACCACCCTTCATGCTGGTACAAACAACATGTGTCATACACATGAGAAGGATATTGTTACAGAACTGTTAGAATTAGGGGAAAAATTAAACAAAAAGTCCATTAGATTGCAATATCTGGCATTGTCCCTATTCCAAGAGCCCACCCTCATAAAAACCAAACTAATCAAAGAATCAATATTAGAATTCAAAATTGGTACAGAAATGGTGGCTGAACTTTTATTGATAATTAGGAACATTTTTATGGGAAATATGAGATGTTTTCAAAAGACGGGCTGCATCTGAATAAAAATGGAGCTGGGTTGTTGGCAGAAAATCTGGGGGAAACTCTAAATATTCTCAACTTTAATTGTTTATTTGAGACTACTGAGAAAAAGGATACTGAGAGGAGGACAACATCAAAAAATTTCCCCCAAAGCACCAACAAAACAATATACCATTCAAAACCAATTAAAGGTTTTGTCTTTTTATACCATAAGCATCAGTAACAAACTTGATGAATTACTCGTAATAACTACTGACAAATCATTTGACATAATTTCTATAACTGAAACCTGGTGGTCCGATAGGAGTGAAACATGGGGTGTAAAATTAGATGGTTATACATTATATACTCACAAAAGGCCTACTAAAAAGGGAGGAGGTGTCACTATGTATGTGAAAAATTCCATAAATTCAATCAATATTTCCCATAAAATATGGGCCCATAACTGTGCTACTGAATCCTTATGGATAAGAATATGTGGGGAAAAGTCACAGTTCATTATAATAGGAATCATATACCATCCCACAGCATCAATGAGGGAGATCACTGAGAGCATAATAACAGAAATTGAGAAAGCAGGAGAAACTTCTGAACTGGTGATATTGAGAGATTTCAATATGGCTGACATTGACTGGCCAAATAGTTGTGCAACTGGATGTAATGAAAGATGATTTCTTGACTCTGTGATAAAATAAATTTGATTCAACATATGAACTCACCAACTAGAGGGCACAATGTATTAGACTTAGTCCTGAGCTCTGAGTAAATACAAATTAAAAATGGCGTTACTAGTTCCCCATTGGTAGTAGCAACCATGATTCAATAACCTTCACAATCAAATATGAGTATTACAAGGACACACTGAAATATTTTCTTTATGATAAGGCTGATGATAATAAAATACAACAAAGTTTAGAACAATTGGACTGGGCACCATTGCTCATTAATAAATCTGTGTATCAGATGTGGGAAACCATCGAAAACATCATTTTAGGCCTGAGTGAGCTACACATTCCATTAATAAAAAAATAGACATTCTGTAAAACGTCCTGTGTGGCTTACCAGGCACATAAAAAAAAAACAATTAAAAAAGAAAAATAAATGTTATAAAAAATATTTAAAAAACAACAATGAAAAAACACAGTATTCTTAAAATGGCCCAAAGAGCATGTAAAAAAGTGATTAGAGAGGCAAAAAAGGCGGCTGAACTTAAATTGTAAAAATACAAAAAGGACAATTTTAAGGCCTTTTAATGTGTGAAAATTCTTTCAAGAAACCTCAAAACCGGGTGGGCCCACTTATATTAGGCAATATTATAACAGCTACAGATGCAGAAATGGCATCTATTTTTAATATATATTTTTATAAAGTGTATGGGAAAAAAACACCAATAAACTATGATAAAAACAGACAAAACATAACACATATCAATATTGAACCAAAACTGCCTAATTTTTATCTATCTATCTATCTATCTATCTATCTATCTATCTATCTATCTATCTATCTATCTATCTCTCTCTCTCTCTCTCTCTCTATCTACTTGGAGATGATCAGTTTGATATTATCACAGTGGACAGTGATTAGCTGGTGCCAATTATTGTATGATGCAGCTGGACTTTTGGGAAAGCATTTATCTTTTATTTTTTGATTTCAAACTCTATTAATATATTTTCCATAATATGCAGTTACATGGAGAATGAGATGCAAGACAGCCAATTATGAAGACATAACTGCCCAACCCTCCCATCCCTCACCTCCCTCCTCCCTTACAGTAGCAACTAATCCAAGAATCCCTAAGTACTGAGCTCTTTCCTTAAGAACCTGTAGGGCATTTTAGAGTGTTGTATGATTATGACTGGGCCAGTAAAATCAAGGACTGAAGGATCCCATATTTAGTATATACTTCCAATCTGTTGTGAAGACTGGCAATCGCTTTTCTGTTCGGAGGTTGGCAAGAATTTCATACACCCATTCTTGAAAGGTTGGGGTGGACTTGTCTTTCCAGTGATGTAAAATGAGCTTCTTGACAGATAAGGCAATCATAGAAATTATAAATTTTCTTACTTTAACTCTGACAGAAGACGGGTTCCCTAAAAGGCATATATCAGGCATAAAATGCTCCTGAAGGCCCAGTAAAGGATCCAGGGAAGTCTTGATTGAATCCCATAAAGGAAATTTTGGGACAGGACCAGAACATGTGAGGAAGTGTTCCTTCTTCCAAAACACTTAATACATTTATTGGAGTTTAGGAGACCCCATTTCTTTAATTTTACCTGAGTGCAATACATGTTATAATACATGAAATTGCATGTGATGCACTCTGTCTTGAGAAACATATTTATGGCAGGATCTCCACAGGGATTTCCAATCCAGTTGATACTGAAGAAGAATAGAGTTCCAGAATCTTGTGGGTCCGAAAGTGTCTCCATATCTTTTGTGAAACAGAACCTGATATAATTTAGATATAACACCTGAAGATCCAATAAGTGAAGAAACCTCAGGTATCAGGGCTGGGACAGTCTGGGTGGGGGGAGGATATTACCAAAAACTATTGCGAGTAAGTGCCTTAACTGCATAACTTTGAAATGAGAGGGAACTGGAATAAGAAATTTCTTAATAATATCTCCTACAGACAGCCATTGTCCCCCTTCATCCACTGAAGAGAGTAGTTTCCTATCTCCCATTTGGGGCAGCCATTTATGGGGAATCTGCTTCTTGTTAATAGTGAAAGATGGGGAATTCCAAATAGACTGAGCTAAGTCCAATTGAGGGGTATAATGCAAAAATGAACATAATAGTGCATATACCCTTAGTGAGGTAACTACTGTAGAGCATTCTTTAACCATACGCACCTGGGAGGTTTTAAGATAAAATAAGGTTAGGGGGTCCAGATTCTTAGACCTAATTACATCCAATTTGATCCTAAGACAAACTGGCTGTTCTTTTTCCGGGGTGGGAGATATCCATCTCAAGCATTTTGCTAAATGACTGACCCAATAGTATATAGCCAGATGGGGAATCTGCAAACCCCCCTCAAGTTTTGGAGCTGCTAGTTTGTAATAGGCCAAACGAGGATATTTATCAGCCCAAATAAATCTAGTAAATATGCCATGTAACTTTTTAAACCAGAGTAATGCGATAAAAGTACTGAGAAGAGATAAAGGGTAAAAAATTCTAGGGAATATATTCATCTTAATTATGTTGATCTGGCCCCATAATGATATGGAAAGTTTGGACCACCTATCAAGGTCATGGATTATTAACTGTGAGAGGGATTCAAGATTTTCCTTAAACCATGTTAGGGGGTTACGGGATAGTTTAATGCCCAAGTATTAAATGACCTGGGAGTCCAGCATAAACCTAAGGGACTAATGTCATTCTTGAATACTTTATGGTTTAATGGAAAGAATGAGGATTTACTGGCATTCAGTTTGTAATTGGACAGGTCACTAAATCTTGCTATTTCATGCAATAAAGCCGGTACAGAAGATACCGGGTGGGATAAATGTATCAACAAGTCATCCGCATATGCTGTGACTTTAATTTCATGACGCCCAACCCAGATGCCTTGTATAGAGGCATTATTGAGAATATTTTGGATGAGAGGTTCCGGATATAAATTAAATAACAGAGGAGATAAAGGTCAACCCTGTCTGGTCCCTGAATGGAGTGGAAAGGATTTGGAGAAAGCCCCGTTCCCAGAAATCCTTGCTGTAGGGGGTTTTATATAATGCAGCAATCCAGGATATAAATACAGGAGGTAATTGAAAGACTTCCAAAACTCTGAACAAAAAATTCCAATTCACACAATCAAATGCCTTCTCGGCATCCGGGGAAACCAGAGCTGCAGAGAACTCAGCATCCCTGGTAGCCGAGAAGACATGAGATAAGGTTCGCAAATGATCAGATGACGAGCACCCTTTCATAAATCCTACCTGGTTCGTACCTATTAACTCAGGAAGAACTACAGTTAACCTATTGGCTAGAATCTTTGAAATAATTTCTATATCTTGGTTTAGAAGAGATATAGGTCTGTAGCTTTGGACAAGCTCAGGGTCCTTATCTGGTTTAGGGAGAAGTACAATCAAAGCCTCAAAGAAATGAGGGTCTACCTCTGCCCCGGTTAAAATATATTGGAATAGGTGATTAAGTACTGGTAGTAGAAGATCCCGAAACACTTTGCAAAATAGGAGGAGAATCCATCAGGGCCTGGGACTTTATTTGAGGGTAATCCACTAATAACCTCAGCAATTTCCTCCTGTGATATAGGGGTGACCAAAAAACCCTTGTGTTGCTCTGAAGGGGAGGGTAAATAGGAATCCCTCAGATATTTCTCCGTACTCCCAGGACAGGGAGGATACTCCATATCACTGTACAGTGTTTCATAGTATAGGGCAAATTCTTGTACTATCTCAGTAGGAGATATTTTCAGAGGCCCATCAGCTTCTGCCCTAATTGGAGGGATGAATCTCACAGATTCTTGTTGCTTAATACGCAGTGCCAATAGGTACCCCGCTTTCTCTCCCTGATCCGTGTAACTAGCTCTTGTATGAATAATAGCTAATTCAGCTTTTTCCCGAAGTAACTCTAGATATCTGTCTCTCAGCACTAAAAGCTTCCTATTGTCTTCATCTGGGGCACTAGACGAAATATTAATTTTGAGTGACCAAATTTGGGACAATAATGATAATAGTTCCTTCTCCTTTGCCCTTTTCCTACTCACCACCATACTAATGAGGATCCCTCTCATGTAAGCCTTAAAGGCCCCCCACAAAATATCTGATTTTGCACTGTCTAAAGGGTTGGATAAGAAAAAGGACTCAATTTGCTCCCTTATGAGCTTGCAATATTTGAAATCTTTAAGAAGTTGTTCATTAAGCTTCCATCTAGTTTCCCTATTTGTTAAATTAAGGAATGCCACTTTGCATAACACCAGTGAATCAACAGAGACAGGGCAGGTTGAATTGAGGGGTCTTGACCCCAGTAGGACAGCCTGGAAATAAGAATATAATCAATGCGGGACTGCGACGTGTGCCACTGACCTGAAAGTGAACTCCCTTGTATCAGGATTTAGGAAGCGCCAGACATCACAGAGCCTGCACTGATCCACTAAGTCCCTAAAAACCCTCTGTCCCGGAGAGACCACTCTCAGTCCACTACCTGACCTGTCGAGATTAGAATCTATGACTTGATTAAAGTCACCCCCCAAAATAATCCTAATGGGAAGTATTGGCAGGATAATATTTATGAGTCTCATAAAAAACCCTGGCTCATCCATATTAGGGCCATATATGCTACCAGGTAAAAGTGGAACTGACGAGAGAGTGCCTTTAACTAGGAAGAACCTGCCCTTGGGGTCTTTAATGACCTGTGTAGAGACAAAGGGAATACCCCTATTAATAATAAGCATGATCCCACAACTATTAGTAGAACCCTGAGCGTCATAAACCAGCCCCACCTGTTGCCTCCTTAACAGTAAAGCTTCCACTTCTAATAAGCAGAGTTCCTGTAGGAAGGTATCTGAGAGCGTAATATATGAGAGCCTGATATTGTTTGGGTTTTCCTGATCCCTTAACATTCCAAGTAGCAAAGTCACCTCCTTGGCCAACTAATAGTAATTATTGAACTTAATAATTCAGCCCTGCACTCAGGATATACAATACATACAACCATACTCCAAGAGTTGCTGCTGTAAAGCCCTCCTCCACCCCAACCCCACAATTAACCCATTCTCTTCCCAACAATCCCCATTCCCCTAACAAAGCCCCAAGCCCTCACCTTACCAACCCCCACACTGCCACAAGCAATGTTTAGCACAGTACTGGGCCTTTTCCTCCATCTCCTGCCTCCTGATAATGCCCCTCTACTAATGACAGTCAACTTATATCCGAGGTAAATGTTTAAATTGCAAATGGTATTAGCTAACCCCAAACAACTAGAGAATGGTCCTGGGCTTCCAATGCATGCAGGCGCATGAATATTAACCTGATAATAGAGAGAGAAAGTAGAGGAACTCACAAACTCATAAATGTGACAGGCAACCTCGAAAACGTGAGTGAAAATTAGGGGTTACCTTGCCCCAAGAAAGATCTTTACAAAACCAGAACCAGATTGAGAAACTAATGAAGGAATAACCCCATCCTCAAACTGAGAGCAGAGATTGAAAAAACATTGAGATCGAGAACCTAAAGAAAGAAACTGAAAAACAAAGTCTTCCCTGAGACTACCAGCCCTTAATTCCAAGAATTCCCTTGGAAAAGTTGAAATGGTGAAAAGACTGGGAGAGATCCTTCTGAATTAAGAACCACATGGGTGTGCATTACTTATGCATGATACACCTCTTGTGACCACCACTCAATCCTGACAGGGGTAAACATGAATAACAGAGAAGCCCAAGATCGCTCCAATTTCCGGCAAACTGCAATGTGAACACCAATCCCAGAATCAACAACCCAAACTGTCCCTCTGCATGCAATCCACAAAGCTGATACAGTGGAATCTGAAGCTATATATTCTAATTAGGCCAACCCCGAGACCCAAAATTCTTTACCCTGAGCAGAAGTTAACATTGGGAAGTTAGGGGCTTGAGAGATTGTTAGCAGGTAGGCCATGCACTTAACAACAGTCCAGATGAAAACAGAAGCATCCAAATACAGCTTGCTGAAATTATCTCCTCAGAAGAGAAAAATAACAGTTCAATAGGCGACTTCCTGCAGCTCCTCAACCCACGAACAAGGCCTCTCAGGGCTCTTGGAACAAGTCCGGTAGCATGGATTTAAGGCTTGACAGAGCAACTTCAGGATCATCATAATTAAACCAGGATCTGTTCACAGAGACTTGTAACCTGGCCGGGTATCCCATCCTAAATTTAAAACCTGCTGCAATGATCTTAGAAAGATGGGGTGAAACGCTTTCTGCTTCAGACGAACTGATTCAGGGAAATCTTGTGCAGTTCTCAGCTTTGTATTCTCCCAATGAACCTCTTGTAAAGCTCTCACTTTCTGCAAGAAATGCTGCTTTTCCAGGTAATTCAAAGCGGCAAATAATAGGACAGGGGGGAGCATCCGGAGAAGGCTTTGTTCGCAGAGACCTATGAGCTCACTCTATAATGTATACTGGGCTGAAGGGAGAGGGGCCAGCAACCCGTTCCACCAGCTTCTGTGTGAATGCTACAGCATGTTGGCCCTCTTCTTCCTCTGGTAGCCCTAGTATCATGACATTATTTCTGCAGCTCGGCCCTCCAAATCTTTGAGTTTAGCCTTGAGGCAGAGACAGCTTCTGTCGCATAGACACCAATTCAGGATCCAGACTCTCCAGCTTCCTCTCCATCGAGACTATTTGAGCTGTATTATCAGAAACCGTTAATGAGACTTCATCCAGTTTTCTAGAGAGTTTCAGGTCGATCGCCATTTCTTTCATCTCTTCATGAAAAGGTTTAAACTCTTCTAAGAACCTATTAAGTGTTAAGGTTCTTGTTCCCCAGCTTGACTTGTAGGATCAGGCTTATCTGGCCCACTCGAGGCCCGGGATTTCTTGGGGGCCTTTTCAGGAGTAGCGGGGGGGGGTGTTTCTGTGGGGCTTTCTTCATATAATCCTCCATCCGCCAATCTAGCACACAAAACAGGCTCACAAGATGTTTAGACAGTAAAAGAATTCAAAAGCAGAGGAAGAAGAGAAAATTAAGCATCTAAAAAAGGCGATTTAATAATCGGGAGGCAGGAGCTTAACGGAGGAGCTTCTACTCAGCACTCTGCATTGCATGATCTCCCCGGGAAGACATTTTTCTAACAAAAACAGATTTGAAAATATGGGCCAACTCACCCAAAAATATTTAATAGTCTGTTATGCTTCTAAAGAAAATAATAACCAGTTTATGGGTCAGTACATAGACCTGACCCTACACCAACATAGAAACATAATCTGTTGGCAGATAAGGACCGTACACCCTACCTAGTCTGCCCAATTTCCTATTTGATTTGATCCCTGCTCTTATCTAGACTGCCTTTCCCCTGATATGCTGTACAGCAGGTGCCTTTATGCTTATCCCATCTACTTTTGAATCCTCATACTGTTTTTGCTTCCACTTCCAATCTGTTTTTGTTAGAAAAATGTATTCCCAAAATTGCAGCTGCATCATACAAATATTAGCAGCAGCTAATCACTGTCCACTGTGATAATATCATACTTATTATCTCAAAGTAGATAGGTAGCTAGCTAGACAGACAGACAGGCAGACAGATAGATAGAATGAAAATAAACAATTTTGATTCAATATTGATATGTGTTATGTTTTGTCTGTTTTTATCGTAGTTTATTGGTGTATTTTGCCATACACTTCTCAAAAATATTTATTAAAAATAGATGCCATTTCTGCATCTGTAGATGTCATAATATTGTCTAATATAAGTGGTCCAACCTGGTTTTGAGGTTTCTTGAGAGAATTTGAATTGAAATTAGGCAATTTTTTTGCAATTTGAAAGCTAACGCATCACCAGGCCCAGATAGAATCTCTGTTCGAATGCTACAAATCATGCTCAATCATATAATATATCCTTTGAAATTATTATTTGAGAAATCTATAAATACAGGAATGATATCAGCTGATTGGAAAATGGCATATGTTGTGCTGATATATAAAAAGGGGGACAAAGCCAGTGCTAAAAAATACTGACCAATTAGCCTAACTAGTGTTGTCTGTAAAATATTAGAAGGTTTGGTTAAGGATAAACTGACCTATCTAATCGATTCTAAGGACCCAGACCAGCATGGATTTAGGAAATGCAGGAGCTGTACAACAAACCTGCAATATTTGTATGAAAACATAAGTATGGCATTGGATAAGGAGGGACCATATGATGTGGTCTTTTTAGAGTTTAGTAAGACGTTTGACTTATAAAATAATAATAATAATAACAATAATAATAAATCTTTATTTATTCCTTTGCTTTCTTAAAACCAAGGTGCCTTACATCAATTACACATAAAATGGAAATAATATAAATCTAAAACTGCTGAGTTCATAAAATACAGCAACATATCATGATCAAGAATAAACCTTTGACCATAAATAGGTCTTTAAGGCCTTTTTAAATTCCTCCATGGATGCACACTGCCAAAGTAGATGGGGTAGAGTATTCCAGAGAGCAGGGGCAGTGTACTTAAAAGTGAGGGCCCCCAAAGATTTTAAAGAAACCCTCAGAATCTCTGGCAACCCCTCGTCTGCCGAGAGGAGCGATCGCCTAGGGCAGTAAGGTACCAGAAGCTTTTTCAAGTAGTCTGGGCCCAGTCCATGTAGGGTTCTGTAAGTCAGAAGAACAACTTTAAAGGTGATCCACCACTGTATTGGCAGCCAGTGCAGATCATGCAGAACCAGAGAAATATGACAGGTACAAGAAGTACCAGTCAATAACCAGGCTGCAGCATTCTGTACAAGCTGCAAGCAGCAGATATCAACCCTGGGAAGCCCTAGATAAAGAGAGTTGCAGTAATCAAGACACAAGGTCACAAAGGCGTGGACTGATGTAGGCAGATCACCAGATGGAACAAGGTGCTTAATCCTGGAGATCTTCCTCAGATGGTAAAGGATGATATGACAACTGCTGACACCTGTGACTGTAGTGTCAGCTCGATTGTCAAAATCACCACCAGGTTCTGCACCCATTCAGATGTGGGGAGCTGGACACCACCAGAAAAAGTCCTGAGGATAAACCAACTCCTGTCCCCTCTATCCTGCAACCCGGGTCCAAAACCATCACCTCAGTCTTCTATGAGTTTAACCTCAGCCAGCTTGAATTCATTCATCACTGGATTTCAGTGAGGCAGTTGTTAAGTACCTAGAGAGCTCTTTCCTGGTCGGGTGCAAAAGATAAGTAGAGCTGGGTATCATCAGCATAGCAGTGAAACCTCAGCCCGTACCTTCTTACAATATCTCCGAGGGGTAGCATGTACACTGAGAACAACATGGGGGACAACACCAAACCCTGAGGAACTCCACCAGACAGAGACTGGGTGGGAAGAATGAATCCCCAAAACCACCCTCTGAGTTATGCCTGTGAGGAAAGATCTAAACCACCTGAGGACTGTATCAGACAGGCCACAGATGAACCTTAGGTGTTCGATAAGAACCCCATGGTCCACAGTGTCAAAAGCTGAAGAGAGATTGAGAAGAACCCAGATGGAACGGCTTTTTCAATCTCTTGCCATCAGGAGATCATTGAGCACCCAAACCAGCACTGTCTCAGTACTATGCCTCTTTTGAAAACCAGACTGGAATGGTTCATAGATGTCATGGATGGTCAAGTGGTTATACAGTTGTATGGCCACTACTTTCTCAATCACCTTCCCCACAAACGGAAGGTTAGAGATCGGTCTGTAGTTAGCATGGCAGTCTGGGTCCAAAGAAGCTTTCTTCAGGAGGGTCATTACCACTGCCTCCTTCAAGGAGCTAGGAACTCACTCATCTCCAAGGAGCACCACACTATCCATGCTAGGACTGGGCGATAGTATCATAACAACCCTCTATCAGGAAAGTTGGGACAGGGTCCAAACTACAGCTTGTAGGATACATACCTGGACAATCCTCATGACATCAACAAACTCTAGCCAGTCAAAGGAGCTCCAGAAGAGGCTAGGGACCATGATCAAGCACTGATCCACAGCTTCTCCCATAGAGGATATAGGCTGGAGTGCCGTCCTGATGTCAGCCACCTTAGCCACAAAGAAGCGAGCAAGCTCAACACACTCAACTTGTGAAAAAAGCTCTTTGAACCTGCAGACAGGCTGGGTTGCATAGTCTGTCGACAGTTGAAAAGAGCTGAGCTGGTCAGTTCTGAGCAGCCGCGATCTCCCACGACAGGACCTCTACCTTCTTATGGGAGATTGCAGAATGATAGAGTTGATAATGTTCCATCAATCTAAAATGGTCGGCATCGAGGGCGGATCTCAGTATCAGTGTCAGTGGCTCAATAGGTAGCACATTCGCCTTTGAGGCTGGGAGATCAGAGGACTGTGGGTTCATTTCCCACATCTGGCATTTGGGTTAATATCCTAGTACTGACACTGTAGTGCAGCATTAGAGGGGTGCTGCATTTCTGAGGTGCCGTCTTTCGGATGAGACGTTAAACTGAGGTCCCATCTGTCTGGATTGGTGGTAGTTCAGGTGGATGTTAAAGACCACATGGCACTTATCAAAAAGAGCAGGGGAGTTTATTGAGGAAAAAAATCATACAAGAATGCAAAACATATACCAGAAAAAAAATTACATCATAAGTTAGTCAATTTTATACAAAAAGGAATAAACATATAACAATCCTTAAACAGTTTGATTGTATGTAGTATAGCTTAAACAGGAACCTGTCCATCTTTTTTTTTCAAATATTGACCATCAAAGAAACTAGGAAGAAAAGATAATGAGGAAAAACAATAGTAAGAACTTCTATGTAAAACATGACATATAATACATTCTCTTAAGAAAGCCCCTTCCCAGATCATACTTTAATATACAGTGCACCATGTCACCTAACCCCCATCATTTTAAGTCACAGGCACATCAGAGTCTGTTACCCAGGGCATGTTTTTCCAGATTGTAAGCAAAGTTTTGGAATGCAAGAACCGAATAACCTCATTATATTGAATTTTTAGTTCCCCCGTAATTTTGCCTATAAGATCTTCATGAGATAAACATTTTTTGTTGTAATGAGAACAAACATCTGCTATTCCAAATATACCACCTAATTACTAATAATATCTTGTGTAAAGTTTCAACATGCCAGTAATACTCCACCCCTGGGTATATACCCAGCATTAAAGCTTCCATGTTAATGGACTGAAACCACGGAGCATTCCAGACTGTTACCAATAAGCACCAAACAGTTTTAATATATATGCAGGTCAAAAGAGGTGTTCAGTTGTTTCCAGCTGTTGGATGCATCCTGGCTAACACATAATCACTCAATCATTTGTTTGTGTTTTTGGTTAGCCTTTACTTTAATCCTGTCATAGCAGCTCAACCAATGAAAGTCTTTTAATTTATCCAGAATCCTGGGAGTATTTAACAAAATTAATAATGCCTCTCTGTGTTGAAGTTGACATCTTGGAAAGTTTCAGGTTCCGTAAATTGATTCAGCATCACCCAGTTATATAAATCCTTCCTTTGTTTGGACATTAAGATGTGGCTAGTTATTTTCCAATGTTTGAAATAAGCTAACGTTTCCCTTATATATAAGCGGCAATTAAAAGCTATGTAATATGGTTAATTCCCCCCATCCCATTGTCTAAACCATGTTCCACGATTCTGTTTAAACATGGTCACCCAGCTTTTATCAAAAAGAATTAACAAAGGTCTAAAGTTTGTGTACATAAAAATGCTATAAAAATAAAATGGGGTTCACCATCCCCAACCCCCCTCTTCTGTTGTGAGATACACAATATTCCTTTTAAGTGGGTTTAGTCTACTACCCCATACAGCTTGGAAAAAGAGACTATAAATTGCAGTTACCATTTGACAAGGTGGAGGAAAAACATAGGTAATATAAAGAAATACTGGAATAAGGAATGTTTTAATCAAATGTACCCCTTTCCGTTTGCTTAATTTCCATTTGTTCCACTGGGCAACTAAAGCTGTACCAGGAAGTAGGCAGGGTTTCCAATTTAAGAAGCACATGTCGCCCTGACCATGGACAACCCCCAAAATTTTCAACTGCGTACCCATTAGATTAATGCCAGCCACTTCCAGATCAGGACGAACAACTGAGCCAAGCTGTGTGCCTATAAATTTATCTAAAATTCAGACTTGTACCTGAATTTAAATTATATGTTGTACATATACCTAGTGCCTCACTAATAGAGGCCTCATCCACCACTAAAATACAAAGATCATCCGCATAGGCTAGTGCTTTATAACATAAAGGAACTGAAGCAACCACAATATGCCTGAAAATTATAGAATTGTTGAGGAGCTGTAGCAAAGGATCTATACAAAAAGCATATAACAACAGGCTTAGGGGGCACCCCTGACACCCCTCACACTGTCAACATAGGCCCTTTCCAACCTTTAACTAAAGGAGTGACTGTAGCTGTTTTATATAAACATTGAATCCAGCTAATAAATTGTAATGGTATACCATATTTCTTTAAGATTTTCCATAGAAAGGTGTGACTAACTGAGTCAAAGGCTTGTCTTTGGTCTAATGAAAGCACAAAGTCTTCAGCTCTATGCCTAATGCCATGCTCAAAATTTCTCTTAACAAAATTAAGTGTTCTGTGATGTTTCTACCCGGAATAGCACATGCCTGTGCTTGGGATATAATATGTGCAGCTACCAGTAACAGGCAACTATTCAGAATTTTCGCTAAAATTGTAAAGTCCATATTTAGCAATGAGATAGGCCTCCACTGATCCATATATCATTTATCCCCTTTTTGTTTAAAAATATGAATTAGTATACCCCCTGTCAGGCATAGAGAAGGAGACCCTAATGAGAGAACTGCTGTAAAGGCCACAGCCAATTCAGACAAAATATATAGTCCTATAATTTTAAATAACTCTCCAGTTAACCTATCCCCACCCAGTGCTTTATTATTCCCCAATGCCTTCATTGCTCTCTCTACCTCTTGATGTGAAATGTCAGCTATTAAAGGTGCCACCAAATTATTAGTGAGATTAACTGTAGAAACTGAGTCAAGATACATCTCCAGAACATCAGTGTGTACAAGAGGGGGGTAAAGGATTGATTTGTGTATTGTATCACAATATCAAGCACTTGTCCAGGATCAGTACATAACTTACCATCCTTGTCACACAAACTATCCATTGTTTTATTTAAATTCCTATCAGCATGTCCTTTATATGGACAAATGAAGCTCTTCCTACCCTGAATGCAAAAGGACTGTTGGTATTGCAAATGCCGCTCTTGTTGTAAATGGCATTCCACCATTTGTTGTTTGATATTTTGAATTTGTACTGTGATATCATGTTTTACTACAGCTGCTAATGATAACAATTTTGAAGTTGTAACCTGTGATTAAGATAAGCCCCATATTCCCTATCCGAACCATCTTTCCATATGATTTCAAAGGACCGAAGAATCGACGGTATCCTCCACCAACTATTAGGATCCATGTACATATTAAAACTGACTTTTTGACTTGAATAAAATATACCAAATGTTGACAGATATCCTCCTTATCCAAGAGTAAGGCATTTAATTTCCAATTACCCCAGGCCATTGGGGGTGCATTCGTTCCATACAGCAGCAAATATAACATTTTATGATCTGAAAATTCTGCAACTAAAGTTTTTGCTCTAGAAATCCGTAAAAGTGGAGAAATAAAAAATAATCAATTCTTGTGGCAAAGGTGCTTCTATAAAAAGTGGGGTCAGCTTTCCCAACAGTATCATACATACATACATACAGGGACACTGGTTTACCGTGATTGAGAAAGGGCAAATTCCGTTTTGCACATTGTAAAAACCGGTATTGTCACCGGTGTCTGCCAAGCCAAAATCCTTTTACGGTGTTTGGTTTTGTGTCCACTATTTAACAATTTTAACTGCATTACCACTCATTTTATAATTTTGACATCCACTATTGTGCATCCATCCATCCATCCTAGTACCAATTAAGTTATTTTAGGTTCAGGATGTGATGGCAGCATAACAACACTACGGCCTCCCCATCCCTCAGATGCAATGGTAGCAGCAAGCATGGCCTATCCCTAGGTGTGAGAAGGCAGCAGCAACAGCACTATGGCCCCCTCCCTCAGGTGTGACAGAAGCACGGCAACACCATCCCACGTCCCTCAGACACACATCCTTGAAAGCACTGTGCAGTGACTTCAGCTTCAACTCAGGCAGAATAGCAACAGTGGTATTCCCTCAATTCTGAAAGTTTGACAGCAACAGCGCGACAGTTCCAATCCCTCAGGTGCAATGGTGATGGCAGCAGGTGCAGCGTTCACCCCTCAAATTGTGATGGCGGCAGGTACAACACTGCAGCCCCATTCTTCAGGTGTGATGGCAGCGGGTGCATCACTGCGGCCCCATTCTTCAGGTGTGATGGCGCTTAGGTGCAGCACCAGCCCCCACCCTGGGTGTGATGGCAGCAGGAACATCACTGCAGCAGAAGCCCACACCCCTCAGGCATGACGGTATGCAGGTGCAACACCAAAGCCCCCACCCCTAAGGTGTGGGCAGCAGGTGCAACACTGCAGCCCCACAGCTCAGGTGTGGCTGACGCGGTAACACTGAAGCCCCTCCTCAGGTGTGACAGCAGCAGGTGCAACACAAGAAGTCCCCATCCCTCAGGTGTGATGGCAGGCAGTGAACCACTGAAGCCACCACCTCAGGTGTGACAGCATGGTGGTGCAGCACTAGAAACCCACCCCACCCTCAGGTGTGATGGCCACAGAGGCATCATTACAGTACTGTCCAACAATGCCATGTACCAAGCTTGTCTGTCAGAGCTCAGGCATGAATTAAGCGAACCACCAGGCGTGAAGGTGGACTCCACTCGGTTCAGTCTAACTAACATTTAAGCTGCTTGAATTGGTTTACTTGTACACAAAGTGCATCAATTAAAAAAATCCACAAGTGATTGAGGATGCTAATGGAGTGATACACAATCTCTCCCAACTAATAAACAAATTCAGAATTACACCCACAGTAAATTGGGCACTTTCTGACTTGGTCTTCATGAAAATGGAGCCTCTAGTTTTCATGTCAGAGCTCAAACTCATGGAAGGAGTTCTACTGGCAGAGGTGAAGCCACGGCCACTGTACAATCAGGGCTTAAGTCTCCCTATCCCCGCAGTCAACATAAATAAATTAATCTTTGTGCCTGATCACTAGTCCAGTGCACCTGGCATTTTTAATTTAGGCGCTATTGGACATGATGCTCTTGCTCACAACACTGCAAGCTGATGATGTTTCCATGCCTTTTCCTCAATAGGAAGAGTAATAGTGCCCTAACACTGCCATAGGATTTATAAAAGGGCACTGGATATATAAACTTCCAATCTCCAGTACATAAGTACACTATTGAGGAAGGGAGCGAAGTCATGTCAACCGTAGTTCGAGGAAGCGCGGGATATAGAGTGCCAAAATTAAATACAGCATGCTGGAAAATTTTACAATTTGGTGTCAGGTACAAAGGTGTTTATTTAATCTAGATACTACAGAGGACCAGAAGTGAAGCCCCAATCTGTACAGCAGTTATAGCTTCACCTCGGTAATAATTCTCCTCTTAAGAACTCTAATCGTCCAGGCCGGCCTGGTGGCGCTGAGGTTGGGCGCTGGATGCCATACCTGCACTATGCCCAGTTCGAAATGACTTGGGACATTGGAGGATCAGCAAGGAGGGAAGGAATTGAGCATCTGGAGGACTGCTCTCACCTCTTGGGGTGGAGTGGGTTCTGGGGTATGCCTGCTCCATAGTGGCTCGAGGTGGAGACCATGGGACCTACAGACAGCAGAGCTTGATGCTACATCAGGGTGGAGTGGTGGCAGCCAGGCTGCACATAAATGCAGTGCTGGCATTGCACATCTCTGCTGCAGGGGAAACTGTGCGGAAAAACCCTGGTGTGTGCAGGCAAAGAGATCTGGAACCCCACATTCCAACGGACCTGCCCCGCCTGGGGCCCCTGCTCTACAGCAATGGCTGTCCCTCTAATCACAGATAGCCCAGTGGGGGTGATCAGGGGTTGGGTCAAGCCAAGAAGCTGGTGGAGTCGCCCAAGAGAGGAAGTTTCAGGCGAGGATTAGAGATAGAAAAATTAAAGGTGGTACCCTGGAGAGATGCCTGGGTCCCAGTGAATAAAGAAAGTAAAAACTCATCATCTCTGTAGTTCCTCAACCTAAGCAAACCACGGACTACACACACAGCAGCAAGTGAGTCCCACCACACCACCTAGAAGAGACATACACCACACAGGAGTCTGAGGAATGACACTCAGATATCCATGCACAGCCATGCGGGACCCAGCCTGAAAGGTAGTACTTGGTTGATTTTTATCAGCATCCTGTGACAGTGGGTGGTGGAGCCTGGCTGCAGTAGTGCAGAGATTACTGCAGATGCTCCTCACCACCAGCTGCTAAAATTGTCTCATCAAACAGTTTTGAAGGCAGCGAATGAAAACATGGTTGAGTGATGCAGTTTAATAAAAGTTTTTTGCTAGTGTGTGTTTATTCTTCTACACGACACAAACACAGACCAACCAAAGTGACTTTTTAAAATCATATTTACATTCAGAATAGAGACAGGGTGAAGCAGGTCCCAGAAGTAGAATACAGTAAATGAAATACATTTTACAATTAAGATGACGCATGCGCATGTAAACACTTCAAGACCAAGAAACAACTATACCTTTCCCTCTGCCCGGGGGACTGGCTGGGTCACAGGCCAGGCCACAAAACATCTTGTTGAACCACACAATAATAGAAACTGCTGCATAAACACACATGTTGAAAAATGGCTGTGCCAGTATGCCTGTCCACCCACCCTCCCTCCCCATCCATCACAGAGGCCAGAACCATTTTTCAGCCATGTGTACCAGTCGACCAAGCTCATCCCTCCACCGACCATCAACATACATGTGGAAAAAAATGGTTCTGTGCCACTCTACCCATCCACCCCTCCCTCCCTCCCTCCATCAGCAGATGCCAGGACCATTTTGTCAGCATGTGTACCAGTCTGCCCAGCCATCCCTCCATCGACCATCAATTACCAACCACTGGAGCATGGCATGGACACAGCAGACTGGCATACATGTGGGAAAAAAAATAGTTTCTAATCCACTGTCCATCTACCCCCCCTCCTCCATCACAGAGGCCAGATTTTGAAAATATTGCTATTATTTTTTATAATTAAGCATGCCAGCTCATTCCCTGCCCTTCCCATCTTTCCTCCCATGCTTTCCCATTCAAACAGCAGCATATATCAAATAAAATGAAAAATAAATAAATACAATGTACCAGACAATAGCAGGTCAGTCAGCAGTAGAAAGGGCAGGTTAGCAGCGCAAAGCTGGCAGGGTAGATCAGCTGCTTCACACAGAACAGAAGTAAGTGAAGGACACTCCCACTCCACCCCACCAGCATGGCCACTCTCTCCACCAAACCCACAGGCACTCCTGCCCACCCAGACCCTCCACAGGCCTTCTCCCACCAGACAGACCTGCAGCCTTTCCACACCCCATTGACCAGCATGGCCCTTTCCCCCACCCGGCCCACCATCACTGCCACTCCCCATTCCAGCCCACCAGAACAGTACTGTCACCACAACTCCACCATCATCACAGCAGCTCAGCCTCCCCTGACTGCCACTCTAGCCCACCCAGGAGTGAACCCTGCATATCCCTTCTCTACCCAGATGATCTGCACAGTCATCTATACAGATGGACCCCTACAGCCCTCTCAACCCACTGAGCAGTTTGATAAGGATAAAACCTAAGATGGCCACCAAGATATACACCCAAAACAAAACTGGCCAGCAAGCCTCTCTCCCACACACACAAAAAAAAAAAGATACCAAAACGTTATTTTTTTTGAATTAAGCATTCAGCTGCATACCTTACACCCTCCCCTCTCCCTCCCTTGCATTTTCCCCATTCAAACAGTAGGGTTACCCCACCCCCAAAAAAAAACAAGCCGCGGGCCCTTAGAGGCAGTGGGTGCCCATGTGACAGCAGATGTCAGGTGAGATTAGTCCAACAAGGCCAATCCCTGTACCAGCATGGTGGTTCAGTGAGCCCCACACCAAAGCATCCAGCTCAAAGTGACACAGCCAGCCAGCTACCCCCCCAAGACACACCAGTGCCCCAGCCATCCCTGGTCCCAGATTGAGACAACTTCACACAACACACACACACACACACACACACACACACACACACACGCAGTGCTCTGTCCCCATTCCTAGCAGTGAGCACTCCCCACAACACTGCTCCATCCACTGGCCACAGAGTCAATGTCCAGCCCCAACCTAGCACTCCACCCTCACAGCACCAACCACCACCCCTGACCCCATACCTGCAAGTCAGTGCGGTGATGTCGTAAACAGCAGCACACCCCTCCTCAGTGCATGCGCTGTCCAACAGATGCTGGGAGTGCACTGCCTATTTATAGGCAGCATGCTCCCAGTATCAGTCCAGCTCATGGACGTGGGCCTAATATTTCGGTTGGGTCCCCTGAAATATATTTTTTACATAATAATTTGCATTTTATATCGCTCTAGCCTGCTCCAGGCGCACACATTGCCTACACCATAAAAATGGACACCGAAGTTGACAGAGACCCTTTAAATCACTTTTATTCCAGTGAACAAGGCCAGCTTCCCTGAAAATAATAGTGAGCACCTCTTCCCTAGCACAGGGGTAAGCACTGGCACACTAGGCAAATGCTGGCAGATTTTGTATTGGGCTAGTAAAATGTTCTTTAACTTGCCCTGCAGGCAGTCGGCCATTCTCTCCACCCTATCCACCAACACAGCTACACTCCCCCACCAGACCCACCAGCAAGGCCACTCTTCCCAACCCACCTGCACAGCCAGTCTCCAACCCCGCCATCTGCATGGCCACTCTCCCAACCACGCCTCCTGCACAACCCTTTCCTCCCAGCCCCACCACCAGCACGGCCACTCTCCTAATACCACACCCATGCCACCTGCATGCCCTCCCACCCGACCCAACAGTATGGCTCATCTCTCCACCCAGGCAGACCAACAAGGCCCATCTCCCCTCCCATGGACCAGCATAAACCCCTCTCCGACAGATCTGCAGGCCCTCTCCCCACCCAGACGGACCAGCATAGCCCCTCTCCCATCCTAGATGGACCAAGCAACCCTTCTACCCACCCAGATGGACCAGCATGGCCCCTCTCCTCACCCAGATGAACCAATGTAGCCTTCTTGCTCCCATAGACCAGCAGTCCCCTCCCACTCAAGACCCACCAGCATGGCCCCCTCCCACCCAGACCCACCAGCATGCCCCTCTCCCCACCCAGACCCACCAGCATGGCCCCTCTCCCCACACAGATGAACCAGCATGGCCCCACTCCCCACACTGATGGACCTGCATGGCCCCTCTCCCCACACAGATGAACCAGCACAGCCCCTCTCCCCACTCAGACCCACCAGCACCCAGATAAACCATTGCGTGTATCCTCATCTCTACACCACCACAACCAGTGTCCCCATGCACTGCCAGTATCCACATCCGACCTCACCACAACCAGTGTCCCCATCCACTGCCAGCATCCCCATCCGACCTCACCACAACCAGTGTTGCTACAATAGGGCCAGTGTCCCCTCCCCATACCACTACGACCAGTGTCCCCACCCCACCAACACAGCTTGCCTCTACACCATTCCCCAAATAGACACAGCCTCCCATGAGGTACACACAAAAAAGTTTATCTCGGGAGAGAATCTAGAGGAATGGAGAGGAGCTAGAGGTGGAGAGGGACTCCCGATCGTCAACACAAACATTTTATTTCTCTGCAGGGTGGATAGAAAGGAAACCCTGTAGGAGAATAAAATACTCAGAATGGAGCAGAATAGAACCGAATGGCCTTGCATCCCGGAAGTAGGAAGACAGAGAGAGGATTGCAGCACAAAGGCTCGTCTGGCATTGGGTCCTATTCTGATCTCCCCCACGGTGTTGGGTCCAGTTGCCGCCACCGCCCCCGCAACCAGCACTACCACCACACACGAACTTTGGGACTAAAATGTCACTTAGAAAGAGACACACTTTACCATAGATGTTGCAGTCTCTCGTGCTCAGTCTTCACACCAATCGGGACAGTAGAAATAAATCCAGACAGACATAACATTCAAAATATAATTTAACAGCTTAGGGACTTAAAAGAACTTAGGAGGAGCAGAGTGAACCTTTTTAACAGAGCGCTCGACACGTCCATTCACAGAGCCACCCACCTTACCTGCCTAACAGTTTCACAAGACAAGAATCACAGTATAGCAGTTTTTATTTTATGCACAAGCGCGAACACTTGCGGAAGGCATCCCACCAGTTTACGAGCAGCAACGGGTCCATAGCAGGAAAATTTTGGCAACAAAACAGGAATCAAAGGGCAAAGGCAGAGAGCGCAACGGTAGCTACCCAGCAATTTATAGCACTGTGCTCCGCAGGCGAGAACAAAAGCGCTTCATTTCAGGCGCCCATTTCCGCCTACCAATGAGATTTCAGCTTTCCGTCCGTGTCACCGCATATCGGTAAACCAGTGTCCTGTACATGATACATAGATACATAACAGTGTCAGCAGATAAGGGCCTATGGCCCACCCAGTCTGCCCATTTGAGCTTGTAAGTTCAGTTTGTTTTCCTAGAAGTCTGTTGCCCCTTACCCCTAACCTCTAGAATTCTTTTATGTCTATCCCATGCATTCTTAAATTCTGTGATTGTTTCAGCCCCCACCACTTCCTCTGGCAGGGTGTTCCACTTGTCCACCACCCGTTCTGTGAAGAAATTCTTTCTCATGTTTCCTCTGAATCGTCCTCCCTCAAACTTCATCCCATGCCCTCTAGTCCTGGAACATCTTTTTGCTTAAAATAGTGTTTTCCTGCACCCTGTTCCTCCCTGTAACATGCTTGTATGTCTCTATCATATCCTCTCTCCCTCCTCTCCTCCAGGAGTACATGTTCAGTTACTTCAACCTGTCTTCATAGGACTTGTGATGCAATCCATGCACCATCTTTGTTGCCCTCCTCTGAACCTTCTCTACCCTGTCTGTGTCCTTATGTAGGTATGGTCTCCAGAACTGTACACTGTACTCCAGGTGGGGCCTCACTAGTGTCTTGTATAGCGGAGATTATGACCTCCCTTTTCCTGCTGGTGATGCCCTGCCTATACATCCCAGCATCCTATTTGCTTTACCTGCTGCCTTGTCACACTGTTTCCCTACCTTGAGGTCATCAGGATGACAACCCAAGATCTCTTTCCTGCTTGGTGCATGCTATATCCTCACCCTCCACCTGATATATTGTGCTAGGGTTTTTGTGCCCCATATGCATTATCTTGCACTTCTTTGCATTGAATTTCAACTGCCAAACCCTTGACCATTCTTCAAGTTTCTGCAGGTCGCTTCTCATTCTGTCTACACCCTCTGGTGTGTCTACTCTGTTACAGAGCTTTGTGTCATCAGCGAACAGTGAAATTCTGCCTTCTAGATCCTGCGCAATGTCACTGATGAAGATGTTTAATAGGACCGGTCCCAGCACTGATCCCTGTGGTACCCCACTGGTCACTCTTCCCTCTGTGGAGTGACAGCCATTTACCACCACCTCCCTCTGTGTCCTGCCACCCAGCCAGTTACCTACCCACCACACTACTGTCCTGCCCACACCCATATTCCCAGTTTGTGCAATAGTCTTCTATGTGGCACAGTGTGAAAGCCTTGCTGAAGTCCAGATAGGCCATGTCCACTGCCCTCCCCTGATCCACCTCCCTAGTCACCCAGTCAAAAAATTCAACGAGGTTGGTCTGACATGACCTCCCCCTGGTGAAACCATGCTGCCTTGGGTCCTGTAGTCCATTGACAACCAGATGTTCCACCAATCTCTCCTTCAGTAGTGCTTCCATGATCTTCCCCACTACCGAGGTGAGGCTGACTGGTCTGTAGTTCCCTGCTTCCTCTTTGTTCCCACTTTTGTATAAGGGGACTACATCTGCTGTCCTCCAGTCTTTGGGTACCTCCCCTGTTTCCAGTGATCGGCTAAGCAGGATAGCCAGGTTCAGCCACCACCTCTCTTAGTTCTTTAGGACCCTAGGGTGCACCCTGTCTGGCCCCATTGCTTTATCAGCTCTTAGTACTTCCAGTTCCTTCAGGACCCTTTCTCGTGTAAAGGGACTTGTGTCCATTTCTGCACCATTCTCACCCCTTGTACTCCTTCAGACCCACCCCCCTCTTCCTCAGTAAAGACTGAGCAGAAATACCTGTTCAATATGTCAGCTTTACTGTTGTCATCCTCCTCACTCCCATCCTCCCCTTCAGTCTCACTATCTCTCCTTTGTCTTTCTTTTTTCACTTATGTACCTGTAAAGGGTTTTGTCCCCTCTACCCACTGATTTTGCAATGTGTTCTTCTGTCTGAGCTTTGAGCTTCCCTTACTGACCTCCTGCCTCCCTTTGCTTCTCCTGGTACTTCTCCCTATCCCCTTCTGCCTGTGTCTTTTGTATTGCCTGAATGCAGTCTTTTGGCTTTCACTTTCTTTGCTACCTCTTTGGAAAACCATAATGGTCTCCTCTTCCTTTTCCTCTTGCTAACCTGCTTAATGCATAATTCTGTTGTTCTTGTAATCCCCATTTTAAATACTGCCCACTGTTCCTCAACCCCTGATTCCTGTCCCATTCCCCTTAATGCCTCTTTCAAGTATCTCCCATTTTCCCAACGTCTGCCCCCTAAAATCCAGGATACGTGTTTTGTGTGGTTTGGTTCTGCTCTTTCTGTGATTTCAAACCACAATGACTGAGTGGTCACTGTTCCCAGGTGCTCCCCACTGTACCCCATCACACTGTCCCTGTTTTGTGAGCACAAGGTCCAGTATTGCCTTCTGCTGAGTTGGTTCCATGACCAGTTGCTTGAGGAAGGCACCCTGAAGGAGTCCAGGATAAATCTGCTCTTAGTTGATGCTGCTGCTGGGATGCTCCAGTCCACGTCTGGAATATTGAAGTCTCCAACCAGTACTACCTCACCCTTGTCTGCCATCCTTTGGATGGCTAGCATCAACTCCTATCTGTTTCTTCCTCCTGGGCTGGTGGTCTATAGCTTATCAAAGTAAGCATCCCTTAATTAGCATTGTGGATCATAGTGGAAAGAAAGGTCATGTCACAAAATATTTTATTAGTAACCCGTGTTCTACCCTATCCTCAGTTTCAACCCACAATTGAAGTCACTCCCTGAAACAATATAGTGTGCAGACTATAAATAAGGTTGAATAGCCTGAAACAGCTCAATCCTTTCCACCTTTGTTTGACCTGCATAAATATTAATAAGGCAAATAATACATTATGTAGTTTTACACATGAATTAAAGCCCAACCAGGAACCAAATCTATCAGTTTAATAATATGAACTTCAACCTCTTTAAATAAAATAGCTATCCCTGAACAAGTATCATCTCCTAGTGACCAGAACGAAGGACCTGAATACCAAAATTTAATAGCTTGTTTCAATTCAGGTATAGTGTGTAACCTGGTATCCTGTAAGAAAAAAATACCTGATGTGAAAGTTTGTAAATGAGAGCATACTGCTCGCCTCTTCCATAAACTCTTAATGCTATTAACATTAATAGAAAACACAGATAAAGAAGGCATTGACATTATAAAGGGTGAGCAATTGTACCCTAAACACACAGTCTTATTCATGGGGTTTCTTGGAAGAGGCTCTTGTGGTCCTAGCATGTTTAAGTTTCCTGTTTTTTCCCTGAAGGAGGATGTGCTTTATCATGAGAAGGTTCTTCTAATTCTGAACCCAGGTCCAGTACTGAAGAAATAATAGAAGAACCTTCTGACTCATTCCCAGAAAACTCGCCTTCTATAGGTAAAAGTAAACCTATTTTTGGTAAGATTTCAGACATTTTAGGCATTTTTGCAGCCAGTTGAACACAGTTTGCAGACATCTGGAGGACAACCTGAAAATTTGGGGATTGCTAAGCTATTTCTATATTGTGCTCCAGCTGAGATGCCTCCATCTCAGCAACAGAACTTCTACTGTTACAAGTGTACCTGCCTCCTGTTGAGGGGCTACATAAACAGGGTTTTATAACCCGGTGATTCTGGTGGAGGCATAGCTAATAACTGTGCCATTACAAAGCATTCCAAGAGCAGAAATAACAACTTTTGGCCTATCAGTAGGTATATCCTGAGGCCTAGAGGCTGAACACTGAGCCTTAGTACATTGTGCTAAAGCTATTGTCATGCTTTGCTCATCCCAATCAGCTTGCTCTCCTTGATTATGTGCAGCTGAGGGACAAGAATGGTAAGTGTGACCCTTTTCCTCGCATAGGTTACAAACCTGGTCATTTCTACATATTTCTGCTTCTGACCTAGCTCATTATAATTAGTGCACTTCAGTCTATACACATACTGCTTAGCTGGCCTGTGGCCCCTCACTCGATAGCAAGCCTTGGCTGACCAGCATAAAACAAGACCCTTTATCTTTACCCAAAAATGAACTATTTAGTAAATGAATTAACCCAGTATCAGATGTGTTCAAAATTACTTGAATTTCCCCCCTCCATTCCAGATATGGTCATCATCAAAGATAGGTTCTGGGTTTCCCTGAACCGTGCACCTTTGTTTAAGCCAGTATACTAAGTCTGTAACACTCACCCCCTCATTTCTTAATAGCAAAGTAATCATATGATGTGCTGGTTTAGTTAAGGGGACTACCTCAAAGGGACCAATAATGCAGAAGATTTTAACTGTTGGTATTGAGACCAGAATTTCTGCAAACCACTTCCTTGTTTAAAACTACATCAAAACTGGTTCTCCATGTAAACTTGGCTGGAGTGGCGTTAAAATCAATAAAATTTAAATTACAAAAAAAAACTGGTTCTCCTGAATATGGATCAGAGTGTAAATTTCAACAGGGTAAAATGCATGGAACCCTTAAGTAAGGTCCTAGCCACATGTTTGCGATCAGGAAAAACATTTAAACTCCCTTATAAATCAATCTAATTGTGTTGTGACATTTAACAGGAAAATCTGGGGCTCTAAATAAAGAAGCAAAAGACTTTGTAGGTTCAGTATGTCCTTGTGAATTGTTCTCCGGTTGACCCTTGGGAGGTAGGATACAAGGGACAACAGAACAGTCAGACCCACTAGGTCGAGTTTCTACAGCATGTAGTACAGGTAGAACTGGGTTCTGTGTGAGTTCCAAGCCCTCTAGTACATGCAGAGGAGAAGTAATGTCCATTTCTGAGCCCCAGTCCTTTGGTCTAATAGCATCTGAGGGCATACAGTCTTGTATGTTAGGGATACTGTAGATTTCTTACTTTGAGAAATAACGATTTTAGAGGGCCCGAAACCCAAGAGCCTGTTTCAGACCATTCCCAACCAGCCACCATCAAGCATGATCTACAAACGATCTATGCCATCAAGCACAATCACAAAAGCACGATCTACAGACCACTGTTTCGCAGCTAGTGACAGTTCTTGAGCTATTTTTGATGTGTCCATTTCGGAGCCTTGTCCTAGGCCAGGTAACACCATACCTGAAAGTGTCATTCCTGACGAGGTTCCTACAGGTTCATTAAACAGATTCCCCTCAAAAACAAACAAGGGTGCTTGCCTCTGTACCTGATGAAAAGAGAGGAACCCGTAGGAGTGTCCTGTTCAGTTGTTTGCACATTTTCTGTTACAGCTGCGATCCTCTGCAAGGGTGCTGTTTGAGGAGTGCCACATCAGCGTCTGGGCTTGCAAATTTCACCTTGCAGTTCCTTCTGATCCAGAGAAGGCGCTGATCCACTGCCGGGATTGCAGCCTTTAATTCGCACTGCCTCTTCTGAAAACATGCTTCTTCCTCCAAGAGTTGTTTCTGTAAGTTAACCAAATCTGCAGACTTATCCTTTTGAGTTTGGCATACCACACTTTAATCTGCAGTGAAATAATAACCTCCTGGTTTGAGGAGAACCACAGGTCTCAGGCAAACTTTCAGTGGCAGAATTAGTCCTTACAGGCTCAACTTCCACACTTGGAGCATCAAAAACTTGCATCCATAACGTCTGACCTTATAGGCAGAAGCATTGCTAGGGCTGGGCCTCAGGGGCTGGAGCCCCGAATGTTTAGTCTTGGGCCCTGAACATTTTGTCCCATTTTAAAAAAAAAAACACACATTGCAGATTACATTTGCATTGCAAAGCAATGCAGCCCCAACCCGCCTACCACAACACAAGAATATTAAAATGCTCACTGTCTGAGCTCATTTCAGCCCCATCATCACCATGGCAACCATCAGCTCCTTTCAGACTGTTTTCTGATTGGTGAGGTCTGTGGTTGCCCTAGTAACGACATATGCCGCATGGTGGCACTAATGGCAATCATGGGATCTGAAAGGAGAGTGGGAGTGAGGAGTACTATTTGGGACTCGGGAATGGAATTGGAGCTTAAATGGAAATGCTCAGAGCTTCGCTCAGCTCAGCTGCAGTGTGCCACAATGCCAGAAGTCGCTGGCCGGTCCAGTCAGTCCGTTAGTTGTCGGGTCGGGAAGGGTCACGGTCATGAGGGATGGAGCCGGAGCCCGAGACCGGGAGGGACTCTCACTCACTCACTCAGGAGTGGACACAGGAGGAGGACATGGACAACAGTGGCCACCCGGGACACAACAGAGTAGACAGTGTGTGGGGACTTTGGAGCGGACTGCGGAGAGCTGAGGGGACTGACTGCAGCTCCTGCTGCAGCTGTCAGTGCTCACTGCAGTGCTGGAGACAACGAGCAGACCATAGAGCTGAGAGGAGAAGATGAGAAGGAGACTGGGCTGGAGACAACAAGAAAGAAAGACAGAGAGACAGACAGAAAGGATGGATGCCTGTGCAAGGTGGGTGAGTCAACTCCAGATACATGATACAGTCTAACACAACAGTCAACATTATGACATAATTAAATATAATAGTGGGGTGCGCTGGACTACTGAAGGGACTGGTCAGTCTGGATGCACTTCTTCTGCCCTGCTTGTCTGACTTGTTGCATGCTGGCTGGCCCAGCAATGAGCAGCAGCCAGCTGCTGTAGCCTGTCACTGACTGTGTCACACGACAGACAGCCACTCTTCTGGACCACCTATGTGCATTGTGGGATACCTATTTTGTAGTTTATGCTACTTGATAGTCATGTGACTATCAAATAGCATAAACTACAGAGTGTCATCACAGCAGTAGAGCCTTGTGAGTGGCCAGTGAGTATCATGTAGGGTGTGGCCTTTATTCAGACAGAGACAGATGGAGAGACAGAGAGAGAGAGAGAGAGTGAAAGCAAAAGCACTGCATGTTCAGTCAGTGCACTGTTCATCTCCTCTCTCTGTGTTTGTGGATTTTGAAAAAGAATACAACCTATATTTTGGCATAAAATAGTCATTTCTGTATTTCATCAATTGCTGCTACTAACTTTGTAGTTCTTTGTCTTTTTTTTTGCCACTTTGTAAGGCAAGGAAAAAAGGAAGGAACCTTTTTCACTTTAGGCCTACTAGGTAAAAGGAACATAACTTTTCTAGTCTAGTCTGTAGTTGTGTGAGTGTGACTGAGAACTGAGTTATCAATTCAAGTCAGCACAATCTAGGTGGCCTAGCTGGGAGGGCAGGGGGAAATTTTGTTGTAAAAAAAAATTTGTTGTGGTTGCAGACAGTCTAAATAGGATCCACCACCACATCAGTGACCCAGAGTACCTAAGGCCCTCAGGCTGAGGCTGAGATTTGTTTTTTGCCAGTACTAGCTACTGGGCTTGTAGTAGGGCTGAGAGGGCAGCAGTGTGTGTTTCTGTACTCTACTAATAAAAGAAAAAATTGTAGCTGCAGTTTCAATCACAGCAGCCTCTGATCCACCTCACCAGTGACCCAGATTACCTGAGATATTTTTTTGCCAGTAGTACCGGGCTTGTGAGAGGGCTTAGGGCAGCAGTGTGTGTCACCATACTGTATTAAAAAAAATTGTAGTTGCTGTTTAAGTCCCAGCAGCCTCCGATCCACCTCACCAGTGACCCAGCGTACCTGAGATATTTTTTTGCCAGTAGTACTGGGCTTGTGGGAGGGCTGAGTGCAGCAGTGTGTGTTGCCATACTGCATTAAAAAAGATTGTAGTTGCAGTTTAAATCACAGCAGCCTGAGTGACAAGAAACCTTAGTGTGTCTGTGCCAGTGTCATTGCGTGCTGTGAGCCCTGAGGTGGCAGTGTGTGGCTCACACTCAGTTGTAATGCAAAGAAGTACTGTACATAAGAACTTGTTGGTTTCCACTATTTCATAAAAATGGATATCTGACATTTCTTTAAGTCCAAAGAAAAGAATACATATGAAGAAGTGTGAGTAATTACCAATTCAGAAACTAATGATGATAATGTTGCTCTCTGATTCTACTGCATCATGTACCACTGTCCATGAGAAATCCTGAACCAAGCACAAGTTACCAGAACAGTCACAGTTATGTTGATGCTGACACTGACACAGAAGGCATAAATAAAATGAACAGTGAACTAGTAAATGCTCAAAATATCACAGACTTGGGAACACTTGAGACAGGGCCTATTCAGAGTATGTTGCCTTGTTACCCACAGCGCACATTTGGAGGGAAAAAAAGGTCATTCCAGTTTCACTGGTTTGAAAATTGCAACTGGTTAGAATATTCTGTTATTCTGTATGCTGCTTTTTGCTATCCTTGTAGATGCTTTGGAATGAAATATGGAGCAACTCGCCCTAATAAAGATTCTTTGATAAGCACAGGATTTGTTAATTGGAAAAGGGCACTTGACTCATTTAGAGAGCATGAAAAGACTTCATGAAATGCATGGTAGTTTAAATAAAGGAAATTTTATGGAATGCTTGTATCTATTAAAACAATTTGATCCTTTTCTACAAATGTGTAAGGCACCTTCAAATGCCAGTTATATTTCTCCCAAACTCAAAATGAGGTGATTGCATGTTGCACAGACGAGGTCATTTCAAAGGTAGTTGCTGAACTTAACAGCTCAGAATGTTTGCTGTTATGGTAGATGAAGCAAGAGACAAACATAAAGAGCAGCTGTCAGTTTGCATGAGGTATATTGTACCTGGAACTGGAAGCATTACAAAGTGTTTTATAGGACTCACAGAACTTAAATCTTTTAATGCTGACTCCACTGTGGAATCACTGCTAAAATGTCTTCAGGACAGTAGAAATTACAGGTTCAAAATGTGTGGCACAGGCATATGATGGTGCCTCTGTTATAAGTGGGGCAGTAGGGGGAGTTCAAGCTAAGTTCCACAAGCATCATCCAGAGACTGTGTATGAGCACTACTATGCACATGAGCTGAATCTTTTACTTTGCCATACATACAAATGTATTACTGAAGCAAGAGAATTTTTCTGCACTATGGAAACTGTGTATGAGTTTTTAGCACTTCCCTTGTTCATCATCATGAGTTTGTCAATATACAGTGTCAGTTCGGCTTTGAGTCCATCAGAGTTGGTCTAGTTGTCACATACTGACTGGTCTTGCCAGATCCGATCAATCAAGGCCTTGATGAACTGCTATGTAGCTGTACTTCAGTGCCTTGCTTCTATTCACACTCCTAAAGCCATTGGACTGTTAGCATCCTTGCAAAAGTCAACCACAATTTACTGCCTGGTCATCCTTCATTCTTTTCTAAAGGTAGCAGAAGGCATCCACAAAGTTTTACAATGGGAAGATCTAGATCTTTCCATTGCAGTAGATTTTGTTGACTCAGTTCGTCACACTCTTGAAGAGATGTGGAGTGAGGACAGTAACAATGAATTGTGTAAGGAAGCTGTGGATTTCTAACAAGAATAATGTGGAAATACATGACATAAACAGAAGAAAAAAACAGAAACAGATGAATGATTTTATTGTTGAAGCATCAGTGGAAGTGCGGGACCAAACTTCTTCTCAAGTGGACTTTCGAGACAAGCTTTATTATCCATGCCTTGACAGAAAGTCTGTTGAACTAAAGCAAAGATTTTCTAGTGTTGCAGTCGAGATAATAAATGGCATCCATGCATGCAACCCATCGTCTGCAACATTCCTTTGATCTGAATCTCTGGCACCTCTAGCTCATCACTAAGGGACTGAACTGCAAAAGGAGGAATTGTTTGTTGCAAAACATTACCTGAAACAAAAAATGGAAGAAAAAAATTAATACAAATGAAGTTTATAAGCTACTAGACCCTCTCACATTTCCAAAACTCAAGCAATTGGTCCAGGCAGCACTCACTATTCCAGTGACAAGATGTAGCTGTGAACACTCCTTTAGTGCACTGCGAAGGGTACATACATGGCTCAGAGGCACCATGACTCAAAACAGATTACATGATCATGAAATTCTAGCAATTGAAAAGGAAATGTGTTCTATGTTATCATCAGATCAGGTAATTACATGATTTACAAAGAAAAGCAACAGATGGCATCAGTTGTTATTACCAGAGAAAGAGAGAGAACATCATGGAGGAGAACAACGGAATGCACAAAAATAAAAATGATTAGGCAGTATTATTTAATGTTCTTTTTTTGTTATTGTGCATTTCACTGCTATATTTTTGAATGTAGACTTTCCAGTCTGAGTCTGAGCAGAAAAATGAAAACAAAATATTTTATTAAAGGGCCCATGTGATGTGAGTATCAAATTAATGTCATGCGCCAACTTCATATGCCTGTGCTTCGTATTTTCCAATTTTGGTTAGCACCGTGGTTAGGTAACATAGGTAGGATACAGTGTTGCTGCATGTAAACATTAAAGAGCAGCTGACACCTTTCCATTGGGAACACTCTGAAAAACTTTAAAAAGCATTTTAAATTTGGACATCATTCACATTGCATTTTGTTATCTATTTTCTATAGATTTCTTCTCTACATTATTTTACATGATTGCCTCTGTATCTTGTTCCTACTTGAACTGCATATGCTCTGTTGTGACATTAACTTCTACTGCCTTGGGAAGAACAGTGATGTGACAAGCACGGTATTATGACATCAAGTTGGGAAGAAACAACAGGAGCCAATGAACACTCAGAAAGCAGTGCCAGCAGATATCCTGTTTCTGTTTCCATGCATATATGACCTCAATAATAAGCAATAAGGATAAGAAATACAGAATGACTAAGTAATATATAGCTGCATTGTGTACAAATATTTTTTTTAAGTTATTCTCAAGGTGTCAGTGGTTCTTTATTTCTTTAAATACCATTTTCTAGTACTTTCCTAAGTTCCCTTAGTGCATCAAGTATCATATTTTACTCAGTCAGATCATGGACCTGTGCTGTGTGACTGTGTGGAAAATAATTTCATAAGGGTCACACTCAGTTAGGAGGAGGCCACAGTGGCCCAGCCCTCCTCTGTGCCCAGCATATTTCTTAAATATCAGTAGATTTAGCCCAGATCTACTAATATTTACATAATATGCTATTGATTCTATAACTTTTAATCGCATACATGTAGTTTTGCTCTCTCAATACAAGTGACAAGTGACAAGCCAACCAAAAAAGACACAAAACAATGGAAAAGGAATCAGGGAAATAATAAAGCTGAAGTAGCAGAAAATTTGTTATTTTGCACATGACAGCAACAAAGGTTCTACAGCTTCTGGGGGCCTAGGCAGCCCCCAGACCCCTGCCCTTTTGTTTGGGGCCCAGGCCCCCAATGTTTACTCATGTTGGCAACACCTCTGCTTATAGAAGCAGCCTACTTTGCTGCTTCAGGCACCTCCACCCTCTCCACTTGCACAGCACAAGTGGCCAACACACTAACCAATGCTTCCCCTACAGGAGAGTAGGGGAATTTCCCCAGTGTCCTGGACAAATTTCCCTCATTCACTAAAAATACCACAAAAAACTTAATTTGATTCAAGGTTAGTTGGCATTCATCTGTGTCCCCTCTGGGTCATGCCTGAAAATAGGCAGGATTTGTCTAATGCATTTACCTCACAACAGAAACCAAATAAAATAACAAAATCACTGCCAACGGCACTCTAATCTTCATCCATATCACTGCATCTCCCTCAAAGTCCTATCAAACCATGGTGACCAAAGGCAAATGGGGAGATGATGAACACAGATGGGAGCAATTAAATCCAGATCCAAAGAAATGGCCTTATTATAGGCCCAAACCAAGGCATCTTGATCATTGCTAGCTCTAGAAAGCTCCAGATATGCCACCGCTGCCATGCCCCTCAGAGCTTATCTGGAAAGAGCAGCACCTGACCATCTCCACATGGGTAGACCTATAAGGGGGGTACAAAGCTGAACTCCACAGTGTAATGATTGGACCAACTGACAGGGTTCCACCCTCAATTCAAAAGCTTTGATCCCCAGGAGGAAGACAAAGTCAAGGAGTGACCATCTTTATGAGTGGCAGAATAACAACTTGTGTAATGCCCAAAAGATGTAATCAGTTGGAGGAAGTGTTGTCCAAACTGTAAGAGTCCATCATCAACCCAGGCACTGAAGTCACCCAGGGTGACTCAAACGCCATGTCGATCACGAAGTTCACACTTCCTGCAGAAACCACTCTCATCACCTGGTGGACGATAGATGAGAGTGATTCTGCAGCCCACACCTACCACTACAGTACACTCAAATAACTCAGCCCCCTCTACTGGAACACTTGTGAGGCCCAGTTTGGTCTTGAAACAGACTGCAGCTCCCCCCCACAGTCCAACCTCAGGTGGTGTAACACTGAGTACCCAGGTGGAACTGCAGCCTCTAATATAGTGCCTGCATTCTCATCCAGTCAGGTCTCGGTAATGCATGCCAGATCCACTGACCCAACAAGATCTGCAATAACTGCAGTCTTTTTCTTTATGAACCTGGCATTGCACAACACCACCCAGGAAGGACAGGCCTCTGGAGCTGCATGGACCACTTGCCCACCAATACTGGTAGTGCCCATGGGTATGGAAACCAGACAAGAAGGACTTTGTTCCAGATTCCATTTTGCTGCAGGGTGTCTTCTGGATCTCACTACCCCAATATGATGGCCCCGCTCATTCGACCTCCACTGTTTGCACCCCCCAACTCTCCTCCTCCCCCTACGCACAATACCCAACACTTTACAGTGTTGGTATGTTGATAACTGTAATGGAAAGGGGGAGAAAGGGTGGAAGGCAAGAAGACTGGAGGACAAATAATCTATGGCCATGGAGACAGGCCTTCTACATATTAAAACCAATGACATAAACACACCCTTAAAAAAAACAGTGGTTTCTCTGTGACTCCCCACACACTCACACCAGGAGGGGAGACTCAGCTAAGCAAAATGACAAACCTTCCCCCAAAATAAATTAGTAAAATAAAATTAAAAAAAAAAATCTATAATACAATAGAATTACAATCAGTCCCAAACATATAGGAACAGAAAATTAAAAGTCCAAAAATAATTAACACAGGATCAGTATCCAGATATATGAAGCAGATCAAAAGTTCAACAGTTTTAGGCAGGGGAGGCTCTCACCCTCTTCCAGTCCTAAAGAAAACAAAGCAAGTTGCTCTCCTCTCTTCCAGCAACATCCACTGAGAGTTTGAGTACAAATTCAGTCTGTTTGAGATACTCTCCTTGACCTCTCACTGGGCTGTGATAGAGGAATTGAGGTTACTCCAGGACGACAGTAACTTAATAAACTGGGTTTTTGAATGGTTGACTAATAGGAAACAAAGGATATTGATAAATGGTCATTTATCAGATATTGGGAAGGTGACAAGTGGAGTCCCTCAAGGATCAGTGCTGGGACCTATCTTGTTCCAGATTTTCATCTCCAACCTTACCAAAAACCTAAATTACTGGGTGACAAAATATGACGATGATACTAAGATTGGTAGCCCCTGTGGCACTAAGGAAAACACTAGCCATTTACAGCTAGATCTCGATACAGTGTCAGCCTGGGTGAATAAATGGAACATCATGTTCTTCAATTTGGACAAATGTAAAATAATGCACTTTGGCAGAACTAACAAAAAAATCAAATATATGTTATGCATCACGAACTTAACAACTTGTTCCAGGGAAAAATATCTAGGCTTTCTAGTATCAGACACATTAGACACAGATGAACAAACACAAGCAGCCATAAAATGTTTTATAACATTATATGGTCTATAAAAGGAATATAACCACTAGAGATACCTCTGTAATGCTTCCCTTGTATCAGCGCATGTTTGACCTCAACTTGAGTATGTACCCCAGATCTAGTTCCCTTCTAGAAAATTAGACAGAGACAAAATTTAAAAGTACAAAGAAAATATACAAAATGCATTGATGGTTTGGAATGGATGGAATATGAGGCAAGGCTAAATGCACTAAACTTGATGTCAATAGAAACTAGGAGGTTAAGGTCAGACCTCCTATTTATCTATGATATAATGTAGGAACCTGTATTGTTGTGTGACCTGGAATTTCATTTAAACAAGATATGAAAAGCACTAGAGGACACCCATTACAAATAAAAAGAGAAAGATTTAGATGTAATCAAAGAAAATGCATTTCTAACTCTAGGATCATACACCCACAAAATTCTCTGCCAGAAGATATAATAATAAGCAGGAATATAAAATACTTCAAATTTAGATTGGATAAATATATTTTGTCTGGAGCAGACATCAAATACTTTGATTCCTTTGAGCAAATACAGTATGGGCTTGCCTACTAGCTTCATATCTACCTCAGTATGAACCTGTACCAGTGTATCCCTGAGGAAGGATTATTCTGAAACATACGTAATTATTCTGAAATATATGAGAAGGAAGGATTAAAGCTTTGGAGGCTCAGAGATCCAGAGAGAAGAAGAGGCATTGTGTGTCACTCTGGAGTTGAGGAATAAAACAACTATCCATGTTGGAGTAGTTTACAAGCCTCCCGCACAGGAGGAGGATAAACATCTAGTATTAGTGGAGGCCATCCATAATATAGCATCCAAAGGGGGAGTACTAATAGTCACTTCAACATGCTGGATGCAGACTGGAATACCCAGATTGCAGGAACATCAAAGAGCAGGGACTTCACGTCTGCCATGTATGGGGCAAACCTAAGATAGTTTGTGGTTGAGCCCACCAACGAGAGGGCTGTACTGGACTTAAGGTTGACAAATGGGGACAGAATCATGGATGTTGGGGTGGGCAGTCCCCTTGGTACCAGTGACCACAGAACTGTGTGGTTTAGAGTCAACATGTTGGCAGAAGAAAGCCATACAAAGATTAAGGTCCTATATTTCTGGAAGACCAACTTCATGGAGATGGGGGAACAGATCAGAATTGTCCTGGCAGCAGAAGATACTGGGGGATGGGTAGAAGAACAGTGGCTTAGACTCAAGAGATACATAGCAGGAGTGAAAAGTCGATGTGTCATACTGCTTAGCAAAAGCAAAAGAAACGGCCACTGTGGTTCTCTAAGTCAGTAGCCGAGAAAGTGTGAGAAAAAAGTAAGGTATTCATGAAATACATAGAGACACAGAAAGAAGAGAACAGAGTGAAATATCTGGAGAAGCAGACAGAGGCTGGGAAAGCTGTCAGAGGGCTAAGGCAAGATAAGAGGAAGGAATAGCACAGTCTATTAAGAAGGGGGATAAGACCTTCTTCCATTATATTAGCAAGAGGAAGAAGACTAGAAATGATATTGTTAGGTTAAGAAGGGAACAGCTGGGTGGGTGGTAGACAATCTTAAAAAAGCTAAGTTACTAAACAAGTATTTTTGCTCAGTGTTTACCAAGGAAGAGGCAGGGGAGGAGCCAAGACTCACAAGGAAAGATTTACAGGGGGAAGAGGTGGACACCAGCCCATTTACAGTGTATAGAGTCTTGCAGAAACTTGGGAAAGTAAAGACAGACAAGACAATGGGGCCAGACAGGATTCACCCTAGAGTTTTGAAGGAACTCAAGAAGGTCCTAGCAGGTCCACTGACAACTCTTCATCCAATCACTAGGAGACGGGAGGTACCTGGGAACTGGAGGAGGGCAGGGTGGTCCCCAGTACAAGAGTGGAAGTAGATGGAGGCAGGCAATTACACACCTGTAACCTGACCACAGTGGTGGGAAGCTGATGGAGTCCCTGCTTAAGGAGAGGGTAGCGAAGTTCCTGGAGTCAAGCGATGCAAAAGACCCAAGGCAGCATGGATTCACTGAGGGATGGCCCAGCCAGACTAATCTTACTGATTTATTTGACTGGGTGACCAGGGTGGTGGATCAGGGAGGAGCAGTGGATGTGGTCTACATGTATTTCAGCAAGGCTTTCAACACCGTTCCACATAGATGGTAGCTTAATAAATTGGGGAATCTGGGTGTGGGTTCTAAAGGGGTAAAATGGGTTGAAAACTGGCTAAAAGGCAGGACCCAGAGTCTGGTAGCAAATGGCTTAAAATCTGGAGAGGGGTGACCAGCAGGATGCCACAGGGATGGTGCTGGGTCCAGTCCTATTCAATGTATTCATAAGTGACACTGCAGAGGGACTGGAGGGGAAAGTATGCCTGTTCATAGATGACACCAAGATGTGCAACAGACCTAACACACAGGAGGGGCTAGATACAATGAGAAATGACCAAAGACTACTTGAGGAATGGTCAAGGGTTTGGCAGTTGGGTTTCAATGCTAAGAAGTGCAAGATAATGCACTTGGGACACAGAAACCCAAGAGAGGAATACAGGATGGGGGGGCAGGTTCCAGTCACCACAAGTCAGGAGATAGACCTGGATGTTATCATATCCGATGACCTGAAGTCAGCCAAACAATGCAAAAAGCAGTGGGAAAGCAAACAGAATTCTGGGGTGCATAGGAAGAGGCATAACCAGTAGGAAGAGCGAAGTGGTGATGCCACTGTATAGATCACTTGAGAGGCCTCATCTAGAATACTGTGTCCAATTCTGGAGACTGCATCTCAGGAAGGACATAGAATGGAAGCAGTCCAGAGAAGAGCAACAAAAATAATACATGCACTGCACCACAAGCCTTATAAGGAAAGACTCAAGAAACTTAACATCTATTCACTGGAAGAGAGAAGGGAACAAGAAGATATGCTAGAGACTTTCAAATACCTTGGGCGAATAAACAGGGCACAGGAGGAAGCATATTTCAGAGAAGAAAGTGCACAAGGACAAGGGGACATAACATGAGGCTGGAGGAGGGGAGGCTTGGGGAATGCTAGGAAGTATTTTTCACAGAGAGGTGATGGATCCATGGATCAGCCCTAACAGTGAAGGTGGTGGAAGTGAAAACAGTACGGAGATTCAGAAATGGATGGGATAAGCATAAAGGCAACCTGTTGTACAGCAGAGCAGGGAGAAGGCAGTCCAGATAAGAGCAGGGATTGCCAAATCAAATAGGAAATGGGCAGACTAGGTGGTGTGTATGGTACTTATCTGCTGACAAGTCTGCTTCTATGTTGGTGTAGGGTCAGGTCGTACTGACCCCTACACTAATCATTATTTTCTTTAGAAGAATAAAGTTATGAATATTTTTGGGTGAGTGGGTCCATATTTTCCAATCTGTTTTTGTTGGAAAAGTGTCTTCAAAATTGCAGCTGCATCATACAAATATTAGCACCAGCTAATCACTGTCTGCTATGATAATATCAAATTGATTATCTCAAAGTAGATAAGATAGACAGACAGACAGACAGACAGATAAATAGATAGATAGCTAGACAGAGTATATGGTTAGATTGAGAGAGAGATATGACAGACAGACAGATAGACAGACAGAGTGTTAATCAACAGTATTATAATTTCAATTAAAAACAGTTTTACTTTACACAGCTTGGTCCAATAATCAATTCCAGTCAATAACAACATATCAGTACTGAATAACATTTATGGCAGTCCCTAGGACAGTTTGATATTTTGTCATCCATTTGATTCAATGTTTATTTGCCAAAATCATGAATCATAATAAAGGGAGGACAACCTGCTCCTCAGAGGAATTGAAAGATTATACAAGTCCATTTCATATGTTTTTCTAATAATTGGAAACAGGTGAGTAACAAATGTTTTCCTGCTGTGTTTATAGAAAGGGCATTCCCATAAAACATGGTCCATATCTTCTGTTCTTCCCTTGCCACATGCACAGAACCTCTTTTCTCATAGAATTCCTGTAAATTCATCAGGAGTTATGGCTGACTCAAATATTTCAAAGCAGCAATCTGTAAATGCTTCCCATTCATGTGTGAATTTTATATGTAAATATGACTCATTGTTTTTAACTAGTTATATGCTGTTTTTCTGTGACCATATCCCTTCAATATCTTCTCAGAAAATTTAGCAGATCCCTGCTTTATGATACTTGTTTGTTGCTTACATGTTTTATGACATATTTTGATTTTGTGATAGCCTTTTTCAATACATGCTAAAGAAGCACATTGTTTTCTTTTATGATCTAAAAAGCCTGTGACACCCTGGGGAAACTTACATAATACCCACACACACCTCTGCTTATGCACATATTTCTTGTATTCTTAATGTTTCCCTCTTTCTTTATTACTAATAACCTCTGCTTGAAAATAAGATTCCTGTCCTCATACTTCATCTTCCCTGCTATCTGTCTACACTTGATGGCATAATCCTCCTCTCCTTACAAGTAGGAGTTTATGACATCACATGTGGACAAGCAGCAGGATCAGCTGGATTCCAAGCAAAGGCATTCTGTTTCTACACAACGCTCTTTTCATATACAGGATAAGGGGAAGATAATCATAAGAAATATAGGAAATACAACTAAAATTATGTGTCTTTTCCAAAGTTTTTCAGCAGCTTCTCATGCTATTCAACTATACCCTTACAGAAATATAAATGTGCTGCGTACATGCAGAATGCATGCCACATGCTTAATTGTGCACTGTTTGCATGCAGTTCACACACAAAGGGAACCTTTGCAAACCAGATCTAAAAAGTACATCAGGTTCGCATGCTGAAAGCTTGATATGTGTGCAGCACATCTTAAAATTAGCATCAGGTTTGCGTGTTGCACTCTTGACAAGAATGCAGCCATTAAGCTGGTGTGAACATCATTTTAAAAATCACATCAGGTTCACATATTGCACGCTTGCAAGCAAGCAAAACTTTATTTATGTAGCACCTTTCTTAAACCAAGGTGCTTTACAAGTTAATTACAATAAAACAAATAACTTAAAATAAAATTACAAATATATAAATTAATGTGTGCAGCAACTAAGCTGGTGCAAATCTCATCTAAAAAACACATTGGTTTCTATTTCTCATCTACTGCTACCAATCAGAGCCATTAAAATACATTTTTCATTGATTTCCCATTAAAATTAAATAAACTCATTTAACTCTGATCCTTTTCCAAGTTACTTAATGGCCTTTGATTTTTGTCATTAAATTGCCATTAATTTATAAAGTATTGTTTCCTTAAGGCATTAAATGCCAAGGATATAGTCAGCTAACATCCCCCATTCCAGATGTGCGAAGATGGGCCTCTGTGTTGTGAAGTCTGACCTTTTGTTTTGGACCATGCAAATCCCCTTATGCATACTTAGTATATTAAGAAAATACAAAATCACACATGCCCCCACAATGCAAAGCATCATGGGCTGCATATGCAAATCACCACAGAATGTTATGCTGGTCCAACTTTAAGCAGAATTGCATGGTGCTGAAAGGCCTCTCACACAGTTTGCAAAGGGTGCTAACAGAAGACATAGACATGTGTTTCGTCCTACCAGGACTCATCAGTATGCCTCGTCTGTTTGACACCCCAGTGGAATGGACCAGCTACCCTTAAGGCAGTGTGCCTTGGATATCTTGTGGTGAACCCATTAAAATAAAAAACTATTTAAAAGACAAAGAACCTCTGTGCACAAACACTGAGGCAAGGGTTAACCTAAAGGGCATTTGGCTGGGAAGCCAAGTTTCAAGAAAATACAAAATCACACATGCCCCCCACAATGCAAAGCATCATGGGCTGCGTATGCAAATCACCACAGAATGTTATGCTGGTCCAACTTTAAGCAGAATTGCATGGTGCCGAATGGCCTCTCACACAGTTTGCAAAGGGTGCTAACAGAATATTAATGTATATTAATGAGTTTCTCCATGACTGTTAAGGCTCACTTACTTTCCCTTTGTCTTTCTGTATGGAGCATATACACAATGGCCATGCTCAGCAGTCTTTGTGCTGAGAAGGGTCTTGGAAGCATGCACCATACCTCACATTGAGTCACTGAAATGAGGGACATAGACATTCAAAATGAGGGACAATGAGGGACACTAACCCTCATTATGATCGGGACACATCCTGAAACATGGAGATACAATACCTCAGAACACAGTAGCAGCCATTGTATTTACTTGTACTGATGTTAGCCTCTGAGAATTAATTTCTTCCATAAAGCAGGGGTGCCATTAAGTTAGGGCAGAGGTCGGCAGTCACCCCCCACATTTGTGCCTAGGTTGTTCTTATGGTATGGCAATAATGAGTATTAAATTTGGATTTAATCTTTTGCACAACAATGCCACATCAGCCTATATTGTGCTCATGCTGTAGGTGCACTCTTGACTCAACTGTGTCTGTATTGTGTTGTCCACTCTCTCCACCTATTGGCAGTGGCGCCATCACACGTGACATGAAAGAGCTCCGAACAAGCAAGAGTACATGTTTCTTGCAAGTGGAACACTGTCTTTCCTACCACAGAGTAGACAGGCTGCACACTACAGCTTGGAGGAGTTGGTGAGCACTGAACTATCAATAGCAGCATTGTGGTGGCATATTTTTGTTGGTCTGCTCTTAGTCTGAGTCTCCATTCCCCTTGGTGGCTGAAGGGGCTGGGGGGAGCTAGAAGCTAACTCAAGACTAGACTACCTACAGTACTTACTCTACTAAACTTGCCACACAAGAAAAACAGTGTGGACCCCCATGGCTGCAAGCTGAGGCCTCATAGCACAGTTGGCATTCATCTGTATCCCTCCCTGGGTCTTTCCTGAAAATAGGCAGGATTTGTCTTGTGCACTTACCCAGTCAACAAAAACTAAAATAATAAAAAAAATAGCAGCAGTGACAGCAGTGTGAGTGGCCTTCAAGGCCTTATCAGCAGTGTGGCAGCAGCCATGGCAGCAACAAAGTAAGAAGCAAGCAATACAGGTTGGGTGGGTTTGGTTGGTGAGGTGACTTGGTCGCAGACCACTTTGGGGACCTGGGATGGTTGGTTCAAGCATCCAGCTTCTGGCAGAAGGACAGAGGAGGAGCAGACTGAAAACTGGGCTGGTGGCACACTGGGCTAGGCTGCAGGTTCTGGTCAGATGGCTGGGTAAGTAAAAATAAATAATTATTTTTACAGGGGGATTGGGGAAGGAAGAAGGACTGACATATTGATGTGTCTTTCAGGTTTCTGCACCTTTGGGCAGCTTCATGACCCATATGGGATGGGTACTGAATGGAATGGAGTTAGGGACAGAAATATGGGACACATTTTTTTGGGGGGTCAGAACTTCAGTCAGGAAAAAAAATATGGTTAGTAACTGGGTGGTTTAAGCCCAATCTGAGCACTGCTCTGGGGTATAGACAGATAGATCTTATACATTTAATTTTTCCTGATTTGCATATCACTTTTCAGTCACAACAAATAAGTTTTACCTTTTAGAGACATTCCAGACATTCCAGAGTTTGCCACCTAGTGGCTAACTGGCACCTGGCCACCACTGATTCTTGGCTCTCCCTGCTGAAATCTGAAATGGTGTCTCAGCCATAAAGTTTAAATTTACAGGACATCCTCTGTGCAAGCAGCATGTTTTCCATGAGAGATGGATGAATGGCAGAGCAGTTTTCATGAATAAAATGAGGGCTGTTCCTTGCATTTAGGGATAGTTGAGTGGTATGGTATGCACAGACTATTGGAGCCCCACTATAGTCAGGCCTATGCCCCCACCTCTGTGAGCTGACCTCCACATCTAACACTCAGGCACATTATGACATAGAACAAGGGAGAGTGCAGGGTTGTGCCTCATTGAAATGAATGAGGGTATTTCTTATTACTATTTTATAGATTATAGATGGGGAGTTGAAGAATAATGAAGACCGCTGCTTGAATAATAAGGGCCTTGTTTGTAGAACAATGGCCTTCATTATTCTCCAACTCACCATCATAATGTATAAAATAGTAATAATAAATAACTCCATTCATTTCAAGGGGGCACATCCCAGCATTCTGACCCATGGACATAATCTCTTAAAGACTCCTACCTCTGGCTCCCTAGTACTCAGGCAAAAGATTCTTGACTTATATCTAGTGGGTTGTCTGTAGCAGTGTGATCACACCTGCTACAGTATGTGTGCATAGGAGGGGTGGACCTGCCATGTGGGTGGGTGCTGAGTTATTGCTACTTTTGTGTTTGCCCCTTAAAGTCTGTTTGCATGGAGGCATTCAAAACTATGGAGAGAAAATTGTAGTACAGGCCAGAGAGAAGTAATAAAGTAGTTTTATGGGTTAGTGTGTGTATTGGGGGTAGGAAGAACCAAATGTGTTTCCATTGGTATGTGTGCTATAGTTCAGCTGTGCAGCTGAGATGAGGGGGAGAGGAAAATTAAAAAGTATATCAGTGGCTATAAGCATGCTGCATGCATGCAGACGTATGCAGATTTGTATTGAAGTATGAGTGAGCCATATGTGTGCAGGAAGTATAGTTTAGTGGTTAAAGGCACTGAATTGCAAACCAGAAGACCTGGAGACCTGAAGATATGGGTTTGAATATTATCAAACCCAAGTTGTGTACTGTGTGATCCTGATCAAGTCACAACTTTTATGTGTGCAGTTATCAGTGACCACGTGCTTTTTGCACGCATGCAACATTCATGCAGTCTGTTCCAATTTAACATAAAAAGCATGCTTTCTACACTTGCTTGCTGCATGCAAGCCACATGCATGCAAGTGGTTCCAATTTAACATTTAAATCATGCTTGCAGCATGCATATCACATGGGTAGTTTTATGAGTGCAGCATGAAAACATTTCATATAATTATTTCTGTAAGGCAAAACTGAGATGAGCAGTTGTGTTTAAGTACATCTACTGTACTGCATGTAGGTAGCGGCATAAAGAAAATGGGTTGGCAAATCCTAATGCATGTATTGGAAAACTGGTAACCAGGAGAGACAAGTTGAGCCAAAGCTCATTTACAGGTGTAGGCCAGGGATGGGGAACACAGGGCTACAAAGCAGGTGAATAATGAAAAAAGGTGCAATAATGACAAGATAAATAAAATCATAAGAACTGCATGTACAAAAAAACAATGAGATGAACAAAGTAAACAAGTTATTATACTGTAATGGGGCCCTACAGCATATAAATACAAACAATGAACAAGGTACTGCCAAAAACTGAGAACTGTACAGAAGGTGCCCGCTGGATTAAAATATCAGACTATTTTTCCAACAGGGTGCCTGAGGCACAAGGGAAATACAGCAGTCATGGTGATACAACTATGTAAGTAGGAGCAGAGAGGCAAGTACAGCTACTGTAGTTGTGTAGAACAAGCAAAACAGTAAAGCACAAATAATTAATTAGGAGTACACAGGGTTAAGGAACAGCATGGAGAAGGAAGGTACAAAATGAAGCAAAGTGAGATCATAGGTGTGGCTTTAGAGACAGGTAAGAAGGGGCTAAATCAGTAGAGTGTAGAAGGGAGTTCCAGAGTGAGGACAGGTGGCCTAAGAAATTGAGTTGCTCATCCAGTGAGGAGAAATGGAAGATAACACAAACACAAGAACTGGAAGAGTGACGAGAGTAGGAGGAGAAAGCAGAAGGGGAAGGCAATTCAGAGAGGTAGGAGGGAAGGGATGAGAAACAGAATTTAGAAATGAAGGAAACACTAGTGCAGAGGTACTGAGAGGTTAAAGAGGGCAGGGAGAGAAGCTGTTAAATGGTTCAGTGATGGGTGATAGGAGGGGAATTAGTGGCAAAGTGAGAGAAGGAGTGAAAGATGAGATCTAGTTTGGAAAGGGTGGTATTAGGAGCCCTTCTATAGACCATATCTATGTACTCAAACAGTGGCAAGATTATCTTGACCATGATCTCCCACCAGACTGGAAGTGAAAGAGAAAAAATGGGGATGATGTTAAGGAAATATCATCAAGTTGAAAAACAAGTGGCTAACTATGACTACTGAGCCATTGGTGGGTGAGAGCCAGAAAACATGGTGACAGTTTTCTAAGCATTCGGTGAGGAAGTTTACAGACCCAGAACTGGATAGTGTCAAAATTCTGCAACAATGCCTGCTACAATGGTGGCGGTGGGGGGGGGGCAGAGGTTCTGGTGGCATGACGTATTATGAAATCAGCATAAATGCAGATATTTGCTGAGACATAGGTCCAGGGGAGTTAGCTGAGAAAAATGGAGAATGGTATAGGGCCCAAAAATGTGACTTAAGGCACTCCAGAGTAAAATGGGATGGGTGATTATAGGTACTCTCCTACCTGGACAGGCTTGCAATGCCCAGAAAGGCAGAACCAAAACCAGTCAAATGCAGAGACTGAAGATCAAGCACACTTCAGCTAACTTATTTATTTGGGATATTATTTCTCCCCTGTCTCGGTCAGCCCATGTTTCATGCCATCCTCCTAGCTCCATCCCCTGACCATCAGACCTACCTCCCATCTTCTGCCACAGCTTACCCTCCATGGCAGGGTGGCGGGGAGTCCCTTTCTCTACCCACCAGGACAGGATCCAGTTCAGGGAGGTGACTTTTTGGGGGCAACACCTGTGGAGGACGGCATTCATCCAGCTTGCCCAGGACCAGTATTTCCATTTTTCTGTAGAGGGGAGTATGCAGTGCCAACAATGGCCATGCTGCATGTGCTTCCATATGCAGCACACCAGTTGGCTGCTCTGCCTCCATGCCACCACTGTACAGGACTCAGTGTGCCAACAGCCAGTCTCTGCTAGTTGTTAAGCAGGTGCTGGACTCTCTGTCCCACCCTCCCCAGGAGAGGAGAGCTGTCCCCCAGACACTCAATCCTCTCCCTACCCAAGCTGATCCACAATGACCCATTTGCACTGCAAACATGGGTTGTCGGTGTGACAGGAGGTAAGGCATGATGCCTCATTTCTCCATGCCATTGGGCCAACTCCACACTTTAGCTTATCTAAAAGTAATAGATGGGCTACTGAGTCAAAGGCCTTAGGTTGATAGAAATAGTGGCAGAAACATGCCATTTATCCTTCCCCTTTAGGATGGAGCCAGGAACATGGCATAAGAAAGAACTATGGAAAGGGATTTCTGGAAGCCAAACTGGAAGGGAGAGAGAAAAGAATAGTGATGAAAGCTGGTGAATTGGGAGACCATTTTTTTCCTTAAAGGCTAGATAGTTGACAAAAAACCTAGGACAGTAGTTTGTGGAGCTAAAAGTGTAACGTCCTTTCTGAAGAGGGAGGACCTTAGTCTGTTTCCAACAATTTGGAACCAAGCCAAGCTGAAAGGAGAGGTTCAGAAGAAGTGAGAGGGAAGCAGCAATAACAGGGGTGGAAAGATAAAATGTTTATGGTTAAGATTATCAGACTATGAGTTTAGAAGGGTTAAGGGAGAGCGAGAAGGATTTCAATGGTAGTGACTTGAGTAAAAAGAAATTGAACCAGGGATGACAAGTGGGTGAGAAGAATTAGGGAGATAGAGGTGACATGGAATAAGTGGTGAAGTGCTTGTTGAAATCAGCAGCCACCTCAGCATGGTTTGACATCAGAGGGTTACCAAGGGTTAGGGTAGGGGCAGATACCTGGGTAGGAAGTTAAAATAAAGTGTATAACCTCCAGCACTTATAGGGAAATTATTATTGTTCTAGAGGTTAGAAGCAAAATGGTTGGCTTTTGTCTCATGCAGTGCCATTGTGCAAGCATTTCCTAGTTGGCTAATGGAAAATAAAATCTTGATATCTGCATCTTATGCAACAGGCTTTAGCATAAATCCTATGTGATAAATCTGAGCTACTACGTGATAAATGTGAAATTTTACATTTATACACATAGTAGACGCATCATCACAGATTTATACACATAGTTGATGTGTCACAATCACTCCGAAACTTATTTAGAATGTTCAGCCTTAGTACCAGTACTAACTTTATTCAAATGCAAATAACTTTAAAATGAAAAAGGATAGCATAGTGCTGTGAGCATGAAAGTTGTTCAGCACAAAATTATCTACAAAATGAGTGGTATTTCATTTATAGATACCTTTTAGATTTTTTCTATAATTAACAAAAAAGAGTAGAAAATGCAATTTTTTGTTCACTTTTTTACAAACATATGCAAAAAAAGATAAGCAATCAAAAGCAAATGTCCCTGCACTAACAGAAAGCATCCCTATTGCATAAATGAAATATACAATGGTGAATTGTTAGATAAATGATTTATCTACACTTGTGCTGTTTGACCATGGACATCGCATTTGTGGCTTATGCCACTCATGAGGTTACCCAAGGTCAAACAGCACTTGTGTAGATAACTCATTTATCTGACAGCTCACCATTGTATATCCCTTATATCTTACATGTATCTTCTGTAAGTTATGCTACTAAAATAATCTTATACTCCTATATGGATATTATCTGTGGTGTGTACAGTTGATCTGTTTAAAGGAAAACTACAGCCGGCCTGGTGGTGCTGAGGGTTTAGGTACTGGATGCCACACCTCACACCACACCAGTAACCCAAGTTCAGGAACGAGCTCGGGGAGCCAGGGGTCAGCAGGGGTTGACAGTGATTGAGCATCTAAGGACAGCTCTCCTAGTCCTGGGGTGGGTTTGGGGATTTCTTGTTGCTCTGGCACCCCCTGGCAGAGGCTGGGGACAATGCAGAGCATGGTAGCAGATGCTTGGGGTTTGGGGCATGGCAGGGATGCCTTCCGGGTGTGTGCGGGACATCATTGCATGTCCACGCTTCAGGGGAGAAAAACTATAAGAAATACCCCCTACCTTTGGGTGAAGCAATGGCAATCTGAGGCAGTCTGACTGACCTCACCCCCAATACCAGTTCTCCTTGGGGTCTGGGGCCACTCCTAAGGGCTGGAGGAGTGCCTAGTCTCTGCATACCCAACCTAGCCCGGAGTAGGTGGTTCAGGTGGGCGGCTGTGTCCAGTGGCTGGTGAAGAGACCCTGAGAGATGCCCTGAAGGTAGGGTGCATAAATAAATGTTACAAAAAAAAAATTAAGGAAAACTATATGCAAAAATTATAAAGACACACAGGCAGGGTTATTTGAACAGTCACTATTTCTGATGCAATCTGCCATCAGCGATTGCAGTTCTGCTAAGTGTATACACAATGGCATATTGGAACAATGGCAAACTGATGCAGCATTTGAAAAAAAGCTTCCCAATATAACAGAAAATAGCAGCAGTCACAAATATATCTACAAAAACTGTTGCAGTGCGGTCCATAGACCATCTGTTGTGATCACAAGGGGAATCCATGGACCAAAGAGACAGCATGAATGGCATACCACAAGCATTACCACCCGGCCAACTATGCCCCATAAATGCACGCACCTGATCCCTGCCAACAGCAAAGCTATTACGCTAACCATTACCTATCTTCCTCCCAGCAACCCCAGCAATGAGCTGGAAACTTCACATGATCTAAAAATCTCTCTCTCCCAGGGGTAGGGAATAGATTATCCTAGGTGATTTTAACCAAAACTGGCTTATAAGCCACCAAACAGATGTGGCCAGGGAGGCTATTGTAGGACTCAGACTCCACCAAATCATCTCAACAGCCACCTGAACACACTATAACTCTGGTTATGAATCCATCCCGGATTGGATCATAGTCTCCAGTCTCTGCCGGGTTGTGGAATCAGGTGGTCTCCTTGACTATATTAGCAACCACAACACAGTTCTCTGCAACTGGTCAGCAAAAGCCTACAAAACTGAACCTAGGTACATCTTCTCCAGAAACTTAACAAAAACTTAGCAAGGAAGCTTTTGTCAATTCCAGCTATACAACAGACTGGTCCCATAACATTTTAAATGTTAACAATGCCCTTGAGTCCTTTAGTTCAACCTTTCTTTCCATTTGTGACACCATAATTCCCTTAAAAACACTCAAAGTTAGGAGCAAAAGGTCTGAGTGGGTCACCCCTTATCTGCTAAACCTTATGCGTAATAGGGATAGGGCATGGGTGGGACGCTTACATGAAATTAAAACTTCCTAACCTCCTGCAGCACTACAAGACTCTCCATAACAAATGCAAATCAGCTCTATGTTCAGCTAAAGTAGAATTTCTCAGGGACAAACACTCAGGTTGTTTTGGTAGCCCTAAACTCACATGAAAAACAATAAATGAACTTCTGGGCAGGGACTTACGGATGAACAAACAGCCTCACTAAGGATGGTCAACTCATCCAAGACCCAAAGAAAGTTGCTAACATGTTCAACTCCTACTTTAGGGACCTTAAAAATATAAACACATGACAAATCAAATAGAAAGGTCAATCCCAGTCATAACAACTGACCCTGCCTAAATTCCCCACCTGCCCTAGTTTCTACTTTCACTACCTCTCTCCCTCTCAGGTTATTTCTTACATTAAAAAGAATGACCCAAACCCAGCCTTGGTGCAGATGCCATTGACTACTGCATTCTAAGACTTGTTTGTGAACACATCGATGTATGCAAAGAAAGCATACCAGCACTCCAAATCCAGAAAAAGAATGTTCTGATGCCAGGTATGTGCAAAAACAAATGTCATTGTGGGAACACAATCAGCTTGTCCCAGCACTTCAGCCCAACTCAAGTGCTTTCATCAAGGGGTGAACACATCGCTCTGTCCCTAACCAACATCTTCAATCACACACTCTGCACCGGTGTTTTTCCTAACAAATGGAAAACTGCCAACATTAAACCCATCCACAAATCCAGATCTAAAATCAAGGTTGGTACCTACAGGCTCATTTCACTACTGGCTTCCCTTTCCAAACTTTTAGAAAAGATTGTCCATGATCAAACCAGGGAATTCCTAGAAACTCATAATCTACTCATAGACTCCCAGCACGACTAGATGTGGCCACAGTATGGAGACTGCACTGGTTAAACTCACCAATTTTATCGAAAAGGCCAATGATGAAGATTTGTACTCTGCCTTAATATTTGTGGACCTCACCAAGGCATTCCATCATGTTGAACAATATCTTTTCATCAAGACCCTATCCCACCTCCACTTTTCTGATGAAGTTCTGAATTGGTTCCTGCACTACCTCAGTAATAAATCACACTCCACTTTTGTTAATGGAGAAAATGCTGGTATTTGTCCCATCAAATATGGAGCCCCCCCCCCCAAGGCAACATATTAGGTTCCTTCTCTTTCCCTTACCATAAATTCCTCCATATAATCTGCAAGCACACATAATTAATCCTTTACACAGACAACTAGCCTTTTTCTACAAAGACAAGTGTCCCAAAACTCTCAACAAACACCAGCATTACTTCAGTAAACTTCACTCCTGATTGTCTTCCCAAGGACTTGCCCTCAATGCAAAAAAGCTAAGTCCATGGTTTTCTCTTTCACTAGGAAAAGAAACAATTTCAACTTCATACTCACTGATAATGATGGCAACAACATTGGAAGAGTTAATTAATTTAGATTCCTAGGTATACACTGAGACTGCCACCTCTGATACGAATACCACATCAACCAACTAATCAAAAAAAATACACCAAAGGCTCAGTATGTTATACAGAGTTAGCCAGTTCCTCATTCCCAATACTAGGGCACTAGTCACTAATAGCTTCCTGCTCCCACTTCTGGACTACAGATCTATTGTCTACTCATCCTCATTATGCAAAAGACCCCTCAAATTAAGAGCCACCTACGATAACATTATCAGATTCATCACTGGCCTCCCCAGACTGACACATCACTGCAACCTTTACAAGGGTAGCCAACTGGCCCTGTCTCAAACACAGATTTCAATACAGCATCCTGTCCTTTTCTTTAAAATATGCTAGGAACTGCTCCCAAATTCCATTACTTCAGACTTCCAAAGACAAGCCAGCTGTCACACCATGAGATCCATCCCCCCCACAACTACTTCTTGGTTCCTTTCTGCTACATGACACAAGGATTCCACTGCCGCAAGGAGTACAAGACTCATTAACAGCTTTCCCCACACCCTCACACATATTCAAAACCCACCTCAAACAGTTCCTCTGGGATAACTTTGTCTGTCCTGCCCATCACAACATCCACCTCACTAATGCCTCTACATCCACTACTCTCCTCCTATCAAATGTTCTACAGCTTTCCTTCACATCCTAGTGCATAGTTCTAACACATGATCCACACACTGTGTATATGCTACCATGATACCTCCACCTTGTCTATTCTTTCTGTTCTCCACTGCACATTGTATATACTATTGTATATTGTATAATCATACTACTCTTGCTATAGTTTGGATGCACAGTCCCTCCACCTTGTAATTCCTTTGTTTTCCCCTGCTACATCTTGCATAATCTATTGATCTTTTATATTGTGCCTGCTCTTGCATGTTTGTTTGCCTGTTGACTGGCCACTTGTGAAAACAGGCAGATTTGTTCACACACCTTTCCAGTACATAAAATAAAACCAAGCCAAACCGAATGCTCACAAAATCATGAAGGACAACAGAAACGTATGTACTGAAAATAAGATGTTATTCATTAATAGAAAAATATAACAGAAAAAGGCAAAGGTCATAAACAAAAATAAAGTGGCACAGTGCCATAAATAAAACAGAGTGTGGCACACAGTCAACAAATAAAAGACAGGTCATAAGCCACCATGAAATAAACACAATAGAAGTGGAAAATGGCAATGAGCAAAATTAATGGGGCACTACCATTAACAAACCTAATGTTGCAAACAGCCAATAAATAAAATGAATGTGGCTACCATACAGGATGTACAGTATAAACAAAACACTGGCAAACTGTCATTGAAAATGAAAATGGCATCCTGTGAGGCCAAAATAAAACTGTAGCAACCCACTCATCAAAATAAAATATTTCATAGTGTCAGGACAAAATAAAAATTGGAAACCCACCAATCAAAATGAAATATTGCATAGTGCTGGGACAAAATAAAAATGGGGCACCCCCCCATCAAAATTAAATGTGGCATAGTATTGGGACAAAATAAAAATGCGACAACTCACCCATCAAAATTAAGTATGGCATAGTGCTGGTAAAAACTATGATGTGGCAATGGTTCTGACTGATATTGGCAAATTTAAACAGCCAGCCAATACAGTGACTACAGAACAGTGAACATGAAAACGGTGATTAGCACTACATCATGCTCCACAAATAGCGACAGCTACTAAGTTTCTCTTTGAGGCGATATACACTGCCTTTTATGTGGGGGCTACATCTCTGCACTCCCAAACTTAAGATAACTAACTCCAGGGAGATGCATTTCAGGGAGGGGAGAAACTAGGGGATGTAAATGAGAGATAACAAAGTAGGGAGGAGTTACAGAAGAGAACTGGGAGCAGTGAACCCCATTGCAACATGGAACCCCCCCAAAATACAAGTAGACAACATCATGAATAGCCAAAAACCACTATGGCAGGCATGAAACCCAGGTCTGCTGTAGCTATACAGTAGACACACAAGTAGTACCTCTAACCACTACACTACAGAACAGCACAAATATCTGCTCCAAAATAGACAGCTATAACTTCAGCCACCTACTATCCACCACCTCAGATCTTCATTAAATAGACCATTTGATCTTAAATCCATGCCGCCCAAAACACAGTCACTGTTTTGACCTCGCTAGAATTAACTTGGTCATATGCCTTTGCTCTTATCACGGGATACCTGTGGCAACCTGCCCAAAATGAATTATTTCAAAGTGCTGGAACAAAATAAAAACCTGGCAACCTTCCCATCAAAATAAATATGACATAGTGCCAGGACAAAACTAAAATGGAGTAACCACCTATGAAAAAGAAATATTAATTTATTGAATTTTGTTGACTAATTGGTCTCAAGAGAGTCCCTTTTTCAGGGGCGACCCGGAATTTATTACAAGAGATTGATCAATAAGAATACAGTTACACAGAAGATTCAGACAGTGTCTTGTACATTTAGGGACAGTTTACATGACAGAGATACATAATATTTAACAGTGTACTTACATATGGACTATAGTGTGAATATACAACAGTGTATATACACGAGTTCATAAAATTTGCCACAGTGTATACAGAAACAAGTTACAGTGCAGCCATATTCAAACAATCAATATAGTTTTGATGTAGGTTATATTTTTAGCAGTAACAATTGCATTGGTTTCTTTCTATGATATGAGTTCTTAGGCCCTTTTTGAATTCATCGAGGGAGGAGAGCACCTGCAGAGTATTGGGAAGAGCATTCCAGATTATGGGGATAGAATTTGCAAAGGACCTACAACCTTTTGCTGTTTTAACTTTGGAGATCTGAAGGAGATTTCTGCTGGAGGATCTTAGGGGTCACCTGTCAGGTTTGTTCATTAATAGGCCATGGAGGTCAAGTGGAGCATGTGGGCCTTTTAGTTTGAAGGCAAGGCATAATGATGTATATTGAAGTCTACCAGTATGTGAGGGCTATTTGAGGAGTCAGTTACTCTACAGTGGTGTTCCTTGAATGACGTACCAACTGCAAAGCGAGCTATTATGTGGTATAGTGATTTTAGCCTTTCCAATTCAGAGCATCCAGCCAAGAGGAGGACAGAGGAGCCATAGAGGAGGATGGGTAGAAGGGCTGAGTTGGCAAATCACAAACAGGATTCTTGAAGAGACAGAGGCTTAAGTGGTATAGTAGTACAACTTTTTGGTGAAGAGTTTTTACCAGATGTTTGATATGGACTTAAAGGTGATGTCCTGGTCAAGCCAAGTGCCCAAATAGTTGATTGAGTCAGCCATCTCGATATTAGTCCCATTCGAGAAGATAGGGATAAACAGGTTTCCCTTATTGGGGTCTGTGACCTTTGAGCCAAAGAGGATGGACTTGGTCTTTTTACTGTTAAGAACCAACATATTTGTTAAGAGCCAGTCTTCTAGTAAATGTATGGCAGAAGGGAGTAGTTCATTAATTTCGGATATTGTTGGAGCTGTGGTATAGCACCGCATCATCAGCGTATAGTAATAGTTTTACACCGCCACAGTTTCCAGGTATTTCATTGATATAAATAGAGAATAGGAGTGGACCCAATATTGATCCTTGAGGACACTGTCGGAGATTGGGTGCCTGTCAGGCAAGTCACCCTCATAATTTACAAACTGAGACCTATTAGCTAGGTAATCTGTGAACCAGCATAAGATAGGTTATCTAGGCCTAGGGAGTTAAGCTTGAATAGCAGTATCTGGTGATCATCAAGGTGAACGGCCTTAGTTAAATCTGTAAATATTGCTTCTGTCATCAAGCCTTTGTCTATACCATCCAAAATATCTGTGATCAATTGACAAAGGAAGTGTTTGTTTTGTGGTGTTTATGAAATCTGTGTTGAGAAAGGGTGAGCAAGTTATGCTGCTCAACATAATCTATGATTTGGTTATAGACCAGCCTCTCAAGTAAAGTACTTAGTACACAAAGGATTGAAATTGATCAGTATTTTTCTATTAGAGCTTGTGCACTCTCTCTATGTATTGGGGTTACAAATGCCCCTTTCCAAGGAGAGGAAATTATATCTTCACAGCTGGATTAATTGAAAAGTTGTGTAATGGGATAAGCAATTATTGAGGCTTCAAGTTTGAGGAGCTCAGAGTTGAGTTTATCATATGCTGTAGAGTCTGTTGTTTTTAGCATGGAGAGGAGTTGCGATATTTCTTTTCATGTTGCAAGCCTAAAGTGGAAGTTAGGGCATGGAAGGTTAGCAGTAGTGAGATCTGGGGGTGGTGAAGGGGAGGATTGTGGAGGATTCTTATACTTATCAAAGTTGGTAAAGAAAGTGTTAAAGGCGATAACCACCTCTCTAGGACTAGCATAGCTTTTACTGTCGATTTCTATGTTGCTGTTGTTTTCAGATGCCTATCCCTTTAAGATGGCATTTATCTGAGTCCAGAACTTTTTGGGGTCTTTTAGGTTACGTTCCTGTAGATTTCATAGGTAGTTCTGCTTTGCTTTTTCTAGTTCTAGTTTACATGGGTTGCACAATTCCCTGTACTTTTGTCAGTCATATGAGAGTTTAGAGAATTTATAGATCTTTCATGCTCTACCCCTGGTTTTCAGGAGCTTTTTAAGCTCTCTAGTTATCCACTTTGATTGTTGCCTTCTGAACTGGATTTGCTTAAGAGGGGCATGTTTGTTGGCTGCAGAGAGGAAGTTGTTCACAAAGAAATCTAGTGCTTCCTCAATAGTAGGGAGTGTTTTAATTTGGTCCCAGTCTACCTCTATAAGGGAGTGAAGAAAGGAGGATGGGACAAAGCTACAGAATTCCCTGGCCCAGAAGATTATTGGGGTGGGGCGGGTCTGTAAGTTATTCTTCCAGTTTCCAAAGATTGGGAAGTGGCTGCTGATAGAATCAATGTATATGTCCACTGCTGTGAAATTATTGGGCTTAGAGGCTAGGATCCAGCCAAGGTGGCATGATTACCCATTTTAGGATTCTGCCTGGCAGGGACATTAACAAGTTGAGTGAGTTGAGCACATTGAAGGGCATTCTTTGCTCTCCTCCTCAAATGTCATGAGACCAGTGTATATTAGACTCCTCTACAGTATTTTTCTCCATCCAGAAGATCAATTAGTGCTTTCATCAGGGTTTGAGGGCCTTATACTGTATGTTACTTTGGGCTGATTGTATATGCAACCTATCAGCAGAGACTTAATCCTGCCTAGTATTAGCTGGATGAAAATAGCTTCACAGTCCTCATTTTGTAGCATAGGGATGAAGGTAAGGAGGCTGTCAGTGAGGATTTTAAATATATAAGGGCACTCCACCAGTTTTGGAATGTCAGTCTTGCCTGAATGTGATGAATCGAGAAGTTCTGTTTCATGGGGAAATATATTAGGTTTGAGCCATGTTTCAGTGATAGCTACCACATCTGGGGTATATAAATGAACCAACCTTCCAGTTTGTGTAGTTTGGTTCTGAGACTATTTACATTCAGGTGGCAATTTTAAGCTATGGGCATTAGCCAGATAGCATCAGAGGAGATCACATTTTGCATTACCAGGGCGTGGTCAGAATTAAGTTCAAAAGTGAAGTCTGGCAGGATGAAGCACAGTGTCAAAGGTTTCCTGCATGTCAAAAGGATTAACACAAATTGAAATTGCATTGCTTGCTGCAGTAACTCTACTGCAGAATTCTGCAGAGTTGTGCTTCATCCGAAGGTTTCACTTATATCTCCTGCCAACAACTTGAGTAAAGATTTGAGTAGATTCAGGAGGAACCAGTGATGGGAGAGTGTAGCTTTGATATCACATTAGAAACATAGAAACACAGAATTTGATTGCAGATAAGGACCACTTGGCCCACCTAGTCTGCCCATTTTCCTACCTAACAGATAAGCTGCAAATCCTAGTTAACCAACAGCTTACTTCCTCCTACCCCCACTAGGACTGCCTTATGTCTGTCCCATGCATTCTTGAATTTACCCACTGTTCTTGACTCCATGACCTCCTCAGGGAGGCTGTTTCATACATCCACAATGCTCTCCATGAAAAAATACTTCCTCACATTACCTCTGAGCCGTCCCTCTTCTATTTTCAAATTGTGCCCCCTTGTTCTTGCACATCTCTTTTTCTGAAAGATGCTACCCTCTTGGACTTTGTTGATTCCCTTGAGGTACTTGAAAGTTTCTATCATGTCCCCTCTCTCCCTTCTTTCCTCAACGGTATACATATTAATCTCCTTTAGTCTTTCTTTGTATGTCTTCTGGTGCAGACTCTGCACCATTTTGAATTGCCCTCCTATGGACAGCCTCCACCATATCTATGTCTTTGTAGAGATGGGGTCTCCAGAACTGCACACAGTACTCCAGATGGGGTCTCCTCAACTGTCTGTACAGAGGGATAACAACTTCCTGTTTTCTACTATTGATGCCTCTCCCTATGCATCCCAGTATCCCCCCAGCCTTCCTTACTGCCTTCTCACATTGCTTGCCCACCTTTAGGTCATCTGATATAATTACTCCCAGGTCCCTTTCCATTTTTACTGTTGTCAGTATCTCACCCCCCATTGTGTACTCTTCCCTGGTTTTTGTTTCCCAAGTGCATTACCTTGCACTTCTTTGCATTGAATCTGAGCTGCCATACATTTGACCATTCCTCCAACCTTGGCAAGTCCCTTCTCATCCTTTCCACTCCATCTTGTATATCAACCCTGTTGCAGATCTTTGTGTCGTCTGCAAAGAGACATACATTTCCTTCCAGTTCCTCTGCAATGTCACTTATAAAGACATTACAAAGGACTGGTCCCAGTACTGAACCCTGCAGTACCCCGCTAGTAACCCTCCCTTCTTCACCGTGGACTCCATTTACTACTACCCTTTGCATCCTGTTGTCTAGCCAGTTTTTTTTATCATGAAATATTTTATTAAATTTTCTATTTTGACAAACTGCTCATGAAGTACAGAACAACAAACCTGTTGATTGGTTCAACTCAGGCATGTAACAGTAATAACACCATATAAAGCAATCAGTTACAACAAAACAAGTCTTATTCTTCAAATACTCCGATTCCAAAACATTTTAGAAACTCAGAAAGGCCAGCCGGCTCAGATCTATATTAGGGAGAATCAGCCAGGTTCTCTTAGGTAGTGTGTGCCAGGTAGCCTATTGTACTGGTATTTAGATTACCAAAGGGACAGAGAAAACAAAATAAGGAAAGTATGAGACATAGACTAGGGTGGTAAAGAGCAAGTCAGAGGCTATGAGGGAGAGACATCATCTCTACTACTTCAAGTTCAAATCAGGTCAGCAGAGGGGCAGGGGTTCTGCGGAGGAGGTGCTACCCTGCAAATGTGAGAATGCAGGTAGGCATCCCATTTCAGGTAATAGTCAGCAAGCTTACCTTTGGCTACCGCTGTAAGCAGCTTGAAAACAGCCAGTCTGGCCATAGATGCCCACCTTTGTGGAAGTGTGGGAGACATGGCTTGACTCCACTTCACCAGGATAGCTCTTTTCACTTCCATAATTACCAGGAGGACCCACGTCTTACTAGGAGAGGGGAGGGGGCTCAGCATGGAGGTGTCTCCCAACACAAGGAGACAGTGCTGAAGGGATATTGGTTTGCCTATAATGGTGGAGCAGTCATTCAAAACTTGGGCCCAAAAAGTGCGAATGGTTGGGCATGTCCATAGAATGTGAAATAAGTGGGCTGGGGAGGATTGGCGTCTCCAGCAGCTATCTTGTGGCATTATCGTAAGATTATAAAGAACTGTTGGGGTTCTGAACCCTCTGAGGAGGATTTTAAGTTGGATTAACTGACTTTTTGAGTCCTCATAGACCATATGGGCCATTCTGAGGCACTCCAACCACTGCTGTTGGAACAAGGGGTGGGGAAGGTCACATTCCCATGTGGATTTACTGGAAGCAGTGACATCCAGCTGGGCATCCCTGAGGGTTTTATAGAGGGTGCCTATCAGGCCCCTACCTTGTTGGAGTGTTGGAGGTTTTCCAGGCAGCTCCAAATATTCTGAGGTGGCCAGAATTTAAGGAGAGGGGTTAGAGCACCCCTTAGCTGAAGAAATTTCCAAAAATCTTGTGATAGGAGCCCATATTTTTCCCTGATCTGTTCAAATGACATTAATGTCAGGGTATTGGGGAGGAGAAGATTACCCACCACTCTGATATGCCTTTAGGCCCATGTGGACCAATTAAGCGATTTGTGGTCTACCTTGATAAGTAGGTTGTGACAGATCAGAGCACAGCATAGCATAGAGGAAGGAGGTAGTTTGTACTGGGGGCCTCAGCTAGTGCCATCGCCCAGCACCAGGAACTGCATGTTTCTATCATAAGGTGGGGTTAGATGAGGTCCAGAGGGTTTCTTGCTAGATAGCAAGGAGAAGAGAGGGACGTCCTTTGACAGGGAGGTTTCTAACTCTACCCATTGGGGAGGAGGGATGGAATGAGGGGCAAACCAGGCTACTGCTTGGGCCACTCAAAAGGCCAACTCATAGCCCATGAACATGGGAATGCCAAGGCCCCCTCTAGTCCAGTGGGCTCAAAGCTTCATTCACCCCCATCTAGGGGCTCTACCCTCCCATAGAAATAATGCAACTAGCCTGTCTAGGGCCTGAAATGTCTTTTGAGATAGAGGGATGGGAAGGTTATTGAGCAGGTATGAGACTCTGGAAAAAATAAACATTCACACAGCTTCTACCTTTCCTTTGAAGGTTAGGTGCAGCTTTCTCCATTATTGCACATCGGCTGCAAGGGATGCCAGGAGAGGAGAGAAATTAGTAATTTCCAAATCTTTCCAGGCCATTGTAATAAAGACGCCCAGATATGGGAAGTCTTTTGGGGCCCAGGCAATATCAGTTCCTGTGAGACAGTGCCTATTACATTGTCTATTCGGGAGGGAGGTGTAGTTTTATTTTGATTTACTGTTAGCCCTGACAATGAGGTGAATTCTTGCAGGATTAACAAGATAGTGGGGAGGAAGATTGTGGATTGGAGACAGTGAGCAGCATATCGTCTGCATAGGTGTTAACTAAGTAAGGTGATTTTCCACTTGAATACTAGTGATACTTGGGGTATGGTGAACTTGCTGACCAGAGGGTCTAAAGCCATAAAAGAGGAGGAGAAAGAGGACAGCCTACCTGGTACCCTGTGCAAGGTGAAAGGGAGGAAAGATCCCTGTTGGTAAGAATCTTGGCTCTGGGTGAATCATACAAAGTGGATACCCAGGAGCAAAGGAGGATCAAAACCATACAGTCAGAGAACCTGGTGGAGGTAAGCCCATTCCAGGGAGTCAAATGCCTTAGTGAAATCAACTTCCAGGGCAGCCATTGATGTTTCAGATTGTAGTGCCAACCATTTAAGGTTTAGAATGAGATGTAGATTACCAGCACTTGAGTTCCACTTTGAAAACCCTGTTTGCAAGGGGTGAACCAGATTCGAGAGGACTGGGGACAATCTAGATGCCAAAACTTTGGCCAATAACTTGGAGTCTACCGGAAGAAGTGATATGGGCCTGTAGTTTGCACACATCAAACTGTCTGAGGACTTTTTAGGGATTAGTGTGATGTGGGTTTCACGCATAGTGGGGGAATATACTATTTCTCTGTGCCTCCTGAAGAGCACACAGGACAGGAATGATAATCTCAACTTGTAGTAGCTGGTATAACTCAACTGACATCCCGTCAGGCCCCAGGGCTTTACCTTTAGACATTCGAGATAGGGCTAAGTGAAGTTCGTCTTGAGTGATTGGGGTATCCAGGGAATGGGCTTGCTTCTCTGAGAGTCGAGGAAGTTGCACCCTTGAGAAAAACGTTTCAGCCACTGGGCAAGTTCATCCTCTGTTAGAAGGTTCTGGGACTGATAGAGTTCTTGGTAGTAATTTTCATAACCTTATTAATAGTCTTGGTCACTTGCTACTTACCCAGTTTGTATTTGAGTGAGAATTCTGTAGGCTTGCTGTTTCCACAAGGAATATGTTAACAGTTTCCCTTTGTCTCCTCCCTCCCATGACCTATGTTTAGCCCTAGTTAACTGCCACTCTGATTTTCTGTTTAACAATATGTTAATTTTATAGTTTAGGCCTGTGATATCAGCAAAAAGAGGAGATTTAAGTGGGCTGGATGTAGACAGCTTAAACCGTTTTTCCAAGCGGGTAAGCTCATCCTGCATCTCTCTTATTTGTCTCACCATTTCCTTGTTTTTGGCCTCTGAGAAGGAGATAATTCACCCTTGAAGAACATCCTTAAAAGCTTCCCAGACAGTGGTCGTGCAAGTTTCCCAAGGGGTATTGACAGAAAAATATGAGAGGGCCTCCTTCTTCAGATAGTCTCGAAACGTTGCATCCTGCAACAGTAGCAGATTGCATCTCCACCTTGTAGAGGGTGAACTGTGCCCTGGGGGAAGAAATGTAATGGTTACTGGTGCATAGTCTGATACAAGTATACTACCAATGGTAGGAAAGCCCACCCCAGGCATAGCCACATAATTAGCTAGCCAGAAGTCAAGCCTGACATGTGTCCTATGGATACTAGAGAAGAAGGTATAGTCCCATCCTTTCAGATGGGTGAGCCTCCACAGGTCACCCAACCCCCATTCTGACATCAGAGTGTTTAAATTATCTAGGACTTTTGGATGGGATTGGGGTGTGGGGATGGATTTATCCAGGAAGATGTCCTGCAACAAGTTATGGTCACCTGCCAGCAAAATTGGGATATTAATATCAGCAACAGAGAGGTCAGTGAAGGCCTGACTCAGGTCCAAATAGACTTCTCCTACATCATTGTTATAACCATAAACATTGGCTATTATGACCTTGCTCCCAGGGTACGATAGTTTAGCCACTATCCACCTCCCTTGTGAATCCTGATGTTGGGCCTCAACTGTCCAGGGTCCTGATCTTCGTAGCAGTATGGCAACACCTCTGGATTTTGTGGAGGCACAACTAGCCAACACAGTCCCTACCCAAAGCTTTTTAACCATTCCACTGCGTGGCTGATAAGATGTATCTCCTGGAGTAGGGCTATGTCTGCACCCATGGAATTCAGAAACTGCAGCAAGACTTTAGTGCATTTTGCTGGGTGATTCAACCCCTGCACATTCCAGGAGACACAGTCCCAGCCACGCAGCGCAGCGCAGCAGGAGTCAAAACCATTGCAGCCCACCACTGGGTACTTAGCAGAGAATGAGGTACTCACCTAAACAGCAGTAGCAGAAGAGGCAGGAAAGGAGAAGAAGAAAGGATCCTTGGCTAGGAGCCTGTGCTGGGATACAAGCAGAAGATAGCCTCAAAGGGTAGATGTTGAGTAGAAGAAAGATGATAGTGTCTAGTGATCTTGCCTTTAGCTAAGAGAGAGAGCCTGGATAGACCAAAGAAAGCACACAAGTTATGTAACAGTATGTACTATAAATTTAACAATATGTAGATACATAGGAACAAGCAGAGTTCAAATCTCTAATCAAAAACAACAGTAACTCAGTTATTGTGCTGGGTTGTGCGTGTGAGAAGGGACAAAATAGCCCTTAAGCCACACTGCTTAAGACATCAAAAGAAAAAGCATGAGAGGGAGAGGTCACACCAGATGAATGTGATCTGTCCCAGCCTGACTGCATGTACCTGGACATGAGAGCTATGCTAAAGAGTCAGGATATGCCAGAGACCGTGCCCTCCCGGACTGGGGGAGGCAACCAGCCAGCCGTGAGCAGGCTGGGTTTGCCTGCTTGGGAAAAGGGGGGGGTACCTGTTAAACCACTCAGGACATACTCAGCCACCAATGGCAGGGAGGCGCAGTAACGTGTCAGGAAGTTGGGAAGATTATTTCAGGAGTCACCAGTTAAAGCCTATAGAGCAGGACGCTCTTTAAAGGGAGGGCTGAACCTGCAACGTAATGGCACCTGGTTCGCTGTAGGTCATGGGTACCATTTAGAAATAGAAGCCCTTTCAATGGGCTAGAGCAGCATAACTGTGGCACCCTACAGGTGGATAAATAAAACCATACCTGATCTTTGCAGTGAAGGGAGATGGATGGAGAGGAACACAAGGTGCGGGGGGGCTACCGGGCAGGTCAAAGCGATGCACCCATTTGCCTGGGAGAAGGACTAGTGGCCTGCAACTCCCTAGAAAATAAGGCAGAGGAGTAATTTGAATAACTAGAATTCACAGGTAATAATAATAATAATAACATTTATTCAATTAAGCACCTTTCAATATTTCAAAGCACTGTACAATATTCATAAAAATAAAACACATATACGAATACGTATAATATAAAATCACGATAAAACAGGAAATGCCTTCCCCCATAAAAAAGTCTTATAAAAAAGTATTAAGTGCCTGCTTAAAACTCTCCACCATCCTGCACTCCCGGAGCTGACGGGGCAGAGAATTCCAGAGGGTAGGTGCCGCAAACCGAAAGGCACGTGCACTAGATGACTTTAAGTTAACCCTCGGAATCTCCAGCAACTCCTCTTCAGCCGAGCGGAGCTGTCACAAGGGGGTGTAAGGAACCAGGAGATCTTTCAAGTAATCAGGACCCGATCCATGTAGGGCTTTGTAAGTCAATAGACCTACTTTAAAGGTGATCCGCCACTGTATTGGCAGCCAGTGCAGAGCATTCAGCACTGGGATAATAAGAGATCTTCCAAATGCCCCAGTCAACAAACATGCTGCTGCATTCTGCACTAGCTGTAAGCAGTGGAAATCAACCTCAGAAAGCCCTAGATAAAGGGAGTTGCAGTAATCAAGGTGCGATGTCACAAAGGCATGGACCAAAACAGGCAGGTCACTGGATGGAACAAGGTGCCTAATCCTGGCAATGTTCCTAAGGTTGAAAAAGGCCAGCTTGATGACTGCTGATACCTGATGTCGAAGAGTCAGACCAACGTCAAGCACCACTCCTAGGTTACGCACCCATTCAGAGGTGAGAATCTGGGCCTCTCCCAGGATTAAACAGGAAGGGATCCCAGTCCTCAATCCCTCTACCCTATGACCTGGGTCCACAACCAAAACCTCAGTCTTTCCTTGGTTCAACTTTAGACAGCTGGAATTCATCCAATCTTGGATTTCTGTGAGGCAGCTGTTCAGTACCGAGATAGCACCAACCTGGTCAGGCGCAAAAGACAGGTAGTGCTGGGTATCATCAGCGTAGCAATGAAACCTCAGCTCATACCATCTACAGTGTCTCGGTAGCATATATACTGCGAATAACATGGGGGACAGCACCGAACCCTGAGGTACCCCGCAAGGCAGAGAGAAAGCCCTGGATGAAAACAGACCTGAAACCACTCTCTGCATTCTCCCAGCGAGAAAAGATGAAAACCATCTGAGGACTGTGCCCGACAGCCCACAGATGAACCTCAGGCATTTGAGCAGAACCCCATTATCCACAGTATCAAAAGCTGATGATAGATCCAGGAGAACCAAGACAGAACGGTGTCGCCGATCTCTCACCATCAGGAGATCATTGAGCACCCGAACCAGAGCAGTCTCAGTACTATGCCTCTTACGAAAACCAGATTGGAGAGGTTTGTATAAATTATGGATGGTTAAATGGTTATCCATTTGAGCAGCCACAACTTTCTCAATAACCTTTCCCACAAAAGGGAGGTTAGAGATAGGCCTGTAGTTTGCTAGGTTCTCCGGGTCTAAAGAAGCTTTTTCAGAAGGGGGGATCACCACCCTCTCATTCAGAAGAGCTAGGAACTCACCCATTTCTAGAGAGCACCAGACAATCTGAGCTAAGACCGGGCCAATAATCTCACTGCAACCCAAAATCAGGGAAGTAGGGCCTGGGTCTAAACTACAGCACATGGGATGCATCTCCTGGACAATACTCATAATGTCTTCGAAATCCGGCAGGTCAAAGGTACTCCAGAAAACTCTAGGCTCTGCGACAGAGCACCGATCAACAGCAACCCCCTTAGGGTGAAGTTAGTAGCACTCCCTTCTGATGTCATCGACCTTATTTGCAAAGAAGCGAGTGATCTCGTCACAATCAGTTTGTGTAAAAACTCGATGGAGCTGCCGACAGACTGGGTTGCACAGCCTGTCAACAGTTCTGAAGAGTTGAGCCAGTTGATTCCGTGTGACAGAAATTTCCCTGGACAGGAATTCTGCCTTTTTATGGGAAATTTCTGTTTGGTAGAGTTTATAATGCTCTAGCAAAATACGGTTGTTGGCATCAGTGGCAATCTTCCTCCAACGACGCTCTAACCTATGCCCCAATTTCCACAACTCTCTCAGAGCCCCATCAAACCATGGGGCTCCAGGGCAATGTGGAAAGGGGAAAACTTGGATAGGAGCAATCTGATTGAGGGCTGAAGATATGGCCCCATTATAGGCCACTACCAACTGCTCAGGATCAGTGCAAGACTAGTCCAACAACGAGAGGTCAATAACCGCCATCAGATCTTCAGGGACCACATCCCTCAAAGGGCGGTACCTGTCCAACTCCGCAGGGGCCAACCTACCCAGGGGGGCCTCAAAATTAAACCCAACTGAGTAATGATCAGACCAACCAACTGGTTCCACCACTAAATCGGAGGCCTTGATCTCCAGGAGGAAGACCAGGTCAAGAGAGTGACCTCCCTTGTGTGTAGCTGAGGAAACAACCTGTGTGAAGCCCAGAGATTTCATCACCTGGAGGAAATGTTGGGCAAAAAGTGAGGATTGGCCGTCGACCCGGGCACTGAAGTCACCCAGAACCATCAGTCTGGGCGACTCCAAAGCCATGTCGGCGGCAAAGTCTGCTATTTCCTGCAGGAATAGCTTCTAATCACCTGGTGGATGGTAGATGACGGCGATCCTGCACCCAACACCAGCTACCACGGTACACTCAAATGACCTGGCCTCCTCAACTGGTGCACCAGTTAGGCACAATTCAGTCTTGAAACAGACTGCAACCCCCACAGTCCAATCTTGGGCGATGTACAACCGAGTACCCAGTGGGAACAGCGGCCTCTAAAACAGGGGCTGCATTCCCATCCAAGCAGGTCTCAGTAATGCAAACCAGATCTGCCCCAGCAACAAAGTCTGCAATAAGACCAGTCTTGTTACAGACAGATCTGAGCATTGCATAACAGCCACACGAGTTGGATGAGGTTGCGACTGTCCCAACTACTTGCCCTCCCAAACTGAGGTGCCCTTGGGTATGGGAACCAGAATGGAATCACCATGTTCCAGGTACCATTTCACTCCAGGGCATCTTCTGGGCCTAACCACCCTATGGGAGATCCCCACTCACTCCACTGACCGCAGTCCTCCACCCACCCCTGACTCCCCCTTACGAGGAATCCCCAACCCCTGACAGTATTAGATAAAAAGCAGGTGGAGGGAGAGGAGAAAGGGCGGAGGGCACGGAGATCGGAGGCCGAATAGCACAGGACAGGAGGGGCAAGCAGGCACATTTCAATTAATACTATTAAAATAATGGAAAAGCACAAAACTCAAATTTCCCAAATCACAAGGTGATTCTGGAAACAGAACTAAAACCCCCAAAACATAAATAACTTAAATATCAATCCTTACCAAATAAATCAAATAGACTACCCCCTCCCACTATAAGATAGCCTTCAAACCCTGAAAGAAAATAAAAATAAAAAATACAATAACACAATCCCCTCTCACAGGATAAAATAACACATCAAAAAATAAAATACTCCCTCTCCCACAGCCATCTCACATCCAAGGAGGGGGAAAAAATAATAAAACAACCCCCTCTCACAGGATATTCAAAACAAACAATAACAATAACATAAATTTCCCACAGCCCTCCCATAGCCAAGGAAAAAAAAATAGTAACAAAGCACACTGGTACTCTCGCTACCAGAGAACTATAAAACAATTAAAAAATCAGGGAAAAAGGCATCAAACAGTAGGAGGAGCCATAACAGTCCAAATAATCCAACGTAAGATAAACCTAATGTCAAGTCCGATGGAGCAGAATAGATGTTTCCAATATACAAAAAATATTCAGTTTAGGTGGATATTCTGAGAAAAGAATAAAATCTCCAGAAGCAAATAGAGGCCAAACCAATGGAGCAGGGCTTCCTCACGTCACCCCTAATCTACCTTATCAGGTCCAGCACACCAAGGACCTGCAGCCACAAATATCCCAAGGCCACACCAAAAGGACCAACCCAGGGATAAATTAGGAGCCCCTCCACTGATCCCTGGCTCCCAGGGAGAGCAAGCAGCTCCGCTCGGTCCCACTCGATAACAAAATTACCCAGGCACCAATGGGGGGAACAAACCCACAACCAAACCACTATACTGGCCCTTCTTCTGGACTACAAAAAATATCTGAAATTACAAAAGAGAAAAAGGGGGCACTGATCAGCAAATCAGTCCCCGCTCACAGTTTTCCAAACACCACAGGTAGTCCTTTCAGCCAGTTTCCAATTCTTTAGATCACCACAAGAGACCCCAAATTAAACTCTCCTTTGTCCAACATGAACTGAATAAATCCACTTGTCCAAAATAACAAGAATTCATAAGGCAAAAGCATAAAAAATGATAAAATCCAAAGTCCAGGCTTCCACGAAATGAAACACGCAGTACACCAAAGGATACTCCAGAAAAGACAGTTTGAGAGACTAGTTTGTCTCGAGTTGGTGGTAGCAATCAAAACACACAAATCCCATTAGGGAAAAAAAAAGCTGCCCTCCAACTCTCAGCAGGCAGACAAAAGCACTCTTCTTTACTGGCAGAGTAGTAGATTAGCCATTCCAAAGAGACCAGCCAGCTCCCAGTCTCAGTTCTGAAGCCGACAAAAAGGCACCATGGCTCCGGGAAAATGATCGGGCTCTGGCAAGCAACTAGGCGCCACTTCTCCACTTCACTGCCCAAAAGGCACAGGGGAAATGCCGCCAAAAACTACAGACTTCAACAACTGCTCCTTTCAAGTGTAGAGTGTTGGGGGCTGGGTGGATCCGTTTGCCCGACCCATAGGTCTAAGGGGGGGTGCCCAGGCTAAACAGAAAGCAAATAATAGAGTACATAATAAACAGCTTATTTATCCTGTTCCTTCCAGGCTTCCCCATTTTCACATAGTGAATCCATCTTGTCTGGGTTACAAGGTATAGCCAGGGCCTCTGCAAAAGTTTTTAGTCCAGGTTTCAGTAGGCCAGCACTTGCAGCAGATTCACCTTTACCTCTTCCATCGCCATTGCCCAGTCTGGGCAGACTGGGTCATCCGGAGAAACTGCAGGTGGGTCCTCAGTGCAGGCCAACTGTTGTCCTTGATCTGATGCTGTCAGGTCAGCCTTTGAGGAGCTTTGCAGGTGGGGACATGGAGGCTTTTTCCAACACTGGAGCACGAGGGCTTCTTGAGCGCTGCCGCTGCCTTGCTGGGAGGATAGTCAACTGAGTGCATCAGCTTGGGCTGTTGACTGGTAAAAGATATATTCTGGATTAAGTGAGCTGATGAATGCTTAGCACCTACAGTGGATGGAACCCACAGCTGCCTTTGTGTGGGGGAGACTTTATGAGGTGGACCAGTCCGGCTGCAATTATTGTCCCCTGGGGCAGTGTTTCCTTTCTTGCTGGTTCCTTGCTCTGTTTGGCTTCTTGGCTCCCAGAGGTGTCTGGGAGATGTAGTTCCTGACAGCAGATTTGGCCAGTGGCTCTGAATCCAGGCCTCAGCATCTCAGGGAGATTCTGCGAGAAAGGATTGTCTATTTTTAGACACCTGCAGTGCAGAGAGGCCCTTGAAGCGATACTGAATTGAATTCGCATTTAAGATCTTCTTCAGAGGGTTGCAGGCTTTACGTTTGGCCATATCCTCCTGTGAAAAATCCCTGTAAAAAGATATAATGTTCCCTCTCCAAGTTATCTCCTCCAAGTCCCCCGTAGCCCTCAGTAGCCTTTCTTTGACTGAGAGGCATGCGATTATAGTCCGAGGGCCTTTAGTGTTATTTGGATTGCCAGAGATTCAGTGCACTCGCTCAACTCTCCACTGGCTCCTTCCAACATTCCCCTAATAGCTGAGGGATCCATTCATTTAGGAACTTTTCAATGTTTGGGCCCCTATCCCCTATAGCACAATGAAGATCCGAATGTTATTACTCCTACCACGATTTTCTTGTTCCTCTGTTCTATGCCATAAGTCGGCTCAGTTTATCCTCATGCTCCTTAAGTTTATGCAGCTCATTTAAGTGTTGGTTTTTCCAATTCTTCTACCCACTGTTCTAGCACATTGTGTGCTGGTCCTCAAGCCTGTGGACATCAACAGCGTTGCCTGCCAGTGAAGCACCAATCAGTATCTACTCTGGATAGCAGAGTTTTGAGCAACTTGGTAATGTGCCCAAGAGCATCGCCCATATGCACTTGTTTAGGAGGTCCAGGGAGCACTGGGCAGTGGCTCCCTCTTTATACGCTGCTTAGCAGATCCATCTCCACGGAGTACCCAGCGACGTGCAGATAGAAATCGTGGTGAGAAAGCTGCCATCGGAAGCTGCTGATTTCTGCTTTTGCCTGTTCACAATCAGCACCCAGCTTTGAGTTTTGAGTGCGGGGAGTAGGGAGAGAGGTACTACTGCTTAAGTCAGGATAGGTACTGGCACATGCCTTAGGGACCACGCTCGGGCCTATTATGGCCTAACAAGACTGGCAGGTCCGATATCTGCGGGTTACAGTGAGTGCAACAAAAGCGTGGTTATTCCTGAAGGACTTCCCGAAGTGGTGATAGGGGTGGGGAAGGATAAAGTTGAACTAAAAACCAAGCCTTCATTCCAGCATAGTTGCGTTTAATTTTCAATTAATTCCTGGGCTGGGGCACAGTGAGCGGTTCAAGCTGCCATCATCTCCTGGTCCAAGCCACCGTCTAGCCAATTTTTATCCAGGCTACCACCTTGGGACCCACTCCAAGGCTGGCTAACTTGTGTATTAATCTTTTGTGTGAGACTGTACCAAATGCCTTGCTAAAATCTAGGTAGGCCATGTCCACAGCCCTTCCCTGGTCTACTACTTTGGTCACCCAGTCAACAAAATCTATTAGATTCATCTGACACAGCCTTCCCATCGTGAATCCATGCTGCCTTGGGTCCTATGCCCCACTGGCCTCTAGGTACTCAACAATTCTTTCCTTCAGAAGTGATTCCATCATTTTCCCTACCACTGAGGTCAAACTAACTGGTCTGTAGTTTCCTGCCTCTGTCCAGCTCCCACATTTGTGAAGAGGAGTCACATCTGCCCTCCTCCAGTCCTCAGGTACCACCCTATTCTCCCATGATTTGTTAGAGTAGTCAGTGGTGTCACTCATTCTACCCTTAGTTCTTTTAGAATTCTTGAGTGAATTCCATCAGGCCCCATTGCTTTGTCCACTTTCAGTTCTATTAGTTCTTTCAGAACCCTTTCTTCAGTAAATGGACTGGTATTGACCCCCATCTTCAGAGTGTTTCTCTTGTTTGGTTTAGGTACCTCCCCATCCTCTTCCTTTGTGAATACTAAGCAGAAATATTCAATCAGTATCCCTGCTTTTTCACTGTCACCCTCTGCCCACATTCCCTCCCCTTTATTAAGCCTCAGTATCCTTCCTTTGGTCTTTCTTCACTTCCAAATTAACCTATAAAAGGTCTTATCCTCCTTCTTACCAGAGTTGGCTAGCTTTTCCTCAGTTTGGGCCTTTGCTATTATGACTGCCTTCCCTGCCTCTTTCTGCTTTAACTGATGAAGTTCTCAGTCCTGCTCCTTCTGTGTTTCCTTATATTTCCTGAATGCTATCCTTTCTCTTTAACCTTCCTGCCATCTCTTTTGAGAACCATATGCGTTTTTGCCTTTGTTGTGTTTTGTTGATTTGTTCTACATAAGGCTTGTTGCCTCTGTGATGACTGTTTTGATTACTCCCCATTGTTCCTCCACACCTCCTTCTTGCCTGTTTGCTATTGCTTTTCTGAGGTACTCTCTCATTTTCCCTAAGTCAGCCCTCCTAAAGTCCAATACTCTTGCTTTTGTATGGCTTTATTGTATGGCTGTGTTTATCATGAACCACACTGTTTGGTGGTCGCTTGTTCCCAGATGGCTACCCACTTCTTAATCTGAGATTCTTTCTCCATCCCCTTTTGAGAGTACCAGGTCTAAGATTGTTCCCACCTGAGTGGGTTCCAATACTAGCTGTCTGAGGCATGCCCATTGTAGGGCATTAAGAATGACTCTGCTCTTGGATGTGCCTGCAGCAAAGGTGCTCTAGTTAACATCTGGCATATTCAGGTCCCCATCAACAATATCTCCCTTTTTCTGCCATTCTAAGGATGTCTTCAATCATTTCCTTTTCCATTCTCCTCCTGAGATGGGGTCTGTCTAGAACCCCATGCGGTTATGGTGCCATTTCCAGTCTCCAGGTGACCCAGAGTGCCTTATCTGCTCCCTGTTTACTCTTTAGTTCTGCTGCTTTGATCCTTTCCTTTACATGAAGAGCTACTCTCCTCCTCTTTACCCTCCCTGTCCCTCCACAGATTGTGTATCCTGGTAGTTGACATCCCAGTCATGGTTCTCTGTACCATGTTTCTGTGACTATCACAATATCCAGGCAACCCTCTTCCATCAAGGCCACTAGTTCAGGGAGCTTGTTACACAGACTACGGGCGTTGGTACTCATCATCCTCCACTTTTTTATGGCCTTACCCCTTTTAGCCCCATCCCTGTCCTTACTGCCTTTGCCTTTTTTTACATTTACCTCTGTCCTGCTCCCTAAGGACTTCTCTACCTTGGTGTTTACCTCACTAATTACCATGTTTTGTGGGGGGAGGCTGGGTTTCCCTGCTCCTTTTCAGTGCCTCCCCCCTTGGCTGGTTAAATGCTCCAATGAAGCATTTAAACCTCTCACCTGGGATCCTGGTTCCCCCGGACAGATGCAGACCATCGCACCAGTATAGATCTGTATCCCTCCAGGTGGCTCCCCAGTCCCCAATGAGCCAAAACCATTAGCTCCACACCAGTTTTCAACCATTCATTGAATTCCCTGGTGATGGAGTACTCTAGCATCACCTTGCCATAGACAGGCAGCACCTCACGAAGAAGGTTACCGTGTACGCTACTTGTCAAGGCCCTCCCAACTCTACAAACTCCTCTTGCACTGCACTGATCCCATTCCTAGCGGGTCATTTCTTCCTAGGTGGACAATGACATCCAGCTCCCTCCCTCATGCAGCTGCTCCACGATTCTGAGGATTCGCTTCCTGACCCTCCAAGCCATGGCACCAGGCAGGCACCTTACCTCCCTCTCCCCTTCCTCCCCCTCTTCTACCCCTCTAATGATTGAGTCCCCTACCAGGAGTTGTTTTCTTCCCCTGTGGGGCCCCATGCCACCCTCCTGTGGGCCTCCTTTGTGAAGGTTCCCAGCATCCTCCTTGGTCTCCACTGCAGGTGCCTCCATAGAGAGGAACCACTATCCACCAGAAGAACGTATGAATTGTGAAGAGAGGTACGCTGGAGGATGCAACTCTGTTCTGCCACCATCTCCTTCCCTGAGCCCACTCTGGTCAACCACTCCTCTTTCTTGGCAACCTCTGAGGTAGTGGCAGTAGCCCTGGTGGTCCCTGGGTGGGGAGGGTTTCACAATCCTAGCCAGGTCAGTCCTGGAGATGGGCAACCTCCTTCCTCAGACCAGATGGGTGCCTACAAATAGGGCAGCATCGCAGACTCAGAATGTCTCCTGGAACACTGCCACCCCACAGCCATTGCACTGCACCACTCTATCATGTCTTATTTGTGTCCCATTTCCTCGTTTCTCTGTATGCTTACTCTCTCCTCTCCTTACAGCTCTCACCCTTCCTGTTCTGGACAGCAACTTCCTATATTCTTCAGTAGCCTCCTTCTTCCTTGTTCAGTGTCAAACCACCAGCAGCTAGGGAGAGCGGAGCTACCTTTTCCCATAGGGTTGACAAAACTAATGTTTCTCTATGATTCTTCCTTTCCTACTGCCAAACAGGAAGTTCCTGTTGTCAGTCAAATCCAGTGGCTATAAGTAGAACTGGCTTAGGGTGGAAGGGTGGAGAGGTAGGATAGAGGGCAATTAGTAAGAAAAAAGGCTAGCAATGGAAGTTGTAATTGGAGTCACCTGCTTTCATATTGTCTAAGCCAACAGTTCTCAGACTTTGTCATAGTGAGCCTCCCCTAAGCCATGGAAAAGAACTTGAGCCTCCCCAAAATATGAAATATTTTGGGCCTCCCCATAGAAAAAATAGCTACTTTTCACAATACATCAGGAATAAATTGAAACCTATTTTGCATAGCTGGATGTCATGTTATTAAGCTTATAACCCCAAACAGGACAACCTACTTGCTCCAATATTTTGACTCTTCAAACCATTGTTGCCTTACTGCCATACCTTCATGGGTCAGACTGCCTTTTCTGTTCCCCTCTAACTGTAATAACAATCCTGCGAACTCTGCCTCTCCCTCTTAAGCAACTTCTCAGGGATCATTTTGCTCCCTCCTGCTCTTATTCCTAGTACCTGTATGGTTAACTCTTCTATTTAGACAGTTCTGCTGCCAGTCTAATTGATCAATTGTTCTCCATTGTTAGTTATTGTTCTTAATTTGTTTGTACTTTTATTCATTTTGTATTGCTTAAGTGTTTTGCAGTAACATTTTGAATTGTAGTCTCTCACTACCCTTCCCTGGCTACACCTGAAATAAGCCATGGCTCAGTGTATAGTACCTTCCCTGGTCACAGACATGTGAATAAATACATACATTAACCTACTATTATCCTTTTTAAGTTTGCTTTATCCCTTCACACAAAATCTATAAAGTTCAAAATTGAAATATAATACTATTTCAAGACTTGCTTGAGCCTCCCCTGGAACAGGTTGGGGCCTCCCAAGGGAGGCTGGCCTCACCATTTGAGAACCCCTGGTCTAAGCCATACCCCCAATTAAGATCTCTCTCCTCCTACTGATTTAGCAAAGTAAGTTGATACAGTACCCTTCCCAGCACAGAACACACACTGACTTTCTTTCTTTCTTTTCTTTTTTTAACCCTAAATAAGACCCCTTCTACTTCTAATAAAGTATCTGTCTGTTTAAGTGTCCAGAGGAGGGCAACCAAAATGATCTGGGGTTTGGGGGACAGGACCATGAGGAGAGGCTCGAAGAGCTAAATATGTACACATTGGAAGAGAAGGGACGGGGGACATGATAGAGGTCTTCAGGTACATGAAGGGGGTAAATAAGGGAGGAACAGTCAGGGTGCTTCAAAGGAAGGAGGAGGGGGCCAATAGAGGGCATGGGTAGAAGCTGGAAGGGGGAAGATTCAGGGGAGAAAGGAGGAGGTGCTACTTCACTGAGAGGGTGGTGGAGCCATGGAATGCACTGCCTAGGGGGCTGGTGGAGGCAGAGATGGTGGAGGGGTTCAAGAGGGTGGGACAGGACAAGGGAAGGGTTCTGTAAGCAAAATCCAATGCAGTGAGAATATCCAGAACTGGGAAGGGAGAAGCCAGAGAAGGCAAGGGGGCAGCAAGGTCAGCTCCCAGGGTGGGGGCTGACCAAGTGAGCATACGCAAAAGACCTTTAGGCCTATTCTTCTGGCATTTGAGTATGTTAGTGTGTCAATCTCAGCAGATACTGACTCCTGCTGAGATAGAAATGTTAAATTAGTAAGAAAATGGTAGCTTCTTTTACGTGTCTATGTCATCTGTTAGCACCCTTTGCAAACTGTGTGAGAGGCCTTTCAGCACCATGCGATTCTGCTTAAAGTTGAACCAGCATAACATTCTGTGGTGATCTGCATATGCAGCCCATGATGCTTTGCATTGTGTGGGCATGTGTGATTTTGTATTTTCTTTTAGTTAGCTGCTTTCTGCTCTACAAGCAATATTTCTGTCTTCCATAGGCTAGCAACAGCTTTTATTCTTTAGAAAGTAACATAATTTCTAACAGTAACCATTTTCACTCAGCCATGTAGAATAAGGTGATAGAGAGTTCTATTGTGAGGTACTGGACAGTTAAGGGACAGAGGATGGTGTGTATTTAGTAGTTCGTGCTTATCACCCAAGGTTGGATTTAGAGATAAACCATCCAATGCTAGGACAACAGCTATATATACGAGGGCAGGCATTAATCCTTTGAACCTCATGTCACCTTTCAAGGCGGGAAGGTGTTACAGGGTGTAGTAATGGGGGGGCAAAACCTTATTTCACTTTAAGCACTCCTTCAAGGAGTTAATTAAACCAGAGCATTGAGAGGACTAGTTATAAGGTAAATGGGATTAGGTATTTAAGTCTGTTTTCAGGTTTGGAGGAGGGTAAAGAAAAATGGCAAAGTGCTGTGACAAAATAAATATGGGGAAATCCACCCATCAATATCAAATATGGCAAAGTGCTGGGACAAAATAAAAATTGGGGCAACCCATCCATCAGAATGAAATATGGCATAGTGCCAGGACAAAACAGATATGGGGCACCCCACCCATCAAAATAAAATATGGCAAAGTGGCAGAACAAAACAAAAATGAAGAAACACACTCATCAAGGTGAAATATAGTATGGTGCCCAGAAAAAAACAAGCATTTGTCAATGCCAAATGTTGATTGTGTTGGTCCACTGAGCTTGCTCACTGCCCCTCTGTCACTCGCTCATTCTGTTTATCCTGGTGCTGCAGGCTGCCCTTTTGTACCGGGCTTCTACCTGCTTTGGCACCTTTTGCTGCCCACAAAGAAATCCGCAGCTGTCCCGATAGAGCTCTGTTGAGGTCGCTCACTCCGCCTGTCTCACTCACTCATTCTGTTTCTCCTGGCGCTGCAGGCTGCCATTTTGTAGTGGTCTCCTGCCTCTGTTGGTGCCTTTTTCTGCCCACAAAGAAATCTGCAGCAGTCCTGACAGAGCTCCATTGAGTTCGCTTACTCCCCCTCTCTCAATCGCTCATTCCGTTTCTGTCAGCGCTGCCGGCTGCCCTTTTGTACTGGGCTCCTGCCTGCATTGCCGCCTTCTTCTGGCCACAAAGAAATCTGCAGCAGTCATGATACAGCTCCATTGTGCTCGCTCACTCACTCCCCCTCTCTCATGCGTTCGTTCTGTTTCTCCCACCATCGCAGGCTGCCCTTTTGTACTAGGCCCCTGCACGCATTGCTGCCTTTTTCTGCCCACAAAGAAATCCACAGCAGTCCCAACAGAGCTCCGTTGAGCTCACTCACTCCCCCCACTCACTTGTTCTGTGTCTCCCACTGCTGCAGGCTGCCCTTTGTACTGGGTTTCTGCCTGTGTTGGCACCTTTTCCTGCCCACAAAAGAAATCTGCAGCTCTCCCGACAGAGTGCCGTTGAGGTCGCTTACTCCCTGTCTCACTCGCTCGTTCTGTTTCTCCCAGTGCTGCAGGCTGCCCTTTTGTACTGAGCTCCTGCCTGCATTGGCACCTTTTCCTGCCCACAAAGAAATCCGCAGCTGTCCCGACAGAGTTCCGTTGAGGTCACTCGCTCACTCCCTGTCTCACTCGTTCGTTCTGTTTCTCCCAGTGTTGCAGGCTGCCCTTTTGTACTGGGCTTCTGCCTGCATTGGCACCTTTTTCTGCCCACAAAGAAATCTGCAGCTGTCCTGACAGAGTTCCGTTGAGCTCCCCCTTTCTCACTCGTTCATTCTGTTTCCCCCAGTGCTGCAGACTGCCCTTTTTTGCTGGGCTCTTGCCTGCTTTGGCACCTTTTCCTGCCCACAAAGAAATCCACAGCTGTCCTGACAGAGTGCCGTTGAGGTCGCTTACTCCCTCTGTGTCACTCACTCATTCTGTTTATGCTGGTGCTGTATGCTACCCTTTTGTACTGGGCTCCTGCCTGCATTGCCACCCTTTTCTGCCCACAAAGAAATCCACAGCAGTCATGATACAGCTCCACTGAGCTCGCTCGCTCCCCCTCTCTCACTTGATCGTTCTGTTTCTCCCACAGCTGCAGGCTGCCCTTTTGTACTCAGCCCCTGCATGCACTGCTGCCTTTTCCTGCCCACAAAGAAATCTGCAGCAGTCCCAACAGAGTTTCGTTGAGATCACTCACTCCCCACTTCACTCGCTTGTTCTGTGCCTCCTGGCACAGCAGGCTGCCCTTTGTACTGGGCTTCTGCCTGCGTAGTTGCCTTTCCTGACCACAAAAAAATATCGGCAGTCCCGACAGAGCTCAGTTGAGCTTAGTCACTCCCCTCTCTGAGTCACTCAATCCTAATCTGTCCCAAACACTGATTTCCGACAGTGACTGCAGTATTCTGTGCCGGAAGCGCGGAAACATGTTTCAGCCAGGATGTGAAAAATGACAGCTGTACTGTTCATAAGGAGCTGTGAACACATGCCAGTATTGAAAATCTGGCGTGAAAATATTACTAATTTGCAAACTTACAAGGGTGCATGGAACCTGCACAACACACGCTCTTAACGCAGTCATTTTATGGAGTTTCATCACAAAATTTTCAACATAGGCATTTTAGGACCTCTGTTCATGAACAGTGTCAGTGTAATTTTCTTAGTATGTCCCGAACACTGATTTCCCACAGCGACCGCGCTATTGTGCGCCAGAAGAGTGAAAACACATTTTGGCCAGGATGTGAAAAATGACAGCTGCACTGTTCATAAGGAGGTGTGGCAAAATGGCAATGCTGAAAATCTGGAGTGAAAATATTGCAAAGTTGCAAAGGTACGAGCCTGCATGGAAACTGTGCAATGCACATTCGTAACACGCTCATTTTATGGACTTTCATCACCATATTTTCAACATAGGCATTTTAGGACCTCTGCTAATGAACAGTGTCACTGTCATTTTCATAATGTGTCCCAAACATGGATTTCCCAAGCACCCACACTATTCTCGCTGGAACTCGAAAACACATTTTGGCCAGGATGGAAAAATGACAGCTATACTGTTCATAGGAGGTGCAGAAGAATGTCAATGCTGAAAATCTGGGTGAAAATATTATTTATTTGTGAAGTTATGAGCGTGTGTGCAAAGTCGCAACACATGCTCGTAACACAGTCATTTTATGGAGTATCATCACCAAATTTTCAACATAGGCATTTTAGGACCTCTGCTCATGAACAGTGCCACTGTCATTTTCTTGATCTGTCCTGAACACTGATTTCCCACACTGACCATGCTATTCTGCACCAGAAGTGCAAAAACACATTTTGGCCAGGATGTGGAAAATGACAGCTATACTGTTCACAAGAAGGTCTGAAAAAATGGCAGTGTAGAAAATCTGGCATGAAAATATTGTAAATTTGCAAAGTTACAAGCATGCATAACAACTGCACAGTGCACGCTAGTAAAACAGTCATTCTGGGGATTTTTCCCACCAAATTTGCAGAAAAGGCTTATTGAGCCCACCTCATGAACACTGGCATTGTCATTTGTTAATCATTCCCAAAGGGAATTCCACAGCAGTGACCGCAAAATCACCTTTCAGGGCTGAATAATGCTATGACAGTGCCAGAATTCATGAGGAGGGGTCACAAAAACCCATGCTGAAAATCTGGTGGCAAAATTCAAAACATGCCTGAGATATGCATCAAGCTGAAAAAATCTATTTATTCCATTATACAGCTTACCGGCATTTCCTCAGTTAGCGGTCGGCTTTGAAGAGTGCAGGCGTGTTCCCGGTCCACGAAGATCGTCGCTCAGACTCCGGAGGTAAGTATGGGGAGAGGGGGGAGTGTGGAGGCAGGGTGCACAGTGGGTGTCTTGTGGTTTTGGGAGAGGCAGGGAGACCACAAAGGAACCATTTCTTTTTACTGGTTAACAAAAAAAGACATTGTGGGACCGTTTTGATTTTACAGGGCATGTAGCACGCTGGGGTGGGCTCCCAGCATGCCAACGGAGTCTTTTTTCTGGGGGGCACACAACAAAATGGGGGGTTTACATTATGCCAATGGGGATTGGGAACCCCTGTCGGCACGCAACAAAAGGGAAGGTGACATTATGCCGACGGGGATTGGGCACCCCATTGGCAGACAACAAAAGCGGGAGGGTTACACAATGCCAATGGGGAGAGGGCTTCCCAATCGGCAACATAAACCTTGGGACACTGAAGCTGACGGGAATTGGGGCAAATAGACACAGTGGGGGGGCACATGCTGCCAAGAGAGATTGGGCACCCCCTTGGCAGGGGCAGTTAATATTGTTTGTGAACATGGCAGCAAGATCCTGCCATGTTCACAGAAACAACTATCAGTGTTCAAGGTTCCACCCTGCAATGATGGGTCACCCCCTCATTTTGCAATGAATGGCTGATGCTGCAGTAATGATGAGGTGGCCCCTGACTGCAGCGGCTAAATTTCTTTCAAGGTTGGCCCATGCGCTGGCTGAACTAATGTCAGCAGCAGCATGCCACAACATTGGGGGAAGCAGGCCAAGCCTTTAAAGGCTGTGGGAGCATTGGCCACAACAGTGCCACAACTCCACAACCTACTTCTGGAGAAAGCAACCACAATATGTTTCTTGTGCATGCGCACAATCAACATAATAAAAAATGTAGCAGTCCACCCACCAATATGAAATATGGCATAGTGCCAGGATAAAATAAAAATGGGGCAAGCCACTAATCAAAATGAAAAATATCCTAAAAACAAAATAGCACTGGTATCCGGAATCTGGCACACGCTATTACAGCTGATGATGCCTGAAGCATGGCAGAAAGACAGAGTTAGGCTTCAATGTCCCTCAAAAGGCTGGTGAAATTGTTAAGTAGGCCCATTACCTCACCCAGCAGAGCATGCATTCCCTGGCCATAATGGAGTATCCTCCTCACCATGGGTCATAATGCCCCTTCCTCCATCAAGCTCCTCTGTCATGGACAAACACCTGTAACAACAAAGGAAACATAAAAACAAGTGTGCCACACATGGCATAGAAACATTGAATTTGATGGCAGATAAGGAACACTTAGCCCACCCAGTCTGGCCCTTTTTCACTACCAACAGTATCATCACAGACCTTACCTGATCTTCAGCTCTTTCTCCATCTCTGCTTCCTTTCCACTAAGATTCTTTTTTACCTATCCTATGCGTTCTTGAACCCCACCACTGTTTTCACCCAACCGCCTCTGCTGGAAAGCTGTTCCAGGAATCCACCACTCTTTATGTGAAGACGTACTTCCTCACATTTCTCCTGAATCTACCCCTTCCAGCTTCATTACCTGTCTCAATGTTCTTGAGCACCTTTTTGTTCTGAACAATACCTCCCTCCAGTACCTTTTTTACCCTGTAAGGTATTTAAAGGTCTTATTCTTATTCCCCATATCCTCATCTCTTCCAAGGTATACGTGTTGAGATCCTTAGTTGTCCTCCTCTGGACTGCCTCCACTCTGTCCATGTCCTTCTAGACATCTGGGGCGTGATTCTTAAAGCTCCCAGCAAGACAAAAGGGGCTTGCACCACAAGGAATGTCACAAACTGCCCTTTGTGCCATAAGATGCACTGGGAGTGATTCTCAAACACAGCCTGTGTTAACCGCAGGTTGTGTGCACCAAAGGAGCTTGTGCTGTCCGTGTGACATAAAATGTGATGTGGCATGGTGCTACGGACTTGCTGCAGCAACAGTGCCAAATCCCCTAAATCAGGATTCTCAAAACTATCCTAAGGCAAATTTCTAAGTACCATTAGATAAGCCACGGCTGGTCTAAGGGTACTTAAGCTCTCAGGGAGATTAGCAACTTCGCTTAATATGCCGCCCAGTCCCCTCCCAGCCCCAATCCCCATTCTTAAATATAATAACTTCCAGTCAGCATGGTGGCACTGGAGGTTGAGGTGCTGAGTCACTACACCTCACACCACACGGTGACCTGGGTTGGGAATGAGCCTGGGCTGCTGGGGTCAGCAGAGGAGACAGAGGATTGAGTGTCTGGAGTACTTCTCTCCTCTCTCAGGAAGGAGGTTTGCCATCCCACTCTTCTGCCCTCTGGCATCAGCCAGGAGGAGATGCAAGTTGGGAGACTCGTGCCAATGTATGTCATCAATGAGGAGTGGAGAAACTTGGAAGAAAAGGAACTGGCAGGCTCCATGATGACCACACCAGCACCCCGGCCCAGCCCCAGATGTCTGGATTTCTACCTGGGGTGGAGGAAAAGCTGGCACTCTTTCGCCTTGGCCCTACCACGGGGGGGGGGACCTGTGGGGGGGATTTAGGGGGTACTGGCCAGGGAAACAGTGCAGCCAGAGACTGAGTCCTTCCAAGGGAGGGACCGGAACAGTGTGCCAGGCTCAAGAGAATAAACAAATAGTAGAAAAAATATATATATAATAACTTCCCTGGTGGCCTAGCAGACCCCCGAGCCCTAATCCCCTGTTCTGACACATAAAATATTTCCTGATGGTTTGGTGCCCCCAAGCCCCAATCACCCTTTTGCAATGTAATACCTTCCCTGGTGGTATAGGGGGTCACCCCTTGCTTCCCCATCCAGAACACCAGCCAGTGACTGGCACAGTCCACTGCTCACCACCACGGGCAGCTGCCAAATAAGCTTTCATTGAGCATGTATTATACGAACATATGAAAGTGCCAGCAGAAAAAGACCTAAAGGTCTATCAAGTCTGCCTGAGTGTGCAGCTTGCAGTATCCTTTTACTGCAGCTGCCTCCCCACCGCCATTCCTAATCTGTTATTCCCATCCTTATTTCTGCTTCGGTTCTTATCTGTACATAACCTCCTTTTGACACTAACCCATCCTTTTCTAAAACTGTCCACTGTCCTCAATGTGATAAATTCTGGTAGTTTGTTCCACCCTTCCACCACCCTTTCTGAAAAGTAATGCCTCCTCATTTTCCTCTTGAATCCTCCCCCTTCTAACTTCAGACTGTGCCCTCTCGTGACTCTCCCTCTTTTAAGCAAAACAATCCCCAATCTTAGCCCTGTTCATGCCTTTTAAGTACCTGAAGGTCTCTATCATAGAAACATAGAAACATAGAAGTTGATAGCTGATAAGGACCGCAAGGCCCATCCAGTCTGCCCATTTCTTTTTCTACCTTATAAAAGTTCCATCGGCCTTTGCTCTGTCAGTGGTCTATCTATTCATGCTGATCTGTATTGCTCCCTTATGCCCATCCCATGCCTGTTTGAAGCCCTGCACTGTATTCATAGCCACAACTTCTGAGGTAGGCGTTCCAGCCATCCACCACCCTTTCCGTGAAAAAATTTCTCACATTCCCCTAATCGGCCTCCTCTAATCTCATGCTGTGTCCTCTTGTCCTGCTATTTTCTTATATTTAAATATGTTAGACTCTTTCACCTTGCTAATGCACTTAAGATGTTTGAATGTCGATCATATCACCTCTTTCCCTCTTTTGCTCAAGGGTATACATATTGAGCTCCGTTAATCTGTCCTCATATGTCTTCTGATGCATTCCCTGCACCATTTTGGTTGCCTTCTCTGGACTGCCTCAATTTGGTTAATGTCCTTGTGAAGATGTGGCCTCCAGTACTGCACAGTACTCCAGATGGGGCCTAACCAGTGTCTTGTAAAGAGGATTATTACCTCCTCTTACGACTTGTGATACACCTACTAACACACCCTAACATCCCCTAGCCTTACCTACTGCTTTAGAGGTCTGCTGGATGATTTCAGGTCATCAGTGATGATGATGCCCAAGTCTCTTTCTTCCTTTGTGACTGCCAGCAACTCCCTCCCAGCCTATAGATGGCTTCAGGTTTCTCTTCCCTATGTGCATGATCTTGCACTTCTTTGCATTAAATCCCAATTGCCACTCTTCTGACCATTTGCTAGTTGATCCAGATCCTTCTCATTCTTCCCACCCCATCTGGATCATCTACTCTGTTTGCAGATCTTGGTGCCATCTGCAAACAGAAAAAACTTACCCTGCAGTCCATCTGCAATGTCACTAATGAAGATATTGAAGAGAACTGGCACCAGGACAGATCCTGAGGTACCCTCTTGTGACCTGCATCACTTCTGACTGTATACGTTTACCACCACTCTCTGTTTCTGCCCATCAACCAGTTTGCCACCCAGTTGACCAACTTCTGACCCACCCCGAGCCTACCCAGCTTATTAATCAATCTTCTATGTTGAACAGTGTTGAAAGCTTTGCTGAAGTCAAGGTAGGCGACATCAACTGCTCCCCCTTGTTCCACCACTCTGGTTACCCAGTCAAAGAAATCTATGAGATTAGTTTGACAGGACCTTCCTTTTGTAAACCCATACTGTCATGGATCCTGTGCCCCCATGGATTCCAGGTGTTGCACTATCCTTTCCTTAAGGAGTGCCTTCATAATCTTGCCCACTACTGAGGTAAGACTGACTGGTCTGTAGTTCCCTACCTCCTCCCTGCTACCACTCTTGTGGAGCAGGATCACATGAGCCCTTCTCCAGTCTCCTGGGACCTCTCCTGTGCTCAGAGACTCACTAAACAGTTCTGCTAATGGCTCTGCTAGTTCCACTCCTAGCTCCTTAAGTACCCTGGGTGTATGCCATCAGGTCCCTTTGCCTTGTCCGCCCTAAGCTTAGTGAGCTCTTGTAGGATCCTTTCTTTTGTGAAGGGAGTAGTGCTCACCTCCCTCCCCCCTGGGTCCATGGTGCTGAGCTGTGGGCCCTGCCCTACCTTCTCTTCAGTAAATACTGAGCAAAAGTATCTATTTTGGATAGATGCTTTTATAGGGTCCTCCTCCTCACATGCACCCTTTTCTCCATTGAGCTTAGCAATACCCCCTCTGGACTTTCTCCTGTCACTAATGTATCTATAGAAAGTCTTGTCACCTTCTTTTACTGTTCGTGCTAGTGTTTCCTCAGTTTGGGACTTTGCCTGCCTTACTGCTTTCCATGCTTCCCTTAGGGCAGTTTGGTATGACTCCCTATCTTCATCCTGCTGTGTTTCCTTATATTTCCTAAAGGCCATCCTTTTGGCTCTGACCTTTTCTGCTACTGTATTTGAGAACCAAAGTGGTTTCCTTCTTCATTTGCACTTCCTTTTCTGTCTAACACAATGGGATGTTGCTTCAAGTATTGCATCCTTAATGCTTGCCCACTTTGCCTGTACCACCTCACCTGTGTTTCTTTTTGCCAGGGCTAGCTTAACTCTGTTGGCCATCTTATCAAAGTCAGCTCCTCTGAAGTCCCATATTTTTGCCTTGGAATGGGATGATTTAGATGTAGTGGCCAAATTGAACCATACCATGTGATGGTCACTGGCCCCAAGGTGGCCTTCTACCTGGAGATCTGTGATCCCTTCCCTGTTAGTACTAGATCTAGGATAGTCCTGTCTCTTGTGGGTTGTTGTACCAGTTGTTTGAGGCCCTCCCCTGCAGGAAATCCACCATGTGTCTAGTTCTGGCAGATGTTCCTGCTGGTATTGACCAATCTGTACCCGGCATGTTGAAGTCTCTCATTATCAGAACCCCCCCTTTAGCTGTCAAATTTTATGTATCTTCTAACAGTAATGTGTCTTTGTCCTCCCCCTGGTCTGGGGTCTGTAGTCAACCCCAGTTCTTATGCCTGTCCCATTTCCTGTTTCCAGGATGACCCACAGTTCTTCTGGCTCTTTATGTGTATTCTGAATTTTTGTAGCTTTGATATTTTCATTGACATACAGGGCCACTCCACCCCACCCCCCTTTTTGCACCTCAGTCCCTTCTGAACAGTACATAGCCAGGTACTGAAGTCTCCTAAGTATGGTTACTGGTGAACCACGTCTCAGTAATTGCTACTATGTCCAGTTTAGCCTCTGACATTATTGCCTGCAGGTCTGGGATCTTATTTACCAGGCTGCAAGCATTTTTGCACATGATTTTCCATTGGCCAGATTTTGGTGTGTTAGTTGTTGGGTGAGGTTTGGCATTTCCCCTGTGCGTCGTATGGGGAGAAGGACCTTTTTCTTACCTGGTGATGCAAATGAACTGCAAACATGCCGAATCCTGTTTGACCACTAGCTGAGGGAGAGGTGTTCTTCCATTCGACGATGGGGTGCTGCACTCTCCCCATTTGCTAGTGTCCCCCTCTCCTATCCTCCAGGAATATATGTTGAGCTCCTCAATCTCTCCTCATAGAGTTTATCTCCCAGATCTTGGATTACCTATGCTGTACCCTCTAGTAATCCAACATCTTTTTGAGGTATGTGTACCAGAATTGCCACTGTACTCCAAGTGTGGTCTTACCAGTGATCTGTGCAGTGGCAGGATGACCTCTTCCCTTCAAGATGTAATTCCCTGGCCATGCACCTCAGCATTGATTGGCCCTGGCTGCTGACCTCCAGCACTGTGCGATACCTTCATGTCTCCTGTGACTATTACCCCTAGGTCTTTTTCTTCCTCAGAAATAGACACCTGCACTCCCCAGCCAGTATGTGGTCTTGGGGCACATGTTAGTGATTGACAGCCCACTGAGCTGTCAATAAATAGCAGGTACTTTTATTCAGTATGCACTCACTGAGAGTTCAGTCTGTGGCTAGTTGTGGTGGTGAGCTGTGCCAGTCATTGCTTGATGTTTGGGATAGGGAGCAGGGTGGGGTGGTGGTGAGGTTCTGCTAGACCACCAGGAAATTTTTCATAAAGGGGATTGGTGCTTGAGGGGGTCCTCTAACCCATCAGGGAAGTTATTCAATATGGGGGATTGGGGTTGGAGACTACCACTAGCCACCAGGGACTGGTGCCTGGCCACCCAGCAGCTGCTGCCTCACCATGCAGGTGCACCATCTGTTAGGCACACAGCCATGGTTGCCACAAGCTACTGGACTTTGCCACTGGGACTCTACCCAATAGAGAATCAGGTGCAGGGTCCCTGGCACACCAGGCTTTGATGCAAGTTGCCTTTTGCCGCAGCTTGCAGCAATCTAGGGGCCCTTTGAGAATCAGGTCCCTGGTCTCCAAAACTGGGCACAATACTCTAGGTGGGGTCTTACCAGTGATCTATGCAGAGGAAAAACCACCTCCCTTTTTCTGCTGGTGATACCCCTTCCTGTTCATCCCAGCATCACACAAGCCCTCCCATCTGCCTTGTTGCACTGTTTGGCCACCTTTAGGTAATTCATATATGATTACCCCCAGTATCTTTCCTGACTGGCGGTCATCAATACAATTCCACCTATTTTATACTCTGCCCTGGGTTTCTGTGCCCTAAGTGCATTATTTTGCATTTTTAGCATTGAAACCCAGTTGTCATGCCCTTGACAACTCCTCAGGTTTTCTCAGATCCCTGCTCATTCTTTCCACCCTCCTGGAGTGTCCATTCTATTGCAGATGTTGGTGTCAAGGGGGGAGGCACTGATAAGCAGCAGGAAAATCCCAGCCTCTCCCTACAAAACAGGGTACTAAATGAGAAAAAGACTGAGGTAGAAAGGTCAGTGGGGGATGCTGCAACAGAAGGTAAAGCCATCAAGAAATGGAGAGCAATGAGTACCAATGCCCGTAGTCTGAGAAACAAGCTTCCTGAATTAGTGGCCTTGATGGAGGAGGAACATCTGGATATCGTGGCAGTCACAGAAACATAGTACACACAAAACCATGACTGGGACGTAAACATACCAGGATACACTATCTACAGGAGGGACAGGGAGGGTAAAAGAGGAGGAGGAGTAGCTCTTTACATAAGGGAAGAAATCAAAGCAGCAGAACAAAAGGGTAAACAGGGAGGAGAAGAAGCACTGTGGGTAAATTTGGAGACCGGCAATGGCACCACAATCCACACAGGGGTTGTATACAGACCCCCTTCTCAGGGGAAGGAAATGGACAAGGAAATGATAGAAAGTAGACTTAGAATGGCAGAAAAAGGGGAGATATTGTTGATGGGTGATCTGAATATGCCAGATGTTAACTGGAGTGCAGTTGCAGCAGCCACTTCAAAGAGTGGGGTTATTCTAGATGCCCTATGGGGGCATGCCTTGAACAACTAGTATTGGAGCCAACTCGAGAGGAGCAATCTTAGACCTGGTTATTCAAATGGAGATGAAGAGGATCACAGATGTAGAAGTGGTAGCCATCTGGGAACTAGCGACCATCGAACAGTATGGTTCACAATAAACACAGCAATAGAGTCAAGCCATACAAAGACAAAGGTACTGGATTTTAGGAGGGCTGACTTTGCCAAAATGGGTGAGTGCCTAAGGAATGCACTAGCAAATGGGCAGGAAGGAGGGGTGGAAGAACAATGGGGAATAATAAAAACTGCCATCACAGAGGTAACAAGCCTTTGTGTAAAGCAAATAAACAGAATGAAATGAGGTAAGAAACCACTATGGTTCTCAAAGGAAGTGGCAGTGAAGGTTCAAGAGAAAAAGAAAGCATTCAGGAAGTACAAGGAATCACATAAGGAACAGGACAGAGAACTGTATCAGTTAAAGCAAAAGGAAGCTTGGAAGGCAGTCAGAACAGCAAAGGCCCAAACTGAGGAAAAGATAGCCAACTCAGTTAAGAAGGGGATAAAACCTTTTATAGGTACATCAGGGCAAGGAAGACCAAGGGAGGGATAGTGAGGCTTAATAAAGGGAGGGAGGGTGGGCAGAGGGTGACTGTAAAAGGCAGAGATACTAAACAAATATTTTTGCTCAGTATTTACAAAGGAAGAGGTGGAGGACCTAAAACAAAAGTAAAACACTCTGGATACAGAAGTTGATACCAGCCCATTTATAGAAGAAAGGGTTCTGAAAGAACTCTTAAAACTGAAGGTGGACAAAGCAATGGGACCTGATGGGATTCGTCCCAGAATTCTAAAGAACTAAGGGTAGAACTAGTGACACCACTGACTACCCTCTTTAACAAATCATGGGAGGATGGGGTGGTACCGAGGACTGGAGGAGGCAGATGTGATTCCCTTCACAAAAGTGGGAGCAAGGCAGAAGCAGAAAACTACAGACCTGTTAGTTTAACCTCAGTGGTAGGGAAAATGATGGAATCACTTCTGAAGGAAAGAATTGTTGAGTATCTAGAGGCCAGAGGGGCACAGGACCCAAGGCAGCATGGATTCACAGCGGAAGGTCATGCCAGACGAATCTGATAGATTTCTTTGACTGGGTGACCAAAGTAGTTGATCAGGAAGGGCTGTGGACATGGCCTACCTAGACTTTAGCAAGGCATTTGTCACAGTCCACACAAAGATTAATATACAAGTTAGCCAGCCTGGGAGTGGGTCCCAAGATGACAGCCTGGGTAAAAATTGGCTGGAGAATAGGACACAGAAGTAATAGTAAATGGAGTCCACTCTGAAAAAAGCAGGGTTAGTAGTGGGTCCCGCAGGGTTCAAGTATTAGGACGGTCCTCTTCAATGTCTTTATAAGTGACATTGCAGAGACTGGAAGGAAAAGTATGTCTCTTTGCAGATGACACAAAGATCTGCAACAGAGTTGATGCACAAGGTGGGGTGGAAAGGATGAGAAGGGACTTGGCAAGGTTAGAGGAATGGTCAAATATATGGCAGCTTAGATTCAATGCTAAGAAGTGGTAATGCACCTGGGAAACAAAAACCAGGGAAGAGTACACAATGGGGGTGAGATACTAACAACAACAAAATGGAAAGGGACCTGGGGTAGTCATATCAGATGACCTAAATGTGGGCAAGCAATGTCAGAGGGCAGCAAGGAGGGTGGGGGATACTGGGATGCATAGGAGAGGCATCACCAGTAAAAAAAAGAAGTTATCATCCTCTGTACAGACAGCTGGTGAGACTGCCATCTGGAGTACTGCATGCAGTTCTGAGACCCAATCTCTGCAAAGACATAGACAGGATGGAAGCTGTCCAGAGGAGGGCAACTAAAATGGTGCAGGGTCTGCACAGGAAGACATATGAAGAGAGAGACTAAGGAGCTTAATATGTGTAGCCTCGAGGGAAAGGAGGGGGGAACATGATAAAACTTTCAAGTACCTATAGGGAATCTACAAAGTCCAAGAGGGTAGCATCTTTCAAAAAGAGGTGTGCAAGAACAAGGGGCACAATTTGAAGATAGAAGGGGGCAGCTCAGAGGTAATTTAAGGAAGTATTTTTCACAGAGAGGGTTGTGGATGTATGGAGCAGCCTTCCAGTGGAGGTTGTGGAGTCAAAACAGTTGTGGAATTCAAGCATGCATGGGACAGTCATAAGGCAATTCTAGGGGTGGGGTAGGAAGAAGTAGGCTGCTGGTTAACTAGGATCTGCAGCTTATCCATCAGGTAGGAAATGGGCAGACTGGGTGGGCCGCGGTCCTTATCTGCCATCAAATTCTATGTTTCTATGTTTCTATCTGCAAAGAGGCAGATCTTTTCATTCAGCTCCTCCTCAATGTCACTTGCTAATACATTAAAGAGGACTGTTCCTAGCACTGATCGCTGATGCACTCCAGTAGTCACCCTCCCTTCCACATAGTGTACTGTTTATCACCTTCATCTGTCACCTATCCACTAACTAATTTTGTACCTAGTTTACCACCTTTGGAACCACTCCTAATCTTGCTTACTAGTCTCTTATGTGGAACAATGTTGAAAGCCTTGCTGGAATCAAGATAGGCCATGTCCAGTGCTCCTTCTTGATCTAATTCCTTGGTCACCAAGTCAAAGAAATCTATCAGATTTGTTTGATATAACCCACCCCACCCCCCCTGTGAATCCATGATGCCTCGGGTCTTGTAACCCATTAGATTAAAGATATTACACAATCCTTTCCTTCAGCAGTGATTCCATTAACATTCCCACCACTGATGTCAGCATGACTGGCCTATAATTGCCAGACTCTTCCCTGTTACGATTTTTGTGAAGTGGAACTACATCTGTCCACTTCTGGTTCTCCAGAAACACTCCCATTTCTAGTGAGATGTTAAATATTACTGTAAGAGGTGGGCCAGTACCTGTCTGAGTTCCTGCAATACCATTGGATGCACACCGTCTGGCCCCATTGCTTTGTCCACTTTCAGATTAGTGTGTCCCTTCAGGACTCCCTCCTCTGGAAAAGGACTAGTGTCCACCTCCCTCCCTCCATCCCTCCAAAGTTTCTGTTACTTTTTTTGTAAACCATACCCTTCTCCTTCCTCTGTGAACATTAAACAAAAATATTTGTTCAGGATGTCTGACTTTTCCTCGTCTCCCTCTACACAGTCCCTCTTTCCTTTTTAACCTTTTAATCCTTCCCTTGGTCTTCCTCTTTTCACTTACATACCTAAAACATTTCTTGTCCCCTTCCATTACTGCTTTGGCTATTCCCTTTTCTGTACGTACCTTCATGCTACATACTGCTTTCTCTGTTTCCCTTGCATACACTTCCCTACCCTCCTCCCTCGGCTTCTCCAGATACCTATTGAATACTACCCTTTTAGCCTTTACCTTTTCAGCCACCTCTTTTGAAAACCATAGTGATCTCTTTTTCATCTTGCTCCTGCTCACTTGCTTGATATAGAGGTTTGCTGCATTCACCATGCCCCCTTTCGCTTCACCCACTGCTCCTCTATCCCACCCAGGTCATCCCCCACTGCCAGATCATCCCTGAGGCATTCACCCATCTTTATAAAATCTGCCCTCCTGAAGTCCAGGATTCTCCCTTGTGTGTTTTGATTCCAGAGCTCTCATATTGAACCAAACTGTATGGTGATCACTGGTCCCCAGGTGGCCTTCCACCTTGACATCTGCAATACTGTTCCTGTTAGAGAGTATGAGGTCCAGTATTTCCCAGTCATGAAGGCTTTGCTGACTATTTGCCTGAGGGAATGACCCTTGCAGGAATCCAGGATATCCCTGCTTCTAGCTGAAGCTGCAGCTAGGAGGCACCAATCTGCATCTGAAGTACCCACTAGCAGCACCTCTCCCTTTTCTGTCATCTTGCCAGTGGCTTTACAGTACCTTATCTAACTCTCCCCTGTGCTGGAGTTCTGTGATCATTCCATGTGAATGGTGGCTCCATTCCCTGTCTTCAGGATAATATACAGTACCTCTGCTCCCACTGTATTCCTATATCTTCTTTGCTTTTATTTTTTTCCCTCACATAAAGCACCGCACCCCCTCCTTTCCTTCCTATGGTGTCCTTCCTGAACAGAGCATAGCCTTGTGTGGCAATGTCTCAGTCATGGTTTTCAGGAGTATAATAGGATTTAAACAGGATACAGGGAAACACTAATAGGAGCCCAGCTATGGTCAGATAGCAAAGGGTTATGGGAAGGAGAAAATGCTGCTACCACAATAGTAAAATGCAGAGAAAGGTAAGGGGGAAAATGAATGAGGAAAACTCTTCAGACAAGAGGGAACTACTTGTTGAGTGGGGTAGAAGCAACATAGCCTACCTAGGATAAAGGTACAAAGTGGCATAGCAAACAAAACAAAGTTTAGCCAGAGCCAATAAAGCTGCAAAATGATATTATTGATTGTAGTAAAAATGTGTAAGAAAGACAGTATCATAACAAACACATACTATATGTGTTTTTTTGAAGCACAGGCATTTGGACATTAATGAAAGCTTACATTCATGAGACTCAGTTCCACTATCCAGGTTGTATTCCCTCTTCACAAACTAGTGGTATTATAAAGTTAGGAGATTTTCATCATGTGATTGATTTGCACATTCGAACCTCTTTTCCTTTTACATATCTACAGGAGGGAGGGTCATCCTTGCCACCCCCACCATGCAACAATCTAGATTGGCTTGGGGACCTGAGGACACCACAGGGTGGAAGCATGGGTGGAAGCATCATGGGGCCTGCTTCTGCTCTCCAGTTTTACATTTTCTGTCCCCATCCTGCAGTGGGGCATGCAAGCCAGGGTGTGTATGTGGAGGTGTGCACACATCCCCAGAATCCTGCAGTTCCCTCCTTTCCCTGCCATCCTCAGACCCACATCACCACCACACCTCCATCTGGTGTCAGTAATTCAGCAGGAGAGGCAGTCCTCCCTCCTGGGAAGGGAGGCAGTCAAGTGGATGTTCAATTCTTTCCTCCTTGGCCAACCCTAACATCCCAGGCTTGTTCCTGAACCAGGTTGCTGGCATGACAAGAGGTAAAGACGGCCAGTGCCTCAGACCTGTACACCACTGGGCCAACTACTAGTGTGATTTCTTTGCAGAGCTGTAATTCTAGTTATATCAACAATTATGAGCACATAAGCAATTGCAATGGACTGGATAGGGTTGGGCAGTGAATATAATTAATCATATTTTACTTTTCTTTTTACATGTTCTCTCTGTTCCCTACCACAACAGTACATAACGCTGTGTGTTAATTTGAGATATACTATTCATAACCTCAAAGAGTGAGGCCATGGAGGTCAGGGGAGACTGTTATGCTCATGTGTTTTAGAAAAAAAATTCTCACTTGATAGAATTATCATCTTGGAATTTAAGAATTTAAGTTGTACAAAACCATTAGCTACCTTGCTTGTATATACGTTCTTTATTACTGTACCTATTTATTTATATAAAAATCTTTGCCTCTTCTCTGTATTTGTTTATGTATTATACTGTACTTTATTTTGATCTTGACCTATCAGGTCCATCTTGTAAATGAGCATTGCTCAATGATGTTCGCCTGAATAAATAAAGATTTTGATTGATTGATTGATTGAAGAAACCCCAGTTACACTATACAGCTTATATCTGTACCATTATTAACCACCAAATTAGATACTAGCAGAAGTACAGTAGTGCAAGAAACAATTATATCACACATTTCCATTCTGTGCCATGCATGTACACTCTCAGTATAACAGAAGGTTCTATAATTCTTTAAAGAAATATTTTCTAATTCCATTTCAGTGAACTTCATTAAGGGGCAAGGTGACTGCTTTGGCCACCGTAAACTAGTAAGAGTGCAAAGGTTCTCCTTTAAGAACTGCACTAACAGGATCCACAGAACCCAATGGGGGGTGATAATGCAACAGGGACATGGAGTCAAAATATTAATATATTGAGTACTGCAGTTTTGTAAAAATAGTTTAAAAAAGAAGGTACAGTCAACGCCACTTTGCGTGGACACAGTTAACGCGGACACTCGGGTGCTGCAGATAGTTCGCATAACAACCAAACCATGTCCTATACTTTCTGTACTAATTCCTTCCCTTAGTGCGGACCTTGGATGCTGGCAAATATGAACAGCGCAAGTGCAATTAACAGGTTATGAAGTTGTTAATTAGTTTGTTAACTTATTTCCAGACAGCTACTTAAATGCTTTACCTTTTAAGACACACATTCTGTGCTTTGCTGCTGAAAGAAAAAAACATGCCTAAGCACCCGGGCATCTCGTTATCATGAAAGATAGGGCTTCTTAAGCAGATTGATGCTCTGCCGGAAATGAGCATCAGGGACCTCGCAGCTCAGCTGTCCATGCCAAAGTCAACAGCATCAGACTTACTTAAACACAAAGAAAAGCTATGGTGCAAGTGGCATTCTAACCAGAACCTCTAAATAAAGCGAAGGAGGGAAGGAAGGACTCTGAAGTCATGGAGGCTCTCTTACTGTGGTTTACCACCGTAAGAGAGAGAGAGAGAGAGAGAAATAATGGTTAGTGGGCCCTTGTTAGCTGCCAAGGCTAAGCAGATAGTGACTGCTATGGGTAAAGAACATTTTTAGCCCACAGCTGGCTGGTTACAGCCCTGGAAGGCAAGGCACAACATCCGCTTCAAATGCACACACACAGTGAAGCACATGATGGCGCAAGAGCCAGTGACTGGGTGAGGGAGATTTTGCTAGACATCCTGTCCAACTATCCAGCAAAAAACATTTTTAATGCCAATGAAACTGGTTTATTTTTCAGATGTGTTGGGGATGGAACTTTGGCATTCCATTCTGACCAGCTGCATGGACACAAAAAACCTAAGAACGGATGTCTGTGTTAGTGTACTGTAATATGCCCGGCTCTGAATAGTTTGATTTAGTTGTGATCAGAAAGTCTGCCCTTCCAAGATGTTTCAGGGGAGTAGCTGACCAGTCACCTATCACAGCAACTGCTCTAGTTGGATGACTGCTGAAAGTTTTACAGAATGGGTGAGGGCATGGGACAGGAAACTCTGAGGCCGCCAAATTGCACTGTTGTTAGATAATTTCTCAAGCTACCCCGTGTCCCAAATCTCTGGAATATAAAACTTATTTTTGTGCCCCGAAACACCACCTCCATCATTCAACCCCTAGGCATGGGATAATATATTCAACAAAATAGCACTATGTTAAGGAAATGCGCTCCCATGTGCTGGACAGGACTGATGAGGGTGGTGAACTTACTGCTGCTGAATGCATAAATAAACTTAATCTTTTGAATGCTGTCCAAATGTTAAAGAAAGCTTGGGACAGTGTTACTCCAGAAACAATTCCAAACTGTTTTTCTAAGGCAGGATTTAAATCTGTCGAGAACCCGGCAGAACTGCAGGCACTTAACCCAATAGAAGAACTGATCGCGCCACCATCAGTCTTCACAGAGAAAGATTTTGCTTTGTTGTGTCACCTCAGGGATCAAGATGATGAAATGGATTGCGGTGACGAAATAGCAAAGGTACTGGAGGGAGTGCTGTTTGAAAGCAGTCAGGAGCAGGAAGTGGAGGAGCCAGAAGAAGATCTGGATGAGCAGGAGCTCCCATCTGTAACAGCCAGTGATGTACACACAGCTCTGAACACACTTCACAGAGCCATGGAACAGCGCGCAGACATCAGACCAGATTGGAACCTGAGGGTTGGAGTTGAAAGGAATTTCCAACCATACGCTACAAGCGCTACTAGACAAACCATGATTGATGTTTTTTAAAAAAGAAAATAAAGAATGAACGAATGAATGAACAAAGATTTGATGTTTTTAACCTCCTTCCCTAACCCCCAAGTGAAAAAGCACAATCATATACAGTACCCTGCACTACTCTACCTCGCAGCACAACAGAGAATGCAGCACATAAATGATTAAGTAGAAAAATTAAGAAATAAAGTACATTACAGTATATTTTTACCCACAGCCTCACACCCTCACCACCCTCCACTGTATAAGCTGTGGTCATAAATGTGCATAAATGTGATTGCGAACGCCAGAACATGGATAACAAAATAGGGACTCACTCTACCGCCATCTGCTGGTAACTGTGGACATCGTCTAATGCGGACATGTTTCAAAAGTCTCAATATGTATGCATTAAATGGCTTTGACTGTACTAACAAGTGTGGACAGTGACCATGTTAGTGCAGTTCTTGATGGAAACCTTTGTGCTTTTTATATATTAATTGTTGACAGTGCTGTCACCTTGTATAGTGTTCACTGAAATGGATTTAGAAAACAGTTTTTAAATAATTATAGAACATTTTGCCATGAGATAAGTGTAAATGCATGGCACAGAATGGAAATGTTTGATATACTGCAGATGTTTCTTGTGCTGCTTTTGTAAATATCTTTATTTTGTGGTTAATATCAATACAGATATAAACCGTATATTATAAGTGTAGTTACTACTTAAATTGCAGGACTGTAATTCTATCAAGTGAGAATTGTTTTCTTAAACATATGAGCATATCTGTCCCCCCTCTGATCACCATGACCTCCCAGTGTGAGGAGACTGTGAGGTTGTGAATTATGCAACTCAAATTAATACACAGCACTACAAGCTGTAGTGGTAGAGATCAGAGTGATGAATTTAAAAAGACAAAGTAAAACATGATTAATTATATTCACTGCCCAACTTATCTAGTCCATTGCAATTGTGCATGTGCTGTTGATATTTGATGTAATTAAATTACAGTTCAGTAAATAAGTAAGATTCGTGATAGGAGTGGGGAATCCAATCCTGGAATAAATATATAGACTGAGGTTATGATGCAAGAACAAAAAAATATATATAAAAAATGGAAAAAAGAGGTTGGAATGTGTACATCAATCACAAGACAAAATCTATTTTCTTTATAATACCACTAGAAGAACAGGCAGACAGAACTGGAATGTAAAGGAATGCTGGACTATGTCAGTCCATGGTGGCAAAGCAAGGCTTAAACACAGTGGTGTGTGTGTGTGAGAAATTTAAAACCTAGAAGGACACGGCATGGCAGTGAATGATAGAGCACAGCACTGTTAACCTTACTACCTCAGACAGGACTGCAATGTTATGTAAATGAATTCAGGACTAATGATTGATATGTGAGTCTGTGGTAAAGTAGAAGACGTATTGCAATTGCAAAGGAAATAAACTTTGATTTTTCATGTTTCTTGTGAATGGACTTTGTTGTCTGGTGTAGGAGACTGTGCTGCAACTCCAACATGTTCTTCAGTGAGAAAGAATGCTTTGAAATAACGCTGAGTCCCGATCTGAAGCAAGACTTCTGCAGGGCTCTGCCCATTGTAGCCATAAATGTACAGGATGTAGGATCATCCTTCCCTCCCAGTGCAATAATCCAGACTGGAAAAGTACCTGGGAACAACTCAGGATGGAAGCATGGTAGGAGCATCATAGGGCCTGCTTTTGCTTCTAGTTTTCCATTTTTTGTCCTCATCCCTGCACTGGGGCTTGCAAACCAGACATTCAGCATGGAGGTGTGCATATGTCCAGGAATCTCACAGTTCCCTCCTTTCTCTGATATCCTCAGACCTGCATTACCAGTATACCTTCACCTTGTGGCAGTCATTCAGTGGAGATGCTGTCCTCCCTTCCATGAAAGGAGAGCAGTCCACGGACACAAATCTTTTCCTCCCTTGTCAACCTCCAGTACCCCAGGCTGCTCCTGAACCAGGGTCACTGGTGTGACAAGAGGTAAGGCATCCAGAGCCTCAGCTCTGTATACAACTGAGCCAGCTACTGATGTTATTTCTTTGCTGAACTGTAATTTAATTACATCAATAATTATGAGCACATAAGCAATCAAAATGGACTAGATAGGTCCAGCAGTGAATACAATTAATAATGTTTTACTTTTTCTTTTTGCATGTTCTCTCTGATCCCTACCACTATAGTATGTAAGGATGTGTATTAATTTGAGCTGAATTATTCATAACCTCACAGCCTCCTTGCAGTGGGAGGTCATTAAGGTCAGAGGGGGAATTGGCATGCTCATGTGTTTAAAAAAATATTCTTACTTTATAGAATTATCAGCCTGGAATTTAAGAAACCTCATTTACACTATACACTTTATATTTGTACTGATATTAACCACCAAATGAGATATTTACAAAAGTAGCGCAAGGAACAACTATAGCACACATTTCCATTCCGTGCCATGCATGTACACATGCCCCATGACAGAATGTTCTATAATTCTTCAAAAAATATTTTTGAAATCCAGTTCAGTAAACTTCACTAAATGGCAGTGTGACTGCACTGGCAAGCATAAACTAATAAGAATGCAAAAGTTCTCCTTTATGAACTGCACTAACAGGATCCATGAAGCCAATAAAAAGGAGGGATAATGCAACAGGAACATGAGTCAAATTATTAATATATTAGGTACTGCGGTTTTGTAAAAACAGTTTTAAAAGAAGGTACTAACAAGCATGGACAGTGACCCTGTTAGTGCAGTTCTTGAAGGAACACTTTTGTGTTCTTTATTCGTTAATGGTTGCCAATGATGTCACCTTGTGCCTTAGTGTTCACTGAAATGGATTTAGAAAACAGTTGTTAAACAATTATAGAGCATTTTGTCATGAGGTGAGTGTAAATGCATGGCACAGAATGGAAATGTGCAATACACTGTAGTTGTTTCAAACAACATGAAGTTTTGCTGTATTCTGACTATATGCAGTTAGCCCAAGAACTTGAACTGCTCCGGAGAGGCAAGGGGTAACTCTATGCAGCAGCATAGAAAGTTAAGCTCGAGTTCAGTTTTCAAACCTCTGTCTCTGGTACATCTCGGTGTAACTGTCAGATTCTTTACTGCACCTAACTGTGAAGTGGCTCTGGAGATTTCTCCTTTGTTTCGGTTTGGGTATAGTAAAAATTGTTCAGTTTATTCAACCGGTTTCATTATTTTTTCGGTATTGAATCTCTGACTACGGTACAGGTAGTGTAAGTAGGTAGATAGTGGAATATTTGGTGTAGAAATAGTGTTTCTTTGGTTTTCTGTCGGTCAGTCCGGTTGGGAACAGAAACAAAGTTTTATTTCTTAGTTCTTGTGTGGTGTCCGGTTCCTATCAGTTTCAAAAAAACAATTTTTTTCTCGTTTTTTTGCACAACCTGTCTCACGGTTGGTAACCGATAGGCAGTGTTACATGGCTTGAAGGCTGTTAAGGGTAACTTCTAGAAAGGCTATGTCTGAGAAACCCAAGAAGAAAAAAAAACAGTTCCACTTGGTTTCAACACTGTACTGAGTATGGGGAGGCTTTTGCCAAAGCTGATCCCCACCTCATATGTGTGTATTGTCTGGGGTTTGACCACCTCAAAACAGACTGCCAAATTTGTAAGAATGTTCCCAAAGCCACTTTAGTTAAAAGATTAAGTAGACTGAAGGAAAAGGAGGCCGAGATGTCCGCTGATCCAGATGGCCAGCCCGGTTCGGTTCTGACCTAACATGAGGAGGTGCCTGCTGAACTGGTCAATACCTCCTCAAGCAAAAGGACAGCCGATTCTGATGGATCGGGTCCATCTAAAAAGAAAAGGAAGTCAGTCAGTTCAGATCCCATCCCATAGATCCCAACCACTGAGGAAATTTCCAAAACGATAAACATAGTTCAATCACTTCTCCCGGTTCCTTCCAAACCGACACCTTCAGGTAAGTGTTCGGTTCGGATGATTCAAACTCCATTGGATAATGATCTGGAAATTTTCTATGATGTGGAGAGGGAGGGAGATGAAGAGTTACCCGATGATGATGACAATGATTTTCGTGGCCTAAATGAACCTATAGAGCCTGACATCTCCCCAGACAGGCCTACCAATGTCTCCCCTCCCAGGCTTTCTGAGTCCCCTTCCCACTTTTTGTTTTACAAAAAGTGGCTGACACTCTTCAGCTCCCAGTTGTGGAAGCTGCTGTTGAGGAAGAAGAACCTGATTATGTAGAGATGATGGATGTCCCAGAGTCCAAGAGGCTGTCTAGCCCTCCACATAAATCTTAAGGGAAACAGACTCAAAAAATCTTACAAGTACCTACTTCTATACCCCCTGTGGATAAGAAAATGGATAGGAGGTATATATTATCAGGTTCTGGTACAGAGTTTCTATATAACCATTGCAGCCATACTGGGGTAGTGCAGGCTGCAGCCTGTGACAGGACTAATATTCCTTTGGCATCACAGCCCCCAGATAAGGATTCTAGGAAGGTGGATGCCATGGCCAACAAACAATACTTGGTATCCTCCTTGGGACTCAGGCTGCCTATATGGCCCAGGTGCCCGAAACTAGTGCATCTGGGCCATTCGCACCGAACTATTACAAAGCCATCTTAACCTCCACCTGGGGCACTGGTCGCAAGTTCTGGGAAAACATTAAGGAACTCTGTGGCAAAGCCCCAAATCTGCCACCTGACCAAATTCTAATAGATGGCAGCCTCTCCTTCGACCCCCTCAGAATAGCCTCGGCCCTTAACACTGCTTTCACTGATCTCTCACATGTACTGCCCCCAAATTTCTTCGAACCCCCGCCTGCCCATATTGCCCCACATCCTCCCCTTGCTCCATCTTTCTACCTGTGAGTCCTTACCCCAGAGACTGCCAAACCCTACCTAACCAAAGCTATTAGCCAAAATCACTATAGTCATGACTTCCTGGACCTCAGACTTCTCCGTCTCACCCTCCATGAAGTCTTAGCCCCACTCACCCACATTCTAAGTTGCTCCCTCTGTCAAGGGGAAATTCCCCACCCACTGGAAATCAGCCTACATCACACCCATCCATAAAAGTGGTGACCGTATATCCACAAACAACTACCACCCCATCTCTATCCTACCCCCCCATCTAAGGCACTAGAACGCATAGTCTACAACCAACTTACTGACCACCTTAACAAATATAACCTTCTATCCGGACAGCAGCATGGTTTCTGTAAGGGCCATAGTACCTCAATGCCCTCCTTGAATTTACCTCCCATGTTCACTCAGCCCTGGACCATAGCCACCTCACAGGCGCCATCTCCGTGGACCTATCTAAGGCATTCAATACCGTAAACCATGCCCTCTTGCTCAACACCCTGGCTTACACAGGTTTCCCCAATGACACCCTAAACTGGTTCACCAGCTATCTCTCCGATAGAATGCAAATAGTCAAGGTAGGCCCTGTCCTGTCTCCCCGCCTCCCAATCCGCTCCGGTGTCCCACAGGGCTCCATACTTGGCCTCTTACTTTTCAGCCTATACCTTAACTCCCTCCCAGTGTCATGCCCTGGAAATCTGCTCCTATACACGGATGATGCAGTCTTGTTCGCTTCTGACCCGTCACCCCTCAAACTCCACCAAACTCTCCAACACTCATTCCGTGAAGTCGAAGACTGGCTCAACATCCAGCATCTTATTATCAACTACAATAAGACAAAAGTCATGATCTTTGCCCACCCCCAGAACCCACTCAAGAACCTCTGACCCCAATTTCTCACTGCCAGTCAGACCCCATTAGAATAAGTAAGCAGCTTTAAATACTTAGGGATCACTCTAGACCCCGATCTCAGCTTTAATCAACATACCCTACACCTATCAACAGCCCTTAGCTCCAGACTAGGGGTACTATACCAGTACAAACACTGCCTTACCCCTGAAGCATTACAACTTACCATAAACTCCTCGATCCTCTCCCTGCTAGACTACGGCATCTTAATCTACAGTGCTGCTCCATCCACCACCCTAAGCTGACTCCGACTCGTGCTAAACAAAGCCTGCTGTCTCATCCTTAAATGTGATCATTTTACATACTCCTGCTCCCTTTACAGCAGCACAAACTGGCTAAACCTAGATAGCAGAATCAGGTACCATACCTGCCCCATGACCAAAAAGGTACTACTAGGCCTTACCCCCACCTGCCCTAGACCAAAGTATCCACCCAACACCCACAGGCAAAACAACCCTCAGCTCAAACAAGCAGCTGCTGTGGGTACCCCATGGCCAAACTTCCCAATTCCAGCGCACCTTCAGTTACAGTGCCCCTTCCTGGACTAACGCCCTCCCAAGTCATATAAGAAATGAAATAAGGCTTGGCCCTTAGAAATCCAAGCTACGGAAATACCTTCAGACCTCTAGCCAATGTGAAAAGCCCTTAACACCAGATTGACTTATGCCTCTATCAAACTAACTACTGTCTGATCCTCGTACCAAATTGTAACTTTGAAACTCTATGACTATCAGCCTCTACAGAACCCTCTGTAACTATTATGGCTGTACTAAGAAACAAAACTTCGGTTAGTCAATAACTGAGTAACTATGTAACCTCATGGAATGTTTATTTGTAATGTACTGTAATCTGTATCCCAAGTTCTGTAATGTAACCTTTATCTATAAAGTGGAACCTTTGTAAATGAGTCGCTGACTCAAAGGTCTTTCTGAATATTTCAATAAATATATGGCCTATACAGCTAGATAGCAGAAGTCCATGTGGGATACAGTTCTGGAACTGGCTAAAAGGCTTCCCCAGATAGCCAAAGAGCTGGAGGAGGTGGCTGCTGATGGAATTAGCGTCCAAGATGCAATTTCATGCTGCTGTGGACTCTAATGATGTGGCATCAAGAGTCATGACTACATCTGTCTCCCTTAGGAAATTTGCTTGGCTCAGGTGTACTAGCCTTTCACAGGATACCCAGGCTAAGGCCATGGATTTCCCTGTTGCTGGTAATTCTCTGTTTGAGGAGCAGACAGTCTTACATGAAAAAGATGGACGAGTACAGGACCACCTATACGAGTGCAGTGGCCAAAGAAAGGCAAGCCACTCCTCAGAAGCAGCAGTCTAGGGCAGGCAGGGGTAGGCCTTTTCAAAGGCCTTTTTTTACCAAGCCCATGCTTCCTCTTCATTTCAACAGAGGGGGTTCTTTAGAGGGAGAGGTAGAAGAGGAATGAGCAGGGCTGCATCCTCTTTTCAATCCTAAGCTCCTGCCAAACAGACACCCTAATGTGTCAGTTTGGGTTGCCTCTCCTATTCCAGTAGGGGGCAGGATGGCTTACCACTTCCAGGCCTGGAAGTCTATTACTTAAGACAAATGGGTCCTGGAAGTGGTAAGCCAGGGACTGGCTCTCAGTTTCAAAAGATTCCCCAGATTGAGGGTCAGGTCTTTTCTACCTGCAACACCTTCAGAAACAATTGCCTTAGAGGCAGAGGTTTCTTCTCTTCTAACCCTAAAAGCTGTAGAAGGTTCCTCCACAGCACAAGGGCAAAGGACTATATTCCAGACACTTTCTTACCCCAAAAAAGAAAGGGGAGTGGTGACCCATCCTAGACTTGAGATACCTGAACAAACACATCACAAAACGAAAATTCAAAATGGTGACTGGGAATAATTCTTCCTTTTCTGAGGCCAGGAGACTGGCTAGCCTCCCTGGACCTCAAGCATGCCTATTTCCATATTCCTAATAGGTGCTTCCACAGAAAGTACCTCAGGTTCGAGTTGCCCTTGGGTCATTACCATTTCAGATCCATGTCCTCAGCCTGACATTGACCCTAAGGGTGTTCACAAAATGCCTTGCAGTAGTGGTAGCCTTTCTCAGAAGGCAAGGCATCTCAGTCTTCCCTTACCTAGACAACTGGTTCATTGTAGGCCAGTCCTCAGACCAGGTCAGGTCAGCTCTAGAGGTCACTCAGAATCTTCTCAGTTCTCCAGGATTCCTTCTCAGTCTTTACAAGTCAGTTCTCGAACCAGTTCAGCTCCTTACCTTCATATGGGTAGAGCTGGATACTATTCAGGCAAAGGCCTTCCTCCAATGCTGAAGAGTAAAGGCCCTTACAGATCTGGTTTCTTCTTTTTGACCTCTGGTGTCTCACCCTGCCAGACATTTTCTTCAACTCCTGAGCCACATGGCAGCTTCCACTGCAGTGGTTTGAGGCTGGGTTCCAGATGAGAGACATTCAGTTCCACTTAAGGTCCTTTTGGTCTCAGAAAAAGACTCTTACCAAACTGATTCCAGTGACTCAGACTCTTGTCCAAGCTCTCCAGTGGTGGTTGGATCAGGACAATCTCAGACAGAGTAGCCTATTCCTCAGTCTACCACCCTCAGTGGTCCAGACCACAGATGCCTCTCTCCTGGGGTGGGGAGCCCATCTAGGGGCTCTCACTACACAGTGTACTTGGTCACAGCAAGAGTCTCTCCTTCATATCAATCTTCTGGAGCTCAGAACTGTGTTTCTAGCCCTTCAGGCATTCTCAAAATCAGTCAAAGGCAAAGTGGTGTAGGTCAGGACGGACAACACCACTACAATGTGGTATATAAACAAGCAAGGGGCACTCAATCCATGGCCTTGTGCATAGAGGCCATGAAACTATGGTCTCTAGGTTACTCATTTCAGACTTCTCTGACAGCACTTCATCTTCCAGTGAAAGACAATGTGCTGGCCAATGTCTTAAGCAGGATATCTCAGGGTCACCACGAGTGGTCCCTGAACTGTCATGTCCTTTGGTAATCTTCAGGAGATGGGGCACTCCAGAGATAGACCTCTTTGCAGCCCCAGACAATCATCAACTTCCTCTGTTCTGCTGCAGACCTCCAGTTCTGGGGACTGTTCCTCTAGATGCTCTCCTGCTAGAGTGGACAGGCAGGTTTCTTTATGCCTTTCCCCCTTTCCATTGATAATCAGAGTACTGATCAAGATTAGGTCTCAACCCTGAACAGTGATCCTGGTGGCTCCAGATTGGGCCAGGCAATCATGAGATCCTCTGCTGCTGTCTCTAGCAGAATAAGTTCCCATGTTTCTACCCAGGAGACAAGACCTCCTGACCTCCTTTCACGGGAGGAATTGGTATCCCAATCCCCAGTCTCTCAGACTCAAGGCCTGGTTCTTGAGGAGTTAGAATATGCAGGCCTGCACCTCTCCCAAGGGGTAATGGATATCCTTAAGGTTTCTAGGAAACCTTCCACCAGAAAAACTTACAATTCTAAATCAAAAAGATTCAGTATTTGGTGTTCTCAGAGAGATATACAACTGGATTCTGCGGGCATTGCCACAGTCCTGGATTATCTAGTACATCATAATGGGTTAGGCCTTAGGCCTGCTACCCTTAAAGTTCACCTAGCAGCTGTTTCTGCTTTTCTTTTTGCAGGGATCTTCCCTGGAATCTCATCCTGTTTTCAAGAAGTTTTTTAAAGGTCTGGTTCACATTAACCCTCCTTTCAGGAGCCTACTCCAGCTTGGGAATTGAATATCTGCATTGCACAGCTTATGCAACCCCCTTTGAACGATTGTTCTCTGCTGAGCTTAAGTACTTGACCTGGAAGACTATGTTCCTGGCAGTTATTACTCTGCCAGGAGAATCAGTGAATTACATGCCCTGTCAGTGGAACCTGACTTCATTTCCTTCAATAGGGATAAGTGGTCCTTAGGATGAATAGAAAATTTCTTCCTAAAGTGGTTTTGAATTTCATCTGAACCAATCCATGTCTCTGACTGTGTTTTCACTGACCATTCTTCTTCTGGGGTGAGATGATTACACAGTACTTAGCTATTATATAGAGCATACTAAGGCCCATAGGAATGATTGCCTTCAGTTATTTCTCATTTATGGGGAAGTGGAAAAGGTAGACCTGCTACTAAGAGAACTATTGCCAGGTGGATTGTCTCCTGTATTCAGTTCTGCTATTCAAAGTTAGGTAAAGAGCTTCCCTCAACCCTGAGGGCTCACTCGACCAGGGGCACAGCTGCCTCTTTGGCAGCTGCTAGAGATAGCCCCTTGGTAGAAATTTGTAAGGTAGCCACCTGGAAAACAGTCCATACAGTCACCAAGCATTACTCTCTGGACACCCAGACTAGGAGTGTTGCTAGGTTTGGTACAGCAGTATTGCAGAGCCTGTTCCCAAAGTAAGGTTCTGTTACCCCCTCCCCAAGGGGGAAACTGCTTGATAGTTTGCATATAGCCAGAATACAGCAATACTTCATGTTGTTTGAAGAAATAAATTACTTGCCATAGTAATGTTGTTTCTTCAAATGGAGTCTTGCTGTATTCTGACCTCCTTCCCTGCCTCCCCTCTCAGAACCTAGTCTTTTGGGATGTGGGTTGGTAGTTTACAGTGTTGCACACCAGATGTGTACCTTTGTACCCCTCATTTTCTAGGTGGGGTCTTTCTTTATTGTTATTGTTTACATATTTTTCACTATCTGCACAAGTTTTCTTGGGTTCCTGACTTGAATCTTTTGGACCAAAGCATTGTGGCATATGGCTTAAAGTTGTTAAACAATTTCTGTAGCTATTAATTAGTATATGCTCATAAGAATCTGATGGTTACACTGAGATATACCAGAGACAAAGGTTTAAAAACTGGGCTCAAGCTCAACGTTCCATGCTGCTGCATAGAAGTAACCCTTTCCTCTCCGGAGCAGTTCAAGTGCTGGGGCTAACTGCATATAGTCAGAATACAGCAAGACTCCATTAGAAGAAACAACATTACTATGGAGAGTATTTTTTCTTCTCACACTATTTTGTAAATATCTCATTTGTGGTTAATATCAGTACTGATATAAACTGTATAGTATAATTGTGGTTGCTTAAATTGAAGGGTGGTAATTCAATCAAGTGATTTTTTTTCTAAAATAGATGAGCATATCAATCTCCCTCTGACCTATGTGACCTCCCAGTGTGAGGAGACTAAGGGTATGAATTATGCTGCTCCAATTAACATACAGCACTACAAGCTATTTTGGTAGAGATTAAAGAGAGTGATAAATGTAAAAGTAAAAGTAAAACATGATTAATTATATTCACTGCCCAACTTATGTAATCATTGCAGTTGTTATGTGCTCTTGATTGTTGATGTAATAAAATTATAATTCAGTAAAGAAATAAGATTAGTGACATAAGTGGGGAATCCAATCCCTGAATAAATATATAGACTGATGTTATGTTGCAAAGGCAAAAAATATATACAGAAAATAGTCTGGAATGTGTACATCAATCACATGACAAAAATCTAATTTCTTTATAATATCACTAGGAGAACAGGCAGACAGAACTGCAATGTAAAGGAATGCTGGACTGTGTCAGTCTGAATGTAAAGGAGTGCTGGACTATGTCAGTCCATGGTAGTAAAACAAGGCTAAAACACAGCGGTGTGTGTGTGTGTGTGCGTGAAATTGAAAACCCAGGAGGAAACAACATGGCAGTGACTGACTGAGCACATAACTGTTAACCCTTACTGCCTACAGACAGAACTGGGATGTTATGTAAAGGAATTCAGGACTAATAACTGATATGTGACTCTGGCAAAGTGGGAGAGGTGTTGCAACTGCAAAGGAAACATGCTTTTTTTCCAGATTGTCTGAGTGTGGGTTGCACCGTAGGAGCGCAAGCCTGGCAAAAATGTCAGCCTGACTAGAACAACAAGTAGAAATGCTGACACCTGCCTCACCTCAGTTTGTTTCAACAGTCAATACTGCACTATGCCAAGAAAAGAGGAGAACATACTTTGTTTGATTCATAAGATGTAATTTTATTTTCAAAAAGTGCACTGTACAAAGTCTAGCAAATGCAAAGTTTGATTGTCTACAGTGCACTTTTTGAAAATAAAATTATACCACCCTTAGAGACTATATTTGATCAATCAGTATATATTTAAGACAGTTCATAATTGTTTTACACATACACAGGTAAACATTAAGGTATTAAACAGCTGACCAATATAACTGATATGGCATAATATTGGAATATAATTGAGCAATATTACACAATGGAATGTTGTTTATTGGATGTATTCTAAAATCACAGTTGCATTGTGAGGCACTATGATTGAAATAGATCTTGTTATAAAAAGTAAACACTTTTTAAAAAATGGCCTTGTGGACTATTTGGACAACAGTTCCCAGGATAGTAAACAGCATGGATTTGTGGTATGGAGGTTTTCTGAGGCTAACATAATAGTTTGCTTTTGCTGGATGAAGAGGGACTTGGATGGGGGCCATGCTGTGGATTTGCTCTATTTGACTTTAGGAAGACTTTTGACTTGGTGCCTCACAGATGCATGCTGAAGAAGATGGAGGATCTGGGTGTGGCTAAGGTCACAGTAAACTGGGTAGCTAACTAGCAAAAGGGAAAGCAGCAGATGGTTGCAATCGATTGGGTTAAATCATCAGAGAGGGAGGTCATGAGCAGGGTTCCACAGGGATCTGTCCTGGGTCTGGTCTTCTTCAACATGTTAATCAGTGACATTGGTGAGGGAATGTGGGGCAAGTTGATCTTTGCTGATGACACTAAGGTCTGGGGGATGGTAGATAGTGATGCGAGAATAAAGGAAAAGCAAAGAGACTTGCTAAAGCTAGAGAGGTTGTCAGCAGTTTGGCAGTTGAAATTCAATGGCAAAGTGCAAGTAAGGTACCTAAGGAATAAGAACCCTAGGACACAGTACTGGATGGGGTATAACGCTGTTACAGTGAACCCTCAACAGCAAAATCATTGCAGTGACACAACCCATTCGAATATCCACAGTGTTGAATGGCTTGTTGGATTGCTGTATGGATACAGCAACTCCCAATGTTGACAGCTCTCCCCAGAACCCCCCCGGAGTTGATTATATATAAGTCCAGGGAGTGTGGGGGGCAGAGCCTCCAGGTGGAGGTGCGTGGGGAGAAGTCTCCCACAAACAATGAAGAAAAGCCCCAGTTCTTGGGGTGCCATGCGGTCCATTGACAGATTTGTCAGGTAACGTGGTTGCTGTCAGAAAATTACTGTCGCAGTGCTGGATGTCGACAACTTTGTTGCCGAAGCCGTGTGGTGGAACCACTGGATGAGAGGGGTGAGACTTAGTACTACAATTGAGGTACAAGACCTTGGAGTCATCATCAGTGACTCCCTAAAGTAATTGAGCCCATGCAACAAGGCTTATAGTGAGGCAAGTAAGATGCTTGGATGTATTGGAAGGAGTATTAACTTCAGGAAGGGAGAGATAATACTTCCCCTGTGTGGATCACTGGTGAGTCCACACCTGGAATACTGTACATAGTTCTGGAGTCCTTACATCTGGAAGGATAGGGATGGGCTGGAGATGGTGCAGTGCAGGGTAATAAAAATGATTCAGGGCCAGCAGGGCAAGTTCCTGCTCAAGACCAGAAGAGACAGGGGAGATATGATAGAGACTTTCAAATTCCTAAAAGGAATTAACAGGGTGAACTGTGGAGAACTATTTAACTTGAATACTAGCTCACTGTCATGGTAGAAACTAATGATAGGGAGGTTCAGGAAAGAGCGTGATGAAGTACTATTTTACAGATCGGAGTGGTGGAGCCATGGAACAGGCTGCCAGCTGAGTGGTGGGTATAAAATCATTAGCGGTTTCAAGCACAGTTGGGACAAAATGAAGGATAAAGTGGTTGCTCAGGGTGACAGAATCAGGGAGGAAAATGGGGGATGATGGGGAGTGCTAGGACCCTGGAGGGGCAGTAGGTCCAAGGTCTAAATAGGGAACTCAGACAGACTGGATAGATCTTTGGTCTTTTTCTTCCTTCATTGTCTATGTTTCTATGTTAAAATACATGGTCATCTACACTTTTGGGCCTTCATCCTCAGCGGTGGAGGTACTGCTCCAGTACGACTTCCACAATATGCTGGTTTCATGCCATCCAGATCAGGGTTATCACCAAGAATACTGTGTCCATTACCTTTGGCACCAGCCAGAATCTGGTAAGGCTCTTGCTTTCTCTTGTCTTCTTGTCTTCTCTGCCTTGGATGGCACCCACTTGAACATTATCCCTACTTTCAAGTACCTTGGTGTGTAGCTAGATGGTAATCTTGGCTTCTCTGCCCATTCTGATGCCATCTACAGTATGCCAAACTTTGCCCCAAGCTTGGTGACTTTTACTACAACAAGGACTGCAATTTCCCCCAGGTCTGCCTGGAGATGGTAACCAAAATGCTCCTCCTGGTTTTTGACTTTGCAGATGTGGTCTGTGGCACTGCTTCCTCCTCTTCCCTTGCCAGATTGGACACCCCCTGCAATGCCTTCAGTCATTTTGCTACCAACTCACCACTCTGTACTCACATTTGCTTCCTCTTTCTTACCTTTGCATTCTCCCACTGCCCTTACATTTCCAGTCTCACTGCTCCACCTTTATTGCCAAATAGTGATTTGGTTCCCTTCCCTGATACCTCTCCTCACTCCTTTCTGCTGCCCCCTCCTCCTCTTACTCTCTACACTCAAGGGATTCCTGCACCTTCTCATTCCCTATCACTCATGTGCCAGGCAAGCTGACTTCTCCTACAATCTCTCCTCCCTCTAGAAACTGCTCCTCTCTTACCATTGTCTCTCTTCCTCTCTCCATACCTTTAAACACCTTCTAAAGATACTCCTATTCAACCCTGTACCTGTCACTCCTCTTCTTGAAGCTTCCACCCTATTTGTCTAGTTTCTCCTACCCACCATCTGCCTATGACTCACTTATTTCTGGCCTAACTGTGCTCCTGGCCTCAGTCTAGTCTCTACTCAGCACCATGCTTAATGTATGCACTCTAGCACACATTGGTCAGTGTATCCAGGTACTGAATCAGCTATCTGTTCAATGGGTTCAATGTAAATTTTCATACCTTTGTTATTTCTTGTGGTGCTTCTTACTTAATCTCAGCACTTGGACTGACCATTTATTTTGCACTTAGTAATTTGTATTTTTCCACTTCACATGATTGTAATGCCTTATGTCTGTACTTCTATCCCTCCTCCCAACATGGTCACACCTGGAAATGAGCCTTGGCTCAGTGTACCTTTCAGTTACCAGTTTTAAATAAATAAATATATAAATACTTTTAGGATGTGTGTGTGTGTTTTACAGTTTTGACAAAGTTAGTTATTACCTTGCTGTTATTTATATTTGCTTGCATGTGCAAGAAACATAGTGCCATCATCTAAGTTTTTGTAGGTGTGGCACCCTGTCTTCTAATTCAGTCAGTGTGTTTGCAGGTGCTTCCACAGTTCACCAATGAATGCTGTAGCTGTCTATGATAGCAGTTGAAAATGCAGTGCCAGTACAGTTGAAAGGAGAGCTCCGCTTCTGTGAGCAGCAATAAGATAGTGCTGATTAGCATATTGTGTGCTCATGTGCTCCCCCCACCTCCCTCCCACACACAATCACACTATATGGCCTACGGTGCTGCCCAATCCCCCATTGGCTCTGCTGTGCCCCCACCAACAGAGTTCCAGGTGAAATGCTGGGAGCCCAGCGTGGCAATGGTCTGAAAGGCCGATAGGGGTGCCCAATCCCCATTGGCTCCACTGTTTCCTTCCCCCAACAGACTACCTGGTGCCCAGGTGCCACGCTGGGAGCCCACCCCAGTGTGGCAACAGTCCGTATGGATGATGGGGGTGCTCAAATCCCCCGTTGGCTCCACTGCCCTCCAAAATAGCCTTCCAGCTGCCATGCTGGGAGCCCACTCCAGCGTGGCACAAGTCCTGCGTTGTCTACCAAAAAAAATAACCTGCAACAAAAACATTCCTTGCTGACTGTCTGACCTCCCTCCCTCCCTCACCTGCCCCACCCTCTGTGCACCCTGCCTCCCCACACCCCAAATTCACCCCATACCTCTAGGTCTGGTGCGATGATCTTTGGTGAACCGGGAATACGTTTGGGCTCTTCAAAGCTGACCATGAACTAAGGAAATGCCAGTAAGCTACATAATGGAATAAATAGGGTTTTTTCAACTTTGATGCATATCTCAGGCATTTTGGGGAATTTTTTCACAAAATTTTCAACATAGGGTTTTTGGGACTTCACCTCATGAATTCTGTCACTGTAATTTTGTTAATTGGCCCCAAAAGGTGATTTCGTGGTCACTGCGCAGGACCACCTTTCAGGACTGATTTACAAAATGACAGTGTCACAGTTCATGAGGTAGGCCCCCAAAAACCCTATGTTGAAAGTTTGGTGAAAAAATTCTGCAAAATGACTGTTTAACGAGCATGCGTTGAGCTGTTCCTACACATGCTCGTAAGTTCACAAATTTTCAATATTTTCACTCCAGATTTTCAACATTGCCATTTCACCACACCTCCTTATGAGCAGTATAGCTGTCTTTTTTCACATCCTGCCCAAAATGTGTTTCAGCACAAGTAGCGCACAAGGGCGCAGTCAGTGTGCGAAATCAATGGTTGGGACAGATTAAGAAAATCATAATGACACTGTTCATGAGCAGAGGTGTTAAAATGGCTATGTTAAAAATTTAGTGAAAAAGTCCATAAAATGACTGTGTTACGAGCGACCATTGCGCAGTTTCCATGCACCCTCATCAGTTCATGCCTTTCTAATATTTTCAGTCCAGATTTTCATCACTGGCATTTTTCCACACTTCCTTATGAACAGTACAGCTGTCATTTTTCACACCATGGCCGAAATCTGTTATCGCACTTCCAGCGCAGAAATGCGTGGTCGCTGTGGGAAATCACTGTTCGGGACAGATTAAGAAAATCACGGTGACACTGTTCATGAGTGGAGGTTACAAAATGCCTGAGATGCTGCCCTATTTGCAGACAACTCTCTGCACTGAGGGAGGAAGTTGCCCGTCTTCAGGCCATGCTGGACAGTAGTAAGGGAACCTTCCCCCAGGCCACACTGGATGGTAGGAAGGGAACCTCCCCCATCCAGGGAGCACCAGAGCCACCACCACTACCTCAGAGGTTGTGAAGAAAGCACAGCAGTTGGACCACAGTGGGCTCAGGAAGGGTGAGGATGGTGGAACAGAGGCACACCCAGTCAGTTGTTCCACTCACAATCTATACACCATTCTGGGGAGCATAGCTCCCCATGGATGCACCCCAGAGGAGACTAAGGAGGCTGAGGACAGCTGTCCAAGGAGGCCCACAGGAAGGAGACAGAGGACACCACAGGAAAGGAAGCAGCTCCTGGTGGGGACTCAATTATTAGGGGGCTAGAACTGGGGGAGCAGGGACTGAAGTAAGGTGCCTGCCTGGTGCCATGGCTTGGAGGACAGGAAGCACATCCTCAGGATCATGAGAACAGCTGCACGGGAGTCTGAGCTGGACATCATTGTCCACCTAGGGACAAATGACTTGGCTCATCATGAGATTAGAGCAGTGCAGAAGGACTTTGTAGAATTGGGGAGGGCCTAAGACAAGTAGCACACAGTATCCTTCTCAGAGTGCTGCCTGTCAATGGCATGAGTGAGGTGAGGTACTTTGCACCATGCAGTTTAATGAATGGTTGAAAAAATGGTGTGGAGCACAGGGGTTTGGCTTCATTGGGGACTAGGGTTCCACCTGGAGGACACCAGCCTATACTGGCAGGACGGTCTGAATCTGTCCAGGAAGGAACAAGTCTTTGAGCAATCGGTTTAAATGCTTCATTGGCAAGCTTTTAAACTAGTCAAGGGGGGAGGCACTGATAAGCAGCAGGAAAATCCCAGCCTCTCCCTACAAAACAGGGTACTAAATGAGAAAAAGACTGAGGTAGAAAGGTCAGTGGGGGATGCTGTAACAGAAGGTAAAGCCATCAAAAAATGGAGAGCAATGAGTACCAATGCCCGTAGTCTGGGTAACAAGCTTCCTGAATTAGTGGCCTTGATGGAGGAGGAACATCTGGATATTGTGGCAGTCACAGAAACATGGTACACACAAAACCATGACTGGGATGTAAACATACCAGGATACACTATCTACAGGAGGGACAGGGAGGGTAAAAGGGGAGGAGGAGGAGCTCTTTACATAAGGGAAGGAATCAGAGCAACAGAACAAAAGGGTAAACAGGGAGAAGAAGAAGCACTGTGGGTAAATTTGGAGACCGGCAATGGCACCACAATCTGCACAGGGGTTGTATACAGACCCCCTTCTCAGTGGGAGGAAATGGACAAGAAAATGATAGAAAGTATACTTAGAATGGCAGAAAAAGGGGAGATATTGCTGATGGGTGATCTGAATATGCCAGATGTTAACTGGAGTGCAGTTGCAGCAGCCACTTCTAAGAGTGGGGTTATTCTAGATGCCCTACAGGGGCATGCCTTAGACAACTAGTGTTGGAGCCCACCGAGAGGAGCAATCTTAGACCTGGTTCTCTCAAATGGAGATGAAGAGAGGATCACAGATGTAAAGTGGGTAGCCATCTGGGAACTAGCGACCATCGAACAGTATGGTTCACAATAAACACAGCAATAGAGCCAAGCCATACAAAGACAAAGGTACTGGATTTTAGGAGGGCTGACTTTGCCAAAATGGGTGAGTGCCTAAGGAATGCACTAGCAAATGGGCAGGAAGGAGGGTGGAAGATCAATGGGAATAATAAAACTGCAATCACAGAGGTAACAAGCCTTTGTGTAAAAGCAAATAAACAAAACAAATGAGGTAAGAAACCACTATGGTTCTCAAAGGAAGTGGCAGTGAAGGTTCAAGAGAAAAAAAAAGCATTCAGGACAAGGAATCACAGAAGGAACAGGACAGAGAACTGTATCAGTTAAAGCAAAAGGAAGCTGGGAAGGCAGTCAGAACAGCAAAGGCTCAAACCGAGGAAAAGATAGCCAACTCAGTTAAGAAGGAATAAAACCTTTATAGGTACATCAGGGAGCGAAGAAAGACCAAAGAAGGGATAGTGAGACTTAATAAAGGGGAGGGGGGTGGGCAGAGGTGACTGTGAAAAGGCAGAGATACTAAACAAATATTTTGCTCAGTATTTACAAAGAAGAGGAGAGGTACCTAAAACAAACAGCAGAAACACTCTGGATACAGAAGTTGATACCAACCCATTTACAGAAGAAAAGGGTTCTGAAAGAACTCTTAAAACTGAAGGTGGACAAAGCAATGGAGCCTGATGGGATTCATCCCATAATTCTAAAGAACTAAGGGTAGAACTAGTGACACCACTGACTACCCTCTTTAACAAATCATGGGAGGATGGGGTGGTACCGAGGACTGGAGGAGGGCAGATGTGATTCCCCTTCACAAAAGTGAGAGCAAGGCAGAAGAGGAACTACAGACCTGTTAGTTTAACCTCAGTGGTAGGAAAATGATGGAATCACTTCTGAAGGACAGAATTGTTGAGTATCTAGAGGCCAGAGGGCACAGGACCCAAGGCAGCATGGATTCAGTGAGGAAGGTCATGCAGACAAATCTATAGATTTCTTTGATTGGGTGACCAAAGTAGTTGATCAGGGAGGCTGTGGACATGGCCTACCTAGACTTTAACAAGGCATTTGACACAGTCCCACAAAGATTAATATACAAGTTAGCCAGCCTGGAGTGGGTCCCAAGATGACAGCCTGGGTAAAGATTGGCTGGAGAATAGGACACAGTGAGTAATAGTAAATGGGTCCACTCTGAAAAAGGGGGTTAGTAGTGGGGTACCGCAGGGGTTCAGTATTAGGACCAGTCCTCTTCAATGTCTTTATAAGCGACATTGAAGAGGACAAAGAAAAGTATGTCTCTTTGCAGATGACACAAAGATCTGCAACAGAGTTGATGCACAAGGTGGGGTGGAAAGGATGAGAAGGGACTTGGCAAGGTTAGAGGAATGGTCAAATGTGTGGCAGCTTAGATTCAATGCTAAGAGTGCAAGGTAATGCACCTGGGAAACAAAAATCAGGGAAGAGTACACAGTGAGGGTGAGATACTAACAACAACAAAAATGGAAATGGACCTGGGGGTAGTCATATCAGATGATCTAAAGGTGGGCAAGCAATGTGGGAGGGCAGAAGGAGGGCTGGGGGATACTGGGATGCATAGGAGAGGCATCACCAGTAGAAAACAAGAGTTATTTTCCTCTGTACAGGCAGCTGGTGAGACCCCATCTGGAGTACTGTGTGCAGTTCTGGGGACCCAATCTCTGCAAAGACATAGACAGGATGGAAGCTGTCCAGAGGAGGGCAACTAAAATGGTGCAGGGGTCTGCACCAGAAGACATATGAGAGAGAGACTTAAGGAGCTTAATATGTATAGCCTTGAGGAAAGGAGGGAGATGGGGGACATGATAGAAACTTTCAAGTACCTCAAGGGAATCAACAAAGTCCAAGAGGGTAGCATCTTTCAAAAAAAGAGGTGTGCAAGAACAAGGGGGCACAATTTGAAGATAGAAGGGGGGCGGCTCAGAGGTAATTTAAGGAAGTATTTTTTCACAGAGAGGATTGTGGATGTATGGAATAGCCTTCCAGAGGAGGTTGTGGAGTCAAAAACAGTGGTGGAATTCAAGCATGCATGGGACAGTCATAAGGCAATTCTAGGGGTGGGGTAGGAAGAAGTAGGCTGCTGGTTAACTAGGATCTGCAGCTTATCCTGCATTTTTCAGTACTACTACTATAACTGACTCCATGTAGACACTGACAGTAGTGCTGTACTATAGTATACCCTGTGTGTTTACTGCTTAAAGTACCTGACTCGACTCAACATAGTCTAAAGTGCTGCCTTTACCTGTTTTGGGCACAATCTCCCTGTGTCTTACTACTTAAAGTATTGACTCGACGCAGCAAGCAGTGCTGTATTTACCTGTTAGGGAGAAAATATCCCTGTGCCATACCACTTAAAGTACTTGACTCAATGCAGCAAGCAGTGCTGTATTTACCTGTTAGGGAGAAAATATCCCTGCCGCCTACTTAAGTACTTTTACTCAACGCAGCAAGCAGTGCTGTATTTACCTGTTAGTGAGAAAATATCCCTGTGTCTTACCACTTAAAGTACTTGACTCGATGCAGTAAGCAGTGCTGTATTTACCTGTTAGGGAGAAAATATCCCTGTGCCTTACTACTTAAAGTGCTTGACACAGCGCAGCAAGCAGTGCTATATTTACCTGTTAGGGAGAAAATATCCCTGTGCCTTACTACTTAAATACTTGATTCGATACTGCAAGCAGTGCTGTATTTACCTGTTAGGGAGAAAATATCTCTGTGTCTTACCACTTAAAGTACTTTACTGACAAAGCCAGCAGTGTTGTAGTTACCTGTTAGGAAGAAAATATCCCTGTGCCTTACTACTTAAAGTGCTTGACTCAACGCAGCAAGCAGTGCTATATTTACCTGTTAGGGAGAAAATATCCCTGTGCCTTACTACTTAAATACTTGACTCGATGCAGCAAGCAGTGCTGTATTTACCTGTTAGGGAGAAAATATCTCTGTGTCTTACCACTTAAAGTACTTTACTGACACAGCCAGCAGTGCTGTAGTTACCTGTTAGGAAGAAAATATCCCTGTGCCTTACTACTTAAAGTACTTGACTCGATGCAGCAAGCAGTGCTGTATTTACCCGTTAGGGAGAAAATATCTCTGTGTCTTACTACTTAAAGTACTTGACTCGACACAGCAAGCAGTGCTGTATTTACCTGTTAGGGAGAAAATATCCCTGTGCCTTACTACTTAAAGTACTTGACGCAACGCAGCAAGCAGTGCTGTATTTACTGGTTAGGGAGAAAATAAAAATATCGCTGTGTCTTACCACTTAAAGTACTTGACTCGATGCAGCAAGCAATACGGTTGTTTACCTGTTAGGGAGAAAATATCCCTGTGCCTCGCCACTTAAAGTACTTGACTCGATGCAGCAAGCAGTGCTGTTGTTTACTTGTTAGGGACAAAATATCCCTCTGCCTTACTACTTAAAGTACTTGACTCGACGAAGCCAGCAGTGCTGTATTTACCTATTAGGGAGAAAATATCCCTGTGCCTTACTACTTAAAGTACTTGACTCAATGCAGCAAGCAGTGCTGTATTTACTGGTTAGGGAGAAAATAAAAATATCCCTGTGTCTTACCACTTAAAGTACTTGACTCGACGCAGCAAGCAATGCGGTTGTTTACCTGTTAGGGAGGAAATATCCCTGTGCCTTGCCACTTAAAGTACTTGACTCGACGCAGGAAGCAGTGCTGTTGTTTACTTGTTAGGGAGAAAATATCCCTGTGTCTACTACTTAAAGTACTTGACTCAACGCAGCAAGCAGTGCTGTATTTACTGGTTAGGGAGAAAATAAAAATATCCCTGTGTCTTACCACTTATAGTACTTGACTCAACGCAGCAAGCAATGCGGTTGTTTACCTGTTAGGGAGGAAATATCCCTGTGCCTTGCCACTTAAAGTACTTGACTAGACGCAACCAGCAGTGCAGTATTTTCCTGTTTGTAGGTAAATTTCCCTGTGTCTTAACAAAAGTACTTGACTCGACACAGCCATGAGTGGTAAAAGACAGCAGCACTCTCAGGCTATCCAGGCAACAGTAACAACAGTAGATAAAATTCAGGACGTAGGCAGAGTAACCCGTCGTGTTACTCAGAGAATGAGCACAAGGGCCATAATAGTGCTCCAGCCAGTTTTAGTAAGCAGAGTGATGGATGATGATGATGAGGAGGAGAAGGCAGATGAGAGTGTGGGGGAAATCAGTGGAACAGATCCTGAGTTTGTAGTAGATAAGGCAGCAGTCAGTATGTCAAGTAACAGTAGCTCTGGGGAGTGGGATGAAGAGGAGGAATACAGGGGCAGAAAAAGAACAAAAACAAGTTCTCAGAAGGATGGCTGTGGTGCTAAAAAAACATTAATGATAGTGGGGCATAACTTGGAGAGTCTGACACTCACACATGCAGAGGAACAATAAAGGATAGAAGATGGACAGGCTTCACGAGGGGAAGAAAGAGATGCAGTTCAACCAGTCAGAGATTATATGCAGATGGACATGGAAAGACCTCAAAAAGACAGTGGAAGTAGTAGTGGCTGTGGTGGTGGCAGAGATAGTAATGAACCTTACCTCCCCATAAACAGCAGTGCAACAAAATCTGTGAAATCTGTTGTGTGGGATTTGTTCACACAAGATAAATCATCTGGCAGCAATGAGGTTTGCAAATTAAGCAGAACAAAATTAAGTTGTGGTAAAGTGGGTACTCGACTGGGGACATCAACAATGATGAGACGTATGAACAAGTCTCACATTTATCAGTATCAAAAGCACAAAGGAGCGCACACAGCTTGTTGAGTTCTGCACTCAGCTGAGGAGGATGAGGTAATGGATGTTTACCAAGGCAATGAAGTAACTGATGCGGAGGTGGAGGATGATGAAAGTCTTCCTTCCAGTCAAAGTACAGCATCCTCAATTTCTCATTTCTTTACCCCTCTGAGTCCACAACCACAGCCCAGCTGGAGTCATATACCATCCATGTCCACAACATCCACCCCTCATGGTGGTAAAGGTCAAGGGAAGCAGCCCAGAAAATCAGGTGATAGCAGCAAGCATTGAGGGCATCAAATTTCTTTGAAAGACTGCTTTGAGTGGTCACAGAAATAAAAGCCCAACAGGCCTGAGACAAGGCAATTGACAAAGGCAATTGGGGAGATGATAGCCACTGACTTGCTCCCATTCTCATTTGTGGCTAATCCAGGTTTTAAAGCACTCATGGAAATCGCTGTGCCAAAGTATCAGGTCCCACGCCAAACATATTTCTCCAGTGTTGCCATTCCAGACTTGTATGATGCTGTTCAGAAAAGCATGTCTGATGCTCTGAAAGGTGCATTGGTAAAAGGTTCATGTCACAACAGATATGTGGACCAGTGGTCAGGCGACTGACTATATGGCTGTGACTGGTCATGGGTAAACTTTCCTCCTCCTCCTCCTCATCATCATCATCATCATTATCATCATCATGTAGTGGCACTGGTGGCGGCAGCAGCAGCAGCAGCAGCAGCAAGAAGCAAGGGACTTTCACAGTTCAAAGGCAGGCAGCTTTATGTATTTATGATTTTGAAAAAGACCACAAAGCAGAACATCTTCTGGAGGGCCTTGAAGAAAAGTTTGCTGAGTGGCTGACTCCAAAGTCCTTGCAACCAGGGTTTATAGTGTCTGACAATGCTTCAAATATTGTGAAAGCAGTAAGACTTGGTAAGTTTACACCGCGTACCATGTTTTCACACACTATTAACTTGGTGGTAAAGACTTTTATCAGTGAGGACCGAAATGTGGAACTTGATTGCAGCTGCCTGCACTGTGTACGCACTTTAGCCATTCTGTGAAAGCCGAAAGTTGTTATGGCAGATTCCGATTGAAAACAGCCTCCCTCTCCACCAGATGATACAGGAAGTTCCAACCCAGTGGAATTCCACTTACTATATGATGCAGAGAATGCTTGAACAACAAAAAGCCATTCATCAGTATGCAGTCCAACATGGCACTGGGAAAGGAGATGTGAATATAAGCCCCAATCAGTGACGTCTGATAGAGGATCTTTGTTGTATCCTTAAACTCTTTGAGGAGGCTACCCAAGTGGTGAGCTCTGATGGTGCCAGACTAAGTCAGATCCTACCCTTAATTTCATTCATCAGGATGAGACTGCAGTGTCTCGAGTCACAGTTCTTTGACAATGATGACATCAATGCTGCATCACTTGTTGGAAAAATGATACCAACCTTCCTGGCTGACGAGCGCATTGTAAATATGTGCAAACCAGAACATTACATTTTGGCCACACTTCTGGACCCTCGGTTTAAGGACATAATTGAGACATTCTTCAAACCACCTGACTTTAAAGACCTGGAACACTATCATGAACTGTTAATATTGAGAAAGTGTCAGCATGTATAGTTGAGAAAAGTAGTACATCATCAGTGCCCTTTTGGCAACATTCAAATTCTGAACAAAATCTGGTGGAGAGAGAGGGAGGGAGTACAATCTGCTGTTGCTGCTGCTGCTGCCACCACTACTGATGTTTTGGCTCATCAAACACAAACCAGAACTGCTACTACATCACAAGAGAACAAACCACTGTGGGACATGCTGTCAGATTTTGGTCTAATAAAGACAGCTGGGAAGTCTCAGCCGGCAATAGTGGTACCAGAAGTCCCTGCTGCAAAAATGGTTAAGGATTATATGGAGGAGACTGTACATCTCACTGCAGGTGATGAACCATTGCTTTATTGGCAACAGAAAAAATTGATCTGGCCTTCTTTAACTGAGATCGCAACTGAATACCTCAGTTGCCCACCTGCAACTTTATATTCAGAGATAATTTTTTAGTGCTGCTGGGGCAGCCAGTGAATGATAAAAGAACATGTCTTTCCACGAAGAATGTAGAGAGGCTCACTTTTTAAAATGAACCTGCCTCAATTCAAAAACATATACTGTCCCAAATCTATGCAGGTTGACAGCACATAGATGGCATTATGCCACGCAGATGACGATGACGATGATGGTGAAGGATTCTGTTGCCACTAGTAGCCACTAGCCTTTCCAGCTGTCTTTCCTCCACTGGTGGGTCCCCCTGTCTCCTCCTCATCCTTGAGTTCCATTAATTTCAGAAACAAACATCCACTGCTGGTTCTCATATGCCACTAAGGCCCAATCTGACTAGCACCAGAACCTGAAGGACCACTGCATATGGCAGTTCAGCTAAAATAACCAGAAATGACTACACATTGTCACACAGCTCTTCATTTGTTTTATCGGATTTTTATTACAAAATACACACTCAATGAATACTTATTACTGGCTGTTAACAAATAAAAACATTAATAGAATAAATAATAAATAACTGTTCATCTGGTTCAATTCCAGATGGGAATTTAATTTACAAAATTTTTTTTTTTTTGCTGTAAAATGTCAACTTTACAATACATTCCCAGTTTCAGTGCTGAACCCAATGACATCCAATGTTTTGTTCTGAAGGAACCATTCACCAGATAGAAACTGTTTTCATCATAACCTGTAAAATGAAAAAAAAATAGATTTTGCAAAATGCTGTTCCCACATACTGCACTAACTGACTATCATGACAATAAAAAAAATCACTGACCTTACCTAGCCCCTGTCCAAACTCCAAGCCCTCCAAGCCCCGGGACACTCCCTCTACAAATACATTTGCCCTCCATTGTTAGACACCAAACCATGCATGTGACCTGGCATCATAAACACAATTTGCAGATGGTATACTGTTATGGGTTTTTCAATTATTCTGAGTAAAGATGAGGAAGGGGCAGATGTTTGGGAGGGAGGGACAAATGAAGTAATATTGACATAGTTACCTATGGGAGGTATAGGGATCAGGGCATGAGAGTGTACTAGAGGGAAAGGAGAAAATGATGGTGGGTAATGTATTACTAACATTGACAGTTACTCAGAATAACAGAAAGCCCCAAACTAATAACTACACAGATAAAGTTTAAAGTAGAAACATAATTGAATCCACACGATGTGGTAAAGCAAAACGTCACACTGCCCCAGCGCATCGACACAATGCCTTCTGCGTGGGGGGGGGGCACTGAGGAAGGTAAGGTACAGAAGCGCTGGGGCAGTGTGGAGTTTTGATTTACCACATTGTGTGGATTAAATACATTTTGTACTGTAAACTTCTGTCCATGTACTTATTTGGTAATAAAGCAGCTGAAGCTATAGGTACCATGGGCGCCAGTTATTTTGAACTGGGCTCTATTAGTACCTGAGTCTAACAGTGGGGAAGATTTAAAATTATTGTAACAGGGTGTAACTCGAGAGTTAACCCTTTGGGCTTGTAACCAGATTGAGAAAGCTAAATTTGTCAGGGATAATATACGAGTTGTATATCATCCTGACCTTTACGATTCTAAATCTGTTTCAATACTAGTATTTTAAGCATCTGGTGGGTAACCAGGTGGTTCTATAAAATATAAACAGTAAGCACAATCCACCTGGTTCTACTTAACTACAAAAAAATCCACATATTGTATTTTGCATGTTTGGGACTATATATGTAATACTAAGATTCCTTAAGAATGGTAAGTTTTGCAAAGCTTTGAGCACCTAGACAGAATCCTATGCACAAAGCTTTGCAATACATCTAACATACTATTTGCCAGCAGATTAGGCCTTCTGGTCTATCAGTCTGCTCGAACCTCAGATCCCTAGTTGGGTGCCGAGGCCTTCCCCTCCCATGTGTTCCAGAAACCCCTATCATCCATCCCCACCCCCCTGGGACAGGCCATCATCTGATACATCCACTTTCTGTGTCTGTCCCACCCTCTCTTGAAGCCCTCCACCATAGATCTCTGAACCAGCTCACCAGGCAGTGTATTCCAAGGGTCCACCACCCTCTCAGTGAAAAACCTCCTCCTCTTCCCCTCACCCTTCCACCTTCCAACTTCAAACCATGCCCTCTGGTGATACCTCCCTGCTTTAGTCTAAAGATCCCCTCCATGTTTACCCTATTTATTCCCTTGAGGTACTTGAAGACTTCAATCATGTCCCCCTGTCTCTCCTCTCCTCCAATGAAAACAGGCAGAGCTCCTCATGTCTGTCCTCATACGTCAAATCCCCTAGCCCTCATATCATCTTAGTTGCCCTCCTCTGTACCCTCTCCAGGAGCTGTATGTCCCTCTTCAAGTGTGGTCTCCAGTACTGTACACAGTACTCAAGGCGTGGTCTAACCAGTCCATTGTGTATTGGCAGAATCACTTCCTTGCTGCAAGAGGTGATCCCCTTATGATGCATCCCAACATCCTGTTTGCCTTGCTGCTGCCGCTCTCCTACACTGCTCAGAGTTATTCATACATGCATCCCATCCTAGGTCTTTTCCCTATTGAGGCCTCCAGCGCCTCCCCTCCCAGGGGTGTACCTGTGTTTGGGTTTCCTCCCAAGATGCAACACCTAGCACTTGGTGATATTGAAATTAATTTCCATGTGAGCCCAGCTTTCCAGGGTGTCAAGGTCCCTTGCAGGGCCAACCTCCCTCTTCTCCTCAACTACTACTCCCATCTTGGAGTCATCAGCGAAGAGACTCATTTCACACCTATACCCTCCCTGATGTCCGATATGTATGCATTAAACAGGATTGGACCCAGGACGCCCAGCGGTAGCCCACTACCAACCTCTCTTAGAGTTCGAGAGCTCCCTACAGACCACTACTCTCTTGGTGCATCCAGCTAGCCAGTTTTCAATCCATTGACCATCAAAGGGCCTACTCCTAACCCCATCAGTTTCTCCACCAGACAATTGTGGGGGACAGAGTCAAACACCTTGCTGAAGTCCAAGAATAATACATCCACAGGCTTTCCCCTGTCCAGTTCTGATGTTACCCATTCGTAGAACTCCACAAGTTTGGTTTGACATGATCTACCTGGCTCAAACCCATGTTGCCGACTATCCAGACCTCCCATCTCCTCCAAGTACACCCCCAATCGTTCCTTTAGTATACTCTCCATTAATTTTCCCACCACCGAGGTCAAACTGATGGGTCTATAGTTACCTGGTACTTCTCTCGACCCCCCTTTATGGATTGACACCACATGTGCCTCATGCCAATCCCTAGGTACCCTCCCTGTCTCAAGTGACCTGTTGAGCTCCGCCAGGGGTGCAGCCAGTACTTAACTGTATTTATACCATTCTTATTACTACATGTACTTTCCCAAACAAAAAACAATACTTCTGTGGATTTCTTAATTAAGTAGAACCATGTAAACTTTTTTTTGCATTATATATTATAGAACTTTGTTATACCATGTAGAACCTGGTTTTACTCAGTAGAACTTGTTTTTTCACATAGTAGAACTAGTTTTATTTGGTAGAACCTGGTTTTACTTGGTAGAACTTGATTATAAATGGTAGAACCCAGTTCTACCTGGTAGAACCCAATTTTACTGGGTTCTACATGGTAGAACCAGATAGAACCAGGTAGAACTTTTTTGGGTTCTACTCAGAAAGTTCACAAGGTAGAACTTTTAGAGGTTCGTGCAGCCCTACACTAAAGCACATCTAGCCAGCAAAGGGATGCATCCACAGTTTCGGTAAAGTGCACCTAGCTTGGGGTGAAGCTTTTTGTGGATTACATCAATGTGTGCAGAGAAGTTAAGGTGCTGGTCAAGCCAGACCCCGAGATACCTGAAGGAGGAGCAGGTTTCAATAAAAGTTCCAGCGAGGGTGTGGAAGGAGGGGGTGGAGGGTAGACTTGAAAGTCTCTGCCTTGTGCCAAAGGTCATGGAGATAGTTTTCTTGGCATTGAGAAAAAGCTGATTTGAGTGAAATCAGCGCTGAACTTCATTGAAGTCCTGCTGGAATCTGGTTGCTACATCAGCAGTCGGGGGTCCGGATGTATACAAAATTGTATCATCCGTATACATGTGAATGGATGTGTGGGGGCAGGCAGTGGGCAGGTCATTGAGGAAGATGGAGAACAGGAGAGGGCCAAGGACTGAGCCTTACAGTACCCCAGAGGTGACAGAAAGGGAAGCAGAGGTGGCATTGCCAATTCTGACAGATTCGGATCGGTCTAGCAGGTAGGACTGAAACCACCTGGTGGCTATAGAAACATAGAAGTTGACGGCAGATAAGGACCGCAAGGCCCATCCAGTCTGCCCATTTCTTCTTCTACCATATGAATGTGCCATAGGCCTTTGCTCTGTCAATGGCCTATCTATTCATACTCATCTGTATTGCTCCCTTATGCCTATCCCATGCCTGTTTGAAACCCTGCACTGCATTCATGTCCACACTTCCTGAGGTAGGCTGTTCCATGCATCCAACACCCTTTCTGTGAAAAAGAACTTCCTCACATTACCCCTTAATTGACCTCCTTTTAATCTCATGCTGTGTCCTCTTGTCCTACTATTTTTAGACTCTTTCACCTTGTTAATGCCCTTAAGGTGTTTGAATGTTTCAATCATATCACCTCTCTCTCTTCTTTGCTCTAGGGTATACATATTGAGCTCTGATAATCTGTCCTCAAATGTTTTCTGATGCAGTCTCTGCACCATTTTGGTTAGCCTTCTCTGGACTGCCTCAGTTTGGTTAATGTCCTTGTGAAGGCGTGGCCTCCAGTACTGTATGCAGTACTCCAGATGGGGCTTAACCAGTGTCTTGTAAAGAGGGATTATTTCCTCCCTCTTCCAACTTGTGATACCCCTACTAATACACCCCAACATCCCCCTAGCCTTACCTACTGCTTTAGTGGTCTGCTTGGATGATTTCATGTCATTGGTGATGATCATGCACAAGTCTCTTTCTTCCTTTGTGACTGCCATCAACTCCTCTCCCAGCCTATAGGTGGCTTCAGGGTTTCTCTTCCCTATGTGCATGATCTTGCACTTCTTTGCATTAAACTCCAGTTGCCACTCTTTCAACCAGTTTGCTAGTTTATTCAGATATCTTCTTATTCTGCCCACCCCATCTGGATCATCTACTCTATTGGAGATATTGGTGCCAACTGCAAACAGACAAACCTTACCCTCCAGTCCATCTGCAGTGTTACTGATGAAGATATTGAAGAGGACTGGCCCCAGGACTGAACCTTGAGGTACCCCACTTGTGACTTGCATCTCTTCTGACTGTATACCGTTTACCACCTCTCTCTGTTTTCTGCCTGTCAACCAGTATGCCACCCAGTTGACCAACTTCTGACCGACCCTGAGCCCACCCAGCTTATTAATCAATCTTCTATGTGGAACAGTATCAAAAGCTTTGCTGAAGCCAAGGTAGGTGACATCAACTGCTCCCCATTGGTCCACCACTCTGGTTACCCAGTCAAAGAAATCTATGAGATTAGTTTGACAGGACCTTCCTTTTGTAAACCCATGCTGTCTTGGATCCTGTGCTCCTATGGATTCCAAGTGTGGCACTATCCTTTCCTTAAGGAGTGCCTCCATAATCTTGCCCACTACTGAGGTAAGACTGACTGATCTGTAGTTCCATGCCTCCTCCCTTCTACCACTGTTATGAAGTGGGATCACATGAGCCCTTCTCCAGTCTTCTGGGGCCTCTCCTGTGCTCAGAGACTCACTAAACAGTTCTGATAATGGCTCTGCTAGTTCCACCCTTAGCTCAAGTACCCTGGGATGTATGGCATCAGGTCCCATTGCTTTGTCCACCCTGAGCTTATTGAGCTCTTGTAAGACCCTTTCTTTTGTGAAGGGACTAGTGCACACCTCCCTTCACCCTGTGTCCACGGTGCTGAGCTGTGGGCCCTGCCCTACCTTCTATTCAGTAAATACTGATCAGAAATATCTATTTAGGATAGATGCTTTTACAGGGTCCTCCTTCTCACATGTCCTCTTTTCTCCTTTGAGCTTAGCAATACCCCCTCTGGACTTTCTCCTTTCACTAATGTATCTATAGAAAGTCTTGTCACCTTCTTTTACTGTTTGTGCTAGTGTTTCCTCAGTTTGGGCCTTTGCTTGCCTTACTGCCTTCCCTGCTTCCCTTAGGAAGTTTGGTATGCCTCCCTACCTTCATCCCACTGTGTTCCCTTAAATTTCCTGAAGGCCAGCCTTTTGGCTCTGACCTTCCCTGCTGCTATTTTTGAGAACCAAATGGTTTCCTTCTTTTTTTGCACTTCCTTCTCTCTCTAACACAATGGGATGTTGCTTCAAGTATTGCATCCTTAATTCTTGCCCACTTTGCCTGTACCTCCTCACCTGTATTTCTTTTTGCCAGGGCTAGCTTAACTCTATTGGCCATCTTATCAAAGTCAGCTCCTCCGAAGTCCTACATTTTTGCCTTGAAATTGGATGATTAAGTTCTAGTGGCCAAATTGAACCATACCATGTGATGGTCACTGGCCCCCAGGTGACCTTCTACCTGGAGATCTGTGATCCTTTCCCTGTTAGTCAGTACTAGATCTAGGATAGCCCTGTCTCTTGTGGGTTGTTGTACCAGCTGTTAGAGGCCCTCCCCTGCAGGGAATCCACCATGTGTCTAATTCTGGCAGATGTTCCTGCTGGTATTGACCAATCTGTATCTGGCATGTTGAAGTCTCCCATTATCAGGACCTCCCCTTTAGCTGTCAAGTTTTGTATATCTTCTAACAGTAATGTGTTTATGTCCTCCACCTGGTCTGGAGGCCTGTAGACAACCCCAGTTCATATGGCTGTCCCATTTTCTGTTTCCAGGGTGACCCATAGTTCTTCAGGCTCCTTATGTTTATTCTGAATTTCTGTAGCTTTGATATTTTCATTGACATACAGGGCCACTCCACCCCCTCCTTTTTGCACCTCGGTCTCTTCTGAACAGTACATAGCCAGGTACTGAAGTCTCCCAAGCGTGGTTACTGGTAAACCATGTCTCACTAATTGTTACTATGTCCAGTTTAGCTTCTGTCATTATTGCCTGCAGGTCTGGGATCTTGTTTCCCAGAATGCAAGCATTTGTGTACATAATTTTCCATTGCCTGAGAGCCCTGCATGAGAGAGTTTTGATAGCAGGAGTGTGTGGGAGACAGTGTCAAAGGCTTTAGCCAGGTCTACAAAAATGACTGAGGTGATTAGGCCCTTATCCATACCAGTAAGTATGGAGTCTGTGAGTCTTAGAAGGGAGGTGGTGGTGAAGTGGGACTTCCTAAAGCCAGACTGTTAAGGGGTGAAAAAGGAAGAGTAATCAAAATAGGAGGAGAGTTGAGAGAGAGAAACAAGTTTTTCTTGGATTTTGGCAAGGATAGGTAGCAGGAAAATTGGGCAGTAGTTACTGGGAGCAGAAGGGGGGATGACTGTAGTGTGGTTCCACTCAGATATGGTGGAAAGAGAGAATGAGAGGTTGTAGAGGGATGCTAGGGGGACTGTGATGGCAGGAGCCGATTAGTAAAGCAGTTTGGAGTCAAGGCCTGTAAAGTATTTGCCCTTGTTGGGATTTAGGGCAAGTAGAGCTTTCCTCTTCTTCTCCCTCAGCCCCAGTCTTCTATCTTCATGCCCGAGTGCCTAACCCTGACCCATGCTCATTCCACTCACCCTCCTTATTCCCCCACCACTCTTAGTTCCCCTAGCCCTTCCACCCCTTATTTTCCTGCAGCGGCCTGCACAGCCCCTCGGGTCCTCCATTGGCCTCTTACCGCCAACTCTACTCCATCTGGAGTTGACCTCCTCCTTTTCTTCATCACCTTTGTCCAGTGACCCATGCCCTTCTCCACAGCCCCCTGCTCATGTCATTTTACCTTACCCTTCCCCCTAATTCCTTCCCATGTGTCATATTACCAAAAGGGGTAGGTGCAAATGTAAATTCTCAGCAACAGAAGGGTGAGCTACCCTCTCCAGCCTTTACATACCCACTGTAGCCCCTTCCTGTTTTACCTGGGCCAATCCCTGTCCTTGGACCTGACCTGTCGCATTTCCTGTACCGTGATGTCATAACCCTGCCCCCTCCTGTGTGTAGGCCTACTTCCATCGCTCCAGTCCTTGCCCACCACCATGCCTTTCAAAGGTATCCCCTGACAATTTAGGTTGCCGTAAAGAGGCAACCGCATTTGTCAGAGGGAGATTCCCTGAAAATGACTCACAGACACATATTTAGTGGGTGCTCGACTGACAATTAATTTATTATTATTTACATAGAATCAAATCCTTCATCACCCATCAACAGCTTCAATATTTTTATAATCCTTTACAAGATTCATCACATTCACATAATGGCCCTTCCGATGCCTCTTATTAAAGATCGTACAACCAATCAATGTAATTTTTTCTTGAAGTGTCTCCCATTCTTCTCTGTCTTCTGGGGTTCCGTACATGTGAAAAAGCCCGGCACCCCTCCTCTTTTTCCTCCTGTTGTCCCCCATCTGAGTCCGGGTGCTGAACCAACCCGACCCCCACTTTTATTTCCTCTTCTTCTCCCTCAGCCCCAGTCTGTTATCTTCACACCGTGTGCCTGACCCTGACCAATGCTCATTCCTCCCACCCCCTTATCCCCCCACTCTCAGCCCCCACCCTTCCACTGGCCATCGCCAGCTTATGCGATGGAATGATGGGCTTCCCCCATGCTTCCTCTCCTTTCCGGGTTGATCCTCTTCTTTCCCAATCCTCAATACTGTCCCCCAACTGCAGCATGTAAGTTGACATGCCCACCGTAGATAGGTGCACCGGTCCGGCCTGTATAAACCAGGATACGTAAATGAAATATCCGTATGGGCTATGTATATCCCTGCATTCTTAGTTACACATGCTGCTATCTGCCTGCTCATCCTCTTTCTTGCCCTTTCTACTCCTTTTATATCCCTTGCATGATGCCAGACCATCCTGGATATTATCTCTGAGCACGCAGTTTCCAACTGTGGCCACCACTGTTTTATCACCCATAAGTCTCTTTCTAGATCCTTGCACAATGTCTCCCATGGCTGGTCTCCCAGATCATTACCCCCAAATGAATAACTAGTAAATCTGGATGTGGCCATTTCAGCTTCTGTTCCTCCAATGTTGGAATGATTTGTCTTCATCTCATGCTCCCGACCCCTTTCCAGTGTAGTCTGAGCTTGTCCGGATTATGCCCTAGCTGTCTTCCTCCTGGATGGATGGCCGCCCACTTTTCCACCCAGTAAATGTATGAATGTCCAATGATCCACACTTGTCTGGTCCTTTCCTAACCTGGGGGAGATAAAACAACAATGTTATACCATCTTCCTCATGTATCTCTTATAGCAGCTGGAGTTCCACCTGCTGACCTTTTTTACCTCCTCCTCCTCCTCCCAATCCCCTTTTGCCACTACCTTGATGCCACACCATGCGGAATGAATGGAAGGAATAGCTCGATGGATTTTCCCCCAAGTGGATCATGCACTTTTTTAGCACCCTCGTTACCTGTAAAATGTAACTGGCTTGCCATCCTTATGCATGAAGAACTATTTTCCACCTGTCGGCCTGATCTCCTTATAGCACTGCCACCGGGCATGACTTAAAGTCTTTTTGCCTTACCAATAAATTTCCACCCCTGTTCCCTTCTGATCTGTCTTTGACCATCTTAACCATATCGCCACCCTCCCAGGATCCCAACGTAATTCTTCCCCCCATACACCTCCTTCTCTATCCTTCTTGTTGCCCACCACTATCTCACTTACCTGGAAAGTGCCTTTTGCCATAACTGTAAATATGGCTCTAAAGAGATGAGCCTCATATTCTGAGCTACAAATTCTCCCCAATACCCCTATGAGCTCACATAACTTCTCCCCTGCTAATGGTTTTCTCACATCCACCCATGCCCCTTTTATCCTCTGACAGCCCATCAGCATATGGCATACCAGTTTAAATTTGTTAGGCTCTGCTTCAACCCCTCACACTGCAAGCCCACTCATCCCTGATAGCTGTACCCCCATTGTCCCACTTGCCATCCCTGTCTCCCATTTTTGTACCATGTACTTTGCTACCTGATCTTGTGAAACTGGCTCACTTACCTTGAACCCTTCCTGCTCTTGGAACTCCTGGAATGCCCCCCCCGCCCATGCTCCTTCATACACCCTTAGCATATTTGATGACCAGAAGCTCCTATAAAGAATTCAGGCTCTTTCCAGCCAATTTCTTACACTTGTTCTGCTACAGTACCTGTGTTCTTTGTACAGTTGCTTATGGCATCATGGACCTGAACCTGTCCAACTGCAAACGGGAAAGGCTGTCAGCAATGTCGTTATTAATTTCATCAATATGTTTTGCCTTAAATGACAAATTCAAACTCAAGCCCCACAATGCCAGCTGTCGAAACACCCTGTTCACCAATTCTGAATAACCCCTTGCCTATTGATAACCTCAACCACTGCTTTGTTATCGCACCAAAATATGATTTTTATGTTCCTCAACTGCTCCCCCCATGTCAGGACCAACACCCATATTTGGAAAATCTCTAAAAATGCAATGAACTTCAATAATCCCCTTTCCCTCCATGATTCTTGATTTTTACTCGCCTTTCGCTTCTACCCCTCTCCCCCCCAATCCCCCCATTAAATCAACTTACCACCCTCCACCACCACCACCTTACCCCTCCTCATTTCTCCCTACCCACAATCCTCCATTTGACAACACCACTCTGGTTGCTTACCCTCCTCCCTATCATCCCCTGACATAACATTACCATATTGCTGACATATTTATTCCTACGGCTAGCCCTACCTTGCAACAAATGATATAATGCACTTTATCTATTATTAAGGTGAACCTGAAACTAACAAGTCTTGAACTTCATGTGACACTATATTGATTTCATGATGCTACCTGTGATCTCAAATATCTGTATTGTATTGTATAGTATTGTATTGTACTGTTTCTTTGTCCTTGACTTGGAACCTTTGAAAATGAGTCTTTGACTCAGAGGTATTAATCCTAATCGAAATAAATAAAATAAATACAATTCTGGCCATGGCTCCACAATCCACTTCCCCTGAAATACGCCCCATCCCAATTGAGCCTGATGCATCCGGCATACAATTCTAGTCATTATTCCCAGCCACTCATCCTGCCAAATGTTACCCCATTGTAGTCTGCCAAAATGTATTCCACACCTCTAAATCTTGTCATATTCCCTTGTTATATCAACCCAATGATGTGGTATCTTTGCCCTCCCAGTTGCTCTGGCTAGCCTTCTGGTAAAACCCCTGCCAGGTGCCACTGCCCTACATGCAAAATTCAGGTGCCCCAGCATCTGTTGCACCTTCTCAAGTGACACTCTCCTCTTATTACTGACTTCTTTCAGTAGTTCCTTCAGCCTTTCCACCTTCCTTTAGGTAATCTAAACATCTGCTTCTCAGTATCCACCTCAATCCCTAAAAATTCCAACTTCTTCTCAGGCCCCTCCATCTTTCCCTCTGTCAATGGGTACCCCCAAAGCTCGCACATCTGTTTGAAATCCCAGAGTGTCTTTGCTGCCAACTCACAGCTATTCCCAATGAATAGGAAATCATCTGAATAATTGTACTATTGTCTTATGGCCATATCTGTCTCCCAAAACCCTGCATCCATGTACCAAAAAGCTTCAAACTTGGTGCATGCCGTTGCATAACCCATAGGCATTGCTTTATCAAAATAGTAGTCCCTTAGAGCAAAATTCCAACAGGTCCCAGTCCTCCTGTCTAACTGGCAACAATTGGAATGCTGCCTCAATATCGGTCTTTGCTAACCATACCCCCTCTATTGTTCCACTGCCTGCTCTAATGTTGTATTCGACACCATACTACATTCATCGGGAATGTGGTCATTCACTGATGAGCCCTCCAGATATGACAGATGATGTATTAGCCTATACTCCCCCTGTTGCTTCTTTGGTACTATTCCCAATGTTGACACCCGGAAAGTAGGGAAAGGGTGATTTTTAAATGGCCCTTCTATCCTTCCCATGTCCAGCTCCTTCTGTGTTTTTTTTCTAACAATATCCTCTTCCCTTTTATAGATCCCAAGTTCTTAGCTTTTGAGGCAGTATGGCACAGTGGGTTAAGGCTCTGAGCTGCAAATCTAGAGACCTGGGTTTGAATCCCACAGCCCCTAGGTGCTTACTGTGTGACCCTGAGCAAGTCACTTAACTTCCTTGTGCTCCCAGGTTGCACCTGGAAACAAGCTTTCAACTTAGTGTGTCTCACCTGGTAAAATAATTGGTAAAAAATTGGTACTCTCTCTAGCTCATTTGTAATCTAAACTTAAGCCTCTTTCAAAGCCTTCTGTCAACATCTCCTGCTACTGAATTGGGATGCCCCTTAATCCAGTCCTTATCACACCACCTTAACTGGCATACTAGCCGTCTGAAACCCTCCCCCCAATTCTTCTTCCCTCTCATTGATTCCCATTACCACCTGCCCCAAAACCTGATCCCCCTTGAAACTCCCTCCCTCTCCATTTTGAAATGTACCTCACTTGTCCCTCAAATGACCCCGGAAAGAGCTGTCCCCTGTCTGACTGTATGCTTGATCTATCCCCCATTGTTCTACACTGAAAAAACAGATGTTGTCCTGCACACTTTGAACATACGTGTCTGAACTTACAATTTGCCCATGAGCATGAAGCCTTGTTATATCCCCAGCACGTCTTAACCAGCTGCATGCCCCCCTTGCCTAAAACCTTCTCTGACCCTCCCCCATACCTGATATTGACCTCTCCCTATATTCGAAGATGGGTGAGTCCCATCTCAGAATTACCCCTGGCTGCCATCCTTTGCCTAAAACACGTCATACTTCAATCAACCCCAAACCTAGCAGTGGAATGGCTAACTCTGGTTTCTCTCAAGCAGTATGGCACTAAGTATGGTAAAGCCCGTCTGCCATGTATCTATGTTTTCCATTATGTGGTTTCCTCCACCTTTTCCCCACTATCGCTAGTGCCACTGCCATCTCAGACTTTCCCTCCGTTACCTTCTGTCCATACCTTTTGGCTGTTTCCTTATCCACCAATGAAAAAATGTTCACATACTCCCCTTTCCATATCTTTTCTTTTATGGTTTGGGGTACATGATCCCCCAGTGTCATTACAGGCACTCCATCGTTGCCCACTCTGACATCCCTATTGCCTCCCTTCTCACCAGATGCCCCTTTTAACTCTTCTAATGCCTTCTCCAACTTTTCTAAACCCTTATCCAAAATACACTTGCTGAAACCCAGGATTGAACCAGAGACCTTTAGATCTGCTCCCCTTTCCCAGCCTTCATATACCCCCCATAGTCCCCTTCCTGTTTTACCTGTCCTTGGACCTGACCTGTCATTTTACCTGTACAGTTATGTCATAAGCCTGCTCCCCCTCCTGGGTAGGCCTCCCCCCCATTCCAGTCCTTGCCCACCAACACCATGCCTTTCCAAAGGAATCCCCCTGACAATTTAGGTTGCCCTAAAGAGGCAACTGCATTTATCAGAATTTGGGCTTCTATACAGGAACATCAATGCTTTAACTGATAGGGCACTTATGGCTATAGCCAAACAAATACTGTTGCCAATTTGGGGTTATGGAGCTGTTTTGTATATGAATCAGGGTAGCTGATTTATTAATAAGTATCAATTTATCCTGAATAGTATTTGTCAATTTGGCTTGAAGGTTCCAACAAAGACCCATTATTGTTTCCTGTACGAGAAGATGAATATTCTGCCACCAGTACAATGAACTGAGTATACTGCAGCAGTTTTTGCATTTACAGTTTACTGTAGTTCCTTACCTCCATGTATTTCTATGAAATTTGTTCAGCATAATGGTTTATATTCAACCAGACACAAAATGGATTCTTTCTTCTATGCAATTCTACCAAAATTAGTCACAAACCAACTTTCTTTTACATGGTTTGTTCCTACACTCTTAAAGTCTATCAGCCTTAATTAAAACTGCCAAAAATGTAAAGCACTTTTAACTTTTGCAGAATGACCACTATCACAAGAATAATTTTATGTACTTGTAATAGTTGATGAACTGCAGACATATTTTAGTACTTGTAATGTTTGTTGAATGTTTATTATGTTTGTCTTGTACTGTATTTATTGTCAGGCATGACTGAAAAATGACTGTGACCAGTCACCTCCTGGTAAAAATGAAAAAAATGAAGTTAGCTTTTTTGGCCTTTATGGTAGAATACTCTGGAGGAAGTGCAATGACTTCTTTGCAGTGGTTTCAAACAGTGCTAAAGGCAAGGTTCTAGATTAGGAGTGACAGAGGGATGGTATGCTGAAGTTGCTACAGCATATTCGACACATGGTTTGGATAGTTTTTTTTTTAAAGAAATGCAAGCAAATAGCCACACTCCTCAGCTGGAAAAGCTTTGTTCTTTATTGAATAGTTTAAAAACATACCACCAAGGAGCAGAAATAGTACAGTTCACAAGGCCCTAACCGGTTTCATACACAGTACATCCTCAGGGGGTGGTTCCTTGTAGCTGACATCAGGTTTAAATAGAAAACAGTTTTAAAGGTCTTAAAGTGACAGTACTTATTAGGTACCATAAGTGTATAAAGTGCTTCAGTGCTCAACAATGTTCAATATACAAAACCAAAGTGCCAGTGCTAGTGATATCAATTCTAGTAACATAGAAACATAGACGTTGACTGCAGATAAGGATCGCTTGCACCACCTAGTCTGCCCATTTCCCTATCTACAGGATGAGCTGCAGATCCTAGTTAACCTACAGCCTATTTCTTCTTTCTCCCCACAAGAATTGTCTTATGTCTGTCCCATGCATTCTTGAATTCTCCACAGTTTTAGACCCCCAATCTCCTCAGGAAGGCTGTTCCATATGTTCACCACCCTCTCTGTGAAAAAATACTTCTCACATTGCCCTAGAGCCATCCCCCTCTATTCAAATTGTGCCCCTTGTTTTTGAACATCTCTTTTTCTGAAAGATGCTACACTCTTGGACTTTGTCAATTCTACTGAGGTACTTAAAAGTTTCTATCATGTCTAGAGATGCAGCTCATATTGCTAAGTGATGTAGATGTATTTTGCAGCAATAGCAGGGCCTCCTGTGTAAGGTTTTACCTGTGCTGATACCCTTTGGGTGCCTGCTGAGTTCTGAAAAGACCTTAAGTTACAGATGTTATAGATGTTGTAGATGTTCAAACAGCATATTGCACTAAACTTATAAAACATTTTATGTTTTCTCTCTTTTAGAACTGGACGGGATTGCCTTGTTTTATCTCCAGAATCTTCCCTAGAGACTGAGTTCCCCTTTGGGTATAGTAACTGTAAGAAATGCACTTTAAAACATTGTGAAAGCTGCTGTTTTTTAGATATTGCAAACTACTTAAATGTCTATATCATTCCTGCTGCTATTTTAATCCGTTTGCACTACTTTAGGTTTAGGAGGTGTTAGAAATAAGTGTGTGTAAAGTTATACTAGAATTGCTATCGCTAGCACTGGCACTTTGGTTTTATATATTGAACATTGTTGAGCACTGTAGCACTTTATACACTTATGACACCTAATAAGTACTGTCACTTTAAGACCTTTAAATTTGTTTTCTATTTAAACTTGATGTCTGCTGCAAGTAACCATCCCCTGAGGATGTACTGTGTACGGAACTGGTCAGGGCCTTGTGAACTGTAATATTCCTGCTCCATGGTGGTATGTTTTTAAACTATTCAATAAAGTACTAAGCTTTTCCACTTGAGGAGGGTAGCTACTTGCTTGCTTTTCTCTGATCTTTCTCTGTGGCATGCACACTCCTTAGTGCAGCTGAGCTGTATTGCTGCTTTCTCGGTTTTTTTAAGAGCAGATGTTTTACATTTTGAACATCAAGTTGGTTGCAACATGTTTGAAAAGGAGATTGTGGAGTTACTTTCTAGCTTTGTGTGCTGATAGACTGAGGTGGTGGGTTGAGATAATGTTACCCTCAAAGTGGCTGTCACATTTGTGGCATTATGGGTGGCCAGTGCCACTGTAACAAGACCACATTTTAGTGAAAGAGTAAAATGGCATAGTTTGGTGCTGAAGCCTGGAAAGGTATGGCCATCAGTCATGCCAAGACAGCCATCCTGACTGTGGAGTATCAGTCCAAGGGAAGTAAAGGCAAGTAAACCACATGTTGGCAGGGGCTGCGTACAGATAATTATAAAATGCTAAGACTCACAATGGCTGAAGGTATGTCTCTTCAAGTTACAGAATTCTGTGTATTAATTTCATAATTTAAACTGAAGAATAACAAATTATAATGTTTTGATCTAAACAGCTGAAGACTAAGGGCTCGATTCTCAAAGGTAGTGCATGCTGGTGCACCAGGAACCCTGTGCCTGTTTTCTATCAGTTAGGATCCGGGCAAAGTCCTGCAGTTTGCCGTGAAGGTAGATGTACACCTAAGGGCAGCACACCAGAGGTTTGCTCCAAGCTGCAGGCGTGGTCAGGCATCACTCATGGCAGGTATACCTGTAAAACATAAAGTGGTCCATGGTGGCTAGTGGCCCCACAGCACTGATCTCCTTTTAATAAAGGTAATCACTTCCCTGGTGGCTAGTGAAATGTAATCATTTTCCTGGTGGCTAGCACCCCCCCTATCCCAGCTCCCCTGTTTATGAAAAGTACTCATGTCCCTGGGGGTGTAGCGGACCCCCCTCCCTATCCCAATCTGCCCATATTGTATAACAGATAACTGTTCATGGTGGTCTAGTGGACCCCCCCATGTCTGCAGGCAGTGCTCCACCACCCTACTGACCTCCATATCATTTCTGAGTCAGTGACAGACACAGCCCTCCACTCTCCACCATGGTGGGCCACCAAATGAGCTTTCCATGTGTGCGTACTGTACAATCAGCTGTTACAGTACAGGCACATTGATAGCTCAGTAGGTGACAAGTCATGGTGGAGACCGAAGGGCTGTGCCAGTTGTCAGCTCAGGAAGGGGACTGGGGGGGAGAAGGGTGGTGGTGCACCGCCTGATGGGGTGGGGGTCCACTAGACCAGCAGGGACAGTTATCTGTTATACAATACAGGCAGATCTGGGATAGGAAGAGGAGTCTGCTAGATCACCAGGTACATGAGTTCTTTCATAAACAGGGATTGAGACTGGGGTGCTAGCCACCAGGGACATGATTACATTTATTAAAAGAGGATTAGGTATGGGGTGGTTGGTAGCCACCAAGGACATGAATGCATTTATTGAAAGGAGATCGGGGGGCGTAGAACCACCAAGGACAGATATATGTATATATTGTAGAAACAGTCAGTGTAGTATGTTATCTGTCACCTGGAGCCATAGTAATCAGAATTAACAAATTGTCATGGGTTCAAGTCATCTACTGTCTTGTTGTATGTGTGCAAAAAATGTATAGGTATGCTCTTGCATAATGTATGTCACTTTGAGTTGTCATGATTGTTCCTAAAATTGCCCTGTTTCACTGAAATGTACTATATCCAACAGGCTTTCATGTAATTTACTCCAGGTCACCCCTGAAAAAGGAACCTCTTGGACCCAGTGGGACTGCCCAGTTAACAAAACGAAATAAATACATAAATAAAATGTATATGTCATGGGGATCATGGCCCATGTTCCCTACGAGAATGGTCTCTGGGGTGGCTGAAGTTCTCTAAATCCTCCCAGAGGACACATTTCTAAGTACCCTTATATCAGTCCTGGCTGGTCTAATGGTACTTAGAAATTTGCCCTCTGGGAGGTTTTAGAGAATCCCTAATTTGGTGATATGGCAGCCTGCATCTGCTGCAAACCCCATAGCACCATGCTACAACCCATTTTGTGCTGCAAGGACAGTGCAAGCTCCCGTTTGGTGCTCTCAGGCTGCATTTGAGAATTGCGCTGGCACACTTTTTCACACATGTGGCACCTTGCACCATTCCTTCTGGTGCAAGCCCCTTGCCCCATTCAGGGAGGCTTTGATAATTGTGCCCTTACTGTCTTTTGTATCAGTTTTATTAGTAGTAATGCTTTACCCAGGATAGCCCTGCTGAGAAGTAACTTTTAACATTTAATTTTCAGTGCTGCCCTCCAGTTTCTAATCATTTGAAAGTTGGATACACAGACATACTGGCTGATTATCGTAATACATCATTTTAGCATTAAAATAACAATTTGTGTAACAGTATTACGCAAGAAGGGTAGGCTGCAGAGGCAGTGTGGTAATCAACCCAGCACAACTTGAAATGACCCAGGAGTGACCCAACTTTTAATTTTATGAAAACTGGCAAGTACTATAATAGGCAAAAAGAAACAACCTGGGATTTTGAGAATAGCTCTGCAGAGAGATAATGATGAAGAAATTGTCTTGTGACATTCATTTTCATTTTCTATGATTTTACTGTCCACTTACAAACAAGCATTTGTCAATGCGAATGTTTGCTTGCTGGCATTACCAGTGGAAGTGCAGGGTTAGATAGATGCAGTATAGGAATGGGTGAAGTATTGAACTGAGCCAACTCCACCCTCTGCAAAGATGGACAGGCACTGGGGTGTGCCTTTGAGTTGTCACCATAATGGTCACAACATTTCACCACACCCTTCCTACAGACATGACAGGTGTCGAGGGTGTGCTATGGGGTGTTGGGCTTTACATTCTTCATTTCCCTAAGGAAATATGCTGAAATGGGTGCAGTATAGAAGAAAGGGGTGAACTCTAGGGGCAAAGGGTCCAAGGCGCACCTCGATGCCTGTCAATGGCTGCAGGGTGGGGTTGGGGGAGAAATGGCATGAGCATTACTATCGACAATCCCAAGTCACACCCCGGACACCTGTCAGTCCCCCCAGGGTAGGTCATTATGGTCAAAAACCTCAACACCCTGGGAGTTTCTTGGTATTTTTACTCCAAGTTTTCCATATGGATTTTTTGTGACCCCACCTCATGAACAGTGGCACTATCAGTTTGTTACAGGAAAGGTGATTTTGCAGAACGACTGTGCCATTTGGTGCCACAGGTGCGAAAACACATTTTGAACAGGATGTGAAAAGTGACAGATGCACTGTTCATGAGGAAGTGTGAAAAATGGCACTGTTGAAAATCTGGAGTGAAAATATACAAAAACTGGTGTAGTCACAAGCATACATAGAAACTGTGCAACGTGCACCCATAATGTAAGTAGTTCGGGAATTTTTTACAGCAGATTTTCAACATAGGCATTTTGGGACCTCTGCTCATAAACAGTGTCACTGTGATTTTCGTAATCTGTCCTGAACACTAATTTCCCACAGCGACCATGCTATTCTGCTCCGGAAGTGCAGAAACACATTTCGGCAAAATGTAAAAAATGACAGCTGTACTGTTCATAAGAAGGTGTGGAAAAGTGTCAATGTTGGAAATCTGGACTGAAAATATTACAAATTCGTGAACTTATGAGGATGCATGGAAACTGCGCAATACGCGCTCATAACAGATTCATTTTATGGACTTTTGTCACCAAATATTCAACATAGCAATTTTAACACCTCTGCTCATGACCATTGTCACTGTGATTTTCTTAATGCTTCACAAACATTGATTTCAGCACCATCCACGCTTAATGTGCGCTTACATGTGCGCAAACACATTTTGGGTGAGATATGAAAAATGACAGCTAGACTGTTCATAAGGAGGTGTGATAAAATGGCAATATGGAAAATCTGGAGTGAAAATATTAAAAATTCTCAAACTTACAAGTGTGCGTTGGAACTGCTCAATGTACCCTCATAAAACAGTAATTTTGGGGAATTTTTTCACCACATTTTCAACATAGGGTTTTTGGGGGTCTACTTCATGAACTGAGACACTGTCATTTTGTTACTCAGTCCCAAAAGGTGGTTCCATACAGTGACTGCGAAATCACCTTTTGGGACGGAATAACAAAATGACAGTGACTGAGTTCATGAGGTGGGGCCCCAAGAACCCCGTGTTGAAAATTTGGTGAGAAAAATTCCTAAAATTGGCCGAGATATGCACCATAGTTGAAAAACAAAACATTTATGCCATTATACAGCTTACCAGCATTTGTTCAGTTGGCGGTCAGCTGTGAAGAGTGCAGAAGTGTCCCCGGTCCACCGAAGATCATCATGCCAGCCTCCAGAGGTAAGTATGGGGTCGGGGGTGTGCGGAGGTGGATGCGCAGAGGGTAGGCACGGGATGGGAAGGGGGTGAGACAGTCAAAGATGGGCCATTTTTTTTTCCAGGTGTTTTTCTGTTTCTTTAGACTACGCAGGACTTTTGCCATGCTGGGGTAGGCTCCTAGTGGGGCAGCTGGAAGGTTTTTTGGGGGGGCAGTGGAGTCGACGGGGGTTGGGCATCCACATCAGCCATACAGACTTCTGCCATGCTGGGGTGGGCTCCCAGCATGGCATGTGGAACTCTGTTTTTTTGGGGAGGGGGGACAGTGAAGCTGATGGGGATTGGGCACCCCAGTTGGCCACATGGACACTTGCCATGATGGGATGGGCTCCCAGTGTGGCACCAGGAAATCTGTTTGGGGGGTAGCAATGAAGCCACTGGGGATTGGGCATCCCCGTCGACCATACGGTGTGCTGTGGGGGCGCGCATGAGCATGCCGGGGTGGGCTCCCAGCATGCTACTTGGTGTGGGGGAGTAGACAACAACGAGTTGTCTACTGACAACTGTACAGGTACAGTGCAGAGTATAGACACTTTGCGCGTCGATGGCAGTATAATTACCTGCCAATGGCAGTGTGCAAATGCCTACATGTTACCACCACTAATTGCAGCGGTTTTCACTTTCAACTGTATGCCATTGCACCTGAGCGGCTGTCATGGAGCAGCTCCAACATTCATTGGCATGGTGCGGCGCTTTTATGAAAGGGGAGCAGGCCATTGAAGTGGGGAGGCTTACGTTAAAAACTCATATGGTGGCAATATGTTTCTTGCACATGCATGCAAGCAAACATAAAAAAGCATTGCCATCCCTTGGTCATTTCAAGTTGTTTATATTAAATGGCTCTGGGAGGACATGATCCAAGATCACTACAAATACAGTTCCAATACTGAGTAGTTAGCATGCACTGCCTACATGCATTTAGTTAGAGAATATTGCGCAGGTTTCAGCATACTGATCTAAAATGAGATAATGCGTCAGTTTGCCAGCCATAGCTTTATGCAAGGAATATAGCCAAAGATCTGGGTGTACTCTTACTGAAGTGAGATGTGTGACATGCAGTCTTGGGCTTTCTGTCAGCAATGTCCATTCGTTTGAATAACATATTAATCAGGCAAGTAATCAGGCTCTGCCAGTTATGCTGTTTGTTTTTCCAGAATATGGCTGAAGTCGGAAGCTTGAAATGTCTTGAATAAATGTATTGACATGCATAGTGTATGGTAATCTACAGTTATGTACTAATGTCTAATGAAATGTTAAAATTCAAACCAGTTGTTAAAAGCCTACAGTTGTCAATCGAACAACCTCTAAAAGTATCCTAAATAAAGATTATGGATTCTGCTAAACACATTAATTCATGTCACTCCTTCAGTTTTAACTGGCATGCATTGTACTGACAACATTTTTTCCCACAGTTCCAAAATAGTTACAATGGGTACAAAATCCTATTGTCTGTATTCCAGGAAAACTAGAAAAAATGTCTCTGTCACTCTGGCACTATGAAATATGAACTGGTTGAACTGTAATATTAGATTGGTCCAAAGCTTATTATTATGCTTCTAAAAACCATTCCCCTTTACATCTTATACAGTGGAACAGATTCATTAAGGACACCTTTGGAAACAGATTCCATTACTAAAGCACTCTTGTCACCATTAGAAAACTTGAAAAATGTAAGGTTTAGCCAAAATACAGTTTATATTTCATACATTATATTTTTCTATAATTCATTTTCCTTTTTAGGTGCCAAGTGATGTTTAAAATCTATTGTTAAGGCCCAAACTTTCTTTTATCAATTTACATTATGTAGTAGACATGTCCATTGACTTGCTTTAGGTGATACAATCGGCAAGTATAGTACTCAGCTTTGGCAGAGTGATATCAGTAGGGCTTGTTCACTTTAGAATCTAGAGATGTGGTTTCTCAGCAAGTGTCAAAGCCAGATGTAGGAGATAAACGCCCTAGCAGTCTTTTTATGCAAACATGATTAACCTGCACTTTCTGTGTTCTTGCATCGCATTATGGAATGTGGATAGTTTTTTTTTCTTACTTGAGTTTTAAGCTACAGTACAGCATATTCTTCTTCTACAGAGATGCAGCCACACTTCCTCCCCCAGCAGGGTAGTTGTGCCAGTGGGTTGTCATCACTCGTGGTACTTCTCGAGTTAGAAAATTACATGTAGAAAGCTGGCCGGTGGTGCTGAGGTTGGGGTGCTGTATGCAGCGCTTGTGCCATGCCGGTGACCGAGTTCAGGAATGAGCCTGGGTTGTTGGGGTTGCAGGAGGCGGAGGGTGAGGGTGGGATTGAGCTGTCACAAGGCAGCACTCCTCTTCTAGGGAGGGATGGATGAGTGCTCCCCCTGCAGTTTGCTCCCATCAGATGGAGGTCCAATGGGAAGTGGAGGTGGAGGGGTGGTAGTGTGCCCAGCTTGGGTGGAAGGGGCAAGCTGGTACCCATGTCTTATGTGCCTCCATGCATATGCTTGTGCTTGTTTGCGGGGTTCCAATGAGGAGAAAAATGGGAAAAAAAGCACAAACTACATATGGAAAAAAAAAGAAAATTACATGGCAGGAGACACCAAAACACTAGTGATGCAGTGAAACTTAATTTTGCTGGTGAAATTCTGGCAAAATTGTGAATTTTAGAAGATGCCATATGAAGGCAATTGAAAACAGAGTAACTACTGTGAAGCCATAAGAAAATTGATTGAAGGTGAATATTCAATACATTACTTATCGACTGCACAGATGATTTGAACAATGTGATCCTTAGTTTTGTAAATTTATTTTTGAATTTAAATAGTAGACCATATTCTGTGAAAAAGAAAGGAATGATTTAAATTTTAATTTTCTTCTAACGTTGAATTAAAACAATAACAGCAGGGAGAGCTTGAGCTATGACTAGTTAAAAGGAAATTTAAGCCACGTGGTGCTTTTTAAGATTTGTATGGCACCAGTTTGTATATATATATATATATATATATATATAAAACTCTAAAACTAAGTGATGTATTTAAAGGAGATCAATTTTCAATGCAGTGGGAATGATTTCGAACAATGCCTATAAAAATAATGATGAAAAATGTTTTTTTGTGTAAAATAAAAAAGTCTGGTCAATTATGACAGCATGTAATGATATACTATTTTATTTATATTTTTAATAGTCCCCCAGAAGAAGCCAACCTAGTGAAATGTTGAGGCACAGATGAAGATATTTGAATAAACAGTAAAGAATTATTAAAGATTGCAGCGTTTGTTCATTACCAGAGTTGGTGCTTTCATATTTAACAAAATCGTGAATTTTGCCACATTAACAGTTTCATGAAATTTACACATTCCATGAAATATTTTACGGGTGCAAAATGGAATTTCACCTAAGAAATGCAGAATTTCACTGGCAAAATGTGGAATTTTGTCCACAGATGATGGAATTTCACCCACCAGTGACGAAATTCTACCATTTGTGGGCAAAATTCTGCATTTTGCTGGTGGAATTTTGCATTTCGCACCTGTGAAATATTTCACAAGATGCACAAATTTTGCAAAATATTTTGCAGAACAAAATTTATTAATTTTGCCCATCTGTACCAAACACCCAACATCACAGTGTGCCATCCTAGCCTGCACCCCCAGGAGCAGAGGTGGACAAACAAAGCAGTACAGAACAGATTCCACATGCTCAGTTATGAGAACAGGTGCACACCAAAAACCAAACATGAACCAGGAAAGCAAATGAGGCAGCACTCCAGGAATCAAAATAAGAAGCAAACTCTAAGACTTTCAAACACAGTGTGGGGTTATTTAACAAAATAGCTGCACACTAAGAGAGCATGGCACTAACCCTGGACCTTCATATCAAAGGAACATGATGTTTCATCAGGGGAAGGTGCAATGGTTACTCACATTCAAATCAATAATGCTATTTTAAAGAAACAGTTTCATAAATAAATACATTATCCAATACATTTGTAACAAAATTAACAACTAGGTTTGCAAAGAGCTGCAGTGCCACATCAGGAACACCAATAACGTAAAAAAAGAAGTGCAGAAAAGTAAGTGATAAGGCCACAAACTTGCAGTCAATGAGGGAAAAAGGTGTGTAAGGAATTGGTGAAATTCCTGATACAGGAAGACACAGCCTTTTCAAATATAAATAAGGACAGAACTAACTAGCCTGACAAAAAAGCTCCACTGTTTTAACATGCCTTCCCAATCTCCACCAGGGTGTCTTCCCCAAACCGCCATCTACTGGCAGGCTATCCTGGTCCTCCTTGCCTCTACAGAACCAGGTGGAATTGCAAATCTCACTATCATGGTGGGGCATCCTGGTCTGATCCCTCTCCCAACAGCAGCAGTGATGGTAACATCCAAGTCACCTGCTGCCTTGCTAAGTTTGGCAGGTGGTGAAAAGAGAGTGAGTGGGCTCTTTGGATAAGTCCAGTGGGTGGGTTCTTCTTCCTTAACCCATTCCTGAAGCCAGTGGCACCATTTTTGTCCCCCTTCCCTTGAGTGGCAGGGGATACACATACCACTTGCTGCCATGGCAGGCCATTGTGGGCTGACCCCACCTGCAGAAGTAATGGGGACTCCCAAACCATCTGCTACCCTACTATATCTGGTTTGTGGTGGAAAGAGGGCAAGGGGGAAATTTTGCTAAGTCCAGCTGGTAGGTTTTTCTCTTCTTAACCTGCCACTGAAGACCATTTTCACTACTCTGCAGCAGCAAAGGGGACACACAAACCACCTGCTACTGTGTGAAATCTGGTTTACCTATGCTGAATTGACAACACCATTGTTGAAGTTCAGCATATCGAGATCCCCAATGTCGACAGGCCAAATTTCATCTGTCTAACATTGGAGTGTTTCTCTCAGGGGGCTGCACCTCCTGCACCCCCTTCTAAAGATTATTTTATTTATTTATTTGAGTTTTAATAACCGGGTAAGTCCACTGAGGCAATTACAGTCCCCGGGGTTGAGAGTCAACCACAAAGGTATAAGTGCAACAAGCAAATACAGTTCTCATGTTACAGGGAAGTCATCAGGCAGAGCACATGTCAAGACAAAATGCCATAAGTACACAATCAATTGACAACAGATTTGATAAGCCATACATGAAGTTGAGCACCCTATGGGCTATATACAGAGCAGTTATAGTACAGAACTTCATAGTAAACATACTAGTAATATACATGGGAGTGGCTAGGACCAAAGAATTCCACATGCATTAGTTTCTTATCAAGCTAGGTGCAAGAGTAGGCACCCTTTAGCCAAAGCAGAAGCAGGTAGTAGAGGACAGAAAGGCAGACAGATGGGATTGAAATTGTGAGAGGGAGGAGCAGGAGATAATGGAGGGAGGGGAGTTCCAGTCAGTTACAGCTGCATATGAAAAGGAGCGTCTAGATACAGCTAGACGTATTTTGGGGATAATGAGAAGGGGGAGAGAGGTAGAGCGAAGCATGTGTGGAGCTGGTTTGAGGCATAAAAGTTCCCTGAAGCAGGGAGGGGTGTATTTGTGGACAAGCTTGAACATGAGGCTCAAAGTGGAGTATCTCAGTTTTGCCCCATAGAAGGGCCACTCCAGTGAGGCAAGAACATCACAATTGTGAGAACAGGTCGGTGCCCCCACAGCAAAGTGACCAATTCTATGGTATGCCTGAGAGAGGAGGGACATGGAGGAGGAATTAATGATGAGGAGGAGGGGTGCAGCATAGGATAGTAGGGGAAGGAGGGGTGCAGTAGTGATTTTTTGGCAAGAGGCAAGTGTGAGGTTCGGGCACACTCGATATAGGAGTCAATTTTCTGATTGAGATTTTGATAGTGTTAGAGACATGGGAGTTGAGCGATGAGTGCAGAATCCAAGGTCACACCCAGGTATTTGAAGGTGTATACCTCTAACAGGTCACCCTTGTTAGTGGAAATACTAAGGGTAGGCAGCTAGGCTTTTTTCCAGGCCGATGGGAGAAGACCATGCATTTTGTCTTCTTTGAGTTGAGAACAAGATGATTACATTGGAACCAGGCTTCCAGGGAGGCAAAGTCTGAGGCAAGGTTCTGATTGATTTGGTCAATATCTGGTGAGGAGCAGTAGATGATGGCATCATCTGCATATAGGTGGACAGTGGCACCCCCGCAGAAGTTGGGAAGGTCATTGATAAATAGCGAAAATAACATGGGGCCCAATATTGAGCCTTGCGGGACTCCATGGGAAACTGTTTTTTGTCCAGACAGGGAGCCATCCCACTTAACTTATAGGTAACGATCAGAAAGATAACTCTTCATCCAGTGCAGTGCATTGTAGTCCAGGCCAAGTAGATGCAGTTGTCTAAGCAGTAGCCCATGATTCACGAGGTAAAATGCTTTTGTGAGATCTATGAATATGGCTCCAGTGGCCTGGCCCTTATCCATTGCGTGGAAGATGTCAGATGTTACTTTTATGAGTGCAGTGAGGGTACTGTGGTTCTTTCGAAAGCCGTGCTAGCAGGGTGATAGTAGCTTGTGGGAGTCAAATTAGTCTTGGAGATGATTATAAACGATGCGCTCTTGGATCTTTGCCAGGTGAGAAAGTAGAGATATAGGGTGAAGGTTTTCTATGATGGAGTTAGGTCCTCCTTTGTGGACTGGTACTAGTACAGCCACCTTCCACTTCTCTGGCACTATGTTAGAAAGGAAGGACAGATTAAACAAGTTGCAGATGGGGCGAGCTAAGTGGAGGCACCCAGTTTAAGAAATATTGGTTCCAGTGAGTCAAATCCAGGAGATCCCTCTGGTTTTAGGTTAGATAGAAGTTGCTGCACCTCTTTGAGTGTGGCTAGTTTTAGATGGAATTCAGGACAACCCCTAGGTTGGGCAGGAGAGTTGTGAGAAGGAGGGAGCATTGTGGAAGTTTGAGGTGTACTTTTGGAGGTCAGTAAAGAGTTGTTGAAACCAGTGCCTGGAGAGTGGGTCATTGAGTGCGGTGCCACTGACAGAAATAGAGCTTGGGTTTACAACAGCCCTTCCTTTACTAAGGCGTTAACTTGTTTCCAGAACTTCTTTGGGTTACTTAGATGCTCTGTTTGAAGAGATTTTAGATGGCATCTCTTAGCTTTTTGTACTGCATTTTTACACTGATTCCTGAGTTGTCTGTAGATAAGCCAGTCTGAGGGGAGTCCACTTTGTTTGTACATTTGCCATGCTTTGTCTCGGAGTGCCATAAGAGATCTAATATCCACAGAGAGCCATGGGGCTTTAACACCCTTGGATCTGCATTATTTCTGAGGGGTGTGTTGGTTAATTATTTTAGTGAGAGTGGAGATTAGAAAGTCTAGGGCTAGGTTTATGTCAGGGAGTGTATTTATGGTGTCCCAGTCTGTAGAGTTAATGGATGACAGAAACTTATTGGCGTCAAACTTAGTCATGTCCTGGACCAGGGAAATCTTGGGAGGAGGGTTGGTATAGTTATTTCTCCATACACAGAAGGTTATCAACTCTTAGTCAGAGTTAATTTGAAGGGGGGCCAACACATGGCTGAAGGGCGAAAATTTTGCCCTCAGGTCCCTCACAGCAACAATTTCAAAACCTGTCAAAATTGTCGGTTTGAGGGATTTCACCATAAATGTTTCGATGTTTGGTCGGCTCACCATGAAATCCTTTGGGTGGTGGAAATAGGGTAACCAGGCAATTTAGTTAATTCCAGTGGGTGGATTCTTCTTTTCCAACCTGCTGCTGAAGACAGTGGCACCATTTCTATTCCTCACAAGTGGTGGGGAAATGTAAACCACCACTGCCATGGTTCATCATCCTGTTACAGTCCCCTCAGCAGCAATGGGGACATCCAAACTATCTGCTACCATGGTAAGTCTGGTGGGTGGTGGATAGAAGATACAGTATGTGGTCAGTTTCACTACAGTTGCAGAAGTGGATATGATTAGATATTTCCTTAAATTTCTGCAATATCACTGGAGAAAGTTTTTGCTTACCTCTGTAGGGCCACCAGAGAGAATCTCTTTAGAAATGCCACAGAATATCTGGAAATATCTGACCATGTCAATTACTGAAACTGTAAGTCTGGTGGGTGGGTTCTTCTTTTCCCAACCTGCCACTGAAAACAGTGTGATCATCTCTGTCCACCTGAGCAGTGGGGGATCAGCAAACCACCAGCTGCTATGGCAGGCCATCCTGGTCCAGTCCTCTCCATCCCCTGAAGCTTAGCAAAGGGGGCACCCAAACCACCCACTGCTGTGCTAACTCTGGTGGGTGGTGGACAGAGGATATTCATGCAATTTATCTTAGTGTGGTGGGTGGGTTCTTCTTTACCCAACCCACCACTGAATAAATTGGTACCATTTTTGTCCCCATTGTGGTACTTCACATGCAAACCATCCAATGCCATGGCAGGTATGGGGACACCCAAATCATCTGCTGCCATGCTAAGGCTGGGAGTGGTGGAAAAAGGAGGGCCGGACAATCTAGCCAAGTCCATCAGGTGGGTTTTCTTTCCCAACTCTCCACTGAAAACAATGGCATATTTTCTGTCCCAAGAGTGGAAGGGGATGTTCAAACCACCTGCTGCTATCTTGGGTGATCCTGGTCTGCTCCACCTCCCATCAGTAGTGACAGGGACACCTAAACCACCAGCTGCTATTCAAAGTCAGGCAGACTGTGGAAAAAGAGTGAGTGAGTCAGAATGTATCTAATTCCAGTTAGAGCATTCTTCTTTTCCAAACCCATCACTGAAGGCAGTGCCACTATCCTCCCGAGTGATGGGGGTACACAAACCACCTTCTACCATAGCAGGCTATCCTGGTTCAGTACCCCCCCATAGCACTGATGGGGACACCCAAACAACCCACTGCTGTGGTATGTCTGTTAGGTGGTAAAAAGAGGGTCAGAGGGCAATTTAGCTAAGTATGGAGGGTAGGATCTTTTCACAGCCTGCTGCTGAAGCCAGTAGCACCATTTCTGCACCCTGGCCATGAGAAGCCAGCCTGCATGTAAGTCTTTTGTGAATATCAATCTGTATTCAGAGTAGACAGTAAACCAAGGTCCCATCAGCCTGTTTTGGTGGTTGTTCAGGTGGACATTAAAGATCCCACGGAACTTCTTAAAGAGACTAACAAAAAAAAATACCCCAAAGCAAAGGTGTGCATGGAGACTAATAAACAAAGCAAGGCTCAAAAACTCCAGCACTACCAACTGCAAAAGTACAGTCACACAAGTGACAAGTAAAAGCAGTTTTAATTCCCAAAGTGTGCAGCAATACCTCTCACCAGAGAGATCAGGGGAACAACCAACACCTCCTACTGGTTTCACTGGAAAGGCATCCTCAGGGGGTTGGTTGTTCTCCTGTTCCTGGTGATGAGAGGTATTGCTGCACACCTTGGGAATTAAAACTGCTTTTACTTGCAACATTATCGCTTGTGTGACTGTTCTTTTGTATTTGGTAGTGCTAGAGTTTTTGTGCCTTACTTCTCAAAGAGAGAAGGAGAATTTCACTGATGCTCTGGCCAAATTTCCCCCATTCACTAAAAATACCATCAACAGCTTAATCTGGTTGAATTTCCGCTGGTTTCCATGTGTATCACCCATTCCACCCTCCCCTCCAGATGAGGGTGAAAATAGGCAGAATTGCCTAGTCCTCCTTTCCTGGTCAACAATAATTAAATAAATAAAATAAAATCCAGAGGGCAGGGGAAGAGTCAAGCCTCATCCTGTAAGATGGGGCATTCATTAGCCTCCCTGTCTTCCATAAAACAACTGTCTATAGTAAGAGAATTATAGTGCTATTGGTATGTTATCTACACTCCCAACATGCCAACAAAGTTAAAAGACTGTGCAGAGCAGAGACAGTAGCACAAATGGAGAACCCTGAGCTGACCCATCAACATCACAATCGATTCATCCCTCCCCAGCAAGTGAGCAGGACAATGCTGCTGACTGGAGGTGCCTCACCACCAGAAGTCATTAAAGAGCACTGTCACAAAATGGATGGTGTCTTGCCAGAACAGGAGTCACTGAGTGGCACCACCACTAAATGGAGGATCTCTTATAGTCCAGGAGACATACAGTAGTGCTGCCACTGAATGGAGGGTCTCCTAATGACCCTGGAGTCAAGTGAGTGGTACTTTCATTGAATGGAGGCTCTCCTTTCAGCCCATGAGACAGCAAGCAACACTGCCACTGAATGGAGTCTCCACCAACCCAGGGGTCAGTGAATTGTCCTGCCATTGAATAGAGTATCTCCCACCAGCAAGGAGACATCAAGAGGTAATGTGGCTGAATAGAAGGGGAAGCTGGGGAATAAAGTCTGGCTAGTAGTGGAGACAGGTAGAACAGGCAATAGATCTATGTCCTGCGAGTGCTGAAGAGAGGGATCTGACAGTGAGTGTATTTATACTTCTTTATTAATACAGTAGTTTAAGAGCGTGTAGCTACAGTATGTTGTCAACAAATATGTGCAGTATCTGATTAAAATGTATTTCAGTTTAAAGACTTGGAAAAATTCATCTGTAACTAACAAATGGGTTTAATACCCTACAGAAGTGGTTACATTAAAACTGTATAGTGCACAGTTATTTAAACAAGCATTTATCAATGCCGAATGTTGTCTCGCTGGCATTGGCATTGGTAGTGCCAGAGGTAGAGATGCATAGTAGGAATAGCAATGAAGTATTAAAGTGACGCAAACCCCACCCTCACCCTGTAGAGAGCGACAGGCATTGGGGTGTGCATTTGGGTTGTCAGCTATATCACTCATGCCATTGTTCCTCACCCTACCCTGTAGCCACTGACAAGTGTTGTGGTGTGCTTTGGGGTCTTTGGGCATTATATGTACCCCATTCCATAAGGTGGGTGCAGTATAGGAGAATGGGGTGAACTTTGTGGCTGAACAGTGCGAGGCACACCATGATGCCTGTCACTGGCTGCAGGGTATGGGTGGAGATGGGGTGGAATGGCGTGATCATTACAGCTGATGATCCCAAGTCACACCCTAATGCCTGACATTCTGTACAGGGTGAGGTACTACAGTTGGAAACCCTAACACCATAGGTGTGTTGGTATTTTCACTCTAGATTTGCAACATTGGCTGTTTGTGAGCCCACCTCATGAAAAGCAGCACAATCAGTTTGTTAGCTGAAAGGTGGTTTTGCAGAGTGGCTATGCCATTTGGTGACAAAGGGATGAAAACATATTTTGGGCAGGATGTGGAAAATGACAAAGATATTTTTCATGAGGAGGCATAAAAAATGGCAACGCTGAAAATCTGGAGTGAAAATATGAAAAGTTGGTGAAGTCATGAGCATGCATAGAAACTGTGCAACACACGTCTGTAACCCAGTTATTTTTGGGAGTTTGTTAGCCACATTTTCAACATAGGCATTTTGTAATCTCCCCTCACGAACAGTGGCACTGTGATTTTGTTAATCTGTCCCAAAAGTTGATTTCCCACAGCGACCACACTATTGTACGCCACATGTGCGGAAACACATTTTGGGCAGGATGTGAAAAATGACAGTTGTACTGTTGATAAGGAGGTGTGAAAAAAATGCCAGTGTTGAAAATCTAGCATGAAAATATTGCAAATGTGCGAAGTTACAAGGGTGCACGGAAACTGTGCAATACATGCAACACAGTCATTTTATGGACTTGGACTTTCAGCACCAAATTTTCAACATAGGTATTTTAGGACCTCTACTCATGAACAGTGTCACCATCATTTCTTCAGTTCATGGTCAGCTTCGAAGAGTGCAGACATGTTCCTGGTCCACCAAAGATTATCGCGCCGGACTCTGGAGGTAAATATGGAGTGAGGGGAGGTGTGGGGAGGCAGGGTGTGCAGAGGGTGGGCGCAGGTTGTGGGAGGGGCAGGGAGGCTGTGAGGGACCGTTTCTTTTTACAGGTTTAAAAAAATATAGAGAGACAGTTTATTTTGAGGATTTGGCATGCTGGGGTGATCTCCCAGCATGCCACCTAATGTTGGGGTGGGGGAGTTCTGTAGCCAATGAGGGGATTGGGAACCCCTGTCAGCTTACATACTGGGGAGCCATGAGCCAAGGACTGGGCATCCTCGGCAAGCAACAAATATGGGGAGATGTTATGCCGATGGGGGAGGGCTCCCCATCGGCACATATCAATGGGGACATGGGATAAATGTCAACCGGGATTGGGCCCTCATTGGCAAAGAAAACTGTTGAGGGAGTTGCATGATGCCAAGGGGATTGGGCACCCGCTAGCATATATTTTAAATGGGAGGGGTTCAGTATGCTGATGGGGAGAGGATTCCCTGTCAGCATTGTGACAGGTAGGTGGCGGCAGTCACTGCTGCCATGTTGACTTCATGTCGGGAGGCGTGTTATGGTCTCGCTGCATGAGAGCTTTGCTTTGTTCTGGTGGCCACATTAGGGATGTGTGATGTCAGCGCCTGCTGCTGGCTGATTGGGGAATGAGGAATGCACCTTCTGATGTGTGCCCTGCATTGCCCAACAGTGACTGCACCTCCAAATCTACATTATTGCAATATGTTATTGTGCATGCGCGAGCCAACATAAAAATGGGGATGACACGGCACTGTGGAATGTTTTTGGCACGCAAATATGTTTAGAACAACCAAACAGATCTTTTCCAATGCTGACTTTAAATTCAAGCCTTTCGATTTTGCATCTTAGGAAAGCAATATACTGTAGACTAGCAGGGTAGACTACCAAACTAAACTTGGAGAGCTGTAAACTTGAAGACCCAGCAGACTTGGGCTTGACCTGGGTTTGAATCCTTTAACCTCCACCTGCATCTGGAAATGAGCTGTGACTCTGTGTCCTTTCCCAGCCTAAAATTCTGAAATAAAAAATAAGTATGAAGAATGTTAAACTAGGAGAGGTTTCAGTTTGAGGTTTTCTTAAACTTGCTTGTTCAATCTCTATTTGCTTACTCTCTGTCACTGTTTACATTACTGCCAAAATCAGTGCAAAGTGAAGTGGTGTTTATGCTTTAATCAAAATGTTCTGCTTGCTAAAGTGGTGGCTAGTATAAGTATTGTATGCAAGTGGCTGTCCAAAGTTCAGCACTAACATAAGCAAACAGTGAGATATACTAATAATACAAAATATATTATTGAAATTCCTTTCCTTTCTGAGGACCCTACCCAACCGACATTACATTTTCATTTTCACAGATCAGGAACAGTTTGAGTACATCTCAATTCAGTGGATTTCAACATTTTATTACTTTCACTACCTGAGGATTAATTTCTGAAATGGGCACAATTATGGACTATTAAGGATGGCAATATGATTGTAACCCCCCTGCAAATGGGGGTTCCCAAAAGACTTCCAGGAGCTTGCTTGAATGCTCCAAGCCTGAATGGTGTTTGGAGTTTAAGCCATTTATCAGTGAGTGTTTTTAGAGCCTCTGGTACTGTCTCTTTAAGAGCTGTCTGCTTGCAGACATAATTAGTTTGTATGGGGGGACTGTGTGCTTCTCTGTTTGAGTACCACTCGAGCTGCTGCCAATTCACTCCATTTTGCAGTCACTAGGAGTGCAAAGGAACCTATCTGAAAGATGTAACTGTTTGCCAGAAATCATTTACAGTAATAATGAAATTACAGTTTGTCTAACCTGCTTTCTTTGCAGTCAGAACTGTGTCTGCCTAGTTCCCCATTCTGGTTTTGAACTGCTGAACTGGACCAATCAGTGTGGGGTAAGCTAGCTCTAAAATGGCGCCTTGGGCGAATCAGAACTTGGACTCATAATCTGAGCCAGCCACAAGAGGATTGTATGGGCAGTGACTCTGGGAGATGTAGTTTAGACTTAGGCGCCTTTTTGGACCAACAGCAGCAGTCTATTGTGAGTGACAGCCAATCCATTCAAGAACTGGGAGGAACTCAAAGGAAGTGCCCGGTTTTGTCTGTTGGAGTTTCAGTTTAGCTCTGGCAGTGAAGGGGAAAGAAACCCTGTGCTCCTTCAGTGCACAGTTTCAGTCAAAACGTGTAAGGGCCCAGAGTTCCGGTCTGCAGCTTGTGTAACTGCTTGTTAGACTGAATCCGTCCTGTGAAAAGAATCAAAGGATCTCTGAAGAGTAGAAACCAGGCTCACCCTGTAGAAGACTGGAGAAATTGTTGAATTGCACTCGGTCTGTCAGGAACTGAATCTGCTGTGTGTTCTCCCGGTATTGTGCAGTAATTGCGATCGGGATAGAGAAGCAGCCTGCCTGGTATAGTACTTTCTTTTTTACCATATAAATGTGTGAAGAGTCTCGTGGAGCTCAAGAGTAGCCCTGCTGACGCTTGAAGGACCCTATCTTGTTTGGAGGTCGTGAGTACTAATTCAGGTGGCTCCTGTTGAATTGCCACATTAAATCCAAATGGAATCACTGTACTGCTGACTGTTTAAACTAATTTTTCTTTTCACTGTGAGAAGGGCCCTACCAGCTCCGCGGTTTGGACTAGCCACTAGGGCTTGGGTACCCAGGGACGGTAACTGGTAGGGACAGGCCTATGCACAGAGCCATGAGTAGATAGTAAAGTGATAAGCTAATTAACCTGATTTCCCCTGTCCTTGTTATATCCCCTAAATAAATCAGAGCTGCTTGTTTCAGCAAAGTTATACTGCCTGAGGTATTTGTCTATGTTAAAGTACTGTACTGTGATTGTTGCACTGTATCTTATTTCTAGGAGGTCCCAGTGCGGAACTAGTCCTGGGGTGGGTGTGTGCTGTGAAGGTGGTTCTGGTGTGTTGTGTGGGCCACTAGTGGAAGAAAGGGGTTGCAGTGTCCAGAGGGCTGTGACCAAGTAAGCTTAACCATTGCAAACCCTGACCTCTGGGTGGAGGCACCCGCCATTGGATCCAGGCCCCTCAACCTGTTAGTGGCAAATCAGGCAGGGGTAGTAGCCCTGGGATAGCGCCATCTAGGGGTTACATGATAATAACAGAAATTGTAGAATATGCCAGTCATGTTACAATACCAACCCCAATGATTCAGGCTGCCCTTGTGGATAGTCAATAGGTGTGGTCACAGTGTTATGTGAATCCACATAGGGCTGTTGCAGTGGGACCAGGGTATTTGTTGCTGCACCTTCACAATTATGTAAGTCCCTCCCCTTGGTTATTTATTTATAACATTCCAATTCCAGCGTCTTTCTTAAACTGAGATGTCTACCTCTTTAGAAGTGTGTACAATTAATCTAATCATTGTGATCCCAGTCCTGCCTTTTGCTTTGTCTGTTTGAGAATATTTATGGCACTCTGAGTGGTTTGCCATTACTGCAAAAATCCTGGTGCAGATTCTGTAGTGAAACATTCTGTGCTGGATCTCATAGCATTCAGACCAATATTCCAGGTAATGACATGAACAGGTAGTTACAGTATTGTATTAGTATTAAAAGGCTACCCTGTGGACCATGAGATAATTCCTGAACTGTGTTTCACAAAGTCTTGCAAGATTGTTTTGTATGTCACGGACCCCATTGTAAATGGGTATAATCACTCAAAGGATATCCTTTCCTTGTACTTGTAAGGAATAAACTTTTACAACAATAACAACATTAATGGAGGTATATACCAATCCAGACACCACTTTGACATCAACATATAACTCCATAGATACTGACAACTCTTCATTAGTCTGAAAAGACAGTCAGTGTAGTTACATGTGCTTACTCTTTGGAATACTGAACTACTGGGAATACTGATTATGCCAATAAGTATTCTGAATACTGTTTTCACATGGCACTGGAATACATATATATTCCTCTTGTATTCTCAGTTAAAAAGTAAGTTGCAGTATCTGAAATAAGCAGCACTTCAGGCATGCTCAATACATTTTCTTGTGTTTAATTGGCACCCTGAGAAGAGAGGTACTTCTGTTTATTATTCACAATGGAGGGAGGATGGGGATTGGCAACCAGAGAGAAGCAAGAATGGGGGGCGGGGGCAGTAGATACAAGTCCATTTTCAGAGCAAAAAGTCCTGAAAGCACTGAAGCCTTGAAGGTCGATGAGGCAATGGGACCAGATGGGATTCATTAAAGGGTAATGAAAGAACTCCAGGAAGTGCTAGCTGCCACACTGACAGCCTTGTTCAGCAGCACACTGGGCGGGAGTGGTTCCAGAGGGCTGGAGAAGGGCTGACATGGTCTCTCTACATGAAAGTGGTAGCAGAGAGGAAGCTACCAAACAGACTAGCCAGCCTAACTTCAGCAGTGGGAAAGCTAATGGAAACCCTACTGAAAGTAAGGCTGGTTGAACATCTCGAATTCAGTGGGCTGCAGGACCATAGCCCGAATGGATTCATGGAAAGAAAAGGGAAAGGGGAAATTGTTTAACCAGGTAATGCACACTAAGCCAAAGCTTGCTTTCAGGTGTGACCTGGGAGCACAAGGAAGTTAAGTGACTTGCTCAGGGTCACACAGTATGCAAGTGGGATCTGTGGGATTCAAACCCAGGTCTCTAGGTTTGCAGCTCAGTACCCTAAACCACAGCTGGTAACGCCAAACAAATCTGATAGATTTATAGAAAGAATTGTTGAGTACCTAGAGGCCAGCGGGGCACAGGACCCAAAGCAGCATGGATTTACAGCAGGAACATCATGTCAGATGAATCTAATAGATTTCTTTGACTGGGTGACCAAAGTAATAGACCAGGGAGGGGCTGTGGATATGGCCTACCTAGACTTTAGCAAGGCATTTGACACAGTCCCACACAAAAGATTAATAATCATGTTAGCCAGCCAGGGACTGGGTCCCAGGGTGGTAGCCTGGGTTGCAAACTGGCTGCACAACAGGACACAGAAGGTAATAGTGAGTGGAACACATTCGAAGAAAGGGGGTCACTAGCGGGGTACCTCAGGGCTCAGTACTGGGTCCAGTCCTATTTAACATCTTTATAGGTGACATTGCAGAGGGTCTGGAGGAAAGGCAGGTCTGAGGCAGTATGCGCAGTGGTCTAAGGCTCTGAGCTGCAAATCTGTGACATCCAGCAGACCAGACCTGGGTTTGAATCCCACAGCTTCCACTTGCATACTGTGTGACCCTGAGCAAGTCACTTAACCTCCTTGTGCTCCCAGGTCACTCCTGTAAAAAGCTTTCAGCTTAGCGTGCTATACCTGGTTAAACAACTAAATAAATAAATAAATAAAAAGGTATGCCCTTTGCAGATGACACAAAGATCTGTAACAGAGTTGATACACAAGAGGGGGTAGAAAAGATGAGAAGGGACTTGGCAAGGTTGGAGGAATGGTCAGACATATGGCAACTTAGATTCAATGCAAAGTACTGCAAAGTAATTCACCTGGGAAACAAAAACCCAAGAGAAGAGTAAACAATAGCAGGGAAGGTACTAACAACAACAAAAATGGAACAGGACTTGGGGGTAGTCATATCAGATGATCTAAAGGTTGGTAAGCAATGTGAGAAGTCAGTAAGGAGAGCCAGGGGGATACTGGGATGCATAGGAAGGGGCATCACAAGTAGAAAAAGGGAAGTGGTTATCCCTCTGTACAGACAATTGGTGAGACCCCATCTGGAGTACTGTGTGCAGTTTTGGAGACCTCATCTACACAAGGACATAGACAGGATGGATGCAGTCCAGAGGAGGGCAACTAAAATGGGTGCAGGGTCTGCATCAGAAACCATATGGAGATAGACTGAGCAAGCTTAATATGTATTCCCTTGATGAAAGGAGGGACGGGGGACATGATAGAAATGTTCAAGTACCTCAAGGGAATCAACAAAGTCCAGGAGGGTAGCATCTTTCAGAAAAAGATATGTGTAAGAACAAAAGGCGGCACAATTTAAAAGATAGAGGGGAACGGCTCAGGGTAATGTGAGGAAATGTTTTCATGGAAAGAGCGTGGATGCATGGAACTGCCTTTCTGGAGAGGTTGTTGGGGCTAAAACAGTGGGGAATTCAAACATGCATGGACAGACACAAGGCAATTGTAGTAGGGGGTGGCAGGAAATAGGCTGTTGGTTAACTAGAATCTGCAGCTTATCCAGTAGGTAGGAAAATGGGCAGACTGGGTGGGCCAAGTGGTCCTTATCTGCCATCAAAGTCTGTGTTTCTATGTTTGTATGTTTTACTAGGTGACAAGAGAAATAGACCAGGGGAGGGCAGTGGATATAGGCTATCTGGACTTCAACTAGGCCTTCAACATTGTGCCCCATAGAAGGCTGATTAAGAAGCTGACCAGCTTAGGAGAGGGGTCCAAATTGGTAAATTGATTTGAAGCTGGTGAATGCATAGAAAACAGACGGTGCTGGTTAACTGCACACACTCTAAGGATGGGAGAGCAACCAGCAGGGAACCACAGGGTTTAGTACCGGGACCATTCCTCATCAATATCTTCATTGGGGGCATTGCAAAAGAACTGGTGGGGAAGGAATGCCTTTCTGCAGATGATACCGATATCTGAAATAGGGTGAACATGTGGGAAGGGATGGAGAAAAGGTTTAGGGATTGAGGGAAGCTTAAGGACTGGTCAAAGATATGGCAGTTGGGATTTAAGTCCAAAATGTGTAGAATCATGCTCCTAGAGTATAGGAACCCAAAGAATCACACTACTGAGTATAGGATAAGGGAGGAAGTATTGGCAGTCACTAGAAAGGAGGGCCCATGGGATCATTATATCAGAGGATATTAAGTTGGCAGCACAGTGTGACAAAGCCATGAGCAGGCTAGTGGAATGCTGGGGTGAATAGGAGGACATCACCAGTAGGAGGAAGGAGGTGGTGCTGCTGCTGTATCGCTCTCTGGCATAACCTCACCTGGACTACTGTGTCCAATTTTGGTGACCATACATGAAGAAGGACATAGACTGGGTGGAGGTGGTCCAGAGAAGGGCAACCAAAATGTTACTGGGGTTTCAAAAAAAGCCCTACGAGAATAGACTGAGGGATCTCAACCTCTATACCCTGGAGGAGGAGAAGAGAGTGACAGACCTTGAAGGAGAGGAGAGGAGAGTGAGGTAGACATGATCGAGGCTAGAAGTACCTCATAGGGATGAACAGAGTGCAGGAATGGAACTTTTCCAAATGAGAATGAACTTCGAAATAAATGGCATACAATGAAGCTGGGGAGAAGTTCAGGAGGGATTTGAGGAAATATTTCTTCACTGAAAGGGTGGTAGCCTCTTAGAACTGACTACCACACAAAGTCATGGAGGCTAGAACAGTGGAGGGCTTCAAACATGTATATGATAAACATAAGGATGTATTAGAACAGAGGTGGGAAGGGGGATTGCCAAAGTCCAGAAAGGGCCTGCAGAGGTGGAACAGGCAGGGAACACTACAGCTGACTGGGTGGGCCAAGCGGTGATTTTGTGGGGATGAATTCTGTTTCTATGTTCCTATGAATATGGCAGAGATCGTGCATATGCTAAGTGCATCATTTATAAGGCACCCAATCCCAGATGCTCTGGGTGCCAAACATAAACGAGGACATACAGCAGTGAATTAAAACAAATTAAAACCTCATTAAAAATATAACAGAATTAAAATTCAACAAAACAGAGGTTTCCAGAAGTCAGTCTTCAAGGGACTGGCCAAAGCTAAAGATGGCATCAGCAGTCAAGGCTGGGCTGAAGAGGTGGGCCTTTAGCCTCCCTTAAACACCTCAATCGAGGGGCCTCCCAGACTGCAGGTGACAGCGAGTTCCACAGGGTTGGTCCCCACATACTAAAAGCACAATCTCCCGAGGTCTTGAGCCAAACCCTAGGAACGTCCAAGAGGCCCCTCGAGGAGAGGAGGGAGCAAGCAGAGGACACCAGTGTCAGGAGCTCAGACAAGTAATCAGTACCCAGCCCATATAGGGCCTTAAAGGTGAGAAGACCCACCTTGAAAAGGACCCCACCTGACTGGCAGCCAGTGAAGAGCACACAGAACCGGAGTCACGTGACTGGACCTGAAAAGGCCTGTCAATACAGACTGCTGCATTCTGCACCAGCTGCAGTCTGCAGAGGTCCCTCCCATGACCCTGAGTACAGGTATTACAGTAGTCAAACCTAGAAGTCACAAAGGCATGTACTAGGGTCAGCAGGTCATCAGGCAGAATGAGGGGCTTAATCCGGGCAATGTTCTGCAAGGCTAAAACCACTGCTGACTACAGGTGACATCTGATCTTGAAGGTCAATCTGCAATCAAGGATCACATCCAGATTTCACACCCTAGGAGAAATCATCAATGGAGTAAGCATCAGAACAAGCCCAGACTCAGCCTTCAGTAGAAACACATCACACCTGTGATTAGGCTCGATCACCACCATCAGTCTTAGCCAGGTTAAGTCTAGCCAGTTGGAAGCCATCCAGTCATTGATTTTAGCCAGACCCAGCAATCCAAAGGCAGACATCTAATGCCTGTCAGTCTGTACAGTATGGGACATTATGGTTAGAAACCCTAACACCCCAGGCGTTTGTTAGTATTTGCACTCAGATTTTCAACATCACCTTTTGTGACCCCACCTCATGAAAGCATTTGGAACCTGTGCTCATGAACAGTGGCATTAAGATTTTGTTAAACTGTCCCGAACATTGATTTCCCACAGCGACCCCACCATTCTGCTCCAGATGTGCGGAAACACAGTTTGGGCAAGATGTGAAAAATGACAGCTGCACCATTCATAACGACGTGTAAAGAGATGGCAGTGTTGAACGTCTGGAGTGTAAATATTAAAAAATCTCGAAGTCATGCACGTATAGAAACTGCACAATGCACACTCGTAACACAGTCATTTTCTGGAATTCTTTCACCAAATTTTCAACACAGGCATTTTGAGACCTCTGCTCATGAACAATGTCACTATGATTTTCTTAATCTGTCCCAAATGTTGATTTCCCACAGCAACTGTGCCATTGTGTGCCAGATGTGCAAAACCATTTTGGGCAGGCTGTGAAAATGACAGCTGTACTGTTCTAAGGAGGTGTATAAAAATGGTAATGTTGAAAATCTGGAGTAAAAATATAAAAATTCTCAAAATTATAAGCGTTTGTGTAAACTACGAAATGCACTCATAACACAATCATTTTTTGGAATTTTGTCACAAATTTGCAACATAGGCTTTTGGGATCCCCATCATGAACAGTGGCACTGTTTATTTAGTTAATCGGTCCCAAAGGTGATTCTGCACAGTGACCATGAAATCACTTTTGGGACCGAATAACAACATGAGAGTAACTGAATTCATGAGGTAGAGCTGCAAGAACCCCATGTTTTTTTTTTGTTTTGTTTTTTACTTTATTTGCCTCCAGTCATGGCACCGTGGAACCTCTCTCAGGCATTCTTAGTCCTGAGTCCTGCCTGCCTAAGGCCCCTGATCTGTGCCTCCTCTCCCCCACCCCCGCAGCCAGTACTCCCAGTTTAACCCTCCCGGGGTTGGTTGCCCCTCCTCTTAGGTGTTGTTGCAAGTCAGACTCTGGCTGCAGGGCAGGGATCTGCTGGAGGAACTGAAAGGCCATTCGGGATTGGCCCGGTGAAGAGCATGGGGGACAGGTGCCATCGCCTATCCACGGCGCCGTGTTTTTTTCTTTTTCTGTGCATTACCCCCATCCCCCCTTGCATGGTGCACATCGATGCACTGGCTCACGGCAACCTGCTGGCATTGGCCACGCTACTTACGTGCTTGCTAGGCATATTGCAGTGCCCTGGTCTCCAACGGGGGGTCGCTGGTACTGTATGCCGGAGCAACCCGCCCTTTCATTCCCGGGAAAGAGAGCACCATGAGGGCACTCATCCTCAACCCTTCCCCTGCCAACCTCCAGTGCCCAAGCTCGCTCCCAAACCCGGGTTGCCAGCATAGCGCGAGGTATGGCGTCCAGCACCTCAACCCTCAGTGCCACTGGGCTGGCTAAAGAACCCCATGTTGAAAAATGTGATGCCAAAATTCACAAAAATGGCTGAGATATCCACCTAAGTTAAAAATAACCCATTTATGCCATTATACAGTTTACCAGCATTTCTTCAGTTCACTTTCAGTTTGAAGAGAGCAGATGTCTTCCCGGTCCACCGAAGATCATTGTGCCTGGCTCCGGAGATAAGTATGGGGTGAGAGGTGTGTGGGGAGGTAGGGTGTGCAGAGGGTGGGTGCAGGTTGGGGAGGGGGCACTGGATACAATGAGGGACCATTTTCTACTTTTCAGGAAAAAAAATTAAAACATTGTAGGAAGGTTTTCTTTTTTTTTTTTTTGCAGGTAGATTTGGTTCACTGGGGTGGGCTCCCAATGTGTCACCTGAGTGTTTTTTTTCAGGAGAGGGACTGGAGCCAACAGGGATTGGGCCCCCTGTTGGCAAAGTAAAAATGGGTCTGTGTCAGGGGGCACATGATGCCGAGGGAGACTGGGCACCCCCCTTGGCAGATGAATGATGTTGGAAAGGGACATTATGTTTATGAGGATTGGGCTCCCCTGTTGGCAAATTGACTGGGAGGGGGATGCTGACAGGGTGGTTGGGCACCCCTGACGTTGGCTTTCAGGTGGCACTGTAGGAGGCAGATGGCAACAACCACTGTCATATTCACTTGAAATGTTACACCAGGCAAGGCATGCCCTGCAATGAGGGGGAGCCCCCTTATTGCAGTGGCAAAATAGTTTCAAGCTGGTGGCACGCTTTTTAACTGCTGTCATAGACAGCGTACACATTTACTAGTGCCACAGACACAAGTCCCCAAAAGCAGTGGCTGCACTGGCCACAACAGGACTGCACCTCCAAAACCTGCTATTCCAAGTTATCTCAATATGTTGCTCGCTCATGCGCAAGACAACATACTGAGTGATGTTTCATTTATAGATACTTTTGTTTTTTCATAATTAGCAAAAAACAGAAAAATTCAATTTTTGTGCACTTTTTCATCAAACAAATGTGTAACCCGCTGCAAATGGGGGTTCCCAAAAGACTTCCAGGAGCTTGCTTGAATGTTCCGAGCCTGAATGGTGTTTGGCGTTTAAGCCATTTATCTGTGAGTGTTTTTAGAGCCTCTGGTACTGTCTCTTTAAGAGCTGCCTGCTTGCAGATATAATTAGTTTGTATGGGGGGACTGTGTGTTTCTCTGCTTGAGTACCACTCAAGCTGCTGCTCACTCCATTTTGCAGTCACTAGAGTGCAAGGGAACCTATCTAAAGATGTAACTGTTTGCCAGAAATCATTTAGAGTAATAATGAAAATACAGTTTGTCTAACCTGCTTTCTTTGCAGTCAGAACTGTGTTTGCCTAGTTCCCATTCTAGTTTTGAACTGCCGAACTGGACCAATCAGTGTGGGTTAAGGAGCTCTAAAATGGTGCCTTGGACGAATCAGAACTTGACTCGTAATCTGAGCCAGCCACAAGAGGATTGTATGGGCAGTGACTCTGGGAGATGTAGTTTGGACTTCGCGCCTTTTTGGACCAACAGGGCAGTCTATTGTGAGTGACAGCCAATCCAGCCAAGAACTGGGAGGAACTCAAAGGAAGTGCCCGGTTTTTGTCTACTGGAGTTTCAGTTGAGCTCTGGCAGTGAAGAGAAGGAGCCCTGTGCTTTTTCAGTGTGCAGTTTTAGTCGGAAACATGTGTAAGGCTCAAGTTCGGTCTGCAGCTTGTGTAACTGCTTGTTAGAACTGAATCCGTCCTGTGAAGAGAGAATCAAAGGATATCTGAAGAGAAACCAGGATCACCCTAGTAGAGACTGGAGAAATTGCTGAATTGCGCTCGGTCTGTCAGGAACTGAATCTGCTGTGTGTTCTCCCGGGTATTGTGCAGTAATTGCGATTGGGATAGAGAAGCAGCCTACCTGGTATAGTACTTTCTTTTTACCATATAAATGTGTGAGGAGGCTTGTGTAGCTCAAGTGAATCCTGCTGCCATTAAAGTACGTTTGCCTGTTACTGTTTACCATATAAATGTGTGAGGAGGCTTGTGTAGCTCAAGTGAATCCTGCTGCCATTAAAGGACTTTTGCCTGTTACTGTTTACCATATAAATGTGTGAGGAGGCTTGTGTAGCTCAAGTGAATCCTGCTGCCATTAAAGGAATTTTGCCTGTTACTGTTTACCATATAAATGTGTGAGGAGGCTTGTGTAGCTCAAGTGAATCCTGCTGCCATTAAAGGACGTTTGCCTGTTGCAGTTTGTCATATAAATGTGTGAGGAGTCTCGTGGAGCTCAAGAGTAGCCCTGCTCACATTGAAGGACCCTATCTTGTTTGGAGGTCGTGAGTACTAATTCAGGGTCACTCCCTGTTGAATTGCCACATTGAATCCAAATGGAATTACTGTACTGCTGACTGTTTAACTAATTTTTCTTTTCTCTGTGTGAAAGGGCCCCTACCAGCTGCCAGGTTTGGACTAGCCACTAGGGCTTGGGTACCCAGGGACAGTAACTGGTGGGGATAGGCCTGTGCACAGAGCCATAGGTAGATGAGTAAAGTGATAAGCTAATTAACCTGATTTCCCTATCCTTGTTATATCCCCCAATAAATCAGAGCTGCTTGTTTCAGCAAAGTTATACTGCCTGAGGTATTTGTCTATGTTAAAGTATTGTACTGTGATTGTTGCACTGTATCTTCTTATTTTAAGGGGTCCCAGTGCCTGAACCAGTCCTGGGGAGTGTATACTGTGAAGGTAATTCTGATATACTGTGTGGGCCACTAGTAGGAAGAAAGGGGTTGCAGTGTCCCAGAGTGCTGTGACCAAGTTAGTTTAACTATTGCAAACCCTGACCTCTGGGTGGAGGCACCGCCATCGGATCCAGGCCCTCAACCTGTTAGTGGCAAATCAGACAGGGGTAGTAGCCCCTGGGATAGCGCCATCTAGGGGTTACAAATGCAAATAACTTAAAAACAAAAATAATAGTATGGTACTTTGAGCACAAAAGTTGTTCAGCATAAACATAATTACAAAATGAGCGGTGTTTCATTTCTAGATTCTTTTAGGTTTTCTATAATTAGCAAAAGAAATGGCAGAAAATTAAGTTTTTATATACTTTTTGACAAACAAATGCTCCCTACAAAGCAAAACAAAAGAATTGATAAATGGGATATGCCATGGAAAATTGTAATAAATGATTTACCTGCACTCGGGCACTGCACGCCACCAAGAGGTTACCCAAGGTCAAACTGCTCTTGTGCAGACAAATCATTTATTACACTTGCTTCCATTGCATATCCCTTTACATAGATATATATATATATATATATATGTGTGTGTGTGTATATATATATATATATATATACACTAATAATAATAATATTTATTTGTACCGTGCCTTTCTAAAACCAAGGCACTTTAACAAACGATTCCAAATAAAAACAATATTAATAAAACACACATACAATAAATACTAGTTCATAAAATCCAATAAAATTACATCAAGTCAAATATACTTGATACCACAGATGGGTCTTCAGGGCCTGTTTCAATTCCTCCATAGATGCACACTCCTGAAGCGGACAGGGTAGAGAATTCCAAAGTGCTGGGGCCATGAACATAAAAGCATGGGCCCCGGAAGATTTTAAAGAAACCCTTGGAATCTCAAGCAACCCCTCACCCGATGAGCATAGCGATCATCTAGGGCAGTAAGGTACCAGAAGCTCTTTCAGGTAGTCTGGGCCAAGTCCATGTAGGGCTTTATAAGTCAGAAGTCCAACTTTAAGGTGATGCCACGTACTGGCAGCCAGTGCAGTTCGCTAGCACCAGGGAAGTTTGACAGGTACATGGAGTACCCATCAATAACTGGGCCACAGCATTCTGCACTATCTGTAAGCAGCAGATATCAACCCCTGGTAGCCCAAGATAAAGGGAGTTGCAATAATCAAGGTGCAAGGTCACAAAGGCGTGGACCAATGTAGACAGATCACCAGAAGGAACAAGGTGTTTAATCCTGGAGCTGTTCCTCAGATGATAAAAGGAAGATTTGATGACCACTGACACCTGCGAACATAGTGTCAGCCCATCATCATATATCACCCCCAGATTTTGCACCTGTTCAGAAGTAGAGAGCTGGGAGCCACCAAGAAAAAGTCCTGAAGGCAAACCAGCTCTCCTCCTCTCTATCCAGCAACCCAGGTCCACAACCAACACCTCCATCTTCTCCAAGTTCAACTTCAGCCAACTTAAATCCATCCAGTTCTGGATTTCAGTGAGGCAGTTGTTATACATCGAGAGAGCTCTATCCTGGTTGGGTGCAAAATATAGGTTGAGCTGGGTATCATCAGCATAGCAGTGAAACCTTTGCCCATACCTTCTTACAGTGTCTCTAAGGGGCAGCATGTACACTGCAAACAACATGGGGGACAACACCGAACCCTGAGGTACTCCACGTGACAGAGAGACTGGGCCGGAGGAATTAATCCCCGACACTACCCTCTGAGTTCTGCCAGTGAGGAAGAATCTAAACCAACTGAGGACTGTACTAGACAGGCCACAGATGGACTTCTGGCATTTGAGAAGAATCCCATGGTTCACAGTGTCAAACACTGAAGAGAGATCAAGAAGAACCAAGGTGGAACGGCTCTTCTCATCTCTCCGCCATCAGGAGATCATTAAACACCTGAACCAGCGCAGTCTCTGTACTACGCCTTTCAAAAACCAGACTGGAATGGTTCATAGATGTCATGGATGGTCAAATGGTTCTCCAGCTGTATGGCCACTACTTTTCAATCACCTTCCCACAAAGGAAAGGTTAGAGATTGGTCTGTAGTTTGCATGGCAGTCTGGGTCCAAAGAAGCTTTCTTCAAGAGGGGTGTTACCACCGCCTCCTTCAGAGAGCTAGGAAACTCACCCATCTCCAAGGAGCACCAGACTATCCATGTTAGGACTGGGCCAATGGTTTCCCAACAACCCTTAATTAGTTAAATTGGGCCCAGGTCCAAACTACAGCATGTAGGGCGCATACCCTGGACAATCCACATGGCATCAGTGAGCTCTGGTCGGTCAAAGGAACTCCAGGAGAGCTGGAGGTTAGTGACCAAGTGCCAATCTATAGCTTCTTTCATAGAAGGTGCTAGTCAAAGTGCCGCCCTGATGTCAGCCACCTTAGCCACAAAGAAATGAGCAAGCTCTTCACACTCTACTTGTGAAAAAGCTCTTCAAACCTGCAGGCTGGCTGGGTTACACAGTCTGTCTACAGTTCAAAAGAGCTGTGCTGATCGGTTTGGAGCAGCCACAATCTCCCCAGACAGGAACTCTGCCTTTTTATGGTAGATTGCGGAATGATAGATTTGGTAATGTTCCATCAATCTAAGATGGTCAGCATAAAGGGTGGATCTCCACCAGCAATGTTCTAATCTTCGTCCTTGTTGCTGCATCTCCCTTAAGGTCCTATCAAACCGTGGGGACTGAGGGCAATGGGTGAGAGGACAAACGTAGACAGGAGCAATGATATCCAGACCAGAGGAGATGGCCTTATTATAAGACAGCACCAAGGTTTCTGGGTCATTGCTCACTCCAGAAAACTCCGATAAGTCAAGCACTTCCACCAGGCCCTCAGAGCTTATATCTCGCAACGGGCGGTACCTGACCATCTCCACAGGGGTAAACCTATGAAGGGGAGTGCAAAAACTGAACCCCACGATGTAGTGATTTGACCATCTGACTGATTCCACCCCCAAATTGAAGGCATCGATCCCTAGGAGAAAGACTAAGTCAAGGGAGTGACTGCCTTTATGAGTGGCAGAAGTAACAACTTGTGCAAGGCCCAAAGATGTCATCAGTTGGAGGAAGTGTTGTCCAAATTGTGAGAGTTCATCATCAATCCAGGCATTGAAGTCGCCCAGGACCATCAACCTGTTTGACTCAACACCATGTCGATCATGAAGTCCGCAACTTCCTGTAGGAAACACTTCTCATCACCTGGTGGACCTTAAATGACAGCGATCCTTCAACCCACACCCATCACTACAGTACACTCGAATGACTCTGCCTCTTCAACTGGTACACCTGTGAGGCCCAGCTCAGTCTTAAAACAGACCTGCTACCCTCACCGCCCCTTGATGTCCAACCTTGAGCGTGCAACACCGATACTCAGCTGGAATAGTGTGCTCTAATATGGGCCTGCATTCTCATCCAGCCAGGTCTCAGTAATGCATGCCAGATCCACAGACCCAACAAGATGTGCAATAACTGCAGTCTTATTTTGATGGGTCTGCCATTACACAACACCGCCTGGTAGGACAGGCCTCTGGAGCTGCTCGGCTACCTGCCCACCAATATTGGTGGTGCCCTTGGGTATGGAAACTAGGCATGGAGGACCACGCCCAGATTCCCAGGGCATCTTCTGGGTCTCACTACATGAATCTGATGGCCCTGCTCATTTGACCTCCGGTGTTCGTGCCTCCCAACCCACCCTCCTCCCTCTGAGCAATACCCAGCGCTCTACAGCGCTGGTAGGTGATGGCTGTAATGGGGGTAGAAAGGATGGAGGGCACGAAAGGCAGAGGATGAATACGATGACTGTAGATATATAGGATATATGATGGGCAGAGTGTTATGAAATATTCTCACTCCTGCGGAGTGAGTTCTGGATACTCATGAGTGCCAAGGCATGAGTGAGAGTATCCAGAGTTCACTGTGCAGGAGTGAGAATGTTTTCAATAGCACAAGACTTCCCATCAAGTATTCCATTTATATATGAAGGGTGTGAGTGACTGTGCAGTATGTTTTCTACTTGTTTGTGTTTTTGCTGCTTTCTGACTGTGTAGTTTTTGTTATTTTTAGTAGGTAGTTTCAATTTAGCAATCTGCTCTCCTGATTTGAAAACATTTTGCCATTTGAGTTTGGTTAAAATGGTGACTGCTATATTTTTCTATGTCGTGTTAAGTGCTCGGTTGCTTTTTGCGTGAATGGACTTTGTTTACTGCTCTGCTTCTTTCTGTGTAAAATGCAATGCTGGAATTCAGCTTCAGGAACAGGTGAAGAAAAGAGCAGCAGGAGTTGATGGCCTTTGCACTGTGTATGTTAATGTGAAATTTTACATTTATCACACAGAAGTGGAAATAAATGGATTTATCACACTCATTTATCACTTACCCCTATTGTATATGTGTGTATTTTTTTCCCTGACTCAAGAATCTTTGCCTTGTATTCTGTTGCAGTCCTAGATACTGTCATACTGTATATTTCTCTGGTGTCTAGTTGCACCCCCAGCCCCCACCCTCTGATCCCCATTTCCTGTCTCCTTTCCTTTTCTTTTGGTTAAATCTTTTCCTTATAATATTGTGAGCATTTAATTGTAACTTAAAAGTATCATGAGAGTCAAAATGTGTTTAGGTCTTGGCCCACTCATTCAACTTATTCTGTGCCCTGCTGCATAACCTCCTCCACTTTGTGGATTTCCTCCTCTTGACGGTAGCAATGAGACATTACCGAGACGGGTATTGAGAGGGATGCAGGGCATGTTTTATTTTATTTAAATCTCGGATTACAAATACCTTTGGGCTTGAGGCAGCTAATTTACAAAGGTTCCACATCAAAGGAAAGGGTTACAATAAGGTTAGGAGGTATAGACAACAATCATGGTATCAACAGAGGTACAGACAACGTTCATGGTATCACTGGAGCACAGCAAGTCAATTGATAAATAAGTGGGAACAGTGCTACACACTCAAGATCACAAGCAAGCATAGAAAACCATAAGGTACATTTGAAACAACATTGCTAATCAGAGGTGGGGGGAGGGGAAGAGTAAGGAAGGGGTAGGGGAGATGAAAGGGCAGAGTCCAGATAGAGAAGGAAAAGAAAATATGTCAGCCAGAGGCCTTGTCATAGGGTGAGAGGGAGGGGAGGCTAAGGTGGGAGAAGGGGTAAAAGAGAGGAAAATGAGGGCGGATGAAGGGAAAGAAGAAAATGAGAGTGGGGACCAGAGGGCCTGGACAGGTCCAGGAAGGGGGTCAGTGGGATAAGAGCAAGGAGGGGGTGAGGTAAGGGAGGAGGTGGCAGGGGGAAAGGGGAAATTGTTCTGTCAGGAGAGGTGAAACGAAACAGGAAGCCAAGTAAGAGCCTCAGAGAGGGAAAAAAGTGGTATAAGGGTGTTTGCAGAAGTGGGAAACTAGATGTAACAATCACAAGTGCTTTCGGTTAGGAGATGCTGACAAAGCATAAGTTTAAATTGGGACAGACTAGAAAGACTGCTCAGTTGGTTACTTAGATTATTGAACCACAGGTCGTCTATGTATTGAAAGGATCGCTGGTATTGAGCAGTCCAACAGTAGGGTACTAGAAGGAGGTCAGAAACTGAGGTACCTGTGTGTTGGGTCTTAGTGGATTTGTTTAGCAGGCAACCAATGCTCGGGGTGGTAATCCAAGTAGAGCTATTTTGGACAGGAGGCAGGTTTGATATTTGATCCTGTTACTTAGTTGGAGCCAGCTAGATTGAGCATATAACTCCATAGGTATGAGTGAGGCAGCACCATAGCTAACCACATAGAAACATAGACTTTGAGGGTAGATAAGGACCGCTTTGCCGACCTAGTCTGCCCATTTCCCTACCTAGAGGATAAGCTGCAGATCCTATTTGACCAACAGCCTATTTCTTCCTACCCCCCACAAAAATTGCCTTATGTCTGTCCCATGCATTCTTGAATTCTCCCCCAGTTTTAGACCCCACAGCCTCCTTGGGAAGGCTGTTCCTTGAGTCTACCACCCTCTCTGTGAAGAAATGCTTCCTCACATTGCCCCTGGGCCGTCCACCCTCTATCTTCAAATTGTGTCCCCTTGTTCTTGCACATTTCTTTTTCTGAAAGATGCTACCCTCTTGGACTTTGTTGATTCTACTGACGTACTTAAACGTTTCTATCATGCCCCCCCTCTCCCTCCTTTCCTCAAGGGTATACATATTAAGCTCCTTTAGTCTCTCCTCATATGGCTTCTCTTGCAAACCATGCACCATTTAAGTTGCCCTCCTCTGAACTGCCTCCATCCTGTCTATGTCCTTGCAGAGATGGGGTCTCCAGAACTGACGCAGTACTCAGATGGGGTCTCACTAACTGTCTGTACAGGGGATAACAACTTCCTGTTTTCTGCTGGTGATGCCTCTCCCTATACATCCCAGTATCCCCCCAGCCCTCCCTACCGCCTTCTCACGTTGCTTGCCAACCTTAAGGTCATCTGATATGATTACCCCCAGGTCCCTTTCCATTTTTGTTGTTGTTACTATCTCCCCCCCCATTGTGTAATCTTCCTTTGGGGTTTTGCTTCCCAGGTGCATTACTTTGCACTTCTTGCACTGAATACAAACCTACAGGCTTTGTCTAGCACCACTGTGAGTTGTTTAAGAGATTTGGAGGTTGCAGCACAGTATATGATTAGACCATAATCAATGATCTAGAGGACTGAGCTGTGAACTGCAACCTTCAGGGCTTCTCGGTAAGACTTTGTCTGTGTCTGAAGAGGAGCCCAATTCTGGTATTAACATTTTTGACAACATTTTCAATGTGAGGCACAAAGGTAAGGTGACTATCCAGGGTAAGACCTAGGTATTTGAAAAGCTGAGTTTGTTCAAGAGCGTCTCCGTGGTTGTTGGTGATAGTGAGTTGATGGGCTTTAAACTTATTCTGAGAGGACAAAAACAGCAGGACTTTAGTTTTTTTTTGTAGTTTAGCAGTAGTTTGTGATTATTAAACCATCTCTCTGCTTCTGTGAAGCCTTGTTGAAGATCGTTTTCATAGAGTGTTGGGATCCAGGTGGCTAGTAAAGAAGGCCACGCTCATCTGTGTAGAGAGTACACTGGTTGCAGATAGCTGGAAGTCGTTCAGGAAAATACTGAACAATAAGGGACACAGGATTGAGCCTTGAGGTAACCTTGATCAGACAGCCCTCTGCTCCAAAACTACATTTGATATCCTCACCCTCTGCAATCTATCACGGAGGTAGCTTCCAAACCATTTCAGGGTTTTTGGGGCAAGACCAGTTTTAGAGAGTTTGCCAAGCAACAGTGTGTGATTCACAGTGTCAAAGGCTTTTGTTAGGTCAACAAAGGCTGCACCTACAATCTTGCCTTGATCGATGGCCTGTTGTATGAAGCTTGTGAATTCTAATAATGTTGTGGTAGTACTGTGCCCCTTTCTAAAGCCATGCTGTGGGCACTGGATGGAGTATGTATCCATCATAAGGGAGCAGTACAGATGAGTATGAATAGATAGGCCACTAACAGCAAAGGACGATGGCATATTTATAAGGTAGAAAAAGAAATGGGCAGACTGGATGAGCCTTGCGGTCCTTATCTGCCGTCAACTTCTATATGTTTCTATGTGTCCAGCTAAGCACAAAGCTGGTTGGTAACAACTCGCTCGAGTACCTTGGAGAGTAGAGGGAGAATGGATATAGGCCTATAGTTACTCTGTAAGGAACGATCACCGGTTTAGTGCACTGCAGTTATGATTGCCGTTTTCCAGGCATCAGGAAATTGTCCCAGTGTAAGAGTGAGGTTTAGAATCTTAGTTATAGATAGGAGAACTTCATCTAGGGTAAGGGTGATAAGCTTAAGGTTTAGTCCATCACTACTGTGTCTTGCATTTCTTAGTACCTTAGCTAGTCGTTTTCTAACCAGCTTGCATGATACCCTTTTAAAATAAAAGGGGGGGGTGCTCAGGACTGTTTTCATCACTGTGGCTTGTGAGGGCATCATCATCATCGAAAAGTCAGGTGGGAGAACATCAGTTCAAATTGGTAAAAGCATTGTTAAAGGCATTAGCAATTTCAGAGGGTCAGCAGTAGGGGTCCCATTTATGTTTAGCATTGTAGGCGATACTTAAGCTTTTTTGCCAGTGACATCACTTATATTAGACCAGAACCTTCCGCTATCACCCCAGGAGTTGGTACGCATCTCCCTATGGTACTTGTCTTTTGCCTGGCGAGTCTACCCTGTGCAGTTGTTTCTAGCAGCTTTATAGACTTGTAGATCCTGCTGCTTACCAGTGGCTTTTACACAGTGCCAGAGATGGTCCAGAAACTTCATGAGGGAAAGCAGCTCAGGAGTGATCCAGGGGTTAACCGTGCCAGAGACCTTGATCTTTTTGAGAGGGGCATGCGTATCACAAGCAGTGTTTGTAAACCCTTATAAAGTGACAGAGGGCTACATTAACATCATTGGTTGAGTCCAGGGTGTTCCAAGTTTGGTCATGAAGCTGTTGTTTTAGGAGGTCCAGGTGGCCCCTTCTGAGAAACCTTCTGTAGATCGTTTGGGGAGGGGGGAATAAGGAATTTATTAGTCCAACTGCATGTGATTGGGGAATGGTCACTGATGGAGTCGGGGTGCACAATTACATTGGAAAGGCGGTTAGGTTGGTTACAAATTACCCAGTCGAGGGTGGTGCTAGTTCCTGTTTTATAGTTTATCCTAGTGGTTGTATTAATAGTTGAGTTAGGTGAAGGGCTGTTATTAGTGCCCTTAGTGAGTTACCCGTAGGTGACAGCCGGTTTATGTTATTATCTCTCATGATAATTGTCTCCGTGAGGTGATTTTGTGAGCGAGATGGTCAAGAAGATGGAGGAGACCAGTGGCTAGGGTGTTTGGGAGGTATGTAGACTGAGAGTACTAATATTGTTTTATGGTGAGCCCCAACAGCATTTTTATCACTAGTGCCTGGGTATTGCCACTGAGATCAACTGGGGCATAGCATACCCTTTAGGGAATTTTTAGAAATATAGTGCATCCACCCCACGTCTGGTCAGCCTGTCCAGCCTGAATATAGTGTATCCAGGTAGAACTCCTGCAGACTCTGGTATTTTGGGAGTCATCCATGTCTCAACGACAGATAGTATGTCAGGGTTGTGATGAGTTACCAAGACTTTCAGGATGTCAGTTTTGCTTAAAAGGCTACAGATATAAATTGTGGCCAATTTAAGGGTACCTTGTTTAGGGCACGCATTGTAGGTGGGAGGTGCTTCAGTACCTGGATTAGGATGAATGTTTCCAGATAGCAGAAGTAGCATAAGGGCTATCCTGAGTAGGAGTTCTCTTCAAGCCTTGGAGAAACATTTAATCTTCATGAGAACACAGCAAGGTTTTGTCTTTTCCCTGTATAAAATGAGGATGGTGTGGTCCTTAAGGACACATTGACGGGGATGTGATCCACCAGGGGGCCAAATCATTATAGTGGGCAGTATCATTGAGGTAGACCAAGGTCCTGTATTAATAGTGGAAAAGTTCCCAGATGAGCAACCTATGTTGACGTGAAGGTTTTTCAAGATTTCAGTACTGGGTGAATAAACCTAACTATGGCTTGTCTTGCTTGTGGGAGTGGGCAAAGACAGAAATATGAGAATGGGAAAGACACTCAGTAACAGTTTAAAATTTGGGGACATGGTTACTTAGAGAGTGAGCAGGGAGTGGCAGCTGTGTACATTTAAGATGAGACAGGCCAGAGTACAGAAAAAAAATTAAAATAAAATAGTCCATGTTGATCAGTATGCAGCCGATGGTAGAGGAGGACATGAGAAATGGGCGGGAACTGCACATATTTAATAGCCAGGTTGGTGATGTGGTCTCTACGGCACAGTGGTAGGGTGACGAACTATGGTTTTGTTAGGGTGTAATAATCTGCTTTAGGGAAGAAGGGCCCAGGACAAGAAGTGCTTAGGGATAGCTGTGGAAGAGGAATGCAACTTCCGAGAGTTGTTGCCCTCTAGTGGCTTTATGTATACTTTACAAATGGAAAAGTAGATACTTCTTAAAAAAAAAAAGCTAGGAATGGCGTTACGCCTAACCAGAGCTCAGCAGCAGTAGTAGTGTAGCCAAATGGCCTCAAAGGCAAAAAGTGTCAAGTTCAGTCCTGTTGGTAGCTGTGGGCTGCTCTTCAGAATTTGTATCTGATTGTGTGTGGCAGAGTACTGCCTATACAGGGGAGGTGAACAGTATTAGGGTGGTTTGGAATAGGAGGCCCCCTGGAGCTAGATGGAGCCTTGAGAGGGGCCCAGTATGTTTGGTTCCTGTCCCCAGGGATCCCATTGAATCATGCAGGCAGGTAGCTAGAGGACCTGTAGTCCCCACTAGTCCCCTTCGGGAGGTGCTGTGCAATGCCAGGTCAGTGAGGAACAAAACCGCTATTATGGTGGACTTGATCTCTTCAATCAGCCTGGCTTGCATTACCGAGACTTGGTTGGGGGAAAATGCTGGGCCAGTACTGGAAGCATGGGGATCATCCTGGGTACTCGGTGGTGCACTGCTCAAGTAGGGAACATGGGGGGAGGAGTGACCATCTGTTTTAGATCCAGCCTGAACTACTCTGTGTACCCACTGGGCTGTGCCTCAGTGTTTCAGTGTGTGGGGTTTTAGGTACAGGTTGTAGGATTCCCCCTTATTTCCTGTCCTCTGGGATGGGGTGGTGGGATTTCCTGCAGGAGGTAGCAGATTTCATGGCCGATAGGGTGTTGGAGTCCTGTAGATGGTTAATTCTGGGGATTTCTTTTTTTTTTTTTTTTAATTTACAGTTTGTAGGTTCTTTTGTGCCCACCCCCATTCTTGAGCGTGATTGTATGTGTGGAGGCATGTGCATGCTGCAGTCTGAACCAACTTGCCACCTCCTCTCACCTCTGCTGTCACCATACCTCCACCCAGTGGCAGCAGAACTACATGGGGGTGACAACCTTTTCCTGGAGAGCAGTGCTGCCATTAGGCTGCTTGATCCTGCTTCTCTCTCCCCCCCCCCACCTCCGTGCAGGCACCCCAACAACCTGAAGGTCATTCCCGAACCTGGATCACCGGCACTGCAGGAGGTAAGGCATAGTGCCTCAGCCTTCTGCACCACCGAGATGGCAAGTTCTGGGGGATATCAATTCCTAGATTGATGACAAATCCTTGCTTTTTGGTTACAACTTCTTCCAAACAATGACATGTGATCTGATTGTCCCCAGAAAGACTTTTGGTAGTAGCAGATTTTTCCGGCATGCATTCTGCATGTGTGATTGGCACGTGTGAGGTGGTGGTGGCTTATAATGGGGCCATTGCCAAGGCACTCTGTGCCATCACACTGGTCCGTATATGACCCAGGTCCTCTCATCTGAGACCCCCATGGTTTGACGGGGCTCTCAGGGAGAGTTTGGTGGAGGACCCAGTCCATGGAGGACAGACTGACCATGAGAGATCATTACAATGATTATCAGGGGGCAATCAATCATCACGAGTGAGAGTTCCTGTCTAGGGAGTTTACTGCTGTGAAGAACAGACCAGCTCAGCTATTTTGAACTGTGGATAGACTGCTATGTCCAGTCTGTCTACATCTGAAAAGAGCATTTTCAGTCACATTGTGCGAAGAGTTTACTGTTTTTCTCAGACAGGGTGTCCTCCATTCAGGCAGGGATCTCCCCAGCAGGATATAATTTGTTCCCCAGTGATTAACCTGTCCAAGAAGAGGCACTCCTACTGCTTGAGGGGGAGTTTCAGACAGTTGAAGTAGTTGAGGTTGTTGAGGTGATTTTGAAGTTGCGACCCACGTGCTTTGAACTGGACCCTAACAAGACCCGTCTCCTAGTGGGAGTGGCCGAGGCCATTGATCCAGAGTTTACCAGGATAGTCCAGTGTTCGCTTTCCGGAGGGGGGGGTGCTTCTCCAATGTCTTGAAGGAGGCATTGGTGAAGTCTCTTCTGAAGAAATTATCACTCAGCCCTCAAATTCTGGTGAATTATATGTATATTTCCAACCTCCCATTCTTAGGGAAGGTTGTCAAGAAAGTGGTGGCCCTGCATGTCAAGGCATATGTCTTGGCCTATGACATCTATGAGCCTTTTCAGTCTGGTTTCAGAGCTAGGCATAGCACAGAGACTGCACTAGACTGAATACAAAATGACCTCCTCAAGGCAAGGGATAGAAGAGACCGATGAATTCTCGTCCTCCTAGATCTCTCAACAGTGTGTGACACCATGGATCACATCGTGCTACTGGATCTCCTTAGAGTGTATGATAGACTCACTGGAATAATCATTAAATGGTTTGAGTCCTATCTCACTGACAGGAGGCAGCAAGTGGTGATGGGACATTTCTCTTTCTCCTCAAAGCCACTGTGGTGCCTCAAGGTTCGATCCTTTCACCAATGCTGTTCATGCTCTACATGCTGCCCCTAGGGGAGCTCATTAGACAGTACAGTCTGGGTTTCCACTGCTAGGCAGATGACACCCAGCTGGATATGTCATTTATCCCTGGAACTGGAGGTGCTGTTGAAATTGTTGTAAGTAAATGCCTGGCCGAGATTTAGGACTGGATGTCCCTTAAACTGGCTGAAGCTGAACCTCAACAAAATAGAGATACTGGTTATTTAGCCTGGTCAATGGCATGATGGGGATGCCACCAGAGTGGTAGCAGGTTTGGTTCTGGGATCCTCTCTGCTGATGGCTTCCCCCAGGGTGAAGAATTGGTCATCATCCTTGATGACAGGCTTACTCTTGAAGCTCAGGTGTCATCTGTTGTCAATAGTGGGTTTTATCATTTAAGGAATGTTGCTGGAATTAAACCCCTGATTCCACCAGAAGACTTGCCATCACTAGTACATGCCTTTCTGGCATCCAGGCGGGACTACTGTAACACTCTGTACTTTGGAGTCAATGGCGGGATCCTCTGCCGACTGTAGCTAGTGCAGAACTTGGCTGCCAGGCTGCTGGCAGGCTGCCAAGGTCCTGCCATGTGACCCTGGTCCTGTGAGGGCTATGCTGGCTGCCTGTGAGGTGGAGGATCATCTTCAAGTAGGCTTGCTCACCTACAGTATAAGGTCCTATGCAGCCTGGACCCTGGTTACCTGTCTAACTTCCTTAATTCAGTCATCCCCGTATGTTCCCTTTGCACCTCCACCGAGGGCCTCCTGGCGGTTCTGAGAGTCTGGCTGAAAACCTCGGAAAATTGCTCCTTTGAGGTGGCCAGCCTGGCCCTCTGGCACTCACTGCCAAAATCTTTGACAGAGGCCCCGGGGGTGGAGACGTTTAAACAAGGCCTGAAGACCTATATTTTTATAAGGAATTTCCTGATATTTTATACTGATTTTGTTTAAAGAGCTAGTGTAAGGTACCGATTTTTGAGTACCGTGAGTACTAGAGCAACTAGATGGCTAGTGTGGTGCTGTCATTCCCTGTAAATTATCAAACAACCTCTGACTTGTTGCTCCTTGAATGTTCTGGTCTTGAGTGTTTTTTGTTACCGAGGAGAAAGGATTGGAAGTCGTGCACTTGTGCCTGTTACGTGGCAGGAGGAAAGTTGTCAATCAGAAGTCTGTAACATTTAAAGCAGCAGTACATATCAACAGCTAGGGGATCCATTAACGTTTGTGATACCCTAAGTATGTGATAAACATCCTTTGTACATTGTGAAAGCTTGTCTTCTGTTACAGATTCAGTTATTGACCTTTTCTTTTAATAATGTCACTTACAAGAGCTGAGAAGGTAGCTCAAACCTTTGAAGCAGGGACGGAATAAACAAATGTGTAAACGAGTCTGTTGTTGATGTTCCATCTGAACCACAGTGATTGCCTGGATTCATATTCTTTATTATTTTTCTGTTTCTGTGCATGTCGTTTGAATAGTGATCTTTGTTGTGACAGCAATAGATTACAGTTTTTTTTAAAGTCATCCTGTCACAGGCAGCGCAGTAAAACTGTCACTACTGTACTGTGTGCTGCCGAAAGAACAGGCTAGAGGTGTGTAAGAAATCATTTTCCAAACTCTGTTTTTGATATTCAAAGTGTGAGTGAATGTGTTGGTCTCCTACTTGTTGTTGAGATGTGGTATGGTAGATTAGAAGGTTCACCTCTGAGCCCTGTGGCTAAATAATTTGAACAAGGGATGGTGCATCTGATGGGTATGGTGGAGTTGGGGGAGGGTTTCCGCTCTTGAGTGGTGGGGTGGCTGGATGGACTTCACTCACCATCATGTGATGTGGACCGATCTAGGATAATGTGGCTGTTTTCTGAGTCTGGTGTCGAATTAGATGAGTAGCGGTCACTGAGCATGGTGTGTGTGTGGTTGGGTGGGGTGGAGGAGCTGCGGAGAATGTCTGCCACTAAGCATGGGAAGGTTGCATCTACTGCCTTCACGACCAGGAGATGTGTTTCATGGGATGAGCATCTCTTCAGCATTTTTACTTTTACCTTGTGACCAGTACTGTCCTACTAATGGAAGAAAACAAACTAAAAAAAGAAAACCACCTAAAGTGAACAAAATGAGGCTGAAACTAAACCGCAGATACAAGCAGTGTAATGCGTCTCTCTGAAAGCCAACCCACATGAAGCATGCAAGGGTAATGGTAACCACTACAATACTTCAAAACAGCGGAAAAAAAGAAAAGAAAAAACAAAACAGAAAAGGTTTCAGTCTTTTAAACTGCCTGTGACACCATGGGACACAACGATTTTCACTTGTGAAGAGACAAAGGGTGACAGCACACCATCTAGATATGCAGACTACATGCTGTGTCAGTGAAAGTACAGAAAACTGACAGTTTACAGCATGAGACGGCAGCGCCACAGATGATACAATTAATAATGAATGACACGGTACCTCGCACCACGTCATACTCACTACCCTCAAATCTAAATGGTGGAGTAGACTCTGAAATACCCCCATTTCAAAACAAACATGAAACACACACAAAGAGAACCTCACTTTCTTTAGGGGGACCAAGATAAAAGATATAGGACTACACTAAATGCAGACAAGGGAAAACTAAAGCCGTCCAATGGCTTATTTACACTAGCTCTTTAAGTTACTGCTTTAGTGACTGTAATTATAAGGTATGGATAGTGTCTATTAACTCCTGTCTTCAAGTCAGTTAACCTGATAATTATTGGCCTGCAATTTTTGCATTAAGAGAGTCAACTGATATTTGTCGTAATATGGCATTCATGTGCTATGTCGATCAAAGTGCATGGCTTCCTCATTGGCTCTCGTTTTCTAGGTCGGCAGTCTGAACAGTTCTGAAAACATGGCAGCTCTGTCTTTCCTTTACCGAGTAGCTGCCACAAACAGACTTGTCATCCCCTGTAATTTTCCTCGCCACATTTCCTACTCTATCTGGTCAATCCTACCTAACATGGTAAATAAAAAATGTTATCTGGTTGATCCTGCAGTTCATTCGCTGGACACAGATGACAAATGCAAGCAGGAACGGGTCCTGGATTACTGACGATCCTCACTGGAAACTGTAAGTTAAAAAAAAAGAGCAAAAACAAAATGCCCATTCTAGACAGGGAGGGACAGGAAGATACAGACTGTGTGTGTGTGTGTGTGTGTGTGTGTGTGTGTGTGTGTATATGACAGAAGTCAGGCTGCAAAAAAATTGCTAATCAGCAATTATAAAAAAATAAAAGATGGGGAAGTGTGTGATATGAGAATTTAATCCACATTCATGGTGTGAGGTGCTTTAATAAATCCCTTATGTTTCACATTTAATGTCTTTATAGGATACATTGCAGAGGGTCTGGAAGGAAAAGTATGTCTCTTTGCAGATGACACAAAGAACTGCAACAGAGTTGATACACATGGGGGGGCTGGAAAGGATGAGAAGGGGTTTGACAAGGTTGGAGGAATGGTCAGACGTATGGCAACTTAGATTCAATGCAAAGAAGTGCAAAGTAATGCACCTGGGAAACAAAAACCCAGGTGAAGAGTACACATTGGGGAGGGGGGTTACTAACAACAACAAAAATGGAAAAAGACCTGGGGATAATCATATCAGATGACCTTAAGGTATGCAAGCAACGTGAGAAGGCAGTAAGGGCAGCTGGGGGGATACTGGAATGCATAGGGAGCGGTATCACAAGTAGAAAACAGGAGGTGCTTATCCCTCTGTACAGACAGTTGGTGAGACCCCATCTAGAGTACTGTGTGCAGTTTTGGAGACCTCATCTGCACAAAGAGATAAACAGGAAGGAGGCGGTCCACAGGAGGGCAACCAAAATGGTGCAGGGTCTGCATCAGAAACCGTATGAAGAGCAACTAAGAGAACTTAATATGTATACCCTTGAGGAAAGGAGGGACGGGGGGACACGATAGAAACTTTCAAGTACCTCAATGGAATCAACAAAGTCCAAGTAGGTAGCATTTTTCAGAAAATAAGATGTGCAAGAACAAGGGGGTATAATTCAAAGATAGAGGGGGACAGCTCAGGGGCAACATGAGGAAATATTTTTTCATGGAGAGTGGTGGACGCATGGAATCGCCTTCTTGAGGAGGGTGTGGGGTCAAAAACAGTGGGGGAATTCAAGAATGCATGGGACAGACATAAGGCAATTATAGTTGGGGGTAGGAGGAAGTAGGTTTTTGGTAAACTTGAATCTTCAGCTTATCCAATAGGTAGGAAAATGGGCAGATTGGGTGGGCCAAACGGTCCTTATCTGCTGTCAAAGTCTATGTTTATGCAGTATCCCACACCTCAGGTGTGCATTACATTCTCATATCACACACTTCTCCATCCTTTATTCTCTATTTAATCCCACTGTTATGACATCAGTATGTGGTAAACTTTGCTTAACTGTTATAATGATGGGATTACAGGACAGAATGTCACCACTTGTCAAAATTCTTGGAAAGGAAAGGTGACCTGCTGTTTGGATATTTATTCAAAACACACACATTCCATTCAGTTACAGACCCGCCTCAATGTAGATCGTAATGGCTAATTTCAGCATTTCAGTTGCTCAGCATTCAAACCAAGAGGCATTCAAAGCTGAGCAGGAGAACAAATGCACATTAAATAAAAATGTATTGTCTTCCCCCACAGTGGCTAGTTTTTCCATACATTATAAAATACATGCCTGAGTAACGGTGGTCAACCACGGACGTAATCACCTCTCGCAGTTGACATGACAACTGCAAACCTCTCAAGCTCCACTGTCAAGGATTATTTGGTTATCCTGGCAACTGCTTGAGGTGATTACTTCGTGGGTAACCACTGTTACTGAGGCATTATCCTCTATGTTTTAAGCTGCCTAGAGCACTGTTTTTATCTGTAATGTCACTGAGAGCCTCCGAGTTTGAGCGCCAGATGTAAATAAATCTTTACTTTACTTACTTTTGTTTCTCTGGTGTCTAGTAGCACTCCCCCACCTGCCGATTGCTCTCCCCATTGTATCATGTTATTCCCTGGTGTCTAGTGGTAACCCCACTCCACCTGTCAGTGGTGTCCCAGTACCTGAATAAAGAAAACCATCCTCAGTGTTTTTTTTTAACATAAAATGGTCCCTCACTGATCAGACCCCCTGCACCCCTACTTCCCAGTCAGCACCCTGCAACCCACACACCCCCAGTACACCCCCCCCCCACACACACATGCTTTCTCTCACCTGAACAGCTCCCATGTCAAGATTTACTCTCCGATCGATAAGTGTATTTCAATGGAGTTTTCAACTTTGAGGCACATCTTGGCCAGTTTTGTATATTTTACATCAGATTTTCAACATGGCCTTTTGGGACCCCACCTCATGGACAATGTCACTAGTATTTTCAGATCTGTCCCAAAAGGCGATTTTACATTTGCTTGAGGGACATGATTGTTCAAGAGTTGGGGTTATAAGAAGACTATGTTGCAAATTTGGTGGCAACATATTTAACAAGCATTTGTCAATGTAGAATGTTTGCTTGCTGGCATTGGCAGTGGTAGTGTAGAAGTTACAGAGCTGCGTAATAGGAATGGCAGTGAAGTATTGAACTGAAGCCAACCCCACCACCACCCTGCAGAGAGTGACAGGCATTGGGGTGTGCGTTTGGGTCGCTAGGCATAACGTGCCATGCCACTTTCACCACACCCCACCCTGCAGACACTGACAAGTGTCACGTGTTCCTTAAATCTTTGCCCTTATGCGCACCCCATTTCATTAGAAATACGTGTGAGATGGGTGCGCTATAGGAGAATGGGTGAACTTTGGGGTCAAGAGTCCAAGGCATACCTCGATGCTCTCACTGGCTGCAGGTGTGGAATGGTATGAGCATTACAGGCAAGAATCCCAAGTCACACCCTGATGCCTGTCATTCTCACAGGGTTTGACGTTATGGTTGGAAACCCTAATACCTCAGGCATTCGTAGGTATTTTCACCCAAATTTTCAACATGTTTTTTTGTGACCCCACCTCATGAACAGGGGAATATCAGTTTGTTAGCCGAAGCTGCTTATGCACAGCGATTACGGCATTTAGCAATCATAGGTGCAAAACATTCGAACAGAATGTAAAAATGACAGCTGTACTGTTCATGGGGAGGTGTAAAAATGGCAATGTTGCAAATCTGTAGTAAAATATTTAAAAAATGGTGAAGTCACGAGCGATATAGAAATCAGCAACGACACCTTAATATAATTAGGTTGAGGATTTTTACAGCAGATTGTCAACTCAGGCATTTTGGTGCCTCCGATCATGAACAGTGTCACTGTGGATTTTCTTTATCTGTGCCGAACAATGATTTCCACAGCGACCACGATCTCTGCACTGAAAGTGTGAAAACACACATCAGCCATGTTGTGAAAAATGATAGCTGTACTGTTCATAAGGAAGTGTGGAAAATGCCACTGGTGAAAATCTGACTGAAAATATTACAAAGTCATGAACTTACGAGGGTGCGTGGAAACTGCACAATGCTCACTTGTAACACAGTCATTTTATGGACTTTGTCACCAAATTTTCAACATAGCCATTTTAAGACCTCTGCTCATGAACAGTGTAACTGTGATTTTCTTAATCTGTCCTAAACATTGCTTTCAGACACCAACAGCACCATTAGTGCATACGTAATGAAAACATTTTGGGCGACATATGAAAAATGGCAGCTGTACTGTTCATAAGGAAGTGTAATAAAATGGCAATGTTGAAAATCTGGAGTGAAAATATTAATTTACAAGACTTACGAGCATGCATAGGAACTGCGCAATCCGCTCGTAAAACAGTCATTTTTAGGAATTTTTCACCAAATTTTCAACATAGCCATTTTAAGACCTCTGCTCATGAACAGTGTCACTGTGATTTTCTTAATTTGTCCTGTACATTGATTTCGCATTATCGACCGCGCCATTGTGTGCTACATGGGAAATGCGTTTTTGGGTGAGATGTGAAGAAGCCGTACTACTCATAAGAAAGTGTGGTAAAATGGCAATGTTGAAAATCTGGAGTGAAAATATTGAAAATTCGTAACTTACGAGCGCATGAGGAACTGTACAATGCACGCCATAAAACAGTCATTTTGAATTTTTTCACCAAATTTCAACATAGCCATTTTAAGACCTCAGCTCATGAACAGTGTCACTGTGATTTTCTTAGTTTGTCCTTACATTGATCTCACACACCGACTCGCGCCATTGTGCGCTACATGGGTGGAAACACGTTTTGGGTGAGATGTGAAAATGACAGCTGTACTACTCATAAGAAGGTGTGGTAAAATGGCAGTGTTGAAAATCTGGAGTGAAAATATTGAAAATTCGCGAACTTATGAGCCTGCGAGGACTGCGTAACGACGTCAGAACAGTATTTTTGAATTTTGCACCAGATTTCAATATGGTTTTGGGACTCCTTCCTCATGAATGATGTCATTGTCATGCATTATTCAGGCTTCGAAAGGTGATTTCCGCAGTAACCGCGTAAATCACCTTCGGGCCCGAATAACGCCATGACAGTGACATCATTCATGAGAAGGGGTCCCAAAACCCGATGTTGAAAATTTGGAAAATTCCAAAATGCCTGAGATATGCAACAAAGTTGAAAAACCCTATCTAGCCCATTATACAGCTTACCGGCATTTCCTCAGTTCATGGTCGGCTTTGAAGAGTGCAGACATGTTCCCGGTCCACCAAAGACTGTCGCGCGGACTCGAGGTAGAATGAGGGTGAAGTGTGGGAGAGCAGGGTACAGTGGGTGGGTGCAGGTTGTGGGAGGGCTGGGAGAAGCGCCATGGGACCGTTTTATTTTGCAGGTAAAAAAAAACGACGGGACGTTTGCCATGCTGGGGTGTGCTCCAGCGTGCACAAGGATGTCTGGGAGGGCCGTGGAGCTGACGGGGGATTGGGCACCCCTGTTGCTATATGATCAGTTGCCACACTGGGGTGGGCTCCCAGCATGGCACCCAGTACTCGGGGTGAGGACAGTAGAGCCCGGCGGGGATTGGGCACCCCTTGGCTGTTCTATGAGTTGCCATGCTGGGGTGAGCACCCAGCGTGGCATGTGGAAGGCTTTGTGGGGAGCGCTGAAGCCGGACGGGGATTGGGCACCCCGTCGGCTATACGTGTGTGTGGGGAGGGCAGCATGCAGTATGTATTTCGTGTGTGTGTGTGCGTGTGTGTGTGTGTGTAGGGGGAGCTGCACATGAGCAGGCGATATCTTATCGCTGCTCACTGAAGCGTAGCTCCACCTTTCAACTGTATGCCACTGCATTTTGGAGCTTGTCATAGACAGCTCCAGCGTGCATTGGCTTACAGGGGCCGCGCCTGCCAACACACTGACTGAATTGGAAGAGGGGTGACACACCTCCGAAATCTCGGATGATGGCGGCAAGCAAACATAAAATGGCAAAGTTATGTGTATCTGTTTACATTTAACTATGCTTGCTTGTAACTTCAGGAATTTTAAATATTTTCACCCCAGGTTTTCAGCACAGCCTTGGGGTTCTCCAGCCTAATGCTTATCACCTTCCATCATTAAAGAAGCTGAGATGTATACAGTGTCTGAGAATGGGACGAGCATTAGGCTGGAGAACCCCTAGGTACACCCCATGCCTGGTTTGCTGCCTGCATGGTGGGGTTGGAGTATTAGGGTCGGGAATCCTAGCACCACATTTCCCTACTTTTGTTGCTTTAACCCTAACTGATGCATTAACGGAGTTTTTTGCAAAGAATGTGTGTATGGGCAACTCCTTGAAAAGAGGTTACTGATAGTGCCCCAAAATGTATATTTAAAATTTATTGTATTTAAAAGCCATGCCTAATTCATTAATATACCATTTAAAAACATTTAGTGTATGGAGGCGCGTTGTTCAGTATGGATTTCAGTGTGTCCCAAAACATTGTTCTGCTGCAGCAGTGATGTCTGTAGTGCAGCAGAATGACTTTTCGCTCTGCTGCACTAGCCACATAATACTGGCATGAGCGAGGTTTAAAACAGTCATAAACAGAGTCATCTGCCACATGGCATCTGTAAATACAAATGAGAAACCAGACGTTTCAAAAGCAGTGATCCATCAAGTAAAAATTACTAGTGAGCATTGTCATTGTTTCCACATACCTCTGAATAGCAATGTCCACCACTGTTCTAGCCATGCCTCCCTCGGACCACCAACAATTTATTTTGCTTCCGCTTCCTTGTCATCTTGCCCAATGTGTGCGTGTGGGGGAGGGCGGGGTTAGAGCAGTATCCATAAATGGCAGAAGTATCCGGCTTATGCGCTGTCACTGTCAAAATGTGAGTAGTCACCTCCTTTTTTGTGGTCCTAGTCTTAATGGGTTTTTTCCCCCATCTCCATAGTTTCTTTCTGTAGGAGTCGTACTGCTGCCTTAAAAGTTTAAATACTGGTATTGAGTGATCTTTCTTCTCAAATGTAAAATACAATCTCTGCTCCATACACTATATAGAAAAGTGTATCACTCACAATGAACAACAAGGCTCTTCTCCAACCTTATGATTACTATAGCGACTGTTAGACCTCTCGAGCTGCACTCTCGAGGTCAACAGTCACCACAGTAACTACTTAAAACAGCTTGAGAGGTTTACAGTTGTCATGTCAACTGTGAGTGGTGATTATGTCTGTGGTTGGCCACCATTACTCGGGCATGTATTTCATAGTGTATGGAAAAACTAGCCACTGTGGGTGAAAAATAATTTCTTTCTTCAATAAGCATTTGTTCTGCTCAGTTATAAATGCCTCCAGATTTGAATGTTGAGCAACTTAAGTGCTGAAATTAGCCATTGTGATCTGTACTGCAGTGGGTCTGTAACTGTCTGAATGAAATGTGTGTGTTTTGAATGAATGTCCAAGCAGCAGATCACCTTTCCTTTCCAACAATGTTGACAGGTGCTGACATTCTATTCTGTAATCCCATCATAATGACATGGTTAAGCAAGGTTTACAGCATTCTGATGTCATAATGTAACCCCTAGGTGGCGCTATCCCAAGGGCTACTACCCCTGCCTGATTTGCCACTAACAGGTTGAGGGGCCTGGATTCGATGGTGGGTGCCTCCACCCAGAAGTCAGGGTTTGCAATAACTAAACCTTGATCACAGTCCTCTGGGACACTGCAACCCCCTTTCTTCCCACTAGTGGCCCACAATACATCAAATTACCTTCACAGTATACACTTACCCCAGGATTGGTTCGGTCAGTGTGACTCCGAGGACTCCTGTAAAACAAGATGATACAGTGCAAAAACCACAGTACAATACTTTAACATAGACGAATACCTCAGGCAGTGTAACTTTGCTGAAACAAACAGATCTGATTTATTTAGGGGGATATAACAAGGACAGGGGGAAATCACGTTAATAAGTTTAAATGCATTAATAATCACAGTACTGTGTACATATTTCAGAATCCCAAATGTCACTCTTACTGGGTACCCAGGCAATAAGAGGCTAGCCTATCTGGTGCAGCTGGTTGGGGCCCTGAAGATGTAAAATGCATGCACAATACCCAAACTGTAATCCGGAGCCAGTAGGCTCAGTTCTTGGAGAAAGAAAGGAAAAGTAATCCGATGGAACACTTGCAATTAGATGATGGCAGGGAGCTACCCTGACTTGTACTCACAAATTCGATGCTGAAACTGAATGGAAGGCAGATTGTCCTGGATTGCCAGGAGGAGCAGACCATGTGGACAAGGTCCTTGTGACTGGACCCCACAGCAGTTCAGAGCAAATGGATGTAGTCTGGATTAAACTGGGGTTTACTTGCAGCTTCATGCACTCAATTCACTGTACAGGGGATTTGAAACATGAGTCCCCACAAGCACTACACACATTTATATGGAAAAAGAAAGTACTATACCAGGCAGGCTGCTTCTCTATCCCGATCGCAATTACTGTACAATACCGGGAGAACACACAGCAGATTCAGTTCCTGACAGACTGAGCGAATTCAGCAATTTCTCCAGTCTTCTACAGGGTGAGCCTGGTTTCTACTCTTCAGATCTCCTTTGATTCTCTTCACAGGATGGATTCAGTCCGAACAAGCAGTTGCACAAGCTGCAGACCGAATCTTGGGGCCTTACACGTTTCCCGACTAAAACTGCGCACCGAAGGAGCACAGGGCTCCTTTCCTCTTCACTGCCAGAGCTAAACTGAAACTCCAGAAGACAAAACAGGGCACCTCCTTTAAGTTCCTCCCAGTTATTGGCTGGATTGGCTGTCACTCACAATAGCCTCCCCCTGTTGGTGCAAAAAGGCCCCGAAGTCCAAACTACATTTCCCAGAGTCACTGCCCATACAATCCTCTTGTGGCTGGCTCAGATTATGAGTCTAAGTTCTGATTCGTCCACAGGCACCATTTTAGAGCTCCCTTAACCACACTGATTGGTCCAGTTCAGCAGTTCAAAACTAGAATGGGGAACTAGGCAAATACAGTTCTGATTGCAAAGAAAAGCAGGTTAGACAAACTGTATTTCATTATTACTCTTAATGATTTCTGGCAAACAGTTACATCTTTCAGATAGGTTCCCTTTGCACTCCTAGTGACTACAGAAACAGAGTGAATTGGCAGCAGCTCAAGTGGGACTCAAGCAGAGAAACACACAGGCCCCCCCATACAAACTAATTATGTCTGCAAGCAGACAGCTCTTAAAGAGACAGTACCAGAGGCTCTAAAAACACTCCCAGATAAATGGCTTAAACGCCAAACACCATTCAAGCTCTGAGCATTCAAGCAAGCTCCTGGAAGTCTTTTGGGAACCCCCATTTGCAGGGGGGGTTACAGTAACAATCGGATTATCAGGTTATAAACTGATTGAAAATGGGTTAATAGACACTGTCCATACATTATGTAAACAATAAGGTATGAAGGGTGTGTGTTTAAAACATATTTACAGCACAGTCAGGGGCATAGTAAGCCATGAGGCCGATTGACGAGTGACTTCAGCTGCTGGACGTGCTGTAAAATATGTTTTACACACATCCCTAAATGCCTTATTGCGCTTATAAAATTGGCTTCCTTCTTTTTTTTCCACTTTTTACTATTTGGAAAACCATGGAGACTTCCAGTGATGGCATTATCTGAATGACTGGTCTTTAGTGGAGCTCTCTAACACTCACCTACCAAACCTTCCTTTTGCATGATAAAGGTGAAAACATTTTAACAAGATGTCAACAAGAAAGAAAGAGGGGGTCACTGATCGAGCCGATCCCGCTTCAAAACGGTGCACATCCAGCAAGATCCCAGAAGACTGTCTCAAGAGGAGAGGCCTAGTAGGAGCCCCTCACTATCGGGCAATGAAAAACCAAAGCCAGACATGGATCAAGAGACTGAGCGTCTCTCTCGTTCAAGATTTGAGACTTTGCTTGGCGAGCTCAGAGAATTTAGAGCTGAGACCAAGCAAGAGTTTGCTGCCTTACATAATCATATCCAGGAGGTAGAAGTCAAAGCAGTTACAGTGGGAAGAAAATTACAACTATAGAGCACGATGCAATCTGCCTCCAGATGGCAGTCAATTATTTGCCACATACCAAGAATCCATTCAGAATAAATTAATTGATTTAGAAGCTCGCTCAAGATGAGATAATATGCAGCCTACATTAGAGAGTCAGAGGCAGGTCTCACGGAAAATGTCTTGGAGGATTTAATGAAGATGTCTTGGACCTACCCTGGACTTTCATATTTCAGAGTCGAATGGCACATGAGAGCAATTTCTCATCAAAGCCCAGGGACCCACAGCAAGACCTGCTCAGTAGTTCTCAAGCTATCCAGTTACAAAGACAAAGAGATTGCTGAAAACAGTCTGGCTAAGAAAGTGGTCAAGTACAACTTGGCATGCCCTCTTGAAATTGCCAAATGAAGAGCTGCTTATTCACCTGTGTTGAGAGTGCTCAGAGAACAAAATCAGATTCCAAACGCTGTACTCTTCCTGCTTGAGGGACATTGGAACTCGGCATAAGAATTTATGAGTCTCCTGCTAAAATACTGCGGAACTGAAAAGTAAGGACTGGGTGCCTGACATGGACCAAAATACAGGGAAGACTACCTGTGCAATGCTTCCGGAGTGGCGCATAGCCGAGAGGCATCCCCTTAAGAAGGCTACACGAGCTATGGCACCTAAAACCTTAGAAGATGTGAAATCTTTATTACAAAAAATGAAAACACCAGCTTCCGAACTGAGCAATGCCAGCTTAGCAGAGAACCACACTTGAGAGAAAGGTGAGCGAGACTTTGATAAAATCTATTGCAGAGGAGGGCCGTCCCTTTTCCCTCTGAATCCTCCATATGGCCATCAGTTGTCATGGATTTGAAAATACTTTTCTTTTGCCTGATGGACTGGAAGGGCATTGTGCAGAATTAAAAGAGCAATTGCAGGCCCATTAGGAAAAGTCTGGACATGATTCAAAAACTGTGTTGCTTTTTAAAATCTAACCAAGTTATTTCTGTTTGACTTTTCCCAGATTCCCCTAAGATTTGAGTTTGTGCTGACTTGCAGTGTGGCACTGGAAGCCCATAGAATTATAGCCAGGGAGGTTCACTGTTATAATGTTGTTAGTGGAGAGAAGGGAAGGTTTGAAGGGGTGCAGATGTAAACCAGTGAATATAAAGTAAAAATGGTTGAACCAAGTATAACTGGCCATAAGAGTGTAACCTTAAAATACAATTACTCAGTTTCCTTTTTCTTGCTTCTTCCTCACTTAAACCTGGAAAGGATCCTCCGCAGAGGATTCTTATACCAACGGAGTTGTAAGGTTCCTTTTCTTCAGCAAGGGGTGAGAGGTAAAAGAGTGGTTCAGCCTGCCTCTTTCTTTTCTTTAAATAAAAAGGTGGAATTCCTATGCATTTTGGGTGATGGCCTATTACAGCCTTCTTGTAAGACTAAGCCCCACCTGGGTTTGGGGCTGGGGGGACCAGGACCGACTAGCAGCCCCAACACCTCCCACCTGAATGGAGGGCAACAACTTACTACCTCCTCGGGATGTCAGGGAATCAAACAAATGGTTCCCCTACTTTGGGGATCAACATGTAAATAGTTTCTTGTTGGGTGAGGGGTTCAGGTGTTTATGCTAAGTGATTCATTGCTTATTTCATAAATATTATGTGTGTATGAAAGTTTTGCCACTAATGTCGGAATCTTAGACCTTGGATGCCCACTTCATTTTCAGATGTGTATAAGGGTTGGGCAGGGAGAGGACCTATCAGCTTATAGGCAGCCATGGAAACTATTGAATAAAATTGGAGACCGCAGTCAGGAGGCCTCAGGCAGGCTATGGCTCAACAAGCTGAAGAAATATTGCTGACAAACGGAAAATTAAGATCCTCTCCCAAAATATCAATGGTCTTAACAACCCAGTTAAAAGGCACCAGGTGTTATCCTCCCTTAAAAAACAAAAACACACCTAAATGAAGTTAAACATGACACATACCTCTAAACTGTCACACATTATGAGGTACGGCACTCATTTTACCTCTCAGAAACCCTTTGTCCATCATGGGGAAGGTGATATTCCACATTCCCCACTGAGACTTTAAAGCAGAAATTCATAATTATCTATTATGCTCAGTTATCAAAAACATTATGAACATTAGTACACTGATAGCTATAGTGTTCTGAGCTTGCAGTGCCATGTTAGAAGATATACATAGATACATAGACATAGACAGTGTCGGCAGATAAGGGCCTATGGCCCACCAGTCTGCCCATTTGAGCTTGTAAGTTCAGTTTATGTTTTCCTAGAAGTCTGTTGCCCTTACCCCTGACCTCCAGAATTCCTTTATGTCTATCCCATGCATTCTTAAATCCGTGATTGTTTCAGCCCCCACCACTTCCTCTGGCAGGGTGTTCCACTTGTCCACCACCCGTTCTGTGAAGAAATTCTTCCTCATGTTTCCTCTGAATCGTCCTCCCTCCAACTTCATCCCATGCCCTCTAGTCCTGGTACATCTTTTTACGCTTAAAATAGTGTATTCTGCACCCTGTTCCTCCCTGTGAGATACTTGTATGTCTCTATCATATCCCCTCTCCTCCTCTCTCCAGGAGTACATGTTCAGTTCCTTCAACCTGTCTTCATAGGACTTGTGATGCAATCCATGCACCATCTTTGTTGCCCTCCTCTGAACCTTCTCTACCCTGTCTATGTCCTTACGTAGGTATGGTCTCCAGAACTGTACACTGTACTCCAGGTGGGGCCTCACTAGTGTCTTGTATAGTGGAATTATGACCTCCCTTTTCCTGCTGGTGATGCCCCTGCCTATACATCCCAGCATCCTATTTGCTTTACCTGCTGCCTTGTCACACTGTTTCCCTACCTTGAGGTCATCAGAGATGATAACCCCAAGATCCCTTTCCTGTTTGGTGCATGCTATATCCTCACCCCCCAACTGATATATTGTGCCAGGGTTTTTGTGCCCCATATGCATTATCTTGCACTTCTTTGCATTGAATTTCAACTGCCAAACCCCTGACCATTCTTCAAGTTTCTGCAGGTCCCTTCTCATTCTGTCTACACCCTCTGGTGTGTCTACTCTGTTACAGAGCTTTGTGTCATCAGCGAACAGTGAAATTCTGCCTTCTAGGTCCTGCGCAATGTCACTGATGAAGATGTTGAATAGGACTGGGCCCAGCACTGATCCCTGTGGTACCCCACTGGTCACTCTTCCCTCTGTGGAGTGACAGCCATTTACCACCACCCTCTGTGTCCTGCCACCCAGCCAGTTATCTACCCACCACACTACTGTCCTGCCCACACCCATATTCCCCAGTCTGTGCAATAGTCTTCTATGTGGCACAGTGTCAAAGCATTGCTGAAGTCCAGATAGGCCATGTCCACTGTCCTCCCCTGATCCACCTCCCTAGTCACCCAGTCAAAATTCAACGAGGTGGTCTGACATGACCTCCCCTGGTGAAACCATGCTGCCTTGGGTCCTGTAGTCCATTGACAACCAGATGTTCCACCAATCTCTCCTTCAGTAGTGCTTCATGATCTTCCCACTACCGGGGTGAGGCTGCCTGGTCTGTAGTTCCCTGCTTCCTCTTTGTTCCCACTTTTGTATAAGGGACTACATCTGCTGTCCTCCAGTCTTTGGGTACCTCCCTGTTTCCAGTGATCGGCTAAACAGGATAGCCAGAGGTTCAGCCACCACCTCTCTTAGTTCTTTAAGGACCCTGGGGTGCACCCCATCTGGCCCCATTGCTTTATCAACTCTTGTTACTTCCAGTTCCTTCAGGATCCTTTCTCGTGTAAAGGGACTTGTGTCCATTTCTGCACCATTCTCACCCCTTGTATTCCCTTCAGACCCATTACCCTTCTCTTCCTCAGTAAAGAGTGAGCAGAAATACCTGTTCAATATGTCAGCTTTACTGTTGTCATCCTTCACGCAGCCCCCATCCTCTCCCTTCAGTCTCACTATCCCTCCCTTTGTCTTTCTTTTTTCACTTATGTACCTGTAATAGGTTTTGTCCCCTCTACCCACTGATTTTGCAATCTGTTCTTCTGTGTGAGCTTTGGCTTCCCTTACTGGCCTCCCTACCTCCCTTTGCTTCTCCTGGTACTTCTCCCTATCCCCGTCTGCCTGTGTCTTTTTGTATTGCCTGAATGAAATCTTTTTGGCTTTCACTTTCTTTGCTACCTCTTTGGAAAACCATAATGGTCTCCTCTTTCTTTACCTCTTGCTAACCTGCTTAATGCATAATTCTGTTGTTCTTGTAATCCCCATTTTAAATACTGCCCACTGTTCCTCAACCCCTGATTCCTGTCCCATTCCCCTTAATGCCTCTTTCAAGTAACTCCCCATTTTCCCAAAGTCTGCCCCCCTAAAATCCAGGATACGTGTTTTTGTGTGGTTTGGTTCTGCTCCTTCTGTGATTTCAAACCACAATGACTGGTGGTCACTGTTCCCCAGGTGCTCCCCCACTGTTACCCGCATCACACTGTCCCTGTTTGTGAGCACAAGGTCCAGTATTGCCTTCTGCCAAGTTGGTTCCATGACCAGTTGCTTAAGGAAAGCACCCTGAAGGGAGTCCAGGATAAATCTGCTCCTAGTTGATGCTGCTGCTGGGATGCTCCAGTCCACGTCTGGAATATTGAAGTCTCCAACCAGTACTACCTCACCCTTGTCTGCCATTCTTTGGATGGCTAGCATCAGCTCCCTATCTGTTTCTTCCTCCTGGGCTGGTGGTCTATAGACCACACCTGTTCGGATGGCTGTCCCCATTTTCCTTTCCAGCTTAACCCACAGTATCTCTCCCCCATTTTGTTCCTCCTGGATCTCTGTGGCCCTTATGTCATTTTTCACATACAGTGCCACTCCTCCTCCCTTCCTGTCTGCTCTGTCTCTTCTGAATATGTTGTAGCCAGGTATGGCCATCTCCCAGTCATGGTTATCATTACACCAGGTTTCAGTGATGGCTACAATGTCCAGGTCTGACTGCACCATGACAGCTATGTGATATGGCACACATTTTGCTCATTTGTCACACATCGTGTCACACATTTTGGTGAAGAAAGGTTGAGAGGTATGCATGACAAACTTTGCAAGTTTGGTTTGCCAGATTATAGCCTCCTCCTATAGGAAGAGCAAAAGGAGGGATGCTGCAGAGCTCATTCCATATCATACCCAATTCCAGATGTCTACCACATACATAGACCTTGATGGAACGTTAGCAATAGTAGGGGGTAAGCTCGAGGGACACCAGATACCAGTGGCCTCAGTCTATATACCTCCAGGGGCAAAGGCCACTGAGGTCTCATATCTGCTACAAAAGATAACTGAGGTCCAGAGGGGTGTCCTAATCGTAGGCATAGACATAACTCTAACCCTGGAACAGGGGGATACCTCTTGGGCCCCACCGGGCAAGAAAACAGCAGCTCAGAGGGTGATTGGGAGGTACTTACAGGGGGTGCAGTGGGCGGATGCATGGTGCTTGCTGCATCCAAAACAGAGAGAGTATACCCATTACTCCGTGGCACATGGGTCATACTCATACATAGATTATGTCCTGATTTCTGGGGAACATCAGTATCAGGTTATGGACTGCAGCCACAGCCCACATTTCTTCTCTGACCACTCTCTACTGACCCTTTCACCGGAGTGGGGCTCGGAGAGAGGCTAGACCCTCTGGAAAAATAACTATGTATTAAATATTAAGGAGTTTACAGACATGATTAAGGACTGCATTCCTCAGATTATAAGAGAAAATGATTGCCCAGAAATATCAAATCTACCATGTGGGGCATTATTCAAACAGTCTTACGAGGGGGGGGAAGGATATTATAAAGTATGCAGCAAATTACAAGAAATAGCAATTACACCAACTGCAACAGCAACATGCAGCAGGAAATAGGGGGGTATACCCAGTACTACAGATTACTAGGCAACAATTACAGAAACGTTTGGATATTAAAACAGAGCAGGCACTGCAACACCTCCAGCAGAAATATTATGAAAGTGGCCGTAGGGTCACGCTGTTGCTGGCCCACACTAAGACAAAGGTATCCCAAACCTCCATTAACCAATCAAAACAAGTCCTCCAACCAGACGGCCTATGCTCCAAGACGGATCATGCAGGTCTTTCAAAAGCACTATCAGGAGCTGTACATTTGTGGTCCACCAGGTGGAGGGATCGAAGATTGCCTCCTACCTAAAGAAATTAAAACTCCCTGTGCTGTCACGGCAGAGGAAGCAGAAGTTGGATTCCCTTGTCTCTCTGGTAGAGCTAGATTTGGCCATATCAGGCTTAAAAACAGGGAACAGCCTGGGGCCTGATGGCTACAAGTAGCCTTTTACAAGGGATTTAGACACAGATGGGAGAAGCCCTTTGGGGCACTTGCAAAGAGGTGCAGGAAGGCGAGAAGCTCCCGGACACTTGGAATTTTGCAGTTATTACTCAGTACTTAAACCCAATATGTGCTTCCTATAGGCCCATATCAGTGCTGAATACTGATTACAAGCTGTTTGCCACAATCATGGCTAGACACCTGCAAAAATCTTGCCCCAGATAGTGGATTTGGACCAAACAGGGTTTGTTCGGGAGACAAATGCAAGATAACATCAAAGCGCACCTTAAGCTGATCCACCATACTGCCTGGTCAGGGCCCCATTCTTTTGCTGATGAGCTTGGATGTGGAGAAGGTGTTCGACCGGGTGGCATGGCCCTTGCTTAGTGTGGCCCTTGAAAGATTTGACTTTCCAAGTTCCTTTAGTAAAATTATAAATAAAATATATCCTGCACCTAGGGCCTACATTAAAATTACTGGCAGGGTATCTTCCCCAATACCACTAGGGAGAGGCACAAGACAGGGGTGTCCTCTGTCCTCTCTCCTGTTTGCATTGTACATAGAACCTCTGGTTCAGGCTTTGAGACAGGAGGAGGGGATAAGGGGACTAGACTTAGGGGGAATGGTACATAAATTAGCCCTCTATGCTGACAACCTGTTGGTCTACTTAAGGGATCCTGAGAATTCTTTCAACATACTTTGGGAAAAATTAATGGAATTTAGTCAGCTGGCAGGCTACAAGGTAAATACAGCTAAAACAGAAGTACTTCAACTCCATTACGCCCCGTCTAAAAGACTTTGGGCAATTTATCCTTTTAATTGGAATCTGAAGCAGTTGAAATACCTAGGTGTTCATCTGGGTACAGAGGAAGAAACATTGTTTAGCCTGAATTTACACCACTGCTGAAAAGGCTGAAACTAGATTTAGTAAAAGGTGCACTGGTCCTAATCCCCTTATACAGAGTCTAGAGGCTGTCTGGATGGTGCTTCTGCCTAGGTTTTTTTTTTACCCAGACCCTCTTGGTAGTCTTTCCTCTGGCCTATTTAAATGGATTAAACAGAATGTAACCCCTAGGTGGCGCTATCCCAAGGACTACTATCCCTGCCTGCTTAACTACTAACAGGTTGAGGTGCCTGGATCTGATGGTGGGTGTCTCCACCCAGAGGTCGGGGTTAAGACAGTCTGATATGACTTGGTCACAGCCCTCTGGGTCACTGCAATCCCCCTTTCTTCCCACTAGTGGCCCACACAAATCACTCACAGTACCCTTGCTATATACACTTACCCCCAGTATTGGTTCAATCAGCTTGACTCTGGGGACCCCTGTAAAGTAAGATGCAGTTATACGATAACCACTGTACAGTAATTCAACATAGACACACAGTTCAAGCAGTGTAACTTTGCTAAACAACCAAATCTGATTTATGTAGGGATAGTAACAAGGACAGGGGAAATCAGTTTAATTGATTCAATCCAATTAATAATCACAGTTCTGTGCACATATTTCATAGTCCCAAATGTCACTCTTACTGGGTACCCAGGCAATAAGAGGCTAGCCTATTTGGTGCAGCTGGTTGGGGCCCTGAGGGTGGAAAATGCATGCATAATATCCACTTTGTAATCTGGAGTTGGTAGGCTCAGTTCGTGAAGAAAGAAAGGAAAAATAATCAGATGGAACACTTGCAATTAGATGATGGCAGGGAGCTACGCTGATTTGTACTCACAAATTCAATGCTGAAACTGAATGGAAGGCAGATTGTCCTGATTGCCAGGAGGAGCAGACCATGTGGACAAGGTCCTTGTGACTGGACCCCACGGCAGTTCAGAGCAAATGGATGTAGTCTGGATTAAGCTGGGGTTTACTTCCAGCTTCGGGCACTCAATTCACTGTACAGGGGATTTGAAACGTGATTCCCCACAAGCACTACACACATTTATATGTAAAAGGAAAGTACTATACCAGGCAGGCTGCTTCTCTATCCCGATCGCAATTACTGCACAATACCCGGGAGAACACACAGCAGATTCAGTTCCTGACAGACCGAGTGCGATTCAGCAGTTTCTCCAGTCTTCTACAGGGTGAGCCTGGTTTCCTCACTTCTGGTGCTTCTCTCTCTCCCCTTACAACTCTGATTCATTCCACACTGGCACTCACAAACAGTTGTAGGCCGAACTTCAGGGCCCCCCACGAGCTTCCCGCACAAAAACTCAACAGCACAGGAGCCTGGAGCTCCTGCCTCTTCACAGTCACAACTCATCTGGTCTTTCCAGTAGACAGAGCCGGGCATTTCCTTTGAGTACCTCCCAGTTCAGTTTGCTGGTTTGGCTGTCACTCACAGTAAAATCCCCCTGTTGGTGGAAAAAAGGCACCGAAGTCAAAACTACATTTCCCAGAGTCACTGCCCTTACAATCCCCTTAAAGTAGGCTCCAGAGGAGAGTCCAAGTTCTGATTCGCCCAGAGCAGGCTCCATTTTAAAGGATCCCCACCATGATTGGTGCAATTCAGCAGTTCAGAATCAGCATGAGGGAGCTACTTTGCACTGTCCTTGCTACAAGAAAGCAGGTTAAATCAAATTGCATTGTCATTATTACTCTAACAGGTTACAAGCAAACAATTACATCTTTGAAGAGTGCTCCTTCTGCCCACTTAGCGATGGCAGAGGCTCTAAAAGCACTCACAGATAAATGGCTTAAATGCCAAACACCATTCAGGCTTGGAGCATTCAAGCAAGTTCCTGGAAGACTTTTTGGGAACCCCCATTTGTAGGAGGGTTACAAGAAGAATAAATAAGTACATTTGGGGCCTCCAGAAGTGTAGGATTAGGCTATCGATCCTTCAATTCGAAAGAAGGGAGGGGCCTGGCACTCCCTAACCTAAGAGCAGATTATCGGGCAGCTCAACTCAGAACAGCTTTCTGTTGGCTGCGTGAGCTCATATGGAGCAATGTGGAAGGTGCTGGAGACTGGGGTAGAGAGTTAACTGCAGAACAACACAATGCTTTTAACCAGTGGGAACATTTCTTGCCCTGAGGGAATAGATAATCCCTACACAAAAGTTACAGTACAGAACTGGTACACGATACTTAATGATAGGAGGCTGCGGAAGTGGTGCTCCCTTCTGATATCCTTACTATAGGCAGATAAATTCATCCCAGCTAAATTAGACCCGGGCTTTAAAAGATGGAAGAAGGAGGGGTTACATTTAGTGTGGCATTTCATCCAGGAGGGAGACTTTTGTCCCCTGCAAGACTTAGTAGATAAATACAAAATTAAAGACTGACAGATTCAGATATTTTCAAACTAGGGATTATATTAAAACCTCTGTAGAGATTTATGGAAAGAACCCCGCCTCCTTCAATCTATGTCTTATTCAGAACTGCTGTAGGGGAAAGGTTTCCCTAGACCATATGATATCACATCTGTAAGGATATGTTAGCCTTTAAGCGGAGATTCAACCCAAACTATAAAACAGCCTGGATTAGGAGTTTAGGGGTACAGATCCCGAGGAATTATGGACACAATACCTAACCAAAATACACTGGGGAGTGGGGGCGATTAGTTGGAAGGAATATGCATGGAAGATGTGTGTATGGTATTTCAGAACCCTAGCAGTGCAGTGTAAATTCTCCCATAACAGATCACCGGTTTGTTGGAGGGTCTGTGCTCACTCAGCAGCTGCACTATCACACATGATGTGGGACTGCCCAGTTTTAACTCCCTTTAGTCAAGACCTGCAGTGAGCCTTATACGAGATTTTTACCCCTGACCTGACTTTGTCCCCTCAGATGCATTTTTCCATGGACTTTCCCAAGCCCTTAGAGCTCGACAGTGAGCAAACTGCTCAGGATCTCCATCCTGGTAGCCCAGAAAGTGATGACCAGAATTGGCTTTCCTCCAGCCTGTCAATATAGAACTGGCATGATATCACGATAAGAATATATCGTATGGAATGCCTTACAGCCACTATACATAAGGTTCAAGACAAATTTGAGCTTATGTGGAGCAGATGGGTTCTTTTAATTTCTAACCTGAGACAAGATTTTGTACCTTGAAACAGTATGAATGTCAGCAGGCATATGAAGATAACTAGGGTGGCTTATTACCCATAATGAGATCTGTCTTCAAACAACACGAAGTCTTGCTGTATTCTGACTATTGTAGTGATCTCCAACCTTTGAACTGCCCTGGAGAGGAAAGAGTTAACTTTCCATGCTAAGCATGGAACGCTGAGCTTGAGCTCGGTTGAAGCCTCTGTCTGCTGTTGTTTGAACCCAACTGCCAGATTCTTTACTCCGCCTCACTGAACAGTCACTCCGGAGACTTCTCCTTCGCTCGGTTCAGAAAAAGTAGGTTAAAGTGTCGTTTTTCTCTCGGTTTCAGCTGAATTTCTACAATTTAACCTGTCGGTTAAGTCTCTGTCTGTGGTACTGTGAGTACTAGATAGGTTTTCTTTATTAGTTTTCTGTGTGGAACTTGTAAACATTGGATCGGTTCGGTTTGAACCGATCAGGTTTATAGAAAAGTCTTTTTGATTTATTAGAGTGTGGTAACGATCCGTAGTCGGTTAAAAAAAGCGGATTTCATTATGTTTTTCCAGATCCGTAACACGGTCAGGAACCGATAGAATTGTTTGCCTGGCGGATTGCCAAAAAGGAGTAAGTTTTAGTTAGGACTGGCCATGTCTGAGAAACCCAAGAAAAAAAACTGGCCCACTGGGTTTGAACACTGTAGTATGTGGGGGGAAGCCTTTGCTAAGGCTGATCCCCACACCACCTGTGTTTATTATCTAGGGTTTGACCACCTCGATTCAGACTGCCAGATTTGCAAAAGTTTTCCCAAAGCTACCCTGGATAAGAGAGTATGTAGACTGAGGAAAGGGAGGCCGTGAAGTCAGCTGACCCGGATGGCCAGCCAGTTCGGTTCCGGCCGAACCAGAAGGAGTGCCCTCTGACCAGGGTGAAACTTCTTAGGGCAATAGGAGAACTGACTCTGAGGAGTCGGTTCCAGTTAAAAGAAAAAGAAGGGATAAGTCAGCCGGTTCGGATCCACAAGTTCGTTCTCCGACTGCTGATGAAATAGCCAAAGCGATAAGGATTGTTCAGTCGCTAACTTCGGTTCCAACTGAACCGGCACCATCGGTTAGGGGTTCAGTTCGGTCGGTTCCTCCGGTTTTGGACTATAATTTATAAGAATTTTATGAACCAGAGGAGGAGGAGGAGGGAGAGTAAGAAGATAGTGATGGTGATTATGAAAGTCTGGATGTGCCCCTTGACCCGTACATCTCCCGAGATAGACCTTCAGGTGTTTCTCCCCCTAGGCTTTCTGAGTCCCCTTCCCACTTTATGTTCTACAAAAAAGTGGCTGAAACCCTCCAGCTTCCTATGGAAGAAGCAATAGAGGATCAGGAGGAGCCTGATTACGTTGAGATGATGGACATCCCAGAGTCCAGGAGATTGTCTATTCCCCTCCATAAGTCTTTTGGGAAACAGACATTTAAGATTTTGAAAACTCCTAATTCCATACCTCCTGTGGACAGAAGAATGGACAAGATGTTTACTCTTTCAGGCTCAGATACGGAGTTCCTTTCCCAGCAATGCAGCCATGTTGGGGAACTGCAGGCTGCTGCCTGTGATAAGGCAAATATACCCTTGGCTTCACACACACCCAGATAAGGACTCCAGGAGGATTGATGCCATGGCAAAGAAACAGTACATGGCAGCATCTTTGGGACTCAGGCAGGCTAATTATATGGCCTACACAGCTAGATATCAGATGTCCAGGTGGGACACTGTGATGGCTCTAGCTAAACAGGCCCTTGACCAGCTTGCCAAGGAGCTGGAGCAGGTGGCTGCAGATGGGACTGAGGCATCCAAGGTGCAATTTCTTGCTGCTGTGGACTACAATGATGTTTCATCTAGAGTCATGGCTACATCTGTGGCCCTTCGAAGGATGGCTTGGCTCAGATGTACTAGCCTGTCACAGGATACCCAGACTAAGGCCATGGGTTTTCCTGTCATTGGTAATTCTCTGTTTGGGGAGCAGACAGAGAACTACATGAAGAAAATGGACGAGTACAGGACCACCTACAGGAGTGCTTAGGCCAAAGAAAGGCAAGCCACTCCCCAGAGGCAACATTCAAGGGGCAGGGGTAGGCCTTTTCATAGGCCTTTACCAAGCCAGGCTTCCTCTTCTGCCTTTGCTCAGAGGGGGTTCTTTAGAGGGAGAGGCAGACGGGGTATGAGCAGGCCTGCTCCCACCCCTCAGCCTAAAGCCCCTGCCAAGCAGGCACCCTGATGGGTCTTCCCAGGCTGATTCTCCACTACCTGTAGGGGGCAGGCTGGTTTACTTTGTCCAGGACTGGAAGTCTTTAACATCAGACAAATGGGTCCTGGAAGTAGTAAGCCAGGGACTGGTTCTCAGCTTCAAAAAATTTCCCAAGATGAGAACCAGACCTTTTCCACCTGCAAATCCTTCAGAGGCCCTTGCCCTAGAGGCACAGGTCTCTTCCCTCTTGCTCTCAGAGCCACAGAAAGGTTCCATCCTACACAGGGAAAGGGATTGTACTCCAGGTACTTCCTAACCCCCAAAAGACAAGGAGAATGGCGGCCCATCCTGGATCTGAGATTTTTAAACAAGCACCTTTTAAAAGCCAAAATTAAAATGGTGACTCTGGGAATAATTCTGTCCTCTCTAAAACCAGGGACTGGCTAGTCTCTCTGGACCTCAAGGATGCCTACTTTCACATTCCCATCAGGTGCTCCCACAGAAAGTACCTAGGTTGAGTTGCCCTCAGGCCACTATCAATTCAGAGTAATGCCCTTTGGCCTAACATCAGCCCCAAGGGTGTTCACAAAATGCCTGACAGTAGTGGTTGCTTTCCTAAGGAGAAAAAAAGATCTCAATTTTTCCATACCTGGACGACTGGCTCATAGTGGGTCAGTCTCCAGACCAAGTCAAGTCACATCTCCAGATAGCTCAGCAACTGCTCACTTCCTTAGGATTCCTCCTAAATCTTTCAAAGTCAGTTCTGGAGCCAGTACAGCTCCTCACCTTTATAGGGGTGGAACTGGATACAATAAAGGCAAGAGCCTTCCTTCCCTTGGACAGGGCAAGGACCCATATGAAACTGTCTCTTCATTCACCTTTCAGGTGTCTCGACCAGCAAGGCACTTTCTGCAGCTCCTGGGCCACATGGCGCTCTCGGCAGTGGACCAGGGGCAATATTTCAGATGAGGACATTCAGTTCCACTTAAGAGCCTTCTGGTCCCAGAGAAAGGATTCCCTGACCAAACTAGTCCCAGTGACTCGAACTTAAATGGGCAGACTGAGTGGGCCAAGCGGTCCTTATCTGCCCTCAAATTCTATGTTTCTATGAACCCTGATCCAGACTTTGCAGTGGTGGCAGGATCAGGACAATCTAAGGCAAGGAGTTCCTTTTGTCACTCAATCTCATTCTCTAATCCTTACCACAGATGCCTCCCTCTTGGGCTGGGGAGCCCACTTGAGGGATCTGACCACCCAAGGGCTGTGGTCACCTCAAGAATCTCTGCTTCACATCAGTCTCTTGGAACTCAGAGCAGTGTTTCTGGCACTGTAAGTTTTTTCCAAGTCTGTCCAGAACAAAGTAGTCCAGATCAGAACAGATAATACCACCACAGTGTGGTACATCAACAAGCAAGGGGGCACTCTGTCTACAGCCTTGTGCACAGAAGCAATGCAGTTGTGGTCTCTGGCCTATTCCCTGCAGACTTCTCTGATAGCAGTGCACCTCCCAGGGAAGGCAATGTCCTGGCAGATGCTCTCAGCAGGATATCTCAGAGCCATCACAAATGGTCCCTAGATCCCCTAGTTTTGAAGGTGATTTTCTCCAGATGGAGCACTCCACAGATAGATCTTTTTGCAGCCCCAGACAATCACCAACTCCCCCTTTTTTCTGCAGACCCCCAGTATTGGGCTCAGTCCCCCTGGATGCTGTAGTTCTCAATTGGGAAGGGAAGTTTTTGTATGCCCCCTTCCCTCTCCTGTTCTAGGTACTAGTGAAAATCAGGTCTCAACCCTGCAAAGTGCTTCTGATTGCTCCAGACTGGGCCAGACAGCCCTGGTACCCACTGTTGCTGTCCTTAGCAGTCCACCTTCCCCTGTCTCTTCCCAGGAATTACAACCTGTTGACATCCTGTCAGGGGAGGGTTCGGTATCCAAATCTCAAATCTCTCAATCTCAAGGCCTGGCCCTTGAAGAGTTAGAGTTTGCTTATCTGCACCTCTCTCAAGGTGTTTTGGATATTCTAAAGGCTTCTTGAAAGCCTTCCACCAGAAAGACTTAAAACTCCAAACAGAAAAGGTTCACTATTTGGTGCTCTGGTAAGCATATTCCTCCAGAATCTGCTGGGTTGCCTACAGTCCTGGACTATAAGGTTCATCTCAATGGCTTGGGACTCAGACCAGCTACACTTATAGTACATTTAGCAGCTGTTTCTGCTTTTTGTCAGTAGGTAAGGCCTCTTTCTTTCAGCTCATCCTGTATTTTGTAAATTCTTCAAGGGATTGTTGCACACCATTCCTCCCTTCAGGGAACCTGCTCCTGCTTGGGATCTAAATGTTTGCATTGCTCAGCTTATGCAACCCCCTTTTGAGCCTTTGTCCTCAGTAGAGCTTAAGTACTTGACTTGGAAAACTATGTTCTTGGTAGCCATTACTTCTGCCAGACGCATCAGTGAGTTACAGGCCCTGTCAGTGGAGCCTGATTTGATCTCTTTTCGTAGAGACAAGGTGGTCCTAAGAACTAATAGGAAGTTTTTGCCTAAGGTGGTCTCAGATTTCTACCTTAACCAGTCTATGTCTCTTCCTGTTTTCTTCACTGACCATTCCTTCTCTGGAGAGGGGAGGCTGCACAGCCTAGACGTGAAAAGGGCCCTTAGCTACTACATAGAGCGCACTCAAGGGTCACAGGTTTGACTCCTCAGTTGTTCCTCACTTATGGTGAGGTCGGTGGAAAACCTGCCACTAAAGATCTATTGCCAGGTGGATTGTCTCTTGCATACAATTCTGCTATGAAAACTTGAGTAGAATCCCACCCGCAGACCTGAGGGCTCACTCTACTAGAGCTACAGCTGCTTCCCTGGCTGCTGCCATGGATATTCTGTCTTAGAGATTTGTCAAGCAGCCACCTGGAAAACAGTCCATACTTTACTAAGCATTACTCTCTGGATACCCAGACCAGGAGTGATGCTTGGTTTGGCACAGCAGTACTTCAGAGCGTGTTCCCAAAGTAGGTTCTGTCTCTCCTCCATGGAGGTACTGCATGGTAGTCTGCAGATAGTCAGAATACAGCAAGACTTCATGTTGTTTGAAGGGAAAATTACCCACCTTAGTAATGTTGTTTCTTCTAATGGAGTCTTGCTGTATTCTGACCTCCCCCCCCCCGCCTCCCTTCCCCTCTCAGAACCTGTTTTTTGTGATGTGGGTGGGCAGGAGCAGTGTTGGCACCTAGAGGTGCCCCCTTTTCTCACCCTCTTTAGTTTTTGGGTGTGTGTTGTGTTTTGGTTTTTGGGTTTCCTGTCTTGAGTCTTTGCTTTGAAACCAAAAAACCCTTTTTATTAAATTTAGTTGCCAGTTGGCTAGTGTGAATTTACAGTTTCCACACAGGACGCCCAGTGAGTATAGCTCGTAAAGATCTGGCGGTTGGGGTTCAAACAACAGCAGACAGAGGCTTCAACTGAGCTCGAGCTCAGTGTTCCATGCTTTGCATGGAAAGTTAACTCTTTCCTCTCTGGGGCAGTTCAAAGGTTGGAGATCACTGCAATAGTCAGAATACAGCAAGACTCTATTAGAAGAGACAACATTACTAAGGTGAGTAATTTTTTCCTTTTTACCTATGGTCATCTCTTAATTTAATGCATTGCTGTATAATTATCAGATATTGATTTATAGATAATTAACTCTGCCATATGGACGTAATGGACTCCTTAAATGGACTTTTCTTTCTTACAGATTGCACTGATTGGTGGCAAATAATCTTGCTTTGTTTTTATATGTGTATATTTTCTATATTTGTAACTGGAAAATATTTATATAAATAAAAAAAAGATTTCAAGAGCCTGGCCCTTTTCTGTCATGGACCGCCCTGCTCCTCCTTATTCTTTGGGAACGACAGCCCAACCCCGTCCACTTTGCACATCTAACCTTCACCCTAGCAAACAAGGGTATCTCACTGTAGCCTCCATTAACATTCTGAGCCTGTTACCCAAAATCAGTGACCTTCAAGTCTGGGTGTCACAACACGCGACCGATATACTAACCCTTAATGAAACCTGGCTCACACTGAAGGTTCTGGACAAAATGTCATCTCCATCCCAGCCTATGTTCTCTTTAGACTTGATGGCATTGGTAAACAAAGTGGTAGTTGTGCTGTTTTACCTGAGGATACCCTTAAAGGACAAGCTGTTCTTCTAACACCCCCTATTAAACACTAGCATTTAACTCATAAATGCTAGCCGTCAAAATACTGTTTGGCAAACAAGGGAAATCACTTGCCAACATTTCCATTTATATCCCCCCTCGTGACCAGGTGTCCGGCTTCCAAATGGTCACTAATTACCTTGAAATCCTTCCACACCATACTGAAACAGTGGTCATGGGTGACTTTAATGTCAACTGGCTGGCCCCTGATGCAGACCCTTAGAAAGATGCTATCATAGCAATAGACATCGCCCAGATGGTATCCATTCCCACAAACATCAACTATAGAACTAGTTCCAGCTTACTCTGGACTTGGTTCTCACCGCCACCCCAACAGAATCTTAAACACCCACGTCTTACCTGACTCCTTGAGTGATCACTCCCAATTATTTGCCATTGGTCTAACATGACACCGAAAACAAAAGCCACATTCTTTCACCAGCGTCTGCTAAATAAAAAGCAAGATCCCACAATTCCTGGCCTCCCTCTCACAAATTGAATGGTCCCCCCTAGACTGTATGGACTGTATTGACTCTGCCCTCAAATACTTTTTATTGCGCTTTCATAGGCGTCGACAGCATGGGTGTTTAGGCACCACAAAGTTCAAATAGGCACCCTCAAAATTACCCCCCGCCAGTTGCCGAGTCAGTCGCTTGATTGCTGGTTTCTATTCAGACGGGAAGGAGCCCTGACATCCTCAGGAAGGCTCTGGAGTCTCCAAGGCTCTGATGCGTGAATCATTCAGGCTCCTGACTCCTCCATTGCTTCCCATAATGAGTCAGGAGTGAGTCATCCAATGAAGAAGACTGCCATCTCCGAGTGCAAGAAGAGAGACGTGACCTGCAAGCAGACGGTCACGTGTCTTCATGCGGCTTGGCTGTCAGCTCATCTAGTGGTGTGCAGTGCTGTTGTTTCTTCATTGTTGGCTGAGCAGGGCTGTAGACCTGTAGTCTGGAGTGGGAGTGAGCGAGCGAGAGAGCAGTCGCAGCATGGCAATGAGGAAGAGAGCAAGTCGGCAAGGGAGTCGGTGCAGGCTGCAGTGCAGAGCCTGCAACAGAAAGAAATTAAAGAACAGAATCGGATTTTAGTTAACTTTCGGAGTCGGGACGTGCATGCTGTTGCTGTCTGGGAGAGTGTGGCAAGGGATTAGTCTGGGAGGAAGGCCGAGGGACTGTCTGAGCCTGAGACAGCCAGGAGGGAGCAATCACTTTGGCTACTTGTCCCATTTTGTGTGTCAGAGAGAGCGAGAGAGGGAGGGAGGAGCCACTGAGTGGAAATCACGGACATGGAGACTAAGACGGTCCAAGGGGAGAGAGAGTAGTTTACTTGACCCTCATCGAGTCCTCTGAGTGGGTGGCTTAATTTGAGACAAGACTGTCTCTTCCTCCTCTTCCCTCCAAAAAAAAAAAAACTTCCTGAGCTGAGCCTGAGACTAGTCTAAGAGGACTGCAGAAGTGAGAAAAGAGAAGAGAGAACTGTCTGCTGCTGTGGGAGAGTAGCTAGCAAGCAGCTACAGCTAGCTAGTTAGATTAGGGCAGACCAGTCAGGCAGTAGTGTACAGTTAAGTATCTCCAGAATCCCCTCAACAAAAAAAAAAAAAAATTTGATTTGAGGAGGAGGAGGAGGATGAGGACTGGGATTGGAGAAGTGTGAGTGACTAAGTGAGAGAGAAAAAAGAGAAGTATAAATAGTAATACAAACTTACTAGTTACAACAAGTTCAACAACAGATGCTGATTGACTGGCTGTTGTTAACTTTCATCTCCTCCTGCTCCTGAGCACCCCAGATTCTGGGCCACCCCATTCCTTCCTTTGTTCCTTTCCTCCACTTATTTGAACTTCTACTATTTTTTGTGATTTGTGGGGACTGGAAATAGGAAAAAAAAATTGTCTGAAAGAGAAGATTTTTGTTAATATTTATTTAAAGAGTTTAAATAAAATCTCAGAATCAGAGTCCAGGTGACTTACTACTACTAGAGTGTGTGTGTGGGGTAACATAACACTCAGCCAGATAGACAAACTTAGTGTCAGGGTAGAGCGGTGGTCAAAATCAGAATTTCTGCCAGTACCAGGCCAGCATAACTCAAAATCTCAATGTGAGAGACTAGTGTGGTGTTAACACTCTGAGTCAAACCAGAATGACACATACTAGTGCTTCTGCCAGTGCTATGCCAGCATAAGCATTTTCTTTTATTACTTAAAAAATCCAGAGTGTGACTGGGCTTAACAGGTGACCCCCTAGTCCTTCATAGACTACTAGTGTGTTTTTAAAATTTGTGAGCAAACTTGTTGTCTTTAGTTCTTGACTGTGAGGCTGTAAGTGTGACCTATATGCATTTAGTACTGCACTCACATACCACAATCCTCCTGTCCTGTCCGTACCAGCAGTGTCTGACCAACTGAAAGCCAATGAAATACAAATAAAATATTGAAGTCAGCTCTGCTGTCTGTGTATGCCTGTGTGAACTGTGTGAGGGTGAGCAGCTGAGACTTTTCTTGCCTGTCACAATCCTCCTGTCCTGTCCGCACCACCAGTGTCTGACCAGCTGAAAGCCAACAAAATACAAATAAAATATTAAAGTCAGCTCTGCTGTCTGTGCCTGTGAACTGTGTGAGGGTGAGCAGCTGAGACTTATCTAACCTGTCACAGTCCTCCTGTCCTGTCCGTGCAGTCTATACGAGAGTCTGGCTGTCCAAAAAACAAGAAAAAAATTAAAACAAAATCAGACTGTTATATTTAAGAGGGGTTTTTGTGTCAAAAACAAAGTACTGTCAACTGGTTGTCTAGTGCTACTCTGACCTCTGCTGACTCTCTGTAATAATCACATTCTGTCCAGACCAGCAACTAACAGTGTAACCTATTAACACAAAAACACACATTGTAAGGTAAAATGGACAAGTTTATTAAAAACCGGGCTAAACAAAGTGAGGCAAGCAGCACTACAGCGGTGCGAACAAGTGATGTAGCAAGTTGTGAGACTGAAGCTGAGGAAACAGCAGCTGCACAAGTTCATGTTGCTAGGGTTGTGGATTTGGTCAGTGTTGAGGAGCCATGTAGTAGCGGCAGCACTCTGCAAAACAAAAACCAAGACAGGAATCATTAGTAGTCTCCAACAAAAAAAGGAAGAACTTTTCAAGAAAGGTGGATTGACCATTTCAAATGGTTCCTGTACGATTCAAATCAGAAAAGGCCTTCTGTTCAGTATGTAAAGAGGCAAAAGAGGAAAAACTGCTCACATTTTCTACAAAACCTGATGAAGCATTCACAGTTACTGGTTATAGTGCATGGCATAAGACAATAGAAAGTTTTGAATCCCATGAGAAAAGTGGTTGTCACAGTGAGGCAGTTATGAAAACACAGGTCAAGCAAAATGTATACAGCATTATATCTGATGCCAGTAGGCAGCGAGCAGTAGATGCAAGGATTGCACTTTTGAAAATGATGACATCTTTAAGATTATTGGCCCAACAGGGGCTTGCTATACGGGGCCATACAGGTGAGAGTTCAAATTACATGTAAGTGCTAAAAGTGCAAGCCACTGATTGTCCACAGTTGCAGCAGTGGTTGTTAAGGCATAGCTACAGGTGGTCATCTCATGACATAATGAATGAAATGCTGGACATTATGGGACAAGATGTGCAAAACAATCATTTCCAAAATCAAAGCAGCTCAGTATTTTGCTGTAATGATGGGTGAGACAACAGACATTATTGTTCATGAGCAACGTCTCAAAATGTTTTCAATTTGTCAGTGAGGATTTCAGAATTGAAGAAGCACTTTTAGAGTTCATGAAACACCAGCTGTACTGTAGATGCTGGTACACTGTTCAGTATCCTGAAAGATGTTCTGTCACATTTGACTTGGATATATATCAATGCCGGGGTCAGTGTTATGACGGCGCTGCTACTCTGGCTAGGATTCATTCTGGAGTGCAGGCTAGCTGAAATGCTGTGGAGCCTAGGGCCCTTCTCGTACATTGTTTGGCACATTCTTTGAACCTTGTAGTACAAGACTGCATCAGCAAAATACAAGAATGTCGAGACATGCTAAATCAGTTACGGGAACTGATAACATTCATTAGAGAGTCTCAAAAATGGCTAACTTTTTTGGAAAACATACAAAGCAGTATGGAAACACTAGGCCTGGCTGTTTACAACCATTTGCTCCAACAAGGTGGACAGAAAGGGCAAATAGTTTAAATTCAATTCTAGAAAACTATTTAGTGTTATTGGAATTTCTGGACAGTATGTCCTCAGAGAATACTTAGGAGTGTGGAGCAATAGCAGCAGGGTTCTTGGCATAGCTACGACCATTTAAGGGGTTTTTCTTCTTGAGTCTTCTTTTAAAAGTTTTCTCTCACTATGACAGTGTAAACACAGCCCTTCAAGCAACCTCTCTTCAATTTCTAAAAGCTAATGGTATGATTCAAACTCTTCTTGATACTATACAACAATACAGAGGGCAGTTTGACAACTTCTGGAGTACAGTGGAAGGAAAAGCTGAGGAACTGCATTTAGATGAACCAGTTCTTCCGCACCAACGCAAAGTTCCTCGGCGTATAGAGGATGGCTCTCAATCAATTACTGATGCATCCCCAAAAGACCACTTCAGGAGAATATTTTTCCAAGTGCTTGATCTGATTATTGTTTCACTCAAAGATAGATTTCAGACTCCAGCTCAGAAGCTCATGTTAGATGCAGAAAAATCTGTGATAGGACAAGGGCCAGTAGATCCCATATCTAATTTTTATGGCAATGACTTAGATGCAGGGCATCTGCAACTAGACCGGGACATGTTCATTGACATTGCAAAAGCTAGCAGGAAAACTGTTGCTTCACTGCAAGATGTGTACTGTGTCATCACAGAAAAACAATCCATTCATGATTTACTGCCAGAGTTTGTAAAATTTATTCAGATCTTACTGGCAGTACCAGTGTAACCCCTAGATGGCGCTATCCCAGGGGCTACTACCCCTGCCTGATTTGCCACTAACAGGTTGAGGGGCCTGGATCCAATGGCGGGTGCCTCCACCCAGAGGTCAGGGTTTGCAATAGTTAACTTACTTGGTCACAGCCCTCTGGGACACTGCAACCCCCTTTCTTCCCACTAGTGGCCCACACAATGCTATAGAATTACCTTCACAGTATACACTTACCCCCAAGGCTGGTTCAGGCACCGGGACATCCTGTAAAATAAGATACAGTGCAACAATCACAGTACAGTACTTTAACATGAACACAATCACCTCAGGCAGTATAACTTTGTTGAAACAAACAGCTCTGATTTATTTAGGGGATATAACAAGGACAGGGGAAATCAGGTTAATTAGCTTATCACTTATTACTATCTACCTGTGGCTCTGTGCAGGCTCTATCCCTACCAGTTACTGTCCCTGGGTACCCATGGCCCTAGTGGCTAGTCCAAACCGTGGCAGCTGGTAGGGGCCCTTTCTCACAGAGAAAAGGAAAAATTAAACAGTCAGCAGTACATTAATTCCATTTTAGTTTAATGTGGCAATTCAACAAGAGGCGACTTGAATTAGTACACTCACGACCTCTCAAGAAGAGATGGTCCTTCAATGTCAGCAGGGCTACTTTTGAGTCTCAAGAGACTCCTCACACACATTTATATGGTAAAAAAAAGAAAGCACTATACCAGGCAGGCTGCATCTGTATCCCAATCGCAATTACTGCACAATAACCAGGAGAACACACAGCAGATTCAGTTCCTGACAGACCCGAGTGTAATTCAACAATTTCTTCAGTCTTCTACAGGTGAGCCTGGTTTCTACTCTTCAGAGATCCTTTGATTCTTTTCACAGGGGCCGGTTCAGTCCTAACAAGCAGTTACACAAGTTGTAGACCTGGAACTCTGGGCCTTGGTCGCTTTTTGACTTGAAACTGTGCACTGAAGGAGCACAGGGTTTCTTTCCTCTCACTTTCAGATCTCAAACTGAAACTCCCAACAGACAAAACCTGGCACTTCTTTGGAGTTCCTCCCAGTTCTTGACTGGATTGGCTGTCACTCACTAGACTGCTGCTGTTGGTCCAAAAGGCACCGAAGTCTAAACCACATCTCCAAGTCACTGCTTGCATACAATCCTCTTGTGGCTAGCTCAGATTATGAGTCCCAAGTTCTGATTCTGTTCAAGGCATCATTTTTAGAGCTAGTTTACCCCACACTGATTGGTCCAGTTCAGCAGTTCAAAACCAGAATGGGGAACTGAGGCAGACAGTTCTGACTGCAAAGAAAGCAGGTTAGACAAACTGTAATTTTATTATTACATGTAAATGATTTCCTGGCAATCAGTTACATCTTTCAGACAGGTTCCCTTTGCCTCCTAGTGACTGCAAAATGGGGTGAATTGCAGCAGCAGGTGGTACTCAATCAAAGAAACACACAGTCCCCTTACAAACTAATTATGTCTGCAAGCAGACAGCTCTTAAAGAGACGGTACCAGAGGTTCTAAAACACTCACTGATAAATGGCTTAAACGCCCAATGCCATTCAGGCAGGAGTATTCAAAGCAAGCTCCTGAAGTCTTTTGGGAACCCCCATTTGCAGGGGTTTACACTTTCTGGCCTGGGAAAAAGCTTGACGTCCGCGTCAAGCAAGTACCCTATAAGTTTCAACTGCAACCATATACATTTGCATTAGGCTCACACATGCTAATCATCAGTCAATACATCATTTTACCAAGAACCATTTCTGAAACATTGCTATCATTACCTCTTTACACAGTATAACACACACATTGTACCATAACTCAAGTTATTACCTCTTGTACATGAAACCTGAAGAGGGGACCCTTCCCTATCAGTTACCTTGGGGCTGGACGGGGCAAGGCACCCATGCTTGAAGACAGCACAAGTAACTTGGGTTAGTAATTAAATAGTTTGGCAATGAGCTGTGACACATACACCTTTATGGACAACATTGAGAGGTGAACCACTAATGCCTAGGGAATCATAACTGAGGTGCACCACAGGCTTTGCAGCTCGACCAGTCTTTCTAGGGAGACTGTTACAGTCTCTGCACTCTAGCCTCATTTTCAGCATTGTTCTCACTTGTCAGAAGTCTCTCCCATGGGGGTAGAGGCTGGAACTTGGGGTTTTCAGCTCCAGGAGTTACAGTTTCCTGAGTCCACAACATTTGGCTCGTATGGAGAGCTTTCTAGACACTGCAGTGGACTGTCAGGGCACTCAAAATACTCTTTCTTGTTCGGTGTGTATCGCTAGTCTGCCCCAATCTATCATTTTCCCTGAAAGCTCAAATGAGTTCAACCATGCACAATGATTCCATTTCATCTGATCTGATATGCTTTGCACTTCACTTTCTGGGACATTGGTCTAGGGATGAAGCTGGGGGCATAGACAGTCGGAGGAGGCCCAGCTTTGTCTCCAGTATTGACTAGGGGATTGCCCTAAACAATTGACTCAGTTCAGTAAGGATAGTATTCAAAGTCACTCTCACTTTCTTCTGATATGGACTGACAGTCATGCTCCTAACTGGGACTTGTGCAGGGGAACACTTTTAACTTCTGTTTGTAGGTGCAGACTTCCTTGATCTTTTCTTAGCAGCAGCTCTAGTCACTGTTTGGCGTGCGGGGGTATCTTCTGGGGGCTCAGACTCAATCAGGATTTGTCCAATGGGTAGTAAATGATTTCTATGCATTGTTTTTACATCTTTGAAGATTACATCTCAGGCCTTACTTTGTACACTGGCAGATCATCCTAGTTTGCCCTACAATGTAGGGGGATGGTGCCATCTGTCAGCAATCTTTGTGTTTGCCATGCAGTCCCAGATTTCTTAGCAATACCTGATCTCTCCTGGAGTTCCTGTGCTTTCACCTTTTTTATCATACCTTTCTTTGTTGGCCAGATTTCTTTGGCAGCTATGTATTTCCGGACTAAAGAGTTCGTAAATCAATCAGCTCTTTGTAGCCTTTGTTATCCCCAGTGCCAGGGCAAGGCTATTTCCAAACAGACCATTTCTAGATGGTTTTCTAACTGCATCCACTTCACTTACCAAAAACACAGAAAGTCCCTTCCGGGGGCAGTTAAGAGTCACTCCTCTAGGAGTGTTGCAACTTCTACTGCATTTTTCAGGAATGTGTCTACTGCAGAAATCTGTGCAGCGGCCATGTGGTCATCTGTTCACATCTTCACTAAGCATTACAGTCTGGACATTGCCTCTAGGCGCAGAACTGGCTTTGGCCTTGCAGTGTTACAAGGCCTCCTGTCGTAATTTCCTGTTGGCGTCTTCTCCTTCTCCTGTATATAACTCCGTAGTATTTCTTTTGGGACTGCTTGGTATTCAGTCCTATATGTGAAGACCTACTGCAGGAACCCTCTTGAAGTAAGATATTGCAGTTACGTAAGAACTTACCATAACAGTAGATCTTCGAGAGAGGTTCCTGCAGTAGGTCTAGTTTCCCACCCACCTTCCCCCTACTCCTGGAATGTTTCCTTCATTTTCATCCTGGCTAGCCCTTGGGTCTAGAGAGGAAGCATGGTCCTGGGGGTTTTTCACTCCTAATTTTTCTACTTACCTTTCTCTAGGTATCTGGTGGAAAAGAACTGGAGAGCGGGTGCGGGACCGCCCCTTTTATAGCTGGGCTGACGTCACGTCGTCTAACATCGGGGCGGTCCCTGCTGATGATTGCTATCTACAAGTTTGCCGTTGGAACCTGACGCCAGGGGGCGCAGTCCTGTATATGAAGACCTACTGCAGGAACCTCTATCAAAGATCTACTGTTACGGTAAGTTGTTACGTAACTGCAGTGTTTTATTCCAGGTTCTTCCTGGTCCCCAAAAGAACTGGAATTTTGAGGCCCATTCCAGATCTCAAGGACCTCAATCTTTATATCCAGTGCAAAAAATTCCTCATGGTCACCCTGCCGGGCCTGCTGCCCCTACTGAAGCAGGGCGAGTGGCTGTGCTTTCTGGATATGCAAGATGCTTACCTACGTATCTCTGTGTTTCCACCGCACAGGAGATTCCTCTAGCTTCTTTTTCAGGGCGAGCACTACCAGTTCAAAGTATTGCACTTTGTCTTATCCTCTGTGCCACTGGTCTTTACAAAGTGTTTAGCAGCGGTAGCTGCAGCTCTCCAAAGGGAGGGACTGTATGTTTTCCCCTTGCTGGATGACTGGCTCCTAAAGGCTCTGTCCAGAGATCAGCTTCTTCGAACCCTGGAGAGAACCCTTCAGCAGTTTCTCTACCTGGGCATCACTGTCAACCTGCCTAAGTCCGTTCTGATCCTGTCCCAGAGCTTTAATATATAGGGGTGGTCCTGGACTCGGCGCAGGGTAAAGCCTTTATGCCTCTAAACAGGGTGGAGTGCCTTATTGCCCAGGCTCAGGAGGTCGCCCAGAGCCGTTAAATTCATGCGAGGGTGTAACTGAGGCTACTGGGTCTTGTGGCCGTGGTCATTCCCACTGTTCCTTTGGCTAGGCTGCACATGCAGGTCCTCCGGTGGACACTCAGAGTGCAATGGGACAAACGCACAGATGAATTAGATCAGTTAGTGTTGGTCTCCTCCCCAGTCTACAAGGTGCTCTTGTGATGGATAGACCCACAGAACTTCTCAAGGGGGGAGTCCCATTCTAGATCTCCTCTCCCCAGCAGATTCTCACCATGGATACCTCTGCTTCAGGCTGGGGGACGCACCTGGGTCCCTTTCAGACTCAAGGATCTTGGTCCCAGATTGAATCCTCCTCATATATCAATGTCCTGAGATGGGGGCTTCCTGTGCACCATGCAGGCCTTTCAGAACCATCTCCTTCTGGGTCAGCTGTTGATCCAGTCAGACAATCTCAGTATTGTCTGTTATATCAACAAGCAACAGGAGACGCATTCGTACCCCCTGTGCAGGGAGGCCATGAGAGTATGGTACTGGGCACTAGACCATGGTCTGGTCCTCTCAGCAGCTCATGTCCCAGGCATGCTTAACACCCTGGCCGACCACCTCAGCAGGACGCAGTCCAGCATGTATGAGTGGGAACTTCTCTCATCTGTCGCAGAAGATCTGTTCACCAGATGGGGTTGTCCAGAATTGGACTTTTTTGTGTCCCCACTCAATGCAAAACTGCCCAGTTTCTGCTCGCTAGATCCAGAGCCTGGAGTTTTCTGCCAAGATGTGTTGTCCCTCTCCTGGAGCAGAAGGTTCCTTTATGCCTTCCCTCTGTTTCCTCTGATTCAGAGGGTGCTAATCAAACTGCAGATGGAGGGGGCCAGCATGATCCTGATCGCACCATTCTGGCCACGACATATTTGGTTTCCATTACTGCAACAATTAGCAGAGGAACCTCTGGTCCCTCTGCAGGGATCTGCTGATGCAGGCTCAGGGGACCCTGGTATTCCAATCTAAAGATCCTACTTCGAGAGGGTTCCTGCAGTAGGTCTTCACATATAGGATTGCGCCCCCTGGCGTTGGGTCCGAATGGCAAACTTGTAGATAGAAATCATCAGCAGGGACCGCCTCCGACATTGGGCATCATGATGTCGGCCCGGCTATAAAAGAGGCAATCCCGTACCCGCTCTCCAGTTCTTTCCCGCTGTTGCCTCAGTAACGTTCGCCACGCGATAGAACAGCGATCATACGTCTGCCATTTTGTTGAAATTTTCTTCGCCTCATAACTAATTTTTCTCTAATTGTTTTGCTCATATTTGCTGTCTTATAGACAGAAGAAGTGCTCGAAGTGTGGCACTCAAATCCCGCACGGAGATGACCATTCCCGCTGCCTTCTCTGCCTTGGTTCCAAACACAACACCCAGGAGTGCTCCATCTGCCAGGCCTTCAACCAGGCGACCCACACCAGGTGTAAGCGGACCCTCGAGGCCCATCTCCTGTCCCGATGACTGGCGTCGATGGAAAAGGAACTCCAGGAACTGCGGGATAGGTTGTCATCGCTGCGCCCAAAAAAGAAGAAAAGCAAGGAGAAGCGCCGGGACCGGAGTCCATCGCCATGTGGCAGGCCCTCCGAAACTGAGAGTACTTCTGCCAGTGCCCCCATCTGCTTCTTTAGGCCGGGCACCTTTTCCCCCTCCTGCCAAGGTGAGCGGACAGCTGGGGGTAGCCTCTCAGGAGGTTTCTGTCAAGTCACCCTGCCTAGCCGATAAGACACCCCTCGACCCCGTCGAATTGTGCACGGCTCCTGCCGATCAGTCAAGCGGTCTCTGAACTTCCACTAGCCCGGCACGGTCCGATCAGCCAGACGATGATGACTCTGTTGCCCGCCCGGATCTCTCCACTCTCCCGTCGGGCTCCAATTTGGCCCCTGATGCTGGACAGAGTGAGGGGCATAGTGACCCTTTGTCCTCTAGGGTTTTACATCCCAGGGACTCGCCACCTGATCCACTGATTTTCCTGCCAGCGAGATTGCCTTTGGACCTGCCGTTGGGGCTCCTTCTGGACCTCCCCCCTCGCCAGGCCTTCCGCCGTCCCTGGACGTTAGTCCGCCGCCGGCTAGGGATCTTCTCATGGAGCCTCCTCCCTCGGGACCTATGGGGGCCCTCCCAGATCCCGCACCTCCCCGAGGCGCCATGGCACTTCCCCCGGCAGGACCAGATCCTCCGGGTGGGTTTCCGGGCTCAGACCATTGTCCCACCTCCGGGCGGCCCGCCATCGACTCCACAATATCCTACGCCAGGCCATGTGCCTCCGACGCTGGGATACCCTGGGTACTCGTACTATCCAAAAAACAGGTTATCACTACCTTTCTTGGCCTCAGTTCCCAGGTTATCCTACCTTCCAGCCTCCGCCACCACCAGTGCCGGAGACAGTACCCCAATGGTGGCAGGAGGCCAGAACCCAGCTGCTGTCAGAGCTCAGGCAGTCGGTGGAGGAACCTCCCCAGCCTAGGGCCCCTCCTCCACTGCCTTCTTCAGGCAGAGCCTCAGGTTCTTTTGCTGCGGGGTACCACTGGTATGGAGCCTTCCATTCCCAGTGGCTCCGAGCCCTCTATTACGGAATCTGACACCGAACCTTCGGACCCCAGATCTCCAGTTGAGGTTCCTCCCAAGGAGTCATCTAAGTCTCCTCAAGAGGACCCATCGTTTGGAGACCTCTTGTGCTCCATACAGGCAGCCGGAGGCTGGCCCACAAAAGAGGTGGATCCACAACGAAAAAGGCTAGCGGAGCACCTGGAACTTGCTACATCGGATCCCATTCCCATCCCCCCATGGATGGGACCCCATGATGACTTGTTGACCACAATATGGCAACAACCGTCCTCCATACCAGTGGTCTCCAGGAAGGCAGGCCGGACCTGTTATTCCCCCGGAAGGGATTCAGTACCTTAACTCCCATCCTAAGGCTGACTCCATGGTAATTACTGCCGCTCACGACTGGTCATTCCAACCGAAACACCCGAGTTCTAGGGACATGGATATGTTGTTCATCCACATTTTCTGGCAGGTATCCTTGCCGCTTTAAATCTTGCCGGAACGTCTTCAAATGGCTCCTCCCACCCACCAGTGGTAAAACTCGGCTCTGCCCATGGCCTAGATCTTCCTTACGCTTGGAAGCTCAGGTTCCCTCCCTTAACGCTCTCGTATGAGACTAGTTCCTATTTCTTGGGTCTACGAAATTGCTTTTAAGGTTTTCAAGACTTGGTCATTTATCTCCCTCGCCTTGGCTGTAGTGGGCAAATCGCTCAGTTTTCGGAGGTGCCCATGCAGGTATGAAAGATGTCTCGGACGGATCTGCACTCCACGTGCATCTGCTGCTTGGGCCTTGAGCACGACTTGCAGGCTTGCGACCTGTGCTCTTCCTTTTCGGCCTACGTCCTGGAAGACCGCGCCGCCCGTTTGCAACATGGGCGCCCCGAGAAACGTTATCCTCCGATAAAGTCGAAGGAGGCCTGTTTGGTGGTTTCCGCGGCGGCGGGCTCGGCGGATCAGCTTGAGCAGATGATCGCCCTCGAGGAGGAAGCGGCGCGCGGCAGCATCAAATCTTCCTCGGCACGGCGGCATTTATCCCGCTCTCCTTGGGATCCTCCTATTCAGCTTCTTTCAAGGAGCTCTGTCTCTCTCTCTCACTGAGGGAGAGGGACCATCCTTCAGGGCCTTCCTTTTGGTCCAAGAAGAAGGACCACAAGGTCGATCCTCCGTCAATGCTCTTGGGAGGCGGGGAGGTCCCTCTCACCGAGTGGAGCCATCGACTTGGGTCGATCCTCCGGCCGGCCCGACCACTGGCCTCATGGCATCCCGTCAGGTCAGTTGGCCGAGACTCCTGTCGACACAGTCGAGATTTTTCTTGACCCGTCGGATGGGTTGTCGACCGGTGAAGCCGAAAACCCTCACTCCCCGGTTCCCCCGGCGGAGATTGAGGTTTCCGTGGACTTGTCCGTGCCTCCGGTTCCAGAGTCCACGGTTGAACCCTCCGAGCCGAGGGGAGAGCGGGTTTCCCACGGCCTGCCCCAGAACCCTCCTCAGAAAAGCCGAGGTTCGCGGTTTCGGTCGGACTTCTTCGGTCAACCGATCCTGCCGTCATGGCGGTCTCGATCTCGGTACGCGGCAAGCGGCGCCGCCGTATCTCTCGTCCTCTGGACGAAGGAAGCCCGGCGCCAAATTAAATCGGTAGCTACGAGGACCTCATGTAGCAACAGCTTCTTCTGTCCGAGCAAGCAAGCGTCGTCTACCTTCTCCGGCTATCAAATGGCTGTCACCGGGCGGCGCAACCCTCGCTGTAACCGGCGCCTGCTCCCAGGCCTGTTGCTCGACCCAAAACCGGCTGCCTCACTGATTCTGGTGGAACCTCTGCCTCCACAGCCGTTGTTTGGGGCCCCGACCAAGTTCTCGGTGCGTCCCAGGTCTGCCCCCATGGGCTGTCTGTCCTACCTCACTCCCGATCGCCCTCGGCAGAGTGGAGGTGGCTCAGGCCAAAAGCAGCTCTTTACGGACTCCTCTGAGTCCGGCGATGATTCCTCCCTGTTCTCCAGGCGGGTTGACTTGGAGTCCTCGGGAGGTCAGTCGCTGGGCGATAGCCCATCGTCCTTCATGGGTTTGCTTTGGCTCATCTCGGAGTCCACCGGGATGCAGCTCGAGCCCGTATCCAAGCGGGCCAAGTACCCACTCACGGAGATTTTGGACCAAGGGGATTCTCCTACGGAGGCCTTTCCGGTGGCCGAGGCCATTGTAGGCCCGGCCTTGGAGCTCTGGCAGCGTCCTGCTTCCTGCCCTGCGCCTTCTGCCAGGATGGCAAGGAAGTATGTGGTCACTACCGGCTCCCTGTCTGGTTTCTCGGAACATCCCTCAGCCGAGGGATTAGTTACCGACAGCGCCTTCCGGCGTGCCGAAGCGCCAGGGGCGTGGACAAACCTCCTGACAAGGAGTCAAGAAGTTGGACTCGCGGAGCCAAATGCTCCCCGCTCCGTCCTCCCTTGGCCTTCCGTCAGGCCAGCTTGGCGTGCTGATGGCGCACTTCTCTCATGCCCTGTTGGGCTCCCTGAGACGAGTAGTCCTCATCTCCCGGCGACCTGCAGACCACGGTTAAGCAGGTGCGAGACCAGGGCAGGGCAGTGGCCAGCAGCAACTTCAGACTGCTTTGGACATCGGTGACTTATGCACCAGGTCAGTAGCGGCCCATGTGGCTGTCTTGCCGTCCCGGGCATGGCTGAGGATATCCACCTTCTGGCGGATACAGCACAAGTTGGTGGATGTCCCCTTCCTGGGGACACGACCTCTTCGGCCCTGGGTGGAAGGTCACCTCAGAGGATTGAAAAGTCCAATGCCACTCTGGACTCGGTCTCATCCGCCCAGAGGGACAAGGGCACATGAACCGCCAACCCAAGCCTTTAAATCCGTGTCTCGCCTGCGCATGTCCGACCCAGCAGCATCAAGGCCCAACGAGCACAGCTTGGTATCCCAAACCCAAGCCCACGACTTCCTCTTCCAGGCTTAAGGAGTAAAGGCCAGGTGGTCTCTCGACGGTTCCTCCTCCAAGCCTGCTCAGTGGCGGGTTGAGGGGTGCCGCCCCAACCTCGTCACCCACCCCAAGTTCCCCGTGGGAGAGACGGCTCCCGCCACTTCCTTTCCGCCTGGTCTGCTATAACCACAGACCAGTGGGTGTGGAAGTGGTAGGAAAAAGGCCTGCCTCTGGAGTTCGAGGCAGGCCCGCCTTCTGAGCCGTCACCCCCTGGGGGCCTTCGGGGTCTGTAGCCTCGCTGTTGGCTCACCGAGCCAACATCGCTCTGCTCCTCGAGAAAGAGGTGATCAGAGAGGTGGCGGACCCTCCCTCAGACCCGGGGTTTGTGTCCAGGTACTTCCTGGTCCCAAAACGGATGGGGGGCTGGCGCCCCATTCTCGACCTGCACTACCTAAACAAGTTCCTAAGGTCTCGGACCCTCAGGATGGTCACTCTGGCTCAGATAATACCATCCCTGGAACGAGGCGTGTGGTTCTGCTCTCTGGACCTACAGGACACGTTTTTTCACGTGCCTATCCATCCGTCTCACCAGAAATTCCTCCGCTTCCGAGCGGAAGGATCCCTTTACAAGTTCCGAGCCATGCCCTTCGGCCTTTCTCTTGCTCCCAGGGTCTTCACCAAATGCATGGCAGTGGTGACAGCTTTCCTGCGGTGCCGAGGGGTCCGGGTGTACCCTTACCTGGACGATTGGCTGATAGCAGCCCCCTCCAGACAGGAGGTGGAGTGGTCCAGAGATCTGGCCCTCGGGTTTGCTCTCAAATCAGCCTCCTCATCAACGAGGCCAAGTTGGAACTCGGACGAAGCAGGTGATTCTTTTCATCGGGCAGAGCTCTACTCTTGAGCCAGAGCACGGCTCCGGCGGACAGGCGGAGGTTCTTTCCTCCTTGCCCAATCATTTCTGGTTGGGCAATCGCACTGCCGGGACTTCCTGCACCTCCTGGGTCTCATGGTGGCCTGCACCAGCGTGGTCCGTTGGGCCCGCTGGCACATACATCCTTCAGTGAGGACTGGCCAGCCAATGGTCACAATGCTGTGATCCATTGGACCAGCTAGTGATGGTGACCCAAGGGATGGGAATGCTCTCCAGTGGTGGACCGTTTCAGCTCATCTGCAGGAGGGCATCCCATTTGTCGGCCCCGAGCCGACGGTCTCTCTATCGACCGATGCCTCTCTGATGGGTTGGGGTGCCCATCTGGGGGAGCACAGAGTGAACTGCCCCCTTGGGAGTTCCGATGCCACATCAACCTGCTGGAGCTTCGGGCGGTTCGTCTAGCCCTCACCGCCTTTGCTCCGTTCCTACGGGGTCAAGTGGTTCAGGTCCAGATGGACAATACCACGACCATGTACTACCTAAACCGCCAGGGGCGGGGCCGCTCCATGCCTCTGTGCAAGGCTCTCCACATTTGGTCACTAAGTGCGCAGCCTGGGCGGATCTCTAGCCATTCATGTGGCAGGGCCTCAACACCCTAGCCAATGCTAAGCCGGATAGGGGCTGTGTCCCACAGTGGTCTCTCCTGCCCGGAGGTAGTACAAGATCTGTTCTCCCTTGGAGCACACCTCAGGTGGACCTGTTTGCCTCCAGGGAGAATCCGAAGCTGAGGCTGTTCCATGCCCCCCAAGCAGGGCTCGCTGCAGGGGGATGCCTTCTTGAGGCCGTGGACCCCGGGCCTGTTCTACGCCTTTCCCCCATTTCCCTTGATCCACAAGGTGCTTCTCAAAGCAAGGAGGGACAAGGCGCAGGTGATTCTGGTAGCCCCAGACTGGCCCGCCAATGCTGGTATCAGATCTCCTCAGCCTCAGCTCCAGGCTTCCGAGGCAGCTTCCAGCTCGCATCGGACCTACTCTCAGTCAATCAGGGGAAGGTGTTCCATCGGACCTTCAATCCACACCTAGCCGGCCTTGTTCTGGCGGCTAGAGTTCCAGGCCTTGGGTCTTTCCGACCGAGGTCCTCAGTGTAGTTGAGGGTGTTCCGTAAGGAGTCGACCAGGAAATGCTATGCCTTTAAATGGAAGAGATTTTCCATTTGGTGTCAGGTAAGGGCCTGGACCCTTCCTCCTGTTCTTTGGCAAGCATCTTGGACTATCTATGGTCCTTTCTCCAGCAAGGGCTTAGGTAAACGCAACCCTAAAGGTGCCTGAAAGCCATCTCTGCTTACCGAGCTCGGGCGGGAAGCAGTGGCTCAGGAGAAGGTGGTCTGGCACTTTTTCAAGACCTCGATCACATTTCCCCTCCGGTCGAGAACCTCCACCTCTGTGGGATCTACTGCTGACTGACAAAGCTCATGGGCAAGCCATTCGAACCCGATGCACAGTGTGATCTCTCTCACCTGTCGTGGAGAGACCGCCTTCTTGGTGGCTATCACGTCGCCAGAAGGATGGGAGAGCTCAGGCGCTTTCCATCGAGTCTCCTTACCCTGGTCTTTCACAGGGACAAGATCGTCCTGCGCCCCACCCGAAATTCCTTCAGAAGGTGGTCGGAGTTTCACCTTAACCAGGTGTTGACTCTGCCGGTGTTCTACCCCAATCACCTCGGGAGGGGGAATATAGGCTCCATACTTTGGACCCTAGGAGGCGCTAACTACTATAAGGGCCACGGCTGAAATTAGGGAGAGGTTAACTTCAGCTGTTGGTCACCTACGCTTTGAAGCACCGCACCTGGCAGACCTGCAACCAAGCGGCCGATAAGCAGGTGGGTCACCTCCTGCATAGATCTCTGCTATAGGTTGGCGGGCATGGAGCCTCCCAGAGGGATAAGAGCTCATTCTACCCGCCATACTGCTGCATCAGTGGCTGCTTCCAGGGACGTCCCTATCCAGGAAATCTGCAGGGCTGCTACCTGGAAGTCAGCACACACCTTCATCACCCACTACCACATCGACCTTGAGTCACGCCGGGATGCTGGTTTTGGGGCCTCGGTTCTCCAGTCTCTATTCCTAAGGAGGGGGTGTGTGCCTTGCCTCCTCCTCCCGGAGAACTACTAGGAGTCTGCCAGAAAGTGTGGATGAACAACATATCCATGTCCCTAAAATACAGGTTACTCACCTGTAACAGGAGTTCTAGGATGGTATATGTTGTTCATCCCCATGATTCTCGACCTCTCTGGCTTGACGCACTACAGGCTTCCTTTAGCAGGCCCAGATCTTGGCGTCATGGGCGAGGCGCGAGGAGTTTTACCACGGGTGGGTGGGAGGAGCCAGCTTGAAGACCTTCGGCAAGATTTAAAGCAGCAAGGATACCTGCCAGAAAGTGTGGATGAACAACATATACCATTCCTAGAACTCCTGTTACAGGTGAGTAACCTGTATTTCCTCACCACCAGACAAGGACTGTCATCAGTTAGAGCAGTTTGGGCGAAAAATCTATTCTTCTTCCTCCTGTGACATTAGATCTCTCAACTATGTCTCGCACATGGTTGCTTTCCAAAAAGCTACTCTTTTGGAGCTGGAAAGGGATCTATTTGCGGTTCAGAATGAAAACCTTAGGAAGAAGCTCCTGGATAAGGTCAGGATGGGAAAGTCCTCATGTCGTCACGCGCTCCGAGCGATGTATGACTCAGTGGAATCAGTGGCTAGAGCGGCAGCCATGGGGATCTGTCTCCGCCAGCTCTCCTGGCTTCAGGTAGCTGGTTTGGCACAGGATGTACAGTCTTCCCTCTTGGACGCCACTTTTAGGGGTTCCGTCCTCTTTGGCGGCGATGCCAAAGATATCATAACAGGACTGCAAGAGAGTGGATGCTCTTTAAGAGACATACGCTCTATGTACAAGACGGGTCAGAAAAAGCAGCCCTTTTGCCACCAAAGAAGGCGGAACAAGACCCAGGCAAAACGTCAGGGAAAAAGACGTGCCCCTGGCTCAGGAGCCCAAACCCCACAGGCTAAGTTCTCCAAACCAGCCTCGGGGGCTAGCTCCCTCCCTCCCTCGGCGTCCTGACTCAGTTCCCCTCCTCCGCTTCCTCCCTTACTTCCAGGAGGAACCGGTGAAAATGAGTTTGGCCTCCACCTGAAAGGTTGGAGACAAATCCTCAAAAGTCTTGGGTGCTTCAGCTCATCCAGCAGGGTCATTCAATCGAGATTCCAGCCCCTCTATCTCTCGGGACGCATCTTTCTATCCACGGGATCAGTTCCCTCCCTCCTCATCTCACAAGTGATCCGGGCACTTCTACTAAAGGAGGCCATAGAACCCGTCCCCCAAAACCAGATGGGAAGGGGATTTTACTCCCACTTCTTCCTAGTCCCAAAGAAAACGGGCGACCTGAGACTGATCCTGGACCTCAGCACACTAAACGTCTTCGTAGAGTACAAGAAGTTTCATATGTTGAGTCTTCAGGGGCTCCTACCCCTGCTCCATCCCAACTCCTGGCTGTGCTCCCTGGATATGCAGGATGCCTGCCTGCACATCCCTATTCTCCCGTCCCACCGCCGCTTCCTCCATTTTGCTTTTATGGAGGATCACTACAGTTTCAGGCACTCCCCTTTGGCCTTTCCTTGGCCCCCTCCCCCCGGGTGTTCACAAAGTGTTTAGCGGTGGTGGCGGCATTCTTACGCCATCAGGGCATTTATGTCTCCCCGTACCTGGACGACTGGCTCCTCGCAGCACCCTCTCCTACCAGCCTGAAAGAGTCCCTCTCTTTCACTCTGAACTTGTTCTCCCTTCTGGGGATCATGGTCAATTTCCACAAATCCCAGCTAGTACCATCTCAACGACTCCAATTTATTGGAGCCGTGCTAGATACACTTCAGAGCAAGGCTTTTCTGCCATCGGGTCTAGCTGAGACTTTGGTTGCTCAGGCTACTCTTGTGGCCCAGGCTCGATGGATCCCAGCACATACTGTGCTCCATCTCTTGGGACTGATGGCAGCGGCCATTTCCACAGTACCCTTGGCCAGACTTCACATGAGGGTCACCCAATGGTCTCTCCGAGTCCAATGAGATCAGAGGATGGACGACATGAACCAAAAAGTCATGATCTCCAGCAGCCTTCAGAGAGATCTTCGCTGGTGGCAGGATCTCTCCAACCTGTCGAGGGGAACTCCTTTCTTTCCTATGTCCCAGCCCAAATCCTTACCACGGACGCCTCAGACTTGGGCTGGGAGCCCATCTGGGGGTACACAAGACGCAGGGGCCTTGGTCCAATTAGAAGCTTATGCTCCACACCACGTTCTGGGAGACCAGGGCGGTCCTTTATGCTCTCCAGGCGTTCCAGTCCCTTCTGGTACGGGATCATTTCTGGTCAGACAGACAATATATCCACAGTCTGGTACATCAACAAACAGGAGGAACCGGTCATACCCTCTCTGCAGAAGCAATGAGGGTCTGGTACTAGGCGATCCAGCACAGCCTTTACTTGACCTAGTCCACGTACCAGAGCATAAGCAATGTCCTGGTGGGCATTCTCAGCCGATCAGTGGCCAGGGCCCACAGTGGGAGCTAAAGTCAGGGGTGGTCGAAGGATTCTTTCTTCGATGGGGTCGTCCAGACTTAGATCTGTTCGCCTCACAATTCAACGCAAGACTACCCAACTTTTGCTCTCTTGTTCCCGGGCATGGTGCTTTTTGGCGAGACGCACTGTCTCTCTCAGACAGGGAGGTTTCTCTACGCTTTTCCTCCCTTTCCTCTCATTCAGAAGGTTCTGGTGATACTTCAGCAGGAGAGCGCTCATATGATTCTTATCGCTTCTCTCTGGCCATGCCAGATTTGGTATCCTCTTTTACAGCAACTGGCACTGGAACCTCTGGTCCCTCTGCCGTTTTCCCACGATCTTCTGACACAGGAGTAGTGCATCCTTGTGCACCTGAGCCTTCGGTCTCTCCATCTTCATGCGTGGCATGTGTGGACGCCACGCGGTTTCCGCGCTATGGTGTCTCCTACGTGAGTTGCGCATATCTTAGTGAGGCAGAAAACCCTCTACTAGATCACATTATGCCATGAAGTGGAAAGATTTTCGATCTAGGCCTAGCAAGGAGCTGGGATCCCTTTTTAGTGCTTAACGGCCCAGGTGTTAAAGTACCTCGCACATTTGTCTGAGGCAGGCCTTAGCTACTCCTCCATTAAGGTCCATTTCTCTGGGGTGTCAATACCACCTCCTGGTGGAGGGCAAAACAAGCTCCAGTTGGAGTTGCCAAAACCTTTCTGAAAGGCATCCTTCACTTGAAACCTCCTATCCGTAATCCCTGTCCCCAGGACCCTCAATTTCATGCTCGAGAAGCTTACTTTACCCTTGTTTGAACCAACTTCTACTTGCGACTTACACTTCCTTTCCTGGAAGACTTTATTTTTAGTCGCAGTCAGTTCCGCCAGAAGGGTCTCTGAGCTTTAGGCTTTTGTTTGTAAAGAACCCTATTTAATTTTTCATAGAGACAGAGTAGTCCTTCGGACTAACCTTCTTTTCTCCCCAAAGTGGTATCTGAAACCACTCTGAATCAGAGCGTGGAATTAGCAGTATACTATCTCGCATTCCAACAGGAGATACCTTCTACACACTCGAGATGTGCACGGTTCTGAGGTACTACCACGAACCAGACTAAGAGGTTCGTAAATCTAACCAACTCTTTGTAGCCTTTGCTCCCCAGTGCCAGGGCAAGGCTATTTTTAAACAAACCATCTCTAGATGGTTAGCCAACTGCATCCATTTTTCTTACACGAAATATGGGAAGTCCCTTCCGGGGGAGGTCAAAGGCCACTCCACCTGCAGCATGGCTACCTCCACTGCCTTCTTTAGGAATGTGTCAACTGCAGAGATTTGTGCAGCGGCCATGTGGTCGTCTGTTCACACTTTCACCAAGCATTACAGTTTGGACATTGCCTCTAGGCGCAGGACAGGCTTTGGTCTTGCAGTTCTGCAAGGCTTCCTGTCATGATTCCTGGCGACTTCTCCTCCTCCTGGATGCACCTCTGCATAAGTTACTTTGTGGACTGCTTGGTATTCAGTCCTATTTGTGAAGACTACTGCAGGAACCTCTCAAGTAAGATATTGCAGTTATGTAAGAACCTAATATAACAGTAGATCTTCGAGAGAGGTTCCTACCCACCCACCTTCCCCCAGTTCCTGGATGTTTTTTTTTCCTTTAGTTTCCATCCTACCTAGTCCTTGGGTCTAGAGAGGAAGCGGGGTCCTAGGAGTTTCTTCACTCCTAGCCTTTATTTACCTTTCTTTAGGTCTCCGGTGGAAAAGAACTGGAGAGCGGGTGCGGGACCGCCTCTTTTATAGCCGGGCTGACGTCATGATGCCTGACATCGGAGGCGGTCCCCACTGATGATTGCTATCTACAAGTTTACCGTTCGGACCTGATGCCAGGGGGCGCAGCCCTATATGTGAAGACCTACTGCAGAAACCTCTCTCGAAGAGCTACTGTTATGGTAAATTCTTACATAACTGCAGTTTCCATTGTCTGCATGCCTAGCTCCTGAGGACATAGCCATTGCCCAGTTTGGGGTGTCCCAGAGAGTACCAGGTGTGTACTCGTAGCCACAAATTCCATGAAGTGGAAGAGGTTTGCCATCTGGGTTGCCAAACATCATCTGGAACCTTTCACTTGTCTGGTGAGCCAGATTCTGGACTACCTGATATCTGTGTCAGACTTAGGCCTCCACTACTCCTTCCTCAAGGTGCACTTTTCAGCTATTTCTGCTTTTCACGAGCCCATAAATGGTCATACCATGGCTCAGGTAGATGTGTCCCATACTTTTCTCTGGGGCATCCTGCATCTGAAACCTCCAATCCATTCCCCTGTCCTGGCTTGGGATTTAAATTTTGTTTTAAAGAAGTTGACCCTGTTGCCTTTTGAGCCAGCTGTGACTTATAAGCTATGCTTTCTCTCTTGGAAAACATTATTTTTAGTTGCTATTACCTCTGCTCGAAGGCTTTCCGAGCTTCAGGCTTTCTGGTGCAAGGTGCCTTATTTGATTTTTCTCAAAGATAGGGTGTCTTTGTGCATGAATCCTAAGTTTCTCTCTAAGGTGGTGTCTGAGTTTACTCTGAACCAATCTATCCACTTACCAGTTTTTTTTTCTGAGCGTGCCAATCTAGGGGAAGCACTGCTCCATACGTTAGATGTGTGCAGAATTTTGACATATCAAAGTATCTGCTGCGAACTAGGGAATACAGAAAGTCGAAGCAGCTTTTTGTTTCTTTCACTCCAGGTAGAGAGGGTGTTCAGGTTTCTAAACAATTTTTGTCCAAATGGTTGGCACATTGTGTTATATTCTGCTACTGTAAGTATGGCAAAGAGTTGCCAGGGGTGGTGAAAGCCCATTCTGCAAGGAGTATGGCTACGTCTCTGGCCTCTTTTAAGGGGGTCTCAGCCACTGACATTTGCGCTGTTGCCACCTGGAGTACCGTCCATGCTTTCACCAAGCACTACAGTCTGGACATTGCTTCTAGAACCTGAGCAGACTTCGGCTGGGCTATTCTGCAGGGCCTTTTGTCCTAGGCCTTAGTTGGCCTTCCTCCCAGACTGTGCTGCTGCACCTGTAACTACTTGGGACTCATTCCTACGGTGTGGCCTGATGACTGAGATAACCCAGAAAAGATATAACAATTATGTAAGAAATTACCGTAACAGTAGATCTTCGATGAGATCTCAGTCATCAGGTCTGCTTTCCCTCCCACCATCCCCTTTTTAATTGTGTTTTCCTCTCAGAACTGGTTATCTGGTGTATCCAGTCTTTTATTTTGGCCTGGGCACCCCTCTCTCCTCAGTCTCCCATGGCACAGGTGTGCTCCCATAGTCTCTGGAGGAAAGAACCAAGGAGGGAGCGGGCCTGCTCATGCCTTTATAGGGCTTGTGACGTCAGCAGATGATGATGTGGGCGGCCCCAGTGGTACTGATGATAATCTTCCATGTGGATCCTTCTTCACTGACAATGAAATTCCTACAGTGTGACCTGATGACTGAGATCCCCTTGAAGATCTGCTGTTACTGTCAGTTCCTACATAACTGTTCTTTCAAACAGCATGAAGTCTTGCTGTATTCAGACATAATGCAGTTAGCCCCAGCACTTGAACTGCCCTGGGAGAGGAAAGAGTTAACTCTATGCAGAAGCATAGAACGTTGAGCTTGAGCTCGGTTTTCAAACCTCTGTCTGTGGTACAGTTAGGGTTGCCACCTTTGGATGGGGCAAAAACCGGATCATAAGCTCCGCCCCTAGCCCCACCCCTTTTCATGACTCATCATGCATTGTTTCTCCTAGAAGGCCATTTGTTATATCAGTAAAAAGACTACACTTAAAGCAGCAGTTCAACAAAAATGTTAAGATACTGTACTGTACCTGCTAAAATTACTTTCCTAGGTTCTTTCTACATTTTTACTTATGTATGTATTTATTTATTGACATTGGTTTACCAAATAAACAGACAGAGATAAAAGAAATCTCATTTACAGATATGATCTGGGGAGAGACAAGGGAAATACTGTAAATAGCATACAACAGTATACATGGTATATAATATATAAGAAATTGTTTCTTGTATTGTATACATTATATCTTTTTCTGGCTCCATTTCCTTTTCATGTCCACAGTACTATTTCAAAGCCAAAGAAGTAACCATACTTTTTTCTTGAGGAAAAAAAATAATTAAAAACATTTTAAAATGCCTAAATTCTGTTAGAGATTAAACTGTTTACCAGCAAATGAAAGTGGCAGACAACTGGCTCTGTTATTGTTACAAAAGGTGGGTGCAGCTGTTCTGCTATGCCACTTTGAGATGCAGTGAAAAAGATTAGGTTAAGTAAGTGCTAATGGTGTTAATGGCCATACTTTACACCTCATAGGCTGACTGGTTTCACAAACAAAGGGCTATACTGACAACAGAACTTGTTTATAAGCTGGACATGCAGCTAAAACAATGAATAGTATGACAACATTTGTTTCAAAAGTATGTGAGCACTCAAAAACCTGACCGGCATAGAACAAAACCGGATTACCTGATAGGGACCCAGAAAACCTGATCACCAGGTAAAAAACCTGACAGGTGGCAACCCTAGGTACAGTACTTCCCAGTGTAACCGTCAGATTCTTTACTCTGCCTAACAGTGAAGTTGCTCCGGAGATTTCCTCTGCTTGGTTTGGTAAAAGTAAAGCGTTCGGTTTAAACCGCATATTTTTTTGTTATTTTCGGATTTCCAGCCTCTGTCTATGGTACAGGTAGTGTGTAGATAGGTAGTGACTGTGTTTTATTTTGGTGAAAAAGTGGAAATTGTCTTTTCTTCGGTTTCTTTCCAGTCGGTCCGGTTTGGAACCGACCTTGTTAATTTTAATTTTATTTTTTCTGGGTTTAGTGTGGTATTCCGGTACTGATCGGTTTCAAAAGAACCGGACCTTTTGCTGGTTCTTTTAAAAAGCCCGTGACACGGTTTGTAACTGATCGGTTATTATATTACCTGGCTTGAAAGCTGCAATAGGGTAATTTGTTAGGTTGGCCATGTCTGAGAAACCCAAGAAGAAAACCGGCCCCACTGGGTTTCAACACTGTACTGAGTGTGGGGAGGCCTTTACTAAGGCTGACCCCCACCTCATCTGTGTTTATTGTCTGGAGTTTGACCACCTCAAGTCAGACTGCCAAATCTGTAAAAACCTTCCTAAATCCACACTAGATAAAAGACTGAGTAGGCTGAAGGAAAGGGAGGCCAAGAAGTCCATAGATCCGGATGGTCAGCCTGGTTCGGTTGCGGCCGAACCTGAGGAGGTGTCTACTGACTTAGGCGATATCTTCTCGGGCAAAAGGAGAGCCGACCCCGAGGGGTCGGTTCCGTCAAAGAAGAAGCGCAAGTCTGCTGGTTCGGATCCTGTACTTCACTCTCCAACCGCAGACGAAATAGCCAAAGTGATTAGTATTGTTCAGTCGCTTTAGACCGGTTCCGTCCGAACTGGTACCGCCGGTTCAGAGATCGGTTCGGTCATATCCGTCTCCTCTGGATTATGATCCAGATGCTTATTATGAAGAGTGGGAGGGAGACGAAGACTATCCCGGTGATGATGGCGATGATGATGGGGTCTGGATGTGCCCATTGAACCGGACATCTCCCCAGACAGGCCCTCAGGTGTCTCTCCTCCCAGGCTCTCTGAGTCCCCTTCACATTTTTTGTTATACAAAAAGGTCGCAGAAACCCTGCAGCTTCTCTTGGTTGAAGCCGCAGAGGAGGATGAAGAGCCTGATTTTGTGGAAATGATGGACATCCCAGAGTCCAAAAAGCTGTCTATCCCTCTTCATAAAAGCTTGGGGAAACAGACACACTAAATTTTACAAACTCCTAATTCAGTACCTCCTGTGGATAAGAGAATGGACAGGAGGTATTCGTTATCAGGCTCAGCTGCGGAGTTCCTTTATGGTCATTGCAGCCATGTTGGGGTAGTGCAGGCTGCAGCCTGTGACAGGGCTAACATTCCTTTGGCTTCACACACCTCTGGATAAGGACTCCAGGAAAGTGGATGCCATGGCCAAAAAACAATATTTGGCATCCTCTTTGGGACTCAGGCAGGCTACTTATATGGCCTACATAGCCATGTACCAGAAATCCAGATGGGATACGGTTCTGGAACTGGCTAAACAGGCCTCTCCCCAGCTAACCAAGGAGTTGGAGGAGGTGGCTGCTGATGGAATTGAGGCATCCAAAATGCAGTTTCATGCTGCTGTGGACTCCAATGATGTGGCATCTAGAGTCATGGCTACATCTGTGTCTCTCAGAAAACATGCTTGGCTCAGATGTACTAGCCTTTCACAGGATACTTAGACCAAGGCCATGGATTTTCCTGTAGTAGGTAACTCTCTGTTTGGGGAGCAGACAGAGGCTTACATGAAGAAAATGGATGAATACAGGACCACGTACAGGAGTGCACAGGCCAAGGAAAGGCAGGCCACTCCGCACAAGCAGCAGTGTAGGGGCAGAGGCAGGCCCTTCAAAGGCCTTTTGACCAAGTCCAGGGCTCCTCTCCCTTCCCACAGAGGGGGTTCTTCAGAAGGAGGGGTAGGAGGGGGATGAGCAGGGCTGCTCCCTCCTCTTCCCAGTCTAAGGCTTCTGCCAAGCAGACACCCTGATGTGTCAGCCCGGGTCGACTCCCCATTTCCAGTAGGAAGCAGGCTGGCTTACTAGTTCCAGGCCTGGAAGTCTGTGACCTCAGACAAGTGGGTCCTGAAAGTAGTAAGCCACGGACTGGCCCTCAGCTTCAAAAAATTTCCTAAAAAGAGGGCCAAGTCTTTTCCACCTGCATCAGTCTCAGAAACCCTTGCCCTAGAAGCAGAGGTTTCCTCTCTTCTAGCTCTCAGAGCTATAGAGGAAGTTCCTACTCAGCACAAGGGAAAAGGACTGTATTCCAGGTACTTACTTACCCCAAAGAAAACAGGGAGTTGCGACCCATCTAGACCTAAGGTATTTGAACAAACACATTTCAAAGCCCAAATTCAAAATGGTAATTCTGGGAATAATCCTTCCCTCTCTAAGGCCAGGGATTGGCTAGCATCTCTGGACCTCAAAGATGCCTACTTCCATATTAAGTATCAGGTGCTCCCACAGAAAATACCTCAGGTTTGAGTTGCCTTCAGGCCATTACCAATTCAGAGCCATGCCATTGCACTAACATCAGCTCAAGGGTGTTCCAAAGTGCCTTGCAGTAGTGGTGGCTTACCTCAGAAGACAGGGTATCACCATCTTCCCATATCTGGACGACTGGCTCTTAGTGGGTCAGTCACCTTACAGGTCGAGTCAGCTCTTCAAACTACCCAGGTCCTACTTAGCTCCCTGGGGTTTCTTCTCAGTCTTCCAAAGTCTGTACTCAGAACCGGTTCAACTTCTCACCTTTATAGGCATAGAGTTGGACACTGTACAAGCAAAAGCCTTCCTTCCCTGGCAAGGGTAAAGGCCCTAGTGGATCTCACTTTCTCCTTTCGACCTCAGGTCTCCCGCCCAGCAAGACAGTTCCTCCAGCTCCTGGGCCACATGGCAGCGTGCAGGGAGCAAGGTTCCAGATGAGGGACATTCAGTTTCATCTAAGGTCTTTTTGGTCTCAAAAGAAGGATTCACTTACCAAACTGGTTCCAGTGACTCAGACTCTGGTCCAAGCTCTCCAGTGGTGGCTGGACCAGGACAACCTCAGACAAGGGGTTCCATTTCTCCCTCAAGTTCCATCAGTAGTTCTAACTACGGATGCTTCTCTCCTAGGGTGGGGAGCCCACCTGGGAGCCCTGACAGCTCAAGGGCTCTGGTCTACACAGGAGTCTCTCCTTCATATCAATCTCCTGGAACTCAGGGCAGTTTTCCTAGCCCTGCAGAGCTTCTCGGATTCAATTAAGGGCAAGGTGGTCCAAGTCAGAACGGACAACACCACCACAATGTGGTACATCAACAAGCAGGGAGGCACTCGGTCCTCGGCCTTGTGCACAGAAGCCATGAAGCTGTGGTCTGTGGCTCATTCTTTTCAGACTTCTCTGGTAGCAGTTCACCTTCCAGGGAAGGACAACGTACTAGCAGATGCTCTGAGCAGAATTTCACAGGGACTCCACGAATGGTCCCTGGATCCTCACATCCTGAAGGTCATCTTCTCCAGGTGGGGTACTCCAGAGATAGATCTCTTTGCAGCACCGGACAATCATCAACTTCCTCTGTTTTGTTGCAGACCTTCAGTCCTGGGGACTGTTCCCCAGGATGCGCTCTTTTTGGACTGGAAAGGCAGGTTTCTCTATGCCTTCTGTCCCTTCCCTCTGCTGTTCAGAGTTCTGATCAAGATCAGGACTCAACCCTGCACAGTGATACTGGTGGCTCCAGATTGGGCCAGACAGCCTTGGTATCCTCTACTGCTGTCCCTGTCAGTGTCCGTCCCCTGTCTCTGCCAGGACATACAATCTCCTGTCCTCCTCCCAGGGGCGGATCTGGTACCCAATCTCCAGTCTCTCAATCTCAAGGCCTGGCTCTTGAAGAGTTAGAATATGCAGCACTACATCTTTCTCAGGGAGTTCTGGATATTCTGAAGGTTTCCAGGAAACCTTCCACTAGAAAAACTTACAACTCCAAATGGAAAAGGTTCAGTATTTGGTGCTCTCAGAAAGGCATCCTGCCTGATTTTGCAGACATTTCCACAACCTTAGACTATTCAGTTCATCTCAATGGTCTAGGCCTTTGGCCTGCCACTCTGAAGGTTCATCTAGCAGCTGTCTCTGCATTCCTCTCAGCAGGAAGGGCTCTTCCTGGCATCTCATCCTGTTTTCAGAAAGTTTTCAAAGGTCTGGTTACATTAACCCTCCTTTAGGAGCTCACTCTGCCTTGGGATTTTAATGTCTGCATAGCTCAGCTAATGCAGCCACCCTTTGAACCTCTGGCTTTAGCGAATTGAAGTACTTGACCTGGAAAACTGTGTTCCTGGTAGCTATTACTTCTGCCAGGCAATTAGTGAGTTACAGGCTCTGTCAGTTGAACCTGACTTCATCTCCTTCCATAGGGACAAAGTGGTCCTAAGAACCAATAGGAGGTTCTTGCCCAAAGTGGTATCAGATTTTCATCTGAACCAGTCTATATCTCTCCCTGTGTTTTTCACTGATCATTCTTCTTCAGGTGAAAGAAGGTTACACAGTCTGGATGTTAAGAGGGCCCTTTGCTACTACATTGAGCATACTAAGGCACATTGAAATGACTGTCTTCAATTGTTTCTCACTTACGGTGAAGTGTGGAAAGGTAAGCCTGCCACTAAAAGAACTGTTGCCAGGTGGATTGTTTCTTGTATACTATTTTGTTATGATAAGTTGGGTAGGACGCCCCCCTTCAGGCCTGAGGGCTCACTCGACTAGGGGTACATCTGCTTCTCTAGCTGCAGCCAGAGATATACCTTTGTTAGAGATCTGTAAAGCAGCCACTTGGAAAACAGTACATACTTTCACCAAGCATTACTCCCTGGACATCCAGGCTAGGAGTGATGCTAGGTTTGGTACAGCAGTACTGCAGAGCCTCTTCCCAAAGTAGGTTCTGCATTTCCTCCTCCATAGGGAACTGCTTGGTAGTCTGCATTATGTCTGAATACAGCAAGACTTCATGTTGTTTGAAGAAAAAATTACTTACTATAGTAATGTTGTTTCTTCTAATGGAGTCTTGCTGTATTCAGACCTCCCCCGCGCCTCCCCTCTCAGAACCTGGTTTTGGGAAGTGGGCTGGCAGGTACAGTGTTGCACCTCAGGGGTGTACCTTGTACCCTCTCTCTTGGGTGGGGTAGATGTTATTATTTTTCTGGTGTTTTATGCTTAAATATTGTCACTACCTTTTCTTCTTAAGTTCTCGACTTGAGTCTTTTGGGCCCAAAAAGAATCTTTTGCCCTTTGGGTATATTTTGAACAATTTCCATACTATAGTATATTAGTTAGTTTGCTCGTAAGAATCTGACGGTTACACTGGGAAGTACCACAGACAGAGGTTTGAAAACCGAGCTCAGAGCTCAACGTTCTATGCTTCTGCATAGAGTTAACTCTTTCCTCTCGGGCAGTTCAAGTGCTGGGGCTAACTGCATTATGTCTGAATACAGCAAGACTCCATTAAAAGAAACAACATTACTATGGTGAGTATTTTTTTCTTTTAGAGAAACAAGTTAGTTATTTTTGCTTTTAAAGCATGATTTGCCATTTGTGTTATTTGTAACTGCTGTTTTTGGTCACCTCGAGCGTGGATCCTAGCATGGAGGTTTGTGCCTTTTTTTAGCAAGCCTTCCCTTCCCCCCCTCATCTTGTAGCCCAGCACTGTAAGCAGCGCTCATTTCTTATTTCTTCCTCTCACTGTGAGCAGCGCTCGTGACTGCACAACCATGCGGGGAGGGCAAATCCATGTCCATGCACGAGTGACATTAATGCGTGTGTGACGTCAGTACATGACTGACATCAGTGCTTTGGCTGTCCTCTGGGCTATATTCTATCAGCAGTGGAGGCTTCAGGAATGGAGGCAGGCCACCCACAGAAGGAGATTTGAATACAGACAGCATGGCAGTTCACTTCAGCACTTTTACTAGACATGAGCACCCTCAGTCTGTGGACCCTGTAGGGTGCTGGGAGCTAGGTTTCCTGATGCCTTTGCTGTTCCTGTTGTTCCTGTGTGGGCTGTCTCAGGTACCCGATTACAGTGGGGGAGGGGGGGGCTAGGCTGAAGGTTGTGGCATGAGTTGACTCAACCTTAGCTCGCTGATGTACTGAATGTGTGTTAGATTACAAGACTAAGGATCAGGGAGTCACAGGGACTTATTCATGGCCGCAGTGTGTGTGGTTTGTGTGATCTTTTTCCAGTTAAAGGTGCACAACAAGAAACCAGGCTCATGGTGCCCATAGTGCATGAGCACGTTTATTGCCATATTAATGATGCATTTCTTTTGAGGAGCAAGTCTTTTGGGCCAGTTTTTCTTTACGGTTGTTAAGGATACCTTTTTTACTGGCCAATGGTAGACAGGCAGATGTGGAAAATGGCTATGGCTACTGGCATGAGATGTATCCTTGGCATTTTGTTGCCCCTATTTTAAAGCCAAAGGTTGGGAGGCAGATTTGGAAAACCGCACAGAGAGACAGCAGTATTATCTATGGACAAAGTCTTCCCTTAATTGTTCATGGCACCATGGCTTACTGCAGGCGAGCACTGTGCACGACTGTAAGACCTGCTGTAGGTCTGTAGTCTCACTGTACCACAACTCAATATATATGTTTTGATTCCCCTAGCTGGACCGTCTGGAAGTGGGAGTGCACCGGTGATACTGTTTGGCAGTGAGTAAAGCTGTGTTATATATTCTCTATCTGACCCCATATCATCATGCTAACAAATGATCAGTAGGTTCTACCTCATGGAGGCACCCATATCTCGCGGATCCCTCAGGTCACAGAGGTGTCCCACAGGCACGCCCAGGTGCACCACAGTAGCACTAGACTGCTTCCCAACTTTGCAGGCCCCCACCTTGATGACGTGACAAGTCAAGAGGAAGATCGGGGGTGTTAAGAGGTTCCTGACCAGACAGAACTGGGTTTGTTGAATGAGGAATTTTGACCCTCCAAGAAAGTGTGAGTGCATAGAACATTACCTGTGTTTTTCAATTACCTTTATTTCACTTTAACATAGAACAATGCTTCCTTTTCGTCTGGTTCACTGTGTTGTTCAGAGATTATACTCAGAGGAGGCTTAGACTTTACATTCTCTAGCTGTGAGACTCCTTTGGTTGGATCTGCACTGCTGGGTAAACTACCTTCCTCATAGATCAGATCAGGGATGAACAGGGGTGACTGCAGGTCAGGAGCTGGTTGTTAGACTTCCTCTTTCTCAGGGAACAATCTTTTTGTCCAAGGGTGGTGCAGTTTGAGTCACTCATGAGGTAAGTGCCATGTTTATGAAAGGTCTGGCAGCCTAGTAAGCAGATCATGACTCTTCTGTGGGTGTAGTGGGCAGGCAAGCCCACACCTTAGAGTGGAATCAAATCTGGGCACGATATATGGCCGTCTTGTAGTTGTAATGTTGTAACCCTGTTCAGTCAAGAGGGGGCAGACTTCTTTGCATCTCATTATTGTTCCCAGGTACATAGCTAGGACCTTTGCGTTTTGGTAGGATTGACTAGCTGGACTACGAAGGGGACATTCACCCAGTTCAGATCCCCCATAAGACAGCTGGCATACACAGACCCATTTAGCTTGCTTGATTGTGCTGGTCTGGCACAGTAGGTGGGCGCAGGCATTTCATTTCATTTTTATTTTGTTAATCGGGTAAGGGCACTGGAACAAGTCCATTTTCAGGCCCCACCCAGCATGACTTCTCTGTGAACATATCCAGCAGTTCTCTTCAGGGAGGTTTTCTTGTCTCAGGGTCCCAAGGCTACTTGGAACTTGATGCCAGAACAGGCAGAAGAGATAGTTCTTGTCTCTGATTGTTTGCAAATGCAGGTAATGTTGTGCCTGGTATAGTGATAGCAAAACTACGGTTTGTCATTTCTGCTGCACCAAAATTGTTTATGTATGCAGGCCTTGCTGCACATCTGAGTCACCCAAAGTGGTTGCACAACTACCTTACTCAAGGTTTCCTGTACACTCTACAGGTTGGTTTATCAGTCTAATCCCAGCTGGTTTAAGCGCAAGTGTGAGGTGCAATTGGAATTGTGATATGTCCCTGTTTTCCTTGTGCAAACTTGTGTCTTTTTCTAGACCACCTTGTTTCAGGGGAAGGTGCGATCAATAGCCCTACTGTTGGCCAACAGTATCTGGCTAGAGGGATATCAGTATTTAATCAGGGATCAGACTGGATCTGTTGCCTTGTACCTCACTACAGAACACAAGAGGTGGTTCGAAGGTTTCCTTGTCCCATCTTCCAGTCCTCGGGCTGCTCCATCCATACCTAGTGGCTACTATTCAGGGTATTTTTTTTCCTCAACTCTGAGCCAGCACTTTGGTTTAGCCACCATGATGAGAAGGTTGGAATTTGGTGAGAGTCTGATACACTGAAGACAGAGCAAGAACATCAGGTGTCTCTTCCTTTATCTGTCTTCTCTCATCAGAGATTAAGAAAGTATAGAGGGTCATGCCAAGGGCTTGGAAGTCCTAGAGCTACTAGGTTGACTACAAGTGGGAGGAGAGTTCCTTGATGCTGTTGGAGGTAAGGATTCTTGAGAGTCGTGTATAGCCTGGAGAACTCTGTAGTTGTTTTTTTCAGGTAGCTGGTTTTATTCATGAAACCTTATATTTTATCTATATACTTCAGTTAGGCTATAAAATCCTGCCTTTAACATTAGTCCTTTATTAGTGCAGTTGTACATGTTTAGGCTCATAGCTGTCCAGAGCCCAAGCACCGATGGACGTGCCCCCCCACCCAGTACATGAATGTTCCTGCTACCCAGATGTTATTATGATCTCTTGTGCAAATACAGAGTCCAAGAATATCAGAGCAGGCTTTCCCTTGTCACCTTTCAACCTTGAGCTGGGGGGAGGGTCTGGATAATGTACCAGTGATAGGAGACTAAAGTCTTCAGACCCAGGGTTCTCAATCCCTAAATGATCTTAGGGATAAAAGAAGCTACTCCAGTGGCGGAGCTAAAGGGGGGGTGGTGCTGGGTGAGCAGTCGCCCTTCCTGGCCGCCCCAGTGTGAGTAGTGGTGCACCACCACCATCTTTATTTGGTGTTTAGTGCCCATTTTGGAGCCCATGATTGACTGAATGGCCCCCCTTGGCTCCCAAACCTGGCTCCGCCACTGAGCTACTAGTCTTCATGCCCAGGATTTCATTTAGATTTGACATAAGCAGTAGGAGTTGCAGAAGTGCATGTTTGCAATAGGAAGCAACTCTGTTATTTCTGTGAGCTGGTTGTCTCATAGTAATGGTCTGCACAGCTGGTAAATCGAAGATTCAGTTCGAATGGCTAAGTTGAAGGGAACCTCTCGGAGGAGTTCCTCTACCTGGGGCTTACTGAATAGCTGGTAGGTTTATCTGCCTCCAGAATGATTTTCTTTTCTTGAGGGGAACCTGTCAGAATCAAATCTGTGGCAGTCATATTAGTGGTAGGCACAGTAAAAATGCTAATCGAACTTCAACGGAGAGGGAGTGTCCACACTGTTTTGTATAGGTCATGAGTTTGTACTCCGGGGCGGGAATCCTTTTCCTGGGGTATTTTGACCTGCGAGACAGAAGGACCGGCAGCCATAGTTCGTGCAGCATAGCCGTAGGAGATCTCTCAAGTGGTGAGGCCCTTTAGTCTTCCTGGTAGCCGTGGGTGGAGGCAGTGAATCTCCACCCTAGCAGTGAAACTTCATTAGGTATACCAGCTTTCTGGTTGTTTCACTATTGTCCCTTACCCACAGGATTTAATGGTCTGAAGGAAGTTTTCTACTGATAATCTCAGACCATTGCCTACAGTTTTGGTACAACTAACAATGTCCGCTACTGGCAGCCTGATTTCTCTGTACAGGTGGGAGCTTCAGAAATGGGGGTTCCTGACATGGGCGGTATCTCCATGATGTCTGTAAGAGATCATCACATCTGTGGTCTTGGCAGACTTGAAAACTTTGTGTGCAGTGGTCAGAGACCAAGGTGTTAGGCTCTTAAGTGCCTTGAGTTTTGGCTGTTGTTTTGCAGGTGGGAACTGCTAATGGTTCTCATGGTTCCATGGATACCTAATTATTTGAAACGGAATACAGAAAAGCATAGATTCTAGGGACGTGGATATGATGTTCTATCCACACTGTCTGGCAGATCACCTTTCCCTTTAAGAGGTGCCAGAACGTCTTCAAGATGGCTCCTCCCACCCACCGAGTCATATAACCCTCGGCTTCACCCTTAGATGCCAGATTTTCCTTTCGCTGGAAGGTTCAGGTTCCCTCTTAGTGCTCCCCGTGTAGTAGGCCCTGGCTCTCAAATCTTCAGATTTGCTTCCTAAACTTACATTAAAACTCATTAGAGTTTAGTCTTTGATTTCTTCTCACTTCCGCAATGGAAGACAAGCCCGTTCCCAGGTTTTACTGGTGCCCCTGCATGCAGAAGATGTCGCGTACCGACCCTCACGCCGCGTGCGTGTACTGCTTAGGTCACGATCATGATCTGCAGGCCTGCCATATTTGTCGGTCTTTTCACCCATTAGTTCTAGATGACTGCGCTGCCCAACTTCAGTTGGGGTGACCAGAGAAGCGTTACCCACCGGTCAAATCTATGGACGCCTGTTGGGTGGTCTCCGTGGCTGCGGGGTCTGCTGAGCAACTTGAACAGCTTAAGGCCTTCAAGGAGGAGGCAGCCCAGGCCGTGGCTTATTCCTCTTCGGCTTGGCCTTCGTTTCAGTTCAACTGGGCTCCATTTACTCAGCTTCCTTCAAAGACCTGTGTCAGTCCTTCTCCACCAAGGGAGAGGGTCCCTCTGGATCGCACGTTTCGCGCTGTTGCAAGAAAGAGTGGAAAAAGAAGACTCAGCATTGACGCTTTTGGGATCGGGAGCATTCCCACTGTCTGGAGACTCTGGTCAAAACTGCGGTCATGGCTGCAGGTTCCATGGAGACCTCGTCGGACCAGTTGGCTGAGACGCCGGTTGATGCAGCCGAGATTCTTCTCAAACCGATTGACAGGTTATCGTCTGAAGAGGCCAATAACTCTCTCTTCGGTCTCCGGTTTTCTGGTGTCCTCAGCGGGTTGACTTAGCACTGGAGTCAAACCTGCGGTTCAGACCTTGGCCTGGAGGTGCTACGGGTTTCCCTGGTTCCTCAAGCTCCCGTCAGCCCCACCGATGGTCAGATTGAGGTCTCGGTCTTCCTCCTCTGAGTTGGGCAGGTGTCACTGTCATCGGCAGTTTCACTCCCGACATCATGGAAGCGGCATCACCACTATTCCTCTTCGTCCTCCTTGGCGAGGAGGCTCCGGTGCAAATTGCGTTAGCGCTATGAAGACTTTGTGTGGCAGCAGCTGGTCTTGTCCAGTTTGAAACCGACGTCGGTTTCTACCCTGGCTATCATGTGGCTGTTGCCCAAGTGGCTGACATCTGCTCCCGCACCCGTCACCCCCTTCGAGGTGCAAACGCAGACCCAGTCGGCTCAGTCAAAGCAGGCTTCTCTACCTATCGTGGTGGAGCTGCCACCTGAGCAGCCGAAGTCCAGGGCTCCGACTAAGGAGTCTCGGCCAACCAAAGGGCTTCCCTATCGTCTGTCAGTCACCCTCACTCCCAACCACCCCAGGCGGGTTGAGGGTGACTCGGTGGATGTCCGCTTTACGCAGACTCCTCTCTGCACTCACGTCCCATCGATGTCGAGTCTTTGGGGGCATCTCCATGGGCCGAGGTCCCCTCGTTCATGGACATTCTTTGGCTCTTCTCCAAATCCACAGGGATGGAGCTCAAGCCTGTCCAGAAACGGGCTTAGTATCCCCTTACAGAGATTCTGGACAAAGGGGACTGTCCTACGGAGACCTTCCAAGTGACCGAGGCCATTGTTGGCCCGGCCCTGGACCTGTGGCAGCGTTCTGCCTCTTGCCCTGCACCCTTGGCCCGGATGGCCCGTAAGTATGCTATACCAACTGGTTCCCTTTTGGGGTTTTTGGAGCATCCCTCGGCCGTGGGATTGGTGGATGACTTCGTTTTTCGGTGCTCAGGCAATACAGGGGATGTCGATAGACCGCCAGATAAAGAGTCCAAGAAGTTGGACCATTCGGCTAAAAAAGTCTATGCTGCCTCTTCACTCAGCCTTCGTCAGGCTAGCTCGGCCATGCTGATGGCACACTTCTCTCACGCCCTTTTGGGCTCCCTGGATGAGGTGATCCCTCACCTCCTGGCGGACCTCCAGACCACAGTCAAGCAGGTCCAGGACCAGGGGAGGGCAGCGATGAAGCAGCAACTCCAGATGGCCCTGGATATAGGCGACTCTTGTGCCCTCTCAGTCGCGGCCGCAGTAGCCATGCACTGTAGGGCTTGGTTGTGGATCTTGAACTTTATGGCGGATACCCAACACAAGCTGGCTGATGTCCCCTTTTTGGGCACCGACCTGTTCGGGCCTGGTGTGGAGGGTCACCTCCATCGCATTGAAAAGTCCAGTGCCACGCTGGACTCTGTGACATCCACTCAGAAGGACAAGGGCCCCAGGCACCAAAAGCGCAAGCCCTTTCGGTCCTCTACTCCTGCGGCAAAGCCAGCCCAGAAACAGCAAGGCCAGCAGGCTCAATCTTGGCGACCTCGGGCCAAGTCTCTGGCGTTATCGGTCAGAAAGCCTAGAGGGAAGGGACCAGCGGTCCCTCGGTCGGCTCCTCCTCCTCCAAGCCTGCTCAGTGATGAGATGGGGGGTGCCACCCTCAATCCTGTCAGGTCTCCCCTGGGTCCTCCCATGGGGGTCCGGCTCTGCTACTTCCTTTCCGCCTGGTCCGTTATCACCATGGACAGGTGGGTGCTGGAAGTGGTCAGCCAGGACCTGCCTCTGGAATTCGAGCAGTACCCTCCAAGCAGAGCCTGCACCCCACGGGAGGATTTGATGTCCGCTGTCACTCAGTCAGCTCTTTGAGATGACATTGCCCAGCTCCTCCGCAAGGAGGTCATGCGATGAGTTGTGGAGCCTCTGAAACACCCAGGGTTTGTTTCCAGGTACTTCCTGGTACCAAAATGGATTGGGGGGAATCGGGGCTGGTGCTCCATTCTAGATCTGCACGACCTTAACAAGTTTCTCAGGTTTTGCACCTTCAGGATGGTAACTCTGGCTCAGATCATACCACCCCTGGAGCAAGGCATGTGGTTTTGCTCCATGGATCTTCAGGATGCATTCTTTCACATCCTGATCCGTCCATCCCACTGAAGGTTCCTCCGCTTTCGAGCTGAGGGAACCCTCTACACGTTCCAGGCCATGCCCTTCGGCCTCTCGTCAGCCCCAAGGGTCTTCACCAAATGTGTTGCAGTGGTGACAGCTTTCCTGAGGCACTGAGGGATTTGGGTTTATCCCTACATGGACGACTGGCTCATAGCAGGTCCCTCCAGGCAGGAGGTAGAGTGGTCCAGGGATCTGGCCCTCCAGACTTGCTTTGAGTTTGGCCTCCAGATCAATGAGGCCAAGTCGGAACTCGTGCCCTCGCAGGTGATTCATTTCATCAGGGCAGAGCTCAGCTCTTGCCGAGCCAGAGCCTGGCTTCCGGCAGACAGGGCGGAGGTTCTCTCCTCCTTTGCCCAGTCATTTCTGGTTGGACAATCGGGCCCTGCCCAGGACTTCCTGCACCTTCTGGGTTACATGGCAGCCTGCAGCAGCGTGATCCGATGGGCCCGCTGGCATATATGTTCCCTCCAATGGGAACTGGCCAGCCAGTGGTCTCAGCACATAGGTCATCTTGACTAGCTGGTCACTGTGACCCAGAGGATATAGGACATCCTCCATTGGTGGCTCATCCCAGTTCATTTGCAGGAAGGCATACCATTTGTCCACCCCCAAGCCAACGATCATCCTGACGACCGACGCCTCTCTGGTGGGCTGGGATGCCCTCCTGAGGGAGCACAGAACCCACGGGCTCTGGTCCCCTCAGGAATCCTGATGTCACACCAACCTGCCGGAGCTTTGAGCTGTCCGATAAACCCTGACCGCATTTGCTCCATTCATTCGGGGTCCAGTGGTCCAGGTCCAGACGGACAATACTACGACCATGTACTATCTCAACAAACAGAGCAGGACACACTCCTTGCCTCTGTGCAAGGAAACTCTCCGCATTTGGACCCTCGTGCTCAGCTTGGAGGCAGATCTCCTAGCCATCCATGTGGCAGGAGCTTCGAATCAGCTGGTCAATGCCCTCAGCTGGATGGGCAAGGCATCTACGAGTGGTCCCTTCATCCAGAGGTAGTACACGATTTGTTCTCCTGGTGGGGCACCCCTCGGGTGGAACTGTTTGCCTCCAGGGAGAACGCAAAGCTGAGGCTGTTCCATGCCTGCTTCCCTCAGCAGGGCTCACTGCAGGGTGATGCCTTCTTGAGGTTGTGGACCCCAAGCCTCTTCTGTGCCTTCCCTCCACTTCCCTTGATCCACAAGGTGCTTCTCAAGGTCAGGAGGGACAAGGCACAGGTGATGCTGGTAGCCCCAGACAGGCCATGCCAGTTCTGGTATCCAGATCTCCTTAGCTTCAGCAACAGGCTCCCGAGGTGTCTTCCAGCATGCCCGGACCTGCTCTCCATCAGTCAGGGGAAGGTACTCAGCCCGGACCTTCAGTCCCTGCACCTGACAGCCTGGTTCCTTAGTGGCTAGAGTTCCAGGCTTTGGGCCTCTCTGACGAGGGCCTCACGGTTGTTGAGGCATCCCATAAGAATCGACCAGAAAATGCTATGCCTTCAAATGGAAAAGATTTTCCATTTGGTGTCAAGGCAAAGGGTTGGACCCTTTGTCCTGTCCAGTGGCTAGCATTTTGGATTACCTGTGGTCCCTCTCCCATCAGGGACTTTGGTCGACGAGCCTTAAGGTGCACCTGGCAGCCATCTCTGCTTACTGGGCATGGGCCTGTCAGCAGTCATTGGCACAGGAGAAGGTGGTCTGACACTTTTTCAAGGGCCTAGATCACATATCTCCTCCGGTGCATGAACCACCACCTCCATGGAATTTACTGCTGGTTTTGGCAAAGCCCATGGGCAAGCCATTCGAACCGTTGCACAGGTGCGATATCTCCCACCTGTCATGGAAGACCGCCTTCCTGGTGGCCATTACATCAGCCAGAAGGATTGGGGAGCTCCAGGCGCTTTGGTGGCATCTCCTTACTTGGTCTTCCACAGGAACAAGGTTGTCCTGCGCCCCACCGAAATTCCTTCGAAGGTGGTGTCGGAGTTTCACCTTAATCAGGTGTTGACTCTGCGGTGTACTACCCCAGTTACACCTCGGAGGCCAAGTACAGGCTCCATGCTGGACCTGGGGCAGTAGCCTCGCCCTACTACAAAAAGTGTCGGCAGAAGTTCAGGGAGAAGTTCACCAGCTGTTTTTTCACCTGCGCTGAAGCTGCACCTGGCAGGCCTGCAGTCAAGCAGATGATTGGCAGGTGGATCACTTCCTGCATTGATCTCTGCTATAGGTTGGTGGGTAGAAAGCCTCCCATAAGGCTAAGGGCTCATTCCACCCGCCATACCACTGCGTCGGTGGCTGCTTATAGGGACGTCCCTATCTGCAGGGCTGCTACCTGAAAGTCGGCAAACACCTTCATTACCCATTACCACATCGACCTTGAGTCACGCTGGGATGCTGGTTTTGGGGCCTCAGTTCTCCAATCTCTGTTTCCCAAGTAGGGGTGTGTGCCTTGCCTCCTTCTCCTGGAGAACTGTTAGGAGTCTGCCAGACAGTGTGGATAGAACATCATATCCACGTCCCTAGAAATACAGGTTACTCACCTGTAACAGTAGTTCTAGGAGTGGTACGATGTTTATCCTACCGGACCTGACCTCCCAAGCTCAGGTGCACAACCTTGCTTCCAGCGGGCTAAGATCTGGCATCTAGGGAGGAGTCAGGGTTATACCACCGGGTGGGTTGGAGGAGCCAGCTTGAAGGCGTTCCGGCACCTCTTAAAGGGGAAGGCGATCTGCCAGACAGTGTGGATGAACGTCATATACCACTCCTAGAACTACTGTTACAGGTGAGTAACCTGTGTTTCCTACACACTGAGAATTTTACCGTGTAAGGTGTTAAGACAGGATGATGCCTCCTGCAGTTTGTTCTGCAGATGCATAATGATTTGACACGGAATATAGAAAACCATAGATTCCTACATACTAGGAATTTTACCGTGCAAAGCGTTAAGACAGTATGATGCCTCCTGCAATTTGGTGTTTCCTCGGTCCTCTCTTATAATTTTCTATCCTGAGCAGTGGGAGCACAAGAACCTTATTTAGAGTCATCTTATCAGGCGGACAACACTACCCTTTGCAGTTACTTGGAAAGCGTGTGGATTGCTTAGAGCAGAGTTCTTTTTCCTTCCAGGGTGCTCTAGCATCATAGGCTAAAGTACTGCATTCTGTTGCTGATTCGAGCACTGGGTTATTGTAGTGCTATTCTTGTCTTTTAGGGCTCACCAGAGTTTTTGCACTGCACTGTGCTTTCACGCCCAGCCAGTTTTTATATTTATCAAGCCCCCAATGGTGGTTGTCAGATGAGTCCAGAAGCTGTTGGTTAGGGAGTTAAGTTATATGGGACAATATTCTCTCCCACCCTACTTAGATAGGTACTGCTTTTTAGAACCCATATGTATTAACTTCCTTCTGCAGTAAAAACATGGAGCGATACAGAAAGGAGAAATCCCATCATACTCACTATAATTTCCTTTTTTATTAGCTCAAAAGCTGTTAAGGGGGCCTCTCCATGGAACTGTCTGCTCTTCTGGATAATATTGTCCAGTATATAGGTATGTCTAAGATCTTTGTAGGTGTATGATGACTTTATATTGAAGGATGTCTATGGTGCTGTTTCAGGGCTTTGGATTCATTTACAATATCTGAAAACTTTTGTACAGTAACTCATGACTGGTGAAGCAAATTAATAGATTACATGGTGATAAGACATAGAAGAAATGAACTAGTAGAGTGCATGGTGAGTTGTATAAGGTTCTGTCTGGGGGAGCCAACATGGTTGTCCGTCACTTTTAAAAGATCCATTTGTGTCTGCTTTATCTAAACATGTTTTTCTGTTTAAGGCAAGTTTTCAGGAATAGAAGATCATGAGATCCAAGAGGGAACCTGGTGCTCGATGTTGGAGGCCGCAAGTGACGTATGTGGGAAGAAGGTCACACTTATACATACTGAATTTAGGTCTTATTCTGTTGAGATGGGGTAGGCCCATATTTTTCCTTTTTCTTTCTGGTGTATATTTATTCGAGGGTTCGACTGGGAATATGGACATTCATAATGGTTTGCATATTGTTGATTTATTTGTGTATTGAATACTGCATGACAGAAGTGTACCGAGGTAGCTATTGCAGATGGAATGTTCTGTGTTCCTGGGGTCTCTGTTGAAGTCACAACTTTTGGGCTGTACCAGCTACCCCAGTGGGGAGCACATTACCCATACGTAGTAACTATTTTCCTCATTGACAACATTGGAGTTAAAAAGAAAAGGAAATTCTCACCCCAGGAGTCCCTCAGTATGCTTGACTAATGCAGTTTGTAACACGGCATTATGGAGGGCCGTGCCAGGGCGCCACGCGATAGGCAGGATGGCGTCACGTGGTGCAGGAGCAACACGGCATTGTGAGATGATAATGCCGTGTTGCTACGTGAGAAGCGGCGTTCATGGGCCCAACAAAGCGTATCTCTCCTTAATGCCGTGTTGCTGTTCTTGACGTTCACGAGCCAACATGACATTATCGTCTCATAATGCCGTGTTCCTCTCCTACCAGCTCACTGCCTTCCACTAGGGACCTAGCATGGCGGGACTGCATGAGCGAAGCGGAGACACAGGACTAGAAGAGGCCATCGGAAGAGGTAAGTTTCCAACTGTGATGGCTACTTGCGTCGCACATGTCGTGTTACAAGGGCATTAATCACCTCCAGCGTCAGGCTCTACCGGTGATTAATGCCTGCTGGGGGGTTATAACCCTCGGGCTTCGCCCTCGTGCAACAATGCCCCCCCAGCGGGCATTAATCCACCGGTAGAGCCCTCCTCTGTCGGTGATTAATGCTTACATGCCAGCTGGGTTCAGCTGTCCTGGAGGTGGAGACTATGCTAATAATGCTAAGGAAATTAGCCAAACAGATTGAAGTAAGAAAGTGTTGTGTGCTGGTGCTGCTGAATCTCAGTCAAATTTAATTTCTCCACTGACTGGACAAGTCTGCATTGGAATTCTCTCTTCATACCTTTGTTCAGAAGTACTTTTATCATACTTTTGGAGTCATTTCCTTATACTTGTGCTGCTTTGGTAAGTTTTTCTTTTATTTGTGCTTTTTGAGTTTTCTGTGGTTCCTTAGTTCCTAGGAACTGAAGTTTTTATCCATTTATTCTGAATAAAATATATTGCATCTGAGTACAATTTCTGCAGCTTTTATTTTTTAACACTATTTTTCCGAGGGATCATTATTTTTATGAAGGAACTGCATTTTTTTAACATTTTTTCTTGTTTCTCCTCAGTTAGGGTTGGGAGCCTTATTTTCTCTTTCACTTTTTCCTTTTGGAACAATATTTTTGTAGGTCTTCTGACAAATTGATGAATCAACCAGACCTTGAACAAGACTGGTATTTACTGTTTTAAATTATTTACTTTTTGGTTGTGGACAAGGCAGACTGCCACAACTTGGTTTATATTAGAACCAGTCACTTGCTTCTCTGTGAGCTTTCACAAATTTTGCTCATACAGTTTAAAAATAGGCCTTTAAATTATGACGTCTTAGTCTGCCTCTCCTTCTACAAAAATTCAGAAGGGGGTCTGCCTTGCAAAAAAAGTCTAAAGACAGATCCTCTAAGGACCCCTCCTAGAAAATAAGTCTGATAAAAATAATAATAATAATGACCAAGCCAAAAATAAGAAATTCACAGCTGGTTTCTGATTCAGGACTTGCTTAAAAGAAACTAAAAGCAAAACATACCACTGCCCTCCTCTGAAAAGCAAGGGAGACACCAGTGTCAAACAAGATATACCCTCTGTGGAGGAGATGGAAGAGGCTTGGCAACTATGTCAGATGAGATGACATCTTAAATATTACTTTGTGGCACACTTAGTGATTGTTGAATGTAACTGTATGGTCTTTGTAAGTTATTCTTAAATTGAATATCAGTGCTGTTGTACATACTGATTGTTGAATGTATTGTATGGCTTTGTAATGTAACTCGTTTTATGAATTGTAACATTGCTGCTTTCACCATGGACCTCGTTGTAAATGAACCTGGCTCAATCGAGTATGTTCTTTGTTCACATACAGTATATTATGAATAAAAACATTTTACTATTACTAACTATATCAGACTTTTCAGGCTCTGGGGAATCTTGTGGGTGCCCTAGCTGCTCTTATTACACATATTCCCTCCGACTCTGGCCTTGGCCAGGCATCATCTTTGAGGAGGTGATGATGAAGAGGAGGGTGAACTCCTTGATCCTGACCTTCAGGAGTTTGGTTCTTCCTCTAATTACAAGAGGGTTTTCCTCTCACTATACTTTTGTCCAACACATGGTAGATACTCTTGGCCTTTCTATTCAAGAGTCCACTGAGGAGAAGGATGAGGAAGCAGATTTCTTAGACATGATGGGTCTCCTTCCTCCTGAAAAGCTTCTCATTCCAATTCAGAAGTCCATTAGAAGGCTACTTTCAAAATACTTCAAAGCCTACTTCCAGCCTGGGGTCGATAAGAAAATAGAAAAAAGTACCAGTTATATAAATCTAATGCTGAGTACCTTTACATGCATTTGGACCATGAAGGAGTGGTGCAGGCTTCAGCCTGTGATAAAGTTAAAGTACCCCTTTCTTCCTAGCCTCCAGAAAAAGAATAAAAAAATGCTGGGCACTATGAGTAAGAAATCTTACACCAGACCCGCTCTGATGCTGCTCCTTTCTACTTGTAAGGCATACACAACTCAGTATCAGAAAGCTCACTGGATCTCTGTCCTGGCTATTAGCCAGCAAGCCCCGGTAAAAGTGGCTAACAACCTTGCAGAAACTGTCAAAACTGCCTTGGAAGCCACAAAATATCAGTTTCACATTGTCGTTGAGGCACAGGTCAGGAAGCATAGGAAAAACCAGAAGCAGTTGTAAAATTCACAAAAAATATTTATTTACACTAGCAGTGACATATAAAAATAAACTTGTTCAGTATAACTATTTACAAAGGCAAAATAAAATATAGGAGATCCATCACAGCTTTCCTTCAGTCTCTGTGTCTAACTTGCAAGCAGTTGCAGCTCTGTCTTATAAGTCCTTCCAACCCCCCATTCTTAACAAGCATCTTCCAAAGTGTTCTTGTATGTTTCAGACAGGTCCTGGCAGGAACACAGTGTGCCTGAGCTGAGGTCCTTTTCCACAGCTCTTCTGCAAAAGGCTTAAAATTGCACTCAGGTAACCTCATGAGTTTCCACTAGCTTTTGCAATCATCTCAAACTATAAGTATATGGATTTCAAAAATTAACACTATCTAATTTCTATACAGAGGGATCCCAATATCAGTTACATTTCTACATAATGATTTGCATTTTTTTATGTCTGCAGATATGCAAGGGAGGAAAAGACAGACAGCAAGGGAAGACTGAGAGATAGCAAGAGGCAAATAATTGCGAGACAGTCAAGATGATCGAGTCCTAGGTCTTGGGAAAATTTGGATCTTACTCGAGAGGGCTCTTGCAGTAGGTAATTACATATAGGACTGATGCCGGCCGGCGGCAGGACCCCCCGGAAAAATTTCTAGCTAGCAGTCCCTGGCGAGGACCGCCTCCGTCAGGTGACGGCGTCATGTGACGTCGGTATAAAGGCGGCCCGGACGCCCGCCTTCAGTTCTTTCCTGCCGTTAGCTGTTAGCTCCACCTAAGTAAAGTTTGTGCTTAAGTCAGCCCTGTCTTTAAGTCGTTTTTTACGAAAATTAGTTATTCTTTTCAGTCGTCAGGTACATCGATCGGTGTATGTCGTCCCCTACACCCTCCGAACACAAAACAAGTCACGACTCATGCGGTACTGGCTTTTGCCACACAAGGCGGCCATTCCTGTGCCTTTTCTGCCTAGGCCCCAATCACCTGGTCGATAAGTGCCAGCATTGCCTCAACTTCAACGCAGCTACCCATAGACGGCGCCAACAGTCCCTGGAAGCCCATCTCCTCAAGAAAAAGATGTCTTCTATGGAAAAAGAGTTGAAAAAGTTGAGGGAGGCGTCCACTTCCCGGAAGGACATCGGAAAAAGAAGGAAAAGGAGAGGCACCAGGAGAAGTCCTCCTCTACCGCGTCTCCTGCTGGAGTTGCGGCCCAGGTAACATCCCCTCCGGGGGACCGTTCGTCGGCAGCCTCCAAGGGTTTGGAGGAGGCGTCGGCCCGCCCGTCTGGCTGGCGCTCGGGCCTTGCAGGCGCCTCCGGGCGAATGGAGGCCTCCGCCCCTGGTTCGGCCGCAGGTCTGCGGCCTACTGGCGTGGGCGACTCCTCTAAGCGGATGTCGGCTCCTCTGATGTCGCATGGAGAGGGTCAATAAGGCGCCCGACCCCGAGGCGGTGCATGACCACTTCCCCATCGTGCCGGGCCGCCCTCCTCTCGGCCCACCTCCAGTGAGGGCTTCCATAAGCCGGACGCCCAGCTCCTCCAGCGCCCGCTGGGAACTCGCCCCAAGTCCCATGTTGGCTCCTCCGGCCCAGCGCGGGTAGTGGAACCGGCAGCGGACCCCTCGCCCGTTGTACCGGTTCCCGCAGCCTCGCTGCCATCTGAGAGCCCGAGTCACCCCAGCCTGACCTGGGATTTCTCTTCTCCTCCTTCCCCGGGTGACGCAGGGGATCTTCCACCTCCGACGGAACCGGATCTGACGTCGGCTCCCCGGATGACGGCACCTCCGATTCTGATACCTCTGACGCCAGTTCCACCGACGCCGGCAGGGGATGTTCCCCTTCCGTCGGGCCCCCCGGGCCCATTAACGTGGATCCACCCTTGGGGCCGCCGATCGGGCTGTCTGCTCCGGCAGCTCCCCCGGCTTCTGGGTACCCGCCGTCTTATCCGACGCCGTTGTACCTGGGACCGCAGTATCCAGTGCCACAGTACCTGACGCTGGGTTTCCTGCAGCTGGGTTATGGATACTCACCTTATGGGTACAACCTGTACTCTTTCCCCCCTCCTCCTCCATCTCCACCACCCCCCCGGCCGCCGGTGGATCTGCAGGAGACTCTGGCCTCTTGGTGGGCTGAGGCCATGGCTCAGCTCACCAAGAAGGTGGAGACCTGCCTTATGATGCCAGTGCCGCCCCGGCTCCCATCGTCGAGCGGCACACTCCTCACCGCCTCCAGACTCCAGGGCTCTTCCTCTGGATCCAGAGAGGGGCAGGACATCGTTCCACGGGTACCACCCAGGAACCCGTTCCTCCCCCTAGTCGCGTGAGGGAGTCTTATTCTTCTTCTGCTTCTTCTTCCCTCTCGGATTCCTCGGATTCTTCCGACAGATGTTCCGAGAGAGACAACGAGCCCCACTCTCCGTCTAAGCCCCGGCCGAGGACCCCTCCGAAGTCTCCTCCGAGGATCCTTCCTTCACGGAGTTGCTTAGAAAAATCCAGGAAATTCACCAGTGGCGCTCCTTGGAACCAGATCCCCAGCGTCTAAAACTCGCCGAGCATCTGGACCTGCCCGTGACAGCTCCAACTTTAGTGCCACCCTGGATCGAGCCTCACGCCCACCTTGTTACCACGATTTGGAAACAACCGTCGGCGTTAGCCCCACTTCCCAGGAAGTCCAGCAGGCTATACCAGGCTCCCGAGGGTGTAGACTATCTTGACTCTCACCCTTGTGCCGATTCAGTTGTGATTAGCGCCGCTCACGGCAGATCGGCACATCCAAAGCATCTGAGCTCCTCTCCTCCGGATAAGGAATCTCGCCTCCTGGACCAGTATGGAAGAAAGATTTATGCCTCTTCCACACTGGGAATTTGGGCCCTGAATTACGTCGCCCACATGGGGGATTACCAGAAGGCCATCCTTACCCAGGTGGAATCCAAACTAGACTCCTTACCTGACTCTCAAGTCAAACAGGAGCTAGCAGATCTTGTCCGTTCTGCTGGTTCGGCCAGTCACCACATTTTACGGGCGACATACGATGCAGTGGACACTGCTGGGCGGAGCTCCGCTTTCGCCGTAAGCCTACGGTGTCATGCCTGGCTCCGCATGTCAGGTTTGGTCCCTGAGGTGCAATCCGCCATTCAAGAGGCTCCTTTCAGGGGGTCTGTGCTTTTCAGGGGTGATGTCAAAGACATCATCACCGACTTGCAAGAGAAGGGGACGGCCCTGAAATCCGTGGATTCCATGTACCGTCCCCATCCTCAGCAGCGCCGTCCTTTTCGCAGACGGACTCAGCCTCAAGCGAAACCCCAAGGAAGGCGGGCCACTATACGTCGGGCCCCCGCAGCTGTCGGGCCCCCTCCGCCCAGAAAAGCAGCGGGTGCCTCAGCTGCGGCACTGCCCCACACCACCTGACTCCTTCCCTCTCCCACCGCCTCCGGATCCACCAGAGGAACCGGTAGGAGGGAGATTTTCCCTCCACCTTCCGGGTTGGGAGAGGATAACCACGGATTCTTGGGTGCTCCAGCTTATAGCGGAGGGGCACTCCATAGAGTTTATTCAGAAACCACCCCGCCACCCTCCTCGGAAAGTCGTCGTACTCCAGAGACCATCTTCCCTTGGTCCAGGAAGAAATCTCGGCCCTTCTCACGAAGCAGGCGATAGAACCCGTTCCCCTTCATCTTCGGGGGACGGGTTACTATTCTCATTTCTTCCTGGTCCCAAAGAAGACGGGAGATCTCAGACCCATTCTAGATCTCAGCTCCTTGAACCTTTATGTGGAATACAAAAGGTTCAGGATGCTCTCTCTGCAGAGTCTTCTGCCCCTTCTTCGGCCGGGTCAATGGCTTTGTGCGCTGGATATGCAGGATGCCTATCTGCACGTTTCCATTCGCCTTTCTCATCGCAAGTATCTTCGTTTTGCATTTCAGGGGGACCACTATCAATTCAGGGCGCTCCCATTTGGTCTTTCCTCGGCACCCCGAGTATTTACCAAATGCCTGGCTGTGGTAGCGGCCCACCTGCGTACAATGGGAGTACAAGTGTTCCCTTACCTGGACCACTGGCTCCCGGTGGCCTCATCCAGGGAGGAACTCCTGCATTTTCTCTCCCTCACCCAGCAGGTTTTTACTGGCCTGGGTATTACCATCAACCATTCCAAATCCCATCTGGACCCCTCCCAGAGGCTACAGTTCATCGGGGCTGTCCTCGATACGACGGTGAGCAAGGCCTTCCTGCCTCCAGACAGGGCGGCCTCTCTTCAGTCCCAGATTTCCCTGCTATCAGAAAGCAGGAGGGTTCCGGCGAGGTCGGTCCTCCGTCTTCTGGGGCTCATGGCGGCCGCTATTCCGATGGTCCCCCGAACTTGACTCCACATGAGAATCTCTCAGTGGACTCTTCACTCCCAGTGGGATCAACTTGTAGACGACCTAGATCAACTAGTTCTGATCTCCTCGCCGATGGCATGGGACTTGCAATGGTGGATGGTTCCAGAGAACCTATTTTGGGGGGTCCCCTTCTTTCATCTTCCCCCCTCTCAGACTCTGACCACGGACGCATCAGGCGAAGGTTGGGGAGCCCATCTGGGCCCTCATCAGACCCAGGGCTTATGGTCCAGACTGGAACTAGCTCTCCACATCAACGTGCTCAAGCTTCGAGCTGTGCTATACGCTCTCCAAGCCCTTCACCAATACCTTCTTCCGGGCCACCTAGCCATCCAGACGGACAACATGTGCATGGTGTGGTACATCAACAAGCAGGGAGGAACTCGTTCCTACCCTCTATGCAGGGAAGCTATGAGGGTTTGGGATTGGGCAACTCATCACAACCTTCACCTCACGGCGATTCATGTTCCAGGAGTCGACAACACACTGGCAGACAAACTAAGCCGCTCCTCTGCCCAGGCACACAAGTGGGAATTGGATCAAAAGGTGCCTGACGATATCTTTCAGCTTTGGGGGACTCCGCAGGTAGACCTCTTCGCCTCCCCCCAAAACGCAAAACTTCCCAGCTTTTGCTCACTCGCTCCAAAGCGAGGCACTTTCTGGAGCAACGCTCTGTCTCTAGACTGGAAGGACAGATTCGTCTATGCCTTTCCCCCAATTCCTCTGATCCCAAGAGTTTTGCAGAAGCTCTCCACAGAGGGAGCGAGAATGATTCTGATCGCTCCTTTCTGGCCCAAGCAAATCTGGTTCTCTCTTCTACAGCAATACTCAGAGGTTCCTCCTCTTCCTCTTCCTTTATCTCGAGGTTTGCTGACCCAGGATCAAGGGACCCTGGTCCATCCAGGTCTCAAGTCCCTTTCACTTCATGCTTGGCTCCTGCAGACCTAGCCCAATCCCGTTTTGGTGTCTCTTCAAAAGTGGTGGAGATTTTGGTGGAGGCTAGAAAACCCTCCACTAAGTCCACGAAATGGAAGAGATTCTCCATTTGGGCCACCTCTAGGAACGTGGAGCCATTCTCCTGTTCAGTGGCTGTTCTGCTGGAATACTTATGTCATCTCTTCGACCTGGGTCTCAGCCATTCCTCCTTGAAGGTGCACATGGCTGCTATTTCAGCCTACCATGCTCCTTTCGCAGATAAAGCTTTTGCCCAACTGGAGGTCTCTAAGACCTTTCTCAGAGGGGTTCTTCATCTGAGGCCCCCCATCCGAACTCCTGCTCCCCCTTGGGACTTGAACTTTGTTCTCGAGAAACTTACTCTTCCTCCCTTCGAACCCGCAGCTTCTGCAGATCTGAAGTTTCTGTCGTGGAAGACGCTCTTCTTGGTGGCCATCACTTCGGCTCGAAGAATTTCTGAGCTCCAGGCCCTTATGTGTAAAATCCACTATTTGATTTTTCACAAAGAACGAGTTGCTCTTCGCATGAATCCTAAGTTTCTACCTAAAGTAGTAGCAGAGTCTACCTTAAATCAGTCCATAGAGTTACCTGCCTTTTTCATGCAGTACTCCAATCAAGGGGAATTTTTACTCCATACCATGGATGTTCATCGGATTCTGAGATACTACACCAGCAGGACAAAGGATCTCAGAAAGACTGATCAGTTGTTCGTCTCTTTTGCTCACAAAAGGGAAGGCAATGCTGTTTCCAAGCAATGCCTGTCGAAGTGGTTGGCTCATTGCATCACTTTCTGTTATGACAAGTACAACAAGACCCTTCCGGGTCAAGTCAGAGGTCATTCCACTCGAGAAGTAACGGACTCTGCGGCTTGTTTCAAGAATGTGTCTGCGGCAGACATCTGCGCTGCCGCCACCTGGACTTCGGTCCATACCTTTACGAAACACTACAGTTTGGACATTGCCTCTCACCGTAGAGCAGGCTTCGGGCTAGCTGTTTTGCAAGGCCTCCTGTCTTGAGGCCTTCAAGGGTACTGCATCTTTCTGGAGTAGATCCCTCCTCCCGGTGCCTCTTGTTTGTTCCAGACTGCTTGGGATTCAGTCCTGTATATAATTACCTACTGCAAGAGCCCTCTCGAAGTAAGATAGTACAGTTACGTAAGAACTTACCGTAACAGTAGATCTTCGAGAGAGGCTCTTGCAGTAGGTAATACCTTCCCGCCCTCCTTCCCTCTAGGCTTTTTCAGCTTCTTTTCCAGGAATGGAAATATCTTCTTCTCTCTTATCCGGGCCTTCCGGGCCTGTGGCGGGAAAGAACTGGAAGGCGGGTATCCGGGACCGCCCCTTTATACCGATGTCGCATGATGCCGGTCACCTGATGTGGGGGCGGTCCCTCGCAAGGGACTGCTAGCTAGAAATTTTTCCCTAGGGTCCTGCCACCGGCCGGCGTCAAGTCCTATATGTAATTACCTACTACAGAGTGCCTCTCTCGAGATCGCAATGCGGTAGTTCTTACGTAACTGTACTTTACTAACCAGACAGACAGGAAAGGAGAGAATAGAACAGATCCCTGCATTCATACTCTTTCCATAACAACTGGGACTGGGTCCTATTCAACCCTGTCACATACACCCCCCTCCTTAAGAAGGAACCTGTTTTATCAAACAGGTTTCCAAAACTTTCCATTAATTCTCTAATAATATTAGCTTCTAACTTTCAGAAATTAAGCACATGTGCAGTATCCTTTTTTCTGTAACAGTACAGCTAACAGTAAAGTTTAAACTCATACATTTGTTTTTCAACCTTCAGAACCCTCAATTCCTGATCCATGTCTTGACAGAAAATCAGCATTGCTATTCTCTTTACCAGATTTATGTATCACCTTGAATTTAAATGGCTGTAGTGCCAGGTACCACCTTGTGATTCTGGAATTTTTATCTTTCATTTGGTAAAGCCAACAGAGAGGATTGTGATAAGTACAAAGTCAGTTTCTAGCAAATAAAACTTAAGGGACTCCAAGGCCCACTTTGCTGCTAAACATTCCTTTTCAATGGTGGAGTGCCTTTTCTCTCTGTCATGCAACTTCCTACTTATGTATAGAATAGGATGTTTAAGCCCCAGGAAATCTTACTGTATTCTGACTTATGCAGTATGGTCTCACCATAGGACTGCCTGGAGCTGAAATGGTTAATAGAACCTATGCAAATGATGGAATGCTAGGCTCGAGCTCAGTTTTCAAACCACTGTCCCTGGTAAATGGTTCTAAACCATCAGATTCTTTACTCCGCTTGCCTCAGTAAGACGTCTCTGGAGAGCTCTCCTTCATCGCTTGAAGAAACTTTATTTTTCTTGGTTTTCACCTAGTAGTTATTAGTTATTTTGGTATTCTTATCACTGTCCTTGGTTTCCAGGTAGAATTTGTTTAGATTTTAGTTTCTGTGGTGTAAGTAGTCGGTTTGTTAACTGAGGGGAAACCAACATTCTCCCTTACAGTCGTTTCTTACTTTATTAATTTAAATGGTACCGACTGGGGTATAGTTGATTGCTTTGATCTAAAAAGTAACTGGGAAAACTCCTGGTACTTTCATCGTTTATCGTAAGCAAAAAAAAAGAAAAGTATATACATTTAAGTTATTCACTCTTGTTGTTTCTCGGTTATGTCACAGAAAACCAAAAAGAGAACAGGACCCACAGGTTTCCAGCACCATACTGAGTGCAGGCAACTTTTTGCCAAAGCTGATCCACACTTAATTTGTTTATTTTGTCTTGGGTTTGACTACCTTGAGACAGATTGTGAGATCTGCAAGAATTTTCCACATTCTACTGTCGAAAGACGTTTAAAGAGACTGAAGGAAAGGATGGCTGACAAGGCTGCTGACCCAGCCATTGAGCAACCGGTTCCTCCTCAGTCTGAACCAGAGAAGCTGCCCTCTGAAAGGGGCTATAGTTCCTCTACCAAAAAAACGAACCACTGAAAAGGCTGCTGAACTGGCCATTGCAGTTAAGAAAAAGCAAAAGCACCAGGAACCGTAACCAATGAAAGCGGCAGTTCCTTCTGCAGAGGAGATCGCTAATGCGATATCAGGAGTATTCAGTCATTACAGTCTCTGGTCGGCAAGCATCCATTACCAATTATGGTTCAAAATCCCGGTTCAAATCCGGTCCCTGGTTTAACAGACCTGGGTGGGGACCAGTTTGAAGAAGAAGACTATGAGGAGGAGGATTTTGGGGAACCCATTGATCCGTACATTTCCCCTGATCCTCACAGACAAGATTCCCCTGATAAAGGAACAGAGGATTTTACATCCTACTACTCACTCATGAAGCAAATTGCACAGACCCTCGACCTCCCAACCCAGGAATCTACAGAGGATGAGGAAGGAGAGGACTATAGAGAGAGATGATGGACATGCCAGCATCAAAAAGATTACTGCTGCCACTCCACAAATCCCTAAAAAAGCATACCATGAAATTGTTGCAGACACCCACTTCTGTGCCCCCACAGATAAAAAGGCAGACAAAAGGTATTGGGTGGCCAAAACTGGTGCTGAATTTCTTTTTGGGCACCCCAGTCATGAAGATGTTGTACAGGCTGCAGCTTGTGACAAAGCTGGCATCCCCCTGGCCTCTCACCCTCCGGATAAAGACTCAGGATGGTAGGTTCTATTGCAAAGAAAGTGTACATAGGGTCCTCCCTGGCTATTAGGCAAGTCACTTACATGTCCTGTATAGCTAGGTATCAAAAGAACCATTGTTCTACTGTGCTAGAGATTTCTAAAACAGCTTCTTCTCCCATGGCTGCTGACCTGGAGGAAGCTGCAAAAAGTGGAACTGAGGCTGCTAAAATGCAGTTTAGTATGGCAGTGGATTCCTCTGACACTGCATCCAGGCAAATGGCATCAGCAGTGTGACTTAGAAGGTTTGCCTGGCTCAGAACTACCAGTCTGACGCAGGACACACAAACTAAAGGCATGGATTTCCCTTATGACCCTCTGTCTCTGTTTGGAGAACAAGCAGAAGCATATATGAAATAAATGCATGAATACAAGGCTGCCTATAAGAATGCAGCAGCAAAAGCAAGAGCTTCTACAACCCAGAAACTCCAGGCCAGAGGTGGCAGGGGAAGAGCTCACTACAGACCTTTTTTCCAACCTCAAGCTTTTACCCAGTACCAGCACAGGGGATACTTCAGAGGTAGAGGCAGAAGGGGCAGTGGCCATACTAGCCCCAGTGTTCAGCCAGCAGCCCAGACAAAGCAGACACCCTGAGATGCCTGTTCAGGTCGCCTCCCCAGTCCCAGTAGGGGGAAGGCTGGCCCACTACCTCCAGGAGTGGAAAAATATCACAGACAAGTGGGTCCTGGAGGTAGTGGGCCAGGGGTTTGTCCTCAGCTTCAAACTAATGCCAAGGCTGAGGTCAAGGGTCTTCAAACCCTCTTCCCCATCAGAAACAGCTTTGTTGGAAGAGGAAGTTTCAAGCCTTCTCTTACAAAAAGAAATAGAGCTAGTTCCCTCAAACCAGAAGGGAAAGGGCTTGTACTCAAGGTACTTCCTCACAATAAAGAATACAGGGAATGGCGACCCATTCTGGATCTCAGACACTTAAGCAAGCATTTGTCAAAACCAAAATTCAAGATGGTTACTCTGTCTACTATGCAACAAATCCTAAGGCAGGGAGACTGGCTAGAATCCCTGGACCTAAAGGATACTTACTTCCATATCCCAATAAGAGGATCACACAGGAAGTACCTCAGGTTCAGATTACCATCAGGCCATTACCAATTCAGGGCAATGCCCTTCGGTCTGATATTTGCTCTAAGGGTGTTCACGAAATGTCTGGCTGTGGTTGTGGCATACCTAAGGTGACAAGGGGTGTCAGTGTTCCCCTTCTTAGATGACTGACTGATAGTAGATCAGTCATATCAACAGGTGATAGAGGCATCGACACTTAAACAAGATACGCTGCACTCAGTGGGGTTCTTGGTAAACCAGAAACAGTCTGTTCTGGAACCAGTTCAATTGCTCAGATTCATAGGGGCAGAACTGGACACAAGAAAGGGGAAAGGCTTTCCTCCCTCAGGACAGAGTGGACAACCTTATTCAGGTAGCCAATTCCTTCAAGCTTCATGTCCCAAGGCCAGCAAGACACTTCCTGCAACTGCTAGGCCATATGGTAGCGTCCACAGCAACTGTGTCAGGAGCCAGGTTCCAAATGAGGGACATCCAATTCCATCTGAGAGCTCATTGGCTTCAAATAAGGGACTCTCTGTCAAAACTAGTACCTGTCACAGTGACATTTCTCCAAGCTCTACAGTGGTGGCAAGAGCAGGCCAGTCTCAGGCAAGGGGTGCCATTCTTGCAGCAAGCCCCTTTACTGGTACTGACTACAGATGCATCCCTCCTAGGATGGGGAGCACGTCTGGGAGATCACATGGCACATGGACAAAGCAGAAACCACTTGTGCATATCAGCCTGTCAGAGCTCATGGCAGTTCTCCTGGGTCTCCAGTCATTCACCAGTCAAGTAGAGGGCAAGGTGGTTCAGGTCAGAACAGACAGTACAACCACCATGTATTTCATAAACAAACAAGGGGGCACAAATTCAACTCCTCTTTGCATGGAAGCAATGAAAATTTGGGCCTTGGCATATTCCCTGGAGGTTTCCCTCTCAGCTGTCCATCTCCCAGGAGAGGACAGTGTTTTGGCAGATGCTCTCAGCAGAATGAACCAGAACCACCGCAAGTGGTCATTGAACAGGCAGGTCCTGGAGGCCATCTTCAGGAGATGGGGCACTCCAGAGGTGGACCTATTCACAGCTCCAAGCAATCATCAGCTACCACAGTTTTGCTGCAACCCCCCCCCCCCCAATCAAGGGCACAATCCCTCTGGATGCATTTCTGCTGGATTGGATGGAAGGTTTCTGTATGCATTCCCTCCCTCCCTTCCCTCTGCTGTTAAGGGTGCTGAACAATCTCAGAGCCCAGCCAGCAACAGTGATTCTCATTGCCCCAGACTGGGCCAGACAACCCTGGTACTCCAGGATTCTATCAATGTCAGTAACCAAACCAATCAGTCTTCCCAGGAGGCACAACCTATTGTCATCATCACAGGGCAGGATCATTCACGCCAGCCTGCAGTCCCTCAGGCTCAAAGCTTGGCTGTTGAGGACTTAGAATATGTAGAGCTGCACCTGTCAGAAGGGGTTGTGGAAATCCTGAGAATATCCAGAAAGCCATCCACTAAGAAAACCTGTTCTTCCAAATGGAAGAGATTTTCCATCTGGTATCAGGGCAAGGGCGTGGACTATAACCAAGCCAGCCTGTCAGTAGTCCTGGGCTGTTTGTGCCCATCTATATTCTACAGGCTTAAAGGCCTCTACTCTGAAAGTGCACCTGGCAGCTGTCTCAGCCTACTTGTCCGCGGGTAAGAGCTCTTTCCTAGCTTCAAACCCAGGCCCAGATATTCAAAAGGGTTGCACATGCGCAAGTCCTACATTGCGCCATTCTGCGATATTCAGCAGGAGGCAGTTGCGCCACTGAAAACAGGTTGAGCAACAGCGCAGTGCAAATGAATGCATGCTCAACAGGAGGGGGAGGATCCATGCATAAACTGCGCAACCCGATATTCAGTCGGGTTGTGCAGAGTTGTGCATGCGTAACCCCAAACTGCGCCTGCACAACTTTGAGCCAAAAAAAAAGGATCAAGTTGAGGGCCACCCACAGGTGAGCTGCTGTATTGCAGGGCGCAACACAGCAGCTGCCACCCGTGACTGGCCCCCAACTCTGTCCCTGTGCCCCCCCACCAGCCCGATCGCGGGTAGTATGTATCCAGACACCCCCCCAAACATCTCCCGATGCCCGATCGCGGGCAGTATGTCGAATACATCCCCACACTCCCGATGCCCGATCGCGGGCAGAGCGTGAAACAAACCCCCCCCCCAGTGCCCGATCGCGGGCAGAATGTAAAAAGCCCCCCAACCCGAATATCTCTGGTGGTCCAGTGGACGTAATGCCCGATCGCAGGCAGAATGTCAAGTTACAACCCCCAAACATCTCCCTGGTGTCTAGTGTCCCCCACCCCACCCACCCAGGCCCCTCACCCGCTCTGTCCACTGCATCGTATGTCGCCGTGAAATGTGGTGACTGGTCAACCAGCAGAACGGACAAGATCTGCTAGCTCCTGTTTGACTTGGAGAGTCAGGTAAGGAGTCTAGTTTGGATTCCACCTGCAAGGATGGCCTTCTGGTAATCCCCCATGTGGGCGTAATTTAATTCAGGGCTCAAATTCCAGTGTGGAAGAGGCATAAATCTTCTTCCATACTGGTCCAGGAGGCAGATTCCTTATCCGGAGGAGAGGAGCTCAGATGCTTTGATGTGCCGATCTGCCGTGAGCGGCGCTAATCACAACTGAATCGCACAAGGGTGAGAGTCAAGATAGTCTACACCCCGAGCCTGGTATAGCCTGCTGGACTCCTGGGAAGTGGGACGCCGACGGGTTGTTTCCAAATCGTGGTAACAAGGTGGGCGGAGGCTCGATCCAGGGTGGCACTAAAGTTGGAGCTGTCACGGCAGGTCCAGATGCTCGGCGAGTTTTAGACGCTGGGGATCTGGTTCCAAGGAGCGCCACTGGTGAATTTCTTGGATTTTTCTAAGCAACTCCGTGAAGGAAGGATCCTCGGAGGAGACTTCGGAGGGGTCCTCGGCCGGGGCTTAGACGGAGAGTGGGGCTCGTTGTCTCTCTCGGAACATCTGTCGGAAGAATCCGAGGAATCCGAGAGGGAAGAAGAAGCAGAAGAAGAATAAGACTCCCTCACGCGACTAGGGGGAGGAACGGGTTCCTTGGGTGGTACCCGTGAACGCGTGTCCTGCCCCTCTCTGGATCCAGAGGGAAGAGCCCTGGAGTCTGGAGGCGGTGAGGGAGTGTGCCGTCTCGGACGTATGGGAGCCGGGGCGTAACTGGCCATCATAAAGCGTTCACCTTCTTGGTGAGTTGAGCCATGGCCTCAGCCCACCAAGAGGCCAGAGTCTCCTGCAGATCCACCGGCGGCCGGGGGGGTGGTGGAGATGGAGGAGGAGGGGGGAAAGAGTACAGGTTGTACCCATAAGGTGAGTATCCATAACCCAGCTGCAGGAAACCCAGCGTCAGGTACTGTGGCACTGGATACTGCGGTCCCAGGTACAACGGCGTCGGATAAGACGGCGGGTACCCAGAAGCCGGGGGAGCTGCCGGAGCAGACAGCCCGATCGGGCGGCCCCAAGGGTGGATCCACGTAATGGCCCGGGGCCCGACGGAAGGGGAAACATCCTGCCGGGCGCCGGTGGAACTGGCGCCAGAGGTATCAGAATCGGAGGTGCCGCCATCCGGGAGCCGACGCCAGATCCGGTTCCGCCGAGGTGGAAGATCCCCGCGCCACCCGGGAAGGAGGAGAAGAGAAATCCCAGGTCAGGCTTGGGTGACTCGGGTTTCCGATGGCAGCGAGGGCTGCGGGAACCGGTACAACGGGCGAGGGGTCCGCTGCCGGTTCCACACCGCGCTGGGCCGGAGGAGCCACATGGGACTTAGGGCGAAGCCCCAGCGGGCGCTGGAGGAGCTGGCGTCCGGCTTATGGAAGCCCTCACTGGAGGTGGGCCGAGAGGGAGGGGCGGCCCGGTACGATGGGGAAGTGGTCATGCACCGCCCCGAAGGGTCGGGCGTCTTATTGACCCTCTCCATGCGGACATCAGAGGAGCCGACATCCGGCTTAGAGGAGTCGCCCACGCCAGTAGGCCGCAGACCTGCGGCCGAACCAGGGGCGGAGGCCTCCATTCGCCCGGAGGCGCCCGCAAGGCCCGAGCGCCAGCCAGACGGGCGGGCCGACGCCTCCTCCAAACCCTTGGAGGCTGCCAGCCGAACGGTTCCCCGAGGGGATGTTACCTGGGCCGCAACTCCAGCAGGAGACGGTAGAGGAGGACTCTCCTGGTGCCTCCTTTTCCTTCTTTTTCCGATGTCCTTCGCGAAGTGGACGCCCCTCAACTTTTTCAACTCTTTTCCATAGAAGACATCTTTTCTTGAGGAGATGGGCTTCCAGGGACTGTTGGCTTCGCTGGGGGTAGCTGCGTGAAGTTGAGGCAATGCTGGCACTTATCGACCAGGTGATTGGGGCCTAGGCAGAAAAGGCACAGGGAATGGCCGTCCTTGTGTGGCAGTTGGGCGCCGCATGAGTCGCACTTGTTTTTGTGCTCGGAGGGTGTAGGGGACGACATACACCGACGATGTACCTGACGACTGAAAAGAATAACTAATTTTCGGTTAAAAAACGACGAAAGACAGGGCTGACGAAGCACAAACTTTACCGCGGGGCGCTGCACGAGCTAACGGCAGGAAAGAACTGGAAGGCGGGCGTCCGGGGCCGCCCCTTTATACCGACGTCACATGACGCCGGTCACCTGACGGAGGCGGTCCTCGCCAGGGACTGCTAGCTAGAAATTTTTCGCAGGTCCTGCCGGCCGCATCAGTCCTATATGTAATTACCTACTGCAAGAGCCCTCTCGGCAAGATCCAAATTTTCCCAAGACCTAGGACTCGATCATCTTGACTGTCTCGCAATTATTTGCCTCTTGCTATCTCTCAGTCTTCCCTTGCTGTCTGTCTTTTCCTCCCTTGCATATCTGCAGACATAAAAAAATGCAAATCATTATGTAGAAATGTAACTGATATTGGGATCCCTCTGTATAGAAATTAGATAGTGTTAATTTTTGAAATCCATATACTTATAGTTTGAGATGATTGCAAAAGCTAGTGGAAACTCATGAGGTTACCTGAGTGCAATTTTTAAGCCTTTTGCAGAAGAGCTGTGGAAAAGGGACCTCAGCTCAGGCACACTGTGTTCCTGCCAGGACCTGTCTGAAACATACAAGAACACTTTGGAAGATGCTTGTTAAGAATGGGGGGTTGGAAGGACTTATAAGACAGAGCTGCAACTGCTTGCAAGTTAGACACAGAGACTGAAGGAAAGCTGTGATGGATCTCCTATATTTTATTTTGCCTTTGTAAATAGTTATACTGAACAAGTTTATTTTTATATGTCACTGCTAGTGTAAATAAATATTTTTGTGAATTTTACAACTGCTTCTGGTTTCCTATGCTTCCTGACCTGTGCCTCAACGACAATGTGAAACTGATATTTTGTGGCTTCCAAGGCAGTTTGACAGTTTCTGCAAGGTTGTTAGCCACTTTTACTGGGCTTGCTGGCTAATAGCCAGGACAGAGATCCAGTGAGCTTTCTGATACTGAGTTGTGTATGCCTTACAAGTAGAAAGGAGCAGCATCAGAGCGGGTCTGGTGTAAGATTTCTTACTCATAGTGCCCAGCATTTTTTTATTCTTTTTCTGGAGGCTAGGAAGAAAGGGGTACTTTAACTTTATCACAGGCTGAAGCCTGCACCACTCCTTCATGGTCCAAATGCATGTAAAGGTACTCAGCATTAGATTTATATAACTGGTACTTTTTTCTATTTTCTTATCGACCCCCAGGCTGGAAGTAGGCTTCTGAAGTATTTTGAAAGTAGCCCTTCTAATGGACTTCTGAATTGGAATGAGAAGCTTTTCAGGAGGAAGGAGACCCATCATGTCTAAGAAATCTGCTTCCTCATCCTTCTCCTCAGTGGACTCTTGAATAGAAAGGCCAAGAGTATCTACCATGTGTTGGACAAAAGTATAGTGAGAGGAAAAACCCTCTTTGTAATTAGAGGAAGAACCAAACTCCTGAAGGTCAGGATCAAGGAGTTCACCCTCCTCTTCATCATCACCTCCCTCAAAGATGATGCCCTGGCCAAGGCCAGAGTCGGAGGGAATATGTGTAATAAGAGCAGCTAGGGCACCCACAAGATTCCCCAGAGCCTGAAAAGTCTGATATAGTTAGTAATAGTAAAATGTTTTTATTCATAATATACTGTATGTGAACAAAGAACATACTCGATTGAGCCCAGGTTCATTTACAACGAGGTCCATGGTGAAAGCAGCAATGTTACAATTCATAAAACGAGTTACATTACAAAGCCATACAATACATTCAACAATCAGTATGTACAACAGCACTGATATTCAATTTAAGAATAACTTACAAAGACCATACAGTTACATTCAACAATCACTAAGTGTGCCCACAAAGTAATATTTAAGATGTCATCTCATCTGACATAGTTGCCAAGCCTCTTCCATCTCCTCCACAGAGGGTATATCTTGTTTTGACACTGGTGTCTCCCTTTGCTTTTCAGAGGGAGGGGCAGTGGTATGTTTTGCTTTTAGTTTCTTTTAAGCAAGTCCTGAATCAGAAACCAGCTGTGAATTTCTTATTTTTGGCTTGGTCATTATTATTATTATTTTTATCAGACTTATTTTCTAGGAGGGGTCCTTAGAGGATCTGTCTTTAGACTTTTTTTGCAAGGCAGACCCCCTTCTGAATTTTTGTAGAAGGAGAGGCAGACTAAGACGTCATAATTTAAAGGCCTATTTTAAACTGTATGAGCAAAATTTGTGAAAGCTCACAGAGAAGCAAGTGACTGGTTCTAATATAAACCAAGTTGTGGCAGTCTGCCTTGTCCACAACCAAAAAGTAAATAATTTAAAACAGTAAATACCAGTCTTGTTCAAGGTCTGGTTGATTCATCAATTTGTCAGAAGACCTACAAAAATATTGTTCCCAAAAGGAAAAAAGTGAAAGAGAAAATAAGGCTCCCAACCCTAACTGAGGAGAAACAAGAAAAAAATGTTAAAAAAAAAATGCAGTTCCTTCATAAAAATAATGATCCTCGGAAAAAAATAGTGTTAAAAAAATTAAAAGCTGCAGAAATTGTACCTCAGATGCAATATATTTTATTCAGAATAAATGGATAAAAACTTCAGTTCCTAGGAACTAAGGAACCACAGAAAACTCAAAAAAGCACAAATAAAAGAAAAACTTACCAAAAGCAGCACAAGTATAAGGAAATGACTCCAAAAGTATGATAAAAGTACTTCTGAACAAAGGTATGAAGAGAGAATTCCAATGCAGACTTGTCCAGTCAGTGGAGAAATTAAATTTGACTGAGATTCAGCAGCACCAGCACACAACACTTTCTTACTTCAATCTGTTTGGCTAATTTCCTTAGCATTATTAGCATAGTCTCCACCTCCAGGACAGCTGAACCAGCTGGCATGTAGCATAATCACCCACAGAGAGGTCTCTACCGGTGATTAATGTTCGCTGGGGGTATTGTTGCACGAGGCTAAGCCCCGAGGGTTATAACCTTCAGCAGGCATTAATCACCGGTAGAGCCTGACGCTGGAGGTGATTAATGCCCTTGTAACACGGCTGCGCGATGCAAGTAGCATCACAGTTGGAAATCCTACCTCTTCCGATGGCCTCTTCTAGTCCTGTGTCTCCGCTTCGCTCATGCAGTCCTGCCGCCATGCTAGGTCCCTAGTGGAAGGCAGTGAGCTGGTAGGAGAGGAACACGGCATTATGAGACGATAATGTCATGTTGGCTCGTGAACGTCAAGAACAGCAACACGGGCATTAAGGAGAGATACGCTTTGTTGGGCCCATGAACGCCGCTTCTCACGTAGCAACACGGCATTATCATCTCACAATGCCGTGGTTGCTCCTGCACCACGTGACGCCATCCTGCCTATCGCTATGGCGCCTGGCATGCCTCATAATGCCTGTTACAAACTGCATTAGTCAAGCATACTGAGGGACTCCTGGGGTGAGAATTTCCTTTTCTTTAACTCCAATGTTGTCAATGAGGAAAATAGTTACTACGTATGGGTAATGTGCTCCCACTGGGGTAGCTGGTACAGCCCAAAAGTTGTGACTTCAACAGAGACCCCAGGAACACAGAACATTCCATCTGCAATAGCTACCTCGGTACACTTCTGTCATGCAGTATTCAATACACAAATAAATCAACAATATGCAAACCATTATGAATGTCCATATTCCCAGTCAACCCTCGAATAAATATACACCAGAAAGAAAAGGAAAAAATATGGGCCTACCCCATCTCAACAGAATAAGACCTAAATTCAGTATGTATAAGTGTGACCTTCTTCCCACATACGCCACTTGCGGCCGCCTCCAACATCGAGCACCAGGTTCCCTCTTGGATCTCATGATCTTCTATTCCTGAAAACTTGCCTTAAACAGAAAAACATGTTTAGATAAAGCAGACACAAATGGATCTTTTAAAAGTGACGGACAACCATGTTGGCTCCCCAGACAGAACCTTATACAACTCACCATGCACTCTACTAGTTCATTTCTTCTATGTCTTATCACCATGTAATCTATTAATTTGCTTCACCAGTCATGAGTTACTGTACAAAAGTTTTCAGATATTGTAAATGAATCCAAAGCCCTGAAACAGCACCATAGACATCCTTCAATATAAAGTCATCATACACCTACAAAGATCTTAGACATACCTATATACTGGACAATATTATCCAGAAGAGCAGACAGTTCCATGGAGAGGCCCCCTTAACAGCTTTTGAGCTAATAAAAAAGGAAATTATAGTGAGTATGATGGGATTTCTCCTTTCTGTATCGCTCCATGTTTTTACTGCAGAAGGAAGTTAATACATATGGGTTCTAAAAAGCAGTACCTATCTAAGTAGGGTGGGAGAGAATATTGTCCCATATAACTTAACTCCCTAACCAACAGCTTCTGGACTCATCTGACAACCACCGCTTGATAAATATAAAAACTGGCTGGGCGTGAAAGCACAGTGCAGTGCAAAAACTCTGGTGAGCCCTAAAAGACAAGAATAGCACTACAATAACCCAGTGCTCGAATCAGCAACAGAATGCAGTACTTTTAGCCTATGATGCTAAGAGCACCCTGGAAGGGAAAAGAACTCTGCTCTAAGCAATCCACACGTTTCCAAGTAACTGCAAAGGGTAGTGTTGTCCGCCTGATAAGATGACTCTAAATAAGGTTCTTGTGCCTCCCACTGCTCAGGATAGAAAATTATAAGAGAGGACCGAGGAAACACCAAATTGCAGGAGGCATCATACTGTCTTAACGCCTTGTACGGTAAAATTCCTAGTATGTAGGAATCTATGGTTTTCTATATTCCGTGTCAAATCATTATGCATCTGCAGAACAAACTGCAGGAGGCATCATCCTGTCTTAACACCTTACACGGTAAAATTCTCAGTGTGTAGGAAACACAGGTTACTCACCTGTAACAGTAGTTCTAGGAGTGGTATATGACGTTCATCCACACTGTCTGGCAGATCGCCTTCCCCTTTAAGAGGTGCCGGAACGTCTTCAAGCTGGCTCCTCCAACCCACCCGGGTGGTATAACCCTGGACTCCGCCCCTAGATGCCAGATCTTAGCCCGCTGGAAGCAAGGTTGTGCACCTGAGCTTGGGGAGGTCAGGTGGGTCCGTGTGGATAAACATCATGTACCACTCCTAGAACTACTGTTACAGGTGAGTAACCTGTATTTCTAGGGACGTGGATATGATGTTCTATCCACACTGTCTGGCAGACTCCTAACAGTTCTCCAGGAGAAGGGAGGCAAGGCACACACCCCCTACTTGGGGAAACAGAGATTGGAGAACTGAGGCCCCAAAACCAGCATCCCAGCGTGACTCAAGGTCGATGTGGTAATGGGTAATGAAGGTGTTTGCCGACTTTCAGGTAGCAGCCCTGCAGATAGGGACGTCCCTATAAGCAGCCACCGACGCAGTGGTATGGCGGGTGGAATGAGCCCTTAGCCTTATGGGAGGCTTTCTACCCACCAACCTATAGCAGAGATCAATGCAGGAAGTGATCCACCTGCCAATCATCTGCTTGACTGCAGGCCTGCCAGGTGCAGCTTCAGCGCAGGTGAAAAAACAGCTGGTGAACTTCTCCCTGAACTTCTGCCGTACACTCTTTGTAGTAGGCGAGCGCTCGTCTCAGGTCCAAAGTATGGAGCCTGTACTTGGCCTCCGAGGTGTAACTGGGGTAGTACACCGGCAGAGTCAACACCTGATTAAGGTGAAACTCCGACACCACCTTCGGAAGGAATTTCGGGTTGGGGCGCAGGACAACCTTGTTCCTGTGGAAGACCAAGTAAGGAGATGCCACCAAAAGCGCCTGGAGCTCCCCAATCCTTCTGGCTGATGTAATGGCCACCAGGAAGGCGGTCTTCCATGACAGGTGGGAGATATCGCACCTGTGCAACGGTTCGAATGGCTTGCCCATGGGCTTTGCCAAAACCAGCAGTAAATTCCATGGAGGTGGTGGTTCATGCACCGGAGGAGATATGTGATCTAGGCCCTTGAAAAGTGTCAGACCACCTTCTCCTGTGCCAATGACTGCTGACAGGCCCATGCCCAGTAAGCAGAGATGGCTGCCAGGTGCACCTTAGGCTGCTCGACCAAAGTCCCTGATGGGAGAGGGACCACAGGTAATCCAAAATGCTAGCCACTGGACAGGACAAAGGGTCCAACCCTTGCTTTGACACCAAATGGAAAATCTTTTCCATTTGAAGGCATAGCATTTTCTGGTCGATTCTTATGGGATGCCTCAACAACCGTGAGGCCCTCGTCAGAGAGGCCCAAAGCCTGGAACTCTAGCCACTAAGGAACCAGGCTGTCAGGTGCAGGGACTGAAGGTCCGGGCTGAGTACCTTCCCCTGACTGATGGAGAGCAGGTCCGGGCATGCTGGAAGACACCTCGGGAGCCTGTTGCTGAAGCTAAGGAGATCTGGATACCAGAACTGGCATGGCCTGTCTGGGGCTACCAGCATCACCTGTGCCTTGTCCCTCCTGACCTTGAGAAGCACCTTGTGGATCAAGGGAAGTGGAGGGAAGGCACAGAAGAGGCTTGGGGTCCACAACCTCAAGAAGGCATCACCCTGCAGTGAGCCCTGCTGAGGGAAGCAGGCATGGAACAGCCTCAGCTTATGCTCTCCCTGAGGCAAACAGTTCCACCCGAGGGTGCCCCACCAGGAGAACAAATCGTGTACTACCTCTGGATGAAGGGACCACTGGTGGAGATGCCTTGCCCATCCAGCTGAGGGCATTGACCAGCTGATTCAAGCTCCTGCCACATGGATGGCTAGGGAGATCTGCCTCCAAGCTGAGCACGAGGGTCCAAATGCGGAGAGTTTCCTGCACAGAGGCAAGGAGTGTGTCCTGCTCTGTTTGTTGAGATAGTACATGGTCGAGTATTGTCCGGCCTGACCTGGACCACTGGACCCCGAATGAATGGAGCAAATGCGGTCAGGGTTTATCGGACAGCTCAAAGCTCCGCAGGTTGGTGTGACATCAGGATTCCTGAGGGACCAGAGCCCGGGTTCTGTGTTCTTCAGGAGGGCATCCCAGCCCACAGAGAGGCGCCGGCCTCAGGATGATCGCTGGCTTGGGTGGACAAATGGATGCCTTCCTGCAAATGAACTGGGATGAGCCACCAATGGAGGATGTCCTATATCCTCTGGGTCACAGTGACCAGCTAGTCAAGATGACCTATGTGCTGAGACCACTGGCTGGCCAGTTCCCATTGGAGGGAACATATATGCCAGCGGGCCCATCGGATCACGCTGCTGCAGGCTGCCATGTAACCCAGAAGGTGCAGGAAGTCCTGGGCAGGGCCCGATTGTCCAACCAGAAATGACTGGGCAAAGGAGGAGAGAACCTCCGCCCTGTCTGCCGGAAGCCAGGCTCTGGCTCGGCAAGAGCTGAGCTCTGCCCTGATGAAATGAATCACCTGCGAGGGCACGAGTTCCGACTTGGCCTCATTGATCTGGAGGCCAAACTCAAAGCAAGTCTGAGGGCCAGATCCCTGGACCACTCTACCTCCTGCCTGGAGGGACCTGCTATGAGCCAGTCGTCCATGTAGGATAAACCCAAATCCCTCAGTGCCTCAGGAAAGCTGTCACCACTGCAACACATTTGGTGAAGACCTGGGGCTGAGAGAGGCCAAGGGCATGGCCTGAACGTAGAGGGTTCCCCAGCTCAAAGCGGAGGAACCTTCAGTGGATGGACGGATCAGGATGTGAAAGAATGCATCCTGAAGATCCATGGAGCAAAACCACATGCCTTGCTCCAGGGTGGTATGATCTGAGCCAGAGTTACCATCCTGAAGGTGCAAACCTGAGAAACTTGTTAAGGTCGTGTAGATCTAGAATGGAGCACCAGCCCCATTCCCCAATCCATTTTGGTACCAGGAAGTACCTGGAAACAAACCCTGGGTGTTTCAGAGGCTCCACAACTCATCGATGACTCTCCTTAGGAGGAGCTGGGCAATGTCTCTCAAAGAGCTGACTGAGTGACAGCGGACATCAAATCCTCCCGTGGGGTGCAGGCTCTGCTTGGAGGGTACTGCTCGAATTCCAGAGGCAGGTCCTGGCTGACCACTTCCAGCACCCACCTGTCCATGGTGATAACGGACCAGGCGGAAAGGAAGTAGCAGAGCCGGACCCCCATGGGAGGACCCAGGGGAGACCTGACAGGATTGAGGGTGGCACCCCCCATCTCATCACTGAGCAGGCTTGGAGGAGGAGGAGCCGACCGAGGGACCGCTGGTCCCTTCCCTCTAGGCTTTCTGACCGATAACGCCAGAGACTTGGCCCGAGGTCGCCAAGATTGAGCCTGCTGGCCTTGTTGTTCTGGGCTGGCTTTTGCCGCAGGAGTAGAGGACCGAAAGGGCTTGGCGCTTTGGTGCCTGGGGGCCCTTGTCCTTCTGAGTGGATGTCACAGAGTCCAGCGTGGCACTGGACTTTTCAATGCGATGGAGGTGACCCTCCACACCAGGCCCGAACAGGTCGGTGCCCAAAAAGGGGACATCAGCCAGCTTGTGTTGGGTATCCGCCATAAAGTTCAAGATCCACAACCAAGCCCTACAGTGCATGGCTACTGCGGCCGCGACTGAGAGGGCACAAGAGTCGCCTATATCCAGGGCCATCTGGAGTTGCTGCTTCATCGCTGCCCTCCCCTGGTCCTGGACCTGCTTGACTGTGGTCTGGAGGTCCGCCAGGAGGTGAGGGATCACCTCATCCAGGGAGCCCAAAAGGGCGTGAGAGAAGTGTGCCATCAGCATGGCCGAGCTAGCCTGACGAAGGCTGAGTGAAGAGGCAGCATAGACTTTTTAGCCGAATGGTCCAACTTTCTGACTCTTTATCTGGCGGCTCATCGACATCCCCTGTATTGCCTGAGCACTCAAAAACTAAGTCATCCACCAATCCCACGGCCGAGGGATGCTCCAAAACCCCAAAAGGGAACCAGTTGGTATAGCATACTTACGGGCCATCCGGGCCAAGGGTGCAGGGCAAGAGGCAGAACGCTGCCACAGGTCCAGGGCCGGGCCAACAATGGCCTCGGTCACTTGGAAGGTCTCCGTAGGACAGTCCCCTTTGTCCAGAATCTCTGTAAGGGGATACTAAGCCCGTTTCTGGACAGGCTTGAGCTCCATCCCTGTGGATTTGGAGAAGAGCCAAAGAATGTCCATGAACGAGGTAGGACCCTCGTCCATGGAGATGCCCCCCAAAGACTCGACATCGATGGGACGAGTGCAGAGAGGAGTCTGCGTAAAGCGGACATCCACCGAGTCACCCTCAACCCGCCTGGGGTGGTTGGGAGTGAGGGTGACTGACAGCCGATAGGGAAGCCCTTTGGTTGGCCGAGACTCCTTAGTCGGAGCCCTGGACTTCGGCTGCTCAGGTGGCAGCTCCACCACGATAGGTAGAGAAGCCTGCTTTGACTGAGCCGACTGGGTCTGCGCTGCACCTCAAGGGGTGACGGGTGCGGGAGCAGATGTCAGCCACTTGGGCAACAGCCACATGATAGCCAGGGTAGAAACCGACGTCGGTTTCAAACTGGACAAGACCAGCTGCTGCCACACAAAGTCTTCATAGCGCTAACGCAATTTGCACCGGAGCCTCTCCTCGGCCAAGGAGGACGAAGAGGAATAGTGGTGATGCCGCTTTCCATGATGTCGGGAGTGAAACTGCCGATGACAGTGACACCTGCCCAACTCAGAGGAGGAAGACCGAGACCTCAATCTTGACCATCGGTGGGGCTGACGGGGAGCTTTGGAAGGAACCAGGGAAACCCGTAGCACCTCCAGGCCAAGGTCTGGAACCGGCAGGTTTGACTCAGTGGGCTAAGTCAACCCGTTGGAGGACACCAGAAAAACCGGAGACCGAAAGAGAGAGTTATTGGCCTCTTCAGACGATAACCTGTCAATCGGTTTGAGAAGAATCTCGGCTGCATCAACCGGCGTCTCAGCCAACTGGTCCGACGAGGTCTCCATGGAACCTGCAGCCATGACCGCAGTTTTGACCAGAGTCTCAGACAGTGGAATGCTCCCGATCCCAAAAGCGTCAATGCTGAGTCTTCTTTTCGACTCTTTCTTGCAACAGCCAAACGGCTGCGATCCAGAGGACCCTCCTTGGTGGAGAAGGACTGACACAGGTCTTGAAGGAAGCTGAGTAAATGGAGCCCAGTTGAACTGAAACGAAGGCTGTCAAGAGGAATAAGCCACGGCCTGGCTGCCTCCTCCTTGAAGGCCTTGTTGTTCAAGTTGCTCAGCAGACCCCGCAGCCACGGAGACCACCCAACAGGCGCCCATAGATTTGACCGGTGGTACGCTTCTCTGGTCACCCCAACTGAAGTTGGGCAGCGCAGTCATCTAGAACTAATGGGTGAAAAGACGACAATATGGCAGGCCTGCAGATCATGATCGTGACCTAAGCAGTACACGCACGCGGCGTGAGGGTCGGTACGCGACATCTTCTGCATGCAGGGGCACCAGTAAAACCTGGGAACGGGCTTGTCTTCCATTGCGGAAGTGAGAGAAGAAATCAAAGACGAAACTCTAATGAGTTTTAATGTAAGTTTAGGAAGCAAATCTGAAGATTTGAGAGCCAGGGCCTACTACACGGGGGAGCACTAAGGAGGGAACCTGAACCTTCCAGCGGAAAGGAAAATCTGGCATCTAAGGGTGAAGCCGAGGGTTATATGACTCGGGTGGGTGGGAGGAGCCATCTTGAAGACGTTCTGGCACCTCTTAAAGGGAAAGGTGATCTGCCAGACAGTGTGGATAGAACATCATATCCACGTCCCTAGAATCTATGCTTTTCTGTATTCCGTTTCAAATAATTAGGTATCCATGGAACCATGAGAACCATTAGCAGTTCCCACCTGCAAAACAACAGCCAAAACTCAAGGCACTTAAGAGCCTAACACCTTGGTCTCTGACCACTGCACACAAAGTTTTCAAGTCTGCCAAGACCACAGATGTGATGATCTCTTACAGACATCATGGAGATACCGGCCATGTCAGGAACCCCCATTTCTGAAGCTCCCACCTGTACAGAGAAATCAGGCTGCCAGTAGCGGACATTGTTAGTTGTACCAAAACTGTAGGCAATGGTCTGAGATTATCAGTAGAAAACTTCCTTCAGACCATTAAATCCTGTGGGTAAGGGACAATAGTGAAACAACCAGAAAGCTGGTATACCTAATGAAGTTTCACTGCTAGGGTGGAGATTCACTGCCTCCACCCACGGCTACCAGGAAGACTAAAGGGCCTCACCACTTGAGAGATCTCCTACGGCTATGCTGCACGAACTATGGCTGCCGGTCCTTTGTCTCGTCAGGTCAAAATACCAGGAAAGGATTCCCGGCTCGGAGTACAAACTCATGACCTAGTCAAAACAGTGTGGACACTCCCTCTCTCTTGAAGTTCGATTAGCATTTTACTGTGCCTACCACTAATATGACTGCCACAGATTTGATTCTGACAGGTTCCCCTCAAGAAAAGAAAATCATTCTGGAGGCAGATAAACCTACCAGCTATTCAGTAAGCCCCAGGTAGAGGAACTCCCGAGAGGTTCCCTTCAACTTAGCCATTCGAACTGAATCTTCGATTTACCAGCTGTGCAGACCATTACTATGAGACAACCAGCTCACAGAAATAACAGAGTTGCTTCCTATTGCAAACATGCACTTCTGCAACTCCTACTGCTTATGTCAAATCTAAATGAAATCCTGGGCATGAAGACTAGTAGCTCAGTGGCGGAGCCAGGTTTGGGAGCCAAGGGGGGCCATTCAGTCAATCATGGGCTCCAAAATGGGCACTAAACACCAAATAAAGATGGTGGTGGTGCACCACTACTCACACTGGGGCGGCCAGGAAGGGCGACTGCTCACCCAGCACCACCCCCCCTTTAGCTCCGCCACTGGAGTAGCTTCTTTTATCCCTAAGATCATTTAGGGATTGAGAACCCTGGGTCTGAAGACTTTAGTCTCCTATCACTGGTACATTATCCAGACCTCCCCAGCTCAAGGTTGAAAGGTGACAAGGAAAGCCTGCTCTGATATTCTTGGACTCTGTATTTGCACAAGAGATCATAATAACATCTGGGTAGCAGGAACATTCATGTACTGGGTGGGGGCACGCCCATCGGTGCTTGGGCTCTGGACAGCTATGAGCCTAAAACATGCACAACTGCACTAATAAAGGACTAATGTTAAAGGCAGGATTTTATAGCCTAACTGAAGTATATAGATAAAATATAAGGTTTCATGAATAAAACCAGCTACCTGAAAAAAACAACTACAGAGTTCTCCAGGCTATACACGACTCTCAAGAATCCTTACCTCCAACAGCATCAAGGAACTCTCCTCCCACTTGTAGTCAACCTAGTAGCCCTAGGACTTCCAAGCCCTTGGCATGGACCTCTCTATACTTTCTTAATCTCTGATGAGAAGACAGATAAAGGAAGAGACACCTGATGTTCTGCCTGTCTTCAGTGTATCAGGACTCTCACCAAATTCCAACCTTCTCATCATGGTGGCTAAACCAAAGTGCTGGCTCAGAGTTGAGGAAAAAAAATACCCTGAATAGTAGCCACTAGGTATGGATGGAGCAGGCCGAGGACTGGAAGATGGGACAAGGAAACCTTCGAACCACCTCTTGTGTTCTGTAGTGAGGTACAAGGCAACAGATCCAGTCTGATCCCTGATTAAATACTGATATCCCTCTAGCCAGATACTGTTGGCCAACAGTAGGGCTATTGATCGCACCTTCCCCTGAAACAAGGTGGTCTAGAAAAAGACACAAGTTTGCACAAGGAAAACAGGGACATATCACAATTCCAATTGCACCTCACACTTGCGCCTTAAACCAGCTGGGATTAGACTGATAAACCAACCTGTAGAGTGTACAGGAAACCTTGAGTAAGGTAGTTGTGCAACCACTTTTGGGTGACTCAGATGTGCAGCAAGGCCTGCATACATAAACAATTTTGGTGCAGCAGAAAATGACAAACCGTGCAGTTTTGCTATCACTATACCAGGCACAACATTACCTGCATTTGCAAACAATCAGAGACAAGAACTATCTCTTCTGCCTGTTCTGGCATCAAGTTCCAAGTAGCCTTGGGACCCTGAGACAAGAAAACCTCCCTGAAGAGAACTGCTGGATATGTTCACAGAGAAGTCATGCTGGGTGGGGCCTGAAATGGACTTGTTCCAGTGCCCTTACCCGATTAACAAAATAAAATAAAAATGAAATGCAATGCCCACCTACTGTGCCAGACCAGCACAATCAAGCAAGCTAAATGGGTCTGTGTATGCCAGCTGTCTTATGGGGATCTGAACTGGGTGAATGTCCCTTCAGAGTCCAGCTAGTCAATCCTACCAAACGCAAGGTCCTAGCTATGTACCTGGAACAATAATGAGATGCAAAGAAGTCTGCCCTCTTGACTGAACAGGGTTACAACATTACAACTACAAGACGCCATATATCGTGCCCAGATTTGATTCCACTTTAAGGTGTGGGCTTGCCTGCCCACTCACACCCACAGAAGAGTCAATGATCTGCTTACTAGGCTGCCAGACCTTTCTATAAACATGGCACTTACCTCATGAGTGACTCAAACTGCACCACCCTTGGACAAAAAGATTGTTCCCTGAGAAAGAGGAAGTCTAACAACCAGCTCCTGACCTGCAGTCACCCCTGTTCATCCCTGATCTGATCTATGAGGAAGGTAGTTTACCCAGCAGTGCAGATCCAACCAAAGGAGTCTCACAGCTAGAGAATGTAAAGTCTAAGCCTCCTCTGAGTATAATCTCTGAACAACACAGTGAACCAGACCGAAAAGGAAGCATTGTTCTATGTTAAAGTGAAATAAAGGTAATTGAAAAACACAGGTAATGTTCTATGCACTCACACTTTCTTGGAGGGTCAAAATTCCTCATTCAACAAACCCAGTTCTGTCTGGTCAGGAACCTCTTTAACACCCCCGTATCTTCCTCTTGACTTGTCACGTCATCAAGGTGGGGGCCGCCTGCAAAGTTGGGAAGCAGTCTAGTGCTACTGTGGTGCACCTGGACGTGCCTGTAGGGACACCTCTGTGACCTGAGGGATCCGCATAGATATGGGTGCCTTCGCAGGTAGAACCTACTGATCATTTGTTAGCATGATGATATGGGGTCAGGATAGAGAATATATAACACAGCTTTACCACTGCCAAACAGTATCACCGGTGCACTCCCACTTCCAGACGGTCCAGCTAGGGGGAATCAAAACATATATATTGAGTTGTGGTACAGTGAGGACTACAGACCTACAGCAGGTCTTACAGTCGTGCACAGTGCTCGTCTGCAGTAAGCCATGGTGCCATGAACAATTAAGGGAAGACTTTTTTTGTCCATAGATAATACTGCTGTCTCTCTGTGCGGTTTTCCAAATCTGCCTCCCAACCTTTGGCCTTTAAAATAGGGGCAACAAAATGCCAAGGATACATCTCATGCCAGTAGCCATAGCCATTTTCCACATCTGCCTGTCTACCATTGGCCAGTAAAAAAAAAGGTATCCTTAACAACCGTAAAGAAAAAACTGGCCCAAAAGACTTGCTCCTCAAAAGAAATGCATCATTAATATGGCAATAAACGTGCTCATGCACTATGGGCACCATGAGCCTGGTTTCTTGTTGTGCACCTTTAACTGGAAAAAGATCACACAAACCACACACACTGCGGCCATGAATAAGTCCCTGTGACTCCCTGATCCTTAGTCTTGTAATCTAACACACATTCAGTACATCAGCGAGCTAAGGTTGAGTCAACTCATGCCACAACCTTCAGCCTAGCCCCTCCCCACTGTAATCGGGTACCTGAGACAGCCCACACAGGAACAACAGGAACAGCAAAGGCATCAGGAAACCTAGCTCCCAGCACCTTACAGGGTCCACAGACTGAGGGTGCTCATGTCTAGTAAAAGTGCTGAAGTGAACTGCCATGCTGTCTGTATTCAAATCTCCTTCTGTGGGTGGCCTGCTCCATTCCTGAAGCCTCCACTGCTGATAGAATATAGCCCAGAGGACAGCCAAAGCACTGATGTCAGTCATGTACTGACGCCACACACGACACGTTGCTCAGTGCATGGACATGGATTTGCCCTCCCCGCATGGTTGTGCAGTCACGAGCGCTGCTCACAGTGAGAGGAAGAAATAAGAAATGAGCGCTGCTTACAGTGCTGGGCTACAAGATGAGGGGAAGGGAAGGCTTGCTAAAAAAAGGCACAAACCTCCATGCTAGGATCCACGCTCGAGGTGACCAAAAACAGCAGTTACAAATAACACAAATGGCAAATCATGCTTTAAAAGCAAAAATAACTAACTTGTTTCTCTAAAAGAAAAAAATACTCACCATAGTAATGTTGTTTCTTTTAATGGAGTCTTGCTGTATTCAGACATAATGCAGTTAGCCCCAGCACTTGAACTGCCCCGGAGAGGAAAGAGTTAACTCTATGCAGAAGCATAGAACGTTGAGCTCGAGCTCGGTTTTCAAACCTCTGTCTGTGGTACTTCCCAGTGTAACCGTCAGATTCTTACGAGCAAACTAACTAATATACTATAGTATGGAAATTGTTCAAAATATACCCAAAGGGCAAAAGATTCTTTTTGGGCCCAAAAGACTCAAGTCGAGAACTTAAGAAGAAAAGGTAGTGACAATATTTAAGCATAAAACACCAGAAAAATAATAACATCTACCCCACCCAAGAGAGAGGGTACAAGGTACACCCCTGAGGTGCAACACTGTACCTGCCAGCCCACTTCCCAAAACCAGGTTCTGAGAGGGGAGGCGTTGGGGAGTCTGAATACAGCAAGACTCCATTAGAAGAAACAACATTACTATAGTAAGTAATTTTTCTTCAAACAACATGAAGTCTTGCTGTATTCAGACATAATGCAGACTACCAAGCAGTTCCCTATGGAGGAGAAATGCAGAACCTACTTTGGGAAGAGGCTCTTGCAGTACTGTTGTATTAAACCTAGCATCACTCCTAGCCTGGATGTCCAGGGAGTAATGCTTGGTGAAAGTATGTACTGTTTTCCAAGTGGCTGCTTTACAGATCTCTAACAAAGGTATATCTCTGGCTGCAGCTAGAGAAGCAGATGTACCCCTAGTCGAGTGAGCCCTCAGGCCTGAAGGCCCCACCCAACTTATCATAACAAAATAGTATACAAGAAACAATCCACCTGGCAACAGTTCTTTTAGTGGCAGGCTTACCTTTCCACACTTCACCGTAAGTGAGAAACAATTGAAGACAGTCATTTCAATGTGCCTTAGTATGCTCAATGTAGTAGCAAAGGGCCCTCTTAACATCCAGACTGTGTAACCTTCTTTCACCTGAAGAAGAATGATCAGTGAAAAACACAGGGAGAGATATAGACTGGTTCAGATGAAAATCTGATACCACTTTGGGCAAGAACCTCCTATTGGTTCTTAGGACCACTTTGTCCCTATGGAAGGTGATGAAGTCAGGTTCAACTGACAGAGCCTGTAACTCACTAATTGCCTGGCAGAAGTAATAGCTACCAGGAACACAGTTTTCCAGGTCAAGTACTTCAATTCGGCTAAAGCCAGAGGTTCAAAGGGTGGCTGCATTAGCTGAGCTATGCAGACATTAAAATCCCAAGGCAGAGTGAGCTCCCTAAAGGGAGGGTTAATGTGAACCAGACCTTTGAAAAACTTTCTGAAAACAGGATGAGATGCCAGGGAAGAGCCCTTCCCTGCTGAGAGGAATGCAGAGACAGCTGCTAGATGAACCTTCAGAGTGGCAGGCCAAAGGCCTAGACCATTGAGATGAACTGAATAGTCTAAGGTTGTGGAAATGTCTGCAAAATCAGGCAGGATGCCTTTCTGAGAGCACCAAATACTGAACCTTTTCCATTTGGAGTTGTAAGTTTTTCTAGTGGAAGGTTTCCTGGAAACCTTCAGAATATCCAGAACTCCCTGAGAAAGATGTAGTGCTGCATATTCTAACTCTTCAAGAGCCAGGCCTTGAGATTGAGAGACTGGAGATTGGGTACCAGATCCGCCCCTGGGAGGAGGACAGGAGATTGTATGTCCTGGGCAGAGACAGGGGACGTGACACTGACAGGGACAGCAGTAGAGGATACCAAGGCTGTCTGGCCCAATCTGGAGCCACCAGTATCACTGTGCAGGGTTGAGTCCTGATCTTGATCAGAACTCTGAACAGCAGAGGGAAGGGACAGAAGGCATAGAGAAACCTGCCTTTCCAGTCCAAAAAGAGCGCATCCTGGGGAACAGTCCCCAGGACTGAAGGTCTGCAACAAAACAGAGGAAGTTGATGATTGTCCGGTGCTGCAAAGAGATCTATCTCTGGAGTACCCCACCTGGAGAAGATGACCTTCAGGATGTGAGGATCCAGGGACCATTCGTGGAGTCCCTGTGAAATTCTGCTCAGAGCATCTGCTAGTACGTTGTCCTTCCCTGGAAGGTGAACTGCTACCAGAGAAGTCTGAAAGAATGAGCCACAGACCACAGCTTCATGGCTTCTGTGCACAAGGCCGAGGACCAGTGCCTCCTGCTTGTTGATGTACCACATTGTGGTGGTGTTGTCCGTTCTGACTTGGACCACCTTGCCCTTAATTGAATCCGAAGCTCTGCAGGGCTAGGAAAACTGCCCTGAGTTCCAGGAGATTGATATGAAGGAGAGACTCCTGTGACCAGAGCCCTTGAGCTGTCAGGGCTCCCAGGTGGGCTCCCACCCTAGGAGAGAAGCATCCGTAGTTAGAACTACTGATGGAACTTGAGGGAGAAATGGAACCCTTGTCTGAGGTTGTCCTGGTCCAGCCACCACTGGAGAGCTTGGACCAGAGTCTGAGTCACTGGAACCAGTTTGGTAAGTGAATCCTTCTTTTGAGACCAAAAAGACCTTAGATGAAACTGAATGTCCCTCATCTGGAACCTTGCTCCCTGCACCGCTGCCATGTGGCCCAGGAGCTGGAGGAACTGTCTTGCTGGGCGGGAGACCTGAGGTCGAAAGGAGAAAGTGAGATCCACTAGGGCCTTTACCCTTGCCAGGGGAAGGAAGGCTTTTGCTTGTACAGTGTCCAACTCTATGCCTATAAAGGTGAGAAGTTGAACCGGTTCGAGTACAGACTTTGGAAGACTGAGAAGAAACCCCAGGGAGCTAAGTAGGACCTGGGTAGTTTGAAGAGCTGACTCGACCTGTAAAGGTGACTGACCCACTAAGAGCCAGTCGTCCAGATATGGGAAGATGGTGATACCCTGTCTTCTGAGGTAAGCCACCACTACTGCAAGGCACTTTGTGAACACCCTTGGAGCTGATGTTAGGCCGAATGGCATGGCTCTGAATTGGTAATGGCCTGAAGGCAACTCAAACCTGAGGTATTTTCTGTGGGAGCACCTGATACGAATATGGAAGTAGGCATCTTTGAGGTCCAGAGATGCTAGCCAATCCCCTGGCCTTAGAGAGGGAAGGATTATTCCCAGAATTACCATTTTGAATTTGGGCTTTGAAATGTGTTTGTTCAAATACCTTAGGTCTAGGATGGGTCGCAACTCCCCTGTTTTCTTTGGGGTAAGTAAGTACCTGGAATACAGTCCTTTTCCCTTGTGCTGAGTAGGAACTTCCTCTATAGCTCTGAGAGCTAGAAGAGAGGAAACCTCTGCTTCTAGGGCAAGGGTTTCTGAGACTGATGCAGGTGGAAAAGACTTGGCCCTCTTTTTAGGAAATTTTTTGAAGCTGAGGGCCAGTCCGTGGCTTACTACTTTCAGGACCCACTTGTCTGAGGTCACAGACTTCCAGGCCTGGAACTAGTAAGCCAGCCTGCTTCCTACTGGAAATGGGGAGTCGACCCGGGCTGACACATCAGGGTGTCTGCTTGGCAGAAGCCTTAGACTGGGAAGAGGAGGGAGCAGCCCTGCTCATCCCCTCCTACCCTCCTTCTGAAGAACCCTCTGTGGGAAGGGAGAGGAGCCCTGGACTTGGTCAAAAGGCCTTTGAAGGGCCTGCCTCTGCCCCTACACTGCTGCTTGTGCGGAGTGGCCTGCCTTTCCTTGGCCTGTGCACTCCTGTACGTGGTCCTGTATTCATCCATTTTCTTCATGTAAGCCTCTGTCTGCTCCCCAAACAGAGAGTTACCTACTACAGGAAAATCCATGGCCTTGGTCTAAGTATCCTGTGAAAGGCTAGTACATCTGAGCCAAGCATGTTTTCTGAGAGACACAGATGTAGCCATGACTCTAGATGCCACATCATTGGAGTCCACAGCAGCATGAAACTGCATTTTGGATGCCTCAATTCCATCAGCAGCCACCTCCTCCAACTCCTTGGTTAGCTTGGGAGAGGCCTGTTTAGCCAGTTCAGAACCTGAGTCCCATCTGGATTTCTGGTACAAGGCTATGTAGAGCCATAGGAAGCCTGCCTGAGTCCCAAAGAGGATGCCAAATATTGTTTTTGGCCATGGCATCCACTTTCCTGAGTCCTTATCCAGAGTGTGTGAAGCCAAAGGAATGTTAGCCCTGTCACAGGCTGCAGCCTGCACTACCCCAACATGGCTGCAATGACCATAAAGGAACTCCATGAGCTGAGCCTGATAACTTAATACCTCCTGTCCATTCTCTTATCCACAGGAGGTACTGAATTAGGAGTTTGTAAAATTTAGTGTGTCTGTTTCCCCAAGCTTTTATGAAGAGGGATAGACAGCTTTTTGGACTCTGGGATGTCCATCATTTCCACAAAATCAGGCTCTTTCATCCTCCTCTGCGGCTTCAACCAAGAGAAGCTGCAGGGTTTCTGCACCTTTTGTATAACAAAAATGTGAAGGGACTCCAGAGAGCCTGGGAGGAGAGACACCTGAGGGCCTGTCTGGGGAGATGTCCGTTCAATGGGCACATCCAGACCCCATCATCATCGCCATCATCACCGGATAGTCTTCGTCTCCTCCCACTCTTCATAATAAGCATCTGGATCATAATCCAGAGGAGACGGATATGACCGAACGATCTCTGAACCGGGCGTACCAGTTCGGACGGAACCGGTCCAAAGCGACTGAACAATACTAATCACTTTGGCTATTTCGTCTGCGGTTGGAGAGTGAAGTACAGGATCGAACCAGCAGACTTCGCTCTTCTTTGACGGAACCGACCCTCAGGGTGCGGCTCCTTGCCGAGAAGATATCGCCTAAGTCAGTAGACACTCTCAGGTTCGGCCGCAACCGAACCAGGCTGACCATCCGATCTATGGACTTCTTGGCCTCCCTTTCCTTCAGCCTACTCAGTCTTTTATCTAGTGTGGATTTAGGAAGGTTTTTACAGATTTGGCAGTCTGACTTGAGGTGGTCAAACTCAGACAATAAACACAGATGAGGTGGGGGTCAGCCTTAGTAAAGGCCTCCCACACTCAGTACAGTGTTGAAACCCAGTGGGGCGGTTTTTCTTGGGTTTCTCAGACATGGCCAACCTAACAAATTACCCTATTGCAGCTTTCAAGCCAGGTAATATAATAACCGATCAGTTACAAACCGTGTCACGGGCTTTTTAAAAGAACCAGCAAAAGGTCCGGTTCTTTTGAAACCGATCAGTACCGGAATACCACACTAAACCCAGAAAAAATAAAATTAAAATTAACAAGGTCGGTTCCAAACCGGACCGACTGGAAAGAAACCGAAGAAAAGGACAATTTCCACTTTTTCACCAAAATAAAACACAGTCACTACCTATCTACACACTACCTGTACCATAGACAGAGGCTGGAAATCCGAAAATAACAAAAAAATATGCGGTTTAAACCGAACGCTTTACTTTTACCAAACCAAGCAGAGGAAATCTCCGGAGCAACTTCACTGTTAGGCGGAGTAAAGAATCTGACGGTTACACTGGAAGTACTGTACCTAGGGTTGCCACCTGTCAGGTTTTACCTGGTGATCAGGTTTTCTGGGTCCCTATCAGGTAATCCGGTTTGTTCTATGCCGGTCAGGTTTTTAGTGCTCACATACTTTTGAAACAAATGTTGTCATACTATTCATTGTTTTAGCTGCATGTCCAGCTTATAAACAAGTTCTGTTGTCAGTATAGCCCTTTGTTTGTAGAAACCAGTCAGCCTATGAGGTGTAAAAGTATGGCCATTAACACCATTAGCACTTACTTAACCTAATCTTTTTCACTGCATCTCAAAGTGGCATAGCAGAACAGCTGCACCCACCTTTGTAACAATAACAGAGCCAGTTGTCTGCCACTTTCATTTGCTGGTAAACAGTTTAATCTCTAACAGAATTTAGGCATTTTAAAATGTTTTTAATTATTTTTTTTCCTCAAGAAAAAAGTATGGTTACTTCTTTGGCTTTGAAATAGTACTGTGGACATGAAAAGGAAATGGAGCCAGAAAAAGATATAATGTATACAATACAAGAAACAATTTCTTATATATTATATACCATGTATACTGTTGTATGCTATTTACAGTATTTCCCTTGTCTCTCCCCAGATCATATCTGTAAATGAGATTTCTTTTATCTCTGTCTGTTTATTTGGTAAACCAATGTCAATAAATAAATACATACATAAGTAAAAATGTAGAAAGAACCTAGGAAAGTAATTTTACAGGTACAGTACAGTATCTTAACATTTTTGTTGAACTGCTGCTTTAAGTATAGTCTTTACTGATATAACAAATGGCCTTCTAGGAGAAACAATGCATGATGAGTCATGAAAAGGGGTGGGGCTAGGGGCCGAGCTTATGATCCGGTTTTTGCCCCATCCAAAGGTGGCAACCCTAACTGTACCACAGACAGAGGTTTAGAAACCGAGCTCAAGCTCAACGTTCTATGCTTCTGCATAGAGTTAACTCTTTCTCCCTCCAGGGCAGTTCAAGTGCTGGGGCTAACTGCATTATGTCTGAATACAGCAAGACTTCATGCTGTTTGAAAGAACAGTTATGTAGGAACTGACAGTAACAGCAGATCTTCAAGGGATCTCAGTCATCAGGTCACACTGTAGGAATTTCATTGTCAGTGAAGAAGGATCCACATGGAAGATTATCATCAGTACCACTAGGGCCGCCCACATCATCATCTGCTGACGTCACAAGCCCTATAAAGGCATGAGCAGGCCCTCCCTCCTTGGTTCTTTCCTCCAGAGACTATGGAGCACACCTGTGCCATGGGAGACTGAGGAGAGAGGGGTGCCCAGGCCAAAATAAAAGACTGGATACACCAGATAACCAGTTCTGAGAGGAAAACACAATTAAAAAGGGGATGGTGGGAGGGAAAGCAGACCTGATGACTGAGATCTCATCGAAGATCTACTGTTACGGTAATTTCTTACATAATTGTTATATCTTTTCTGGGTTATCTCAGTCATCAGGCCACACCGTAGGAATGAGTCCCAAGTAGTTACAGGTGCAGCAGCACAGTCTGGGAGGAAGGCCAACTAAGGCCTAGGACAAAAGGCCCTGCAGAATAGCCCAGCCGAAGTCTGCTCAGGTTCTAGAAGCAATGTCCAGACTGTAGTGCTTGGTGAAAGCATGGACGGTACTCCAGGTGGCAACAGCGCAAATGTCAGTGGCTGAGACCCCCTTAAAAGAGGCCAGAGACGTAGCCATACTCCTTGCAGAATGGGCTTTCACCACCCCTGGCAACTCTTTGCCATACTTACAGTAGCAGAATATAACACAATGTGCCAACCATTTGGACAAAAATTGTTTAGAAACCTGAACACCCTCTCTACCTGGAGTGAAAGAAACAAAAAGCTGCTTCGACTTTCTGTATTCCCTAGTTCGCAGCAGATACTTTGATATGTCAAAATTCTGCACACATCTAACGTATGGAGCAGTGCTTCCCTAGATTGGCACGCCCAGAAAAAAACTGGTAAGTGGATAGATTGGTTCAGAGTAAACTCAGACACCACCTTAGAGAGAAACTTAGGATTCATGCACAAAAGACACCTATCTTTGAGAAAATCAAATAAGGCACCTTGCACCAGAAAGCCTGAAGCTCGGAAAGCCTTCGAGCAGAGGTAATAGCAACTAAAAATAATGTTTTCCAAGAGAGAAAGCATAGCTTATAAGTCACAGCTGGCTCAAAAGGCAACAGGGTCAACTTCTTTAAAACAAAATTTAAATCCCAAGCCAGGACAGGGGAATGGATTGGAGGTTTCAGATGCAGGATGCCCCAGAGAAAAGTATGGGACACATCTACCTGAGCCATGGTATGACCATTTATGGGCTCGTGAAAAGCAGAAATAGCTGAAAAGTGCACCTTGAGGAAGGAGTAGTGGAGGCCTAAGTCTGACACAGATATCAGGTAGTCCAGAATCTGGCTCACCAGACAAGTGAAAGGTTCCAGATGATGTTTGGCAACCCAGATGGCAAACCTCTTCCACTTCATGGAATTTGTGGCCACGAGTACACACCTGGTACTCTCTGGGACACCCCAAACTGGGCAATGGCTATGTCCTCAGGAGCTAGGCATGCAGACAATGGAAACTGCAGTTATGTAAGAATTTACACCATAACAGTAGCTCTTCGAGAAGGTTTCTGCAGTAGAGTCTTCACATATAGGAGCTCGCCCCTAATAGCTCCAGGTCAGTGATAAACTTGTAGATAGCAATCATCAGTGGGGACCGCCTCCGATGTCAGGCATCATGACGCCAGTCCGGCTATAAAAGAGGCGGTCCCTACCCGCTCTCAGTTCTTTTCCACCGGAGACCTCAAAGAAAGGAAATAAAGGCTAGAGGAAGAAACTCCTAGGACCCCGCTTCCTCTCTAGACCCAAGGACTAGGTAGGATGGAAACTAAAGGAAAAAAAAACATCCAGGAACTGGGGGAAGGTGGGTGGGTAGGAACCTCTCTCGAAGATCTACTGTTATGGTAAGTTCTTACATAACTGCAATATCTTACTTCGAGAGGGTTCCTGCAGTAGGTCTTCACAAATAGGACTGAATACCAAGCAGTCCACAAAGTAACTTATGCAGAGGTGCATCCAGGAGGAGGAGAAGTCGCCACAGGGAATCATGACAGGAAGCCTTGCAGAACTGCAAGACCAAAGCCTGTCCTGCGCCTAGAGGCAATGTCCAAACTGTAATGCTTGGTGAAAGTGTGAACAGACGACCACATGGCCGCTGCACAAATCTCTGCAGTTGACACATTCCTAAAGAAGGCAGTGGAGGTAGCCATGCTGCAGGTGGAGTGGCTTTTGACCTCCCCCGGAAGGGACTTCCCATATTTCGTGTAAGAAAAATGGATGCAGTTGGCTAACCATCTAGAGATGGTTTGTTTAAAAATAGCCTTGCCCTGGCACTGGGGAGCAAAGGCTACAAAGAGTTGGTTAGATTTACGAACCTCTTTAGTCTGGTTCGTGTAGTACCTCAGAATCCGGTGCACATCTAGAGTGTGTAGAAGGTATTCCCCCCTGTTGGAATGCTGGGGATAGTATACTGCTAATTCCACGCTCTGATTCAGAGTGGTTTCAGATACCACTTTGGGGAGAAAAGAAGGGTTAGTCCGAAGGACTACTCTGTCTCTATGAAAAATTAAATAGGGTTCTTTACAAACAAAAGCCTAAAGCTCAGAGACCCTTCTGACGGAACTGACTGCGACTAAAAATAAAGTCTTCCAGGAAAGGAAGTGTAAGTCGCAAGTAGAAGTTGGTTCAAACAAGGGTAAAGTAAGCTTCTCGAGCATGAAATTGAGGTCCCGGGGGGACAGGGATTACGGATAGGAGGTTTCAAGTGAAGGATGCCTTTCAGAAAGGTTTTGGCAACCTCCAACTGAGCCAAGGTTTTGCCCTCCACCAGGAGGTGGTAGGCTGACACCGCAGAGAAATGGACCTTAATGGAGGAGTAGCTAAGGCCCGTCTCAGACAAATGTGCGAGGTACTCTAACACCTGGGCCGCCAAGCACGAAAAGGGATCCCAGCTCCTTGCTAGGCCTAGATCGAAAATCTTTCCACTTCATGGCATAAGTGGATCTAGTAGAGGGTTTTCTGGCCTCTACTAAGATATGCGCAACCTGCGAGGAGACACCATAGCGGGAAACCGCTATGTCCACACATGCCACGCATGAAGATGGAGAGACCGAAGGCTCAGGTGCACAAGGATGCACTACTCCTGTGTCAGAAGATCGTGGGAAAACGGCAGAGGGACCAGAGGTTCCAGTGCCAGTTGCTGTAAAAGAGGATACCAAATCTGGAATGGCCAGAGAGAAGGATAAGAATCATATGAGCTCTCCTGCTGAAGTATCACCAGAACCTTCTGAATGAGGAGGAAAGGGAGGAAAAGCGTGAGAAACCTCCCTGTCTGAGAGAGACAGTGCGTCTCGCCAAAAGCACCATGCCCGGGAACAAGAGAGCAAAAGTTGGGTAGTCTTGCGTTGAATTGTGAGGCGAACAGATCTAAGTCTGGACGACCCCATCGAAGAAAGAATCCTTCGACCACCCCTGACTTTAGCTCCCACTCGTGGGCCCTGGCCACTGATCGGCTGAGAATGCCCACCAGGACATTGCTTATGCCTGGTACGTGGACTGATGTCAAGTAAAGGCTGTGCTGGATCGCCCAGTACCAGACCCTCATTGCTTCTCTGCAGAGAGGGTATGACCGGGTTCCTCCCTGTTTGTTGATGTACCAGACTGTGGATATATTGTCTGTCTGACCAGAAATGATCCCGTACCAGAAGGGACTGGAACGCCTGGAGAGCATAAAGGACCGCCCTGGTCTCCAGAACGTTGGTGTGGAGCATAAGCTTCTAATTGGACCAAGGCCCCTGCGTCTTGTGTACCCCCAGATGGGCTCCCAGCCCAAGTCTGAGGCGTCCGTGGTAAGGATTTGGGCTGGGACATAGGAAAGAAAGGAGTTCCCCTCGACAGGTTGGAGAGATCCTGCCACCAGCGAAGATCTCTCTGAAGGCTGCTGGAGATCATGACTTTTTGGTTCATGTCGTCCATCCTCTGATCTCATTGGACTCGGAGAGACCATTGGGTGACCCTCATGTGAAGTCTGGCCAAGGGTACTGTGGAAATGGCCGCTGCCATCAGTCCCAAGAGATGGAGCACAGTATGTGCTGGGATCCATCGAGCCTGGGCCACAAGAGTAGCCTGAGCAACCAAAGTCTCAGCTAGACCCGATGGCAGAAAAGCCTTGCTCTGAAGTGTATCTAGCACGGCTCCAATAAATTGGAGTCGTTGAGATGGTACTAGCTGGGATTTGTGGAAATTGACCATGATCCCCAGAAGGGAGAACAAGTTCAGAGTGAAAGAGAGGGACTCTTTCAGGCTGGTAGGAGAGGGTGCTGCGAGGAGCCAGTCGTCCAGGTACGGGGAGACATAAATGCCCTGATGGCGTAAGAATGCCGCCACCACCGCTAAACACTTTGTGAACACCCGGGGGGAGGGGGCCAAGGAAAGGCCAAAGGGGAGTGCCTGAAACTGGTAGTGATCCTCCATAAAAGCAAAATGGAGGAAGCGGCGGTGGGACGGGAGAATAGGGATGTGCAGGCAGGCATCCTGCATATCCAGGGAGCACAGCCAGGAGTTGGGATGGAGCAGGGGTAGGAGCCCCTGAAGACTCAACATATGAAACTTCTTGTACTCTACGAAGACGTTTAGTGTGCTGAGGTCCAGGATCAGTCTCAGGTCGCCCGTTTTCTTTGGGACTAGGAAGAAGTGGGAGTAAAATCCCCTTCCCATCTGGTTTTGGGGGACGGGTTCTATGGCCTCCCCTTTAGTAGAGGTGCCCAGATCACTTGTGAGATGAGGAGGGAGGGAACTGATCCCGTGGATAGAAAGATCGTCCCGGAGATAGAGGGGCTGGAATCTCGATTGAATGACCCTGCTGGATGAGCTGAAGCACCCAAGACTCTTCGTGACGAGCCTCCAACCTTTCAGGTGGAGGCCAAACTCATTTTCACCGGTTCCTCCTGGAAGTAAGGGAGGAAGCGGAGGAGGGGAACTGAGTCAGGACGCCGAGGGAGGGAGGGAGCTAGCTCCCGAGGCTGGTTTGGAGAACTAGCCTGTGGGGTTTGGGCTCCTGAGCCAGGGGCACGTCTTTTTCCCTGACGTTTTGCCTGGGTCTTGTTCCGCCTTCTTTGGTGGCAAAAGGGCTGCTTTTTCTGACCCGTCTTGTACATAGAGCGTATGTCTCTTAAAGAGCATCCACTCTCTTGCAGTCCTGTTATGATATCTTTGGCATCGCCGCCAAAGAGGACGGAACCCCTAAAAGTGGCGTCCAAGAGGGAAGACTGTACATCCTGTGCCAAACCAGCTACCTGAAGCCAGGAGAGCTGGCGGAGACAGATCCCCATGGCTGCCGCTCTAGCCACTGATTCCACTGAGTCATACATCGCTCGGAGCGCGTGACGACATGAGGACTTTCCCATCCTGACCTTATCCAGGAGCTTCTTCCTAAGGTTTTCATTCTGAACCGCAAATAGATCCCTTTCCAGCTCCAAAAGAGTAGCTTTTTGGAAAGCAACCATGTGCGAGACATAGTTGAGAGATCTAATGTCACAGGAGGAAGAAGAATAGATTTTTCGCCCAAACTGCTCTAACTGATGACAGTCCTTGTCTGGTGGTGAGGAAATACAGGTTACTCACCTGTAACAGGAGTTCTAGGAATGGTATATGTTGTTCATCCACACTTTCTGGCAGGTATCCTTGCTGCTTTAAATCTTGCCGGAAGGTCTTCAAGCTGGCTCCTCCCACCCACCCGGGTGGTAAAACTCCTCGCGCCTCGCCCATGACGCCAAGATCTGGGCCTGCTAAAGGAAGCCTGTAGTGCGTCAAGCCAGAGAGGTCGAGAATCATGGGGATGAACAACATATACCATCCTAGAACTCCTGTTACAGGTGAGTAACCTGTATTTTAGGGACATGGATATGTTGTTCATCCACACTTTCTGGCAGACTCCTAGTAGTTCTCCGGGAGGAGGAGGCAAGGCACACACACCTCCTTAGGAATAGAGACTGGAGAACCGAGGCCCCAAAACCAGCATCCCGGCGTGACTCAAGGTCGATGTGGTAGTGGGTGATGAAGGTGTGTGCTGACTTCCAGGTAGCAGCCCTGCAGATTTCCTGGATAGGGACGTCCCTGGAAGCAGCCACTGATGGAGCGTATGGCGGGTAGAATGAGCTCTTATCCTCTGGGAGGCTCCATGCCCGCCAACCTATAGCAGAGATCTATGCAGGAGGTGACCCACCTGCTTATCGGCCGCTTGGTTGCAGGTCTGCCAGGTGCGGTGCTTCAAAGCGTAGGTGACCAACAGCTGAAGTTAACCTCTCCCTAATTTCAGCCGTGGCCCTTATAGTAGTTAGCGCCTCCTAGGGTCCAAAGTATGGAGCCTATATTCCCCCTCCCGAGGTGATTGGGGTAGAACACCGGCAGAGTCAACACCTGGTTAAGGTGAAACTCCGACCACCTTCTGAAGGAATTTCGGGTGGGGCGCAGGACGATCTTGTCCCTGTGAAAGACCAGGGTAAGGAGACTCGATGGAAAGCGCCTGAGCTCTCCCATCCTTCTGGCGACGTGATAGCCACCAAGAAGGCGGTCTTCCACGACAGGTGAGAGAGATCACACCTGTGCATCGGTTCGAATGGCTTGCCCATGAGCTTTGTCAGTACCAGCAGTAGATCCCACAGAGGTGGAGGTTCTCGCACCGGAGGGGAAATGTGATCGAGGTCTTGAAAAAGTGCCAGACCACCTTCTCCTGAGCCACTGCTTCCCGCCCGAGCTCGGTAAGCAGAGATGGCTTTCAGGCACCTTTAGGGTTGCGTTTACCTAAGCCCTTGCTGGAGAAAGGACCATAGATAGTCCAAGATGCTTGCCAAAGAACAGGAGGAAGGGTCCAGGCCCTTACCTGACACCAAATGGAAAATCTCTTCCATTTAAAGGCATAGCATTTCCTGGTCGACTCCTTACGGAACACCCTCAACTACACTGAGGACCTCGGTCGGAAAGACCCAAGGCCTGGAACTCTAGCCGCCAGAACAAGGCCGGCTAGGTGTGGATTGAAGGTCCGATGGAACACCTTCCCCTGATTGACTGAGAGTAGGTCCGATGCGAGCTGGAAGCTGCCTCGGAAGCCTGGAGCTGAGGCTGAGGAGATCTGATACCAGCATTGGCGGGCCAGTCTGGGGCTACCAGAATCACCTGCGCCTTGTCCCTCCTTGCTTTGAGAAGCACCTTGTGGATCAAGGGAAATGGGGGAAAGGCGTAGAACAGGCCCGGGGTCCACGGCCTCAAGAAGGCATCCCCCTGCAGCGAGCCCTGCTTGGGGGGCATGGAACAGCCTCAGCTTCGGATTCTCCCTGGAGGCAAACAGGTCCACCTGAGGTGTGCTCCAAGGGAGAACAGATCTTGTACTACCTCCGGGCAGGAGAGACCACTGTGGGACACAGCCCCTATCCGGCTTAGCATTGGCTAGGGTGTTGAGGCCCTGCCACATGAATGGCTAGAGATCCGCCCAGGCTGCGCACTTAGTGACCAAATGTGGAGAGCCTTGCACAGAGGCATGGAGCGGCCCCGCCCCTGGCGGTTTAGGTAGTACATGGTCGTGGTATTGTCCATCTGGACCTGAACCACTTGACCCCGTAGGAACGGAGCAAAGGCGGTGAGGGCTAGACGAACCGCCCGAAGCTCCAGCAGGTTGATGTGGCATCGGAACTCCCAAGGGGGCAGTTCACTCTGTGCTCCCCCAGATGGGCACCCCAACCCATCAGAGAGGCATCGGTCGATAGAGAGACCGTCGGCTCGGGGCCGACAAATGGGATGCCCTCCTGCAGATGAGCTGAAACGGTCCACCACTGGAGAGCATTCCCATCCCTTGGGTCACCATCACTAGCTGGTCCAATGGATCACAGCATTGTGACCATTGGCTGGCCAGTCCTCACTGAAGGATGTATGTGCCAGCGGGCCCAACGGACCACGCTGGTGCAGGCCACCATGAGACCCAGGAGGTGCAGGAAGTCCCGGCAGTGCGATTGCCCAACCAGAAATGATTGGGCAAGGAGGAAAGAACCTCCGCCTGTCCGCCGGAGCCGTGCTCTGGCTCAAGAGTAGAGCTCTGCCCGATGAAAAGAATCACCTGCTTCGTCCGAGTTCCAACTTGGCCTCGTTGATGAGGAGGCTGATTTGAGAGCAAACCCGGAGGGCCAGATCTCTGGACCACTCCACCTCCTGTCTGGAGGGGGCTGCTATCAGCCAATCGTCCAGGTAAGGGTACACCCGGACCCCTCGGCACCGCAGGAAAGCTGTCACCACTGCCATGCATTTGGTGAAGACCCTGGGAGCAAGAGAAAGGCCGAAGGGCATGGCTCGGAACTTGTAAAGGGATCCTTCCGCTCGGAAGCGGAGGAATTTCTGGTGAGACGGATGGATAGGCACGTGAAAAAACGTGTCCTGTAGGTCCAGAGAGCAGAACCACACGCCTCGTTCCAGGGATGGTATTATCTGAGCCAGAGTGACCATCCTGAGGGTCCGAGACCTTAGGAACTTGTTTAGGTAGTGCAGGTCGAGAATGGGGCGCCAGCCCCCCATCCGTTTTGGGACCAGGAAGTACCTGGACACAAACCCCGGGTCTGAGGGAGGGTCCGCCACCTCTCTGATCACCTCTTTCTCGAGGAGCAGAGCGATGTTGGCTCGGTGAGCCAACAGCGAGGCTACAGACCCCGAGGCCCCCCTGGGGGTGACGGCTCAGAAGGCGGGCCTGCCTCGAACTCCAGAGGCAGGCCTTTTTCCTACCACTTCCACACCCACTGGTCTGTGGTTATAGCAGACCAGGCGGAAAGGAAGTGGCGGGAGCCGTCTCTCCCACGGGGAACTTGGGGTGGGTGACGAGGTTGGGGCGGCACCCCTCAACCCGCCACTGAGCAGGCTTGGAGGAGGAACCGTCGAGAGACCACCTGGCCTTTACTCCTTAAGCCTGGAAGAGGAAGTCGTGGGCTTGGGTTTGGGATACCAAGCTGTGCTCGTTGGGCCTTGATGCTGCTGGGTCGGACATGCGCAGGCGAGACACGGATTTAAAGGCTTGGGTTGGCGGTTCATGTGCCCTTGTCCCTCTGGGCGGATGAGACCGAGTCCAGAGTGGCATTGGACTTTTCAATCCTCTGAGGTGACCTTCCACCCAGGGCCGAAGAGGTCGTGTCCCCAGGAAGGGGACATCCACCAACTTGTGCTGTATCCGCCAGAAGGTGGATATCCTCAGCCATGCCCGGGACGGCAAGACAGCCACATGGGCCGCTACTGACCTGGTGCATAAGTCACCGATGTCCAAAGCAGTCTGAAGTTGCTGCTGGCCACTGCCCTGCCCTGGTCTCGCACCTGCTTAACCGTGGTCTGCAGGTCGCCGGGAGATGAGGACTACTCGTCTCAGGGAGCCCAACAGGGCATGAGAGAAGTGCGCCATCAGCACGCCAAGCTGGCCTGACGGAAGGCCAAGGGAGGACGGAGCGGGGAGCATTTGGCTCCGCGAGTCCAACTTCTTGACTCCTTGTCAGGAGGTTTGTCCACGTCCCTGGCGCTTCCGGCACGCCGGAAGGCGCTGTCGGTAACCAATCCCTCGGCTGAGGGATGTTCCGAGAAACCAGACAGGGAGCCGGTAGTGACCACATACTTCCTTGCCATCCTGGCAGAAGGCGCAGGGCAGGAAGCAGGACGCTGCCAGAGCTCCAAGGCCGGGCCCACAATGGCCTCGGCCACCGGAAAGGCCTCCGTAGGAGAATCCCCTTGGTCCAAAATCTCCGTGGAGTGGGTACTTGGCCCGCTGATACGGGCTCGAGCTGCATCCCGTGGACTCCGAGATGAGCCAAAGCAAACCCATGAAGGACGGTGGGCTATCGCCCAGCGACTGACCTCCCGAGGACTCCAAGTCAACCCGCCTGGAGAACAGGGAGGAATCATCGCCGGACTCAGAGGAGTCCGTAAAGAGCTGCTTTTGGCCTGAGCCACCTCCACTCTGCCGAGGGCGATCGGGAGTGAGGTAGGACAGACAGCCCATGGGGGCAGACCTGGGACGCACCGAGAACTTGGTCGGGGCCCCAAACAACGGCTGTGGAGGCAGAGGTTCCACCAGAATCAGTGAGGCAGCCGGTTTTGGGTCGAGCAACAGGCCTGGGAGCAGGCGCCGGTTACAGCGAGGGTTGCGCCGCCCGGTGACAGCCATTTGATAGCCGGAGAAGGTAGACGACGCTTGCTTGCTCGGACAGAAGAAGCTGTTGCTACATGAGGTCCTCGTAGCTACCGATTTAATTTGGCGCCGGGCTTCCTTCGTCCAGAGGACGAGAGATACGGCGGCGCCGCTTGCCGCGTACCGAGATCGAGACCGCCATGACGGCAGGATCGGTTGACCGAAGAAGTCCGACCGAAACCGCGAACCTCGGCTTTTCTGAGGAGGGTTCTGGGGCAGGCCGTGGGAAACCCGCTCTCCCCTCGGCTCGGAGGGTTCAACCGTGGACTCTGGAACCGGAGGCACGGACAAGTCCACGGAAACCTCAATCTCCGCCGGGGGAACCGGGGAGTGAGGGTTTTCGGCTTCACCGGTCGACAACCCATCCGACGGGTCAAGAAAAATCTCGACTGTGTCGACAGGAGTCTCGGTCAACTGACCTGACGGGATGCCATGAGGCCAGTGGTCGGGCCGGCCGGAGGATCGACCCAAGTCGATGGCTCCACTCGGTGAGAGGGACCTCCCCGCCTCCCAAGAGCATTGACGGAGGATCGACCTTGTGGTCCTTCTTCTTGGACCAAAAGGAAGGCCCTGAAGGATGGTCCCTCTCCCTCAGTGAGAGAGAGAGACAGAGCTCCTTGAAAGAAGCTGAATAGGAGGATCCCAAGGAGAGCGGGATAAATGCCGCCGTGCCGAGGAAGATTTGATGCTGCCGCGCGCCGCTTCCTCCTCGAGGGCGATCATCTGCTCAAGCTGATCCGCCGGCCTGCCCGCCGCCTGAAACCACCAAACAGGCCTCCTTCGACTTTATCGGAGGATAACGTTTCTCGGGGCGCCCATGTTGCAAACGGGCGGCGCGGTCTTCCAGGACGTAGGCCGAAAAGGAAGAGCACAGGTCGCAAGCCTGCAAGTCGTGCTCAAGGCCCAAGCAGCAGATGCACGGGAGTGCAGATCCGGCCCGAGACATCTTTCATACCTGCATGGGCACCTCCGAAAACTGAGCGATTTGCCCACTACAGCCAAGGCGAGGGAGATAAATGACCAAGTCTTGAAAACCTTAAAAGCAATTTCGTAGACCCAAGAAATAGGAACTAGTCTCATACGAGAGCGTTAAGGGAGGGAACCTGAGCTTCCAAGCGTAAGGAAGATCTAGGCCATGGGCAGAGCCGAGTTTTACCACTGGTGGGTGGGAGGAGCCATTTGAAGATCGCTCCGCAAGATAAAGCGGCAAGGATACCTGCCAGAAAATGTGGATGAACAACATATCCATGTCCCTAGAACTCGGGTGTTTCGGTTGGAATGACCAGTCGTGAGCGGCAGTAATTACCATGGAGTCAGCCTTAGGATGGGAGTTAAGGTACTGAATCCCTTCCGGGGGAATAACAGGTCCGGCCTGCCTTCCTGGAGACCACTGGTATGGAGGACGGTTGTTGCCATATTGTGGTCAACAAGTCATCATGGGGTCCCATCCATGGGGGGATGGGAATGGGATCCGATGTAGCAAGTTCCAGGTGCTCCGCTAGCCTTTTTCGTTGTGGATCCACCTCTTTTGTGGGCCAGCCTCCGGCTGCCTGTATGGAGCACAAGAGGTCTCCAAACGATGGGTCCTCTTGAGGAGACTTAGATGACTCCTTGGGAGGAACCTCAACTGGAGATCTGGGGTCCGAAGGTTCGTGTCAGATTCCGACAGAGGTTTTGAGCCACTGGGAATGGAAGGCTCCATACCAGTGGTACCCCGCAGCAAAAGAACCTGAGGCTCTGCCTGAAGAAGGCAGTGGAGGAGGGGCCCTAGGCTGGGGAGGTTCCTCCACCGACTGCCTGAGCTCTGACAGCAGCTGGGTTCTGGCCTCCTGCCACCATTGGGGTACTGTCTCCGGCACTGGTGGTGGCGGAGGCTGGAAGGTAGGATAACCTGGGAACTGAGGCCAAGAAAGGTAGTGATAACCTGTTTTTGATAGTCACGAGTACCCAGGGTATCCCAGGCCGGAGGCACATGGCCTGGCGAGGGATATTGTGGGAGTCGATGGCGGCGCCCGGAGGTGGGACAATGGGGTCTGAGCCCGGAAACCCACCCGGAGGATCTGGTCCTGCGGGGGAAGTGCCATGGCGCCTCGGGGAGGTGCGGGATCTGGGAGGGCCCCCATAGGTCCCGAGGGAGGAGGCTCCATGAGAAGATCCCTAGCCGGCGGCGGACTAACGTCCAGGGACGGCGGAAGGCCTGGCGAGGGGGGAGGTCCAGAAGGAGCCCCAACGGCAGGTCCAAAGGCAATCTCGCTGGCAGGAAAATCAGTGGATCAGGTGGCGAGTCCCTGGGATGTAAAACCCTAGAGGACAAAGGGTCACTATGCCCCTCACTCTGTCCAGCATCAGGGGCCAAATTGGAGCCCGACGGGAGAGTGGAGAGATCCGGGCGGGCAACAGAGTCATCATCGTCTGGCTGATCGGACCGTGCCGGGCTAGTGGAAGTTCAGAGACCGCCTGACTGATCGGCAGGAGCCGTGCACAATTCGACGGGGTCGAGGGGTGTCTTATCGGCTAGGCAGGGTGACTTGACAGAAACCTCCTGAGAGGCTACCCCCAGCTGTCCGCTCACCTTGGCAGGAGGGGGAAAAGGTGCCCGGCCTAAAGAAGCAGATGGGGGCACTGGCAGAAGTACTCTCAGTTTCGGAGGGCCTGCCACATGGCGATGGACTCCGGTCCCGGCGCTTCTCCTTGCTTTTCTTCTTTTTTGGGCGCAGCGATGACAACCTATCCCGCAGTTCCTGGAGTTCCTTTTCCATCGACGCCAGTCATCGGGACAGGAGATGGGCCTCGAGGGTCCGCTTACACCTGGTGTGGGTCGCCTGGTTGAAGGCCTGGCAGATGGAGCACTCCTGGGTGTTGTGTTTGGAACCAAGGCAGAGAAGGCAGCGGGAATGGTCATCTCCGTGCGGGATTTGAGTGCCACACTTCGAGCACTTCTTCTGTCTATAAGACAGCAAATATGAGCAAAACAATTAGAGAAAAATTAGTTATGAGGCGAAGAAAATTTCAACAAAATGGCAGACGTATGATCGCTGTTCTATCGCGTGGCGAACGTTACTGAGGCAACAGCGGGAAAGAACTGGAGAGCGGGTACGGGATTGCCTCTTTTATAGCCGGGCCGACATCATGATGCCCAATGTCGGAGGCGGTCCCTGCTGATGATTTCTATCTACAAGTTTGCCATTCGGACCCAACGCCAGGGGGCGCAATCCTATATGTGAAGACCTACTGCAGGAACCCTCTCGAAGTAGGATCTTTAGATTGGAATACCAGGGTCCCCTGAGCCTGCATCAGCAGATCCCTGCAGAGGGACCAGAGGTTCCTCTGCTAATTGTTGCAGTAATGGAAACCAAATATGTCGTGGCCAGAATGGTGCGATCAGGATCATGCTGGCCCCCTCCATCTGCAGTTTGATTAGCACCCTCTGAATCAGAGGAAACAGAGGGAAGGCATAAAGGAACCTTCTGCTCCAGGAGAGGGACAACACATCTTGGCAGAAAACTCCAGGCTCTGGATCTAGCGAGCAGAAACTGGGCAGTTTTGCATTGAGTGGGGACACAAAAAAGTCCAATTCTGGACAACCCCATCTGGTGAACAGATCTTCTGCGACAGATGAGAGAAGTTCCCACTCATACATGCTGGACTGCGTCCTGCTGAGGTGGTCGGCCAGGGTGTTAAGCATGCCTGGGACATGAGCTGCTGAGAGGACCAGACCATGGTCTAGTGCCCAGTACCATACTCTCATGGCCTCCCTGCACAGGGGGTACGAATGCGCCTCCTGTTGCTTGTTGATATAACAGACAATACTGAGATTGTCTGACTGGATCAACAGCTGACCCAGAAGGAGATGGTTCTGAAAGGCCTGCATGGTGCACAGGAAGCCCCCATCTCAGGACATTGATATATGAGGAGGATTCAATCTGGGACCAAGATCCTTGAGTCTGAAAGGGACCCAGGTGCGTCCCCCAGCCTGAAGCAGAGGTATCCATGGTGAGAATCTGCTGGGGAGAGGAGATCTAGAATGGGACTCCCCCCTTGAGAAGTTCTGTGGGTCTATCCATCACAAGAGCACCTTGTAGACTGGGGAGGAGACCAACACTAACTGATCTAATTCATCTGTGCGTTTGTCCCATTGCACTCTGAGTGTCCACCGGAGGACCTGCATGTGCAGCCTAGCCAAAGGAACAGTGGGAATGACCACGGCCACAAGACCCAGTAGCCTCAGTTACACCCTCGCATGAATTTAACGGCTCTGGGCGACCTCCTGAGCCTGGGCAATAAGGCACTCCACCCTGTTTAGAGGCATAAAGGCTTTACCCTGCGCCGAGTCCAGGACCACCCCTATATATTAAAGCTCTGGGACAGGATCAGAACGGACTTAGGCAGGTTGACAGTGATGCCCAGGTAGAGAAACTGCTGAAGGGTTCTCTCCAGGGTTCGAAGAAGCTGATCTCTGGACAGAGCCTTTAGGAGCCAGTCATCCAGCAAGGGGAAAACATACAGTCCCTCCCTTTGGAGAGCTGCAGCTACCGCTGCTAAACACTTTGTAAAGACCAGTGGCACAGAGGATAAGACAAAGTGCAATACTTTGAACTGGTAGTGCTCGCCCTGAAAAAGAAGCTAGAGGAATCTCCTGTGCGGTGGAAACACAGAGATACGTAGGTAAGCATCTTGCATATCCAGAAAGCACAGCCACTCGCCCTGCTTCAGTAGGGGCAGCAGGCCCGGCAGGGTGACCATGAGGAATTTTTTGCACTGGATATAAAGATTGAGGTCCTTGAGATCTGGAATGGGCCTCAAAATTCCAGTTCTTTTGGGGACCAGGAAGAACCTGGAATAAAACACTGCAGTTACGTAACAACTTACCGTAACAGTAGATCTTTGATAGAGGTTCCTGCAGTAGGTCTTCATATACAGGACTGCGCCCCCTGGCGTCAGGTTCCAACGGCAAACTTGTAGATAGCAATCATCAGCAGGGACCGCCCCGATGTTAGACGACGTGACGTCAGCCCAGCTATAAAAGGGGCGGTCCCGCACCCGCTCTCCAGTTCTTTTCCACCAGATACCTAGAGAAAGGTAAGTAGAAAAATTAGGAGTGAAAACCCCAGGACCATGCTTCCTCTCTAGACCCAAGGGCTAGCCAGGATGAAAATGAAGGAAACATTCCAGGAGTAGGGGGAAGGTGGGTGGGAAACTAGACCTACTGCAGGAACCTCTCTCGAAGATCTACTGTTATGGTAAGTTCTTACGTAACTGCAATATCTTACTTCAAGAGGGTTCCTGCAGTAGGTCTTCACATATAGGACTGAATACCAAGCAGTCCCAAAAGAAATACTACGGAGTTATATACAGGAGAAGGAGAAGACGCCAACAGGAAATTACGACAGGAGGCCTTGTAACACTGCAAGGCCAAAGCCAGTTCTGCGCCTAGAGGCAATGTCCAGACTGTAATGCTTAGTGAAGATGTGAACAGATGACCACATGGCCGCTGCACAGATTTCTGCAGTAGACACATTCCTGAAAAATGCAGTAGAAGTTGCAACACTCCTAGAGGAGTGACTCTTAACTGCCCCCGGAAGGGACTTTCTGTGTTTTTGGTAAGTGAAGTGGATGCAGTTAGACAACCATCTAGAAATGGTCTGTTTGGAAATAGCCTTGCCCTGGCACTGGGGATAACAAAGGCTACAAAGAGCTGATTGGATTTACGAATCTCTTTAGTCCGGTTTGTATAGTATCTCAGAAAACTGTGCACATCCAGAGTGTGCAACAGGTATTCCCCTATTAGAATGCTGGGGATAGTAGACAGGCAGTTCTACGCTCTGATTAAGAGTGATTTCTGAAACTACCTTGAGGAGAAATGAAGGGTTAGTCCGAAGAACTACTCTGTCCTTATGAAAAATTAAACAGGGTTCCTTACAGATGAACGCCTTAAGTTCGGAAACCCTTCTGGTGGAAGTGACTGTGACTAGAAACAAAGTCTTCCAGGAAAGGAAGCGCATGTCGCAGCTAGAAGCTGGTTCAAAAGGAGGTAAGGTCAGCTTTTCCAGCATAAAATTCAGGTCCCGGAGGGACAGGGATTCCGGATCAGAGGTTTTCAGAGTTGTGCCTGGGACCTAGGCACAAGAGGCAGCGAGAATGGTCGTTCCCATGCGGGATTTGGGCTCCGCACTTAGAGCACTTCTTCTTCTTTGGTCAAGATGACATCAATCGTTGAAAATAATTGAGAAAACGATTACAGAGGCGAAGAAAAACTTCGACTGACGTGCGGACATTAGAGCGCTGTTCTAACTCTCGTACGAACAAACTGAGGCGGCGGTGGAAAGAACTGGAGATTGATCGGCGGACTGCCCCTTTATAGTTGGTCTGACGCCGTCACGGATGCTCGGGCGCAGTCCCCGCTGGATGACTGCTATCTACAAATTTGCCGTTGGAACCTGACATCAGGGGAAGCAGTCCTATATGTGAAGACCTACTGCAGGAACCCTCTCGAAGTAAGATCCCTGGTTCCTTTGGCGCCCGAGCACTGACACGATGGCCTACTTCCACGGAAGGGATTGTACCTCCTCGCAAAGGACGAACAGATCGGACAGGGTACAGGTGGATGGTACTGGAGAAGTCTCTGGAGGCATTACTGTGACAGGAAGCTCCTACCACTCTTGAGGACCTACCTTTTCTTAAATCTGTTGCAACAGTTCTTCTATTTCTTAGTCTATTCTATCCTTTACAATTTCTAGTCCATACGGTTTGCCACCTATGGGCACCCTCTCCCCTTTCTTGACTATGCTATAGTGCCCTCTTTAATTTTCCTTTTCCCTCTCAGGTCTTCATACAGGGAGTTTATTGTTGTGACCACCAAGCAAATGTAAAACAGGCTGTGTTCCTCATTGTTGGATTTAGTATGCAATGGCACTATGTCATAAAATACTTTAATCTATATACCTTATATTTATGAAACCTGTAGCTGTTGAAAATACCATGGCACTAGGTGCTTTTGATAATGGTAAAAAATACTAGGTAACTATTATAGAAATTAAGTTAGTTGTGCTATTTAAAATGCATGTAAATTGCTGTAAACTGAACAAGTCTTAAATTTCAAGGTGATTTTCATATATCCCATGATGCGTTGCATTATGGAAGCATGTATGATGTTGTATTTCTTTGAAACTTGATTTGTGCCAATGCCCTTTGGGGTAACCCTTTTTTCATTGATTCTGCATTGAGGTTCTGTTGTCCATAGCTTGTTTAATTTTTTTTCCTTTTTGAGCCCCCACTACCCAAGCAAATGGGGCCCATATAGGGATGAAGGGCTTTCACTGACAAGTGGTTAGATCAGAGATCAGAGTCAGTAAGTGTTGGCTAAGTACAAAGTCCATTAATGGTCTGTTGCTGCAAACTGATGAACTGAAGAAGGAATATGGCATTGCAGAAGCTTATTTCCTGTATTTTGAATAAACACACAGAGATTGTGAGTTGAACCTGAAGTTTGGTGTCTGGTCAATCTGTTATCCCACAACCCCTCCACAGACTTGGTGTTTGAAGTGAGATAACTTGCTGTAAGTGCCTGGACTGGCTGAAAAGGGACGTTTTCTGGTGGATATCGCCCAGATATCCCACGTGGACCGATTCACCAGGAGTTGCCAGAGGAGAACCAGGAGAAGAAAGTCCATGGAGTTCTGCCTAGAACCATGGCTGACAGATGGAGGGAAGCTGCTGCCTGGGCTGGACCTGGGAGCTTTAAGGAAGGCCAAGCCTGAAGACAATGAAGAGATGCAGGTCGAGGGGAGACTGGAGGAGTGAGAGACAACACCCAGGAGGTGGAGACCCTGATGAGGATGATCCACTGGATGAGTGGGCAATGGCTGGAAGCAGACCGACTATGCAGAGAGGCGGAACACCTGTGCCAGGTACTCAAGAGGTCCCTGCCAGAGAGTTTGGATAAAGAGTCGGAGGAGGATTTTTCATGAGCTCAGTTTGAGGTGGACCCCCTGACTGAGCAGGACATTCCTTTGTTTCCTGTGTTCCCAGGATGTTTCCTGTTGGAGATTGGAGATGCAAGTATGGAACTTGAAAGTGAGACCCCAGGTAAGACTGTGCCTAGTGATATTGTGCTGGGGTTGAAGACTCCAAGCAAGAAGAAGCCTATAAGGCTGAAAGGACTTTTTCTTGTATTGATGCAGCTAAATCTATTAACAGTATTGACTGGGGTATACTGCAGGCTAAAGACGCTAATATTGCCAAAATGTTACAATATGTTAAGATCAAGGAGGTGGTACATGTGTTTTATTTTATTTTGATGAAAAACCTACAAAGGAGGAGATGGGTGGAAAAATGGACTGGAACCTGTGTTGGGGTAACACCAAAAGAGTGCCTATCCTCAGGTGTCTACATCAGTAGCACGTGAAATGAATGAATCAAGAGACATAGTGGGTTTACATAGAGGGGTTGAACCTAGGACTGGGCTCCTACTTAAAACCGATATGTTTGGTGGGGTTGGAACAAGTAATTACTCGACCCAGAGAAAGTCCTTCTATAGTACTGGACTTTACAGCCGTCTAGATTTTTGGTGAAGAAGAAAAAATTACTCACCTTAGTAATGTTGTTTCTTCTAATGGAGTCTTGCTATATTATAGACATTAGCAGTTTGATCCAGCTCTAGAACTGCCCCAGAGTGAAATGGTTAAAACCATTCCAAAATAGAATTTTGGCACGAGAGCAGCTCTATCTGTGTCATTTCAAACTTGAACTGTCAGATCTTTATGAGCCAAACTCACTAAGGTCTGTGTGGAAGCTGTAACCTACACTAGCCAAATGGCTACCTAAATAATAACAACCATTGATGGTCCCAACACCCAAGACTCAAGTCAGGGGACCAGAAATACTAACACCATTCTAATAATATGAAAATGGAACATAAGTATAATAAAACACACACACGCTGCATACACACACTCCCAAAGTCCCAAAGGGGACAAATGCTAACAGGACATAAGTAGTGCCCACACTAAGTTGCCCGCACTCACCAAATAGAGGTTCTGAGAGGGCAGGTTGGGGGTTTAATATAGCAAGACTCCATTAGAAGAAACAACATTACTAAGGTGAGTAATTTTTCTTCAAACAACATGAAGTCTTGCTATATTATAGACATTAGCAGAATACACAACAGTACCTCCATGGAGGAGGGGCAGAACCTACTTAGGAATAGGTTTGAAGAACAGCTGTGCCAAACTGAGCATCTCTCCTGGCCTGGACATCCAGGGAGTAATGCTTGGTAAAAGTATGTACCATTTTCCAAGTAGCAGCCTGGCAAATCTCTAATAAAGGGATATCTCTGGCAGCAGCTAGAGACGCAGCTGACCCTGGTAGAATGAGCCCTCAAACCGGGGCTCTGCCCACTTTCTGATAACAAAATTGATAACAAGAGACAATCCACCTTGCTATTGATCTCTTTAGTGGCAGGTTTGCCTTTCCCAACTTCACCATAGGTAAGGAAAAGTTGGAGGGATTCAACCTGTGACCTTGGCACGCTTCTATATAATAATCTAAGAGCTCTTAACATCCAGGGTTGTGCAACCCTCCTCTCACCAAGAGGAGTGATCAGTGAAAAATACTGGAAGGGAGATAGATTGATTAAGATGGAAAATCTGAAACCACCTTAGGCAAAACTTCCTATTAGTCCCAAGGATTACCTTATCCCTGTGGAAAGAAATAAAGTCAGTCTCCACTGACAAGGCTTGCAAATGCACTTATGCGCCTGGCAGAAGTGATAGCCACTAGAAAAACAGTTTTCCAAGTTAGGAACTTAAGCTCTGCAGAAGACAGAGGTTCAAAAGGGAGTTGCATTAACTGGGCAATGCAAACATTAAGGTCCCAAGCAGGGGCGGTTCCCAAAGGGAGGATTAGTAAGGGAGTAATCCCTTAAAAAAACTTGGAAAACACAGGATGAGAGGAAAGAGAGGATGACTCTTCCTGTTGATACTAAAAGCAGACACAGCTGCCAAATGAACTCTCAGGGTAGCTGGTCTGAGACCAAGGAATTAAGATGTACCATGTAATCTAACAAAATGGGCAATTCAGCAGATTCTGGGAAATATTTTTCCTAGCACACCAAATGGAAAACCTTTTCCATTTAGAACTATAAGTAGCTCCTAGTGGAAGACTTTCTGGAAGCCTTTGGATCTCAAGAACACCCTGAGAGAGGTGTAAATCAGCAATCTCTAACTCCTCAAGAGCCAGGCCTTGAGGTTGAGGGATTTGAGGTCCGGATACCAAACCCTTCCCTGGGCACAAGTCAACAGATTGTGATTCCTGGGGAGGCACAGGGGAAGATGGACTGTCAGAGACAGAAGGAGGGTACCAGGGCTGCCTGGCCAATCCGGGGCAATCAGAATCACCCTGCAAGGCTGAGATCTGATTTTGACTAGTACTTGAATAGGAGAGAAAGGGGGAAAAGCATAGAGGAACTTCCTCCCAATCCAGAAGAAGGGCATCCAGGGAACTGAGCCCAGCACTGGAGGCCTGCAAACAGAACAGAGGAAGTTTCTGTGATTGTCTGGGGCTGCAAAAGATCTATCTGAGGGATGCCCCACCTGGCAAAAACTATCCCCAGCACTCCTGAGGATCCAGGGACATCTGGATGGCCCTGGGAAATCCTGTTTGAGGGCATCCTTGCAGAACATTGTCCTTCCCTGGAAGATGAACTTGCTAAGTGAGGGAAGTGTTCAGGAATAGGCCAGAGACCACAACTTCATTGCCTCAGTGCACAAGGTCAAGACCAGTGCCCCCTGTTTGTTGATGTACCACATTGTTGTGGTGTTGTCTGTTCTGACTTGTATCACCTTGTCGGGACAGATGCAGAAAAGCTTGAAGAGCTAAAAAAGACAGCTCTGAGTTCCAGCAAATTGATGTGGAGCAGAGATTCCTGGGGACCAAACTCCCTGAGCGGGAAAGGTCGCCCATGTGGGCTCCCTCAACCCCAGAAGGGAAGCATCTGTAGTGAGAGTCAAGTCGTGAGAAGGGGAAATGAAGGGGACCCCCGCTCTTAATTGCTCTGATCCTGCCACCACTGGAGAGCTAGGATCAAGGTTCTGAGTCACTGGGACCAACTTGGAAAGGGGGTCTTCTCTGAGACCAAAAAGGTTCTCAATGAAACTGAAATGTCTCTCATCTGAAATCTGGCTCCCTGCACAACACGCTGTGGATGCAGCCATGTGCCCCAGGAGCTGCAGAAAGTGTCTTGCTGGTCGAGAGCCTGCAGAGTGAAGGAAGAGGCCAGAGCCACTAAATTCCTTGCACTTTCTGGGGAAGAAAGGCTCTGCTAGCTTTGTGTCCAATTCTGCCCCTATAAAGGTGAGTACCTGGACTGGTTCCAGAACCGACTTTGGTAGGTTTAGCAGAAAACCCAGGGAGGTGAGAAGCTGCTGGGTGACCTGCAGGTGAGATTTTACCTGTTCTGGGACTGGGCCTACAATGAGCCAGTCGCTCTACATAGGGAAACAGCAATCCTCTGCCTCCTTAAGTGGGCCACTGCTACTGCTAGACACTTTGTGAATACCCTTGGAGCAGAGGTAAGGTCAAGGGCATTGCTCTGAACTGGTAATGACCTGAGGGCAGTTCGAATCTGAGGTACTTTCGATGGGGATCTTCTGATTAGACATGGAAATAGGCATCCTTGAGGTCCAGGAGGCTAGGCAGTCCCCTGGCCTTAGGGAAGGTAAAATCATTGCCAGAGTTACCATTTGAACTTTGGTTTCTAAAGATGCTTGTTCAGATATCTGAGATCTAAAATGTCGCCATTCTCCTGTCTTTTGGGGTAAGGAAGTATCTAGAATACAGACCCCTGCCCTGATGCAGTGGAGGAACCCTTTCTACTGCTCTGAGAGCTAACAGGGATGAGACCTCTGTTTCCAGAGCGAGGGTCTGTGAAGCACTTGCAGGTAGAAAAAGTCTGCTTCTCAACTTGGGAAACTTTTTGAAGCTGAGAACCAGACCCTCGCTTACTACTTCCAGAACCCATTGTCTGAGGTTAAAGAAGCCCAATTCTGACTGAAGTAAGCCAGTCTGCCCCCACTGGTACAGGAGAATGGCCCTGGGCACCCCATCAGGGTGCCTGTTTCTAGGAGCATTAGGCTGGGGGTGGGAGCAGGTCTGCCCACCCTCGCCTGCCCCTGCCTCTGAAGAAGCCCTCTGAGCATAGGCAGAGGAGGCCTGAGTCTGGTAGAAAGGGGTTTCAGAAAAGGCCTTACCCCTACCCTGGGGCATGCCTTGAGGAGTGGCTTTCTGTCACCTTAGCCTGGGCACTCTTTGTAAGTAGTCCTATATTCATCCATCTTCTTCATGTAATTCTCTGTCTGCTCTCCAAACAGAGAATTTCCTACCACAGGAAAATCCATAGCCTTAGTCTGGGTATCCTGTGACAAACTAGTACACCTGAGCCAGGCCAACCTATGAAAAGCTACAGATGTGGCCATGACCCTAGAGGAAACATCATTAACATCCACAGCAGCATGAAACTGAACCTAGAGGCTTCAATGCCATCAGCAGCCACCTGTTCTAGTTCACTAGCCAGCTGGCTATGGCGCCTGTTGGCCAATTGCATAACAGTATCCCATCTAGATTTCTGATACCTAGCTACACATAAGCCATATAATTTGCTTCTCTGAGTCCCAGAGAGGCTGCCATATACTGTTTTTTTTTTTTTGCCATGGCATCAATCTTCCTGGAATCCTTGTCAGGGAGGATGTGAAGCCAAGGAAATATTAGCTTTACTCACATGCAGCAGCCTGAACTACCCCAACATGACTGCATTGCTGAGAAAGGAATTCTGTATCAGGGCCTGACAATGTATACCTTCTGTCCATCTTTTATCTACAGGAGGCACAGAATTAGGAGCTTTTAAAATTTTAATTGTTTGTTTCCTAAAAGACTTATGTAAAGGAATAGACAATCTCCTAGACTCTGAATATCCATCATTTCTACAAAATCAGGCCTCTTGCTCATCCACAGCCTCTAAAGGAAGCTGGAGGGTTTCAGCAACTTTTTATAAAACATAAAATGAGATGGGGACTCAGACAGCATAGGGGAGATTCTAAAGGTCTGTCTGGGGAGATGTCCGGTTCAATGGGCACACCCAGACCTTCCCAGCCACATTCATACTGTTCATAATCATCCTCCCTCCTCTGGTTCATAAAATTCTCAATATCATAATGCTGAACCACTGGGACGGACGAACCGACCTTTTACCAAATAGTGGTGGTCTGGACGACCCCTGACACAGTGACTGGACAATTTGTATGGCTTTTGCTATCTCTGCAGCAGTTGGAGAAGGAATTTTGGACTCCAGACCTGCTGATTTTCTTGTTTTCTTTACTGGAATTGGTTCCTCAGAACCAGCTTTTCTTTGCCAAGGAAGTCTGGCCCTGGTCAGAGGCACTCCCTCTGGTTCTGGCTGGCACTAACCGGCTGGCCATCCGGGTCAGCGGATTTTTTGCCTCCTCGCTTCTAAGCCTGCCCACCTTTTTTTCCAGGGTGGCTGCAGGAAATTCTTACATACCTGGCAGTCTGACTGGAGGTGGTCAAACCCCAGACATAAACACATGTGGTGTGTGGGTCAGCCTTGGCAAATACTTCCCCTAAACATCACAGTGTTGAAACCCAGTGGGCCCGGTTTTTCTTTTTGGGTTTCTCAGACATAATGCCAGCCTAACCAAAAACTTCTGTCTTTAACGGCAGTGCCAGGCAAGACAATTCTTATCGGTTCCTAACCGTGATACTGGTATTGGAAAAAAAACGTATAAACCGCTTTTTTTTTAGAAACCGATAAGAACCGGAACCGCACTCTAAAATAGTAACTTTTAGTTTTAAATGAGTTTTAAACCCACTGATGAGTTCAAAACCGAGACCGATAACTTACAAGTTCCACACAGACAAAACCTTCATTTACTTACGGTTACCACAGATAGAGCTGAACCGAAAGGTTTTATGGTTAAAATAAAACTATTCTCGGTTAAATCCAACTGAGAAAACACTTTAAATCGAGAAATGAACCGAGCAGAAGGAGAAATCTCCAGAGCGACTGTTCACTGAGGCGGAGTAAAGAATCTGACAGTTCAAGTTTGAAATGACACAGATAGAGCTGCTCTCGTGCCAAAATTCTATTTTGGAATGAATTTTAACCATTTCACTCCGGGGCAGTTCTAGAGCTGGATCAAACTGCTAATGTCTATAACATAGCAAGACTTCATGTTGTTTGAAATATGATGGCCTTTCCCTAACATGAGATAGTACAGAGACTGGTACCGTTCGTCTCTGTTGTGAAATTTGTTAATGCCTCAGGGTAAAGAATGATGACATCCATTATGTTTAAGATGGAATATTTTTCGTTAATAAGGACCTGAGACAAAGCTTCTGAAGATGGATGGGTGGAAGCTTCATCCTTTCCTGGGACTGGAAGGTGGTAAGCAGTCTGCAATAACTGTTTCCCTCTTAAGGTGCTGGATATGTGACAGGAAGCTCCTCCCACTCTTGAGGACCTAACTTTTCTTAAATCTGTTGCAACAGTTCTTCTATTTCTTAGTCTATTCTAGCCTTTACAATTTCTAGTCCATACAGTTGGCCACCTATGGGCACCCCCCTCCCCTTTCTTGATTATGCTATAGTGCCCTCTTTAATTTTCCTTTTCCCTCTCAGGTCCTCGTACAGGAAGGTTATTGTTGTGGCCACCAAGCATATGTAAAACAGGCTGTGTTCTTCATTGTTGAATTTAGTATGCAATGTTACTATGTCATAAAATACTTTAATCTATATACCTTATGTTTATGAAACCTGTAGATGTTGAAAATACCATGGCACTAGGAGTTTTTGATAATGGTAAAAAATACTAGGTGACTATTATGAAATTAAGTTAGTTGTGCCACCTAAAATGCATGTAAATTGCTGTAAACTGAACAAGTCTGAAATGTCATGGTGATTTCCATATAGCCCATGATGCTTTGCATTATGGAAGTATGTATGATGTTGTATTTCTTTGAAACTTGATTTGTTGCCAGTGCCCTTTGGGGTAACCCTTTTTTCAGTGATTCTGCATTGAGGTTCTTTGTCTATAGCTTGTTTGTTTTGTTTTTTTTTTCCTTTTTGAGCCCCCACTATCCAAGCAAATGGGGCCCACATAGGGATGAAGGGCTTTCACTGACAAGTGGTTAGATCAGAGATCAGTGTCAGTAAGTGTTGGCTAAGTGCAGAGAAACACCATTCATGGTCTGTTGCTGCAAACTGATGTACTGAAGAAGGAATATGGCATTGCAGAAGCTTATTTTCTGTATTTTGAATAAACATCACAAAGAGATTGTGAGTTGAACCTGAAGTTTGGGTGTCTTGTCCATCTGTTATCCCACAACCCCTCCACGATCTATACGGGTTCCAGAGTGTGACCCCTTACTATAATCTGAAGAATCCAGGCATCTGAACTGATGGTTCTCCACTGATTGAGATGGAGGGAGAACCGACCTCCAACCACCACCTCTTGGTTGGGGACCTGAAGAGGGAGGGTTTGGCAAGGAATCAAGCTGAGGCAGATCCAGCCGCGGGGGGGGGGGTTCCATCACCCCTAGGATGCTTTTGCTACAGCGCCAGAGGAGGAGGGGGTAATCAAGGCGGAGGAGGCCTTTCTCTTGCCCCAAGGATGGGAGGCTGCACCGGACTTGTAGTAGTAAAAACTTTATTTTTATACAGGAAGACACCTCATTTAGGTTATACAACCCCGTTTTCAAGACAGTCCTGTTTGTACCTAAGTTACCTTAAACATATAATAAAATAACATAAACACATAATAAGACAAACATTGCATATACATTTCTCATAATACAATACATAAAGTGCAATATTCCTAAGTACAGTGACATTTGAATTGATTGAAATTATTTATCTCCTGGACAAATAATCCAAAAGATGGAGATGTTCAGGGCTGTATAAGGTAAGACATTCCAATGTGTAGCTGCCTGGAAACACAATGTTCTTTCTCCATGTTTGTTTCTAATATTGGGAAGAGAAATTTTCTTTATGTGGACTGTTCTTTTAGTATTCATAGAGTAAACCCTGTCCCTATCAAACAATGTTTTATTAATGTAATGGTTTGGATAAAATACCTGATATTTGTAAATGCTGTTTGCCAGGTTCTTACATAGCTAATGTGTAAAGACTGCCAATGTAATGAAGGCAACACAGTACAGTGGTGAGTTCTTATACTGCATTGTAATACGTACCTAGATATTTAGTAATGTACCTCTTCTAATTTATTAGGTTTTTGTTTGCTGTACAGTATAAAAGCTCTCCATACATTAATGTCGACATAATTAAGTGTTCAGCCACTCTTTTCTGATCATTCCTATTTAGGCATTTGGTTGCGCGGCGTAAAACACCTATTCTTTTGTTTACCCTTCCTATGGTTGTATTTATAAGGTCACTAAAGGACATGCAGGCATCAAAAGTGACACCAAGATAACAATATTTGTCGACCTGTTCCAGGTACTCATCTTTATTTATTGTTAGTTTAATCTGGGCAGTGCCTTTTTTTTTTTTTTACAATTTAATATACTTTATTGATATATCAAGATAACATCCTAAATCACTGACCAGTGCCAAATGCATAAACAGAGTAAAATAAAAGCAGAGAATCTAAAAATAAAAAAACTGCATCACAGAAAGGTCTTTGAGATGCTATCCAGTCAATCCACATACAAAAAGAAAACCTGGAACTATACAAAAACAGAACCCCTACATACCCCCCTCTCAGCTCTCTGTCCCCATTACCACCACCCCCCCCGCCAGACTTACTGGTATCACAAAGAAGGATCTTTGGAGACAGCTAGACAAAACCAAAACATAATGTCCAACCTTTGAGATATTTCCTAAGTATTTGTTACAGAGGTCTATAACTAGCTTTCAAGGGGGGAAACAACTGTATTCCAAAATCTACCGACACTCACCTCCCAGTGACTAAATGGAGAAAAGGAGCCCATAACACCTGAAAGGCAGATAAACGGTGGTGCATTTTCGAAAGGGCTCTCTCTCTCTCTCTGCATTCAAAGAGGTTAGACTTTTTGACACCCATTCTTTATAAACTGGAGCCTCCTTGTCTAGCCAATGCCCCATGATCAAAAGCTTTGTGACCAAGGCAATCATGGCCATAAAAGCTTTCTCTTTATTATGGACTATGGCAGAGAAATTGCCCAAGATACAGATCTCAAGGGTGAAGTATCTGGTATGCCCAAAGAAAGAGGAAAAAGCCTTCTGAATGGTCTGCCAAAAGGTTGCTATACAAGGGCAGTCCCAGAACATGTGCAATAATAAGGTATCCTCACTGCTACTGCATCTTGTCCATGCAGAGTCAGGCCTTCTCCTCATCTTGTACACTCTACAAGGAGTATAATATAAATTTTGCAAAATCTTAAACTGTAGTAGCTGTAGCCTATCTTGTTTTATGTATTTATATACGTCTAACCAAATAGTTTGCCATCCCTCTGCCATGTAAGATAAATGCAGTGCATAATGCCAATAAAATGGAGTCGGAGGAACTTCTAACCAAATCAATTTGTTAAATTCCTTGTAGAGCTTATAGATGGGCCTCTCCTGATCCACCAGACCTACAATCTTCAGGAATAAAACAGTAGTGGATGCAGACCAGAGAGGCTTCCCCAAAAGGCTATGTAACAAGTGTTTAAGCTGTGCATACTTAAAAAGGGAGGTCATTGGGAGGTAATATATTTATTTATTTAGACAGCAGTTTGGAAAACCTTTGAGCCATAGGCTCATTTACAAAGGTACCTTGTCACAGTAAGACAAACGAAAATACACAGTATAACAGTATAACACAGTATAAAAGTAACTTAAGACATAGATACAAACAATGTATCTATGTCTCTTACGTGTCTCTTAAAGCAGTAGTACTACAAAAAAAAAAGAAAAAATTGCGCTTTTTTGACAGTTTATTCCCTGTGCCGTGCTAATCATATACCTGGTACTCTTTGTCGCCAGCATTGTACAGTCGAGGAGTAATTTGTTCAGTTATTCTCTGCATTTGTTTACATTTCTGCCACTAAGCATGTTGCACTGGAACCCTCTGCTGACAATTGCACATGTGAATGACTTGCAGGGAAATCGGGAATGGTCAGCAGAGGGTCCCTCTGCTGTTGTCAAAAGACATGATGTGACCTGTAGAAAAAGCGCAGCTGAAAATTAGTCAGCCGCCATACTTATTGCAGCACTACAACAATTCAAATAAATTGCAAATATCTAAAAAACTAAAGATGACTGAAAAAACATTTACAGGTATGGAAACTGGAACTTTGGCCACATGCTTACAGTCGAAAAACAGAATTTTGATAGCTTACTTCCTGATTTCATAGTACTGTTACTTTAAAACTGATAATGGAATAAATTTGTCCCCACGGGTCAAATCCTGTAAGGTAGAAACTGACACATCAGGCCAGAAAGATGGAAGAAGAGTTCTACCACCTAGCTGCAAATTTGGGTTTCTATGTGTGAAGAAGAATGGGTAATCTGTCTGGTGTGAATGTCCTTCATCAGTGGTGTCCTTAGTGGTTAATTATGCAGGGAAAATCAAGTGTGTGACGTGGAGTACTACAAATTTTAGCATTTTTCTGTCGCCTTAGTTTAATTTCAATTTTATTATTTTTTTGACCTGTATAGGTAACCTGTCTCTGGTGCATGTAATTTTTTGGCTATATGCACTGCAGTGCAAGTACTAAAAAAAGTTAATTTCTACCTCTGATCCCAGGGGTCAGTACTGGAGCCAATACTGTTTAATATCTACATTGGGGATATAGCGGAGGGACTTATTGGGAAGTTGTGCCTATCTGAGGACAATACAAAAATCTGCAATAGGGTGTACATACCAGAGGGGGTGGAGCAAATGAGGGAGGACCTAATAAAGCTGGAGAGGTGGTCAGAGAGTTGGCGATTGGGATTTAACAGAAAGAAATGCAAAATAATGTACAAAGGGCACAAGAATCCAAAGGCAGCTTATACACTAGGAGGGGAGGAGGTTCTGAAAATGCAGCAGGAGAGGGATCTGGGGATCATCATATCAGATAATTTAAAAGAGACAAATCAGCGCAATAAGGCAGTGGGTAGGGCAAACGGAATGCTGACTTGCATAGGGAGGGGTATTACTAGTAAGAAAAGAAAGGTGATCATGCCCCCTATACAGGTCCATGGTATGTCCACCTCTGGAGTATGGGGTGCAGTTCTGGAGACCTCACCTACAGAAAGACATAGATAGGGTGGAGAGAATCCAAAGGAGGGTGACCAAAATGGTGCAAGGCATGCACAAGAAGACATATGAAGAGAGGATGGGGGAGCTAAACCTGTATTCCCTGGAAACAAGGAGGGAGAGAGAGGGGATATGATCGAAACTTTTAAATACCTGAAGGGAATAAACAAGGTGAAGGAAGGGAGTATCTTTAAGGTGAAAGGAAATCCAAAAACAAGATGACATAGCTTAAAACTGGAGGATGGAAAATACAGGGGAAATACGAGAGGGCACTTCTTCACAGAGAGGGTGGTGGGCCCATGGAATAAGCTACCGGAGGAGGTGTGGGATGCAAATACTGTGGTGGAATTCAAGAGGGCATGGGATAAATACAAGGATTAAACTATAAATGGAGGGCAAGTAAAGTGAGGGAAGAGGGATAGGAAGCTGGGGAGGCAAAGGGGGAGTAGGATGAAAGGATCAGGGATTCATATGGAGGATGGGGCAGACTAGATGGGGCGATGGAGTCCTTTTCTGCCTACACATTTCTATGTTTCTAAAGGGCTGGAGAGTGGTGGGAAAACTGGAATGCCATGGATAGAAAATAAACAATCTGAAAAATACTATAGCTCTAAGAACAGCCCCTAAGTGGCTGAAAAGGTCGAGGTGGGAGAAGGAGAAAGACTGCACTGACAACACTGTATGCCTGGGGCATTTTCCATGGCATAGCACTATGTTACTGGTGCTATGCTATGGCTAAACTTTTATGGGTGTCACAAGCCAGGAGGTTAATGTGGTCCCCCTAACATTTGCATCTTGACATATAGTAGCACCCATGGAGACTCCTCCCCTCTGCGGAGCGAGTCAGACCTTTCTGTAGTGCAGATCTTACTGCTTGCACTACAGGGAGCATGTTTCCATGCTGGGCCTGTGCTGCCAGCAGTTGTGGTTATGATGTGGGGTCACAAGAAGGCTATGTTGAAAATTGGTGTAAAAAATATTAACAAACTACAAAGTTAAGAGCCTACACTGATTTTTGCAAACACAGGCTTGTAAGTTTGGTAATATTCAATATTTTATCCCAGATTTTCAACATAGCCATTTCCTTACAGTGCCTCATGAGTGTGGTAGCTGTCATTTTTCAGCTCCTGCCCAAAATGTGTTTTTGCATCCTGAAAGTTGATTTTGCAGTCCCTGCACAAAATCACCTTTAAGCCAGGAGTTAAAGCATTTTGTCTGCTTGTCTTCATGAGGCAGGGTCATAACAAGGCTATGTTGAAAATTTGGTGTAAAAATATTACAGAACAACACATTTATATAAATGCAGGTTTGTAACTTTGGTAATTTAAAATATTTTTACCCCAAAATCCTCAACTGCAGCCCTATCGGCTCTGGCCAGATTTTGTTACTCTGGACGTGTCCAAAACTCTAGAGGCGAAGGACTTGACTTGGTTATATTGTTGATACTGTTGCCTCTGCTGCTGCTGCTGCTGGCCATGTTATCCATGAAAGGAAAGAAGCTACTGCTCTGTGCACAATGCTTACTGATTTTACTGGCAACCGGAGTGACTAAATTGAAGGTGAGACTAGATTCCTCAGTCTTGGCTAGGTGCTCGTTGTCCTGCGACTCAAACAAATTCTTGCCCACAAAGGGAAGGTCTGCCCCCTCTGCTGAGTTTCTTACATGAAGGGTTAATGAAACTGCTATGTCGAGTGACACTGACCCTCTGTCAAAGCTTCACATTCCAAGGCAAAACTTTGGGGAGGATTGATTTGGTTGTCTGTTCCCCTGCTGTGAGGTGTAAGTGCTTCTGTTTTTATGTTCTGTATGCACTTTCAAAAAAATTATATATATATATATATATATATATATACACATTTTTTATTTATATTTTTTCACTATGGCCATATTGCGCCCTAGTTCACCCAATACCCAACATACTGCATGAACATCAACCCCATGAGTTTACCCTTGCAGTGGGGCCATCCATGACGGTTCTGTACCACTCAAGGGTCCTGTGGCGTGTTGTGCTAGGGCTTGGTTGGCCACCAACCAGGAGTGACCTAACACTTGTAGGGGCACTTTTAATGGTTCCCCGATCCCGAGGATGACACTGTGCAATGGAGCCAAGAAGGTATGTGCATGCCGAGACATGCAGCCGCTCTGAACTCCTGCTGATGTCCTCCCCTCCCACATGACATCCCTAACTGCATTGCCACCCGTGGTCACCCAAGTGGTAGTATTGCAGCGGGTATGGCAACCCTCCCTCCCAGTAGGAGGAGAGCATCCACCTAGCATGCTCGATCCACCCCCCCACCCCGGATAGCCCTCCGATGACCCAGGCTCATTCCCAAACCTGGGTCCTTGACGTCACGAGTGGTAGCCCCACTGCTGCGCTGGTGGGCTGCCTAAAAAATGTATTTTCACCTTAGTGCAGGGTTTGCGGCTTTCTGTGCTTCAGTATACAGTTTTCTGAAGTGGCAGCATGGTGATTGCAACAGCTTTGGCCTGGGCTGAGACATTGATGAATCAATGGACCACCTGTAGCTGAGGCTTGGCCATTGAGCACCCAAATTCCGGATTTCCATTAAGTCCCACTGGTTATAATCTGGTAGGAGAGCCCACAGGTCCAAGAGCCACTCCAATGACTTGTAGCTTTACTTAGCCATCAGGACTGTACAGCAAGTCTTATTTGTGTGGTCAGATGGTGCTCTGTGAGTGGACCTGCTGTTTGCGCTGTGCCTTCTCCTCTTGTGCATGGGGGTATATTCAAATCCTTTTTGTACTCGCAGTGATACCTTTCTGACTGAATACATAGAACCTCCTCTACCAGACCCTCACTATTTAAAATATGCTATCTCCAGTTTGCACTTGTTTGTAACTGCCTCCAATACCTTACCCCTAGTGTCTTGAAAAATTATCAGAGTGACTACAAATACTGTTAATAACTCTTATACTAAAACAAGATTATTAGCAAAATTAAATTCTAGAGCTAGGTGACATGAAATCAGTGCAGTAGCTGTCGATCTTCAGAGATCTGGGTCAAAATCATATGGCAACGGAGACCAACAGCTGCAGCTCTCTGGCAGACAGGAACACAAAACAAAAGCCATAACAGATCATTTGTTTTTTTCTGAGTTTGGAGTAGTGAATACCTTCATTTTCCATGCCAGAAATGGCAACCCCAACCCCTTCAGACAAGGGTTGAAGGCATAGTTTCCATGCACTATAAGCTGAAGTCTATACAAGGTTTGCAGGTTACACTTACCAATGCTATTACACCTCATCTTTCAGGTGTAGTCAAGAAATACTCACCTGCTATACAGCTGTGATCTGATATTGGTACATCCAAGTAAATGAATCCCTTATTGTACAAGCCTAAATAAGAAAAATATAATAAATTCATAAATTTACAGGACATGCATGCTGTTTAAAGGAACAATACAACTATAAAATAGAGCCAATATTAATTTTAAGCAGACACTATCAAATAAGGAGGCAGTGCAGTCTAATGTTCTCAGCACAGGCTTGTGAAAAGATTTGCTAATTACCAGTACGAGTAGATCTTTGAGAGGATCTCCATAGGGCCATACTACATCAGACTGTAAGCTGTTGGAATCAAGACCTCATAGAAAGCTTTAGCAAGACAAGGCTGCCACTGTCACTGCTTATGCACAGGTCACTGGTGTACGGTGTCGCCAACATAAAGTGTGCACTTCCCAACTACTTCAGTTTCTCACCTTCAGTGAGTGGAATTTACTTCTTTTTTATATATGTAGTATGCTTTGTAGTTAAAGCCACCACCGAGAGCTCAGCCCCTGCTTCTCCCCGAACCCCCTCCTCGTCCCGGGACTTACCTCTGGGTGATACCCCCTGGCTTATCCCTCAGGGCGGGGCTGTCTAAGATGCACAGACACCTATGGCACCGCTACAAAACTACCAGCAGGGAGCACTTACAGGCATTGCCTCCCTGACTTACGCCCCAGGGTGGTGCACACTGAAGGGACCCAAGGGCAGACAATGATGCTAGGTAACCCAGGAGTGCCACGGTGGCTATCGGGGCTGGAGGAGAGGGGCGACACACATGGTGGCCATGAGGATTTTTTCAGAAGACCCCACGGCGTGCGTGGCATGCAATGACATGGAGTGCATCAACGCCGACATCCAGCATACCCCAAAGCATCCTGGCAGTCAAGAGCCACTGATCCCTGGTCTCCACCGGGGGTTAGACGAGCACAGAGTGCACCCCCCCCCTCGGAGAAAGAGAGCAGTCCTAGTGATGCTCGATCCTTCTCCCACCAGCCGGCCCTCCGACTCTCAGGTCCGTTCCCAAACCCGAGATGTCGTCATCGCTGATGGATGTTCTACCACTGCGCTGGCAGGCTGGTCAGTGAGTGGAATTCTAAAACATCCATCAACAGCAAGATTGGGGCTACCCCCAATCAATTATACACAGAGAGGCAGGGAGAACAAAGAAAAAAATGACAAGCACACAGCAAGTGACAGTACATAATAACAGCCGTAGATTCAAAATGCAGTGTTGTGCCAAGAGCTGAAATGGAAGGGGCCATCATATTAGGGGTGCGGCGCGCAGGAAGATTATGGCTCTATGAAGATCCCCTCAAAGATCTACTGTTACTGGTCAGTAACAAACCTGTCTTCTCTGGGGGTATCTCCATAGAGCCAAAATAATGGATGATTACCAAGCAGTACCAAAACTGACCAGGTGGCTGGTAAAAGACTCCTCAAGCATGCAATTCTTGTAAGATCCAGGGTGGTAGCCTGGGTAACAAGCTAGCTGGACAACAGGACCCAGAAGGTAATAGTAAATGGAGTACACTCTGAAGAAAGAGGGTTACTAGTAAGGTACCACAGGGTTCAGTACTGGGACTGGTCCTCCTTAATGTCTTTATAGGAGACACTGAAGAGGGGGGTGGAAGGAAAAGTATGCCTCTTTGCAGACGTCACAAAGATCTGCAACAGGGTTGATACACAGGGGGGGGTGCAAAGGATGAGAAGGGACTTGGCAAGACTGGAGGAATGGTCAAAAATATGGCAGCTTAGATTTGATGCAAAAAAGTGCAAAGTAATGCACCTGGTAAACAAAAACCCAGTGGAAGAGTACACAATGGGGGGAGGTACTAACAACACAAATGGAAAGGGACCTAGGGGTAGTCATATCAGATGACCTTAAGGTAGGTAAACAATGTGAGAAGGCAGTAAGGATGGCTGGGTATCATGTATAGGGAGAGGCATCATCAGTAGAAAACAGGAAGCTGTTATCCCTCTGTACAGAGAGTTGGTGAGACCCCATCTAGATCCCATCTGGAGTACTGCGTGCAGTTCTGGAGAAGATCCCATCTCAGCAAGGACATAGACAGGATGGAGGCAGTCCAGAAGAGGGCAATTAAAATGGTGCAGGGTCTGCAACAGAAGCCACACGAAGAGAGACTAAAAGTGCTTAATATGTATACCCTTGAGGAAAGGAGGGAGAGGGGGGACATGATAGAAACTTTCAAGTATCTCAAGGGAATCAACAAAGTCCAAGACAGGAGCATCTTTCAGAAAAAGAGATGTGCAAGAACAAGGGGGCACAATTTGAAGACAGAGGGGGGACAGCTCAAGGGCAACGTTAGGAAGTATTTCTTCATGGAGAGGGTGGTGGACGCATGGAACCACCTTCCTGAGGAGGCCATGGGGTCAAAAACAGTGGGGGAATTGAAGAATGCATGGGACAGACAGAAGACAATTCTATTGAGGGATAGGAGGAAGTAGGCTGTTGCGTAACTAGAATCTGCAGCTTATCCAACAGGTAGGGAAATGGGCAGACTAGGTGGGCCAAGTAGTCCTTATCTGCCGTCAGATTCTATGTTTCTAAGACAGACAGGCCAAAACTTGCCCTCCTAGAGGAGATCAGATTCAGACTGTAATTCTTAGTAAAAATATGGATTCAAGTGCTGTAGCAGCTCTGCAAAGATCAGTGACTGAAATGGGTTGAAATCAGACCACTGAGTCTACCATACTCTGTGTGGCATGCCCTGTAATGGTACCCAGCAGATCCTGCCCCATCTTTTAAGCAACAGAATATGATGCAGGACGAGCTCCAGTTGGAGAGGCACTGTTTGGAGACTGGATTAGCCCTGGTGCCAGGGTCAAACCAAGCAAATAGCTGGGAGGACTGGGCACAGTCCTTGGTACAGTCCAGGCAGTACCAAAGAGTACTGTGGCATCCAAGGAAATGCTTGGCTTCTGAGGGGAAGGGAAAAACACAAGTTAATCAATGGTTTGTTATAATGTAAAATCAGATACCACCTTAGGTAAATGTTTGTCGAGAGTACACAATGCCAACCTGTAACTGAAACACCAGAAAAGGTGGTTCACGAACCAAGACCTGTACTTCAGATACCCATCTAGTTGAAGTAATAGCCATAAGTAATAAGTCTTCCAGGACAGATATTTTCAGTCACAGGAAGATGCAGCTCAAAAGTGGCTCTTGTCAGGGATCTGAGTATGAGGTATTTAGCCCAAACCAGAATACTTTTGCAGACTGAAGGGGCAACATACAAAGAACGGTTACGTTCTTACTGTACCAGTTGATCTTCTAGAGAATCCCTTTCATCAGACCACACCTTTAGAACTAAACCAGTGTCAATTCTAGGACCACAGGGGAAATTATTGCAAGCCAGGGCTGCAAACGATGACGACATGCATCGGTTTCTACATAAACATGGACAGCCCCATCTCTCCTCAGTTCCCCACCACATATTATGCATGGGGACCTCCTGATGGGGGAGAAAGGAAATACAGGCAGCACCCCGCATAGCGGGAAACAAGGGGGCTGAAGAAGCAGTGATAGGAAAACTGTGCAGAAAAATCCTGTGAGCCACTCGTGAAGTGGGACGGCGAGTGAGTCGGCATTGTCTGATGAAAGAGAGTCTCTCAAAGATCTACTGTTGCAGCAAGTACGTAACTGTTCTATCTTCCTCGACAATATCTCTTTCATCAGGCCACATCTTTTGGAACAAGTCCCAAGCAGTATCAAAACGGACAGTCTGGGTGGATGGAGACATGCATACTCATGACTGCAGACCTTGCAAGATAGCCAGGCCAAAATCTGCTAATCTACGAGACACAATGTCCAGATTAATGTTTAGTGAAGGTGTGGACAGTACTCCAAGTGGTAGCAGCATAAATATCAGCAGCTGAGACATTTCTGAAACAAGCAACAGAAAGGGCCATGCATTAGGTAGAATGACTACGGACCATACCAGGAAGTTCACTACTGTACTTCATATAACAGAAAATAATACAGTTTGCCAACCATTTGGACAGACACTGTTTAGATACTGCAGCGCCTTCTTTCCCAGGGGCGAACAAAACAAAAAGTTGAGAGGACTTTCTGAAGTCTTTGGCGCAGTTCACATAATATCTGAGGATTCTATGCACATCTAAAGTATGGCGTAATGCTTCCCCTGGATTGGCATACTCCAAAAAATAAAATGGAAGGTGGATAGTTTGATATAAAGTAAACTCAGACACCACCTTTGGAAATAAATTAGGATCTGTACATAAAGACACCCTGTCTCTGTAAAAAATCACACATTACAGCCTGTAGCTCTGGAATTTTTAGAATAGAAGTAATTGCAACCAAAAGTAACCATCATTCTAGGAGTGGTATATGGTACACATCCACACTCTGGCAGTTTCACTGGAAGGGGATGACTGTCCGAACGTCTTTACGCTAAGCTCCTCTCACCACCCAGGTGGTATCCCCGACTCAGTCCTGTGATGTCAGATCATGTACACTGGAAACAGAATCTGTGCCACTTCCCAGGGGAGGCTAGGTAGGTTATGTGGATGTGTACTATACACCACTCCTAGAAATGGAAATTACGTACTCACCGTAATTCTTGATCTTCCCAAGTATTTTCATCATTCATCATGCTAGGGTCTAGACCGGAGGACTGGACTCTGCTCAGGAGCTTGTCTCTGTAAGAATTTTTGGAGCTGGGGGAGCCAATGTCAGAGACGGTGTCACCCACGGGGAAAACATACTATGTGGTGCTCGTGGACTGGCCCGTAACCGACAAGGGCCCTCACCAGCTCCTCATCATGAATCATGGGGAGACTGGTGCACAGGCTGTACATAAATGTCCAGGTGTGGAATGCCCCCTGACACGAGGGAAGGGAGTGTGTGATGCATTGTCTGTTTGGGTAAAACATAGCCATGATATTGTTCCACTGGACCTGAATACTTGACCTCTGATCAGAGGAGCAAACTCCGTGAGGCCCAACCGCATTGCATGGAGCTCCAGCATGTTTATGTGATTATGGGACTCCTCGGGTGACCAGAACCCATGGGCAGGGTCCCCCAGATGCACTCCCCACCTTACCAGAGAAGTATCCATTGTCAACGTTACGGTCAACTCTGGGTGGACAAATTAGCTCATTCTTTCAGCTCCTACTGAAGGGTGCACATCCACCAATGGCCCTAACGGACCACACTGGTGCAGGACTCCATATACCCCAGCAGCAGCAGGAAATCCCAGGCAGGGTGCAATAACCCAACCTGAAATGATCAGGCAAAGGAGGTAAAATCCAGTGCCTGGTCGCTAGAAGGCAGGCCTTGTCCCACAGGGAGTCTAGCTCTGCCCCAATAAACTTGAATACCTCCTGCAGTACAAGTTCAGACTTGCCTGGGTTGACCAAGAGGCCTAAGTCCCTGCAGGTCTGGAGGGCCAGGGCTGTGGACTTCGCTACTCTACGGCCTCTCTGGAAGGACTGGCAATCAGCTAATCCTCCAAGTAGGGGTAAACTCTGACCCAGAGGTGCCGTAGATGGGTCAACACCAATGCCTGCACTTGTTTAGGACTCTAGGAGCTGAGGAAAGACCGAACAGCATGATGTGGAAGTTGTACAGGACCCCTTCCATTCAGAACCAAAGGTACCGATGGTGGGGCCTGCGGACAGGAATGTTGACGAAAGCATCCTGGAGGTGTAGGGAGCAGAAGGACATGCCCTATTCTAGAGATGCGATAATCTGGTACAGAGTGACCATCCAGAACTTGCGTTTCCATGCACACTAGTTGAGATCATGAAGACCCAGTATTAGGTATCAACCCCTCCTTTTCTTTTCGGGACCAGAAAGTACCTGGACACAAACCCCTGACCAGCCAGTATGTCTGGGACATGGCTATGGCTCCTTTTGCCAGGAGCTGAACAACGTCCTCCTGAAGGGCAGACGGCATGTCCTGAGACACCAGACTCTCGAGGTGCATGGAGGTGGTAGGGTGGAAGAGACTAGAAATCAAGAGACAGACCTCTGCCCCTCACTGCGCCCATTACTGATTTGTCTGTTGTGATGGTGGACCAATGTGGAAAAAAAGAGATGCAGCCTGCCTCCAATGGGAAGAGTGATCAGAGACAGAACAGGTGGAGGGACTTGTTACTGGGAAGGCTTGGAAGGGGACGGCTAATGCTGGAGGGGCACTACTACCCCTGCCCCCCTTTTGGACCCTGGCCTCCAGATTTCTTAGGCCACCAGGTCTGGAACTGCCACTGCTGGAGCTGTTGCTGAGAAGGAGGTGACTGAAAGGACTGGTATTGGAAGGCCAGTTTCTTAGGCTTCCTTTTTAGGTCCTTTTGGGACAATGTCACAGAGTCCAGGGTGACACTGAACTTCTCAGTCCATGTGAAGTATCTTTCCACCCCAGGCCAAAGAGGTCTGTGTCCAAGAAAGGGACATCTGGCAGTCTCTGTTGGGTGTCTGCCATGAAGGTGGACAAGCGCATTCAGGCCTTGCAACATATGGAGACAGCCGCTGCCACTGCACATGCACAGGAGTTGCCCATATCCAAGGCTGTCTGGAGCTGGTGTTTAGCCAGCATTTGAGTGTGATCTCGGATGAGATCCACTGCCACTCACTGCTCTTGTTGGAGGTGTAGAAGGATAATATCAAACAAGCCCATCATGGCATGGTCACTCTTAGCCAGCATAACTAGCCTGCCTGAGACCCACAGTAGCCGAAGAAAACCAAGTCTGAAACCAGCCCTTCCATGAAGGAGTGGTCTGAGAATCCCAAAAGAGTACCCATGGAGACAGAGTACTTGCGGACCATACAGGCCAATGGTGCTGGGCAGGATGCTGGATGCTGCCACAGCTACAGGGCCAGTCCCAAGAAGGCCTCGGCCATCGGGACGGCAACTGCCAGGGATGCATCCTAGTTCAGGATATCAGCAAGATAAATGTTCCTCTTCTGGACAGGCTCTAAACGGACACCTGTTGATTCAGAAATGAGGTGAAGAAGCCCATCAAACAACACTAGCCCTTGGCCAGTGGAAGAATCTTCGGTCAGCTACCAGTCAAAAAGCAGTCCCAGAGGAGGCCTTCAACTCCGGGCCCAAGTTGAGGGAAAACTCCTCAAAGACGGCTTTCAGCCGTAATTCGCCACAGACTTCCCAGAACTCCTCACAAGGAGTGATCCTCACTGACACCTGGCCTGGCAAGCCAGGGGCCGAACAACTAGCCTCCTTGAGGGAAGCACTGGTCGGTGGCTGCTGGGGTGGTGGCTCCACTGTGACAGGTGGTGAGATGGGTGTTGGCTGCACCCATGGGTTCTGGACCGGCATGGGATGCACTGGAAGCTGCCAGGGAAGCATGGAACCTTGTGGTAGAGTTCTACCCTGCCCCGCAGTGGTCCACTGCTGCCAGAGGAACTCCTCGTAGCACCAAGCGAATTTTGTGGCAGAACCTCTTCTCTCCTGAGGATGAGGAGCACCATTAGCAGCACCTCCTGGTCGAGTGAGATCAAGAGCATGAACCCTCGACTGAGACCATCGCCCACCCAGTTGACAGCAGGTAGGGTTGTCCTGGGGCCTGCTGTAGACCCCACACCGGCCATATGCACCAACATGACTGTGGAGGACTTGACCTTAGCACTATAGGTAGGGAATTTAGGGCAGACTAGGTAGGTCAAGTGGTCCTTATCTGCTGACAACTTCTATGTTTCTGTTTCTAGAGGCTTGTCCTGAACTGGGTCAACCAGAGAGACCGGTCATGGAGGGTCCCGTCGAGCCAAGATCGGGAACACTGAGGTCTGCGAGGCCAAGTCCTCGACCTCGTCCAACGAGTCCACCGGGTCGAGGAGAATCTCGGCTGGCTAGTCAACTGGAGTAGAGACTGACTGGCTCATTGGCAATGCCAAGGAGCCTTCAACCTGCCTGACCTACCCCTCAACTGAGTCTTCTAGCAGACACCAGAATATCAGCCACTTTAGAGGACACCCCAAACCTTGCTATGGCTATGTCTTTAGGAGCCATGCATGCAGATGCAGGGATTTCAGATCCGGATGGACCAGAGACCCCCTGTCATGTGACAGTAGGCACTTGCACGTCAGCAGGGGCACTGAGGGTTCCACTGCGAGCAGTTGAAGCAGTGGGTATCAGAACTGACGAAGTCAAACAAGAGCAATTAGGATGAGAGTTGCTCCCTCCATCTGCAGTTTGAGTACCACGCTCTGTATTAGACAAAAGGGAGAAAAGGTATACAAAAGCCTCCCTTTCCAAGAGAAGGACAACACGTCTCACCGGAAAACTCCAGGCCCTGGAGAGAGTGAGCAAAAATGTGGCAGTTCTACACTGTGTGGGGATGAAGAAAGGTCCAACTTTAGCTAACCCCACCTTGCAAAGAATCATCCGCCATTGAGGTCAGCAGTTCTCATTTATGCAGACTGAACTATGACCAGCTTAGTCTGTCTGCCAACTCGTTTTGGGCCCCCAGAAGATGTACAAACCAGAGTTATAGGCCATATTCCAGAGCCCAAGGCCACACGCTCACTGTTTTCCTGAATAGCGGGTATGAATGAGTCCCTCCATGTTTAGTGATGTAATATATCACAGTGATATTGTCTGTCTGTACTGACAGAGGGCTTGGTGTCAGATGTGCTTGAAATGCCAGAAGACTACTGAAAACAGCCCGCATCTCCAGGACATTTTTGTAAAAATTTACCTCTATCAGTGTCCAAGTACAATGGGTTTGGTAAGGATCCAGATGTGCTCCCCACCCAGATCCCGAGGCATCCAAAGTGAGAACCTGTGATGGGGCTGCACTTTGAAATGGTACACCCATGAGCAGATTAGTACTGTTCATCCACCATATCAGGGCCTTTCCCATAGGAGACGTTAACCAGTACAGATTTGTCTAGGTCGTCTGTGGTTTGTTCCCACTGGACTCATAGAGACCACTGTGGAATCCTCATGTGGAAGCGAGCCAATAGCACTGTTACAATGGCTGTCACCAGAAGGCCTAGAAGGCATAACAAGATCCTGGCTGGGACAGAAAAATGATAGCACACCAGGTGGGCTTGCACAAAAAGATGTTTCACTCTGTCCAAAGGAAGGAAAGTACATTTACGTAACAACTTACTGTGACAGCAGATCTTTGAGATGATCTCTCGCAGCAGGCCGCACCTATACAACTACAGCCGCCAGGCGCTAGGACCACACAGCAACTTTTCTATCTAGCAGCCTACTGGGGGGTGGGGCACCCAGAATGATGTCACATGCTGGCAAAGTCCCTCCCATGTAAACGTGAGCGACCCCACGCCCTCCTCAGTTCTCTTACTGGAGACCCTGAGCAGAAAATCTCCCACGGAAGAACCGAGGAAGAGCCAGAGGTTCCTGCCAAGCTAATAAAGCAGAAACAGAAGGTACATTGTTAAGGAGAAAGAAAGACATGCAGAGAGTCCTAACACCGACGGGGATGGAGGGTGAGATGCCATAGTCTGCTGCCTGTAACCAGTGGAGTCCCACAGGGCTCAGTACTTGGACCTGTGCTGTTTAACATATTTATAGGAGACGTAGCAAAGGGGGTCAATAGTAAGATCTGCCTTTTTGCAGATGACAGTGAGCTCTGTGGGAGGGTGGACACAGAGAAGGGGAGGCAGGATTTAAGGTAGGACCTGGAAGCTGGAGAAATGGTTGGGCATCTGGCAGTCGGTTTCAATGCTAAGAAATGTAAGGTGATGCACATGAGAGCCAAAAACCCTAGAGCCAGTTACTGGCTGGGGGAAATACAGGTGGCAGTATCAGAGGAGGAAAAGGACCTTGGAGTAATGGTCAAAGGTGATATGAAACACACAGCAGAATGCCGAAAGGCAGCAGCTAAAGCAAATAAAATACTGGGCTGTGTTGCCAGGGGAATCATCTCTAGGAGGGAGGAAGTTATTCTGCCACTGTACAGGTCACTGGTGAGATCACATCTGGAATACTGTGTTCAGGTCTGGTGCCCTTACCTAAAGAAGGATATTAAACTACTGGAGGGGCTCCAGAGGAGGGAAACCAAAATGATCCAGGGCATGAGGGATACATCACATGAGGAGAGGGCTGAGGGAGCTAAACATGTACTCCGTGGAGGACAGAAAGGAGAGGGGAGATATGATTGAAACCGTCAACTACCTTAAGGGCATCTTTAACTTAAGAAGGGAGGGTACAACAAAGGGGCATAGCCTGAAATTGGTGGGGTGTAGTTTCAGGAAGGAAATGAGGAGGCACTTTTTCACTGAAAGGGTGGTGAAGAAGTGGAATGAGCTGCCGGAGGAGGTAGTGGTTGCAAAGACAGTGGCCAGTTTCAAGGAGGGATGGGACAGGGTGACAAAGAAAATTAGGACTGAAGAAGGCATTACTGGGAAGTGGCGGGGGAGGGTAATGGGAAGGTGGGGGATGACTCCAGGAGGAGTTGGGGGGGGGGCAGCCCCAAGATATTAACTGAGCTGTGCACTTGCTGGAAAATTCATATGTTCTTATGTTCGTATCCTCGCTAAGACCTGTTACAGTAAGTTCTTACGTAACCGTACTATCTTCATGGAGGGTATCTTTTGCAGCAGGCCACACCTATACAAAGAGTCCCAAGCAGTTTGGACAGCAGAAGAAACAGTCCGGGCAGCTGGAGGCCATAAGCCTAAGAAAGGAAGCCTACAAGCACAGTTAGGCCGAATCCGGCCCTATATCTCGAGGCAATGCCCAGACTAATGTTTAACGAAGGTGTGGACAGTACTACAAGTGGCAGCAGCACAGATCTCAGCATCTGACACATTCCTGAAACAGTTAACAGAAGTAGTCATGCCCCTTATGGAATGGCCATGAATGACCCCAGGAAGTTCCTTGTCATACTTCCTATAATAAAAAGTAATACAGTTGACCAACCATTTGGACAGGCACTGTTTTGAAACTGGTACATCCTAGGGCCAGCCTGCTGTGGGCTGGATTTCCGCCTGCAACGCTGATGCCCTGGTTTCGAATCTGACCTGGACATCGGAGAACTGACTGGGGGTGGGGGGGATTGCTCGACCTGTGGACTGCTCTCCTCCTCCAGGGAGAGGGGGTGAACAGAGTGTGATTAACCCCTGGCGGAAGCCAGGAGAATACAGCTGCCAGCGCCCTTTTCTGTGGAAGGTGGGCCAGATGTCAGCACTTCTGCCTTGGATGTCATTGCATGTCCCACATCTGGGAGATCTTTCTCTGAAAAACCTTTGGGGGTTCTGTCACCGAGATGACATCCTCCCTGCCCCAAACCCTGCACTGGGGCCCTCGTCCCCTCACCCCCTGGTACCATATGTTGGGGGGGGGGGAACCAGGGTGCTTGTTGGGTGGAGATGTGTCATAGGATCATGGATGTCGGGGTAGAGCTGTGGGGATTGCAGGAGAGGACTGACGGTGGACCGCGAAGCCCCAATGGCAAAAGCATAGTTAATAAACAAAACTAAAAAAAAACTTGTATGTCCTCCTTTCCAGAAGTGAAGGAAACAAACAGCTGCGAGAACATCCTGCAATCCTTCATACAGTGTGTGTAGTAATGCAAAGTTCTATGTACATTTAAAGTATGGAGCAATGTTTCCCCTGGAATGTCATGTTCAGGATAATAAATAGACAAGTGGATGGTTTAATTCGGGTAAACTCAGACACCACCTTTGGCAGAAACCTAGGGATGGTATGCAGACACACTGTCTTTGTGGAAAATCAAGTAAGGCTGCTCACACATGAGAGCCTGCAGCTCCGAAATCCTTTGGGCAGAAGTAATAGCAACTAAAAATAATGCTTTTCATGACAGAAAGTATAGCTCGCAAGTCACAGCCAGCTCAAAAGGGGCTAAAGTAAGCTTTCCTAACACAAAATTCAGGTCCCAAGATGGGACTAGATTGCAGATGGGAGGCGTCAGATGAAGAACACCTCACAGGAAAGTACAGGACACCTCCAGTTGTGCCACCGTACAGCCCTCGACAGGCACATGTTAGGCAGAAATGGCTGACAGGTGCACCCTAGTCAAGGAGTATTGCAGGCCAGAATGTAAGAGGGACAGCACATACTCCAGAATCTGATTCACTGGACAAGTGAAGGGTTCAACTGACAGGAAGCCACCCATAGAGCGAAGCACTTCCACTTCATGGCAGTGGCATTGGAACAATTTTTATAGTGGGGGGTGCTGAAAGCCATTGAACAAAACTGCATAGGAAGCCATAGGGAATTGTACTTCAAGCAAGGGGGTGCTGCTGCACCCCCAGCACCCCTAGTTCCTGTACCTAAGCTTCATGGAATAAGTGGCCCTGGTGGAGGGCTTCCTAGTGGCAACCAAAATACTGGCCACTTTCCGGGAAACCCCAAACCTAGCCAGGGCTATGTCTTTAGGAGTCAGGCATAGCAGTGCAGAGACTTGTGAGCTGGACGGACCAGGGTCCCTGGTTCATGTGACAGCAAGTCTTTGCACAGGGGTGGTAAGGGTACCAGAGATTCCATTACCAGCTGTTGCAGTAAAAGCTGAAATGTAAGCAGATACTGACGCCAGGTGGACCTTCAAAGTAGCGGGCTGTAAGCCCAAAGAATTCAAATGGGTAAGGTAGTCCAGTAATGCTGGAATTCCTGCTTGTGTGGGTACCACATCGTTGGTGTAGCACCAAACAGAAAACCTCTTTTCCATTTTGAAGCATAGGTTTTCTTAGTAGAGGGCTTCCTGTAACCCCTTAGGACATTCAGCACACTTTCTGAGATGCAGGCCTGCATACTCCGAGTCCTCAAGAGCCATACCTTGAGCCTGCGTGATCTCAGGTTCAGATTCAGGATCCTCCCCTGGTTGGAGTTTAACAGGCTGTGCCTTCAAGGGAGGTGTATCGGCTTGGCCACAGACATGGACAGCAGCAGAGAGCACCATGGCTGCCTGGCCCAATCTGGTGCTATCAAGATCACTGATGCTGGCTGGGATCTGAGTTTGATCAGAACCCTGAGGATTAGAGGAAAAGGAGGAAAGGCATATAGCTGTTCCCTGACCAATCCAGAGTCAGAGCATCCAGGGCATTGTGCCCCTGGCTGATGGTCTGCAACAGTACCGTGGCAGGTAGTGGTTCTCGTGAGAAGCAAAGAGGCCGACCTCTGGGGTGCCCCACTTTCTGAACACTACTTCCAGCACCTGCCTGTTCCAGGTCCATTCGTAATGGGCCTGGTTGCTTCAACTCAGGGCATCTGCTAGGGTGTTGTCCTTGCCCAGCGGATGAATAGCTTGCAGTGAGGCTTTGAGTGAGTAAGTCAGACTCCAAATCTTCATTGCCTCTGTGCACAGGGGGTTTGACCTTGTTCCTCCCTGTTTGTTTATGCAGTACATTATTGTGGTATTGTCTGTTGTGACCTGTGTCACTCTGCCCTGCACCAATGGTGCGAAGGCCTGCAGAGCCGGAAAAACTGCCCTCAGTTCCAGCAGATTTATGTGCTGAAGTGACTGCACTTGACCAGGTTCCATGGGTTGTGTACTCCCCTAGGTGGGCACCCCAACCCAGTAGTGATGCATCTGTTGTGAGAATCACCGATGGAGACTCTTGCTGGAAGGGTATCCCTTCCCTGAGATTGTCCCCCCTCCCTCCACCACTGGAGGGCTTTCGGGAATGTTCGTGCTACTGGAATCAATTTTGATAGAGGGTCTCTCCTTTGGCACCAATGTACCCTGAGATGGAACTCTATATCTCTCATTTGGAACCTGGAGCCCAGGACTGTGCCTGTTGCTGCAGCCATATGTCCCAGCAGCTGCAGGAACTTCCTTGCTGTCATTGGTTTGTTTAACCTAAATGATCCAGCAATCTGTAGAATACTGCTTACCCTGTCCTGAGGCAGGTAAACTCTTCCTTTCAGTGTGTCTAGTTCTGCCCCTATGAAGTGCAGCACCTGCACTGGTAGTAGGACATATTTTTTGAAGTCTAAAGGGAACCGTAGGGACTCCAGGAGACCCTGGGTTATCTGCAAGTGATCCTTTACTTGCTGCAGTGAGTTTCCCACCACTAGCCAGTCGTCCAAGTGGGGAAACACTGTGACACCAAATCATCTTAGGTGAACTACTACCACTGCCAGACACTCTGTGAATACTCTTGGCGCCTAGATGAGCCCTAATGGAAGAGTTGAGAACTGGTAATGACCTGATGGGAGTCTGAACCTGAGGTGTTTTCTGTGAGACTCCCTTATGGGGATGTGGAAGTAAGCATCTTTTAGGTCCAGAGATGCCAACCAAGCTCCCTTCAGGAGGGCTGGCAGAATCACTGCCAATGTTACCATTTTGAACTTTGGCTTTATTAAGTGCCTGTTAAGTAACCTTGGGTCTAGAATAGGCTGCCACTCCCTGTTTTTCTTTGTGGTGAGGAAGTATCTTGTGCAAAAACCTTTACCCCTTTTGTTGTGGAGGAACAGGTTCCACTGCCTTTGATAGTAGCAGGTTTTGCACTTCCTCTTCCAGCAGCTTTCTTTCTGAAAGTGAAGCTGGTTTGAACAGTCTTGTACTTAGGGGTGGAAACGATTTGAAGCTTAGGGACAAACCCTGACTCGCTACTTCCAGGACCCACTTGTCTGTGGTAATGTTTTTCCAAGCCTGGAAGTAGTGAGCCAGTCTGCCCCCTACTGGGATTTGGGAGGCGGCTTTGGCAACTAAGTCAGGGATTCTGTTTGGTCTGGGGTTGTGCCTGACCAGTCTGGGAACCACATCTGGACCCCCTTCTGCCCCTACCTCTGAAGCACCCCATCTGCTGAGAGTACTGCTGGTATTGAGGTACAGCCTGGGCCTGCTAGAAAGGCCTGTTGTAGTTCACTCTAACCCTGCCTCCCCTTCCACAGGGCCTGGAAGAAGGCGAAGGCTTTTCTTTGACTGAACTGCTTCTGTAGGTGGCATTGTACCCATCCACCTTTTTCACATAGGCCTCTGTCTTGTCACCAAAAAAAGAGTTGTTCTTCAAAGGAAAGTCCATGGCTTTCATTTGGGTATTCGGTGTGAGGTTTGTAGCCCTGATCCATACAAATCTTCTGAGGGCTATAGCAAGGGCCATCCACCTGGCAGCAGTGCCACTGGCATCCGCTGCCATCTGGAATCGGTACTTTGCAGTCTGGAAGCCAAACCTGGCAGTTTCAGTCAGGTCAGCTGAAAGACAGATGGAACCTTAGCAGACATGGCTAAGATTGACTGCCACAGTGATTTTTGATACTGTGCAGCATAAGCCTGATAATTATCCTGCCTTATAGCCAAAGAGGCAGACAGATAGCCTTTCTTGGCCATGCTGTCCATTTTTCTAGAGTCCTTCTCAGGAGGGCGTGATGCCAAAGGCACCTTTGCCCTATCACATGCTGCTGTCTGGACAACACCCTGGTGGTCAGGGTGGGTAAACAAGAACTCAGCACCTTCCCTATCCAGATGGTACTTTTTGTCTGCTCTCTTGTCCAGAGGTGAGACAGAGTTTGGTGTCTGCAGGATCTTTAAAACATCTTGTTTAAATAGTTTGTTGATTGGAAATAACAGCTTCTTAGTAGGTGTTAACCCCATAAGTTTTTCTTTGTCGTCTACCACTTCAGTTGTGGCTATGTCCAAGGCCTCTACCATTTTTCTCACAAAGGAGAAATGGGAAGAATAGTCTTCAATTGTTCTGGGTGGAGACCCAAACTCCTGTTCAGGGCAAATCTCAGGTTCAGTGGGCTCCCCTTCCTCATACTCCATCTGTTCTTGAAATGAGGTATGAGCCGAGGTAGATGTTTGATGAACTGGGGTTTTAACTGGTATCTGGGGAGCTGGGACCAGTACCAACCCCTGTAAAGCTTGAATAACTCTGAAAGCCTCAGCAATTTCCTCAGGTGAAGGCAAACTGGAAGGTACAGCAGAAGTCCCCTTAAGCTTTTCAGCAGTGGGTTCAGTGTGCTTGGTTTTCTTTAGTTGTTTTGCAAGATTCGGAGACTCAACCAGTTCACTGGTTCTTTTGCCGGTTGAGGAATCACCCTTATCAGGGGTGGTTTGCTTTGGTTTGGCGATTTCACCCACACTCTTTGAGGGTGTAGGCTGGTCAGAGTCTGAAGTACCCTTTCCCAACTTTTTATGCAGTCTTTCCTGATATTTTTCAATCGTCTTTTGAGGGAAAGACTTGCATGTCTCACACTCACAGGAGAAGTGTTCTTCACCCACACATAAATCTTGTTTGTCAGCCTTGGCAAACACATTCCCACACTTAATACAGTTTTTAAACCCTGGAGGCCCAGTTTTTTTCTTAGGTTTTTCTGACATTTTAATAAGTAAAAGTCAAATCAAATTTTATTTCTAAAGCACTTTTCAAAAACCAAAGCGCATGTACAATATAAAAACAGACATTTAATCAAGTAAAACATATAAAAATAAAAAGGCAGCAATAAAAAACTAGACAATATCCCCAAATGCCAGGCCAAATAAATATGTTTTTAATGAGGATTTAAAAGTCTCGATGGATAGGCGCTGTCTAATCCAACAAGGTAGAGTTCCACAGGGTCGGGGCTAAAAAAGCCCTAGCACCTGATGTCTGCAGACGGACCCTGTGGACCTCTAGCAATCCCTTGTCGGCGGAGCGGAGTGGACGGACGGGGCAGTAAGGCCGAAGGAGGTCTTGCAAGTAACCCAGTCCCTGTCTGTGTAGGGTCTTATAGGTCAGCAATGTGACCTTGAAGGTGATCCTCCATCGCACCGGCAGCCAGAGCAGTTTGCGCAGCACAGGCGTGACATGACTAGTTCTTGACAACCCTGTCAACAACCTGGCCGCAGCATTCTCCACCAGCTGCAGGCGATGGAGATCCATCCCCAGTAACCCTAGGTACAGATCTTTGCAGTAATCAAGACGAGAGGACACAATGGTGTGAACCACCATAGGAAGGTCCTCGGGCAGAACAAGGTGCCTTATCCAGGCTCAGATGGTAAAATGAGGACTTGACAACTGCTGACACCTGTGCTTTTAGCGTCAGTTCGTTATCAAGCACAATGCCCAGATTCTGCACCCGTTCAGAAGGTCTCAACTGGTTACCCCCTAACACAAGGCCAGACGGTTGCCCAGGAGTCAACTTCTCTACCCGCTAACCTGGGTCCACCACCAACACCTTAGTCTTATTCGTATTTAATCTCAACCAATTAGCACTCATCCAGTCCTGAATTTCAGCAAAGCAGTTGTTAAAGACCGAGAGTGCGCTATTCTGTTCGGGTACAAAGGACATGTAGAGTTGAGTATTATCTGCATAGCAGTGAAAACTCAGCCCATACCGCCTTATAATGTCTCCCAACGGCAACATGTACACCGTGAACAACATGGGAGACAGCACGGAACCCTGCGGCACCCCACAAGGCAGGGAGAAGGGGACCGAGGAAAAAAATTCCTGACACCACCCTCTGGGTCCTGCCTGCGAGGAAAGAATAGAACCACCTGAAGACTGTCCCCGACAGTCCTCAGAGTAGCCGCAGGTGCTCCAGCAACACCCCATGATCCACGGTGTCAAAAGCTGCAGAGAGATCAAGAAGGACCAAGACCGAACGACTCCTTCGATCCCTCGCTATTAGGAGATCATTAAATACTCAAACTAATGCTGTCTCGGTACTATGCCTCTTCCTGAAAATGGACTGGAGAGGATCATAGATTTCATGGGTGGTAAGAAAGTTCTCGAGCTGCAACGCGACTACCTTCTCAATAACCTTGCCCAAAAAGGTTAGAGTCCAGTCTGTAGTTTGCAAGACATTCTGGGTCGCAGGAAGGTTTCTTTAAAAGGGGTATCACCACAGCCTCCTTCAGGGGGTCCGAAAATATGCCCTGGTATAGCGAGCACCAGACTATCTTAGCAAGGATCGGTCCGATGACATCCATGCACCCCACAAGGAGGCGCGCTGGACCAGGATCCAAACTACAGTAAGTAGGTGGCAAGCCCCAAACAATCTTCATTATATCCACGATCGCTGGCTGGTCAAAATCTGTCCAGACAGACCGAGTGCCTGTGCCCTCACAACAACCACCGCCGTACTCATCTGAATGAGTCAAGCAGATCTCCGACCTGATGGAGGACACCTTCTCTGCAAAGAATTGAGCGATCTCATCACACTTAGATTGTGAAAAAGCTCTCCAGCCCCGAAGGCAGGCTGGATTGCACAGCCTGTCCACGGTCTGAAAGAGCTGAGCCGGTCAATTCCTTACTACAACAATCTCCCTGGACAGGAACTCTGCCTTCTTATGGGAGATTTCTGATTGATAGTCCGAATAATGGGCGATCAACCTAAGTCTGTCCTTCTCCAGGCCAGATTTCCACCAACAACATTCCAACCTTCGCCCCACTCTCCTCAACTCCCTCAAAGTCCCCTCAAACCAAGGGGACTGAGGGCAGAGAGGGAGAGGGCGAACTCGGACAGGAGTTATGGTATAGTGCACTACTAGGTTGCCTGGATCCAAACATTGCAATGGCCAACTCGATAGGTCCAGCACCGCCAACAGACCCTCCAGGGTAACAACCCTCAAAGGGTGGTACCAGACCATCTCCAAAGGGGAGGGTCTCACAGGGGGAGCCGCGAAACTGAACCTTATAGAGTGATGGTCCGAGCATCCAACTGGTTCCGCCACCACGTCAGTGGCCTCCATCCCCAGGAGGAACACCAGGTCCAGTGAGTGACCCTGAGTATGGGTTGCAGCGGTAACTACCTGTGTGAAGCCAAATGAGATCATCAGTTGGAGGAAGTTTTGACCAAAATGTGAGAGTTCATCGTTGACCCAGGCATTGAAATCCTCCAGGACCAACCACCTGGAGGATTCCAACACCATGTCGACCATGAAGTCTGCAACTTCCTGCAAGAAAACCTTCTCACCTCCAGGTGGACAGCAGACAAGAAGAATCCTGTTACCCACTCCTGCTCCCATGATACACTCAAAGGCTCTAGTGGTCCCCACTAGAACCTCTACAAGGCCCAGTTCCGTCTTAAAACAGATGGCTACACCCCCACCCCTTCAATCCAAACTCGGGCGGTGTATCACCACAACAACCACCGCAAACTGAAGTTTAAATTTGTTTTGAGGGTTTTCTTGTGGATGCGGTTGGTTCAGGAACCGAGCAAGGTTCCGATCAAAACTGGGATCCAGGGAAAAAGAACCAAATTTATCAGTTCCTTACAACCAGACACCAAGAAAAAATATACATTTAAAAACAGAGTCTTCTGTCAAAAAACTCAGAATAAACTAACAAAACTTTGCTTCCTCAGCGGTTAACCCAAACCAAGAGGAACCAAGAAAAAAAACTTTAAATTCTACTCTTAATTAGCGATTTAGTGAAATAAACAGAAACAGAAAATAAAGCAGCAAATGAAGATTTTTTAAATAAATAGGTAGGATCATTTTTGTGCAGAGTGCACAATGAGCATTCTAAGGGCAGGACACTTTGTTATGATACAGAGCACCTAGCCTGGGGTGGAGCTTAGAGTGGATGTGCTTGATGTGTTTCGAGTAATCCAAGCAGCAATCGAGCCAAACTCCCAACTATTTATAGTAGTGGACGTCTTCCAGTATGGCTCGATCCAAGGTTGAGAATTTGAGCAGGGAGGAGAGGCTGGTTAGTTTATGAGGGGAATCAAAAGTCACTGATACAGTTTTTTTGACATTAACTTTGAGGTCATTGGCATGAAACCACTGTAATACCGAGTGAAAAACGGCTTGGAGCCAGGATTCAACATCAGGAGTGGAAAGACCTGAGACATACAGAATAGTATCGTCCGTGTATATCTGTATGTTTAAGGCAGAGCATGCTGATGGAAGATCATTCAGAAATATAGAAAAGAGTATCGTACGGAGAAGCATTGTTGACTCACTGACGAAGTGTGGCCTGCTCCTGCCAGCTCTGGTGGCTCCCTGTCAACAAGGAAGACTCCAACCGGGCAACTGATTTCATCAGTGACTGGGGCATCCATTTACACAGTGATTTTGACTTTTTATCCGTTACCAACGATTTCAGTTTTTTCAGTGTCAGTGGATTTTGTGACGTGGTAAGTACTGCAATAGCTTTGACCATCTTTATGAGAAAATGTTCCATAGCTTTACACCAACATCTCTGTGTAGCCTGGTTGAAATCCTGGAGGATGTTGTGAATTTTGTTTCGTGGGTTAGGTCCAATCAGCTATGAGGTGGCTACTAAATGTCTCCAGACCGGGGCCACAAGCAAATACAGTACATACAAAGTCAACAGCTCAGCTCCTGCAGCCTTCACATCCAAAGAACAACACGGACGTTATGTTGAGGCTAGCTTGCATTTTATTGTTAAAAACTCCAGCAGTCAGATGCTAGACGCACCCTCCCATAGTAGCCATTTAACAATAAAATGTAAGTTAGCCTCAACACAGTGTCCATGTTGTTCTTTGGATGTGGAGACTGCAGGAGTTGAGATGTTGAGAGACTCTGGGTTAGGCCCAAATAACACATGCACATATCAAGGTTATCTTCACTATAAATCTGCATTCCACAGCGAAAAAGCCAGAAAAGTGATTTACTCTGAGATAACATACACCAGCCATGACCCTTCCCAAAGTAGGAACTACTAGGAAAACATAAACTGAACTTACAAGCTCAAATGGGCAGACTGGGTGGGCCACAGGCCCTCATCTGCCGACACTGTCTATGTATCTACATGTCTATGTACCAGAGAAAAATGAGTAAGCAATAATACCGGAGAGGGTGGGCATTATTGGGAAATACCGGACCGCCCAGGGGCGTAATGAGGCCCGACGCCACAGACGGAGGGCCTTATAGCCCCTTGAAGGTCCGGTATTTCTCAATAATGCCCACCCTCAAGGGTATTATTGCACTTAGAAAATGGTTCTCTTTGTAAATGTTCATGAAGTTGTAAAGGAACAGAGCAAATGACTGCAAAATGAGTAGAAATGTTAGAAAACAAATATACTAATAAAAGTAGTCCATAGGCTGTTCTGCTGCTGTTGCTACTCACTACAGAGCCATTCTGGTGGATTTGCGTCACACACACACACACACACACACACACACACACACACACACACACACAGCACGTGACCTTTGACTGCGATGTAAGAGATCCCCATGGTTAGGGAAAAAAATGATTGTGAGCAGTTTCAACCCCCAGCAGTCTGTTTATACACACCCCTACCATCCTCATGCAGTGTGTGTTTAATATAGCCCCCTGTGGCAATAGAAGTTTGCTAGTTTTTTTGCTTTTGAAACACCAGCTGTTGCTATAGCGATCCCAACCCGAACAGATAGACTGTGAGCGCAGTCAGCAGCATTTTGAACTTTCTTTCAGAGAATCGTTTTTGTTTCCTCAGAGTCCCCAATCGTACCCCAGAGTATCTGTCAGTTTTGTTTTTTTCGTTTTTTTTTTTGAAGAGAGAGAGAACGGAGAGCTGCAGTAAAGGAAAGGTCAGTGCTAGTAAATGAAAGGTGGGGTTTACTTTGTGCGAAAGAGCTGTGACTTCAGGGAGCGTGGTTAGTTGGAGGGCAGCATAGTTAAGCCTCGGAGAAAGTAGTCGGCAGTAGCGATTGTTCTAAAAAAAGAAAAACTGTTGGATTCCACCTTTGCTACGGCATCTCCATCCCTCCCCCGCACCTTCGCACTATTGCCAACCACTGTCATGTCTCACAGACTGCCAGAACAAAAGAGGAAAAGCTGCCGTAAGTAGATACCTGTTCTCACTGTATACTTTGAAAATCCCTCACGCTTCAACCGATTTTCTGGTCGAAGTAAAGTAGTCACTTAGCAGGTGGTGGGTTGAGAATGACTGCTTCATTGCTGTTGGGAGGCGGTACAGATGGTCACATTAATTTTCGGGAGCAAGTGGGTGGGTGGCTGAAGGAGTTAGCACCAAGAGCGTGGTTGGTTGTCCGAGAGTTGGACAAAAGCGTACAGTAAATGAAAATAAAAAGAAGAAGAAAGAAACACAGATAGCCAGGAATGAGCCCAGCAGAAGTTGATCTTTGGCTCTCTTAGGTAGCTGGCGCCGAACCAGGGAGCTTGGGGAACAGCATCTCTCGCTAAGTGAGAGAAAAAAATGGTGGCAATTTGTAATTCAAATAATATGCATTTAGCCAATCAGGGAGCAGGGTGAGCACTAGGATACTTCAGTGTGTCAAGGGGCACTACAGGCTGGTACTTTTTATTGCCTGGACATCTACTGAAAAATAAATGCATGGCTGAGTAGGCTTTTAGCCAATCCGCATGCTTTATTTTTCAAGCCCATTTTCTAAACTAAATCACTGAAAACTGGTTATGAAAAAACACTTTGATTGGTCTGACATTCCTCCTCTCGATGGCCAGAGAAAAGGAAATTAGGTAGTTGGGGGTCACCCAGGTTATATGGGCAACACCGTGCACTGACAATGTGAACGTAGGCAGATCAACAAAAGTGCCCCCCATCTTGCAAAAGCTTCATGCAAGGTCCTGAGGCTAACAGCTGCAGTCCACTGTATAACGACTCTATAGAGATACCCTCAGAGAAGAGCCAGAGACCCAGATTCAGCTCAAACTAGAGCCACTTGACTCTATGTGACCATGAGCAAATCACTTGACCCCTCTGTGCTTAGGGTTGCCACCTACCCAGTTTTTGACCGGATAATCTAGTTTTTAGGGTCCTTATCCAGTCATCTAGTTTTGACTAAATGTAGTCCGGTTTTTGGGCCATTTTGAGTGCTCATATACTCTTAAAACCGCTGTATCAAATCAGTCACTGTTTTGGCTGCATTGCACGTCCAGATTACAAAGAAGTTCTGGAGTCATTCAGACTTGCCTTTGTTTGTAAAACCAGTCTGTCTGGGAGGTGTAAAGTATGGCCATTAAGATCATCAGCAGTAAATCAACCTAATCTTTTCCACTCTGAATTGTAAGTATGGTCATTTACTGCTATGACAGGAAACAGCTTTTACACCTTTACGGCCTCTCATGTGTTTCTTTTTGTTTGTCCTATATTCTGGCATGTTTTAGACCCATTTTTGTTAAATTAATAATCTAACCTTTATTGCCTTTATCACTACATCTGCTCTCATTTTTTGTATTATCTGAACATTCCATGATATTAGCTACATTTTTACAGGTCATTCAGATAAACAGCATGGAATGGTGTATCTGAACTTGTGGAATGTCTTAGAAATATGAAAAGAAACAGCAGTAGCTGCTGAGGTAAAGGGGAACACAGTGCAGTATTAAGGATGCCAAAAGCACCAATAATTAAGTTATCAAACATTGGTCAAAGCATATCAGAATACATGACCGACATGGAAAGGAAAATGGAAGCGTGTTTAACAGAGGGTTGAGCAATAAACTGTGAATGAGCTTGGCACATCCAGTAGACCTGAGTTTGATTCCTACAGCCTCCACTTGCATACTGTGTGACCCTGAGCAAGTCACTTAACCTTCCTGTGCTCCTGGGTCACTCCTGTAAAATGGGCTATGGAGCCTATGGTAGTTAACCTGGTTGTCAAAGAATAAAATAAATAACTGAATAAATAAATCAAATAAATAACAGTACAAAAATGATTTCCTATCATTAGTAACGTCTATTCTGACATTACAAATTACTTTGGAGGAGGAGCGATATACTCGCCAGTCATAAAAAGGGTGTGGAGCCAGAGGCGGAGTTTGGGATGTGGTTTAGCATCCTGTTTTTACTTCGTCCAAATTGGTGACCCTATCTGTGCTTCAGTCCTTCCCAGCTATAAAAGTGGACAGAAGCAGCAGGACCTCACTGTAAATGAGAAGATGCCTTTCAGTTGAACAATCCCAGGCAAATAAATTGTACTGAAAAATGCTCTACATAAACTTTAATGACAGCTGCACATTACATTTGACCTCAAAGAGGTATAAATTAGAAGCAGTTTAGAAATATTTGGTCACTAATATCATAGAGAAAAGCTGTAATAATCATCAACTAATCTGTGTTCTAATACTTACATAGTAACACAGTGTTGTGACTTTTGAGATCAGGTTTATTTTACTTCTCAATATGGTAGTAGATGGCATGAACACTGATTTGGGATTTATGACACATTACTTAAACTTACACAGACCTTCGCATCATAGGATGTACATTTAACAGGACTTCAGTGTGTTGTTTTTGTTTTTATTTTCATAGAGTCCTTTTTAACTGGTTATTAACATATTGGTTTCTCACCCCATAAACGTGTATGTGTGGGAGGGGGAGGGGGATGTTGGGTTGTCTTATTTATTTATTTAGTTTTTGTTAACCGGGTAGGTGCACTAGCCATGAAAGGACTATTTTCAGGCACGACCCGGGAGAGTACAACAATCAAAGGCAGGTACATAGCATGAGTACAATGAAATTACAATAGCATAGGTCAAAAATGAAAATTACGTACCTACCGTAATTCTTGATCTTCTCTTGTATCTTCACCATTCATTACTGCTTGGGTGTAGGCCGGAGCACCCACCCCACAGGAGTCCCCAGGAGTCGACACAGACGGCCGCCCCGAGAGTGACACATTGCGTGATGCACGAGGGGCAGCCGTTAGGTGCCGCAAACTCCTTCTACATCCCAGTTCTGTTAACCGGAGAGGCGAAATAAGTACCAGAAAAAGAGAATGAGGCAAGAGAGCTGAGGGATAGAAAAAGGAAAAGATATAAACTGAAAAAGGAATAAGCCGGTAGAGGACAGAAAAAGGATTGCCTACCCTAAGGGACCGCAAGGCCTCAATGCTGGGGTGACTCCAAGGGAGGAACAGATAAAGGAGAGAAAGAAGAAGGAAGAAGAAGAGAGGAAAAGAGAAAGAGGGATGTCGGGAGGGGAAAACTCTGCCAATTGAGAGATTGGTTTAAAGGCTTATAAGCTCGGAACCAAAAACAAGGGAGCAAGGATCCCACTTGACACAACTGAAGAGAAGGTTCAACCGAACTGCATGCACAGCTTGGATTCAAAGACAGATTCTCTATACCTCCTGCTATCCCCAACCCCTTAAACTATAGGTGAGAGCTCACAGACTGCCAAGGCAAAAATTCTTATCCAAAAGGAGATCGCCCAAAAAGGGAGGGGAAGGAAGCCCACTAGCACCTTGTTAACTGCTAACACAGATGTGTGTGGGAAGGGAGGGTATTTGAAGCCCTACAGAGGGCACCCCTTTATGTGAAGGACAGAGAGGGAACTCAATCAGACTCCCTGAAGGCAAGGCAAAAGATCACTAGCTCTAGGTAATTGCAGTGTCAGAACAGTGTTAAATCAGTGGAAGCTGACACAACAGGAGATTGAGAATGCCATAGGGGACCTACAAAGAGGGAACCGAGCCATTTAAGGGATGGTCTCTTTAACTGTGAATTGAACAACATGGCTAAGAATGAGCCAAAAGGTCACCCCTAGGGGTAATCAGAAAGAGTTCCCTCAGGATAGAGGTAAATCCTACTTGTTCCCCTTTTTCCCCTGGAAACTGGATCCATCCAGAGAAGAATGGAAAAATCAAGATTTTTTTTTTGGCTTAAAGGCCAAAGAAAAAGAGGGGAGGAATGAGTAGGGAGGGGGAGACGCTGCAGTAGGAGACCCTTGAGGGGAAGGTGGGTGGGTATCAGTAATGAATGGTGAAGATACAAGAAAAGATCAAGAATTACGGTAGGTACGTCATTTTCATATCTTCCCTTGTCAATCTTCACCATTCATTACTGCTGGGTGAGTACCAAGCCCCCCCGCCCCGAAGGGAGGACAAGAGAAACCCAGAGGGAACAAGACCCTCAACCTCCTGCTGGTGGAAAACAGAAGGGAGAGACCCTGGGCTAATTAGACGAGAAGCCTAAGGCTGAGGAGAGATAGGAGATGGAGGAAGCCCCTGCAGAAGCCTCCTAGCCCTGGTGGAAAAAAGACAGGTCCCTCGGAAGGCGGAGCGAATCACCCTGCGCTGGACCAGGGGTGACAATCTTGATAGACGAAGCCATGCCGTCCGCCTTATGCAGATCACTGTCCCTGCAAGCCTGGAAGCCACTTCACTGGTGTCGTAAGATGCCCTTCCCTGGTGCTTTGCCAGCTCCAGGCCTATAGCAGAGAGGGCAATGGCCTGTCTAGATTGCTCTGTGTCAGACATTGATGCTAGAAGCTGAGATAGCACCAACCATAGATGCCTACTGTAGGCAGCATGATGTGATGCGATACACAACATTGCACGAGAGGAAGAGAACACTCTTCAGCCCAACCGGTCAAATTGTAGGGAATCTGAGTCTGGTGGTCGGTCATGCACCAGGCGGCAGCACCTGGAAGGAGTCTCTAGGGACACCAATCCTGAAGACGGGTTGGGAAGAGAACCTAGGGACTCGGATGGGGCACAATACCTCCTCCTGCAGTCTGCTGGGGCTGGGATAGGGTCAGCTGGAGACTGCCAGGAATGGATAGACACCTCCTGGAAAGGAATAGGCCAGGATGGCACCACCAGATGTTGGGCACTGAATTCACTGAGGAATTCACACGTCTCCCACTCAGTATTGTCTCGCCTAACATAGAATATATGAAGGTCCCCAACCATCCTCAAAAGGAAGCACTGATATTCCGTGACATCAGCGTCGGAAGAGAGGTGAGGAGGGGGTTCCTCTCCCTCCAAGGAAGAAGACGAGGAGGATGGGAAACTCGAATGTCCAGAGGACTCTGTGGTGGTGGGATTAGGCGAAACACCCGCTCATGCATATATCTAACATATGAGGGGAAGGCCGCCGCAGTGCCTCTGAACGTCTCCCAGGATAACGGACCGGTAGGATCGACATGGCCTGGGGGGGGTGCCTGCAGAGGAACGGGAGAGAGGCACCTAAAAGTAGGTAACTGACCTCTGCTAAGGCTCTGGAATCCGGGAAACGGAGCCCGAGCTGGCAGGGTCCCGGATAACAAACCAGGTCGCAGAACGGAACCCTGGGGATGCGAACCTTGGAAGAGCCTGGAAGGGGGGTCCTCCCCTGGGACGTACCTGGGGCTGCAAGGATCCAGAAGGGCAGCCCACAGCAACGCCACAAGTGGGGTCCCTTGAGCCTAAAAGGGAGAGGCGGGGTTCGGCACTACGGCTTCTACCTGCACCTCGAGGGCTAGCAGGCGGAACTCGGTGTGTCTCACCATGGCCCCTCAACCCCTCAGACTCTGAGGACGCAATCTTCCTCGACGCCAGGGACAGAGCTCATCAATCTGGGGTTCTCTCAGGGGAGCCCCCTGAAGACAGGGCCCCCAGTCCCCCTGGTATAGGCAGCAGCCGAGGACATCAGCTGCCACAGCTCCCTCCGGGAGAACAGACCCCCCCCAATCCTCCACGCCGGTCCCCCCCAAGGACCGCAGACCACCCCCAGCCTGGGAGTCCCCCAAGGAAGACTGTTGTGGGGATGAGGAATGGGTGCGCTGGGCTACCTGGCACCGTGTCCCACAGAAGACTCTGATCCCGAGGAATAGGGGAGCCAGGACGGGTCCACGTCTGAGTTGTCCGCTTCTGAGGAAGAGACAACCAGAAGGACCTCAATACTGGCCATCCCAGGAGTCCCCCTGAGAAACGGTGTCTCCCATGGCGCCGCCCGGTGTCAACACCATACTGTCAACACTGGAACCCAGCCCCGACCCGTCCGCGGCTCCAGTCGAGTCCCCAGCACTGCCTTGTGCACCAGGATCCGATACAGTGCCACCAATGGAGTCGACCGGGTCTGCAGCACCGGCAACAGCGCCGAAAGCCAAAACGGCCCCACAAGAGGCGCCGCCTTGATCAAAAGCATGGCAAGTGGCACCAGGATCCGAAGCGGCGCTGGAAAGCAGCATCAGCAACCGCAGCCCATGACACTGGGGGAGCCTGCACCTCTGAAGAGGTGATTGCCGATGCGGTGTCTCCACTGCGGCCCCGGGAGGGACCACGACGTTCCCCCGACACCGCAAAAGAGGCCTCCTCCTCAGCAAGACCTGAAGGTAAGGAGGCCTCCTCCTCTCCAGACCATATAGGCCTGGGAGGGGACCTGGAGGAAGGGTCTAAAGATCTGACTTGGAAGGCCTGAGAGCGATGCCGTCCTCCAAAAGTCGGCGGGGCCTTAGCAATTTTGAATGTGCGGACTTCGAGAACACGGTGGTCCATCGAGAAACAGGTGTCGCATCTATCCATATCATGGTTGGGTCCCAGGCACCGAAGGCAAACATCATGCTGGTTGGAAACGGAACAATGCTGGCCACAGGGAGCAACGACGCATAGGGCATGACCCACTTTTGACTTACGCTTAGCTCCCAAACCAGACATGATGCGAAAATAACTTTGTAAAAACTGAAAAGCTCCCGATGTCGTCGAAAAATAAATAAATGAAACGGTCTTACCAGATAGACGGCGTCGTGAAAACGAACCAGGATGCAGAAGATAACAGGGTGTTGAACTTTGACAAAAATGGGCTAGTGGCGCATTAAACTTTTCCGATACTCTACGCAGCAGGTGCAGCCTCAACGGCGGGAAAAACAGAACTGGGATGTAGGAGGAGTCTGCGGCGCCAAACGGCCACCCCTTGCGCATCACGTGATGCATCACTCTCGGGGGCGGCACCGTCGGCACCGACTCCTCTGGAAAAATAAAACTCCCGTGGCAGGTGCACACACACCCAAGCAGTAATGAATGGTGAAGATCGACAAGGGAAGATCAGTTAGTAGTAATGAATACATGCAGCCAGGACAATAACAATCAATGCAATTCACATAGAATTATTAGGCAGAAGAAAATCTACACAGTCTAGGAAGAGATACCACAACACAGCAGCAAAGAAATATTGTTCAAATTAGTCACAACAATGAAGATTCAAATAGGCAGCGAAACAAGGCAAGGTCAAATTCCTGACTGGGCAGGATGCACTATCATGGCCTCTGAAACAAGACTCACTCAGGTGTTGTGGGGGGGTAGATTAGCTCTCAAAGAGATAGTAAGGGTAAGAAGTGCTATGAGGTAGGGAAGTTGAAGTTAGACCAGGCAGCATCTGGTGGGTGAGTGGATTAGGAGGATTAAAACAAGTGCAGAGATCAGCAAGGGACAGATGTAAGCATAGCTCCTTTTTGAAGCTGCCATGGGATCCAGATATTCGAAGTGCTTGGGGGGAGAGAGTTCCAAAGCTTAGGAGCAGAGTGACTGAAGGTAACAGAGCCTTTTGATGTTTTACATCTAGGTACATTCAGCAGGATTTATCTACCGATCACAGTCTATAGGAGGAGGTCTGAAGTACCAGCAATGTTGCAAGCGCTGAAGGGGTCTGGTTTCTGAGTATAGAGTCAATCAGGGAGCCAAGAGAGTACTGACAGCAAGCTGAGGGGGGATAACCAGCCCAGGTCCCTGTACAGTTGGCAGTGGTGCTTAAACCATGGTGACAAGGAGGTGTAGCGACAGATATTATTATAAGTGACATCCCACTTATGAAGGATGGTTTTGTGTGTGGAAGCAAGGGTCGGCATGCCATAGGTGAGGGCAGGGAGTAATATGCCTCTGGCAATAGCAAGTTTAGCGGACAGAGTCAACGTGAAACTGGACTTGTAAGAAACCCCCAGTTTAGCATTCACTGCCTTGCAGGCAGATTGTATATGCAGGCTGAAGTCCAGGGACTGGTCCAGAAGAATTCCCAGGTACTTAAAATATGTAACGCATTCTATTTGTGTGCCACTGCGGTCTTGCACCAATAGGGGAGTTTGACATGTCCTAAGTTTTGGGGCAGATCCAAGTAACACTGCTTGGGTTTTCTTAGCATTAAGTACAAGCTTATGTGCAGAAAGGCAATTTTGGACATTTGTGAAATCTGAAGAAAGGGATGCATTTATGCTGGCAACCTTATCAGAGCTTCAGTAGAGTACAAGATCATCTGCATAGAGAATAGATGTGCATGAAAGAAAAACCTAATCTATGTTATTGATAAAAAGTGAGAAAAGAAGAGGTCCCAGAATAGAGCCCTGGGAAACCCAATATTGACTGTAGCACCATCAGATAAAGAGGAGTTGAATTTCACAATTTGAGTTCTATCTGATAGATAGCTTCCATACCAGGCAACAACTGGTGGTGAAAAGCTCAGACTGCAAAGAGTGGAGAGGAGCAGGGGGTGATCAACAAGATCAAAGGCCTTTGTAAGGTCTATAAAAACTGCCCGTCAGCTAGCCAGCGTCCATACTGGTAAGCACATCAGTAGTGAATTTGAGAAGCGCTGTACAGGTACTGTGACCTTTACAGAAGCCATGTTGTGTGTCGGAGAGAAGGCTGTACTTTGTGAGGTAGTCAATGGTTTGATTTGCAACAAGTTTTTCCAGAATTTTACTTAGACCGATTAGATAGCTGTAGGCCTGTAGTTAGTAATCTCCTTGGTATCACCTTTTTTAAGGACCGACGTTACACAAGCAACCTTCCAGAGGTCAGGAACTTGGCTATTAGAGAGAGACAAGGTGAAAATTCTAGCCAGAGGGGAGGCTATGTATGGTGCTGCTAGTTTCAGGAGCTGAGGCTGAAGAGTATCTGATCCAGAGCAAGTGTTGTCAGAGACAGTCCGTAATAGTTTTAAAACCTCAGTCCTTGAGAATGCCTTGAAGTAGAATGGGGGAATTTTAGACATTTGTTGGGAAGAATAGCTGGGGGTAGTGGACTGTACTGATGTTGCAAGCAGACAGGCTGCCTAGGGAGATGGGAAGACAGAGGTATACTGAGACAGGTCAGAGAACATTTAAATGAAGGAATTAGCAATGGTGTTGGAGTCATTGTAATGTATTCCATTTAATACCATGTCACTGGTGCTAGCTGACTGGGACACACCGAGAAAGGTCTTGACATGGGCCCAGAATTTCCTAAGGTCCCTAGCAGCAATTCTTTACAATAGACACTCTTAGCTGTTCTGACCTGTTTTTTACAGAAGTTACGTAGGGTTCTGTAGGTAGCATAGTCAGACTGTTGTCCCGAGGCCTTGTAATTTTTCCAGCATTTGTCCCTAGAGCGTAGATTTTTCAGCAAGTCTTTGTGAAGCCATCTTGTTTGTTTACTCCTCACCCTCCATGTCACCTTGGGGGCACGCTTGTTCTGGATGGTCAGGAATTCATTAAAGAAGATACTTAGGGCAGACTCAACATTATGGGAAAGGTAAACACCAGACCAGTTTATCCTCGCGACATCATGACAAAAAGCCTCAATATCCAGGTTGGTGAATTTTGTAAAAGTTACATAGCGCAGAGGGGGGGATGGAGCAGCCTCAGTACTCCAGATGCAGAAGACAGGGGAATGATCAGTAAAAGCGAATCTGCCAAGACGCCTGCTTGGTGTACATGATCCAGACGGTTTACCAGTACCCAGTCAATAAGGGAAGAGGATTTTAGTGAAGGAGTAACTCTGGTATTCTCCGTTAACAGCTGGTGGAGGTTATCATTTTGTACCAGAGAGAGAGCAGCGTGCTATGGGCAGTCCCTAGCCAATTTTGGTTAAGGTCACCCAATATAATGACCTCATTATGTTTGGAGTGCAAAGAGGTCTGAACAAGTAAGTGTGTAGGGGAGTAGTGTGGGTGTGTGAAGGGGTAGGGTAACTTTGTGGGTGTGTTGGGGTAGGAGGATGGTGTGTTATGTTTTGTAGGGAGGGGGTTGTGTGAGTGGGTGGGGTAATAAAGTGGGGGGATTCAGGTTTATGCATATTCAGGTCCATGGCAAAATTATGCTACAGTGTGTCAGGACTAATGGTTCACATACATAGTGAATATATACAGTCGTGGCCAAAAATATTGGCGCCCTTGCAGTTTTTTCTAATAATGCACCATTCCTTCCAGAAAATTGTTGAAATTAAAAAAAATATTTTGGTATCCACATATGTATGTATGTCTTTGGTTTGCAGTGGAATAAAACACAAAAAGCAGAAAAATTTACTAAGTCCTAGCTTATTCCACACAGAAATCCTTAAATGGCCCGGACAAAATTATTGGCACCTTCTAGAAGTAGTTAGAAATAATTAGATTTCAAGCAGGTGATTCTCCTTCACTCTGGAATTGAACTCACCTGTGGTGAGTTGCAGGTGCCTGCAATATAAAAATCACTCATTCAACCAGTTTGAATAGAGAAAAGGACTCATTCTCCTGTTTTGTGTCACTGTGTGTACCGCAATGAGCATGGAGAAAAGAAAGACAGCCAGAGAATTGTCTGAGGAGGTCAGACAGAAGATTGTAAGCATAGAACAATCTCAAGGCTACAAATCAATCTCCAAAGACCTTGATGTTCCTATTTCCACCATACGTAATGTTATCAGGATGCTTAGCCCATGGCAACTGTAGCCAACCTCCTGGACATGGGTCGCAAGAGAAAACTTGATCAAAGATTGCAGCGCAGGATTGTTCGAACAGGGAGAAAGCACCTTGATCAACTGCCAAACAGATTCAAGCTGACCTTCAGACACAAGGTACACAGTTTCAACTCGCACCATCCGCCGCCAACTCAATGAAAGGGGGTTATATGGTAGGAGGCCCAGAAGAACCCCACTGCTGAGAGAGAGACATAAGAAAGTCCGACTGGGGTTTGCCAAAACACACCTGAACAAGCCAAAATCCTTCTGGGAGAATGTCCTGTGGACAGATGAGACCAAATTAGAGCTTTTTGGTAAAGCACATCATCTCTATGTTTACAGAAAACAAATGAAGCCTTCAAAGAAAAGAACACCTTCCCTACAGTCAAACATGGAGGAGGTTCAGTGATGTTTTGGGCTTGCTGTGCCCTCTGGCACTGGGTGCCTTCAACGTGTGCATGGCATCATGAAATCTGGAGATTACCAGGCCATTTTGAGCGCAATGTTGAACCCAGTGTCAGAAAGCTGGGTCTCCGTCGAAGGTCATGGGTCTTCCAGCAGGACAATGACCCCAAACACACTTCAAAAAGCACCCAGGAATGGTTCAAGACAAGACACTGGACTGTTCTGAAGTGGCCAGCAATGAGTCCAGATCTAAATCCCATTGAAAACCTGTGGAGAGATCTGAAAACAGCAGTTGGGAGAAGGCACCCTTCAAATCTGGGAGAACTGGAGCAGTTTGCACAAGAAGAGTGGGCCAAACTGCCAGTAGAGAGGTGCAGGAAGCTCATCCATGGCTATAGGAAGCGGTTGATTACAGTTATTTTGACCAAAGGCTGTACTACCAAATATTAAGTCTAGGGTGTCAATAATTTTGTCATTGCCATTTCTTTTCATTTTCTGATTTAAAAGGATATATTAAATTCTGAACAAAAACAAAGGTTCTGTAATATTAACAGAGAAATAAAGAATTGTGGAGACCAAATACTGTACTGTTGTTAATTTCAACTTATGTTTAGAGGAAATTGTGAGTTATTTGAAAAAGCGCAAGGGCACCAATATTTTTGGCCACGACTGTACATCTTTCTTCTACTGTAGTTATCTTTTCCTGGGGGGGGGGGGTTATTCCACTGGGTTTTTATTCATATTCTTAAGACTGATACTGTACATATATTAATTTGATTATATACAGACACATTACTGAAGTCTGAACATTTTGAGATGCATGAAAGATTTGTTTTTTTATTTTGCACTAATACTGACAATTGACATTATCTTATAAAAAATACTGTTACGGCACTGTAGGTCTTAATGTTTATGAGTTTGTTAACTGGTTGAGAGCATAGTTTAGTAAATGTCTCCAGATAGGTGAAATCCTCTATGAATGTGTGAAACAGTTGTTCATACTAGGGATATTTTCTTTATACCCCCAATTTTCTATATATATAGAACATTTCTGTTGTATAGTTTTTATTATACAATACTATCAAATGTTAACACACACTTATGTGAGCATTAAATCTACAGGTCTTGCTTTTAATTAAGAATGTATTTGCATAACACATTCATTCATCATTTCAGTTAGTGGGACTGTCTGCTTGAGTGTTCCTCTTATCGCTTATATTAACGTTGGACCTTGGAAGGTTTCTCAAGCATCAGCAAACTAGTAGAATCTGGTCCCTTCCATTTAAATCTGTAGCTTTTAAATAGGTATTTTAAACCAATGAGAATTATTTCTGGGTTGTTTTTTTTAAATGTTTGATCCGGTGTTAAAAGAATGTGATTCTCTAAACAACTGGCATAAGTCACCGAAGAACAACTTGTTTGGTCCGAAAGCTTAGACGCCGTTTTCTTTTTGTAACATCTATGTTGGTCCAATAAAAGGTATCAAACCATTTGCTTCTGGATCTGTTCTTAAAGGAACAATTTGGCAACTAAACTCAATGTAAGGGACTTATGGTCCAGCTTGTCTGACCCTTCTGCAACACAGCAGTAACTATACCCAATTTGAATACAGCCAGAATGTTATGTTACGTAGTTTGTGGCCTGTTCTTTCATCTTCGGAATATTACCTTTACACATGCTATGTAATCCTCAATGCCATTCTCCTTTAGGAATGTGTCTAGTCCTGCTTTTGAAAGTTCGAACAATTCCTGTGTCTCTTATGGTTAAAACAGTTTATTCTCAAGTCCCCTGTGCATCTCGGTTCTCACACCCAGTGAGTGCAAGAATGCACTTTTAAAATAATAAGAGACACAGTAAAGAACAGTTACCTACCAGTAACAGCAGATCTTCAAGAGAATCTCCTCCACTGGGCCACACCTTTGGGACTGGAACTACTCAGAAACTTCTCTTAGGTGATGATGACATGCATCGCAGGCAGCCACATTGCTCCGCAGTTCCCCATAGGAGATAAGTTCAGAGAGCCTCTTACAGTGAGAAACCAGGAGATGAAATCAGCACTGGGCACACAAGAAGAGGCATGGGACTGGAAACAAAACATACATAAGGCATTTATGCAAACCCCCCCAACCAGACAGTGGACAAACCTGCCAGCTTATACCTCAGTAAGGGGGAAGGAGGGTGGGTGCGCTGTGGCCCAATGGAGGAGATTCTCTCAAAAATCTACAGTTCAGGCGAGTAACTGTTCTATCTTCATCAGGGATATCTCCTTCATTGGAGCACACTTTTGAAATGATTCCCAAGCAGTACACAAGATACTCAGAGAGGATGTAAATGTCTGATATGCAATCAGGACAAAAGGCCTTGCAACACCGTAAGACCAAAGCCAGCACATCTGCAAGAGACAATATGTAGACTGTAGTACTTAGTGAACATATGTACATTGTTCCATGTGGCAGCAGCATATGTCAGCTGCAGAAACAATCTGAAAGCAGCCAGCAGAAACAGCCATAATACACGTAGAGTGGCCACATACAGCATGAAGAAGTACTTTAACAAACTTCATGTAATACAATTCAATACAGTTAGCCATTTGAACAGGCACAGTTAAGACACAGGGGTGTCATCTTTCCCAAGGATAAAGGGAACAAAGATCTGAGAGGACTTTCTACAGTCCTTAGTGTGATTAAGATAGAAACATAGTGTTCTAGGTACATCAAGTGTATGGAGCAATGTCACATCTTCGTTAGCATGCTCTGGATAATACACAGGAAGATTTATGGTCTGATTCAATGTGAAATCTGAGACCACCTTGGTAGAAGATGTGGCCTGATCCACAAAGGCACCGAATCCATATGGAAAATCAAGTATGGAGGCTCATGCATCAGAGCCTGAAGCAAAAAACACAGGTTACTCACCTGTAACAGTAGTTTGAGGAGTGATATGTTGTTCATCCACACTTACTGGCAGTGTCCTTTCCCTTTTAAGATGTGCAGGAAAGTCAAACTGGCTCCTCCCACCCACCCTGGTGGTATATCCCTCGGCTCTGCCCCATGATACCAGATATTGACTGCTGGAAGCTGAGGTTGTGTGCCTGAGCTTGGGGAGGTCGGGTGGGTCCATGTGGATGAAAAACATATACCACTCCTAGAATTACTGTTACAGGTGAGTAACTTCTGTTTTTAGGGACGTGGATATGTTGTTCTAGCCACACTTACTGGCAGACTCCTAGCAATTCTCCAGGAGGAGGGCGGCAAGGCACACACCCCCTACTTAGGGAACAGAGATTGGAGAACTGAGGCTCCAAAACCAGAATCCCGGTGTGACTCGAGGTCAATGTGGTAATGGGACATGAAAGTGTGTTCTGCATTCCAGGTAGAAGCCCTGCAAATTTCCAGAATAGGAATGTCCCTAGAAGTAGCCACCGACACACTGGTATGACAAGTGGAATGAGCCCTTAGCCCTCCGGGAGGCACCCTACCCACCAAACCTATAGCAGAGATCAATGCAAGAAGTGATCCACCTGCCAATCATCCATTTGGCTGCAGGTCTGTCAGGTGCAGCTTCAGCATAGGTGACAAACAGCTGGCGAACCCCTCTCTCAACTCCAGCCGTGCACTCTTTGTAATAAGCGAGCGCTCACCTCAGGTCCAGACTATGGAGCCTGTGTTTGGTCTCCGAGGTGTAATTCGGGAGGAACACCAGAGGAATCATCACCTAATTCAGGTGAAACTTCCCCACAACCTTTGGGAGGAACTTCGGGTTGGGGCGCTGGACAACCTTGTCTCTCTGGAAGACCAAGTAAGGAGACTCCACCAAAAGCACCTGGAGCTCACTGATCCTTCTGGCTGATGTGCTCGCCACCAGGAAGGTGGTTTTCCACGACATGTGAGACATGTCACACCTGTGTATCGGTTCAAATGGCTTGCCCATGAGCTTTGCCATGACCAGCAACAAGTCCCACGGTAGTGATGGTTCATGCATCAGAGGGGGAATGTGATCTAAGCCTTTGAAAAAGTGCCAGCCAACCTTCTCCTATGCTGCCGACTGCTGACCAGCCCGCTCCCGGTAATTAGAGATGGCTGCCAGGTGCACCTTATGGGTCGTCGACCAAAGTCCCCCTTTGGAGTGGGACCACAGATAGTCCAAAATGCTGGCCACTGGACAGAACAAAGGGTTTATCCCTTGCCCTGACACCAAATGGAGAATCTCCTCCATTTGAAGGCATAGCATTTTCTGGTTGATTCCCTTCTAGATGCCTCCACCACAGTGAGGACATCTTCGGAGAGACCCAAAGCCTGGAACTCTAGCTGCTCAGGAACCAGGCTGTCAGGTGCAGGGATTGAAGGTCCGAGTGGAGTACCTTCCCCGATTGATGAAGAGCAGGTCTGGGCATAGTGGAAGACACCTCAGAAGTCTGTTGCTGAGGCTGAGGAGACTGGGGTACCAATATTGGCGTGGCCAGTCCATAGCCACCAGATCACCTGCACCTTGTCCCTCCTGATCTTGAGCAGCACCTTGTGGATCAATGGAAGTAGAGGGGAGGCATAGAAGAGGCCTGGGGTCCAAGGCCTCGAGAAGGCATCCCCTTGCAGTGAGCCCTGCTGAGGGGGCTGGGCACAGAACAGCCTCAGCTTTACGTTCTCCCTGAAGGCAAACAGGCCCACCTGAGGGGTGCCCCACTAGGAGAACAAACTGTGAACTACCTCTAGATGGAGAGACCACTCGTGAGACACCTCGCCTACCCAGCTGAAGGCATCCACCAGCTGATTGGCAGCTACTGCCACATGGATGGCTAGGAGATCCGCCTCAAGGCTGTGCACAAGTGTCCATATGCAGAGAGCTTCCTTGGACAAAGGCAGGGCGTGCGTCCTGCCTACTTGATGAGGTGGTACATGGTCGTGGTGTTGTCTGTCTGGACTCGAACCACTTGCCCCGAACATAAGAAGCGAATGAAGTCAGTAACAGACGAACTGCCAGGAGCTCCAGCGGTTGATGTGCCCTCGGGACTCGTCGGGGGTCCAGAGTCTGTAGACTCTGTGTTCCCCCAGATGGGCACCCCAGCCCATGAGAGATGTGTCAATCATCAGGATGACTATCAGCTCGGGGCAGACAAACAGGATCCCCTCCTGCAGATGCTCTGGGACTAGCTACCACTGGAGGGCGTCCCACATCTTCTGGGTCACAGTGACCAGCTGGTCGAAGTGACCACTGCGCCGAGACCACTGGCTGGCCAGCCCCCTTTGTAGGAAGCTCATATTCCAATGGGCCCAACGGACCAGGCTGGTGCAGGCAGCCATGTAACCCAGAAGGTGCAGCAAGTCCCAGTCAGGGTGCAATTGCCCAACCGAAATGACTGGGCAAAGGAGGAGAGAACCTCCGCCCTGTCTGCCAGGAGCCGGGCTCTGGCTCAGCAAGAGTCAAGCTCTGCCCTGATGAAGCTGATCACCTGTGAGGGCACGAGTTCTAACTTGGCCTCGTTGACCAGGAGGCCTAGGGAGGTGCAGGTCTGGAGAGCCAGGTCCCTGGACCACTCCACCTCCTGCCTGGAGGGACCTGCAGTAAGCCAGTCATCCAGGTAGGGGTACACCTGGACTCCTCGGTGCCTCAGGTAAGCTGCTACCACTGCTATGCATTTGGTGAAGACCCTGGGGGCCGAGAAGAGGCTGAATGGCATGGCCCGGAACTCGTAGAGTGTTCCCTCAGCTTGAAAGCGGAAGAACCTTCAGTGGGATGGACTGATCGGGCCATGAAAGATTGTATCCTGAAGATCCAGGGAGCAAAACCACATCTCTTGCTCTAGAGAAGGTATGATCTGAGATAGGGTTACCATCTTCAAGGTGTGTGACCTGAGGAACTTGTTCAGGTCATGCAGATCTAGAATGGGGTACCAGCCACTCTGGCACCAGGAAGTACCTGGAGACAAATCCTGCGTGTTCCGGAGGATCTGCTGCTCTGACCACGACCTCCCTATGGAGGAGCTGGGCTATGTTGTCTCAAAGAGCCGATCGAGTGTCTTCAGATACCAAGTCCTCCCATGGGCCGTGGGCTTGGCTTGGAGGGTACTGCTCGAATTCCAGAGGCAGACCCTGACCAACCACTTTCAGAACCTACTTGTCCGTGGTGACAGCGGAACAAGTGGAAAGGAAGTGGTGGAGCTGGCCCCCCACAGGAGGACCCAGGGGAAGCGTGATGGGTATGAGGGTGGCACCCCCATCCCATCACTGAGCAGGCCCCCGGGTCCCTTCTCTCCAGGCTTACTGACCACCGAGGCCACTGACTTTGATCTGAGTCACCAGAACTGAGCCTGCTGGCCCAGCCGATGCTGGACTGGTTTTGCCACAGGAGTGGAGGACATAAAGGGCTTTCTCTTCTGCTGCCTGAAGGCCTTGGGATCCTTCTGCGCGAATGTTACAGAGTCCAAGGTGGCATTGGACTTCTCAGTACACTGGAGGTAACCCTCCACACCAGGCTCAAACAGGTCAGTTCCCAGGAATGGATCATCTACCTGCTTGTGCTGAGTATCTGCCGTAAAGGTCAAGATCTGCAGCCAAGCCCTATGATGCATGACAATTGCGGCTGCCACCAAACAGGCACAGAAATCCCCCAGATCCAGAGCCGTCTGAAATTGCTGCTTGGCCCTGATCTTGGACCTGCTTGACTGTGGTCTGGAGGTCCGCAGGTAGGTGAGGAATCACCTGATCCAAACAGCCCAAGAGGGCATGGGAGAAGTGTGCCATCATGATGGCCGAGCTCACCTGGCGGAGGCCGAAACAAGGAGGCAGTACAGACTTTTTTAGCCGCATGGTCCAATTTCTTGGACTCCTTGTCTGGCGGCACGTCGACATCCCCAGTATTGCCTGAGCACCAAAACATGGAGTCGTCCACCAACCCTGGTCGAGGGGTGCTCCGTGAAACCCGAGAGGGTACCAGTGGACACCACATATTTGTGGGCCATCCGGTCAGAAGGCGCAGGCCAGGACGCAGGGCACTGCCAAAACTCCAGGGCTGAGCAGACAATGGCCTCGGTCACTAGGAAAGCCTCTGTCGGAATGTCCCCTTTGTCCAGAATCTCTGTGAGGAGATAGCGAGGATGCTTCTGAACAAACTCCAGTTTCACTGCCGCAGACTTGGAGATGAGGCAGAGGATGCCCATGAAGGCAGTGGGCCCTTCCTCCGTCGAGAGATTCCCATGTACTCCACCTCGACCAGACAGGAGTGCAATGAGGAATCCTCAGATTCAGAGGGGTCCACATAAAGCGGCTGACCGCCCAAGTCACTCTCAACCCTCAGTGAAGAGTCAGGTATGAGAGTGACCAACAGCCGATGGGGAAGCCCCTTGGCTGGCCAAGACTCCTTAGTCAGAGCACCGGTAGGCGGCTGCTTGGGTGGTGGCTCCACCATGATCAGTGGAGAAGCCGGCTTTGGTCAAACCGAGACAGTCTTGATTGGTTCTGCTTGGGGTGGGGGGACAGTCATGACCCACCCCACAGGGGAAGTCGGTGTCAGCTTGTCGGGCGACAGCCAAATGATGGCCATTATGAGAGCTGGGGTCGGCTTTGAACCGGCCAGCACCAAATGCTGCCAAATGAGGTCTTCATAGTGTCGACACAACTTGTGCCAAAGCTTCTCCTCATTTGAGGAGGATGAAGACAAAGAATAGTGGTGGCGCCGCTTGCCATGGCATCGAGAGTGGGAGCACCGATGACAGTGGAAGCTGCTCAACCCACTGGAGGAGAAAGAACGAGACCTCGACCTCAGCTGCCAAGGGTGCCGCCGGGGGATCCCGGAGGGAGCTGGGGAGTGCCACAGCTCCTCCTGGTCTGGGTTGGTGACCGAAGGGTTCTGCTCAGCAAACTGAGCAGCCCCTTCTCAGGTCATGGGCAGGACTGGAGTCCTGAAAAGAGAATTGGCGGCCTCTTCGGACGAAAACCGATCAATAGGGTTGAGAAAGATCTCGTCTGCGTCATCAGCTGGCATCTCAACCAACTGGCCTGATGGGGTTTTCGTGAAGCCAGAGACCAAGGGTGCGTTTTTGACATGGTCAAACCCTGGGAGTTCTGAGACTGAGAACATTCCCGGTCCCAGAAACGTCGATGGTGAGTCTTCTCTTTTTCTTTCTTCAACTCCTTCTTGCGAGAGTGGGAGCTGTGCAAACCAGAAGGGCCCTGCCCCTTAGTCTGGAGGGACTGTCACAGCTCCTTGAAGGAGCTCAAAAAAGTGGAGCCCAACTGGAGTGGAACGAAGGAAGAAGCAGAGGAGGACCGTGCAGCGGCCCAAGCCACCTCCTCCTCAAAGGCCATAAGCTGTTCCAACTGCTTGGTGGATCCTGAAGCCGCAGAGACCACCCAATGGGCATCTTTAGATTTGACCAGCAGATGTCGTTTTGCCGGGTGGCACAACTTAAGGCAGGTGAGGTGGTCCTCGAGGACCATTGTGTAAAAAAAACCAGCAAATGTCGCAGGCCTGGGTATCGTGATTATGATCATGGCCCAGGCAGTAGATGCCCGTGGTGTGAGGGCTGGTATGCAACATCTTCTGCCCACATAGCCACCAGTGAAATCCGGACATGGACTTATCATTCATTGTGGTCGCGATCAAAGTTCGAGCTGAAGACAGAAACTCGTAAGAGTTTAAAGTTTTAGAAGTAAATCCAAAGATTTTAGCGCTAGGGTCTACTCAACGCGGGAGCGGTAAGGAGGAAACCTGCTTCTTCCAGTGGAAAGGAAGATCTGGTGTCATGGGGTGGAGCCAAGTGATAAAGCACCCAGGTGGGCAGGAGGAGCCAGCTTAAAGACTTTCCAGCACATCTTTAAGGGAAAGGACACTGCCAGTAAGTGTGGATAGAACAACATATCCACATCCCTAGGACAGTATTTTCCATGAAAGGAAATGCATCTCACAGGTCGTGGCAGGCTCAAATGGAGCCAGAGTCAATTTCTCAAGTGTGAAATTGAGGTCCCAAGGCAGAATTGGTTTACAAATCGAGGGATGCCTATGCAAGACACCATTTTGAAATGTTAGGCCACCTATAGGTGTGCCACCATGCACCCATCAACAGCAGCATCGAAAGCCAAAACGGCAGCCAAGAGCACCTTAATGGATGTGTACTGGAGACCACAGTCAGACTGAGACAGAAGGTAGGCCAGCACAATACTGACCAGACATGTAAATGGATCCTCAGAATGGGAAGCACTCCATATAGAGAAGCGCTTCGATTTCAAAGAATATGTGTGTCTAGTGGAAGACTTTCTAGCTGCAAACAAGACACCAGCCACCTGGGGGGAGCCCAGAACAGGCAATGGTTAAATCTTCAGAAACCATGCATGCAGATGATGAACCGCAGGTCCAGATGGACCAGGAACCCCTGGGCTTGTGACAGCAGGCCCCAAAAAAGGGGACGCTAAAGAAGAAGCTCCACTGCCAGATGTTAAAGAAGAAGAAACCATATCTGGCGAGATCAGAATGGAGTCACTAGTATTAGGGAAGCATGCTCTGCCCTCAGTTTGAGAAGAGCCCTCTGAATGAGAGGGATCAGAGGAAATGCATAATGATACCTCCCTGTCCAGGAGAAGGACATGTCTTGCCAAAAAACTCCATGCCCAGGAACAAGCAGAAATGTGACATTTTAGCATTGTGTGGGGATACAAAATGGTCAAACCCTAGATGACCCATCTTATGAAAAGGTTGTTTACCATGGAGGTCAGCAGTTCCCATTCAGGCACCAGGGACTGGGACCAGCTCAGCCTGTCTACCAAGAGGTTTTGGACACCTTGGAGAAACATTGAAGGCCATGAGACATCACCCAGTACCATACGTTCATCACTTCTTTGTAAAGGGGATAAGAGCGAGTACCCCTCTTGCTTGACGTAACATCATCCAAGTAGACATGTAATGACTCCTGTGTACCAACCAAGCCAGGGCAACAAGGGCCTCCACCCTGTGTGCAGGTAAGAAGGCACTGCCTACTTTTGTGTCTAGCACTGCACCAATATATTGGATGCTGACAAGGACCTAGTACAGATTTCATAACGTTCACCGTAACACCCAGTTTCTTCTAACAGTTGTCTCATTCCAGACAATGTGTACAGAACTGCTTCCCTGGAGGTGGTCTTCAAAAGTCAGTCATCCAGATACAGGAAGACATAAAGCTCTTCCCTCACTGAGGACTGCTGCCACAACAATTAAGCATTTGGTAAATAGTTACCGTGCTGAGGATAAGCCAAAAGGCAAGACTCGGAGCTGATAATGGCTGCCCTCCAACATAAAGCTACTGCCTGTGGCACTTGCAAATCTTGGCATGAAGGTATGCGGCTTCATGTCCAGGGCACAGAGCTAATCCCCCTTTTACAACAGAGGGGGGTGAAAGCCTGAAGAGACACCATTCGAAACGTTTTGTATCCGATGAACAGGTTTAAGTCACTGAGGTCCAGTAAAGGACACAGATCTCCTGTCTACTTGGGAACCAGTAATTATCATGAATACAACCCTTTTTTGAGGAGGAACAGGTTTGATAGCACACTTGTTCATAAGCAACTAAACCTCCTCTAGCAGAAGGGATAAAAGGCTCGAACGATAATGATAAGGAGGCAAAGGATGAACTGGAGGGGTATACAGCAACTCCAGAGCATGCCCCTCTTCCACTGTTTTCTTTTTTTTTTTTTTGAAATAACAATTTTATTATGTTTAGAGATGAAACAATACAGACATTACAGATTCACTTCCATTCAACACAAGAGAGTTAATATGTATTTGGATAATATACAAATAATAGATAGTCAGCTCGTCTAGAACAGTATATCTAAATACATTGTATTCCTCTTTTAAACCATTCCATATACTACCAAGAATCCAATACACATTACATCACATCTTGGCAGAAACAAACAGGGTTTCACACAGAGATAGAAAAAAAGGATGAGATAGAAGCCAACCTGGCCAGGGAAGAGAAAAGGAAGAAAAAAAAAAAGAATAGAAGGAAGGAAGAGAAAGAAACAGGAAAGGAAGAACAGACTTTTATTATCTTTGCGATAAACTTCTAGCTTTGAGGAACAGAGTACTATGAGAATCAAAAGAATATCAGCTGTGGGATGTTCCCCTATCCTTACATTCTCTTGCAGGAAGGACAAACATTCCATCATACTTTATATCTGACGGACCCCCTTCTCCTCACACAAGAGGGAGAGGAGACATTGGGAGGGCACTCATCTTCCCATCGCTAACAAGCGTATTTAGCTAAGATTTCCAACACATTAATTTGCTCTCTTTGAGCCTGAAAATTAAAAAAAGGCATCCATCGTAATTTGAATATATCCCTTTGCAGTCTCACCTTCGCAGTGAGGCACTCCATGTCCAGGATAGACAAACAGTTCTTATACCAAGCATTGGAAGTAGGACTAATTTTGGACAGCCAGCATTAAGTAATTGCCTTGAGGGCCGAGGCCACTAATATATTAAACAGAAAACGCTGAGATTTTAGCTTAACCTGATCGGGATACTGCCCAAGAACCCAATGTACAGGATCATCAGGTATAAATACCCCCAAGACTGTACCCACTTGGTCCCTCACTTGTGTCCAGAAACTATTAATGTAGGGACATTCCCAGAATATATGTAGGTGTGTGCCTTTTTTGCCACATTCTCTCCAACAGAGATCTGTGAAATTTTTACCAAAATGTTTAGTAATTACCGAGGTGCGAAAATATCTAGAAACCACTTTCCACCGAAACTCTCGCCAGCTATTAGAGGTGGTGGTTGAGTGTATAGCCTCCCATATCATGCCCCAAACTGGGTCAGCAATTTCCTTTCCAATTTCCACGGTCCAGCTTGTCTTTATATAAGCCATGGAATCTGGCTCTAAATCAGAGACGTGGCCCACCATCCGGGAAATGAATCCCTTTAATTCTGTTCCGTTGGCCTCAGCTCTCATGACATCCACCAATGGGTTATTATCCTTATCACCAGATCTACCTCTCTTACAAGCCTTGTCTAATAAAAAAATGCCTAAATTGTATATATCTAAAGAAATCCGAGGCAGGGAGGGAAAATTCTTGCGAAAGTTGTTGAAAGGTTTTAACCCCTTCCCCCGAGTATAACTGGCCAATTTTAAATAAGCCTCTCCGGCCCCATCTTATGAATCCCAGGTCCCAGAACAACGGTTGAAAATCTAGACAGGCTTTAATCGGGGTATCCATCCCCAATGACACCTCAATCTTAATTTTTTATTAATCTCTTGCCAGGAAGAAACCACCAGACTGGACCATGGGTTGCTGCCATGCAACCTCTGTATTCCACTGTAATCCATGTATATCAGATCTCTGATATCCCCTATAGAAGACTCCGGTCTCTCTATTTCCACCCATAACAGAGGGTCACCCTCTCTCATTAGGAGAATTAATGGCTGGATCTGTGCGGCCCAGTAATATTTTCTAAGGTCAGGCAAGCCCGACCCCCTTTCTTTTTTTCTTTAAGAAGGACACTCCATCTTACCCTGGGAGATCTACCAACCCAAATAAATCGGGTCAGTGAGGATTTGATTGCCTTCCAGAAAGAAGCTGGGGGCTTAATCGGCAAAGACTGAAACAGAAACAAAAAACGTGGCAATATGTTCATTTTCACACAATCAATCCTGCCAAATAGTGTAAGGGGCAATTCCATCCATCTGTGCAAATCCTCTTGGATCAATTGTAACAATCGGCCATGATTAAAGGCATATAAATGAGAAATATCTCTGGTCATTCTGACCCCAAGATACTTAATATCTTCCTTTGCCCATTTATATTTGCCTATTGTTGGAAGTATACCATCTCGTACCCTTCCTATGGGCATGAGTTCCGACTTAGTATCATTAATTTTGAATCCAGATACTACACTAAATGATTGAATCAGAGAATTAATCAGGGGTAACTGTCTCTTTGGATCCGTTATATATAACAAGGTATCATCTGCGTATAACGACACTCTGACCTCAACTCCCTGCACTTGTATCCCTCTGTAGTCTTTCGATTGTCTTATGAGGGCAGCAAAAGGCTCCATGCATAGTGCAAATAACAAGGGTGAGAGTGGACATCCCTGTGTAGTCCCTCTATTAATTACAATTCTATCAGATACTACCCCGTTCACCTTCACTCTTGCCCAGGGGTTTCTATATAAGTTTGCCGTCCATCTTCAAAATTTTTCCCCGATGCCAAACTTCCTCAAAACCTGTTCTAGGAACAGCCAATCCAGCCGATCAAATGCCTTCTCCGCGTCTAGTGCCATCACTGCCCTAAAAGTGTTGGGCGGGAATGACCCAGAGGCGGACAGAACATTGAGCAACAATCTTATATTATCTTGAATATGATGACCTGGGATAAACCCCGTCTGATCTTTGTGTACTAATTCCGGAATAAATTCTTGTAACCGGGAACTCAGAATCTTAGCAAATATTTTGGCATCCTGATTAATCAGTGAAATAGGACGATAACTTCCACAATCTTTCGGGTCCTTACCTGGTTTTAGCAGTAGGGTAATCAATGCTTCTTCCCAGGAGGCCGGAGATTCCCCCTGCTCCTGTGCCACATTACACACTCTAGTAAATAAAGGGGCCAATTCATCAGCAAAAGCCCGGTAAAACTCCCCCACAAACCCATCCGGCCCCGGGGCCTTCCCCCCCTTAAGATTTTTAATGACATTCCTTACTTCTTGCTCAGAAATTGTCCTATCCAATTTATTTCCCTGAGACACTACAAGCCTCAGTAGTATAATAGTTTGCAAAAAATTCTGTATTTGGGTGGGGTGGTCGGGACCCCTCTCTTGAGCATACAATTCCTGATAATATCAACAAAAGCTATCTGCAATTTGCACTGGGTTGGAGGAGATGGACTGGGTCCCATATTTTTTAAGCTGAGGGATATACCTTTCAGCCTCCTGTTTTCTAAGTCTAAGAGCCAGTAAACGGCTCGCCCTTCCCCCTGTTTCATAATATCTTTGTCTAGTATACCTCAAGGAATTTTCAGTTCTAATATTCATTTCCCTGTTATATTGCTCTCTAGTCTCTTGTAATTTCTTTAACACCCAAGCATCTTTGTTTTTTTTTTGTGTTCCTTCTCTAGGGAACTTATGGTACCTAGAAGGCTATGCAGCTTAGCTTGAGTACATCGGTATTTATATGAGTAGCAGCTAATAATTTGCCCTCGTAGGACTGCTTTCAGACCATCCCATATAAAACGTATATGGGCATCCTCTTCCTTGTTCTCTGATGTATAAAGCTTAATGGCCTCCTTTATTTGATTGACAAACCCTGTATCGTTCAAAATGCCAGGATCAAATCTCCAACTCCCCTTAGTTTTTACCCCGGGCCATCTTACCCTAACACTAATCACTGCATGGTCTGAGAAGGTAACTGGGTGTATTGTTAAATCCGTTAAATCATTAGCATACTTTAATTGAGTGTAGAATCTGTCAATCCTAGAATATGTTTTAGTCGCCGCCAAGAAGAATGTAAAACCTCTGACTAGAGGATTTTGTTGCCTCCACGGGTCTATCCAACCCCCCTCTACTACCAGTGTTCTAAGAAGCTTAGAACACGCCATCCGCCCGCTCTTCCCCCCCGAATTCCTGTCTAAATCGCTATTCTCCACACAGTTCCAGTCCCCCACCATTATCACTCTACCAGGGGTCAAGGAGTCCATTATGTTAAAGAATTGCCTAAAGAAACTACCCGAGGGGGTGTGGGGGCATATATCGCCACAAAATGGAGGGTATATCCCATGTACTCCCCAGAGATCACTACATAGTGACCTGATCCCTCCGTTTGCACCCGGTGGGTTTTAAAAGGGAGACCCTTAAGAATTAGTATAGCCACCCCTGCTCTAGAAGCCCCGGGGCAGGAATCTGCATGCACCCCTCCCACCCAGGTTCTCCGCAATTTAGAGTGTTCATGATCAGATAGTTTGGACTCCTGAAGGCAAGCTGTATCACATTTTAACCGCCCCAATTCCTGAAGGATTCGCGCCCATTTAACCACCCCATTTATCCCCTTAACATTGACCGATATTATTTTAAGTGATGCCATATTTATGTCTTAAATGATCCTCCCGAACACCCTTCCTATTCCCATCATACCTCGTAGGTACAGTCAATAACACACAAATATACATGTCTGTATAACAGAATAAGCAGAATAGAAACAATAATAGCAAGATAGATATATAACTACATGAAACTAGAACACCACCAACCATCACCCAGTTCAGTTAAACCTCAGGTGAACTTGGGTGATCAAAAACACACCCCTAAATAGGGGTAACGAGAAACTAGGTAACCGTTATCTGATTACCCACCAGCTCAGTCAGAGCCAGGTATCTGGGGGTTTGGTGATAACTCCCCAGCAACTAGGCGCATAAAGCCCTAGATTAATAGGAGAAAAAGCGTCTACTGGCGCTAAAGGCTGGGCTCTCGGGAACCCTAAGGGACCAGCCTTCTCCTATCTAAATAGGTCCGGTCCGGCTAGCCATCGAAACCAAGCACTCTGGGCACAATACCTAACAGTGTATTAACAGAATGGGCTGAGGATGACCAGGGATGCTTGATAACATTTCTGCAAATCAAACCTTCCTGTATTCAGATTATGCTTAGGAAGGGAATCAAGCGCTCAAAAAGAGACCCTTAACAAACTGGGTCCACTGTTTTCCTACTATATGCAAATTCAACCTCCCCACACCGAGAAATGCAAAAAAATTAAACTGATTCCATCACTACCTCAGCACCCTGGAACCCTTTACCCTTTTCGGTCATCGCTTTCAAAATTTAACCTAGACATATTTTTATATTTATTTAACCATAGAGTTTACACTTAGCACACTTATCTGCCATCTATGTCCTCGTAATACAGTTGTGCTTTGTTCACTGGGGGGACCCTTATCATGGTTACGTGAGTCCTATCCAAGAGACCTCCCACTGGAAACACAAACCCAGCTCTATGAGGCCCCTCCCTACGAGAACAACCCTTTCTTTCCTTTTCCACAAACTACAATGTGGGTCCACTAGGAGGATATCCTGTAATTACAGAAAAAAAAAAAGGCGTCTTTCAAATATACGGCATAGTCCATTCTCGTCACGTCCATCACCGACGAGAACTCTGACCGGTATTAAGTACCCTTTGATTTCATGCAGCTACAAATTACTGAGCATTCTTCAGGTTTCCTTAGCAGGTAGCCATCTCGCTATGTCTGCATGCAATGGGAGCGGGGCCTCTTCTCGTCTCCTCACATGCTTCCTGGGGCCCCGGGCAATAGACCACAACAAGTCCTCAATCTCTTTCTCTGCCTGCTCCTCCTTCGTGTCAGGAATGGGTATCTCCTGGGCTGTGAGGAATGGGGTAGCAGCTAATAGAGAATCGAAGATTTTTACTCCATCTTCATTCTGCACCCAAAGCTTTGCAGGATATCTGAGGTACACTTTGAGACCTTTATCCCTCAGGGCTTTTACCACCTGCAACACTTTTTTTCGTTGAGCAAGCATTAAGGGGGGGAAATCTTGATCTATGTATAACCTCTGGCCATCCAGATTGAGATTCTTCTTCGCCCAAGCCAGTTTTACGATCTTCTCTTTTGTTGTGTACCTCAGGAATTTTACAATTACCGATCTCGGCGGCGCCCCCTCTTTTGGTTTAGGAGCGATAGACCTGTGGGCTCTTTCGATTTCTGTATTAAAGCCCTCTCCTAGATTCAGCTGTTTTCAGCCAGGAATCGATAAAATCTTCCATACTAGGGGGGTCCACCCCCTCCGGGATACCAAAAATTCTGATATTATTACGACGGGCCCTCGCCTCCGCATCTTCTGCCCTAGCAGTCAGCTCTTCTTCTCTTCTATGAAGATAGGCTAGTGATCTGCCAAAAGCCATGTGTTCTGTTTGTATAGTTTCAATATGCGTCTCCACAGATGCCATGCGAGCCTCTAGTTTTTTAAAATCATTTTGAATGCCCATAATTCTGGCGTCAATTCGATGCAGTATTTTCAGCATTCTATGCCCGTCTGCTTTCGTGAGGGTGGATGTAGCTTCAGACCCTGAGCTGTCGGAGTCTTCCCCCAACGCTGTAATCACCGAGGAGCGGGATCCAGACGGACTCATAGGCCTCGAGTCCATCCGGCTAATTGAACACCTTCTTTCCTCTCCAAGAAGTTTTTTTTTCGTTCACCCCATTCTATAAACGTTTGTAGAGACCAACGATATGTTCAGAGCGACTTTTAAACCACTCGATGGTGACCGATTTGCTTGAATATTACGCCCGAAGTGCCCATGCTCCGAATTAGGCTGCCATTAGTCGCGTGACGTCACCGGAACCTCTCCCTCTTCCACTGTTTTCAGGACCCACTTGTCCGCAGTGATCTCCCTCCACTTTGACAGATGAAAGGAGATTCATCCCTTCAACTGCACCCCTGGAAGCAACAGTAGAGTGGGAGGAAGTGAGGAGTCTGATGGTACCAGATGAGACATGGGCACCAGTTTCACGGATACCTTTGGGTGCTTTTGAATAGGTACCAGGAGAGACAGAACCTGGAAGAGGACTGCCTCCACAACAGTAGGACTGCTGACAAGAGGCACAGCCACCACAGGCCTATGAAACAAGCCCCTACCACAGCTCCAGGTGTGTTTAGGGCTCAAGGATTTGTGTGACTGTAAAATCATCTAGGAGGACTTTCAACATCAGTTCCAAACAGCTTGGAGCCCCTTAAAGGGGCATTAAGCACAAGCTGTTGTACATCAGTAGCAATCCAGCTTTCTAAGCCAGGAATATCTCTGAAGGCATACTGTGAACTGTGTCAGTGCTATGTATTTGCATTGTAACTGTGTACTGTATCAGTGCTATATATCTGCATCCCCTGTTCCCTTCCCCTGGCTTGCACCTGGAAACGACCCTTGGCTCAGTGTGCCTTTCCCAGTCACCAATTTTCAAATAAATAAATATGCCAGAAGCAGCAGCATTAGCAGAAACATCAGCGGCATCATATGCAAAGTGTAACACATGCCAGCTAGCATCCACGCCAGCCAAGGCAGCCTTACTCAAGCCAGCTTTGGTAGGACCATCAGGCAGAGCATGAATAGTAGAAATAGAAGATTTCTGCAGGCTGTTCTGATATTTAATCATGTCTGCCTGGTAGTTAGCAACTGTTAATCTCAAGGATGCAGGGGCATAAGTTAATTTGCTCATAACATCCAGCCTCTTGGATTCCCTGACAGGAGGCAAAGTGCTCATTTGCCTAGGGGCCCTAGAGATATCATAAGCAGCAATGATAAGAATCAGTTTCTGGCTAGGAAGCATAATAAGGCTTAAAAGACAGAGGAGGGTAATGTTTATCAGCCTTTCTAGGCACTGCAGGCAGGGTATTAGGCCTATGTCAGGCAGCAAAGGTAGCATATGCTAATACAGGAGGCACTACAATGGACAGTGTCGTGGGAACCTCCAAAAACTCCATTAAATGTCTTTTAGAGGAGTCTTCCTCCTCAGTCTCAAACCTCAAAACTGTTTGGATTTCTTGAGTAAAGCCTGAAAAGAGGGATCTTCAGGAGGAGACCTGGGAGCATACAGTACCACTGAGTCCTCACTGCATGAGGAGAGGGTAGAGCTGGAAAGCACCCCCCCCCCACAGGGCTCTTCATTCCTTTCTCCATCCTCCAAATTCTCCTCCATATTAAGGAGAGCAGGATGATATTCCACCTCGTTGTATGGAATAATGACAAGGGCTATCGATGGAGCTGGCAATGAAGGTGGCAGTTGTAACAGAGGAATAATAGTTGAGCATTTAGAGTCCATTGATGACAATGGTGTAGACAGGGAAGGCCCAGTTGATGGGATAGTAGTCAGTCATCGCTGGAGAGAGTGATGGTAGCATTCATTGGAACAATTTGGAGAATGATGCCAGCACAACGTAGGAGTTGACAACGTCCAGTAAAGGGTCTGAGAATACCGACATCAAAGAGACTGTACCTGACAACAGGGGCTGCTTACTGTCTGTAGTAGGTACGGCAGCACCTGAGCAAGACACCAACCTTGATGTCTCAGTGATGGTGGGGGCGCTGTAATCGTCTCTGCCAGAGCAGACAAGGATCTACCATCCTTTAATGGAAACCCCAAACTCACCAGCGAAGCAGGAGCTTTATCCTTATGCTTGTGGTGATGGTCAGAAGAGGATGACTTTGACGATGACTTCTCCTTGCGTTGCCCAAAGTCCTCGACAACAGTGATGATGGTGACAACACCGCTAAATGCCGGTGAGTTTCCTTCCTGGAGGCAACTTTGCATGAGGGAGAAGCTGGCTTAGAGCCCATTGCCTTGGTGGTCACGTCCACAGCCTTGATAGCGACAAAGGTTTAAATAGCCTTCATTCCATTCAGCATCTCCTAGTGGCCTGGTCAACACCTGGCAGATCTTGCAGGCCCGGATGTTGTGAGACAGGCACAAACAGCAAACACACATAGTGAGAGCATCATCCTTGTAGATTTTATAACTGCAGGTACAAACCTACATAAAGGTTCTTTTGACAGCGGCATACAGGGATAACATAAAAAAAAAAAAGGAAAAATAATTAAGTCAAAGAAACAATGATGTTGTTTCTCTGTAGGACAGATGAGCAGTCAAAATAAAGAACTGAGGAGCAATGAAGCTTCAGATTTCCACTATGAGCCCCCATAGTCTGTCTAGATTTGTTTCATTAAACCATGTACAGCTGGCTCGGTGGCACTGCATGGTGGGATATCTGCTTGGTAAGCAGGTGACTCAGGTTTGCAACCCAAGCTCAGGATGGCAAGAGTGAAGGCTGGCAAGGAGGGTGACAGAGTATCCATAATGATACTCTCCATTCGAGGAAGGGTCACCCCCACTACTGCTGCATAATGTGCCACTCTCCTCTTCCTCTCAGTGAGAGAAGAGAGGACCCCAGGAGAGGACAGTCTGGACTTCAGCTAAAGGACTTAATGAGGAGCTTAAAGATGGCCTAGCATCATCGAGGGGTGAGTCCAGCAAGCAGACAGGGTGCATGGAATCTTGAAGGAGTGCAGTGTCAGGGGACAAAGGGAAGGAACAAAAAAAATTAGGTAAAAATTGGTAGACAACAGCTTCTTGCTGAACCTCTATAATCAGATAAATTATCATCCAGCACTGGGCCAGAAGGTCATGGGTTCTAGTCCTGCACCACAATTGGGCTCATACTGTAAACACTGGCACCCAAGTGCAATACTAAGGGGATGCTGTACTGGCAAGGGTGTGCCATCCTTTGGCTAAGATGTTAAACTGAGGTCCAGTCTGCCTTTTCTGATTGCTGTTCAGGTGGACATTAAAGATCTCATGCCACGTCTCAAGAAGAATAGGGGAATTTCCCTGTGTCTTGGCCACATCTTCCCCACTGACCACAAAATAGCATCAACAGCTTAACCTTGTTCAATTTCAGTTGATTTGCTTCTGTATTTTCCCCTCCCCCCCACAAATTCCCCAGGTAACGAGGTTAAAAATAGGCAGTATTGTCTAGTTCTCCTTTCCTGGTTAACTAAAACTAAATATATAAATATAAATAAATATACATACCAGGTATATACTGTAGAGATAATGGAAGGCATCGGAGGGTGTACAAGAGAACAGATGCACTGGGTGCCTTAGACAAAGATGGAGGCCAAAAGCCAAGGTCTCTGTCTGCAGTACCGAGTGCTATTATTCCTGAGGACTAACCCTTCGATGCCTCACTTCATTGCTATTATATCGAGGAAATAAATAAGAGATAAGAAGTGAACATTTTTAAAGGAATGTTCCAAGATATGCTTAATAAAACTGGGCCATTTTAAACCCATATTTCCCTACTTCATTGCAATCTGCATCATTTACTGTAACAGGAAGATTTTTTTTATTCCCGTCCCCTACGGGAGGGAAGGGATCACAAACTGGCCCTTGATAATGGCCAGCCGATCCCTTCCACTTCCTGGTGTGCCAGCCCCGCCCTGATGGTCAGACATTCTGTGACATGTGACCAGGGAGAGCATGCTCCATAGAACACAATGCGGTTATTTTAAAACATTTCATTCTGAAATACGTTACTGCACCACTGCTCCGCCAACATGGCCCTTGGACCTCAGACCCATCAGCAAAGGAAATTATACTGTGAAAAACATAACCATCTAAACACACTTACTGTGAACTACATTGTGTTCCAATGATCCGGCAAGCTGGGGACCTGAATCAATGATTTTGTCGATAGCTTTCTTCTCCGCCAAAGAGCATATCTAAGAAACAATAATAAAAAAAAAGGCATTTCAACCTAAATCAGAGATATCTCAAAACTCCTGCAGGGCTTGAATTTTACATTATAGATTTTACATGACAGAAGCAGCAAAAATCGAGCAGTAATAAGTTTAACAGTAACTAAATGCATGAGCAATGTTTCACCACTTCTGATAACAAGGCCATAGCAGACAATTTATTCCTGAAGAACAACCATTATTTTAGGCTTTGGTACTGTTTTTTACTTATAGTAATCCAAATTCAGCAGTCACTACAAAACTTATTTGAAGTATACTTACAAGTAACTGTTTCTTCTTATGGTACTCATTTACAGCCACACACTTTGCTTTTTTTTTATATACTTTATTTTTATTGTTTTCTTAAAGAAATATTCTTTTAATTACAAACAATGAAAAATCAAGAAAAAGAAACATTTTGAAACAGATTAAATCAAGAGAATTTTAGCTTAATAAAACATCCTATTTTTTTTAGGGGCAAATAACAAAATTCCAATATATCATTTTAAACTGGAGCTATAACAAAGGCAAATAAGAAAAAAAAATGGTATGTATGCTCCAAGCTATTTACATCCCAATGATTAGAAATAAAAAAAGAATTAATAAATCCAAAGTATTAAGATTTTTTTTTCCAAGTCCCAATCTATCCAGTCCACAAGCTGTAGTAAGCAAGAAATAAAGGGGGAGAAAATGTTATTTATTCAAACTGGATGGTACTGTGTTACTTCCGTCTCCTCCTGTTCAAAATCTGAACCCAAGTCTTCAGGCATCTTAATAGTCTTTTCCAAAAACAGACGTGTAGCATCTTGATCCTCAAAATAATAAACCTTCCCTGGGAACTGAACTCTCAGGTGAGCTGACTCTAATAAAGAAACTGGAATTCTGGCTTCTTTAAACTCTGACATAATGGCTAAAGACCTTTTCCATCTTCGTTGCGTTTGCAGGCAGAAAACCGGATAAAAATGTATCCGGGTTCCCTCATATATCATCTGTTTCTTTTGCCTAGCCATCTGGAGAATCTTATTTCTTTCAGCCAGTGTTAAAAAAGTAATAATAATGTACCTTGAGCCTGATTGATTCTCCGGTAGATCCTTAGAAATACGTGAAGGACGAAACACAAATTTCGAAGTAAAAGAAGATTCAAAAACTGCTCTAAGCGCTGTTTCCACCGCCTCTTTCAACTCTTCATTTAGCACATCACCAGGAAATCCAATAAGCCTTAAATTATGTCTCAATATATTATTCTCCAAACGCTCAATCCTGGCTGCCTTTGCTAACTGTTCATGTAGCGCTGCATTAACTGCCCCTTCTAAGGTTAATGTTCATGCCGATACTGTCTTTATCTCCTTTTCGTTAAGCTGGACTGCTTTTTCTGTGTTCTCCAATCGAGAAGAAATTTCACTCAGAGCAGTCTCTATCCAAGACGTTGACTGTCTTACTTCAGATTGGAACCCAGATAGTAGGGCTTGTATAGACGCTAATGTAGGTTTAGTTGCCGCTTTGGATTTTACACCCAATTCTGGGCGAATAATTGTCCTAGGAGAGCTCCCTGCTCCTTCCTCACCGAGCTGTCTCATAGGCCCTCGGGCAGGAACACCTCTCCCAGCAAACTTTGAGGAAACAAACTTTTCCATCATTTTCGCCGATAAAGACCGCTCAACCACCCTCGAGAATTCTTAACAAAAAAAAAAAAAGAAAACCACAGTAGAGTGTATTTAGAGTGTCTTCCAGCTTCTAAACTTGCGGAGCTCCACACAAACACATGTATCCAGGAAATAGCTCAACAGCGCCCCCCACCCACTTTGCTTAATACAGGGACATGCAAAGAGAGCTCCCAGAACATTCAGTTTGAAAGGTAACCTCAGTGCAACTCCGCATCCACTTGCACTTTCTACTGTAGCTTCCAACCATCAGATTTGATAGCTTGCTGCATTGCCAGCTCCCAGTCAGCTATTTTCCCTCTGATCACCACAGGCAAGACCTCACTCTTCATGAAATGTCAAGCCCGAACTACTCTGGTGCACTGAGAAGAGGGAAGCATCTACCTTATGGCAGCCTATGTAATTATGGCCTTTCAGTACCTCCTATTCCTGACTGGGATCTTGTTATCCACATGCCCCACTGGGAAAACTTGTCAAAACTGACAATCAACCTCTTGCTAGATAAACTGTGTTAGCTGATCAACGGCCCAGGGTCTGTTGCCTGGTGCCGTACACCACTACTTGCAATCAACAGAGGAGATGCCCTTCCAATGCTGCTAGCAGCAAAGATGGTTGTTTTGAATGGGAAAGGCCCTTACAAGAGGGAACAGGATGGGCAGGGGTCGAGATACATTGTGAGATGCCTTGTCAGATGCTGAGTTTACTAGTTAGGGAGTTCTGGCCCATTTTGAGTGATTATGTGGCCGCCATGCCCACTGACTTGGGTGGATTCAAGTACTGCTTTTTGGACAGACAAAGGCTTTACAAGTGTAATTTAAGTTACGCCTTGACCAAATTATTATCATCTGATGCTAAGCCTGCAAACTGAGGAACCACTGGTACTACTGAGAGGAGAGTGAAACGTTAGCAGTGTTTAAATGTATTATACTTACACAGATATCGATTATAGAGACTAATATCAAAATTCAGAAAAAGTGCAAAAAATTATTATTTTTTTCATTTTATTTTTTAAAACCATCATGAAATTTTCCATGTTGCTATTAAACGAGCCATTTGTCAATGCCGAATGTTCACCGTTTGCATTGCTGTCATACCAGGTCTTGCTTGTACACATTTTTACTATATAATTACCCTTAATAGATAAGATGAGATGCAATATCTCATTTTCAGTGGTGTCCTACTTTTACGCATTTTTAGATTGTATTTACTCAGGATAGACCAGCTGAGAAGCAATATCTAATTTTCAGTGGGCTCCCACTTTTTTTTTTATTATCAAACTTTATTAAGGTAACACAATAACAAGAAAAAGTTTAACCAGCAGTTAGCACCAGGCACATAAAAAACAAGAACAAAGAATCCAATCAATAACTGACAATATGTATCTGCAAAAGACAGAAAAAAAAAATGTTTGCAGAGAATAAATCTAAAGCCATTAACACACTAGGAGTAATTACTTAATCAGTGTACTCGTGTGAGGAATAATTCTCCCAACTAGTAATCCAAAGAAAACCAGGGTGCACCCCAGAATAATAATAGCGATTGAAGTTCTCCAGCCTCATGGCACGGAGGTAAGATTAAGCTTCAATTGAAAGTAAATCCATGGCCTCCAGAATTCCAAACATAAAATTTCTTTACCTATAATCTTATAATATACTTTCTCCACCTCATATACAAAATTTACTATCTCATGCCCAGTGTTCTAGAATTGGCACCCGGGATTGTAACCAGAATTTTGTTAAGACTTTTTTTGCACAAAGGATCAGTAATAACAACCACATGACCTGGCTTCTAAGGAACTTAGGAATCTCTGGGGAACTAATAGTAAAACCAATTTGGAGGTCAGAATTAATTGCCCCGTAAACATCTTCTGCAGATCTCTCTCAACCATTTGCCAATACTGTATGACTTCAACTCCGGAAAACACCAGAAGATATGCATCTGATCAGCTTGTAATTCTCCACAGTTCCTCCAGAAGCTCGCATATTGGGAGCCCTTATATTTAGCTACCCGCACTGGTGTAAGAAAAAAAACGAGATCTACATTTCCAGGAGAAATCCTTTATATAAGGAGAAGATGATACCCAAAAACTTACAGATGCTGACTATAACCATTCCTCCCATGTGCAGCTTCCCTCTAAATCCTGCTCCCACCTAGAGAATATTGATTTAACTTCATCCATTTTAGTTGCTCGTATCATTTCGCAATTAAATAACATATTTTCTCCCCATGTTGTGCCGCTATAATAATTCGGATACCTGGGATACTCATAGCCTCCAGGAAGGAATGTAGATTTGGAATAGTTTGCAAATAGGAACCCAGCTGTAAAAATCTAAAGTGGTCCGCCCTCCCCAGACCATACCACTTTTGCAACTCCCCGAATGGCAACAGTCCCTTCGAGTCAAAAAGCTGAAAACAATATTCCAACCTCAGGCAGGCCCACCCTCTGAGTAATATTTCTGCTTTGTAAAATGGGGTTGCCTCATCCCAGCACATAGCTGTTATTAAAAGATGTTGCTCCTGAGAAAGAGAATTCTGATAGCCGTACCAGGCCTGGAGTACCACTCTAGTAAACAAATTAAAATGAGAGAGAGGGATTTGTGGAATAGATTCGGCAAACAAAATACAACCTATATTATGCACGTCATTTAATACAAATTTGATTTCCTTCCAATAGGCTGAATATGATTGGTTTGTCCAATAACTGTAAATACGCAAAATAACAGCTTTAGCATACCACTCTAAATTGGGAAGCCCCACCCCACCCTGGACTGCCTCCATAAATAAAGAACCTTCACCCGCACCCTAGGCCGCCCACCCCACCAAATAAAATTTAGAACAGTCGTTTGCCAGTCTTGGAAGACAGTCTTCGTGAGGAATACAGTGTGTTTGTAAAAAAAAAAAAAAAGGATTTTCGGTAATATCACCATTTAAACCACTTCCACCCGTCTCAGAAACGATAAAGACAATGTTCTCCACAGCCATAAAGCGTCCTTTATCCCTTGTTTAAGGGACTCAAAGTTCAGTAAATCAATATGATCTAAAGCTTTTGTTAGCCCTGCTCCCACATACTTAATATAATTTCTGTTCCATCGTATGGGAAATATGGTATAAATTTCATCTGGCTGTGTATATCTATAAGCTATTACCTCAGTTTTTGATTTTTTTTACTAGGATCAGGCCAACAATTCAAATGCTTCCAAAAGCCGCCAAACCTCCCTTAAAGAAGAGGTCGGGTTTGTTAGGTGTCAATAAGATGTCATCTGCAAAAAGTGCCACCTTATAATTTCTCCCCCCAAGTGGAACACCCTCCACTCATTGAGAGAGGTGAATATGAGATGCTAGGGGCTCAACATATAGAGCAAATAATAGGGAGAACAATGGACAGCCCTGGCATGTACCCTGAGCTGACTGAAACGGAGAGGATAAGGACCCATTCACCCAAATATAGGCTGTGGGATGCGAATAAACATGGTGCAACATAGAAATGAAGTCTGGCAGGAACCCAAACACTTGAAGAACAGACCAAAGGAATGGCCATGAGACCCTATCAAACGCCTTCTCCGCATCAAGCCTAACCAGGAACAGAGGGATAGAGTGCCCGCATGTATAATCCAAAAGCAAAAAGGTATGTCTCACATTATCAAACACCTGTCGATCACATATAAAACCCGTCTGGTCCTGGTCAATCAGAGATGGAAGAAGGCCCTCCAACCTATTTACAAAGACAGCCATAAAGATCTTATAATCCCCGTTCAGCATTGAATCAGGTTGATAGGATTCCGGTCGTAAAGGATCCTTTCCTGGCTTTAAGAGGGCCCCAATTATAGCATAATTCCATGGAGGGAAGGGGCTCTCCTCCCTGGATCCCCCCCATCATAGCCCTCAATAATATGGGACAAAGTACTTGTTGTAGGTCCAGAACCTTGTAGAAATCTGATGGGGAACCATCAGTATCTGGACTCTTCCCAGCCTTTGATCGTTGGATTGCCTCAATAAGCTCTGTATATGTTATAGGGAAGAGTAGAGAGGATGATTGCTTCTCTGATAACTTAGGTAAATTGGCTCGAGTCAAATAGTGTAAAAACTTCTCCGGTGTTGGCCCTGCACACTACAGAGAATATAACTGTTTATAAAAAGCCCAAAATATTTTTAAAATATCCCCTGTAGTATGTATATGGCTACCTGTTACCAGATCTCGAAGTTTTAATACAGTGGCTGGTACCTTTTGAACACTGAGGTGCCTTGCCAAATACTTAGCTCCCTTTGGTCTCCCTAATTGTACCCACTGCTTCAAATAGTACAGTGCTTGCTGAGTTCTCAGATCTAAGTATTTTTGCAATTCAGACTTTGCTTCTAACAACTTACTCCGAACTGACTTATCACCTTAGAGTGGGCTCCCACATGTTGAATACAAATTTCCAACAATCTTCTTATTTATTTGAGTTTTGGTGACCGGGTAAGTCCACCGAGACAACTGCAGTTCCTTTTTCAGGGTCGACCCGGGGGTTACAACAAGCAAAACAAAATAGTGCAATAAAACAGAGTGCAAAAACAAGATAGCAATGAAACAGACATACTGAACATCAAAACATGTTATACAAAACATAAGTCAAAGCAAATGAGATATAAACATTTCATAAACAAATTTTTTTTTTCTTACAAGGCAATTAAGACAATTGAAGCTACAGTCAAATGGCCTAAAGCTATGGTGGGGTAAGGGACAGGGTTCAACAGGAAGGTGGGAGAAGGGGGTGGGGGAGGAGGCAAGTAATATAGATGAGACATCAACAGAAGCAGCAGCAAGGTACAGAGGTTGAGACTGAGATTGAGGCATACAGAGCAGCTTGGAACTTGGGGAAAGAGAAGCAGGACAGGATGGAGGGAGGAAGGAAATTACAGTCAGATACTGCCGCAAAGGAGAAAGACTTATGGGCAATGGCAAAATGCATTTTAGGCTTAATAAGTAGGGGCAGGGAGGCAGATCTGAGGGCACGAGGAGTTTGTCTAAGATGTATTATCTCACTGAGGCAAGGAGGAGTGAATTTGTGAACCAGCTTAAACAAGAAGCCAAGGGAAGAATACCTCAACTTAGATACAGTGAAGTCCACCAGGATGAAGCGTAGCGTCACAGGTTTCCTGCATGACAAAAGGGATCAACTCCCATTGAAACTGCATTGTTTGCTGCACTATATACTGCAGAATTCTGCAGAGCTGGGCTTCATCCTGGTGGGCTTCACTGTACACAGGGTAGCCAGCCAAGTGAGGAGAGGATGTTGCAGTGGTGATAGCGGGCGTTAACCCCCAGAGCAAACCTTCCCACCCTAAGGTAGGCCTGGGAGAGGAGAGATCAGGTCGAGGAATTCATAGAGAACAGTAAAGGTGCACCGTAGGTTAGGAGAGGTATTAAGGAAGATGAGGCAATCTTAAGGCAGGAGGCAGAGGATAGAAAGGTACGAATCCGATAGAGGAGGCCTAGTCACCGGTTCAGAGATTTTGTAACATTGGAGACATGCATTTTGAGAGAAAGAGAAGAGTCCAGTGTGATACCCAGGTACTTAAAGGAATGGACACACTCTAGGATATCACCATTGAGAGAGGTAGTACTAAGAGGCAAAAGAGTGCGCAGGGAGGAGGGTAAGTGGGTAAATAGTATACTTTTAGTCTTTTTCTTATTCAGAACAAGATGATTGCACCTAAACCAACCCTCAAGGGAAAAGAAGTTGGAAGCAAACTCTCAGTTAATCGAATCAATATCAGGAGAGGAGCAATAGATGACTGCATAATCTGCATATAGGTGTACAGATGCCCCACCACAAAAGCTAGGTAAGTCATTAATGAATAGTGAGAATAGCACTGGACCCAAGATGGAGTCTTGAGGAACACCATGAGTTATGGGTTTAAGATCAGAGACAGAGCTGTGTATGACCTGATGTTATGATTAAAACAGCTGGAATTTCTGAAATAGCATCCAAAAGCTGATTCTGCAGTTCAACTGTGAAAACAAGTTTTGGAGGGGATTTGAAAAATGACACCCGTCATGTTCAGGAGGTGGGGTAACACAAGGGGTATGTTGAATATTTGAGGCCAAAAATCGGGAATAATAAAGTTATCAGCAAACGCTGTAAAAATTCAATGTTTCTTCATCACATAGTTTTTTTCTTATCACATTTTGACCCCAGATTATAACATAGTCTTTTGAGACCACTCCCTTCTGAACATGACAGGTGTCATTTATAAAACAGTGGCCAAAACATAACTTCACTCCGCGAGTGTGAAAACACATTTTGGCCAGGATTTGAAAAATGACAGTTATGTTCATGAGGTGGTGTGAAAAAACAGCTATGTTGAAATTTTGGGGTCAAAATATGAGGGTTACTCACTTGTAATCATAGTCCTAGGAGTAATGTATGGTGCACATCCACACTTCTGGCAGACTTCCATTCAGAGTTTAACTTGCTGGACATCTTTAAGCTAAGTTCCTCTCACCCACCCACGTGGTATACTCCTCGGCTCCACCACGTGACATCAGATCTTGCACGCTGGAACCAGGAATTCCTTATGCCACTTGCCAGGAGAGATTGGGTGGGTTGTGTGGATATGCACCACATACCACTCCTAGAAAGTACAATTATGTAAGAACTTACCATAACAGTAGGACTCTCTTACATCAGGCCACATCTATGGAACTATAGAAGCCAGGCACTAGGACCACATGGAAACTTTTCTAACTAGCAGTCTACAAGGGAGACGCCCACGATGATGTGATGATGACCTGGCCCTAGACTCTGCCCAGAAGGACCAAAAAGCCACCGGTGCCGACCGTGAGTTGAGAAGGGGAGGCCGGTGATGCACAGCACCTAGTGCACCAAGGTTAACAAACAGGATGCAGTGGGTGGAATAGAAACATAAAATTTGACGGCAGATAAGGACCACTTGGCCCATCTAGTCTGATCATTTTCTCTACCTGTCTGATATACCGAAGATCCTAAATCATCTGCGGCTTATCCTCTCTTTCAAATCGCTAGAGTTCCTTTATGTCTGTCCCATGCATTTCTGAATTCCCCTACCATTTTTGCCCCTACAACCGCTGCTGAGATGCTGTTCCATGGATCTAACACCATTTCCGTGAAAAAATATCTTCTCATATTATCCATAAATCTACCCCCCATTTTCATATCATGACCCCTTGTTGTTGAACATCATTATTTTTAAGATGCTACCCTCTTGTACCTTATTTACACTCTTGAGGTATTTGAAAGTGTCTATCATATCGATAGGAGTAATGGATGGAAAAGGTTTACAAAACCTTCACAAATATACATCTACTTTTTGTTTTAATCCCACTGCAAATATGAAGAAAATGAATACAAAAATGTAACCTAGAGAATAATATGCTGTGGCTGCTTCTGCTTCACTTGCACCTAGACTTTCAACCTGCAGCCCAAGACACAGGATACAGGAACTGGTACAGCAAGGGAAGACTCCACATCATCTGATAGGGGAGGGAGGAGTAAAATATTTCCAAATGCTGATTCAAGAATTTGGCTTAGCAAACACAGAACAATTTCACTACTTTCAGGTGAAAGCATATCTCCTCAGCCTATTGAAGAGAAAAGACACCCCCCTCATCCTACACCCATTGCTGGAGATAATTCATGGGTCCATGTAGGGGTTGGAGCAGCCACATCTGATTTCCAGACTATATAACATTTTACAATACTTTAGTATATCTATACTACCAAGTGCTTTCAAAAAATGGGAACAGGAGTTAGGGTACCCAATAGAGGAAAAAAGTTGGGAGAAAGGATGTCAAAATGCACATACGGTAACCCTACTGATGTCCTGGAGGGAATATGGCTGGAAATGCTTGATTTGATTTTTCATAACTCCAGTACAACTACTACTGTAAACAGGCACACAGCTCCAAATGCCAACTGTTGGAGACAGTGTGGAAACTCGCATGCGGATCATCTTCATATAATGTGGGAAGGCCCTAAACTGGAGCCCTATAGAAAAGACATAGAGAAAGTATTCCAGGAAATTTTTTTACCACAATTAGAGCTCACTAGGAAACTGGTACCACTTCTTATTTACCCTAAAGAGATTAAGGACCCTGCCATTAGATACCTGTTAGGCATTTGCATAGCTGCCATTGGGAAAAGTATTACTCAAAAATAGCTTACTGATAAAATACCGAATATAGCAGACTGGATGCTCATAATTAATACTATCTATAAATCTGAAATTTTGATCTACAGAATTAGAGACCAACTGGAGAAGGGTAGAAACAGATGGAACCATTGGCTTCTATACGCCATGACAAAGGACCCACCATTAGTGCCGTGATGCCCTTCCCCTCGGTGGTAAGGTACAGTAGGAGACATCCAGTCATTTAGGAAGACACCAGATAAGCACCTCTCTTATACTATTTATTTTTTTAGTTTTTGTTGACCGGGTAAGTGCACTAGACAAATCCTGCCTATTTTCAGGTACAACCTGGGGGAGGGCGATACAGATGAATGCCAACTGACCTTGAACCAGATTAAGCTGTTGGTGGTATTTTTTAGTGAATGAGGGAAATTTGGCCAGGACACTGGGGAAATTCCCCTACTCTGCTTCCTGTAAGCAGAGGGGTCCCATTTTCATGTGGGACCAAGATGGCTGCTGCTGGACATGCTGTGGAGGACATGGAGGTGTTGGAGGCAGTGCAGCTGGTCTCTTCCCCTGTCTCTGTTCTGAGAGAGACCCCATCTTCTATGCCTATTGTGCTGCAATCTACTGAATATGGTTCTTCTGTGCCTTTGGATACTTCCCTGCTGCTGTTGTGGATACTTGTGTGCAGTGTTTGCCTGTGGATCCTTCATTTATTCCTCAAATTGTGCTATAACGTCTTCTAGCCCTGCTACTATGGATATACGCGAGTCTTCTCCTCCTGTTTCTATGGATCTAGATGTGTTACTTAAAATCGAGGAACAGCGTTATTTCACTGCTAGACAGTGTTTGTTAGCCCTTAAGCCTCAGTCTGGTTTTGTACCTGCTGCTACTGACTCACCATCTGGGAAAGATTGTTTTACTGTCTCTTCACCGATTCTGACACTTCCGCATTCTTTGCCTGTTGCTACGGACCCTCCTCACTCCCTACCGCCTGTACTGACTGCACCTCTTGCTCAGTTTTCTCCAGAAATTTCTTCGGTACAGGTGCCTGCTTCTGCTCTCCCTGATGCCTTGCACACGATGGACTGGTCTGTTGAGTTGGCCCTGGAAGCAGCTAGGTGGGAGAAGGATCCTACCGTTGGGACTTGGCCTTCTGGTTCTTCCCCGATCTGTACTAGGCCACCTGACAAACTGCTGGCCTCTCCTGTTTTGAAAGACTCTGCTGCTTCTCTTGATCTTTCTTTGCCAACTGAACGTCTTTTGACTCAGAACCCGACTTTGCAATTTGGTCCTGCTTCCTCGACACCTCAAGAACAACGGACTCTTCGGGACCCTGTGTCTCGTCCAGTTCCTGCTACTTCTACTGCTTCGTCCCCTAAAACTTACGCTGCATGCTTTCAACCCCCTGTACATCAACCTAAAAGACACAACGCTGTTCGGCTGCATTATTTGGGGGGCTTACCGGACTTTCCTGACCGATTTTTTGTAGGTCGCACTCTTTTGAAGGATTCTATGCAATTTGCTGCTTTTGAGATTCATGCCTTAATTCATGTTTCTTCAGAGTCTCATTTTGATATTAGTTTTAAAACTATCACTGGTTTAGAAAAGTTTTGGAGAAAATATCAGGAGCTTAAAACTTCTCCTTTATGGTCACCATTTAATGCCATTCCCTTAACTAAACCTACTCAGAAAACTGTTACTATATTGTTTCGTAATGAAGGTGTCAGTCTTAATTATATTACTGTCTGGTTAAAGCAAAGATGTACTGTCCTTTCTGACCCAGAGGCTATCTTTGATTCTGAGAATATCTGGACAGGTGGGTGGAGAGCGAGGGGTTATGCTTTGCACTTTGGAGGTTGGAATACAGCATCTCCCGAACAGCTTTATGCTTGGGAAAGACAGGGGAGTTCTTTTTTACCCCGGCCAGCCTAAAGCTTGCTACAGATGTGGCTCTCAGAATCATATCAGTAGTGTCTGTGACAAGATTAAATGCTCTGTTTGTGGTAACATTGGCCATGCAGGTTCCCAATGTGTGGATGAACCTCTTTGTGACAAATTGGGACACACTTTCCAGACTTGCACTTGGGCAGCTCACAACTCCCCGACTCTTGCTGATGGGGAAGAACAACGTTTGATTATTACTGTCGCACAACGTTCTCGTTTATCTGACACTCTTTCTAGACCTCAACGTGTACCCCTCCCTCACCCTGTTGTACCTGCTGTTGACCCCTCTTCTACTTTACACGAACGGTCTGCTCCTGTTTTGTAACCACAGACCTTTACTACAGCTCTCCCTCCCCCCTTCCTCTGATCTTGCTATTTCTACCTCGGAAGAAGTCCCTATTCCTGTCTTGCCTAGTATTTCTGGGTCTTCCATGGACCCCCCCTCTCGAACCTTTTGTTAGAGTTACACGAGGATCTAAGAAGGGGACTTCTCCCTCTTCTAAGGCCCTGAAATCCTCTACTGTGACTTATATGAATAAATTTGAGGTTTTACGCCACCCTCATGACAATACGGACTCTGATACATCCTCTGTTCTTTCCTCCCACCCTGATGTGACTACGGACACTGAAGTACCCATTGATAATATTGGTTCTCAAAAAAGAAAAGCTAAGGCAAAACTGAAACATAGGGAAGGTACCCCAGGAAAGGTAGGCTAAGGTAACTTTTGTGTTTTGTTTTCACTTTCCGCTTCAAGTCTTCGCTTTCTCAGTGCATACTGTTAATGTTAACAGTATAAAGAAGCATCTAAGAGAGATGCAGTTTTTCCTTTTATCTGGCTTGACAGCTGGTCTCATCCTTTTGCAAGATGTGCGTTTCCATGCTCTTCCGGAAATTTCTAGGGCCACTCTTGCCTGGACCTCTGGGCTCTCTTTTTGGTCCTTTGGACAGGACTCTTGTTCTGGTTTGGGTATTTTATTTAGTATACCTGATGTTACTGTTGTTAAACTGTTGGATGTCTACCCGGGTCGGCTTCTGTTGTTGGATATTTTGATTTCTTCTGTCCCTTTCCGGATTATTAATATTTACGCCCCTCAATTGAAATCCCACAGAATTGAGCTACTGAAACTGATTCAACCCTATTTATACACATCAATGTATGTGATTTTTGGGGGTGATTTCAATTGTGGGTTATCCACTAAAGATAAGTCTTCTACTTCAAAGACTACTAAGTTGTTTTGTGACACGAATTTTCTGAAACAATTGCTCCATTCCACAGGTTTACAGGATGCATATTTATCTTTTACGGATCTGCATACTCCTACTTTTCACAAAGGCCCCCTTGCAACCCGTATTGATTTTTTTTTTTTTTTATTTCTTCCCACCTCCAACTTTCTGATGCTGTAATTTAAGTTGCGGAATTTTCGGATCGTAATTTATTATCTATTTCTTTAGGCCCTTCCTTGACATCTCGTTTTGGCCCTGGCATTTGGAAACTGAATGCTTCCCTGTTATCTGATTCACGTTTGTTAAGTCACTTAACTGAGTATATTCATAATCGAAAGACTGTATTTTTTTTATATGATGTCCCCTGGGATTGGTGGCGGGGTACGAAATCTGGACTCGAACTTTATTTAAAATTTTAGTAAACATCATCATGATTCATTGTATTTCCTTTATCACACTAACAGATGACGCTTCAAAATTAATTACTTTATCTCATGAAACTGGCCATGATTTTCCACCCAAATAAGTACTCTTAAGGAGCGCATGATGGATTATCACCTTCTAAAGGCTATTTCTGTTCAGCATCAACAGCGCTTTGGGACCTCTGGTACCCGTGACACAGTATGTCCATATGCTTCTATTCGGTAACAGTAGAGAGTAAACCTTTACTATGCTGTTTGATGACAGTTTCACCGAGCTCACTGATATTTTGGATATCAGGCACCGTGTTACCTGTTATACACAAAAACTGTTTGGTCCCATGCCCCCAATCTGCATCCATAATGGACTACTATTCCTTTTTACAACTTCCTGATGTACCTTCTTCTGTTGTAGATATGTTAGATACTGAGATACAAGCACATGAAATTGAAGCAGTAATCAAGTCTTTACGTCCAAGAGTGACACCGGGCCTGGATGGTCTCTCCAGTGAGCTGTATAGATTGTTTTCTACTGACCTGAGTTCTGAACTGGCTACAGTTTATAATTCTATTCTACAGTGCGAACATCTTCCTTTAGATTTTAACATGGGTTGTTTATTTTACTTACATAAAAAAGGGGACAGAAGATTGCGCTCCAATTGGAGACCTTTATGCCTCTTAAATACTGATTTTAAAATACTGACCAAAGTTTTGGCCCTCAGACTTTCTAAATTGGCCATATATGTGATTTCTACTGCACAATCTTGCAGTGTCCCTGGGAGATGTATTCAGGACCATCTAATTTTACTTAGAGAAATGATTGAACGTGGAAATTCTAATGTTTTACATGGTTTCATATTCTCACTGGACCAACGGCAGGCTTTTGATTCTGTACATCATGATTTTTTATGGTCTACTCTTCGATATTATAAAGTACCTGATTATACCCAGACTAGACTCTGGTTGCTATATCGGTCTGCAACTGTTGTCCCACTGGTCAATGGATGGAAGGGCCCTATGCTTCCTCTACACAGAGGGGTTAGACAGGGCTATCCCCTTAGTCCACTTTTATATGTTTTTTTTTTTTGGATCCCTTACTTCGTTCTATTAATTCAGCCCCAACAATTATGCCACTTCCCCTCAGCCCCATATTCTGTGTTGGCCTATGCAGACGATATAAGTCTCATGGTGGCTAATGTTGCCTCCGTGCGTTCTGCATTATGGCATTGTTCCAAGTTTGGGGCTGTTTCTGGCGCAGCCCTTAATCTTGATAAATGTGTAGGCCGTAGATTAGGTTCCCCTTTTGTAGATGAGTCTTCTGTTGACATTAGACCGTGTGATGACCCTATTAGGATTTTGGGCATTTTATACGGTACTGGTCCTTTAGATGTCCTTAACTGGACTCCCAAATTAGATTATGCTCAGACTATGGTTGCCGTTGGAATTCATGGCAGATGAGTAGAAAAAAGGATTTATATGATTAAAACCTTTCTGCTTCCCTTTTCTTTCTGCTTATATTTTCCCCCCTTCCCGGCAATTTGAAACCAGATTGCTTAGTCTCTTTTTTCAAACCCTATGGGGTAGCTGCCTGAACCCCATTAAACGTCAGATCACCTATCTCCCTATTCGGGATGGAGGCCTAGCTATGGTCCAACCTGTTTGTTTTTTTTATACTAGTTTTTTCTTGTTTCATAATATTAGACCCCTGCTGGTTAACCAAGATCGAGGTTGGGAACCTTGGTTTCTTGAATCCTGTGGTCCTTGGTTTCATAAATGGGAACTTAACAAACTGACGGTTTTAACACATTCCCCCCCAGATTTCTGCTTATGTTAGGGACAGTTTTTTTCATTTGAAACACTGGCAGATTACTAGCCATATGCTAATGACTGTCTCCAGAAAATCACTGTATAAGTATTTAGTGGACCGTGTATGTTTGGAGATTGTTGTTTTTCCCAAATGTCCTACGCAACATCTCCCTGCTTGCTCACTTTACTTCGTAATTCTAGGGTTCCCCAAAAGATGTGGACTTGCATTGGCTTAGCTGCCATGAACGTAGACAACGCCAAATGTAACCATAAACACAAATCACTACAGGACAGATTTTGTTCCAGACCTGAATGTCAGCAACAAGAAGAAACTATTTCACACCTTTTTTTTCATGTACATTTATTGTTTCTTTTTGGACTCTATTAGCTGCCAGATGGCGTGAACCCTTGTTTGCTCTCATTACTTATGACAATTTGATGTATGTTTTTCCCCTCACTTGGTCTCATTGGAATATTAATACGTTAAATCTGATTTTTGTAATAATCAAATGGCATGTGTGGAATGCTCGTTGTCTGTTTAATTTACAGAATCAGGATGTGCCTCTTCTTACCATTATTCGAAGGATCGAACATGATTTGAAGGCCATATATTTTTCAGAGGCAGAGCATTTGCTGTCTGACTCTTTGTTGGAATTATGGACACTATTACCTTGGATAACTGATTCTGATTTTCCTGTTACATGATTATTTTGTGTTTTATATTCTTCTCTGTATCATTTTCATTTTTCTTTCCTGTTCAGTTGATGTTCAACAAAAACTTCCCCTACTCTTTTCGATAAGTGCCATGGGATCTTTAACATCCACCTGAACTACCACCAATCCAGACAGATGGGACCTCAGTTTAACGTCTCATCCGAAAGACAGCACCTCAGAAGTGCAGCACCCCTCTCATGCTGCACTACAGTTTCAGTACTGGGATATTAACCCAAGTGCCAGATGTGGGAACTGAACCCACAACCCTCTGATCTCCCGGCCTCAGAGGCGAGCGTGCTACTTACTGAACCACTGACACTGCACTAAGACTAAGACTCCACAGAACTTTGGGAGGAAGCAACGTAAAATCTCCAAGGTATCTCCTCCTCTGGAAAAAGTTAATGTAAATGAACCTCACCTCTGATTATTGTTTGTAGTTACAAGTATATATAAATGTTAAGTATGTTTAAGTGCACTGTATGTTATAAAACTGAAACATTCAATAAAATATGTTTATAAAAAAATCTCAGCTGCCACACTCTTGACCACTCCTCAAGCTTGCTTAGGTCCCTTCTTATTTTCTCAGCCCCTCCTGGAGTTTCGCCCTGTTGCAGATCTTTCTGTCATCTGCAAAGAGACACACCTTCCCTTCTAGCCTCTCTGTAATGTTGCTTATGAAGACATTAAAGAGGACTAGTTCAAGCACTGATCCCGCTCGCCACCCCCTCTCTTTGGATTAAACTCCGTTCACCATCACCCTCTGTGTCCTACTGCTCAGTCAATTTCTGACCCAGTTTACCACTGTGGGACCCACTCCCAAGCTACCCAGCTTGTTTACTAGCCTCCTATGTGGTACAGTGTCAAAGGCCTTGCTGAAATCCAGGTAGGCCATATCCGCCACCCCTCCCTGATCCACCTCCCTAGTCACCCATTCAAAGAAATCTATCAGATTTGTTTGACAAGATCTTCCCGCTGTGAATCCATGCTGCCTTGGATCCTGTACTCCTTTGGATTTGAGATATATCACAAACCTTTCTTTTAGTAGTGATTCCATTAGTTTCCCCACCACTGAGGTCACGTTGACTGGCCTGTAATTGCCAGCCTCCTTCCTGCTCCTCTCCATGACTACATTCGCCCTCCTCCAGTCCATTGGTACACCTGTTTCCAGCGAACTATTGAACAGGGCTGTCAGGGGTGTTGCCAGCACCTCCCTGAATTCTCTTAATACTCTGGGATGTATCCCATCCAGTCCCATTGCCTTGTCCACTTTCAGATTACCAAGTTCCTTTAAGACTCTCTCCTCCTTAAATGGACTAGTGTCCACCTCCATCCCAGTGGTGCTTCCATTGCCTAACTTTGGTCCCGCCCCTTCCCCTTCTTCTGTGATTACTGAGCAAAAATACTTGTTCAGGATTTCTGCATAATCTTGGTCCCCCTCTGCACACTTCCCTCCTTCCCTTTTAATCTCACAATCCCACTTTTAGTCTTTCTTCCTTCACTGTCGTACCTGAAAAAGTTCTTGTCCCCTTTTGTTATTGCCTGGGCTATGTTTTCTTCTGTTTCCGACTTTGCACTGCTGACTGCATTCCCCGCCTCCCTCTGCTTTTCCAGATACAGTTCCCTGTCTTCTTCCCTTTCTGTTTCCTTGTACCTCCTAAATGTCACCCTTTTCCACCTTATCTTCTTGGCCACTTCCTTTGAGAACCATAGTGTTTTCTTTTCTTTTCTTTCTCTTTGTTTTGCTTACTTGCCTAATACAATGGCTTGTTGCCTCCAGTATGGCTCCCTTAAGATTCTCCCACTGTTCCTCCACCTCCCCTTTCTCCTTCTCTGCCAGTAATTTCCTAAGACATTCCCCCATCTTTGCAAAGTCGGCCTGCCTGAAATCCAGGACCCGTGCTTTCATGTGGTTTGACTCTTCTGCTGTTCTCATGCTGAACCACACCATACTGTGATCACTTGATCCCAGATTGCTCCCCACTTTTACGTCTGTAAGTCTGTCCCCGATGCTGAATACCAGGTCCAAAGTCACTCCCTCTCGGGTTACACAGATACATAGATGTCATCAGTAGATAAGAGCCTTTGGCCCACCTAGTCTGCTCATTACTGCAATATACTGTGTTTGTTCAAGCTTCCCCGGAACTAGGTTATCTCCACCACCCCCCGACTACCAGGATCCCCTTTGGGATGCCTATCCCAAGCATTTTTTAAATCCTGTAATTGTTCCTGTCCCACCACCTCTTCTGGCAGGCTGTTCCATTTGTCAATCACCCTCTCTGTGAAAAAGCACTTCCTCACATTTCCTCTAAACCTCTCTACCTCCAGTTTCCTCCCATTACCCCAAGTTCTGGGGCATCTTTTGCTTAGGAAAATTGTGTTTTCCTGCACCTTGTTTCTCACTGTGAGGAATTTATATGTCTCAATCATATCCCCCTTTTCTCCTCCAGACAGTACATATTTAAGTCTTTCAGCCTGCCCTAGTAGGGTTTGTGATGTAATTCTTGCACCATCTTGGTTGTTCTACTGAACTACCTCCACCCTGTCTATGTCCTTACATAGGAATGGTCTCCAGACCTGGACACTGTACTCAAGGTGTGGCCTTACTAATGTCCTGTATAGTGGAATTATGACCTCCCTTTTCCTTCTGGTAATACCCCTTCCTATGCATCCCAGCACCCTGTTTGCGTTTCCTGCTGCCTTGTTGCACTGACTCCCTACCTTGAGGTCACCAGAGATGATGACCCCTAGGTCCCTTTCCTGCTTGGAGCATTCTATATCCACCCCCCAGCTAATATATTGTTCCTGGGTTTTTGTGCCCCATGTGCAAGGCCCTGATTTTTCTGGTGCAATTTGGGTCTAAATACTGCGGCAAGTTCCCCTGTTGCCACAGAACTTCTGCAGCATTAGTTTTCTATTTCTACGGAAATTCTGTGGCAGCAGTTAGGGGCTTCATTAGCAGAGTGCAACGTCCCCCCAAGCACCCAGGTATGGGGAAAATGTTAGTTCTAGGATTGTGGATGTGTCCTTTCCATTTAAGAATCTTGCCAGAAGATCTGAAAGCTGGCTCCTCCCACCCACCCAGGTGGTATATCCCTCGGCTCCACCCCTTGATACCAGATCTTCCTTTCCGCTGACGATTCAGGTTCCCTCCTTATCGCTCACACATTACAGCAGACCCTGAAGAACAAATTTTCTGATTTACCTAAAATTAAACTCATTTGAGTTTCTCCACATCACTTCACGATTTTGACCGCGATGGAGGACAAGTCCTCACCCGGTTTCTGCCGCCGCCTGTGTGGGCAAAAAATGTCTCAAACCGACCCACGTGCCTCGTGCGTCTATTTTCTGGGCCATGCCCATGACATCCAGGCCTGCAATTTTTGTTGTGCTTTCCATCCCAATGTCTTGGACAATCATCTCGCATGACTTCAATTTGGCAGACCGGAGAAATGGAACCTGCCAGTCAAATTGAAAGAGGCCCATTGGGCAGTCTCCACAGCTGCGGGGTCTACTGAACAACTGGAGCAGATGAAGGCCTTCGAAGAGGAGGTGGCATGGGCTGCTGATCGGATCTCTTTCTTGTCAGTCTTTATCCCACTGCACGCAAGACTCTCGCTCCTGTAAAATGGACAAGGAGTCTAAAGAAGGTTTGTCTCATCGACGACGTTCTTGGGATCAAGAGAGATCTCGGTCCCAGGACTCTACTGTCTCAACTTCAGTCAAGATTGCAGCCTTGGCCGCTGGCTTCACAGTACCCTCGTCAGGCTAGCTGACTCAGACGTGGGACAATGACCCAGTCGAGACTGTGCTCAACCCCATCGACCCGTCGTCGCTCGATGAGGCCGACAATTCCCTATTCAGGACTCCGGTCCTGACCAGACCCACTGAAGAGGAGACCCAGCCCACTGGGAACCTCTTTACGGTCCCAGTCCCTAATCTGGAAGAACTGCGGTTCTCCCTGGCTCCTTCCAAGTAACCCCGTCGGTCCACCTGATGGTCTAGGTCGAGGTCTTGGACTCCTTCAATCAACAGGCCAAAGAAATTGCATAAGTGATCTAAAAATCAGCGTCAACACCTTTCATCCTCATCCTCCTCAGAAGAGGAGAAACTTCGACACAAACTGCGTCGACGCTACGAGGACTTAATGTGGTAGCAGCTGATTATGGCTGGCCCGAAGTCACCTCCAGCTTCCACCCCAGCCATCACTTGGCTGTCACCCTCCAGGCCGATGCTGACTCCCCAGGAGCCAGTTGATACTGCCACTCCACCTGCGGACCCGGTTAAGACCCCCCTGGCTTGGCCAAAACTGGCCTCTCCACCAATTCAGGTGAAAACGCCACATAAACAGCCTACCTCCAGGGCTTCTTCCAAGGAGTCTCGGCCCATCAAGGGTCATCCGCATAAGCCATCTGTCACCCTCACTCCCAACCACCCCAGGTGGGTCGAAGGAGACACAAGTGACTGGCTGATCTACCGGACTCCAACTTGCATTCCCATCCCTTGGATGACAAATCCATCAGGAGTATCTTGACGGAGGAAGGTCCCACGTCCTTCATGGGCATCCTCTGTCTCATCTCCGAATCTACGGGGATGCCCTTGGAGCCCATTCAAGAAGCAGGCCGAATATCCCCTCACTGACATCCTCAAGCAAGGGGATTCTCCAACAGAGGCCTTCCCTGTGGCCGAGGCCACTGTTGACCCAGCATTGGAGCTGTGGCAGCACCCAGCTTCCTGCCCTGCGCTCTCAGCCCAGATGGCCCGCAAATATGCAGTTCCCATCGGCTCCCCCTCGGGATTCACTGAACACCCCTCAGCCAAGGGGCTGGTGACTGAATCTGTGTTTCGGCATTTGGGTAATTTAGGAAACACCAATAGATCCCCAGACAAACAGTCCAGGAAACTGGACCATTCGGCCCGGAAAGTCTATGCTGCTTCATCACTTGGCCTTCATCAGGCTAGCTCAGCCGTCATCATGGCCCATTTTTCTCAAGCCCTCTTGGGCTCTCTAAATGAGGTTCTTCCTCATCTCCCCGCAGACCTCCCGACCATGGTCAAGCAGGTCCGTGACCAGGGTCAGGCGGTTGCCAAACAGCAACTCCAGATGGCTCTGGATGATGGGGACTTTTGTGCCCACTTGGTGGCAGCTGCAGTTGCCATGCGCCGCTTGGGCCTGGCTGAGAGTCTCGACCTTCACAGCAGACATTCAGCACATGCTGACAGATGTTCCCTTCCTAGGCACCAATCTTTTTGGTCCAGGAGTGGACGGTCACCTCCAGCACACAGAAAAGTCAAATGCCACCTTGGACTCTGTGACTTCTGCCCAGATGGAATCCCAGAGTTCCAAAAAGCAGAAGAGAAAGCCCTTTCAGCCACCTCTGCCTACCGGGCATAGACCGGTCAGCAGACAGTGGCACAGGAGAAGGTGGTCTGGCACTGCCTCAACCACATTTCCCCTACGGTGTGTGAACCACCACCACTATGGGATCCACTGCTGGTACTGGCAAAGCTCATGGGCAAGCCATTCGAACCAATGCACAGGTGCGAGATGCCACACCATTTGTGGAAGACCACCTTCTTGGTGGCTATCATGTCAGCCAGAAGGACTGTGGAGCTCCAGGCGCTCTCTGTTGAGTCTCCCTATCTGGTCTTCCACAGAGACAAGGTTGTCCTGCGCTGCCACCCGAAGTTCCTTCCGAAGGTGGTGTCAGAGTTTCACTTAAACCAGATGTTGACTCTGCCAGTGTACTACCCCAGTTACACCTCAGAGGCAGAGTACAGGCTCCATACTTTGGACCTGAGATGGGCACTCTCTTATTACAAGGAGTGTACGGCTGAAGTTCAGGGAGAGGTTCGCCAGCTGTTTTTCACCTATGCTGAAGCTGCACCTGGCAGACCTGCAGCAAAGCAGACGACTGGCATATGGATTACATTCTGCATTGATCTCTGCTACCAGTTGGTAGGCAAGGAGCCTCCCGTAGGGATAAAAGCTCATTCTATACACCATACTGCTGTGTTGGTGGCTGCTTCTAGGGACGCCCCTATCCTGGATATCTGCAGGGCTGCTACCAGGAAGTCAGCAAACACCTTCATTTCCCACTACCACATCGACCCTGAGTCACACTGGGATGCTGGATTTGGGGCCTCAGTTCTCCAATCTCTGTTCCCTAAGTAGGGGTCTGCGCCTTGCCTCCCTCCTCCAGGAGAATTGCTAGGAGTCTGCCAAACAGTGTGGATAGAACAACATATCCACGATCCTAGAAAAACAGGTTACTCACCTGTAACAGTAGTTCTAGGAGTGGTACATGCTGTTCGTCCCCAGCTTTGATGCACAACCCCTTCCAGTGGGCAAAATATGGCATCAAGGGGTGGAGCTGAGGGATATACCACCTGGGTGGATGGAAGGAGCCAGCTTTCAGACCTTCCGGCAAGATTCTCAAAGGGAAAGGACATGCCAAACAGTGTGGATGAACAACATATACCACTCCTAGAACTACTGTTACAGGTGAGTAATCTGTTTTTTCGGGGGCCGGGGACTATAGCTCAGAGAAGGTTGTAAATTAACTCCTAAGTTCTGGGTATAAGAAAGTAAAAAATCCACCCCATCCATCTCAGCCCCATCCCCCACCCAGCCTTAGAGCCCCCAGAGCCACCAAATTTGAATGAGCAATATTTTTAGCAGCTACCACACTGCACAGCGCTCCTCATCCTTCTAGCTTTACCACTAGTCCAGAATGCCAATTTCTCATTCCAGTAGTGCTTTGTGCGGCTGTGCTCAAAGTACTTCTGGGACATGAAACCAGAATTCGGGCCCAGTAGTGAAATTAGAAGGATGAGAATTGCTGCACAGTATGGGACCAGATAAAATATTTCTGCTTCAAATGAAGGGACTCAAGGAGGTTCTCAGGATGGGGTAGGGAGGGTGGTGGGGCTGAGCTAGACGGGGGATTTGCCTGTTTTGATTTTAAAACCCTAGCAGACAAACTAACAGTCAGGGGCTGTTCCAAAATGCCTTTCAGATTTTTGTTTTTTTTGTTTTGTTTTTAAATTCCACAGAATTCAAAACGCATTCTGCAGAATTTAATGTAAACTTCAGAATAGTTTTCCGGGGTTTATGTGATCCAAGGAACAACCACAGTTTATATGATCCATGGAATAATTTTCCTTGGTCAGAGTCAAAGTAAGCTGCAGATTTGTTTTACTCACAGTTTATACTGATTCTTAATTTTTTATTTATTCATTATGCTTTATTGCCTCTTCAACCAGCCCCCATCAGTCTGATCTACACGCGCTCAAGCCTTGCCACACAACCTGGGACTTACCTCACTCCTGAACACCCCTCGGGGGACCAGTCGTTCCTGTCCTGCCAACCATCATTTTTTTAATTTAGTTTGCAGACTTTGCGCTGCTACACACTGCTGTGCTTGCTCCCTAAAGGCTAGAACTTGAAGTTTTATTTTAAATTTACATTAAATTGTCACATGCAGTAACAGGCTGATATGTATAGCAGACAGGGACTCAAATCGTCGGAGTTGGAGTGTGACTGTCACAGACTCAGAGTGAGTGACTGCTGTTTGTTGTCGGTGCCTTTGTCTCAGTGTCTGTGCCTGCCTGACACCCCCCCCACCATGGTTTAAAGTATATTCCTCACCTCGTTTGAGCCTCGACTGACCCATAACCCACCACAGTGTGTCCCGTGTGGACTGAACCGTACGTCCACCACTGACTGTAGCAGTGCCAGCGAACTTTCAGTCACCTCCCCCTGGGCCCCCGCTATTTATTTTCAGGCAGTGAGCCAAGCTACAGCAACAAATCTGATCACTGATCTCGTCATGTGTCACCAGTAATGGGCTTAGAAGGTGCCCCATGACGTCCGGGAGAAGAGTGAAAGGAGACACAGCGACCCGAAAAATACCTTCCTGCTGTTAGATCCTGGGCTGGCTGCTGCTCTGCGCCTCATTCATTTCACTGGTGCTCAGGATGACTTTGGTGGACAACAACAGCTAACAGGTCAGGACTTTGTCTTTGGTGGCGGTAAACCCATAAGGAAACAGGGAGGGCAACGGATGCCTAGTGGTCACACGGTTCTTCTCAGAGTTCCGAGGAGTCTCAGAGCCATTATGTGCCGCTGACTGCCTTATTATTTTATTTAAATGGTCTGTCATCATCTGCAGTGTCCCAGGTGGGGTGAGCGAACGTCTATCGTCTGCTGCTCCCTACAGCCTGCTGTAAAAAAAATTATTACTGTCTGGCTCTGGACTGTGTATAAGTTGTTGGTTGGTGCATGATTGATTTCACATATACATTTATTGATTTATATGTCTAAGAGGAGATGGGGGCCCGGTCCTACAGGCGTGTCCTGGGTCCAGAAATTTCTATCGGCGCCCCTGAGTGACTAGTTTAACAATATCAGGTAAATACACATTTTTAAAGAACTCTACCTGTGAAGGGTCCAAAAATGAATGACGTTTCAAAAGGGGGCACACCTTCTGGTTTTAGGACGCTGTCTTGCAATTGAGCTATGGCATTTGAAGGTAAACATTTTTTATTGTTTACTTAAAACAAGTTACATACATGGATCAGTTATGATACATACATCAGTTATAAGAGTGGATTAGATTAAAGCTTAGTTGCCATATATCATGAAAAAAATTGATTACAAAACATTTTTTTTATATTATCACGTCCTAAAGGTGGATGGGGAACAGTCAGCATGCTGTTGTATTTGTTATATTAAAATTTCCTTAGTTCCTCAAATAAATCTTATTCTTTATTATTGTTACTATCACAGCTATCTTTGTATCTGCAGGGTGTAGTATGACTTAAAACACTGATTTATCTGTGAGTAATTTGTATGTTTGCTAAACTTACTGTGAAGTTGTTCGAATAAAAGATGCTCTGACATCTTAACCTTGTGTCCAAGTCATTGCTTAATGCGTCATTCTTTAAAGGTTCAAAGGTTTAAATGTTCAGTCATAGCTACAGTATGTATGTGCATTCAAAGTACAGCATTTATACTGGTCCTGCTCCTTATACATAACATTTGATTAGGACTATGAGGCATGCATTTTATACCCTGTATGCAGTCAGGGTGTCTGATGTAACCATCTGTTTGTCAGAGCCATCCACATTCTACTATAAAACATAATTAAAACTATATACAATAGATGCAAGTGGCTGTGTGGGTGAAGCTAGGTGCCTCAACCGGTGACTCTCATAAGACCTATTCTGAAGCCTATAGAGGTACTGTTCTTCGCTTGTGGTGCTGTGTGTGTGTGTGTGTGGGGGGTGCCTGTGAGAAACCATATGCTCTGCAGGTGACATAGTGGAGCCTAAATCTCCGTGTGATTAGCCTATGCCTTTTCTGGGGAATTTTTCCAGAGTTTTTCCATTGAGCTATTGTAGACAGATTACAATATTAATAGTTATATGTACCTCCCACTAAATCCTGAGAAGACCGGCCGTGCTGTCTGGCCTGATACAGCCCTGACGTAATCTTCGACACAAGAGCTCCAGACACAGAAGCATAGTTTGGAATGACATTGTGTCAGCAAAACACACAGAGCAACCTGGTCTACAGGGGTTCCTGTATTATAAAAGGAAACTAGCCAGTCTGAAGGGAGACACTACTAGATTTGTTTTGCTTTGAATGAAAACAAAGCCCGACAGGAAATCATGTAATTTACAGGAAAATACACAGAAATCACAGGTGAGTTACAAAAGAAAAGGCAAACTGATCTGGGAACCCTGGGTAACTGGATTTCTTAAAGAATGGTGCTCAGTTTATGTATTTGTAAAGAGTAGCTTCTTGAAGCAGAATTTCCTAAATGCACTTGTGTTTGATTATCTTACTTAGTAGTATTCGTTAGGATGCGTGAAAAAAGAAACTGCACCGTGATCATCTATGTGCCTCAAGACTCTGCACTTGCTTCCACTCGCCGTAGATTATCCATTCCCGCCTCCTTCTCATGGCAACTACTCCCCTCGTAGCTTTCCCTCACCTCTCTCTCTTATTGCCCTCCCCTTGTATGGTCTTTCTTTCATCCCTCACCCCTTTTCCTCTTTTTTCTACCCCTTCTTCCTCCCCCATCTCCTTGTTTCTACTCTTCAAAGCTTAATGGCTACAGAACGGCACTTACTGTATGATGTACATAACAGTTTTATTCATCTAATTACTGTACTTTGTTACTCATTTGTTTGCACTTCTCTCTATATATATATTTTTTTACTTTGTCCAAACTGTATTGCTTGTATCCTGACTTTTGTTCAATACTGTATTTCTCCCAATCCCAAAGCTGACTGTATTTTAGCCCCTTCCTATTGTGCTACATATTTTCATGTGCTGTGTCACCTGGTGTGCTTTATGTACTCAACTGTATCCTCCCGGGTTGTGCCTGAAAACAGGCATTTCTATGCCTAGTACACCCACCCAATTACCAAAAGCAAATAAACTGAAATACAGTACCTCAAAAGTTCATTTCCCAATTTAGTCGCTGTCCCGATCCACTTTCTTCCTTGAAAGGCATATGAAAAATGTATACCTGTTTATTTGTTTCTAATTAATAAGTGACTCGAGTCACTAAAGATGTCGGCCATGGTTAAAGCAGAAACTGCCATCAGAGGGATGTTACGATGTCATGAGCTGTGCATTTCCATATGCGTGTTCATGAACAGGGGATTGATTGATGGCTAATCTGTCCACCAACTTTGTTGTTTTTGCTGGTGGATCGCATCAGTGGCTGCTGGCTGAATAAATCTGTTTTGTGACCACGATTTGCATCTTTCCTTTGTTTTACTTGTAGAATGTACCCGTAATAAAGAACAGATCATAAATATGCAAACAATGTTGTCTCTTTTTTTTTGCTTGAAGCACTGTGTAGCACTTGATTTCCCTTAGTTTGCAGTACGTATCCAATGTATTACATCTATCTCCGTGTTTTCTTAAGAATTAATTCCTTTGTAGTGACTGCAAACTTAAAGCAGTCTTCCAATCCCTTTTTTAAGGCTACAGATGGCTGGAACCCTGCAGTCATTTTACAATCACTAAAAGATCTCCTTTCCGAAACTAACAACATGTTGAACTGCATCACAGTTGCCCTCCCATCTGTGAAACAGTCTGCCCATGTTGTCCCTACGGACCGGAGCACTGCACTACTTATTTCACAGTGCCTGCATTTTTACTGCATCCCCCTTCCCTTGCACTGCCGAAGAACATGCAGCCCCACCCTCCTAGAGCTCCACCGCACACCCCCAGCTGACAGCCTCAAGCAAACTCACCGAACAACAAAGCTTGTAATACCAAACTTATGCACACTGCTGCCAACCAATCTGTCACAATCCCACTCAGCAGGTCAGGCCCTCTACTCCCACAGTGCCACCCTCAGAGTGCAGTATTGTGAACAGTTAACAGAACAGGGTAAACCTCATGTCTGTTTTGTGGGTTCGAATCAACCTTTGGTCTCAAGTTCTTGGAGGGATTCAAACTGTGAACCTCTTGCTAGCACACCCAATGTACAGGCTCAGATAATTCTTCTATTTGGGGGATGCCAGATATATTTCGCCTACAGGCACCTAACCAGGTGTACAAAATGAACCCTTAAAAACTCTATTAAAGATCTCAGAATAAACTCTTAACTTTTCCCAGTTTGGTATTACCATTAAGCTATGCACAGTATCACTGTAACCATATATGCTTCACTTGTCAAAGAAAGAATTTCAAATGCACACCAAGAAGTCTCTGAAATGAGATGTTTACTTAAAAATAGATAAAAATGTAAAGTGTAAATACAGAACAATGTATCACAAAACCATACAATCTTTTAAAAGAATCAGGTTAAAAGTGCAAATTCCTACCAATAATACATCTAGACTTGCCTAGCTAATGTATTCTTATATTCTTACAGTGCTGAAAGATGTTGTAGTATCAGAGTCCAAACATGTCTGTCTCTAAATGGAATACAGACTAGTTTAAAAATGCTGTGTTTCAACCCTCTTCATGATGTCATCATCTGGCTCCTCCCTTTCAGAATACATAAAAAAAATATATATATACAAAACAGGAAGTCCCATCAAGGTCTTGAATTCTGTGACTCCAGCAAGACTCATTTTCCAAATGATGACACTCTTAATTAAGACTGTGATTTCTCATTCTCCTTTGATCTATGAGCAGTCTGCGTTCTCAAACATATCAAAGGACTTTTTATGACACCAGGTGCAATTAACTGACTTTCCTGATGACGTCATAAACCACCTCCTTATGACACCAGGTGCAATTAACTGACTTTCCTGAGGATGTCATAAAATGGATATATTAGCTTCTGGCTTCAAAGCAAACTGACAAGTTAATTGCATTCAGAGATCTGCTGTTTAACATATATCCTGTCTTTTGAACTGATACATGGGGGGTCATCCAGGAGCACAACATTTCTCATGACAGACAATCACTCTATATTTTTATTTTATAAAAATCATAGAGTTATCAGAACCAGCTGTCTAAGTGTCACACAGTGCTTGGACTTTTTTTTTCTTTTACTTTTCCCTGCTCCTCCAGTAACAGCTAAAGGATGCTGCTAAAGGCTACAGCAGGACAGTAGGAAGTGGCCATCCAAAAGAGAATTCCTGGTATGTGTGTCTGTCTTCGGTCTCCGCATCGGAGCTTTCTGTGACTCTGTCTCTCTCTGCTACAGCTGCATTCCCTTCTATTTCCCCGTCCCTCATGCACTGTGCTGTGTGAGAGCACCATGAAGCAGACAGCAAGAAAATGGGATGAGGCACTTGCTGGAATGTCATGAAGCTGCACCATCAGTTTCAGTCACACAGGTCAGGAGAGTGGGTCCTGCACAGTTCAGAAGGGAGACAGAGATCCGGGACACCAGTGTCACTCTTGCCCTGCATAGTAAGCCAGTGCACTGTTGTTTGTGGCACCGACAGTGTACTAAGTACACGATAAGCACAGAGTGGGGTGCTGACAGAAAGAGACAGGAGCTCCCACCACCACCACCACAGAAGAGAGAGAGAGAGAGAATGGGAGAGCAGCACAGTAGGTTGTAGAAACAGAGAGAGGTACTCAAGAGAATGAGAGAGATAATTCCCGTTTGGTGTGACTGTCATGGATGTCCACATCGCAGCTTTCACCCTCTGTCTCTCTCTGTCACTGTTTCCGGGACACCCCATTCTCCCGTCTCCAATGCAGTGTGACAGCACCGCGAGGCAGAGAGCAAGAGAATGGTATGAGGCACTTGTTGTAATCATCTGTGTCCTCTTCGTCTACCTCCTTCTTTCTTGTAATACACATTATTTTTTTTTCTAACTGTAATGCCCTCGCAGTTTGTTTCTTTTACTTTCCCCCGGTCCACAAGAGAAATAAAGAGAGGGTGGGGGGGTGAACTGTACTAGTAGACCAGCAAAAACTGTACAGCATAACTTTCCCCCAGGGAGGGAGTAAGTGCAGTAATCCCCAGTTACTGCAGAGTCAAAGATCCATAAGTGGGCTGACCTGTCTGTTCATGCTCTGCCTCTTGGGTTAGCCCATGCAACTGCAAGGAACTTTGCACTAGTGGATGGGTAGCCAGCTTAACTTTTTAATGTCCCCCATTAAAGGAGCTTTGCACCAGTGGAGCGGATACACAGCTCAAGTTTTTTTTTTTCACCCTGACCGGTTAGACATCACAAGTTTTTTTTTTTTATTATTTACATTTTTTTGGTGTTTTTTGTCCTGGGGGAGAGAGAGAGAAATTTGGTAAGTTCACCACAGTTGCAGTTGAAATGTGATTCAGCGTCTTCACTTGTGCACTACAAATTTAATTTAGAGTTTCACTGATATCCAGATAAGTTCACTTTTATTTAGGGGTCACATCTCTGCTCTACATTGGCTTCAGCAACTATGTCAAGTGCTTTACATATGGTACACGGAGGTGGGGCTGTAGAGGCAACATTCTAAATATTGATTTCTAAACATATCTGATACATTTTGGATGCACACAGTGATATCGCCCTTACTACAGTCTGTTCAGCATAACTTTTATGACCTCTGTAATATATGAAAGACTTTATGGGCTTACAGTTGACCTAAAGGAGACTCTGTTGGGCTTACCTTAGCCTTAGTGAGTCACACAGCATTAATACATCTGTGTAATCTGTATTTACCCCCCCCCAAAAAAATAAAAAAAATCCTGTTTGTGCCTGTGCCTCTGCCTATGGGATAATCTAAGGTATTAGTATCAGCTACATGGTGGGAACATGACTTTTTTTGAGGCCCTTTCTTTTTCAAACTTCTGTTTTATTGCATTTTAAGTTTACAGTTCAACACAACCTCTGATGGGAGGCATAATCGCTGATATTGAGAGCTACTCAGTCTTGAATGCAACAACTGTGGAAAAATAAAATTTGATATAATAAGTAGCAATGGATAATTTGACATAACAAGCCGCAATAGATGCACTGCACCAGTTAGTCAACGAGTGTTAATTGTTCTCAAATGCATCTTTTTTTTTTTTTTAATTCTTTTCTGACCAGGTAAGGCCCACTAGGCACAGGTGCTTGTTTTCAGGGGTGATCCAGGAGCACCAGGGAGGTTAAGTGACTTGCTCAGGGTCACACAGTATGCAAGTGGAGGTTGTGGGAATCAAACCCATGTCTGCTGGATGTGCCAAGCTCATTCACAGCTCACTGCTCTAACGTCTAGGCTGTACTGCCAGAGAGACAACTGTCCCAGTACTGTGATCATGAATGGCTTGCTTCTGATAGCATAAATAGGGTCAGCAGCTTTCAGTAAGAGTGGAGATTCCTGTAAAAATTTGATTTACTGCAAAATGTGTGCTAAGGAGCAGGGGTTGTTTTGAAATGTTGATGCAGGCTTAATATAAACTATATCTCAAAAATAAAGAATGACTGGATAATTAAAAACCTCTAGAATTTAAAACTGGTACCAGGGGCACTTTTCAGTGTTTTCTATATGTTAATATAAGCCTTAAAATGGTTTATTGCATCAGGATAAATGAGTAAACCCATAGCTCTTATTTGTTGTTCTCAAATGCATCTGAAAAGGAGGGATGCAATTGTCCCAGTGCTGTGATCATGAATGGCTTGCTTCTGTTTGAGACTGTCTGATGGGGATATGGAAATAAGCATCCTTTAGGTCCATGGATGCCAGCCAGTCCCCTTGCTTGACAGTAGGTAGGATGGTAGCCAGGGTTGTCATTTTGAACTTTGACTTTGTAAGATGCCTGTTTAGGAATCTGAGATCTAGAATGGGCCGCCACTCCCCATTTTTCCTTGGTGCCAGGAAGTACCTTGAGTACAACCCTTTGCCCCTGTGCTGATAAGGCACAGGCTCCACTGCTTTTGAATGAAGAAGAGTGAAGACCTCTGCCTCCAACAGGGTTGTTTCTGTAGGACTGGAAGGTCTGAAAGTTCTTGCGGACAGTTTTGAGAGCAGCTTGAAGCTGACAGCAAGACCCTGACCTACAATCTCCAGGACCCATTTGTCTGTAGTTATGGATTGCCAAGCCTGGAGATAGCAGGTCAGCCTGCCTCCCTAAAGGGAAGGGGAGGCAGCCCAGACAGACTTCTCAGGGTGTCTGTTTAGCTGGGGTAGCAGACTGGGGGGTGGAAGCAGCCCTGCCGACACCCCTCCTGCCCCTCCCTCTAGAGAACCCCCTTGGTTGCTGATAAGAGGGAAAAGCTTGGGCCTGATGGAAAAGCCTGGGGTAGGGTCTACCCCTGCCCCAGGCCTGCTGCTTTTGAGTAGTGGCAGCTTTCTCTTTTGCTGAAGCACTTACAAGCTCAAACGAGCAGACTGGGTGGGCCATAGGCTCTTATCTGTCGACACTGTCTATGTATCTATGTATGCCACTCTGTACTCGTTCCTCTTCTTCATGTATGCCTCAGTCTGTTCCCCAAACAAAGAATTCTGGACAAGGGAAAAGTCCATGGCATTATTTTGCGTGTCTTGGGACAGGGTAGTGCACCTGAGCCAGGAGAAATGCCTGAGGGATACAACAGAAGCCATAGTCCTAGAAGCTGCATCATTAGAGTCCACGGCCATGTGGAACTGAGACTTTGATGCTTGTACCCCTTTGCTGACCAACTCCTGGAGATCAGCAGAAAGCTCAGGAGGGGCCTTTGTGGCCAGCTGTTCCACAGCTTCCCAAAGGGACTTTTGGTACCTGGAGGCATAAGCCAAATAAGAGGCTTGCCTAACACCTAAAGAAGATGCCAGGTACGCTTTTTGGCAAGAGAACCCACTTTCCTGGAATCCTTGTCAAGAGGATGAGAAGCCAGGGGGATGCCAGCTTTCTCACAGGCTGCAGTTTGTACCACACCTACATGGCTACAATGGCTGGATAAAAAGTCAGTGCCACTGCCAGCCAGAATATATTTTCTGCCCAATTTCTTATCCACAGGAGGGACAGAACTAGGGGTTTGGAGGATCTTTAAAGTCTGTTTTTTAAGGGACTTATGAATGGGAATTGAAAGTCCCTGGGATACAGAAAGATCCATCATTTCTCTGTAATCCACTTTCTCGTCATTCTCCTGCCTGGCTGCCTGTACAGAGAGCTGCAGGGTCTCAGCTACTTGTCTCATAAAAGGCCTGGGAGGGGATTCATCCTGGGGGCGGTCAGGGGAGACCTCTGAGTCAATGGGTTCTCCTTCTTCCTCCTCCTCCTCATCATATTCTTCAGAAAACAATACTCCTCAGGATCAATGTGTCCTGCAGGAGTTGAACCGGTATCCGGAACCACTGGCTGCCCAGACGGTACCTGTGACGGTTCGTCAAACCCAGATTGCAAGGACTGCACTATCCGAATGGCTTTTGCAATTCCATCCGCAGTTGGAACAGAGACCGAGTGTTTGCGCAGTTCCAAACCAGAGCATTTGGCTTTTTTTTTGACAGTGTGGGTTCAGAAACCGACTCTGAACATCTTTTACCCATCGACGGTTCACCCTGGCCTGAGGGAATGGTTATCAGATCCGAAGGTTTGGTTAAACCAAAACCGCCCTCAGAAGTCTTTTCCATCCCTTCCTTCAGTTTACTGAGGCGTCTATCTAAAGTAGACTGAGGGAAATTTTTACAAATATCACAGTCTACTTGTAAGTGGTCGAAACCAAAACAGTACAGACAGACCAAGTGAGGATCAGCTTTTGCAAATTGCTCCCTGCACTCGGTTCAACGCTGAAACCCAGTGGGACAATTTTTTCTCTTGCGTTTCTGTGACATAACCCTGCAATTTGGTGCTTAACCCAGTGGCTTAGTTAGGCCAGTTAAGCAAATATCCAATATCTACTTTATCTGAATAGGCTTAGTTACGCCAGGATAAAGAAAATTAAAGTGTAAGAAAAAATTACCCCTGAAAGCTTAGTTAGGCCGGGTAATAGAGAACAAAGTCTGAAACTGGCCAACGGTTTAGCGTCGGCCAAAAGAAATCGAGAAAACCCTCGGTTCTGGTCAGGACTTTGAACCGGATTCCAAGTACAATGAAAATCTAAACAAAAAAGGGGAAAAAAGAAGTTCAGTCTCCTCACGGTCGCAGAAACCGATCAGAAACCGAACACTTACCCAACCTACGAACGTACATGATACCGAAGACAGCAGTTTGAGAATGATTAAGACAAAATAATAAAGCGGTTGTCAAATAAATCAACGAGACTCAGCTTTGACCGAAGGCAATGAGGAGAAATCTCCAAGGCGTCTTCACTGGTGAGCGGAGTAAAGAATCTGATCAGTTACTACAACGTACCAAGGATGGTGGTTTGAAAACCAAGCTCGAGCTCAACGTTCTATGCATTTGCATAGAGTTTAACTCCTTGTTCTCCAGGGCAGCTGAACCGGTGTGTCTAATTGCATATTGTCAGAATACAGCAAGACTTCATGTTGTTTGAATTGATTTACTGCAAAATGTGTGCTAAGGAGCAGGGGATGTTTGGAAACATTGATACAGGCTTATATAAAACTACATCTCAAAAATAAAGAATGATTAGATAATTAAAATCCTCTAGAAGTTAAAATTTGCACTGGGGCACTTTTCAGTGATTTTTATGTTTTAATATAAGCCTTAGAATGGTTATTCCTTGTGTCAGGATAAATGAGTAAACTCATAGTTCTTAACCTCCTGCCTCAAAAAAGAGGGGCAAGACTTGAAAAAACAGGGTGAAATTACCAAAATCATGGGCCCATCTTAAATATTGTCATAGCAGCTCAAAAAGGCAAAACGTTTGACTTAGGGAGAAAGGCATTTTCAGAGGAAGACCTAAACTGTAACACTAACGTGTGGCATGATTTTTTGTCTCTAATCCCTATAGTCTCCCCTGTGACAGAAATTCAAATTTTAGGAGGGGTTCTGCGGCAAGATCAGTTCTAAGGCAAAATTAAGAACGTCCCTGAAAATCAGGCTTGTAGCCTGTAAACCAATTCTGTTTTAGTCTTATGGACAAGCGTTAATCATATCCAAGAACAGCTGGTTGAAACAACACTTGCAAAATGTTAGTTATAATGGTATTTTGATTGATTTAAATTATATATGCAGTCCAAGTTGCTAAACATAAAAAGTAATTATGAAGCGTGGATGTCATCATGTGTTCCGGAAAGTCAGTTTTTATGATGAATTTGTGTTTTTGATTGTTGATACCTGTTACCATTTTCCAAAAGGGCAGCTGAAGTGAAACCAATCAATTCGAAAAGGAAAGGCTTGCCAAACCCTCAACTGCCCTGCGCATGTTGGTGTAAAGTGGAGATCAGCCGCAGGCAACTGCAGCAAGGTTGGCTCCACATTTCCATTTCATAAAAAACAGAAAACGTAAAAATTGATGGCAGATAAGGACTGCTAGGCCCATCTAGTCTGCCCATTTTCTCTATCTACCGTAAAAGCAGCAGACCCTACTTGATCTCCGGCTTTACCTCCTTGTTGCTACTGCTAGGGTTCTCCTATGCCTGTCCCATGCATGCTTGAATCTGCTCACTGTGTTTGCTCCCAGCACCTCCACTGGGAGTCTATTCCATGCATCCACCACCCCTTCTGTAAGAAATACTTGCTCACCCCTTAGTCTACCCCCTTCCAACCTCATATCATGCCCCTTCGTTCCTGGGCATCTCGTTTTCTGAAAGATGCTACCTTCCATTACCCTATTTATGCCTTTTAGACATTTGAAGGTTTCTAACATATCTCCCCTGTTTTTTCTCTCCTCCAGGGTATACATATTGAGGTCTCCCAGCCTCTCTTCATATGACTTTTGGTACAGGTCCTGCACCATCTTTGTTGCCCTTCTTTGACCTGCCTCCACCCTGTGTCTATGTCCTTTTGGAGGTGCAGCCTCCAGAACTGGACACTGTATTCCAAATGAGACCTCACCAATGATCTATACAGTGGCATCAGTACCTGCTGGTGATACCTCCCACTATGCATCCCAGCAACCCACTGGCTCTCCCCACAGCCTTGGCACATTGCTTTGCCACCTTTAGGTCATCAGATATGATTACCCCAAAATCCCTTTCCTATTTGGTGAACATCAGTTCCCCCCAAATCATGTAATCCTACCCTTGTTTCTTATACCCTAAATACATGGTTTTGCACATTTTTGCATTAAATCTCAGCTGCCACACTTTGGACCACTCCTCCAGTTTACCTAGGTCTCTCAACACTTTTTCCACAGTGTCCACCCACTTAGAGATCTTAGTGTCATCCACAAAGAGGCACACTTTCCCCGCCAACTCCTCCACAATGTCACTTATGAAGACATTAAACAGGACCAAGCACAGACCAATCCCTGTGGTATCCCATTGGTCACCCTCCTTTCCTCAGATTGAGCTCCATTTACCACGACCCTTTGTCTTCTATCACTCAATCAGTTCCTAACCCAGTTTACCACCTTGTGACCCACTCCCAGGTTGCTCAGCTTGTTCACAAGTCTTCTGTGTGGAACTGTATTGAAGGCTTTACTGAAATCCAGATAAGTCCACATCCACTGCTCCCCTGATCCACGATTCTAGTCACCCAGTCAAAGAAATCAATTAGATTTGTTTGACACAACCTTCCCGCTGTGAATCCATGCTGTCTTGGATCCTGTGTTCCACTGGCTTCAAGATGTTCCACGATCCTTTAAGTAGTGATTCCATAATCTTCCTCAGTACTGAGGTAAGGCTGACTTGTCTATAGTTTCCAGCCTCCTCCCTACTGCCACTTTTGTGGAGAGGAACTACATCTGCCCTCCTCCAGTCCTCTGGAACCACGTCCATATCGAGTGACTCACTGAACAGTGCTGCCAGTGGAGGCGCCAGCACCTCCCATAGTTCCCTTAATATTCTAAGATGTATCCCAGCTGGTCTCATTGCCTTGTCCACTTTCAGTTTTGTGAGTCATTTTAGGAATCTCTCTTCTGTAAATGGACTGGTGTCCACCTCCCTCCCATATTTGTTCATGCTGCTTAACTGTGGTCCCTCACCTTCTTCTTCTGAGAATACAGAACAAAAATATTTGTTCAGTAATGATGCTTTTTCCAAGTCCCCTTATACACACTCTCCTTCTTCCCCTTTACGCCTTACTATCCCACCCCTGGTTTTTCTCCTTTCACTAATATGCCTATAAAAAATCTTCTTCTTTCTTTACTGCCTGTGCAATTTTTTCCTCTGTTTGTGCCTTTTCGCTCCAGACTACTTTCCCTGCCTCACTCTGTTTATCCAGATACACTACCCTGTCCTCCTCCCACTGTGTTTCCTTTTATTTCCTGAAAGCCACCTTTTTTGCCCTTACCTTCCCAGCTACTACCTTTGAGAACCATAGTGACTTTCTCTTTCTCTTATTTAATTGCCTAATGCAAAGGTTTGTCACCTCCACTATGGTTCCTTTCAGATGGGCCCACTGCTCCTTCACTCCCACCCTCTTGTCCCTCCCTGCAGGGAATGCTTGAGACATATTCCTATCTTAGTAATCTCCACTGTCCTGAAATCCACGACCTCGCTTTTGTGTGGCTTGATTCTATCGCTGTATGCATGCTTAACCATGCTGTACGATGATCACTAGATCCCAGGTGTTTGCCCAATCTGACTTCATCAATTTTGTCCCCACTGGTGAGTACCAGGTCCAAAACTGCACCCTCCCTGGTTGGCTCTAGCACTAGCTGCCTGTGGCCTGCCCCTTGTACAGAGTACAGAATGTCCCTGCTCCTGGCAGAGGAAGCAACTGGGATGCTCTATTCTACATTTGGCAGACTGAAATCACCTAACAGCAGCCCCTCCCCTTAAACTGCCATTGTGTGGATAAATTCCACTAGACCTCTATCCACCTCTTCCCCCTGTACTGGAGGTCTGTATATCACACCCATGCAAATGGTAGTGCTGTTGCCTGTCTCAAGGGTGACCCAAAGTACCTCCTCTCCCCACTGCATTCCCTGTACCTCAGTCACTCTAATACCCTCCCTGACATAAAGAGCCCCCCTCCCCCTCTATTTTTACCCTCTTGTCTCTCCTTAACAGAGTATAAACTGGTGTGGTTATATCCCAGTCATGGTTTCCAGTATACCATGTTTCAGTAATAGCTACAATGTCCAGGTCAGCCTCAGTTATCTATATTACATTTTTTTTATCAATACTATACGCAGGCTGTTGCAGTCAATGCTGCTAATTAATAATGCACACTTAATGAAAACAATAAAGAAAATATAAAGTAACTGACCTACACATTGCATTTTGAAAACGCAGGCTCATAACTTGCAATGTTTAATATTTTCCCCCAAATTCACTACCCAGCCATATCGTAACAGCAACTCATGAGTGACAGCTTTCATTTTTAAATTCCTGCCCAAAATGTGTTTTTGCATACTGAAAGTTGATTTTGCTGTCCCTACATGAAATCATCTTTTGGGCAGGATTTGAACTTTTGCTCTGCCCTTCTTCATGAGGCAAGGTCATAGCAAGGCTATAGATATAAAAGAGAACACATTTAGGAACCAACATTACATTTTGCTAATGAAGGCACTTAACATTATTAATTTTTAGTATTTTTACAACACATTCCTCACCTGCAACCATATCGGCTCTGGCCAGAGTTTGTCTATAATGGCAGAAAAGAAGTTGACAATGGGAATTTAGAAGACATTTATGGGAATGGCTGTCAAGTGACCTTTCAAATACAATATTCTGGGAGCTCCAGGTGCATATGCCGGTACACAGCAAAGTATGGGACTGTGAATTAATCCATGACGACAGAATTACAGTTTATACGGTAACATACTGTAGCTCAGTTAAGATGCAAGATACCAATTTCAGTGAGGCACTGCTTCTACCCATTTGATTGTACATACGTACATACGTACTGTACACAGTACATTTTTTTTAAAACAAGTACAAGCAAACAGATTGCAACTACAACATTAAAAAGGCAAACAGTTCACTCTCAGATAACATTTGTTTCGGAACTGACCAGATTTTTTTTTTTTTTAATTAGTATACTTTGTGGCTTAGCATTTCATAATGCTACAATAACGGTGATATTTAAAATCCCATACTGTACCTTAATGTCATCCTCTGTGATGTAGCCAGCCTGCACTACCCACCACGGTTCAATAGTAATTTCCACTGGTTTTACTGGTAGAAGATCGCGGGCAGTTTTCCTTCTGAAAAATTTCTATTAGCGTGCAATCCATTACAGAAACAGAAAAAAAAAAAGAGTCAATGACCAGAATTAACTTGTGTATTTACTTAACAGTTTATCTGGACAACTGTGTTGAACCTTTACATTATTTCCTGTGTAGGTGCAGTTTTAGTAGAGAACTGCATTTAATCTATAAGCCTTATTTTCTGCAGAAGCTTTTTTTTTTTCCAACTAGCACTCTGGATTCCATTTTTGTTTCATCTTTACTGTCCTTTTAGTAAATGCAGTAGGGCTTTCTGATTTACACACTGCTGGTATGGATCATTTTAGAACTGCATGATGTAATTTATGGCCTTGCTCAGCTCTTTGACTGTTGGCACAATGTTCTACTACATACCTCTGTGGTTGGGAGGGACATCAACTACATCACACAGTTCTAAAATGGTACTTACACAATGTGTAAAGCAAGCAATAAGACACAAAATGGTATGGGTTATGTGATACATACCTCTCGACCACTCGGCAATAAAATGTGTAGCACAGACTTACAAAATGCAGTGCAAATGGACAGAATTTATAGTGCTTTCTTATCTTAAAGAATAATTAACAATAGTGGTCCCCATATGTTTAGTGTTAAGGAATGTTTTTATCAAGTTAGTCCAATTTTCCTCACAGTTTTGGTGTCCAGAAATAACTCTAACATTATGTGGAACATCAGTAAATTTTGTGAAGTAAGGATAAATTTGGGCATAAAAACATAAAATGCATAGCAGTTGAGAAGTGTGATGTGATAAACGCATGCCCAGATGTGTTGTGTGACATGAGGTGCTTACGTGAAGTGCCTTCAGCACCTGGAAGTGCAGTCATCACATAACAGTCCACACCACAAAGTGTCTTACTGTGCTTATAAAAGGTTCCACCATGCCGTGGTGACATGAAATTTGTTGACTGTTGGCACAGTGACAGCACAACATTGCCAACTGGTGTTGTGCCGACACTGGGGGAACTGGTGTTTTCTTGGGGGGGCACCCACGCCCCCTGTACTTAGGATTTCTAACTTCAGTTGGAGTTAGTTCAGGGAGTGGGCAAACACCCCAGAGGTAACAGTGTTGGGAAACGTGGAGACCATCACAACGAACTGCCAAAGATGTCACTGTGATGGTCTTCGTGGTATTCCTGTCGCTGTTGCAACGTGATACCCTTATAAAATTGGGTAAACTGAGAAAATAAAAAAAATAAAAAAAAAAGGTATTTTCTATTGTTAAAAGTAGTAACCATCTTTCAATCATCTGTCTCTCTATAGATTCAATACATGGAATGTTTGTTTATCATGGGATACAGGAACTCAAAACTTCTACAGAATTCTTCTGGCTGAATGTTAACCTCTACCTACACAAACACACAACAGAACACCTCAGTAAAACTAGTGATTGGTTTTATCTATGGACGGGTAGCAACAAACAGTTGCCTGGCAGGCAGGTACATATAGAAGGGATATTTTTCATGGTTAGAAAAGAAGCTCCATTTTTCAATTTGTATATGTGTAAGTAGGTGAATTATAAAGGGAAAGAACATTTAATAAACAAATGTTGTTTGTTTAAGTTTTGCAGAAGTTCTATTTTTTAGGGCCTAGCTGACTGCTCTGTGTATAAAGGGAGTAGCCATGATTGTACTGACAATCAGGAATTTAATAAAAAAGGCACTGGTATGTTAGTGCGCTGTGTCCTGATTACCAGTATTTATAGCAACTGGCAGCGGTCTTGCAATGTACAGCTGCTGATCAATCATAATGCAGTGATTTGCTTAACTATTTTATAATCAAAAACACTCACTGTGTTACTAATAATAAAAACTGAGCAATAAAAGAATGGGATCAGATACAGGTATTTAACGTACGCTTCTACAGAAAAAAGACGGCTGTTTCAAAGCAATTCTCTTGTAAAATATTGGCTGCAATTCTGTTATCACTTCACCTTTACTGGCCTTTTAGATACTGTAACTCAGTAGGTGATTCTCGTTTATACATCAGTAGTGATAAATTTTCCCTCTGTCTTACCTCCAGATATACATTTATCTGGAGGTAACATATGTCAGAATGACTATCCTTAACCTAAGGACCAATCAGAGAGCAGCTTTCACAATGCTGATGACATCACAGTAGCATTGTCCTGCTCTGAAGCTAGCTAGCTGCTGACTTCAAAGAGCAACAGTTAACTCTGCTCAAACAGCTGATTTAAATGGTATAACATATAAATTGATGTTGTATAAATTGAATACACAATGGTCTTAACATAAAATACACAACTTATTCCCATTTGTGAGGGAGCAAGACTGTCATAACTTACTCGCAGCTCTGCCACTTGTGAATTATGGTCCTGCCCCCTCACTCATGAACACAAATTGCATATTTTGAATAAGGCTACCTTGTATCCCCTATTTATACACTGGTGGTGAACACCATTTTAGAAGTCTGTGATGTAGTTTATACCCCTTCCAACTACAGAGTACTACAGTTGAACAGATGCATTATGACAGCAATGTAAGAGTCAAATAAGGAGTTAAACTATATCATACAGTTCTAAATTGCCCCTGCCACCAGTGTACAAATCAGAACACCGACCCATAGTTCCGTGGATGGGAAAGTATAATTTGTGATCCAATGCTAAGTATACTATATAACCACATAAAGACCTGTTGAAACATCGGCATAGTAACATAGAATTTGATGGCAGATACAGACCGCTTGGCTCATCCAGTCTGCCCATTTCTCCAGACCTACAAAATTACCGCAGACCATGCCCGATCTACGGCTCTATCTCCCTCCCACCTTCCTTTCCACTATGATTCACCTTGTGCATATGCCATGTTTTCTTGACTCCCACCATTTTTCCCCCACCACCTCTGCTGGAAGGCTATTCCAGGAATCCACCACTCTTTCTGTGAATATGTACGTCCTTACATCTCTCTTGATTCTACCCTCCTCCAGCTTCATAGCATATCACCTTGCTCTTGAGCACCTTTTCTTCTGAAAAATACTTCCCCCTTATACCTTATTTACCGCGGTGAGGTATTTAAAGGTCTCTATCATATCCCCCTTTCCTCCTCTGTTCCAGGGTGTACATACTGAGGTGCTTTTGTCTCTCCTCACAGGGCTTTTGATGTAGACCCTGCATCATTTTAGTTGCCCTCCTCTAGACAGCCTCTACTTTATGTCCTTCCGAATATGTAGTCTCCAGAACTGGGACATAATACTCTAGGTGGGGTCTTACCAGTGATCTATACAGAGGCAACACCACCTCCCTCTTTCTGCTGGTGATCATTCCCAATGCGGCCCAGCATCCCACTAACCCACCTACTGCCTTGTCGCTCTGCCTGTCCACCTTTAGGTCACCCAATATGATTACCCCCGGTCTCTCAAAGCTTGGTGGTCATCAATACCACTCCACCCATTTTGTACACCACCCGGGTTTCTGTGCCCCAAGTGCATAATTTTGCATTTTTTCGCACTGAAACCCAGCTGCCATACCCATGACCAGTGCTACAGTTTTCCTCAAGTCTCTGCTCATCCTATCCACCCCCCACCACCCCCTAGAACGTCCACCCTTTAGTAGATTTTGGTGTCATCTTCAAAAAGGCATACCTTCCCTTCTAGCTCCTGTCCTGTGCAGTTTCACTTATAAATACATTAAAGTGGACCAGTCCCAGCACTGATCCCTGAGGCATCCCGCTCGTCACGGTCTCTTCCTCAGAGTGAACTCCATTTGCCACCACCCTCTGTCACCTATCCCCCAATCAGTTTTGTATCCAGTTTATCACCTTTGAACCCACTCCTAAGCTATGTAGCTTGCTTACTAGTCTCCTATGTAGTACTTTCTTAAGGTATTGTCACTACCTTGCACTGTCTGTTTGTGTCTTTGTGTTTTTCTTACACATCAATAAAGATCAATTAACAAAAAAAAAGAAGAAACACCCAGTGGATCTACTTAAAGAATAGTATGATGAAACAGACATATAACCAATATTTAACTAACCCCAATGTCACCAGGAGCAACTAGAAAAAACAATGATTTTTACATACATTTTACATAGTCTTTGTATTTATCTTCCATGTATTTATAAAATATCTGCACATTATATTTTTCCATATAGGAGTTTGTTCTCCTCACACTGGCCTGATCACTTTCAGCCAGGCTCTTTAGCCCTATCACTACCTTTCCCTGACTACTTACCCTATCCTCCAATCTCCTATACCCCCCTCCCCACACACAGTGTGGACTTCAGGGTTACCCTTATCCCTCCAGTGATCCAGTGGAGGAGGGTGCCTGGTTGGTGGTGCAAGACCCAAGAAGAGCCGCCTGTCATCCTGTGTCAGTCATAGTATTTCTCCTCTGCTTCTTTTCTCCCTCCTCACCTGGATCATTATCACCAACAGGCCTTTAAGGCATGCATGCTATGGGTGCCAACAGCAGGTGGCGTCTTCCTCCCTTGGCAAGTGACTCCTCTTGCACCACCACCCAAGGACACTCAGGTGATGCCAGAGTTGCAGAGTATACTGCCCTCACTCCTGAAGCAGGAGGACATCCACAGGAACACTGGATCTTCCTCTTTCCTCCCCTCCCAGGCCTTCAGTGCCTCAGGCAGATTCTTAAACATGGGTCACAAGTGTCACAAACATCACAAGCAGCAGAACTACCACTGCGCTGAAAGGGCCACCTAAAGTCGTGTGTATCAATATAAAAACAGGAACGCTAAGCCCTCTACTTCCTCTGCTCCGACTGCTTGTCTAAATCTGACATCATAATCCTTTGTATAGGACATCATGACTATTTCCACAACAGACTATAATATCACAAGCAGGAATTGTGATATGAGGTGTGGACAAGCTGTCAGAGCAGAGGACATCTAGGGGACAAAGATCCTGCTTTACATTATTACACATAATTATAAAGAAAAGGGAAGGAACATAAATGCAGAAAATACTGTATATGGAACATAACCTGAAATGTCCCAAAATTTCGGGGGAGGGGTCAGTTTCCCTCCCTTGTGATATCAGGAGCAGTTTAAATGACAGCTACAACAATAACAAGCATTTGTCAATGCCGAACGTTCGCTTGCAGGTATTTGCAGTGGTGTTTGGCATGTATGGTGCTTTACCCTAATGCCCTGTGTGACTGCTGGTATTTGCACAATAAACTGTCAGCACGACCTTTTTGTTACCCCCATTGTGCGCTACATAGGCAGAAACACGTTTTGGGCAGGATGTGAAAATGACAGCTGTACTGCTCATAAGGAAGTGTGGTAAAATGCCAGTGTTGGAAAATCTGGAGTGGAAATATTGAAAATTGCAAACCCACGAAAGCAAGGTGGAACTGTGCAACGTGACGCCAGAAACAGTCATTTTTAGGAATTTTTCACCAAATTTTCAACATTGCCATTTTAAAACCTCTGCTAATGAACAGTGTCACTGTGATTTTCTTACTGTGTCCCATACATTGATTTAGCACACCGACTGCCCATTTAACTGCACTACATGGTAGGAAAGACGCTTTGGGCAGGATGTGAAAATGACAGCTGTACTGCTCATAAGGAGGTGTGGTAAAATGGCAATATTAAAAATCTGGAGTGAAAATATTGGAAATTCGAAACTTCACGGCGTGCATGGGGAACTGCTAACCTTTCGTAAAACAAGTTATTGTGAGGAATTTTTTCGCCAAATTTTCAACATAGTCATTTTAAGATCTCTGCTCATGAACAGTGACACTGTGATTTTCTTAATGTGTCCTATACACTGAGTTCAGACACCCGACTGTGGCATTGTGCGCCACATGGGCGAGAAACACGCTTTGGGCAAGATGTGAAAAATGACAGCTGCAGTGCTCATAAGGAGGTGTGATAAAATGGCAATGCTGAAAATCTGAGTGAAAATATTGAAAATTCGCAAACTTACGAAGCGTATGAGGAACTGCGCAATGCAGACTCATAAACACTTTTTAGGAATTTTTTCACCAAATTTTCAGCACAGCCATTTTAAGACCTCTGCTCATGATCAGTGTCACTGTGATTTTCTTAATGTGTCCCATACATCGAAGTTTGCACAATCGACTGCACCATTGTGCGCTATAGGGCAGAAACTCATTTTGGGCAGGATGAAAATGACAGCTGTACTGCTCATGAGGAGGTGTGGTAAAATGGCAATGTTGAAAATCTGAGTGCAAATATTGAAAATTTGCAAACGTACGAGCGAGCGTAGGAACTGCGTAACGCACGCTTGTAAAACAGTCATTTTTAGGAATTATTTCACCAAATTTTCAACATAGCCATTTTAAGACCTCTGCTCATGATCAGTGTCACTGTGATTTTCTTAATGTGTCCCATACATTGAGTTCGCACACCGACTGCGCCATTGTGTGCTACATGGACAGAAACACATTTTGGGCAGGATGTGAAAAATGACAGCTGTACTGCTCATAAGGAGGTGTAGTAAAATGGCAATGTTGAAAATCTGGAGTGCAAATATTGAAAATTCGCAAACGTACGTAGCGCATGTGAGAACTGCTAATGCACGCCAGAAAAGTCATTTTTAGAATTATTTCACCAAATTTTCAACACAGCCATTTTAAGACCTTCTGCTCATGAACAGTGTCACTGTGATTTTCTTAATGTGTTCCATACATTGATTCCAGACACCAACTCGCCATTATGCGCTACATGGGCGGAAACACATTTTAGGCAGGATGTGAAAATGACAGCTGTACTGCTCATGAGGAGGTGGTAAAATGGCAATGTTGAAAATCTGAGTGCAAATATTGAAAATTGCAGAACGTCTGATTGCGGCAAGAACTGCGAACGCACGCTTGTAAAACAGTCATTTTTAGAATTATTTCACCAAATTTTCAACATAGCCATTTTAAGACCTCTGCTCATGATCAGTGTCACTGTGATTTTCTTAATGTGTCCCATACATTGAGTTCGCAACACCGACAGCATTGTATTTGCTACATGGGCAGAAACACATTTTGGGCAGGATGAAAAATGACAGCTGTACTGCTCCATAAGGAGGTGTAGTAAATGGCAATGTTGAAAATCTGGAGTGCAAATATTGAAAATTAAGAAGCGACAAATGCATGTAGGAACTGCAATGCACGCTCAGTAAACAGTCATTTTTAGGAATTATTTCACCAAATTTTCAACACAGCCATTTTAAGACCTCTGCTCATGAACAGTGTCACTGTGATTTTCTTAATGTAGTTCCATACATTGATTTTCAAGCACAACAACCGCGCCATTGTGCAGCTACATGGGAAACACGTTTTGGGTGAGATGTGAAAATGACAGCTGTACAACCATAAGAAGGTGTGATAAATGGCAATGTTGAAAATCTGGAATGAAAATATTGAAATTCGCAAACTTACGAGCCTGCGAGAGAACTGCTACAGCGACGCTAAGTAAAACAGTCATTTTGGAATTTTGCACAAATTTTCAACATGGGGTTTTAGGACCCCTACTCATGAAGTGATGTCACTGTCATATGGTATTATTATTCAAGGCGAAGGGTGATTTAACGCAGTAGCTACGCGGTACTCTGACAATCACCCTGGGCCCGAATGCGCCATGACAGTGACATCATTCATGAAGGTCCCAAAAACCCCATGTTGAAATTGGTGCAATTTTAAAAACTGACTGAGATATGCAATAAAGTTGAAACCCCCTATCTAGCCCATTATATAGCTTACCGGCATTTCCTCAGTTAGCGGTCGCCTTTGAAGAGTGCAGGCGTGTTCCCGTCACGAAGATCGTCGCGCCGGAGTCGGGTAAGTATGAGGTGGAAGTGTGGGGAAACTGGAGTTGCGCAGTGGGTGGGTGCGGGTTGTGGAGGGCTGGAGGCGCGCCGTGGGGACCGCTTTTTATTCTTTCCAGGTGTAAAAAAGGCTCCATGTGGCACAAGATGACTGGGGTGGGAGACGAGGAGCCGACGGAGGATTGGGCACCCCGGCAAACGCTGGGGCTGCGGAGCCGGACGATTGGCACCCCTGCAAAACAGCATCACGGCCACGCTGGGATGGGCTCTCAGCGGCAGAAGATGGTTTGGGGCCGTGGAGTCGACGGGATTGGGCACTCTGCCGGCAAACAAAGCTTGCAGTTGGGGCGGCGTGACGCACGCTGGGGTGCAGCGGTGATGCGTGGGGGACGTCAGTGACGGCGGCGCTCAGTGCAGGCAGCTGCGCTTTCCTTGAAGCAGAGGAACACCGCTGTCATATTGAGCTCCTCAACCCATTATAGTAGGATCGCCACGCCTGCTCAAGGAGCAGTGCATGGATGGGACAGGCACACCTCCGCGTGCTATTTTCCCAAACCGTTCCTTGTGCATGCGCGCAAGCGAACGTAAAAATGACAGGAATTCAATGCAGCTCTCCCTTAAATTTGCTAAGAGAACAACTAATAAGGTTTGTTTTTATAGTACATTATTCTTGTTGATCTATTTATCATTTTTGTTAACCAGGTAGCTGCAATGGAGAAAAATGTGCACCATTTTCAGGTGTGACCCAGGAGAGTACGTGCTGTAATGCACAGTATAGTGATGGTACAAAACGCACAAAATAACAAGCACACTCACATTCTACAGTAAAACGGTTTTATCCAAAGCATATACATACAGTTTCAGCTTTTAGAAACCCCTGTACTGTTGGAGGCCTGGGGGCAACTTAGAAAATGGAAGGATGCTCATAAGGGTGGAAGAGTGTTACTACCGATTGTGGGAAACCCCTTTTTTCTTCCTGGGGTGGAGGACGGAGGCTTCCGGGATTGGGAGAAAGGTGGAATTCATAATGTGGGCAATTTGTTAGTGAAGAGGGAGATGTGTACCTTTGCCCAAATGCTACATAATGTAAAGCTCGAGAGGAACCACCAATTTAGATATTGGCAAGTTAGAGCTTTTGTGAATAGCTTGAGAAGAGAAGCAGCCAGACGGATTATGTTAGATCCAGTAGACAGCCTTGTGTACCAAGTTAAAACTGACTCTAAAGGGTTTATTGGGAAGGCAGCCAAGCAAGGGAGGCAACAAATCCCAGACTTGACGGAGAAAACAAAGAGATCATGGGAAAGGGATTTGGCTAGGGCTATCTCAGAGGAAAACTCGGGGGTGGTGTTCTCAATGCACTCTAGTATAATGGTTTGCAATAAATTCAAGGAGGCCTTCTTTAAATTTGTGCATCGGTTGTACTGTCCTCCAGTTATAGTGCATAGGGCTCACCCGTCAATTTTCCCCATGTGCGGCAGGTGTGGAGTAGAGAGAGGTACATATATCCACTGTTTTTGGACTTGCCCAATACTGAAACATTTTTGGGAGGATGTGGTGTCAGAGGTCGCAAAATTGTTGGGGAAGAATTTGGAAAGGTACCCCTTGGCCTATTTATTTGGAGTAGAGGAAGAGGAAGGAGGTGAGTGGGTGCCTTTCCCCCGAGAGGTGAGAATATTATTTGTTCTGGCTCGTCATTGTATACAGAACACGTGGGTTTCCCAGATCAAACCTACAATATAGCAGTGACGTACTCTGACTCTACAGACCCTAGCTCTAGAAAGACTCACACTGACTGCCCGAGAGAGAGAGAGAGAGGAGCTTCCTTCAGAATTGGGCCCCGTTTTTATCTTCCCTGACTCCAGTGGAGGAAATGGTGCTAAGAGGAGGCCTCAGTGGGTAAAGAGATGAGGGGAGTGAAACCTGCAATATGCCCAGCGGATCAGAGGTTTGGGACCTTACATGTGTAGAATTCCTTATGTGCCTGATATATCTTATTTGTATTGCATAATCTAGAGACTAGATATATTGTGAAGCCTAAGAAAATGAACTGTACACTGTTTACTTTTTTTTATTGTACCTGTTTGTTTATGTATGTGTTTGTCTTTTGTTTGCCTGTTATTTGTTGTGAAAATCAAGTTTAACATTTTTAATAAAGACATTATACAAAAAAGAAACCTCTGTAGTTTGACCCTGGATACAATTTCTCTAAGCTGTTTAAACTAGGAATGACAAATTATACCCTCTTAGCTGAAATTTGTAAAGGGGGAAAAAAACAGGATAAGGCAAAGGTACTTTTATTCATCACTTCGGTTCTGGGAGACAGCACAGTATGTGAACAGGTTAAAATAAAAATCAGAAAGACTTCTTAAATGGCCAAAAAGGAGAGCAATACTATTTTTAGTAAAGTTACACAGAACAATAAAAAGAGAAGGCACTTACTTTAGATGATCTACACTGATTCATGAGGTCAATGTATTGATTTCTTCCTATTCCTAGAAGCCTAAGACCTGTAAACATGAACATACAGTAAGTACCGGTACATGATAATCTTAATTCAAATACAGTGAATATTTTGGCATATTTTTATTCTTACCGTTACTAACCCACCACTGATCTTCGTTAACCTCCTGCATTGTGGTAGTATAAGTTGAGTGTTTAGGCTGCTCTTAAGCAGAACAACAGTACACACCAGAGTCTTTACTAAAAGGGTTCAATGTTCTGAACTACTCTGTGCTCTTATCCTTGATGAAAGATAAGACACCTGCCAGCTAACTAATGATCACATCTGTTCTCATTTGGTATTGTAACAAGGTAATAAACAGATGCTACCTAGATGGTTTAGGTTCATACATTTTTAACAGATCTATCTGGTGCAGTCCCTGAAAACAAAATGTTACCTCTAGCTTTAGGCATCCTCTTTGCATCCTGGTACAGCACATGGTTAATAAGAAGACAATGGAGACTGAGGCCAAAAGTCACTGTAAGTGACAGCTCCTGGGATTTCAGTTTATCTATCAGGATCAGGCGAGACTCTGCGTACAGTATGCTCCATAATTCTGACACTGCATATTCCTAGACCTTCATGTTTTTTAAATGGTCACTGCTCAATATGGTAACTCAAGTGGGTGCTATAATGAACCTGAAGGAAAAATTACTTACCACAGTAATTATATTTCTTCCAGGGGATCACTCAGTCTGCTTAGTCACTGCAGTCAGCCTCCAGTGTTGAACTGCTCCGGAGAGATTTAAATGTATGTAAATGATGGAACTCTCACTGACTCATGCCAATTTCAAACTGTTGCACTCTCAGAGCTCAGCTTCATTACAAAGCCTAACATGTGAGGAATTCTAACTAGCTATAAATGATAACACCCTTTCACCATATGGGAACCCTTTAAAAAGACATGAGGGGATTTTCAAAGCAGTACGCAAGACGCCAAAAGGTGCTGAAGGCGTCAGACAGTTGTGTGATGCAACCGGCACCTTGCGTCAAAATATGCGCAAAGGTCCGCGTCAGCATCAGAAGCCCCTGCATCCTTGTGATGTTGCACCACCCTTGAGGCCGAAATGAAGGTGTGCCATATCGCAAGGGGGCTTGTGCCATGGTGAGGCTGCAACATCCCTTTGTATAAGATTCAAGAAGCCCTGCTGTGGCCACAACAAGGGGCTGGGTATAGACCAGCGAAAACCTGGTGTAAACCCCTTGCAGCACTGCAGGCGCTGGGGCAATGTGTGGGTAGGGTGCCCTAACGGGCATGTATGGGGTGGCATAGGCACGGCATGGTACTCTGGCGTTTGGGGAAGGGGTGGGCAAGCATGTTATTGTGGTAGGACCCAGAGGGGGTTCCCGTTATAGCACAATACTGGCACAGACTCCACAGGGAGAATGGGGGGGTATAGCGACATACAGTGCCAGGGTCCCATGTGGGCATGGCCCTGGGGACTGCCGCCAGGGCCGTGTCCACATGGGGCCCTGGTACTGTGTGTCGCTATACCCCCGTTCTCCCTATGGAGTCTGTGTCAGTATTGTGCCATAATGGGAACCCCTATTGGGTCCTACCACAATAACATGCTTGCCCATCCCTTCCCCAAATGCCACAGTACCATCCCGTGCCCATGCTGCCCCGAACTCCCCCTGGCAACCATGTGTGTGCCCCACATCCCTGGCCATCCTGGCACCTCTTCCCCTGCGTCAGTGGTAGGAGGGAGCAGCCATATCCCTGCAGCATGGCCCACAGGTGTGCCACTTGCTTTGCTGCATGCCAGCAGCTGATCCTGGATTTCTGGCGCAGGGACCCTGCTCTTTCTGAATGTGGTGCAGCATCCCTGACACAGTCGGGATGTGGCTAAGCCCCTAGATCACCACAACTTGCAGCGATCTAGCGGATCTTTGAAAATCCAGCCCTTGGTCCCTGTAAGAAGGGACAACAGTAAACACAACTGGTTATTAAAAACTTTTAAAAACCTTGATCTTAAAATATTGTAGGATGAACAGTGACCACTAGGGATGCAGACTAAGCTGTCCCTTTTCCCTGGTTCTTGTAGGGTAGAAGTTTAAACAGACTGAGTGATCCCCTGGAAGAAACATAATTACTATGGTGAGTAATTTTTTTCTTCAAACCCCAGGAATCACTCAGTCTGCTTAACTATTGCAGACTACCAAGTATTACCTTTTGGGGTATAGCAGAGAACCTATTTGGGAAAAAGGCTCTGTAGCACTGCTGTGCCAAATCTGGCAACACTTCCAGACTGTATGTCTAAGCAGTAGTGCCTGGTAAAAGTGTGGACAGTTTTCCATCTAGCTGCTTTGCAAATTTCCAGTAAGGGTATATATCCCTTGCTGCAGCTACTGATGCAGCTGTGCCCCTTGTGGAGTGAGCCCTGAGACCAAGGTGGGGCTGCTTGTTGATGCAGTGGACTACACTGATTTTGTCCGCCTGCACCAGCAGAAGACCTGGGGATAGCCTAGTCAGGAAGGCCCTATGTTCCCACCTGCCACTCACCATGTTGCCACCGGTGAATGTTTTTAGTGTGTGGCTAAGATTTCTAACGATTTTTAAAGTTATCCTCGCCACGAAAGCTAAAATCTGTTCATGCTGTTTTTAGCAACAGTGTAGTATGATTTCAATCAATCAATCAAAATCTTTATTTATGCAGGTGAACATCATTGAGCAAGGCTCATTTGAGAGATGGACCTGGTTAGAACATAGTCAAGGTACAACAGAAACAGTACATATTTATCTATAGAGAGAACACAAAAATAAAATCAATTTCAAGGTTCAATAACAATACACAAGTAAGCATGATGCAGTACAGAACAACTTTGCAAGGATGTAGATACATATGTGCATATGTACATAAAAAAATTAAAAGAATGAGAAGGAAAGAGGAGCAAGGTTAACAACAACAGGTAGGGTTTTATACTGCACTTTGTGCAACCGGCCAGCCAGGTAAATCAGGGTGGGGAGGGGATGCCAGGAAGAAGAAAGGGTGATGGGGCAGTGTGAGGTAAGGGTAAGAGAATAAGGGTAAGGGGGAAAAAGGGGGCAGGGTATGACATAGGGAGAGTGGAGAGAAAGGGGCAAGGAGACGCGCCACCCATTGGGTTCGAAGAACCTCCACCAAAAAAATTGGAGTCAGGGGATATCATACCTAGGCATATAACAGAAGTGGATAGCAGTGTCAGGGAGTAGATAGTAGGTATGCAAGAGAGAAAAAAGGAATAAATAAGAGGAAGAAAAAGAGAAACAGAAGGAAAGAGATTTAGAACAACTAATTTGGCAGTGTATATCATTGTGCGGCTCATGCTTTCACATAGTGGCCAAACAGTCTGGGGTCACATTAGCTACAGTGGCTAACATTCTCAAAATTCTAGGAGGAACAGAGAAGGCCTGCAAGGTATAAAGAATGGCATGCATCTTGATCCATGTCCCTTGAGTTTGGTGGGGCCCTAGATGGGCTCCCAACCACATTCCCAAAGCACCTGTTGTGAGGAGCTGCTAAGAGGAAGGAATAAGGAAAGGGACCCCTCTGAACAGGCTGCTGGGTTCCATACACCAAAGCAGAAATCTTTTCTGCTGGAGAGGAGACCAGAACTGTTCCAGGTCATCAGTATGCTGGTCCCACTGTCCATTGGGGAATTCTCATGTGCAATTTGGCAAAAGGCACTGTGACTACAGCTGCAGCCATCAGGACCAAGAGCATACCTCTCAACCTCCAAGGCTGCAAATCAGGGACACTACCCATTAAAAACAGGGACAAATGCTCAAAATAAGGGTTTTTTTTGTGCCACGTAAAGTGCTGCGTCACAATATTTGCATCTTTGAAATGCGTGCAACTAAGAGTTTATTGAATATTTCATAAAGAATACAATGTAGATCATGATAGTTTTACTTTAAAACTTTATTTTGGGCTATTTACGGGTTTCAATTTTAAAATACATTTACAGTAATTACATATTGCAACAAACAGATAAAATGAAAACCTGTATACACAATATTTTACATGCTATCTAGTCTATACTATCAACTAAAAATGAAACCCTACATACATTATTTTACATGCTATCTAGTCTATAATTAAAATGAAAACTATGCTATCCTAGTCTATACAAAAAATAGAAATCCACACACAGTATTTTATCTAGTCTATACTACAAATAAAAATCCACACACAATATTTTATCTAGTCTATACTAAAAATAATCCACACACAATACTTTATCTAGTCCATACTACAAACAAAAATCCACACACAATATTTTATCTACTCCATACTACAAATAAAAATCCACACACAATATTTTATCTACTCCATACTACAAAAAAAAAAACACACACATTTTATCTAGTCTATACTAAAAAAAATCCACACACAATATTTTATCTAACCAATACTAAAAATAAAAATCCACACACAATATTTTATCTAACCAATACTAAAAATTAAAATCCACATACATTTTATCCAATCCATGCTAAAAATAAAAATACACACACGATATTGTATCTAATCTACACTAAAAATAAAATCTTACACATATTTTACATGCTGTCTACTCTACTAAAAATGAAAACCACGCCGTCTACTCTATACTAAAAATTAAAACCTTTGTACATATACAACGAAGCAAACTTGGTTTACTTTGGAAACCAGTTTTATTTGTCTTTTGCTGCAAGGTGCTCCCAGTTGTAAAGCATAGTTGCTTTCCCTGCAGCCTCTAAGACTCCCTTTGTATTAGTTACCTCATAGCCGTGTTTCTCTTCATTCATTTTCATGGCAATTATAGAGTTCAAAGTCTTTAAATTCAATGATTGTCTCAGTTCTCTCTTTACTTTTTGAACCATGCTGAAGGCCCACTCTGGCTCAGCACTAGAATGAGGTAAGCATAAGATGATCTCCATTAGGTGCCTGAATAGGGGCAGATCTTCACCACTGGTGCACAACTGGGACAGCACCATGCCGCAATACTTTAGAGCAGAACTATTGGTTTCAAATGCCTGTGCAGATCCAGATTCTGCAAACTGATAGCTCCCAAACTCATCTAGCAGCTGGTCACATTCCGAGTGTGTAATGCATATACCAAGTTCCTGGGCCAGGTTCTCCACAGAGCTTCCACTTATCTGTAGCTTTAGTACTGGGTTCAGCAATGTGGAGACCTGTTTCAGGACACTGCTTTTCAGTGGCAGCTCTGTTAATATGTTTTGCAGCACAGCACATTAAAATTACTTGGCTTTTTTATAAATGCTTAGCTCCACTGATGTCCCTACCATTTCATCATTGCTTGCAATGAATTCTTGCACTTCAGGGCCAACACGTACGGCTCTTATTGGAAGAAAGTTTGCCTCACATGTTAGGTCCAAAAGACCTCTTCATATACGGTGACTGTGGCCTGAGGTTGCAAAACCCTGCTGGCATACAACTGTATAACTTTACTGATGTCACCCTGCAGAGTCACAGCTGGCTCTCTCTGCTCTGCAGTTTCTTGTTGAAACTGCACAGTGGCTCAAGGGCATAGTTTAGAAAAAGGAAGGTCATCTGAATTTCCTGGCTGCCCAGGCGGTCACATATAAGTTTTACTTTGGTGCCTCGGGGTTCAACAGACCTAAAATACGATAGCAGAGCTGGCCGCATGTCAGTTATTCATTTTACAACTTTACTCAAACTGAGCCATCTTGTAGGTGTATGTTTAATTACTTTTAAAGGCTCAATATCCACAAAGAGAGAAAACTCTTTCAGCTGCTGCTTCTGTAATGAATTGGAAGCGGAAATGACAACAGATGTCAGAAATGAGTTCCTCAACAGGTGAGGACAAGGCCCTGACCCTGATTTGGAGCATAGGTCCAGCAGATGGCACAGGCATCCCATATTTATTAGGCTGGGGTTCACCTGCTTTAATCTGGAAAACCTAAGAGTTGTGTTTTCCAATCATTGCTGCAGCATTGTCAGATGAAAATGCCACCAGGTTTGTTACAGGGATGTCCAGCTGCTCCAGAGTTTTCATCATGCAGTCAAATACTGCTTGTCCAGTCCCTGAAGTGCATGCTGGCATGTCAAGAAATTGTATAACATTTTTTCCCTGTCAAATGTCATAGCAACCTGCAAGGATGACCAGAAGTTTCTCATCCCCCATGTCAGTGCTTTGGTCAACATACAGGCAAAATGGCACTCAACGGCAAAGGGAAGTTGCAGTCTCCTGGTACCTGGGACCAAGCACATCTCTGGCAACACATGTGGATTTGGTTGCCTGTCAGCTCATCACCTTTACCACCTTTGGATCTGTGCAGTACTTCTTCATGTAGTTCAGTAGGTGGTCTGCACAAGAAAATGACAGGTTGTGCTCCACCAACATGTTCACAAATGCAACCTCCACTTCCAAAACTTTTAAGGTTGTCTGCGCTTGGAAGAACTGGGTCAGCTTCTTCCCTTCTGCATGCTTCCTACTCTGGAGATGCTTCTGAGAAGAGTCGTGTCTCTGTACATCGTTTCGTCTGCCATGGCTGATGCCGATGTCACATCCGCAGGACTTGCAGAATGCATACAGGGGCCCTTTATTGCTGGGTGCGATACATTCAAAGGAAGCCTTCTAGGAACTTTGGAACACTGAATTCCTCTTCTTCTTGGTTGGTGTGGAGTTACCACTGGCATTGCAGGCTTCTCGCACTTGAAACATCTGTTTGCAGTCCATCTCCTATTGAGGACGGCAAACAAAAAAAAAATGTAACACTGACTTCAGGCTAGATGGACGGGTGGTCCATGGCATTTCTTTGACAGAGAGGAGTGACAGACAGGCAAAGCAGCATCACTTCTAGATAGCTGGATAACACCTTCAATTTCCAACTTTGTGATGCAATGTCTCCCAAGTTTTCCTAAGCAGTTGTTTATGAGTCCAAATTAAACTTAATCTGTCCCCATTAGTTTTTACATTTCTCCTACAAACTCTACCAGGTGCACATAATGAGCTGCTACTGCATCCACATCTATATTGTTTTCCATGTGGCCTACAACGCATTTTGTCAGCACACATAAAGAGCTGCTAATGAGTCAGGAGTTGGTTGAATCACACTTTTGTAAAAATCCTCCTGCCAGGTCTGACACTTAATGGTTTGGCTCATGCACCACACTTTTATAAAAGTCCTCCTGCCAGGTCTGAAATTTCATGACTGGGCTGAATCACACTATTTTAAAAGTTCTCCTGCCAAGTCTGAAACCTCTAGACCTTGTAAACCCCAGCATGTGGCAGACACAATGGACAATATATAGTTGTATTTTAAACACTGTGCAGGTGAGGGCTTTGACGTAGCGGCACTGCTTTTCACCAACGCTCCCCTACCCCAACATTCACAGGGGTGGGCCTGAGTGAGGGTTCCCTCCTGTACTCTACGCCAACATATAACATTGAAATAGAGATGCTATACTGCAGAGGTATCACTGGCTTAAAGAAAGATTGTGTGTGTGGTGTGGAGACACGTGTGTTGTGTGTGCATTGTCCATACACACACACACACACACACACACACACACACACACACTCACACTCACACTCACACTCACACTCACACTCACACTCACACTCACACTCACACTCACACTCACACTCTCTTTAAGCCAGAGTTCTCTTTTTAAATGTAACATGTGGAAATATTAAAAAATTGTTTAAATACAGTATACACAGTAGAAATGCCACAAGACAGAAGTGCAGCACACCAGCCTGACCGAGCAAAGCAATCATATACTGCCGCCTACACACAAAGATTACTGAAAACAATCACCACCATGGTGTTATACAGTTTGAGCACTATACTGTGGTCAACACTAATAACTGAACTGAAGTGCACATTCCTAGTACAGCACTTGTTTCACTTATCTGTGATAACTGAAAAGCAGTGCTCTACTAGGAGTGTGCACTTTAATTAGAAAGCACAATACTAAATCACTTGGTTGCCGGACTGCTAGCAGACTGGTAGACACTACACCGAAACTGAGTGGCTGCATGAATTAAATTTATCCCCCCAAAAAGTGGTTGCCTAACCTACATAGAATCAACTGGAAAAGCCTTTGGCTTACACTGTACATATAAAACCTCTCATCCAGTACAAGGAAATGTAATCGGAGCATTCAATTACATTTCCTTGTACTTGAGGAGAGGGTTTATATGTACAGCGTAAGCCAAAGGCTTTTCCGGAGATTTAGGCCATAAACACACACTGTTCTGTCACAAGTCACATTATGTGTTGCATATAAATTGACAAACAAATAGTGTAGTTGCCGTATTGGTCCTTGTAAGAATAGATCCAGAAGAAAATGATTTGATACCTTTTATTGGACCAACATAGATGTTACGAAAAGAACAAAGTGCCTAAGCTTTCAGTCCAACCTAGTCCTTCTTCAGAAGCTTTAAAGCTTCTTTTTTTTTTTTTTTTTAAATCACTACTTTGTTTCTCCCCTGCGCCATGCGGCCCCTATCTGACCGACTCCCCCAGCTCCGTCCCCCGGAATTACCGGGGCTTACCTTACCCCTGGTTCAGGAGTGGTGCCTGCGGAGAGTCAGTCACCATCCTGCCGCAGGCTGCTTTTTTACGTTTTTTCTCCCCTTATTCCCAAGGACCCCAGGAGAAGGATGCATGCATGTGGAGGCACGCATGCACCTTACAGCCCTGGTAATGGCCTTCCTCCGCCAATCCCACAGGCCTATCGCTGGCACCCTCGCTTGCGTAGCCCCCTGGCCTCCACTAGAGGGTAGCCGAGAACGAGGGATGCCACCCCACCTCCCCAGAGAGGACAGCTGCCTTGCGGCCGCTCCATCCTGTTCCGCCCATCCCCCCCCTCCGTGCCGACCTCCGATGACCCAAGCTCGCTCCTGAACCTGTGTTGCCGGCGTGCCGCGAGGTGAGACATCCAGCGCCTCAGCCCTCTGCACCACCAGGCCGGCTAGAAGCTTTAAAGCTTCTGAAGAAGGACCTGGTTGGTTTGAAGGCTAGAGCACTTTGTTGACTTGTTGTAACATCTATGCTGGTTCAATAAAAGGTATCAAATCATTTGCTTCTGGATCTTGTATATAAATTAGCATTTATATGTGGTGCAGTTGTGCATACATAGGGAAGAGTTCAGTGGGAAAAAGTTGCCAGAAATGAAACTGTTGCTGCATTCAGGTACCGTTTAACTAAAAAAAAAAAAAAAACATACTTTATATCAGCTGGTGACACTGGCTGATATAAAGTATGTTTTTTTAATTAAACTCTGCACTGGTCCAGTGTATTAGGGGGTACCAACAACATTAGTAAAACATCATACAATGCAAGAAAGTGCCCTGTTATACTGATCCTGTCAAAAGCCCTTTTGCAGACATTTTTGCCTTATACGCAGATGATATCCTCCTATATCTCCAAAACCCCGAACAATCTATACCAGCGATGCGCAAAATTCTGGATGACTATAGCAAAGTCTCAGGTTATAAACTGAACCTGACTAAAACTGAAATACTCACTTTTAATTATACTCCCACACGAAAAGGGGTGGAGCTATTGCCAGGCAGATGGAACCTGTAAAAATTAAAATACCTGGGTATATATAAATATACCTAGAGATCGGTTGAATTACTACAGGTATAACTACGCCCCCTTCATTACACAAATAAAGCAGGACCTGCAGGCGTGGTCTGTAATGCCTCTGAGCCTGGTGAGGCGAACAGACTTAATCAGAATGATCACTCTTCCTAGAGCATTATATCTCTTCCAAAATGTTCCCTTATCGCTGCCCCCAAAGATCTTCAGAGAAATTTCCCGGCTACCACGGAACTTTGTTTGGACTGGGCATAGACCCCGGGTGCGACTTAAGATACTATCTCTCCCACGCGAACATGGTGGCCTCGCACTACCAGACTTAAAGCTCTACCAACAGGCAATAACCATGATGCACGTTATGGCCAGACAAAATAACACCTCCCACCCACATTGGATTGAAATGGAGAAGGCACTCATGACCGATGTAACATACTTCCGGGCACTATACCGGCAGGGGATGGTGGATGCGCCCTGCCTGGCTACTAGTTCTTGGCTCATGGACCAACTCCGAAATTGGAATGCTCTAAAAGAAAAAATTACTCACCTTAGTAATGTTGTTTCTTCTAATGGAGTCTTGCTATATAATGACATATGCAGTGAGTCCCAACCTTCGAACTGTTTCGGAGGTGAAAGAGTTAACTTTCCATGCCAGGCATGGAACTTTGAGCTCGAGCTCGGTTGAAAACTCTGTCTGTTGTTCTTCAAATTCAAACTGTCAGATCTTTACGAGCAAAACTCACAAAGGTTCTGTGTGGAAGCTGTAAACCTACACTAGCCAACTGGCTACTAAATATAAGAACACATTTTTTGGTCCCAAAACAAAGACTCAAGTCAGGAGACCGAAAAAATGAAAAACACAACACCAGTCACCCCAAAAAGGAGGGGTGAAAAAACAAGGTGGGCATCTACTAAGTGCCAACACTGCACTGCCCACCCACATCCCAAAAGCAGAGGTTCTGAGAGGGGCAGGGGGGGAGGTCATAATATAGCAAGACTCCATTAGAAGAAACAACATTACTAAGGTGAGTAATTTCTTCTTCAAACAACATGAAGTCTTGCTATATTATGACATATGCAGACTACACAGCAGTTCCTCCATGGAGAAGGGACAGAACCTACTTAAGAAATAGGCTCTGAAACGCAGCTGTGCCAAACCGAGCATCACTCCTAGCCTGGATGTCCAGGGAGTAATGCTTGGTAAAAGTGTGAACTGTTTTCCAGGTAGCTGCTTGACATATCTCTAGGATAGGGATGTCCTGGCAGCAACCAGAGGCGCAGCGTACCTCTGGTAGAGTGAGCCCTCAGGCCTGAGGGAGGAACCTTACCCAGTTTTTCATAGCAAAATTGGATACAAGAGACAATCCACCTGGCAATGGATCTTTTAGTGGCAGGTTTCCTTTACCAACTTCACCATAAGTGAGGAACAGTTGGAGGAGTCAAACCTGTGACCCTTAGTACGATCTATGTAGTAACTAAGGGCTCTTTGACATCTAAACTGTGCAGTCTCCTCTTCGCCAGAGGAGGAATGGTCAGTGAAGTACACAGGAGAGACATAGATTGATTAAGGTGGAAATCTGAAACCACCTTAGGCAAGAACTTTCTGTTAGTCCTGAGGACCACCTTATCTCTATGAAAGGAGATAAAATCAGGCTCCACTGACAATGCTTGTAATTCACTTATGCGTCTGGCAGAAGTGATGGCTACCAAACACACAGTTTTCCAAGTCAAGTACTTAAGCTCTGCTGAAGACAAGGGCTCATAAGGGGGTTGCATAAGCTGGGCAATGCAAATATTAAGATCCCAGGCAGGGGCAGGGTCCCTGAATGGAGGGTTGGTGTGAAGCAACCCCTTGAAAAACTTGGAGAATAAAGGATGAGCTGAAAGAGAAGAGGTTTACCTGCTGATAAGAAAGCAGACACGGCTGCCTGGTGCACTTTTAGGGTAGCTGGTCTCAGCCCCAAAGTATTTAAATGGACCATATAATCCAGGACTGTGGGTAAATCAGCAGATTCTGGGGAAATATGTTTTCCAGAGCACCATATGGAAAATCTCTTCCATTTGGAATTATAAGAAGCCCTGGTGGAAGGCTTCCTAGAAGCCTTCAGGATATCCAATACACCTTGGGAGAGGTGTAGGTCAGCAAACTTTAACTCTTCAAGAGCCAGGCCTTGAGATTGAGAGATTTGAGGTTCGGGTACCAAACTCTCCCCTGAGCACAGGTTAACAGGTTGTGATTCCTGGGAAGACACAGGGGAAGGTGGACTGATAAGGACATAAGGAGTGGGTACCAGGGCTGTCTGGCCCAATCTGGAGCAATCAGGATCATCTTGCAGGGTTGAGATCTGATTTTGACTAGCACCTTGAAGAGAAGAGGGAAGGGGGGAAAGGCATAGAGAAACTTCCCTTCCCAACTGAGAAGGAAGGCATCCAGAGGGACTGAGCCCAACACTGGGGGCCTGCAGCAAAAAAGGGGAAGTTGGTGATTGTCTGGGGCTGCAAAAAGATCTATCTGCGGGGTGCCCCATCTGGCAAATACTACCTCCAGTACTAGGGGATCCAGTGACCATTCGTGATGGCCCTGGGAAATCCTGCTGAGAGCATCTGCCAGGACATTGTCCTTGCCTGGGAGGTGAACTGCCATAAGGGAGGTGTTCAGAGAGTAAGCCAGAGACCACAACTTCATTGCTTCGGTGCACAAGGCCGTAGACTGAGTGCCCCCTTGCTTGTTGATGTACCACATTGTGGTGGTATTGTCTGTTCTGACCTGAATAACTTTGTTCTGAACAGATTTGGAAAAAGCTTGAAGTGCTAGAAAAACTGCTCTGAGTTCCAACAGATTGATGTGGAGCAGAGATTCCTGAGGGGACCACAATCCCTGGGTAGTGAGGTTGCCCATGTGAGCTCCCCACCCCAAGAGGGATGCATCTGTAGTAAGGATTAAGGAGTGAGACTGAGGGGCGAAGGGGAACCCCTGTCTCAGACTGCTCTGGTCCTGCCACCACTGAAGGGCTTGGATCAGGGTTCGAGTCACTTGGATCAATTTGGTTAGAGGGTCTCTCCTTTGAGACCAAAAGGCTCTTAAATGGAACTGGATGTCCCTCATCTGAAATCTGGCTCCCTGCACTACTGCTGTCGAAGCAGCCCAGGAGCTGAAGAAAATGCCTTGCTGGTCGAGAGACCTGCAGGGTGAAGGAGGAGGACAGAGAGATCAGGGTTCTTGCTCTTTCCAGAGGAAGGAAGGCTCTGGCTTCTTTAGTGTTCAGTTCTGCAACTATAAAGGTGAGAAGCTGGACAGGCTCTAGGACTGACTTTGGAAGACTGAGAAGGAAACCTACAGAAGTAAGCAGTTGCTGAGTTACCTGAAGATGTAATTTGACTTGGTCTGGAGACTGGCCTACTATGAGCCAATCGTCCAGGTAAGGAAAGATGGCAATTTTTTGCCTTCTTAAGTGGGCAACTGCTACTGCCAGGCATTTTGTGAATACCCTTGGGGCAGAGGTGAGGCCGAAGGGCATTGCTCTGAACTGGTAATGGCCTGAGGGCAGTTCGAATCTGAGGTACTTTCGATGGGAGCTTCTGATGAGAACATGGAAGTAGGCATCCTTGAGGTCCAGGGACGCTAGCCAGTCCCCTGGCCTTAGAGAGGGTAAAATAATTCCCAGAGTCACCATTTTGAATTTTGGTTTTAAAAGGTGCTTGTTTAGGTATCTGAAATCCAGGATGGACCGCCATTCTCCCGTCTTTTTGGGGGTAAGGAAGTACCTGGAGTACAATTCTTTGCCCTGGTGTAGGGGTGGAACCCTTTCCACAGCTCTGAGAGCCAGGAGGGTAGAAACTTCTGCCTCTAGGGCAAGGGCCTCTGATGGATTTGCAGGTGGAAAGGATCTGGCTCTCATCTTCGGAAATTTTTTGAAGCTGAGAACCAGTCCCTGGCTTACTACTTCCAGGACCCACTTGTCTGATGTTAGAGACTTCCAGTCCTGGACAAAGTAAGCCAGCCTGCCCCCTACAGGTAGTGGAGAATCGACCCTGGCCATCCCATCAGGGTGCCTGCTTGGCAGGGGCTTTAGGCTGAGGGTGGAAGCAGGTCTGCTTGTACCCTGTCTGCCTCTCCTCTAAGAACCCCTCTGGGCATAAGCTGAAGAGGAGACCTGAGGCTTGGTAAAGGGCCTATGAAAGTACCCTGCCCTGGAAGGCTGCCTTTAAGGAGTGGCCTGCCTTTCCTTGGCCTGTGCACTCCTATCGGTGGTCCTATACTCATCCATTTTCTTCACGTAATTCTCTGTCTGCTCCCCAAACAGAGAGTTACCCACAACAGGAAAATCCATGGCCTTAGTCTGGGTATCCTGTGACAGGCTAGTACACCTGAGCCAAGCCATTCTGCGAAGAGCCACAGATGTAGTCATGACTCTTGATGACACATCATTAGAGTCCACTGCAGCATGAAATTGCACCTTAGATGCCTCAATACCATCAGCAGCCACCTGCTCCAGCTCCTTGGCAAGCTGGCCAGGGACCTGCTTTGCTAGAGCCATAACAGTGTTCCATCTGGATTTCTGGTATCTAGCAACATAAGCCATATAATTTGCCTGTCTGAGTCCCAAGGATGCTGCCATGTACTGTTTCTTTGCCATGGCATCAATCCTCCTGGAGTCCTTGTCAGTGGGGTGTGAGCCAAGGGAATATTTGCCTTGTCACAGGCTGCAGTCTGCACTACCCCAACATGGCTGCATTGTTGTGTAAGGAACTCCGTATCAGAGCCTGACAATGTGTACCTCTTGTCCATTCTTTTATCCACAGGAGGTATAGTGTGAGGAGTTTTTAGAATTTTTACTGTCTGTTTCCCAAAAGATTTATGCAAAGGAATAAACAGTCTCCTAGACTCTGGGATATCCATCATTTCTACATAGTCAGGCTCTTCTTGATCATCCACAGCTTCCTCCATAGGGAGCTGGAGGGTTTCAGCCACTTTTTTATAAAACATAAAATGAGAAGAGAATTCAGAAAGCCTAGGGGGAGACACTCCTGAAGGTCTGTCTGGGGAGATGTCCGGTTCAATGGGCACATCTAGACTTTCAAATCCACATTCACTCTCCTCATACTCCTCTTCCCCCTCCTCCGGTTCATACAATTCCTCTAAATCATACTCTTGAACCGGTGGAACCGACCGAACCGTACGCTTACCTGATGGTGTCGGTTCGGTCGGAACCGGGGAAAGCAACTGGACAATTTTAATCGCTTGGCTATTTCTTCAGCGTTGAGAGGAAGTTTTGGCTCCACACCAGCTGATTTTCTAGTCCTTTTGCTGGAACCGCTCCTCCGAGTCGGCTCTCCTTGCCCGAGGAAGTCTAGCCCTGGCGTCGGAGGCACTCCCTCCGGTTCGGTTTCAACCGAACCGGGCTGACTATCCAGTTCAGCGGACTTTTTGGCCTCCCTTTCCCTGAGCCTACCAACTCTTTTCTCCAGGGTAGCTGCAGGAAAATTTTTATAAATCTGGCAGTCTGCACTGAGGTGGTCAAACCCCAGACAATAAACACAGGTGGTGTGGGGGTCAGCCTTAGCAAAGACTTCCCCACAGACACTGCAGTGTTAAAACCCAGTGGGCCCGGTTTTTCTTTTGGGTTTCTCAGACATAGTGCCAGCCTAACCAAAAACTTGCTCATTTATGGCAATCCGCCAAGCAAGACTCTCTTATCGGTTCCCAACGGTGTCACGGGTCGTGGAAAAAACTGTAATGGAATCCGTTTTTTTTAGAACCGACAAGAACCGGAAACCGCACTCTAAAAGACAGATAAATGTATTTAAAACAACCTGATCGGTTCAAACCGAACCGATAAACTGTTTACAAGTTCCACACAGAAAGTAAATGTAAAACCTATCTAGTTACTTACAAATACCACAGACAGAGCTTGAACCGACCGGTTGCGGTTTAAATTCGGTTAAAAACATGAAAAATTAATACTTTAACCGACAAAATGAACCGAGCAGAAGGAGAAATCTCCGGAGCGACTGTTCAGTGAGGCGGAGTAAAGAATCTGACAGTTTGAGTTTGAAGAACGACAGACAGAGTTTTCAACCGAGCTCGAGCTCAAAATTCCATGCCTGGCATGGAAAGTTAACTCTTTCACCTCCGGAGCAGTTCGAAGGTTGGGACTCACTGCATATGTCATAATATAGCAAGACTTCATGTTGTTTGAAAAGGAGTATGACTTACTGCCCTATTTGCCACTACTGTGCCCGATTTCCCCTCCTAACACACTGTATTCTGGGTTTGGTGCATGGGGCCTATTGGGGTTGAGGTATCTAACACAAATCATGACACAAGGGAAAATATGGGCGTATGCAGAACTCCAGGCGAAGTTTCATTTGCCACAAAGAGATTTTTACCGATATTTACAACTTCGACACTACCTGGAGGATCTGCCTCCCCCCCTTCGAAATCCAGAAAACTATGCACAACTAATCCAATGCCAAATTACATTGAATAAAAAAGGGAAGCAGGATCACTTGATCTCCCTATACCATCAAGCATTGAACACACGATGTGCCGCCCTCACTGAAAGCATTCGCACACAGTGGCAACTGGAGTCAGATGTCCATTTATCCACCTCAGATTGGAGGATGGCTTGCTGCTATGCTTCTAAAGTTACGAGCTCACACTCTTGGAGAGAGTTTGCCTGGAAAGCACCAGTACGTTATTTTAGATCTCCTAAGGTCTCCAAACACTACTTGTCAGGCAAGACAGCGGCTTGCTAGAGAAAATGCGGTGAACAGGAGGCAAACTTGACTCACATTATGTGGGCCTGTCCGGTGCTTTCCAGCTACCCAAAACAAATTGAGGTGCAGCTACAGGAACTCTTAGACCCACAGCTCCAGCTGACTCCAGAGCTGTATTTGTTCCTTATTGTACCGAAGCCATTTAAGGGACCGAATACCAGGTACCTTCTCACACTGCTTATCACCGCTGCTAAAAAGGCAGTCACCAGGCAGTGGCTAACAACAAATGTTCCGACCATTCGTGAATGGTGGGAAATTACCAGGCAAATTTATAACATGGAAAAAATAACACATAACCTGAATGAACGTGGAGAGCTCTTTTCAGTCAGATGGACTAGTTGGCTACTATATTACATGTTAAGAGACCCCGCTTTTGTGACGTAGCTTGGACAGTAAGGGGGCTCTACTAGGATGGAGGGTTGGACTCTGTGGTCGGGTCCCTGCTCTCGTTAGGTCTCTGGTCTGGTCACCCCCGCTCACCCCTTCCCCCCTCTCTTTTTTTCTCTCCCCGATTGAATGGGGTCATGAATACTAATAGGCCTGGAGGTATGGGTCTACGAGTCTTGACTAGAAGGGATTGGAGCAAAGTAAACAGTTCGATGACCTGATATTTGACATGTCTGACCTATTGCTAAAAGTAAAATAACAGACCGGCGTTTCTTAAGTCAAGATCGGACACAGCTAGATAATTACCCATATGGGAACAGGAAAGTAACTGAAACTAGTATTGTATTTACTGTATATGAATTAGATGACCTCAAAAACTGTATGTGTTAATTGACCAGATGTAAAGATACTATGGACAACTGAATACTGATGACCTATGTGTACATAAGTTAAAATCTGAATAATAAAAAGATTAAAAAAAAAAAAAAAAAAGGATACTAACTCTCAAACATTTACTATAGTATGGTTATCTCTCAGTGAGAAGCAAACAATATTATAGAAAAAGTGATTTGTGCTCCCAAGTTTCAGCTTTCTCTGCTCCAAGCCTCCAGGGACATTGTTCTAATTGATTTTCTTTTGCATGTAGCTTCAAATGCATATTTTGTCTGGCTAGCCCACTTGAGATGGATGGCATTAAAAAAACTCTGCTTGAAAACACTATCAGGCACAGATCATTATCAAACAAAATGAATTTTCAAAGTATATAAACGTACCAAACAATGTACCACAGCAGCTGCAGAAAGGGAGAGCAGAAGTTTAGAATATTAACGTCCTCCTCCTCAAAGAGCTGCAGGTCAGAGAATGGATTTTGTAGCTATGCTAGGCAACTTGGCATGGTAGTGGAAATTGAAACAGCACTGACTCAGCCGCAGACAAAAATATGCACTTGAGGCTGTACTTAAATCAAATGCAAAAGAAACAGAAAATTATTGGCGCTCCGACGAGAAGTTCAGCCAGTCTTGATACCCCCAACACACAGTCTGCACTCTGCAGATCCAATTCAGAAACTGGAATTCAATCATATAGTATGTCACCGTTCACACTGCTTGCATAGATCTGTGGTTCCTTCTCTCTTCCATTCCTCCTAAAAAAGTTACACCCTGATAATGATGACCCTGAGAAACAAACAAGCATTAAACACAATGGCAAACTAACAAGATATGTGACACTCACACTCTCCGTTATTGCTGTGCAGTCCCAGACAAATATATGCACCACTAAGTTGAGGGACAAGGTTGTATGTAGTACGCAAACAAAATAAAGCACATAACATGACTCAAAGAACTTTGTCACCTGACAGTATTATTTACTAATGTTAGTACATAATACTGTCTGTCCGTGACAAAGCTATTCTTGGGGTGATGTTCTGTGCTTTATTTTGTTTGCATACTACATACAGCCTTGTGTCAAGCGCATATTTTGGTCTGAGACTGCAGCAGTAAGACAGTAACGGACTCATCAGTTGTTCCAAATCCAGTGTCTTTTCTATTATTTTCTACTGCCTTGCAGAGCCTCTATCTAAATGCTTTATGCATCTAATATAAACATGTGAAACATACGCAAAGAAGGCAGCAGAAAATAAATTGGATTAACACTTACAGCAGACTCTGTCTTACTGCAAAAAGATGTACACTTGCACAGTACTTGAGGGTCCAGCCAGGCTATATTTAAGTAGTAGTTGTAGTATGCTGCAAAATGTAATCTATCATTGCAAACAAAATAAATTAGCACAGAATCAAGTCTCCAAGTAAAACAACGTTTTCACAATGTCACTGATAGACACTGTCTATCCTGTTTATTACTTGTTGCGAGGCCACCACCGGCCACTAATAATTCACCATCATTCACAGCATGTACACAAGTCAACACCCGGTCCCAAAAAGCATGGTCAGCACATACTAGACAACAGCAAATTTGGCAAACACACACCATTTAAATCAATACTGATTTCTGTACATAACTACATACCTCAAGAAGAACGAGAATCTAACACTCTAGTGGTCTGGCTGAGCAATTTGGGTCCTCCTAGGTCAGGGCCGAGTCTGCACTCTGCTCCGCTCCCTTTTCCCTTCTCCCTTCTTCTTCGACTGAATTACTGCTGCTGCTGTTAGCTCTTTGCTGCTCTTTATTTTTATTACAAAATAATGAATTACAGTTGTAGCAGCAGGCTGGCAGTGGCAGATGCAAGAAGTAGGGTCTCTAAAGTCTCTCGGCGGTCACGATCTCAGTTGGGACTGAATCTGGCTGCGGTGGTGAATCCTCTTCTCTGTCTGGTTCGGGTAGCGGTACTAGTGGCTCTGAAGGCAAATTTCTCTCCGGCGCTCTGGAACTCTCTTCAGCTATGTGAGTTCCAAGAGCGCCGGGGGGGGGGGACTGTTTTATGCTCCATGCTTCGACCTGAGGGGGAACACAAAAGTTCAGATCCACATGTGGGCGGGGTGCTAAACAGGAACAGACAGTACAGGAGCCATTCGATTAGCTAAAAGGGCTCCTACGTCAGCACTGTACACAACAGATGCTCTGTATTTGCGATCAATATGGGAAGAAAATGGCGACTTGAGCGAGTGTGGCATGGACTGCAAATCACCGTGCAGTCATCTCATAAATTCGTAAAAACAGCCAGCTGTTCTGGGACTGCAGGGCAAACAGGTGAAAATCATGATGCCCCGGAAAATACAGGACGGTTGAGAGGTATGCCCAAAAGCCAGAGAAAGGGTCTGGCTAAGACAGAGTGGCTGTTGTAGAGCAGGCGGGCTTGAGCTACGAGGCGATCCACATGGTCCTGTGGCAAGAAGGCCATACCCTGAGATGTATCCAGGACTTTCCCATGTACTGAAGACACTGACAAGGGATCAGAACTGACTTGTGCAGGTTGACCATGATGCCCAGATCACCTGAGGTTAGCTGCTACCACTGCCAAGTATTTTGTAAACACTCAAGGGGCTGAAGACAAGCCAAAAGGTGAGGCCCAGAACCAGAAGTGTGCCCTCCTGAAAATTAAACCTTAGGCACTGTCCGTGGAAGGCATGTAGCTGGATATATAGATAGGCATCCTTTACGTCAAGGGAGCAAATCCAATCTCCCTAGTGCAGAAAGGGCAGCAGACTCTGGAGTGCCACCATCTGGAATTAGATCCTGGAGGTCTAAAATGGGCCTATGGGTCTCCCATGCATTTGGGGAACAGGAAGAAATGGGAGTAGAACCCTCTGCCCTGTTGAGTCTCTGGGACAAGTTCTATGGCTCTTTTGCTTAGCAAAGAGCAGATTTCCTCCCAGAGCATGAGGATGTGGTCTGGAGGGTAAGAGGACAGAACTGGGGGTTCTTCTGGAGGGTGCTCCAGAAGTTTCAGTGTGTGGCCACTTTCTATTAGCTGCAGTACCCAGGCATCTCTGGTGATTCCCCTCCATGTGCTCAAGTTCAGGGAGAAATTACCCCCTCAACTGCCTCCTGCATCATGGAGGGGGGGTCGGGCAAGGAGTCAGGCCAAACTGGCAGGGGCGGATGGAAGCACACCACTTCCTCTGGGGGGGGGGGGGTTGACCTGGTAGAGGAGGGGGTGGGCAAGGCAGGAGTGGCCCGGCGCTTACCCTGAAGCTTGCTGGAGGGCCTGGGTCTATGTTTAGACTGCAGAAAGGGCACTGACTGACCACTTTTGGGATGGTTAGTGTGGTGCATGAAGTGGACTGACCACAAGGTGCAACCAGAGGCTTGCAGTTGGGACAGTATGTCCTGTACAACTACATCAGTTTGAAGCCTCTAAAGGGATCATTCAGGATGGACAACTGAACATCCTGGGCAAAGACTGACACCCTCAGCCAAGCGTGTCTTCACAGGCAAATACCCGCCGCCGCAGCCCTTGCCAAGGCATCAACAGCATCACAGGCTGCCCTAAGGATATGGGTGCCAATGTCAGAATCCACTTTGAGAGACTGCAGCATCTACCATTTATGGGCGTCCTCTGGGAAGGCCCTGGCATTTCAAGGGCCTGGTTCCAGAGTTGATTTTAGTACTGTAACCATGTGGCCAATGTAGTTCAGAATCCTAATGGTCAGTGTAGCAGAGGCAAAGGTCTTCTTGCCAATGTGATACAGCCTCCCGGACTCTTTATCTGGGGGCAGGGAACCAAGATGTTTAGGCCTCTTAATGCATTTGTGGGTAGCATTGATAACCACCCGAATCTTCCTGGGGCTGGTCAGTGAAGAAAGGCCCCACTACTGGAGCCTAGTGTAATTTGTCCACCTTTCTGGGCACAGCTGGGATTAAATTTGGCCAGTGCCAGGCGACCATGGTCACATCCTCAAAGGGCTCAATTAAGGGAGGGATGACCAGAGATGGGGCGTCCAGTAGTAACAAATAAGTGGTCAGTCAACACTGAGTGGGATCTTGTTCCTCAGTGTCGAAGCCCATGATCAACTGTAACTACCTCATAACCGAGACAAAACAGCGGTCATCTGGGGGGGACCACAAGATGTACTTCAGGGTCTCCTCACTGTCAGACAAGACTGTGGAGGAGGACTGGTAAGGAGTGGCTCCATCATTGTCCTCATCCGGAGGAATGAGATCTGGGCAGCACCTGTTCTCCCCTGAGTCCTGAGAGGGGAGCAAGGGCCCTGGGTCCTGGGTCCTGAGGCATGTACTGCGGCCCTACTGGAGGAGCAGGAGGCCACTGTGGGGATGGGCCTTGGAGAAAAGTAAACTTAGCTTACATAGAAACACAGAAGTTGACGGCAAATAAGGACTGCAAGGTCCATCCAGTCTGCCCATTTTTCTACCTTATGAATGTGCCATAGGCCTGTACTCTGTCAATGACCTATCTATTCATACTCATCTGTATAGCTCCCTTATGCCTATCCCATCTCTGTTTGAAGCCCTGCACTGTATTCATATCCACCACTTCCTGAGTTAGGCCATTCTATATATCCTTCACCCTTTCCAAATGTCACTTCAGGAAAGACTTGTGAGAGAGAAAATCTCCAAGGTGTCTAGTCTTTGCAGTGGAGAGAAGAAATCTGAGAGTTAGAATACAGGCAGTTGAACTGAGCAGCTTTTGAACTGAATGCATGCGCTAAAGATTCCATCACTAGCATAACATTCCATTTGGCTCCAGGGCAGCGCTGTCTGAAAGGAGCACTGCAATAAGCAATAATATTAGTGGATTCCTGGGGTTAGAAAAATAACTTCCTCACATTACCCCTTAATCGGCTTCCCTCTATTCTCATGCTGTGTCCTCTTGTCCTGCTATTTTCTTATACTGAAACATGTTAGACTCTTTCACCTTGTTAATGCCCTTAAGATGTCTGAATGTTTCGATCATATCACCCCTCTCTCCCTCCTTTGCTCTAGGGTATACATATTGAGCTCCGTTAATCTGTCTTCATATGTTTTCTGATGCAGTCCCTGCACCATTCTGGCTGCCCTTCTCTGGACTGCGTCCATTTTGTTAATGTCCTTGTGCAGGTGCGGCCTCCAGTACTGCACAAAGTATTCAAGATGGGGCCTAACCAGTGTCTTGTAAAGAAGGATTATTATCTCCCTCTTATGAATTGTGATACCCCTACTAATACACCCCAACATCCTTCTAGCCTTACCTACTGCTTTAGTGGTCTGCTTGGATGATTTCAGGTCAACTTAGGCTTATCCAGAACCCCTGGGCCAAAGTCATATTGAGTAGCTGGATAGAAGTAATTGTAATTAGAGAAGACATAATGAAGTATAATGTTTACTCATTCATTAGGGACAGGGTAGGCTTCTCACTGGGTAAAACAAACCCAACTTACAAAAGATGGGAGGCCAAGGGGTTGTGCAGATTGGGGCAACTTCTGCTCAATGTCACGCCAAAAACATCTGCATGACTTCGGCTACAGTTTGGCCTCCCATCAAGGGATTTTTATTGCTATTTGCAAATCTGGAATTTTATAACCACAGAACCCAGGAAATCTCACTTAGCTGCTGAAACAGGAGCCCTGACGGTTTTAATAGGAGAGGTAAGTGGAGACAATGAGGTTATGCAACCGCTATCCAGACTGTACAGGTTGTGTAAAGCCCAGCTGGATACGCCAAGGATAGATATCCCCACCGGCCCCACCACCACCCTTGGTCGGCTTGTCTTTATATAGTGGAGCTGCTCTGTTACCCCGTGAGCTCATGAACCAATCAGCCCACTTTCCCATTAGTACCTTATATTGCTCCACCACTAGCGGCTACCGCTGAGCATACTGTTGTTTCCCCTCCTCTGCACACAAGGAACTTACTTGTAAAAAAAAAAAAAAAAAAATATGCAGTTTCTCACTGCAATTATTACTTTGCTTTGCATAGCCTCATCCTCCCTCCTCCCTCAGGCAATCCTACCCTACCAGACCCCGTGCCACCTCCCACCTTATCTCTTAAGCCTACACCCCACTCCTCCTCAGCTCCAGTTAAACACTACCTACACCTGGGGCACAACTGGACCCTGGGGGCCTCTATCCTCCCCCCCTCTTTCCACACTGCAACACCTGCCCTATATCTCCCAATCTTCTCAGTCCCAAAGACAAACTCAACTCCCGCAATTCAACCCACCCGGAGGGGCACACCGTTAAAGATCATGCGCCAATTAAGGCACGCCCTGGTATTCCTGCTGCTCATAGCAGGGGATGTTGAACGGAACCCTGGTCCACAGGCACCCATGGCTGCCCTACCACCAGCACCACCCACACACCTCCCCAAAGGTCTCAAAATCGTGCACATAAATATATGTAGCATCCTAAATAAAATAGCTGCCCTACAAACAACTGTCCTGGCCCTTTGCCCAGATATCGTAATCATCACAGAGTCATGGCTGAAGCCCCATCACCGGGATGAGGAATTCTCAATACCAGACTTCTCACTAATCCGCCAAGACAGGCAGGGGAGAAAGAAGGGTGGCGGCGCTGCCATGTATGTCGCCTCAAATCTCCAGTTTTCTGTAATCACCTCACCAGCACCCTCAATAAACATAGATTCTCTCCTGATCAAAATCCCCCTGCCCCACTCTATCCCAGTATACATATCCGGGTCATACTGTCCACCAGACACATCGCTAACCAGCATCCTCGAACACCAAGGCAACCTGAGGGCCCTCACTGAAGGCGGTGAACTCCACATCCTTGGGGATTTCAATCTGAACTGGCTGGGATGCGCAGCAACAAAAACACGCTGCCAAATAAGTGCACTAAACTTGCACCAGCAAATAGGGGAACCCACGTGCCTAAACCACAAATCTAAGAAACACACACTACTGGACTGGGCACTCACTACCCACCCACATAGGATACTCAAAGCCGGCCTCCTACTGGACTCCCTTAGCAACCACCATGTGATTTACATAGTGCGTAAAATCTTCCATCCCCGGTTCCCCCAACCCGTCTGCTGCACTGCAGAGCTTACAAATCACTGGATCTGCTGGTACTGCTAAACACCCTCACCACCACTTGACTGGTCTCCCATCCCTAGTGCCACCACCGTGGACGAGGCCCTCAGCTACTTCTCTACAAATTTCCTCGCTATCTGGGACATATATGCCCCACTAAGGAGATCCAGAGTCAGGGGCTTCCACTTACCCTGGGTAACCTCAAACCTCATGGAACAACTCCGAGCCAGAGACCAGGCCTGGAAATCTTTCAAGGCCACAGGTTCTCATCTGGCCCAGCAACAATACCGGTCCCTTCGAAATGCCTGCACAAGACTCATACGGCAGTCCAATCAAACTACTTCAAAATGACTTTTAACAAAAACCACACCCACCCTGCTCAATTCTGGAAATCCATAAAATCCCTCCTCACTCCACCAACCCAACTCCCCACCCCCACTCTCAACCTCGCAGGCAGAATCATAAATGATCCTTGCCTGGTTGCATCCGAGTTTAATGCCCTCTTCTCCACCACTACAGCCTCCCTACTCTCCTCCCACCCCCACCCACCACCACTTGTTCTCCCCAAGGCTCCCCTGATCTCCATAACGCACCACCCGGGCCTCCTTCTCGCTCCGCCCAGTCACTCCAGACCAGGTGCTAAAATTTCTACACTCACTAAACACATCCAAAGGAAAATGTCCATCGGGATTAGATTCTAAAATGATACAACTCTCTGTCCCGGCCTTAGCCTACCCCCTAACCATGCTCTATAATCTGTCCTTTAAATTAGGTGCTGTCCCCACAAAATGGAAACAGGCCGAAGTCATTCATCTCCCCAAGGGAAGGGACCTCTCCTCCCCATCAAACTATCGGCCTATATCTCTGCTCCCCATCCTAGCCAAAATTTGAGAGCGCCTTGTTCTATCCTAGCTACACAACTATCTAGATACGATCTCCTTTTTCACCCCCTTTCAAGCCGGTTTCAGAAAAAATCACTCCACCACCACATCCCTCCTTCGGCTCACCAACTCCATCCTTACAGGCATTGACAAAGGGGAAATTACCGCAGCTATTTTCATAGACCTGGCAAAAGCTTTCGACACGATCTAAACTTGCCCAAACTGGTCTGTCGACGGCAGCACTCAGCTGGTTCCGCTCATACCCATCAGGCAGGTCACAAGCAGTCCGCATCGGTACGGCTCTAGCCACCCCCCTCCCTGTCACCAGTGGCATACCCCAAGGGTCTGTACTCAGACCGCTGCTTTTCTCAATCTTCCTCAATGATCTGCCTGCTGTCTGCACACAATCTGGCATCCATATGTATGCAGACGATATGGTGCTATTTGCCTCTGGCCCATCTGGAACCGCCGTAGCAGCTCACCTTCAGAAGGACTTGACTCCATCCAACGCTGGTTCCTTGAGAACAACTATTCCTAAACTTAAAAAACTGTATCCTCACCTCGCCCTAAGCCAAACTAACCCGGCTAACTGACGCACCCACCTTCTATACCTTGGATAGGACTCCGCTTGAGGCCTGCTCCACATATCGTTATCTCAGCGTCTGGCTGGATCAGCACCTTGACTTCTCAGCGCATGTAGATACTCTGCAAAAAAAATTACATCCCATGCTGGGAGCTCTCTATCGTAACAAGTTTTGCATCCCTCTACCGACCAGGCAAGCAATGGTACAAAAAATGATCCTCCCAATTTTGGACTACAGCGATGTCGTCTATGGTGCCGCCCCCCAAACATCCTTAGCCAGGCTCGACCCCATATTCAACTCCTTCTGCCGGTTCGCCTTGGACCATCCTCCCAACACCCACCATTGTGAGCTCTACCAGTCCCTTGACCTTCCATCACTCCAAAACCGGCGATTGCTGCACTGTACTAGAATTACTGCTAAGTTCTGGTCACATACATTGCCCTCCTACCTATCAACATCTCTACCCGCTGTCCCCCCACCCACCTACCTACCTACGATCTCAGGAACACTGACTCCAGGCTCCTTCACATTCCCCACAGATCCACCCGATCAGGTCAGGTAGCTTTCAGTTTCAGACTGCCCAAATTATGGAACTTACTGGCAGCCAACATCAGACTCACCACAAGTACTCCCCAATGAAATGCCCTCCTCAAAACACATTTTGCTACCAATTGCACATGCTTTCCCCATCACTGAATTCCCTGCTCAATCCTGGGCTCCATTTCTAAAGCAGTACCATACACCACTAAATCCTTCCTCTGATGCTGTAGATACGCACACCTACCCATATAGTAGATAATCTAATCACACTGTGTAATTGTTGCAATTTCTACCATGCTACTACATCACTGCCTGTAATACTCCTCATTTTGTATAAACCATTATGCATCTCAGTTACTGCACCCATCCTACCAGGCCACTGCTTGTTATCTGCAAATTATGTATGTACTGTTTTTTTGTATTATGTGCTGCACTCTTGTAACCTACTACAGCAGGGCGCATCTGGAACTGAGCGGTACTCTGCTCAGTATGCCTTCCTGGTAAATCTCTTAAATAAATAAATAATATACAGGAGAGGTGGGAGAAGGAGGTCAGAACTCATATAGAGGAGATGAATACCCAAAACCTCAGCTTCTCCAACATGGAGGGAACTCAAAGTCATGACCTGATTCTTTCAAACATCAACTACTGCAGCCCACTATGGCCCTACCTTTACGAATAAATGCTGGCGGTCTTGTAACAATATAGGGCATCATGAGCACACATTTGGGAGTTGCTCAAGATTACCAGGATATATGGAAGTAATTAACAAGGCCATATCCTTCATTTGAAGAGTGCGCAACCTAGCAGGGTCAAAATCAGTGATGTGGGGCACTGCCCCGAAAGAAGTGAATGAAAAGGGAAATTATACCTTTTCTGCATTCTAATAGCCACCGCTACAAAGGATATCACACAAAAATGGCTCCAAACTGAGCCCCCCAGCCTCTCAAGCTGGCTCACAAATGTGAAAACCATCCCTGAAAAGGAATGGATGAGAGCCAAGCTGCATCAAACCACTAAGAAGTGTAAGGTGAACGGACTTCCATTGTTCAACTACCCAAAGAAACAGGAAGGAACACTGGTTCTTCAGACAGCAGCCCTCCCATGAAAGCCTGGAGACAAGAAGGGTCAGTACTAGGGAGCTGGGGTACATCAAAGGGCACTGTGGGTGCAACCCCCCGGCAGTATAGTATATGGCTAGAAGGCGGAACAGCTAAGAAGTTTGGGAAAGGTGAAAGCTGATAGGAATTCTCATGAAATTAATATGGAACCACTTCTTGATGTTAAATGTTATCAGTTGTTTGTATTTATTTTGTGAGTATTAATTTGTCTTGTTAGTAGTATTGTGTTTTATTTAGTGTGAGGTGGTCGACACCATCACTGAATGATGCACTAGTGAAAGAGTCATTGTATTGTGCTGTTCTTTTTATTAAAAAATATGAATAAAATATTATTGCAAAAAAAAAAAAGAAAGGAAAAAAAGGAAAACCTCTGTCCTAAGCAGATTCCTTCAAGGACGCATCTACTGTATAGTCAGCTGCACTTAACAGTACATCAACAAGGTGTACAAATTTATTTCAAAAAAACTCAACTAACATACTGCACAAGAGCAATGCTACAAAATTAAACTGCACTGTAGAACTGAAATACAAATCTAATAATGGAAAGGTGGTCAATTTCTAAATAATCTAATACACACCTTCAAAACTGCTGTCCAAATAATCCAGCATCCTCAGTGACAGCAGGAATGGGTGGAACAGAGCAGATGCTGCAAATCTAAGAGATGAAGCCCCACTTGAAAAATGTAAGTTACTCACCTGTAATCATAGTTCTAGAAGTGGTATACAGTTCACATCTGTCAGTTCCAATGGAAATCTTGATTTGTCGGAAGTCTTTAAACTAAGCTCCACCCACCACCCAGGCAGTATATCCTCTGGATCCACCCCATGATGTCAGATCTTTGCACATTGAAAGCTGAATGTTCAAATGCCACTGACTAGGGGAAGCCGTTTGGGATGTGAACTGTACATCACTCCTATATTTCTAAGAGTGTGGGTAAAGTTCACTATCCACACTCTGACAAACTCCTATTTACTTATTTATTTACTTACTCTTATTTATGTAGTTATTTTTCATTCATTCATTTATTTGAATTTTAATAATCAGGCAGGCCCTCTGAGGCATGAAAGTCCATTTTCAGGGTAAACTTGGAATTAGTTACATGCAAGACTCTTTCCAGGGAAAACCTGGAATTAATTACATACATTGAGTGAACACTGTACAATATTTCCACAGTAGAGCATTAATAAAAGAAAATAACCATTATAAGAACAAAACATAAAATATATAACCGTGGAGTAATCATACATACAAAGTACAAAGGATTAGAAACAATCACAGTGCAGCAGTTCTCTGGGAGAAGGGGGCAAGGCCCCTACCCCAATTTGGTGAACACAGACTGAAGAACCGAGGTCCCAAAAGTAGCATCCCAACGTGACTCAGTGCCAATTCCGCAGTGGGAAATGAATGTGTGTGCTTTTCTCCTGGTAGCAGCACTGCAGATCTCCTGCAATTGTGATGTCTCTGGAGGAAGTCACCAAGGCAGCTGTATGTCTAGTGGAAGGAACCCCAAGCCCTCTAGGAGGCTCCCTACCAGCCAACCTATAGCAGAAGTCAATGTAAGATGTTATCCACCTGCCAACTGTCTGCTTTTCTGGTGGTCTGCCTGGTGTGGCTTCAGTGTATGTTGCAAACCGCTGGTAAGGCTCACTCCAAACTCCAGCTGTGCATTCCTTATAATAAGAGAGCGCCCTTCGCAGGTCCAGTTTCTGAAACCTGCGATCAGCCACCAAAGTCAGGTCAGTAAAGCATACCAGTACGTTAATCACCTAGTTAAGGTGAAACTCCAATATGACCTTCAGGAGGCAGCAAAGAATGACCTTGTCCTTGTGGAAGACCAGATAAGAAGACCCCATCTACCAAGAGTGCCTGGAGCTCACTGCTCTTTTTGGATGATGTGATAGCCACCAAGAAGGCCATCGTCCACAACAGGTATGACATCTCACACCTATTGGCAGGATCAAATGGCTTGCCCATGACCACGGACAGCACCAACAGTAAGTCCCAAAGTGGTCGTAGGTCACATACTGCAGAGGACAGTGGTCCAGGTCCTTGCAAAAGTGCCAGACCACCTTCTCTTGGCCACTGCTGGCATACCAGCTCACACCTGGTATGTAGAGATGACTGTCTGGTGCACCCTGAGGGTTGCTGCTCGCAACCCAACTGAGAGATGGACCAAAGATACTCCAGGATGCTCACCACAGGGCAGGCATGGGATTACGCTCCTTGTCCTGACACCAAATGAAAAAACTCTTCCATTTAAAGGCACAGCACCAGTGAGCCGACTCTTTAAAGGAGGCCTCCACAATGTGGAGCACAGCTTCCAAGACTCAAGGCCTGTAACTCTAGCCACTCAGAAACCAGGCTGTGCGGAGTAGGGAGTGACGCTCCAGATGCAGCATGTTCCCCTGTTGTCCAGTCAGCAGATCCAGGCAAAGAGACAACTGCCATGGAGGCCTGCTCCTGAGGCTGAGGAGATCCGGATACCAGAACTGTCTGTGACAGTCTAAAGCTCAGGGTCATCTGCACCTTGTCCTTCCAGGCCTTGACCAACATCTTGTGAAACAAGGAGAAGGGAGGGAAGTCGTACATGAGGCCCAGGGTTCAAGGCTTTGCGAAGGCATCCCCCAACACTGCCCCAGACTGTGGGTGGCAGGCACAAAACAGCCTCAGTCTTCTGTTCTCCTGTTCTCCCAGGAGGCAAACAGATCCACCAGCAGGATGCTCCACTAGGAGAAAAGGTGACTGACCATCTCCTGATGCAGGGATCACTCATGCAACGACTCTCCCACCCAGCTGAGAGCATCTGCCAGCTGCCTGTTCATTCCTACAACATGTATAGCCAGGAGATCTGCCCAGAGGCTAAGCATGAGGGTCCAGGTACAGAGGGCCTCCCAACAAAGAAGGATAGAGTGAGTTCCTCCCTGCCTGTTCAGGTGAAACATAGTTGTGGTGTTGTCCATCTGGACCTGCACGACCTGACCAGAGGAGCAAATTCTGAGAGCATGAACTGCACTGCACAGAGCTCCAGCAGGTTGATGTAGTGATGGGACTCCCGGTGTGACCAGAAACCATGGGCTCTGTGGTCCCCCAGGTGTGCTCCCCACCGCAACAGAAATGTGTCAGTCATGAGCATGCTGGTCAGTTCTGGGGGACAAATGGGATTCCCTCCTCCAGATGCTGAGGAATCAGCCAGCACTGGATCGCATCCCACATCAGTTGGGTCACTAAGACCAGCTGGTCCAGCTGACCTAGGTACTGGGATCATAGGTGGCCCAGCTCCCACTGCAGGTGGCATATCTGACAGCATACCCATCGGAACATGCTGGTGGTTGGTGGTGGGTGCTATGTACCCCAGCAGCCGAGGAAGTCCTCAGCAAGGTGTGAGTGCCCAACCTTAACTGATCAGAGAATAGGGAGATGGGCCCTGCCCTGCAGGGACTTTAGTTCTGCCCCGATTAATCTGATTATTTGTGAGGGTATCAGTTCGGACTTGTCCAGGTTGACCAACAGGACCAAGTCTCTGCAGGTCTAGAGGGCTAAATCTCTTGACCACTCTACGGCCTCCTTGGACAGCCCAGCTATCAGCCAGTCATCCAGGTAGGTCTACATCATGATGCCCTGATGTCACAAGAAGACTGCCACCACTGTCATGCATATGGTGAAGACCCTGGGTGCAGACAAGAGGCCAAAAGGCATGACCTGGAACTGAAATAGAACCCTTTTCTGCAGAATCAAAGGTACCACCAGTGGGGTGGATGGACTAGGATGTGGAGAAACTCATCCTAGAGATACAGGGACCAGAACCACATGCCCTGCTCTAGGGATGGTATAATCTAAAAAGATAGAAACATAGACTTTGATGGCAGCTAAGGACCGCTTGGTCTACCTAGTCTGCCCATTTCCCTACCTATTTGATAAGCTGCAGATTCTAATTACCCAACAGCTTACTTCTTCCTACCCCCCCCCCCATCAGAATTGCCTTATGTCTGTTCCATGCATTCTTGAATTCCCCCACTGTTTTTTACCCCACAACCTCCTCAGGAAAGCCATTCCACGCGTCCACCACCCTCTCTGTGAAAAAATACTTCCTCACATTGTCCCTGAGCCATCCCCCCCTCTATCTTCAGATTGTGTCCCCTTGTTCTTGTACATCTCTTTTTCTGAATGATGCTACCATCTTGGACTTTGTTGATTCCCTTGAGGCACTTGAAAGTTTCTATCATGTTCCCCCCTCTCCCTCCTTTCCTCAAGGGTATACATATTAAGCTCCTTTAGTCTCTCTTCATATGGCTTCTGTTGCAGACCCTGCGCCATTTTAGTTGCCCTCTTCTGGGCTGCCTACATCCTGTCTATGTCTTTGTGGAGACTGGGTCTCCAGAACTGCACGCAGTACTCCAGATGGGGTCTCACCAACTGTCTGTACAGAGAGAGATAACAACTTCCTGTTTTTTACTGGTGATGCGTCTCCCTATACATCCCAGTATTCCCCCAGCCCTCCTTACTACCTTCTCACATTGCTTGCTTACCTTTAGGTCATCTGATATGATATGACTACATCAGGTCCCTTTCCATTTTTGTTGTTGTTAGTAAACCGCCCCCGCCCAACTCTGTACTCTTCCCCTGGGTTTTTGTTTCCCAGGTGCATTACTTTGCACTTCTTTGCATTGAATCTAATCTACCATACTTTGGACCATTCCTTCAACCTTACCAAGTCCCTTCTCATCTTTTCTAACCCCCCTTCCCCCGTGTATCAACCCTGCTGCAGATCTTTGTGTTGTACAGGACCCACTACTGAATCCTGCGGTACCCTACTAGTAACCCCTCTTTCTTTGGAGTGGACTGTTTACTATTACCCTCTGTGTCCTGTTGTCCAGCCAATGTTATTCTGGCTTTGAGTGACCATCCAGAACTTGCACTTTAGCACGAGCTGGTTCAGAGCATGCATATCCAGTATGGGGTGCCAGCCCCCCATCCATTTCAGAACCAGGGAGTACCAAGACACATACCTTTGACTTGCCAGGGCTCTGGGACACAGGTTATGACTCCTTTTTTAAGGAGCTGAGAAATGTCCTCCTTTAGGGAGGACATTTCCTGCGACACCAAGAACACCCAAGGAGTGTGGAGTCTGTAAGGCAGAAGAGCCTCCAAATCTACAGGCAACCCTGTATTGTACATCATCACTGAATTGTATATTCAGACATGCGGCCAGTCGGTCACTGGAGGTATTACCGTTATATAATATTTTAGTAAGACCTCATCTTGAATATTGCATACAAGTATGGTCCCCGTATATTAAGGATGACATATATAAAATAGAAAGAGTTCAGAGAAGATTTAATAGGGCAATAGTAGGGATGAAAGGTAAAACTTACGAGGATAGGTTAAAAGCCTTGAATTTATACACTCTGAGGTAGAGAAGGCTAAAGTGAGATCTGTGTCTTATTTATGGTTTATTACAGGATTCAATCCTTACTAAGGGGATGGGACTAATAGAATCCGAATTTAGACTTAGTAGCCATAAACATAAAAGGCAACTATTGATTGGAAAATGACACTCACTAAGGAGAAAAAATTGGTTTAGTGTAAGATCAGTCCCTATATGGAACACTCTTCCTACATTTGTGGTAGAGAGTTCAAATATGGATCTATTTAAATCCAATCTGGATCTAGTGATGTCAGATTCAGATAAATATGTATAAATATAGGCAAGAGATCAAAAGGCAAGCATTATGGACTCATTGTCTTCTAGCTTAAAATACCTATGAAACCCACTGCCCACCACCTCGTGTACCCACTTGTCCATAGTGATGAGAGACTAATGAGATCAGAAGTGGAGTAACTGAACTCCCCACTGGTAGCTGGATCAGAGACTGGACAAGCAGAAAGATGACACCCCCGGACCTGTCACTGGGCAGCTTTGGAGGGGGCACTGGCTGCTGGGGCCAGAGAGGCACCACTTCCCCTACCACCACACCACCTCTTTTTGGCTCCTAGCCACTGAACTTGGCCTTCAGGTGCCAGGCTTAGTATTGCCCCTGTTGGGGCTGCTACCAAGGCTGCTGTGGCTGAAAGGACCCCCATTGAAAGGTCCTCTTTTTAGGCTCCAGAGCTTCAGGGTCCTTCTGGGATGAAGCCATAAAATTCAAGATGGCACTGGATTACTCTATCCTAGTGAGATAGCCTTCCACTTCAGGGCCAAAGAGGTTGGTGCCCAAGAAGTGGACATCAGCCAGTCTGTGCCGAGTATATGCTGTGAAGGAGGAAAGCCTTAACCTGGCCCAGCAACACACTGTAACAGCCACTGCCCCGGCAGGATCATAGGAGTCGCCCACATTCAAGGTCATCTGGAGCTAGTGTTTAGCCAACGTTTGACCTGGTCATTGACTAATTTTACCAGCAACTGCTTATCGGCAGGGAGGTGAGGAAGGATTTCATCCAGTACTTCCAACAGGGAGTGACCACACTGGCCATCAAGATGGCACAGCTAGCCTGACACAGACATTCCTGGCTGCATGGGCAAGCTTCTCTGACTCCTCGTTGGGGGTCTTGTCAACATCTCCTTGACCGCTGGACGTCTGGAAGGCCAAGTCCAAGACAAACCCATCAGCCGAGAGGTGGTCTGAGAACCCCAAAAGTGACCCTGTAGGGACTGCATATTTGCAGACCATACAGGTGGAGGGCACCAGCCAGAATTTTGGATGTTGCCAAAGCTCCAGGGCTGGTCCCAAAATGGCCTCAGTCATGGGAAAGGCAACCCCCAGGGAATCCTCCCTGTCCAGGATATAAGTAAGGGGGTATTTAGCCCACTTCTGGACTGGCTCCAAGGACACATCCATGGACATAAAATGGATGAGAGCCCCAAATGACACCAGCCCATAGTCAGTGGACAGTTTCTTGATTGAAGCCCAATCGAAGGAATGGATCCTCGAAGATAATGTGGATGACCCACCCGAGTCATCTAAAGACTCTTCAACAATTACCCTATACCATTTGTCACCATGGACCACCCTACGGACTTCTGACTGGGTGATCCCCTCTGACAGCCGGCCTGACAAGCCGACCGCAGCAGGGGAGTTCATAGTCAGGGCGCTCACCAAGCGCTGCACTGGATGCGGCTCCACTAGCAAGAGTGGAGAGGAAGATACCGGAGATATCTGTCAAGTGAAGACCGGTGTGGGCATTACTGGTGGCTGTCAGGTGACCGACAGGGGGAAGCACCCTACCCCGAACCGCAATGGTTCACTGCTGCAAGCAGAACTCCTCATAGCACCTCTGCATCTTGCAGTGGTGCTTCTCCTAACCTGAAACATAGAAACATAGACTTTGACGGCAGATAAGGACTGCTTGGCCCATCTAGTCTGCCCATTTCCCTACCTACAGGATAGGCTGCAGATCCTAGTTAACCAACAGCCTATTTCTTCCTACCCCCCAACAAGAATTGCCTTATGTCTGTCCCATGCATTCTTGAATTCTCCCATAGTTTTAGACCCCACAACCTCCTCAGGAAGGCTGTTCCATGCATCCACTACCTCTCTGTGAAATAATACTTCCTCATATTGCCCTGACCGCCCCCCCATCTTTAAATTGTGTCCCCTTGTTCTTGCACGTCTCTTTTTCTGAAAGATGCTACCCTCTTGGACTTTGTTGATTCCACTGAGGTACTTAAAAGTTTCTATCATGTCCCCCTCTCCCTTCTTTCCTCAAGGGTATACATATTAAGCTCCTTTAGTCTCTCCTCATACGGCTTCTCTTGCAGACCCTGCACCATTTTAGTTGCCCTCCTCTGGACTGCCTCTATCCTGTCTATGTCCTTGCAGAGATGGGGTCTCCAGAAGTGGACACAGTACTCCAGATGGGGTCTCACCAACTGTCTGTACAGAGGGATAACAACTTCCTGTTTTCTGCTGCTGATGCCTCTCCCTGTGCATCCCAGTATACCCCCAGCCCTCCCTACTGCCTTCTCACATTGTTTGCTAACCTTAGGTCATCTGATATGATTACCCCCAGGTCCCTTTCCTTTTTTGTTGTTGTTACTACCCCCCCTCCCCCAATTTGTGTATTCTTCCCCTGGGTTCTTGTCTCCCAGGTGCATTATTTTGCACTTCTTTGCATTGAATCCTAGCTGCCATACTTCTGACCATTCCTCCAACCTTGACAAGTCCCTTCTCATCCTTTCCACGCCTCCTTGTGTATCAACCCTGTTGCAGATCTTTGTGTCATCTGCAAAGAGGCATACTTTTCCTTCCAGTCCTTCTGCAATATCACTTATGAAGATATTAAAAAGGACTGGACCCAATACTGAACCCTGCGGTACCCCACTAATAACCCCTCTTTCTTCAGAGTGGACTCCATTTACAATTACCTTCTGTGTCCTGTTGTCCAGCCAATGTTTTACCTGAGAACCAGAGGGTGGAGAAGCATCAACAGCGGCACCTCCAGGTCATGTGGGATCAAGAGTGCAAGTTGCCTTGGTCTCAGCCATTGACCTGAGAGCTGAAGTTGAGGAGGAGCCTTTGGAGGGTCGGTGTTAACCTTGTGCCAAGCCATATTTACAAGCATCAGCTTTGGAGGGATGACCAGCAATAGAGGCTGGTCCCAAGTGGATCTGATCAGGGATACTAACAGGGCCACATCTTCCTGGGGAGGACAGGAAGAAATGGTGTCTAGGAGATTAACTCTTCATTGATCTCCTCAGATAACTGATTGATAGGCTCGAGAAAAATCTCAATGGCCTGCTCAACTGGCATCAACATTGACAAGCCCGACAGGCCCACCAAGGAGCTGTTGACCAAACCGTCAACTGAAGGGAGACTGATTGGAGCGGACGCTCAACGTGAGTCGAGGGAGTGGGAGGACTGCAATCTCTCCTGCTGCCATATTCAGCATTTGTGCTTTTTACCATGGTGTGAAGGGCTCGCTCCAAAGGCCTGGAGGGCCCTATATATTACTTATTTATTTATTGAAAGAGATTTACCAGGAAATTCACACTAAGCCATAAAGCTCATTTCCAGATGTGTCCTGGGGAAGGCACAGCTATGTACAGTATGAAAAAATTACTCACCTTAGTAATTATGTTTCTTTTAATGGAGTCTTGCTGTATTCTGACTATTGCAGTTAGCCCCAGCCTTTAAACTGCCCCGGAGAACAAAGGGTTAACTTTCCATGCAGAGCATAGAATGCTGAGCTCGATTGAGGTCTCTGTCTGGAGCCCTCTGAAATCCAACCATCAGATTCTTATGAGCAAAAACTCACTAACTATCCTATGTGGAAACTGTAAAATTTTTACTAGCCAACTGGCAACAAAAAGTTTTGGATTCCCAAAGGAAAACTCAAGTCAGGAAACCCAAAACCAAAAAACAATCCAAATAAGAATAATAATAAAACAAACACCCAAACAAAAAGAAGAGGGTGAAAAGGAGCACCCCTGAGGTGCAACACTGCACCTGCCCACCCACTTCCCAAAAACAGGTTCTGAGAGGGGAGGGAGATCAGAATACATCAAGACTCCATTAGAAGAAACATAATTACTAAGGTGAGTAATTTTTTCTTCAAAGAACATGACATCTTGCTATATTCTGACTATTGCAGACTACCACGCAGTACCTCCATGGAGGAGGGACAGAACCTACTTTGGGAATAGGCTCTGAAGTACTGCTGTGCCAAACCGAGCATCACTCCTAGCCTGGATATCTAGAGAGTAATGCTCGGTAAAGGTATGGACTGTTTCCAGGTGGCTGCTTGACAAATTTCTAAGAGCGAATATCCCTGGCAGCAGCCAGGGAAGCAGCTGTACCTCTGGCAGAGTGAGCCCTCAGGCCTGAGGGTGGAATTTTTCCTAGTTTCTCACAGCAGAATTGTATACAAGACACAATCCACCTGGCAATAGTTCTCTTGGTGGCAGGTTTGCCCTTTCCCACTTCTTCATAAGTGAGGAACAACTGGAGGGAATCAAACCTGTGACCCTTTGTATGCTCTGTATAGTAGCTAAGGGCCCTTTTAACATCTAAACTGTGTAGCCTCCTCTCTCCTGAAGAAGAATGATCGGTGAAGAAAACAGGGAGAGACATAGACTGATTCAAGTGGAAATCTGAAACCACTATGGGCAAGAACCTTCTATTGGTTCTAAGGACCACTTTATCCCTATGAAAGGAGATAAAATTAGGTTCCACTGACAGGGCTTGCAATTCACTGATACGTATGGCTTAGGTAATGGCTACTAATAACACAGTTTTCCAAGTCAAGTACCTAAGCTCTGCTGAAGACATAGGTTCAAAGGGAGGTTGCATAAGTTGAGCAATGCAAACATTTAAATCCCAGGCAGGGGCAGGGTCTCTAAAGGGAGGATTGGTAAGAAGCAATCCTTTAAAAATTTTACAGAACACAGGATGAGATGATAGTGAGGAATACTTCCCCACTGACAAAAAAGCAGAAACAGCTGACAAGTGCACCTTGAGAGTAGCTGGTTTGAGGCCTAAGCCATTCAGATGGACCATATAATCCAGAACTGTAGGCAATTCAGCAGTGTCTGAGGAAACATGTTTCTTGGACTACCAAATGCTGAATCTCTTCCATTTGGAGTTATAGGTTTTTCTAGTGGCGGGCGTTCGAGAGGCTTTGAGAATATCCAGAACTCCCTGAGACAGATGCAAATCTGCATACTCTAACTCTTTAAGAGCCATGCCTTGAGACTGAAGATTGGGGTACCAAATCCTCCCCTGAGAGGAGGTTAACAGGCTGTAATTCCTGGGAAGAGACAGGGGAAGATAGACTGCTAGGGACAGCAACAGGGGGTATTCAAGGCTGTCTGGCCCAGTCTGGAGCAATCAGAATCACTTTGCAAGGTTGTGACCTTATCTTGACTAGGACTTTGAACAGTAGAGGAAAGGGAGGGAAGGCATACAGACACCGACTCGATTCTCCGAACTCAGGGTTCTCCCAGACGTGCTAAGTGACCACTCCCCAATCTCCTTTATATGGACCACTAAACTTGCCAAAAGCCCACCCCGCCTCATCAAGAGCAGGGTTCTGCGGCAAGGCAAACTTGGATCCCTCAAACTGGCCCTGTCTGCCTACAACTGGTCCCCCATCAACAAGGCACCTACGCTGAACCAGGCCCTTAGATTTTTCACTGAGGGCTTCAATTCCATCTGTGATATCTATGCACCACGCACAAAACGGAAAATTCGGGGAAGGTTAACGGCTGGATTGATGGCAAGCTCCTCTCCCTCTTAAAGGAGAGGGACTGCCTTTGGAAAAAAGCCTTAAACTCAGGCAGCAAGCATGACATACAGTGCTACAAAACAGCTAGAAATCGGTGCAGCAAACTTATCAGGCTCGCAAAAGCCAATTTCCATAAGACCCAGCTAACAATGCATGGGGAGATGGAAAGAGGTTTGGGGACAACATCAAGAACATCCTTGGTAAAGATCAAAAGCAGCACCCTGAGATGCTCAATATTAATAACTCATCCTCCTCAGATCCACTAGCCATTGCTGATGCCTTTAACCAGGCCTTTACAGACCTGTCCTTAGTGCTGCCTCCAGACTACCTTCTGCCTGTGGTGGACCACGGTTGCGCCAACCTGCTCATAACTAACCACCCAGCCTTCTACTTTAAGAAGGTGACGGTGAACGAGGTCCTAACAATGGTCAGGAAAGTCCTAGGCAAAACCAGATTGGGGAGTGATGGGCTAGACATGAAGTTACTATCTCTCACCCTTGATATTCTTGTTATGCCCATAACAATGCTATTTAATAAATCCTTGGTCCTAGCTCAATTTCCAGAGGTACGGAAGCAAGCCCTGGTAACTCCAGTGCATAAGAATGGTGACAAGGCGCTGGTGTCAAACTACAGGCCAATATCTATCCTCTCCCCACTATTCAAAGCTTTGGAAAAAATCGCAGCAAGTCAACTCACAGAATACCTCAATAAGTACAATCTGCTCTGCCCAAACCAACATGGCTTCAGGCAAAAACACAGTACCACCACGGCACTGCTGGAATACACTGACTATGCGCACAAGGCGCTGGATGAAGGCAAATTGGTGGGGTCCATCTTCACTGACCTCACCAAAGCCTTCAACACCGTCAACCACTTTCTACTAGTCCTCCAGCTCCAAAGACTGGGTGTGGTACCAAACGCCGTGAATTGGTTTAATGACTACCTAACACACAGGAGCCAGCGAGTCAAAATCGGGCAGACGTTATCCAGCTCCAGAGATGTACTCCTAGGAGTCCCTCAAGGATCAATTCTAGGGCCCCTGCTTTTCAGCCTCTTTGTAAATGACCTACCCACAGCCTGTGACACCAAACTTACTCTGTATGTGGGCGATGCCAGCTGCTGAGCAGCAGCACCTCTCAGGTTGCCCTACAAACAGAACTACAGAACTCTTTCAATAAGCTCGAGGACTGGTTCAGTAGGCAAAAGCTGCTACTAAATTACAAGAAAACCAAGGCCATGCTACAATCCAGCCCCTACGACAAACACAAGCATGCTCCTCTCATAATCACCAACAAGGCTGGTGAGCAGACTAAGCAGGTGCTCTTGTTCAAGTACCTTGGAGTCACCATCGATGGCTCTCTCACTTATACGCACCACGTAGACTCCCTTGTCAAAGTGGTAAACACAAAGATCGGGGTCCCCTATAGGCATAAGAAATCCCTCACCCCGGAAGCACTCCGAATCTCAATCTCCAGCTCCATACTCTCCACGACAGACTACGGGCTGATGGTCTATGGAGCTGCTACTGATACAGTGCTCAAAAGGGTCCAAATTACACTCAATAAGGCATGCCGCCTCACCCTGTGTGCAGAACACTACACTCATACTTGCACCCCATATGAGCGTACAAACTGGCTTAACCTAAAAGACAGGATCAAATACCAAACTTGCCTCCTGGGAAAGAAGGCACTCCTCGGAAAAACCCCACCCTGTATAGGAAACCTACTAGAGGCTTCTCTCTCAACACACATCACCAGACGGAGGAAAAATGGAGCACTGTCCACACCATTCTGCCGAACCTCACTAGGGCAGCGTGCTTTCTCCTATCAGACCCCCCCTCTGGATAAATGAACTCCCGATTAAATTACAAACAAACAACAGCCTGTCTCAATTCAAAGTAGGCCTCAAACAGCACCTAATGTCTAACTCAAAATGCACCTGCTTCTCAGGCCACACTTGAAAGACAGGCCTACCCCCAAGGTAACACCCAGCAGGGCTACCTTGAGAACCCTGCCTCCACTCCAGCCTAAGCCAAGGGCTCAGTAAGCTATCAGTCCTCTTAACGCACTTGGTATTGCCCTCCCAACCCCCCAGACACACAATACTAGAGCAAAGACCTCTGGAGCTGCTCCCCCCATCACAGCCTCTCCACCCCCATTTCACTATCCCCAACTCTCGCTCCTCTCGTGTTGGTTTCAAACCCAGTCCCTTTGTTTCAGTGTCACCCAGCCTCTACCATATCTGGGATAGCGTTAAACCCTATGCAGTTACTCTGCCATAGTCTATCAACGGTTGGAGGTTTCCAGGGGTGTGCTACCTAGGGCAACCGATTAGAAATAGCTTAGTATTCAATTACAACTGCTCAGATTTTTTTCTCCTATTTGTCTAATTGTCATGTAATCGCTTTTTAATGCCTAATGATCAGGCCTCTGTAACCACTGAATATGTGTATTGTCTTATTGTCCACCCTGATGTGGTACCTTTGTAAAAGAGCTCACACTCAAAGGTCTTTCCGAAATACTAATTAAACAATTAAACAATTTCCCTTCCCAATTCAGAATCAGAGCATCCAGAGGGACTGAGCCCAAGACGGGGGGTCTGCAACAAAAGAGAGGAAGTTGGTGATTGTCTGAGGCTGCAAAGAGGTCTGTCTCTGGAGTGCCGCACCTTGAAAAAATCACCTTCAAGACCAGAGGGTCCAGGGACCGTTCATGATAGCCCTCTGAGATCCTGCTCAGTGCATCTGCTAGCACATTGTCCTTCCCTGGAAGGTGGACTGCTATCAGAGAGGTTTGCAGGGAATAAGCCAGGGACCACAACTTCATGGCCTCTGTGCACAAGGCCGTAGAGCAAGTGCCTCCCTTCTTGTTGATGTACCATATGACGGTGGTGTTGTCTGTTCTGACTTGAACCACCTTGTTCTGCAATAACTGAGAAAAAGCTTGCAGGGCCATAAAAACTACCCTGAGTTCTAGGAGATTGATATGGAAAGGGATTCCTGAGGGGACCAGAGTCCCTGGACAGTGAGGGTCCCCAGGTGGGCTCCCAGCCCAGAAGGGAAACATCCGTGGTAAGGACCACTGAATGAGACTGAGTGGCAAATGGAACCCCTTACCTTAAACTGTCCTGATCCTGCCACCATTGAAGGGCTTGGATCAGGGTCTGAGTCACTGGAATCAGTTTGGTAAGGGAATCCTTCCTTTGGGATGGAACTGAATGTCCCTCATCTGGAATCTTGCCCCTTGGACCACTGCTGTAGAAGCTGCCATGTGGCCCAAGAGCTGGAGGAAATGCCTTGCTGGTCGAGACACCTGAAGGCTAAAGGAAGAAGCCAGTTCTAAAAGAACTCTTGCCCTTTCCAGGGGAAGAAAGACTCTTGCTTTGACAGTATCCAGCTCTGCCCATATAAAGGTAAGGAACTGCACTGGCTTGGCAAGGTTCAGAAGAAATCCTAGAGAAGTGAGCACTTGCTGGGTCACTTGCAGATCTGACTTGACTTGGTCTGCAGACTGACCCACTATGAGCCAGTCATCCAGATATGGAAAAATGGAAATCTTTTGCCTTCTTAGAAAGGCAACGACTACTGCCAGGCACTTTGTGAAAACCCTTGAGACTGATGTTAGACCAAAGGGCAATGCTGAACTGATAATGGCCTGAGGCTGGCTTCAAACCTGAGTACTTTCTGTGGGAGACCCTGATGGAATATGAAAATAGGCATCTTTGAGGTCCAAGGAGGCCAGCCAGTCCCCAGGCCTTAGACAGGGAAGAATTATTCCCAGAGTTACCATCTCAGAAGTTTGGTTTTAAAGATGTTTGTTCAGGTATCCTACGACCAGGATGGACGCTCCCTGTCTTTTGGGTACGGAAGTACCTGGAGTACAGACCTTGCCCTGTGCATGGTAGGAACTCTCTATGGCTCTTAAGGCCAGAAGAGATGAAAACTCTGCCTCTAGGGCAAGGGTTTCTGAGAGACCTGCAGATGGAAAAGATCTGGCTCTATCTTGGGAATTTTTTTGAAGCTAAGAACCAGTCCCTGGCTTACTAATTCCAGAACCCACTTGTCTGAGGTAATGACACCAGTCCTGGACAAAGTAAGCCAGCCTTCCTACTGGAATGGGAGAATAGACCGGGCAGACCCATCAGGGTGTCTGCTTAGTAAGGAACCTTAGGCTGAGGGAGTGGATGCAGCCCTACTCATCCCCTCCTGCCTCCTCCCCTGAAGAACCCCTCTGTGAAAAGGGAAGAGGCCTGTGCTTGGTAAAAAGGCCTATGAAAAGGCCTGCCCCTGCTCCTAGACTGCTGCCTTTGAGGAGTTGCCTGCCTCTCCTTGGCCTGAGCACTCCTATAAGTGGTCCTGTACTTGTCCATTTTCTTTATGTAATTCTCTGTCTGCTCCCCAAACAGAGAATTACCCACTACAGGAAAATCCATGGCCTTAGCCTGGGTGTCATGTGAGAGGATAGTTCATCTGAGCCAAGCCATTCTCTGAAGAGCCACAGATGTAGCCATGACTCTCGATGACACAACCTGAGTCCACGGTAGTAGAAACTGTACTGTATGCCTCAATCCCTATCTGCAGTCACCTCCTCCAGCTCCTTAGCTAGCTCGAGGAAGCCTGTTTAGCCAGTACAGTGTCCCACAGGACTTCTGGTACCTGGCTGTATGAACATATAGTGCATACCTGAGTCCCAAGGAAGATGCCATGTACTGTTTTTTGCCATGGCATCAATCTTCCTGGAGTCTTTGTCTTGGGGTGTGAAGCCAAAGGAATGTTTGCCTTGTCACAGGCAGCAGCCTGCACTACTCCAACAAAGGCTGCATTGCTGGTATAAAACACTGTATCTGAGCCTGATAGTGTGCACCTTTGTCCATCCTTCCTGTCAACAGGGTTACAGAATTGGAAGACTTCAGGATTTTTGTGTCTGTTTCCCAAAGGATTTGTGACAGGGAATAGACAGTCAGCCTGGACTCTGGGATGTTCATCCTTCCACATAATCAAACTCCTCCTGATCCTCCATTGCCTCCTCCATAGGAAGCTGGAGGTTTCAGCCCACTTTTCATCAAACGGAAAATGGGAAGTGGACTCCAGAAAGCCCAGGGATGCACCAGAAGGTCTGTCTGGGGAGATGTCCGGTTCAACAGGCACATCCAGACTTTCACCATCATCTTCAAACTCCCCCTCCTCCTTAAACTCTGGTTCATAAAAATTTTCAGGGGTATAATCTTGAACCGGGGGAACCGACCGAACCGAACCCTTGCGAAAAGGTGCCAGATCGGTCAGAACCAGGCAAAGCGATTCCACAATCTGAATTGCTCTGGCTATTTCCTCAGCAGTTGGAACATGAACCTCTGGATCCGAACCGGTCGATTTTTCTTTGCGTTTCCTTTTTGTGGGAACCGACCCCTCAGGATCGGGTTTCCTCTTGCCCGAAGAAGTATCGCCCTAGTCAGAGAGCACTCCTAGTTCAGTCGGAACTTTTTTTTTTTTTTTAAGTGGCTAGTTTTCCATTAGGCAGGTTATACAGACCTCGCCACTAGGAAGGATTCTTGGTCTTCTACATAAACCACTGTACTCATTAAGCAAGCAATATGGCCTGCATTATCATTCTACTTCTTTCCGGTGCTGCTACAAGGGTGGTTGTAGTTGAGGTTTCCCTAAGCTTCACTCAACAGGCTGACAACTTCCTTAAAACTGCCTGTAAGACAGCTACTACAGCTGAAAAGCAGGAAGCCCTCAGTGTCTGCCATCACCCTTCAGACTCAGAATCAGATGAGCGCTGAGCACCCTAATAATTACCCTACGCTGTGCTGTCATGCAGATACCGATAGATCCTCTGCAGAGAGCCAGCACACCTGGGCACCCTTGATTGGTGCGGCACTGCCATAGGGGGATTGTGATTGTGCCGCTTGCCTGCTTTGCTCTTGATTGGGGCACCTTCTCTATGGCCTGTTAGTGTTCCCTTCTTAATTCTGACTTCTCAGCTCGCGCTCTGACCTGAAATTTTCTCCACCCCCACCACCCCCTCTCCCAGGCTCCTTTAAATACACTCATGATCCGCCTCCTATATCATATTACTGCTTCATTGGCCTAGTTTCAACTGCCAACCTAAGTTAGTATCTGAGTGTGACAATGAAGACGACTGCCCTATGTGAATATCTCTTGAGCCCACCACTAACTAAGCTGCTCCTGCTCTCCTTGTTCCCCTTTCTGTTGTATTTTCTCATCTAGGTTTTAAGTGAGTACCTAGGTGGGCAAATTACTGCCTAGAAAATATTGCACTAATAAATCACAAGACCACTCAATCTGGGACCATGGCTCTCCTTATTGTGTTTTATTGCTCCTAAGTGCAGAGTTCTCAGCAATACAGTGCAATTGAAGTACCTCAATGCAATTCAGTTCTCAATGTACCTTATCAATACCCTAATGTTATAACGCTCTACCGTGCAGACACTATGTCATTCTCCTCTCCCTTTTAGCCTATTCCCCAGTTGCTTCACCCCCTTGCTACTGTCCTCACCTATGTACTATTCAAGCACTTACATGATCAAGTCAACTGTCATTACAATGAATGCCGCCTCTTACGCGAACCGATATGGGTTGCAGCGAAGAAATAAAAAGCAGTCTCCATTCTTATAAGCTATTAAAAAAAAGTTATACTTCTGCTTCTTCTCTACTCAGGAATGTGGAGCTCAACCTAGCCCGGCCCCACACACACACAACTTACACTAAGCCTATCGATTTTGCTGGGGCCTGAGTCTCAGAATGATGATGTAGTCAACAATAGGCCTGCCTAAAACTTGTACAGCTGCAAGCCTGGGCTGCACACGTTAACCCTGACCATATCGCAATTACTGAGTAAATGGTTAAAAAAGCGAACACTGATCAACAAATATCACTGCAGGGCTACAATTTATTTAGAGCAGATAGAGTCTAGGCGGGGTGTGGTTATCTATCTCAAATCTAAATTAACGGTCACCAATATTGGTGCAAATCTCTAGCCAAGGAATTTGAGTTAGTTTAGCTGAGACTTCATCTCCCCTCCTTGGAATGTATCACTATCCTAGGTGGCTATAGACCCCCGTCTGGTGGTGATGAAGTCCTTAATCTTTTAAAATCCATGTTCGTAGATGCAAAAACTGAAACAATATTTCTAGGAGATCTAAATGTGGACTGGCTGTCACCTAAATCACACGGCCTCAAATCCCTTTGTGACGAGCTAGGTCTTGGGCAATCAGTCAGTGAACCCAATAGGAACAACACTCTAAATACTGCCAACAGTTCCATTCTAGATGTGGTACTAACCACCATCCACACAAAATATCTCATTCGGCAGTGTTTCACAACGACATGAGCGATCATGGAATTGTTGCTTGCATAAGATCTCAAATTAAGGCCCGGCTGCAACCCATCTTTATAACAAAAAGATCCTTTCAAATTCAGTGCAGTAAACTTCCTATCTGACCTGAGCATGATCAGATGGCAAGATCTCTACCTAGCCAAAGATGTCAACAAGGCAGCTTACATCCTTAATGACAAACTCACTACAATAATAAATAAGCATGCCCCTTTCATCTAAGTAAGGGTACGGAACCATTCCAACCCCTGGTTCACCTCTCATCTCAAAGCAGCCCTTATAGTTCGAGATAAGCTCTGGGCTAAAGCTAGACATTACAAAGAATCTTCAGATTGGCAGGCCTTTAGAACAGCCAGGAATAACTGTGTGAAAAAACTTCGCTCTGCTAAAGCTATTATATTTCTACTCTCGAACAAGCTAAAGGTAACCCTCATAAAATATGGAAGACTATCAAAGCTATAGAAGGACGGCCCATGGCCCCCTCTGTCCCGACAAAGATAGTTGCAAGTGGCAAGATTGTGGAAAACAAGTCCCTAATCCTGGAGGAACTTAACTCCCACTTTGCCACAGCTGGATTAGCTTTGACTCGTCACCTTATAGCTGGTGCTGCGGTGAGCCAGTATACCCCTCCCCTACATCTAGTCCTGCACCCAGCCCCTTCCAACTGCAGTGAGATAACATAAAAGAAGTAGAATTCTCTTCTTAACTTAGACACCAAAAAGCGCAGGGGACGATGCTTGGAACCCTTTTTCTAAGGTCAGGCTACGCCCATCTCACTGCCCCAATTCTCCACATCTTCAATCTTTCCATTGCATCTGCTACTGTGCTGTCCTGCTGGAAATCAGCACATATCCTCCCTCTATTTAAATCTGGTGACCCATGCAATGTAAACAACTATAGGCCTATCTCCATATTCCCTATCCTTTCTAAAGTTCTCGAAAAACTGATCCATATTCAGTTAAAATCCTCACATGGAAACCTTCTCTCTCTCATTAACCCAGCTCAATCCGGCTTCCGGGCTAATCATAGCACAATCACTGCACTAGCAAAAGTAACCAATGACTGGATCTCTGCTATAGATGCTAAGAAGGTAACTGGCGCAGTCTTTTTGGACCTCAGCAAAGCTTTTGATACTGTTGATCACAAACTATTAGTCAATTGCCTTGCAAAGTTGGGTGCCACATACCATACCACCCAGTGGTTCTCTAGCTACCTAACTGCAAGATTCCAAAAAGTAAAGGCGAAAGGCTCTTTTTCTGCTGCCTTGCCAGTTGCAAGAGGAGTCCCCCAAGGATCCATCTTAGGCCCTATCTTGTTTTCTTTGTACATTAATGACTTAGATGCTAACATATCTACGTCCAATCTGCACTTTTTTGAAGATGATACTGTGTTGTATACTTCTGGCTCATCGTTATCTGAAGTCAAGGGAGTGCTTCAAGCGGACTTCGCACAACTTGAGAATAATCTAATAAAGGCAAAGCTTCTGCTCAATGCTAAGAAGACTAAAGTGATGATATTCTCCCAGAGTGCTGTCACAGGCCCCCCCAATACCCTTGTACAAGACTTCATTGTCACCACGCTAAACGAGCCTCTGGAAGTTGTAACCAAATTTAAATATCTGGGTATCTGGATCGACAATAAATTATCTTTCAATGACCACGTCGAAGATGTCTCTAGAAGGTTAAAAGCAAGGTTAAGTTTCTTCTACAGAAATAGGCCCTTTCCCCTTGAAACTGAAACAAGCTTGTACAGGCCATTTCTTCCCCCTACTCGACTATGGCAATGTAATCTATTCCTCCACCACTTTTACAAATCTAAGTAAACTGGACATCCTTTATCACCGCAGTGCTACGGTTCATTAACAACCCCCTTGCTCTCAGCACCACTGTGACTTATATGCAGCCTGTTGGTTGGACATCCTTACTACTAGACACCTGCTCCATGGTGGGCTATGGACTCTTAAACTGCTCCTGCAAGAAATTGCCAAGCTATCTCTTTCCTTATTAGTATCTCATAGTGCATACTACGTTAAGAAAATCTGACTTTATTATGCTTGACATACCAAGGATGCGGACCTCCTTTAGTAGCGTGCTATTGCATATGCCCTTCCCTCCATTTGGAACCAATTACAAACCGTACTGAAACTAACTAGCACAGTTTCAATAAACTTCACAAATCGCTAAGTTCAGCAAAATAAAAGACACCTGTAACTGTCATTAAGTCTCTTCCTTCCCCATGTGCCATATTTATCCACTGGTAAGGTATAATTGCTTTGTCATATTAACTGCTTTCCTTCCGCTTCTACTCCTGGCTTTATCTATGCTTACGCTCCACTGCTACTCTATCAAATCACTCCTCCTCCCCCATATCAGTTGTAGTCTGTTGTTTATTCTAGCTGCCAAAATATATGTATTGCACACACCAGTCATCATGTTTCATTTATCAGTATGCAACCTGTAAGTCGCTTCCCTGTCTCATATTAATGTTTACCACCTGCGGTCACCCTATGTGGTACCCTTGTATGTATATCCAGCCTGTATCATGTAACGTGCATTTCATGTATATATTGTTATTACCTATCTATGTTTGTACTGTAAGTGTTTATGTCACAGGACCTCCTTGTGAATGAGCTTGCTCAATGGAGTTTTCCTGCAATAAACTTGAACTTGAACCGGGCTGGCCATCCAGGTGAGCAGACTTCTTGGCCTCCTTTTCCCTCAGTCTACCTAATCTCTTTTCAAGGGTAGATTTAGGAAAATATTTACAAATTTTGCAGTCTGTATAGAGGTGTTCAAACCCCAGACAATAAACACAGGTGATGTGGGCGTCTGCCTTAGCAAAGACCGGCTCCCCACTCTCACTGCAGTGTTGAAACCCAGTGGGCCCATTTTTTTTTTTTTTTCTTGGGTTTCTCAGACATGGCCAACCTAACCAAACTTACCCTTTTTATGGCAACCTCCAGGCAAGACTCCCTTATCAGTTCCTAACCATGTCATGGGTGTTGGAAAAAAACGTTCAAAACACGTTTTTTTTTAACCGATAAGGACTGGTAACCACACTCTAAAGTAAAACACAAGGATTGACTACAAATGATCGGTTCAGCTGAACCGATCTAACACCTTACAATTTCCACACAGAAAATCAGAACAAAACCTATCTAGTACTCTCAGTACCACAGACAGAGACTGAACCGACTATGCGGAAATAAATTCGGGTAAAAACCAACAACTTAACCGAGACTTTAACAGACTTTCAAACCGAGCTGAAGGAGAAATCTCTGGAGCGACTGTTCAGTGAGGAGGAGTAAAGTATCTGATGGTTGGATTTCAAAGGGCTCCAGACAGAGACCTCAACTGAGCTCGATCTCAGCATTCTATGCTCTGCATGGAAAGTTAACCATTTGTTCTCCGGGGCAGTTTAAAGGCTGGGGCTAACTGCAATAGTCAGAATACAGCAAGACTTCATGTTGTTTGAAATACAGTAATGTAAATGGCAAATTGTTAAACAAGAAAGATAGGAAAGGAGGAGAAAAAAAGGAGAGGTAGGGAGCCGTGAGGAGGGAGAGGATGAAAGAGAGTGTAAACAGATTGGAGGTAGTAGTGAAGGGGAAAGGGAGGAAGATAGGGAGGAAAAGGGTTGAAGGGAGGAAGGTAGTGGAAGGAGGGGGAGGGAAGGGAAGAGGAAGAGTGCGGAGGTTGAAACATTTAGTAGTAGTAGTATAATAGCCTGGGGACTGGCCGTGGATGGGGAACGAGAACGGGGGACAAGACATTAGACTAAAAGCAATTGCAGGTGGGAGATGTATGGCGTAGAGTAACAAGGCAAGAGAGCATTTGGAGGCGGCAGAGCGAGTTGTAAGGGGAAGAGATATATCACAGAGCCCATCCGTGAAGCACCCTCCACGCTGATGTCAACTGGGAGCATTGCTAAGCCTAGTGACGTACTCACCACAGCAGTTGTCACCACCTCTTCAAAAGCTGCCAGTTGTGGTGCCAACCCCAACCAGGCGCAGTGCCAAAGCCAGTGAGATACTCACTGTGGCAGCTGTCGCTTTCTTCTCAAAAGTGCCATTTGTGCTGCCAACCCAGCTGCAGCAAAGGCCCTCTTGTGGTTTTTTCTGTGGAAGCTTCAGGTCCCTCTCAGCTGGTTGACTGAAGAGAAGCCTGGCCACACAATCCTCCAGCAATGCTGGAGGCACTGCCTGACAAAGGCCACATCCCTTCACACTGTGCTACGATCCAAAGCAGTAGAGGCAGGACACATAGCGGTTGGTGTTCAACATGTTCTATCGACATGTGACACAAAATTTGAAGCTGCAAGACGGCTTCACGTCCTCTATTTCCAGAAGCCATTCTTCTGTCAATGAAGCAGGGCCAGAACGAAGGAGCGAGTGATTGTAATTGAAGAATTAAATGTTCTAAGAAGTTTTTCACCAAAACACTATGGAAACCTCAAGTGCTGCATAGCTGCAAAGGGAGAGACCTATCTCTTCCAGCAGAAATTATCAGATGTCACAGGGTGGAGTTGGAGGATATATCGCCCAGGTGGTGGGACAAATTTAGCATAAAGACATCCGACAAATCAGCATTTCTGGTGCAACTGCTGTGAGTTTGTATGTGAACTGTGTCCACGCCCTTAGAAATATATTTACACACTTAAAACAACTATTCACTTCTAAAGCTGAAGAGGGCAACTGGCAGGCAGTGATTATGAAATGCCAGCCACACTCCCATTACACTGTTCCAAGTGTTACAGAAAGTAGGCTATGCAGACAGTTCATCTCATTATTCCTACAATTCCATAGTATTTTAAACCACAGCTTGTTGAATTCACAAAGTTTAGTGTGACATGTAAAAGAAGCACTAATGAAAAAAAGTACGAAAAACTGCAACAGGTGCTCTCAAAAATACTTCATATTTCATGAGTTTTGCGTTCTTCCTAGTATACTGTAAAAAGCTAGAATAGTATCAACCTAGTATTTAAAGAAAAAACACAACAAAATGTCACTTACAGTCAGCAGCAGTAAAGTTAGGCAAAGCATCATAACTTTTTTCACTGTTCATGATATCCTGGAGAAAAAGAAAACAAGTTCCAGACTCAATAATCTATATACAGTTACTGTACATTTGCAATCAGCAACTTTCTGCAGACAGAAAATCATTTTAAACTGCATCCCCCTGGTCCCACTACAGTTACAAAACATCTTCAAAGCCCACACAGAAAATTAATCATGACAATGTTTTAAATGTGAGAACTGCTTTTAACCTGCAAACCTGTGTATTTTTTTATACATGGTGTTTTTCAAATACTGGCTGACATTTGATCCATCTTTAGTGGTCTTTCACTTAATTCAGTGACAGGTTCTGACTTACACACTGATGGTAAGGACCATTTTAAAACAATAAGATTCAGTTTACAATCTTGTTAAACTCTTATACTGTTGTCATAGTTCATGTACTGCTGCAGACCTCCGTGATTGAAGGGGACACCCTATATCACATAATGCTAAATGGTGCTTGCCACTATTGTGTCAATCAGAAACACACATTGTGTTGACTGTAAGCCCACTGAACAAATGCAGAATGGGAATTTCTTTTTATTATTCTGAAGTCCAAGTCTGGAAACATAGAAACATAGACTTTGACAGCAGATAAGGACCGCTAGGCCCATCTAGTCTGCCCATTTCCCTACCTACAGGATAGGCCGCAGATCGGGGATGTTACTTTTCATATCATTTAAAATATTTTAGTGTGTGTTTGTTTACAATAAAAGTCACCACTCAATTGACAAGAGCCTAGGGTTCCCAGAGGTTTCTGCCACTGATGGTTTTCCTTTTCAAAGTGCCAAGTGTGACAGGGTTGAATAAGGCCCTGTCCCATTTGTTATGCAGAAAGAGTTAAACGTAAGAGTCTGTTCTATCCTCTCCTTTTCTGTCTCCTCTCTGTCTGTCTGGCTGCACAACCCAATTTTCTTCTGAGACCTAGGAACTGATCACTCCAACGGTCTTGCGATTCTCCACCTCTCGCTATCTCTCTGCCTTCCCTTGCTATGTCCAACTTTTCTTCCTCCTTGCATATCTGCAGTTATAAAAAATATATGTGAATCTCTGTGTGAAACTGTATGTGATAATGGAATTCTTTTGTTTAGAACTGTATGCAGTAATACTGTTGAAATGATTGCAAAAAGCAATTTGGAATGCAAGGGGTTAACCTGAGATGCTGTTTTTAAGCCTTTTTGCAGAGCTGTAAACAAGAGGTCTATTCTGGGTCACTATGTACTGTTTTGCTGCACCTGCAAGGAATGAAACGGACAAGAGCATTCTGTAAACTTACAAGAACATTCTGCGAGATGGAGGATGTCAACCAGGCAAAGATTTGTTATAAAAAGAGCAGCAATGCTTTTGCTAGAGAGACAAGGAGAGTGAGAGACAGAGACTGAAGCTTGGAATTAAGAGGTACCCTCAGAAGAAGGACTTTGTTTTCTCTGTTTGTACTGCCCTTGTAAATACTTATACTGAATAATTTTTATTTTTTTTATTTTGCTGTTATTGAGAAAAATAAAACGCTATTTGCGAATTTCAAAACTGCTCCTGGTTTTCCTATGTTTCCTGACCTGTGCCTCGACGACAGATGGTGTCAGCCTAAGTGGGATTTACGACATACATACTCTAAGCCAGGAGTTTTTGTGTGTGGATACTAGAGCTGGTACAAGGGAAGCATAGAAGAAAGGTATGGATTCTGCAGCAGCAAGTCCAGGAGTGATTACCAGAAGAATGGCAGCCAAACTGCGACTGTACAGCCCACACCAGTCATGGAAATAAAAGAGCAGGCAGTGACAGAACCTGAAAACCTGACTGCCTTTTTCAAATGGTGGGCTATACAACAACAAGAGATGAAGAAACAGAGAAAAGAAGAGATACAGCAACAGAAGAGATACAGCGACTGGAGCAGCGAAGGCTGGATGCTTTGCAAGCCATCAAAGTTGGAGGTTCTGGCACAGGTCCAGCAGCGCAACAAAACACAAACAACTTAAAAGACCTTAAACTTACAAACTTGTGTCCTCAGATGATATTGAAGCAAACCTGACAACTTTTGAAAGGGTTGCTACAATTTGCCAGTGGCCAAAGCAGCAATGGGCAATCAGACTGGTACCTTAACTGACAGGGAAAACACAACTTGCTTACAGCAATATGGACACTGCACAGTCAGAAAACTATGACCTGGTGAAAAGTGAAATCCTGAAAAGGTATGACATCTCAAGAGAGACATACGGGAAAAGATTCCGGTCCCTGAAGTACAACTCAGATGACAATCCTCGAGAAGCCTTCACCCAGCTCAGAGAACTCCTTATGAAATGGCTCCAACCAGAGGGCAAACACTCCTACAGATCATCAAAACATTTGTAATGGAGCAGTTAAAATACTAACATACTAAGATGCCAGCAGAGTAGGCCCAAAGGTCTACCTAGTCTGCTCAAAGATCAGCACCTGGTAGATGCATCATTCACTGCCCCCCCCCCCATCACCTCCTCCCCCATAGGGTGGTGCATCTCCAGGTCCGGAATTACTCAGTTTAATCTTCCCCCTATACCTGTCCCAGCCCCTTTTGAAGCCGTCCACAATTTTTCAATTCCATCAGTTCCACTGGCAATGCATTCCATGGCTCCACCTCCCTCTCTGTGAAGTAGCATCTCCTAGTCTCAGCCCCGAGCCTCCCACCTACCAGCCTCAGGTGATGCCCCCTGGTGGCCTCTGCCTCCTTCAGCTGGAAAATCCTATCAGGGCATGCCCTATTACCCCATTTAGGTATTTAAAGACCTTAATTATATCCCTGCTGTCCCTCCTCTCCTCCAGGGAGTACAAGCTCCTTGAGTCTCTCCTCATAGGTCTTTTCCCCAGCACCTGTATCATCCTGGTCCCCCTCCTCTGGACCTTTCCAAGGAGTGTAATGTCCTTTTATCAAGTGCGGTCACCAAAACTGCACACAGTATTCAAGGTGCAGTCAACCAGGCAGTTATACAGAGGGGGAATCACCTCCCACTTCCTGGAAGTTATTCCTCTTGCAATGCACCCCAGCATTTTATCTGCTTTGGCTGCCACCCTCCTGCACTGTTCAGAGTTATTCATTTTGGCATCCTCCACCACCCCATGGTCCTCTCCCCATCTGTAACCTGCAGTTTCTCCCCTCTCAAAAGGTATTCTTGAGATGCATTTCTGAGCCCCAAGTGGAGAACCCTACACTTCTTAGTGTTCAACTTCAGTCTCCAGTTGCGAGACCACCCCTCAAGGGTCTCCGGGTCCTCTTGAAGGGCTCTTCTGCCCTCCACCCCATCCACCACTGCCCCCAGCTTTGAATCATCGGCAAAGAGGCTCATCTTACTCCTGATGCCTCTCCCGATGTCAGAGATGTAAGCGTTAAACAGGAGTGGGCACAGCACCGACCCTTGCGGTACCCCACCGATGACCCTCCTAGGAAAGGAGACCACCCTTCAAACCACCACCCTCTGCCACCGCCAGTTAGCCAGTTTCCTATCCACCTAATCATCTTCTTCCCCACCCCCATTTTCTCCAACTTGTCCCTCGGCCTGGAATGTGGCACCGAATCAAAAGCCTTGCTGAAGTCTAGAAAGAAGACACCCACCAGCCTGCCCTGGTCCAGTGCCCTTGTCACCCAATCACAGAACACCACAAGATTAGTTTGACCAGATCTGCCATGCACAAACCATGCTGGTGATCATCCAAATGGCCCCCTGCCCCCAGGAACTCATCCAGCCTCTCTTTCAAAATGGCTTCTATCATTTTTCCCACCACGGACGTCAGGCTGACAGGCTTGTAATTGCCTAGCTCCTCCTGTAGCCCTCCTTTGTGGATGGGTACAACGTGAGCCATCCTCCAATCCTGAGGCACACACCCTGTCTGTAGGGAGGAGCTAAAGAGTTCTGCCAGGGGAACAGTCAGTACATCCACCATTTCCTTTAGTACCCAGGGATGCAGGCCATCCGGGCCCGGTGCCTTATCTGTTTTTAGGTACCTGAGAGCTTCCCATACCCTACCAGCAGGAATTTCACCGTCCGTTACCTCCCCTTCTTCAAAACTGCCCCCTGCCCCCATGAGGTGCCCCCTTCCTCGGCTCCGACCCCCCCCCCATAAGATGCTTTCCCACCATCGTCTCTAGTGTAGACTGAGGCAAAGTAATCATTCAATACCTCAGCCTGCTCCCCAGCCTTCTCGGCCCACCAACTCCCTGTCCTCAACCTCCTAATCTGCCCCTTCACTTTCCTCCTTTCCCTGATATACCTAAAGAACCTTTTATCACGTCCCCTGAGCCATCTTCTACTCCATCCTAGCCTTGGCCACTCTCACTTCCCTGGTCACCCTTTTGGATAAGTTATCACACTCCTCCTTGTCCTTAACACCACACGTTCACCTGTATCATCTGTATGTTCCCCTCTTCTCCCCCACCACTTCCTGTACCTCCCTGGTCCACCAGCATGGTTTTCTGGTTCCCCCGACCTTGTGCCTGACCTTAGTGCAGGACCTAGTAGCTTCCAAAAGCCCCCTTTTAATAACTTCCCATCTGCTGTGTCCATGCCCGGACTGACCCCTGTAAATGCTCCCTGAGGATCCCCTCCATGCCCTTGAAGTCTGCACCTCTGAAGTCGAGTACTACTGTTTTAGTATGATTATCCTCTCCCCCCAGGTTCAGGGAAAACCAGACTGAGGCATGGTCACTCCCTGCCAGAGGGTCCCTGACCTCGAGGTCCCAAACCAGGTCGAAGTCTGCTAGGACCACATCCGGGATATGACCGTCCTTTGTTGCTTCCACCACCAGTTGGGACAGGAATGCATCCTGAAGGATGTCCAGCAGGCACTGCTCCTTGGTTGATGAGAGTGACATAGTTCCCCAATCAGCCCCTGATAAGTTAAGGTCCCCCAGCACCAATTTTCTTACCTCCTGCTGATCACAATGCTCCCAGAGATTCTCCACCAAGCCTTCCTCCAGATCAACTGACTGAAAGGGCAGCATATATACCACACCCAGCTTCACCCTCTTACCCCAGGTGCTTGCAAGGTAACCCAAACTGCCTCAACTTGCCCCTCGGCCCCCTCCACCCTGCATACATCTATATCATTTCTAATGATGAATGCTACCCCCCTCCCCTACCCACAGTTCTGTCCTTCCTGTACACCAAGTACCCCACCAGGTTGAGGTCCCAGTCATGCCTCGGCGTGGCCCAAGTTTCTGTAACTGCCGCTACATCCACCTCCCCTTCAGTTAGCAAAGCCTGCAGCTCAGGCATCTTATTTTCCATGCTCCTGGCATTCAACAGGACCACTCTCCATCCCTTCCCCCTGCCCCCTCAGCCCCTGACTCCCCAGATGCTTGCCTGCCCCTGCACCCTGTCACACAGTCGGATGCCCCCACTGGACACCCTCATCTACCTCTGGGGGGGCAGGAGGACTCATCTTGGCTTCAAGCCCCAACCCCCCCTCACAAGTTTAAACCCCACCTAGACTCACTGAATTCGGACAGTTTCAGCTTTAGAACCTCTTTCTCTCCCAAATTCAGATGAAGCCTTTCCCTAGCATATAGCCCCTTGTCATCCGAAGCTGCACCCCAGTCCTCCACTAACCCACACCGGCTTGTCTCACACCATGATCTCAGCCAAGCCTCCAGATAAGTGGAGTACCGACCTGTTTTACTCAGCTCATTTTAGGAAATACTCCTCAGAATTTTTTTTTTTTTATGAGTACCAATACTCCACAACAAAGAATAATAGTGCTTCATAACATAATTGGTAATTCAAAAGAAGCAGTTTTTTTTTTTTTTTTTTTTTTTTTACAGATTTACAGCATTTGTATGCATTCCTATTTTGTTTTACTCACTATATTTTAAAATTAATGAGTGAATTACTCCTACCTGCCAACATTATCTGGAGCATTGTTGGCACTTGATCAAGTCTTATCTAGAAAAAAAACTACATTGTTTTTAAAAATGTACTGTGCACTCCACTCTGTCCAGACATTTGTATGCATCTGAATTTTGTTTTATTCATGACATTTTCAAAATGAGGAGTACAGTACTCATCCCAAAAAATCTTATCTGGAGCCTTGATCTCAGCCATTCATTAACTACACTGATTTTCTCTTTGTTACCCACACTGGCTCTAGGCACCAGTAGGAGCTCAGAAAAGGAGACCGAGCACCCCACAGCGTGACACACCCGGGCTAGCTCCCAGAACCTTGACTGGATCTCAAGCACACTGTTCCCCTCAATGTCGTTCATGCTCAGGCGTACTAAGATGTCAGGGGACCCATAGCGGTCCTTCACTAGGGCCTACACTAGGTGCTTTTCCTTGTGCACAGTCAGGCCAGATATACTTTTGACTCTGACGGCACAGGCCTTCCCCTTCCCCACACCTTCCCACCTAATGCTCCTTATCATGGAATCCCCTAGCAGGCGCACTCTGACATCCTCCTTATCCTTTGACCCCTCCCCTACATCATATCCCCCCTCACTACTACTTCCTTTCTTCTGGCCCCTTCAACTATTCTCCCCCCCCCCAAACTGCCGTACTCCTCCCTTTTCAGTTCTGCCCCAAGTCCACCCTGTCCCCACCTGAGTCACCGCCCTCCAAGGCTCCCTCGGGGTCCACCCCCTTGGCCCCACCTAGCACTTGTGGCCCCTCCATTGCCACAGGTGTCCCTGGTGCTAACCTCATCTTGCCACGTTCGCTATTCCCCCTGTAATGGGACCCTGTTGTCCCCTTTCCCCCTGGGAATCTTGTTCACTCCATATCACCTCCTTGTCTGTCCTTGCCTGGTACTCCCAGCCCACAGATCCACCACTAGAGCTAACTCTAGCTCCTTCCTTAGTCCCAGGGCCATTCCTCCCTACCCCATCCTCCCGTCCCTCCTTATTAACCCTCCTTCCACTGCCAACTGCTTCACCCCCCCCATTGCTGACTGCTTTCCCTTGTCCTCTAAGAGCCTCTCCTCCCTTGAGTCCCCCAATGGTGAGTACCTGTTCGAGACTGGAATTCCTTCAATTATCTGCAGACTAGAGCTTCCCTCCTGTGACGCGAGTCCCTTTGCCATGGACCTATGAGTTCCTGTTGCCCAGGTGCCTTTAGCTTCCATCCATTTCCCTCCCCAACCCTGACCCTCCGCTGTCCCCTAGTCCCTTCCCCCTTATCTGCCCCCAGTGCCAGTCATCTGTAGCATGGGTTCTGGTGGCTCCCCTTCCTAATTCACCCACATTAGCAGCCCCCATCCCACTGCCTGTAGCTCCCTCCCTCTGCCCTCCACCGCTCTGTCCCCCGAACAGTCCACTGGCCCTTCCCCCGTGTCTAACCCCAGGGTCGGTCCACTCTAGTATGAGTTCTGTTGGCCCCCCCATTCCTTTTTTCTCTCTCTCTCTCTCTCCCCCTCTCTCTCTCGCTCCCTCTACCTCCACATTTGCTGACACATTCCCAACCCCAGATTTAAGCCTCCCTGTCCTTGTGACCATACCATCCACCCAACTGTCCAACTCACTCCCAACCCAAGGTCCATGTCTCCCTGTCCTTATATTCACACCCTTCGCCCAATTGTCCAGGGCACACCAGAGTCTGTACAGCTCAGCCTCCAAGCCCATTAACCTAGTACAAATAGGACAATGCCCTAGTCCCCACAGGGTACTCATGGCTATTGCAGCTCCATAGCCACTGCAGCCCACCAACCTGGTCTTCCCCCAACCTATACCCGGCAGACCACCTCCCCCCATTCGATCATAACCCATCTCAGCCCAGCCTCCACTCCAGGCATCCCATAATGCTCCCTCCCCAACCTCTGCCAATTACCCCCGCTCTACCCCAACTGTTACCAGCCATCCTGCCCCTGCTTCCCCTGGTGCACTGCTAACTCCACCTCCCACTGCTCTGCTATGATATAAGATCAACCAAGGCCAGCCAAGGAGTGTAAATGTACTGCTTGTCTGGCTACTCAGATGCCCACTCAGAACCCAGAGTGTCACCCTGCCGCTAAACAGACCCCCTACTCAGCAAATTCCAAATTCTCTGCCCCGCAAAGAGAGGCAACACAGCCTTGGCATCAGCTACCCACCATCCCTGCACTAATAAAGTGCCCAAACACAGTGCCCGTAGCCTTAGTAGCAACAAGCCTCCAACCTTTCTATAAACAAATAATGATGCCAATTAGCCTTGACAGGTTATGCCCAAACCTCAGTTTCTGCAGCCCTAGAAGCAGCATGCAGCCAACCCTTCAAAATACAAACATGCTTCAGTTAACCATGACAGGTTCAAACACAATTGTATCCAAGCAAAGAAGGATACAAATGAAAAAAAACAACCTTCCCAACCCAAGCAATCTGCAGAAGTTAGTTTAGGAACCGCAGTTTTTCTTGAAGTTACTAATTGAAGGTTCCCGAAGTTTTAAAAGTCGAAGGCAGTCTGCAGATAGTTTAAATCTAGCAATTTTTAGAAGTTACTTAAGTGAATGATCCCAAAGTCTTAAAAGTTTGGGGAAAAAATCATTTTTCTTTACAAGGAATGCTGCCCTTCTGTGGATCCTGTAGCTTAATCCTCTCTCATCACCAGTGATTGCCCCTTTTGTGAGAATTTTGTTCCAGAGCCCTCGTGCCAACCACAGGCCGCCAGTCTGTAGGCTCCTCCCATCTCCCGCATTTAATAGCGGTAGGGGTTGAGGAGGGCGGGATGGAATGACAAATCCTTCCTCCTCCTTCGGTGCAACCCCAATTGGCCGGTGGTTTCTCCTCTCTCCAATGCGTGCTGCTCCTTCATGCCCACTAAATGTGAGCTCCCCCAGCCATAGGACATCCGCTGCGGACGCTCGCTGCTCCTCTCAGGGCCGCCGACTGCACGCCCCCGGCTAAAAGCCCAGTGAACAGCTACTTTAGTGAGATCTGGAGTAGCGGCCCAGCTGTGCGGCTTTTAAGGCATGGTCGCACACTCCAATTTCGTGCCACTGGCCCCGACTTGCCAAAAATCCTTCTTCCTCCTCCTTCAGTGCAGCCCAGATTGGCTGGCAGTTTCTCCTCTCTCCAATGCACGCTGCTCTTTCAGGCCCGCTGAATGCAAGCCCCCCCAGCCAATGGACATCCACTGCGGCTGCTTGCCGGTCCTTTCAGGGCTGCCGACTGCGAGCCCCTGGATAAAAGCCCAATGAACAGCTCCTTCAGTTCATCAACATCCTCCCTAAAGACATGCACCTTTAAGTAAAAGAACACCAACCAGAAAGTGGCAAAAAGGCTGTTTCTTTGGCTGAAGACTACCACATGGTCAGACAGACGCCACAGCAGCGAGGTAACAGCCAAGCACTGGTAAGAGACACTTTTTCCCATTTAAACTCCAAGTCTGATAAGACCTCTGGTGGGGGTAACAAATCTGCACCCAAAGACTTTATTTGTTACAACTGTAACAAGCAGGGTCATATTGTAAGAAACTGCCATAGTAAGATGAGTGACGCTGGAGCAGATTTGTCCTTAGCAAATTGGGGTAGGTACTTAACAGATGTGAAGGTGGGAGATAAGACTGCGAAGGGACTTATAGATTAGGGAAGCAGACAAACCCAAGTACATACTGAAGTGCTGGGGAAACAACAACATCCAAAAGGACAAGGTACTGGTGTTATCTGCATCCATAGGCAGGGGTGTGCAAATCCTATTGACCCCTGTCCGTGGCAAGCAAAAATCCTTGAAGGGCAAGTAAAAAAAGAGAGCTGATTTCATTGTAATGAACAGGGTCAAGTGAAAAGTCAACTACAGTCATGGGAGGACAAGCTCTAAAAGTTTTGATTTGAACATCCCTGTCCACGGGGATACTCGATACTATCCCACTACACAAGGGACACTGACTATTAAAGGGGTGTTGCATAGGGATGTCACGATAACACAATATGACTATATAGCACGATAATTACCACTGACGTTAATTTATCATTGTAAAACAAAAATATTGCGATTATCAAGCAGCACGACATACTGCGATTTACCGTGATAAAGTGCCTCAGTTTGCTTTTCCAGTAGCGCGTCCCTTTCCAGGTGCAGCCATGATTCCTGATTTCCTCACCATCCTCCTATCAGGTTTTTACTATTTTTCCTTAAAATCAGAAATGCAGTGCCAGCCCTGTGGCATGGATGTTTGAGGGCCTGGGCGCCTCACCTGCCGCCACACTGGTAAACCAGGTTCAGGAATAGACCTGGGTCGCGCGAGGGCTGACTGCAAGAAGTAGGAATGAGCATCCATTGACAGCTCTCCTTCTTTGTGGAGGGGACAGCACAAGCTGCTGTTTGGTCACCATCTAGCAGAGGTTGGATAATGCAGCAGTAACAGCCTTCTGACTGTCTGAGTGCAGGAGCTGGGGCTGAGTACATGCAACATCTTTACGTCAAACATTTTTAAAGACATTTAAAGACACACAACATTTTTTGGATACATACACAAAAAGAGAAAAACCTAGGAAGGGATAGTAAGGCTGAAAGGGGAAGGAGGGGCTTGTGTGGAAGAGGACAGACAAAAAGTGGACATACTGAACAAATTCTTCTGTTCAGTTTTACGGAGGAGGGGGTAGGTAGCAGGCCTATGTTAAAAGTCAGGTGCATTAAGGGACGGGAGGCGGACACTAGCCCTTTTACAGAGGAAAGAGTCCTAAGGAAACTGTCACAATTAAAAGTAGACAAGGCAATGGGCCAAACAAGGTGCACCCAAGGTTACTGAGGGAGCTCACGAAGGAGAGCTGGCTGCTCTTCTGACAGCCCTGTTCGACCTGTCACTAGAGACAGGAGAGCTACTGAGAGACTGGAGAAGGGCTGATATAGTCCCACTCCACAAAAGTGAAAGCAAAGAGGAGACAGGAAACTATAGGCCCATCAGCCTGACTTCGGTAGTGAGCAAAGTAATGGAATCACTACTTGAAGGAAAGGATTGGGGAATACCTTGTTACAAATGGACTACAGGATCCAAGGCAACACGGTTTCACGGGAGAAGGTCTTGCCAGACAAACCTGATCAAGTTCTTTGATTAGGCAGCGAAGGAAGTGGATAAGAGTGGAGCAGTTGACGTGACCTACTTGGATTTCAGTAAGGCCTTCGATGCCGTTCCACATAGCAAGTTGGTGAGTAAACTAAGAAGCCTAGCAGTAGGCCCTAGAGTAGTAAGATGGATAGTGAGCTAGCTAGGCAATAGGAGTCAGAGGGTGGTGGTAAATGGCGTCCACTCTGGAGAAGGTAAAGTGACCAGTGGGGTGCCACAAGGGTCAGTACTAGGCCCATTCCTCTTCAATGTCTTTATTAGTTACACTGCAGAAGGACTGGAAGGGAAAGAATGCCTGTTCGTAGATTACACAAAACTCTGCAACAGAGATGACACACTTGGGGGGGGGGGGTGGAAAGAATGAGCGAAGATTTAAAAGAGCTGGAAGAATGGTCACAAGCTAGGCAGCTGGGTTTCAAAGCAAAAAAGTGCAGAATGATGCACTTGGGGTTCAAAAACCCGGGGCAACGTACCAAATGGGAGGAGAAGTACTAGCTGTCACAAAGCAAGACAGGGACCTGGGGTAATCATTACTGATGACCTGAAGGTAGCTAAACAGTGTGACAAGACAGTGGGAAAGGCTAGCAGTATGCTAGGATGCATAGCAGAGGTATCACCAACAGAAAGAGGGAGGTAATAATACTCCTGTATAGATCACTGGTGAGACCCCACCTTGAGTACTGTGAACAGCTCTGGATACCCCAACTCTGAAATGACATTGACAGGGTGGAAATGGTACAGAGGAGGGCAACAAAAATGGTGCAGGGCCTGTACCAGAAGCCCCATGAAGAAGGCTTAAGGAATTAAATACATACTCCCTAGAAGGAAGGAGGGAAAGGGGTGATATGATTGAACAATTCAAATACCTCAAAGGTATAAACAAGGTATTGGGGAGGGGAGCATCTTCCAAAGAAAAAGATGCTCAAGGGCAAGGGGTCACACTATGAAGCTGGGGAGGGGAGGCTGAGAGGAAAAGTGCTGACAATTAGCACAACATTTCCTGTAACCTTTAAACAAGCAAGTAAAAAGATTTGCCGTTTCACATTTTAAAATGTACTGTACTGTGTGTGTATGTGTATAACACATGTATTAATTGTGTATCTGATTTTTTAGAAATTGCAGTTTTATACAATTCATAGATTTTAATGTGAAAAGTAAAGTATTTTTTAAATATTATACTTTGCATTATTTCACAACAAAGACTTCAAAATAATGTGCATAAATGCAAAGCACTGATTGAAAATGATTTTAATACAGTATGTAAATTATGTACAAAAAGTTGACTTTAAATACTTTTTCTAACATTGTTGCACAATTGGCAAAATTATCGCAATACAATTTCATAACAATTACTGTACCATCAAAATTTTATTATCGTGACACCCCCAGTGTCGCACCAAATGAAAGTGGGGGTAGTACCCAAGTTACCTGTACCTGTGATTACTGGAAAATACTTTCCAGGATTTACTGTGTTACTCGATGAGGGAGTAAATCCTGATGTTTCAGCAGCTGTAAGAACAAGAGCTCAGGCAAAGAAAATTTCAGATGGTGGGGACTCTTTTCCTTTCGCTGATTTTGATTTGGACTTGTTTGAACACAGCTCCAAGATCTGGAAGTCCAGGAAAGAAAGAAAGACAATGCCTGAAGAAACAGTGGCAACAAAAGACTGATGGACATAAGGGGTTAACATATGAAAATGCTGAAACTAAACTGATTACTGATTGTGATTTTCTTTCAGAATAAGCTAACGATGTGTCTCTCCTGGGTTATTTTAAGGAACTGGGGGTGAAACCAAAACAGGGTGAACCAATATTTAAAAAATGTAATGAGCTACTCTACAGAGTTTGGGTTAAACCTCAGACACAGGACCAGAGAGAACAATTGTTTATACTGTACCACAAAAGTACAGATCTGAGTTGTCACAGATAGCACATAATAGTTTTATGGCTGGTCACTCGGGGAAGGATCGCACCCTTGCCAGACTGCTATATAGACTTTACTGGCCTGGAATTCATGAAGATGTTGCTACCTATTGCCGTTGCTGTGCTGAGTGTCAGAAAGTAGCCCCAGTGACTAAAAAAGACAAGGTGCCCCTGGTGCCCCTTCCCTTGACAGATGTGCTGTTTGACAGAATTGCAATGGATGTGGTTGGCCCCTTAGACAAAAGTAAAAAGGGTAATCGATTCATTGTGGTAGTATGTGACTATGCTACTCGATACCCAGAGGTAGTTCCAATGCATACTGTCACAGCCCGAAAAGTGGCAGCAGAGCTTGTCAAAATTTTCAGTAGGGTGGGCATACCTAAAGAGAGTGTTACTGATCAGGGTAGTAATTTTGGTGCTGCATTACTGAAGGAGCCGTACTAACTACTAGGTATCACTGCCATAAGATCCTCCCCTTATCACCCTCAGACAGACGGTGTTGTGGAGCATTTTAATCAAACCCTAAAACACATGTTAAAAAGGTTTGTAAAAGGGGAAGGGAAAGACTCGGACCAATACCTACCGTACCTGCTTTTTGTTTATGGAGAAGTGCCACAGGCATCAACAGGTCTTTCACCATTTGAAATGCTATATGGTAGACAACCTAGAGGGCCACTAGATGTAATAAAAGAAACATGGGAAGATAACCCCCGTCAGAAACAATCTATTACATCTTACTTGTGTGCCCTGAGAAAGAAGCTGGCAAAATATGTTGAAATTGCCCATAGTAATCAGGAAGAGGCCCTAAATCAGCAGAAGGTGTATTAGGAGCATGGAGTAAAAGAAACATTTTTTGAGCCAGGTGAAAAGGTCTTGCTATTGTTACCCACTACAGAAAATAAACTGTTAATGAAGTGGCAATGGCCGTATAAAGTGCTTAGACGTATTGGTACAGTTAACTATAGATTGAAACCTCTGATAGGAAAAATCCTACTAAGATATACCATGCTAACCTCCTCAAGAAATGGGTTAAAAAAACACCAAAAGCTGTTTTGCTGGTTTTGCCAGAAACTGAAAAAGAAGATATTTATATCGCTTATGACAGACTGGAACAAACTGTAACTGCTGATGCTGTAAAGGTGAATGTTTCCTTAACCTCTGAACAAACCGCAGAAATTCATGACTTGCTTAAGACATTTAACAGTACTTTTACCGCAGTACCAGGCCGAACAAAAGGGGTCAAGCATGTAATAGTGACAAGGAATGCTCGCCCTATTACACAAAATATATACAGATTACCAGAGCGATTAAGAGCTGACGTGGTTAAAGAAACACAAAAAATGAAAGAACTGAGTATCACAGAAGAGTCAAGAAGTGTTTGGTCATCACCAATGGTGATACTAAAAAAAAGAAGGGTGTGTAAGAATCTGCCCTGATTTTAGGAAACTTAATCAAGTATCAGAATTTGACAGTTACCCTATGCCCAAAATAGATGATTTGGTAGACAGGCTAGAAAGTGCCAAGTATATCACAATCCTCAATCTCACCAAAGGTTACTGGCAAATTCCCCTAACTAAAGAATCCAGACACAAAACTGCATTTGCCACTCCTCTTGGATTCTTGGTTTGGTTTACATGGCGCACCCACTATGTTCCAGAGGTACATGAACAGGGTGCGAAATTCCTATACTTTAGGTGCCCCAGGGCAGGCACTTTTGCTTCAAGACACCTACAGCTGCTAAGTGCCTGCCCCTTTGGGCACCTAAGGTATTTCAGCAGAGTTCCGTTTTTTTTTCTCTCTCCCCAGACCTTGCCGTCTTGCCGTTTTTTTTTTTTCCAGTCCTCTCACTTTCCTTTAGGGCAGGGGAGCCGCCAGAGTAGCGCAGACGTAGAGCTGACATCTCTAGAGCCGATCACGAGTCTGCTCGTCTGGATGTCAGCTGACTGCTTGTCTGCAACACAAACGGAGGAAAGAAGTTGGAGGCATATGCTCAGAGCAGGCTGATGTGCCCCATCACAATTGACTGGCACACAAATCAGCCAGTCAAGTCTTCATGTGTCCCTCGGTCACTTATGGAGGTGGGCTACAGCAGCAGCATACGCACAAATAGGTGCCCTTATATGGAATATTCGCCCGCCCCCTCCAGACAGCGTGATGCGAGGACCGAGCATAGCGTGCCATTCCTTAGCTTGCATTTGCGGAGACAGATCGTGCTGAGCAGCTGCCTGCCAGCCTGAACGTCGATCGCGATCAGCAAAATAAATAACCAAAAGCTCTTTTAAGAGCTAAATTTCTCTTTAACCACTCCCCCAGAAAAACGGGACTGCAAAGGAGTGGGTCGGGGGATTATAAGTAAATCGGAGCAGCAGCAGGGGAGGAGAGGGGTGTGTCTAAGAGTACGTGGGTCTCTCTCTCTCTCTCTCTCTCAACAGAAATCTGCGGGGGGGGGATCAAACTGCAGAAAGAAGGGAATGGAAGGAATATTAAGTTAGGGAGAGGTAGAGAGGAGTGTCGTGTCGTGTGAGACAATTCAGCAGGAGAAAAGTTTATTGTGAAAGAAAGCAAACCAGGCAGTAAAAAAATAAAAGCAAAGCAAACAAATCTATTCAAATTAATCAGTCTGCTCAACTGCTCTGCTATTTCTGTTAGTTGTCTAGGCGAGCCGATAAAAAACAGTGGCAGCAGCAGTCTGTAATATTAGGGGGGATGGGACACTGAATGCAGGCTTGTGGTGAAGAACTGCAGAGACTAAACTTAAAAACTCAGACTAGTCTAAATGCACCATAACCAGCAAAGTAATTAAAAAGTAATCTGTACTGGGCTGGCCTTTGGATTTGTAATAGAGACAGACAGTCAGACTAGTACTGCCTGCAGTCTCTTGAAATAAAGGAGCTCAGTGCTGCTCAGTCAGCTCACCCAGTCTATAAAGAAAGCTGCATTCATTTACAAGCTTCTCTGCAATAATATTCTGGATCCATGGATGATGGATCAATTATAACTTAATAAATCTACTGTTGACATATTTTCTACTAGCTAGCTACTGTGTGTGTGGACTCACTAAAACCTGGACTAAATACAGAAACAGCCAGGATCAGTTTGTTATAAAAAATAAAATATATTAAAGCTTTTTTTTACAAGCTACTTGCTGAGTATGGACTAAACTAAATGTAAATCCAGTGATCAGCTATAAAAACAATATATTAAAGCTTTTTTACAAGCTACTGGGTTTACTAACAAATACAGGGATCCTGAGTGAGTGACTGTGGAGTCTGGAGGGCTAACTAAATGTAAATCTAGGGACCAGTTACAAAAAATCTATTAAAGCTCTTTAGCTACTGTGTGGACTACAACTACAATCTAAATACAACAAGGAGCAGTTGTTTTTTTACAAGCTGAGCAACTAGATGTGGACTTCCCCTAACTTCTAACTAAAAAATATACAGACAACAGGCAGAGATCTGCATTTTACAAAGACCGTCTACGAGCTACTTTGTGGTCGGACTACTCTAACTCTACTGTCTAGTACTCTGCCTATCTAATTACAGGATCCAACACAACAGGGATCTGATCAGAGTTATTGTATGTTGTTAAAAGTACAGCAGAAACTAAGCTCATTTAAGTTAAAAGCGTTGTTGTAAGCTAGTTACTGTGGACATCACATCACATTCCACACCTTATCTAAAAATAAAAGTTTTAAAAGCTACTTGGAAGGAACTGGACCACCTAAATTCTAAAAGGGGACAATTAAATCTGTTTGAAGCCATAAAGGGCTGGGCAACTGTCCGTCTGTGAGCAAAAAAACACCTGTCATCACCTGCACAGTTAATAAATCGGACAATACACACTCTTTCTTGTTGCATTTATTTATTATTGTCAAAGTAAAGAGACATCACACAACAACACACACAGGTATTTTTTCTTGTAGTGTTTATTATTAACAAATTTACAGACAAGTTGAAGTGTTCAACAACATCAACACATTAAAAAACATTCTCCTAGCTTGGACAGTTAGATACTGTTAGTCTGTGAAGCGTGCAAGCCACATAGTGCCACCAATCTACTCTACACAACTGTCTGGAGCCATAGTCACAAGCAGCCAGTCAAACACCATGAGTCTTTTTAAATTTGGATTTAAGAAAAAGCATATTGATGAGTCAGTGGGAGCCGAGGATTCCCCAGCAGCAAGCACTAGCAGTACCACAACAAGCACTTCAGCTACTGTAACGCCACCACATCCTTGACCAGACAAACTGCTATGACCACTGATGTTTCCTCAAGTGCTACTGCTTGTAGAGAAAACCCACTTAAGGCCCAAAAAGTTAGAAAATTTCAGGAATCATGGAAAAGGGCAGGCAGTGGCTTACGTATGACACATGTAAATGTGTCATGTTATGTACATGGTGTCAGAATTATGATAAAAGCCACAGCAAAAATAATTTTAGAACTGGATGCAGTACTTACAGACTACACATTATCTCAGCACATGAAGTGTCGGTAGCGCACAAAAATGCTGAGAGAGCATACATAGCAAACAAAACAAAAGTTGGAAAAAGACCAATAGAGAAGTCCATACAATTAATGGAACAAAAAGAAATGTACCAAATTACTAAACTGTTCTGTACTGCATATTATGTTGCTAGGACTGAAAGGCCATTCAGGGATTTTCCTGGGTTAGTAGATTTACAAAAAAGAAATCACGGAGATGACGTTATGGGTCAAAGTTACAGTAGTGACAAGCAATGTCGTGTCTTTATTCACTGCTTTATTCAAGATATTCAAAATACTACTACTCGTCTTTTAGAAGATAATGATTACTTTTCTTTTCTTCTAGATTCATGCACAGATAAAAGTGTGACAGAGGAGGAGGGCATTTACGTGCGTGTTTTTGACAATGGCCTGCCAGTTACAAGGTTTCTTGCACTGAAACCAGTTGGTGTTCCTGATGCTGAAAGCATTTTAAACATTGTCACTGATGCATTAGAGAGTGATGGTGGTCTAAAGGATGGTGGTTGGAAACAAAAGCTGATCAGTGCAGCTTCTGATGGTGCTGCTGTCATGTTAGGATACACTTTGGGAGTCCTTACTCGAATAAAACAGGACTGCTGCCCACACCTCATTGACATACACTGCTGTGCACATCGTTTAGAGCTTGCTGTAAAGGATTCTTTCAAAAACTGTTCCTTTTACAAGTCGGTAGAGCAACTTCTGCTGAACATTTACTCATTTTACCACAGGTCACCAAAAAGTTGGAAAGGCCTACAGGAAACAGGATCACTTTTAAATATTAATGTGGTCAAACCAGTTAACACTAGTGGCACTAGGTGGCTTGCACACAGAGAACGGGCCATTTCTGCCCTTGAAAGGAACTGGGCTGCATTAGTACCTCACTTTGAACATGTCTCACTGACAAATAAGCAAGATCATGGCCAAAAAGCACTGGGAATACTTACAAGTGCTTAAGACTTTAAAATGTGTCCTGTATATGAACCTTCTGAAAGTGTTTTTTGGTTATTTATTAGCTCTTAGTCTACGCTTTCAGCAAGAGGATGCCACCGTTGAAAAAGTTCACAACAAAGTAGAAAGCATAATTCAGAAACTTAATGGTCTCTCTCGAATGATGAAGCTCTGCACCGCATAACACTTACGTCTGTAAATAAGAATCTAACTCACTACAACAATGCTGACTTAACTAGCGAAACTAGCAGACACAGAGCTGGTTCTTCGTCAGACACTGTGCAAGCCACAATTTCAGAGATTAAAAAAATTCTTCAAGAAACATCACAACACATTGCATCCCGCTTTCAGTCTTTCACGACCAATGAAGTGCTACTAGCTGCAAGAAACACAAGTTACTCACCTGTAACAGGAATTCTAGGAATGGTATATGTTGTTCATCCACACTTACTGGCAGGTTCCTTGCCGCTTTAAATCTTGCCAGAAGGTCTTCAAGTTGGCTCCTCCCACCCACCCGGGTGGTAAAACTCTCGGCTCCACCCCATGATGCCAGATCTAGCCTGCTGGAAGCCAGGTTGTGCATCAAAGCCGGGGAGGTCGGGTGGGTTGTGTGGATGAACAACATATACCATTCCTAGAACTCCTGTTACAGGTGAGTAACCTGTATTTCTAGGGACATGGATAGGTTGTTCTATCCACACTTACTGGCAGACTCCTAGCAGTTCTCCGGGAGGAGGGAGGCAAGGCGCACACCCTCTACTTGGGAAATAAGGACTGGAGAACCGAGGTCCCAAAACCAGCATCCCGGCGTGACTCAAGCTCGATGTGGTAGTGGGTAATGAAGCTGTGTGCTGACTTCCAGGTAGCAGCCCTGCAGATTTCCTGGATAGGGACGTCCCTGGAAGCAGCCACCAAAGCTGCGGTATGGCGGGTAGAATAAGCTCTTATCCCTCTGGGAGGCTCCATGCCCGCCAACCTATAGCAGAGATCTATGCAGGAGGTGACCCACCTGCCTATCGCCCACTTGGCTGCAGGTCTGCCAGGTGCGCTTCAGCGTAGGTGACAAACAGCTGGCTAACCTCTCCCCGAACTTCAGCCGTCCGCTCCTTATAATAAGAGAGTGCTCTTCTAGGGTCCAAAGTATGGAGCCTATATTTGGCCTCCGAGGTGTGACTGGGGTAGAACACCGGCAGAGTCAACACCTGGTTAAGGTGAAACTCCAACACCACCTTCAGAAGGAATTTCAGGTGGGGGCGCAGGACAACCTTGTCCCTGTGGAAGACCAGATAAGGAGACTCGATGAAAAGTGCCTGGAGCACTCCCGTTCTTCTGGCTGATATGATAGACACCAGGAAGGCGGTCTTCCGCGACAAGTGAGAGATGTCACACCTGTGCATCGGTTCGAATGGCTTGCCCACGAGCTTAGCCAATACAAGCAGTAGATCCCACGGAGGTGGAGGTTCTCACACCGGAAGGGATATGTGATCAAGGCCTTTGAAAAAGTGACGACCACCTTCTCCTGTGCCACCGACTGCTTCCCAGCCTGCGCCTGGTAAGCAGAGATGGCTGCCAGGTGCACCTTAAGGGTCATCGACTGAAGCCCTTGCTGAGAAAGGGACCATAGGTAGTCTAGAATGCTGGCCAAGGAACAGGAGGAAGGGTCCAACCCCTTATCCTGACACCAAATGGAGAATCTCTTCCATTTGAAGGCACAGGATTTTCTGGTCGACTCCTTACGAGATGCCTCAACAATGTTGAGGACCTCGTCGGAAAGACCCAAGGCCTGGAACCCTAGCTGCTCAGGAACTAGGCCGTCAGATGCAGGGACTGAAGGTCTGGGTGGAGTATCTTCCCCTGGTTGACTGAGATCAGGTCCAGGTGGGCTGGAAGCCACCTCGGGAGCCTGGAGCTGAGGCTGAGGAGATCTGGATACCAGAACCGGCGGGGCCAGTCTGGGGCTACCAGAATCACCTGCACCTTGTCCCTCCTCGCCTTGAGAAGCACCTCTCAGAATCAAGGGAAATGGGGGAAAGGCGTAGAAGAGGCCCTGGGTCCATGGCCTCGAGAAGGCATCCCCCTGCAGCGAGCCCTGCCGAGGGGGTGGGCATGAAACAGCCTCAGCTTCACATTCTCCCTGGAGGTAAACAGGTCCACCTAAGGTGCGCCCCAGTGGGAGAACAGATCGTGCACTACCTCCAGCAGGAGAGACCACTCGTGAGATGCAGCACCTATCCAGCTTAGGGCATCGGCCAGAGTGTTGGAAGCTCCCGCCATATGGATGGCTAGGAGATCCACCTCCAGTCTGCTCATGAGGGACCAAGCGCGGAGAGCTTCCTTGCACAGGGGCAAGAAGCGCATCCCGCCCTGGCGGTTTAGGTAGTACATGGTCGTGGTATTGTCCGTCTGAACCTGGACAACTTGACCCCGTACAAATGGAGCGAAGGTGGTGAGGGCTAGTCGGACCGCTTGAAGCTCCAGCAGGTTGATGTAGCATCGAGACTCCTGAGGGGACCAGAGGCCATGCACTCTGTGCTCCCCCAGACGGGCACCCCAACCCATCAGAGAGACGTCGGTCGTTAGAATGACCATCGGCTCGGGGCAAACAAATGGGATGCCCTCCTGCAGATGAGCTGGAACGATCCACCACTGGAGAGAGTTCTACATCTCCTGGGTCACCACCATTGGCTGGTCCAGAGGACCGGAGCGCTGTGACCATTGGCAGGCCAGTCCACATTGTAGGGGACGCATGTGCCAACAGCCCACGCTGGTGCAGGTCGCCATGAGGCCCAGGAGGCGCAGGAAGTCCCGAGCAGGGCGCAATTGCCCAACCAGAAATGATTGGGCAAAGGAGGAAAGAACCTGGCCTGTCCATCGGGAACCGAGCTCTGGCTCGAAGGGAGTCGAGCTCTGCCCCGATGAATTGAATCACCTGCGTTGGCATGAGTTCCGACTTGACCTCATTGATGAGGAGGCCAATCTGAGAGCAGACCTGGAGGGCTAGATCCCTGGACCGTTCCACTTCCAGCCTGGAGGGGGCTGCAATCAGCCAGTCATCCAGGTAAGGGTACACCCAGACCCTTCGGCGCTGCAGGAATGCTGTCACCACTGCCATGCATTTGGTGGAGACCCTGGGAGCTGGAGAGAGGCTGAAGGGCATGGCCCGGAACTCGTAAAGGGAACCCTCTGCTCTGAAGCGGTGGAATCGCTGGTGGGACGGACGGACTGGGACATGAAAGAACGCGTCCTGGAGGTCCAGAGAACAGAACCACACACCTCGTTCCAAGGATGGAATGATCTGCGCCAGAGTGACCATCCTGAAGGTTTGAGACCTTAGGAACTTGTTCAGGTCATGTAGGTCTAGAATGGGGCTCAGCTCCCCCATCCGTTTTGGGACCAGGAAATACCTGGACACAAACCCTCGGTCTGGTGGAGGATCCGCCATCTCCCTGATAACCTCATTTTGGAGAAGCTGAGCAATGTTGGCTCGTCAAGCCGACAGAGAGGCTGCAGACCCCATAGCCCCCCGAGGGACGACGGCTCGATAGGGTGGGGCCTGCTCGAATTCCAGAGGCAGACCCTTCCCTACCACTTCCAACACCCAGCGGTCCACGGTGATAGCGGATCAGGTGGAAAGGAAGTGGCGGAGCCGTCCCCCCACAGGAGAAACTCAGGGGGGAATGACGAGGCTGGGGGCGACACCACTCAACCCGTCACTGGGCAGGCTTGGAGGAAACACCGGCCAAGGGACCTCCTGGGCCTTTTCCTCCCTGCTTCCTGCTGGAGGAAGCTGTAGGCTTGGCTTTGGGGTGCCAAGTGTGAGCCTGCTGGCCCTGATGCTGGTGTTGCTGGGCCGGACGTACCGCAGGGGCTGAAGGCCGAAAGGGCTTAGCTGCTGGCGGCCTTTGTTCTTCTGGGCAGACGTGACCGAGTCCAAGGTGGCATTGGACTTCTCGATCCTCTGCAAATGACCCTCCACCCTGGGACCGAACAAGTCGGTACCCAGGAAGGGAACATCTGCCAGCTTGTGCTGGGTATCCGCCGTGAAGGTGGAGAGCCGCAGCCAAGCTCTGCGGCGCATGGCCACTGCGGCCGCTACTGACCGGGCACAAGAGTCTCCAATGTCAAGAGCAGTTTGGAGCTGTTGCTTTGCCACCGCCCTTTCCTGATCCCGCACCTGCTTGACCGTAGTCTGGAGGTCAGCCGGGAGATGAGGAATCACCTCATCCAGGGAGCCCAAAAGGGCGTGGGAAAAGTGTGCCATCAGTACGGCCGAACTGGCCTGACGATGGCCTAAGGAGGATGCAGCGTAAACTTTACGCCCGGAGTAGTCCAGTTTCTTGGACTCTTTATCAGGTGGCTTGTCCACATTCCGAGCATTTCTGGAGTGCCGGAAAACACTGTCCGTCACCAACCACTCCACAGACGGGTGCTCCGAGAATCCGGAGAGTGAGCCGGTGGGAACAGCATACTTCCTGGCCATCCTGGCTGAGGAAGCTGGACAAGAAGCTGACCGCTGCCATAGCTGCAGGGCCGGGCCAACAATGGCTTCGGCCACAGGAAAGGCCTCCGTAGGAGAATCCCTTCAGTCCAGTATCTCTGTGAGGAGATACTTGGCCCGTTTTGACACGGGTTCGAGCTTCATCCCAGTAGATTCTGAGATGAGCCAAAGTAATCCCATGAACAAGGATGGGCTCTCGTCCACCGACTGTCCCCAGAGGACTCCGGGTCGAGAGGCCTGAAGAACAGGGAAGAGTCATCGTCAGACTCAGAGGACTCTGCAAACAGCTGCCGAGGGCCTGAGCCACCCTCCACCTGCCGAGGATGATCGGGAGTGAGGGTGACTGACAACCAATGGGACAACCCATGACCCGACCGAGAATCCTTGGTCGGAGCCCCAGTTTTTGGTTGTGGAGGTGGGGGTTCCACCATGATGGGTGGTGCAGCTGGTTTTGGCCTAACAACCGGCGCTAGCTTCGGCTCCTCGATGACCACGAGTTTTTTTTTCCGCCTTTCAGGTGACAGCCACTTAATGGCCGGGTAAGGCGACGGAGTCAGCTTGCTCCTGGACAAACGGAGCTGCTGCCACATCAGATCCTCGTAGCGCCGACGCAACTTGCGCCGGAGCCTATCCTCAGAGGAGGACGATGACGAGGATAAGCGGCGCCGATGCTTCCCTCGGTGCTGAGACCGAGACTGCCGATGTCTGTGGGATCGGCTGGATCGAGAGGAGGTCCGAGACCGAGATCCTCGGTGTTTCCGAGGGTGAGTCTGGGAGGGAGCAGGGGAAACCCATTCCTTCCCCGGCTCAGGGACCTTAACCGGAGACTCCAGCACAGGAGGCACAGGCAAGTCCTCGGTTTCCACCGGGGGAACCGGTGAAGAAGGGTTGTCGATTTCTCCAGTCGACAGTCCGTCCCACGGGTCAAGAAAAATCTCGACTGCATCGACGGGTGTCTCGGCTGGCTGACTTGACAGGGATACCGTGAAGCCAGCGGCCTTAGCCACAACCTCGACCAAAGTCGAGTGTTGACTATCCGGGGAAGGGGACCTCTCCCACTCCCAGGAACGTCGACGGTGGGACTTACCCTTTGAGTCCTTTTTCTTGGACCGAGAGGAATGTCCCGATGGCCCCTCTCCCTTAGTAGAGAGGGATTGACAAAGCTCCTTAAATGAAGCCGAGTAGGAGGAGCCCAAGGAGAGCGGGATAAATGCCGCGACCGAGGAAGAAGATGATGCGGCCTGGGCTGCCTCCTCCTCGAGGGCGATCATTTGCTCAAGTTGCTCAACCAAGCCCACCGCCGGACACCGCCCATCGGTCCTCCTTTGACTTTACCAGAGGACTACGTCTCTTGGGGCGCCCAAGTTGAAGTCTGACAGCACGGTCTTCAAGAACGTTGACCGAGAAGGACTTGTACAATTCGCAGGCCTGCAGATTGTGATCGAGCCCAAGGCAGTAAACGCACGTGGAGTGCAGATCGGTCCGAGACATCTTCTGCCCACAAGGGCACTGCCGAAATCCGGGAGTCGATTTGTCCATCACAGCCGCGAAGGAAGAAAAAGACCGAAGTCTAGTAAATTTAAGTATGAGTTTCGGTTTAACTGACGAGGTAGGATCCAGGCCTAAAACGCAGAGCGCAAAGGAGGGAACCTAAGCTTCCAAGCGGTAAGGAAGATCTGGCGTCATGGGGTGGAGCCGAGAGTTTTACCACCCGGGTGGGTGGGGGGAGCCAGCTTGAAGACCTTCCGGCAAGATTTAAAGCGGCAAGGAACCTGCCGGTAAGTGTGGACAGAACAACATATCCATGTCCCTAGAACTTTAAATTTTCAGTCCTGGCCAAAATCCCCAGAGGCACTTGAAACATATGGAGATCAGGCAATTCAAACAATTGTTGATCACTACAAAGTGGTCCTACAGTCAAGTGGAGTTGATGTAACTTTGGTACTGCTGGAGTGGCTAGACTTAAAAAAGCATGTACTCCACTTGCCGTCTGTTGAAAATTGTAAGTCTCTGAAATTGTGGTAGAAAGTGATTCTTGCGGATATACAGGATCAACAATTTCGAAATGTGCTGGCTGTTGTCAAGATCATTCTCCTGATTCCTGTTCACACTGCTGCTGCAGAACGAGGCTTCTCTCTAATGGGAAGAATAAAAGATGATTGGAGGGTTGGATTACGTCCAGACACCCTTCATGACCTCATGTCTATATCTCTCAATGCACCTCCACAGCTCAGTGAATATAACCCTGAAGGTGCCATATCATTATGATGGAAAAATGGCAAACGAAGGCCCACTACCAAAGCTTATGGCTCCAGAACATAGTCACGGCATGCTGCTTCTGCCAGCACCAGTGAATGTGATGAAAACGAAAGTGCTTGGTCCAGTGAAGATGACATGTAAAATAACATAAACTAAGGGGTGGCATGTAAATAGTCTCTTGGGCATGTACATTTTCTTATTACATGCCCATGTGGGCATGTACTTTTTTTCACGAATTTCATACCCTGGTCATATGAGAAAACAATAAATAAACAAGTGATGCACAGAATCATGGAAATTAACTCCCGGTCCAAAGAATGAAACTTCAGCTCTGTGAAAAAAATCAGATACCGCTCAAACTTCGCCCACAAGTAACATAACACCACAGAATACAAAATCCCCAGAGCACCCAGTTTCCCACAAATTCCCAGAATGTGAAAGGTTTGTTTTAAAGCAATAATTGCTATATCTTGTAGTCCCTTCTCACCAAGCCTCAAGACAAAGTGTTCCCGCACACGGAAAGTTATGAAGCCACACTGACAGTGAGAAGAACCACAATGGACTGTAAAGCAAAACAGCCACCCAACAAATCACACAACACAGATGACGCAAAGTACATCTTACAGAATCAAAAAAATAACACCAAAGGAATTAGAAAGCACTTAAATAAACAGTGCTACACAAAACGCTGTTCAGGAAGACGCCAACCAAACTCCCTCTCACTGCAGACAAAAATCCAGTCACATTACAGAAACAAACAAATTCCAACCAATCTCAGCATACAATCCACAAAACCAACCAATTACAAAACAGACAAACTTCCCATTCATGCTTCCAACCAATCAGATAACAACATTCACTCCCATTCACGAAACACACCAGAAACCAAAAAAGGAAGCATACATTCAGCGGACGAACACCTCAAAAGAAAATGAAACTACTAAGTGACACAAATAAAAACTACCATAACTCTATCCCCTATTGTATAAATCACACATATGACGTGCAGATCATGTGATACAGCAAAATATTCTCACTTTTGCAGAATGAGCTCAAGATACTCTCATTCGTGCTTTCAGCACTCGTGACTATCCAGAGCTCACTCTACAGGAGTGAGAATATTTTGCCATATCACACTCCTGCCCATCATGTATCCCCTATTTATATGTATCTTCTTTGCCAAAGACTTTGCTAATGCATCCGTTAAGGTGAATACCACAGAGACAAAAGCAGGGAAATGAGGTGTTCAGGTTTCCAACCCTAACACCTCACCCCCAGGGTTCCCACCCCTACTACCCTCTCCCATCCCCCCATACTCCACACACCAACAGGCGTCGGAGTGTACCATTGGGTCATCAGGCCCAACTCTCACCCCACTCCACGTGTAAACAAGCTTACACTCTACAGTATAGGACAATGGGGTGAGAATTAGGCCTGAAGACCCAATGGCACACCCCAACGTCTCTTGGTGTGTGGAGGGTGGGGGGATGGAGGAGGGTGGTAGGGGTGGGGCATTAGGGTTAGAAATATGAATGCCTCATTTCCCTGCTTTTGTCGCTGTGGTATTTACCCTACTTGATGCATTAATTATGTTTTTTGCAAAGAATTTCCCTTCTTTTCCAGCTAGTATAATTGTATCCTCATTTTACTGTGGGAGTGCAGGGTCTTGACCATCACTCCATCCAGACAGTATAACAGTGTCCATATGTCATGGTGGGAGCGCAGGGTCTGAATCCATCCATCCAGATAGTACAACAATGTCCAAATGTCATGGTGGGAGTGCAGGGTCCCCATCCCTCCATCAAGATAGTACAACAGTGGCCATATATCATGGTGGAAGCGCATAGTACAACAGTGCCCATATGTCACAAAAAAATCCTTTTCATAAAGGTCGCGCATTTGCGATAATCTACCACATTTGCAATAATCTAGCACAACAATTCCTGAAAATATAATTTTCCCACTGAACACTCATTAATTTGGGAGACTGTAGAAAAATGTACGAAAATCTCCTTTTCGTAAAAAAAAAAAACTGTACGGAAACCTTGTTTTCGCAGAGGTCACACATTTGCAAAAATCTATGTCATTTGTGAAAATCTATGGCATTTGATAATTCTAGCACATCTGCTACAATCTACCATGTTTGCTAAAGTCTTGTTTTCGCGAATCGACTATATTTGCAAAAATCTCAGTTTATTTGCAAACAACCTAGCATGTCTGCGAAAGTCTTGTTTTCGCAAATCGGCCATATTTGCAAAAATCTCAGTTTCATGCTAAACAATTAACTTTTCCCATAAGAAATAATGGGAAATTAAAAACATTAATAACTTTTCAACGGATTAATATTTTTTCACCAAACTTTCGAAAGGCACATCTGTGCCCCAAGGGCTTTCTACCATACAAGATTTCAGCCCACAACATAAAGGCATTTCTGAGATCCAGCTGTAGAAGGAAATGTCAAAAAATCCAGATTTTTCTGTTTTTTCAACACTTTATATCTCAGACACCACTGGACGGATTCCCAAATAATTTAACAGGTCAAGGGATCTGCCCCTAGAGATTACGAATGCCAAATATCACGCAAATATGTTTACTGGTTCCAAAGTTATTAACCCTCAAAGTTTGAACTTTAACACAGAAGTGCACTTTCACCCTAACTATACTGGTGCAACCGCACCAGTATAATAAATATATATGTATACATACATATATAAAAGTGGATAAGCCACCCGGCCATGCCATGTCCTCAGCCTGCCACCTGCTCCAGCATTCAGGTATACTGCTCTTCGGAGACTGGGACTGCAAGACGATTCCCCCACTGGCTGCATTCTTTCAAATTACAGACCGCTATTGGTTGGCTCTGTTTTTGCTTGCACTCTATTGGACTCTCATTGTATTTGATTTTAAACGATTTTATTTTTCTCCGTCTCTCTCTCTCTATTCTAATTCAAGCTCCTCAAATTGAATTTTTGAATTTTATGCTTCTACTCAATTATATTTTTATCTGACTGTATTTTACTGCATAATTGTTAAGAGTGCTAAAATTACTTCAAGTGTAGCTGACTAAGCGCACTAGTATTGCATTTGTTAGCTGAACTGCCCTGCTTTTCTACTTTGTTTTCCATTGTAACCTTTTGGATCTAGCCCAAATGTGTCATATATATTTATTTTTTCGAGTTTTTCTCTTGCATTCCCTGCTCCCTATTTACTGTCCTGCATAATCTGGTGGCCGAATTCCCCATCTGCACACCCGGTACTGTTGGCGCCTACCTCCCACCAGGTTTCTCATCCCCTTCTTTGCCTTATTAACCTCCCCTTTTCACTTCTAAATTAATCTTGGTGCTTGTAAGCTCCGCTTTCGTGCCCGATACTGCTGGCACCTACCCCCAAGTTCATCCTTTGTCTTCACCCACCCTTAACAATCAAAGCGCTCTGTGCTCTCTTTAAATCCTTTTTTTTCTCTTTCCTTTTGTCCTTTACCACTCCCCTTGATTTTGGCTGATTGCTGCAATTATTCCTTGCCCTACTAATTTTACACGTTTTCCTTCTCCCACAGATTTCTGCCCTGACCGGGCACCCCTCCTGCACCACAGCTACGGCTGGATAAGCCAGCTGGCCGTGCCATCTCCTTAGCCTGCCGCCCGCTCTAGCATTCAGGTATGCTGCTCCTTGGAGACCAGGACTGTAAGACGGTTCCCCCATTGGCTGCATTCTTTCAAGCCACGGACCGCTATTGGTTGGCTCTGTTTCTGCTTGCACTCTACTGGACTTTCAACTGTATTTTGATTTTAAGCACTTTTATTTTTCTCCATCTCTCTCTCTCTCTCTCTCTCTCTAACCTAATCCAAGCTCCTCAAATTTAATTTTCTCCCACTCACCCATCTCCGCCTCTGGCACTCTTGAAATACACATTGTGTGCGTTTTTCACCTCCCCTTCTGATAAGCTTATTCTCCTATTGGTTGGCTAAAATTCCTTTAGCTTTCTTAAATGGACTATCCTGCTTATACTGTGTTCATCACTCTTAAATGGTCTTCTTCATCTTATAACTATTAAAAAGAACTAACACCATTTTCTGCATGACACTCATCCTTACTCTTTAAGGGTCGCCTCAATCTTATATCTCCCAAAAGAACTATTGACATTTTTGCTGGACATTAGTCATCTAAAAATGAAGTCCCTATGGCTTACGTTTGGCTGCTTAATAGGAATACTTTACAATACCCTTGAACCTTACTCTGGGCTCACATTTGTATAGCCCACTATCTGCCCTAGGCAGCAGGAACCGGACACTCTTTAAAAATTTAGATGTGCTTTTACATGCGGACAAATTTTGTGCAGGGTTGCTTACTATGTGGTACCATGTCTTCCCTCAAAGAGCCATTCCGCTCATGCCCAGTGCCTTCCTCGCCGCCTTTTGCTGATTCTTTTATCCTTTCAGTCCGGGTGCTCATATTCATCTCACTGGGGTGCCGTGGTGCTTCCTTCATCGCCTCTCCTTCTCATACCTTCCACCACCAAAAAAGATTCTGGTCTAGATTATTCAAGCTGATGCAAGGTGCCATTGAAAAACTATTACTGTTGTTGCTGTTATGCTCCGGTAATGAAATGAACCCAGGTCCTACTTGCTCTATCTCAACACCTAATGAGCTGGCTCAATTAAAGGGATTGAGTCTCCTTCACATTAACACCTGCAGCATGTTAAGAAAGATTGATACTCTGCAGTCCTGGATTTGTCACATTAACCCGGATATTCTAGTGGTTTCTGAGACTTGGCTCATACCATCCACCCAGGACTGCGAAATCAACATTCCTAATTATAATGTGTTCAGAACCGACAGAAACATTGAAGGGGGGGTCGCCATCTACATTCGTGACAAATTCTTCGTCTCAATAGTTGACTCAACCTCAATGCCAAAGAATTTGAACGTCTTACAATTAAGGTGCAATTCTCACCATCCCTGACACTTTGCATAATTGGATGCTACAGACCTCCGTCTGGGGGGCTTAGACTGCTGGATCATCCGAGTACAACTATGGATTCTCTGACCTCAGAGGTAAACATCATGTGGGACTTCAACCTTGACTGGTTTTCCCCTTCTTCTACCCCCTTAAAATAGTTTTGCGATACACATGATCTACAACTTGTAACAGAAGCTACACGTCCTAACATGAAAAACCCTTCACACAGTACTCTGTTAGAGCTAATCCTTGTAAATAAACCCCTTTTCTTTACCCATGTTGATGTATTCTTTAATGATATTAGCAACCATTGTGTTACAACTTGTGTTGGGTCAATTCCAAAATCAGCCTCCACCTCTCGATACATCATTAAAAGAGACCAACATAACTTCAATCTTCTCTGACCTTCAAAACACATTGTGGCAAGATTTCTACCTTGCCCATACCGTGACCATAGATTACGACCGGTTTCAAAACATCCTCCTTGAAGCAATAAATAGACATGCTCCATTAACAAAAATCAGAACTAGGAGAAAATCCTTCCCGTGGTTCTCTGCAAGCCTAAAAACAGCACTGCATAACAGATATGCTCTCTGGAAAAATGCGAGGAAAACAAAGTTGGCAGACAACTGGGCAGCTTTTAGACGAGTGAGAAATCTTTGTACCAAACATATTAAAGCCGAAAAAGCTAAATTTTTTTCATGCCAAACTGGAATCATCTTCAAACTGTCCTGCCAAATTTAAGAGGACATTAAAGGACACTGACAGGCATACCCAGTCAAACTCTCTCCTAGCGAAAATCTCATCAGGTAGTTCTTCAACTACCAACAAGAATAATATTTTACACCACCTAAATAACCACTTTGCCACGGCTGGATTAACGTTCAGTATATCCCCTGCGAATAATCTGCGTACTCAGTTATGTGCCCATGACTTAGCCTACTTAGCCTCGGCAGCCACAGCACATGAAGCCCCTTTCTCCCCTGTGACCCTAAAGCAGGTGGAAGATCTTCTCCTAGAACTGGATACCAGAAAAACTACGGGCACTGACCAAATTGATCCTTTCTTTTTAAAACTTGGCTATTATGTCCTCTCCACACCCATCACTCACCTTTTCAACCTGTTTTCCTCCTGGGGTTCCCTCTCACCTATCTGGAAAACCACTCATGTAATTCCTCTGTACAAGTCTGGTGACCCAAGTGATCTAAACAACTACAGACCAATATCTCTCCTTCCTATTCTCTCCAAATTGCTTGAAAAAAATTGTTAATACTCAGCATAGAGCATATCTGGAAATATTCAAGTCACTTAATCCTGTTCAGTCAGGATTCAGACCAAACTACAGCATGGTCTCCGCTCTGGCAAAAGTCACTAACGCCTGGCAGCTTGCTCTAGATGCTAAAAATTACATATGTGCCTTATTTCTTGACCTGAGTAAGGCATTTAGTACAGTGGCTCATGATCTTCTTCTGAGTACCATTCGGAACTATGGCCTCGACGCACCTACCTTGAAATGGTTTACCAGCTACCTTATTGGTTGTCAGCAACAAATAAAGGCAGAAGGCGATATCTCCCCGTTGAAAACCCTGCTGAGGAGTACCACAGGGATCTATTTTAGGACTTCTAGTTGTTATTTATATTAATAACTTGGATTCTGGTTGTAACCCCCCTACAAATGGGGGTTCCCGAAAAGTCTTCCTTGGGCTTGCCTAAATGCTCACTGCCAGGCTGGTGTCCTGCGTTTTAGCAGTTTAAACGTTATTGCCAGACAGTGCCTGTATAGTCTCTGTGTATTGTCTCTTTAAGAGCTGCCTAGATTGCAGTTATAGTTAATCTGGGAGGGGGTTGAGTGCTTCTATGCTCGAGTCCCGCCCGGGCTGCCAGATAATCACTCTGTTTCTGCCATCGCTATTTGCGCAGAGGGAGCTCTGTTAGAAGTTGTACTTGTCTGCCGATCATTTATTAGAATAGTAATACTATTGCAGTTTGTCTAACCTGCCTTCTTTGCAGCATGACATTTCTGTTTCTCTCCACCGTCTTGGTCCTGGACTGCTGAAATGGGCCAATCAGTAACTTTGGGGACAGTAAAATGAAGCCTGTCCCCAGGGGCTTTGTGGGAGCAAAATTCTGCAGGAAATGTAGTTTTGGGCTTTTGGCACCTAAATGAACCTGGAAGGGGAGCCCTTGTTGTGACTGACAGAGGAATCAGCCAACCAAACCTTTTGGATCCTGGGGAAAGTCCCAGACTGCTTGCAGTTTCAGTTCAGATCTGAGTTGGGAAGTGAAGAAGTAACAGCTCGAGATAATCGAACAGCAATCCTGTGTGGATTCACGTGGGAGAACTGTGGAAAGGGCTCAGTTTGGTCTGCATGCCTGCCTGCTGTCCCTGAGAGGGAACCTGTGCCTTTTTTCACATTGAATCCGAATTTGGAGAGCGAGTTAAGCCACTGAATTGTGACCAGGCTCCCTAACTGAAGAAGACCGAAGATTTGCTGAATGCGATCAGCCTGTCAGGATTTCCAGCCACCTCTGAACTCCCGGACTGTGCAGAGACTCTGTAGTTGCGAACGGAGAGCCATTTGTCTGGTACAGTGGAATTTCCTAACATGTGAATGTGCTGTGTGCTGATAGTGGGTCGTGATTTGGTTCTCCACTGTGTGTCTGAACTGTGTTTTGCTTGCTGGAGGCTGCATCCAGCTCCACGGACTGAAATCCGTATTCATCTCCGTTTGGCCTGGGCTTTGTCACACTGGCCCAGCCAGAATACCTACTACACAGAGAAAGTCATCAACGAGAGACCTACCTGGGGATCAGCCGCCTGCTCAACACCTTGAACAGGAACGACGCCTCGGTGATTTGTGTGGGCCCTGCTTCTCCTGGCACTCCAGCTCAACAACCTGCAGTCTCAATTTCGTCCTACCTGTGTCCAATATTGGGTATCATGAGTAAACATCAGGGTAGCTCCCTGCAACAACAGCTAAATCTAAATTGTTGTCATCTGATTAGCTCGTCGCCTTTTCTTTCACGAACGGAGCCCTCCGGCTCCGGATTACAAATCGTGTGTGTTGTGCATGTTGCTTTCTTCCATCACAGGGCCTAAACCAGCTGCGACGCCGGCCTACCCAGGGCAATGTTACTGGCTAGCCCACCATCTTCCTACCTAGGTACCCAGAGTGTGTGACTGTGTAGGGACTCTGAAGTGTGTGCATAACTGTCTGATTGATATAGCCTTTAAGCAAATCAACCTGATTATGCCCTCCCTTGTTCAAGTCCACTGAATAAATCAGATCTAACTTTTTGCATTTAACCTGATTGTGGTTCCAGTTTGTGCCAAAAGTACTGTACTATTGCTATTTTCTGTGCATAACCTTGTTTTACAGGGGGTCCCCAGAGTCAAGCTAGAGGAACCAGACCCGGTGGTAAGTGCAAACAGTGTGGGCAATTGTATGATGAATAAGGGCCATTGTGAACGTGATTACTGTGTATTGTTCTGGCCACTAGAAGGGAAAGAGGAGGGTTACAGTGCCCCAGAGGGCTGTACCCAGGTTAGCGTGACCACTAACAATACTCACCTCTGGGTGGAGGCACCCATTTCAGTACCCAGGCCCCTTAACCTGCTACTAGCCAAGCAGGCAGGGGTAGTAGCCCTTGGGATAGCACTACCTAGGGGTTACATGGTGTTAATTCAGTAAGCATGCACCTATTTGCGGATGATATGTGTTATATATTGCCAGGCCCAATACAGCCTTTGCATGTACAGACCTGCAATTAGAATTCAACAAATTGAAGCTAAACCTCCTGCAATTAAAACTACTTCCACTTCTTCTAAATGTTAAAAAACAAAAGCTATGCTCCTCTCCCCACATACTAATGTTTCCCCTTCATGTCCCACAGATCTATCACCTCAAGTAAACATCCTTTTGGGGGAGACTTTAGAGTTTGTGACAAAGTTTAAATATCTGGGGTTCTAGATCAACTGCAAACTTTGCTTCATGGACCATGTAGAAGAAAAAGCCAAAACACTGAAACACAGACTTTCCACGTAAAACATATACTGACTCTGAATGCGAAGAAAAGCTTGGTTCTAACCACCTTTCTTCCCCTCCTAGACTATGCTGACTTTTTGTATGGCCATGGCCCCTGTGTTGCACTACCTAAGCTTGATAGCGTTTATCATAGGACCCTACGGTTTATTACTTGAGCTCCCTATTCTATCCATCACTGCTCTCTCTACTCCCTTTTAGGATGGAAGTCTCTCAAATTTAGAAGCCATAAGAATGCAGCCATGTGGGCGTATAGAGCACTTATCAACAAGCTACCCTAGTACATTTCAGATTATCCAGTGGTGCAGCTAGTGAGATGTTATTCCTTGAGGATTCTTTCTTACATCTCTCTCTCTCTCTCTCTCTCTCTCTCTCTCTATCCCTAGAGTCAGAACACATTTCAGTAAATCTTCCATAGGTTATGCTCTTCCTGCCCTGTGGAACACTATACAAAAAACACTGAAGTTCGCCTTTCCGGTCAAACTGTCCACCTTTAAAACTATGTTTTCACGTTCCTTTAACAAGACTTGCAATCGCTTCCCTTAACTTCTACTGGACATTAAACCCTTGGATCCACTGTGCCTATCCTTGATCTGACATTGTTAGTTCTCTACACCTCTAATCACCTGAATTATCCTTGGAGGCCCCATTTACAGTTGCTTTCGTAGCCTTAGCTTAGTTGAATGGTTTTGTATTAGTTTAGTCTTGCATACCCTGTATATATTGTTTTATATTATCATTTTATATTGCTGTTGAATAACTGTTCTATTGTTATCTAACTGCTAATGTGTACTGACATTTTTGTGTTCCGCACTGTGTTATGAACTTTGCTTTCTGTGTATGTATTGACATATGTGTATCTTCCAGGTCCACCTTGCAAATGAGTTTGCCTCAATGGTGTTTCACCTTGTAAAATAAAGACTGATTGATTGATATACACACATACGTATAAATGGTATACCCCTATCTACAGGAGGCTGTTGAGTGCTCCTTTTTTGGCATTTGTAATTGGATTAACGAGCGGGAGCACCTCACAGACCCTAGAGTGGCAGTTTTCTTTTTTAAGTAATTAAACATGTGCAGATGCTATATACATTGCAGAAATACTGAACAGAACAAGACATTCCACTGGCAGAGTAAAGCCGCAAAATCAGTCATGGTATGAAGCTTCTAACAGCGCAGTACAGGTACAGAAGTTGAGGCAATTATCAGCCATAATAAACAATCATCTGAGCCACGGTAAATATTGCCATGTTTCTATATGCTTATGGAGACAACCTACATGGATGAGAAAATCCGTGGGAAATGTACAGTGTGCTACAAATACATCATTTATTTATTTATTTCAAAGTTTAACCAGGAAAGACATACTGGGCTATTAACAGCTCATTTCCAGATGCCTCCTAGGGGAAAGGGGAGAGGGAGATAACTAAACAATAAAACAAAGTACAGTTACATAAGAACTTACCATAACAGTAGATCTTTGAAAGGAGCTCTTGCAGCAGGTATTACCATTAGGACAAATGCCGTCAGGCATTAGAACCCCAAGGAAAAATCTTGTAGTTAGCAGTCTGTAGCAGGGGACCCGGCCCCAACGTCGGCTCCACCCGACATCAGACGTGGTATAAAGGGGGCGGTTCCCCGGTGCCATCTCAGTTCTCCCACTGGAGACCCGGCTAGAAAGACTGGAGAACCAAGCAGAATCTCCCCAACCCTGAATAATGGCAATAATACTGAACCTTGGGGGATGGATGGTGGGAAAGCTACCTATTGCAAGAGCTCCTCTCGAAGTTCTACTGTTACAGTAAGTTCTTACGTAACTGTACTATCTAACTTTGAAGTGGAGCTCTTGCAGCAGGTATTACTATTAGGATGGAGTCACAAGCAGTACCCAAAGTCTGATGGGAGGGGGAGAAGAAAATAATGGCTGTACAGCTTCAAGAGCATAGGCCCTGCAAGACGGCCAGTCCAAAACTTGCTCTCCTCCGAGAAGCAATGTCAAGGTTGTAAAGCCTAATGAAGGTATGGACTGTGCTCCAGGTTGCGGCAGAGTAGAGATCAGCCGAGGAAACATTCCTCAAGGAAGCAAATGTGGTAGAGACAGCCCTGGTGGAGTGACCCTTGACTGAGCCCAGCAAGGGTTTACCATTATACTGGTAACAAAACAAAATAAAATGCACTAACCAACGTGTTAGTGCTTATTTTGGTGACAGAAGCCCCTGTCTTCCTATGTGCAAAGGAAACAAACAACTGGTACATCCTCCTTGTTGCACTGGTCCTGTGGATGTAATAACGAAGAACCCTCTGGACGTCCAGAGTATGTAACAAGGCCTCGCCTTGGTTAGAACACTCTGGATAATAGACCAGAAGGTGAATGTCCTGGTTTAGTGTCAATTCGGACACCACCTTTGTGCACAGTGTCACCCTGTCCCTGTGGAACAAGATAAGGCTCCTTACACATAAGGGCCAGAAGCTCGGATACCCTCCAAGCGGAAGTGAGAGCAACTAAAAATAATGCTTTCCATGATAGAAAACGTAGCTCGCAGTTCGTGGCTGGTTTGAAGGGAGGCAGGGTGAGCTTCTCGAGAATGAAAAGTAAATCCCATGGTGGGACTGGTTCCCTCCTGGGAGGTCTGATGTGAAGAACCCCTGAAGAAAGGTCGAGTTGTGCCAGAGTTCTCTCCCCATATGGTGCTTGGTATGCTGCTACTGCGCACATATGTACTTTGATAGACGAGTAGCTTATTCCCAGGTCCAAGAGGTGGAGAAGATAATCCAGCACATGTTTGATTGGACAATCCAGGGAATCTAGGGCACAAGCTGTTGCTCATAGACAAAAATGTTTCCACTTCATGGCATACGTTGCCCTAGTGGAGGGTTTCCTCACTGCCACCCTACTTGACACCCCTAATCTTTCCTCTGCTAAGATTACAGAAGCCAGGCGTGCAGGTGAAGAGAGTGGGATGGACTAGCGTCCCCTGTTCCTGAGAGAGTAAGTGGGTGGAGAGTGGCAACTGCACGGGAGGTTCCGAGGCCAGTTGCTGTAGCAGCAGGTACCAAATTTGCTGGGGCCAAAGAGGAGCCACCAGGATTATCCTAGCCTCATCTGACTGCAGCTTGAGCAGGACTCTCTGAATGAGGGGAAGGGAGGGAGGAGGGCATACAGAAATCTCCCTGTCCAGAAGAAGGACAATGCGTCTCATCAGAAAACACAAGGCACTGGATCTATCGAGCAGAAATTTGGCAGTTTGGCGCTGCAAGGGGACGCAAATAGGTCCAGCTCTGGATGGCCCCAGCGCCAAAGAGGTCGCCTGCAACTTCCTGGAGCAACTCCTATTCATGAGTCAGAGAACGAGAGTGACTGAGACTGTTGGCAAAAACATTCTGGCTTCCTGGCACGTGCACAGCCGTGAGATCCAGAAGATGTTCTACTGCCCAGTCCCACACTCTCATGGCCTCTCTGCAAAGGGGATAGGACACAGTGCCCCCCCTTGCTTGTTGATGTAGAAGACAATCGGAGTGTTGTCTGACTGCACTAAGATAGGACTTAGGGAAACTTGGGTCTTGAAATGCCATCAAGGCATACAGAATGGCTATCATTTCCAGAATGCTGATGTGTAAAGAACGCTCTGTGGGGGACCAAGCCCTCCTGGTCCTGTGTTCCCCTAGATAAGCCCCCCAGCCTAGCTTTAAGGTGTCCATTGTTAGCATCTGTGACAGGGGAGGTCTCTGAAAGGAGACCCCTTCCTCTAGATGTGGAAGGCAAAGCCAACACTCGGGGGAGGGACAGACCGCCACTGAAACTCGGATCCGCTGATCCAAATCATCCACCGCCTGGTCCCACTGGACCCTGAGGTGCCACTGCAGAACCCTCATATTTAACCTAGGGAGGGGGACCATCATGATGGCTGCAGCCATGTGGTCCAGAACCTGAAGAAACATCCTCACTGGAAGGGAGGTTGCTGCTTGGACTCTGCATGCTAGGTCCATCAAGCGATCTGCCCTTTCTAGTGGCAAAAAGGCTTTTCCCTGAATGGTATCCAGGATGGCCCCTATGTACTGTAACCTCTGGGAAGGCCAGGGTTGTGACTTCGGCCAATTTATGGTGATACCCAGAAAGAGAAAAAGGTTTTCTGTGTCCTCTAGGGCCACCCTCAACTGGCTTTCCAACCGAGTGAAAATAAGCCAGTCCAGGTATGGGTAGACACAGTGACCTTTCCTCCTAAGGGCTGCTGCCACTACTGCCAGGCATTTGGTAACAACCCTGGGTGCCAATGAAAGGCCGAAGGGCAGAACTCTGAATTGGTAATGCTGATCTCAGAATCGAAATCGGAGAAATTTCCTGTGGGAACGCAGGACTTTGATATGCATGTAGGTGTCCTGCATATCTAGGGAACATAACCAATCTCCTTGATGGAGGAGGGGAAGCAAGCTTGCCAACGTCACCATACGGAATCTCTGGTACTTGACCGAGAGATCGAGCTGGCTGAGATCCAGAATGGGGCGAAGGTCTCCCATTTTTTTCAGAACTACAAAGAAATGGGAGTAAAACCCTGTGTCCCACTGGGCTTGTGGGACCAGCTGGATGGCTTTCTTCTAGCAGCAACTGAATCTCATCTGCCAGAAGTTTGGCATGGGCTGGTGGACAATGGGTAGGTGGGGTATTGTCTGGTGGTATGCTCAGAAATTCTATTGCATAGCCTCTGCGAATGGTTTCCAGCAGCCACTGGTCCGAGGTTATACTGGACCATTCTGTAAGGTAAAGGGAGAATCTCCCTCCTATTTTCTCGCCCTGCATCTCCTGAGAAAGAGGAGGGAGATGCAGTGAATCAGGCTGTGGAGGGATTGGAGCCCTGTGCCCTAGGAGATTTTGGCTGCTTGGGGTTTGGGGCACCTTGAGGGGCAGGGTCACTGCACCTCTTAAACCCTTTTCCTTGGGGTTGCTTGCCCCCTTGTCCCTGGCCTCTGGAAAGGGATGACGATGGGCACCTTGAGGCTCTGATTTGTACATTCTATGTACGTTAACTATGGCTTAGCCCGATTCCTGTAGCTCCTTAACCAGAGACGCCACCTCCTGGCCAAACAATACACGGCCTTGAAAATGTGCATCTAGAATAGACTCTTGGAGATCTGGGTGAAAACCACTAAGTCTGAGTCAAGAAAGCCTCCTCAGACATAATCCTGTGGCTGCCGCACGGGAACCCATGTCTACTGAGTCAAAGCAGCATCTTAGGACATGTTTGTCCACATCCATACCGGACTGGACATATTTGAGGATCTCATCCTTAGTGCCTGAATCTGGCAGGGTCCAGATCCATAGTTTTGTCCCATAGGTACTGCTGGTAGGAAACCATATGGGCAAGGAAGTTCAGTGAACAGATGGAACCCGTGGCTGAAGAAAAAACTTTCTTGCCCCAGAGGTCCAGTTTTTTGGACTCTGGATCTGGGGGCTGGGAGCTTAGGTGCTTGGGCTAGATACCACGACCATGTGCAGCCGTAAGCACCAGGGAATCACTTAGGCTGTTCCTCCAAGAAGGGTTCGGCTTTGGGGGGCTTATATTGCCTGTCCACCTTTTTAGGGATGGCTGAGCTAGACGAAGGCTTCCGCCACATGATTCTAGTGACATCCTGAAACGGTTCTATAAGAGGAGGGATTACCAGGGGTTTAGGCTCTTTGGAACCCAGAAACTTGGCCAGACATCTGAGTTCTGGGTCCAGTTCATCAGTATTCCATTCATATATGGACTGAATGTGATGCATGATGTCCAGGAATGAAGGGTCATCCGAGGGGACCCTGGCGAGTCCCTGGGCCCCGGAGAGGGTGGGTCGAATTCCTCTTTATCAGATTCCAAGGAGGAAGGGCTTGCCGTGCCATCATCTGGAGAGGATGGCAGACCGCTGGAGGATGGAACTGGGGAAGAACATCTCCTCCTGCGTTTGCCTTTTGGGTCTGGATGTGGTAAATCCTCTCCAGTTGGACTGGTCGGAATCAGAGGGGCCCATGGGTGGGTGTCTAGGATCTGGGGTGCCTTTCTTAGGTGGTGGTTCGGGGGCTGCACAGAAGGTCCCCTTTACTGTGTTTCACCAAGTAGTGAAGAACGAGCTGATGTCCGCCACGGGGATGACCGCTGGAGTGGGCGTCGGGTTCGCTGAACCAGGCATTTGTGGGTCCTGTGGATCTGGCACCTGGTCAGGGGTGCCCTGCTTATCTTTGTCCGGTCGCTCGGAATCTGTGTCCCTGGGGGACTCGGCGTCCTGAGTAGGTGGGGGGCCCATCGGGTGACCGGCCCTCTGAGGGTGGGGCGGGCATCCGAGCATCATCTGGCGACAGACTCCACACAGGTATCAGAGTGCGGGACGTCAGAGAGGGTGACCGGCTTGGCAGGTGCTTGTCAGAGGCAGAAGGGTCTACCTTGGCTGGCGGAGGGGGCGTCTGATGGCGGACGGTCTCCTGACATCTGCCCGAGTCGTCCAAGTGTTTGCGCTTTTCTGACAACCTGTCTGATATGTGGCCAGAATCTTTAAGCCTACAGGCAGGCAAATGGCCTTCCTGGGCTGACCCAGTGGTGGATCTGTGGGGTCAGTGAGCCAGGGAAGGATGAGCGGGTGACTGCCCTGAGGAAGACTGTTCCTTGTGTTTGCCATGAAGAGGCGGGAGCTGATTTCGAGTAGGACCCGGCTGCCTTAGGAGGGACCAAGCCCAACCTCACGGCGGAGGCCGAAGATGAGGGTATCTTGGAAGGTGACTTTGGGCGGGACTCAGACCTGGCCCTATATTTCTCCATGTGGTGATGGTGTTTCCCTCCTGACGACTTGTCTCTAGGCAGGGTGTCCTTGGAGGGAGAAGAAGAGCTACACTCCGAAGTCTGCTGCATAGCCGCCACCTTGTACTCCAGGAGATAGGCTTTAAGGGCGTTCGCTCTCCTGGTGCTAGTCTTCTGGTTGAACTTTTTGCAATGCGAGCAATCAGCGGGCTGGTGGTTGGGGCCTAGACAGATGAGGCAGGTCACATGGCCGTCTTTAGCCAGTATCTGTTTCCCGCATGGACACTTACACTTGCATCGTGGTGGGGAGGGCGACGACATGCAAGAAGATCAAGGACTTCGAGTGAAAACTCGGGAAAATGAAGAATGCGTTAAAGGATGTCAGTGGAGCTGAACTAAGCGGGTCAACGGTGGGAAAAGAACTAAGATGGCGCCAGAGGACTGCCCCCTTTATACCACGTCTGACGTCGGGCAGAGCCTAAATCGGGGACAGTCCCCCGCTACAGACCGATAGCTACAAGATTTTTCCATGGGGTCCTAACGCCTGACAGCATTAATCCTAATGGCAATACCTGCTGCAAGAGCTCCACCTCGAAGTCAGATCTAAAATTACATTTACTAATAATTACTAAAAATTAGAAGTCAAATAGAGTTATAGCAAAAGTGAGAAACATTACTATAAAATATCAAAGGCAAAACAGTGAAAGAATAAAGATAAAAATAAACTATTATATGTAAAGAAGCAAAGAAAGTAGTGGAGAATCATAATCAGGGCAAACTAATGAAGGAGAGAATGAATAGGAAAGGTTCACATACAGTTGCAGGAAGGAGAATAAAAGTCATAAAGAAGAGTCTTTAGGGAGAAAAGAGAAGAGAGATAAAATTGAAAGGGGAAGAGAGGACCAAAGTTTAGGAAATTGATAAGAAAAAGCAGATTGACCAACAGTAGATTTTCTAGAAGGAAGAGAGAAAGAATGGGACATGTTGTTACAGAGAGGGTAGAAGAAGAAGGAAGAGAGGTTAGAAGGGGTTTGAGATTAAGATGGAAGGGTATCAAATCAGAATTTGGATATAAAGCACACGCAATGGGAAAGGTGCCTAGCATCAAAAGAGGGAAGAGAGAAAGAGAGCTAAGCAGAGAGAGCAGTGGTGAGTACAAGGTGGACAGTCTGGAGCAAAGCAACAAAAAGAATGAAAAAGGGAGTCCAGTCTGCAAAGGAGGATTTCGAGGCTCCACTGTAGACTAAATCACCATAGACAAAGATAGGACGAATCATTTTTAATACAATTTCTCGGCGGGCAGGAAGCGAAATACTTTATTCCTGTACAATGCTCCAAGCTTAGGGTGCAGCTTATGGTGGATTGCATCAATATGCACTGAGAAATCAAGAAGCCAGTTAAGGCAAAGCTCAAGGTAATTAAAGGCGGGAACATCAACAATGGTAGTACCACCAAGGGCATTAAATAGTGGGACAGCCTCCACAGGGGAGAGGCCTTCACGATGAAGGAATACATCGGGTTACCCAGGTTGCAGCAATATCAGAGCAGAGGATTGCAAAGGGATATGGCGGTGGGGAGGGGGGCCTAGGTGGCCTGAAGAAGTGGCTGGCCAGGGGCCTGAGAGGAGTAAAAAAAAAAAAATAGTGGGAGAGAAGCAAGTCTGGCAAGTCTCTGATGGGTGCCAAAAGTCATGGAGACAGTTTTTGACATTGAGGGACAGTTGGTTAGATTTCACCCAGTGTTAAAGGTTGTCAAAATCCAACTACAGCCAGGAGGTAAGGTCATGGGGAGGAGGAGCCAAAAGCAAAAATATCTGTGTCATAAACGTACATATGAATGGATGCTGAGGAACAGACAGTAGGGAGTTCTGTAAAAAAATGGAAAAAAAGAATAGGACATAGGATAGACCCTTAGGAACCACCTGAGCTAATGGGAAGTGGAGATGAAATGGATTTTCCTATCTGGACTGCTTGAGACCTTCCTTCAATGTAAGAATGAAATCAACTGACTGAGGAGTCAGAGAGGCCTGCTGCTTTAAGTTTGTCCAGAAGGGTTCACCCACATCGCAGCAAGAATTAAGTTGGCAGTGTGAACTACAGCACCAGCAATCCACCAATACCAGCCACCGTGCTCCGACTATTTGCCGTGCAGCAGCAGAAGCAACCTCCATCGCAGGGGGTTTCACCCCCGACACCCCCCAGTGATTTAACTAACTCCATGTTGTACTGCGGTGGAAAAAAGGATGAACAGCGGAACAGCAACAGTGCAGGACAGCAAAAAAATCAAAGTCACACAAGAAGTATGTGATACTATTCCCTCAGCAACATTGCAGCGGCAAGAATCAGGCAGCACATTAACGGACTACACTCCAGAAGGACAGGATGAGCCACAGCGTCAAAAGCCTTCAAAAGATCAACAAAAATTGCAGATGTAACCAGTCCTTGATCAATACCAGTAAGCAAGCCAAAGAAGGGAGGTGGAAGTGGAGTGGGATTTCCTAAAACCAGACTGGAAAGGTATGAAAAAGAAAGGAAGGGAGCTGAGCTAGAACAATATGTTCCTGTAACTTAGTCAAGGTGGGAAAGAGAGATATTGGACAAAAGTTACCAGGAGAGGTGGAATCACCACCCTTATGAAGAGGAATGACAGTAGCCTGTTTCCAAATATCAGGAACAGCAGCAGATGAAAAGGAAAGATTATGGAGAAGAGTAATGGGGAAAGCGATGGTAGGAACTGAGTGAAGGAGAATCTTAGGGTCAAGGTCATCTGGGCTACCTCCCTTTAAAGGATTAAGAGCAAGCAAAGCCTTAAGGTAAACAGGAGGAGTGATAGGGGAGAAGGAAAACAAAATAGGAGTAGAAGGCAGAGAGAGAGGGGAAGGGGGAGGGAGGGAGGGAAGGATTAGAGAAAGGGCACAGGTAGTAAAATAGGTGTTAAAAGATATAGCAACAGCAGATGGGTCTGGAATAAGGGAGTCCCCAACCCTGAGAATACGTGAGGGAGACTGGGTCAGGGGGTGAAAAGGGAATGGATAACCTTCCAGAACTTGGAGAGGTTATTAATGTTGTTTTGGAGTGTAGAAGAAAATACTCAGACTTTGCCAGTCTAATGGCCTTGGTACAGGTATTGCGAAGGCGTCTATACTTGGCCACTGAAGACTGGGAGTCAGTAATTTTAAAAGTATGCCAGGCAAGGTCTCTGTTTTGAAGACAAATAAGTACCTCAGACTATATCCAGGGAAGATGTGAACCACGCACTATGGTTTTCCTTAGAGGTGCATTATGATCCCATACAGCCAAAAATTTAAGACAGAAAATACTGTAGGGCAAAATTTATATTGCAGGCTGGAGAGATGGGGGACCAATCAATTGACCAAAGATCAGTTAGGAGACAGGCCAGGTCAAGTGACTTAAAAGACCTATGAATTTCAGGGAGGGCTTTAGGACGATGCAACTTACACACACAGAAAACCATATGATGACCATGAGGGCATCTGGAAGGATACCTGCATCCACTACACAGTGTGAATGAGAAGCAAGGACCCAGTTTAACAGAGAGAAGCTTAAGGATTTCAGATTTAATTGAGTGGTTGCAGAAATTAATTGGGTGAATTGCAGTGACTTTATGTTTTGTGACATACACAAATAGATTAGTTGCCGTATTGGTCCTTGTAAGAATAGATCCAGAAGCAAATGGTTTGATACCTTTTATTGGACCAACATAGATGTTACAAAAATAAAACAATGTCTAAGCTTTCGGACCAACATAGTACTTCCTCAGAGACATATGACAATTGTCCAGAGAGTCACATTCTATTAACACCCAGATCGTACATAAAAAAATAAGGAAGAATTCTCATTGGCCAAAGTACCAACTTCAAAAAATCACAATTTTAAATGTAATGAATTGTATTCTATCAGCTTGCTATTACCGAGAATCGTTTCAAGGATATCCATTAGATAAGCTGAACACTCAGGCAGGCAGGGCATCTAACTGAAATTATTAATGAATGAGTGTGTTAGGAGAATACATTCAAAATTAAAAGTAAGACAAGTAAGACCCTTAGATTAATACCTCAAATGCCCAAATTAAAACTTGATAGTACTGTATGATAAAAAACTGTACAACAGAAATGTATGTATGGAAATAAGAGGGGAACGAAAAATGTACCTAGTATCAGGGGCGCCGACAGGAGGGGACAAATGGGACAACTGTCCCAGGCCCGATGGCTCAGGAGGGGCCCAGGGTGGGGCCGGCTGGCCTGTTATCAATTTTTTCCCCAGCCAGGCCCCCTCCAGCCTGAATTGCTCACACTGACAGATCCAGACCCCTTATTCTTTCTCAGTTCTCTCTGCGCCCCACTTACTCTTTCTCTCTTCTCCCCCCCCCCGGGACCCACTTGTCTTACCCAAATACCCCAACACTGTGCCAGCAGAGACAGTGTGCCGGCTGCAGTCCAGACAGTAGCAGTTTCCAGGCAGGCCAGTGCTTCCTATCTCCTCCACTCTACAGTACTTCCTGATCCCACGATTTGCCAGCAGCCAGAGCCGAAGTCATGCAGGGGGGTTGGAGGTCAGGTCAGCAGTAGCCAGCCCAGCACCCTATGCGAGGTCACGGCGGGACTCTTGCACACTGGTGCTCATACATGTGGCACAATTCTTTGACCATTCAAGAAGAGAAGGAGAGAGACTGACCAGGACAGTCCGTTGATGTCGTCGTCAGGAGTGGGACTTCTAATCAATCGGACTGACCAACCACTGCCCGAGACTCCCTGGAAGTTGAACTGCTACCTGGTCTGGAACTTCAAAGAGAAGAGGAGGACAATGGTCTGACCTGGACTCCGGAGGTCACTGGAGGAGGATTCTGGCTGCAGCCAGTGCAGCAGGGCCTGGGCGGGCTAGCCTAGGGCTTCATGTAATTAGGGCAACGCTAGGTAAGAGATGCAATGCTAACTCAACTCTCCACTCCTATCCTATCCTATCTATGCTATCTTGATTTAAACACTAAGCTAGCTGTAGCTGGCAATGAAAAGCCAAGCATTAATCCAAAGAGTGTGTGCCTCCTGTGCCAACCTGGCTGTAATGCACTTCAGAAAATTATTTTTTTTAACAAAAATGTTATTACTATACTACTGATTACCTACACCTCTGAAGAGCAAGTGAATGTAGCAGAAAATAATGTATTATTAAATACGCCTCTGCAGTCTGTGAATGTAGCAGAAATGAAAGTACATTTCATATTGATCTCTAAGGTCTCTGGTCTTGTCTTCCGTTTGGAGGACAGGCATGAGGCAGGCCAAGGCCTGTATAATATTCAGTGGCGAGTGAATTCTTCTTTGGCCACTAGGAGAAATTTTATGGGTCCGACAGAGGGACAGAGAGGGGCAGATGGATGGACAGAGGGACAGACAGACAAACATATTCTGATGTGAAACATGGGCTGCCTGAAGAGATGCTATATACCCTTTATTCACTTCTATATTGAAGAGTTGGTATGGTAATAAGGCTTGTCACAGTATCAGTCTCCTAATCAGTTTTGATTACCATTTTATAGAAGTATGCAACAACTTGAAGAATGAGAATGCTTATACAGGCTCATGAGAAAATATATCTACGCAGACTTTAAATATAATATGTTTAAGGTTACAGTATCATGCTGTGGGATGATTTAGCAGTTTGGTAGCCAGAGGCAACACCAATCCCTCAGGCTCAGCATAAGTATGCCCTCTGAATACTTAAGTCAGCAGTAACTGATGCACATATATAGCTCCAATCAGAACAGAAGCACTAAGTCTCTGCTCTCAATATCTGACATATCACAGTTCTTACTGATGTCTACCTGGCCTGTTTCCCACCTGGCCTGCCAACAGTGACAGAATACTTTCTCTCTTTGAAAAATATGAAAAAGAAAACAGGACTGCGCTCAGATTCCTCACTTTTCTATTTTACTTTTTTTTTTATTTTAAGCGGCACGGCGGTGCATTATTTATTTAAATATAAATTTACACATTTATTGACTTATAGATGTCTCACAAGTGGATGGCAGGATGAGGGGGGCCCAGTCCTAAAGGTGTGTCCCCGGCACAGAAATTTCTGTAGGCGCCCCTGCCTAGTATGAACTGTTTAAAACATTAATACAGAATTAGACCTATCTGGAGATATTTTCTAAACTATACACTCAGCCAGTTAACACACTCCATTAACATTACAACCTACAGTGCTGTAACAATATTTTCTACAAGACAATATCAATTGTCAGTATTACTGCCAAATTACAAAATAAATAAATAATTCTCTCAAGGACCACCTAGAAAAATTAGTTCATGCATCTTAAAATGTTCAAAGTTCAATAATGAGTCAGTATATAATCAATTAACTATGTGAACAGAAAGTCTTAGGAATCTATATAAAACCCCAAATGGAATTAAACTCTCCCCACCCTCCTGGGAAAAGATAACTTGAAAAGAAGTGTATATTCACTATGTACTGTATATGAGCCAAGAGTCCTAACACCCTGTAGCATAATTATGACATGTACCTGAATATAAGTCTACCTAAATATATAAGCACAACCCCAACCCCACACACACAGCCCCTACCCCACAAAACACCATCCCCCAACACCCCCATAAAAAAAATGACCTCCACACACACACACACACACACTAAACTCCCCCCCTTACACACTCACCCAAGACCAACCGACCTTCCCCAACCCCCCCACATATATTTTGTGAGGAACCAACATATAAGTTAAAAATTACCCCATGAAAATAAAAACAAAACAACACACTGAAGTCCTGTTAAATGTCCATCCTATGAAGTAAAAGTCTGAGTAAGTTTACGTAGGGTAATGTGTCATGAAACTCAAATCAATATTCTTGTAATCTGCTACCATAGTGAGAAGTAAAATAAGCTTGATTTCAAAAGTTGTCTCTGTTGTGTATTTTTTTTAAAACCTTTTAAGACCATTACTAACATTTCTGAGATTGAGTGGTCATTCTGAGAGAAGTGTCGCTCCACTGGTTTGTCAGTCATCTTCATATTAATGATATGTCTGTGTGTGTTCATTCTAGTGCAGAGAGCTTGGCTTGTCTCTCCAACATACCCTGTTTGTGGACATCTCTTGCATTGAATGAAATAAACAACATTACGTGATGTACAGGTATAATTCCCATGTATCCTAAATAGTCTGTTTTGTGATAAAACCACACAACCGCAGTGAAAATGAACTCACAAGTCCTACATCTGGGGTGATTACAGGGTCGTGTGCCATTCAGTGTCATGGTACCCTGTCCTTGTGCAAGTTTACTCCTAACAATCAGGTTGGCTAAATTAGGTGGTTGTTTAAAAGATAGTACTGGTAGTTCTTGGAAAAATACAATTTAGGGTCTCATCCTCACTAAATATAGGGTGGAGGTCCTTGATAGTTTTACGTAGAAGTTCAAGGTCAGGATGATAAGTGACTACTAAGGGTATTCTGTTGGTAGTGGTCCTTTCCTTATACTGAAGTAGTTGTTCTCTAGGCACATGTGTTGCACATTCTACTGCTCTGTCTATTTCTCTGGAAGAGTGTCCCTGCTCCATAAAGGTGTTTTTCAACACAGCCAAATGTGCATCTCTGTCTTCCTCATTTGAACAGATCCAGTGATACCGAAGTGCTTGACTGTACATGACATTTTTTTGTGTGTGTAGCGCGGGTAATTACTATTCCTGTGTAAATATCTTTGTCTGTTGACTTCCTGTAAATACATGTATGTAAGGTTCCATCCTTGATGGTGACAGTGGTGTCCAGAAAATTAACACTGGTGGCCGAATATTCCAGGGTAAGCTTTATGGTAGGATGGAGATTATTACGTTCCTGATGAAAATCCTTAAATGCATCAATGCCCTCTGTCCAAATCATAAACAAATCAGCAATGTAACGGAAATAAGCAAGTGGTTTGTGTTTTGTGAAAATGTATTTGAATTAGGGGAGAGCCAATTAAGTCACTGAGTATAAATAAGTCACCACTCGAGGAGTTAGTACAGCTAGAAGAAAGAAGTTCAGTAACTAAAGCAGGGGATGTAACAGGGCCACAGTAAACACCAGCAATAAAGTCGGGAATAGAGAGTGGAAGGAAAAGTTTAAGGGGGAGCATCTCATGGGAAGAGGGGGACGAGACAGCAAGAATAATCATAAATTGGATCCTGGTGGATATGTAGACTGCAATACTGCTGCCCCTTTTAGAGCAATATTGCAAGGCTAAGGTTTAGTCGGGTATACTTACATCAGAATTCTGGACCTTAGAGGAGAGCCAACTGTCAAATAAAACGAGCGCATCCAATCAAAGGTTAAGTATAATAGGTATTAACTGGTCAATTTTGGGGAAAAGGCAATGAATGTTTAAATGAGCCACTCTCAAACCTTTAGGAAGTTGCAAAGGTGAAGGTATAATGGGGACAGGATTACTGTAATTCCAATGTCACCTGTTAAAAAAAGTAGTAGACTGACAACTAGTTTTAAAGCACAATTCTGATTCCTGGAAGAGAGGAAGGAGGAAGAAAAAGAGGATGAATAGGATGAGACAAGACAGAGAAGGCACCAAAAAGTTTCAAGGTGAAGCCAAGGAGCAGGAGGAAATTGACACAGAGGTCTCCAAGGGGAGTAATTACAATAACAATAAATAGTATTAAGTAATTATATTGAGAAAAGGTATCATTTGTGTTGTGCAATAATGGGGTTTGCAAACAGTCTATACAACAGGAAGGTGAGAGAGCTTATAAGAATACATACTGTATGTCACAAACTGGTTTTCTCCCAGAACATATCTTAAGACTGGTACCAGTTTCCTGAACACTTAAGACACCTGCAAGGGTACCTGGATATGCTGCCACTACTTAACATGACCCTCACTCGCAATATCTCTAGGTTTGAATCTCACCAGAGCCACTGCCCACATACTACAGTACTCCTTAGCGAAGGGCAAATAACCCACCACTTTTGTCACCGCTGAGAACACCTCATTTTAAAATAGGGTAATCATAGCCTTATTCGCCAAAGACCAATCATAGCTTCTGTCAATTATCCTGGTACCTATACCACAAATGACTCAGTCACAGAAAGCCTCAAGTGTATAAAAATACCATTTAGTACTCCAAGATATTTACATACATTGCAGGATAATACACACTAACAGTATGGGGAATACAGTACTGTATATCTGCAGAAGTTAAAAAAAAAAGCTTTGTGGAAACAGAAAAGCACATAGAATAACCTAACTCATGTCTATCTAAATGCAAAGCAGAGTAGACTCTTACCCTAACTGGGAACTCAGTTAGTAAAGGCAGACTCGAACCGTTGATGCTGCTTGCTTAGCATCTCAAGCCTTACTAACTTCATAGAGCAAAACACAGACCCCAACTGCCTTCAGCTGGCCAGCCCACTATGCCGCATCATTGTGCATGTCACTCTGACATCAGAGGTTCAGCCATCTCTTTGTCCCTTAATAGACCACTTCTCTGGAAAACTGGTCCAAACAGATCTATCACTTCCCAGCCGGACTATGTGGATTGTAATTTCAGCCTTTTGTTCTCCTGGCTGCCCTCATTGTGGGATGTAATCTCGTTTGGACATGGCCCTGTTTAAAATAGCAACAGCTCCTTTGATATGAAAGGAGCTCATCTTCCTTTGAAGATTCCCAAAACATCCACCCATTACTGTTAAGTGGCCCAGCTGTGATACAGAACAAAAAACATTTAGATGACAGGAGGTCCACACCCAACCTTTCTTGAGAACCCAGAACTGGATTTTCAAAGTTAGACCTCTTTCCCCTCTGCTGAATTACCTAGAGTTCAAACTGTTTTAATGAAATTTAAAACACAAAAAAAGTTAAATAGTACAAAATATATTAAAAGTTGCTACACTGTACATTATTGTAAAAGTAAAAAAAATATAAAGAGATCACAGAAACGTGACACAAATAATACTAGTCCTTTCTTCATGATGGTACCATATTACCACATTGTATAAGAGTGTTTTTTTAATTATGCTGGAATCCAAAAAAGTATTGTATTATATATGTCTAATAGGAGAGCACAGTATAATGAACTATGAGGAAGAGGTGCTATGGGCCATAAAGCATCGCTGTGATATTTGAATGCCACGGAACATTTAAGCAGTATAAATATCACACACTGGAGTAAGCCCCTACTTTTTATTTCACATTTATACAAACTGAAGTGAGACAGGGGCTTCCCCAAGACTGAGTACCCCTTTTTTTTTTAACCAGCAGAGACACACTAAGCAGAAAGCTTGTTTACAGGTGCGACCTGGGAGCACAAGGAACTCAAGTGACTTGCTTAGGGTCACACAGAATGCAAGTGGGGGCTGTGGGATTCAAACCCAGGTCTCCAGGTTTGTAGCTCAGAGCCTTAAACCACTGCGCTATACTGCCTCCTGAGACAGGTGTGGGCATCCTGGAGTAACCCACACTTTATTTTGTTCCCAGATGCTGTCCAGGCAACCCTTAACAGCTTTTCTCCCAATCAAAGCCTGATATCCATACTCCTGTATTGTTTCCCTAACCAAGCCCTGGTCCTCCTACTGTCTGGTCTGCTTTAACTCCAATAACTACCTCAAACTGTATCCTGCTGGAAAACACCTCCACTGTTCATGCACTGCCCTCACAATAAGTCTCCATCTGCTTTCCCACTCCCACCCTCTAAAAAATGGCCATTATCAACCGTTTCTGATCCTCCAGCAGGGTTTCTCCTAAAGCATTTATGCATGCGGATGCCCCCAAGCTTTCATTTCAAGACCCCATCTTTTTGCAACACTCCCATTGCTTCCCCTATGTTTAAGACATAGCCCTTGTCTCCAATATTGATCAAACGGTATCATTTGTGGGCACTCGCAGTGGAAAACAGTAAAGGAAAGCTGATGCAGAGCTGCAAAGAAAACTTCAGAAAGAAAATGAAAAGTGAAAGGACTCAGAAAGAAATGGGGAGAAAAAGCAAAGATCCGAGAAGGGGACCCTATGAATCATACCAGTGTTTCATGACAAGTGCCCATTCTTTCAAGTTTGTCCAGGGGAGACACTGCTCCAGGTTCTATCCAGGCTCTGTCAGAATGGCTGTCATCTTCCCCCTATTAAAAAAATGCACTCTTGACCCTGATCTGCTTAATGTAGTTATCATCCCTTTGGCAATTTTCTCCTCCTTAACAAAATACTTGAGAAAGCTATCTGCACTCAGTTTGCCAGCCATCTGGCTCATCCATCCAACTTTAACTCATTGATTGTACTATAGTTATTCCTCCTTCACTAAGAATATTTTCAATTGATAATTTCAAAACTGTATTCATAGAACCCCCTTCTCTCCTCTGTCTGCTTCCACATCCTTTGCCATCAGTTCTCCCTGTGAGGTCTTGGTTCTCATTTCTACATCAGCATCCTGCTCGTATGTCTTTCAGTGCTCTCAAGAATAGCTTAGCCTTCTCCCTCTCAGTTCGCCTTGTCCTTAGGCCCTCCGTAGCACAACTGGCCTTTCCAAAATCAACTTTATCATTAGTTATGTCATCAATTTTTCTGGCTGAGACTCTCATCCCAAAGCACAAATACATAACAGCGTATCACACTCACACTCTTTCAGAAAACAGCTGCTGCCATTTTCATATACCACAGAGGTACACGGTGGTATAATATAGCTTTCTTGGTCATTCAGCCACATTGCTTTGAGAAACACTCAATAACATAACAGAAGCACAGAATAACACATATTCCCCTAATGCAATGCTAGCAAGGGCAGTTTACGCAACAACAATGAATCACTGGCTAGCTGAACTTTAAGCAGGACTGTAACGGGGGCACTAACCTATAAAATGTGACCTTGCTGCCTATACACTTTTAGAGTAACACTTGTAAAAGTAATACATTTATCCTCTATCTTTTTAAACTATGAACTTGATTGTTTTACCTTTCCATTTCTTTAACTGCCTTTGTTTGGTGCACTGAGCCCTAGGGATAGAGCGCCTTATAAATAAAGTTGCACAGAGGTTCTTTTACAGGTTCTTTCCCTTCATGTGCATTACCAGAAATGTCATATATACAGCCTATGCATTTGTATGGGAAACATACATGGCAATTACTTGCACTCAAGAGGGAATGGCCTTCATACTGCAGCTCGCCATCTATTGTGAGCTACTGATCACTCACAGCATGTTCTCTATATTTCAGTTAAATGCATTCTGCCCAATAAACCTCCTGAGCTAGAAAAAGTGTTTGTTTGTTTTTAACTTACCTCCATTACTCCTATGTAATATAAAAATGGTGTCACTCTCAGTCCTTTCACCATGATGTCAGATAAATGGTAGGGATAAAGCATGAGATGTTCTCTACTGTATCGTAGTAGCTCCTCATAATATTTGCGTTCATCTTTCTTTACATACCTCACTAAAAGAGAAGAATAAACAATTGCTCTCATTACTGACATTGGATTCCTAAACTTTTATACATTATAAAAACTTTGAGCTGGTTAGCTTCAGAATATCTCAAATGCATTTAGAACTTCTAGCACACATATAGGCACACGCAATTTGTTCCTTTATTAAAGAGGACAGGAAATAATTTCTTATTGGCAGCCGTTTATAATGTTCCTATTTTCAGAAATAATATTTATACCCCGGAATGATCCATATTTAACAGTACCAGTACAGAATAAAAAGATCACTGTTTTATGTTGTTTTATGGGTAGCATTCTGTTGCAGTTCTCTTCATGGAACCAGTAATTTGTAGTTTTAACTATCTATGTCACAGTTTGTGTACAAAAATTGAGCATAGTTCTTATGGGTAAACAGCTCATGCTAAGCATTCTGTACAAACACCAAGACATATTAAAAAACTTCAAATTACTGGTTCCATGAAGAAAGCAGTGCAAAATGGTATCCATAAAGAGAAAACAATTGAAAACACAGTTCTTCACAACAGTGTTTATTCTGGGACAGTTAAATGTGGATCACTTGGCGGTACTGCATACATTTCATTTCTGTAAATAGGAACATTACTAACTGCTGCCAATCTGAATTAATTTCATGTCCCCTTTAAGTAAAAACAGCAGACAATATTGCAAAATGCAGAAAAAAAGTGTGTACCATTTTAAATATGTATTATAGATCACAGAAGCATCCCTGACCAATCGCAGTGCTTCCTTCAGCTGTCTGTGAGGTGCTCTTATTATCAGAAGAGTATCTCATGTGCTGAATCATTGTAATAGGCTTTTTGCTGACCACTCATGCTATCAGTATTTTAAGTAAAAATAAAAAAAAAAGATTTTTTTATTTTAAAACATTAGCTATCATTTTATGGGTCCATTTGGAGGCCCTCTTATGGGCATAAGAGTGTGACCGCTTCCATTCTTAGGACCACAGAACAGCTCACCTTTGGTTCATAGTCGTCTGGTCCTAAGAACGCTCGAGGTGACACTCAGATCCATTACAGGCCCTCCAACTGGACCCATAAAGTTACACACAATAACACACAGCAGGGTATGGGTGTGCCAAATTACCACATGCCCTTGGCAAGTTATTAGGTCATGGTATAGTAGTGTACAGTTATACAATGGCTAATAACAAATATTATAATCTGACTGAATAACAGCCGCAGCGGAATCCCAGCACATACCCACACAAAAAAAAGACCCTGCGAACAACTTTTTGATTTCCTTTAATGGTTCTCCTCTCTCCACTGCCCACAGTTTACACACACACACTATGGCTGTCCTAGCATCCACACCGCAAAAGTATTTCAAAAAGGCCCCAATTTGGCCACAATAACCATTACTTCAAATCTCTTCCACTCCCAAATTCCCAGTCAGGTTCCCATCACATCTTCTTTGCTGGTGGTGCACATGCGGATTTTGACACTCCAAGCCTCCACAACAAAACATACATGAGCAAGCCAACTTCCATCTAAACTCAGAGAGCCATCTCAGCCTGACTTGTCACCAACTCCTCCAATTATGGCTGCAGTGGGAGTAGCCCTGCAGCCGTCTTGTGATCGTAGTAGAGAAGGGAGCTTATTGGACACTGACCGGACTTTTAAATAGTGAAGGTGAACAGCAATCACTGCACATACACTGTACTATTTAAAGGACCAGTCAGTAGAACACGGCACTGTCCGCTGTGTTCAAGATGGCTTCCAGTGTTTTCTGTGCATGGGTGATGACTTGTGCATGTGCACTGAACTCCAGTGGTCATCTTGGACATGGAGGACTATGCCGCCATGCCGTTGGAGTTCAGTGCGCATGTGCGAGTCGTGGAACATGCAGAAAACTCCATCAGCCATCTTGAACAAGGTGGACCGTGCTGTGTTCCTCCATCAGTTCAGTTGCAACCATACTGGCTCTGGACAGAGTTTGTTCACACTGCCATTGGTTTTCTGCTCTGCTTTCTAATTCCAATAGCACATGCCCAAATTTCATCACTTCAGTTCCAATGTCCTCGTTCCAGCTATGACCATCCTCCTGCAACCCTGCCACTTCCAGAAGCAATGTCTGATTTAAGATAACAGGGAGTACAAAAAAGATGCAAAACTCCAACACATTAATGTTGGCGAAGCCAACAAACATCAAATAAACCACAAACTGTGCAGCTCCTCCTACCTACCACAGAGCTCCTTTCTACATCATCAGATAGCTACCTCCTCTACTCTGCTATGCAACCCACTACAATAGTGCCACCAACTAACCACGTCACAAAGGGAGCCAATTTTAAAAAATGTACACTTATGCTATAAAAAATATCATTACAAAATATTTTTAAAAGTTTTTTTATTTTTTTATTTTATGTACACAAAACAAAACACTTTGATAATAGGAGTAATACACTTAAGGATGTGGTATGTCATGAGATCTTTCCACTTCTGAGTGCACGAGTCACTCAGTGTGTGGCCTTGTGACTCACAACACACCTAGTGAATCCCCTACCTGGTCATAAGAGCAATACAAGAATAGCGCCAGTAAGAAACGCGGGGTCTATACTGCACCACCACAAACAGCGATAGGGGGAAAAGCGCATATACTAAGCGCTGCCTAGGTTAACAACTGTGGGGTACTAGATGCAGGAGAAGGTAAAGGAAGTAAGGAGCCTGGCAAGCTACTCCCGTGGTGTGGAGCTCTAGTACACAAAACACTTTCATTGGGATGGTAGGTGGAGACCAGGGTTCTAATCCTGGTCTGCCAAATTTTAACCCCACCCCACCCCTAATACAACTCCGACTTGAGTTGATTATTTTAATAACGGTGGGGCAGAGCCCCCCATGTCAGGAGGTGCTAGGGGGCTAAAAATACATTGTAACAGTGGTAGCGATCGCATACCACACTTGCGATCGCTACTACTGGTGCTGTGTTTACTCGCGGCATTGTGTACTGCCACTATTCTGATCAGCACTGTTCTTGACAGCGCTGTCCATGCAGTCCGAATTTCCTATGCTATACCACATCCTCTTGTGTAGTATTCTTTAGTTACAGTATACAGAGTTCTTTAAAAATTCTGCATCCTGACTGGTTAGATAGTATCTTTACCTAGGGGTTAAGCACCAGCACCCCAATTTGCAAAACAAAGTACAAAATTCGACATTCTTTCTTTACACACAAAACTTTAATTTTGGCTCTCATCTTGCAAATTAAAATCGGTGTCATACAAGTCCCACAATTAGCTGTTTAAACTTCAGTTTTAACCTAACAAACAACTGATACATGATCGTTTTAAACAACTCAACCTAAAGTTTCCAGCATGGCAACTGAGTCGATAAATTTGACCTCAAATCCTCTGAATACTTCTACCAGAGACTCTCTCTGCAAATCCACCCGAGAACACAACAGCCAAAACTGCCTGTGACCCACCCAGTGCCACAATACTCTCTCTCTAATCTGTTACAGTGCTGCAGCACAATCCTCTCCTGGCCACTCGCAACCTCACACCTCAGTGCCACCCCCTCACAAACCTGTCTCAAAATTTAAAAATACATTCAGAAGGACTCTAGATAAATGCAGATCACACTCTTCTGCTGCAAGGCTCTTTTTCCCCTGCTCTCTGTCTGTGTCTGTCTGTCTGTCTCTCTCTCTCTCTCTCTCTCACCCTGTTTCAGGTTTCAGATGGCAAATTCTCTCACTTAATCACAGTAAACAGATTACTTTAAACCAGCAGTATTTGTTAGTCGCCAAGTCATTTTTGTCTCAGAATGTTGTATTTCTGGAAAAAATATCAGTATAACCATTTTTCTTTTCATTGTCTTTCAGTCCTGTACTGAGATATGCTATATGGATGTTTCAGAAAGTTTACACTCCACTGCCATGCCCACCAAGAAAACATTACGTATCTTGGTGTGTTGCTATGCTCTATACTATCAGAAACGTGATAGCACCTTCCTAATATATTCACAGTTTGAATCTAGCATGTTCATTCAAAAAGTAACCTCAAAGGAAGAGATTTTTAAAAACCGTGAGTGGGGGTCAACATTAATGACTTGAGTCATTAATTACAAAATTACTTATAGAAGATATTTTAAAAATGTCTTAGTTGGGTTAAAAATACACTTGTGGTAAATCTAAAGATTAAAGAATAACATTTTTGCTAAACAAAAAAAAAAAGCTATTATTTTCCCCCAACTAGCAAACACTGCAGCTTTAAATAAAGTAAAAAAAACTAAAAGCTCAGCTGAGGGGAGGGAGGGGGTCTTTTTCAAACAGCAGTGTTTTCCTTCCAGTACTCAGTGGTGATGGGGGGGGGGCTGCTATTCAGTGGAGAGTGCGTAACTGGGGGATTTGCTCATACCTCATACAGTTAAAGTCAGTCAGCCTTTGGCCTTGTGATATATCACACAAGGCATTGCTAAATCTTTCAATAACCTACTCCCTGTCATGCCTTATTGCTGAGACAACCACCATGAGTGAGAAGTGTTTTGAATTTTGATCAAACACAACACACAGATGCTGGTGTGTTACTGATCTTACCAAATGACTAACAATTAAAAAAAATGATAAAAGGTCTTCTTTTAAAAGAACAGGTATTCGGCATTAGTTACTGTACATTTCTTTTATTTGTAAGAAACAACACAAACACCCCTAAAAGCAAAATACAGACGTTACTTACTTGTAACCACAGCTTTACTATTAGTATTCAGTTCAAATCTACACTTAGGCAGTCTTCCACTGGGCATGCTCAGACTTTAGACTCCTCATATCACCTAACCACGTGGTACTCCAGCTCACCCCTTTCTGCATTCAGATCTGCAGGCTAGAACAAAAATCTGAACCAACCCTTACCAGGGGAGGCCGGGGGGTCATATGGATGTAAACAGAATACTAGTACTGTAACTATGGTTACAAGCAACTGATATTTCTAACTACCTACAGTAAATTCAGTTCACTATCCACACTTAATCAGACTCCAAGCAGTCCACAGGAGGAAGAAGCAAGGCACATATCTCAATTAGGTGAAAAAAGACTTGAAGACTGAGGACCCAAAAGCAGCATTACGATGACTGCCAAGTCGATACTGTAATAAGATATGAATTCTCTGTGCATTCGACCACGTAGCACCCCTACATATTTTACAAATTGGAATGTACCTGGAAGCAGCAACAGAGGAACAGTACTGTATGTCTGGTGGAGTGAGCCTTCAACCCAAGAGTGGTTCCTCCCCAGCCACCCTATAACACACAGAAGGAAAAATTACTCACCTTAGTAATTGTGTTTCTTCTAATGGAGTCTTGCTGTATTCTGACAATTGCAGTTAGCTCCAGCACTTGAACTGCCCCGGAGAGTGAAGGGTTAAAATTCTATGCCAAGCATAGAACATTAGGCTCCAGCTCAGTTGAAAACTCTGTCTGTGACACTTTGAAACCAAACTGTCAGATTCTTACGAGCTAAAACTCACTGACTATATAATGTGGAAATTGTAAAATTCCTACTAGCCAACTGGCAACAAGACTTTAGATTCCCAAAAAACTCAAGTCAGGAAACCCAAAGACCAAAAACCAAGCAATAAGAACTAAAAACTCTTAACTAAACAAACGCAAAGCACCCAACACAACAGGAGTGGGCTAAAGACACCCCTGGGGTGCAACACTGCATCTGCCCATCCACTTCCCAAAACAGGTTCTGAGAGGGAAGACAGGGAAGGAGGTCAGAATACAGCAAGACTCCATTAGAAGAAACACAATTACTAAGGTGAGTAATTTCTTCTTCAAACAACATGAAGTCTTGCTGTATTCTGACAATTGCAGACTACCAAGCAGTACCTCCAAGGAGGAGGGACAAAACCTACTTTGGGAATAGGCTCTGAAGCACTGCTGTGCCAAACCTAGCATCACTCCTAACCTGGATATCCAGAGAGTAATGCTTGGTGAAGGTATGAACTGTTTTCCAGGTGGAAGGAATATCCCTGGCTGCGCCCAGAGAAGCAGCTGTACCTCTAGTGGAATGAGCCCTCAGGCCTGAGGGTGCAGTTTTTCCCAGTTTTTCATAGCAGAATTGGATACAGGACACAATCCACCTAACAATGGTTTTCTTGGTGGCAGGTTTTCCCTTACCTACTTCCCCATAAGTGAGGAACAACTGGAGGGAGTCAAACCTGTGACCCTTTGTACATTCTATGTAGTAACTAAGGGCCCTTTTAACATCTAAACTGTGTAGCCTCCGTTCCCCGGAGGAGGTGTGATCAGTGAAGAACACAGGAAGAGACATAGATTGGTTTAAGTGGAAATCAGAAATCACTTTAGGTAAGAACCTTCTATTGGTTCTAAGGACCACCTTATCTCTATGGAATGAAATAAAGTCAGGTTCCACTGACAGGGCTTGCAATTCACTGATACGCCTGGCAGAAGTAACAGCAACCAAAAACACAGTTTTCCAAGTCAAGTACTTGAGCTCTGCTGAGGACATAGGCTCAAAGCGGGGTTGCATAAGCTGAGCAATGCAAATATTCAAATCCCAGGCAGAAGCAGGATCTCTAAGAAGGGGACTGGTAAGAAGCAATCCTTTGAAAAATTTACAGAATACAGGGTGAGATGACAGAGAGGAAGACTTCCCCACAGACAGGAAAGCAGAAATAGCTGACAAATGAACTTTGAGAGAAGCTGGCTTGAGTCCTAGGCCATTAAGGTGAACCATATAATCCAGAACTGTAGACAACTCAGCAGTATCTGGGGATATATGCTTCTTGGAACACCAAATACTGAACCTTTTCCATTTGGAGTTGTAAGTTTTTCTGGTGGCAGGCTTTCGAGAAGCTTTGAGAATAACCAGAACCCGTTGAGACAGATGTAGATCTGCATACTCTAACTCTTCAAGAGCCATGCCTTGAGATTGAGTGACCAGAGACTGGGGTACCAAATCCTCCCCTGAGAGGAAGTTAGCAGATTGTGGTTCCTGGGAAGAGACAGGGGAAGATGGACTGCTAAGGACAGCAACAGGGGTACCAAGGCTGCCTGGCCCAGTCTGGAGCAATCAGAATCACTTTGCATGGTTGTGACCTTACCTTGACTAGAACCTTGAACAGTAGAGGAAAAGGAGGGAAGGCATAAATGAATTTCCCTTCCCAGTTCAAAATCAGAGCATCCAGAGGGACTGAGCCCAAGACTGGGGGTCTGCAACAAAACAGAGGAAGCTGGTGATTGTCTGGGGCTGCAAAGAGATCTATCTCCGGAGTGCCCCACCTTGAGAAAATCACTTTCAACACCAAAGGATCCAGAGACCATTTATGATGGCCCTGGGAAATCCTGCACAATGCATCTGCTATCACATTGTCCTTTCCTGGGAGGTGGACTGCTACTAGAGAGGTCTGCAGGGAATAAGCCAGGGACCATATTTTCATGGCCTCCATGCACAAGGCCATGGACTGAGTGCCTCCCTGCTGGTTGATGTACCACATGGTGGTAGTGTTGTCCATCCTGACCTGAACCACCTTGTTCTGTACTGACTGAGAGAAAGCTTGTAGGGCAAGAAGTACTGCCCTGAGCTCCAGGAGGTTGATATAGAGAAGGGATTCCTGAGGGGACCACAGTCCCTGGGCCGTGAGAGCCCCCAGATGGGCTCCCCACCCCAAAAGGAAAGCATCTGTGGTAAGAACCACATAGTGAGTCTGAGTGACAAATGGAACACCTTGCCTCAGATTGTCCAGGTCCTGCCACCACTGAAGGGCCTGAATTAAGGTCTGAGTAACAGGAACTAGCTTGGTAAGAAAATCTTTCCTTTGGGACCAAAAAGTTCTCAGATGGAACTGAATGTCCCTCATCTGAAACCTGGCCCCTTGGACCACTGCCGTGGAAGCTGCCATGTGGCCCAGAAGCTGAAGAAAATGCCTTGCTGGTCGAGAAACCAGAGGGAGAAAGGAAGAGTCCAGCTGAGCGATGACTTTTGCCCTTTCCAAAGGAAGGAAAGCTCTTGCCTTGAGCGTGTCCAGCTCTGCTCCTATAAAAGTGAGGAGCTGTACTGGCTCGAGAACTGACTTGGGAAGATTGAGAAGGAACCCCAGGGAAGTGAGAACTTGCTGGGTGACCTGCAGATCTGACTTGACTTGGTCTGAAGACTGGCCCACAAGGAGCCAGTCACCCAGGTATGGAAAAATAGAAATCCTTTTCCTTCTTAAAAAGGCCAGCACTACTACTAGGCACTTTGTAAACACCCTTGGAGCTGAAGTTAGGCCAAAGGGCATTGCTCTGAACTGATAATGGCCTGAGGGCAATTCGAACCTGAGGTACTTTCTGTGGGAGCACCTGATGGGAATGTGAAAATAGGCATCCTTGAGGTCCAGGGAGGCTAGCCAGTCTTCTGGCCTCAGAGAGGGAAGAATTGTTCCCAGAGTCACCATTTTGAATTTTGGCTTTAGCAGGTGCTTGTTTAGATATCTCAAATCTAGGAGAGGTCACCACTCCCCTGTCTTTTTTGGGGTAAGGAAGTACCTGGAGTACAGACCTTTGCCCCTGTATAGGGTAGGAACTCTCTCTATGGCTCTTAAAGCTAGTAGAGAGGAAACCTCTGCCTCTAGAGCAAGGGTTTGTGACGTAGTTGCAGGTGGAAAGGCTCCGAGTCTCAGTTTCAGAAATTTTTTGAAACTGAGAACCAGCCCCTGGCTTACAACCTCCAGGACCCACTTGTCTGAGGTAACAGACATCCAGTCCTGGACAAAGTAAGCCAGCCTGCCTCGTACCGGAATGGGGGAGTCGACCCGGCCTGACACATCAGGGTGTCTGCTTGGCAGGAGCCTTAGGCTGAGGGGTGGATGCAGCCCTGCTCATCCCCCTTCTGCCTCTCCCTCTGAAGAACCCCGTGTGAGAAAAGGAAGAAGAGGCCTGCGCTTGGTAGAAAGGCCTGTGAAAAGGCCTGCCCCTGCCCCTAGCTTGCTGCCTTTGAGGAGTTGCCTGCCTCTCCTTGGCCTGGGCACTCATGTAAGTGGTCCTGCACTCATCCATTTTCTTCATGTAATTCTCTGTCTGCTTCCCAAACAGAGAATTACCCACCACAGGGAAATCCATGGCCTTAGCCTGGGTATCCTGTGAAAGGCTAGTACATCTGAGCCAAGCCATCCTCCGAAGAGCCACACATGTAGCCATGACTCTTGATGACACATCACTGGAGTCCACAGCAGCATGAAATTGCACCTTTGATGCCTCGATCCCATCAGCAGCCACCCCCTCCAGCTCCTTGGCTAGCTGGGGGGGGTAAGCCTGATTAGCCAGTGCCAGTATAGTGTCCCACCTGGATTTCTAGCACCTGGCTGTATAGGCCATATGGTTAGCTGCTGAGCCCCAATGATGATGCCATGTACTGCTTCTTAGCCATGGCATCTATCTTCCTGGAATCTTTGTCTGGGGTGTGTGAAGGCAAGGGGATGTTTGCCTTGTCACAGGCAGCAGCATGCACTACCCCAACATGGCTGCATTGCTGATAAAGAAACTCCATATCTGAGCCTGACAAGGTGTACCTCTTGTCCATTCTCTTGTCAACAGGAGGTACAGAGTTGGGAGACCTAATATTTTTTTGTGTCTGTTTCCCAAAGGCCTTATGGAGGGGAATAGATAGTCTCTTAGACTCTGGGATGTCCATCATCTCTACAAAGTCAGGCTCCTTTTGATCCTCCACAGCCTCCTCAATAGGAAGCTGGAGGGTTTGAGCCACTTTTCTGTAGAACAGAAAGTGGAGTGGGGACTCAGAAAGCCTAGGAGGGGAAACACCAGAATGTCTGTCTGGGGAGATGTCCAGTTCCACAGGCATATCCAGACTTTCACCGTCGTAATCATCTTCAAAATCTCCCTCCTCATCAAACTCCGGTTCGTAAAAATCTTCAGGGGAATAATCCTGAACCAGGGGAACCGACCGAACCGAACCCCTGCCAGAAGGTGCCGGATCGGTCGGAACCGGATGAAGCGATTCCACAATATGAATCGCTCTGGCTATCTCTTCGGAGGTCGGAACATGAAGTTCTGGATCCGAACCAGCCGATTTATCCTTGCGTTTTCTCTTTGTAGGAACCAATCCCTCAGGATCAGCTCTTCTCTTGCCCGAAGAAGTATCGCCCTGGTCAGAGGGCACTCCTTCTTGTTCGGTAGAAACCAAACCGGGCTGGCCTTCCGGGTCAGCGGATTTCTCAGCCTCCTTATCCCTAAGTCTACCTAACCTTTTTTCCAGGGTAGATTTAGGGAAATTCTTGCAAATTTGGCAGTCTGAATCGAGGTGGTCGAATCCCAGACAGTAAACACAAGTGGTGTGGGGATCGGCCTTAGCAAAGACCTCCCCACACACACTGCAGTGTTGAAACCCAGTGGGCCCGGTTTTTTTCTTGGGTTTCTCAGACACGGCCAACCGAACAAACTTACCCTTTATTCGGCAACCGCCAGGCAAGACTGCCCTATCGGTTTCTCACTGTGTTACGGGTATTGGAAAAAAAACGTTCAAATCACATTTTTTTTAAAATCGATATGGACAGGTAACCACACACTAACTTTTCAGAAAAGATTTTGACTAAAGGATCGGTTCAGCTGAACCGATCGGACAAATTTACAATTTCCACACAATAGCTGTCCACAATGCTATCCTACGTACTTACAGTACCACAGACAGAGTCTCAAACCAACAAACGGAATGAAAAGTGGACTAAAACCGACACTTTAACCACTTTTGAACTGAGCAGAAGCAGAAAATCTCCGGAGCGACTGTTCAGTGAGGCGGAGTAAAGAATCTGACAGTTTGGTTTCAAAGTGTCACAGACAGAGTTTTCAACCAAACTCGAGCCTAACGTTCTATGCCTGGCATAGAATTTTAACCCTTCACTCTCCGGGGCAGTTCAAGTGCTGGGGCTACCTGCAATTGTCAGAATACAGCAAGACTTCATGTTGTTTGAAATACAGGTTATCCATCAGGCAATTGTCTGTTTGACTGCCAGTCTTCCTAGGGTGGCTTCAGTGTACTGTATGTAGCAAACAGATGGTAAGACTCACCATGAAAGTTCGCCTAGACTCCAGGTTGCAGAGTATGGCCCTGGAAACCTCTAGTGCATACAGCATTCGCTAAGCTTCAGGAAGAAGGTAAGTAGAATGAATGACCGGTTAATGTGAAGCTCAGAGGCTACTTTTGGCAGGAATTTCATATGAGGGTGTAAGACAACCTTATTCTTGTAAAAAAAGAAAAACAGATATGATGACTCCACAGATAGCACCAGCAGCTCTATCACCTGTCTGGCTGAGGTGATGGCAACCAAAAATGTGATTTTTCCACAACATATGTGAAAGATCATACTTGTCCATGGACTTGAATGATTAACCCATCAGCTGTGACACCACAAGTGTAAGTCCCACAGTGGAGGTTGTTCCTGCACCAATTAGGACAGGTGCTACAGCCCTTTAAAGAAACAGCTGACCACTTTGTCCTGTGACAACCTCAGCCTTTCTACCGCGACCCCGTATGCCAAACCGGTGGTCAAGTGCACCTTAAGAGATGTGGCTGCAACCCTGCCTGGCACAGGGGCCAGAGGTTGTTAAGCATGTGTGATATGAAGTAGGACAAGGGCAACAGTCCACACTCCTCACATCAATATGAGAAACTTAGCCACTTGCAAGTGTATGTCTTGCAAGTCAACTCCTTTGCAAGATGCCTCCAACACCCAAAAAACATCTTTGTAAAGCCCAAAGGCCTGGAACTCTAGCTGCTCAGGAACCAGGTGGTCAAGTACATGGACTGCAGGTCTTGCTGCCTGACTGGTGTTTGAACCTTGTCAGCAGATTCGTCAGGAAAGCAGCAGCCACAAAGATCTGCTACTAAGACTGGGTAAATCCTGATACCAGAACTGACATGGCCAGTCCAGAGCCATCAGAATCACGGAAGCCACTCGGCACCTTGAGGACAACCTTGTGGACCAGGGTAAATAGCAGAAGGCATACAGGTGCTCCTCAGCCCAAAGTCGAGTCAGCGCGTCCTTACTAGCGTGAACTGCGAAGAGGAACAGTCAAAGAATAGTCTCAGTTTCCTGTTTTCCCAGGAAGCGAACAGGTCCACTGGCTGTGATCCCCATACTGATTGCACCTGGGATACTACAATGCGCAGTGATAACTCATGGGACACTTCTCCCATATGACTAAAAATGTACACCAGCTGGTTGTTTGGTCCCGTTGCATGGACCACCATGTCTGTGTGTAGGAAGCAAACTTAAGACCATGTCCAGTGCACCTCCTGACACAGGGGAAAGGTATGCATACTGCCCTGTTTGTTTAGGTAGGACATGGTGGTCATGTTGTCATTTTGACATGGAAAACCCGACCTCAAACCAGCAACGCCATCTCTGCCAATGCCCGGCAAACTGCATGGAGTTCCAGTGGGCTGATGTGAAGCTAATTCTCGCTCGGCAACAAAAGACTGTGTGCTATTAGGTTCAGCAGATGTGTAGCCCCAGCCCACCAGTGACGCATCTATCTTGAATATAATTGAGGGCTCCAGGCAGAAAACAAGATCCCTCTGAGAGGGTCAAGGGGGACAGTCACCAGTGGATGGCATCCAACATTGGCTGGGTCACCCAGACAGGTTGGTTCAGGGCTATGTGAAACTGAAAGCACTGACATCCAAATTCCAAATGAATGGGTCACATGTGACAGTGGGCCCAATACTCCATGATCATGGGAGAAGCCACGAAGTCCAGAAGCTGTGGGAAATTCCAGACTGGCTGAAACCGTGAAACCTGATATGATGGTCGTTAGCAAGCAGAGTGGTAACAAAATCTGGAAGACCATGTATGTGAATGCTAGAAATTTAGGAAATAAAATTCCGAACCTAGAGGCCATCTTGGAAAGGGCGGAAATGGATATTGTAGACATTACTGAGTCATGATGCACTGAAAACCAAGACTGGGACATGGCCATACCAGGCTATACTGTATTCAGGAAGGACAGGGTGGGTTGGAAAGCAGGGGGTGTGGTACTATATGCAAGGGAAGGCATAAAAGTGACAGAAATACAGGGAATCGGGGCAGGGGTGAAGATACTGTGGGTCATAAACCACAAATCTCCTTCAAAGAAAGACAGGGGGGCTCATATAAAACTCTAGGTTGACAGGGAAGTGCACTCAGAAATATACCTCAGAGCTGAAAAAAGTTACAACCTGTACAACAAGAGGCCAATTGTTGAAGTGAGGTCAGCACTGATACAGCATTCAATACAGAGGGTCTTGGATTTGACAATTCATACCCATTATTTTAATACAAATTCCAATGACTAAAAACGTGTAAAACTGAAAATTCATCAATACAGCTCACCACCTTGTAAGCAAGGTCAGTTGGCATACAGCGTGCAATGCACTTACAGCTCTGGCTCTCTCTTGTCCTGTGGTGCACAGACCAAAGTACCTGCTCGAAGGTCGAAACTACAACCAAAACCGCAGGGTTGGTAAAAATTAACAACACACACTATTAGGACTACAAAATAAATAAAATGCTGGAAAAATGTTGGTGCAACGCCAAGACAACCTGCTGTTCATGACTTACTGGTACAGCGCTTATGTATCGACCTGCGTTAGGTCACTGTCAGAGCGTACTGCCAATGGGAAAGTCAGATATTTTAAAGTGTAAAATTAAAGTTACACGTATCGAAATTAGCACACTCTATTACAAGATAACTTTGTTTAAAAAACCACACATCCAGACATTACAACATCACACCCAATAATATATGTAACACCACCTCAATACTCCCACTAAAGTGCATGACAATTTGCCTTTTCTTAAAAAAAGTGCAGTTATTAATCTCAGTGACGCTAAGTGAGCACCCCGCTACCACTGCAGGATTGTGGAAACAGGCATAGTTAGAAAAACTTTGGAAGTAGAGATTATTAATCACCTCACACGGTTCAAAATAGTTGTTACTCATAAGAACACTGGTGCATATACAAATCACATTATTTAGAAGGCATCACCATATGGAAAACAATTAGAATAAAAAGGGAGACAGAGCCGGCAAGTCTACTATCCCTAGGAGACAGAGCCGACAAGTCTAATCTCCCATTCAATAGCATATCAACTGCTCAATGAAACATGCAAAAATCCATCTTCTTGAAGACAGAGCCGGTAAGTCTTATCTCCACGGCAGACAGAGCCGGCAAGTCTAATCTCCCAAATTGTAAGCTAAACTCTGACTAAGGTGCATAGGAAAAGCACAGTTATGTAAGAACTTGCTGTAACAGTAGATCTTCGAAAGAGGCTCTTGCAGTAGGTAATTACATATAGGACTGAAGCCGGCAGGCGTCAGGAACCCACGGAGAAAATTTCTAGCTAGCAGTTTCTGGCAGGGAGCCCCGTCCAGGTGACCCGGCGTCAGTACAAAGGCGGTTCCCCACCACTTTCAGTTCTTTCCCGCCAAGGGCCAAAAGGCAAGATGAGAGAGAAGCAGATATTTCCCTTCCTGGAAAAGGAGCTGAAAAAGCAAAGGGGGATGGAGGGTGGGAAGGCATTACTTACTGCAAGAGCCTCTCTCGAAGATCTATTGTTACGGTAAGTTCTTACGTAACTGTACTATCTTACTTCGAGAGGGCTCTAGCAGTAGTTAATTACATATAGGACTGAGTCTCAAGCAGTCTGGAACAAGGAAAAGCACTCAGGAGGAGGAAAACTACCAACAAATAAACCTCCGGCTGTAAGGGACTTAAGAAAGAAGACCTTGCAAAACAGCCAACCCGAAGCCTGCTCTACGGCGAGAGGCAATGTCCAAACTGTAGTGTTTCATAAAGGTGTGGATGGAAGACCAAGTTGCAGCTCGCAGATGTCTGCCGCTGACACATTCTTGAAACAGGCTGCAGAGGCGGCTACCCCTCTGGTGGAGTGACCTCTGACCTGACCCAGCAGGGTCTTGCTGTACAGAAAGTGATACAATGAGCCAACCATTTCAACAGGCATTGCTTAGAAACAGCATTGCTTTCCCTTTTGTGAGCAAAAGAGACAAAAAGCTGATCAGACTTCCTGAGATCCTTAGTCCGAGTGGTATAGTATCGCAGTATTCTGTGAACATCCAAAGTATGCAAGAGGTACTCCCCTTGATTATTGGAGTGTTGCATAAAGAAGGCAGGTAGCTTGATGGATTGATTCAGTGTAGATTCTGCACTACTTTAGGGAGAATCTTAGGATTAGTGCGCAGAGCCACTCGTTTCTCATGGAAAATCAAATACAAGATTTTACACATAAAGGCCTGAAGTTTGGAAATCCTTCGAGCCGGAGTAATAGCCACTAGAAAGAGAGTCTTCCACAAGAGGAACTTAAGGTCTGCTGAGGCTGCCGGCTCAAAGGGAGGCAGGGTAAGCTTCTCGAGAACAAAGTTCAGATCCCAAGGAGGGGCAGGAACGTGAATAGGGGGTCTCAAATGGAGAACCCCTCTAAGGAAGGTCTTAGAGACTTCCAACTGCGTGAAAGTCCTGTCCCCAAAAGGGACATGATAAGCAGAGGTAGCCGGCATATGAAACTTCAAGGAAGAATGGCTGAGACCCAGGTCAAAGAGATGACGCATGTAGTCCAGGATTCTCCCTATAGGGCAAGAGAACAGCTCAAAATCCTTGGAAGAGGCCCAAATAGAGAACCGCTTCCATTTCAAGGCGTAGGTGGATCTAGTGGAAGGCTTTCTAGCCTCCACCAGAATATCGGCCACGAGCGGAGAAACTCCAAAATCGTGCCTGGGCTACATCTGTAGGAGCCACGCATGCAACTGAAGAGACCTGAGACCTGGATGAATCAGGGTCCCCTGATCCTGGGTCAGCATATGCTGTGAAAGAGGAAGAGGGAGCGGAGGTTCCTCTGAAAATTGTTGCAGGAGAGAGAACCAAACTTGCCTGGGCCAGAATGGAGCGATGAGGATCATCCGAGCTCCTTCTAAGCTGAGTTTGGGAAGGCATAGACGAATCTGCCCTTCCAGTCGAGAGACAGTGTGTCCCACCAAAAAATGCCTCACCCTGGAGCGAGCGAGCAGAAGGCGGGAAGCTTTGCGTTTTGAGGGGACGCGAACAGGTCTACCTGGGGAGGGGGGGGTCCCCCAGCACCGGAAGATGTTGTCTGCCAACCCTTGATCCAGTTCCCATTCATGGACCTTTGCTGAGGACCGGCTGAGGTGGTCCGCCAGTGTGTTCTCGATTCCCGGAACATGAACTGCCGTCAGGTGAAAGCTGTGCTGAACAGCCCAGTTCCAAACTCTCATTGCTTCCCTGCACAGAGGGTAGGAACGTGTTCCTCCCTGCTTGTTGATGTACCAGACTACGCACATGTCTGTCTGGATGGTCAGATGGCCAGGAAGGACGTAAGAGTTCAGAGCCTGGAGAGCATACAGAATGGCTCTGAGCTCGAGCACATTTATATGAAGAGTCTGCTCAAGTCTGGACCAGGAGTCCTGAGTTCTGTAAGACCCTAGATGGGCCCCTCAGCCCTCTCCCGAGGCATCTGTTGTCAATGTTTGGGAGGGGGGTTCGAGGCAAAAGGGACCCCCCCCCCCCAGCAAAGGTTCTCTCACACCATCCACCATTGCAAGTCCCGGACCATGGGATCGGAGACCAGAACTTACTGGTCTAGGTCATCTAGTGTCTGGTCCCACTGAGACCGAAGCATCCACTGAGAGATCCTCATATGAAGCCGAGCATGTGGGACTGTCAGAATAGCGGCCGCCATGAGCCCGAGGAGGCGAAGGACTGATCGGGCTCTGACCCGTCTGTGACAGGACAGCAGGCTTGCATGAGCCTGGAGGGTATCCACCCGGTCCAGGGGCAGAAAGACCATGCCGAGGGTCATGTCCAGGACCGCCCCTATAAACTGGAGCCTTTGGCAAGGGACCAGATGGGACTCGGCCTGGTTGATGGTGATACCCAGGCTGGTGAAAACCTGCAGGGTAAGGGAGAGGGAGCACGTAGAAGTTCCTCCTTGGAGGGGGCCGCCAGGAGCCAATCGTCCAGGTATGGGAATACCTGCACCCCCTGGGTATGCAGGTGGGCCACCACCACAGACAGACATTTGGTGAACACTCGGGGAGCTGAGGAAAGACCAAATGGGAGGGCCCTGAATTGGTAGTGGTCCCCCTGTAATGAAAAATGAAGGAATTTGCGATGGGAAAGAGTGGATGGGGATATGTAGGTAGGCATCCTGCATATCCAGCACGCACAGCCACTGTCCCCAATGAAGGAGCGGCAGAAGGCTTTGCAGGGAGAGCATTCTGAAATGCTTGTACTCCATGAACATGTTCAGGGAGCTGAGGTCTAAAATAGGCCTCACGTCTCCCTTTTTCTGTGGAACTAGGAAGAAATGGGAATAGTAACCCATTCCCCAAAGGTGGGTCAGGACAGGATCTATCTCTGCCTTCTAGAGAAGGGAGGAAATTTCTTCTAGGACCAGAGGAAAATGTTCTGGGGAGTAAGACAGCCTGGGTGGTGGTCTTCTGGGTGGTTTCTGGAGAAACTCGATTGAGTGTCCTGCTGCTATCAGTTGGAGCACCCAAGCATCTGATGTAATCCTCTCCCAACCCAGAAGATGGAAGGAGAAGCTCCCTCCTACTGGTTCCTCTGGGAGATCCAGAGGCTGTGGGAGAGGAAAGAAGTCAGGAGGTGTGAGGCAACATTGTGGCTGAAGCTCTCGCCAGTTTTTTGGGCGGGTTGGGGGCTTGGTAGCCGGAGGGGCCCCGATGTTTGTTGGCCTGCTTGCCCTGAGGTTTCGCTTTAGGCCGAGAATGTCTGCAAAAAGGGCAATGCTGTCCCTGAGGGGGCCTGTACAAAGAGTCAACAGACTTAAGTGCAGTGCCCTTCTCTTGCAGGTAGGTGATGATGTCCTTGACATCTCGACCGAACAGCACAGAACCCCTGAAGGCCGCATCCTGTATAGCATATTGCACCTCCGGGACCAATCCTGACACCCAGAGCCAGGCATGATGCCGAAGACCTACGACGAAAGGCGGGCTCTAACCAGCTGTGTCCACTGCATTGTACGTGGCATGAAGCATGTGCCGACTGGCCGAACAAGCAGAACAGACGAGATCTGCCACTTCCTGCTTGGTCCAAGACTCAGGAAGCGAGTCCAATTTGGATTCCACCTGACTCAGGATAGTCTTCTGGTAGTCCCCCATATGTGCAACATAGTTCAGGGCCCGGATCCCCAGAGTGGAAGAAGCGTACACTTTTTCCCATACTGGTCCAGAAGACGGGATTCCGTGTCAGGCGGAGACGAGCTGAGATGTTTCGAGTTTGCCGACTGGCCATGAGCGGCACTAATCATGACCGAGTTGACCTTCCGGTGTGTGTTCAAGGAATCCACACCATCAGGAGCCTGGTACAGCCTATCCGCATTCCTTGAAAAGGGGGCTAGCGCAGACGGTTGTTTCCAAATGGTGGAAACAAGGGCGGCGTGAGGCTCGATCCAGGGTGGAATCAATCTCGGAGCAGTTTCTGGCAGATCCAAATGGGCAGCGAGCTTCTTCCGCTGTGGATCTGGCTCCAGAGATTGCCACTGGTGGACTTCCTGGATTTTTCTCATGAACTCCAGAAAGTCCAGATCTTCCGGAGGAGACTTCGGAGGAGTCCTGGGCCTGGGATGGTCTGGAGTGTGTGGCTCGTCGTCAGGGTCAGAGCACCACTTGGTATCTGAGTCAGAGGTCTCCGACGAAGAGGATGAAGACCCCCCCCCGGTACAGGGGAGGAACGGATCCCTTGGGCAACCCTCGGGGAAGCATGTCCTCCCTGGCCCTGGCACACAGGGCTCACCTCTGGTGTCGGGTGGGAGGGAGTCTCTATCTCAAGCGACAGGGATCCGTACCTGGACCGGTGTCGGCAGATGGCTTTCCATCTCCCTGGTGAGCTGAGCCTTGACCCCCCACCAGGCAGCCAGAGTCTCCTTCAAGTCCACCGGTGGCTGGGGGGGGCAGTGGAGGAAGAGGAGCGGATACAGATACTGAGGGTATCCGTAGGGCAAGTATCCCTAGCCCAACGACGGGAAGCCCGGCGTCCAGTACTGTGGCGTTGGGTAGGCCGGCGTCGGTTACTGCGGTGCAGGATACTGCGGTCCCAGGTAGGACAGCGTCGGATAAGATGGAGTCAGATACCCAGGAACCAGGGGCTCTGCTGGAACAGAAGGCCCTGGAAGAGGCCCAGTGGGCGGGCCAGGAACAGGTGGCCCCACGGGCGTCGGGTCCGGCATTGGGACGGCATCCGGTAATGGGATGTCGCCCGGCATCGGGTAGACAAGCGTCCGAGGGTCCTTAAGTCTCTCTTCATATGTCTCCCAGTGCAGACCCTGCACCATTTTAGTTGCCCTCTTCTGGACTGCCTCCATCCTGTTTATGTTTTTGCAGAGATTGGTTCTCCAGAACTGCATGCAATACTCCAGATGGGGTCTCACCAGTTGTCTGTACAGAGGGATAATAACTTCCTGTTTTCTACTGGTGATGCCTCTCCCTATGCATCCCAGTATCCCCCCAGCCCTCCTTGCTGCCCTCTCACATTGCTTGCCCACCTTAGGTCATCTGATATGACTACCCCAGGTCCCTTTCCATTTTTGTTGTTGTTAGTATCTCACCCCCCATTGTGTACTCTTCCCTGGTTTTGTTTCCCAAGTGCATTACCTTGCACTTTTAGCATTGAATCTAAGCTGCCATACATTTGACCATTCCTCTAACCTTGCCAAGTCCCTTCTCATCCTTTCCACCCCACTTTGTGCATCAACTCTGTTGCAGATCTTTGTGTCATCTGCAAAGAGACATACTTTTCCTTCCAGTCCCTCTGCAATGTCGCTTATAAAGACATTGAAGAGGACCGGTCCTAATACTGAACCCTCATGGTACCCCATAGTAGCCCCTTCTTCAGAGAGGACTCATTTACTATTACTTCTGTGTCCTATTCTCCAGCCAATTCTTTACCCAGGCTGTCATCTTGGGACCCACTCCCAGGCTGGCTAACTTGTATATTAATCTCTTGTGTGGGACTGTGTCAAATGCCTTGCTAAAGTCTGGGAAGGCCATGTCCACAGCCCCTTCCTGATCTACTACTTTGGTCACCCAGTCAAAGAAATCTATCAGATCTGGCTGGCATGACCTTCCGCTGTGAATCCATGCTGCCTTGGGTCCTGTGCCCCTCTGGCCTCTAGATACTCGACAATTCTTTCCTTCAGAAGTGATTCCATCATTTTCCCTATCACTGAGGTTAAACTAACAGGTCTGTAGTTTCCTGCTTCTGCCTTGCTCCCACTTTTGTGAAGGGGAATCACATCTGCCCTCCTCCAGTCCTCGGGTACCACCCCATCCTCCCACGATTTGTTAAAGAGGGTAGTCCGCAGTGTCACTAGTTCAACCCTTAGCTCTTTTAGAATTCTGGGATGAATCCCATCAGGTCCCATTGCTTTGTCCACCTTCAGTTTTAAGAGTTCTTTCAGAACCCTTTCTTCTGTAAATGGGCTGGTATCAACTTCTGTATCCAGAGTGTTTCTACTGTTTGTTTTAGGTACCTCCCCCTCGTCATTTGTAAATACTGAGCAAAAATATTTGTTTAGTATCTCTGCCTTTTCACAGTCACCCTCTGCCCACCCTCCTCCCTTTATTAAGCCTCACTATCCCTCCCTTGGTCTTCCTTCTCTCCCTGATGTACCTATAAAAGGTTTTATCCCCCTTCTTAACTGAGTTGGCTATCTTTTCCTCGGTTTGGGCCTTTGCTCTTCTGACTGCCTTCAAAGCTTCCTTTTGCTTTAACTGATACAGTTCTCTGTCCTGCTCCTTCTGTGATTCCTTGTACTTCCTGAATGCTTTCTTTTTCTCTTGAACCTTCACTGCCACTTCCTTTGAGAACCATAGTGGTTTCTTACATCGTTTCGTTTTGTTTATTTGCTTCACACAAAGGCTTGTTACCTCTGTGATGGCAGATTTTATTATTCCCCATTGTTCTTCCACCCTTCCTTCCTGCCCATTTGCTAGTGCATTCCTTAGGCACTCACCCATTTTGGCAAAGTCAGCCCTCCTAAAGTCCAGTACTTTTGCCTTTGTATGGCTTGACTCTATTGCTGTGTTTATTGTGAACTATACTGTTCGATGGTCGCTAGTTCCCAGATGGCTACCCACTTCTACATCTGTGATCCTCTCCATCTCCATTTGAGAGAACCAAGTCTAAGACTGCTCCCTCTCGAGTGGGCTCCAATACTAGTTGTCTAAGGCATGCCCCCTGTAGGGCATCTAGAATAACCCCACTCTTCAAAGTGGCTGCTGCAACTGCACTCCAGTTAACATCTGGCATATTCAGATCACCCATCAGCAATATCTCCCCTTTTTCTGCCATTCTAAGTATACTTTCTATCATTTCCTTGTCCATTTCCTCCCCCTGAGAAGTGGGTCTGTATACAACCCCTGTGCTGATTGTGGTGCTATTGCCTGTCTCCAAATTTACCCATAGTGCTTCTTTTCCTCCTCCCTGTTTACCCTTTCGTTCTGTTGCTTTGATTCCTTCCCTTATGTAAAGAGCTACTCCTCCTCCTCTTTTACCCTCCCTGTCCCTCCTGTAGATAGTGTATCCTGGTATGTTTACGTCCCAGTCATGGTTTTGTGTGTACCATGTTTCTGTGACTGCCACGATATCCAGATGTTCCTCCTCCATCAAGGCCACTAATTCAGGAAGCTTGTTACTTAGACTATGGGCATTGGTACTCATTGCTCTCCATTTTTTGATGGCTTTACCGTCTGTTGCAGCATCTCCCACTGACCTTTCTACCTCGGTCTTTTTCTCATTTAGTACCCTGTTTTGTAGGGAGAGGCTGGGATTTTCCTGCTGCTTATCAGTGCCTCCCCCCCTTGACTAGTTTAAAAGCTTGCCAATGAAGCATTTAAACCAATTGCTCAAAAGACTTGTTCCCTTCCTGGACAGATGCAGACCATCCTGCCAATATAGGCTGGTGTCCCTCCAGGTGGAACCCCAGTCCCCAATGAAGCCAAACCCCTGTACTCCACACCATTTTTTTAACCATTCATTAAACTGCATGGTGCAAAGTACACTCGCCTCATCCGTGCCATTGACAGGCAGCACCTCTGAGAAGGATACTGTGTGTGCTACTTGTCTTAGGCCCCTCCCCAACTCTACAAAGTCCTCCTGCACTGCTCTAATCTCATGATGAGCCAAGTCATTTGTCCCTAGGTGGACAATGACGTCCAACTCAGACTTCTCTTTCCCTTGTATCTGGAATCTCCAGATCTGGACTGTGTCCTAAAAAACGCCTGCTTTCTTGATTTTGCCTGGTAGATTCTTTGAAATCTGAGTCTGGGCCTGATGAAATATTGAGCCCATCCTCGTAGAAAGTGGATGGTATCCTAATATTTGTATTGCCTCGTGTTTTTGCACCCTGCTGCGAATATACTGCTCCGGCTTTATAGTCATTTTCATCCCTTAAGTACTTTTTTTGTTTGTATGCACTTAATTCTGTCTGGAATTTTGTTATTGCATTTTCCATCCATGTCAGTGCTGACCTCACTTCAACAATTGTTCTCTCGTTGTACACTTTGTAGTAACTTTTTTCAGCTCTGAGGTATATTTCTAAGTGCACTTCCTTTGAAGGAGAGTTGTGGTTTCAGGTTTAATTAACATGCTGCTTCCTTGTCCCATATTGGAGATATAAACGGATTCCACAAGGGATGCAAATGCAAAAGCCTCCATCATTTGAGATGGATGATTTAGAATACTTGCAAGATTGGGAAAACACTCTTAATAAATGTAGCTACGACCTGATGTTATTAACTATCAAAAAAGCCAGAAAGGAAGTAGAGAAAGCAAGTAAAGAGGTAGCGGTCTTAGATGCTAAATTAAAAGAAAAATATGCAGCAGCTGAATATGATAATCTGGCCTCTAAGATGGAAAATGCAGTAACAAAATTCCAGACAGAATTAATTGCATATCCTGGGGCCAGTCCTCTTCAATATCTTTGTCAGTGACATTGCAAATAGACTGGAGGGTAAGGTTTGTCTGTTTGCAGATGATACCAAGATCTGCAACATAGTTAGATGATCCAGATGGGGTGGGCAGAATGAGAAGAGATCTGGATAAACTGGCAATATGGTCGGAAGAGTGGCAACTGGGTTTTACTACAAAGAAGTGCAAGATCATGCACATAGGGAAGAGAAACCCTCAAGCCACCTATAGGTTGGGAGGGGAGTTGCTGGCAATCACAAAGGAAGAAAGAGACTAGGGCATCATCATCACAGATGACCTGAAATCATCCAAGCAGACCACTAAAGCAGTATGTAAGGCTAGGGGGATGTTGGGGTGTATTAGTAGGGGTATCACAAGTCGTAAAAGGGAGGTAATAATCCCTCTTTACAAGACACTGATTAGATGCTAAACTGTAAGAAAAGTATGCAGCAGCTGAATATGATAATCTGGTCTCTAAGATGGAAAATGCAGTAACAAAATTCCAGACAGAATTAATTGCATATCCTGCATATCCTGGGGCCAGTCCTCTTCAATATCGTCATCAGTTTCTTTGACTGGGTGACCAAAGTAGTTGACCAAGGAGGGGCTGTGGACATGGCCTACCTAGATTTTAGCAAGGCATTTGACACAGTCCCACACAAAAGATTAATACACAAGTTAGCCAGCCTTGGAGTGGGTCCCAAGGTGGCAGCCTGGATAAAAATTGGCTAGACAACAAGACGCAAAGTAGTAGTAAACGGAGTCCACAGTGAAGAAAGGAGGGTTACTAGTGGGGTACCGCAGCGTTCAGTACTGAGACCAATCCTTTTTAATTTCTTTATAAGTGACATTGCAGAGGAACTGGAAGGAAAAGTATGTCTCTTTGCAGACGACACAAAGATCTGCAACAGGGTTGATACACAAGATGGAGTGGAAAGGATGAGAAGGGACTTGGCAAGGTTGGAGAAATGGTCAAATGTATGGCAGGTCACATTCAATGTAAAGAAGTGCAAGGTAATGCACCTGAGAAACAAAAACCCAGGGGAAAAGTACACAATGGGGGGTGAGATACTGACAACAGTAAAAATGGAAAGGGACCTGGGGGTAATTATATCAGATGATCTAAAGGTGGGCAAGCAATGTGAGAAGGCAGTAAGGAAGGCTGGGGGGATACTGGGATGCATAGGGAGAGGCATCAATAGTAGAAAACAGGAAGTTGTTATCCCTCTGTACAGACAGTTGGTGAGACCCCATCTGGAGTACTGTGTGCACTTCTGGAGACCCCATCTCCAGAAAGACATAGACAGAGTGGAGGCTGTCCAGAGGAGGGCAACCAAAATGGTGCAGGGTCTGCACCAGAAAACATACGAAGAAAGACTAAAGGAGCTTAATATGTATAGACTTGAGGAAAGAAGGGAGAGAGGGGACATGACAGAAACTTTCAAGTACCTCAAGAGAATCAACAAAGTCGAAGAGGGTAGCATCTTTTAGAAAAAGAGATGTGCAAGAACAAGGGGACAATTTGAAGATAGAGGGGGGGATGGCTCAGAGGTAATGTGAGGAAGTATTTTTTCACGGAGAGAGTTGTGGATGCATGGAACAGCCTCCCTGAGGAGGTCATGGAGTCAAGAACAGTGGGGGAATTCAAGAATGCATGGGACAGACATAAGGCAGTCCTAGTGTGGGGTAGGAGGAAGTAAGCTGTTGGTTAACTAGGATCTGCAGCTTATCTGTTAGGTAGGAAAACGGGCAGACTAGGTGGGCCATGCGGTCCTTATCTGCCATTAAATTCTATGTTTCTATCAGTAACATTGTAGATAGACTGAAGAGTAAGGTTTCTCTGTTTGCAGATGACACCAAGATCTGCAACATAGTAGATGATCCAGATGGGGTGGGCAGAATGAGAAGAGATCTGGATAAACTGGCAATATGGTCGGAAGAGTGGCAACTGGGTTTTAATGCAAAGAAGTGCAAGATCATGCACATAGGGAAGAGAAACCCTCAAGCCACCTATAGGTTGGGAGGGGAGTTGCTGGCAATCACAAAAGAAGAAAGAGACTTGGGCATCATCATCACAGATGACCTGAAATCATCCAAGCAGACCACTAAAGCAGTATGTAAGGCTAGGGGGATGTTGGGGTGTATTAGTAGGGGTATCACAAGTCGTAAGAGGGAGGTTATAATCCCTCTTTACAAGACACTGGTTAGGCCCCATGTGGAGTACTGTGTGCACTACTGAAGGCCGCACCTTCACAAGGACATTAACAAAATGCAGGCAGTCCAGAGAAGGGCAACCAAAATGGTGCAGGGACTGCATCACAAAACATATGAGGACAGATTAACGGTGCTCAATATGTATACCCTAGAGCAAAGGAGGGAGAGAGGTGATATGATCGAACATTCAAACACCTTAAGGGCATAAACAAGGTGAAAGAGGCTAACATGTTTCAATATAAGAAAAATAGCAGGACAAGAGGACACAGCATGAGATTAGAGGGAGGCCAATTAAGGGGTAATATGGGGAAGTTCTTTTTTACAGAAAGGAGTGGATGGCATGAACAGCCTACCTCAGGAAGTGGTGAATATGAATACAGTGCAGGGCTTCAAACAGGCATGGATAGGCATAGGGAGCAATACAGACGAGTATGAATAGATAGGCCATTGACAGAATAAAGGCCTATGGCACATTCATAAGGTACAAAAAGAAATGGGCAGACTGGATGGGCCTTGCGGTCCTTATCTGCCGTCAACTTCTATGTTTCTATGTAAGCGTGCAGCCAATAGGATCAATAGCGCTTTTGAATCAGAGTCAGGATAGAGGAGCATCCACCATCAATATGGTGTGTGGACAGCCCTCTCCGACAGGGTAACCATCACAGAGAGGAGATGAGGAAGCCCAGACTCAGGCCTTGAGTCCTTGGTTAGAGCACCCTCCACTGGTTTCAAGGATGGAGGCTCCACCTGAATAAGTCACTGTGGCATGGCCAGCAATGTCAGAAGGGGAGCTGTGGCGTGCATCACGGAGGTGGCAATGGAAGAGATGGCAAAGTCCAGGACAGGTCTATCAGCATTACCGGTCAACTTCAACCAGGGATAAACACTTCATAGGCTCACTTCTGCCAGGCTGCACTATCTCATCTAAGATTGGTTTGACGTTGGTGACAGGAGCCAGATGATGTGGAAGAACTTGATGCTACCTACCAACAGCAATGTCGACATAAATGCCAAGTGGGAAATGAAGAAACTGACAATGATCTCAACCTCAACCATCAGCTCAGAGATCAATGTGGCCCTGGGGTCTTGTACGTTGCTATATGCTGCTTAACTGCTGAACTGTGCAATAAATGAGCTTGTGATTTAGCATAAGTTAAAAGGAATTAATTAATCTGTAGCCTGGATTTATTTCCACATTCAGGGTTTGAGCTCAACATCTGTTGTGCATATCAAGATGACCAGCAGTTGCTGAATCAGCTGGGGCCTGACTGGGAGCTCCAGCAGGCTCGACCCACTCTGTCTGGATTGAGTAGAGGTCAGCACCAGGGCCCAATAAAGGAATCTCACCCCTCCACCAACACATCCTCAACAGAGTTCACCACTAGATGGACCACCAACAACCCAGTCAGCTGCCCCAACAGAAACTCCATAGGTAGACCGACTAGCTCAATGAGTGGCATGGCTTCCCTCCACAGCGACTGATCACCTGACTCATTAGGCCAGGGACAGTGTGAGCAGTCTCTCAGCCAACAGCAATCTCACAACTGGAGTTGACTCTTTTTGTGTTGCGCTAACAAAACAGGGACTTGCCATCGAAGGAGTGGAGAGCCAAAATAAAGTTTTTAAACCCTTTGTCTTCACAAGGAGTCAGCAAATCCTGCACAGAATCCTTCTCCATCAGACAAAAGGTCCAGGACCAGGACATCTTCACCGGCCATATCCACCTTTTGGGCCTGTAACTGCACCATTGACCCTGTAGCCACTAATATGGCATGTGCACTTTCATAGGTCTGCCCTAGATCACCCACTGCAGGCCCTCTTTAAGGGCTGGCATGTGTACCGCTTGACACCAAGAGCAATGTGCCACGTCGTGGTCCAGGCCCAAACAGTAAATTCACACTTCATGTTAATCACAGACACCAGGTATCTGCACAAAATGTACCTCTTGAACCCCAGCTTCTTCTTTCATTCCATGACAAATCCCAATGATGGTGCAGAATGCCAATGGTACAGGTACATCAATGAATCAAAGAACCGAAGCAAAACTTCAAAAAATTGTTAAAAAAGTCTGAAAATTAGCAGCATCCTAATTCACTAGCAGGAGCTGTGAAGGAGGAGACCTACTGCCACTGGAAGAAAAGATCTACATGCAAAGGGGGCAGTGCCAAAGGACCACATTGTTGGGTGGTAGGAGGTGTCAAAAATGAAGACTATTCTGGCAAATGACCATGCTCATTGGAAGACTGCATAAATGAGAGTTATTCACCTATTACTATAGTTCTAGGAGTGGTATATGCTGCACATCCACACTCTGGCAGTCTTCCCTTCCCTTTAATTTCACCCAGAACATCTTCAAGCTAAGCTCCTCCCACCCAACTGGGTGGCATACTCCAAGGCACCACCCCGTGACATCATATCTTGTACGCTGGAAGCAGGGATCCATGTGCCACTTGCCAGGGGAGGTCGGATGGGTTGTGAGGATGTGAACCATATGAAAACTGAATTCAAATCCTGGAGAAATGGAACCACTCACCAGTACTCTTAATTAGTGTTTTTTTTTATTCATCACAATGATCCAAATCACAGTCATTGAGATCAACGTTTTGGTGACATCTGACTACTTCTTTAGGATCTATTAAAATTTGACATAATAAATGATTTGTGATCTCAGAAAAAATCATTTTTAGTTACCAATTCCACCTTAAATCCTCCACAGAAAACTTGCAAATTTAACCTTCATCGTCAAGCTGAACAACTGTGAATAAGGGAAAAAAAAAACCCACAAATTAAGAGTAACGGTGAGTGGGTCAATTTCTCCATAATCTGAATTCGGTTCTACAAAGGGTTTATGGAGCCAGATCCCTCCCAGTTTTGTTTTATATTTTGGGTGAAAGGTAGGCCACACTGGGAAGTGAGGATGTGCACCATATACCATTCCTAGAACTACGGTTACAGCTGAGTAACCCTCATTTCTAGGGGCGTAGATATGGTACACTATCCACACTCTGACAGACTCCTAACAGTTCTCCAGGAACAGGAGACAAGGTGCACACCCCTATCTGATGAACAGGGACTGGAGAACTATTGTCCCAAAACCAGCATCCTGGCATGACTCAAGGTTGATGTGGCAGTGGGAAATGAAGGTGTATGCTGACTTCAAGGAAGCAGCCCTGCAGGTGTATGCTGACTTCAAGGAAGCAGCCCTGCAGGTGTATACTGACTTCAAGGAAGCAGCTCTGCAGATCTCCTGTTTGGGGACGTCCCTGGAAGCAACCACAGAGGCAGCAGTATGTCTGGTGAAAAGAGCCCTAAGCCCTACTGGAGACTCCCTACCAGCCAACTTGTAGCAAAGGTCGATACAGGAGACTATCCACCCCCCAATCACCTGCTTTGCTGCCAGTCTGCCAGGTGCAGCTTCACCATAGCTGACAAATAGCTAGCAAACCTCTCCCTGAAGTCCAGCCATGCACTCCTTACAGTAAGCGAGCGCTCGCCTCAGGTACAGAGTATGGAACATGTGCTGAGCCTCAGAGGCTGGAGTGGTGAAGTACAACGGAAAGTGGATCATCTGGTTAAGGTGAAACTTTAGCACAACTTTCAGGAGGAACTTCAGGTGGGCATGTAGGACAACCTTGTCCTTGTGGAACACCAAATAAGGAGACTCCACCAAGAGCACCAAGAGTTCACTGATCCTTCTGGCAGAGGTGATAGCCACCAAAAAGGTGGTCTTCCACGACAGGTGTGACATCTCACACAGATGTACTAGTTTGAATGACCTGCCCATGAGCATTGCCTGTACCAGCAACAAGTCCAAAGAGGTGGTAGTTCACGCACATGACAGGTGGTCAAGGCCCTTAAAGAAGTGCCCAACCACCTTTCTCTTGCACCATCATCAGCATACCAGCCCACACCCGATATGCAGAGATGACTGCCAGGTGCACCTTGAGGGTCGTCAACCTCAGGCCCAACTGTGAGAGGGACCATAAGAAATACAGAATGCTAGCCAAGGGGCAGGCCAGAGGGTCAAGTTCCCTGCCCTGGCACAAAATGTAAAACCTCTTCCACTTGAAGGCATAGCATTGGCGGGTTGACTCTTTTCAGGAGGCCTCCACAACAAAGTCTGGAATTCTAGCCACTCAGGAACCAGGCTATCAGGTGCAGGGACTGAAGGCACAGTTGCAGAACGTTCCCCTTGTGACACAAGAGCAGGTCCAGGTATGGGGCAATCACCATGGAAGCCTGGTGCCGAGGCTGAGAAAATGTGGGTACCAAAACTAGCATGGCCACTCTGGGGCTACCAGAACCATCCACCTGTTGTCCCTCAGCAGCTTGACCAACACTTAGTGGATCAAGGAAAGGGAAGAAAGGCATAATGGAGACCTGGGGTCCAGGCCTTGCGAAGGCATCCCCCACCAGTGTCCCACACTGTGGGGCTGGGCACAAAACAGCCTCAGCATGGCGTTCTCCCAGGAGGCAAACAGGTCAGCCGGGGAATGCCACACTGCAAGAACAGGTGGTTCACCACCTCCTGATGCAGGGACCACTGGTGAGGCACATTACCTACTTGGAGAGCATCCGCTAGCTGGTTGCAGACTCCTGCTACATGAATCACCAGGAGATTGGCATCCAAGTTGTGCATGAGAGTCCAAATGCAGAGGGCCTAAAGACACAAACAAAGGGAGTGCATTTTGCCCTGCTTGTTCAGGTAGTACATGGTCGTGATGTTGTCCATCTGGACCTACGCAACCTGACCCCAGACAAATGGAGTGAATTCCATCAGAGCAAGGCACACTGCTCGGAGCTCCAGCAGGCTGCTGTGGTAATGGGACTTCTTGGGGGTCCAGAGCCTGTGAGCCCTGTGGGCCCCCAGGTGCATTCCACATCCCACCAGAGGTGCGCTGGTTGTCAGGATGATGGTCAACTCTGGGAGGACGAATGGGATTCCTTCCTCCGGATGTTCTAGGATGAGCCACCAGTGGATGTCATCCTACATCGGCTTAGTTACCTTGACTGGCTGGTCCAAGTGACCTAGTCACTGAGACCACTGGCGGGTCAGCTCCCACTGCAGGGCTCTGCAGACTGTTGTGTTTGTGCCTGATCTGTGTCCGACTGCTTGTGACCCCATACCTAAACAGCACTGCATATCTGTCACATCGATGCTATTATTTAGTTAATTCTTGACTGTACAAGTGTTCATTTTTTGTTATAGACTGCCTGAGCTGTGTTTGTAGCCTGTGTCGGGATTTTGTCACACAATGGCCTGTCGGGATTCTGAACTTGTTGGTAATTACACAGTCGGGATTTGGATGTCGGACTTTTGTGTGATGGGATTTCTTATGTCGGGATTACATACCTAACCCCCCCAGAGGGCCTACTAGACCACGCTGGTGCAGGATGCCATGTACCACAGCAGCCGCAGGAAGTCCCAGGTAGGGTGCAAGCACCCAACCTGAAATGATCGGGCAAAGGAGATCAAATCCAATGCCTAGTCTGCAGGGAGTCAGGCCTTGTCCCGGAGGGAGTCTAGCTCCACCCTAGCAAAGTTAATCACCATCGAGGGGCTGAGTGCAGACTTGGCCAGGTTGGCCAGAAGGCCCAAATCTTGACTGCTCCGCGACCTTCTTGGAAAGCCCAGCTATCACCCAGTCATTCTGGTACAGGTAGACACGGACTCCTCAGCACAGCAGGAATGCTACCACCACTTTGATGCACTTGTTCAAGACCCTGGGGGCTGAGGAGAGGTTTGAAGGCATGACCTGAAACTTGTAGAGAACCTCCTCTGCATGGAATTAGTAGTACCGCCAGTTGGACGACAGACTGGAATGAGAAAGATGGCATCCTGGAGGTCCAGAGAGCAGAGCCACAAGCTCTACTCAACGGATGGAATGATATGGTTCAGAGTGACTATCCAGAACTTGCACTTCCTCAGTAGTTGATTGAAATTGTGACGATCCAGGCACCAGCCCCCGTCCATCTGGGGGCCTGGGAGTACCTTGACACAAAGCTCTAGTCAGCCATAGCGTCCGGGACATGGGCTACAGCTCCTTTCTCTAGGAGCTGTGCAATGTCCTCCGCGAGGGTGTACAGCATGGGGTCAGTATGGTGGGACAGCCTCAAAATCGAGAGGCAATCTGCTGCCCACCACTTCTAGCACCCATTTGTCTGAGGTGATGGCAGATCAGCTATGCCAGAAATGGTAAAGCCAATCCCCCACCGGGAGCTGAGGCAGGGAGCAGACAGGTGGGAGGCAGACACCCCCGACCTGTCACTGAACAACCTTGGGAGGGGGCACAGGCACCAGCTGCTGGAGGGGCCCCACGATCCAACCCCTGGGCATCTTGAAACCCTGGCTGGTGAACTTAGGCTTAGGCTTCCAGACCTCAATATCCCTGGTTAGGGCTGCTGCTACTTGGGCTGCTGGGATGGAAAGGGCTGAACCTAAAAGGGCTTCTTCTTCAGCCACTTTCCTGACTGGTTTTACTGTGAGAACGTCGCAGTATCGAGGGTACTCACAAACTGGTAGGAGCTCAGCTACATGGTCTTCTTTGCTCCAGTGAAAAACACTCAATCGCTGTGTCAGGATAAAATTATTCTTTATTCCAATCAAACAACCAGCAGTTAGATGAACATGCACCCTACCTTAAAAAACCCGCAGCCAAACTTTTTCATGTCATACTTGCGCTTTTTCAGAAGTAATTCTGTTTAGCTGGCCCTCCGGCGCAGCAGTTGGATTTCCGCTTGCGACGCCAATGACCCGAGTTTGGGAGCGGACCCGGGAGTTGGAGGATCGGCTGAGGGGAGAAGGATTGAGCATCCTAAGGACTGCTCTCCTTCTCCAAGGGGGAAGGGGGCAGAGTGTCCAGCGCCTTATGGACCCCTGGCAGTGGCTGGGGATACCATTGTGACCGGCACTATATCCTTGGGGGGCGGATGCTGGACATCACTGCATGTCTCCGCCCCATGGGTCCCATGCTTGAAAAATAAGATCCACTGATGAATGGCATTGGTACTGGTCCTGCATTGCAGATCGGGTCCTCTCTTCACCTGGATCTGTTGCAGGACTGTCGGAAAGCAGGCGGCCCCACTCCCAGGGGTGTACAGGAAACCCTCCTCCCCAGTACTGACAGAATCCGCCAGGAAACCAGTGGGGGGGGGGTAATCCAGAGGTGCTCGTGGGCAGGAGGCTGAGGGGAGTGCTCTGTGAAGTGGCACAGATCGGCGACCGACTGATGGAGGTCGGTCGAGCCCCCAAAAAGTAATTCTGTTTTATCGAACTGATCCTGCTGTCCCGTCTGCCGGAATTTTATCTGTAGCTCCACTAGCGGCACATCCCACAATCACCTGCGGCTGACGTCAGAGCCGGGGAGCAGCTATGGGAGCATGTCTAATGTAAGCCCAGGGACGCAGCTATTAACAGCTCCGGTTTGCCATTTAGAAGTCTCAGTGCTATAACAAGACCATGTATAGACTGGCTGTCAACAGTCAGTCTATACTTGGTCTTGGTATAGCACCAAGACCTATAAGTGGCAAACCGGAGCTGTTAATAGCTCCATCCATAAGTTTGTATTATACTTGCTCCCACGGCTGCTTCACGGCTCTGACATCAGCTGCGGGCAACTGTGGGATGCACGGCTAGAGACATTATGTTCAAAATGCCAGCAGGAAGGACGGCAGGATAAAACAGAATTATTTCACAAGTATGTACCTGACTTTTTGTAACACGGGGTGAAAATGCTAATGGGGGGGTGCCCCACACTGGGGGCACAGTCACTTGGGACATTTCCTTTTAAAACAGATATGCCATAAGAATTTAAGAGTTATGGAATGCTACACCTTTTGCCTTGATACTAGTGATGGTTTCCATCAGCTTCTCTGTACCTCATAATAGGCATAACCTCTTTCTTCATCTTTGCCACACTGATTCTAGACTGCATTCAACATCTCAGAACATTCTTATCCATTTTCCCTCTTGTCTATGTCTCAGTAGCTCAGCTGGCTTTAACAATACAAAATACACGCACTTGTACCTAAGTTTTGAAAGAGAAGGTGAGTTCATAAAAATGGGGATGGAGGACTAATTTTCTGGGGGAGTTAACAATGAAATCAACTATTTTTGGACCCTTTCGTAGCAAGGAAATTTATCCTCAGTAGTAAAGTACTGTCATTCTCTGGCTCTCATTTACAATACAGTAAATATTCAGCACTGTTTTATTATAAACAATTATGTGTCAAATTATTTCAGTATTTTTCTTGTTCATAATTTTAATAAACACATTTTCTGTTTTTTTTTTTTTTTTTTGTTGCCAGGCCCCCGGAAGCTGAGCCCTGCTCCACCCACCATCCCCCCATACCCAGGCACCCCACTCCCAATGGACACTGGACTGGTGGAATCTGGCTTACCCCCTGGGTTGAGCCACAGGAGCAGGACCAACTGGAGGACACGGGGAGGCAGTGGGGATGACAGAGGAGCCAACGTCATGCGCGGGAGCCAGCATTTTTTCTTGCTGCAGGAATCCCCGGGGGCAGGGACGTGAAATTACGAACAGCGTCCACCCCGCCTTACCATGTGGCATCGGCTGTGGTGTGGTACCCCTAGCCTCCACTGGACACTCAACCCCCAGAGAAGGAGAGCAGTCCCAGAGATGCTCCATCCCCCACCAACGGCCGGGCCTCCAACTCTCGAGTCTGTCCCCGAACCCACATTTTCTGCTATTTTGTACCCTTTGACTCAGTGAAGAATTTTGTAGAGCCAACAATTTTCTGTTTTCGATGGAAAACACTGTTAAAAAAATTGAATTTGTAATTTTTTAAACCAACACAAGTCAACTTTTCATGAAAAAAAAAAAAACACTTTGCACCAGCTTCTTGGGCAAACTCCTCTATTTTACGCCAAATTCTTCTACAAAACATGCTCATTTGCCTCGGTTTAGAGAAGAAAATGGAAAAAAAAAATTTTTTTATGATTTTGCCAAACAGAATTGGCCATTTTTAAAAATAGAAAATCACTGGCTCTAATTTCGAGATACTCTGCATGCAAGATGCTTACATGAAATTGTACTGTATTGCCATATTACATTCTTATCAAAACAAGTTGATAAAACAAGTTTAAGATAGGGTTGTGCTATGTTCCCACAAAACCAGAAGAGAAACAAAAACAGAATATTTTTGCTAGGTAAATATAATATTTTTATTAGGCTAATGGACAGATACAGATATATGTGATACTTGATGTCCCGGCGTGCAATACACTATGTATAACAACCAGTGGACAGTGACCTCAGCTCACAAGAGGTGGAGCCACGAGTGAGGGTTTCCAAAGTCATTGTCCTTGACTTGGGTCCTACGCTTGAAAAATAAGGTCCGCTGACGAATGACATCGGCGCTGGTGGGACATCACGTGTCCCATTTATACAATAGGGGTGAATTGATTCCTTTGTTTTCTTTGGTTTAGTGGCGGGTCATGTTGTGGCATGAGGAACAAGTTAGGGGGGGAATGACGTGTGCACTATGTGGATAAACAGTGATGACGTGTACACTGTGTGTATAAATGCCTGGTATTTTCACAATGTACACGTCATCTTCTGTTTATCACATGGGGGTGAAGATACACGGACTTATCGCACTGTGTATCAGTCCACCCCTATTGTATAAACAACCTTTTGTGGTCTATAGTACTACCTATCCTTCAAATCTGTTACACAATGTAGACTGAAGCACCCTAAGTAGAAGTTTGATTCCTTTTAGCAATGCAAGTAAAAAAACTGCATAGATCTGAGTAGACTTTAAAGTGCTGAAGTATCAAAAAGTATTAAAGTATCAAAGCAGTAGTTGTAAGCTAAAACACTAAGGACAAAAACAAGCTGTGTATTGTAGTGCTGATTTACATCAAATGGGCTGAGAAGAATGTGTTAAGACACCACTTACAGTACATACAGGTTTTTGTCATGGAGCAGTCCAGCACAGCTGTAAGTTCAAAAGCTGTTATGACAAGTAGTGGGATATGAAGTGTGAGCGAGGCTGGAAAAGCAGTAAGAAGGGCCAAGGCATGGACAGAGGAAAGAATAGCCCGGGCAATTAAAAAGAATGACAAAACCTTTTTTAGATACATTAGTGAAAAAAGAAAGTCTAGGGGAGGGATTGTGAGGCTGAGAAGGGAAGGGGAAGGGTCTGCTGAAGGGGACCAGGAAAAGGCAGAAATCTTGAATAAATATTTTTGTTCAGTTTACGGAAGAAGATGGGGGAGTGGGACCACAGAAACGTGGCAACGGGAGTCAGGGGGAGGGGGTAGAAACCAGTCCATTCACAGAAGAGAGACTCCTAAAGGAGCTAGACAAGCTGAGGGTAGACAAGGCAATGGGACCCAATGAAATACATAACAAAATACTAAAGGAGCTCAGAAAGGAGCTGGCAGCACCCATGGCAAAACTCTTCAATGGATCACTAGAGACTAGGGTGGTCCCGGAGGATTGGAGAAGGGTGCACGTCGTCCCTCTCCACAAAAATGGGAGTAAGGAGGTGGGAAATTACAGGCCAGTCAGCTTAACCTCAGTGATGGGCAAACTGATGGAGTCGTTACTCAAGGAGAAAATTGAAATGTACCTCGAATCTAGCAGCCAGTAAGATCCTAAGTTGCACTCTGTTTCACGGCAGCAGAAGGTCTTGCCAGACAAACCTTGTAGAATTCTTCAACAGGTGACCAAGGTGATAGAAGGGTGGGGCGATGGATGTGGCCTATCTGGATTTTAGTAAGGCTTTTGACACTGTCCCACATAGGGAGGTAAATAAACAAACTGAGCAGCCTGGGAGTCGGGCAAAGAGTTGTAAACTGGGTTAGAAATTGGCTGAGTGGCAGAACACAAAGAGTGGTGGTGAACGGAGATCAGTCCAAGATTAGGGAAGTGACCAGCGGGGTGCCTCAGGGTTCAGTGCTGGGAGCAGTCCTCTTCAATGTCTTCATTAGCGACACTGCAGAGGGACTGGAGTGTAAAGTGTATCTATTTGCAGATGACACAAAGATCTGTAATAGCGCTGACACTCCAGTGGGGGTGGAAAGTATGAGAAGTGACCTGGGCAAGCTGGAAGAGTGGTCAAAAGTATGGCAACTGAGATTCAATGCCAAGAAGTGCAAAATTATGCACTTGGGGTGAGGGAATCAGGGAGAGAAGTACTCATGGTGGGGGGGGAGTTGCTAACAGCCATGAACAGGAAAGGGATTTGGGGTTGATTATATCGGATGACCTAAACATGGTCAAGACAGTGTGAGAAAGCAGTAAGGAAGGCCAGCGGCATGCTGGGATGCATAGGGAGGGGCATCACCAGCAGAAGAAAGGAGGTAGTGATGCCACTCTACAGATCACTGGTGAGACCTCATCTGGAATACTGTGTCCAGTTCTGGAGGCCACATCTCAGGAAGGATATAGACAGAGTGGAGGCTGTTCAGAGAAGGACAACAAAGATGGTACGCGGGCTACCAGGGCTCCAGATAAGATTTTTTGGGATGAGTACTGTACTCCTCATTTTGAAAGTGTCATGAATAAAACAAAATTCAGATGCATATAAATGTCTGGACAGAGTGGAGTGCAGAGTACATTTTTAAAAACAATGTAGTTTTTTTTTCTAGATAAGACTTGATCAAGTGCCAACAATGCTCCAGATAATGTTGGCAGGTAGGAGTAATTTACTCACCAGTTTTAAAATATAGTGAGTAAAACAAAATTGGAATGCATACAAATGCTGTGAATCTGTAAAATAAAACTGCTTCTTTTGAATTACCAATTATGTTATGAAGCACTATTCTTTGTTGTGGAATACTGGTTCTCATAAAAAAAAAAAAAAAAAAATTCTGAGGTGTATTTCCTAAAATGAGCGGAGTAAAACAGGTCGGTACTCGCCTTATCTGGAGGCTTGCGGGCTACACCAGAAGACATATGAGGAGAGGTTGAAGGATCTCAATATGTACAGTGGCGTGAAAAAGTATTTGCCCCCTTCCTGATTTTCTCTATTATTGCATATTTGTCACACTGGATGTTTTCAGGTCTTTAGAGAAAATGTAATATTAGATAAAGGGAACCTGAGTGAACAAATAACACTTGTTTTTTTTTTTTAATTTCACTTATTTAATGAAAAAAAGTTAACCAACACCAACTGGCACTGTGTGAAAAAGTAATTGCCCCTTACACTTAATAACTGGTTATGCCACATTTAGCTGCAAATGACTCAACCAAACACTTCCTATAATTCAATATCAGTCTTTCACATCGCTGGGAGGAATTTTAACCCACTCTTCCTCGCAGAACTGCTTTAATTCAGTAACATTTGGTAGGTTTTGGCATAGAACTGCTCGTTTCAGGTCCTGCCACAGCATCTCTATTGGGTTTAAGTCTGGACTTTGACTAGGCCACTCCAAAACTTTAATTTTACTTCTTTTAGCCATTCTGATGTGGACTTGCTTTTGTGTTTTGGATCATTGTCTTGCTGCATGACCTAACTACGCCTAGCTTCAGCTGACGGAAGGATGACCAGACATTCTCCTTAAGAATTTTCTGGTACAGAGCAGAATTCATGGTTCCTTTAATTATGGCAAGTCTTCCAGGTCCTTAGGCAGCAAAGCATCCCCACACCATCACATTACCACCACCATGTTTGACTGTTGGTATGGTGTTCTTACTGTGGAATGCTGTGTTTGCTTTACGCGAGACATTATGGGATCCATGTCGTCCAAAAAGTTCCACTTTGGACTCATCTGTCCATAGAACATTTTCCCAAAGGCTTGTGGATCATCCAGGTGCTTCTTGGCAAATGAGAACGAGCGTTTATGTTCTTCTTGGTTAGCAGTGGTTTCGCCTTGCTACTCTCACATGAAGCCATTTTGCCCAGTCTCTTTCTGATTGTGGAGTCATGAACACTGACCTTAGCTGAGGCAAGAGAAGCCTGCAGTTCTTTGGATGTTGTTTTAGGATCCTTTGAGACTTCCTGGATGATTTTATGCTGCCCTTGGAGTAATTTTGCAGGCCGCCCACCCTGGGAAGATTCACTACTGTTCCAAGTGTTCTCCATTTGGAGATTATGGCTCTCACTGTGGTTCGATGGAGTCCCAGAGCCTCAGAAATAGCTTTGTAATCCTTTCCAGACTGATAGAGGGCAACAAATTTTTTCTGATCTTTTCAGGAACTTCCTTTGATCATGGCATAATGTGCTTGTTGAATCTTTGTGCTGGCAATGTGACTCTGATGGTAAGGGTCAAAATAAGTGAGGTTTATATTGAGCAGGGCTGGCTGTAATCAAGCCTGGCTGTGTTCAATCAGCTGACTCTAATTATCCCTTTAATTGGGTTGATTTAACTAGGGGGCAATTACTTTTTCACACAGTGCCAGTTGGTGTTGGTTAACTTTTTTCATTAAATAAATGAAATAAGTAAAAAAAAAAAAAAAGTGTTATTTGTTCACTCAGGTTCCCTTTATCTAATATTATATTTTGTCTAAAGACCTGAAAACATCCAGTGTGACAAATATGCAATAATAGAGAAAATCAGGAAGGGGGCAAATACTTTTTCACGCCACTGTATTCACTAGAGGGGAGAGGGGGGGATATGACAGAGATATTTAAATACCTCAAGGGCATAAATAAGACACAGGAGGGGAGCTTCTCTCAGAGAAGGAAATGCTCAGGAACAAGGAGTCATGAGATGAAGCTGGAGGGAGGTAGAATCAGGAGTAATGTGAGAAAGTATTTTTTTTTTTTACAGAAAGGGTGGTGGATGCTTAGAATAGCCTCCCTGTAGAGGTGGTGGGGTCTCCGATGGTGAAAACATTCAAAAATGCATGGGATAGCAAGGGATACATAGCAGCAGGGAAAACGAGCATTTGTCAGTGCCAAATGTCGCGCTGGCACTGGCTTTGGTAGTGCAGTGCAGAAACAAATTTTGGGCAGGATGTGAAAAATGACAGCTGTACTGTTCATAAGGAGGTGTAACAAAATGGCAGTGTTGAAAATGTAGCATGTAAATATTGCAAATTTGCGAAGCTACAAAGGTGCGTGGAAACTGCGCAATGCACGCTTATGGACTTTCGGCACCAAATTTTCAACACAGGCATTTTAGCACCTCTGCTCACATACAGTATCACTGTCATTTCCTCAAAGTGTCCCAAAAAGTGATTTTGCACAGTGACTGCGCCATTCTGCGCCAGATGTGCAAAAACACATTTTGGGCAGGATATGTAAAATGACAGCTATACTGTTCATCAAGAGGTGTGGAAAAATGCCAATGGTGAAAATCCAGGGTGAAAATATTACAATGCACAACGTTATGCGCATGCGTGCAAACTGCGCAACACACGCTCATAACACAGTCATTTTATGGAATATCATCACCAAATTTTCAACATAGGCACTTTAGGACCTCTGCTCATGAACAGTGTCACTATCATTTTCATAATCTGCCCTGAACACTGATTTCCCACAGCAACTGCACTATTGTGCGCCGGAAGTGTGGAAACACATTTTGGCCAGGATGTGAAAAATGACAGCTGTACTGTTCACAAGGAGGTGTAGAAAAATGACAATGTTGAAAATCTGGCGTGAAAATCTTGCGAATTTGCGAAGTTACGAGCATGTGTAGCAACTGCGCAATGTACGCTCGTAATACAGCCATTTTTTGGATTTTTCCACCAAATTTGCAACATAGGCTTTTTGAGAGCTCACCTCATAAACACCAGCCACTGTCCTTGTGTTAGTTGGTCCCGAAAGGTGATTCCGGCGCGGTGACTGTGAAATCACCTTTTGGGACCGATTCTGATATGACAGTGCCAGAATTCATAAGGAGGGTCCCAAAAACCCATGTTGAAAATTTGGTGAAAATTCCAAAAATGCCCGAGATATGCATCAAAGTTGAAAAAACCTTATTTATTCCATTATACAGCTTACTGACATTTCCTCAGTTCAGCGATCGGCTTTGAAGAGTGCAGGCGTGTTCCGTGCACCAAAGATCATCGCACGAGCTCTGGAGGTAAGTATGGGGTGAGGGGTGTGGGGAGGCAGGGTGCACAGTGGGTGGGTGCGGGTGGTGGGTGGGGGATAGGAGCCTACAAGAGACCCGACCGTTTTCTGTTTACAGGTGTTAAAAAAAAAAAAAATCATCGTGACGGTTTTCTTTTTACAGGTGTTTTTTTGGGGGGGATATAGAGCTCGACGGGATTGGGCACCCCGGCGCACACAGGAGGTGGGGACATCATACCGAGGGAGTGGGCTCCCCGTCGGCACATTAAAGTGGGAAGGGGGGGATGCTGACGGGGATTGGGCACCTCCGTCAGCAAACAACGAAAAGGGGATGCATGAGCCGAGGGGACTGGCACCCCTCAGCAAGCAAAAGCAGGGGGACAAATTATGAGCGAGGAGTGTCCCCGTCTGCACATACATGAGGGCAGGGTAAGCCGACCAGGGATTGGGCACCCCGAGTCGGCAGTTTAGCGGCCACTGTGCCGCCATGTTTGTAGCTGGCAGAGATGAGGAAGGTCCGCTGTGTGACAAGCTTTGCTCGCATTGCAGCGGACCTTTCCTTAGATGTGCTCACCCAGGTGGTGTGGTACGTGCATGCAGGCTGATTGGGGAATGAGGGACGCATCTACTGGTGCGTGCCTTGCATTTGCCCAACAGCGACAGAGCCTTCAAATCTCCACTACCGCAAGATGTTGGCTGCGTAAGCGCCAACATAAAAAGGGTAAGCAAGGAATGCAGTACAGGATAAGAAAACTGGGCAGAATAGATGGGCCAGGTGGTACTCATCTGCCATCAAATTTCTATGTTTCTTTGTTTCTATGTTTCCCTGCTTTCATGGAAGCCAGACACCAGGGTGTTAAAAGTTTGCATATACTTGAATGCTGAGGCTATTCTTTCCATATGGGTTCTGAAGTTGCCTTTCAGGACTGCCACTTGCATGTCCCGCAAGCCTTATCCTAATCTGAAGAACTGCTCTTCTGCTGGTGTGTCCGTGATCTGGTATCAGATATTCTAACAGTGCAGTTTTATTCACTTCCTAAGAGTATGTCCCGTTTCCCCCACATAAATATTTGTGTTGTGGCATTTCGAGCAATTAATCAGGTATACAGTATTAGTGGAGTGGCAGCTGAATGTTTCCTGGATGTTGTAGTCCTGCTTCTTGTGAAGAATGGTGATTGGGTCTGTTGTTATGATGTGAGAGCATGTTTGGCACCTTCTCAGTTGGCAGCCAACTGTCCCCAATACATTCTTATCTGCTGGCATTTTGCTTCAGACACTAAGCTGGCACAGGTTGTGTGGCTGCCTATATGCCAGGTGTAGGGTTTGTGGAAAAACAGCTTGCAGTCTTTCATCTTCTTGGAGAATAGGATTAGATCATTAATGATCTTGCGAGGGCTGTACATGACAACCAGTGGTGTGTGGTCATTTTTCTGTTTTTTTTTTTTTTTTATATTCCAGTAAGTTCTTTCTGGACATTCTTGTTGCCCTGCAGATCTGGTTTTCAATGACCTGTGGGTGGTATCCTTAATTTGGGAAGGCTTCTCCAAGGGTGCTGATACTTCTGTCTCTGTCTTCTGTGTCAGAGAATATTCAACTGCACTGTATGGCTTGACTGTAGATGATGGAATGTTTTGTGTGCTCTGGGAGGAAGATCTCATTATACAAGCAGCCGACTCAGTCAGTGGGTTTGTGGTAAATGGATGTTTACATTTTTCCATCTTTTATGATGACAGTGATGTCCAGAAAACTGACCTGTGTGGGCGAGTAACTGAGTTTAAAAAAATTATGGTGGAGTGGAATGACCTTGAGTTAAGGTGGAATTGTACATAGAGAATATTGGATGGGCAACCATGCAGAACCAGTGTGTTCTGCCACAGAGGAATTCTGATTCCCTCTTCGCTCTCGAGGGGTCCATGGGAATCAGAACCGCGAGGTGGCAAAACATACTGGTTGTGCATACAGCTGCTCATCCTGTATTTTTTATAGTGTATAGTACTGTGTGAAAAATGTGTTTTGTGAGTTCTTTTGCTTTCAAAATGAAACTGACTCATGCAGTCTCTAGAGGTTCTAGAATGCTGTTCTACCACAGTAGGGTAGAACAGCATTCCATGACCTTGGAACTGTGGTAGAACAGTATTTTGAAAGGGATGGAATTCCACACAGAACAACACTCCACTATACACTATAAGACCTTTTTGCTGGCAGTCCAGGTATGGAATAGATCATCAATGCATCGAAAATATTTTATGGATTCGATGTTACAAGTGGACAAGTAGGTCTCTTCCAGCTTAGCTATGAATACGTTGGCACACTAAGGTGCCATTCTTGTGCCCAAACTTTTCAGGTTTGTGTCCTTTCAAAATGAGAAGTACAGTACAAGTCGCATTAAACTGCTCCCTCAATGAGTTGATTTAGCATTGTTTTTCACAATTGGCAATGCATTGGCAACTCATATTGTATTGATTTTCAATGCTTAACCAGCTCAAAAGCAATGTTTGTTAAATATGTTTGCAGCTCATTTGGAATACATCAGCATTCCAGTCACAATGCAATACAAAACTGAGTTTTAACTCTTAACAGTTTGTGCAGGGCTTTGTACTGTATCCAGAAACACTTATGCAACTCAGTCAGAAATGCTAAAACAACTCAATGGAGGAACAGTTTAATGTGACTTGTACTGTAGTTGTGTGAGAGTATAAATCGGAACAGTTGAATAACTGCTTCTGCCAGTTATTCCAGATAGTGTCTGCATGCTCATAGTCCCTCACTGTGGAGGAAATTAGTGTATAAGGCTTCAACATTCATGGATACTAGAACTGTTCCCTCTAGTAGAGGGCCAAGAGTGGTGAGTTCAAGTCAGTCTGTGGTATCCGGCAAGTAGCTTGGTGTGCTCCACACCAGCAGCTTAAGGATGTTTTCTACCCAGCTTGAGATATTCTCAGTAAGTGTTACAGTTCCTGAGATAACTGGGCAGCCTGGGCCACTCTCTTTATGTATTATGAGCACGTAGAATGTGCTACGTTTGAGATCTTCAGAAATGTTCAAATCTGTTAACTGACTGGAGTAGTGAGCTGTCTGATGATACCGTTCAGCAATTAAACATATTCTTTGGTGGGGTGCTCCTGCAGTTTTATACAGTACTTTGTGTCTGACAGCTGTCTGTCTGCTTCCTCCATGCAGTATGTTGTGTTCATAATGACCACAGCATTTCCCTTCTCTGCTGGCTTGATAATTATATCCAAGTTGTTCTTCAGTGTCCCGGGGGCAGACTGCACATCTCATTTCTTCAGTTCCCCAGTATGGAGGAGCTCTGAGGGAAGGGAAGTCCCTCTGAGAAGATTCTCAGGGCTCCCGGACCAAGCAAGCAATGGCAACACTGGCCTGGATAATAGAATCAGAGTTTGGTAGTCCTCCAAGGCCAGGGACCACACTGAAAGTACAGCAGTGCTAGCCAGGATGCAATTTAGTACCTTGAAGTATTACTGCAAAATGCTGCAATATGCTGCAGGGAACAGTGATAATTCAATGCCAATTAAGCCTTTTTGACATGCAGTATTTTGTGACATATCATTTACTGCAAGGTACTGCATTGCATACTAGCTATCTCCACTGTATCTTGTTTTGGAGAGGTCTTATATGAAATCTGGCCCACAGTACCAGTTCTATCGCTGCCATCATGAAACCCAATACCTGAAGCAACTTGTGAGATGAAACTACTGTTTGGAATCTCAACCACTGCATTTCCTGGACTAGAGTCTCCTTCCTGTCCATAGATGCATAGTCCACGTGGCTCACAAATCAGTCTAGTACTCCATGGTGACCAAAAGCCTATATACGAGTTTATGTCTTAGCACAGAAATCTGGAATAAAAAGCCACTAATAATTGCTAAAATACAAATTAAAGCTGCTTTATGCACTTTTTAGCTATACACTGTATGGGTGTTTTCCACTAGAGGGATTTACAGTCACCCTTATCCTTCTGAACCATCACATTATAGGTAAGCGTTCTTAAATGATACGTGGACATGTGTACAAACTGTCCTCCATAATGTCTAAATGACACAGACAGTTAAACACCGTAAGAGTATCTATGAGTGGGGCTTTGAATGGGGCCATTAAAATCCCCAAATAAAGTAAAACTAACAAACATTTGTCAATGCCGAACGTTCGCTTGCAAGTATTTGCAGTGGTGTTTGGCATGTATGGTGCTTTTACCCTAATGCCCTGTGCGATTGCTGGTATTTGCACAATAAACTGTCAGTATGACCTTTTTGTTACCCTCATTGTGTGCTACATAGGCGGAAACACGTTTTGGGCAGGATGTGAAAAATGACAGCTGTACTTCTCATAAGGAAGTGTGGTAAAATGGCAATGTTGAAAATCTGGAGTGGAAATATTGAAAATTCGCAAACCTAGGAGCGTGCGTGGGAACTGTGCAATGCACGCTCGTAAAAAGTCATTGTTAGGAATTTTTCACCAAATTGTCAGCTTGGCATTTTAAAAACCTTCTGCTAATGAACAGTGTCACTGTGATTGTCTTACTGTGTGCCATACATTGATTTTGCACATCGACTGCGCCATTGTGCACTACATGGGCAGAAACACGTTTTAGGCAGGATGTGAAAAATGACAGCTGTACTGCTCATAAGGAGGTGTGGTAAAATGGCAATGTTGAAAATCTGGAGTGAAAATATTGAAAATTGCAAACTGACGGAGTGCATGAGGAACTGCACAACACATGCTCAGAAAAGTTATTTTAGGAATTTGTTCACCAAATTTTCAACACAGCCATTTAAGATCTCTGCTCATGAACAGTGACACTGTGATTTTCTTACTGTGTCCCATACATTGATTTAGCACACCGACTGCGCCATTGTGCACTACATGGGCAGAAAGCGTTTTGGGCAGGATGTCAAAAATGACAGCTGTACTGCTCATAAGGAGGCGTGGTAAAGCGGCAATTGAAAATCTGGAGTGAAAATATTGGAAATTCATGGAAACTTACGGCGTGCGTGGGAACTTGCTGGCACTGCAACGACACAGAAACAGTTATTGTAGGATTTTTCTACCAAATTTTCAACATAGCCATTTAAGATCTCTGCTCATGAACAGTGACACTGTGATTTTCTTAATGTGTCCCATACACTGAGTTCACACACTGACTGCCATTGTCGCGCTACATGGGCAGAAACACATTTTGGGCAGGATGTGAAAATGACAGCTGTACTGCTCATGAGGAGGTGTGGTAAAATGGCAATGTTGAAAATCTGGAGTGAAAATATTGAAAATTCTAAACGACGACGTATGTAGGAACTGCGCAATGCCGCTCATAAACAGTCATTTTTAGAATTTTTCACCAAATTTTCAACATAGCCATTTAAGACCTCTGCTCATGAACAGTGTCACTGTGATTTTCTTAATGTGTCCCATACACTGATTTCAGACACCAACTGCGCCCATTGTGCGCTACATAGGCGGAAACACGCTTTTGGGTGAGATGAAAATGACAGCTGTACAACTCATAAGAAGGTGTGATAAAATGGCAATGTTGAAAATCTGAATGAAAATATTGAAATTGCTGTAACTTACGAGCCCGCGAGGAACGCGCAACGCATTTTAGACAGTTTTTTGAATTTTAACAATTAACATATTATCGATTACCACGCCATGGCATTACTGAGTCAAGGGTGATTTCGCGAGTAACCGCGCACTGCCTGTAAATCACCCGGGCCTGAAAACGCCATGACAGTGACATCACTCATGAGAAGGGTCCCAAAAACCCATGTTGAAAAATTTGCAAAAATTCAAAAATGACTGAGATATGCATCAGTTGAAACCCCTATCTAGCCATTATACAGCTTACCGGCATTTCCTCAGTTCGGTGTCGCTTTGAAGAGTGCAGACGGTTCCGGGTCCAATCAAGATCGCCGCACCGAGTCCGGAGGTGGCAAGGGGTGGGGTGCGGGGAGGTTGGGTGCGCAGTGGGTGGGTGCGGGTTGTGGGAGGGGGCTGGGAGACGCACCGTGGGACCATTTTTATTTTACAGGTTTTACAAAAAAAAAAAGACGAGTGGGACGCTTGCCACGCTGGGGTGGGCTCCCAGTGTGGCAGAAGATGGCTGGGGGTCGAGGAGCCGACGGGGATTGGGCACCCCGCTGGCAAACTACGCGGGCGCTGAGAGCCGATGGGGATTGGGCACCCCTGCCGCAAAACAAAGGAACGATGCCACGCTGGGTGGGCTCCCAGCGTGGCAGCAGGATGGCTTTGGGGCCTTGGAGCCGATGGGGATTGGGCACCCCGCTGGCAACACGCTTGCCACGCTGGGGTGGGCTCCAGCGCACCAAAGCTTTTGGAGGCGGACGCATTCAGAGGAAGTGCGACGCCGAGGGGGACGGCGTGATAGCGGTGTTCAGTATGGCAGCGGTGCTTTCCTTTGAAGCAGAGGAACACCGCTGTTCATGAGCTCCTGCACCCATTGGTGCAGGACCGCCACGCCTGCTCAAGGAGCAGGTGACTGGATGGAGAGGTACACCTCCAAAGTGTGCTACTCTCCCAAAACGTTCCTTGCGCATGCACGCAAGTGAACGTAAAAATGAGCGTTTATTAAATTTCACACTGGCATTGATGCTTTGGTGCCTAGTGAGGTACTGGTTGTTGTTGTTACTGGAACGGCTACATACTGCTGGAATACCCTAGTGAGGGATAATTCGACCAAACAAAGCACAGCATAGCCCTGCAAACTAAAATTTGTCCATTTAAAAATAACAATGAATTTGGCTAAAAAAAATTAGGATAAACGAAGCCGTTATATATGGTTTGAGCACCCTAGCCGGGGATATCCACCTAACAATACCACTATGGGCAGGACATGACAGAATTGACTGTCAAATATGGCAAATCTGCAATAAGTCATGCTCTTCCTGTCATCTGGAACACAATACAGAAAACTCTAAAGTTGACAATCCCTGTGAAACTGAGCTTCTTTAAAGCTATATACCAACGTTCTTTTTCAGAGACTTGTACTTGCTTCCGTTAATGGCACTTTTATCGCATCTATCCTAGGATGAGGACGTCTTATTTTAAGCTCCTCTCCCCTACGTCCTTTCCGTGCCCTGCCTCATTTCACACCATAGCATTACCCTGACTTATGCCCTAAGCGATGTAATGCTCTCCCCAAACGTATCGCTCTTACCTCCCTCTCTCTTCCCCTGGTTGCACCCCACCCTCTGGCTTTGCCCCCTTCCTACTTATACTCCTCCCCCTCCTTACCCTATCTTGCTGCATAGGTTCCTGTCGCAGCTAATGTACATAGGTTCTTGTATCATAATATATATTCTACTTTCTTCTAAAGAATTGTGCACTCTTTCATTGTTTATGCTTGCATTACCACATGGTATGAGCTCCAGTCTGTTGTAACACTGTATATATTTCTGCCTCGTACGGTACCTATTGTTTATTTTTGCATTACTGTACTGTTTATACTCCCATTTGTTGTAACACTATATATATTGCTGCCTTGTAACCAATGTTCCCTCTAATTTTTAGTCTTTGTGGGTGGGCGACTGATATGTGTGTGCAGCACTTTGTGCAAAAAAATTGATTCATGTGCACAAATTGGGTGGCCAAAAAAGTGATATATTTTATTGCCAGTAAACAGTAGAAAATATAACCAAATACTCAATGCAAAGTATAAATATACATTCTGACACAGTCCGAAGCTTGGATGTGCAGTTTGCACCATAACATTATGAACTGGAAACATGTGTAAACTATGTACATTTTAAAAAGTCTTGCATGCATCTAAAATGGCTGCTGCTGATGAAGCATTGCTAAGAAGTCAGCATTTACTGTTTTTCTCTCCTGTCTTTCCCATTCTTCCAGTGGACTTATAATTTATTAAGATCCATTTTTCCACCAGATGTTAAAAACAATTTTGTTCGCATCAGCATATCTAAATGGCTTTCTTCCAAGCAGTTTCTTTGTTTGCTCTTAATGCAGTTCGTGAGGCTGAAGCCTCTTTCACAGTCAGCACTAGAAGCTTGGAATGTAGTAGTAGTAGTACAATTTATTGTTCAGCATAAAGCAGTTACATTATAATAAAATCAGGACAAAGTACATGCTAAATATAAATAGACAATAAATAAATCAACTTAAATATCTTTACAGTGCAATTCAGTTTAACAGAGTACCTTTTCACATAAAAACCTCCACAGGACTTCAAGTCTCCCTAATAAACTTTACAAATGAGTTGAGATTAAAAATTTTGCAAAGATCTTCCATGTTCTTCTCTTTCATAGTAAACAAATATTCCAAAAGATCCTCCAGGGGGAGGCCAAAATCCCCCCCAGCAGTTTTTTCCTAGTTGATTCATACCTAGGACACAAGAGTACCACATGTTTGAGATCATCTATAGTCCCCACTCCACATTTACAATATGGAAAAAGTACCCCCTCTCTTTTGTCTGAAATGAATGCACTGAGCATTATAGTTTTCAGTTCAGAATCTTGTATAGATTCTTCTTTGTTTAGGACAGGTTGAAAAAGAGATATAAGTCTCATATCCCCATGAAATCTTTATTTTTTTATAAAATCCATATAGCTCAAGCTTGGAGAGTTGAATACAGAAAGAATTTATGTCTTAAGTCAATAAACCTCAATTTGACATACTGCCTAATCTCCTCAAATGGTCTCGTGTAAATTTTAGGTGGCCCAATCCGGCTGGCATTATTGTTTCCTTAATAAGTTGAATAAAGGAATGTACATATCCCATGCTGGCCAATTTCAATCAATCAATCAAACTTTATTTATAAAAGGCGCCTTTCCAAAACCAATGTGCCTGTACATAACATAATAAAAATCAATAAATAATTAAAACAATGATTAAAATTAATCCAAGGCAGCAAAAATTTAAAAATCATTATATGCAAAGCTAAAAAGATGTGTTTTTAATGCCTCCTTAAAGCTTTGGACAGCCGGGCAATCTCGCACCTGACGAGGTAGAGAATTCCACAGGGTTGGGGCCATAAACCTAAAAGATCTGGCCCCAGAGGTCTTTACACGAACCCTGGGAATCTCTAGCAATCCCTCGTCAGTGGATTGGAGAGGGCAGGAGGGACAGTAGGGACAAAGGAGATCTTTCAGGTAGCCAGGTTCCTGATAGGTCAGCAAACTGACCTTGAAGGTGATTCGCCAGCATATTGGCAGCCAGTGCAGTCCGCGAAGCAAAGGCGTTATATGACTGGCCATAGAAGAACCAGTCAATAGCCTGGCTGCCGCATTCTGCACTAGCTGCAAGCAGCGAATATCAACCCCCGGTAGTCCAAAATAAAGGGCGTTGCAGTAGTCAAGGCGGGAGGTAATGAAGGCATGGACCAAAGTAGGAAGATCGTCAGGAGGAACCAGGTGCTTCACCCGGGCGATGTTCCTCAGATGGTAAAAAGAGGCTTTGACAACTGCCGACACCTGAGATTTAAATGTCAAACAGTCATCAAACACAACACCCAGGTTCCGCACCCGGTCTGAGGTAGTTAGTTGAACACCCCCAAGCCATAAACCCAAGGGTGATCCTGCCAACAAACCCACCTCCCGGCCACCTGGGTCCACAACCAACACCTCAGTTTTCTCTGGATTCAACCGCAGACAACTAACATTCATCCAGTCCTGGATTTCAGCTAGACAGTTGTTAAAGACCGAAAAGGCAGCATCTTGGCCGAGCAAAAAGGACATGTACAGTTGAATATCATCTGCATAGCAGTGAAAACTCAAACCGTACCGGCTAATAATCGCTCCCAACAGCAGCATGTACACCGCAAACAACATGGGCACCAAAATGGAGCCTTGCGGCACCCCACAGGATAGGGGGAATGATGCCGAGGAAAAAATCCCAGACACCACCCTCTGAGTCCTACCCTCGAGGAAAGATCGAAATCAAGTGAGGACTGTACCAGACAGCCCACAGATAAACCTCAAGCGCTCCAATAGCACACCATGGTCCACGGTGTCAGATGCTGCAGAGAGATCCAGAAGGACCAAGATGGAACAAGTCCTTCGATCTCTCCCTGTTAGGAGGTCATTTAGTACCTGGACAAGAGCTGTCTCGTTACTATGTCTCTTCCTAAATCCGGACTGGAGAGAATCATAGACATTGTGGCTGGTCAAATGATCATCCAGCTGCGACGAGCCCACCTTCTCAATAACCTTACCCACAAAGGGTAGGTTAGAGATAGGCCTGTAGTTAGCTAGCCAATCCCGGTCCAAGGAGGACTTCTTAAGAAGGGATTTTCACTACACACATTCTGGGATATCTTTGTTGGGGCAAAAGAAAAAGTTTTAACAGAAAGAGAATCTGTCGTTCACAGATGAGAGAAGTCAAGGAACGTTGTACAGTCTCTCAATATTTGATAAGCCAGACTCAAAACTGCAGTGTGGCAATGCTGCAAAATCAAAGGCAGATCAGTCAGAAAGTTCACCTGCAGGAAATCAGCTGTCCAGATGGTCACATAACAGGTCAATGAACTGTAAAATTGCTGTTGTGCTTACTTCAGCTGTGCAATTAGCCCAAAGCAGTTTTACTGGTGGGCTCCAGTAGATAGTTTCACCCAGGTACTGGCTTTTTATCTTTTTTTATTTTTGCCCTAGCAATCTGTACAGCTTCAACTGTTGTTAGACCACTTTCTGAAACATCTTAGACAACTCTGCCAACTCCAAAAGTACATCATTTAATACTGTTATGGCAATGTGGTATTCAGGGTTGGACAGCTTCTTAAAGCAGTACTTAGCAATGGGATCTTTGATGGATGCATGCACAATTGTATGTGATGTCATTTACCCTAGGTATGGTTTACAATAACTATGCTGGGTATTATCAAGCTCAGTGGGGGTTTTAAAATGTATTTTTGCAATGTAGTGAGTGAATCAGTGTGATATGAGAGAGGAGATGCATTTAGGAGACTGTATTTCTCTTCCATTCTGGATCCATACCAAGCGCAGTCTGAATTTATGAAATTAAATGAAAAGGACATTTTTTTCACTGATATTTCTTGTTGTCCATTATAGAATTACTATCCCCATGTAGCCAACATGGGCAACCTTTTACAAGCACTGATTCATTGAATCTCAAATGTGTGTATAAGGTAAGACCTCATTTTAAAGAGAAGCGCAATCTCTTCTCTCTAGACATATGTACAGTCAGTGTCAGTCTGCTAATTGAGAAGGTTATACCCATCCCAGCCCCCAACAAATACATAAAAAAAACAACACAATCAGACAGTAGGTTGCTTTGATGCTTTCATTGTAAACAAAAACTATAGTTTTCCCATTTTTTTGTACTGAAAAAAATGAACACGCTTTCAACGGAGAGGCTTTAAATCCATTATAAACACATTTTGTATGTGAGACGCTGCTTGGGGAGGAGGCAGATTACACTGAAGTTGTGCAACTTTAAAACTGAAATAATATAATATACACCATATGTTAGAGAATCTCTCGCATTGCTGTGTTGGGGGGAATCTATCAAACAAATAAAACATGCCATTTCTGTGAACAGCAGGGGAATACTCTTCATTATCAAGTACTGTCTTACTGAAAAAAGGTGTCAAGCAAAAAACATTGCTGTAACTGCAAAGCCGATTGGTTGGAATTTTGCAGATCGGTTCCATTGTTCAATAGTGGAGCAAGAGCGAGATGTCTGGCTTGTTAACTGCTGGCTTGTTAAAGTTAATGGGCTGTGGCCTCAGAGGTGGGCATACAATATTTCTTTCCCATTCACTTTCATGTCCAGCTGTCGGAGTCTTAAATCTGAGTGATGACTGTAGTCACTACTTCATGAACATGAGGATCTCTATCAGCTGCTTTGTGCACTACTACTGAAGCTGTGTGCGGGTTATTTCTGACTGCTGTGCGAATGCACGTGCGCACACCTTAGGGGGAACATAGCTTGTAACCATATATGTGAATGCAGAGGCTCATCTTGTAAATGAGTTCTTCTCAATGATGCTCATCTGGTTAAATAATGATTGACTGATTGATTGATATCCATTTCACATAGCAAAGGAGTGCATCTTAATACAAAAACAGAAAATGCTTGGGAGTTCTACTGTAAGTCTCCAGGGAGATGTCAACAGTTAAAAGCAATGACAAACACACCCCAGCGCTGAAGAAGGCGTGGCTCCATGCCGAAAAGTCAGTGGTCACTTGGGGTGTGCATGTGCACACACACACACACACATTAAGGCCCTGGTTGCTACTATGCAAACTTCAGGGAGTCTGGAGTCTTTCCAAAAAAACATGCACAATTAGAGGGAAACGTCCATTGCCAGTCTATACCTGGTCCGTACCAAGACCAAATGCTGTTGTGATTACAGTGCAGGAAAAATCTGTGCTGTAAAAAAAAGTAACATGAAGCACACCTACAGGGATAGTATAGTGCAAGTGATGTTAGCACTATCCCTGTAGCTGTTGGTCATGGGGGGGGCAGTGTTTGCTGGGCGGTGTGCTGCCAGGAGCTGCTGTGGCATAGAGGAGGGTAGGGCCACAGGCAGTGGAAGTCAGCGGATCGTTGGTAGACCGGGCTTCGACTCCTGGTCCTGGGACAATGATTTTCATTGCTTGTTTTTTTTTCTCCCCCCCTCCAGACTTACATTTTCACTGTTTCCACCCCCCACCCTTCACTTTATGACCCACTTTCGCCAGCTGTCCTGCTGGGTTCCTCCTGCCCTACTCAACCCCCGCAGTTCCTCCTCGTCACCTAGTTGCCCCTCAAGTTTCCTCCCGTCCCAGAGTTGCCTCCCCAAGAGTGATCATTTATAGATTGCGAGGTTCGAAGCCTTAGTAACAAGAGTAGCCTTTTGTTTGGCATTAGGGTAGTGCTCAGTGTTTTCACTGTGCGCTACCATTAGTTTCGTTGTTTTTTTCTTGTGTTTTTTGATCATGCTGTAGTTGTTTTCAGCATCTTGACCTAGTGCCTACCTGGTCTTGGTATAGCACAGAGACATGTACATTCCAAATTGGAGCTATTAAAAGCTCCAGCTATACAGTAACAGTATGGACGCTCTCATGGCTGATCCTCGCATGATACGTCATTCTCAGGACAGCTGCGAGATTGTGGGTGCACCACTAGGGGCTCTTGCTTTTAAAATGCCAGCATGGAGGGGTGTAGGATCAACCAGGTAAACTCCATATAAAATCAAGGCACCGTAAGTAAAAAGAAAATGCAATTTTTTGTGAAAATGCTAATCGGACCCTCCCTCACACTGAGGTGGAGTTTGTTTTTTAGGTGGACATTTCCCTTTAATTTAAAACGTTTCTTACTGAGGTGACAATAGGTGAATGAGCCACAAAGAATATGTAAGCTGCTGCTACCTACTGGTATCTGCACTAATTGCACTGTAATTTGCACTTTACAAGAAGTAAAAAAGAAAAGGCTGGGTAACCAAAAAGCCTCCTGTTCCTGTTTTGTAATGAGTACTGACAGATTTGCCTGCACTGGCCCATGGGCATACAGTCCAATGTTGTGTTCTTAGGTTTATTCCCTGATATTAAGCACCACTTTTGTGCCAACCCAGAGGCAAATAGTAGCCTAAATGAGTCAAACAACTGCAACTACTATCATATTCACTAATAAAGGCCTGACATGGAGGCCTACTGCATTTGAGCTCCAGGTTGGTTCCATAATTTTGCATATACAGTGCTTAGACCACCATGACACAATACAGAGTTTTTATTCTTTACAAATGAGCATGGGGAGCATATGTATCCTCAGCATATGAAGAACGGCTTGGGAGCACAAATCCCAATACAACTCCTGGCATAGATATTAACTCCTTAGAATCCCTTGAAAAAAGACAAGATACTCGGGAGAAAAACAAATACCTAGAGGGCAAAGAATTCAAAAGCCATCTATATTTAGTACAGATGATTAACAATATATGCAAGACTGGCAACACGTTCTAAATAAGGCTTCAAATTATCTAATTTTAACTGTGATTTAGAAAACAAGAAAAGAACATGGTGAGTTGACAACAAACAGAAAGAAATGTTTAAAGAAGTACAACCAACAATAGCACATGCAAGCCTTAAAAACTGGAAGAAAAGTAGTTTCAGAAAGATTTAAAACCCATTCTTACCAGTAGTGCCATATGGCGTCGGAACCATCCATTGCGTAACCCGACCCAAAATGGCCGCACAAAATAGAATGAGATAAGGGACTATAAGAAATGTAAGCATGAGAGAGATGCAAGGGATTACAAAGAAGAACAATATACAACTGGCACAGCAACAGGAAAAAATGACAACATTCAAATGAGGGACAAATGACAATTTCATGTACAGAATTTTGAAACAACAGAAGAAAGTGACGCAGACACTAATGACAGAAAGGGTAAAAGGGGAGGGTAAAAGAGGAGGAGAAGTAGCTCTCTATATAAGAGAATGAATCAAAGCAACAGAACAAAAGGGTAAACAGGGAGGAGAAGAAGCACTGTGGGTCAATTTGGAGGCAGGCAATGGCACCACAATCCGCATAGGGGTTGTATACAGACCCCCCTCTCAGGGGGAGGAAATGGACAAGGAAATGATAGAAAGTATACTTAGAATGGCAGATAAAGGGGAGATATTGCTGATGGGTGATCTGAATATGCCAGATGTTAACTGGAGTGCAGTTGCAGCAGCCACTTCGAAGAGTGGGGTTATTCTAGATGCCCTACAGGGGGCATGCCTTAGACAACTAGTATTGGAACCCACTCAAGAGGGAGCAATCTTAGACCTGCTCCTCTCAAATGGAGATGGAGAGAGGATCACAGATGTAGAAGTGGGTAGCCATCTGGGAACTAGCGACCATCGAACAGTATGGTTCACAATAAACACAGCAATGGAGTCAAGCCATACAAAGGCAAAAGTACTGGACTTCAGGAGGGCTGACTTTGCCAAAATGGGTGAGTGCCTAAGGAATGCACTAGCAAATGGGAAGGAAGGAGGGTGGAAGAACAATGGTGAATAATAAAAACTGCCATTACAGAGGTAACAAGCCTTTGTGTGAAGCAAATAAACAAAACAAAACGATGTAAGAAACCACTATGGTTCTCAAAGGAGGTGGCAGTGAAGGTTCAAGAGAAAAAGAAAGCATTCAGAAAGTACAAGGAATCACAGAAGGAGCAGGACAGAGAATTATATCAGTTAAAGCAAAAGGAAGCTGGGAAGGCAGTCAGAACAGCAAAGGCATGCACTGAGGAAAAGATAGCCAACTCAGTTAAGAAGGGGGATAAAACCTTTTTTAGGTACATCAGGGAGTGAAGGAAGACTAAGGGAGGGATAGTGAGGCTTAATAAAGAGGAGGGAGGGTGGGCAGAGGGTGACTGTGAAAAGGCAGAGATACTAAACAAATATTTTTGCTCAGTATTTACAAATGAAGAGGGGGAGGTACCTAAAACAAACAATAGAAACACTCTGGATACAGAAGTTGATACCAGCCCATTTACAGAAGAAAGGGTTCTTAAAGAACTCTTAAAACTGAAGGTGGACAAAGCAATGGGGCCTGATGGGATTCATCCCAGAATTCTAAAAGAACTAAGGGTTGAACTAGTGATACTACGGACTACCCTCTTTAACAAATCGTGGGAGGATGGGGTATACCCAGGACTGGAGGAGGGCAGATGATTCCCCTTCACAAAAGTGGGAGCAAGGCAGAAGCAGAAACTACAGACCTGTTAGTTTAACCTCAGTGATAGGAAAATGATGGAATCTACTTCTGAAGGAAAGAAGGTGTCAGTATCTAGAGGCCAGAGGGCACAGAACCCGAGGCATGTGGATTCACAGCGGAAGATCATGCCAGACTAATCTGATAGATTTCTTTGACTGGGTGACCAAAGTAGTAGATCAGGGAGGGGCTGTGGACATGGCCTATCTAGACTTTAGCAAGGCATTTGACTCAGTCCCACACAAAAGATTAATATACAAGTTAGCCAGCCTGGGAGGGTCCCAAGATGATAGCCTGGATAAAGAATTGGCTGGAGAACAGGACACAGAGAGTAATAGTAAATGGAGTCCACTCTGAAGAAAGGGGGCTTACTAGTGGGGTGCCGCAGGGTTCAGTATTAGGACCGGTCCTCTTCAATGTCTTTGTAAGTGACATTGCAGAGGGACTGGAAGGAAAAGTATGTCTCTTTGCAGATGACACAAAGATCAACAACAGAGTTGATGCACAAGGTGGGGTGGAAAGGATGAGAAGGGACTTGGCAAGGTTAGAGGAATGGTCAAATGTATGGCAGCTTAGATTTAATGCTAAGAAGTGCAAGGTAATGCACCTGGGAAACAAAAACCCAGGGAAAGAGTATATAATGGGGGGGTGAGATACTAACAACAACAAAAATGGAAAGAGACCTGGGGGCAGTCATATCAGAGGACTTAAAGGTGGGCAAGCAATGTGAGAGGGCAGTAAGGAGGTTGCGTGGATACTGGGATGCGGAGGAGGCATCACCAGTGAAACAGGAAGTTGTTATCCTCTGTACAGACAGCTGGTGAGACCCCATCTGGAGTGCTGTGCAGTTCTGGAGACCCAATCTCCGCAAGGACATAGACAAGATGGAAGCTGTCCAGAGGAGGGCAACTAAAATGGTACAGGGTCTGCACCGGAAGACATATGAAGAGAGACTAAAGGAGCTTAATATGTATAACCTTGAGGAAAGGAGGGAGAGGGGGGACATGATAGAAACTTTAAAGTACCTCAAGGGAATCAACAAAGTCCAAGAGGGTAACATCTTTCAAAAAAAGAGGTGTTCAAGAACAAGGGGGCACAATTTGAAGATAGAGGAGGGGCAGCTCAGAGGTAATGTAAGGAAGTATTTTTTCACAGAGAGGGTTGTGGATGCATGGAACGGCCTTCCAGAGGAGGTTGTGGAGTCAAAAACAGTGGTTGAATTCAAGCACGCATGGGACAGCCATAAGGCAATTCTAGGGGGTGGGGGTAGAAAGAAGTAGGCTGCTAGTTAACTAGGATCTGCAACTTATCCATTAGGTAGGGAAATGGGCAGTCCGGGTGGGCCAAGCGGTCCTTATCTGCTGTCAAATTCTATGTTTCAAACAAGGATTAAGGAGTGGGGAAAGTCATTGGACCTTGCTATTGTGTCTGCAAACGAGTGCTGACAACCCTACCCCAAAATTCCAAGTGTTCCAGTGTGTTTGCATTTTGTACTGAGAAAAAACTAACAAAAACAACTTCCAAAAACAAAGTTCCTGGCTGTAGAGGTGCTTTGGCTAGGCACTGCAGAGGACAGTTGCTATGGCAACTGCCGTTAAGCTCCCTGAGAGATGCAGTTCCCGATCTGGGTTGAGGGAACTACACATAGGGAATAGGAAAAAATTACTCAGTGTAGTAATATTGTTTCTTCCAAGTTATAAAATGGGCATCCAAAATAAAGAAGTCTCACTGGTCAAAATATATCATGTGACCGTGCACAAAATCTGTTTCATGCATAGTCATCCTGGTCCTTAATCACATCACATAATGAGCAAACCAGCCTTCCTACAACCAGAACTGTCTTCCATCAGTGCCCCTACAACCAGAACTGATCTTCTATTCCAAACATGGCTGCTACCTTACCACTGTAAAGAAAAACTTCAAGTGGGCCCTAAAAAAATAAAACTACCTTAAATAAAAAATAAAACAAATTAATTAAATGTTGTTTCCCTGATCTTCACACTTTCCTTACACATATAAACAAATCAGACACATTAAGTATTGCTTATAGTTTTCATTACAACGGTTTCTTTGCTGACAATGAAACAGCCCTCTTCTATCTTTACCTGCTCATCAGGGAAATCTCTTCTGCTTGCCCTGACAGTGAGATATAGAGAACACTGGATGGGCAACTATGCACAACCAGTGTGTGCTGCCACAGAGGGGTTCTAATTCCATCTGACCTCGAGAGTGAAGCTCAAGAGGTCCATGGGAATCAGAACCCTAAGGAGGCAAAACACACTGGTTGTGCATAGAGTTGCTCATCCTGTATTTTTTATAGTATATAGTACTGTGTGAAATATGTGTTTGCGAGTTATTGTGCTTTCAAAATGAAACGGACTCATGCAGTCTCTAGAGGTTCTAGAATGCTGTTCTACCACAGTACAGTAGAATCACATTCCATCACCTTTCAACTGTGGTACAACAGCATTTTGAAAGGGATGGAATTCTATACAGAATAACACTCCACTATACACTATAACTGAGTCTGTGGCTGTAGAAGCGGTCTTTGTTGTGTGTGTTTATACAGTATGTTAGGAGAGGAACATTCTGCCAGTGGAACTGAGCAGATATTTAAATTCATGTATTCCATGGTAAACATTCCATAACTTGAATCTTGATGCCAGCAAAGGACAAACTTTGTCCAGCAGTAATACAATCACATCATCAATGACATCATTTGCAGTGGGCGGAAGGACTTTTCTATTATAAATGCACACAAGTAAATCTATTGTTTCTACATATAAACATGCTTTTCCCCAATTGTAAAAATTTAAAAAAGGAGCCCATTTTATAAGCACAATAAGACACTCCGAGGGTGAGCATGGAACAGATTTCACCGCACTTCCAGGGGCTGACGGCACTCGGCCTGTAGCCTCATGCCTCACTACGCCCCTGAGCATGCAGTAAAATCTGTTTCATGCACACCCCGTCATGTCTTATTGCTTATGTGTCCTTCGGCATGCTTGACTAATGCAGTATGTTAGCTGGGTTCAGCTGCCCCAGAGGCAGAGCTGATGCTAATGAACTTATTAGAATTAGCCAATCAGCACATAGGAGAGGTTGTGCTGTCTGTAACTGAGCCAGAGGGCAGTCAGATTCATTTTGAAGCTGCAAAAGGGACAAAAAAATCTACTTTATCAAAAAAGCAGAAATCTCATAACCAGAAACAAGTTCCCTGAGTTATAACCACGCATAACTGTGAAACCTTATGTCTGTCAAAAGGAAACAGTTAACAATTTGGCAAAAAGGAGGACTATAGGACCATACTCAGTCAGGTTATGTAAGGAGAGGATGGGTGGGAGGTCAAGCATGCTGAAGGACACCTTGGAAGTAACAATACTACTATGGTAATTTTTTCTTCTCACCCCAGGGGTCCTTCAGTATGCTTGACTAATGTAGACTACAAAGCAGTGCAGTTGGGAGGATGGTACAGAACCAACATTGGAAAGAGGTTCTTCCGGACTACTGTGCCAAATTTGGCATCTGTTCTGGACTGTACATCCAAGCAACAGTGCTTCATAAAGGTGTGTACAATCTTCCAGGTAGCAGCTTTGCAGATATCGAGCAAGGGGATGTCCCTTGCAGCTGCCACAGAGGCAGCAGTGCCTCTAGTGGAGTGGGCTCCGAGGCCCTGAGGGGGGGCTGCTCGCCAGCCTTACTTTAAGAGAACTGGATACTAGAGACTATCCAGTGGGAGACAGTTCTTTTAGAGGCTGGTCTACCCTTGCCCATTTCGCCACAGGTGAGGAAGAGCTGAGTGTGAGAGCCTCTGAGCTGCTTGGTGTTTTCTGGGTAGTAGGTCAGTGCTCTTTTAACATCCAAACTGTGGAGTTTACGCTCTCCGGGGGTGGACTTGTCTGTAAAAAAAAAAAGACAGGGAGTGTTACAGACTGGTTGAGATGAAATTCAGAGACTACCTTAGGAAGAAATTTCCTGTTGGTTCTGAGGACTACTTTATCCTTGTGGAAGATAATGCAGTTAAGTTTAGTACAAAGAGCTTGCAGTTCAGAAATCCTTCTGGCTGAAGTGACAGCTACTAAGAAAACAGTTTTCCAAGTGACACACTTTAAAGAGCTACTGACACCTGACAGAAAACTTTGAAAATCATAATGATTAGGTACAATTCAGTTTGCATTCCACATATATTTTACATATTTCTCTTCCTCATTATTTATTACTGAGTAAATTTGTATAACTACATGATGGTTATCCCTTAGAGTTCCCCTAGAGTTTATCTACTTCTATAGCTTACTCCCTACTTTAAGTCATAATCCTGTGTTGTGACATCACAATATGTCGCCATGGGAGTAACTATGATGTCACAAGTACTACATTATTACCTCAGGTAGGGAGAAGGCAACAGGAATAGATGAACTCTTCAGGAGGAGATATCCTGTTTTCATGCAAATGGCCTCAGTAATAAATAATGAGAAGGAGGAAAACAAAATTAATGTGAAATACAAGTTGAACTGTGTCTAAATATTGTGTTTTGTTAAAGTTCTCCTGAAGGTGTCAGCTGCTCTTTAAATGTGCAGTAGCTATAGGCTTGAAGGGAGTTTCCATGAGCTTAGCTATGCAGAGGTTCAAATCCCAAGGAGGGACAGGCTCCCTAAGTGGGGGTTGAAGGTGCAGAAGGCCTTTGAAAAACTTTTTAAAAATGGAATGGGAAATTACAGACGACTTCTTGCCAGCAAAGAGGTAAGCCAAAATAGCTGCTAAGTGAACTTTAAGGGATGAGGCCCTAAGGCCTGAGACCTGCAAATGAACTAGGTAGTCTAGGAGACAAGGCAGGCTGGCCTTCAGAGGGTTGGTCTGCCTGTCTGTGCACCACAGAGAAAATATTTTCCATTTAGAGGCATAGGTTCTCTTAGTGCTGGGCTTCTTAGCCAAATGAAGGATTTTCAGGACTTATTCTGAGTACTGAGAATCTGGGTATTCTAGCTCTTCAAGTACCAAGCTTTGAGGCGAAGAGACTCTATATGCTGAGGTATGTTACTACCGTCTGAGGCAGGGTCACGAAACGGTGACTCAGGTGTAGATGCATAGGTCTCCTGACTAACAAGGCAAGGAGCAGAGAGTACCAGGGTTGCCATGCCCAGTCTGAAGCCACCAGAATGATGGTGGTCGGCTGATTGTTGAGCTTCAGAACTCTGAGGATTAAAGGAAATGGAGGAAAGGTGTACAGGAACTTCCCTGTCCAATCTATCTAAAGCATCCACTGGCACTGTGTCCAGTGCTACAGGCCTGCAACAGTAAAGTTGGAGCTAGTGGTTGAGGTTATAGGCAAAGAAATCTATCTCTGGGGTGCCCCATCTCCTGAATAATGTGTCTAGCACTTGCCTGTTTAGGGTCCACTCATGGTGGCCATGACTGATGCAGCTCAGGGCGTCCACCAGCACATTGTCCTTGCCTGGGAGATGGATGGCAGACAGTTGTATATCCAAGGAGTAAGCCAGAGACCAAATCCTCACGGCCTCTGTACAAAGTTTGGTTGATCTTGTGCCCCCTTGCTTGTTGATCTAGAACATGACAGTGGTACTGTCTGTTCTGATCTGAACTAACTGACATTTCAGCTGGGGGCAAAGGCTTTGATAGCCAGGTACACAGCACTGAGTTCCAGAAGGTTTATGTGGTAGCTGGATTCCCTGGGGGACCAGGTCCCACTTGTGGACTGGTCTGCCAGATGAGCACCCCATCCTAGGAGTGAGGCATCTGTGGTGAGAACCTTGGAGGGCTGCTTTGCTGAAAATGGACTCCTTTCCTGAGGTTTTTCTTGTTTTTCCACCAATTCAGGGCCTGTGGAAAGGTCCTTGTGACTGGAATAAGTTTTGACAGAGAGTCCCTATTCTGGGTCCAGTGAGCCCTCAAATGATACTGAATGTACCTCATCTGGAACCTGGTGCCTGGAACTACAGCTGTAGTGGAGGCCATGTGACTTAGGAGCCTGAGAAAATGTCTGGCAGGCCTTGGCTGGCCCAGGACAAAAGAGTTTACCAGGCCTAGGAGGCAGTGCATTCTGTCCCAAGGGAGCAAGGCTTTTTATTTATTTATTTGCATAAGTCAGATTTACAACCTTTGAGTCAAGGACTCATTTACAAAGGCACTTCATCGCAGGGAGGGCAGACAATGTTACCTACTGGTTACAACAGTGACACAGTACAGGTGCAAGAAACACCGAACATAAAAAACACTTAGGTTGCATATTGTTACATAGTACAGGTTACAGTCATAGACAGACTAAATCCACTGATGTTACTGTGGGGGTACATCCCTGTATATACCTAGTAAGGGTAGAGGGAGAAAAGGTGATGGAGGATGTAGGGGGAGAGGGATAGGCTATCCAGAGGACACTGTCAAGTCAGGGGAGGCCTGATGGGAGGGTCGAACAAGGGGGGACAGGGAGGGGGCCATGGTTACAGTGCCTTCAGAAAGTATTCACCCCCCCCCCTTCGATTTTGTCACATTTTGTTGTGTTACTACTAGAATTTTTAATGCACTGAAATGACTTTTGTCCCCCTTGATTCACACAGTATACTCAACAATTTAAAGGGGCCAAAATATTTATATTGTGTAACAAAAATTTATGAAACATTAAAAATTGAAATATCTTGTTTACTTAAGTACTCACCCCCCTGAGTCAATACTTTGTAGACTCACCTTTGGCAGCAATTACAGCTTTGAGTCTTCTTGGGCATGTCTGTATCAGCTTTGCACATCTGGATTTGAGGATTTTCGACCATTCTTCCTTGCAGATTTGCTCAAGCTCTGTCAAGTTGAATGGGGAGCATCGGTGAACCGCAATCTTTAAGTCTTTCCACAGATTCTCAATGCGATTCAAGTCTGGGCTTTGGCTGGGCCACTCTAGGACATTCACCTTCTTGTTCTGAAGCCACTCCAGTGTTGCTTTGGCTGTATGCTTGGGGTCGTTGTCCTGTTGGAACGTAAATCTTCGCCCCAGTCCAAGGTCTATTGCAGACTGATGCAGGTTCTCCACAAGGATGTGCCTGTATTTGGCTCCATTCATTGTTCCCTCTATCCTGACAAGTGCCCCAGTCCCTGCCACTGAAAAGCATCCCCATAACATGATGCTGCCACCACCATGCTTCATGGTAGGGATGGTGTTACATGGGTGATGAGCAAGGCCACTGATTTACGGTGATTAAAACAATTAAATTCCATTTTCAAGACTTAAGATTCTGGAATTTCACCGGTGATTGTTACTCTAATTTCCGGATTTTACTGGGATTCTGTTATCATTTTTTAGTATGTGCATAAATAATCAGAATTAAAGAAGGCTTCATATACAGAGCAATAAATAAAGCAAACTTAAAATAGTACAGGAAGGAATTAAAAGAAAAACACACTTTTTTATAGATTTACTGATCTGATAGAAAATGCCAGATTCCATGAAATCTTCGTTTTACGGTTTTCAGGCAGCCCTAATTCCGAATTTACCGGATTCGTAAAACCGAAAACAGTGGCCTTGGTGATGAGCTGTTCGGTTTGGCGCCAGGTACACCAAGCTTGCATTCAGGCCAAAGAGTTCAATTTTGTTTCATCAGACCAGAGAATCTTTTGCCACATGGTCTCAGAGTCTGCCACGTGCCTTGTTGCAAACTACAGGCATGCTATTATGTGGCCTTTTCTCAGGAGTGGCTTCCGTCTAGCCACTCTCCCATAGAGGCTACATTTGTGAAGTGCTGCAGAAATTGTTGTCCTCTGGACAGGTTCTCCCATCTCAGCCATGGAACTCTGTAGTTCTGTCAGGGTGGTCATTGGGTTCTTGGTCACTTCCCTGACCAAGGTCCATCTTGCCTGGTTGCTCAGTTTGGGAGGATGGCCTGCTCTAGGAAGAGTCTGGGTGGTTCCGTAATCTTTCCATTTCCTAGTGATGGACTTGACTGTGCTCCTGGGAACTTTCAACACCCCAGAAATGTTTTTATACCCCTCCCCAGATCTATGCCTCCTCACAATTCTATCACAGAGTTCTACGGACAGCTCTTCACGGTAGAGTTTCTGCTTGACATGCACCGTCAACAGTGGGACCTTATATAGACAGGTGTATTTCCTCTGAAATCATGTCAACCATTTGAACTGACCACAGGTGGACTCCATTCAAGTTTTAGAGTGATCTCACAAGGAAATTGGATGCACCTGAGCTCAATTTGGAGTGTCATAGCAAAGGGGGTGAATACTTATCAAATCAAGACATTTCAGGTTTTTATTTTAAATTACATGTACAAAAAATTCCAGAAGTTTCATTCCACTTTGACATTATAGAGTAATTTGTGTAGATACGTGACAAAAAATCCCATATAAATGTATCTTAATTTGAGTTTGCCACATCACAAAATGTGACAAAATCCAAGGGGGGGCCAATACTTTCTGAAGGCACTGTAGGTGCATCGACAGTAATGAACATTGAAGAGATGGTTCCGAAGGGCGGTTTTGAAGGGACCAATTTTGGCGATGTCGGAGATGCTGATTGGGAGGGAGATGAACCAAGCGGGGGCTCAGTAGTAGAAAGACCTCTGGGCTAGGGAGGTCTTGGTTCTGGTAACCAGGAGGGTGGCCTTGCCAGAGCTACGAGTGGCAACAGATGAGGACGCTCGCCATACGGAGGCAGATACCCGGGGGGGGGGGAGAGCCCGAAAAGTGATTTTTTAGCTAGTAGGCAGGTCTGGTAGTGCAGTTGCTCCTCAAAGATGAGCAGGTTGGTGGTAGAGTAGAGCAGGCATGTGTGAGTGTGGCTGGAGGCTCTGGTCAGGAGCCTACAGGCCTTATTGATGGAGAGCTGGATTTTGGTGAGGGCGGTGTTGTCCACTGCAGCATAGATGGGCAAGCCACAGTCCACTAGGGACAAGACAGAGGAGGAGATGGCCTTCCGGAAGGCAACTTGGGGTAGGCAATCCCTGAAACAGTATAGTAGGCCTATCCGAGAGTTTATGGTGGAAGAAAGGGCACTTGTGTGGGTGTGGAAGGTGAGGGCAGTATCGAAGGTGATGCCTAGGTATATGTAGGTGGTCACTTGCTCTAGCGGGTGCAGTGTGCTGGGAAGAATCAGGAGGGGGGCATTTTTGGCCTTGTTTTGGTGGCGGGAGAAGAGCATTGCCTTGGTCTTCTTTAGATTAATGACTAGCCTGTGATCCAGGAACCACCTTTCAGCTTGGTTGTAAGTGTGCTGGAGGGATAACTGGAGAGAGGAAGGATTGGGATGTGAGGCAAAGAGAACCTACCGCACTGTCTGCATAGAGTAGCATTTTGCCAGTACAGGAGCTGGGGAGTGTGTTGAGGCAGAGACTGGAAAATATGGGACCCAGGATGGAGCCCTGGGGGAACCCGGAACGAATGGGTTGGGTGTTGGATAGGGAGCCATTGATCTTTACACGCTGAGATCGAGCAGAGAGGTAGCTAGAAAACCAGGCAAGAGGACCAGCAGAGAAGCCGAGTTTGTGGAGAGAGTCGAGCAGAAGGGGGTGGGAGACAGTGTCAAAAGCCTTGGAGTGGTCAATGAACACTGCTCTGGCAAGATTGCCAGTGTCAAGAACAGAGTGCAGGTGGTGAGAGAACTCCAGGACAGCAGTAGTGCTGCTCTGGGCACATAATGTCATATTGGGTCAGGTACTCAGACAGTGGGATAGACACCACTCTTTCAAAGGCTTTGGAGAGTGGGGGGAGGATGGAAATCGGCCGCTAGTTGTTGGGGGAGGATCGATCTCCACTCTTGTGTATAGGAGTGATTATGGCTGTTTTTCAGGCACTGGGAAACTGATCTAGGCATAGGGACCGGTTAAGTACTGTAGGTCCGTCAGGGGGACGAGGACAACATCCAAAACTAGGTAGAGGATCCTGGAGTCGAGGGGGTTGCTGCTGGGGCTATTGCTACCAAGGGCTTTTAGCAGGTGTGGCCTGGCTTCGTGCAGAGATATAGTGTGCAGGTGGAATGGGGGGCAATGCAGGACAGGGGGGAGAGAGGCAGAGACTGGATCAAAACAACTGCTGGGGAGGACAGAGCTTAGGTCGGAGAAGGTGGTATTGAGGCAGTCAGATATGTGGAGTGGATCTGTGGTAACAGTGCCATCGATGGAGAGCTGGGATGGTGGGTAGGGGGGCGGGACTTCATGTTTAGCTCTTTCATGTTATCCCAGAAAGTCCAGGACGAACCCCAGGAAGATACGAAGGTGGCCTGATAGTGATCTGCCTTGTCACTTCTAATGGCCCAGGTGCACTTATTGCACTCCACATTGTAGACTTGTCTATCAGCCGACTTGCCTGATTCTACAGCAATCTGCCAGAGATTATCACTGTTCTTAAGTTTCTGGATAAGGGATGGGGTGACCCAAGGGGCACTCTGTTTTTTGGTGTGGATCCTGGTGAGGGGGGCGAGGTGGTCGCAGGCCTTGCTGAAGGCACTTATGAAGAGGTCAAGAACAGAGTCGATGTTAGGGGCATGTCGGACAGGGGACCAGTCCAACTGGACTAGATATTGTTTTAGTTTTCGGAGGCCGCCAGGGCGTAGGCGCCGGCGCAGGGAGGCAAAGTGGAGACTAGCTGCGGAGTGGGGTTTGGGAGGGCCGGCAGGCATGGGTCCAGGGTTTGGGTGTACATTCCCAGATAGTAATAGTAGCAACGTAATTATTCTAGTTAGGGGGCAGTGGCGATAGGTCCCTTGGTTTGGTGCCAGGGTGAGGACCTAACAGTAAGGGTGCAGGGGACAGGTAAAGCGTGAAGGGTGGGTATGGCAAGGAAGAGATGGATCCAGGGTGGGCCCAGCAGGGCAGAGGGAGTGGGGGAGTTGGTAGGGGGTGGGTTTTGGGGTGTCAGGGGTGAGTCCAAGGTGGGGGGGAGCCAAGCCACTGTGGAGTAGATTAGGGGCAGAGTACCTGTTGTGCTGGGCGGATGCTCTAGTCGGTGAGAGGTAGGAGCCAAGAGGGTAAAAGTGAGCAGACATAGTATTTGGGTGCAGGTGCCCATTATACTTTAGTTGGTTGGGCTATGGTAAACAACAAGGGCTATAGCTGACCTTCAGTGAAGGTGACTGCCACAGTGGAGTAGTGGTAGCGTTACCAACTTCGGTGCAGAATGTACCAGGTTCGAATACCTGAGGGGGGGTTCAATTAGAGCCTTGCAGAGAGATTATCAGAGGTAGCCGGAGGGGGCTGGAAAAGGCTGAGTTAGGAACATGGAAGGGGGGCTGAAATAGCGACTCCTAGTGGTCACAAAGGGAGTGGGTGTGGGCTAGGTGGTAGTGGATAAAGGGGTTTGGTAGGCAGGAGATGGGAGCTAGGTGGTGGCGTGCAGGGCAGAGTAGAGTAGCAGGGGGGATGTGCAGTGCAGTGAGGTTTTCTAGGCAGGGGGTGGTTGAGCAACTGAGTAGAAGAGTAAGCAAGAGTGTCCGAGAGTAGTAGAGAGTAGGGGGTTTTGGAGCGGTCTGGCACAGTGAGGGGGGAAAACTCCCTCCAGTGGGTGGCGAATATAAGCTGCAAATGGAGAAGAGAGAACTTGGCTCCAAAAGGAGCAGGAAGTCACGTGACAGGAAAGAACAATAAATTGGGGGTCAGGCTTGGGTAGGAGGATGGCTGAGGTGGGCTGGGCAGTCAACACAAAGCGACGACGGGATAACACCCCTGAAAAAGCTGTTGAGTGTCCAACTCTGCCCCAATGAATTCCAGTAACTGAACTGGTTCAAAGTGGGACCTTTTTTTGTTGATGATAAAACCCAGGGACTCCAGGGTACTTAGTGTAAGGCTGAGTGAATCTCTGACCTTCTGCAGGGACCTGGCTACTATTAGCCAGTCATCCAGGTATGGGAAGACAGACACATGTTGTCTTCTAGGGTGAGCCGCCACCACTGCCAGGCACTTCATGAATACCCTGGGGGCTGAAGTAAGGCCAAAAGGCAGAGCTGCAAACTGGTAATGGCCAGAGGGGAGTCTGAATCTGAGGTACTTTCTGTGGGACGGCCTGACTGGAATGTGAAAACAGGCATCCTTGAGATCTAGGGAGGCAAGCAAGTCTCCCTGTTGTAAGGATGGGATCACCACTGTTAGGGTGACCATCCTGAATTTGGGTTTGCGCAAATGTTTGTTCCAGGTACCATAAGTCCAGAATGGGCCACCAATCCTGAATTAGTGGCCTTGATGGAGGAGGAACATCTGGATATCATGGCAGTCACAGAAACATGGTACACACAAAACCATGACAGGGACATAAATATACCACGATACACTATCTACAGGAGGGACAGGGAGGGTAAAAGAGCAGGAGGAGTAGCTCTTTACATAAGGGAAGGAATCAAAGCAACAGAACAAAAGGGAAAACAGGGAGGAGGAGGAGAAGAAGCACTGTGGGTAAATTTGGAGACCGGCAATGAAACCACAATCTGCACAGGGGTTGTATACAGACCCCCTTCTCAGGGGGAGGAAATGGACAAGGAAATGATAGAAAGTATACTTAGAATGGCAGAAAAAGGGGAGATATTGCTGATGGGTTCTCTGAATATGCCAGATGTTAACTGGAGTGCAGTTGCAGCAGCCACTTCGAAGAGTGGGGTTATTCTAGATGCCCTACAGGGGGCATGCCTTAGACAACTAGTATTGAAGCCCACTCGAGAGGGAGCAATCTTAGACCTGGTTCTCTCAAATGGAGATGGAGAGAGGATCACAGATGTAGAAGTGGGTAGCCATCTGGGAACTAGCGACCATCCAACAGTATGATTCATGGTTAAACACAGCAATGGAGCTGCTTACAAAGGCAAAAGTACTGGACTTTAGGAGGGCTGACTTTGCCAAAATGGGTGATTGCCTAAGGAATGCACTAGCAAATGGGCAGGAAGGAGGGTGGAAGAACAATGGGAATAATAAAACTGTCATCACAGAGGTAACAAGCCTTTGTGTGAAGCAAATAAACAAAACAAAGCGATATAAGAAACCACTATGGTTCTCAAAGGAAGTGGCAGTGAAGGTTCAAGAGAAAGAAAGCATTCAGGAAGTACAAGGAATCACAGAAGGAGCAGGACAGAGAACTGTATCAGTTAAAGCAAAAGGAAGCTGGGAAGGCAGTCAGAACAGCAAAGGCCCAAACCAAGGAAAAGATAGCCAACTCGGTTAGAAGCGGGATAAACCTTTTATAGGTACATCAGGAGCAAAGAAAGACTAAGGGAGGATAGTGAGGCTTAATAAATGGGAGGGAGGGAGGGAGGGTGGGCAGAGGGTGACTGTGAAAAGGCAGAGATACTAAACAAATATTTTTGCTCAGTATTTACAAAGGAAGAGGGGGAGGTACCTAAAACAAACAGTAGAAACACTCTGGATACAGAAGACGATACCAGCCCATTTACAGAAGAAAGGGTTCTAAAAGAAGTCTTAAAACTGAAGGTGGACAAAGCAATGGGGCCTGATGGGATTCAGCACAGAATTCTAAAAGAACTAAGGGTAGAACTAGTGACACCACTGACTACCCTCTTTAACAAATCATGGGAGGATGGGGTGGTACCCGAGAACTGGAGGAGGGCAGATGTGATTCCCCTTCACAAAAGTGGGAGCAAGGCAGAAGCAAGAAACTACAGACCTGTTAGTTTAACCTCAGTGGTAGGGAAAATGATGGAATCACTTCTGAAGGAAAGAACTGTCGATTATCTAGAGGCCAGAGGGGCACAGGACCCAAGGCAGCATTGATTCAAAGCGGAAAGGTCATGCCAGACAAATCTGATAGATTTCTTTGACTGGGTGACCAAAGTAGTAGATCAGGGAGGGGCTATGGACATGGCCTACCTAGACTTTAGCAAGGCATTTGACACAGTCTCACACAAAAGATTAATATACAAGTTAGCCAGCCTGGGAGTGGGTCCCAAGATGACAGCCTGGGTAAAGAATTGGCTGGAGAATAGGACACAGAGTGTAATAGTAAATGGAGTCCACTCTGAAGAAAGGGGGGTTACTAGTGGGGTGCACTTGAGGTTCAGTATTAGGACCAGTCCTCTTCAATGTCTTTATAAGCGACATTGAAGAAGGACTGAAGGAAAGTATGTCTCTTTGCAGATGAAACAAAGATCTGCAACAGATTTGATGCACAAGGTGGGGTGGAAAGGATGAGAAGGACTTGGCAAGGTTAGAGGAATGGTCAAATGTATGGCAGCTTAGATTCAATGCTAAGAAGTGCAGGTAATGCACCTGGGAAACAAAAACCAGGGGAAGAGTACACAATGGGGGTGAGATACTAACAACAACAAAAATGGAAAGGGACCTGGGGGTAGTCATATCAGATGACCTAAGGTGAGCAAGCAATGTGAGAGGGCAGCAGGAGGCTGGGGATACTGGGATGCATAGGAGGCATCACCAGTAGAAAACAGGAAGTTATTATCCCTCTGTACAGACAGCTGGTCAGACCCCATCTGGAGTGCTGCATGCAGTTCTGAAGACCCAATCTCCGCAAAGACATAGACAGGATGGAAGCTGTCCAGAGGAGGGCAACTAAAATGGTGCAGGGTCTGCACTGGAAGACATATGAAGAGAGACTTAAGGAGCTTAATATGTATAGCCTCGAGGAAAGGAGGGAGAGGGGGACATGATAGAAACTTTCAAGTACCTCAAGGGAATCAACAAAGTCCAAGAGGGTAGCATCTTTCAAAACAAGAGGTGTGCAAGAACAAGGGGGCACAATTTGAAGATAGAGGAGGGCGGCTCAGAGGTAATTTAAGGAAGTATTTTTTCACAGGGAGGGTTGTGGATGCATGGAACGGCCTTCCGGAGGAGGTTGTGGAGTCAAAAACAGTGGTGGAATTCAAGCATGCATGGGACAGTCATAAGGCAATTCTAGGGGGTGGGGGCAGAAAGAAGTAGGCTGCTGGTTAACTAGGATCTGCAGCTTATCCATTAGGTAGGGAAATGGGCAGACTGGGCGGGCCAAGCGGTCCTTATCTGCCGTCAAATTCTATGTTTCTATGTTTCAATCCTCATTTTTCTTCTGCATGAGAAAGTACCTGGAATAGAGCCATTTTCCCACTGGAGGAAGGGAACTCTTTCCACTGCTCTTACAGACAGAAGGGACTTTACCTCCAGCTCCAACAACAGTTTTTCCGTTGGGATTAGAGGTTTCAAAAGTTTATGTCTCTATAGGGAGGGAAACATTTTGAACTGCAAAATAAGTCCCTGACCCATCACCTCTAGCACCCATTTGTCTGTGGTGATAAGGTGCCCATAGTGGAGGTAGTGGGTCAGCCTTCCTCCTACTGGGAAAGAGGAGGCGACCTGGATGTTCCAGTCTGGAGGTTTGTTTAGCTTGAGCCTTTGGGGTAAGGTAAGGGATCAGATCTTCTCTGTGCTCTCCTTCCTCTTCCCCTGAAGCAACCTCTCATCTGAGAGTATTCTAGGGGCATAGGTATAGCCATTGGCATAGGGTAAAAGGCTTTTGGATAGTAACCTCTACCTCTGCTTCCCTAACCCTGGGGTCTCTGGGAAGTAGAGGCTTTCTCTTTCACTGCATTGCTTTGATAGGTGGTTTTACAGTCCTACACCTTTTTCATGTATGCTTCTGTTTTATCCCCAAAGAGGGAATTATTCTCTTGAGGAAATCCATAGCTTTAGTTTGTGTCCCCTGGGAGAGGTTGGTAGTCCTCAGCAAGGCTTAGTGTCTGAGAGATATGGCCTGGGCCATGGCTTTGGAGGCATGTCATTAGTGTCCGCAGCCATATGGAATTGGTATTTTGTGGCTTCTAAGGCAGTCTTGATAGTTTCTGCCAAGTCCTGAGTTATTCAGGGTAAACATGGAGGGGATCTTTAGACTAAAGCAGGGAGGCATCACCAGAGGGCATGGTTTGAAGTTGGAAGGTGGAAGGGTGAGGGGGGAAAAGAGGAGGAGGTTTTTCACTGAGAGGGTGGTGGACCCTTGGAATGCTTTGCCTGGTGAGCTGGTTCAGAGATCCACAGTGGAGAGCTTTAAGAGAGGGTGGGACAGACACAGAAAGTGGATGTATCAGATGATGGCCTGTCCCGGGGGGGTGGGGATGGATGATAGGGGTTTCTGGAGCACAAGGGATGGGTGGGTCTCGGCACCCAACTAAGGATCTAGGTTCGAGCAGACTTGATAGACCATAAGGCCTAATCTGCTGGCAAATAGTATGTTAGTATGTTAGTATTCTGTCTGGGGCCTGTTGCCTAATAGCTAGCACAGAGTTCCAGAGAGCTTTTTGGTGTTGTGCTGCATAGGCCACGTAAGTAGATGGGCGAAGCAGAAAGGAGGCTGTGGTGTAAGATTTTTCACCCATCGAATCCAGATTCCCTCTCAGGAGGTTGGGAAGAGTCACTTTTGCTTTGTCACAAGCTACAGCCTGCACCACTCCCTCATGGTCTGGGTGCATGTAAATTAATTCAGCATTAGTTCTTTCTAACTCGTACTTCTTTTCAATTTTCTTGTCCACACCAGGATTAGATGTGAGGTTATGAAGCAGTTTAAATGTTGTCCTGAAAAGGGAGATATTCATTTATTTATTTATTTAAAAGAGATTTACCAGGAAAGACATACTGAGCTCAAAAAAGCTCGTTTTCAGATGTGACCTGGGGAAGGGAAGACGGGATAAGTACATAATAACAAGTAGAAAGTGCAGTAATAGGATAATGCAATAAAATACAGCAATGTACAGTAATACACAACATCATATTAGATAATTAATACAATATAAATTAATTACATCAGAAGTGTGAGATACCAGGCACTCACAGGCTGTAACGTCAGAAACAGAGTAGGAAGTGGTAGGGAGTGAGGAGGGGGAGGAGATCGAGCGGAAGAGGTTAGAAGGGAAGGAGAAGCAGCTTTCTTGGGGGAAGGAGATCTATCATATCCAAGAAGTCTGCCTCCTCTTCCTGGTCAGTGGTCTCCTGAATGGTAAGGACCAGGGTGTCCACCATATGCTATACAAATATAGAAACATAGAAGTTGACAGCAGGGCCCATCCAGTCTGCCCATCTCTTTTTCTACCTTATGAATGTGCCATTGGCCTTTGCTCTGTCAATGGCCTATCTATTCATACTCATCTGTATTGCTCCCTTATGCCTATCCCATGCCTGTCTATAGCCCTGCACTGTATTCATATCCACCACTTCCTGAGGAAGGCCATTCCATGCATCCACCACCCTTTCTGTGAAAAATAACTTCCTCACATTACCCCTTAATCGGCCTCCCTCTAATCTCATGCTGTGTCCTCTTGTCCCGCTGTTTTTCTTACATTGAAACATGTTAGACTCTTTCACCTTGTTAATGCCCTTAAGGTGTTTGAATGTTTCAACCATATCACCTCTCTCCCTCCTTTGCTCTAGGGTATAGATATTGAACTCCGTTAATCTGTCCTCATTTGTTTTCTGATGCAGTCCCTGCACCATTTTGGTTGCCCTTCTCTGGACTGCCTCAATTTGGTTAATGTCCTTGGGAAGCTGTTTGTTTCCTCGCTTTTAAAGTTCTGTAATTAAAAGCTTTTTTACATGACCTAAGCTTGCAGGTCTTTTCTGTCGATTACTGGGCAGCCATTCTGTTTTTCACTAGATAATTTTTAAAACCAGTTGGTCCAGTCCTCTTTTTAGGTCTTTCTGACATCCCAATTCATCAGAAAAACCTGTAAATTTGCTGTTCCCAATAGGGAAAATGAGAGAAAATGACCGGTTCCCTCAAGGTATGGAGCCGCAAATAAACGGTTCCCAGCAACACAAAACTTAAGAAGTTTTTGAAAGAAAAGTGCGGTTCCCGACGAAAATAGAGAACTGTTAAATGTTTAAAAGGTACAGAGTTAAAAGCATGACTTTTTTACCACAAGCACTGAAAATGTTTACCTCAGAAAAAAGGAGGAAACTGCAGTCAGAACCGGTGAAGAAAGCAGCACTTGCAGTTCTGGGAACCAAAGGGAACCACAAGAAAAAACAAGAACATATATAAAATACCTCCAAAAACACTAAAGACAGCACAAAACTGAGAAAAACTACTGATTTAAACAAAAAGAAACTTTTTCAAGTGAAGTTTGAAGAGAGAGCTCTGGGGCAGTGTTGTTCCAGTCAGCGGAGAAATGAATCCGCGCCTGCCTTCTGGCTTAGCTACAGACAGCACAACCTCTCCTGCGCTCTGACTGGCTAATTCTAATAAGTTCATTAGCATCAACTCTAGCTCTGGGGCAGCTGAACCCAGCTGGCATACTGCATTAGTCAAGCATACTGAAGGACTCCTGCGGTGAGAATAACTTCTTTTTAACTGAACCAGGGTCCTTTTTACTCTTGGCTCCAGCAAAGAGCCTAGAAATGGCTGCAGATCATATTTTAAAGATTTTTTAAAGTTTGACGAACAGAAGCACATAGTGCATGGGGGCATCTCATTTCTGGGTCCACCGACATAAGACCTTGGCCCCTGGCAAGTGGAGCTGATTAAAAAGTGAGGAAAGTCATTGGAGCCTACTACTGTGTGTGTGTGCGAACGAGTGCTGACAACACTACCCCAAAATTCCAAGTGTGCCAGTGTGTTTGTATTTTGTACTGCGAAAAAAAAACTAAAACTTCCCAAAAAAGTAAAATTCCTGACTAGAGGTGCTCTCACTAGGCACAGTAGTGGACAGTTGCTACGGCAACTGCTGCCAAGTTCCCTGGGAGAAGCAGTTCCCGATCTGGGTTGAGGGAACTACACATAGGGAATAGCAACTTCTTTTTAACTGAACCAGGATTCATTTTACTCTCAACTCCAGTAAAAGTCCAGAAAAGTCTGCAGATCATATTTGAATTTTTTTTTTTAACTTTGATGAACAGAAGTGCATAGCGCACGAGGGAATCTCACTACTGGGTCCACCGCCATAAGAACTTGGCCCCTGGTGAGTGGAGCCAATTAGGAAGTGAGGAAAGTCACTGGACCCTGCTACTTTGTGTGCGAACATGTGTTGACAACCATACCCCAAAACTCCAAGTTTGACGGTGTGTCTGCATATTGTACTGAGAAAAAAAAAAAACAATAAAAGTAGAGCTCCTGGCTGTAGAGGTGCTTTGACTGGGCACAGCACTGTATAGTTGCTATGACAACTACCACCAAGCTCCCTGAGAGGTGCAGTTCCCGATCTGGGTGGAGGGCTCTATTTTTTATTTATTTATTTAAGAATCAGTTTACAACCTTTGAGCCAGAGGCTCGTTTCCAAAGGTACTTCGTCACATAAAGACATACACATAGGGAATGGGAACTTGTTTTTAATTGAACCAGGGTTCTTTTTACTCTCAGCTCCAGCAAAGAGCCCAAAATGGCTGGAGATCATATTTTAAATATTTTAAAGACTTTTTAAGTTTGAGGAACGGAAGCACAAAACTCAAGCTAAGGGCAATGAAGCACACAGTAGGGAGGGAGGCAACGTCCAATCTAGGGTAGAGGAAGAAACTGAGTATAGGAAGCCAGCTATTCAAAATTACCAAGGGACCAAAAAAGGGAATTGACAGAAAACCCTATCTAGGATAAGGGGTCGAAAACAAACTCGGAAGAGGAAAGGTAATGGAAAGCCAAGACAGGGGTTTGTGATAACAGAAGCCTAAAGGCAAGGAAAGCAAAAAGTCAATAGGATAAACAAATAATCAGGCATGGGAGTGGTGCAGTGTGTAATGGGTGCCGGGCCATAATCTTCAGAAACACATTCTGTAAACTGAGGTGTTAGCCCATATGCAGGCACCACTCTAGGTTGAGAGCAGAAGTTGCTGGACTCTGGGCCGAACTGGAACAACTGAAGGGCACCATCTGCCTCACCCAGTGACCACCTAGTTTGCTGTTGCTCTCTCAAAGGATGCCAGCGAGGAGGCAGAGCGGCTGGACCTTGGTGGCCTCCGGGAGGATGGGGGGAGGAAGGAGGAAGAGAACCCTTCAGATCTTACTGCTGCACAATTCTTTCACCATTTATGTGAAGGTGAGAAGCCAATAGGAGGCACCCAAGGCAGGAGTATCAGAGAAGGTAGGAGTCCTCAAGGTAGCAGGCCCCAAAGAGGGTGGGAGAGGCAGAGACTGCCCCCCCCCCAAAGACTATTGCAATGGGGAAGGTTAACCCAGGGAGATGAAATTCCATGGAAGATGATGAAAGCAAATAGGAGGGCAGGGCAGGCAAGCCTGGAGTAGAAAGTTCAGCTGGAAGAGAGGGAAGGTAGGAGGAAAACGTAACAGGAGAGGGCAGGACTGGGGTAACACAGGGGGTAAGGGGGAGCAGGAAGGAGAGGCAGGTTAGAAGAAGAGAGGAACAAAGAGAATAGAAAGCCATGTGTGCAAACACAAGGAATTTGGAAAACAAAATTCCTGACCTTGAGGCAATCACTGCAGAAGCAGACCTGGATTGGGTGGCTATAACAGAATCATGCTGCATGGACAACCACAGCTGGGAAGTGGCCATCCCAAGCTATACCATGTTCTGGAAGGACAGATTAGGGATAAAGGTGGAGGGGTTGTTTCATATGTGAAGGAGGGTAGAGGGATAGAAGGGCCACTGAGATACAGGGGCAACATGGGGACAATGAGAGGCTAGAGGTATTATGGGTCAGCCTGGAGAAGGGGTCAGGGGCCATTATCCGCACGAGGGTGATGTACAGGCTTGCAACACAGGGGGAGGATTTTGATAGAAACCTGGGTGAAGCCATTAGTAAAATAGCCAGCAAAGAGGAAGTTTTGACAACTGAGTACTTTAATCTGCCAGATGTAGATTGGGGCATTCTTGTCCCAGCTACATCAAGAGGCAGAGCCATCCTCAACTCCATACAAGCAGCATTTCTCAGACAGCTGGTTTTGCAGCCCACTAGGGATGGGGAAGTGCTGGACCTGGTATAGTACAAGCCACTTAAATCGGGATGCAGATAATGGGGACATCCACTTCATTGGGATGTCTCATCGGAAGGCGATTAAGTGGCCATGTATTCATATGGGCAGTTTTGCTGCTTAAAGGAGATGGGGCGCCATTAAGTGGGACGATTCTGTGCCATTCTGTCTTACAATTCCCACTGTATCCCTATGAGCCCTGCTGCTCCTACTCCCTGCTAATACCATTTTGAGACTGCTTAACAGGTCCTGATAAAATACAGATTTTTTGGCACCTGCTTAACACCTCCAATGCATCCGGTCTCCAGTGCGAACCTGAATCTATTAAAAAAACAGCAACAAAAAAACAGTCAGTCAATGCCGTCTGCCCATGCAAAGAATTAGATGAATCGAAAACGGAGCTGAAAAAGAGTGCGTGATGTGGGCTTGTTAAAAAAAAAAAAAAAAAAAAAAGTCACACTATCAGACTAGCCTGCCTGTATGTTGTGCCCGAACCACACTCTCATAGCTCAAGTATAGTGCCCAGTCTCCATGGTGACCCTCCAATTTGCATCATGTGGACTTCAGCTGCAGCCCCCCAAATTAAACTAGCCTGCATGTAGGCTGTGCCTGAAGCACACTCTCCCGCACAGCTCAAGCACAGGGCCCAATGTGCATGGTGACCCTCCGCTTCACATGGACATCAGTTGCGGCTCCCCAAATTAAACCAGCCTGGAGATATGCTGAGCCCAGAGCAGATGCTGTATGACAGGTAGCAGTGAAATGTAGGGTTCAGCAAAGTAAAAACTCTGACTAAACTAAAGCTAAGGCTCTGCAAAGAAATATAAGGTAGCACAGTACAGACTTTAGAAGGGAAATCAAGTGTAGCTGTACTGTGTGAGTGTGTGTGTGTGTGTGTGTGTGTGTGTGCGCGCGCGCGCACGAGCAACAAGCCACTTCAGTGGCTTCTGTTAAACGGGACAGCCGCTTAATCAAGATGGAAACAGAGACAGTGTTGCTGATGCCACATTGGGTAGTCAACTGGGTACAAGTGATTACCATACTGTGTGGTTTGGCATATGAATAGGACAGGGAAAAAACAGTAAGACGAGGGTCCTGTCTTCAGCAGGGCATATTTTAAAGAAATGGGAAACTGCCTCATAGAATACCTTCGAGGGGGAACCAGGGGAGTGGAGGCTAAATGGAGAAAATTAAGGAGGCCATAGCCTTGGCAACAGCATGCTGCTTGAAGGAACTGAGCAAGGGAAAGAGGACGAAGATTAATTTATTTATTAAAAGTTGCACTAATTACAGGATAACTTCCATGAGAAACAAGTCTCGTTTACAGAACGTCCCAAGTCAATTAAAAAGAACAACATTTTTGTGTCTGGAGTTTTCTTTCTCCTGATTGGCTAAGAGGTTCCTTTGGCCATGTCCTTATCAGGGTATACTGTGCCAAATGGTACTTCTTTAGCCAACCAGGATGGAGTGCAGCTAAAGATCCATACCTGCCAGAAGGATTTTAGTTCAACCATGCACTCTCCAGCTGGTAATGCCGGGAACCCCCCAACCGCCATATATGAACACATTCTACAGTCCAATAATTCAAAATAAGTACCTAAAGCATCCCAGTGTCCCATCACAGAAACGATCAGGCTGCAGTTTCTTTACTTTTTTTTTTTTCCTTTTCAAACTAAAACTGCAGCCGTGCTCCCTCACTGCAAAAAGCCCAGCTTGTAGTAAAGGCACCTGCTCGTGCTTTACCACCAATGAAAACAGTGGCACCAAAAAAAAAAAAAAAGTCATGTTCCCAGAAAAGCCTTCTTTGTTGGAGAGAGCGGCACGATGAAACTGCAGTGACCAGTAAACTGCTCGCTCAAGAAACAGGAGTGTGAAGCAAAAAATACTGCGGCTGGTAAAAGAAATGCTCGCTGTCAATTAAATGTGCTGCTCGCTGTAAGTGGCATTCCTCGGCACGAGGAATACCCCCTATATGGAAATACAAAAAAAGAGTAATGTTCCCAGAAAAGCCTTGTTTGTTGAAGTGAGCGGCACAATGAACTGCAGTGACCGGTGGTAAGCCGCTCGCTCAAGAAGCAGGAGTGTGAAGCAAAAAAACTAATATGGTGGCTGGTGAGGGAAATGCTCACTGTCAATTATATCTGCCGCTTGCTGTAAGTCCAGCAATCGCTCTGAGCATTCCTCGGCACCAAAGAAAGACTGTGTGTGTGTGTGTGTGTGTGTGTTACAGTAAAAAACAAGCACAGCTGAACTGTGTTTAGGAAGGAATAGGCAAAAGGACACGCTGGCAGTCAATGAAATCGTCCCCTCGCTGTGAATGCAACAGCTGCCCTTTGCATTTCTGGGTACTAAAGACAAGACATCCTCTATGTAAATATATATGTGTGTAGGGGTGGGGTTAAAAACAAGCTGATTAATTCAGTGTGTGTGTGTGGGAAGGAATAACCTGACCAGTGGGTGTGGGTGGCAGGGCGCTCTCTACTGGCCACAACACATTTCAGAAATTAATAAGGGGACTATTTTTAGTATTTCAGCTATTAAAACCTCGTTTTTCAAGTTTTTGGGCAATTGTTTTTTGTTTTGTTTCCTCCTCAAATATTTACTTGGGGGACCCATCTTATAAGCGGAATAAGACACACCAAGGTGTGGTTTATGGGCTGATAAGAGCACTTACCAGGTGCTAAAGGCACTTGGCACAAGCGCATCACGCCTCATTACGCACCTGGGGCATGCTCTTATCAGCCCATAAACCACACCTCATTGTGTCTTATTCCTTACACATATACAAACATAAATACGGTTAGCTAAAACAGTTACACATAGATTGTTCCTGTAACAATATTCTTTTCAGGCCACCTTTGAAAATTCCAAGGTTAGGGGAATTTCTCAGCTGAGGAGAAAGGTTGTTCCATGAAAATGGAGCTATGTGGGAAAAAAATCTTTCTCAAAGTGGGTTTGAATCTCATCTCTAAAACTGTAACTGTGGGCTGGCACTATAAGCCTTTCGGATAGGTAAACAGGGATCTGCTTGTTCAATGACTTGTAAATAAGGGATAACCAGTGGAAATTACGTCTGGAAGAAGGGGACAACCAATTTAATTGAGACAGTAAATACAATGGTGTTAATTCCATTTAACCTGCAAAATGAACTGTAGCATTTAATAATAAACGGTGTTCTTTTTTTTTTTTTTTTTTTTTTTATTTAGTTGTTTAACCAGGTATAGCACACTAAGCTGAAAGCTTTTTTACAGGAGCGACCTGGGAGCACAAGGAGGTTAAGTGACTTGCTCAGGGTCACACAGTATGCAGCTTAATCTGGTTCAAGGTCAGGTGGCATTCATCTGTATCTCCCTCCCCTTGGTAGTGCCTGAAAATAGGCAGGATTTGTCTAGTGCACTTACCCGGTCAACAGAAACTAAATAAAATAAAAAAAAAAAAGTGGAAGCTGTGGGATTCAAACCCACGTCTGGTCTGCTGAATATCACCAGATTTGCAGCTCAGAGGCTTAGACCACTGCGCTATACTGCCTCAAAGGACAAGGATAGAAGGGTTGAGGTATTAGCATTAGTGGGGAAGAGGCAACTATGGTTCTCTAAGGAGGTGGCAAAGGCAGTGAAGGAGAAGAAAACAGCATTTAGAAAGTACACAGAGACCCAGAAGGATGAAGACAGGGAAATATATCTGGCAAAACAAAGGGAGAGAGGAAGGAAGGAAGGGTGAAGGCAGCTAAAACACCAACAGAGGAGAGGATAGCTAAGGAGGTCAGTAAAGGGGACAAGACATTCTTCAGGTATGTGGGAGAAAAGAAGAAGACAAAGGGAGGGATAGTGAGAATCAGGATGGCAGGTGGGGACAGCACAGAAGAAGATCAAGAGAAGCCAGAAATACCAAATGATTACTTCTGCTCAGTATTCCCAGTGGGGGGCATGGACTAGCAAGCTGCAGTAAGCAACAGGGAGAGGGCAGAGTGGACACAAGTCCATTCTCAGTGGAAAGGGTCCAGAAGGGACTGGAAGCCTTAAAGGAGAACAAGGCGATGGGACCGGATGGGATTCATCCAAGGGTCCTAAAGGAACTGAGCATGGTGCTGCCCTCCCCTCTAGCAGTGCTTTTTAGCAACTCATCGGAGATGGGGGAAGTTCCAGAGGACTGAAAGAGGGCTGATGTGGTCTCTCTACACAAAAGCGGCAGTAGGGAGGATGCTAGCAACTACAGGCCGGTCAGTCTTACATCAGTGGTGGGAAAGTTAATTGAAACACTACTGAAGGAGAAGCTCATGGAGTACCTGCAGGCAAAAGGGCTACAAGACCAGCAGCAGCTTGGTTTCACAGGGGCGAGGTCATGTCAAACTAATCTCATAGATTTCTTTGACTGGGTTACCAAGGAGGTGAATCAAGGGAGAGCAGTAGACATGGCCCATCTAGGCTTCAGTATGGCTTTTGACACTGTACCGCATGGGAGACTAGTCAAGAAACGAAGCAGCCTGGGGTGGGGGGTAGTGACAAGCTGGGTATCAAACTGGTTAAGGGATAGAAAGCAAAGGGTGGTGGTAAAAGGTAGCCACTCAATCAATAGGAGATTGACTAGTGGGGTACCTCAGGGTTTGGTGCTGAGGCTGGTCCTCTTCAATGTCTTCATAAGTGACACTGAAGAGGAGTTTGAGGGTAAGGGTGACTCTCTGCAGATGATACAAAAATCTGCAATGGTTTGACACTCAGGAAGGGATGGAGAGAATGCAAAGGGATTTGAAGAAACCAGAGGAATGGTCTAGGGGGTGGCAGCTGAGTTTCAATGCCAAAAAGTGCAAGGTTATGCACTTAGGGCTGTGGACCCCTGGGGCTATGGCAGGAAGTGGAGGTTACAGTCACCAAGCAAGAAAGAGACCTAGGGGATATCAAATGAAAACATGGCTAACCAATAATACTTCTAATGATAAACGTCACATTGATGGGTTTTCAATCTTTAGGAAGGACAGACAGAATGGGGGGGGTTGTTTTATGTCTCTAATAAGTTACTAGCTACTGAAGTTCAGATTTGCAGTGAAAATCAATATTATAAATCGTTATCTATTAATCTTATTCTGGATGGAAATAAAAATCTTTTTGTCTGCAATGTTTATGTACCTCCCAGTAGTTTAGGTTGGGTATACAGGCCTTTTTACATAAACTTCAGATTCCCTCATCTAGGCAAACCATAATTTGGGGAGATTGTAATTGTAATTGATCTTCAACTCTTGCAACAGACTTCAAAAACCTTATTTCAGGGATGGGCCTCTTTCAATTAATTAACGAAACCACTAGATTTAATTATAGCACACACTATGAGTCAATTCTTGATTGGATATTAACTAACAATTTATCGCATGTGGTTTTATCTGGAGTCTTGTCAGATTGCTTGAGTGATCATTGTGCTGTCTATTGTGGCTGGTCAGCCAAGCTGCGTAAAACAGCCTCTAAGTTTCGGAAGTTGCAAGATTTAGATATGATGCAGTTTTTCAATAAGATTAATTTGACTAACTGGACATTTTTAGATGATATCAGAGATGATAATGTAGTCTATGATAAATTTAGTCAGCTTTTTATTGCTATTTGTGACAAACTCCTGCCCCTAAAGAAATTTCAAGTGAGAGGGGATTCTAAAAACTGGTTTACAGTTGAGCTTCTTAGACTATTAAGAGAAATAAAGCTTGGGCGGTTTATAGGAAGGATAAGACACAAATTAATTTGCAATGCTATAAATCATTACATAACAGATGTAAGGTTGCAGTTCGTAAGGCAAAACTTGATTTTTTTAAGAAGAAATTTACTGCTGAGAAAGGGAATGCCAAATCTACATGATTCACAATTATCCCTTTGTTGGGCAAATCCACTAATAATCAGGGTATTTCACTTCATCACGATGGAACACTTGTTAATGATCCCTTACTGGTTGCCAATCTTTTCAGGTCTCATTTTGTTAATTTGGATGCCTTCAGGGGTGGGAATAATCCTGATAAACCTGGTTTGGGGGTTGGTATTGATAAGGGTGCTAAGTGTTCTATTAATAGACCTTGCTCTGATGCTCCTAAATTTTATTTTCATTTTTTGTCATCTTGGGATGTACATAAATACATCTCTAAAAGTAATCCAAGACCTTTAATTGGTAATAACACTGATTATCGTATACCTAAAAAAGTTAGCTGTATGCTTTCACCTCAGCTTGCAAAGTTGCTTATTCTTTGTGTTATCAGGTTTTCCCTACAATTTGGAAATGTGCAATAGTTATACCCATCTTTAAATCTGGTTCTAAGACTTGTGTGAATAATTTTCGGCCAATATCACTTTTGGCGCCATTATTCAAAGTACTTGAAAAAATAATTTCTGATCAAATATCTGAACATTTGGTAAAGCATGACCTATGGTCACCCTCCCAACATGTATTCAGATCCTGTCATAATACAGAGACTGCCTTGGTGAGGTTCACTAGCCAAACCCATGTGGCCCTTGATGAAAGTCAATACGTGGCTTTGGCTTTTGTGGAACTCACTAAGGCATTGGATTTGGTTGATCATGTTGAACTGAGAAAGATGTTATTAAAAGTTAACTTTTCATGGGATGTAATTAATTGGTTTGGTAATTATTTGTATCATTATACTCAAGTGGCAGTTATTAATGTTTTTTCTTCTAATTCTGATATTATTAGTTGTGGCATTCCACAGGGATCCATTCTTGGTCCCCTGCTGTTCTTTCTTTTCATTAATTCACTTTCTAATATCTGTAACAATACTGAATTGATGTTTTATGCTGATGATGCTGTTTCGTCTTATCAAGGTTTTGTTGCTTCTGAACTACAAAGAGATCTTCAGATGGACTTTAGTCAGATGCATTCTTGATTCACACACCATAAATTGGTCCTTAATTCAGCAAAAACTAAATTTATGTTTTTTTTTTTCAAATCCTAGGAAACCTGTAGTCCCTGATTTTGTGTTACAGAACAATAATAATAATATCATTGAAATGGTCACAGTCTTTAAGTATTCAGGGGTATTAATTGATCATCATTTATCCTTTGAACCATACGCAGTCTGGGAGACAAGATCCCAGATATGGAGGCAATGACAGAGGCAAAACTGGACACAGTAGCCATTAGCAAGACATGGTTCACCAGTAACCACACTTGGGAGACTTCAGTACCTGGCTATGTACTGCTCAGAAGAGACTGAGGTGCAAAAAAGGGGATGGCCCTTTATGTCAATGAAAATATCAAAGCTACAGAAATTCAGAATACACATAAGGAGCCAGAAGAACTGTGGGTCACCCTAGAAACAGGAAATGGGACAACCATACGAACTGGGGTTGTCTACAGGCCTCCAGACCAGGGGGAGAACACAAATTACTGCTAGAGGATATACAAAACATGATAGCTAAAGGGGAGGTTCTGCTAATGGGAGACTTCAACATGCCAGATACAGATTGGTCAATACCAGCAGGAACATCCACCAGAACTAGACACATAGTGTATTCCCTGCAGGCAGAGGACCTCCAACAATTGGTACAATAACCCACAAGAGACAGGGCTATCGTGGATCTAGTACTGACTAATGGGGAAAGGATCACATATCTACAGGTAGAAGATCACCTGGGGGCCAGTGGCCATCACATGGTATGGTTCAATTTGGCCACTAGAATAAATCATCCCATTCCAAGGCAAAAATATGGGACTTCAGAGGAGCTGACTTTGATAAGATGGCCAACAAAGTTAAGCTAGCCCTGGCAAGAAGAAATACAGGTGAGGGGTACAGGCAAAGTGGGCAAGCATTAAGGATGCAATACTTGAAGCAACATCCCAGTATGTTAGGGAGAAAAGCAAGAGCAAAAGAAGGCTGAAACCACTTTGGTTCTCAAAAACGGTAGCAGACAAGATCAGAGCCAAAAGGTTGGCCTTCAGGAAAGATAAGGGAACGCAGCAGGACGAAGATAGGGAGGCATACCAAACTTCCCTAAGGGAAGCAGGGAAGGCAGGCAAAGGCCCAAACTGAGGAAACACTAGCACGAACAGTAAAAGAAGGGGAAAAGACTTTCTACAGCTACATTAGTTGAAGGAGAAAGTCCAGAGGGGGTATTTCTATGACCAAAGGGGATAAGGGGGAGTGTGTAGAGGAGGACCAAGGAAAAGCATATATCCTAAATAGATACTTCTGCTCAGTATTTACTGAGGAAAAGGTAGGGCAGGGCCCACAGCTCAGCACCATGGACACAGAGGGGAGAGATGTATGAACAAGTCCCTTCACAAAAGAAAGGGTCCTACATGAGCTCACTAAAATCAGGGTGGACAAGGCAATAGGACCTGATGGCATACAGTACATACCAGGGTACTAAAGGAGCTAAGGGTGGAACTAGCAGAGCCATTAGCAGAACTGTTTAGTGAGTCTCTGAGCACAGCAGAGGTCCCAGAAGACTGTAGAAGGGCTCACGTGATCTTGCTCCACAAGAGTGGTAGCAGGGATGAGGCAGGGAACTACAGACCAATCAATCTTACTCAGCAGTGGGCAAGATTATGGAGGCACTCCTTAAGGAAAGGATAGTGCAACACCTGGAATCCATAGGAGCACAGGATCCAAGACAGCATGGGTTTACAACAGGAAGGTCCTGTCAAACTAATCTCATAGGTTTTTTTGACTGGGTAACCAGAGTGGTGGTCCAAGGGGGTGCAGTTGATGTCGCCTACCTTGACTTCAGCAAAGCTTTCGATACTGTTCCACATAGAAGATTGATTAATAAGCTGGGTAGGCTCAGAGTGGGTCAGAGGTTGGTCAACTGGGTGGCAAACTGGTTGGCAGGCAGAAAACAGAGCATGGTGGTAAACGGTATACAGTCAGAAGAGATGCAAGTCACGAGTAGAGTACCTCAGGGATCAGTACTAGGGCCAGTCCTCTTCAATATCTTCATCAGTGACTTTGCTGATGGACTGGAGGGTAAGGTTTGCCTATTTGCAGATGACACCAAGATCTGCAACACAGTAGATGATCCAGATGGGGTGGGCAGATTGAAAAGAGATCTGGAAAAACTGGCAAAATGGTCGGAAGAGTGGCAACTGGGGTTTAATGCAAAGAAGTGCAAGATCATGCACATAAGGAAGAGAAACCATGAAGCTACCTACAGTTTGTGAGGGGATCTGCTGGCAATCACAAGGGAAGAAAGAGACTTGGCCATCATCACAGATTACCTGAAATCATCCAAGCAGACCACTAAAGCAGTAGGTAAGACTAGAGGGATGTTGGGGTGTATTAGTAGGGGTATCACAAGTCATAAGAGGAAGGTAATAATCCCTCTTTACAAGACACTGGTTAGGCCCCATCTGGAGTACTACGTGCAGTACTGGAGGCCGCATCTGCACAAGGACATTAACAAAATGGAGGCAGTCCAGAGAAGGGCAACCAAAATGGTGCAGGGACTACATCACAAAACATATGAGGACAGATTAATGGAGCTCAATATGTATACCCTAGAGCAAAGGAGGGAGAGAGGTGATATGATCGAAACATTCAAACATCTTAAGGGCATTAACAAGATGAAAGAGTCTAACATGTTTCAATATAAGAAAAATAGCAGGACAAGAGGACACAGCATGAGATTAGAGGGAGGCCGATTAAGGGGTAATGTGAGGAATTTCTTTTTCACAGAAAGGGTGGTGGATGCATGGAACGGCCTACCTCAGGAAGTGGTGGATATGAATACAGTGCAGGGCTTCAAACGGGCATGGGACAGGCATAAGGGAGCAATACATATGAGTATGACTACATAGGCCATTGACAGAGTAAAGGCCTATGGTACATTCATAAGGTAGAAAAAATGGGCAGACTGGATGGGCCTTGCGGTCCTTATCTGCCGTCAACTTCTATGTTTCTATGTTACATAGTTAAACTTATAAGTACCATACATCAGCGTTTGGGTATGTTATATCATTTAAATAAATAATTTACACAAGAAATTAGATTAATTCTTGGCCACTCTTTTCTTCTATCCCTTTTAACTATGGAGCCATAATATATCCTTTTTCTACAATAAAAGTTCTAACCAAATTGAGATCAACATATCATAGTATACTTCGGTTTGCCACAAGTTTATCCCAAGTTACTCATCATTGTGAGCTTTACTGAATATCTGGTTGCTTATCTTTTTTTTTTTTATTATACTTATATTTTATTCAGTTTTTAAAATGATATTGTATGCGGATAAAAATGTCCCATGCAAGGAACAATGGAGGTTGTACATTCTTACAAATGAGATCAGACATTTTATACAGAAGACCGCATCCCTTACTTTTTCCACTATTAAGGAGGAGAAACAAGATGATCATTTACCTAGAATGCAAAAAAACTAGATGCTGTGTATATGGCCCAAGGGCCCATGGCTTTTACCTCATAAAATTAAAACTCAGCATGTGTAACTAATTCTCCATGTCCCGAAGGATTATTTGGTGCCATGTAATTCACTATACATAACATTAAAAAGTGAAAACTTTACAGTCAGCAAGTACAATTGTCTCAAAAATCTAAACAGCAGATCTTACTACGCAGCTCCTCATACTGCTTTCCCTGTAGTTGGAAACAGGATTATTTAATCTGACATAGTGTGCCAAATAGAGGGTTTGTTCCCCCCAAAAACCGGAACACTAATAACATTACCTCCCCAATTATCTCAAGAGGAAAGTGTACTTACACCTCTGACATACATATTTCAACTTAATTCAAACTTTACAAGGTCTCCACCCAGCAAATCTTAATAAAATATAAAAGCTGAGGGAACATGGAAAAACCACTGATTCAGTGTCTTAACACCATATATATTTATATCCTGACAGCCACATGGCTTCTTTAAAAGAGCAACAGAATTAAGAAGAAAGTCAAGTGTCTTTTTCACCGTCTCTACTCGCAGACTCCCTCGTGGCCTTCATAGCTGCCATCTTTGTAGCCCATTTCCCAGCATCAGAGGGATCTGTAAAGACATATATCTTACTGTCCTGGATAATCCTCAGTTTGGCAGGAAATTAGATAGTGTGAGGTATGTCCAGTTCTCTTAATTTTACTCTGACACCGTCAAATTTCTTCCATCGAAGACGTGTCACGTAAGAGATGTCTGGGAACAGGTGGACTGAGGCACTTTCAAATGCAAGAGACCCATATCGTTTTGCCACATTCAGCAGTCGATCCCGAGTGCCCATGCTGTCTTGTACCACCATTAGTACCCTGGGTAGCTCAGCTGGTGGTTTAGAATGGTGGGGCAAACGACAGGCTTTGATGATGGGAAAGTTCTCATCTGTGATATGAGAACGAAACTGCTCACCCAACTAGTCCTTTACAAATAGATGGGCAGAGTCCCCCTCAGATCCTTCTGGTAAGCCTACTATCCTTAAATTCTGACTGCGGATCTGATTTTCAAAAATTTCAAGCCTGTTATTTGTGTGCTGTTGTTCTTTAGCTCACTGTAATATTGTGCTTTGGCACACCGTAGCATGCCGCTTTGCCTCTTCCACATCTCCCTGAAGTTTCTCCAGTGCACTTTCTATAGTAGCTATTCTCCCAGCCATAAAGTCCAGTTTGGAATTTGTGGAGGCCGATGAAGCTAAAAGCTGCTGCATTTTCTGGACGAGCGACTGAAGCGTCTCTTCCAGCTCATCTCCTTCAGTCATTTCGCCATGCATGGAGTGAGTGTTGGGGCCTGATAGTATTCCTCTCCCTCGGTCTTTTTTGCCATCTCCTGTCTGTGGATTCCTGTGAGTTTTTCCGCATGGTATTCTCCAATTGTTCTAGTTTCTGGAGTGATGAAGATCTGTTAGTTTTACAAACTAAAAGTTAGGTATTTTTAAAGTAAAAATTATTCCGCCACGGAGTTGAGACGTACTGCAACTTCTCAGCGCGGGCTCCACAGCGCCCCCCTGTTGCTTATCTTTTTTATTTTGATAATTTTTCTTATAAATCTTTAACCTTTTTACATAAAGTCCATCTGGGGTCTCTTCCTGAATCCATTATTAGCTTATTTCCTTTACAGAATAATTTAGTCCGTACTAGAACACAAAGCAGGTTCTCTTTTAAGATTCTTTTTTTCATACCGCTATGGGTCAAAATTCTTTATTATTTAAAACCACTAAACAATATAATGCTCTTCCTGATTCTGTTATTAGTTGTCCAACCATTTCTGCCTTCAAGACTTCTCTTGGGAAGCTACTTTTGTCACAATCTAAATGTACCTGTTTTAAATGATTGCATGTATGAATTTTATTGTCATTTAATTGTTTTGTACTTGTTATTTTTGTGACTGGACGCCACTGAAAAAGGGCATTTAAGCTCACTGGCCTTTCTACATATAGAGAATAATGGATGGGGAAGGGTTTGATATGAGAATTTAATGCACACCCAAGTTGTGGGATGCTACATAAACCCCGAGGCGAAGCCCAAGGGGTTTATCAAAGCATCCCACAACGAGGGTGTGCATTAAATTCTCATATGAAACACCCTCCCCATCTTTTATTTTTTATAATAACAGGCCAGCAATTTTTCTTCAGCAGTTTGTGAGACTGTTTGGCCCCGCCCACATACAGAATGTTGGCCAATGAGGCAGCAGCATAGTTTGACTGGCATGGCTCATGAATGTCATAACAACCAGCCAGTTGTTACGGAAAATATCAACCTGGTCAGTACATTGAGAGAAATTGCTGACCAGTTATTATAAAACAATAAACAAACAATATCTGATGATCTCAAGGTAGCTGTGTAGTGTGACAAAGCAGTGGAAAAGGCTAGCAGGATGCTGGGGTGGACTGGGAGAGAGATTTCTAGCAGAAGGGGGGAGGTGGTGCTGCCACTGTATCGCTCACTGGTGATGCCCCATCTGGAGTACTGTGTCCAGCTTTGGAGACCACAAATCCACAAGAAAACTGAAAGAGTGGAGGCAGCACACAGGAGGGCAACCAAAATAGTGAGGGGGGTTGTATGAGAAACCATACAAGTAAAGGCTGCAGGAACTCAACATGTACTTCCTGAAAGAGAGGAGAGTGAGAGGGGACATGACTGAAAAATACAAGTACCTCACATGAGTGAAAAAGGTGCAAGTGGATGGTCTATTTCAGAGAAAGAAAGGCACTAGAACAAGGGAGCATGCAATGAAGCTAAGAAGGGGAAAGTTTAGGAGAGATGTTTGGAAATACTTCTTCACAGAAAGGGTGTTGGATGACTGGAACGGCCTGCCAGAGGAGGTAGCGGGGGCAAAGACTGAGGGGTGCTTCAAGCATACATGGGATAGGCACAGGGGCATATTAGGTAAAGGAATGGAAGGAGGGAGTGACACCTATGACCAACTAGGTGGTGATGGAATAGGCAGGGACATGGGGCAGACTGGATTGGCCTAAAGGTCCTTTTTGCTGACAAAATCTATGTTTCCATGTTTTCCTCTTAGCCAGAGGGTTGGTACGTCTAGATGGACAGTCAAAGACTGTCATCCAGAACTTAACAAAAGACATCTCCCATGAACTATGACATTTAGAAATGGGGAGGTACTGTGCGTTAAGCATCTACAGTATCACCATTCCAGCATCTTTATGAAGCATGGTTCTCATCAGATCGAAACTGACATTCCATATAATAGTGCCTTTTTTATAATTATTCCTTTCATCTCACTTGTCGTTAAAGCTGCCATTCTCGACATCCCTCAGCCACGTTCTATCCTTTTCCTATGCTTTCTCACTCTCTCAGGGTCCTTGAGGTTCCTCCCCAGAATAGATTCTGCAAGGGAGGGTGTCCAACATTCTGTGTCTCGGCTGTGGGTCCATCAAATGTTGGAAAGTGGAGGTCAGTCGAAATGGCAGCGCTCAAGAGTGCCGTCTTCATTCTGCAGTGATCCAAAACTTTTCTATTTATGTGCCCCCCCCCTTCCCTGGACACCAGCTGCTAAGACAGCTAAGAATGCGAGTGAAAAGTATGCTAACATTACAGCACCCACCACTGTCCACCCTCCCACAAGGGATTCCTATACCACCATCGCCTATGATCTCCCAGGTGGCAATATAACAGCAGCGTCTACTATCCTCCCCAGACAAATAGACTGTCCCATGGGACACTCAATCCTTTGCCACCCTGGCTGGCCCCCATCCCCTCCCCGCCTGTTCCAGAACCCAGATCACTGGCATCAACAGTAGCAGCCCTGCAGCAGTTCTACTGACCTGGCAATACTGCCTTCTTACCTGTAACACACTACTTTTCCCATGATCGTCACTTTCTAATTATAACTTTCAAAAGGTACTTCATAGGATGAAATGGAAGATGCCTTTGTTTGCAATATAGCAAGCCACTTAGATATGGTCTTAGAGATAAAAATTAAATTAAATGGTGAGAACAGCAACGTGACCACCACTACAAAAATATGAGAATGATTTGTTTCCAGCATACTGTACATCAGTAGGAAACACAGCAAAAAAGCAAGGTTTATCTTCCAGTACAGTTGAGACACTCACCTAAGTTATTCCTAAATCGTAGCTGATTGCGGATGCTGTAAAGAACAACATGTTTCTCATACTCCTTCTGCGAGTTTCCAAGGCTCTGCAAATGTAGATATAATTTAAAAAATGTTAGAAAAATGTTGCAGCCCCAGTTGTATTTTTTTTTATTAAAATTGTTAGTTAGTTAACTAGTAATTTAACTTGTTATAACAAGTTATACGAAAACAAAACACAAAATCAAACCATTACTTGCATTTTCTTACTTCTAATTACTCTGACCAGGTTATAAACCCAGCAACTTATCTGGAATGGATATCAATAACTGCAGGTATTGTGGAACACTTTTCAGAAGGACAGTTTTAAAGGATTTAGTACACTGTCCTACATACTGGGCCATTGGAGATCTTACGGCTCAGCCCCAGGCAGCATGGGCAGAGATTGTGCGCCTCAAATTTCATATTCAAGAGGAAATACATTATAAGAACCACCCGCCATTTCCCCAACATCCAACAAAAGAACCTCGACCGCAGAGGGTAGTTGGTCTGGGAGGTTGGCAGGTGGTTAGGAGGGGCAAATCGGGTGCCCCATCACTCGGTGCTCTCCAACATATTACCTCCAAAAACCATATAAACACTACAAACAGGTATCTGCCTCTATCTCTGAAATCAAACAAAGAGGCAGAGGACACTGCGGAGCAGGACACTGCAGCACAGGAGGTAGCACAACAAAACCTGCCCAAATCAGGAACCAAAACAAAAAAGCAAAAAGGAAATCCAAAAAACTTCTGATCATAGGAGACTCCATGGTTCTGGGAGTTGATACCTATCTCCAGCCCGGGGTAATGGTCAGATATCTCCCAGGTACATCAGCGTGGAGACACAGTGACCGCATTGCTAAAACTGTTCAGGAAGCAGGAGAAAACACTGATGTCTTGGTACACATAGGGACTAATGATCTCGCCAGCCGGTCAGTTGTGGAGAACAAGGAACACCTGACCAGGCTGGGTGACAAACTATCATCCATTTCGTCCGGCATCTCCTTCTCTGAGATCCTGCCAGTCTGGGAGAGGGGGGCAGATGGATGGAAGTTCGGAGATAGGGGAGCTAAACACGTGGCTCAAGGGATGGTGCCAGGAAAAAGGACACATATTTGTAGGGAACTGGCAACAGTTTTGGGAGCGAAATTTCTTTAAATTTGATGGACTGCATCTGACTAAGGAGGGAGTCAGTGCATTGGGGCAGAAGTTTGACGTCTTTGCAGAATATTTAAACTAGCAAATGGGGAGAGGGGTGCAGCACCCCATACGTCAAATGGGAAGAACAGCCCTCCCCCCTCAGCTAGAGGTCAAACAATGATTCAGCATGTTTGCAGTTCATTTGCATCACCAGGTAAGAAAAAAGGTCAGTCTCCCCATACGACGCACAGGGGAAATGCCAGACCTCACCCAACAACTAACACACCGAAATCTGGCCAATGGAAAATCATGTACACAAATGCTCACAGCCTGGGAAATAAGATCCCATACCTGCAGGCAATAATGTCAGAGGTTAAACTGGACATAGTAGCAATTAGTGAGATGTGGTTTACCAGTAACCACACTTGGAAGACTTCAGTACCTGGCTATGTACTGTTCAGAAGAGACCGAGGTGCAAAAAGGGGGGGGGTGGAGTGGCCCTGTATATCAATGAAAATATCAAAGCTACAGAAATTCAGAATACAAATAAGGAGCCAGAAGAACTGTGGGTCACCCTGGAAACAGGAAATGGGACAGCTATAAGAACTGGGGTTGTCTACAGGCCCCCAGACCAGGGGGAGGACATAGACACATTACCGTTAGAAGATATACAAAACATGACAGCTAAAGGTGAGGGTCTGATAATGGGAGACTTCAACATGCCGGATTCAGATTGGTCAATACTAGCAGGAACATCTGCCAGAACTAGACACATGGTGGATTCCCTGCAGGGGGAGGGCCTCAAACAACTTGTACAACAACCCATAAGAGACAAGGCTAACCTAGATCTAGTACTGACTAACAGGGAAGGGATCACAGATCTCCAGGTAGAAGGTCACCTGGGGGCCAGTGACCATCACATGGTATGGTTCAATTTGGCCACTACAACTAAATTATCCCATTCCAAGGCAAAAATATGGGACTTCAGAGGAGCTGACTTTGATAAGATGGCCAACAGAGTTAAGCAAGCCCTGGCAAAAAGAAACACAGGTGAGGGGGTACAGGCAAAGTGGGCAAGCATTAAGGATGCAATACTTGAAGCAACATCCCATAATGTTAGAAAAGGAAGTGCAAAGAAGAAGGAAACCACTTTGGTTCTCAAATACAGTAGCAGAAAAGGTCAGAGCCAAAAGGCTGGCCTTCAGGAAATATAAGGAAACACTGCGGGATGAAGATAGGGAGGCATACCAAACTGTCCTAAGGGAAGCAGAGAAGGCAGTAAGGCAGACAAAGTCCCAAACTGAGGAAACGCTAGCACAAACAGTAAAATAAGGTGACAAGACTTTCTATAGATACATTAGAGAAAGGAGAAAAGTCCAGAGGGGGTATTGCTAAGCTCAAAGGAGAAAAGTGGGCGTGTGAGGAGGAGGACCCTGTAAAAGCATCTATCCTAAATAGATACTTTTGCTCAGTATTTACTGAAGAGAAGGTAGGGCAGGGCCCACAGCTCAGCACCATGGACACGGGGGGAAGGAGGTGAGCACTACTCCCTTCACAAAAGAAAGGGTCCTACAAGAGCTCACTAAGCTCAGGGTGGTCAAGGCAATGGGACCTGATGGCATACATCCCAGGGTATGAAAGGAGCTAAGGGTGGAACTAGCAGAGCCATTAGCAGAACTGTTTAGTGAGTCTCTGAGCGCAGAAGAGGTCCCAGAAGACTGGAGAACATGTGATCCCGCTCAACAAGAGCGGTAGTAGGGAACTACAGGCCAGTCAGTCTTACCTCAGTAGTGGGCAAGATTATGGAAGCACTCCTTAAGGAAAGGATAGTGCAGCACCTGGAATCCACAGGGGCACAGGATCCAAGACAGCATGGGTTTACAAAAGGAAGGTCCTGTCAAACTAATCTCATAGATTTCTTTGACTGGGTAACCAGAATGGTGGACCAAGGGGGAGCATTTGATGTCACCTACCTTGACTTCAGCAAAGCTTTCGACACTGTTCCACATAGAAGATTGATAAACAAGCTGGGTAGGCTCGGGTGGGCTGAAGTTGGTCAACTGGGTAGCAAACTGGTTGACGGGCAGAAAACAGAGAGTGGTGGTAAACGGTATGCAGTCAGAAGAGATGCAAGTCACAAGTGGGGTACCTCAGGGATCAGTTCTGGGGCCAGTGCTCTTCAATATCTTCATCAGTGACATTGCAGATGGACTACAGGGTAAGGCTTGTCTGTTTGCAGATGACACCAAGATCTGCAACAGAGTAGATGATCCAGATGGGGTGGGCAGAATGAGAAGAGATCTGGATAAACTAGCAAAATGGTCGGAAGAGTGGCAACTGGGATTTAATGCAAAGAAGTGCAAGATCATGCACATAGGGAAGAGAAACCCTGATGCCACCTATAGGCTGGGAGGGGAGTTGCTGGTAGTCACAAAGGAAGGAAGAAAGAGACTTAGGCATCATCATCACCGATGACCTGAAATCACCCAAGCAGACCTCTAAAACAGTAGGTAAGGCTAGGGGGATGTTAGAGTGTACTAGTAGGGGTATCACAAGTCATAAGAGGGAGGTAATAATCCCTCTTTACGAGACATTGGTTAGGCCCCATCTGGAGTACTGCGTGCAGTACTGGAGGCCACACCTTCACAAGGACATTAACCAAATTGAGGCAGTCCAGAGAAGGGAAACCAAAATGGTGCAGGGACTGCATCACAAAACATATGAGGACAGATTAACAGAGCTCAATATGTATACTCTAGAGCAAAGGAGGGGGAGAGGTGATATGATCGAAACATTCAAACACCTTAAGGGCATTAACAGGGTGAAAGAGTCTAACATGTTTCAATATAGGAAAAATAGCACGACAAGAGGACACAGCATGAGATTAGAGGGAGGCCGCTTAAGGGGCAATGTGAGGAAGTTCTTTTTCACAGAAAGGGTGGTGAATGCATGGAATGGCCTACCTCAGGAAGTGGTGGCTATGAATACAGTACAGGGCTTCAAACAGGCATGGAATAGGCATAAGGAAGCAATACAGATGAGTATGAATAGATAGGCCACTGACAGCAAAGGCCGATGGCACATTTATAAGGTAGAAAAAGAAATGGGCAGACTAGATGGGCCTTGCGGTCCTTATCTGCTGTCAACTTCTGTGTTTCTTTGTTTCTATTAAATAGTTTGGTTTCATAAAACTTCACATTCTGAAATTGCTGAAATGCAAATATGCCTATTGGCTTCTATATTTCAACGATACTAAAATGCTAAAATTATCCCTTAGAAGGCTCAAGGTTAGAGACAAGGCAACTGGGGCCAGATATTCAAAAGCTTGCCCAGTGAGCAAAGTAACTGGCAGCCATCTACCTGGAGTTTGCACCCATGCACAATAGTCAAAGGGGTCAGGAGTGCGCACTAAACGGGGTAGACACAAGGATCGGTGTGCAAAAGGAGGGGCGGGGACATGAATATGGGCACAGTGCAATATTCAACCCATTAGCACTGCACAAAAGGAATACCCGACTTACTCCAGGCAACCCTTCAGCCGGTGAAGCAAGAGCAGCTAACAACATTGGCAGTTGAGAGAGCACACCCAGGGCTCTCGGTAGGATTTTTTTGTTCGGGAGTCCTGGACCTTCTGGGAAAAAAAAAAAGAGGTCCTGAGCTAAAACGTGCGAGTCCCCATGACATTTTCGGGGGTCCCCACAGAAATGAATGGAAGGAGTCTGGATAAATGCATAGCCAGTGTGAGTTTATTTTTCACACTGTGCGTGCTACTCCTGAGTCAGGAATGCAGATATGACAATATTTATGACTATGACAAGTTTTGCAGTCATTCTGCTTGTGCTTACTTGGAAATTCTATTTTGCTGCAGTGCCACCAGCCCTCAAATAGATTTGTGACAACCTTGCTACAAAAGAGACAAGGCCATTAAGTTAAAGTACTAAGTGAACTGAGCTGCAACCTTGGAGACCTGGGTCTGAATCCCACCAGTTCCCACTTGCATATTGTGTGACCCTGAACAAGTCACTTAACTTCCTTGTGTTCCCAGGTCACACTTGGAAACAAGCTTTGGCTTAGTGTGCCTTCCCTGGTTAAACAATTTCACCTTTCACTAACACAGTTCATTTGCAATATTGTAGGTACTTAGTTTTTAGCAGGGTCTTCACAGACTGGCATTTGTGGAGGATGTTGCACTGGTGGCATGTATTAGGTTACTTACGGTAGGCAAAGCAAGTAACCAATGATCGCGCGTAGACATTTACACAGTGTTTTATTTTATGCTGCACACAAATAAAGGTACATTCAAAGCAATGTTTATATTGTTTTATATGTTTTTCTGTAGAGCGCTCTTTTACACCCCGAATGAAAGTACAACTTTACACGTGCACCGAGGGTGTGGGGAGTAGTGCCTCACAGAAATAATATCACTGAACATAAAGTTGCAGGTTCTTATGTTTAGTAATATTCAGTGATATTATTCTTTCTGTGAGCTCTGCCCCCAACCCCAGGTAAAAAAATTCAAACTTTGCTCAGTTTCCCTGGGGTGTGGGGCAAACACACAGAAAGAATATCACTGAACATAAAGTTGCTAGTTCTTATGTTTAGCAATATTCAGTAATATTATTCTTCGCCCCCCCAGTGCACCGATAAGTGGTATTTTTTTTTTGTGGGGTGGGGGTGGAGCCCCACAGCAAGAATAATATTACTAAACATAAGAACTCTATGGACATTCAACCACTGACACATTTTAACAATTTGCTGGAGCACATTTTCAATTCAGTTCAATTCAAACTTTATTTATAAAAAGCGCCTATCTAAAATCAAGGCGCCTGTACAATAATTAATTAAAACTAATCAATAAATGAACAAATACAGCAAATTAAAACTCATAAAAACAACAGCGGCATTAAAAATCAGAATACGCTAGGCTGAATAAGTATGTTTTCAAGGCAACTTTAAAACTCTGGATGGTCAGACAATCTCGCACCCGATGAGGTAGAGAATTCCACAGGGTCAGGGCCATAAAACTAAAGGACCTAGCCCCAGATGTCTTTAAACGGACCCTGGGAATCTCCAGCAATCCCTCATCGGTGGATCGGATAGGGCAGAGGGGACAGTAGGGGTGAAGGAGATCTTGCAGATAACCAGGTCCCTGGTCATGTAGGGTCTTATACAATAGGTCAGCAAACCGACCTTGAAGGTGATCCGCCACTGTACTGGTAGCCAGTACAATCCACAGAGCACAGGCATTATATGACTGGTCCTAGAAGTACCAGTCAAAAGCCTGGCTGCCACATTCTACACTAGCTGCTAGCGGCGGATATCAACCCCCGGTAGCCCAAGGTAAAGGGCATTGCAGTAGTCAAGGTGGGAGGTAACAAAGGCATGGACCAAAGTTGGAAGATCATTGGAAGGAACCAAGTGCTTCACCCGGGCGATATTCCTCAGATGGTAAAAAGAGGTTTTGACAATTGCCGACACCTGAGATTTAAGGGTCAAGCAGTCATCAAACATAATGCCCAGGTTCCGCACCCGGTCTGAGGTAGTTAGCTGAACACCCCGCAGCCACAGACCCGAAGGTGATCCCACCAACAAACCTGCCTCCCGACGACCTGGGTCCACAACCAATATCTCAGTTTTTTCCGGGTTTAATCGCAGCCAGCTCACATTCATCCAATCCTAGATCTCGGCAAGACAGTTGTTAAAGACCGAAACAGCATCATTCTGGCCAGGCACAAAAGACATATACAGCTGAGTATCATCTGCATAGCAGTGAAAACTCAAGCCGTACCACCTAATAATCGCTCCTAACAGCAGCATGTATACCACAAACAACATGGGTGCTAAGATGAAGCCCTGTGGCACCCCAAAAGATAGGGAGAGTGGTGCAGAGGAAAAAATCCCAGACACCACCCTCTCAGTCTTTCCCTCGAGGAAAGATAAAAACCATCCGAGGACCATACCAGACAGTCCACAGATGAACCACAGGGGCTCCAACAGCACACCATGGTCTACAGTGTCAAATGCCGCAGAGAGATCCAGAAGGACCAAGATGGAACGGGTCTTTCGATCACTCGCTATTGGGAGGTCATTTAGTACCCAGACAAGGGCTGTCTCGATACTATGTCTCTTTCTAAATCCAGACTGGAGAGAATCATAGACATTGTGACTGGTCAAATGATCATCCAGCTATGACGCAACCACCTTCTCAATAACCTTACCCACAAAGGGAAGGTTAGAGACAGGCCTGTAGTTAGCCAGACAGTCCGGGGTCCACGGAGGACTTTTTAAGGAGGGGCTGAACCATGGCCTCTTTCAGGGGATCCGGAAAGATCCCCCTCACCAAAGACATCCAGACTATCTCGGCAAGGACCAGACCGATTTTATCCACACAGCCTACATTGCAATGTACCTGGCTGCCAAACAGGCAGAGAATGAGGAAATGAGAATCCGCAAGAAATTAACTGACAAAACATGAGATACCGATAATGAAACAGTGAACAAGTGGTGTAAATTCTCATCGGTGTCCTTAACGCACGCCCACTGCGTGATCATGTCTCCACCATAGTGTGTGGATTTTTCAGAAAAGCACACTACTGGTCCAACGTCCTCCACAAATGCCCACAGATTTAGGCAGGCTAGACCAAGGTGGATTCCCCTATAAGGCACTGTCAATTTGGCAACCTGAACTCCAGGTCAAACCACACAGTACAGGAAGAGCTCACAGGGTAAGCAGAGTCATTTGTGTACCAAGATAGGATTTAGTGGATCACACAATAAGAGGAGGTCAATTCTAAAGCAGGGCAGAACTGGTTCACACACTAATTGAGAGCATACCTCTCAACTGTCCCTGATTTTGCCTCCAAAATGTCCTTTGTCCCTCCTAAAACTGACATTCCTGACACTAAAGTGTAGTGATTTACAGCATAAAGTAATGGCAGACATAAATATTGCAATCCAGTTCTCTATCAGCAAATGCTTGTTATATTAAGCAAAACATTGTAGGAGGCTTCTTGAGCTGACAGTACCACTATGTAAGATCTGTCCCGGATTTTGATAATTTTGTCCCTGATGTTTTTTAAAGCCCTGTCCCTGATTTGCACTGCAGAAAATTAAGGTATGATTTAGAGTCTTTGTATTGCAGGGCAAAGCGAGCTTACACAGTAGTTCAGTCATTTGCAGACCGAGGCAAAAGGAGTTAAACTGTCCGTTACACAGCAGCTCTCTTGTACAGTGCTGAGAGGAGGGGCATAACGGAGCTCAACAGCAAGTGATTCAGACAGCTGAAATTGGAGCCAATAGTGAAGAGAAGGGGCATGAAGTATGTAATTTGCATAGATCATGCCCCTTCTCTTCTGCCCTCCGCTCTGATTTCAGCTGTCTGAATCACTCACTGCTGAGCTCAGTCATGCCCCTCCTCTCAGTCAACACTGTACAAAAGAGTTGCAATAATGGAGTTTAAAGTACTAGCTCCGAGCCTCCCAAGTTCTGTAATGCAAGCATCTCAGGGACTTGCTGCCAAAATTTCTGAGCGTCACAAGGGTGAAAATGTGCTTAAAGGACACGGGTACCCGCATCCCAGAGAGCCTAGATACACAGATAGATAGATAGGGAGACAGACAGATAGACTGCACCCTGTATTATCTGCCACTTTCCTTATCTGCTGGCCTGATCACCTGTACTGTACTCTCTCTATAGAAATCCCCTCTATTATCTGCCACTCTCTCTACCCACCATCCGCCAGTACTTTCTGGTGTACTGGCCATATCTTTCTCATGTTATTCTCCATCTCTCATCTGCCACGTCACTGGCACCAATGCAGTGCATTATGGTTCAGATTTTTTGGCTGCTGTAAATGTTCTAATAAGAAATATTTTACAGTGCACTGCTGAGAACTATGTTACCTTTGAGAATGGCTATGAGGTTTTTAACATCACTGATGAAGAGATTATTGAAAATGTGAGTGATGCAGAAAAGGAAGATCTCATATTAGAAGCAAGGGTTGGTTTTAACATTGTTATAGTCACATACAAATATATGAACATATAACAAAGCCAGCAGAATAACGCCATTAGTTCTATTGAGTTTGGTTATATTGCAGGCTCTGGTTATATTGCAAGCTCTTCAGCTTCAGCTACTGACCCCTCCCCACCAGCTCTACCCTTTCTTCCTCCCCCCTTCTCCAGGGAATACTGCAAATTAACCTGGAGTAGTGCAGCTAACCCTCTACTTGTCCATCTTGACTTCTGCATGTCTTCTACAGCTGTCAACGAAGTTAAAACAGTCTCTATGCTACTCTCTCTCATTGTTTTAGATGGCAAGGTATACCTGGCATTTGGCAGTTCAAGGCAGAGACCCACAAAAGACTCATAGTGAGTTGTTGTCACCCCTTTGTGCTGTGTTCAGGGGTGGAATGCTGTTAAGTCGCTAGCTCCCAGCATTCTAAGTTTATGTCTCCGTGTGTGTTGATGTGCCCCACATTATTAAGGCCAGTGTCCCCCAATTTCCTACAGTTTGAGTAACTTTGCCAACATTTCGGTGATAAAATGTTACAAGGTCTGCCATCCATGCAGTGGCTTTTATCCCAGCTTCCTCATAGTCACTCCCTCCCCTTTCCCAATCTCCATGCTCTATATTTCCCTTAGATACCACTGCAGATCAATGAGAAAGGAGAACTAGGAAGCTAAAATGAAATCAGTCATAACAGCTAAAGCCAAACAGATGTCCATAAAGTTGATTGATGATAAATGAGAAATGAACAAGATTTAAATAGTTATACTGAGGTTTTTAAGTAATTTTGTTAGCAAACTGTACACAAATAAAGAAACTGAACAGTTAATACCAAAATGTAATCTTGTGCTAATTTTCCATATTTTACCATTGCAACATAACACACTTGTATTATCTGCCCCCTCTATTTTTTTGTATATTTTATTTTAAAACTATCAGCAAGACATCATACTGACAATCAAAAATGTACCATGAGAGAAATAGTAGCATACGGACAAATACATCCTAACAATACATATAATATACTGCCGTTGGGTTCACTGATCACTATACAATGTGGAGTCCTTGGAATGTCAAACAGCTTTCTTAGAATAATGGAAACCAGGCTTCTCCTATTGCCACCTCTAGAGGACTACAAACTAATTGGTATTTATTTTGCTGATTTCTTGGTAAATATTGGGTGTGCTCCAATTTCATACAGTACAATAGGGACGAGGCGGCCAGCCACCAATGCTTTGCCAGGACTTGTTTGCCAACCACTACACCCAGCCACCACAAAGGATGGTCCTCTGGCCCTCTGCCCCAGCCCGCCACGGGTCCACCAAGGAGAATATCTATGGGGTTTAAGGTCTTCGTAAGTCCAGTTACTCTGGATAATAATGACACAAGAAAGGACTTTAGGCCAAGCCCACACCATGTAAAAGACGGTGCCCTCTTTTACTGAGGACACAATGTGCTAGAGATGGGGTAAAGTAAGTCCTTTGGAGAACGTTGTAGTGTACTGTCCTTAACCTATTGTTGACCAAACAGAGCATCCCCCATTTAAGAACTGTATCCCAATCTCCTCCAGTCAGGACCCTGGGTGTCAGTTCTTCAGCCCATTTACTCTTCAGCTGCTGAAGAGGGTCAGGGAGGGCCCCTAGAAAAGTTTTGTATAACACTTGGTTAAAAGTTTGGAGGACAAGTCTGTCAGACTTCCAATCAGAATCTCTTCCAAGGGAGAGCGTCCCCCACAAGGCGGGAACAAACCTGAAGATATATAAAAAATTGGGACACATGCAAACCATTTTGTTTGGCTAGAGATTGATAGTCTAGAAGGACATCTGCCTTATATAAATGAGACATCAAGGAGATCCCTTTCATACGCCACAACCTCAGGGCCTACTTCACTGGGGCAGGAATTAGACTTGCCTCCCAGAGGGTGTGTTCTATAGATGCTATTGGGAATATCTTGGGGGGGGTTGATTTAAGATTTTATGTGCTGAAAGCCATGCTCTTATAGAAGATCTGGTAAAGGGGTTTTTAATAGATTTAACAACTTTTTTTGCCAGTGCAGGGGTGAATAAGAGGTTTTATATAGGGGTGTTTGTGTCAGTTTCCTCAAGCTCCACCCAAGTTCTCCTTGGTCCCAGTGCGGGGACAAAATCCACCAGTGAAGTTAACTGTAGATTTGACAAACCTAAGCCTCCTTTATTTACCAGATGACACAGTATTTCTCCCTGGATCCTGGGCTTACGGCCTTGCCACAACAATGAGATAACTGAACCCCTTATTGACCTAAATTACTTCTTCAGGACATAAGCTGGGAAAGTCTGGCCAGCCCGGTGGCACTGAGGGTTGAGGCGCTGGACGCCACACCGGTAACCCGGATCCAGGAATGGACTCGGGCTGCCGGGGGTCGGCAGGGGAGGGAGAGGACTGAGCATCTGGAGGACTGCTCTCCCCTCCCGGAGTGGGTTGCGGGCTTCCCATTGTTCCACAGTGGCCCCGATGGAGATCAGGAGCACTGTAGAAGCGCAGCAGTAAGAGGGGTGGAGCGGCGGCAGACATCAGCATGTCCAAGTGCGCAGACGTCATCGCATGTCCGCGCTCCAGAGGAAACACAAGTGGAAAACCCCCGGTGGCTCCAGGGAGGTGACGGTGACCCCAGGAGATGACGCCCACATCACACCACCTTCCGTCAGGTTCCCATACCCTTGAACCAGCAGCAGGACTGGCTGTCTAGATTCCAGACAGTCTGCCAGGTAGGTGTAGCGGTCCCAACCGGGGCTTAGATCCAGGGGCGGCTAGTTCTGTGGGCTGGGGATGGGAGGAGCCTCAGGCGGGGGGGGGGTTCAGGCAGGGAGTAGAGGCTGACAAGCTGCGTGGGTACAACTGTGAGATGCCCTGGGTCCTGGTGAAGAAATAGAGTAAAAAACACAAAAGTTTGGAGAGTCTGAAACAAATACAAACACTGCAGAAGAATGCACATTTTTACTAAATTAACTTTACCCAGGAGCGTTAGGAGAAGGGAACTCCATCTAGCACAGTTCTCCCGGACTTTCCGTATAAGGGGTTTGTAGTTTAACTCTGCTAATTTAGACAATTTGCTCGGGAGTCATATGCCTAAATATTGTAATACCTTGATGGATGGTTATCTCCACTACATGGATGGGCCTTTCCCCAGCCCACAGAGGGAGCCACTCACATTTTGCCCAGTTAATCTTGTGTCCAGACAGGGGACTGTACTTATTAAAAAGGTTGGTCAGGGCTTGAAGAGACCACTGGAAAGTGATCACAAAAAGTACATATCATCCACGAACAAGAATATAACATGCTTTTGTCCCTTATATACAAAACCCTGGATGTCGGGGTGCTGTCCGATAGCAGTGGCCAGGGTTTCTATGGTTAATCTTCCCCTTCTATTATCTGCCAAAAAGCTGGTACCAAAGCTGGTGGATAACAGACGAAGAAAGAAAGGAATAAACTTAGATTGTGGGCTTTTAGTGACACTGTAATTTCTTTGCTGTCTTTACTTAGAATTGTTTTTGGGCTGTTGAAAATTGAAAACCTAGTTTGTTGCGCTTGTAGTGGTGGTGTATTTCTTTGCTGTCTTTAATTGCTGCAAATTTTCGTCCCCCCCTCCCCTGCCCCCAACTCTTAATTATATGCCCTGTTAAATCTGATTGACAGGAGCTAAGCACAGGATATACTAGGGATTGTGGAGTAGGAGGGGCATAAGGGGGAAGAAGCCCGCACTTAGCACGCAAGTGTTTTGACTCATTTATTATTTATTTTTTCCTTTTTTAAAGAAAAGTATCTGAGGAGCAGTGGCAGGATTTTTAGGACAGTAAATTAATAAAAAGGGAACTAGGAGAGCTTCAGTAACAGACAAGTACTGCAATAGCAGTATAAATGTAGTATAATGTGGGGAGTGGTGCAATGCAGTTGCTGCGGGGCAGCCATATTCAGGCAGACCTTCTGAACGCTGAGGTGCTGCCCTATCTGCATGCATCTCTCTGGACTGCAGGATGAGGTAGCCAGACTCAGAGTGGAAGTAAACTGGATCAGGAGTACCATCACCCCTATCCAGAGACCACCCAGTCCAACACCGCTGCCGCAAAGGATGCCGAGAATGAGGAGCACTTGGATGACAGTGGGCTCAGGGAGGGTTAGGGCGGTCAGGCCGAGGCACATCCCAGATCCTATTCCACTCAAGAACTCATATGCCATACTGGCAAATGGGGACAACCAAACAGAGGTACCCAGAGAAGTGGAAGGAAAGGAGGTGGAGGTTAGCCAAGGAGGTGACCTCAGTGGGGAGAGCAGTGGATCCCAGAGGAGGAGGAAGTGAATCCTGGTGGGGGACTCCATCATAAGAGGGATCCAGCTAGGAACACAGGAGGGGGAGGACAGGGAGGTGAGGTGTCTACCATTTGCCACGGCATGGAGGGACGGAATGAAGATCCTGGGGATCACTGGGAAGGCAAGATGGGAGGGTGAGCTGGATGTCATTATCCACCTAGGTACTAATGACCTGGCAAATGGGGGGCCAAAGGAAGTTCAGGAAGAGTTTAGGAAATTGGGGAGGGGTCTCAAGCAAGTGGCTACTTCTGTCACCTTCTCAGAAGTACTACCTGCGAGAGGCATGGGAGAGTATAGGGGTGCATGCACCAGGAACTTTAACTCATGGTCAAAGAACTGGTGCTGTGAGGAAGGGTTTGGATTCATTGGTGACTGGGGACCCACCTGGAGGGATGGAGGCTTGTTCAAGCCTGACGGCCTGCATCCATCCTGGAGGGGAATCCAAGCACTCAATGATAAGTTTAAATGCTACATTGACAAGCATTTAAACTAGCCAAGGGGGGTGGCAGGCCAGCAAGGAGGGTACCTAGTTGCCCACCCCCCACAGCCAGCAGTGGAACCGGTGAACCTGAGGAGTGGATACCTCTACAAAGCAGTGTGCAAAAGATAGAGATAAGTGCCCAAGAGGTGGATAGGCAGAAAAGGGGCAAAATTCAACAGAAGAGCAGACAGCAAGGAGAACTAGGGATAAAGAACAACCAGGGAAGGGGCTGGAGTAGAACAGCTAAGCAGTCTAGGGAGGTCAAATCATGGAAAGCCATGTGTGCCAATTCCAGGAGCCTTAGCAACAAGATGGAGGATCTGGAGGTTGTCATGGTGCAGTCAGACCTGGACACTGTAGCCATCACAGAAACATGGTGTAATGATAACCATGACTGGGAGATGGCCATACCTGGATACAACGTATTCAGAAGAGACAGGGCAGGTAGGAAGGGAGGAGGAGTGGCACTGTATGTGAAAAATGACATAAGGGCCACAGAGATCCAGGAGGAACAAAATGGGGGAGAAATACTGTGGGTTAAGTTGGAAAGGAAAATGGGGCCAGCCATCCACACAGGTGTGGTCTATAGACCACCAGCCCAGAAAGAAGAAACAGACAGGGAGCTGATGCTAGCCATCCAAAGGATGGTAGACAAGGGTGAGGTAGTGCTGGTTGGAGACCTCAATATTCCAGACGTGGACTGGAGCATCCCAGCAGCAGCATCAACTAGGAGCAGATTTATCCTGGACTCCCTTCAGGGTGCCTTCCTCAAGCAACTGGTCATGTAACCAACTCGGGAGAAGGCAATACTGGACGTTGTGCTCACAAACAGGGACAGTGTGATGGGGGTAACAGTGGGGGAGCACCTGGGGAACAGTGACCACCAGTCCCTGTGGTTTGAAATCACAGAAGGAGCAGAACCAAACCACACAAAAACACGTATCCTGGATTTTAGGGGGACAGACTTTGGGAAAATGGGGAGATGCTTGAAAGAGGCATTAAGGGAAATGGGGCAGGACTCAAGGGTTGAGGAACAGTGGGCAGCATTTAAAATGGGGATTACAAGAGCAACAGAATTATGCATTAAGCAGGTTAGCAAGGGGAAAAGGAAGAGGAGGCCATTATGGTTTTCCAAGAAGGTAGCAGAGAAAGTGAAAGCCAAAAAGATTGCATTCAGGCAATACAAAAAGACACAGGCAGAAGAGGATAGGGAGAAGTACCAGGAGAAGCAAAGGGAGGCAGGGAGGTCAGTAAGGGAAGCCAAAGCTCAGACAGAAGAACACATTGCAAAATCAGTGGGTAGAGAAGACAAAACCTTTTAAAGGCACATAAGTGAAAAAAGAAAGGCAAAGGGAGGGATAGTGAGACTGAAGGGGGAGGATGGGGGCCACGTGGAGGATGACAACAGTAAAGCTGACATACTGAACAGGTATTTGTGCTCAGTCTTTACTGAGGAAGAGGAGGGTAATGGGTCTGAAGGGAGTACAAGGGGTGGAATGGTGCAGAAATGGACACAAGTCCCTTTACAGAAAGGGTCCTGAAGGAACTGGAAGTAATAGAGTTGATAAAGCATTGGGGCCAGATGGGGTGCACCCTAGGGTCCTTAAGAACTAAAGAGAATTGGTGGCTGAACCTCTGGCAATCCTGTTTGGCCGATCACTGGAAACAGGGAGGTACCCAAAGACTGGAGGACAGCAGATGTAGTCCCCTTATACAAAAGTGGGAACAAAGAGGAGGGAACTACAGACCAGTCAGCCTCACCTCGGTAGTGGGAAAGATCATGGAAGCACTACTGAAGGAGAGATTGGTGGAACATCTGGTTGTCAATGGACTACAGGACCCAAGGCAGCATATTTTCACCAAGGGGAGGTCATGTCAGACCAACCTTGTTGAATTTTTTGACTGGGTGACTAGAGGGGTGGATCAGGGGAGGGCAGTGGACATGGCCTATCTGGACTTCAGCAAGGCCTTTGACACTGTGCCACATAGAAGACTATTACACAAACTGGGGAATATGGGTGTGAGCAGGACAGTAGTGCAGTGGGTAGGTAACTGGCTGGGCGGCAGGACACAGAGGGTGGTGGTAAATGGCTGTCACTCCAGAGAGAAGAGTGACCAGTGGGGTACCACAGGGATCAGTGCTGGGACCGGTCCTATTCAATATCTTCATAAGTGACATTGCGCAGGACCTAGAAGGCAGAATTTCCTGTCTGCTGATGACACAAAGCTCTGTAACAGAGTAGACACACCAGAGGGTGTAGACAGAATGAGAAGGGACCTGCAGAAACTTGAAGAATGGTCAGGGGTTTGGCAATTGAAATTCAATGCAAAGTGCAAGATAATGCATATGGGGCACAAAAACCCTGGCACAATATATCAGTTGGGGGGTGAGGATATAGCATGCACCAAGCAGGAAAGGGATCTTGGGGTTATCATCTCTGATGACCTCAAGGTAGGGAAACAGTGACAAGGCAGCAGGTAAAGCAAATAGGATGCTGGGATACATAGGCAGGGGCATCACCAGCAGGAAAAGGGAGGCATAATTCCACTATACAAGACACTAGTGAGGCCCCACCTGGAGTACGGTGTATAGTTCTGAAGACCTCACTTACGTAAGGACATAGACAGGGTAGAGAAGCTTCAGAGGAGGGCAACAAAGATGGTACATGGATTGCATCACAAGTCCTATGAGGACAGGTTGAAGGAACTGAATATGTACTCCCTGGAGGACAGGAGGGAGAGAGGGGATATGATAGAGACATACAAGTATCTTACAGGGAGGAATAGGGTGCAGGAAGACACTATTTTTAAGTGAAAAAGATGTTCCAGGACTAGAGAGCATGGGATGAAGTTGCAGGGAGGACGATTCAGAGGAAACATGAGGAAGAATTTCTTCACAGAACGGGTGGTGGACAAGTGGAACACCCTGCCAGAGGAAGTGGTGGGGGCTGAAACAATCACGGGATTTAAGAATGCATGGGATAGACATAAAAGAATTCTGGAGGTCAGGGTTAAGGGGCAACAGACTTCTAGGAAAACATAAAGTAAACTTACAAGCTCAAATGGGCAGACTGGGTGGGCCATAGGCCCTTATCTGCCGACACTGTCTATGTAAGAAAGAAAGGAAAAAAATTCACACAGCACCTTTCATGGCCTTAAAGCCCAGGACTAGAAGTAATGGCCTCAGCGGTACATTTCTTCTGGACATGGTGGTACAGCACACATTTCCAAGGCAAATGTTATATTTCCAGATTTTGAGTAACAGTAGTTGAGGCCAAATGATCTGTAGAAAGCGGGGGCTCACCAACAGTTGGAGTCCTCAGAGTAACTCATTTGGTGGTGCTCCATCAGTCTTCCCTCTCCAGAAATCTTGCCCAGCGGTGGCAGTGAGTTTAAAGCAACGGCTGGATATCGATGCTGACAGCCAATGATCTATGCTCTGCACCTCTTAACAATTTAAGAGATGGCTCAACCTGCACAGCTTCTGGCCCATGGGGCAAAGAGGAGGTTCGTTCAAGTCAGGGCGTAGCAAGCTGGAGCGGGGTCCAATTGGGAGCAGCTCCTCAAGGCAGTGCTTGCTTCCATTGGTCCCAGCACTCCCCCTTCAGATGAGGTGGCCAGCTTGCTCTCTGCTGCCCCCACGGCTGCGTGGTTGAAATACACATACAGCAAAGCCAGTCACAATGCAATGCAGCAATCTGACATGTGACATGTCACAAAATATTGCATGACAAAAGGGCTTAACTGCCATTGAATTATACCGTTCTCTGCAGTTACTACAGCATTTTGTGATATACTGCAGCATTACTGCATTGCAACCGAGCTGGCTCTGCTGCCGTATTTCTAGATGGAAAAGCAGCACACCAACGTGCATTTTCAGCAGCTGTTCTGCATTTCCACAGAAGTGTGTAAAGGCTATATTTTGTGCCCCAAAGCCTTTCACAAATAAATACAAAACTAAAAACAATTACAACATTCAAATTTGCAGCATGGATCACATAAAACATTTAAATTAATCAGCAAATACTAGGTGTAAGTGCCCATCTAATTAATCTCCCACTAACCCTTGAGTAAAAAGTCATGTTTAATGTATATATTTTTTTTAATTTCTGTCAAGGGAGCAAACCAGATGGAACTAGACACAGTGCCATAATGCTGGCATCCGCCAGGAAGCAGCATACTCTCAGGCTGGATGGGGTAAGGTTCAAACAGGACATTAAGAAGTACTAGATCACAGAAAGGATGGTAGATAGGTGGAACAAACTTCCTTACAAGGTTGTGAAGACAAAGGCCTCATATATTCAGAAGGTTAGCACAGCGCTAACATGAATGGCACTGCGCTAACTAGACAAAGTGCGTCTGAAAGGACAGGAGCTAAAACGCCCATGCCAATGAAGGAAATCTCTTGCATACAGAGAGCAGTGGTGTATTTAGAGGATCCCAAAAGCCTACTATTATCAAATGTGTACAGTGGTGCATGACCCCCTCCCCCGCAGCAGAGGTGCTATGCAATGCCATGAAACCCATCCCCTTCCACTCCAATCCCTGAAGTCAAAGTATAAGACACCCTGGCAGTCTAGTGGTACCCTCCACCCACCTCTATCCTACTGTTAAAAGTAATACATCCCCTACAAATCTAGTGGTACCCACCCAACCAACTGATACATGATGCCACCTTAAGTATCTTGACAGTCTAGTGGGAACCCCCCATCCCGACCCCTGTCCCATTAAGCAACCTAGTCACATCCCCTTCCTCCCCAATCCCTGATGTCACATAAGCTTCCCTGCAGTCTAGTGGGCCCCTCTCCCACCCAAATCCCCATGTTAAATGAAACCACCCTCCCCAACCCACCTGCTCAGCACCCCTTAAGCATTTTTTACCCTAAATATTTTGCATAACGATGACTACTATTCAGAAGGTTATTTTGTACAGCAGTAGTCAACAAACAGTATGTATAGCACTTTTGAAATGTATTAAAAATAAACTAGATTTTTAAATGTGATGTATAATGTTTCACCTACAGATATTTTCATTTTGACTGTTGCACATCAGAACAATGTTGAAAAGACAAATTGAAAAAAAGGCATTCAGACCTTTGGCTTTCTGTATTGCTTTTTGAGTCTTAACTCCTATTCTCTCAGTTGTCTGACTGATGACTATATCTCTCTTGTCTGCCCTACTCTATGTCTGCTGTTGTTGCTGCCTGCCACAAATGCTGGCTGGGCTGCTGCAGTGTGCTATACCATCGTGCCCTGCTGCTGCTCCCTTGCTACGCTGCTCAATGTATGGTTGGGGGGAGGTGGTCACGTACCACAATGCCTACTGCCCGCCTAAATACTGCAACTGCGTCCTTCCCTTGCTGCAAAATAATAAAACAAGTGGAATGTTAAAGTGCTGTTTTTATTCCCCCAATCGCCGAAAATGGCACTAGAAGAGGTTTCTGCCCCTGGATTCCTGTCCTAGTGCACTGCAGGGTTGAGTCCAAAATCGCGGGAAAAAACACTGTGGTGACATGGGGCCAGTCTGTGCAGCTTGCAAGGCTGAGACAGGAACCTACACTGGAGCGCTGCAAAATAGCTACTATTCCTTTGAAATCCAAATGAGTAATGAAATTGTCTTCAGCTCTACCACGTGGTGACAGAGCTCTGCTTGCTGAGTACCTGCCAGTATGAAGGCAGGAAGTAAACTGAGGAAAACAGGAAGTGGAGGGATGGATATCTCCAGCTGCAGAGATCACGTTCCTGCCTTCCTATCTGTCTCAGGAGGTACAGCCCATGTGTAAGGAAGCCCGGAGACCAGCTTAAGAGAGAGAAAGGAGTATTTTCTGAATAATTATGATACTTATTAATTGATCAGAGCACCAGTCAAGCCGGGGTCTACACTAACAGCCATTCCCAGCATATTCATGTCACACCCCCACCCCTACCCCCAGAAGCCCCAGAACATCCTGCACTGAATAAAACAAAACATGCACATCCATCCCCCTACTAAGAAATTGGAGTTGCCCAAAATTAACCCTAACCCTTCCTCCAGCTTTCGCTCAACTTAACCTGCAGCACAGGCAGCACCACTGCAGGGGGATCAGCGAGGGTCCAGGAGAAACCTACCCCTGCTCAAAGTCAGTCGCAGCAGCTCAATGTTGTAACTCAGATATGAAGCAGAGGAAACATGCCCTGTGTGTTGCTCAATATTACCAAACCTAGCTTGCAGCAAAACCCAGTCACACTGCACAGAGGGACTCAAGGTACCAGAATATACTCATACACTGCTTGAAGTTTCAGCTGCTCACCGCTGCAGTCAGGAGTTGGAGCAGAACAGGCCAGTGTGCTGCTGTCTCTGGACTGATCGTCACTGTGCTTCTAACCCAGTACCAGCGAGTAGTGCCACACCACAAATGGGCTGCTTGCAGGCCAGGGACTGCGTGCTCACTCAGAATAAAAGGTGCAACAACCACAAACGTGCAGATCGGAGAGAAGTACACAGACTACCTTGTGCTGCCAGAGTCAGTAGCTGCAGCAAGAAATACTCAGAAGCACAAACACAGGATACCATACTCTGGGAGTCAGAGCTGGAGACTGTAGCAGGAAAAATACCAGATATAGAAACCAAAAGAAAGCAACACAAATTCATTTAATTCCACAGACAGAAACAGTCGCACTAACCCTAGCACTTCGACTCAATATGAGTCTTCATCAGGGGGTGGGGCTTAGGATTCACCATTCTTAATGTATGCATAGCCTTTAAAGGTATAATGCCATTTAACAGGGAAGGATTATGGTAGTCAAAGCACATCTGCCTCTTATGCCTAATAATGTCATCCAACACCTAAAAATATACCCATGAAGTGACACATAAAAAGGGAAATAAAATGTATAAAACAAAACTGGAAAAAGGGAACAATGTGGTACTAAGCAAGAAGCAAAACAGGTCAGAAGGTCAAGTCCCAAAACAATTTTAATTGAAGCACTTGAAGAACATAGGTGCAAAATAATTGTATACACCTACTCTAGAGTACCAGACAGTAATAAAAAGAAAAGGGAGATGAACATCACATACAGCCAAGACGTGGGACAGTAAGCAGGGATAAGTGGCGTGAAACTCGCACAATGATCCAAACAGTGTTGAAGTGCACGCAGCACATCAGCTGGATGGCTACGACAGGAAGAGCTTCGCTCAACTACACTTTTATAACAAGTTAACTTCAAAAGACTAATTGATGAGAAGATGACTGCTGGGCCAGTTATCTGCCCTCAATGTGACTCACTGTCCGTTTGTTTGTCTGCTCTGCTGCCACTGCAGGATGGGACAAATGGTGACTGGTACCAGCAACAAGGGTGCTGGTGAAAAACCTGGGGAGGGCAAAAGTGACACAATAATATAATTAAATAGCCAGCAGAAGGAGACCTCTCAGTATATCGTGTCTGTTCAAAATAATAAGGATTGATTCCGGCCTTAAGTTTACATCTGTGACCCCCCCCCCCCCGAATTTCCTTGTCTTTTCTCTGACGAGGCCACCTGACATTCCATTATGTTTGTTCCAGGCTGTTTTGAAGGTTCCCACTGACTTTGTCTCCACCACCACCTCAGGCAGCTCATTCCATGCTGTCACTACGCTTTCTGTAAAGAAGTGCTTCCTTACATCCCTCTTGAACCTTCCTCCCATAAGGTTTAGGTTGTGCCCCCTAGTGATGGTGTTGGCCCTTATATTGAATAGGCCCTCGTGTTCCACTCTGTTAATTCCTTTCAAGTACTTGAATGTCTCGATCATATCCTCCCTCTGCCTCCTCTCCTCCAGAGTGGACATCCCTAGGTCCCCCAACCTCTCTACATATGATCTATCCTGTTGTCCCTCTATCATTTTAGTTGCTCTCCTCTGGACCCCTTCCAGAATGTTTATGTCCTTCTTCAGGTGTGGATGCCAATATCTTACTCCATATTCCAAATGTGTTCTCACCAACGACCTGTAGAGCAGCAGAACAACCTCACTCTTCCTACTGCTAAATCCCCTTGCAATACATCCAAGCATTCTATTTGCCTTTGCCACTGCCTTTTTACATTGAGTCGAGTGCTTCAGGTCACTAGTAATTATCACCCCTAGATCCTTTTCTTACTCTGATGGCGTAACCTGAACCTTTCCGATGTAGTATTCTGCTCTTGGGTTCTTTGCCCCTATGTGCATCACCTTGCACTTTCTGGCATTGAATCCAAGCTGCCATATCCCTGACCATCTCTCTAGTCTGGCTAGATCCTCCCTCAACTCCTTTATCCCCTCCTGGGTGTCCACCCTCCCACACAGCTTGGTGTCGTCTTCAAACAAGCAAATTTTTCCCTGAATGCCTTCCCTTTGTCACTAATAAAGACATTAAACAACACCGGTAATAACACTGATCCCTGTGGAACCCCGCTGGTAACCTCCCTGGTACTGGAGAACTCCCCCCCCCCACTACCACCCTCTGTGTCCTGCCGCTCAGCCAGTTATCAACCCATCTAACCAACCTATCCCCCACCCCTAAGTCCTTCAGCTTCATTATCAGCCTTTTATGTGATACAGAGTCAACGGCCTCCCTAAAGTCCAGGTATATGATATCCACTGCCTGGCCTTTGTCCACAGTCCTAGTGACCCAGTCAAAGAACTCAATCAAGTTTGTCTGACACGATCTGCCTGCCACGAACCCATGCTTTCTACTGTCCTGCAGTCCATTTTCCTCTAAGAACTTGATCAGACCCTCCTTCAATATTGTCTCCATTAGTTTACACACAATCGAGGTCAGGCTGACTGGTCTGTAGTTTCCAGGATCCTCCCTTGGGCTATTCTCGTGGAGTGGCACAACATGTGCTGTTCTCCATTCCCCTGGCACCACCCACCGAATCAAGAGATCTACTGAATAGTATTGTCAGTGAGCCTGCCAGCTCTTCTGCCATCTCTTTAAGTATCCTGGGGTGTACTCCATCAGGCCCTGGGGATTTCTCCACCTTTAATGCCATGAGCCCCTCCATCACCCATTCAATCCCTATGGCCCCTAATGGGTCCTCACCAGCCCCCACCCTCCTTCTCCTCCCACTGTGCGCTACTGGAACCCCTTTTTCTTAGGTAAAGCGGAACAGAAGTATTTGTTTAATACCTTTGCTTTTGTCTCATCTTCCACCACCATTGTTTCCCCTTTTTTGAGCCTGACTATGCCATCCTTCTTGTCCCTCTTTTCTTTAATGTAGTGAAAGAAGGCCTTATCCCCTTTTTTTATCCCTTCCGCTATCTGGAGTTCCTTCTTTGTTTTTGCCTGTATTACCTCCCTTTTTGCTAGTTTAGCCAGCCTTTGGTACTCCTCCTCATCCTCTTCCCTAGCTGTCCTTCTACTTTTCCTGTATACAGCCCTCTTATCTTTCACTACCTTTGCCACCTCCCTGTTAAACCAGCTTGGCGGTCTAGTTTCTGCCTTCTTTCCTCTCATTTTTATGCAGCTGTTTGTGGCATTCTGTATGGCTCCTCTGATTGCGTCCCATATTTTCTCTACCTAAAAGCCTTCCTCTATATTCCCTAGGTCCTCTCTAATCATTTCCCTCATTTTTTTAAACTTTGCTTTTCTGAAGTTTAATGCTCTTGTCTTTGTGGAGATGTCCTCCCTGCCCATGTCCAGGTTGAACCACACAGTGTTGTGGTCACTTACACCCAAAGGGTCCCCGATGTCTAGCAGTCACCTACATGGAAGCACTAGGTGCTGGGGCCTCCCAAGCTGGGGGAGGAGTGAAGAGAGGTGCTCACACTAGGAGAGGAGGGAAGAGTGTACACAGAGGACTCTAGGGGATCCTGGCAGGTGGGGCCCAAAAGGTGGAAAGTTCCACAGCAGTAGGCAAGAGTCTGGGGGTGACCAAAGGAAACCGAGAGAGACAGTAGTGACTGGGGGATGGGCCAAGACTCACAAATTGTTTTAACCCTCTACGCCCATTGATAGAAGAGGGGTGTGTGGGGGAGGAGGAGGAGGAGGAGGAGGATGATGATGCTGCTGGTGAAGCTAGGGCCGGGACAGATACAAAGGGCAAAGGGGGGCAAGAGGCAAGGGCACAATAGAGGGTGTCCTGGACAGGATGGGGGAAGAGGGGTAGGAGGGGAGAAGAAAAAGGAGGATCAGGGGAACAAGGAGAAGGCTGATGGTATGGAACAGGGAAGCACAACAGACAGGAAGGTGCAGGACATAAATGGGATGATAGCGAGCAGAAAGCCAAGTAGGCAAACGGACAGGACGGATGGATTAGTAAGGAGTGGGGAAAGAGATACAGAGAAAGATACTCGAGTAGGGGGGATAAAGAAGGCCAGGACATGGGTAGAGAAGGTGACCAGGGACAATAGTGAAGGGGCTACCTTCAACACCCAGATTGTGGGAGGTGCGTGGAGCTGGTTGAGGGGAGAATCCAGACAAGGGGATAAGGAGGGGCATGGAAGGAGGGGGAACCCGAGGGGTGAACAGGGAGGCAAGGGGGAGGTTAGAGTACTGCTATTAGGGGACTCCATGATCAGAGGCATCCAGTGGGAGGGGCAGGAGGAGGAGGGTAAAACCTGTCTGATCAGAACCAAATTCCACCCAGGCCTGACGATGCACAAGGCAAAGCATGAGTTGTATTCACTGGCAAGGGAATGCGGGGGGACCCCGGACATTCTAGTGCACTTGGGGACAAATGACATAAATGGTAATAGTGAACTAGAAATTCAGGCAAGGTTCCGGGAGTTGGCCAGGGTATGCCTTTCCATAGGCTGTAAGATCTCTTTTTCGGAAATTCTGCTGGTTCCAAGGGCTACTGGAGAAAACAGGATGAAGATTAGGGAGATAAATCAGTGGCTTAGGGAGTGGTGTGGGGAATTGGGGTACTGGGGTGAGACCTGGGAGGATAAGGGGCTGTGCACTAGGGACAGTCTCCACCTTAATTTGGAGGGGAAGGAAATCCTTAAGCTCAAACTAGTTGGGTTCATCAGCGAAAGGTGGGGTTTAAACTTGTGAAGGGGGGAGGGATCAAAAAAGGGGCAGTGCCAGCAGGTACGATAAATGAGGGACATGGTTTCCACTCCTCTAGGGGGCTAGGAAGATATGGAAATGGGTCACCAGGTAGGGTGCAGGAGCTGAGAAATGGGAGCTCAAGGGGGAGGAAGGAGAGGAGGGAAAAGGGGTGGAGAGTTGTCCTGATAATTGCCAGGGGCTTAGGAAATAAAATGCCTGAGTTCCAGGCGATGCGAGCTGAGGGGAAGTTAGATGTGGCAGCAGTCACTGAGACCTGGGCCACTCAAGGGCACGAGTGGGACCTAAATCTGGAGGGCTACACTATGTTCAGAAAAGATGGGGGGGGGGTGTAGAACTGTTAGTCAGAAATGGCATGGGTATTGGAGGGGTTGAGGGGAATGTGGAGGCTATTTGGGTCACCTTGCTGATGCAGGGGAGTAAAAGAGTAAATGTTTGAGTGGTATACAGACCACCAGCACTGGCGAAGGTCCTGGAACAAAGTTTGGTGTCAAATCTCGAGGGACACTGTAGATTGGGAAAGGGAAGGGTAGTGGTAATGGGAGACCTCAGCATGCCAGGAATAGACTGGGGGACTATGACGTCACCAGTGGTCAGAGTGCAGAGGCTGCTGGATGTCTTCCAGGATGCGTTTCTGAAACAACAGGTGGGTGAGCCAACTAGGGAGGCCTGGACACTAGACATGGTCCTGGCGGACAGTGATCAGATTAGTGGCCTAGAGGTGAGGGACCCGTTGGCTGGGAGTGATCACGCCACAGTCTGGTTCTTCCTGGACCTGGGGGGGGAGGAAAGCCGAACAAGGATAGTAGTAACTGACTTTAGGGGTGCAGACTTCAGGGAGATGGAAAGGATCCTTAAAGATCATCTGGACAGGATAAGGCTGGATATGGATGCCGACAGCAGGTGGGGGATCATTAGGAGGGGAATACAGGAGGTTACCAGATCCTGCGCAAGGGAAAGGCGTAAGTTCGGTAAGGCCAGAAAACCCTGCTGGTGGACCCGGGAGGTACAGGAGGTGGTGAGAGAAAAGAAGGCAGCCTATAGGCACTTCAAGTGTTCAAGGAGTGAAAGGGATCAGGAGGAATATGAGCTGACAGCCAAGAGAGTCACCAGGGTGGTGAAAGCAGCTAAGGCAAAAAAGGAGCAGTCCTTGGCCAGTGGGATCCAGAGAGGGGACAAGGGGTTCTTTAGATACATAGGGAAAAAAAGGAAAGTAAGGGGGCAGATCAGCAAGATAAGGATAGGGATGGTTGGGCACAGGAGGCGGGGAACAAGCAGAAGTCCTAAATAGTACTTTGCCTCAGTTTTACCAGGGGTGGAGGGCTATGTCTTGCGAGGGAGCGGGGGCAAACTGGAGCAAGGGGTGGGACCGGTCGAGACCAGGAGCCCTGATGGTTCTGGAGGAAAGGGAGTGGCCACCACAGACAGGTGGGGGCCCAGCAGTGCAGGGTGAAAAGGCGGACGACATGGAGGCTGAAATCCCAGTAGAGAGAGTAAGGGAAGCCCTCAGGTCCCTTCGGATGGAGAAAGCACCTGGGCCAGATGAGATACATCCCAGGGCGCTGAGGGAACTGGCGGATGTCCTGGCAGTCCCTCTAGTGGAGCTTTTCAACATCTCTCCGAGGACTGGGTGGGTGTCCCAAGACTGGAGGGTGGCCCATGTCGTGCCAATCCACAAGGGGGGAATCAAGACAGGAGGCGGGAAAATACAGGCCCGTTAGCCTAACATCAGTTGTTGGCAAGGTGATGGAGGGTATTGTCAAGAAAAGGCTGTGGGGGGGGGGGGGGGTTACTGGAGCAAACTGGGTAGTTGGACAATAAGCAGCATGGCTTTGTCATGGGAAAATTGTGCCAGACAAACCTTGTTGAGTTCTATAACTGGGTGACAAGGGCCCTGGACCAGGGTAGGCCAATGGACGTCCTCTTTCTGGACTTTAGCAAGGCGTTCGATTCGGTACCCCACAGTGGCCTGCTGGCTAAGCTGAAGGAAATGGGGGTAGGGAGACAGTTGTTAAGATGGTTAGGAAATTGGCTCTCTGAGCATACTCAGAAGGTGGTGGTTGAAGGGTTAGCCTCATCCCCAAGGTGGGTTACTAGTGGGGTTCCCCAGGGGTCAGTGCTGGTGCTACTCCTGTTCAACGCCTATATCTCAGACATCAGGAGGGGGATCAGGAGTGAGATGAGTCTCTTTGCAGATGACTCAAAGCTGGGTGCAGTGGTGGATGGGGAGGAGGGGAGGGTGGCCTTGCAGGAGGACCTGGAGGCTCTGGAAAGGTGGTCGGGAAAATGGAAACTAAAATTCAATGCGGGGAAGTGCAAGGTTCTGCTCCTGCATGCCAGAAATCCAGGCCAGGGGTACACCCTGGGAGGAGACATGATTCAAATCACGGAGGGTGAGAGGGACCTGGGGGTAGTGGCAGATGTCAAAATGAACAACTCAGAGACCTGTAGGAGGGCAGTGACAAGGGCAAATAGGATGCTGGGATGCATCATAAGGGGGGGGATTACCTCCAGAAAGGCAGAAGTGATCCTTCCACTTTACAACTGCTTGGTTAGGCCACACCTCGAATATTGTGTACAGTTTTGGAGACCACATTTAAAGAGGGACATTACACTCCTAGAGAGGGTCCAAAGGAGGGCAACCAAAATGATCTGGGGCCTGGGGGAGAGGACCTATGAGGAGAGGCTCAAGTAGCTCGACATGTACACCCTGGAGGAGAGGAGGGACAGAGGGACATGATAGAGGCCTTTAAGTACATGAAAGGGATCAATAAAGGAGGCCCAGTCAGGGTGCTCCAAAGGAAGGAGGGTGGGGCAACAAGAGGTCACTGGTGTAAGCTGGAAGGGGGCAGGCTCAGAGTGGAGAGGATGAGATGTTATTTCACTGAAAGGGTGGTGGAGCCATGGAATGCACTGCCCAGGGAGCTGGTAGAGGTGGAGTCTGTGGACGGGTTTAAGAGGGGATGGGACAGGTACAGGGGGAGGATAAATCTGACCAGGCCCAATACAGGTGGAACATCTGGGACTGGGGACGGTATAGCCCAAGGGGGGGACACCAAAATCGGCCCTCAGTGCGAGTGCTGAAAATCGAGCAGACTCGAGAGACCATTAGGCCTATTCTGCTGGCATTTTAGTATGTTAGCATGTCTATGTCCTGCATGTGCTCCCCATTGGAGAGCACCAGGTCCAGAATAGCTTCCCCCTGGTGGGACTGGTCACACACTGCATCATGAAGCTATCCTGGATCGCGTCCACACACCTACCGGCCAATTAACAATGATGCAGGGTATACAGCACAACAGTCCCCCTTCCCCTCCCACAGCACAGGTCAGGGAGGTTTCATGACTGGTGCTTCCTCTTTTGCATTTATGCTGCATTGGGTTGAACAAACTAGGATGTACACAGAACTGGACCTGGCCGAAGTGCCAAGTTGGGTCACGAAATATTACCCCATCTGACACCCTGGAATTGAGATAAAATAAAAAGTGTTTAAAAATTGAGAACATAACAGAGTGAGCGCCATCATTTCTTGGTTACATTCATAACTAATGTTCCAAAAAGGAATTTTCAATCCAACCATCCCTGAGCCCAGGCCTCACCTCCCATGCATGTGAAACTGCCCACATAACGTTTTGAAACTAGTAAAATCTGAATAACGGGTTATAATGATTCGACCCTGGTTTTACATTTCAAATATTGAGAATTCAAGGAAAAAAAAAAAATCCAACTCCCGCAATCCTCAACACTGCATAGTACATGGTAATAGTGCAAAAAAATTGTATACTTTAATGATTACAGAATAAAAAAAGTTAATAACATGCTTGGCAGTGATCTAGCAGTGACTCAACATTTTGCATGCTCATGGGGATCAGGGATTGTGGCAGGAGGGGAGTTCTCTAGATAATCAGTGTGATTAATGTGACACTGAAGCTCAGGACACGTGGGGGGTACCACTAGACTAACAGAGTTTTTATGTATGTGTATGGGAATTAGGTGAGGGTGGGAGCAATGGGCTAGGCTCAGCACAATGCCTCTGCACACTCTCCTGTCAAGTTATGGACTCCCTAGAGCTCTGCTGACGTCCCTCCTCCTCACTGCTGGGGACAATGAACGTAACTCAAGACCATCAAACATCTCCGATTCGGACCCATTCTGGTCCTGTACCAGGTGGCCCATCTGAATATTAACAACCTTAGACCCAAACTAGCCGACCTGGAAGCTTGGCTAACCCTGTACAACCCTGATGTCCTAGCTGTGTCTGAAACCTGGCTTAAACCTTCCATCCTCCCCCATGAAATAGCCATCCCTGGGTATTCCACCTTCAGAAAGGATCGGCTTGGAAAGAAAGGAGGCGGTGTCGTGGTAAGAAAGGAGGTAGTGTAAGAGACACTATTAGACCAATGGTAATTCTCCTACCAACTCCGGACCAGCCTAACTGTGAATGTTTGTTAGTGAAACTCTTACTGGGGGACACTAAACTCCTGTACATAGGCAATGTGCACAACCCTCCTGCAGTGGCTAGAACTGCCTTCAAAGACTTTACCACTTGCTTGGGAACCCTTGCACTTGCAGAGTTAGTAATCCTTGGTGAGTTTAACCTCAGCTAGTTACGTGGTGGCATACATAGCTTTAAATCCCCTCTCCATGACCTGCACCTCAGGCAAATTATCAACAAGCCTACCTGCCACAATGTTAAATCTGGTAACCACTCCCTCCTGGATTGGATCACAGTTAGCTGGCCCAAGTCTCAAGGATAAATGCAGAAGGGCCCGCTGTCCATGACAAGCTAGAACCCAGATTGCTCAAATTTTGTGCCCATATTCTTGCTGCCCCATCATATTGCTGTTTAATAAGTCCCTACTGCAGCGTGACCTACCCAATATATGAACTATGGCGCACGTTGGTCACCTCCCATCCATAAAGGGGGTGAGGTGCCAAAGAACCTGTCGAACAGCACTGTCCAATTTCTATTCTTTGCACCCTGTCCAAAACATTAGAAAGACTGGTATATAACCAGCTCCAGGCTTACACTGATACCCAGTCTCTGCTTGCAGATGCCCAACACAGTTTTAGGAAGAACCATGGAACAGACACAGCACAAGTCAGGCTCACAATAGACCTTTTTGAAGTCCAGAAGACCAGGCATGCTACTGATGCTATCTTTACTGACCTGACTGAAGTGTTCGAACTAGTCAACCATGAGCTGCTACTGCACAAAATCAGTGGGCTAGGTGTTGATCGTAGTCCTGTTCCTAGTTCGGCACCTACCTAACTGGCTGAAAGAAGCCAATTAAATGGAGGAGTTAGCCAGTCTACTGTGACAGAAATCATTGATGGTGTTCCCCAAGGTTCAATACTGGGAACACTATTGTTCTCCCTGTTTATCAACAATTGACCCAAGCACTGTGGTAATGTCAAAGCCCTCCTGAATGCAGATTACATGGTATTATACATGAGTCACTCGCTTCTGTTGTCAATTGAACCAGGCCTCTAAGCTAATTTCCAACAACTGAAACCCTAGTTCACAGCCAATATGTTATTGTTAAATGCCAAGAAAAAAAAGACTGTCCTCTTCAGCCGTCACTGTCTAGGCTCAAACAGGAGTGAAATTCTAAAAATATGCTCACTCAAAGGTGATCCCATTGAGACTCTTGATTCAAGAAAATACTTGGGTGTTTTAATGGACCAAGATTTATTTTTTAAACCACGTGCAGATCGGATGACCAAACTGTTGAATCAAAAATTGGGGCTGCTTTATCGGCTCACTCCCTGCCTTACTCCAGAATGTAAGGTATCTATAGCCAACAGTATTTTGCTGCCCGTCATCCTATATGGTGCCCCTATACTAGCCTCAGTTAAGAAATCAGAGCTGTTGAAGATCAGAACCCTGAATCACTAAGCGTACCAGTTTGCTGTAGTGCCATTAAGTGGGCGCATCACTGGAAGATACCTTCCATGCTTAACTCGCCCAAGGTATACTCTGGTATCCAGTCCTATGACTGGTGCACAAATCTTGCCTCTTTTCTGGAGCTGAAACCTCAGAAGAGGCTCTTTTGGGTTTCCTCCCCAGTACTCCTTACTGTCCCTAGAACAGTGACTGTTGCAGGTAAAAGATCCTTTGCCTCCGTGTCACCAAGGGTGTACAATGATCTTCCTGGCTGACATCCAGGTATGCCCCAGTCTCCACTCCTTCAAAACCTCCCTCAGGGGCTTACTTCTGGTAAGCAACCCATGCACCTATCTTTGCTGCGTACCCCCCCCCCACCATGACTTTATCTACTTGGCTTTAGGCCTTCCGGTACTCAGTGATAATAGCGCCAGAATATGGGCGACCGTCAAAACGGTCACTCCATATTCTGCGCTATTGGAATGGGATACCTACAAGGGTAGCAACTGGTTCTAATGTGATGGTAGGGGAGAGCAACAGGAAAAAGGAAATGGCAAGGGGAAGGGGAGGGATGAGGAAGAGAGTTATGTACAGGAACTGTCCCTGCTGCCGCCAAGCCAGCCATGTGGTGTGGTAGTGAGGGAGGCTATCTCTGGCACAGCAGGTACTGGGTTCGGTGCTGGGGATGGGAGGGACTAAATTTTGCCGCATGTAGTGGCTCCTGGACTTAAATTTTGTTTTGCAGCCGAATTTGTGCCCCCTCCCCGACGTGCAGCCCCCTGGAGTTGGGAATCCTAATTCGGGGGAGAGGCACAGCCCCCCGGAAAAAACACTTTAGGTTGCAGAGTTTCGGTTAGCTGGTAAATGTATATTGCTGATCTGCTTTTCGGCAATATACACTTGACATGATAGCGATCACCATTCGGCGATCGCTATTATGACATAGAACCAGGCCATCCCTATTGCCCAGCAACAGAAACTTGTTTTACGACGATACCTTGATGCTGTATCCTCTTAATCAATATTCTGTTAATTTCTCTGTTATGTCCAAGCCTGTGAATCACCACTGTTCTTGGCATGGCTCTACACTGCCTGATAATTTCTATCTGTACTTTACTGAAGTCATTCGCTATCTGTATCACAATAATTATGATTGTTACATGTATTTAATTATGACTGTATCTTCATAATTAATCCTGGGTCACTCCTGAAAAAGGGACCTTTGGTCTCAGTGAGCCTAACTGGTTAACAAAATCCAAATAATAAATTTGGGTATAGAGGCATTGCATAGAACTGATAAGTGCCACATGATAGCATGCAAATGGCCCCTTAGCGCTCTGCATGCCATATGTGGTCATTAGCATGTCACCCTCTGAATACGGTACCCAGCAGCAAAGGCGTTATTTGGGATGTGCTATCCCCCTTTGCTCCTGGGTGCCTGTTGCCAGCAGGAGGTTGTGTTGCACTGCGCATATGCACTTTGCATGGCACCACCACAGCCCAACATTCACACAGGCAGTGAATGCCAGAGAAGGCGCACTGCCTGCATGAATATGCTCCCTGATGGCTGCATGCTACATTTTGTATGGAGTAAATGGCTGCAACTAACTATGGGACCCTCAGGCAATGGGGTTCAAAAGAAAGTGGGATGCATATAAAGGAGTTATCATACGGGAAGATAAGAGACAGGAAGGAGAGACTGGGATGGAGGAATTGAGAGACTAGAACATCTCCCAGTAGAGAATCTGGGGAAAAACTAGATGGACTGCTCAGGTATTTTTCTGTCCATCACATGTCTATGTTTCTCCTCGTTACACTTTAGTTAAAATCCATCAGCTGCAGGAAACTGAAGGTAATCAATTCAATTAAATTTTATTTTTAACTAGGAAATACACCACTGAGATACTCATTTGCAAGGTGGCCCTGGAGGGACACACGTAGTATACATAAAAGGAAAACACTACAGATTTATACAACAGTTCACACAATACAGTGGGTAATACATAACAAGGTACAGTCAGATTAGTCAGATTTTTGCATATCTACATAAGTGCAAGCAGCTAACTGCATAATACGATTGGAATGGAAGGAAGTAAGGGGGAAGGTTGAGCACGATCCATGAGGTGAGGTAGGAATAGTCGAAGATAAGTAGGGTGAGGGGTGGAAGGTGTAAGGGAGAGAGGCTCAGGGAGTAGCAGGGCATAGACAGACAAGAGCGCAAAACAAAAGAAAGAAGGGGAGCAGGGAGAGCCAGGGGCAAATATAGTGGTAAGTGCCATATAAAATATCAATGTGGGGACCCTAGGCATAGCACTGGCAGTTTTCCTTTAACAGAGGCTCAGAAGAGATTTAAAGGAGGATAGCCTAACAAGGCGAGTCAGTTTTAAGGTAATTTGGAAGGAGTTCCCCAAGGTTGGTAAAGCGTGGCTAATGGATATGGTGCCAAAACGAGATCTTACCCCCGGGGGGGTGGGGTCAAGCAAGATATAATCATATTTCCTAAGTTAGTATGTACAATGTCTTGATTTCAAGAGGCTGACTATGTAAAGAGGGAGTTTTTTTAGTAAGGGCTTTGAAGGTCCAGATGGAGGCATTGCGCCATCTTCTGGTAGATAAGGAAGTCCAGCCGAGTTGGCTGTAAAATGAACAGTGCTGTGTTTTGAATGGAGAGTCGGTCATAAATCTTAAGGCCCTGTGGTACAGGACGTCCAGCTTAGTAAGGACAGTTTTGGGGCAATGACTGTAAAGAAAGTCAGCATAGTCAATTAGTGGAAGGAATGTTGGTTTGACTAATCGTAGTTTTGCTTCATAGGTAAGTAAACATTTGATACAGAAGAATAATCTCAGCCTTTGTTTTAGCTTTTCAGGGAGTTCTTCAACATGAGGGATATACGAGAGCTTACAGTCCAACCAAAAGCCTGGTCCAAATAGTAATCCTTTGCCGATGATACAAGGCAGCCTGCACTGACAAAACACAGCTTGGTCTGGTTAGGCTTGAGTCTCAGCCAGCTGACTGCCATCCAAACTCTGATTTCTGAAAAACAATTCTCAGTCATAATCTTCTGATTGCCTTGCATGGGTACACACAAAAGATAAGCTATGCGTCATCTGTACAGAAGTGAAACCTTAGTTCTTACTTTCATATCACTTTTCCAATCTGCACAGGGCATAGAATTTGTAGTCCCAAAATGTAATTTAGGAGTTGGGAGGTCCTCTGTAATATATAGATGACCCGTCTTATGGAATTCAATGCCCATCTACCTTCGGGGGGTAATTTCATGTACTCATCAGGGCCCCTTAATAAATGGTTCTCTGACAGGCCTGCAGTACCCATGCAATGCTGCCTAAATGGATCAACATGATGTGCTAATCTGCTAAGTATTCTATTGTATGTGACTGCATTATTTATGTATTCCAACCCTTTTTGTACAATTCTATGTATATACCTATACAAAGTCTGTGTATTTAATGTGTATCACTAGACAGTGACAAAAGGACCTCTCTGAAAATGATCTTTGCTCAATAGAGCCATTATCCATATTCATAAACTTTTTTATGAATAAAATTTTACTACTACCATCAGCAAAATATATACAGTACAATAAACAACAATGGGGACAAGATTGAATCCTGAGAGAGATGCCTGACACAGCAATGGCAAGGGCAGACTGACAATTATCCATGACAACTATTTCCCAGTGATTTTCCAGGAATGGCCTGAACTACTGCAAAAAGGTTCTAGCCAGACAACAGAACCTCCTCAAATGCTCAATTCACTCTACACTGTCCATGATATTGAAAGCTCAGGTCCAGAAGAATCACCAAAGATCATTCTCAATAATTCTTATCCAGGAGCAGATCATTCATTACCCACACCAGGACTGCCTCAGTGCTGTGAAGACGATGGATATTAGATTGGAAGGGCTCATAGAGCTCATACTCCTCCAGGTGCATTCTCAGTTGAGACACCAGTACCTTCTCAATAACCTTACCCAAAAAGGGAAATTTCCAGATTGGCATGTAGTTTGAAAGACTGTCCAGATCTAATGACATCCTAGACCAAGTATCTAACTTCAAATATCTCGGCATTACCTTTGATGACATGCTCACCTTTTCAAACCACACTGACTCTGTTATCAAGACTGCAAATATAAAACTTGGTGTACTTTATCATCACAGACATTCAATGACACTGGATGCACTCAAACTAGCCACCAGTAGCTCAATACTGTGTACCATTGACTATGGGTTGCCTATACATGGGGCGGGCACAGAAACTGCTCTTAGCAGGATCAACACACTCCTCAATAAGGCCTGTCGTCTTACTTTGGGGGCTACTCTTGACACCCACACCTGCTCGCTGTACACTGAAACTGGGTGGCTCCCACTCCATCTTAGAGGGCAATACCAAACCTGCCTACTTCTAAAAAAGTACTACTTGGACTGACATCCCGCACACTGGGCGGACACTTTAAGCTGGCCGTCCCAACGAAATCTACCCGTAGTGCAGTCACTGACAAGATGGCGATTCCCTTCAAAAGGACGAAACTTGCCCAGAACTCCATCCTGTATCGAGGTCCGAAATGGTACAATGAACTTCCTACTGTCCTCGGTGATACTAACAAGATAAGTACCTTCAAAGCTGGGCTCAAATCTCTCCTTGGCTCTAAAATGAATTGTACCTGCCTGCGCTAATGTGATAGTACCTCGCCCCCAGTTTTCCATTTACCTACCCCCTCTACATCTTTCAGCTAAGTACCACTTTTTTTCTTAACCCACTCCCCTACCCCCAATTACCTCAGGTCGCACCTGAAAATAGTCATGTTTTGGCTGATGACACTTACCCGGTTAACAAAAACTAAATAAAATAAATAAATAAACCTGACGATGGCCTCACTTGGTTGAAAGTTCCACCTCTCTCCCACCTCAGACGATGCCACCTGCCTGCGCTAATATGATAGTACCTCGGCCCCAGTTTTCCATTTACCTACCCCCTCTACATCTTTCTGCTATATACCACTTTTTTCTTAACCTACTCCCCTACTCCAATTACCTGACAATGGCCTCACTCAGTTAAAGGCTCCACCTCTATCCCACCTCAGACGATGCCACCTTCAGCTGATCCCCCCCCCAACCCCCTCTTATCTAATCAGTCTTTCTGTTAATATTTACTAATTTGATGTGTATAAGTTCAAATTTTACTATTACTGCCTGTGTATATGCTTCAATATTTTTTTCTCTTTTTTCTCTGTAAACCTTGTATTTTTGTAATGTTTGTTCAACACTGATGCAGAACCTTTGAAAAAGAGTCCTTGAATCAAAAGTATTAATCCCAAACTGAAATAAATAAATAATAAATCTTCAGGAGAGGTCTTACCATAGCCACCCTTAAGGTGTCAGGAAAAGAACCTTCTCTCAGAGAATTATTACTCTCTAAGAAATCAGGAATCAGCACCTGCCATCAGGCCTTTACCAGACAGGAAGGAGTTGGATCCTAGGCACAAGTAGCAGACATAGCCCTCGGCACACAGAGAATGTCTACATGATCAACCAGTTGAAAGTCCATCCAAACAGTCCGGAACTTGCAGACTTCGAATCCTTGGCCACTGCAACTGCAATCCTCAACAGCTTAGATCTCACCCCTTATCACTGCTATCTTCTTGGCCACAAAGAAATTGACAAATATGCTTGTACTTCTCAACAGAGCTCCATCTCCCACAATCCCAAGACAAGCTGAGTAAGAGGTTCTTCACTACACAGAAACAGTTGCAGATCTCTTTCTCCTGGCTGTACTGTCTGAGCCCAAATCTAGTTCATGCAGCTTTTATTGCCTCCTGTTATAGCTGACAAGGGGAAACCTAGACAAGACTGTTAGGACTGTTAGAGACAGTGTCAGATCTCCTCCACCTGCGCTCTAATGGAATAGCCTGCCACAAGAGGTAGTGGGGGCAAGCACAGTGGAGAGTTTAAGCATGCCTGGGACAGGCACAGGGTAACCTAGAGTGGTGAGGGAGTGATGAAAAGCCATTGACCAATAAGGTCAGTGGTCACATACACTGGATAGGGCCAACAGGCACACTAGATGGGCCTAGTGTATCTGCCAGCAATTTCCATGTTTCTATGTAATCTCCACCGAAGCTTCTTCAACTCTGTCATTAAAGATTACCACAGTGAGCTGCACTGGCAAGTCACTGGGTGGAAATGGATTAGCACCTGGGAGTCAGCTACAGCAAGGACGGCATAAGTATATGCCTCTACTGCTCATTGCTATCAGGAGAACAGTTAATGGGAGTAAAGGAGTATTTTGCTACCATTTTACCATGATTTCCTTGCACGTTCTGATTTCAGGAATTTGTTTTACTCCCTCAGTTTACAGTAGTTTGTACAAATGAACAAAAATAGTAGCATCATGTGATGCTGGCAGCTACGGTACCACATAAAGTGGAAGCAGCTGAGCTGACAGTTTCAGGAGTTGTTTGCTGGCTGACCTGACGGACTGCCACAATTTGGCAAAATGTTAAAAAATGGTCCCAGCAGTAAGTAACAGTAGGGAAGTACCTTAGGCTACAGTATTGGGCAAAGAAAGTAAGTGGCTGCGGGTGCACAGTGGGTAAGGGGCTTGGCTTCGAGGTGTAATGGGGAAGCAAGACGGGTCTGCATGTGACACTACTGCCATTTACAGCAGATGAAAAAACTACCAAGTTAAATAAACTACCAGCAAATACTTTACAATCTCAAAAATTATCTCAACCACTGGTTGCAATCCCTGAATGAGGTAATCAGAATACAAGAAAGGTCCATTTGTGCTCAAAAGGCATTTGGGTCCATGCTACTCCAAGTTGGTGAGTGGATCAGTTCCACAGGTTTGGAGATGGTGGAAATATTATCCAACATCTCGAACCAAACCACATAAAAACCAGATCAGGCCACAGGTCTCACAAGCTGGAAAGAAACAGTGACTCCACAGGTGAAGACGAGGTCCAGCATGCATAGTAACACAGAATTTGTACGTGGGACTTAGATGGTATCCATTGGCAATGGTGAGCTGAGGGTAAGTACAAGCTGCCATCACTGGCGTGGGAGGCAAACTGGCTGTTATAGGAGTAGCACAGGGTACTGCTGAGCACCAGGAAATTGTACTATTTGGATATACCGGGACAGGACATTATCAACTCAGGCACTGGTTGTTATGGATATTGTCAATACTGACAGCGAGACCAAGAAAGGAGGTACCACTAGAGCCAAGGAATAGTGTTATTGATAAAATACATAGATCAGGATGGAGGTAAGGGTAGAGTAGGGGGAACACTAGAGTCAGCGTACTGCAGTCAGTGTCCAGTAGGGAGGCTTAAAGAACACTGGAAGAAATAAAAGGTATTTGGAAGTTTTGACTAATCTAATACTGCGCTGGCAACATGTTAGCACTTCCAAAAACCTTACACAGTATGCCAGCGTGCCATGCAGGGCTACCCCTTTACTTGAATGCAATCCTAGAAGTCATTCAATGCACTATGTTTTTAAGTGCAAACTCGTGCCTCTGAACATGGCAACTGACACTCTAACAGAGTTTAAAATGCACAAAGCACAGTTGATGCATCCTAAACCCTGTTCACGTAGTGCTAACCATTTGAATATCTGGTCCTCTGTTACTTACTTTCTAACACTGCTCTGGGCCCCCCAACTTTTTTGCATGCCATTTGAAGTGCTGACATGCCACTTAGAGAACAGATATGAAACACTGAAACGTTTAGAGCTGGAGTTAGACCAAAGGTTGATTTAATCTGTCCTCGTTATCTTAAGTAATAACAAATAAAATAGTTCCCTACCAAAAAATGCAGGGTTTTAAATAACTGATTAGCAGTTTTTTTCTTGGGACAATGCTAACCGTACAGAAAGTATTTATATAGGTTTTCTAGAAGTGCTATGTTTGTTAAACACAGTGAGGCAAGTGTTATGCATTTTCACAATGTTTTAGCACTTTTATGAGTAAAACGCTAATCAATTTTTGCAGTTAAATAAATCCCTGAAATACATCTAGCCTAGCTTTGAAACTGCTACTTTACAGCTACTTCTGGCAAGCCATTCCATAAAATAACATACAGACATAGACAATGTCAGTAGAAAAAGTTGATTGGTCCCTCCAGTCTGCCTAGTTTTACCATCCTCTACCTCGTGAACTATTGTCCAGACAGGGTGTTTGCCATCCTCATCCCCTCCTCGCCTAAACCACCCTCTATTTAAAGTAGTATTTTCTTAGTGCAACTACATATCCAGGTCAGATTTCAAAAGGCTAATACCAGTATGAGGAGATTAGAAAGACCACTTAGTACTGGCACAACCACACTGAGCCATGCTCCAACAAGTGTTGCAATCTACTCCAACGCCCCTGCAAAGGTCAGTGCAGACATTCTGGAAAGGGGACCAGGACTGCCATGCAAATTTCTTGCAGTTCTATAAACAGAAGCATGATAGCTTCACAGGCACGGCAACATACTGCTGCATCCTACTTAAGTTAACACCTGCTAAACGGGGTAACACCAGATGCAACTGGTGGTCAAGATGACTGAGGATTAGGAAGGGTGGGAAACCACTGAACCATTACAGGAAGCAACACTGACAGAGTTAGGGAGGGGGAAATATACCACTGGCAAAAGAATGTGCACCTAGTGCCAACGGTACAGCACGAGTCTGGGCATGATGGCAAGAACCAGGTGCATGTCACAAAGCCATTCTGTGCCACATTCGTAGGTGTACACTGAAGTACTGATGGGTGAAAACCTTTCTTGGCAAAGTTATTTCATCAGAAATCTTGGAAACTGAAAAAGAAGATAAAGCCTAGTCCCCCAATTGGACAAGATCTTTCTTTAAAAGGCAAGGAAAACAACAGGACTGCTTTCAAATTCAATGCAGAAAGATGGCAGTCAGTCAAAATATCAAATTCGGAACGTTTGCACTTTATGCTTCAGGTGTCATGGAGGACAAGAAACAGTATGGCCGATGGGAATACCATCACGGATGGGAAAACTGTCAGTGCCATAACTTTATGTAAGTCTGTTTGTCATTGAAAATACTTAATAAAACTTGTAACAAAAAAAAGTTACCAAAAAACAATTCAGACAATAAATTTGATCAACTCCACGGTTGCACAATTTTGAAGAAAAAAAAATACAAACAGACATTCAGTGTGCAGGGGGACTGTGGAGATTTCATTGATTGAGTAATTTAGATAACTGTCACACGGAACGCAAGTGGAGGTTGTGGGAATTGAACCCTGGTCACTAGCAATAGCCTACTTCATTCACAGTCCATCACCCTAGCCACTACGCTAAACAGTCATAGGTGTCAAGACACCTTCTGCCAGTCAGCTTTATAGTTTTGCATGCATACTTTTCTGGACCACAGTATTGATGGTATTCCTGTCCCCAACGGTATTCCTATCGGACATACTGTTTCCTGTGTGCCATGACACCTGAAGCATAAAATGCAAACGAGCAGTCTAATTAAATATTTTTAAGCCTAGTGAGGCTCATGATTGGCTACTGGATCGGTCATTAATATCTCAGAAATGACCGATCCGGCAGCTAATGGATGCTATGCTGCACACATAGTTTGCTCCACTCTGCTCAAAACCTAAAAGCGAAAAAAAAAAAGAAACAGTTGTTACTGCGATTACACTTATAATCATAACAATAACAACCTCCAAGCCAGTCATTTCCTTGGATTATTGGACAACTGCCCCCACCCAACACTGGCCATTAATCCCTCAGAAACGACCAGCTTCTCTGTTGTTCTTGCTTGAATAAAATACTTGTTCTGGGCTTACTCTAGAAAAGATGACTTTGTGCACTGTAACCAAGACAAAGAACTGTTACTCTCTTAGATGAAAGTTCACAGTGAGTGGCACTGCTAAGTAATTATAACTAAAGCATTATTTGGGACAGTGGTTTCACTTAGCTTAAAGGAGAACTGTGCTGTGCCTGAATGGCATTTTTCCCAGCAGAAACTGTTTTTTAAAAACTGGTTCAACAGCTATTAGTATTCATTTTTTTTTTGCTTATTGGTAACCTTTGTGGTTACTGTATGATGTAGTTTATGTCCCTCTCCAACCACGGTGTTCTATACTAGAATATGGATGCATTGTTCCAACAATGGAAGAGCTCAACAAGGGACATAAACTACATTATACAGTTCTAAAATGGTACCGACTGCCTATGTGTAAAGCAGAAACACCCACTAAGATAATAATACAGCCTGTAGAGAAGAATCAGTAACACACCTTGAACTAGTATTTAAAAATCAGCTTCTACAGGGAAAGATGACTTACAGGTTCAGTGTAGTTCTCCTTTAAGACTAATGGGTAGCTATTGCCCTAGTAAACAATATTTTGTTCTACTCGGTCCAATGTCCCGAGCTGTGTAGAGGTGCTAAACCCCTACTAAACACCAAGTGACTTGAAGATATTAAAAAAGAGACCATGTTTTAAACGTCTCTATAAATATCCTTAGTCGTGTCCCTTGGTTAGAACCACAGACAAGGCGGTTGGCCGAGTTTCTCATATACTGTAATCTGGCTACAAGACACGGTAGTCTGAAGATTTTAATCATGGCATTATAATAAAACGGAAACAGTCTGCTGACGTTATCGCTTGCTAGCGACACATCTATGTGTTCCACCACCTACCGAGCTACACAGTCTGCAAGTCACGGATACGCTACCTGTTTGACATTTGCAGGAAGCTTGTTCCAGGGATAGTTGTGCCTAATGTGAAACTCCACGTCAATGTTCATGATATTATCGACAGCAACTGCTTCAAGTTTGTTATCTTTGTTGTTGTTGTGATTAGTAGGCTCTGATGTGACTGTATTCCATAACGAAAGACACAAAAGTGCAATGAACACGATATTGAGAAAAAAAAGTATTTGAACACATTAGTATTTATGCTTCCCACTTCCTGGGTAAATACAGGAAACGACCATCTACTGTTTTACGTCACTTCCTGTCAATAAAGTCATGGTAACAGAATCCTAGAATGAATTGAGAGGATGTAGGTTTTGTGGTTGAGTGCTGCATCATTGGATTAGGAAGTTTCTAGTATATATTTTTTTATGAATACAAGTTGTATTCCATTGTGTTTAGTTTTTGTTGACCAGGAAATACATTGTTGTCTATTTTCAACCCGGGCGTGGATCTAGAAGGAAACCAACTGAAATTGAATGTTAGTAGTATTTTAGTGAATATTTGCAAGAGCGGCTCTGCACTTTGGTTTATTTATTTATTGAAAAGTTTCACTAGGAAGGCACACTGAACAACAAGTTGCTCGTCTCCCGGTGCGTCTTGAGGGAAATGGTAAATTGACACATATTTGCAGAGAACAATTGTCGTAGTAGTAGTACGATTCTTATGAAAACAAATAACTTATATTACCCAGTGAAGGAAATTACAATCAATTCTACAGTGTGTTATACGTATATAGGTATAAGTATACATATACAATACATAATAGGACCAAATATACGTGAGATGCTGTTAGCTGAGCAGTAATTGAAGTGTTTCTGAGAGAAAATTAGCATAAGATAATTATGCCAAAATTGGGTAGAGAGTGCTGGTTGCTGCAGTACAAGTGACAACTGTGGCAACCTTAGATTTGGCAGTAAACCTGAGCAGGAATAAGGTGTACTTGTCAGGTGCATGTGTAGATTGAGAGGGCAGTTGAGGTAGAGTGGGCGATGATGACATTGCCTGATTTGTGATGGTAACGAGTTCCAGAGTTTGGGGAAGTAGTGAGAGAAAGCAGACTGGCCAGCAGAGGTGAGTCTGCTAGGGATAGCCAGGGTCCTGGTATCAGTGGATCTGAGTGAATGTGAAGGGAGTGAGGAGATAGACATAGCAGAAGAGAGGTAAGAGGGGAGAGAGTTGAACCAGAATTTAGAGGTCTGCTTAGTGTAAGAGAGGCGACGGTTGGTAAGCCAAGGGAATGCTAGGGAGTAGTATAGATCGCAGTGGTGAGTTCAAGGTGCAGCGTCAAGAGCGAAGCGACAAAGGAGGTGAAGAGGGAGTCCAATCTGGTTAAAGTGGACTTAGGGACAGCACTATAAACTACATCACAGTAGTCAAAGATAGGGACAATAATTTTCTGGACAAGTTCACACCTAAGTGACAGAGGTAGACAGTTCCGGTTCCTGAATAAAGCGCCAAGCTTTGGGTGCAGTTTTTTCAGGATAGCAACCACATGTCCAGAAATGTTGAGGTGTTGGTCTAGCCAGACCCCCAGGTTTCTGAAGGAGGAGGTGTCCTCCAGTGAAGTCCCATCTAGGGTGTGGAAGGAAAGTAGGGCAGTGAGCCTAGAGAATGTCTGCTTCGTGCCAAAGGTAATGGACACAGTCTTTTTGGCATTTAGGGAAAGCTGATGTGCGCTAAACTAGAACTGGAGCTTATTGAAGTCCAATTGGAGTCTGGATGCAACATCATAAAGGAAATGGCCAGAGGTGAACAGGACAGTGTTGTCAGCATACATATGTATTGATGTTGTTGTTGTACAAACTGGGGGGGGGGGTTGTTTAGGAATATTGAGACGCGTATAGGGCCAAGCACCGATCCTTGTGGGACACCGGTGTCAGTAGGCAGGGGAGGGGACAATGAGCCAGCAGTCCTGACTGATTGAGTCTTACCTACAAGGTAGGCGTTGAACCATTTGGTGGCAGTATCAGACAGGCTGGCTGAGGAGAGGTTATTTAGGAGAATGGGGTGGGATACCATGTCAAAAACCATTGCAAAGTCGACAAAAATGGCTGATGGGAGTAGGCTACTGTCCATCCCTGAGAGGATGGAGTCAGTAAGCCTTAGTAAGGATGTGGTGGTAGAGTGATGTTTCCTGAAACCAGATTGGTAAGGAGTAAAAAAGTTAAGTGTCCGAGAGATAGGAGGAGAGTTATGAACGGACCAGGTGTTCTTGAAGTTTTGCCAGAGCAGAGAGATTGAGCAGTAGTTACTGGGGGTGGACATGTCACCACCTTTAGGAAGTGGTAGGACAACAGCATGCTTCTAGATATTGGGAACAGTGGCTGTAACGAAAGAAAGGTTTAGGATGTCAGCCAGTGGGGTGGCTATCGCTGGGGCAGAGAGATAGAGACGTTTAGAGTCTAGGCTGTCAGGGGAGCCACCTTTTGTAGGGTTTAGAACTAGAAGGGCTGTCAGAACTTTGGCAGGGGATACCTTTGAGAAAAAGAAAGTGACATTTGGTAGTGGTTCTTTTTGTGGTGTAGTGATGTTTGATTGGGATGGTGAGAGAGGAGGGAGGGAGGGAGGCAAAGAGTGAGGATGTACAAGAAGTGAAATATGAGTTGAATTCAGAGGCAACAGCAAGTTGGTTCAAGAGCAAGTCATTTTTAACCTTATGGAGTGGGGGAGGTGGTTTAACTGGGGGTGAGAATAAAGCATGGACTACCTTCCAGAATTTGGAAGGATTGTCTATGTTGGCTTGAAAGTTATTTCTAAAATGATCAGACTTAGCCAGTCAAGTGGCTTTTGTACATTGATTACGTAGGGTGCGGTATAACATATGATCATTTGGGATCTTCAATTCTGTATACTTTTTCCAAGCTAGGTCATGAGCCCTGTGGCATGCTAGTAACTCTGGGGTAATCCAAGGGAGATGGTTGCCGCAAACTCTAGCATATCTAGTAGGGGCATAGATGCTCCAGATAGCAGTGAATTTTTCTTTGAAATATACCAGTACATAATCAATAGAGTTGGCCGAGGTGATGGGAGTCCACTCAGTCTGCGCAAGACTAAGGAGTAACTGGCTTATTTCAAGTGACTTAAAGGACATTGAATATATTATTTTATGTTGTATCTTGGGCCTGTGGATTTTTCTGACCATAAAGATCATGTGTTGATCATGTAATGAGTCTGGCAGGAGGCCAGAATTTATAACTCTGTGGGGGTGGGATGTGAGGGCCCAGTCAATCAGTGAGTGATTTAAACAAGTTGGCTCTAGGATCTGCTGTGAGAGGTTCAGGGCAGTTATATCATTACAAAGTCTGGTAAAAGAGGGAGCGTTCTAGTTTTGATTGAAATCGCCCAGGACGTAAAGCTCACCAGCTGAAGCATGAGAGGCCAAGGTGGCGAGAAGGTCGGAGATGGTAGCTGGGGATAAGCCAAATCTGCATTTTAGTCCAGGACATTAGCATGTACTTTGATAAAAAATCAGGTTTATAATAGTGCTTAACCTGTAACAATTGACTATAGTGGATTAATAACATACTGTATCTTTTTCTTGCTAGCCAATTCAGAAAGTCTACAAAAAGAATGTGTTACTACAGACGCACTGTTCTCTTGATGCTCTTGTTCATGATATCTTAGTGCTTATTAGTCCCATGACAGACCCACCAACTTAATATAAGTGATGTCAGGTAGGTACAAGAGCAAGTTAATGCTTTTGAAAGACAAAGTACTGTACTAACTCCCGATCACTCTCAGTGACTGTCAGATGGCTGCTGGTCGAGGAGATGAGTGGAGGGCTTTGTCGGCAGCTGATCTACAGTTGTACCGTGAGTGTTGGCCGGGGTGAGGGTGCTCAGATGATGGGCACTTGAAATGTAAGAACAAAAAAAATAAGGTGCTGCGTCAGCATGTGGTCTGAAAACAAAACAAAATGGTAATATTACAATGCAAGTTGAAAATAGAGTTAGAATCGATGTTTCGACCATGGGTGGTCTTCAGGAATTACCTAAAGGAGAAAAAAAGTTATTGGGCTTTTGCGCTGGGGGGGGAGCTGTTGATGGGGGAAGGGCTAGCCCACCAGGGAGTTTACATATACCTGGGACCTGGGAAAGAGGGGTCCACTAGACTACCAGGGGTCTGTCTCTGTTTACAATACGGAGTGATCATAAGGAGGATGTCCATTGGACACAGGGGTGGGCATCTGCAGTACAAACGCCTTGCCTTCAGGGGGTGGGGACGCGGCTGTAATGCTAAGACTGATTTTTCATTGGCAGTAAATAGTAGCACTCAGAGGGCAATTTAGCGCCGACGAAATCATTTCAGTATACCACTCGCAGTTATGCATAAGGGACTCTTTCATTTGCATAGGAGAAGCCGTATTGTTAGCATGCTGGGTTTGGGACAGCTCTCTGGGAATAAGAAGTTGGGGCTGGTTTTGGTTGCACCAGATCTCATTTTCTCCAGATAAACCCAGAGACACTGAACAACACACAGCTTGGGTTCTTACTCGAACCTCACTTTAGCGACCCCTGGAGTGGAGGTGTTGGTACACCTAGACAGCTCAAAGTGGACGCCCTCCAGAGCATGTGTCATTCCGGAGCCCTCCAGAGCTCTAACATCTAAGACATACTTTATGGAAACTAAACACAGTAGGGTTGCCAATTTCATGGTCAGTTGTTTCATGGAAAGGTCCTGGTTAGGACCCAAGTCTTGAAACAATTTGAAGACCCTGCACAGTTTGCAGTTGAATGCTGCAAAACTGGCCCGAGAAGTCTCTTACATGTTCTTTTTTTTTATTTTTTATCACATCTCTATTTCTCCCCCAGCCGACGACACCCGCACCCCCCGGGCCCAGTCTGGCACCCCCTCAGAGCCGGCCATTAATCGCTCACGTCACTCTGAATGCAGGATCCTCTCAGGTATCGGGGGGGGCGCCGGGCACGGCCATCAGCTGCCGAGATCGTGCCCTGCCATTTTCCGCCTGGTTTTCTTTGCCCCAGAGAGTCGGATGTGCAATGGCGTGCAAGCACATACGTGCTGACGCCCACCGTGCTCTCCCCCAACTCTGCTGCTCGCTGCTTGTAGTGCTACTCGCCTCCACCAGTAGCCACTACAGTGCGCTGCAGTGCCCCAACCCTCCCCAGAGGAAGGAGAGCTGTTGTGGGAAGCTCAAACCTTCCTCTCCCCTGCCAACCCCTGGTGGCCAGAGTCCGTTCCCGAACCCAGGTCGCCGGTGTGGCTCTTACATGTTCTTTTATAGAATAAAAGTTTTATTCCATTTTATTTAGTTTTTGTTGACTAGCAAAGGACCAGTAATTCTCACAAATGTGGTAGTCCTGACGACTTTGATCCCAATCTTCTACTTCTCTCAGACCCTGCCATTGCGCTGCATATTACCCTACTTCTTAACCTTTCTTTTCCCTCTGCTACTGTTTCTGATGCCTAGAAGCAGACTACTGTCATTCCTATCCCTAAAGGTGGTGATCCCTCTTCTCCTGGTAACTACCATCCTCCTTCCTACCCTAACAAAGTTGCAGGAACACCTTGTACTATCATAACTCTTCCTTTCTTGACTTCTTCTCCTTCTTCACTCCATTTCAGTCTGGGTTTAGGAAATCCTACTCAGCTTTTCTCCTTCAGCTCACTGACTGCGTCGTCACAGATATGGATCAGGGTCTGATCACATCCACCTTTTTTGTTGATCTTGCTAAAGCTTTTGACACAGTAACACGTCCTCTTCTTCTGGGCAAGCTTAAAACAGTGGGTCTGTCTGACTCTGTAGTCAGCAGGTTTCATTCTTACCTTGAAGGAAGGTCTCAAGCTGTCTGGATAGGTAGCTCAATTTCATCACCATTTCCTATCTGCTTAGGTGTCCCTCAAGGGTCTGTCCTGGGTCCTATTCTTTTTTTCATATTTTTGAATGACCTCCTCTCTGTCTGTTCCTCTGCGTCCATTCATATGTGTACCGAAGATAGTTATAATTGCATTTGGCTTCTCTTCCCATGATCTTACCTCACAGCTTCAGCACTGGTTCCAGCCTAACCAACTATCCCTCAATGCCACAAAAACGTTTCCATGACTTTTAGCAACACAAGCCTTCTCGCAGCTACAGGGTCAGTCTGTCCAGATCAAAACAGACAACACCACAACAATGTACTAGATAAACAAACAGGGAGGTACAGGATCCTTGAGATTGTACACAGAGTCAGTGAGGATCTGGGACCTGGCTTACTCCCAAGAGCCAAAGATTTCTCTGCAGTACTCTTGCCAGGGAAAGACAATGTCCTGGCAGACTCCCTAAGCAGAATCCGCCAAAGAAACTACAGGTGGACCTTGAACAGGCAGGTTCTGGCCACGGTTTTCAGAAGATTGGGCACTCCAGAAATAGACCTGTTTTCATCTTTGGAGAACAATCAACTTCCACCATTTTGTTGCCTACCACAAGCCAGGGGCACAGTCCCAGAGAACGCACTGGTCTTGAAGTGCACAGTGACGATTCAGTATGCCTTCCCACCATTCCCACTCATACAGAGAGTGCTCCTAAAACTCAGAAGAGAACCTGCAATAGTGATCCTAATAGCCCCAGACTGGGCCAGGCATTCCTGGTACTCAGTGTTCCTGGCCCTGTCCAACAAGAATCCAATAACTCTGCCACTGAGTTACAACCTTCTGACCCCATCTCAGAGCAAAGTAACATTACCAGGCCCCAAGAATTTATGTCTGAGGACATGATTCTTGAAGAGCTAGAGTAGTCTGGATTGAACATGACAGTGGATGTTCTGAGGGTGCTTTAAGTTTCCAGGAAGGCATGTTCCTCTAAGTGGAAGAGATTCTCATGCTGGTGCACTCCCATTGAGTGACTCCCATGTCAATGAAGCTAACAGACAATTAACAGATCACATCTACTATAGGTAACTGGCTAGCGATCAGACTGCGCAATACACCAGGGAACTATGGGACATAGATCGTATCCTAAGCATGTCCAAGACAGAATAACTGATCTCATCCCTGATGAGCCTAGGCCAGGTACATTCTTCATGCTGCCCAAGATCCATAAACATGAGAATCCAGGTAGACTTATAATATCTGGGAAGAGTACCCTGACCGAAGGGATCTCGGGTTTTATAGAAACCATTTTAAAACTGCTCGTCTTGGAAAGGGACAGCTATATTCAGGACACTACACACTTCTTGCATAAATGTTCTGCTTTTAGGGATTTACCACCTAATACCATATTAGCCACGATGGATATAAAGTCCCTGTACACTAATATTCCACATACTGATGGCATTTTGGCCTGTCTTAAATGCCTACACGAGAAGGAACAGCACCACAACATCCAATCAAAATTTATTGTGTGACTTACAGAATTTATTGTGACCAACAACAACTACAGATTTAATGGTAAACATTATGTTCAAACTATGGGAACAGCAATGAGCACCAGGATGACTCCACAGTATACCAACCTTTTCATGGCTAATTTGGAGCTGGATTTCCTAAAACAATTTACACACAAACCACTTGCTTATTTCCATTATATTGATGATTTATTTATAATTTGGAGAGAAGGTACCAGCACACTCAGCAAATTCCTTCAGGAACTTAACAGCCTCCACCCATCCATTAAACTTTCCCTGGAGTACTATGATGCGTGTTAATTTCCTGGACACCACAGTTACCATCAGAGATGAAATCTTGCAGACCTGTATTTACAGGAAGCAGACAGACAAAGATACTTACATAAAAACAACAATCACCGGCCCAGTGGCGCAGAAGGCTGAGGTGCTGGCGCCTTACCTCGAACCACGCTGGTGACCCAGGTTCGGGAACGGACTCAGGACGCCGGGGGCTGACAGGGGAAGGAGAGGATTGAGCATCTGTAAGACTGCTCTCCTCTCCTGGGGTGGGTAGTGGGACTGCGTCACTCTGCAGCGACCTCCAGTGGAGACCGGGGACAATGCAGACACAACACAAGGAGGGAACATCACCAGAAAAAGGAAAATGGCTCCGCGTTCAGCCGGATGACGGCCGTCTGGCAGTCCAATGCCGTCAATGTCGCAGAGCCATCCGTCTCGCAGTAGTACCCCGGGGCCAAGTATTGCGCTTGCCTGTCTCTGGTGCCTTCCCCCTCGGAGGATGGGGACCTGCCCGGCGAAGGGTTATGCAGGGTTACCCTGGGGATGACTGCTATATGAGAGACAGGGGCCCAGAAACAGGATGGATCAGATGTAGCCTTGGCACAGCCTGAAGGAGTGGCTGAGGCAGCAGCACGTAGGAGGGCAAAAAGAGATAATAAAAAAAAAAAATCATCCTAGACACGCTAAGAAATCTGTACTGTACAGTCAAGCACTTTGATACCACCGTATCTGTTTGAGTGAGGGGGACAGAGACAAACACCTGACCACACTGAAAAAATATTTATTGGACAGGGGCATCCCTCTAGAGAAATTGACAGAGTGGTGAAATGTGCTACGCATATACTGTACCAAGAGAACAACTACTGCAATACTGTATAAAGAAAAGACCACCACCAAGTGGATACTCCTGGTTGTCACATACAACCCTGATCTCGAGCCCCTATGTAAAATCATTAAGCAGCTCCAACCAATTTTCAGTGAGGATGTCACCTTGAAATGTATCTACCAAGAACTACCTCTACTGTCTTTCAAACAACCACCTAATTTATCCAACCTGATTGTTTGGAGCAAACTTATACCTGACCAAATCAACAGAACACTAGGTAGCATGAGACCCTGCAGTTGTTCTAAATGTAAGACATGTGAGCATATTTCCACTTCAAACTTTCTCGACATCCCCCAAAACAAACAATTCAAGAAATGGGAATTATACATGTGCATCTCGGAATGTTGTTTATTACATTCAATGCAAGACATGTCCACAAACGGGTTATGTGGGGGAGCTCAAACAACCTCTTCGAACCCGAATGAACTTGCACAGACAAAATATTAAAATGAAGAAGCTGAAAAAACAGCATGACAACATTCCTCTCAGTCTGATTACTCCGTCACTGACCTCTCTGTCCTGGTTTTCAGTAGACACTTCAAAAATACATAACAGAGATGAGTTTTTGAGGTCAAATGTATTTTTTTTTTAATACGGTTGATGATGGTATGATTGTAGATATTAGTTTCACGTTCCATTACACTGTTTAAAGTGCTCCTGCTTCTTTCTTGTCTTGGGTACAACATATGAACAGATATTTGTTTTACTTATTTCTTATATGCTCATATATAAAATGGTTCTGTTTAATGTACTGTATATAACTGTGTATTTATAGGCATGATTTTAACTGCTGGGTGGTGATTTCATGGGCTTTAGATTCATACTTGCAGAACTGCTGATTCTAGTGCTTAGCACACAGATGCACACACACACACACTCCCCAACTTATCTTCAGTAAGACATTTAACATTAGATAATTCGTAGACCTTTTACAACTATATAACATTCCATTCTGTGACATTTGATCTACGTACAACTAGAGTTTCAAGGATGCTATCTTATCTAATTATTCCCCTAATCTGTCACAAAAATGTTTTTTTCTTTCTAACATTGTTCTGAGCACTTGAAAGAGAGCTCTTTTAAGAAAACTGCCATTTCCTTCTGAGGAAGAACTGTGTAAATTCAAAAGCTTAAAGATATTCTGTAAATTTCTGTTGGTCCAATAAAAGGTATCAGATCACCTATTTTATGCATCTTGGTGCACCCCAGAAAGATAATCCCAGTGCAGGAAGGGTCACCCATAGTCCTGGACTACGTAGTACATTTGCAGTCCTTTGGCCTGAGACCATCAACACTAAAGGTATATCTGGCAGCAGTATTGTCCTACACGTCAGCATGCAAGGGCAAGTCACTGGCCTCTCAGCCTATTTTTAAAAGTTTTTTTAAAGGTCTCACCACCTATACCCGCCTATGAGGGACCCAGTTCCCCCCATGGAACCTGAATATCTGCCTTGCCCAGCTGATGGAGGCCCCCTTTCAGCCTATGGCTACTGCTGATCTAAAATACATCACATTGAAAACCATTTTCTGATTAGGAGGGTAAGCGAGCTGCAAGCCCTCTGCACAGAACCACAATACATAATCTTCCACATGGACAAGATAGTTCTTAGAAGCAAAAGAAAGTTCATACCTAAGGCATTATCAGCATTCCACTTACTCTAGTCAGTTGCCCTACCTCTACTCTACCCTGAGTACTTCAGCCTAGGTGAGCAGAAATTGTATAGCTTGGATCTGAAGCAAGCACTGGGCATCTGTCTGGACTGGACAAAGGATGTTAGGTCTTATGTCACTCAGCTTTTTGATATTTATGGTGAGGTGGGCAAAAGTAATCCAGCAACCATGAGGACTGTCTCTCTCTGGATTGCTTCTTGCATGCAGTTTTGTTATGAAAGAGCTGGGAAAATACCTCCAGAGGCCTATAATCAAGGCCACTGTTTTTCGGTTTTTACCGGAAAATCCGGTAAAATTCCGGAATTAGGGCTGTCTGAAAACCGGTAAAAATGAAGATTTCATGGAATCTGGCATTTTCTATCAGATCAGTAAATCTATAAAAAAGTGTGTTTTTTCTTTTAATTCCTTCCTGTACTATTTTCAGTTTGCTTTATTTAATGCTCTGTATATTAAGCCTTCTTTAAATCTGATTATTTATGCACATACTGAAAAATGATAACAGAATCCCGGTAAAATCCAGAAATTAAAGTAACAATCACCGTTGAAATTCCAGAATCTTAAGTCTTGAAAACGGAATTTAATTGTTTTAATCACCGTAAATCAGTGGCCTTGCCTATAATCACATTCCACAAGGGGTACCTCTGCCTCTGTGGTATCCACAAGGGGCATCCCACTACTGAACATTTGCAAAGCAGCTACCTGGAAAACTGTGCACGTCTTCACAAAGCACTATTGTCTGGACATACAATACAGAAGGGATACCAGCGTTGCAACTGCTGTCCTTTGGAACCTTTTTCCCAAGTAGGTTCTGAACCCAGCCTTACAAGTGTCATCGAGGCACAGGTCAGGAAGCATAGGAAAACCAGGAGCAGTTTCAAAATTCACAAATAGCATTATATTTTTCTCAATAACAGTAAAATAAAATATTAAAATTATTCAGTATAACTATTTACAAAGGCAGAGAAACAGAGAAAACAAAGTCCTTCTTCTCAGGGTATCTCTTAATTCCAAGTTTCAGTCTTGCTCTCTGTCTCTAGCAGAAGCATTGCTGTTCTTTTTATAAGTCTTTGCCCGGGAACTCGTTAAGAGAGCCTGTTTCTCACAGAAAGTTCTTGTAAGTTTACAGAATGTTCTTGTCAGTTTTGATGCAGGTGCAGCAAAAAGAATATAGTGACCCAGAACTGACATCTTGTTTACAGCTCTGCAAAAGGCTTAAAAACTGCATCTCAGGTTAACCCCTTGAGTTCTAAATAGTTTTTTGCAATCATTTCAACAGTATAACTATATGTAGTTTTAAACAAAGGGATCACAATATCAGTAACATTTCCACATAAAGAGTCACATATATTTTTTGTAACTGCAGATGTGCAAGGGGGAAGAAAAGACAGAAATAGCAAGGGAAGGCAGAGAGATAGTGAGAGGCGGAGAATTGTGAAACCGCCAGAGTGATCAGTTCGTAGGTCTCACGAGAAAATATGGTTGCACAACCAGACAGAGAAGAGACAGAAAAGGAGAGGCTAGAACAGACGCTTGCGTTTAAACTAATTCTGCATAGCAAATAGGGCAGGGCCTTATTCAGCCCTATCACACCAAGGTACTGCTGTACAGTCTGCTTTAAGTGTAAACACTAAATGAGGGATTCCTGGGATTAGAATAAAAAAAATACTCACTATAGTAATGCTGTTTCTTCTCATGAATCCTTAACTATATTTACACTCCATAACCCTGCCTCCCCTTCCAGAACCTGAAAATAGGGTCACATAAGAATCACTGAGATTGCTTGGGTAGTACTGTTGCAATTCCTTGACAGTCATAAAGTGTGGCCAGTTAAATATTTTTCACTGTTGTTAAATATTTTCTACATGATGTCTGCCTTAAGTCTGTTTGGTGTTTTTCAAAATTCTGTTTAGAAATTGTTAGAAATTTTGGTAGCCATTTAGGTAGTTTTAGTGGGCACAGTTCTCTTTAGTTATGGAAATAAATCTAACATTAGGAGCTAGAGTGGAGCGTGGCCACAGTGCAGGGTTTGAACCCTCATTCTAAATTCCATAATTTGATTAAGTTCTATCTCCAGGGCATCATTCTCTTTCTGGAAGATGATGCCTGAATGGTAAACATAATGAGGCATTCCTGAAAAGAAACAACATTACTGCAGTATTTTTTTCTTCTGGTCTACCTGGCACATCTGCAGTCCATATGTCTGAGACCTTCAACCCTGAAAGTACACCTGGCAGCTGTGTCAGCCTACACATCAACAGGCAAGGACTGGTCTTTGTGTTTACAACCTGTTTTTAAAATTTTTTTTTCAAAGGCCTTCTTCCACCATCTGTAACCCCGGTGAGGGAACCAGTCCCTGATGATACTTGGAACATTTGTCTTGCCTAGCTGAAGGAACCTCCTTTTGAGTCTATGGCGAAGGCAAACTTAAAATCTGTTACATGGAAAACTGACATGTCAATTCATCCCAGTTGTTTCCATGTCAACTCGCCCCAGACTATGAGCTCCAGCATTAGTTGGCTTCTACGTCAATTCGTCCCTGGACAATTCACTCCCACTGCATATTGTACTGTACTCCAACAACAATTACAGTTCGACTTCCACTTCTGTAACCCTTGAGCACATTGCTTTATGTGGTGGGTGAATTGCACCCACCTGGAGTTTATTTTATAAAATTTATGCTATGGGTGAATTGTGCAGGGACAGATTGACATGAGAGCCAATTGACACTGGAGCTAATAGTGCGGGGCGAGTTGTTGTGGAGAGAAATGACCGGGACAAATTGTCATGTAATCTAATATCCCACATTGAGAAAGTAGTCCTTAGAACCAATAGGAAATTCCTACCTAAGGTGGTTTCAGAATTCCGCTTAAATCAGTCAGTAATCCTTCCTTTCCTCTTTTCTGAATACGGCAGTGCAGGTGAGCAAAAACTGCACTGTCTTGATGAAACAACAGCATTAAGCTACTACATGGACCGGACAAGGGAAGTCGGGTGTCACAGCACACAACTCTTTGTTACCTATGGAGAGGTTGACAAAGGTAAACCAGCAGCTAGGAAGACTGTTTCTCATTGGATAGTTTCCTATGTACAGTTCTACTATGAAAAAGATGGTAAAATACCTCCCAGAGGCCTACGAGCACAACCCACAAGGGGCACCTCTGCCTCTGTTGCAGCTGCAAGAGGCATCCCCTTCAAGAAGTGTGTAAAGCAGCTACCTGGAAAACAGTGCACACCTTCACAAAGCACTATTGTCTGGACAAGCTAGGAGTAATGCCAGTTTTGGAAAAACTATCTTGCAGAACCTTTTACCTAAATAGGTTCTAGACCCATCCTCCCAAGGTACTACTAGTGAGTCTCCACTTTTGTAGTGCATCATTGATGGATTCATGTTGTTTAAAGAAAAAAATATTCATTGTATTAATGTTGCGTCTTCTCAAGGATCCGTCAGTGAGCCTTACAAACCTTGACCCTGCCTCCTCTTTTAGAACCTGAAAATAAGTTCACACAAAAATCCATTCTTATAGTTGCTTGAGCACTACTTTGTTGCATTTTCACAACATTTTAGAGTTGTGGTCATTCACAAGAAATTTTGTCTGCTAACAATTTAATTGGGGTTTTTAAAGACTTTCTTGCAAAACACTTTTTGAAGCATTTTAGTAGTCAGATAATTTTGGTGGTCACTGCTCACCTAGCCATAGAAACAAATCTTGCATTAAGTGAATGGGGGGAGTGTGACCACAACACATATTTTGAACTTGTATTCTAAATTCTACAGTTTGCAAAAAATTATATCTCCAGGGCAGCACACTCCTGTGGACTGACACACTTTTGTAAGGCCCATTGATGGGTCCCTGAGAAAAAAATGGCATTATTACAGTGAGCAATTATATCTTCTGACATCATGGCAGAAAAAGCAGTGGTGATGCATGAAGTCTAATGGATAAAGAGAATGCTCTAATGTAAATGTCTTTAGTAACAAAGAATGGAATGTCTTAAACTTTAGATGTGTGTGTGTGTGTGTTTATGAGATATTATAACAACCACAGTACAGCATGCGCAACACACAGACACATGACATGCACTGACATTACAACAATAGGAAAATAAAGAAATGGCAAATTTTCTCCAAACTCTACGGAGCAGTTGTTTGAGAAGTCCATATTTTATTGCACACTTACTCTGTTGCACCTACAGTACCATATAATGCCCAGGTTTTTTTAGTTAAATGTTTGATTGGTTTTCTTTTCAGAACATAACATAACAAACATAAACATATTTACAGAGTAAAGTAAAAAGCCAACATATCTGCAGTCATGTTTGTACAAACTGGTAATCAGCCTATTAAATGGACATAAGCTAGGGTCGGTGGATAAATCATACTGTGTAACAAAAGTTATGACAGGGTGTATTAACGAAATGAACATGGTTCCTTGGGAAAGGCACCTACCTTTACTCATGTGGTGAGTTACCACGACCATGTAGGAGGTACCACTGCTGATTAGCCAAGGCTTGAAGTAGAACCTTCCAGTTGTCATTCCAATTGTGTCTAAAAGGGAAGGTCATCACAAAGTAAACTCAGCCTCATGACAGGGTATTTAAGACATACATGGGCAAAGCATGCTGAGGACCAACCAGTTAAGGGAGAAAGGAAAATGCAAAAAAACAACAAACATTGAATGGTGAACTGTTTACAGCATTGTCAGTAGTAAACAAACAAAAAAAACTTCTGCTGCAACCATTATTTAGTAAGAGGAAGGTACATAGCCATGTATCACATCGTTAGCAAAGTATAATCCGATAGAGAAAATTGAATTTTTTTCAGCCTATGCATGCCCTAGGAGCCAGGTATGCCATATACGGTACCCAGCATTGCTGGAGTGACCGTGCCTGCCCTAGCAGTCCAAATGGGAATGTCTGTCCTATTCATACACTGAGGTGAGTGCTAAAAGAATTTCACTCATGGTGGGCATGATGGGACTTCTCCAGTTTCTAAGAATTGTGCGTTTTACCTGCATACATAGCAGCATTAACCATCTGAACTCTTGAGAGGTAAATAAGGGGCCTCTGATCTCATGGCAAGCAGCATCAAAGGGGCGAGGGGTGGGATATGGTAATAAAGGATCTTACTTGTTTCTTGGGATACTCTCTCCCAAATGTGGGACAGGGTTTTATTTAACTCTAAAAATTGATTATCGTTTTGATCATAAAAGTGCTAAAACATTGTGAAAATGCACAGCACTTGCCTCACTGTGTTTAACAAACATAACACTTCTAGAATAGCTATATAAATGTTTTCTGTACAGTTAGTATTGTCCCAAGAAAAAATTTGCTAATCAATTATTTAAAACCCTGTGGGAGATTAGTGGGCCCTGCCAGAGAATGCGATATAGCCCCGGCTGTTGGCTTCTCCAGCAGTTATCGTATCAATATTTTTTGCCTTTTTAAGCACTGTAGGAGTCCTATACCAAGAGTGTAGTATTTTGTTATGTATGAGCCTGCTTCGGGCATCCCTAAGTGCTTTATGCCCTGTTTGCCAACACTGTCCCCATTGTGAGTCCGAGATCTGAATTTGTAATGCCTTTTTTCCATTTGGCCTTCGAGAATATAGCTGAGTTGGGCAGGGCATCCCTAATTGCAACATATATTTTCAAACAACATGAAGTCTTGCTTTATTCTGACAATAGCAGTGAGTCCCAACCTTCGAACTGCCCCGGAGATGAAAGAGTTAACTTTCCATGCCAGGCATGAAACGCTGAGCTCGAGCTCGGTTGAGACTCTGTCTGTTGTTGCTTGAAATCAAACCGTCAGATTCTTTACTTCGCCTCACTGAACAGTCGCTCCGGAAATTTCTCCTTTGCTCGGTTCATTTTGTCAGTTAAAGTCCGTTTTTCTCGGTTTAAACCGAAATTTAAAACTGCAACCTGTCGGTTCAGTCTCTGTCTGTGGTATTCGTAAGTACTAGATAGGTTATTTTGTCTTTTATTCTGTGTGGAACTTGTAAACAGTTTACCGGTTTGGTTTGAACCTATCAAGTGCTTTTAAAACTTTTATTCCTACTGTTAGAGTGTGGTTACCGGTTCTTATCGGTTCTAAAAAAAACGGATTTTTACCACGATTTTTTCCATGACCCGTGACACGGTCAGGAACTGATAAGAGTGTCTTGCCTGGCGGATTGCCATTAAAAGGGTAAGTTTGGTTAGGACTGGCACCATGTCTGAGAAACTCAAAAGAAAAACCGGGCCCACTGGGTTTCAACACTGTAGTGTGTGTGGGGGAAGTCTTTGCTAAGGCTGATCCCCACACCACCTGTGTTTATTGTCTCAGGTTTGACCACCTCGATTCAGACTGCCAGATTTGTAAAAATTTTGCTGCAGCTACCCTAGAAAAGAGAGTTGGTAGGCTCAGGGAAAGGGAGGCCAAAAAGTCAGCTGACCTGGATGGCCAGCCCGGTTCAGTTCAAACCGAACCAGGAGTGCCCTCTGACCAGGGTGAGACTTCTTCGGGCAAAAGGAGAACCAATTCCGAGGAGTCAGTTCCGGCTAAGAGAACAAGAAGAGAAAAATCAACTGGTGTGGATCCAAAAGCTTCTTTTCCAACCGTTGATGAAATAGCCAAAGCAATAAAGATTGTGCAGTCGCTTTCCCCAGTTCCGACCAAACCGGCACCATCAGGAAGACGCTTGGTTTGGCCGGTTCCACCGGTTCCGGATTATGAGTTGGAAGAATATTATGAACCAGAGAAGGAGGGAGGAGGAAGGAGAGTATGAGGAAAGTGAATGTGGTTATGAAAGTCTGGATGTGCCCATTGACCCGGACATCTCCCCAGACAGACCTTCAGGAGTGTCTCCTCCTAGGCTTTCTGAGTCCCCCTCCCATTTCATGTTTCAGGGTTTTATTTAACTCTAAAAATTGATTAGCGTTTTGCTCATAAAAGTTCTAAAACATTGTGAAAATGCATGGCACTTGCCTCACTGTGGTTAACAAACATAACACTTCTAGAAAACCTATATAAATGCTTTTTGTAGAGTTAGTATTGTCCCAAGAAAAAAACTGCTAATCAATTATTTAAAACCCTGTGTTTTATAAGAAAGTGGCCGAAACCCTTCAGCTTCCTATAGAAGAAGCTATGGACGACCAGGAGGAGCCTGACTATGTGGAAATTATAGATATCCCAGAGTCCAGGAGGCTGTCTATTCCCTTACACAAATCTTTTGGGAAACAGACATTTAAAATTTTAAAGACTCCTAATTCTATACCTCCTGTGGATAAAAGAATGGACAGGAGGTATACTCTGTCAGGCTCAGATACGGAGTTCCTTACCCAGCAATGCAGCCATGTTGGGGTACTGCAGGCTGCAACCTGTGATAAGGCTAATATACCCTTGGCTTCACACCCCCCAGATAAGGACTCCAGGAGGATTGATGCCATAGCAAAGAAACAGTACATGGCAGCATCCTTGGGACTCAGACAGGCCAATTATATGGCCTATACAGCTAGATATTAGAAATCCAGATGGGACACTGTCATGGCTTTAGCTAAACAGGTCCTTGGCCAGCTTGCCAAGGAGCTGGAGCAGGTGGCTGCTGATGGTATTGAGGCATCCAAGGTGCAATTCCATGCTGCAGTGGACTCCAGTGATGTTTCATCTAGTCATGGCTACATATGTGGCCCTTCACAGGATGGCTTGGCTCAGATGTACTAGCCTGTCTCAGGATACCCAAACTAAGGCCATGGATTTTCTTGTTGTGGGTAATTCTCTGTTTGGGGAGCAAACAGAGAACTACATGAAGAAAATGGATGAATACAGGACCACCTATAGGAGTGCCCAGGCCAAGGAAAGGCAAGCCACTCCTCAGAGGCAGCATCCCAAGGGCAGGGGCAGGCCTTTTCATAGGCCTTTCTACCAAGCCCAGGCCTCCTATGCCCAGAGGGGGTTCTTTAGCGGGAGAGGCAGAAGGGGTACAAGCAGACCTGCTTCCACCCCTCAGCCTAAACCCCCTGCCAAGCAGACACCCTGATGGGTGTGCCAGGGCCGATTCTCCACCACCTGTAGGGGGCAGGCTGGCTTACTTTGTCCAGGACTGGACGTCTCTAACATCAGACAAATGGGTCCTGGAAGTAGTAAGCCAGGGACTGGTTCTCAGCTTCAAAAAATTTCCAAAGCTGAGAGCCAGATCCTTTCCACCTGCAAATCCCTCAGAGGCACTTGCCCTAGAGGCAGAGGTCTCTTCCCTTCTGGCTCTCAGAGCTGTGGAAAGGTTTCCACCCTTACACCAAGGCAAAGGATTGTACTCCAGGTACTTCCTTACCCCCAAAAAGACAGGAGAGTGGCGGCCCATCCTGGATCTCAGATACTTAAACTAGCACCTTTTAAAGCCAGAATTCAAAATGGTGACTCTGGGAATAATTGTACCCTCTCTAAGGCCAGAGGACTGGCTAGTCTCCCTAGACCTCAAGGATGCCTATTTTCATATTCTCATCAGAAGCTCCCATCGAAAGTACCTCAGGTTCGAGCTGCCCTCAGGCCATTATCAATTCAGAGCAATGCCCTTTGGCCTAACTTCTGCTCCAAGGGTGTTCACAAAATGCCTGGCAGTAGTAGTTGCTTCCCTAAGAAGGCAAGGGATTGCCATCTTCCCATACCTGGACGACTGGCTCATAGTAGGCTAGTCCCCAGACCAAGTCAAGTTACACCTTCAGATAACTCAGCAACTGCTCACCTCTCTAGGTTTCCTTCTGAATCTTTCGAAGTCAGTTCTAGAGCCTGTTCAGCTCCTCACCTTCATAGGTGCAGAGCTAGATACAGAAAAGGCAAGAGCCTTCCTTCCCCTGGACAGGGCAAGGACCCTTATATCACTGGCCTCTTCCTTCACCCTACAGGTGTCTCGACCAGCAAGGCATTTTCTGCAGCTCCTGGGACATATGGCTGCTTCTACAGCAGTGGTGCAGGGAGCAAGATTTCAGATGAGGGACATTCAGTTCCACTTGAGAGCCTTTTGGTCTCAGAAAAAGGACCCTTTGACCAAAGTGATACCAGTAACTCGAACCCTGATCCAGGCTTTGCAGTGGTGGCAGGATCAGGGCAATCTCAGACAGGGAGTTCCTTTTGTCACTCAGTCTCACTCTCTAATCCTTACTACAGATGTCTCCCTCTTGGGGTGGGGGGCCCACTTGGGAGACCTGACCACCCAAGGGGTGTGGTCCCCTCAAGAATCTCTGTTTCACATCAGTCTGTTGGAACTCAGAGCAGTGTTTTGTGCACTTCAAGTTTTTTCCAAGTCTGTTCCGAACAAGGTTGTTCAGATCAGGACAGACAATACCACCACAATGTGGTATATCAACAAGCAAGAGGGCACTCGGTCTACGGCCTTGTGCACAGAAACGATGAAGTTGTGGTCTCTGGCTTTTTCCCTGAACACCTCCCTTACAGCAGTACGCCTCCCAGGCAAGGACAATATCCTGGCAGATGCCCTCAGCAGGATATCCCAGGGCCATCACGAATGGTCACTGGATCCCCTGGTTTTGGAGGTGATCTTCTCCTGATGGGGCACCCCACAGATAGATATTTTTGCAGCCCCAGATAATCACCAACTTCCTCTTTTTTTGCTGCAGGCCCCCAATGTTGGGCTCAGTCCCCCTGGATGCCCTGGTTCTCAATTGGGAAGGGAAGTTCCTGTATGCTTCCCCCCTCCCTTCCCTCTCCTATTCAAGGTGCTAGTAAAAATCAGGTCTCACTCCTGCAAGGTGATTCTGATTGCTCCAGACTGAGCCAGACAGCCCTGGTACCCTCTCCTGTTGTCCTTAGCAGTCCACCTTCCTTGTCTCTTCCCAGGAATTACAACCTGTTAACCTGTGCTCAGGGAGGTTTGGTGCCAGAATCTCAAAGCTCTCAATCTCAAGGCCTGGCTCTTGAAGAGTTAGAGTTTGCTGATTTACACCTCTCTCAAGGTGTTATGGATATTCTGAAGGCTTCTAGGAAGCCTTCCACCAGAACTACATATAATTCCAAATGGAAAAGATTCTCCATATGGTGCTCTGGGAAGCATATTTCCCCACAGTCTGCTGACCTGTCCACAGTCCTTGACTATATGGTTTATCTGAATAGCTTGGGACTCAGACCAGCTACACTATGGGTGCATCTGGCATCTGTCTCTGCTTTTCTTTCAGCAGGTGAGCCTTCTTCTCTTTCAGCTCACCCTGTATTCTCCAAGTTTTTCAAGGGATTGCGTCATACCAATCCGCCATTCAGGGACCCTGCCCCTGCTTGGGACCTTAATGTTTGCATTGCTCAGCTTATGCAACCCTCTTTTGAGCCTTTGTCCTCAGCAGAGCTTAAGTACTTGATTTGGAAAACCGTTTTCCTAGTGGCCATCACTTCTGCCAGGCGCATAAGCGAGTTACAAGCCCTGTCAGTGGAGCCTGATTTTATCTTTTTCCATAGAGATAAGGTGGTCCTCAGGACTAACAGGAAGTTTTTACCTAAGGTGGTTTCAGACTTCCATCTTAACCAATCTGTGTCTCTTCCTGTGTTCTTCACTGACCATTCCTCCTCTGGTGAGAGGAGGTTGTACAGTCTGGATGTGAAAAGAGCCCTTGGCTACTATATAGAATGTACCAAGGGTCACAGATTTGACTCCCTCCAACTGTTCCTCACTTATGGTGAGGTTGGTAAAGGAAAATCTTCCACTAAAAGATCCATTGCCAGGTGGATTGTTTCTTGCATTCAGTTTTGCTATGAAACACTAGGTAGGATTCCACCCTCAGGCCTGAGGGCTCACTCTACCAGAGGTACAGCTGCTTCCCTGGCTGCTGCCAGGGATATTCCTATCTTAGAGATATGTCAAGCAGCTACCTGGAAGACAGTTCACACTTTTACCAAGCATTACTTTCTGGATATCCAGGGTAGGAGTGATGCTTGGTTTGGCATAGCAGTGCTTCAGAGCCTATTTCCTAAGTAGGTTCTGTCCCTCCTCCATGGAGGTACTGCTTGGTAGTCTGCTATTGTCAGAATACAGCAAGACTTCATGTTGTTTGAAGAAAAAATTACTCACCTTAGTAATGTTGTTTCTTCTAATGGAGTCTGCTGTATTCTGACGCCTTCCCCTCTCAGAACCTTTATTTTTGGGATGTGGGTGGGCAGTGGCAGTGTTGGCACTCAGGAGGTGCCCCACCTTGTTTATCACCCTCTTTTCTTGGGGTGAGTGGGTGTTGTGTTTATTTCATTTTTTGGGTTTCCTGACTTGAGTCTTTGTTTTGGGACCAAAAAATCTTTTATTATATTTAGTAGCCAGTTGGCTAGTGTAGGTTTACAGCTTCCACACGGGACCCTCAGTGAGTTTACCTCATAAAGATCTGATGGTTTGATTTCAAGCAACAACAGACAGAGTCTCAACCGAGCTCGAGCTCAACGTTCCATGCCTGGCATGGAAAGTTAACTCTTTCATCTCTGGGGCAGTTCGAAGGTTGGGACTCACTGCTATTGTCAGAATACAGCAAGACTCCATTAGAAGAAACAACATTACTAAGGTGAGTAATTTTTTTCATCCCTGCTGTCCCTTTAGATAAGTGGAGCCACTTGTGGAGTTGGGATAGAGAGTCAGCCGGACCATTGTCCAGTGGAAGGAGGGGTTTAAGTGCATCCCTTAACTGTAGATATTTCCAAAAGTCAGAGCTGGGTAGGAACAATCGATATTGCAAATTTTGAAAAGTGTCCACAACCTTGAAATTAGGGACCAAAAGGTCTCTGATGAACAGGATGCCCTTCTCCTTCCATTTGGGCCAGAGCACTGGGCTATCTCCTATTGTGATAGAGGGGTTACGCCAGAGGGGAGTGTAAAGAAGGGGACATGCAGGGGTCCCTAGTTTTTTGTGTAGTACCTTCCAATATCTAATTGTGGGACCCAGAGTTGGGTAAGAGCAAAGTGCACGGGGTACTCCCGCCCAGAGTGGGAAGGCCAGCAGAGGAGTGTCACCAGTAATTTGCTTGCTCTCTAGCCATTGGGGGGATTCAGTCAATTTGGGCTGAAACCATTTTAGAAGTTGAGAACAGTGGTAAGCTATTTTATATCCCTCCGTTCACGGCAGTCCCCATCCTCCTTGTTTCCAGTGTGACCTGAGTGCGTTCCTGCTATATTGGGGTCTATTAGTACCCCATAGGAAGGAACCAATCATCCCATCTATTTTTCAGTACCAGTGTGAGAGTAGGTATAAGGGAATATGCAAGATCAGGTGAAAGAATTTGGGAGCCATAGACATTTTAATGGCCACAATCTTGCCGGCCATAGTAAGGTGTAGACGAGTCCACCGGTCCAGCTCCGCTTTGCATTCAGACATCAGAGTGCCTAAGTTATTGTCCCACCACTTATCAGTATTTGCTCCAACTCTGATGCCCAAGTAAGTAATGGTATCTTGTGACCATTTGAGCCCAGATTGGGGTATAGTCTGAGGGTGACATTTCGGGTTAAGGGGGAGCATCTCAGTTTTAGTTTAACTTTGAGACCAGAAATATGTGTGAATTGTTTTAGAAGGGTGAGCAGTTGCGGGGATTGACACCTGAGCATCCCCTAAGGGGACCGGCAGATCATCTGTATACATCAGGGTAGAACAGTGTGACTGTCCTAGAAGTATCCCTTTAATATGGGGATCCTGTCGGATTGCTGCTGCCAGAGGTTCGACCTCCAGAACAAAGAGATGGGGGAAGAAAGGGGGCACCCCTGTCTAGTACCCCTGTGGAGTGGAAGGGGGTCCGATTACATGGAATTGGTTGGCATCTTTGCTAAAGGGGAGGTGTATAAAGTTGTTATGGCGACCTAAAGTGAGGTCCGAAACCAAAATGTTCAAGGACAGTGTTGAGATAGTCCCATTCAACGGAGTTGAACGCCTTCTCAAAATCTATTGCCAGAGCTACAGCTGGGGTGTTCACCTGCTTGGCTAAGTGAATGAGACTGAGAAGTGTTCATAAATGGTCAGTACTATATCTGCCTCTTACAAATCCAACTTGTGAAGGGTGGATCAAGGTAGGCAGTAGTGGGGTTATCCTGTTGGCCAGTGCTCTTGATGTACAAGAGGACACAGAAGGTAATAGTGAATGGAACACATTCTGAAGAAAGGGGGGTTACTAGTGGAGTACCTCAGGGCTTAGTATTAGGTCCAGTCCTCTTTAATGTCTTTATAGGTGACATTGCAGAGGGTCTGGAAGGAAAGGTATGCCTCTTTGCAGATGACACAAAAATCTGTAACAGAGTTGATACACAAGGGGGGTTAAAAGGATGAGAAGGGAGTTGGCAGGGTTGGAGGAATGGTCAGATATATGGCAACTTAGATTCAATGCAAAGAAGTGCAAAGTAATGCACCTGGGAAATAAAAACCCAGGAGAAGAGTACACAATAGCAGGGGAGGTACTAACGACAACAGTAATGAAAAGAGATCTGGGTGTAGTCATATCAGATTACCTAAAGGTGGGTAAGCAATGTGAGAAGTCAGTAAGAAGAGCCAGGGGAATACTGGGATGCATAGGGAGGGGCATCACAAGTAGAGAAAGGGAAGTGGTTATCCCTCTATACAGACAGTTGGTGAGACCCCATCTGGAGTACTGCGTGCAGTTTTGGAGACCTCATCTACGCAAGGACATAGACAGGATGGAAGCAGTCCAGAGGAGGGCAACTAAAATGGTGCAGGGTCTACATCAGAAACCATATGAAGAGAGACTGAGAGAGCTTAATATGTATACCCTTGATGAAAGAAGGGACAGGGGGGACATGATAGTTAAGTACCTCAAGGGAATCAACAAAGTCCAGGAGGGTAGCATCTTTCAGAAAAAGAGATGTGTAAGAACAAGGGGACACAATTTAAAGTTAGAGGGGGGACAGCTAGGGGGTAATGTGAGGAAATTCTTTTTCACGGAGAGAGTGGTGGACGCATGGAACCGCCTTCCTGGAGAGGTTGTGAGGTCTAAAACAGTGAGGGAATTCAAACATGCATGGGACAGACATAAGGCTACTATAGTGGGGGGTTGCAGGAAGTAGGCTGCTGGTTAACTAGAATCTGCAGCTTATCCTATAGGTAGGGAAACGGGCAGACTGGGTGGGCCAAATGGTCCTTATCTGCCGTCAAAGTCTATGTTTCTATGTATGCCTTACTAACAGTGTTAGGGAGATGGGACGATAGCTGTCCACTTCATAGAAACATAGAATTTTAACGGCAGATAAGGACCACTTGGCCCACCCAGTCTGCCCATATCCCTACCTAATGGATAAGCTGCAGATCCTAGTTAACCAGCAGCCTACTTCTTTCTACCCCCACCCCCTTGAATTGCCTTATGACTGTCCCATGCATGCTTGAATTCAACCACTGTTTTTGACTCACAACCTCCTCCGGAGGCCGTTCCATGCATCCACAACCCTCTCTGTGAAAAAATACTTCCCTCATTTACCTCTGAGCACCCCCATCTTCAGATTGTGCCCCTTGTTCTTGCAACCTCTTTTTGCAGATGCTACCCTCTTGAACTTTGTTGATTCCCTGAGGTACTTGAAAGTTTCTCCTTGTCCCCTCTCCCTCCTTTCCTCGAGGCTATACATATTAAGCTCCTTTAATCTCTCTTCATATGTCTTCTGGTGCAGAGCCTGCACCATTTTAGTTGCCCTCCTCTGGACAGCTTCCATCTTGTCTATGTCCTTGCGGAGATTGGGTCTCCAGAATTGCACACAGTACTCCAGATGGGGTCTCACCAGATGTCTGTACAGAGGGACAACAACTTCCTGTTTTCTACTGATGATGCCTCTCCCTGTGTATCCCAGTATCCCCCCAACCCTCCTTACTGCCCTCTCACATTGCTTGCGCTCCTTTAAGTCATCTGATATGACTACCCCCAGGTCCCTTTCCATTTTTGTTGTTGTTAGTATCTCACCCCCCATTGTGTACTCTTCCCCTGGGTTTTTGTTTCCCAGGTGCATTACCTTGCACTTCTTAACACTGAATCTAAGCTGTCATACATTTGACCATTTTCCTAACCTTGGCAAGTTCCTTCTCATCCTTTCCACCCCACCTTGTGCATCAACTCTGTTGCAGATCTTTGTGTCATCTGCAAAGAGACATACTTTTCCTTCCAGTCCCCCTGCAATGTCACTTATAAAGACATTGAAGAGGACCGGTCCTAATACTGAACCCTGCAGTACTCCACTAGTAACCCCCCTTTTTTCAGAGTGGACTCCATTTACTATTACCCTCTGTGTCCTATTCTCCAGCTAATTGTTTACCCAGGCTATCATCTTGGGACCCACTCCCAGGCTGGGTAACTTGTATATTAATCTTTTGCGTGGTACTGTGTCAAATGCCTTGCTAAAGTCTAGGTAGGCCATGTCCACAGCCACTCCCTGGTCTACTACTTTGGTCACCCAGTCAAAGAAATCTGTTAGATTTGTCTGGCATGACCTTCCTGCTGTGAATCCATGCTGCCTTGGGTCCTGTGCCCCTCTGGCCTCTAGGTACTTGACAATTCTTTCCTTCAGAAGTGATTCCATCATTTTCCCTATCACTAAGGTTAAACTAACAGGTCTGTAGTTTCCTGCTTCTGCCCTGCTCCCACTTTTGTGAAGGGGAATCACATCTGCCCTCCTCCAGTCCTCAGGTACCACCCCATCCTCCCATGATTTGTTAAAGAGGGTAGTCAGTGGTGTCATTAGTTCTACCCTTATTTCTTTTACAACTCTAGGATGAATCCCATCAGGCCCCATTACTTTGTCCACCTTCAGTTTTAAGAGGTATTTCAGAACCCTTTCTTCTGTAAATGGGCTGGTATCAACTTCTGTATCCAGAGTGTTTCTGTTGCTTGTTTTAGGTACCTCCCCCTCTTCATTTGCAAATACTGAGCAAACATATTTGTTTAGTATCTCTGCCTTTTCACCGTCACCCTCTGCCCACCCCTCCCCTTTATTAAGCCTCACTATCCCTCTCTTAGTCTTCCTTTGCTCCCTGATGCACCTAAAAAAGGTTTTAACCCCTTCTTAACTGAGTTGGCTATCTTTTCCTCGGTTCAGGCCTTTGCTGTTCTGACTGCCTTCCCAGCTTCCTTTTGTTTTAACTGATACAGTTCTCTGTCTTCCTCCTTCTATGATTCCTTGTACTTTCTGAATGCTTTGTTTTTCTCTTGAACCTTCACTGCTACCTCCTTTGAGAACCATAGTGGTTTCTTACATCGTTTTGTTTTGTTTATTTGCTTCACACAAAGGCTTGTTACCTCTGTGATGGCAGTTTTTATTATTCCCCATTGTTCTTCCACCCCTCAATCCCTTACCCAATTTGTCCTAGAATCCAGCATTCTCCCCCGCCATCATATCTGATCAGTTAAGAAGGGGGATAAAACCTTTTTTAAGTACATCAGGGAGCGAAGGAAGACTAAGGGAGGGATAGTGGGATTTTTCCCCTTCTTGGGAAGAACAGTAATTATGGCCTTACGAAGAGTGCATGGTAGTATGCCTTTGTCTTCAGATTCAGTAAATACCTGGCAAAGTAAGGGGGTGATCAAGGGTGCTATTGCCTGAAGGAAGTCCACAGAGAACCCATCCCCCCAGAAGCTTTCCCTTTTTTTGAGAGACAACAAGGCAGCAAATATCTCTTCAGGGGTAAGAGGTACCTCAAGAGCTGCACTTTGGGTAGGAGATAATTTGGGCAAATTTATGGTCTCTAGGAATTCTCGGGTTTCAGGTCGAGTTTCAGCCCTGGAGGAGGTATATAGTTGGGAATAAAGTGCTGCCATAGTATCATTCACCTCCTATGGTTTGGTCTTAACCTTCCTGGATACAGGGTCTTTAAGCCCTGAGATATACTTGCTTGCCTGTTGTTTTTGAAGTTGGTATGCCAATATTTTCTCACTTTTGTCCCCACCCTACCAGCCCGAATGGCGCACCTGAAGGAGAGCCAAATCGGCTTTCCTGGACAGGAGCTCATAGAGTTTCAGACGGATTGTGAGAACCCACCTACCGAAGGTGGAATGGGGGAAGGGGGAGACATAGCCTTAAGGGCTTGTTCTGCGGTGGCAAGCTCACCTTCATGTTGGGTCAGCTCTTCTCTCTATTTTTCCTCCTGTGAGTGGCATATCCTGTAATCGTCCCTCTCATATTATCTTTGTATGCTTCCCAAGTAGTTTGTGCAGAAGTTTAGGAAACAGGGTTCTCCTGCAGAAACAGCTTGGTGTCAGATTTAGCCCACTCTACAAATTATGATTCTTGCATAAGGAGTGGGTCAAGCCTCCAGGTGGGGTAGGGTGGGAGCCCCATGATTGTAGCATTTGAACTGGGGTGTGATCAGATATGATGGCGAGGAGAATGCTGGCTTCTAGGACAAATTGGGTAAGGGATTGAGAGATCAGCCAGAAGTCCAGTCTGCTGAATGAGCCATGCACCCCAGACTGGAATGTATAGTCACACTCTTTGGGGTGTATAAGGCGCCAGATGTCAACCAACTGGAATTCGGAGCTTAGCCGCAAAGTGGCATGCACACCTCGGGTGTGGATCTCTTTCCCTTGATCACTTCTGTCTAAGGCAGGTACCAATGTGAGATTGAAATCCCCCCTCCCCCCGTGATAATGGGAGTGTCGGTCTCAGCCATGGCTTCAGTTTTTGTTGTTAAGTCGAGAAAAAAGGTGGGATCATCCTCATTTGGGGCATATATATTTACCAATGAGATATGCCCATTTGGGGGTGTCAAGCAAGGCGATCACCCATATACCCTGCGGATCTGACTTGCTCTTCAGAATGGACCAGGGGAGGGATTTTTGTAACAGGATGACCACCTCTCTTTTCCTCATGGGGGCACTAGCGTGGCATTCCTTTCCCACCTAGTCTCTCACCAAATATGCATTGTCCTACCTAGTTAGTGTCATTTCTTGTAAAAAAGCAACCTGGGCATTCACCCTTTTCAGCTGCGCCAGCACCCTGTTCCTCTTTGAAGGAGTATTGAGCCCCCTGACATTCCATGTAATGAAGGATGTCTCATCCATAGTCATGGTTGTAGTAGAAAATCTTGAAGGGGAGAGAGTGTGAGCAACTGTCTAGGACGGAGGCTCATCTGTGCAGTTCAGATGGAGTATTCTGCAAAATAGGGGAGTGAGTGTTTTTCGAGGGGAGTAGGCTATATAACAACAGTTGGGAGCAAGGAAGTGATCGTGCACTGACCCATCAGCTATCAACATTACATGGGATATAAACAGAATTATAAAAAAAAATTATACTATTTACAAATGGTGCACAATACCACACTGTAGTCAGGGTAGGTATAGCAGGCCGAGGCTGCACCGTCCTGTTAGGCCTAACCTGCCCTTCCAGTTGGGGGGTGATCCGAGACGAGCTTCCGTGGTGTCCGATGGGTCTCATCCCTTGGGCACCTAAATTAAGGGTATGCGGGCTGGCTACATCCGAGCCTCGCTTCCCCGGGAAACCAGGCATGTAAGGTGTGTACACCATTGGTACAAGTAGCCTAGAGGACCAAAAAAAGAAGCACAAAGAGGGTATACTAGTAGGATAGGGAAGCCATTAGGCTTCTGCGTCCTTACTCAGCATGTAGCCTTAATGCCACCGAGCATCCCTACCCTTGTATCACAGTAATCCATACAGAGAGAAAGAGGAGGGAGGATTCAAGTGAGATAACCGTTCTGTGCTCCAGATGAAGTGAGGAGTTTCCCACCACAGCTGAGAAGGAACAATCATGCTTCCATGAAATAGCGAGAGTGATATGATTTATATTAGACTTAGAATATACATACAAACTCTTGCCCTTACAAAGGAGCAGATCATCCAGTTGGACAGGCCTTCGGTTTAAGCATAGATCCTCCGATCAGCTGCTCATCCATTGGCTACTGTCTCATCCTGCGCAAGTTCACCCGCACCCCCCCATACAACTCTTAGGGCAGAGTTAGCATACCAACAGGGTATGCAGAAATAGTCAGTAATATATAAGCCGGCAAGTCGGAACATCTCTAATAATGTTTAACTGATTAGTGTCCCAGGATCTTTTTCTTATTTGGCAGGGCAAGGGCAAAAAGACACCTTAACTAAGCTTAGCTAAGCTTAGGGGAAATGGTTGAAATAGCACTTCCCGATTACTATATGCGGGGTGTTAATCTATAACTCCTGGGAGCCAACCGCCTAAGCCCATACCCCTGCCCTGGTTACAAGAAAAGTAACAGAAGGACATGTATCTAGGCCTGGTCCTGCAACAACATTGCTTGGTGATCATCAGTGGCTGACGAAGAGTGCTGTGCCCACTTGTCTGGGCCAAGGTCCACAGGGTCCGCTGAAGAATGGGACAGAGGGGAGGCTGTGCTCTGAGACTCCTCGACTGTCTAATGGTGTAGCTCCACTTCAGTAGCAGAGGCCTCTGGCACCATCTCCTTCTTCAGGTAGTCGGGAAACTCCGATGGCTCGGTCAGATCTGCAGGGGCTGGCCAGTAAGGCATATCGGTTAGAGGTGGAGAACCTAATGTTACTTGTATCTGACATCTCAGGAGCTGGCGCTTGATGTCGGACGGGTTCTGTTGCATGATCCTGGGGTGGTTCCTTTTGACATGCCTGCCCAACTGCTGCCACTTATGGGATCTTTTTGGAAGGCCTGAACCTGCCCGCTGAAGATGAAAGCCCTGCTGGGGTGCCTCTTGCACATTAGATGCCCCCATTGATGGACTTTTGGCCCTGCTTTGGTCAGGGATGTTGTTCAGGCAGGAAGAGGGTTCCGTTCTGTGACGGGGTGGCCAGTTGCAATGCAAATAATCCATTAGGGCTTCTGGGTTGAAAAGGAAACTGAGGTTCCGTTCACCTCCAATCACGTTCTGGCAGGGTATCGTAGAGAGAACGTGATCCCCAGAGAGTGCATTAATCAGTGGACTTCGGTATATTCTTTCTTCCAAGCCTCCAATACATGGGAGTAATCTTGGAAAATCAAAATTTTGTGGCCTTGCCACGAACGAGTGCCAGGTTCGCCGGCTCTTGCAGTGATCCACTCCTTATCCACAGAATTCATGATTCTGGCCATAATGGGCCTAGGCTTCTCCCCGGGTTTGGGTACAGGGATTAAGTGTCCTGTGAGCATGTTCAGTTGCCAGGCCAGGAGGCAGTTTGTGTCTCAGCACTTCTGGTAGGACATCATACAAAAATTCCAAAGGGTTCCCCTGCTCAGCGAGTTCAGGGAAACCTAGGCGCCAGAGATTGTTACACCGGCTCCTATTCTCCAGATCATCAAGCTTGGTTTGGAGCAGCTGTATTGCCTTCTTTTGCTCCCAGACGGTGGTAGTAAGCAAGTCGATGGCATCAGTACTGGTATTTACTTGGGTCTCTGTTCTGCAAATCCTGGCATCAATTTGTTGAGTAGCCAGAGTCATGTTGTTTGAAGCTAGAGTTACTGTACCTCCACCATGCACTGCATCAAGCCTGCAAACATGTCATTTATCTGCTGCATATTTGAGGCAGTTAGGTACTTCCGAGCCCCTGCTGTGCACCGTGCTGAAGTGGGAGAGCAATACGGTTCCAATGACCTTGTAGCTAGAAAATGGAAATGTCAGAACAGTTCAGGTTGTTCCTGGTTGATTCAGTTGTAAAAAATTCTATGACACCCGATGATTATACAAACTTAATGGTGCAGATATCAAGAATTAAGTCCAGGGTCAGCAGAATGCTTGAATCAAGCGGCCATCACGCTATGAGTCAAGCCACACACACCCATAATGCCCAGTTTTTAAAGAGGAACTGTAGGCCAACATTTTCCATCCTGTAGGTGAGAGATTGGCGCTTGAGTGTTTCTAGCATCTACATATCTCATTTTGTAACTCACCAAACCCTAAACTTCCTCTGAGTTACACAATGTCTTCTTAGACTATAGCTCCCTCTATTTCCTCCTTCAGCTCTCTCTCCTTCCCACTTCTGCCCACCCCTCCCTCCTCCTGTTATTCTCTGCCCTGCCCCTCTACCTCGCCCCAACTCCTCTCTAACCACTACCATTGATCTACTCCTCATGTCTCTACTCCTTTTGCCTGCAGCCCCTACTGTACAGTGTCTATACACAGTGTTCTGTATTTTTTCTTCTAGTGGTATATGTCTGTTGTTAACCCTGTGCCATGTGTAGTATGTAAATTTGCTGTTACATTTAACTGTACCCTGGTTGCAGCCATATTGTATTTTATTTTATGTACCAGTTGACATGGAGCCTTTGTAAATGAGTCTCTGACTCAAAGGTTTGTAATTCAGATACTCTCAATAAATAAATGCGTAAATAAAAAAGCATAGACACATAGACTTTGATGGCAGATAAGGACTACTTGGCTCAGCCAGTCTGCCCATTTCCCTGTCTATCATATAAGCTGCAGATCCTAATTTTACCAACAGTCTACTTCCTCCTACCTCCTACTAGAATTGCCTTATGTCTTTCCCATGCATTCTTAAATTCCCCCACTGTTTTTGATTTTGTTTAGATAATGGATTGCCTGTGCCAATACAAAAATCAATGTAATGTACTGTAGTTCAGAACAGAGCCTTCTCAAAACAATAGTGATCATACATCTCTGGTGTCCCTCATTACGAGGGACATCCCTCATTTTGCCCCTTAAAATTGCTCTGTCCCTCATCCATCCCTCATGGAAAAGGTGCTGCCCACACAGCGAACATGCTGTAAATTCAGACTTTAAAGCAGAAACACTTAATATACTAAAATACTAAATCCAAAATAAACTTTGTACAAGTAAACACTATGGTTTTCACAGTGTTCTGAGCTTGTATTTCCATGTTTGAGGATGTGTCCCTCATTTTGAGTGTCAAGAAATGTCCGTGTCCCTTATTTCAGTGACAAAAGGTTGAGAGGTATGGTAGTGATCTAGATAAGCAGGCAGATGTTTATGACTTTTAAAGTACAACTAAACAGCCTGAATTGCAGAAATCAAGAGAGCAACATCTGAAAATGTAGGGCTGTAGTGTAAGCCCTTATATGCCATATGCTGTATTTCATTTTGGCCCTAAAATTAGTATATCAGCATTTCATCATGTTTGAAGAGGGTATCACACATGCACAGTAAAGGATTTTACCCATGTATGCAATCTAAGGGTGTGAAAAGGCATATACAGTATTTTACAGGTCCCTATACAGCTCCTATTATCGCTGCAAACCACTGTGGCTCCAGTTACATCATCATGCAACCAGGTAGCGGCCCTCTGAGGCTGTTAACAGAGTGTGCGTTTTGAAAGACTTGGTGATTTGTTTATAGATTTTAAATGTGGCAGAATGCTGATATACTGATTTTAGCGACAAAACAAAGTACAGCATATGACAGGTAAGGGCTTACACTACATCCCTACGTGTTCAGATGTTGCTCACTCGATTTCTGCTATTCAGGCTGTTTAGTTGTCCTTTAAGACTAGGACTAACTTTTACATTTATGCTTATGTAATTACTGGTTATTGTCAATTACTGCACAAAACCAGTACCTGCAATTCTGCATTACACACACTAGGTTACACATGTGTATGACAGAGAAGCTCCTAGTGCTGATCACTGGTGCCTCCAAAACAGTCAGTTTAAATCCTCTAATCTGCTTGCAACATCAAAACCACAACTGCCAAACTAATTTACTTGTTTTACAGAAAATAGACTGAATTATAAAAATGCAAGAAAAAGGAAAAAGCTCCTTGATTGCCATGCTGATTGAGCTGCAGTGTGACAGAGTTCAGTGACAAAGTTGTGCAAGCACAGACAAAATGAGAACTGAAATCAAAAACATTTAATATCCTTTTCTTGAAATATAACCAGTTTAATATCCTCTCTTACAATAGCCATTCAAAAATACATTATAATGTATAGGGAGCTCTTATTACTGACCGTCTGCTAACTCTGTTTTTATCTTGTAATCTCATCGTTCTGATGCACTCAAGCAAGGTTTATAAGTATATGACGTTAGAACGATGGGATTACAAACAGAATTCATGTTTCTATGTTAAGAATGCTGTTGACATTTGCATGAGCTTACTTTAAAAATAAATTCTACAGTGGCAGTGGTAGTGTAATGGCCAACAGTATGATTTCTATTTACTATTTTTTAATGCCCCCCATGTAGCTTGCTTACTTTGTGCCTCTGGATGTGCTTGCTATCTTCTCAGATGTTCGCTCCCACAAATCCTTAAGAGTATTTCGGCAACGTTACCCAGAATGCAGCAATGACATGATCGCTGTTGGCCAACCGCTTTGTGTGCTGGAACTGTTTCAGTTTAATGAATTTAGTAAAGTGATCAGTTCTCTGTTTTTTTGTTTTTGTGTAGAAGTTTATTAAAAATGTTTCTATGTTACTGAGTGTAAGCATGCCTCGCACTACCTGTTTTTGTTCATTAATAAACAGAGATGATAATCGCCCTCACTGTGTCTTGCTTGACTCCGTAAGGTAAGAGGCACACGTGCTTGTGACAGTCATGTTGAAATGTTACTTGTGGCAGTCCTTCGTGATGTTTTTCTCCCCCAGACATAGTGTCTTTTATAGTAAAAGACAATGCCTGAGGATCGGTTGTCACCCTCACTGTAATCACCTCTCACGGTTGTCGTGACAACCATAAATCTCTCACGCTGCACCCTCGAGGTTTACTAGGTCGGCATGGCAACCGCTTGAGATGATTACAGCATTGTTAACAACCGATCCTCAGGCATTATACTCTATAAAGTATAAGGTTAACCTTTGTTCTGTATAAAAAAATTAGCCTGCTCAGAATCCTTGTTGTGCACATTCTGAACCATAATGCGCATTCCAGAGTATTGTTGTGCTCATTCTTAATAGTTGTTCTGCACAATTCATAAAACGGTCATACAATTTTACATTCTTCATTCACCCCACACACAGCCGCTTACTAAGCACCCAGTACCCATAGATGTACTATTTATTTAAATTTTGATAACAGAGTGGGCCCACTGAGACTATTACAGTCCCTTTTTCAGGAGCGACCCAGGATTAATTACAAGAACCCAATAAATATTCGGGTAAGACAATACGCATTACAAATTTCAGAGTGCAGCAGTAACATACCACCTACACATACATAACATCACCTGTTGTATGTTACTGCTTGCACTCTGAAATTTGTAATGTGTATTGTCTTTCCTGAATATTTATTGTGTTCTTTGAAATTAATCCTGGGTCGCCTCTGAAAAAGGGACTGTAATGGTCTGCAAAAGTCTGTAAAGGAGATTTTGATTATACAGTAGATCAGATCATCAGAACAAAGAAATGGCAATTTTTTTTGTTTCACTTTATGGGGGGAAAAGAGTGCCTGTCACTCCTGTGTAAACACAAAAAACAAGCATATACTGTATAAAATAAAACATTGGCAACCACACACAACTTGACATGCATCCAGGGCTTGAGATGACAGCATGGACCTCGCAAGCTCCTCTCTTGAGATTCATATGCTGTCATTTCAAACTATCAATGGAAAACACAGCCTTGTTGTGTATGGTTGCCCATACATTATTCTCTGTCAGTTCTAAAGTTCCAGAATGTTTAGTTGTTGAATCCAATATTGTTCTTTCCCACTTATAAATAACATAGAGGATAATGTATGGTCCTCTATCGGTAACCAGTCTGTTAATTGTCGAGAGGTTGCCAGGGCGACCGTGTATACCTCGAGAGCGAAGCTCGAGAGGTTTACGTCGCCATGGCAACCTCGAGACGGTTAACAGTGACCGGTTGCCGATAGAGGGACCATACATTATTTTTTATAGTGTATGGTCCCACGTAAAAAGTAAAACAGCTTACTTTTTTAAAAAGTCACTGCCGTGGCCTTCAGTCCTTCCCTTACCGCCGCATTCGTCCGTCGGTTCCCATCTAAAAAAGGCGCGCACATGCGCAGACCGATTGCTGTTGTTAACCTATCGATGTGACGTAGCATCAATAGGTTAACAACATTTCTACATCACATCGATAGGTTAACAACCTTAGGAAATGATGATTTCCTAAGGTTAACAGCGTTCTACCATACATTATAGTTCTATTTCAGGCATTCACTCTTTTACTCATGCTGCAAAGCCAGTGAAATCAGTAAATAAATAAAAGATGGGCAACACAACAGTATAGAAACTGGCTTTTTTATATACCCTTGTTGTGTAATACCTATATAAACAACTTGACCTTCGATCTCCTGGTTTAGGTGGTATGAAATACTTCAGGTGTGTGAATAAAAACTCATTATACATTGAGGCCCATACATTGTTTCTGCATTAAACATTGAAATTAGGCTTAGACTTGGCAAATAGAGCAGTGGATATTATATATCCTAAGTTCTAAGTCTCTGTACAAAGGGCACTCTCCTGTAAGAGGCTGACTTGTGCCACTGTGGGAATACCATGTTGATCAAGCACGATCTTGGGGGTGGCAGTAGCAATGGGTTCCCGCTTCCTATACCCAAGAAAAATTGAACATAGAAACAGAATTTGACCGCAGATAAAGACCAATTGGTCCACTCAGTCTGCCCATTTTTCCCCTACCTATAGTATCACAGCAGACTACTTGATCTCCAGCACTTTCTTCCCCCACTTCCTTTCCACTAAGATTCCCTTATGCCTATCCCATACATTCTTGAAACCCTCCACTTTTTTCCTCCTGCCACATCCACTGAAAGGCTGTTTCAGGCATCCACTACTCTTTCTGTGAAGAAGTACTTCCTCACATCTCTCCTGAATCTACCCCTTACCCCACCCCCAGCTTCATAGCATGTCCCCTTGTTCATGAGCACCTTTTTTTCTGAAAAATACTTCCCTCCTGTGCCTCATTGACCCCGTGCGGTATTTAAAGGTTTCTGTTATATTCCCCCTTTCCCTTCCAATATTATATTTGAGTCAGTTGGCCAATCAGGTGTTACTGTAAGTGAAGAAGTCACTGTTCATTCTGTAGCAGGACACTAAAGAGTGAGCACACCTGCTCAAAGCAAACAAACCTGTATTTATAACATGCCCATTCCATTAGGCTGTGGGCACTGTACATTATAAAAAGCATTGACTTTACATACATGACATCAATAGTGAAATAAGATACAACATAAACACAATATTAAGAGTTAAAAGCTCTCTTCACAGAGAGGGTGGTGGACGCATGGAACAGCCTTCCTGAGGAGGTTGTGGGGTCTAAAACTGTGGGAGAATTCAAGAATGCATGGGACAGACATAAGGCAATTTTTGTGGGGGGTAGGAAGAAATAGGCTGTTGGTTAAATAGGATCTGCAGCTTATCCTCTAGGTAGGGAAATGGGCAGATTAGTTGGGTCAAGCGGTCCTTATCTGCCATCAAAGTCTATGTTTCTAAGCTAACTTAAATAAATGATAGTCTATAAAATATAAATAAGAAAGTATAAACTGCCAGTAAACTAGAGTAAAAAAGCTTCCTTAAAAAGATGAGACTTCAGACCCCTCATAAAGGCTTCCAGTGAGGGGGGCCTCCCTCAGTGACCTTTTAGGCGAATTCCACAGGGTTGGGCTAACTATGTCACAGGCCCTGTCACCGGAGGATTTCAACCGAATCCTGGGAACTGCAAGGAGGCCCACCTCAGAGGAATGAAGCGGGTGGGAGATCTGATTAGGAAATAGAAGGTCCTGCAGGTAGCTGGGGCCCAGTCCATGTAGGGCTTTATAGGTCAGCAAACCAAACTTGAAGGAGATCCACCACCTTACCGGCAGCCAGTGCAGCTTGTGCAAGATCAGTGTTATATGACAGGACCTTCAAAAGCTACCAACAACCTGGCTGCAGTTTTCTGCACCAGCTGCAGGTGATGTAGGGTTCCTCCATTCAGCCCAAGGTTAAGAGTGTTGCAGTAATCAAGTCTGGATGTTACAAAAGCATGTACCAGTGAGGGTAAGTCACTGAGTGGGATAAAAGGTTTAATCCGGGCATTATTCCTAAGGTGGTGCAAACCATTTTGGACCACGCACGACACCTGAGCCACCAGTGTCAGTTTGGTATCCAGGATAATGCCCACGTTTTTCACCTTAGTGGAGGTAGCAAGAGAAACTGAACCAAGCACAAGTCCAGTCACCTCTCCCCACACCTCAGATCTCTTCTGACAGCCAAGTTCAAGTCCCCAATATCTCTGTCTTATCTGGGTTAAGCTTTAACCAGTTAGAGGACATTCAGTCTTGGATCTCAACCAGACATGAGTTCAGTACAGAGACCGAGCCCTGTGTCTCTGGTGCAAAGGGCATATACAGTTGGGTATCATCTGCATAACAGCAAAAATCCACCCTATAACATCTTATGATATCCCCCAGGAATCGTATGTACACCACAAGTAACATGGGTGAGAGGATCAAGCACTGGGAATCTCCAAAGTACTGAGGCTTTAGGTAGGAGGAATAACTTCTCATAGCCATCTTTTGCAACCTCCCTGTGAGAAAGCATTCATACCAGTTAATGATGGTACAAAGTGAGTCCACAGAGCTCTCCAAGGTGATCCAACAACACCCAATGATCTGAGGTGTCAAATGCTAAGGAGAGATTGAGTAGAACGAGAATTGACTGTTCACCGCCGTCTTTCACCCTGAGGAGATCATTATGCACCCTGACTAATACTGTCCGTACCGTGCTTGGACTGGAAATCAGACTGGAGTGTTTTTTAGATGTCGGAGGCAGTGAGATGTGCCTCAAGCTGCATAGCCACTACTTTCTCAATAACCTTGCCCAGAAAGGGGAGGTTAGAGACAGGTCTATAGTTCGCGATACAATCCAGATCCAGAGATAGTTTATTCAAACAAGGTTTCACCAGTGCCTTTTTTAGGGCACTGAGGAGTACCCCCTTTCACAGGGGATCCACACTAAATCCTGACTGATGGAATCCTGACAAATGCCCGGCACCAATATCCCGACTCAGTTTAAATCCCAACATTTAAAATCCCATCATTTACAATCCCAACATATTGAAATCCGCTTTAGTCCAAAAAATAAATGTGCTTTTAAATCCTGCTTTGGTCTTTTAAACAACTTCATTCCTGAATTTGCTTTGGTCACCTATTAAAATACGTGTTAAATCCTGCTTCGGTCTTTAAAGCAACTTTGATCCTGAATCAGCTTTGGTCATCTGTGTAACTGTATCCTGTGCAGTTTACCTATGGCGCTTTGACAGCGCTAGTGCCAACATCCCCTACAGCGACAGCTACAATGCCGACCATCAGCATTGTAGCTACAGGATGTCGGTGCTCACAAATGGGGGGCTGCACCCTCAAACTCCTCCTTGTGGGGGGCTCTGCCCCCACATCCCCCAGTCTCTAGGATTCTAACTCTGAGTCGGAGTTGGACCGGGGGGGTAATCATCCAGTGAGGCAGTCCCGATCGGCACACTGTCCACCACAGCGACAGGCAGATTTAGCCCGATTCCTGCCACTGTGGTGGTGTTCGCTGTCAGGGTTTTGCTGCCGTGACAGTACACCATCCTGTGCCAGAGACAAAACTGCTTCGGTCCAGAAGACAGCATCAAAGAAAATGCTTCCATTTTAAAAGTCGCTAGAAACTATATCCTGTGCTGATTGAAGAAACTGACAGGTTCCTGGTGATTCTGCTACTAAATTGTAGCACAATGAAGAACAAAGTGTGGCTCTATTTGTGGCATAGTGGAGGCAGCAGGAAGTCAAATCTTGGTAACTTGGTAAATAAGGGGCAAAAGAAGGCCACAGCCCATCGAGATTGTCCCCCACCATTGTGGTGGAAAATTAAACCTCAATACTATTTAACTCTAACCACAGGTCCAAAGCTTTTTTAAAGGATTGGATTGAGCTACTGTCTACCAAATATTGTGGTAAAGTATTCCACAATCTCGGAGTTCTTATTGTAAAGTAGTTTTGTCTTTTATTAGTTCTTGTTTTAGCTACATCAGTCTGTTTGTTATGAAGTCTAGGAGAACTCCTCCTATTGGAGAATTTCAAGCCACATTGACGCATTAGGTCCTGTGAATTTGAGATCTTATATAGTAATAACAGATCATCTCTAGTACGTCTAATTTGTAATGAATGTAATCCAGTTTTTTGTAATCGGGTCCGATATTCACAATTTGTAAGACAAGGTACTAATTTAGTTGCCCTCCTTTTTATCTTCTCAATTCTAACAATATCTTGTTTGAGATATGGGTTCCAAAATGGAGACCCATAATCAGAATGGGGCCTAACATAGGTCCTAAAAAGGGGGATAATGCATTCCTAAGTTCTAGAGACAAATGCTTTTTTAATTCTGGTCAGAAGTGAATTTGATGTTATAGCTACCTTAATACACTGATTTACAGAGGTAAGTTTACCATTTACTATAACACCCAAATCCCTCTCAGTTGTTGAAACTTTTAGGGGTGAGTTATATAAATAATAACTCTGTTTCGGGTTGTTTTTACCGTAGTGTAACACAGTGCATTTATTAGGGTTTAACATCATCCCATTATTAATTGCCCATTCTTCTATGGCTTTTAAGTTGTTAATAAGCTTAGTCGTCCTAGAAACAGTGGATACAGCACCCCCTAACTTAGTATCAACAGCAAATTTCAGTAAAAGACTGTCAGGACTAACTTTCATATCACTAATATAAAGGTTAAACAAAGTAGGTCCAAGGACCGAACCCTGTGGGACCCCACTGGTTACACAGCCCACTGTTAGAAAGAATACCATATACCCTAACTTGTTGCTGTCTATTAGCCAACCAGCAGGAGACCCATTTGACCAAAATCTGGGAAATACCCAAGTTCAATAGTTTGTCAACAAGTTTGCCATGGGGGACTTTATCAAAAGCCCTACTGTAATCAAGAAGGATAACATCCACAGGCTCTCCCCTATCAAGTCCCTCACATAATTATAGAAAATTATCAAATTAGTGGTGCAAGAGTACCCAGACCTAAAGTCATGTTGTGTATGATCAATTAAGTTCTTACTAGTTATTTCTTGTTCTAGGATTTTTTTTTATAATTTTTTCCATTAATTTGCTAATTACAGATGTTAAGCTTATGGGTCGGTAGTTTTCAGGATTAGAACGATCACCTTTTTTAAATATAGGTACAACTGTGGCCATGGCGCAGTCTTGTGGAATAAATCCTTCTTGAAGGGATTTATTAAAAATAATAGTTAAGGGCTTTGCTATAGCCTCAGATGTCTCTAGTAAAAATCCTGGATTTATGTTATCATGTCCTGGACTTGAACTTTTTCTTAAGGTTTGTAAAGTTTTCAAGTTTGTCAGTAATAGATATACTGTAACCCATCGGGATACTAGCTAGATATGGTTTAAGTATGGGATCATCTTTTATTGAAAAGACAGAGCAGAACTGCTCATTAAAGGCATCTGCAATTTCTTTATCTGTAGTTTTTAAAGAGTTATTCACTTTTATAGGACCCATATATCTATCATTATCTTTTTTACTATTAAGATAGGAGCAGAAAGATTTATTATTATCTTTGCAGTATGCCAAATGAAACTCTAGTTTCTTTTTGGACTGTAATATGGTTTGTTTTAATTGTTTTAACACTGCTTTATATCTAAGTACTAAATGAGCCTTATTGGTGCCCTCGCTCCTTTTTAATAGTGAAAATAACCTTTTTTTATTAATTAATTGTTTTTATGGTATTATTTAGCCATAATGGAATCTTACCTTTATTATTATTATTTTTTTTTATTCGGTATATATAATTCTTCTACACAGAAACATAGAAACATAGATTTTGATGACAGATAAGGATCGCTTGGCCCACCCAGTCTGCCCATGTCCCTACCTAATGGATAAGCTGCAGATCCTAGTTAACCAGCAGCCTACTTCTTCCTACCCCCACCCCCTAGAATTGCCTTATGACTGTCCCATGCATGCTTGAATTCCACCACTGTTTTTGACTCCACAACCTTCTCCGGAAGGCCGTTCCATGCATCCACAGCCCTCTCTGTGAAAAAATACTTCCTTAAATTATCTCTGAGCTGCCCCTTCTATCTTCAAATTGTGCCCCTTTGTTCTTGCTACTTTTTTTTGAAAGATGCTACCTCTTGGACTTTGTTGATTCCCTTGAGGTACTTGAAAGTTTCTATCATGTCCCCCTCTCCCTCCTTTCCTCGAGGCTATACATATTAAGCTCCTTAAGTCTCTCTTCATATGTCTTCCGGTGCAGACCTTGCACCATTTTAGTTGCCCTCCTCTGGACAGCGTCCATCCTGTCTATGTCTTTGCGGAGATTGGGTCTCCAGAACTGCACGCAGTACTCCAGATGGGGTCTCACCAACTGTCTGTACAGAGGGATAATAACTTCCTGTTTTCTACTGGTGATGCCTCTCCCTATGCATCCCAGTATCCCCCCAGCCCTCCTTGCTGCCCTCTCACATTGCTTGCCCACCTTTAGGTCATCTGATATGACTACCCCCAGGTCCCTTTCCATTTTTGTTGTTGTTAGTATCTCACCCCCCATTGTGTACCCTTCCCTGGGTTTTGTTTCCCAAGTGCATTACCTTGCACTTCTTAGCGTGAATCTAAGCTGCCGTACATTTGACCATTCCTCTAACCTTGCCAAGTCCCTCTCATCCTTTCCACCCCACCTTGTGCATCAACTCTGTTGCAGATCTTTGTGTCATCTGCAAAGAGACATACTTTCCTTCCAGTCCCTCTGCAATGTACACATAAAGACATTGAGAGGACCGGTCCTAATACTGAACCCTGCGGTACCCCACTAGTAACCCCCCTTTCTTCTGAGTGGACTCCATTTACTATTACTCTCTGTGTCCTATTCTCCAGCCAATTTTTTACCCAGGCTGTCATCTTGGGACCCACTCCCAGGCTGGCTAACTTGTATATTAATCTTTTGTGTTTGTTTTAGGTACCTCCCCCACTTCCTTTGTAAATACTGAGCAAAAATATTTGTTTAGTATCTCTGCCTTTTCACAGTCACCCTCTGCCCACCCTCCGTCCCCTTTATTAAGCCTCACTAACCCTCCCTTGGTCTTCCTTCGCTCCCTGATGTACCTATAAAAGGTTTTATCCCCTTCTTAACTGAGTTGGCTATCTTTTCCTGGGTTTGGGCCTTTGCTGTTCTGACTGCCTTCCCAGCTTCCTTTTTCTTTAACTGATACAGTTCTCTGTCCTGCTCCTTCTGTGATTCCTTGTACTTCCTGAATGTTTTCTTTTTCTCTTGAACCTTCACTGCCACATTCTTTGAGAACCATAGTGGTTTCTTACATCATTTCGTTTTGTTTATTTGCTTCACACAAAGGCTTTTTACCTCTGTGATGGCAGTTTTTACTATTCCCCATTGTTCTTCCACCCCTCCTTCCTGCCCATTTGCTAGTGCATTCCTTAGGCACTCACCCATTTTGGCAAAGTCAGCCCTCCTAAAGTCCAGTACTTTTGCCTTTGTGGCTTAGCAGCTCTATTGCTGTGTTTATTGTGAACCATACTGTTAGATGGTCGCTAGTTCCCAGATGGCTACCCACTTCTGCATCTGTGATCTCTCTTAATCTCCATTTGAGAGAACCAGGTCTAAAGATTGCTCCCTCTTGAGTGGGCTCCAATACTAGTTGTCTAAGGCATGCCCCTGTAGGGCATCTAGAGTAACCCATTCTTTGAAGTGGCTGCTGCAACTGCACTCCAGTTAACATCTGGCATATTCGGATCACCCATCAGCAATATCTCCCTTTTTCTGCCATTTTAAGTATTCTTTCTATCATTTCCTTGTCCATTTCCTCCCCTGAGAAGGGGTCTGTATACAACCCCTGTGCGGATTGTGGTGCCATTGCCGGTCTCCAAATTTACCCACAGTGCTTCTTCTCCTCCCTGTTTCCCTTTTGTTCTGTTGCTTTGATTCCTTCCCTTATGTAAAGAGCTACTCCTCATCCTCTTTTACCCTCCCTGTCCCTCCTGTAGATAGTGTATCCTGGTATGTTTATATCCCAGTCATGGTTTTGTGTGTACCATGTTTCTGTGACTGCCACGATATCCAGATGTTCCTCCTCCATCAAGGCCACTAATTCAGGAAGCTTGTTACTCAGACTACGGGCATTAGTATTCATTGCTCTCCATTTTTTGATGACTTTACCTTCTTTTGCAGCATCCCCCACTGACCTGTCTACCTTGGTCTTTTTCTCATTTAGTACCCTGTTTTGTAGGGAGAGGCTGGGATTTTCCTGCTGCTTATCAGTGCCTCCCCCCTTGACTAGTTTAAAAGCTTGCCAATGAAGCATTTAAACCGATTGCTCAAAAGACTTGTTCCCTTCCTGGACAGATGCAGACCATCCTGCCAGTATAGGCTGGTGTCCCTCCAAGTGGAACCCTAGTCCCCAATGAAGCCAAATCCTGTGCTCCACACCATTTTTTCAACCATTCATTAAACTGCATGGTGCAAAGTACCCTCGCCTCACTCATGCCATTGACAGGCAGCACCTCAGAGAAGGATATTGTGTGTGTGCTACTTGTCTTAGGACCCTCCCCAACTCTACAAAGTCCTTCTGCACTGCTCTAATCTCATGATTAGCCAAGTCATTTGTCCCTAGGTGGACAATGACGTCCAGCTCAGACTCTCATGCAGCTGTTCTTGTGATCCTGAGGATGCGCTTCCTGTCTCTCCAAGCCATGGCACCAGGCAGGCACCTTATTTCAGTTTTCCCTGCTCCCCCCAGTTTTATTCCCCTATCTCCCACCAGGAGCTGCTTCCTTTGCTTGCGGTGTCCTCTGCCTCCTTTCTGTGGGCCTCCCTTGTGACAGTTGTCCTCAGCCTCCTTAGTCTCCTCTGCGGGTGCAGCCATAGGGGAGCTATGCTCCCCCAGAATGGTGTATGGATTGTGGTGTGGAACAACTGACTGGGTGTGCCTCTGTTCCACCATCCTCACCCTCCCTGAGCCCACTGTAGTCCAACTGCTGTGCTTTCTTCCCAACCTCTGAGGTAGTGGTGGTGGCTGTGGTGCTCCCTGGTTGGGGGAGGTTCCCTTCCTACTGTCCAGTGTGGCCTGGGGGAAGGTTCCCTTACTACTGTCCAGTGTGGCCTGAAGACGGGCAACTTCCTCCCTCAGGGCAGAGAGTTGTCTGCAAATAGGGCAGCATCTCAGCCTCCAGAAAGACTCCAGAAGACTGCTTTCCCACAGCCATTACATTGCACTACTCCCCACATTTGTGTGTGTGTGTGTGTGATTGGTTTGTAATATAGAAATATATATATATATATATATATATATATATTATACAATGTGTATGCTTATATTGTCACTGCACTGTGCTAGAGAGGATATGACAGTGATATGCACCTTGCATTCTTGAGGAAATGATGTCAGAACCCCAGGTATAAAGGAACTATTTCCATGGGTGGGTGGGGTGAGGGGTGGGAAGGGTTGGGCCTAAACTGTGCCCTCACAAACAATCAGCTAAAAGCTCTGACCCACCGCTGCGATGAGTGCCTTCCTGTCAGCAAGATGCCCTACACAACAATTTGACAGAGAAGATACCCTGCTAATCAAACAGGAAAATCCACACATCCAAGTCAGACACAGGTAAACCTCCCCAGCCCCAAAACAGGCCTGGTGGTTTGTGCTCTGAAAGCTGTCAGCCCCAAAATAAGTCAGCTGTGCTTTAAACTCTTCCTGCACTGAAAATGTTAAGAATTGTAACAAACAAACGTAAACCTAGATCCACCTCCCTCTGTTGCTTGAAAGACTGTCTTCTCCTGTTTCACACTGCAGGTTTTCTATGACAACTCCTTAACCACAGTAACTTATTTAAAAATAGTTTAACTATCACAAACTCCTACGCACCAGTAAATTATTTAAAAATAGTTTCTGTCCCAAAATCCTTGTAGTCAATCCAGCTACCCCCAAGGGACAACCAAAATGCAGTATTCAAACACTTGTGAAGTTACTTCCAAGATAAGCAGAGTTTGCAAGCTCCTTTTTCAACTCCTCAGCCACCTGTAATTTATTTAAAAATAGTTTAACTGTCAGAAAATCCTAGTAGACAATGTAGCTACCTCCCAAGGATCTACCCAAATGCAGTATTTAAATCCTTCTGAAGTTACTAACAAGATAAACAGAGTTTGCAAGCCCCTTCTTGGTTAAACACTAAATAAATATGTGAATAAAAAGCAATTACCAAGGGTAGTTTGTTTCACCTCCCACAGAATTGAGGAAAAGTGCACGTTTGTTGCAGATATCAAGTGCAATATAGAATTTCTCACACAGCTCACAGCTGAATAAAGAAGTAGTGTCCTTCCAGGTCAAGTAAAATGTTGTTTTCAGGAAACCCCATGCTTCCTCAACAGATAAAGGGGATAGTAATTCTTCCCAACATAGGTTGCTTAATTGATCATTAACAATATGGAAATTTGCTTTATTGTAATTTTTTAAATTTTACATACCCAGAACTCGGTAGTGAATTAGTAATTAATATAAATGAAATAGAATAATGATCACTAGTGCCCAAAGGGTCTCCAGTACAGATATTTGATATATTATTTCCTATATTAGATAATACTAGATCCAATAAATTTTCACCCCTAGTTGGCTCAGTAACATGCTGTTCCAGACCTAGATACACAGTTAGGGAGATCAATTATTTTTCATCATGTGTTTTTCCAGATAATGTAATCCAATTTATACTAGGCATATTGAAATCTCCCAAAACTAAAATATTGCCTTTATTGGCCATATTAGATATTTCATCGAGTAGTTTGGAAGAGTACTCCATATTTGCTGAAGGGGGTCTGTATCACATACCAACCCTTAATTGAGGTTGACTTCCCATCTGAATGTTTACCCATATGGTTTCTAAATCATAGGACTGGGTAACTGGTAGGAGGTTATATCTTCTCAAACATATAGACAGATCCCCCCTCCCCCCAATATGCCTTAAACGATCTCTGTGGTAAAACTTGTAACCAGGAAGGCACTTAGTCCATACCGGATTGGAGTCCCACCATGTTTCAGGTATGGATATAAGTCCATAATCATCCCTTAAACATGTGACTTCAAGTTCAGCCAGTTTAACTTGATTCAGTGATCTGGCATTTAGGGAAAGTACCTTGCAAACAGCTTTTTTACTATAAGGATTTTTAAGAGAACATGAAAAGGTTTGGTTCTCCCCCATGCATCTAGTTTAAAAGCATATTAATGGCTGAAGCTACACTTTTACCCAATAGGGAGCTTCCCCTTCTGCTGAGGTGTAATCCATCCCAGCAGAACAATGGTGCTCTTTGATAAGATTGCTCCTGGTATGTAAGGCATAATATTCCCTGATGGAGGCACCATCTCCTGAGCCAATCATTAAAGGCTTTAATTTTATTGGTTATAAATTCAGTAGCCCTTGGGACAGGAAGTATTTTAGAAAAACAAACAAGACTATCCCTTTCAGCCAATATGTTATTAAGTGCTATAATGTCTTGTTTGAGTTCTTCCAAGGTAGCCCTGTTTACATCGTTAGTGCCTGCATGTATAATAAACAGTGGATTATCACCAGCCCCTTAAGTACTTCTTTAACCACAGATGTAACATTAGAAATTCTTGCCCCTCTTAAACTGGAACATGTCCAGTTTACTTTGTCCACATTGCACACTAAATGGTCGATATGTTTAATAGTGGAGTCTCCAATAACAAATATTTGTTTATCATTATGTAGAGTAGTATCTATAACTTGGGAGGTTAATTTATCCTCCTTAAAACAAACAGGAGTACCCCCAAAGTTTAAATGAGCAATTTCAGTTTTGTCAGTTGCCTTTCTTTCTTTCAAAAGGGGACAAGTTGCAGTACTTTCCTTTGGTATAATTAATAATTTGGCATCCTTGGAAGGTTCAGTGTTTTCTACAGAAAGAATATCATAGCTATTCGATAGAGGAATTAAAGGAGCACTGTGAAATATTTTACCTCCTCTGTGTTTTGTTTTGTGCTTGGTGACTATAGACCAATTATCAGGCTCATCAGGTGGAAGGGGGGTAAGGGTATTGTTATCCTCATTAGATTTAGATTCTACATTAGAATCTGTGTTCAAGTGGATCCAGTCCCCCCAGTGTGAGATGCTGAGCCATTATGGCAAACAGTTTTAGCCATAGTATGGGCCATGGTCCACAAAATAGAGGCCATATCAGCGCACATAGTAGCACAAGATGGTACATTTTAGTTATGAGGTGACAGAGCTTATGAAATTGGTAGACACACAATCTTCCACAGCCTCAAACACTACAACTAAGATCATTCAGGAAAGCATTCATCTGCAGTACTGCCTGGAAGCAGTGGAAAATGTAAATCATGCAGTGAATGTGCATATTGCCAATTTGGTTACAGGGGAATGATCTCTGGAATTTCCTCCGTACCTCACTCACACAAACTTTTCACACTATTCATGATGTTCTCTTGGCCAAAACTCAGCAGCACTCCTCGATGGTGATCTTCTGAATAAAGTTAAAAACTAATTTTAACAACTCTTACTCTGGAAATGTTTTTATTTAGTTTTTGTTAACTGGGTAAGTGCACTAGCCAGCAAGTGACTATTTTCAGGCACAACCCTGCCAGAGAGAGAGAGGGAGTGAACTACTTAGTCCTGGGATTGAAACTGTCGAGAAACAGCAAACTGAGAATGAGCAGAGGAATGAAAGCAGAATGGAAGCAGATCCACCACCAGCAAATTCCTTAGGAACATTGGAGCTCAGTAATTGTCGGGATTTTGCAAGTCGGGTTTTCGTATGTGTCAGCATTTTAGATATCAGGATTAAGGAGTTGGGAATGTGATTGTCGGAAATCGTACCCAACCCCTTTGAGAGGGAGCATCAGATTATCTCAATGAACACTGGACCAACAGGCTCTATACATACCATTAAGAGACTTGTCAGGCCTGGGTCCCGATCACAACATGTGGGCCACAGCTTCAAAATTATCTCTCTGACCTCTTCCATCCCCACTCAGCTAAACTCACTCCAGATGTGAGAGTTACTTCTGTTGGCCTCAGACCCATCATTTCACACCTGCTGTAGCCCTCCTGAGGAGATACCTGCCCTGGTGGAGGACACCTTGTGGGGAAAGAACACAGCAAACTTCCTGTATTTAACAGTTGACAATGCTATCACTGGCTGGAGACAGGCAGGATAGATAAGCCTGTCTGTAGCCCAGAAGAGGTGAGCCAGTTTGTTCTTTGCTGTGGCAATCTCCCTGGACAGGAACTTTACCTTCGTACGGGAGAGTGCCCTTTGATACTCACTGTAGTGAGTTTTCAAAGCCAACCTGTCTCCCTCAGACCAGAATCTCTGTCAGCAGTGCTCCAATCTTTGACCCATGGTCTTCAACTCCCTTAGCTCCTCATCAAATCATGGGGGACTTCATACAGGAAGGCCTGCACCATACATGGACAGGTGCTGCAGAATAAAGGGCTGAGGCAATAGCCCTGTTATAGGCTGCCACCACCACTTCTCCCGAGCCTGTCTAACAAGCAGCCAGCACACCCAATAGGTCCAACTCCGCCATCAGTCCTACTGGGGTCACCCCCCCCTTAAAGGGCAGAAACGGATCATCTCCACAGGGGGAGGACTTTCGGGGGTGGGGCCCAAACAAGAGCTTCACCATCCCATGCTCTGACCATACCACCAGATCAATCTCGAGATTATCAACCTCAAGCCCCAGTGAGAATACCAAGTCCAAGGTGTGGTCATGAGTATAGGTCACAGCAGTAACAATTTACGACAAGCACAAAGATTCCATAGTCTGGAGGAAGTCACATCCAAATTGCAAGAGTTTGTCATCAACCCAGGCATTGAAGTCACCCAAAACTAACCATCTGGGCAACTCCATCACCTGGTTGGCAACAAAATCCACCACTTCCCACAGAAATTCCCTCTCGTGTCCAGGGGGCCAGTACACAAGAAGGACTCTCAGCCTGCACCTGGACCTCCTCGAATGGCAACACATTAAAATGACAAGGTAGACCCCACCAGGAGCACATAGATTTTCAGTCTGGATCTAAAATAGATAGCCACTCCCCCTCCCCTGTGGTCCCTCCTTAGGCATTGCACAATAAAGAACCTGGCTAAAACTGATGCCTTCAGAATTGGGCCAGCACCATCAGTCTACCGGGTCTCCGTAATGCAAGCCAGGTCGACTGAGGAAATTATGTCTGCCATAATTCTGGTCTTGTTCCTCATTGATCTGGCATTGCATAGCACTGCCTGGATGGGATGATTGGTGGATGCTGGCCCAGCCACTCTCTGTCCATTCAGTCCAGAAGTCCTGGGTATGGGAACCAGCCAGCACTGACCCCAATCTAGTTCCCATTTTGCTGCAGGGTACCTTCTGAACCTCACCACCCTGGTACTACCCTCCCTGATGGCACTCCTCAAGCCCCTCCATCTAACCATCCATTTCCTCTCAATGCACACTGTCCTGCAGCAATTATAAGTAACTGCTGATAGGGGGCAGTCCTTGAAAGGAGAGTCGTTCAGTAGCTGAGCCGAGGAGTAGCTAAGCCTTGGGGTCTGATGTCCCAACACATCCTAACTGGCTGTAAAACAAGAATCTTAGCTAAAAGACAATAACTATCCCAACGATATTTATCATCTTTAAAACAAGCAAACCCCTAGTAACCACAAATAATAAGATGAATCCCTCCCTCCTTAAAACATATATAGCACACTCATACCAACACGCAAAATACTGTACATAAAATAAAAACAAAAGAAGCCCACCCCTACAACCACACCATACTACCCATGCCTTCTAAACCCACCCCACACTTAAAACCAATTAAATTACCAAACTACAAAACTTAGGAGAACCCCAACAGTATTACTTATGCACAGAGACTAGTGCTTTTGTAGTCCAGATCAAAAATCAGCTGTAGAGAGACTTGAGGTGTCCAAGCAAAAGCCACAAAGTTTGTTTTAGTTGCTGTCTGCTCTCAGCAAAGTTTACAGCAGGCGGTAATGCAGTACTCTCACTACTGCCAAATAGTGAATATCTGTCCAACTCAAATTTTTTAATGCCAGGATATTTCTAAAATAACAATCACAGAAAAAAATGTAGCTTTAAACCCATGGGTTCTCTCACCACCCTCAGAGAGTCTTTGCAAGTTACATTCGAGCTTACTCACAGTTCCCGTCCAGTGAGTCCAAGGGAGCCAAATAATCCACCAGCAGCAGCAGTGTAGTCGTGCAGAAAAACATCAAAGCTAGTCCACCACACTAAGAACACTAACAGCAGCTGCAGCCGCAATGCAGAACCTGGGGACAGCCCGGAGTCCTGCTGACACAGCAGCAACTGCAACAGTTATTTCAGTTCTCTGAGAAAAGTAGCTCAATGGAAAATGTGTCCTCAGCACTCTATCAGCTGTTCTGATTGCTGTCTTCTGACTCCTCATTCACACTACTACAGGGAAAGGCACTGGAAAGGAACCTCAAGTGATGACATAGAATTGGGTTCCAAACTGCAAAGAATATGACTTGACCGAATCAAAGCTTTGACCCGGCAGGGTCAAACCCAAATCCGGCAGCAGTCCTCATCCTCAACTGCAGTAACTGAAGAAGCATGGTAATGTTCTAATAGCACTTCCCAGACAGAGGAGATTAAAATGATGCACATGAGGCACACTACAGAGACCTAACTAAAAATAATAAAGCTACCTCTTAATGCTGCATCACTTAGCATCCCTAGCAACACTAACCTCCCGCCTAACTAACAGCTACCTAAAGTGCAAAGTCACTCAATCGCAACAAATTACAGCTTGGCTATATTAAACTTGGAACATAAAAATTTAGCCAAGTTGTTGGGTTCTCCTCAGTGACGTAATAAATAAATAAAATAGAGGGTAGAGTATCGAGTACAGCAGAGCTCTCTCGCACAGCAGCCCAGCTTGGCAGCCATCTTTCCTCTAGTACTGGATGCTTATAATTGTTTTACAGATTTCCTTATATCCTTTACTTCTTTGGGGGGAGGAGGGAATTTGGGTGCTAGAAGGTGGTATGGTGGGGGTTATGGTGCCTAATTTTTGATTCAGGACACAGAAGTAGTGAGGGGAGATGATGGTGTTGCTGACATGGTGGTCCAGGATCTGGCAGCTTGGCTCCAATGCCAAGAAATGCAAAGTTATGCAATTGGAGCTAAGAATCCCAGGATGGAGTACTACCTGGAAGGAATCCAGGTACCTGCATCAGAGGAGAAGGAGAAACACATGGGAGTGATGATCATTAGTAACCTGAAGTACTCTGTGCAGTGCAAGAAAGAAGCAGCAAAGACAAACAGGATCCTGGGATGCATAGCTAGGGGATCAGTAGTAGGAGAGAGGAGATTGTACTGCCCTTGTAAAAGTCATTGGTGAGGCCACATTTAGAGAATGGAGTTCAGTACTGGTGCCCACACCTCAAAAAGGACATTTATTTATTTAGTTTTTGTTAACTGGATTAGGTGCGTTAGTCAAAATTGACTGTTTTCAGGCATGACCCGGGAGAATACATACATAAAATGAGATGAGATTATACAATACATAGTATATAGTACAGGTACATAGTATATAGTACAGGTAGGTTAGAATACAGATCAAGTCAGACAGTACTCGAGATAATACATATAGCTATGCAGAGATGACAAAAGTGACATTAGTACATGCAAATAACAACTGAAACTGGGCTAAGTGCCAGCTATAAAGACATTTTAGAGCAAAGCTTGTTTAGAAGTGCAGCAGTGTCTTGGGCAAAATATGATGGTTAGCTGTGAGGCATTAAGTGGGATCAAAGCATGTGCAGGGGTCCTGAGATAGGTGGCGATATAGTTCTTTTTTGAAGATTGGGTGGGAGTTAGCCTGCCTCAGGCAGGAGGGAGAGAGTTCCAGGTGGCCGGGGCAGTGCAGAGAAATGCTCCAGAGCCTTTTGAAGTAAGACACCTGGGTACGGTAAGTAGAAATTTGTTTGCCGAGTGTAGTCCGTGGGCAGGTGTCTATGGTACAAGTAAAGCTGCAAGGAAGGAGGGGGTTTAGTTATGGATTACAGAGTCTGCGAGGGTCCCTAGGGAGTATAGCCGATAGGCAGTTGAGGAGAACCAGCCTAAGTCTCTATACAGTGCAGTGGTGTTTGAGGCGATGGGAAGAGGAGGCATGCCGACATATGTTGTTATACACGACATTCCATTTATGGAGAGCAGTCTTATGGGCATTAGCAAAAGTGGAGACACCATATGTCAGCAATGGAAGCAGAATACCCTTGGCAATTGCCAATTTGGTGGATGGTGTTAGCAGGTGACAAGTCTTATAGGCCTTTAACCTGCTGGAGAAGGTCCAGAGGAGGGCAACAAAGATAATAGCTGGTCAGCAGTGTAAGGTATGTGAGGAGAGGTTGAGGGCACTGAAAATGTACTCCCTGGAAGACAGGAGAGAGAGGGGGGAACAGGATTGGGACCTTCAAGTACCTGAAAGGGATAAATAAAGTTGATAAGAAAGGTCTCTTTAAGCTGAGTGGCAACTATAACATGAGGTGGCAAAGTCTTAATCTGGAGGGGGGAGGTTTAGAAGGGAGGTCAGGAAGCACTTCTTCACGGAGAGAATGGCGGACACTTGGAATGCACTGCCAGAAGAAGTGGTCTCATTGAAGACAGTGGGCAGCTTCAAGAGAGGCTGGGATAGGCATGGGGGAAGGTAAGGATCATGGGTAGGAAGGGTGGGATGAGTGGGGAGGGGAGGCAGGGACAGTATCTCAAGCTGTGGACCCTGCAATATGAGCAGACTAGATAACCCAAATGGCCTTCTTCTGCTGGCTTCTTTGTATGTTCATATGTATGCTGCAAATGGGGAGAAGATGCTGCAGGCTATCATTGATTATTATATCATAGAAATAAAACTTTGCCAGAACTGTGTGCTGCAGTGAGATAGAGTGGTAGAGGGTTGAGAGGTGGGAGTACATACCACTAAATGGTCTGGGTAGTGGGAAGGGAGTGGGCACACCATGTCACAGTGGGTGGGGTGCATTTTTCATTTTCAAGGGATACTGTTTACCCTTTTGCAACATATTATTTCTAATCAAAACCCCATATTTTATGACAGCTTATCCTTTTTTTTTTGCCATAAAAAGCTTTTCTCCTCTATCGGTGTGGGCAGGCTTTCAGTCCTGTCCCTGCCTCCTCTCGCCTGGCACTTGCCGTACTGGACAAACCCACCCGGAAATCTCCTACAGGTTTCCCACAGTAGCAGGGACAGAAAGGGGAGGGCTGCCCTTCCCCCCCCCCACCCAGTGACAGACATCCAGAATTGAGCAGGTAGCTGGCTGATGGCACAGGGCAGAGGAAGGCATGCAGGGTTTCATGTAGCCTGCACCAGTTATTTTCTGCTTTTCTTCCTTAGCCCTGCTGCAGTGTGTGTAAGCATCTGTATGGAGGCACACACGTCTACGGTGTCGCAGCCCCTCCCATTGTGCCTCTTGCACTGCCAGCTCTGCCCCCAGGTCTCCAGCTGGGAGCAACCAAGAGCTGAGAAGAAGAAGACTCAGCATTTATATAGCGCTTTTCATACACAGTGTATTCCAAAGTGTTTTACAAGTAATGCTAGACTGGTAGTGAAGTGACTGCCATATCACACATCATCACCCACACACAGCCTGGATAATTGCATGAACCGGTTTATGGGAAGGGGAATGTTGGCCAGGACACTGGGAATGCCCCCTACTCTTTGTGACAGTGCCCTGGGTTCTTTTACTTCCACCTGGACACCCACCTGGACAACACCAGGATGGGTAGAAGGAACCTTAGTTTAACATCTCATCCAAAGGACAGCACACCCCAGCAGTACAGCACCCCCCAATACTACACTCAGATGCAAGCGATTTTTAGATGCAAGTCCAATCCTGGTGTGGGACGAGAACCCACGACCTTCTGGTCCAGAGGCAGATGTGCTACCAACTGAGCCACGCTGACATCCTGAGAAGGCAAGCCATCCCACCCCGGGAGAGAAGAGCTGTCCTCCTGACACTTCTTCTCCCCACCCCGGCCAACTCCCAGCAACTGAGCTCGTTCCCAAACTAAGGTTGCCGCTGTGGGAAAAGGTAAGGCGCAGAATGCCTCAGCTCTTCTTTGCCACTGGGCTGGTGGAATGCTTATCTTTTCTAAAATGAATTGATGTTGCTGGTTGTTGTATCTGCTTCCTTTCATAGTAGAATTGAAATGCATGCTAATGATGTAATTATACTCAACCTTGTTTTGTTTCAAATCCTTGGTCTACTCTTATTGCATATACTTCCTGAACATTAGAAGCATTTCCAAACAGTGAAACCACTCATGATCCAATTGTCTCCTCTTCTTCCACTGCATCATGGGTGGCTAGACTGTGTGGGGGTGTGCTTAAGTCCACAAAAGATGTAGTGAGAGTTTATCAAGGACTGTATACAAACATGTTTTTGTGTGGCAACACTAGCATGGTGGGCAGTCTCTTTTTTTCACTTTTAAAAAGGACAAAGGACCAAAATCAAACTACCAGCTACATCAGCAAACTTTACAGATGATGACCAGTCATAATGTGTTTTTTTAAAGTAGATACACTCTGAGGCCTAAGGGGCTTGACAGTGTCCCTCTCACATGCGAATTTGGGGGTGAGGTGGAAAACTTCACTCTGCTACACACAGTGTGAAGTTCCTAACCTTCTAACAAACTTTGCCAGCATAGTTACAATTTGGAACAGTCTCCACTGTGGGCAATCTCCATGCTCCAGTAAGGAAAAAACATGTAAAGGCCAGTGCCATAGATAGATCACTCGGGAACTGAAATCTCTCATGCTAGGCAGAGACAAGGCCTAGAAGAAGGCAAGGTGCTCTGCCAGCCCTGTACATTTGTCTGACTACAGGTCATTGAGGAATCAATGTAGAAAGGCCTTTAAAATGGCCAAAAATCAATCCAGCGGTGATCCTTGATGGACCCAAAGTCTTTCTGGTCCAGCATCCATTCACTGATTAAAGGCCAAAACAAGTCACCTCAGGGCAATATAATCTGCTCTGGTCAAACCCTAACAGAGGAAGGCAAGGCAGCTGCTGCCTTCAATAGCTTCTGCACTGACCTGGGCTACTACAGAACTAATCTGCCGGTCATCAACCAGGTACCCCTGGTCACTGAAACTCAGGAGTCGTTTACCCCCCATTTCCACCTAAGAATAGTGTGTGTCAAAGAGGTGTTGCCCCTTCTACTATCCTTAAAGTCCTCTGGTTCTGCAGGGCCAGATGTATTGGACCCTAGACTGCTTAAGGCTGCTGTCCATGCTATTGTCTTACCAATCACTTGGCTTATAAACAGATCACTGCAGAAGGCAGTAGTCTCTAAAGTATGGAAACAGGCTCATGTGTTTCCACTCCACAGGGGTGGAACTAGGGAACCAATAGGTCACTAAAGGCCTGTCTCTCTCCTTTGTTCCCTTGCAAAGGTCCAGGAGCGGCTGGTATACACCCAACCCAGGGATTACCTGAAAATAAACCAACTCCTAGCCCTCTCACAACATGGCTTCCGATGAAAACATGGGACTGACACACTGTCCTCATCAGATTCACCTCTGACATTCTTGCAGCTTTGGACAAAGGCACCCCTACAGGAGCAGTCTTTATTGACCTTACCAAGGCCTTTGACTTGGTAGACCACTCCCTCCTGCTAAAAAAGCTGAGCAAATTGGTTCCACAACTACCTGACTGGCTGTACTCAACAGGTTAAGTGGAGAGGTGTAACATCTGGTATACTACCTCTAAATGAGGGGGGTCCACAAGGTTCCATCCTGGGCCCACTCTTGTTCTCCCTCTTCGTCAGCAACCTCTGTCACCACTGTGGGAGTAGCTCCATGGTGCAGTACATCAATGACGCAGTACTCTACAGAACTGTGCCGCAGCTGGAGGACCTTGGGCCCTTGCTGCAATCTGACTTTGCTATGACTGAGGCTTGGCTAGTCGGAAATCACCTGGTCCTTAACGTAAATAAGACTAAAGCCCTGCTGTTTGATACAAAATCCCTGGGTCCTTCCCAGGCTCACCTTCTCGCTCTAATTACCGTATCTGGCTCCACTATTGAGGTGGTCCAATCCTTCAGGTACCTGGGTCTTACAATAGATCGGGGCTCATCCTAAAACAATAAGTCAACCTAGTAACAAAAAACATACACCAAAAACGGCACCTGATCTACCGCCTAAGCTCCAATATAATTCCTGAAACCTGACTGGTGATTGCAAAGAGTATCCTTCTCCCCACCCTTACCTATGCCTCCCCAACCCTTCTAGGCCTATCAAAGCATGGCCATTGTAGACTACAAACTCTGTATCATAAAATTGCTAGATTCACCATGAAAGCTCATCCTAGGACCCATCACTATGATGTCCTTGCCTCACTAAATTGGCCTACTCTAAGCCACAGGCTCCAGTACCCCCTATTAAGCTGGACTTACAAGCTTCTCGATGCAGACCCTCCAGATGGGCTAGCTGGGCTACTTGCCCCAAAGCGGTCTAGCAGACCACTCCGCTCTTCGGGCAAACTACTCCTAGAACTGCCTAGGGTCTGCTCTGCAGCAGGCTCTAAATCCTTTGCCCATACTGCCCCTGCACTGAGGAACAAGTTCCCTGCACACCTACAGGAAGCCCCCTCCCTAGCGACATTCCTGCAGGGACTGCACTTGCACCTCCTAAACCACAGTCACTGCCCCTGCCCTGGTGCCTATGTAACTTGTACCCTGTAGTTTGGTGCTTTAACTCTTGCCCTCTGTCTCTCAATTGCTACTGTTGATCTTTGTACAATTGCTATTTATAATTGCTTTTTATTGTGAATACTGTATACTGTCACTGAAACTCTTTGTGCTATGTCCTGTACTGTACTACCTGTATATATTGCCTTGCTTTATGCTTTATGTAACTAACTCCAGGTCGCCCCTGCAAAAGGGACCCTTGGGGCCCAGTGGGCTTACCTGGTTAACAAAGTTTAATAAATAAATAAATAAATAGCTGAATCCTTTCTGCAGTTATTCTTTCCTAAATAAAGCAATGGTTGTACCAGTGCAGAAAACAAGACTACTGGAAAGCTATCTGAACAGAAACAATGGAACTATAGCAAAGGTGTGAACTAAGTCCCATTGAGCATAATGAGGCACTAGCACTGAAACTTTTTTTACCATTTAAGTACTGACATTTACTGAAGTTGGAAAACTTTGAAATGTATCCATTAATACAATATAAGATACCAGAAGTGTGAAAGTCAATTAAAACGCCAGCATATAACATTTTAAGATCTACATGAATGTTTTTATAAAAGGTGATATGGTTTATATAAAGAAAGTAAAAGGCAAAATAGTAAAAGCAGGATTTTGAATGAAATTTTATTCAGAATGGCAGTTTTGTAGATAAAGAGCAGTCCACTTAAATGCACACCCATGGGACAGGAAAAATGTGTGCACTTAAGCAAGTTGTGCACCAAACCAAGCAATTAATCTTACAGTACATTTGCATTCCTAAAAAGATACTACACACCTTCTTAGCAGTGTCAAGTGCAGACAGCAGAGAACATTAACGCATATAACCACTTAAAAATCAGTAATCTTTCTTTTTTTTTATTTCTTAGTGTTTTGTAGGGCCAGCTGTTGGATGTAGTTATTTAAAATAATGGGGGTGGTGGGTGAGAGGCACAGACCTGAACCAGTACCATTACACAATTCATATGCCACTCTGGCGAGGTGATTTGCCAGGGGGAGGCACCCATGGTAGAAGGCCAGGGAGTGTGTGGGGGTCCTCCATAGTGGAGGCCCCAAAGAGGACCCCAGAGGAGGAGGAAGCATCTTCTTGTAGGGGACTCAATTGTGAAGGAGATAGATTTGGAAATAGGAAGGGGAGGGAAAAAGGAGGTTAGAGGCCTATGCAGCACCGTGACACGGGGGGGGGAGCAGATCCTGAGGATCTGTAGGGCAGCAGGGCAGGAGGCAGAGCTGGATGTCATTGTCCACCTGGAGATGAAGGACCTGACTAGGAATGGGGCTGTGATAGTGCAGAGGGAGTTTAGGGAGCTGGGCAATGGTCTTAGGTAGTGTGCATAGTGGCTTTCATTGAGGTGCTGCCTGTCTATGATGGGAGGAGAGGGATATTGATTGAAGGAATGGTGCAGAGAGGAAGAGTTTGGCTACATTTATTTATTATTTATTTGCTTTTGGTAACCGGGTGAGTGCACTAGGCATAGAAATGCCTATTTTCAAGCACAACCCAGGAGAGAGACAGTATAAAATACAAATAAGCATACATGTGACACAGCACATGAGCTTGGCAAACACAGTGAGGATGGAAAAGCAACATTCAACTAAATAATTGAGAGTAAATCATACTGGAATGGTAGAGACAGAATTACAGTATGAGGCAAAACAGGAATAACATTTAGGTCAAATACTCAACTATGGTCAAAACAGAAAGTGAAACAGGCATTGCAAAAAAGGTTTACACACAGCAAAGTACAATAAGTGCTAAAATCTGTGGATGAAATGAGAGAGGGGGGAGAAGAAGAGAGTGGAGGGGGGGGAAACAGATGAGGGATGAGAGAAATAGAACATTGGAGAAAAGTTATTGGAGAGGCAGGGAAGTAGCGTACAAGAAGAAGGTTATTTACTGAAAGAAGGGGTGGGGAGAAGAGAGTGGTCTATGGCGGATTGAAGCAGGTGCATGAGCTAGTTGTGCCAAGATGCTCTTGGTGACGTGTTTTAAAACTAGCATGGGTAGGTGCTCCATGAACAGTTGGAGGTAACAAATTCCAGTATTTTGGGGCCATATGTGCGAAAGTATGTGTACCCATGTTAGTTTTACATCTGGGAATGTGGAAAGGGACTAGGTCAGCAGATCGGAACCCATAGGAGAGAAGTTGTGAGTAGAGCAGACAGGCAAGTGATGATGGGATGCCAGAAATGACAGTGTTATCAATAAGTGACCCAAAGGACTGGAGTCGATGGGCAGAAGGGTTGGGCCAGTTTAGGTCAGAATAGAGTTGGAAATGGTGTTTGTAACGTGGGGATGCAGAGGCATAACGGCAGACACTGTTGTAAGTGGTGTCCCACTTGTGGAGGGAGGATTTAGAGGCAGATAGGTATGTGACTGATCCGTATGCCAGGGCAGGGAGTAGAAAACCTTGAGCCATAGCTAGTCTAGCCGACGGGGTTAGGGCATAGCTAGTGCAGTAGGCACCTCCTAATTTAATTGCTAATAGATTTACAGGTGTTAGTTATGTGTAGGTCAAAATCAAGGGATTCATCCAGAGTGATGCCCAAATATTTGATGGATTTAGTGCTTATCAGTGAGGAGCCGTCAGCACCAGTGATTTTTAGTGCATCTGGGTTTATTTTAAATCTGGCAGGTGATCCAAAGAGCATAGAGTATGTCTTACTAGTATTAAGAATGAGTTTGTTCTCTGTTAACCAAGACTGAATAGTTGAAAAGTCCAAGGCAAGAGGTTGGTTGAGGTCAATTATGTTTCTTGCGCTGTGATAGATCACTAGGTCATCTGCATAAAGCAAAGTTGAACAGGTGGAAGCAAGCAATGGGATGTCTTTTATGAAGATAGAGAAAAGCAAAAGACCAAGAATGGAGCCCTGGGGCACTCCAACATGAATTGATGATGGGTCCGATGTAATTGAGTTGAAGACTACAGCCTGCTTTCTTTCAGACAGGTAGCTTTTAAACCAGGCCACTACATCAGTTGAGAAACCTAGGCAGTGCAGTTTGGCAAGAAGTAGGGTATGGTTAACCAAGTCAAATGCTTTCATTAAGTCAATGAAGATAGCACCTGTCAGGAGACCGGAGTCCATAACAGCAAAGATGTCGTTTGTAAGTTTGAGGAGGGCAGTGGAAGTGCTATGTCCCTTTCGGAACCCATGTTGGGAGCTAGACAGAAGGTTATACTTCTACAGATAGTCTAGGGTTTGGGTGGCTACTAGTTTTTCCAGGATTTTGCTAAGGAGGGAGAGGATTGCTATAGGATGGTAGTTCATGATTAGTTTTGGATCCCCCTTTTTAGGAATGGTGTGACCTTCGCTATTTTTCAGATATTGGGGACTGAACCATGACATAGAGATAGGCTGAAGATTTTGGTTAAAGGAGAGGCTGTAAGCGGGACGGCAATTTTTAGAAACCTGGGTTCCAGCCCGTTGGACCCTGAACTGGTATTGTCTGGAGCTGAGAGGAGTAGTCTCAGCAGTTCAGTTCTTGTTATACACCGGAACCTGAAAGGGGGGATGCATGGGTAAAGGTTGTTCATCGCCGTTGGGAGAAGAGGGGCATGTGCACTGGGGAAAGAGGCCTGGTAGCTAATAAGGTCAGAGAAATGGTGGTTAAATGGTTTGCTATAGTAACTGGATTATTGCAATGTATGCCGTTAATCAGCATATCACTAGTATGGGCTGTTTGATTGGCTCCAAGGAGGGTTTTTATTGTTGCCCAGAATTTCTTAGAGTCTCCCCCTGCTTTAGTTAGTAGCTCTTTACAGAAGGAGCTTTTGGCTAATCGAATTTGCCTTTTGCATATATTTCGCTGGGCTCGGTAGTTGTTATAATCTGCCAGGAGCCCAGTGGATTTGAAACAATGCCACGTTTTGTCCCTGTCCCTAATCTGTGCGAGTAGGTCTTTTGTGAGCCATTTCATCTGGGATTCATGGATCTGACGAGTGACACAGGGAGCATGGGTGTCTTGGAGCACATGAAAACAGGCCAGTAAATGGTCTAACGCCAGCTGGGACCTGGGGCCCACACAGAGGGACAAGGGCCTTCACAAGGGTGATGGCCTGCATCCATCCAGAAGGGGAACTGGAGTACTCAATGGACTGTTTAAGTGTTACTTACCTGAACATTTAAAATAGCCAAGTGGGGTGGTGGTAGAAACTGCCCCCCCCCCCGAGGCTGAAGTAGGGAGTAGGAAGAACCTGACAGGAGTTGAATCCCCCATTGTGCAAATTAATAAAAGAAGTAGGATGGCAGACACTAAGGGGGATGGGAATTTAAGCCTTAGAAAGAGAGAAGGGAAGGGGAGCAAAAAGGAAAGAAGGGGGTAACAAACATTGTGGAAACAAAACCTGGAAGGCCATATGTGTGAATGCTAGAAATCTAGGTAATATGATTCTGGATGGGGTCAAAATGCCACATATTAAAATACTGAGGAACACAGTGCCACAAGCAAAATGCCAAAGGGCAAAATAAGGTCAGCAAAGCACTGACCAGCACAAAATTTCACCCACACAATGAAAACAAATAGGGCAGCATTTGAGATTCTTTGTTTCGTGGGGGCTTCATCCCCCCCGGCTTAAAATAATCAACTCCGAGGGGATGTGGACTTCGGGGATGGGGAGAAACTTGGGATGGGGACAAATGTCTTTATTTTACAAAAATAAAAGTTGCAAGACGGGAGACCTGGGAGGAACTGAACCATGGTCCCAGGTCTCCAGTGCTGCCGCCTTAGCCACTCCACCATGGGAGCGGCTCAACTAGGCACCACACCAATAGCAACTTGATCCCTTCTTCATTTCAGCGGATAGCGATGGGGTAGCAGTAATTCCCTAATGCTATTCTACCTGTCAGTGTTTTTGCCATTCTCAAAGCGTGATTAATACTGTGCTGTTATTGCAGTGCTTAACTGACCTGGTACCATATTATTCTGGATCTAGAGGCCATCATGGCAGAGACCAACCTGGATATTGTGGCCATTACCGAGTCATAGTGAACAGAAAATGATGACTGGGACATGGCCGTTCTAGGCTATACTCTGTTCAAGAAGAACAGGATGGGAAGGAAAGGAGGGGGTGTGGTGCTTTATTGATGGAAGGCATAAATGTAACGGGAATACGGGGAGGCAGAATTACTGTGGGTCACCCTAGAGATGGGGAATGCAGCCTCTGTTTGCACTGGCATGATCTATGGACCTCCAGCATAGGGGGAGGAATTAAATAAGGTATGGGTGGAAGCCATTGGCAAGATGGCAGAAGAGGGGGAAGTTCTGCTGGTGAGGGAATTCAATCTGCCGTGTGTAGATTGGAGCATCCCAGCTGTGACTTTAGCTAGAAGAAGGTGCATCCTGGATTCTAATGCAGGGGGCATTCCTTGGGCAACTAGTCAGTGAACCCACTCGTGATGAGGAAATACTGGACATGGTACTCAGTAACCAGAACAATGTTGCAGACATCAAGGTGGGAGGCCACCAGGGGACCAGTGATCATCATGCAGTGTTGTTCAATATAAGGATGGCTGCAGAATCTGTCCACACAAGGGTGAGAGTACTGAACTTCAGGAAAGCAGATTTTATAAAGATGGGTGATTGCTTCAGGGATGACCTGGGTGAGGTGGAGGAACAGTGGTCAAAGCTATAAAGGGCAATACTGAAGGCAACAAACCTCTGCGTCAAACAAGAGGGCAAAAGCAAGAGGAAAAAAGAGACTGCTATGATTCTCAGAAGGTATTTTGGAACAGATGAAAGCTAAAAGGGTAGCATTCAGAAGGTGCAAGGAGACACAGAGGGAGGAGGATAAGGAGGTGTATCAGGGGAAGCAGAGGGAGAGCAGTGAAGAGCATGAAGGCACAAACTGAAGAAAGAATAGCCCAGGTGGTAATGAAAGGGGACAAGACATTTTTTAGTTATGTAAGAACATACAAACATACGAATTTGCCAGCAGAAATAGGCCACCTGGTCTATCAAGTCTGCTCGAGTGTGTAGCTAGCACCCTCACCTTGCAGCTGCTCCACCCCCCCTTACCAACTACCCACCCTCTCATCTTGTCCCATCCCCCTTTGAAACTACCCACTGTCTTACAGGTTACCACCTCCTCTGGTAGAACATTCCATTCTGCCATGACCCTGTCTGTGAAAAAGTGTCTCCTCATTTCCATCCTAAATCTTTCCCCCGACAATCTAAGGCCATGCCCTCTCATGTCCCTCCCCCTCCTCTGCTTGAGTATCCCTTCAGTGCCTGCCTTGTTTATTCCCTTTACGTACTTAACAGTCTCAATCATATCTCCCTGGTCCTTTCTCTCCTCCAAGGAGTACATGTTCAACTCTCTCAGCATCTCCTTGTATGGTCTGTCCTCCAATCCCTGGATCATCCTTGTTGCCCTACGTTGTACCGCTTCCAGTAATTTCAAATCCTTCTTCAGATATGGGCACCAGAATTGCACACAGTACTCCAGGTGTGGCCTGACCAGTTTCCTGTAAAGAGGCAGGATCACTTCCCTGCTCCTGGAGGAGATCCCTCTCGTGATACAACCCAGCATCCTGTTGGCTTTCATTGCCACCCTCCTACACTGCTCTGTATTGTTCATCTTTCCTGTTACAACCACACCTAGATCTTTCTCCTTCTCAGTGGAACCTAGCTGCACCCCTCCCAGCTGGTAACCCCTCCCAGGGTTCTTTGCTCAAAGTGCAGGACTTTGCACTTTTTTGCATTGAACCCCAACTGGCATGCTTCCAACCACTCCACCAGTTTGGTCAGGTCATCCTGCAGCCCCTGTCAACCTGCTATATCGTCCACCACTGCCCCAGTTTGGTATTATCAGCAAATAGACTGGATCTTATTCCTGATGCCGTACGAGAGGTTCGCTTTGAATATTCCAAACAGCACTGGCCCCAGTACCGATCCCTGCAGCACCCCACTTGTCACAGCCCTTGGAGATGAGAGTTCACCCACCACCACCACTACTACCCTCTGCTGTCTCCCCTGCAGCCATTTCTCAATCCATTTAATCATCTTAGTCCCCACCCCCACGTATCTCAACTTCCTCCCAACCTCCCATGTGGCACTGAATTGAAGGTCTTACTGAATTCCAAATATATGACTTCCACCACATGACCCTTGTCCAATTCCCTTGTGACCACTCAACTAAGTTTGGTCGAATTTTCCAGAGACAGACCTATGCTGGTGACTGTCCTGGAGCTCATTGTCTTCCATAAAGGTCACCAGCCTTTCCTTAAGTATTGTCTCCATCAGCTTTCCCACAGTGAAGTTAAGCTTACTGGCCTGTAATTACCCGGCTTATCCTTTGGTCCACTTTTATGGATGGGTACTATGTGGGCCATCCTCCAGTCATGAGGTACACACCCTGTGTCCAGGGAGGAAGAAGAAAAAGAAGAAGACTGGGGTGGGATTGTAAGGTTAAAACAGGAAAGAGGGGACTGTGCAGAGGGGGACTAGGAAAAGGTAGATATCCTGAGCACATATTTTTGTTCAGTGTTCACATAAGAGAAGGTGAGGGGCCACAAAAAAGTAACATGAGCTGTGGAGGGAGGGGGTGGACACTAGTTAATTTTCAGAGGAGAGAGTCCTGAAGGGAATTGCTGATCTGAAAGTGGACAAAGCAATAGGGCCAGACACAGTCCTATTTAACAGCTCATTGGAAACAAGGGTGGTTCCAGAGGACTGGAGAAAGGCAGATGGAGTCCCACTTCACAAAAGTAGCAGGGAAGACACTGGCATGTATAGGCCAGTCAACCTAACATCAGTGGTGGGAAAGTTCATGGAATCACTATTGGGAGGGCTTGTAGGATGCTGGGGTGCATAGAGTAGGGAATCACCAGCAGAAAGAGGGAGGTGGTGTTGCCTCTGCATAGCTCACATGTAGGACTCCACATAGAGTACCATGTCCTGTTCTGGAGACCACACCTCCAGAAGGACATAGGTAGAGTAAAGGCAGTCCAGAGGAGGGCAACTAAAATGATGCATGGTCTTCATCAAAAGCCCTATGAGAAGAAGCTAAAAGACCTCAATAAGTGCACCCCAGGAAGACAGGAGGGAGGGAGGATATAATAGAGACCTTTAAATTCTTCATGGGGTAAATAAAATACAGGAGAGAAGAAATTTTCAGAAAAAAAAACATACTTAAGAACAAGGGAACATGCTAAGAAGCTAGAAGTGGTAGATTTAGGAGAGATGTGAGGAAGTACTTCTTCACAGAAAGAGTGGTTGATTCTTGGAGCAGCCCCCAACAGAGGTGGTAGGGGTGAAAACAGTGATGGGTTCAAGAATCCATGAGATATGCATAAGAGAATCATAGTGGGAAGGAGAAAGCGATTTAGAACAAGCATGGTCTGTATTAATAATGTAGGTAGGGAAAATGGGCAGACTGGGTACAGCAAGTGGTCCTTATCTGCTGTCAGATTCTATGTTTCTATGAAGGAAAGGATTGTGGAATATCTTGAATCCAGTGGGTTACTTGATCCATGGCAGCATGGATTCATGTGCGGGGGGGGGGGCATAGGGCATATCAAGTGAATCTGATAGATTTCTGTGACTGGGTGAGCAAGGAACTAGATCAAGGTGGAGTGGTGAATGTAAGTTACCTAGATTTCAGTAAGGCATTCAACACCATTCCACATAGGAGACTGGTCACCAAGCTTTGTAGCTTATGAGTGGATCCAAAGGTGGTGAACTGGGTAAGAAATTGATTAGGGAATAGGTGGCAGAGGGTGGTGATAAATGGAATTCACTCCAAGGAAGGGAGGCTGACAAGCGTGGTACCTCAGGGATCAGTGGTGGGACCAGTCCTCTTTAACATCTTTGTAAGTGACATTGCAGAGGAGCTGGAAGGGAAGGTCTTCCACTTTATGGATGACACCAAAATCTACAATAGGTTAGGCACTCCAGGGGGAGTGTAAGAGATGACCAATGACCTGAGGATACTCGAGGAGTTGTCAAGAGTATGGTAGCTGGATTTCAATGTGAAGAAGCGCAAAATGATGCAATCAGGACAGAAACGCTGGGGCAGAGTACAATCTGGGTTGGGTGGTACTGACAACCACCAAGCTAGAACAGAACCTGGAGGTAATCATATCTGATGATCTAAAGTTGGCCAAGCAGTGTGACGGGGCAGTTGGGCGGGCTAGTGGGATGCTGGGCTGCATAGGGAGGGGTATCACCAGCAGGAAGAGGGAGGTGGCATTGCCTCTGTATAGATAGCTGGTAAGACCCCACCTATCATACTATGGTCAGTTCTGGAGACAACATCTCTGAAATGACATAGGATAGAGTGAAGGCGGGTCCAGAGGAGAGCAACTAAAATGGTGCAGGTCTGCATCAGAAGCCCTATGAGGAGAGACTTAAGGACCTAAATATGTACACCCTGGAAGAGAGGAGGGAGAGTGGGGATATAATACAAATGTTTGAATAACTCACGGGGGTAAATAAGGCATAGGAGGAAAGTATTTTTCAGAAAAAAAGGTGCTCAAGAAAAAGGGGACATGATATGAAGGTTGAGGGGGGAAGATTCCGGAGAGATGTGAGGAAGTACTTCATTACAGAAAGAGTGGTGGATTCCTGGAACAGCCTTCCGGTGGAAGTGGTGGAGGTAAAAACTGTGTGTTGGGAGGGGGGGGGGGGGGGTCAAGAATACATGGGACAAGCATAAGGGAATCTTGGAGGAAGAGGGGTGGAGACTGGTCCAGAGATCAGGTATGATCTGTGATTATACTGTAGGCACAGGAAAATTGAGCAGACTGGGTGAGACAAGTAGTCCTTATCTGCCAGCAAAATTTATGTTTCTATCAGAGAGTAGTTTTCACAGTGCTGATGACTTCACAATTGCCTAGTGTAGTACTGAAGCTAGCAGTCAAAATCAAACAAAAATAGCTCAAGCTTCAAGCAAACAGCAGAGGTAAAAGTTTTAATTGCTACACTGATGTGTAACTTGAATATCCAATGGTCTGACTCAAAATACACACTTTATTATCACTTGTGAGGGGGCAGGACTTTTATAACTCACTAGCATCTCTGCCACTTGTGAGTTGTAGTCCTGCCCTCTCACACTTAAAGGTACTGTAAAATGCATATTTTATTAAGGCCATTTCATATTGCCTTAATACTGGTATTCCCTCTTTTCCATTGCTCTCATTTTGTTCTCTCCTGCACTTTCAGTCATGAACATTAGATACAAGTACTTTCTCTAATTACTGAATTAACACCATTTACCACAAATTATCAAAAGACAAGTGACTCAAGCGCATTTAAGTGTTGTACATGTAAATATACTTTTTAGTGGGTCTTGTTGGCCAAAAATGTGTATTAAAGAGGGATGTGCACTTATACAATGTGCACTTAGCAGAACATGTTAACAAAGAAACAGAGAATCTGATGGCAGATTAGGGCCACTTCCCCCACACAGTCTGACCATTTTTTTTCTACCTACATTCTCACCGCAGACCCTACTTGATCTACTGCTCTTTCTCCCTCCCCCTTCCTTTCCACTATGATTCTCTTGTGCCTATCCCATGCATTCTTGAAATCCATCACTGTTTTCACCCCCACAACCTCAGCTGGAAGGCTGTTCTGGGAAACCACCACATCTCTACTGAATATTCTCCTTCCAGCTTCATATCATATCATGTCCCCTTGTTACTGAGCACATTTTTTTTCTGAAAAATACTTCCCTCCTATACCTTGTTTACCTCTGTGAGGTACTTAACATGGCAAGTATAGGAAAAGTAAAATAGGATGTTTAAAACGTTTTATTCACAAAGGTGTAATGTGCATATATATGGAATACAAACATACAGAGGTGAGAAAGAAATAAGTGCCCTAGCTGGGATTTGAATCCAGGTCACTTGGAATACCATTCCACTGTGCTACCAGCTGCTCCAACAGGACAACTTGAAGCCTGTGGATCCCAAAGATATCTTGAAATGAAGTGAATAGAAAAAAGCTAGTGGTTGAGGGGAAATTATTATAAACAACAGATTGAAAAATTAAAGAAATCAAACCCACAAAAGTGGTGGGTAGGAACGAGGGAATTTCTAGGAAAGGAAAATCAAAAGGGGCAATTAGATAAATGGAGACAGAGTTGTGGGGAAGGTAAAGATAAAGTAAACAAGTCTTTTATAACAAAGTTAACTAAGGTATTATGTGATGTTAGCTGAAAATTGATACCTTTAAAGGAAAAACAAGTAGAGAAAGGGGGTGTCCCTGAAATGTACTTAACACAAGCAGCAGATGTAGCAAAAGAAATGAAAAAGATAAACAAATATAAAGCTATCAGCCTGACTCAGTATCAGACTGGGTGTAGAAGGAGGAGGCAGATGTGTTAGCACCCTGGCTTTGTACCATCTTTAATAAATCAATGATATATGGAAAAATTCCACAATGGAAGCAAGCGAGGGTAACCCCCATCCTAAAAGTAACCACTCCTATGGATATAACTAAAGATTTTAGACCATTTTACCTTACATGTGTTATGACCAAAATGTCTGAAACCTTTATTTATTTATTTATTTATTTATTTAATGACTTTTATAACTTGTAAGTACATTGATCCCAGGGACCATTTTCAGGCATGACCCAGGCCATGACAACAGCACAGGAGGCAACCAAAATAAAGTACAGTAGAACATAGGAGACAAGTTAACACAATGCAAGGCGATACAAGAGAATACAAGCAATGGACAATGGCTATATTAGGTATAAAATCTTGAGGCAGCTCAAAAACACAAGTGCCTAGTGACCATGACAGGCTAGCAGGGGAGAGACAGGGAGATGTGAAGCTACCCAGAGAAGCAACGACAGCTTGACTCAGCTTGGAGCCAGTCTTTGAGGTGGGATTTGAATAGGCGGTGGGTATCCAGGGCGCGAAGCCCGGCTGGCAGTTTATTGCAGAATGAAGGGGCTGCAGCAGACAGGGCTCTCCCACCCATGTTGGTGGATACCCTGGGGATGTGGAAAGGGGGATATTATTTCAGTGGAGGCCATGCCTCAAGGTTCTGACTTTGAAGAGGGCTGCAAGAGGGGATTCTTGGTCGGTGCAGACAGCATTATCAACCAAACAGCAAAGTCAAAGCGGCCTTGGAGTGGGAGCCACCCCAGTGACTGATATTACTAAATGGATTATGGAACAGATATACAACAAGATTGATATACATAGATACATAGACAGTGTCAGCAGATAAGGGCCTATGGCCAACCCAATCTGCCCATATGAGCTTGTAAGTTCAGTTTATGTTTTCCTAGAAGTCTGTTGCCCCTTACCCCTGACCTCCAGAATTCCTTTATGTCTATCCCATGCATTCTTAAATCCCGTGATTGTTTCAGCCCCCACCACTTCCTCTGGCAGGGTGGTCCACTTGTCCACCACCCGTTCTGTGAAGAAATTCTTCCTCACGTTTCCTTTGAATCGTCCTCCCTCCAACTTCATCCCATGCCATCTAGTCCTGGAACATCTTTTTCGCTTAAAAATAGTGTATTCCTGCACCCTGTTCCTCCCTGTAAGATACTTGTATGCCTCTATCATATCTCCTCTCTCCCTCTTCTCCTCCAGGGAGTACATGTTCAGTTCCTTCAACCTGTCCTCATAGGACTTGTGATGCAATCCATGCACCATCTTTGTTGCCCTCCTCTGAACCTTCTCTACCCTGTCTATGTCCTCACGTAGGTAAGGTCTCCAGAACTGTACACTGTACTCCAGGTGGGGCCTCACTAGTGTCTTGTATAGTGGAATTATGACCTCCCTTTTACTGCTGGTGATGCCCCTGCCTATGCATCCCAGCATCCTATTTGCTTTACCTGCTGCCTTGTCACACTGTTTCCCTACCTTGAGGTCATCAGAGATGATAACCCCAAGATCTCTTTCCTGCTTGGTGCATGCTATATCCTCACCCCCCAACTGATATATCGTGCCAGGGTTTTTGTGCCCCATATGCATTATCTTGCACTTCTTTGCATTGAATTTCAACTGCCAAACCCCTGACCATTCTTCAAGTTTCTGCAGGTCCCTTCTCATTCTGTCTACACCCTCTGGTGTGTCTACTCTGTTACAGAGCTTTGTGTCATCAGCTGAACGGTGAAATTCTGCCTTCTAGGTCCCTACGTAATGTCACTGATGAAGATGTTGAACAGGGACCGGACCGTCCCAGCACTGATTCCTGTGGCACCTCACTGGTCACTCTTCCTCTGTGGAGTGACAGCCATTTACAACCACCCTCTGTGTCCTGCCACCCAGCCAGTTACCTACCCACTACACTACTGTCCTGCCCACACCCATATTCCCCAGTTTGTGTAATAGTCTTCTATGTGGCACAGTGTCAAAGGCCTTGCTGAAGTCCAGATAGGCCATGTCCACCGCCTCCCGATCCACCTCCCTAGTCACCCAGTCAAAAATTCAACGAGGTTGGTCTGACATGACCTCCCCCTGGTGAAACCATGCTGCCTTGGGTCCTGTAGTCCATTGACAACCAGATGTTCCGCTAATCTCTCCTTCAGTAGTGCTTTCATGATCTTCCCACTACCGAGGTGAGGCTGGATGATCTGCAGTTCCCCGCCTCCTCTTTGTTCCCACTTTGTTTAAGGGACTACATCTGCTGTCCTCCAGTCTTTGGGCACCTCCCCTGTTTCCAGTGATCAGCTAAACAGGATAGCCAGAGGTTCAGCCACCGCCTCTCTTAGTTTTTTAAGGACCCTGGGGTGCACCCCATCTGGCCCCATTGCTTTATCAACTCTTATTACTTCCAGTTCCTTCAGGACCCTTTCCCGTGTAAAAGAACTTGTGTCCATTTCTGCACCATTCTCACCCCTTGTACTCCCTTCAGACCCATTACCCTTTTCTTCCTCAGTAAAGACTGAGCATAAATACTTGTTCAATATATCAGCTTTACTGTTGTCATCCTCCACGTGGCCTCCATCCTCCCCCTTCAGTCTCACTATCCCTCCCTTTGCCTTTCTTTTTTCACTTATGTACCTGTAAAAGGTTTTGTCCCCTCTACCCACTGATTTCGCAATATGTTCTTCTGTCTGAGCTTTGGCTTCCCTTACTGACCTCCCTGCCTCCCTTTGCTTCTTCTGGTACTTCTCCCTATCCCTTCTGCCTGTGTCTTTTGTATTGCCTGAATGCAATCTTTTGGCTTTCACTTCTTTGCTACCTCTTTGGAAAACCATAATGGTCTCTTCTTCCTTTTCCTCTTGCTAACCTGCTTAATGCATAATTGTGTTGTTTTGTAATCCCCATTTTAAATACTGCCCACTGTTCCTCAACCCTGATTCCTGCCCCATTCCTTAATGCCTCTTTCACGATCTTCCCATTTTCCCAAAGTCTGCCCCCTAAAATCCAGGATTCGTGTTTTTGTGTGGTTTGGTTCTGCTCTTTCTGTGATTTCAAACCACAATGACTGGTGGTCACTGTTCCTCAGGTGCTCCCCACTGTTAGCCCATCACACTGTCCCTGTTTGTGAGCACAAGGTCCAGTATTGCTTTCGCCGAGTTGGTTCCATGACCAGTTGCTTGAGGAAGGCACCCTGAAGGGAGTCCAGGATAAATCTGCTCCTAGTTGATGCTGCTGTTGGATGCTCCAGTCCCGCCTGGAATATTGAAGTCTCCAACCAGTACTACCTCACCTTGTCTGCCATCCTTTGATGGCTAGCATCAGCCCCTATCTGTTTCTTCCTCCTGGGCTGGTGGTCTATAGACCACACCTTGCGGATGGCTGGCCCCATTTTCCTTTCCAGCTTAACTCACAGTATCTCTCCCCATTTTGTTCCTCCTGGATCTCTGTGGCCCTTATGTCATTTTTCACATACAGTGCCACTCCTCCTCCTTCCTGCCTGCCCTGTCTCTTCTGAATATGTTGTAGCAGGTATGGCCATCTCCCAGTCATGGTTATTACACCAGGTTTCAGTGATGGCCACAATTTCCAGGTCTGACTGCACCATGACAGCCTCCAGATCTTTCATCTTGTTGCTAAGGCTCCTGGCATTTGCACACATGGCTTTCCATGATTTGACCTCCCTAGACTGTTTCACTGTTCTACTCTAGCCCCTTCCTTGGTTGTCCTTTATCCCTGGTTCTCCTTGCTGTCTGCCCTTCTGCTGAATTTTGCCCCTTTTCTGCCTATCCACCTCTTGGGCGCTAATCCCCATCTTTTGCACACTGCTTTGTAGAGATAGCCAATCCTCTGGTTCACTGGTTCCACTGCTAGCTGTGGGGGTTGAGCAAGTAGGTACCCTCCTTGCTGGCCTGCCACCCCCCTTTGCTAGTTTAAATGCTTGTCAATGTAGCATTTAAACTTATCATTGAGTGCTTGATTCTCCAGGATGGATGCAGGCCGTCAGGCTTGAACAAACCTCCATCTGTCCAGGTGGGTCCCCAGTCACCAATGAATCCAAACCCTTCCTCACAGCACCAGTTCTTCAACCATGAGTTAAAGTTCCTGGTGCATGCACCCCTATGCTCTCCCTTGCCTCTTGCAGGTAGTACTTCTGAGAAAGTGACAGAAGTAGCTACTTGCTTGAGACCCCTCCCCAATTTCCTAAACTCTTCCTGAACTTCCTTTGGCTCCCCATTTGCCAGGTCATTAGTACCTAGGTGGATAAGGACATCCAGCTCACCCTTCCGTCTTGCCTTCCCAGTGATCCCCAGGATCTTCCTTCCATCCCTCCATGCCGTGGCACCTGGTAGGCACCTCATCTCCCTGTCCTCCCCCTCCTGTGTTCCTAGCTGGATCCCTCTTATGATGGAGTCCTCCACCAGTTTGGATCTCCAAGGAGTACCTCTACTATAGAAGCCACCTTAAAATACATTGAATTGACAATGAGCGTTTGGGATAATGAACAATTTGTTAGAGCAGTTTTAGTGGACTATAAGAAAGCATTTGATTTAATAGATCATGGGACTTTAATTAGTAAATTAGAAGTATTTAGAATTCCAAGATGTATTATAAGGTGGATTTATATTTTTTTTGAGGGAAGGAATCAGCCCACCGGTGTTCATCTGCAACACCAGTGTTGGAGGGCTGACCGAGGGAAGAAGGATTGAGCTTCCTAGGGACAGCTCTCCTTCTCCGGGGGAGGAGGGCTGTGTGTCAAGTGCAAGTTAGACCCCTAGTGGAGGCTGGGGGTCTCACAGTGACCAGCATCTAAAACTGCTCAGGAGGCATATGGACACTGGCATGATTGCACCTCATGCCTTCTCCTTTAATAATAAGGGGATAAATGCGTCTCTCTTCCATGATGCCCCACTACCTCCTGGCCCCGATCACCCACTGGACTTTCCCTTAACTGACCCATTATATCTGCCACCACAGCTAGTTTGGCTCCACACCCCACTCTGGGGGGCAAGCCAGAGAGGCAAGGTTGGTGGAATTTCCCACCAGCACCCTTGTTCCGTCATCATGAGGGTCACACCATTGAAGTGGCCCCACCCTGAGGAGCAATCCAGGGGGTATCACCTCTGAAAAGGTAAGTCCCAGGTGGGATAAAGAGGGTGCTCGCGGGGGCGAGCGTGGTCTGAGCTCCAAGTGGCTCGCACGTAAAAAAAGAATTTTGGGAGGTAAGAACACAGTGGATAGAAACTGAAGGGCAAAAATCATAGGTGGATCGTGTGACAGGAGGTGTCCCTCAGGGCACAGAATTGGGCCCTCTATTGTTTTTACTTATGATAAATGATTTGCAGACTTGAGGGCCACATATAAAATATGTGGCTGACATGATAGTAATAGATGCTTTTGTGAGTGAAGCAGAAAGTACTATAAATAGTGACCTTAAGTACATTGAGGAATGGTCAAGTAGAAATTATAAGCAAATAAATCCTGACAAAACAAAGGAAATTCGATATGGTAGGCAGAGTAAATGGAATGATATGTCTCCTTCAGTGCTGGGGGGGGGGGTTTAGAGATGGAAGTAGTTATTAAAGTAAAGTCACTAGGGATTATTTTTCAAAACCATTTTGAATGGGAAGAGCAAGTTGATAGTATTATTAAAAAAGGCAAAACACTCGACTGTATTTGTAAACCATGTTAAAAAGGGCAGGTCTTAATCTAGTTTATTTTTGTGTAACCATTGTAAGACCACTAATGGGGTATGGGGCAACTGTGTGGCATGGATGGCTAACTATTAAAGAGGGGGAGAAAATTGAGAAAGTTCAGAAAAGGGCACTGAGGATTATATATGGCACAGAGAGTAATTATAAAGAGTTACTAGAAAAGTGCAAATTGCAAAGTTTAGAAGAAAGAAGAGAAAAGATGATCAGAGATATGTTTGAAAAATTATGTGATCCTAGTCATAGGTTATAAATTATTACTACCTAAAGAAACTGCAAAACATGAATTATGAATACAGAGCAGGTGGTGAAAACCAAAGGTTAGAACTCATACTTATGAAAACTCCTATATACTGAAAATAAATGAAGAATAACATAATTAATGGATTACAATTTGACATTTTTAAATAGCTGTGTGGAAGACTGATAAAAGCCACTTTTAATGTGCTTAAATGTATGTTAGGTATCTGGTTTTGGAAGAAGATGTATCTTTGTACAACGTGTTAAGTGGTAAGGGCACATATTTTTAATGTGTAATGATTATGATACTATGCTGCAGTAGGGAACCTTTTTATGTGTTTCTGTTTTTATATGATGGTAAAAAGACTGTATTTCTTTTATTGCCTTTTAAAAATTGTATCTGTGTAGAATGAAATCAACTTCAACATCCCTCTGGGGTCTGTTGGAATAAGTAGTAGAATAAACATCAAACATCTTTCTCTGTCTCAAATGCACAACCTAGAGCGACACAAATTTCAATTGCATTTTATCCACAAGGGTGCAATCTGCCTATATATATATATATATATATATATATATATATATATGAAATACAAACACAGAGGGCTGAGAAAGAAATAAGTGCTCTACCTGGGATTTGAACACAGGCTGCTTGGAATACCATTCTGTTGTGCATATGTTTGGAATGATATTCCAGGTGGCATGGGTTCAAATCCCAGCTTGGGCACCTATTTCTTTCTTTCCTCTGTTGACACTTAAAAGGGTGGATTAATGCTAGATCTTCACTTATCCCATGTGTACTTATGTGGGCTTGACTGCACTATGCAGTTTTAAACAATACTGGAAACAAACTGCAGAAATTTCAGCAATGTCCAGAAATCACTGGCCCTACTCATCAGCACTGTGACCTCACTCATTGTTAAACCACTGCTGATCAATCTAGCACAAGATGAGTGGCTTTTCTTGGTCAGGTGTGATGTCATAGTCAGTGAGGTCACAATGCTGATGAGCTACTGTATGCAGGGGAACAGAACTAGATATGTCAGCTTCCAGGTAAGGTACTGTCGTACACATGTCACCTAGTATTCTCAGGCAGAGCATTTTCTAAATAGCAAAAGGAAAAAGAAAACTGTAAAGCAGAAGCAATCAATTCAAGTTTAGTGTATGGCTAAAAGAAGCCTTCACAACATTTTATACAAATTGAGTACAAATAAAATCCATGTCATACATTAAAAACAGTATCAGTAAATACATAACACAATTATAACAGCTTGACCCAGAGGAAAAGTAAAGTGCAAATATCAGTTCATCATACAGCCATGGGCGGCTCTACACCAGGGCCTGCCAGGGCACGTGCCCTGGTAAAAAAATGCTGTGCCCCATATGGTGCAGAACTTCCCCCATAGTAACAATATATCAGTGCCCTGGCTGTCATCCGTAGTGCCCCAGCTGTGCCCTGGTAACCATTTGTGGCTAGAGCCGCTACTGCATACAGCAACTAGGTCCAGTGACCATGAGTCTTCTGTATGTATTAGAATACTAGTTAATTTGGTCTTATCCACGTGATAAATATTGTTTATGAAGGGGGCTCAGCCAATATGCGCATTGTCTGGCATACCATTTACAGTGCCATAGGACATGCAGTAAGTCCTTCTTTCCTCCAAGCCCACAATCACAATACTCTGTAAGTATCCCTGTTTTTTATATTTATAGGCAAGTACCTTACTGGGGAACTGTTTGAATTTATACATTGTGAAAATTAGATCTAAGTTTAGGATCAGTTATAATACCCACGTACACTTTATATCCATGACAATAATTGTCAGAGGCAAACTATTTTAAGTAGTGTGTTCCAGCTATTTCATTTAGATCTCTTTTATTCCAGATGTCTGTAATCTTTTTCAAGATGTATTTCTTGTATTTAACACTTGTTGTTATTCCTTGCTCTACAGCTCTCTTCAAGTGCACAAGTTTTTACTTTTTAAATTTTAGTAACAGAGTTCAGCCAGTACCCTGTTTTATAACTGAGTTCTTGCCACTATTCTTTTTCTATCAGACATTGTTTTACAAGTGTGCAATTATCTTGTCTAGTGCTCCTAATCCAAATATTAATTTTTCTTGTTTCTATTGCAGAGTTAATGTCAGATAACTCCAATTCAGACCTGCTATAGGCCGACGGACATGAGTGTCCTAATCCTAATGTATTTGTTAGAGTTTTATTTTCTTAGAGTTTTATATAATGGGCTCCTGTTTCTTCATTATCTGATATTAGTTGTCCTTGCTCAAGCTTCATCAGGATCTGGCTAATTTTTGCTTCATCATGGGCAATGTGTGATCTCATGCTTTCAATCAAATCTTTATTGATTACCAGTTGCTCCATTAAAATAAGGAAGATATTATTGGGATTCTTAAGCAGAGTGATTAATTCATCACTTAAACAGGTGGGTATAAAGTTACCAGCTATTTGTTCAATGGACTCTTTTTCATCGGTTCTTACTGCACCACAATGACCACAGTGCCTTTGAATAATTCATCTTTTCCTCTAGGCATCTGAGACCATTTATTGTGCGCTGTAGTTCTTCAAGTACTTCTCTTATCTCAACTTTATTAATTTGAGGAGTTAGGAGTATGCTACTATATTTGTCACTATTGTATGTCTCACTGTTGCACCAAAGTTTAGGAGTTCTTTCTAAGCTGCCTGTGTTACTGGCGTTTTCCCCTTTATAACCTTCAGTGTCCCTATTATCCTGACAGTCTTGAAAATATCCAGTAATATCATTTCCTGTAGTATTGGATTCAGACCTACCTGATAAATCCAACACTGATGGTACGTTCAGCATCTCTTGTGCTCATGTCGGGATGGCACTAGCCATTGTAACCCCACTTAGTGTAGAGGTTTTTCTATTGTTAATAATCAAGTGATCAGTGATTTTCATTTGTCTGCTAGTAGCCCTAGTGCCCTTTGCTAATAATTCCTATAGAGGAGAAGACTTGCTATTATTAAGTCTTTGTAATATGTATTCACCATCCTGTACAAAAGGATGTCAATCCTGTAAAAGTAGAGTGTCTTCAGAGAGTAAATAAAGCAGGAGTCGAAATTAACATACAAAACCTGTTCCCTGTGCAAGTGGGAACAGGCTAGTGCATGTAGTGTTGTCCCTTGCATGCAACATAGTGCATGTAACACTGAGCCTCGTGTCTGAGACTTGTGTCCCACTGCTGGCAGTCACTGTACTGCCCTGAAAAATGCTGGACTGAGTGGGAGAAAGCACTTTTTTAAATCACACAGCCTTGCAGAATGCCACCACACTATAGGTTGCAATCGGTGGGTGTTTGGTCAAGCCAGGAGCAAGCACGAGCTGTGATTTTTTTTATTATTATTATTATTTAAGACAGCTTGCACTGCTTGTGTGAGCCACTCAGTGTGACTTGTGTGGGACAGCAGAAAGAGACTGGAGAAATCATAGCGTAGCAGATCCAGGCATGTCGGTGTGGCGGCGGGGGGGATTCAGACTAAGAGTATCTGATACCAGTCATTCACCTCACAGTAACAGACACAGTCTCTGGTTTATCAGTGTGACTGGTACTGCTGGGCAGTGTGTGTGTGTGTGCTCAGGGTTTCATTTTTCAGTGCGGGGTCACGGAATTTACATGCTTTTTTCACATTGGACCCCACTTTTATGTCCCTAATGGGACATCTGACATGCTCCATTGCCCACAGTAAGGTCTGACGTCAGGGAACTTTGTATATTCTCCTAATCGCTCCGAGTACTCTCCGTGGTGTTCGGCCAGTAGCTTCCAGTTTCCGGGGAATGTGCAGAGCTGTGCGCATGCTGTGACAGGCTTCGGGGAAATTCGGGCATTTGAATGGTGAGTGGGACTGGTGCTTGCTTTGAGTTTACAGGAGGAGGTGGGGCTCGCAATCGAGCGGCTCACTGACTGGTCATGCCAAGATGGGAAACCAACCGCTGAAGATATCAACAGCGCCAATGATGATGCTCTGGGTAACACTGAAGGTTGGTCTTGGGATGGGCTAAATAACTTGACTGGCACCACTGGGTAGTTGGGGGTTGGGTTGTGGTACTATTCTTGCCTATTTGTACAGCACTCAACTGTACCACATGTGTGTTTGTCTGTGAGACACATGTACAGACGGAGTTGAACAAATGCATATGCAAATAGACAAGCATGCATTTCGGTGGCAGCCTTCTCTGGAAACAGTAGCCATTGTTGATCATCGGATTCTTGTTTAGAGCTGAAACAGTTTATGCTCAAACTCACTGCTATATAAGTAAAACACTTGAAGTGGCACAGACTCAGATTCATTTGGTAATCTCATAGGGAGCTAATTAAAATTGTCTGATGGCTGCAGATAGGTGTTAGGGAGCCCAATCATTTGAAAAGTAAGAAGGTAGGGCTACTTTGACTTCAGGACCCACAGTTACTCAGCTAGCCCATCTGTCTTCTAGGCTGGCCGTTTAGGCATGCAGTAAGGCTGGGTTTGGTCTGACTCAGTCTACCAAGGACAGAAGCAGCTTCTTAACGTTTAAAAAAAAAATCTTGAACCTGTGACAGATAATACATTTCCTGCCAGGCTAATTTGCTCAGCTCTTCATGCTGAATTGAAATAATTACAGTTAGTTGTGCCTGGTGGTGGTGTGTACAGTTTGAGAAGAAACCAGCTTCTCCTGTGTTTTTCTGTATTTGTGGGTTTCCGTGGAGGAGTCCTTATTTAAAGAGATCTACCAGGCTAGCGTTATGCACCACTTAGTTCAGTGCCTTACCTCCTAAAATGCTGCTGCTGTTAATGTGGCCCCAAATTTCCCTATCGTTATTAAAATACAGCACTCGTAAAATTTTATTTACCGGGTCTCCTATACTTCCCGGTTCGAAGATCCACCACCAGGCAGTCCCCGCGCTTAGCAAAGTTATGACATGATGCCAAGCAGAGTGCAGGGATGAGCTCCATTATACTGTATAGGGGGCTACTTTACCATCAAATTTTTTTTTTAAATTGCTCTTTATCCCCCTACATCCTGCCAGCCACGACCCTTCAGGCCTGCCAAGGAGTCATCCTCCTGCCACCCTGCTCTACCCAGACCTACCTCTTGGGCCACATGTAGCTGTGGCTTGCCCCCCTTGATTGAGGATGAGGTGAGGAACCAGGCACCCGTAATCCTTCATTTCATCGGTCCAGGGGTAGTCGGGTGAACGAGGGAGCACATCAGAGGTACGCTTCTGGCAGTCCGTCTTCCCAGAGCCGGCAGGCATTTTCCCACTTACTCCCCTGTACACAGAGTGTGCCCCTGGTGTCAAGGCATTGTGTGCCGACATCCAATGCGTCTCTGGGCTGCCCATCCCCTCAAGCGGGGCTTGCAGTACCCGAGCCTCTGCTGTGGTTCCAGCAAGTGTTTTGCGGGCAATGGCGGCCCCCCCCCCCGGAGAACTGTCATGGGACACTCAAGCTGTTCTCCCCTGGCCCTGCTCCCGAACCGGTCATTGGCATCGCAAGCAGAAATCCAACCGCTTGTGTTGGCAGTTACATCAGCGAGGTGTTAGTGATCACTGGCATTTTAAGGCACTGACCATGTGGCTTGTTAGTTAGTGCCCTTAAGACCAGATGATCACTGTAACACATAAACTTGATGGTAAAGTAGCCCCCATAGACTGTAATGGAGCTTGTCCGTGCCATCATGTCATAACTTTGCTGAGCGCGGGGGGGGTGAATCTTTAATTTAAATTGTTTAACCAGGTATAGCACACTAAGCTGAAAGCTTTTTTACAGGAGCGACCTGGGAGCACAAGGAGGTTAAGTGACTTGCTCAGGGTCACACAGTATGCAAGTGGAAGCTGTGGGATTCAAACCCAGGTCTGGTTTGCTGGATGTCACCAGATTTGCAGCTCAGAGCCTTAGACCACTGCACTGTACTGCCTCCTTGGCAACTTAGAACCAGGAAGTACAGGAGACCTGGTAAATTAAATTTTATGAGCTCTGTATTTTAATAATGATAGGGAAATTTGGGACCACATTAATAGCAGCAGCAGTTTAGGAGGTAAGGCACTGAACTAGGTGGTGTAAATCTATTGGTGCGGCTCTGTCCTTTGAAAGGTTGGTCAACTCCACCCCAACAACAGAAACTGAATCATCCCCAGCCTGCCAACCTATTGGCCTGCCACTTACTATGGAGCTGTCCATTGGGCGCAGCCCCCACACTCCTGTGTAGCACCTCTCATGTCAATGAGTTCGTCTGCACCTGTGCGCATGACGAACTCAACAAAATGACTTGTAGTCGTTTACTAAACATGGGAAAAATAATTATTTTACTGGGAAAGGGCACTGACAACTTCCGAACCAGTACTCTGCAGAGGCATGCAGACTCAGGGGACCACAAGACTATGGTAGTAGCAGAGGGTATAAAAAATGACTTTGCACTTGCAGTGTACAAAGCAATAAATGAAAAGGAACATGCCATACTTGTTCATCTAAAGACCATTTACTGGCTGTGCAAGGAAAATCTTCCAGTGCACAAATATGAATCTCTCATGTCCTTCCTGTCAGATCTTCGGTGCCCAAATATTGATAAATCCACACTGGAAAGTGGATTCAAAACCTTGTACAGTTCAGAAACCATGGCAAATGACATGCTGGAATCTCTCGCCTCTGTTATCAGGAAAAAAATAGTTAATGAAAATACAGGCGTCCTTGCTGATGAGACCACCGATATAAGTACACAAAAAAACTAAGCATTTATGTACATGTAGTTGACCCAGAAACACTTGAGCCCAGCACTCATTATGTTTCTAATATTCAAATAACCTATGGGACTGCGAAAAACGTTGCTGAGGCTTTGCAAAATTTTCTAACTGAGCATAATGTTCCAGTGTGTATCGTGATGGCTTTAGGTAGTGATGGTGCAAAAGTGATGACAGGAACAGGTGAGGAAGTAACAGGGCATCTACTAAGGCAGAATCCAGTGCTCTTTACCACTGCATAGCCCATTGACTTGCTCTAGTCAGTTCTCAAGCTGCAGACTCAGTGCCTTATCTGTGCCAGTACCAGGAGGTGTTGACGGGATTATTTTATTATTTTAAAGCATCCTCAAATTGCTGTGACAAATTACAACAGATTCAGGAGATGCTTAATGAGCCATCACTTAAGGTGAAAGAAGTTCACAATGTGCGCTAGCTTGCAGTTTTCAGTGCAGTGCAGACAGTGTATAGAACCCTTGACTCACTCATGACATACATGTCAAGCAACACTGACACCAAGGCCACTGGCTATGCCAAGAAACTGTCACAGGCCAATTTTGTGGCAACCACATATATGTTGATGGCCAGTAATCAGGGGCATAGGCGGGGGGGGTGTTTAGGGTGTTCAAACACCCCCCGAAATTACCTCAAAAACTGTAATAAAAATTTACTGTACAGAGCGCGCGGTCCCTTTAAATTTGCGCTTCAGCGCCTACTGTGCTGTCAGTGTCAGAAGCCAAGGTACAAGTGTTAAATATGGAACTTAGTCTTAGTCTATGGGGGGGGCTGACTCTTTCTTGGTGCGCGACTCGCGGTCCTCCTTCTCACTTCCGCCTCTCTCAATAGATAGCCAATTAAGCCGCACAGCGTGTATTTGGCGGCTTGGAGCACCAACTCACACGCTGCTATTTCCCTCAGATACAGAGAATGAGCAAGTCAGCCAGCAAATACAAGTACCGTGTGTGAAACGGGAGTCGTATCTGTGGGACTGTGCTGCGGCTGCTACTTGTCATCATCAGTGGCTGTATGTGTTTTGTGGAGCTGAGGGCAGGCGCCTCTCTAGCCTTTTTTTACCCTGTCAGTTACTGTGTTATCACGGGTGTGTGTAGTCAGAGCCAGGAGTCGCGATCGTGAGTAGAAGTCACAGGGCCCAGGCCTGTCGCTGACAGGAGCGAGGAGAGAAAGAGAGAGCATCCATCCAGTGAGCCAGCCGCCTGGCCTGCTGCAGTCTGTTCCTGCCTGAACGGTTACATGTCAGTCTCTCTCAGACGGTTGCTCTCCCCCCCCATCTGAAGTCTTCAGAGTCTGGACCAGAGCCTGGAGGTGAATTGTAGCCAGGTAAGGCATTGCCTGAGTGTCACTGGCAGGGGAGGGGTGCAAGTACCAGAGGAGCTGTCAGAAAACTGTTGTTGTGAGACCAAATGATGATTCTATAATGGCTCGTGTGTACAATAAAGTAAAAAAAAAAAAAAGTGTAGAAATATGTTTACAATGATTTTTTATTTATTTTTTTACTGCATAGGTATACATTCAAATAAGATAGTACTGCTCTGTCATTTGCCCAGTAGGTGGTTCTGGTTTTATACATTGGGCTTGTTCCATTCCTCCACCAGTAGCCTCCCTTACTCTCTAGGTAGTTATCTTAATTGGCCCTGTCCTATCATCTTCCCTGGGACCAGGTGATGATGTTTATTTATTTATTTATTTTTTTACTCTATGTGAAAACCGCAAACTGCCATCACACTGAGTAGCTAGCCTCACTTACAGTTTCAAGTCTGTGGCGATTTAACTAAGGAAAGGAGTTTAGTGAAAATGTTGTTTTTAAAAAAGGAAAACTTATTTTATTTGTTTTATGTAGAGATGCCTCCTGCAGTTGTTCTTGGGGGAATGACTGAGTTACAAGGGACAAGCACGTGCTAGGTTTCTGACAGAGCCGTTTCAAATGTCAGAAATGTTGTTGTAGTATCGATGTGACGTCAGAACAATAGTACAACATTTCTGACCTCTTAACTGTCTTCCCATATACTGTTTAAGCAATATACCCCTCCAGGGAGTAGGTATACTGGTGGATTTACCACGGCTGGTGTGGTTCGGTCATGAGGCACAGAAGTGGTAGATCCACCAGTATACCCACTCTCTGAGGGTATATTGCTATTATACAATGGGTCTGTTTTTGTTTGAAAAAAATATAGAAATACTTTTTGTTTTCCTTTTAATGATTTTTTATTCATTTTATTGCTCCACTAAAAAAATAGTTCTTTGTTGCTAGGTAGAGATATCCCGTGAGGCTTCAGTTTTTTTAATCGCACTGTGTTCTGTCTCAGAAGTGAGAGATGTTTCTTTTTTAAAAATGTGATAGGCAGGATTTACAGTTACTGTTGTGTTTTTATGTTTGTTCACAAACTTCGCATGCTGTGAACTCTAAAGGGCTGCAGTGTATGACCTCATGCTTCTGGTCCACTGTACGATCCAGAGAGAATTTATTGGAAATAGCAGGGTACCGGTGTGTGAAAGTTTGAAGGCTTGCCGTTTGAGAACTGCGGAAGGTTGACTGGTGTATTTTTGTGATGGAGTGCAGCCGGTATTCAAATTTGATGGACAGCAGGTAAGGCTGTTGTGAATGGCTACAGAGGAGCTGTTTCAAAAAAATATAAGTTTGAATTTTTTAGAGGGTTAAGAGCGGGAACTGCTGGTACTGTGACCGGTTTCCAGTTATGGAATTGAGCTCAGCATCGTACTGTGTTTGCAACTGTTTGGTTTATGGCAGTTGGAGTGATTTTTGTGAGGGCTCATGCTATGGCTGACTGGCAGCTGGCACCTTTTCCAGTGGGTACACTGGAGGATTTACAGCACTGAAAAGGTGCCAGACAGCCAATCAAAATGCAGGATTTGGTGTGTTTTTTTGTGCTCGTTGTATATCTTATGGTGTATAGTGGAGTGTTGCTCTGTACAGAATTACATTCCTTTCAAAATGCTGTTCTACTACAGTTCTAAGGTCATGGAATGTGATTCAACCCTACTGTGGTACAACAACATTCTAGATCCTCTAGAGACTGCATGAATCAGTTTCATTTTGAAAGCAAAAGAACTCACAATACACATATTTCACACGGTACTACACACTATCAAAAATACAGGATGAGCAACTCTATGCATAACCAGTGTGTTTTGCCACCTCGGGGTTTTGATTCCCCTGGACCTCTTGAGCTTCAATCTTGAGGTCAAAGGTAATCAGACCCCTCTGTGGCAGAACACACTGGTTTTACATAGTTGCCCATCCAGCAGTTCTCTAGATCCCATCTCTTTCTCTGTATTGTTGGAAGCAGTAATAGTCATACCTAGGTTCTTATGTTGCTGAGTACCAGTGATCTGAGCTATAGGGGGTTATGGGAAGGATACTGGGCTGTTATGGATGTGGGCCGGCAGTTTGGATAAACATATTGTGGAGACTGGGGGGTGTCCAATCTGTCACAGGCTGAAAAAAAAAAAGGAGGAGGTATTGTGGCCTGGTAGAGAGTTGGAGAGGATGGAGGGTGGAGCTGGGGCAGGACGGTCTAACTCAGGGAGTGATATGAGGACACCGCAGGGAAGGAACATCGGATTGATGGAGGGGATGGGGAGTGACATGAGGACACCACATGGGAGGAACATCAAATTGAGGGAGGGGATAGGGAGGGTGTGTGGGGGCAAAATGAACAGGAGGCCTGGTACTCAAGGGACAGCTCCAATCAGGAGGAAGGAGTTAATGTACAGTATTGCAGAGGGGGCAGGTAATAAGTTTGAAGTGCTTGCAACATTGGGGGAGGAGGAGGGAGTGAAGGATCTCAAGAAGGGGCAGGAGAGGGAAAGGGGGAATGCCCGAGGGATGGTAGTAGGTCAGAGGAGGGTGGCAGGAGAAAGGGGCGCATGCCTGCACATTACTAACATGGAGGGGACAACTAGGACACCATGACAGAAAACATAGGTGACTTATGGAGGGTTACCTGGTGATGGTGGCATGACATGTCACCATAATCCATGTACATAGTGGTACAATGCTTTGTTACCAGGCAGCATTACTAACACTGCAGGTAGAACCACATGGGTAGTTGATCGCACTGTTAGATAACAAAGTTGTCCACAACCATTGGAGGTTCTTTAGACTGTTATGACAGCCAGAGTCTCCCACAACCCTGATTCCATGTGAAAAAAAAATGTTTCCCATGAAATTAGGGGTGGAGAACATGTAACAAAAGTATGTTTTTTCTTCAAGAAAACCCACAGAACATGTACACCCCCCAGAGCTTCTGGGGGCCTGGTGGCCCCCAGACTCCCGGCATTTATTTGTTCCTTTTCAAAAAATGTCAGATTTAAACACCCCCCAAAACAAAATTCTGGCTACGCCCCTGCCAGTAATCACTGACCTGTGCTGGTTTCCAGAAAAAAAGATCTCAACATTGCAATTGTGCAAGTATCAGTAAAGCACTGCATGACTGTCTTAGAAAACATTTTAAATGAGGAAAACCACTTGAGGGCAGGCCAGAAGACCCACTTGGAGAAGCTAGGGGATGACTTAAAAACAGGCGATGATGGGAAAACAAATATTCAAAGGGAATCACATTGTGCAGGGGAAATCTAACATTGCAACAATCAAAAGAATTGTATTGAAAAGCTAATTGAAAATGTAAAAATCAGGTTCCCAGAAAATGACAGCAATATCATGTTTGCCTTTGGGATATTGGCAATGAGACCACTATCATTTACCTCACCTAGTGATGTGTCTGAGTGGGGCAAGAATGAACTAGAGTTACTACTGTAGCAGTATGCCCAGGAAAAAGAAATGAAAATTATGTACCTGCCATAATTCTGATCTTTCTGTGTATCTTCACCATTCATCACCTTTGGGTATAGAGGCCGGAGGTCACTACCCACGGGAGCTCTTTTTTTTTGGTTGTTGAGTTAATACCATAAAGCGCCGCCCTCGAGGCTGATGCAGTGCGTGGCGCTCGTGGGTTGGCCATTAGGTGTGGTCGACCCCACCCTCCCGCCAGTTCTGAGTCGCCATAGAGTAAGAAAAGGTTGGGGGGGGACAAGGGAGTCTAAGGGACAGATAAAGGAAAAGATATACAACTAAAAGGAGAAATAAACTACTGAGAGGACTGAATAAAGCTGGAAAACTAAGGGGATTGCGAGGGGCCCCAATCTCTGGAAGTAGAAGAGGAGGAGGGAGGGAGGGAGGAGTAAAGAATTTGAGAAGTAAGGATGTGAGGGGGGAAGGGAGAAGCATACCCTGGAACCTTGACCTGTCTCCAGATTGTATAGGAACTTCGAAGGAGTAGCCAGAAGGCTAAACTGACAGAATTCATGGCACAGAATCACTGGCAATAACTCCAACATAAGCAGAATCGACTATTCTGGAAGAAAAGACAGGATACAGGGAATGCCCCCCCCCAATCAAGTTTTGGTGTAAGAAAACTAGTTTCTTAAATTAAATTGAGGGTTGTGTCCAAAGGACAAAGAAATCAAGGAAAAGCTGACGGGGAGAGAGAACAGAAGAGAGGGCAACCACCAACCCCCACCCCACAGAGGCGGAGCTGAGGCACTGAGGAAGGAGTGCCCCCTATCTTGACCACTCTTCCCCTAGAAGAAAAACATCCCCCTATGTGCCCAAGGTCACCCCACTCCTGACCAATGGAAAGAGGGAGGAGGAGAGGGCACAGAGAGGGAGGGGGACCCAGAGACTGAGGTCCCAGGGGAATGGTGGGTTGGATTGTGATGAATGGTGAAGATACACCGAAAGATCAGAATTACGGTAGGTATGTAATTTTCATGTCTTATCTGTGTCAATCTTCACCATTCATCACCTTTGGATGAGTGCCGAGCCCCCCCCGAATGGGGCCTTAATCCTAAAGGACTAAGTCCCTTAGCTCTCAGTGGGTGGCACACCAAAAGAGAGAACCTTCATGGGTCTGGAGAGGCCTGGGAGTGGGAAGAGTGAGATGAGGACCACCTGGAAGGGGTAGGAGGTTGCCCCGACAGACGTCGTCTCACCCTACAGGAGAAAAGGTGGGTTCTCTGGTAAGTGGAGGTAATCATCCTATGCCAGACCATGGGTGACAACTGGGAGAGACACAGCCATGCCGTCCGCCTAGTGCAGATCACTGTCCCTACGACCCTGGAAGCTACCTTGCTGGTGTCATAAAAAGCCCTCGCTTGGTGCCTTGCTTACTCCAGGCCACGTGCAGAGAGTGCAATGGCTTGTCTGGTTACCTCCGTATCAGGCATCGATGTTAGGAGTTGACCTAGCCTGGACCACAGAAACCTGTCATAGGTAGCGTAGTGGGCCTGATGTGCAGATATAGAGAGAAGCAACCGTGCCGAGTAGAAAGTCCTCCTACCCCAGAAGTCAAAATCCATGGAGTCTGCATCTGGGGGCTGGTCACAGTGAAGGGCGCGAAGCCCATCGGGAGAATCCAGTTGAGACAGTCCTGAGCTAAGATGAGGCAGACTACCTGGAGGCTCCAGGGGGGGCACAGTACCTCTGGCAGAGATCTGGAGGGGCTGGGACTCCAGAAAAGGGTCTCTGCCAGAAGTGCATCAACGCCTCCCGAAAGGGAGCAGGCCAGGGGGGTGTCACAACCCCACTCAGCAGGTCAGACCCTCTGCTCCCACAGTGCCAACTTCCGAGCGTAGTATTGTGAACAGTTTACAGAACAAGGTAACCCTCCTGTCTGTTTTGTGGGTTCGAATCAACCTTTAGTCTCAAGTTCTGGAGGGATTCAAACTGTGAACCTCTTGCTAATGTACTCAACGTACAGGCTCAGATAATTCTGGTCTTCAGGGGATGCCAGATATCTTTCACCTAGGGCACCTAACCAGGTACAAAATGAACCCTTGCAAACTCTATGAAAAGACTTCAGATAAAATGTTACCTTTTCCCAGTTTGGTATTACCATAAAGATATGCCTAGTCAACTGTAACCATATATGCTTCACTTGTCAAGAAAAAAAAAAGAATTTCAAAGGCACACCAAGTAGTCTGTAAAGTAGAGGTTTACTTAAAATAGATAAAAAATGTAAAATGTAAATACAGAACCATATATATTACAAAAACATACAATCACTTAAAATAATAAGGTTTTAAATACAACAAAATCTCCTACAACAGTACCCTTAGACTGGTCTAATCTAATATATGCTTCTAACAGTGCCTGATGTTGCTTTTTCAGAGTCAAAACATGTGTGTCTAAAGGGAATACAGACTACAGTTTTAAAACTGGCTTTGCCAACCTCTTTGCATGAGGTCACCTAGCTCCTCCCTGTCAGAATATAAAAATTATACAACCAGGATGTCATCACTCAGACGGTAAATTAAATAAGGTTAATTTCTAATTCCTTCTTTCATCCATGAGCAACATCCTGCTTTTATAGACATCAGAGGAACATTTATGACTTCGCACCAGTGTGACATAACCTGGTTTTCCTCCTCCAAATGTCATAAAATGGATATTTTCTATCCTGTCAGCTGGCAAGCTACAATTAAGCTAGATAAACAGGAGATGCTTAATTTAGGCCTCTTCTAGCTGTAACTATCTCTTGGCCTTCCAGGTAACACCTTGTATCTAAAACCTGGGAGGAAGGGTGTCACTCCACAGGCTGTTTCAGCATGTCTCATGAGAGACACTCAATAACACATTTTTATATTACAAAAATCATAGATTAATCAGAACCAGCTGTCTGAGTGTCACAATTCCTCCCCACCTAAACTGAATTTGGGGGCTCTATCCCCTGCATGGGATAAGCTTCCCAAATCAGTTCACTCCTCATAGACACGAGACAAACCATCTGAGTTCTGATTTTTGGCTCCAACCCTATGTAGAATGGTCATATCATACCCTTGCAAAGCAAGACTCTATCTTAGCAATCTACCATTGTTCTTTCCCATCTGCGTCAGCCAAACCAGGGGGCTGTGGTCAGTCTATACCACAAAGTGCTGCCCATATAAGTATGGTTCTAACTTTTTTAGGGCCCACACTATGGCAAGACACTCCTTTTCCACAGTGGAGTATGCCTGCTCCCTGAGAAGTAACTTTTTACTCAGGTATGCTATTGGGTGATCTCTCCCTTGGCTGGATGTCTGACTCAGTACTGCCCCAATACCCACGTCTGAGGTGTCAGTCTGAACTATAAACAGTCTGCTATAGTCAGGGCTTGTCAAAACAGGAGCACTGCACAGTGCCTAATCTGGTAAAGGCTTTCTCACAGGCTGGGTCCCAGGTAATTTTCTTTGGCATTTTTTTCTTTACTAGGTCAGATAGGGGAGCAGCCAGGGCACTGTAATTGGGTACAAATTTTCTATAGTACCCTGCTGTCCCAAGAAAACTCCTGACCTGCTTCTGCGTTTCTGGTCTGGGCCATGCCTGGATTATCTCTGTTTTTATTTGGTTAGGATGGAGCTGTCCTCGGCCTACCACATGCCCGAGATATGCCACTTCCCCCATGGCCACCTGGCACGTCCCGGCTTTGACAGTGAGCCCGACCCTCTGTATCCTGCCCAGCACTTCCCTAAGGTGGGAAAGGTGTTCCTCCCAGCTGGTGCTAAAGATGGGAATGGCATCCAGGTATGCCACGGTGTACTCCTCAGCACCATTTAACACCTGGTTCACCAACCTCTGGAAAGTGGCTGGGGCGTTCTTCATTCCGGAAGGCATTACTTTGAATTCAAATAAGCCTATCGGAGTGATGAAGGCCAACCTCTCCCTAGCTCTGTCCATCAACTCTACCTGCCAATACCCCTTTGTCAGGTCAAAAGTCATAAGGTGGGTCACCCCTCCCAACTTGTCCAGGAGTTCATCCATCTGGGGCATCGGGTGGGCGTCTGACTTCATGACTGCATTCAGTCCATGATAGTCCACACAGAAATGAGTAGAGCCATCTGGCTTAGGCACAAGGACTACGGGTGAGGCCCTGGGGCTGTGGGATCTCTGGATTACTCCTAAATCCAGCATTTCTTCCACTTCCCTCCTAATGTCCTTTTGGATAGCCTCCGACACCCGATATGCTGTCCACCATATGGGCGTCTGTGACTTCCTGACCCACCATGTACGAGTGAGCTCTGGTTCTGTGGTCATACCACACTTTTTGTTTCTGTTGGACAGCTGCCAGGTTGCTCCGAGCTGTCCCCATAAGCTCCTTCAGCCTTTCCCTAAATTTAAGGACATAATCCACTATGGGAGTTCCCTGGGGGTGTGCTTGCCTTCCCAGTTCTCCCGGATCAAGTCTAGGGGCCCACGTACCCAGCGTCCATATAAAAGTTTGAAGGGGGAAAATCCTGTCGACTCTTGGGGCACCTCCCTGTATGCAAACAACAGGTGGGGAAGGTATTCCTCCCAGTCCCTCCCATGCTGTTCAACAAACACCCGGAGCATTGACTTCAGGGTACCATTGAATCTTTCCACAAGCCCATTGGCTTGTGGGTGATACGGTGTTGTGCATCTCTGCACCACCCCACACTTCTCCCATAAACATTTCATCAGGTCCGACATGAAGGAACCCCCTAAATCAGTGATAACCTCCTGCGGAGACCCAACACAGGAGAAAATCCCAAGTAAGGCATCTGCCACTTTGTCTGTTCTCAGTGAGGATAGGGTGGCTGCCTCTGGGTACCGGGTGGCATAATCCACCACAGTCAGGATGAATCTCTTCCCTGAGGAGCTGGGGGTATTTAAAGGCCCCACAAGATCCATTCCCACCCTCTGGAATGGCTCCTCCACTATGGGCAATGGAATCAGGTCGGCTTGGGTTTTCTTGCCCGCCTTCCGTATTTCTTGGCACCGTGACAAGACCTGCAATACTCCTTCACCTGCTGGTGAAGTTAGGCCAATAAAAATTCTGTGCCAACCGCTGCGTAGTGCACGCGATTCCCAGATGACCAGACAAGGGAATATTATGTGCAATCTTGAGCAACTGCTCACAATACCCCTTGGGAATGACAAGCTGCCTGCCTAGCATTCCTCCCTCTGTCTGCACAGCCTAAGTATACATCAGTCCATCTTCCCAATAAACCTTATGTCTGCCATCACCTCCCTGTGCCCAGTCAGAGTCTGCCCAAGCCCTCAGCTTCTCTAGACTAGGGTCACTTCTCTGAGCAGCTGCAAACCCCTCACACATTCCCAAGGCATGGGACAGGTCCCCTTCAGTCGCTAAACTAGGGTCCCTAGCACTAGCGTCAGGGCACTCAGGATCACTGTCAATCCCAACCCTCTGACAATGAGTCACCCCTTCCTCTTTGGAGTAACCCTTCGTAGCTATGTGGTTAACTGCTACTGGGGTAATTTCTACCCCCTTTTCATTAATCTGCATATCAGGAGACACAGGCTGGGGAACCAGCCTCCCAGTAGTTTCCACAATGGTTTATGTGGGGTTCAGGGAACTACAATTTTCCCTTGCCGCTTGGCTATGGGTAACTGCACATACCATCCCCTGTTTGAGATTGTTGCGCAGGATCACATCCACTGCTAAGGTTTTGGCTACAGCCACCTGTTGCACAGTTCCCCCTGTTTCACCCCAGTCTAAGAGAACACTAGCGGGGGGCAATGTTTTCTCCTCACCAGTGAAGTCCTGTACAGTGACGTATTTATTGGATATAAGCTGATCAGGCTCTACTAGATCCCCTTTTACCAATGTCAGGGATGCGCCTGTGTCCCTTAACCATTGGCGTCTGTACTCCATTCACCATGACTGAGTGCATGTGTTCCCTCATGTTCACAGACATGCTTCCAGGGACACACAAACAACCCACTTCTTTCCTGGCCCCACCTTGCGTATTATTGCTCGTCCATTTGGGACACTGTCTGGCAATATACCCAGTTTCTTTACACAACCAACATTCACTTCTTTTCTCAGAGAAATCTTTTCTCTGAAACCTGGGGCTAGCTGGTTTTGGTGGAGGCAGTGAGGGTTTTAGCTGCCCTGAAGGCACGCTTTTCCCTTTCTGCACTGTCACACCCACCCCATTCACTCTCAGAGTAGGTCTGCTCTAGGCATAGTGGTCCGAGAGTTCAGCAGCCTCTTGCACTGTTTTGGGATCTCGGTCCTCCAGCCAGGTTTTTAGCTCGGCTGGGTGTGCCCAATAAAACTGTTCTAACAGAATCACATTTTCAATTTTGTCAACAGAGTTTGCTTCAATTCCTTCCCACCAATATTTTAAAAACTGATGTTGTTTCATGGCTAGCTCCTCGTAGCTCATGTCAGGGCTTCTCCCGAGCTTACAGAATTTAGCTCTGTATGATTCAGCAGTTAATTCAAATTTCTTTAACAGTGCAGCTTTAAGTTTGCTGTAATCATCACTGTCCTCATTGTCCATTTGACCCAATACATCCCGGGCTTTCCCAGTAAGTAGCGCAGATAGCTGGAAGCTCCAGGACTCTCTAGGAATTTTGGCCTGAATACAAACTTTTTCAAAAGAATTTAAAAAGGCATCCATATCCTCCCCCTCTTTAAATTCGGCTATTAATTTGGAATTCAATTTGTAACCCAGACCTGTAGTCCCAGTTAAACCCAAGCCACTTACCTGCTCTGGTGCTGGTGGTTGGAGTCGTAGCTTCTCCAGTTCATGTTGCCTCTGGTGCACACGCTCCTCATGGTCCACTTCCCGCTGTTCATGGTCCACCTCTCGCCGTTCTCGCTCTGCCTCTCTGCATTCTTGCTCCCTCTTCTCCTCTGCAGCTCATTGTTCTTGCTCTGCCTCGCGGTGTTCTTGCTCTCTCTTCTCTTCTGCAGCTCGCTGTTCTCGCTCTGCCTCACGACGTTCTCGGTCCCTCTCCCTCTGGAACTTCAGCTCCATTCTGCGCAATTCAATTTGCAGCCTGAGTACTTCTGGATCCAGGATACTGGTGACCTTCCCCTGCTGCTGTGGCCCTTCGCTGACACTGGCCCTATTGCCCTCCTCACTGGATCTGGGCACTGCACTGGCCGCTAGCCCTGCCACACTCAAGGTTTGGTCCTTTTCAGTCACTGTCTGTGACTCGATGCTCTGGGTATCTGCTACCATCAGGGCATCCATGAGGTTCTGTTTGGTGGCTTTCACCTCGAACGGGACTCCTCTGTCCCCGTACAACTGCTTTAAGTAGTCTACAGTGTGCCTGCTGTAGTTGGAAGCCATCTTCTTCCCTAACTATGGCTACTCTGACTCGCACTTTAGAAACAAAAATAAAATGGGTAGGAACTTGACTGTACATCAAGTGATATAGTTCTGTCTCCTTTTTAAAAATAAATCACTGCCTTTTTCTTTCTTTGCAAGTGAGCTGACGGTCTCAAGCTGATACACTGAAAAATAAAAGCTTGTAATACCAAAATTATCTCACTGCTGCCAACCAATCTGTCACAACCCCACTCAGCAGGTCAGACCCTCTGCTCCCACAGTGCCAACCTCCGAGTGTAGTATTGTGAACAGTTAACAGAACTGGGTAACCCTCCTGTCTGTTTTGTGGGTTCAAATCAACCTTTGGTCTCAAGTTCTGGAGGGATTCAAACTGTGAACCTCTTGCTAGCACACCCAACATACAGGCTCAGATAATTCTGCTCTTCGGGAGATGCCAGATATCTTTCGCCTAGGGCACTTAACCAGGTACAAAATGAACCCTTGCAAACTCTATGAAAAGACCTCAGATAAAATCTTACCTTTTCCCAGTTTGGTATTACCATAAAGATATGCCCAGTGTCAACTGTAACCATATATGCTTTACTTGTCAAGGAAAAAAAAAAAGAATTTCAAAGGCTCACTAAGTAGTCTCTAAAGTAGAGGTTACTTAAAAATAGATAAAAAATGTAAATACAGAACCATATATCACAAAAACATACAATCACTTAAAATAATAAGGCTTTAAATACAACAAAATCTCCTACCACAGTAGCCTTAGACTGGTCTAATCTAATGTATTTTTCTAACAGTGACTGATGTTGCTTTTTCAGAGTCAAAACATGTGTCTAAAGGGAATACAGACTACAGTTTTAAAACTGGCTTTGCCAACCTCTTTGCATGAGGTCACCTAGCTTCTCCCTGTCAGAATATAAAAATTATACAACCAGGATGTCATCACTCAGAAGGTAAATTAAATAAGGTTAATTTCTAAGTCCTTCTTTCATTCATGAGCAACATCCTGCTTTTACAGACATCAGAGGAACATTTATGACTTCGCACCAGTGTGACATAACCTGGTTTTCCTCCTCTAGACGTCATAAAATGGATATTTTCTATCCTGTCAGCTGGCAAGCTACAATTAAGCTAGATTTGCAGGAGATGCTTAATTTAGGCCTCTTCTAGCCTGTAATTATCTCTTGGCCTTCCAGGTAACACCTTGTATCTAAAACCTGGGAGTGGGGGTGTCATTCCACAGGCTGTTTCAGCATGTCTCATGAGAGACACTCAATAACACATTTTTATATTACAAAAATCATAGATTAATCAGAACCAGCTGTTTGAGTGTCACAGGGAGCACTACAAGAGTGTCCGCACTGAAATCGCCCAACAAGGCTCGCGTCGGATGCTCCAGATTGTGCTGAGTGGGTGGGGTGATATGCAGGTCCTCCAACATCCTCAAGAGAAAATGCTGATACTCTGTGAGATCAGCAGCTGGGAAGATGTGGACAGATGGCTCCTTTCCTCCTGAAGAGGAGGATGAAGAATTGGAGGACCTCAAAGGTTCAGAGGCTGGCTGCTCAGGGGGAGGTTGAAAAACCTGCCTGTCCATGGCCCTAACATAAGAGGGAAATTGAGCACCCACAGCTTTGAACTGCTCCCAGGAGAGAGGGCTGCTCGGACCAAGAATACCTGGGAGAGCAGGAGGAGGTGGCAGAGCAGAAGGGGCGGAGCCAACAATAGGAATTGGCTGTCCTCTGCCTGGGCCAGACAGCGCACCTGGAGCCCCAAGGGAAGAGGGAGCTCTGAAAAACTCAACACTCAACAGCTGGTCAACCATACTGGAACTGCCTAGGCTGCGCCCTGAAGAATTCCCCCTACGAAGTGACCAGGGCTATGAAGTTCCAAAAGGATGGTCCCCTACCTCCAAAGAACAGGGCCCTGTCGAGGAAACTGAAAAGGAAGGGTGAAGGTCGGCTCTACGACTCCTTCCGGAACCCAGGTGGGTCCCAGAAAAGGGTCGCCATGTCGAACCACTACCCCTCGACCCCTCGGAGTCTGAAAGAGCCCTTATCCTTGAAAAAGCCAGCCTAGGCAGCTGGCAACCCAGGTCAGTCCCCTGAAGGGACTATCCAGGGAGCAGCACCCTCCCCTCCTGTGGGTGCTCCGATCGGCCCCAAAGTTGGGCGATCCAGGCACACCACCTGAGGGGGTACCACCACTGAGGGGTCAGAAAACCCTCTGAGGCCAGGCTACAGAGCAATGGTGGCCTGCACCACTGCCTGCTGGTCAGCACCCCTGACCCTGGATCTAGGAGCAACTGTCTACTCCTCAGATGGGGGCTGGTTCTGGTCTGTCGAGGACACTACCAAGGTGTCCACGTGAGCAGCCAACTCCAAAGTGTCAGACTGCCTATCTGACCCAGAGTCCAGTTCCACCTCCAAGGAGGTGGAGACTGAAGTCCTGTGCCAGATGGTACGTGGACACCTGCTTCCATCCCAACTGAATGGGGCACCAGTTCGAGGGACTGCACCAGAGTCAGCACCGAAGCTCTCAACCGCACCGCAAACAGTGCTTGAAGAAGACACAGTGTCGAGGACAACAGCAGTATCGGGGCCGGAGCCTGTCATGGAGCTGTCCTGACCCACAGCACCACAAGCTGCGCTGAGGCCAGAGATGGCGCAGATGACGGCTCCTACTGTGCTCTCACAGCACCGAGTTCAGAAACCCCCATGGTGCCATGTCCTTGCTTGGTGCCGCAAGCAGCATCAGAGCTGGACATGGCACCATGATCAACCACAGTGCCGCGAATGGTGCCAAGGTTAGAAACAGTCAAGGATAGTGCCGTAGAGCCTACCTCGGCACCATCAGTGCCGTCGGTGTCACGAATGGTACTGACGGCAGAGACGGCACTGACGACGGCACCATCAGGGCCCACAGCACCACAAATGGCGCCGAGCCCCAAGACAGAGCCGACAGACGGCGTCAATGATGGCACTGACCCAGGCCTTCCAGCCCAAGGAAACAACCCCAGGGGAGCCTTCACCCCCAAAGGGGTGATTGCCAATGCGGCGCCTCCCGCCTGTCCCCCAAGGGGATGGACTGGGCCTCCTGCACCGCGGAAGGGGCTTCTGCAGTGGTGAGGCTACTAGGAGCAGATGCCCCCTCCTCCACAGTCCATATAGAACCTGGAGCGGACCCGGAGGAAAGGCCGAGAGATTGTGGCTTGGCTCAACGAATCCGCGCCTGTCCCCCGAAAGTTGGTGGAGCTCATCTAACTTTCCACGCGCATTGTTTGATGACACGAAGGTCCTTGGAGAAGCAGGCATCACATACATTCATATCGTGTAGCGGGCCAAGACACGCGAGGCAACGGTCATGCTGGTCAGTGAAGGCGTACTTACGGCTGCACGGGCACCGACACATAGGGGGCCATCCCGTCTTCAAAGTTTTTTTGGCCCCCAACCAAGACATGACCTATGGAAAAAACAACCAAACAAAGACTCGACATCGCTAAATAAAAGAAAAGGAACAGTTTTACCAGGCGACGTCAAGTGGTGGTGAACAGCGGAACTGGCAGGTAAAATACGACATCGAATTAGTCGGCGGTGTCGAATTCTGCGTCAAGAAATGGTGAAGGCTTGAAAGTCTTGAGGAAAACAGCAGGCCTCTGTGCAGAGCTACCCACGATGTGCGACCTCTACAGCGGGAGATGAAGAACTGGCAGTAGGGCGGGGTTGACTGCACCTAAAGGCCAACCCACGAGCACCATGCAGTGCGTCGGCCTTGAGGGTGGCACCGATGGTGCGTCGACTCCGCCCATTCAGGGAAAAAAAAAAGCTCCCGAGAGGTCGTGACCTTCGGTCACTATACACAAAGGTGATGAATGGTGAAGACTGACACAGATAAGATCACAACTTTGTGGAGGACACTACTAAAGTGCCACAAATTGTACACCCTAACCAAGTTATGGAGGAGTGGGACAAACTAAAAACTCTAGTTTTGCAGGAGGGGTAGCCAAGAGATAAAATTTCAGTTTTATGGGGTCTCTTCAACAGGTACCATCCTAAAACCTTCCCCAATTTAATCAAGCTGACAAGCATTGCCCTCATAGCACCTATCCTCACTGCAGATTGTGAAAGGGGATTTAGTTCACAAAATCTCATCAAAACTAGATTGCGAAACAGGATGTCTGCCACTAGACTAGATGACCTGATCTTAATCCACTGTGAGGGACCTCCACAAAAAGATTTCGGTTTTGTGTCTGCACTGCGTAACTGCCAAAAACAAAGGAAAGAAGGCTGTTCACCAGTTGAAACTTCAGATTTGGGTCACTAGCAATTTTCAATGTATCATATGAAATGATTACCCCACCCAGTCACTATAATCTCCACCCTTACTAAAAAAACTTTTTATGATTTTGTAACACAATGAATAACACACACGACTGACTGAGACACAAAATGAGTCAAACATTTTTATCTCTTTATTTTTCTTTAAAACCAGATCTGCACTGTCTGCGAACAAACATTTAATAATATGGCAATGGCAATTTCTGTCTTCCTGCCTGAATCTTTCCTGCGGCTGCTGCAAATCTTCCATCCTTTCTGCTTTCTGCAGCTGATGGCAGGCCCTACAAATAATGAAAACCGAGTAAATTATATGGTTCAATGAATGTACAAAAAACAGTATTTGTCCCCAACATTTTCTAGTCTGTCCCGTTTTCCTCAGTTTGTCCCCTGTTTTTCAGCACCCTTGGGACATTGTCCTGCTTAAAGAAATTTGCAGATGACTGAACCATGTGTGTGTGAGTCTGTGTGTGTAGAAGGAGCAACCAATCATGAGAGTACCATCACTGTCGCTGAAAAAATGTAAACTCGCATGGCTTGCAGTAGTTGATAATGTGATTGCTGTCAAGCTTGGGTGGCTAACTGGGAGAGTAGATTTTTTTTTGTTTGCTGTGAAGAGCATCTACTGACTGAGTAACACTATGTGATGGATGCTGTTCAGCAGCCTATCAGAGCCCAGAATTCAGGATGAGGGGTGTAGTCTTGATATGAAGCGAATGAGAGCACAGATCTCTGGTGTAGTTCATATACAGCTCTTGTGGAGAAGAAAAGTCTGTGAAGGAGGATGAGTAATCTGTCTGGCATGGATACCCTTAATCATTGTTCTTAGTAGCTAATAAATGTGTGATGCAGAGTACTACAAGTTGCAGTATTTTTCTGTCTCCTTAGCTTAAGTTAAATTTTATTTTATTATTTTTTTGATCAGTGTGGATAACCTGTCTCTGGTGCATGTAACCGTTCGGCCACATGTACTGCAGTGCAAGTACTAAACAAGCATTTGTCAATGCTGAATGTTTGCTTGCTGGCATTGACATTGGTAGTGTAGGAGTTAGAGAGATTCATAATAGGAATGGCAGTGAAGTATTGAACTGAAGCCAACCCCACCACCACCCTGCATAGACTGACAGGCATTGGGGGTGTGCCTTTGGGTCATCTGGCATAACGGCCATGCCACTTCACCACACCCTACCCGGCAGACGCCGACAGATGTCACAGTGTGCCATGGAGTCTTTGGGCCTTATGCTCACTCCATTCCATAAGAAATACAATGAGATGGGTGCAGTGTAGGAGAATGGGGTGAACTTTGGGGCCAGAAAATCCAAGGCACACCTCAATGCCTGTCACTGGCTACAGGGTGTGGGTGTGGGTGGAATGGCACGAGTATTACAGGCGACAATCCCAAATCGCACCCCTGATGCCTGCCAGTCTCTACAGGGTGGGGCGTTATGGTCGGAAACCCTAACATGCCAGGTGTTCGTTGGTATTTCCACTCCAAATTTTAAACGTGTATTTTTTGTGACTCTGACTCCCACCTCATGAACAGTGGCAATATCGGTTCATTAGTGAAAAGCTAATTTTGCTCAGCGACTACACCATTTAGCACCACTGGTGCGAAAACACATTTCAAACAGGATGTGAAAAATGACCGCTGTACTGTTCATGGGGAGGTGTAAAAAATGGCAATGTTGAAAATCTGGAGTGGAAATACAAAAAAAACTGGTGAAGTCACAAGCTGATTAGAAACTGCGCAACGCACACCCATAATGTAATTAGTTTGGGGATTTTTTTATAGCAGATTGTCAAGAAAGGCATTCTGGGACCTCTGCTCATGAACAGTGTCACTGTAATTTTCTTAATCTGTCCTGAACACTGATTTCCTACAGCCACCACGCATTTCTGCGCCAGAAGTGCGAAAACACATTTTGGCTAGGGTGTGAAAAATGACAGCTGTACTGTTTATAAGGAGGTGTGGAAAAATGCCAGTGTTGAAAATCTGGACTGAAAATATTACAAATTCGTGAACTTATGAGGGTGCATGGAAACTGTGCAATGCACACTCGTAACACAGTCATTTTATGGACTTTTGTCACGAAATTTTCGACATAGCCATTTTAAGACCTCTGTTCATGAACAGTGTCACTGTGATTTTCTTAATCTGTCCCGAACATTGATATCACACACCGACTGTGCCATTGTGCTCTACATGCACGAAAAAACATTTTGGGCAAGACTTGAAAAATGACAGCTGTACTGCTCATAAGGAAGTGTGGTAAAATGGCAATGTTGAAAATCTGGAGTGAAAATATTAAAAATTTGTGAAGTTACAAGCGTGCGTAGGAACTGCGCAATGCACACTCGTAAAACAGTCATTTTGGAGAATTTTCCCAAATTTTCAACATAGGTTTGGGCCTCACCTCACGAACTGTGACACTGTTGTTCAGTACTGGGTCCCAAAAGTGGTTCCGTGCAGTGACCGCAAAATCACCTTTCAGGACTGAATAACAAAATGACAGTGACTGAGTTCATGAGGTGGGGCCCCAAGAACCCCATGTTGAAAATTTGGTGAAAAAATTCCCCAAAATGGCTGAGATATGCACTAAAGTTGAAAAAAAACCCACATTTATGCCATTATACAGCATTTCTTCAGTTCGCGGTCGGCTTTGAAGAGTGCAGACATGTTTCTGGTCCACCGAAGAGCGTCTCGCCAGACTCCGGAGGTAAGTATGGGTCGGGGGGTGTACAGGGAGGTGGATGCACAGAGAGTGGGTGCGGGTTGGGGAGGGCGGCGACAATCAACGAGGGACTGTTTTTGTTTTAGGTGTTTTTTTTTTCGTTTCAGGAAGATGACGCAGGACTTTTGCCATGCTGGAGTGGGCTCCCAGCGTGGCAGCTGGAAGTTTTTTTGGGGGGCCAGTGGAGTTGATCGGGGATTGGGCACCCCTGTTTGCCATACAGATGTTTGCTATGCTGGGGTGGGCTCCCAGCGTGCCAACTGGAAGTCTGTTTTTGTTGGGGGGGGAGAGTTCAGTGGAGCTGATGGGGGATTGGGCACCCCCGTCGCCATTCTGACTTTTGCCATGCTGTGGTGGGCTCCCAGCGTGGCACTTGTAAGTGTGTTTGGGGGGGCAGCAGATGGACATTTGCCACACTGGGGTGGGCTCCCAGCATGGCACCTGGAAGTGTGTTTGGGGGGAAGGGGCCGTGGAGCCGACGGGAGATTGGGCACCCCTGTTGGCCATACGGTGTATGGAGGGGAGTGCATAAGCACGCTGGGGTGGGCTCCCAGTGTGCACGTATGTGTTCGTGGGAGGGAAGAACTGTCAATGACAGTTCAGATGCAGTGCCGACGTAGGCAATTTGCATACTGCCGATGGCAGTGTGCAAATTGGCTGCGGCAGTGTTTTCCTTAGACCTGTATACCACTGCATCTGAACAGCTGTCATAGACAGCTTGGACATTCATTGACGTGATGCAGCTGTGCCTGCAAAAGGGAGCAGGGCATTGGAAGTGGGGGAGGCACACCTACGAAAACTCATATGGTGGCAGTATGTTTCTTGCACATGCGTGCAAGCAAACATAAAAAGGTTAATTTCTATCCCTGAAATAAAGTGCCTTAGTATGTAACCTGTGAAGCCTAGTTTGTCTGTTAACAGTCCCAGTAGGGTTCCGGCTATACAAAATATGCAAATGGTACTATATTAGTACATTAGTATAACTATGACCCTCGGTCACTGTTGTACAAAGCACCAATGAGGGCACCCTGCTCCACCCACACCACTTACACACGTATTACTAGAATTAATTTGCTGCACAAAATAGGCCATAAGCAATGATTTCAAACAGCAGGCTATATATGGCCATTAATGACTTGTATCAACCAAGATCAGTAAACACCTTTTATTCTTGGAGGGAAACTCTGGCCCTCTGGAGTTCTCAAATTTATTCTAGGATTATTGCACTATGTTATTTCACTAAAATGTTGCAATATGCTCTAATATATTGAGATGTGTGTTAAACTGTATTGCACTCTATTATACTCTACTCTGCATAAAAACAAGAGCAATTAAAACTAGATATTAATTAGTTTGACCAAAGGAACAGTTCTTTACTTCTCACCAACACTTCATTTGTCAGAGTCCACTTCAACAAGACCTAGAGGGGGAATATTCCTCGTGGCAAGGGGGGGGGGGGGCCATGACTCTCAATGCAATAGTTCCATAAATCCTATTTGGCAAGCAGTATAGTCTTTCTTTCTCTTCTTTTTCCTCCTTTAATCACACTAACAGAAATACATCCCAGTCTCCTCCATTGGTCGAGAAGAAAGTTCCTTTTTTCCTACGAGTTCTCCTTTTAACTTTTTAACTGCCTTCCAGAAAATTTTGAGTCATTGTATACTGTCTCTGAGTTGCTGGGTAGCAGTCTGTATAATTGCTGCAGCTCTTTGGAAGAAAGAAAGAGAATATAATGATATCTTAATTCTTGTAATTCTCTATTACAATATGTAATCTAACAAGTTACACCACTATGTCTACCAAAATAACTAGTGTAGATGGATTTAAATTACAACTACACAGAAGTTATGAATCAATATGCTTAACAGATTTGGCACTTACTCCATAATGTGTGGTTTAACTGGAGTCACAAGAGACTTTCCCATCTGGTACAGTGCTGCAAGCTCTTAAAAAAGGAGTACACCAGGACTGTAGATGCAATGGATGCAACCAATGTTATCGCTTCTCTACTCCCAGACTTTCATTAAATGGGAGCAGAAGATGAAAAGACCAGAGCTATTCTAGCAGGTGTAAATCTTTAGTCAAGCAAGAACCAACGCATCTTTGCTCACATTCAGCTGCATGGTAAGACAGAAAATGGCGATCCGCCTTATGAATGCCGGTGCATGCCCTTTATAGGAGAAGATAATATGGTCTTAAGACTAAATAGGGCCCACACTTTAAATTTAAATTTTAAAATGTTTAACAATCTAAAATCAGGAATCTCTAAATCTTCTAGTTTGATACAGGGAATAAAATACAGGATATATAAAAACAAACTAAAAACAACCTATTAGAAAGTCTTTTCCCTCCTTTCGTTTGTCAAATATAGTGAGAGTTCATACACAGCAATGGACTATGGGGATATCTATATGTAAACAAACGTTAGGAAAAATATAGACAAACGTAACTTTTGTTGTCAGATATCAATGTGGTTTTAGATTCCCACAAATAGTAGCCTTCTTGTCCTTATCTTGGTAATTCTTTTGAGGTTGAGGGGCTGACAGAAACACGAGAGAAAGAAAGGGCGACAGCAGAGGGGACACGAAGATCTATCCGAATACGTTGGCCTGGTAAGAGTTGCACGGTTTGACAGGTATGGATCAAGCGAACAGTGGCATACCTTTTCTAAAAAATTAAAATGCCTTGTGCAGCTCCTGTTAAACCAGCTCCTCCACAGCTAGTCAGCATGTGGTGACTCCTCGTGTTTCCTCCTCTCAGGCAGAATCAAGGCTTTCTGTCAAGCAGAATATCTTCTAGACAACAAAAGGAACAAATAAACATACAGGAAGGTGAGGCACATGAACTGCAGCACCGGACAATGTAGAAAATCGGTGTTGATGATTACAGGCCTTTTTAATACCGGGGGAAACAAAAGAGAAATGGTCAGAGATGGCTTTTTTGTTTCCATTATTTATTTAGTACTTTTACAGTTTTCTCCCACCCCGAGGCCACAGCATACCGTGCATATGCGTGCGTGGAGGCGCACGTACACGCCAGGATCCGGTGGCCCCTTCCACCCTTTCCCAACTTTTGGCACCACACCATGCCGCCTACATGCCCACCGGACCACCACCCAGTGGAAGCGGGACTACAGATGGGTGGGCATCCACCCCTTAGAGGGGAGAGCCACAGCTCAGTTCCGCTTCAACCCATCCCTCCTCAGCCGGCACACCGGTGACCCGAGGTCATTCCCGAACCTTGGTCACTGGCACAGCGTGAGGTAAGGCGCTGGCACCTCGGCCCTCTGCACTACTGGGCTGCAGAGATGGCTTTTCAGTAACTACTGATATGTTTTAAAATTATATGTGTGTTGGGGGAGTGGGGAAGGAGGGAGGTATGAAAATGTGTCAAATTTCAATTTTTGAAAGTATTGCAAAGTATGTGGGGTGGGTACATGTACCATAGCAACATGGCTGCCTGCATTTTATTAAAAAAGAACTATGGGAGGCATTAATATATCTGTGCATTATATTCTAGAAACATAGATAATGATGGCAGAAAAGACTAGAGGTCCATCCAGTCTGCCTAAACATAGAAACATAGAGGTTGACAGCAGATAAAGACCGCAAGGCCCATCCAGTCTGCCCATTTCTTTTTCTACCTTATAAATGTGCCATCGGCCTTTGCTCTGTCAGTGGCCGATCTATTCATACTCATCTGTATTGCTCCCTTATGCCTATCCCATGCCTGTTTGAAGCCCTGCACTGGCTGTGCCATGCATCCACCACTCTTTCTGTGAAAAAGAATTTCCTCACATTCCCCCTTAATTGGCCTTCCTCTAATCTCATGCTGTGTCCTCTTGTCCTGCTATTTTTCTTATGTTGAAACATGTTAGACTCTTTCACCTTGTTAATGCCCTTAAGGTGTGTGAATGTTTCAATCATATTGAGCTCTGTTAATCTGTCCTCATATGTCTTCTGATGCAGTCCCTGCACCATTTTGGTTTCCCTTCTCTGGACTGCCTCAATTTGGTTAATGTCCTTATGAAGGTGTGGCCTCCAGTACTGCATGCAGTACTCAAGATGGGGCCTAACCAGTGTCTTGTAAAGAGGGATTATTACCTCCCTATTACGACTCGTGATACCCCTACTAATACACCCTAACATCCCCCTAGCCTTACCTACTGCTTTAGAGGTCTGCTTGGATGATTTCAGGTCATCGGCGATGATGATGCCCAAGTCTCTTTCTTCCTTTGTGACTGTCAGCAACTCCCCTCCCAGCCTATAGGTGGCTTCAGGGTTTCTCTTCCCTATGTGCATGATCTTGCACTTCTTTGCATTATATCCCAGTTGCCACTCTTCTGACCATTTTGCTAGTTTATCCAGATCTCTTCTCATTCTGCCCACCCCATCTGGATCATTTACTCTGTTGCAGATCTTGGTGTCATCTGCAAACAGACAAGACTTACCCTCTAGTCCATCTGCAGTGTCACTAATGTAGATATTGAAGAGGACTGGCCCCACGACTGATCCCTGAGGTACCCCACTCGTAACTTGCATCTCTTCTGACTGTATACCATTTACCACCACTCTCTGTTTTCTGTCTGTCAACCAGTTTGCCACCCAGTTGACCAACCTCTGACCCACCCCAAGCCTATCCAGCTTATTTATCAATCTTCTATATGGAACAGTGTCTAAAGCTTTGTTGAAGTCAAGGTAGGTGACATCAACTGCTCCTCCTTGGTCCACCACTCTGGTTACCCAGTCAAAGAAATCTATGAAATTAGTTTGACAGGATCTTCCTTTTGTAAACCCATGCTGTCTTGGATCCTGTGCCCCTACTGATTCCAGGTGTTGCACTATCCTTTCCTTAAGGAGTGCCTCCATAATCTTGCCCACTACTGAGGTAAGACTGACTGGTCTGTAGTTTCATGCTTCCTCCCTGCTACCACTCTTGTGGAGCGGGATCACATGAGCCCCTCTCCAGTTTTCTGGGACCTCTCCTGCGCTCAGAGACTCACTAAACAGTTCTGCTAATGGCTCTGCTAGTTCCACCCTTAGCTTCTTAAGTACCCTGGGATGTATGCCATCAGGTCCCATTGCCTTGTCCACCCTGAGCTTATTGAGCTCTTGTAGGACCCTTTCTTTTGTGAAGGGAGTAGTGCTCACATCCCTCCCCACTGTGTCCATGGTGCTGAGCTGTGGGCCCTGCTCTACCTTCTCTTCAGTAAATACTGAGCAAAAGTATCTATTTAGGATAGATGCTTTTACAGGGTCCTCCTCCTCACATGCCCCCTTTTCTCCGTTGAGCTTAGCAATACCCCCTCTGGACTTTCTCCTTTCACTAATCTATCTATAGAAAGTCTCGTCACCTTCTTTTACTGTTCGTGCTAGTGTTTCCTCAGTTTGGGACTTTGCCTGCCTTACTGACTTCCCTGCTTCTCTTAGGGCAGTTTGGTATGCCTCCCTATCTTCATCCTGCTGTGTTCCCTTATATTTCCTGAAGGCCAGCCTTTTGGCTCTGACCTTTTCTGCTACTGTATTTGAGAACCAAAGTGGTTTCCTTCTTCTTTTGCACTTCCTTTTCTGTCTAACACAAAGGGATGTTGCTTCAAGTATTGCATCCTTAATGCTTGCCCACTTTGCCTGTAACCCCTCGCCTGTGTTTCTTTTTGCCAGGGCTAGCTTAACTCTGTTGGCCATCTTATCAAAGTCAGCTCCTCTGAACTCCCCCCAGGAGCCGAAACGCTGCCACAGATGCTTCAAGTCACTGAGGCCTTATCCCCCACAAAGCACACTGCCGACCGCGGCAGCAACCAGACCACTTCTCACTCCCTCCAGGAGCCAAAACGTTGCCACAGACGCTTCAAGGCACTGAGGTAAAGGTTACCTCTGCTCTTCTACTGGACTACTGCTGTGGGGTGCTACCTGAGCATAGCTTTAAGCCTTTTTTTAATGTCCCCACAGATGTACTGATTGTTTTTTGGACTTTGCACTATACCTGTATGTACCTGAGTTGTTCTCTCTAAACAGCTAGGGCCCTTTAATGATTCCGTGTATCTCCAGTGTTAGGGCACTATTGCTGGGTCTGTAAACCTGCTGTATTGTTAAGTAGACTGAATTGTTTTGCCAAGACCTACCTTCTCTCTACTGGGTCGCCATGCTGGTTTTCATGCGCATGCGCAGGTGGGGCTGAGTCGGGACATAGCCCATGCATGCGCAGTAGAGTGTCTGTTGTGAAAGAACTCTTCCCACTGCATACTAATTCTGGTTCCTTTGTCTCTGCTCCCTTATAGGCCTTATCCCCCCCTCCCAAAGCACACTGCCGACTGCGGCAGTAAGCGGACCACTTCTCGCTCCCTCCAGGAGCCGAAACGCTGCCACAGATGCATCAAGGCACTGAGGTAAAGGTTACCTCTGCTCTTCTACTGGACTACTGCTGTGGGGTGCTAGCCCCACGATGCTGCGCATCTCTTATAGGACTTGCCCTCCCAGCCCCTGTCCTTGATTTCCGGGCTCAGGCCCTAACCCTTAAACTGACCCCTGATCCCTCTAAGGGTCCCCTCTATCTAACTACCGCCTACATACCTCCAAAAAATCAAGCGTTAGCTCTGGTCCCACTAATTGAGTATCTTACCTCTCTACCCCATTCCTCTGATCAAATCCTTGTGGGTGATCTAAATATTAACTGGCTTAGCCCCTCATCTTCTGCTACCTCTGACTCCTTTGCTTCAATTAATCTAACTCAACTCATTACCCAACCACGAGACTGAATCCTAGAATGGGCTTAAGCACACTTCTTGACGTGGTCCTCACCAACTATCCTAACCAAATCTGCAATATCCAAGTCCTTCCTGATGGACTTAGCGACCACTTCCCTATACTTTTCCGTTGGTCAACCTCCTTACCCAAATCCACAGCACAGTCCACCCTATGGCAGCGGCTAAGACCAGGTGGGCTGAAAGGCCTTAAGCAACTCCTAGCCCAAATTGACTGGTCTCCCATACAGTACACCCCCGATATTGATACAGCTCTAACCTTTTTCACCCAAATGTTTAACAAAGCCTGTGACATTTTCGCACCTCTAACTGTACTCCGTTCCAAAGTACGGCATGCCCCCTGGGTTACACCTCCCCTGCTCCAACTTCTTAAGAACAGGGATAACCTATGGCATCTTGCCACGGAAACTGGCCGCCCTGCTGACAGGCAGGCTTATGTTGCTGCCCGAAACAAATGTACCTGGGCCATCCGCAAGGCTAAGGTTGATCACTATCAAGCCTCACTCACCTCGTCCTGGGGGAATGCCAGAACTTTCTGGGACAATATCAAACAACTGAATGGGGGCACACATCCTCCCCCACACTCCCAAATCAACATTGATGGCTCTATCTCCAAAGACCCAGCCCACATTGCCAACTACCTCAATAAATCCTTCACTGACCTTAGCCCTGTTCTCCTGAGCAACTTTTTTGACCCCCCGCCTCCCTACTGGACCCTATTCTCCTGCCCTTGGTTCCACTTACACCGGGTTACTGCCAGTGAAGTCAGACCTTACCTAATCAAGGCCTTAAAGAGCAATACTATTGACAGTGACTCCCTGGACCCCAGTCTCCTTCGTCAGGTTCTGGATCTGGTTATCGCCCCAATCACCAGCCTCTTCAATAAATCTCTCTGCCTGGGGCAATTTCCCTCTGCCTGGAAAATTGCCACTGTCACCCCCATACACAAGGGTGGTGATAGGTCCCTATCTGGTAACTATCGGCCAATCTCTATCCTCTCACCTCTCTCAAAGGCCTTAGAAAAAGTTGTGTCCACCCAAATCTCAGAGTACCTAACCAAATACAGCATCCTCTGCCCTGAACAGCATGGTTTCCGTGCTGGTCACAGTACCAACACCGCCCTCCTTGAGTTTCCTAATTTCCTTCACTCCTCTCTGGACTCTGGCTCTCTAGCGGGCGCAGTGTTCATTGACTTATCAAAAGCCTTCGATACTGTTTCCCATCCCCTCCTGCTGGATGCCCTCAGCCACACAGGCTTTGCTGCTGGGCCAGTCTCCTGGTGCTCCAGCTACCTGTCTGCCCGCTCCCAGTGTGTTAAAATTAGTGTGACACTCTCCAGCGCCTGTCCTATCCGCTTTGGTGTTCCTCAGGGCTCCATTCTTGGGCCCTTGCTCTTTTCCCTATATCTCAATTCCCTGCCAGGTGCATGTGCTGGTAAACTCTTACTTTATGCAGATGATGCCGTTATCTTTGCCTCCGACCGTAACCCTATCACCCTCCAGGTCTCCTTGCAATTATCTTATAATGACGCTGAAGCCTGGTTCAAAGAGCATAGACTTGTAATAAATCTAAAAAAAACAAAAAACATGCTCTTTGCCCACCCCCAAAATAAAGCCAGTAATTTTCCACTTCAGGTCCTCGCCAGTTCCAAGTTCCCACTTGAGCAAGTCTACTCGTACAAGTACCTTGGGATATCCTTCGACTCTGCCCTCACATTCCATGCCGATATCTCTGCCCTAGCCTCAGCCTCCAACATTCGGCTGGGTATCCTTTACCGCCACAAAAACTGTCTCCCCCATAACGCCCTCTGACTCACGGTCACATCCTCTATACTGTCCCTAGTAGATTATGGCTTGCCAGTCTATGGGGCTGCTGACCAGACCTCCCTAAACAAAATCCGCCTCACTTTAAATAAGGCATGTAGACTAATCACCGGGGCTCCCAGACTAACACATACCTGCCATTTATATGCCCAGGCTAACCTGCTCGACCTAGATGAACGTCTTAGATACCAAACCTGCCTCCTAACTAAAATGACTCTCGTTGGTCTATCCCCGCCTGGGTTGACTGCCTCTATCCACCAAGCAAACCCACTAGTGCAAACTCGAACCTCCTGCAAAACCACACTGTTAGTACCGAGGGCAAGGACCTCACAAGGACAGAGGGCCTACTGCTACAGAGCCCCATCCTGGTATAACACCCTCCCCACCATCATCACTGATGCTTCCATGATCTCTCGTTTCAAAACCACCCTTCATAATCACCTACTTACTACGTGCAGCTGTAGCTGCCTCTAAGTTTACTCTTGCTCAATTGCTCTGACAAAGCTCCCTGAGTGGCTGCACCCAACCTACTACCCACCACTATCTATGATCCCATTCTTTTCTCCGCATGTCTCTACAATGCTTATTTCTGTATAGTCCCACCAATGTTTGCCCGATGTACAAATTATTCTGAACCTACTTGTGCTCTGCCAATCCTGTAACCTTAAAATTGTAACCGCTTTATGTCTTCATGTACCTACAAATTTTAGTACTCTGTTATATTGGTAAAAGCTTGTTTGTACTGTTTTGTCCTCCCTGTGATGAGGTACCTTTGTAAATGAGCCCCTGGTTCAAAGGTTGTAAACTGATGTTCTAATAAATAAAAATAAATAAAAAAATAAATATTTTTGCCCTGGAATGGGATGATTTAGATGTAGTGGCCAAATTGAATCATACCATGTGATGGTCATTGGCCCCCAGGTGACCTTCTACCTGGAGATCTGTGATCCCTTCCCTGTTAGCCAGTACTAGATCTAGGATAGCCCTGTCTCTTGTGGGTTGTTGTACCAGTTGTTTGAGGCTCTCCCCCTGCAGGGAATCCACCATGTGTCTAGTTCTGGCAGATGTTCCTGCTGGTATTGATCAATCTGTATCCGGCATGTTGAAGTCTCCCATTATCGGAACCTCCCCTTTAGCCGTCATGTTTTGTATAAGTTCCCTATAATCCTTGGAACCTACTGTTCCTCCAGGGTACCAGCCCTCCCCATCCTCTCTCTATTCTCCTCCTTGGTCCTGTCACCCCCAGTAACCACTATTTCCTTCATTATATCCCAACCCTGCTTGAATCCCCTGGCTGTTATCGCACCCACTACCTCAGCTGACAGAATGTTCCACCACCCTTTCCATAAAGTAGTACTTCCTCACATCCCTCCTGAATCTACATCCTGTTAATTTCCATTCGTATCCACATGATCACGAATTGGCATTCAGGCTAAATAGTTTCCCACAGTTCACTCTGTTATTTCCTTTAAGGAACTTGAAGGTCTCTATCATATTCCCCCTTTCCCTTCTGGTCTCCGGTGAGTACATATTTAGTGCTTTGAGGCGCTCCTCATAGGATCTGCCCTGCTAGCCCTGAATAATTTTTGTTACTCAAAATATTTTTGTTATTCTAATTGCCAAAAGAAATGTGAGGCCATGGGTTTCTTTACCTAAACCATATGGCTTTGGCACTTTTTTGGCAAACCAGGATACAGGAAAATCCCCAATCATTTTAGAAAGTTAAAAAAGTAACACTTATAATAAATAATAGTAACAATAAATCTTTATTTATAATGCGCCTTTCAAAAGTACCAAGGTGTTCTTACAAAACAATTAAGTAAACAGCAATGCATAAATACATACTTTATAAATTCTGTAAAATACTGGTAAAACCCAGTTTAGTCATTGAGAGTATACTTGATTCCACAAAAAGGTTTTAAGGGCCTGTTTAAATCCCTCCACAGTCATGCACTCCCGTAGCTGATGGGGTACAGAATTCCAAAGGGTTGTGGCCATGTGCATAAATGTACGGGCCGCTGAGGACTTTAAACAAACCCTTAGAATCTCTGTCAACCCCTCGTCAGCTGAGCAGAGCAATCACCCAGGGCGGTAAGGAACCAGAAGCTCTTTCATGTAGTCTGGGCCGTGTCCATGTAGGGCTTTATAAGTCAGACATCCGACCTTGAAGGTGATCTGCCACTGTACAGGCAGCCAGTGCAGCTTGCGCAGCTCCAGGGAGATATGACAGGACCGAGGGGTCCCCGTCAGCAGATATCCACCTCAGGTAGCCATAGGTAGGGGGAGTTACAATAATCAACACATGAGGGCACAAAGGCATGGACCAACATGGGGAGATCGCCAGATGGAACAAGGTGCCTAATCCTGGAGGTGTTTCTCAGATGGTAGAAAGAGGATTTGATGACTGCCGACACCTGCGATCACAGTGTCAGCCCCTTGTCAAAAATCACACCTCCAGGTTATGCACCCATTCAGAGGCAGGGAGTGGAAGACCCCCAAGAAAAAGTCCCTAGGGAAAACCCACCCCAACCCCTCTATCCTGCACCCCTGGTCCACAACCAACACCTCAGATTTTTCCCAGTTCAACCTCAACCAGCTCAAAATTCATCCAATCTTGGATTTCAGTGAGGCAGTTATTAAATACTGAGAGAGCTCTATCCTGGTTGGGAGCAAAAGAAAGGTAGAGCTGGGTATCATCAGCATAACAGTGAAACCTCAGCCCGTACCTTCTTACAGTGTCTCCAAGAGGAAGCATATACACGGCTAACAACATGGGGGACAACACTGACCCCTGAGGGACCCCACAAGACAGAGGAACTAGGTCAGAGGAATGGATCCCTGACACCAGCCTCTGAGATCTTCCAATGAGGAAAGATGTAAACCACCTGAGGACTGCACCAGACAGGCCACTGATGAACCTCAGGTGGTTGAGAAGAACCCCATGGTCCACAGTGTCAAATGCTGATGAGAGAGCGAGAAGAACCAAGACGGAATGGGTCAGAGGAATGGATCCCTGTCACCACCCTCTGAGATCTTCCAATGAGGAAAGATGCAAACCACCTGAGAACTGTACCAGACAGGCCACTGATGAACCTCAGGTGGTCGAAGAGGACCTCATGGTTCACAGTATCAAATGCTGTTGAGAGATCCAGAAGAACCAAGATGGAACGTATTTTCCAATCTCTTGCCATCTGGAGATCATTGAGCACCCAAACCAGCGCTGTCTCCGTACTATGCCTCTTATGAAAACCAGTTTGGAGAGGTTCATAGATATCATGGATGGTCAAATGGTTCTCCAGTTGTAAGGCCACAACTTTTCAATCACCTTCCCTATAAAAGGCAGGTTTGAGATTGGTCTGTAGTTTGCATGGCAATCTAGGTCCAAAGAAGATTTCTTCAGGTGGGGTGTCACCACTGCCTCCTTCAGGGAGCTAGGAAACTCACCTGTTTCCAAGGAGCACCAGATTATCCATGCTAGGACCGAACCAATGGTGTCACCACAGCCCATAATCAGGGCTGTTGGTCCTGGGTCCAAACTACAGCATGTAGGGCGTGTACCCTGGACAATCCGCATGACATCCATGAACTCTGGCTGGTTGAAGGAACTGCAGGAAAATTGAGGGACTGTGACCAAGCGCCGATCAAAAGCAATGCCCATAGAGTGTGCAGGTTGGAGCTCTGCCCTGATGTCAGCCACCTTAACTGCAAAGAATCGAGCAAGCTCATTGCACTGTGCTTACAAAAAAGCTCTTCGAATTTGTAGACCGGCTGGGTTGCACAATCTGTCCACAGTTCGAAAGAGTTGAGCTGGTTGGTTCGAGCAGCCGCAATCTACCCGGACAGGAACTCTGCCTTCTTACAGGTGATAGCGGATTGATAAACTTGATAATGTTCCATCAATCTAAGGTGGTCGGCATCAAGGGTGGATTTCCGCCATCAACGCTCTAATCTTCATCCTAAATGCCACATCTCCCTCAAAGTCCCCTCAAACCAAGGGGACTGAGGGTGAAGGGAGAGAGGCTGAACATAGTCAGGAGCAATGAGATCCAGGGCCACAGAAATGGTCTTATTATAGGCCGTCACTAAGGCCCCTGGGTCATTGTCTACCATTGGGAAGTCCGAAAGGTCAAGCACCGCCGTCAGGCCTTTAGAGCTTACATCTCGTAAAGGGTGGTACCTGACCATCTCTACTGGGGTAGGCCTACGGAGGGGGGAGCAGATACTGAACCCCATGGTGCAGTGATTGGACCATCTGACAGGTTCCACCCCCAAATCAGAGGCTTCAATCCCCAGGAGGAAGACTAAGTTGAGAGAGTGACTGTCTGTGAGTAGCAGTGGTAACAATCTGTGTGAGGCCCAGAGATGTCATCAACTGGAGGAACTGCTGTCCAAATTGCAAGAGTTCATCATCGACCCAGGCATTAAAGTCACCCAGGACCATCAGCCCTGGGTGATTCAAACACCATGTCGATCACAAAATCTGCCACTTCCTGAAGGAAGCGCTTCTCATCCCTGGGTGAACGGTAGACGAGGGCAATCCTACAGCCTACACCTGCTACTGCAGTACACTCAAAGGACTCAGTCTCCTCAACTGGTACACTCGTGAGGCCCAGTTCAGTCTTAAAACAGACAGCAACCCCCCCTTCTGATCCAATGTCAAGCGATGTATCACCGAGTACCTAGCTGGAGTTATGGCCTCCAGTATAGGGCCAGGATTCTCATCCAGCCAGGTCTCAGTGATACAAGCCAGATCCACTGTCCCAACGAGATCTGCAATAATTGCAGTCTTGTTTTTTGATGGACCTGGCATTGCATAACACTGCTCGAGTTGGATGGACCTCCAGGGCCGCCCAGACTGCCTGCCCACCTATATTGGTGGTGCCCTTAGGTATGGAAACCAGACAAGGAGGACCCTAATCTGGATTCCATTTCACCCCAGGGCATCTTCTGGATTTAACAACCCCAATGCGGTGGCTCCAGCTCATTCACCCTCCTCTGTTCCCCCCTGCGAACAATACCCAGCCGACGAAGTTGATAGAATTGTAAACTGCAATGGGGGGAGATAAAAGGGCAGAGGGTGATTAGCACACGACCGTGGGGGCAGGCCTCCTACACATTTTGGAAGCAACAATATCAATAACAAAACAACTCAATCAAAAACAGCTAACAAAATAAATAAATAAAAGGAAAATTAAATAATTAAATAATACTCCCTCTCACTTAGGGGAGAAATAAAAAGAAAAGGAGAATGACTAAAAAAGAAAAAAAAACCTATAAAACTAAGGCAAATATAAAACAACCTCAAAACCCAAACCTAACAACACAAATAAGCTAAAATAAATAATTAAAATATATAAAATGTCTCAGTCAATAAGTCCAAAACAACAAGATTGGGTGGATCGAACAGCCGGGCATATATCTTCGTGGAGTCCTTCAAGTAATACCTGAAACTAAAAATGCTGCTTGAAAATCATAAGGGAAGTCAACTTCTCCCAGACCCCAGTGGGCCTCTCACTACCATAGGAGACCAAGGAGCCCCCAGGGACTCTCACTTCCTGGCCAATCACAAAGTCAAGTGTTTCAGAGATCTTTCTGCCCCCAAATTACTCTCACTAGCAAGGCGGTTTTGATATGACCAAGTACTTCGCTATCCTGTAGCACTCTCACTGCCCCAGGAATAAAGAAGAGAAGGCACTCTCCCTGCCTTCTTAAATAGAATTTAAGTTATAAAAAGAAAAGTCTGACCATGCTTAAAGGAAAATCCAGAATAGTTCTTTCTCTGTAGATGGTTGCTCTGAAGCCAGAGCAGGCCCAAAAAATCCAAACTGGGAGGCCAACCATAAGCCTGCGGCCACTACTACACTTGAATACTTTTAAAATGTGCTATTAATTTCAGAAAGAGTATTAGCTCTTTAATTGTGGCATGTTTTTTTCAGCTGTGCTGAGGGTGAACCCAAATTGTTGTGAAACCCTTTTTAATGAAAGTTTGGCTGTGGAACCTGAAATGTTTCTTAAAGCAGCAGTATATGCTATGATGAAAATTTGAGTCTATACTTTCTATTACATTTTAGATTGACCTTTCCCTACTGTCTTGAATAATACCTATTTTTCACAATTTTGAGCGTGCTTCAATAGTTTATTGTACATTTGAAATATTAAAAGGAGCACACTTTTTACTATGGCTTGTCCCAGGATTTCATCAGCATTCTTAGCTATTTTTGTACACCTGTTGTCCCATAAAGTAAGGGAGCTGTCTCTGCTGCATGCTAGTTTATGTTAATCACAAGAAAAGTGGTGTTACACAGTGGACATTCAAAGCAACAGAGCATATTGATGAAAACCTGGAATGAGCCAGATTGAGGTCTGTGTATCTACTAAGATACAAGGAGGGTGAAAACTGTATAACAGGCAAAAACAGAAATAGGGGAAATTCTTTATCCAGGAAAGGCACGCTATTTATTTATTTATTAGCTTTTGGTAACCGGGTAATTGCATTAGGCAATAATCCTGCCTATTTTCAAGCACGTCCCAGGAGAGTACAGTATACAAGCAATCAAACCATCACAGTACAGATACAAACAGTTTTTTGTTTTTTTTAGGCTTACAATTTTCAGGGTGAATACAATCATACAATAAAACACAGATTAATTACAAAACAGTCCAAAAAGATAGCAATGGTAACCCCCACAGAGAGAGAGTCAAGGAATTACATCAGCAAGCAGTTACGTGTTTCCAGGTGCGATATGGGAGCACAAGGAAGTTAAGTGACTTGCTTGGGGTCACACAGTCTGTAGGTGTGGGCTGTGAGATTCAAACATAGGTCTCCAGGTTTGCAGCTCAGCACCCTAAAACACATAGAGTGGATAATGCCTAGATTGCGGTTGCTAACCCCACTGTAATCCCCTCAAGTGGTTGCCAGGACAACCACATAAACCTCGAGAGTGCAGCTCTAGTAGTTTATAGTTGGCATGGCAACCACAAGAGATGATTACACTCGTGGTTAACGACCAGAAGCTAGGCATTGTATTTTATAGTGTATGGTAACAGCATCATTTTTTCTGAACTATAATAGCATCATTTGGCCACCAAGAGTGACAAGTGACAGTTTCAAGTTTAAAACAAAATGTACTTACCAAGTAAGGGATGAAACAGAAATGCCCATTAGAATATTTATTAGTATAACACAGCAGAAGGTGTGCTGGTAACCTGGAATGTGTACTTGTTAAACTTTCTGTCAGGGACAGTTGATGACTTTCTTTTAAAATAATTACTACAGCTGGTGACATTCTTTCCTGTAATCCCACTGTAGTGACATAAGCAAGATAGGTTTACAGCATTCTGATGTCAGGATTATCAGGTTATAAATGTATTTATTTCAGTCAATTATAGACAGTCTCCATACATTATAGTGCTATACTGCCTCCTAAAACATAATTGATGCGTAAAAGTGTATAGTACAGACTTCATAGTGTGTATTATGGACTGGTACTGTGAGCATTTAGCTTTCTCATGTTGTAATTAGGTATAACTTCACTGTACTTGACATCATAACGTTCCTCAAAATAGTAACAGGGTTATTTCAATATAGGGCAAACATAGCCATTGATATCTCTGGACTGTAACCTGCTGTGTAAGTGTTGACACATGTCTGCTTACCAAGAGAATCACTGGATACCCTGGATAGTAAAGTGATTGGAAACCCCCTTTAAATTAGTGCATATTTGCACAGCACATTTGTTCATCCCTGCTTATGAAGCAGGGGGCAAGACATGGTGGACCTGAGGTCCCTTCAGACGTTTTGTTACTATGTTTCTTGTTTAAAAGTTTTTCATGGGCTTTCTAATGATGAGGGAAGCTGTTTATAAGTGTTCCCCTTTAATGTAAAAATTGTACTTTTCTCTGTAAAAAAGTAATGACTAAAATTAAAGAAGGAAACAAATGTTTTGGATCCTGCAACATGAAATCTATAAATGGATGCCCCATTTTACTGGTTCACCATCAGAAGAGGGTAGATCTGGATTGTATGCAAATATCTTAAAAGTGCTCTGCTTTTTATTGATAAGAAATGATTAAAATAGGGATAGTTTTTCCATCACCTTTTTGGTCAATTTTACATTCTTTTTTGGGAATGCATTTTTTGTTTGGTTACTTTGTGTTAATCAAATAAGTACTCTAGACAATTGAATGCCTATATTTAGGTGCAACCCAGTAAATGTGTCAGTTCATGGGACCACCCAGTGGTAGAACAGTGTGGTTCAACACAGATGACCAAGGTTCAGGAGTGAGACTGAGATGTCGATTACTGGGTGACCGACGATCGGGTGATATGCCAGTGACAATACTTCCCCAAATGGAGAGGGTGGCTTGTGAACCATACAGTAGGCCTGCCACTAGAGGATGTTGTGACTCACAACCCTGCTGGACATGGCAGGGTGCCATGAAGGAGCTAGAAGGAGCCATGGAGGAAATGAGGAAAAGCCATGTTGACATGTAGATGATGGCTGCCAGCACTGTTGGTATTTGGGCTGCATTGTCCCCCACTGGAGGTAGCAGTGATCAGGGCTGGAAAGTCACTGGACACACAAGCCTGAAGTCTGGCAGTGGACGAGCATGACAAGCTGTCAGGAGCATGGAAGTAAACACAAAACAGGTTAAAATGAGTTGGGCATCCCGTTATACTGAATCAATAACCTTAAGAGGTAGGTTACAGTAAAAACTCATTTATTATGAGAAAATAAGTAAAAATATGGCCACATAGCAGCAAAATACCCCCAACATAAATGCCAACATTTCACAAATTATGTTTGCTTTTTCAAGGCGTAGCTACAGGTATGAATTCACCTATTATAAGGTGACCATTTAAAGGTGTGTACTCCTATTTTTTAAACATACCTGTAGTGACGTCATGTATTGCTATACTTCACATAAAAATACACTTTCTATATATCATATAATACAAAGAGTATGTATCATTTCTATATAATAAACCCCGCTATTAATTGTTATCCGTCTAAAACTTTTCAGAAGTGATAAATACATTTTTATTTATAATATGCACTGTACCAATAAAAAGCAAATACACGTGTTTTTTTAAATGGCACCAAACTGAAAGCCTCATTTAAACCCATGTCAGTATTGGCTCGCACTATGTACTGCCATTTGCATTCACATTGGAGCAGTTTGTTGTCCAGATCCCCCCGATTTAATGTGGCCCTCTCAAGTCCCTGGAACATAAATGAATGTCCACGTCCCTTATTCATTACATGCACCGCTAAGGCATTTGAATTGTCCATCTTTGTGATGTTATGTAAATGTTCTGAGGTCCTAACTTTAAAGGGTCTTTTTGTTTTTCCGACATAAAAATTCTTGCAGATACATGTAGCTATATATACAATGTTTGTTGTGCAACAGTTGATGAATTCTCTGTTTTTTAAATTTTTGTCCAGTAATTGAATGCATAAAAACAGTACCTGTCCATAGAGTCTTGCAAAAGGAACAGTATACAGAATGTACAGTTAGCAACAGTTTGGTATTTAGTAACTTCGAATATCAATTCATTGTATACTAATATTCCACATACAGGTGGATTATATGTCCTTAGAGATGCACTGTATGAAAACAGTGGTTATACTGCAGCATTCATTGATCTATTAATAACATTGGCTGAAAAGGTGTTATATTTTAATACTTTTATTTTTAACACAGTTTTATTTACAGACCAAAGGAATGGTGATGGGGGGTGGTATTCGACCCCAATTACACAAATATTTACCTATCACAATGAGAGAAACAGTATGTACTGAATGATTAACAGAATCCCTATGCAGCAAATGTGGTAAAATAGTGTCATTGTATTGACAATAAATTTTTTAATTTGGAATTATATGGAACTGATTGAATTTGTGAAATATTTAGAGACCACCAGTGAGTACTTGACGTTTTCTATGAGCAGTGATCTAAACAGAATTAGTTTTCTAGATTTGATGGTGGGAAAAAAAAAAGAGTGAGTGGTTTAAACACAAGTCTCTTTAGACAGAATACAGACAGAAATCCAATGTTGATGTACAATAGTTGCCATCCAAAACGTGGTACAAAATATTAAAAAAGTCCAATTTATATGGCTTAAAAGGAACACTAGCAGTCAGCAAGAGTATCTGGAGGGGACGACAGAACTTAACAACCTCTTTCTTGCTCTCCAGCATGTATAAATAAAGCTACACTGCCTGTGAATAAAATTAATAGAGAAGGATTATTGGTGCTTAAAAATAAAAAAAACAGAATAAAAACATCGGTCTGTATACACCACAAAGTTATACCATATGTCAGATCTTAGAAAAAAGCTGGCACATTTTGGAAACAGTCAAAATTACAGAATACTGTCCAGAACCCCCCATGCATGGTGTACAGATGAGGAAAAAGTGTTTCAAGTTATGTCACCAGCAGTTTTTATCAACCTGCTAATACTGACACACAAAACCTGCTACCAGCAGGGATGTACATTTGTGGTAACTATTCCTTTTGTAAGAATCTACAGACAAGTACTGTTTTTATGCATAGAAACATAGAAACATAGAATATGACGGCAGATAAGGACTGCTTGGCCCACCCAGTCTGCCCATTTCCCTACCTAATGGATAAGCTGCAGATCCTAGTTAACCAGCAGCCTACTTCTTCCTACCCCTTCCCCCTAGAATTGCCTTATGACTGTCCCATGCATGCTTGAATTCCACCACTGTTTTTGACTCCACAACCTCCTCCGGAAGGCCGTTCCATGCATCCACAACCCTCTCTGTGAAAAAATACTTCCTTAAATTACCTCTGAGCCGCCCCCTCTATCTTCAAATTGTGCCCCCTTGTTCTTGCACACCTCTTTTTTTGAAAGATGATACCCTCTTGGACTTTGTTGATTCCCTTGAGGTACTTGAAAGTTTCTATCATGTCCCCCCTCTCCCTCCTTTCCTCGAGGCTATACATATTAAGCTCCTTAAGTCTCTCTTCATATGTCTTCTAGTGCAGACCCTGCACCATTTTAGTTGCCCTCCTCTGGACAGCTTCCATCCTGTCTATGTGTTTGTGGACATTGGGTCTCCAGAACTGCACACAGTACTCCAGATGGGGTCTGACCAGCTGTCTGTACAGAGGGATAATAACTTCCTGTTTTCTACTGGTGATGCCTCTCCCTATGCATCCCAGTATCCCCCCAGCCCTCCTTGCTGCCCTCTCACATTGCTTGCCCACCTTTAGGTCATCTGATATGACTACCCAGGTCCCTTTCCATTTTTGATGTTGTTAGTATCTCACCCCCCATTGTGTACTCTTCCCCTTGGATTTTGTTTCCCAAGTGCATTACCTTGCACTTCTTAGTATTGAATCTAAGCTGCCATACATTTGACCATTCCTCTAACCTTGCCAAGTCCCTTCATCCTTTCCACCCCACCTTGTGCATCAACTCTGTTGCAGATCTTTGTGTCATCTGCAAAGAGACATACTTTTCCTTCAGTCCCTCTGCAATGTCGCTTATAAAGACATTGAAGAGGACGATCTAATACTGAACCCTACGGTGCCCCACTAGTAAGCCCCTTTCTTCAGAGTGGACTCCATTTACTATTACTCTCTGTGTCCTATTCTCCAGCCAATTCTTTACCCAGGCTGTCATCTTGGGACCCACTCCCAGGCTGGCTAACGTGTATATTAATCTTTTGTGTGGGACTGTGTCAAATGCCTGGCTAAAGTCTGGGTAGGCCATGTCCACAGCCCTCCCTGATCTACTACTTTGGTCACCCAGTCAAAGAAATGTATCAGATTCGTCTGGCATGACCTTCCTGCTGTGAATCCATGCTGCCTTGGGTCCTGTGCCCCTCTGGCCTCTAGATACTCGACAATTCTTTCCTTCAGAAGTGATTCCATCATTTTCCCTATCACTGAGGTTAAACTAACAGGTTTGTAGTTTCCTGCTTCTGCCTTGCTCCCACTTTTGTGAAGGGGAATCACATCTGCCCTCCTCCAGTCCTCGGGTACCACCCCATCCTCCCATGATTTGTTAAAGAGGGTAGTCAGTGGTGTCACTAGTTCTACCCTTAGTTCATTTTGAATTCTGGGATGAATCCCATCAGGCCCCATTGCTTTGTCCACCTTCAGTTTTAAGAGTTCTTTTAGAACCCTTTCTTCTGTAAATGGGCTGGTATCAACTTCTGTATCCAGAGTGTTTCTACTGTTTGTTTTAGGTACCTCCCCCTCTTCATTTGTAAATACTGAGCAAAAATATTTGTTTAGTATCTCTGCCTTTTCACAGTCACCCTCTGCCCACCCTCCCTCCCCTTTATTAAGCCTCACTATCCTCCCTTGGCCTTCCTTCACTCCTGATGTACCTATAACAGGTTTTATCCCCTTCTTAACTGATTTGGCTATCTTTTCCTCGGTTTGGGCCTTTGCTGTTCTGACTGCCTTCCCAGCTTCCTTTTGCTTTAACTGATACAGTTCTCTGTCCTGCTCCTTCTGTGATTCCTTGTACTTCCTAGATGCTTTATTTTCTCTTGAACCTTCACTGCCACTTCCTTTGAGAACCATAGTGGTTTCTTACATCATTTTGTTTTGTTTATTTGCTTCACACAAAGGCTTGTTACCTCTGTGATGGCAGTTTTATTATTCCCCATTGTTCTTCACACTTCTTCCTGCCCATTTGCTAGTGCATTCCTTATGCACTCACCCATTGGCAAAGTCAGCCCTCCTAAAGTTCAGTACTTTTGCCTTTGTATGGCTTGACTTTATTGTTGTATGATAGGAACTATACTGTTCGGATGGTCGCTAGTCTCAGATGGCTACCCACTTCTGCCTCTGTGATCCTCTCCATCTCCATTTGAGAGACCCAGGTCTAAGATTACTCCCTCTCAGTGGGCTCCAATACTAGTTGTCCTAAGGCATGCCTTGTAGGGCATCTAGAATAACCCCACTCTTCGGAGTGGCTGCTGTAACTGCACTCCAGTTAACATCTGACATATTCAGATCACCCATCAGCAATATCTCTCCTTTTTCTGCCATTCTAAGTATACTTTCTATCATTTCCTTGTCCATTTCCTCCCCCTGAGAAGGGGGTCTGTATACAACCCCTGTGCGTATTGTGGTGCCATTGCCTGTCTCCAAATTTGCCCACAGTGCTTCTTCTCCTCCCTGTTTACCCTCTGTTGCTTTCATTCTTTCCCTTATGTAAATAGCTACTCCTCCTCCTCTTTTACCCTCCCTGTCCCTCCTGTAGATAGTGTATCCTGGTATGTTTACGTCCCAGTCATGGTTTTGTGTGTACCATGTTTCTGTGACTGCCACGATATCCAGATGTTCCTCCTCCATCAAGGCCACTAATTCAGAAAGCTTGTTACTCAGACTACGGGCATTGGTACTCATTGCTCTCCATTTTTTGATGGCTTTACCTTCTGTTGCAGCATCCCCCACTGACCTTTCTACCACGGTTTTTTTCTCATTTAGTACCCTGTTATGCATTCAGTTACTGGAAAAAAATGTAAAAATAGAAAATTCATCAGCCGTTGCACAACAAATGTATATATGTCTACATGTATGTGCCAGGATTTTTATGTCGGAAAGACAAAAAGACCATTTAAAGTTAGGATCTCAGAACATTTGTGTAACAGCGCAAGGATGGACAACACAGTGCACGTAATGAATAAGGGACATGGGCATTCATTTATGCTCCAGGGAATTGAGAGGGTCACATTAAATCAGAAAGGGGGGGGCCCGGACAATAAACTGCTCCAACGTGAATGCAACTGGCAGTACATATCAGATACATTGATACTGTTGGCAGATAAGGGCATATGGCCCACCCAGTCTGCCCATTTAAGCTGGTGAGATCACTTTAAGTTTTTCTAGAGGTCTGTTGCCCCTTACCCCAACCTCCAGGATTCCCTTATGTCTATCCTATGCATTCTTAAATCCCGTGATTGTTTCAGCCCCCACCACTTCCTGAGGTAGGGTGCTCCACTTGTCCACCACCCTTTCTGTGAAGAAATTCTTCCTCACATTTACTCTGAATCGTCCTCTCTCCAACTTCATCCCATGCCCTCTAGTCCTGGAACATCTTTTTCACTGGAAAATAGTGTTTTCCTGCACCCTGTTCCTCCCCATAAGGTACTTGCATGTCTCTATCATATCCCCTCTCTCCCTTCTCTCCTCCAGGGAGTACATACTTAAGTCCTTCAGCCTGTCCTCTTAGGACTTGTGATGCAATCCCTGTACCATATTTCTAATCCCAGTAATGCTCAGTATATTCATAACTTTATGCAGTAAGCCTGGAGGTTGACTATCTGAGCATCACTGGGAAGAAACAAGATTACTGTGGTAAGTATTTTTTTCTTATTGCCCTCCTCTGAACCTTCTCCACCCTGTCTCTGTCCTTATGTAGGTAAGGTCTCCAGAACTGGTCACCGTACTCCAGGTGGGGCCTCACTGGTGTCTTGTATAGTGGAATTATGACCTCCCTTTTCCTGCTGATGATTCCCTGCCTATTTATTTTATTTTAGTCTTTGGTAACCAGGTAAGGCCCACTAGGCACAAGTGCCTGTTTTCAGGGGTGACCTGAGAGCACTGGGCAGTTAAGTGACTTGTTCAGAGTCACACAGTATGCAAGTGGAGGTTGTGAGAATCAAACTCAGGTCTGGTCTGCTGGATGTATCAAGCTCATTCACACCTCGTTCCTCTAACCTCTAGGCTATACTGCCAGCCCTATGCATCCCAGTATCCTATTTGCTTTACCTGCCACCTTATTGCACTGTTTCCCTATTTTAATTCTATCTTGAGGTCATCAGAGATGATAACCCCAAGGTCCCTTTCCTGTTTGGTGCATGCTATATTCTCATCCCCCAACTGATATCTTGTTCCAGGGTTTTTGTGCCCCATATGTATTATTTTGCACTTTTTTGCATTACATTTCAACTGCCAAACCCTTTATCATTGTTCAAACCTCTACAGGTCCCTCCTCATTCTGTCTTCACCCTCTGGCATGTACACTCTGTAACAGAGCTTCATGTTGTGAGTGAACAGGGAAATTCTGCCTTCTAGATTCTGCGCAATGTCACTGATGAAAATGTTGAATAGGACCGGTCCAAGCACTGATTCCTGTGGCACCCCACTGGTCCCTCTTCCCTCTGTGGGGTGACAGCCATTTACCACCACCCTCTGTGTCCTGCCACCCAGCCAATTACCCCCCCACCTCACTACTATCCTGCATACTCCCATATTCCCCAGTTAGTTTAACAGCCTTCTATGCGGAACAGTGTCAAAGGCCTTGCTGAAGTCCATATAGGCCATGCCCACTGCCCTCCCCTGATCCACCTCCCTAGTCACCCAGTCAAAACATTCAATGAGGTTAGGGTCCTGTAGTCTGTTGGCAACCAGGTGTTCTATCAATCTTTCCTTCAGTAGTGCTTCCATGATCTTCCCCACTACCGAGGTCAGGCTGACTGGTTTGTAGTTCCCCCCTTCCTCTTTGTTCCTGCTTTTGTATAAGGGTACTACATCTGCTGTCCTCCAATGTTTGGGTACCTCCCTGTTTCCAGTGATTAGCTAAACAGGATTGCCAGAGGTTCAGCCACCGCCTCTCTTAGTTCCGTTAGGACCCTGAGGTGCACCTCATCTGGCCCCATTGATTTATTGACTCTTACTGCTTCCAGTTCCTTTAAATACCTTTCCCGTGTAAAGGGACTTGTGTCCATTTCTGTGCCCTTCCTACCCCATGTACTCCCTTCAGGCCCATTACCCTCCCCTTACTCAGTAAAGACTGAGCAGAAATACCTGTTCAGTATGTCAGGTTTACTGTTGTCATCCTCCATGCTGCACCCTTCCTCCCCTTCAGTCTCACTGTCCCTCCCTTTGCCCTTTTTTTCACTTATGTACCTGTAAAAAAAGGTTTTGTCCCCTCTAACCACTGATTTTGTGATGTGCTCTTCTGTCTGAGCTTTGACTTCCCTTACTGACCTCCTTGTCTCCCTTTGCTTCTCCTGGTACTTCTTCCTATCCCCTTCTGCCTGTGTCTTTTTGTATTGCCTGAATGCAATCTTTTTGGCTTTTACTTTCTCTGCTACCTCCTTGGAAAACCACAGTGGCCTCCTCTTTCTTTTCCCCTTGCTAACCTGCTTAATGCATAATTGTGTTTCTCTTGTAATCCCTGTTTTAAATGTTGCCCACTGTTCTGCCACCCCCGATTCCCTCCACATTCCTGTTAGTGCCTCTTTCAAGCATGTCCCCATTTTCCCCAGATCCACCCTCCTAAAATCCAGGATACATGTTTTTGTGCAGTTTGGTTCTGTACCTTCTGCGATTTCATACCATAGTGACTGGTGGTCACTGTTCCCCAGCTGCTCCCCCACTATTCCTCCTATCACACTGTCCCCGTTTGTTTGTATATGTTGCCAGGGTGCTTCTAATGTCCAAATGATGTGGGATGGAATTGTCTCCTTGTTCCCCATCCTCATACAGATTTGGAAGTTTGATTGTCTGCTCTCTGTGAAACAGGGAAGTCATCTTAGGCTCAAAGGTGGGTACGGTCCTTAGGGATACCCCTTCAGGAGTGAAGATAGTATAGGGTTCTTTGCTGGACAGTGCCCCTGGCTTGCTTATACTTCAGGCCGAACTTATGGCCAGAAGGAAACAGGTTTTTAAGCCCGCCCAATACAACTGTGTTTCAAGGATGGGCTCAAAGGGGGGGGGGTCCTCTCAGGGCATCGAGGACTAGCGTTAAGTCCCAAGGAGCTATGGGTGGTCTGGTTTGGGGTCGAGTCACCTCAACCGCTCTTAGAAATCAGATTGCATCTGGGTGAGCGCCGAGACTATATTGTCCGATCAGACCCAGAGCTGCTCCTATGGCAGAAAGTTTAACTCAAAGAGATGAAGGGGATAAGCCTTTGTCAGGGCCCTGTTGCAGATATAGCAGGATGGTAGACATGTCTACTTTTTCAGGTTCCACACCCGTAGCTTGACACCAGGCTGAAAAGATGCTCCACTGATGTCCATAAGTGGATGTGGTGGATGACCTTCGAGATTGTAGCATGGTCGAGATGACCAAAGTATGGCAGCCTGTTCTTAACAGTTTCTGCCTCTCAGGAGCCAGGCTGACAGCTTGAGTATCTCGGGGGCCAGATGGGTCATTGGACCCTGAATTAGCATGTCGGTCCTGTAAGGTAGACTCCATCTGTCTACTGTCATGGCCATCACCGCTGAGAACCATGCTCTCTGAGGCCAGTAAGGGGCTACTAGGATGATGAACCTCCGAGACTGTTGGATTTTTGATATTACTTGAGGAATCAGGGGGATGGGGGAAACATGTAAGCCCGGTTGAGCACCTAATGCTGGGACAGTGCATCGACTTCCCTGGTTTGGTGTTCCCTGTACCTTAAGTAAAACCTGTCTACTTGGGCATTTGCTCTAGTAGCCATTAGGTCCATGGGAATGGGTCCCCATTTCATCTGAATCATCTAGAAGATGTCTGGATGTAGTTGAATTCCCTTGGTTGTACCTGTTGTTGGCAGAGCCAGTCCACTCTGACATTTAGTTTGCGTGCCAAGTGGACTGCACTGAGGTGGGCAAGACTGGCCTGAGCCCAGATCATTACCCTTGACACCTCTCTTTGCATAGCTGTGCTTCTGGTTCCCCCTTGTTTAGCAATGTAAGCTAGGATGACCTGGTTGTAGGATCTTACAAGGACTGACCATCCGGAGATGGCCTCCCTGAATGCCCTCAGAGCATGATGCACTGCTGTCATTTCCAGGACATTTATAGACATCCTGGCCTCCAATTCTGTCCAGCAGCCTTGGGCCAATACGGAGTTCTGTCATGCTCCCCACCCCATCAGACTGGCATCTGTTTCTAGAGTGGCTTCGTAAGACAGCTTGAGGAGGGTACCTCTTAGGAGATTGTATATGAGTGTTCACCAGGACAAGGATTGTCTCACCCTCAGTGGTAGGGATATCTTGACACTCAGGTTCTCCTCGGATGGAGACCCCGAGTTAGGAGGTAGTTTTGGAGAGGTCTCATGTTCCATCTGGACCATTGCACCAGATTGATACATGATGTCATGCAACCCAACACTTGAGCTATTTGCCCAATGGTGGGGAGTCTGATGGTCTTTCGTGCCCATACCAAGCTGATTATGTTCTCCACCTGTTTCAGGGATGGCTTCACCTTCCCCCCTGATGTGTTGATCTCCACACCAGGTGTTCTTACTGTTGTGTCAGAGTCAGGGAGCTGTTTGCATGGTTGACCACCCAACCATGGTCTACCAGTTCCTGTAAGGCTAGGTGAGTGCTCTTCTGGGACTGACTTCTGGACCTGGCCCTTATCAGCCAATTGTCCAGATACAGGATGATGTCCACGGTCCACACTTTGCTCCCACAAACAGGCCACAAATACAATAGAAACATTGGTAAATACCCTTGGTGCCAATGCTAGGCCAAAGGGCAGGGCCTGGTACTGAAAATGCTGTCCCAGGATGTGAAATCTTAGGTATTGCTGACGACTCGGCTGGATTGGGATGTGGAGATAAGCGTCTTTTAGATCAATAGAAGTCAGGTAGTCACCTACTCTAACACTCCTGAGAGTCGATCTTAGAGTCTACATTTTGAAACTGTGAGTAACAACGTACTCATTTAGGAACTTCAGGTCCAATATGGGGTGGAGATCCCCGTTCTTCTTGGAAACCAGGAAGAAAATAAAGTATATCTCCTACCCTTGTTCGTTGCCTGGGACAATTTGAACGGCTTTGTTGTGGATCAAGTCCAGTACTATTTGCTGGACCTGATGGGCAGACACTTTTCTTTTTGACACTGGGGTCTAAATAAACCTGTGTCTTTCTGGCCTTTGAGCTAGCTCTATTGCATATCCTTGCAACACTACTTCTAGGACCCATTTGTCTGAGGTCGTGAGTTGCCATTGACTTTGGAATAATGAGAGTCTGTTCCCCACTGGTGGGTAAAGATGCTGGTGGGTTATCTGATTCGCTGGTAGAGGGATTAGGACTGTGTAGTCATTGCTGTTTGTTTCTTCCTTCCTCCCCTGCCTCTTCCTCTGAACTTAGAATTTCTTCCCTTGAAGGAGGAGGAGGGTTGATTATTGGAATTCAAAGAGCTGCGGGAGCCATTGCTATACTGGTAGCCTCTGCCTCGAAAGGAATTAGAAGTTCTGAAGTTTGAGTGTCTTCTGTTGTGGTTGAATTTATTGCCTCCCCAAAAGTGGCGTCTGCCGGAAGGTAAATAGGTAGACCTGTTCTTGCTCTTTCCAAGGTCCTTGCCCTCCTCTTTTTATTTTAAGTATTCTTGCAGCCTTTCACCAAAGACATATTTGCCCTTTAGAGGTAAGCTTTATAGTAGGTTTTTGGATTCATTGTCAGCTTCCTGTAGTTTGAGCCATGGGGATCTTCTGGCTCTGTTGGTCAGTGTGGAAGCTGTTGCCTCAAGCTTGAGTGTGTCAGCCGCCATGTCCCCAAAATACTTTGCTGTGTCAAGCATACACTCGATCAGCTCGGAATCTCTTGACTTAGGATCTGCTTTTTCTCAGAGTTCCTCCAGCCATCTGATTTGTGCTCTAGCCACGTAAACCGCCATAGTGGCAGCTCTAGCTGCCATGCCAGTAATCTCAAACAACTTCTTTACCATATCCTCCACTTTCTTCTTGGTGGATCCTTTAAGGAGATAGTACCACAGGGGAGGACCGTTTTCTTTCTGATGGCCGCAATATGTGGGTCAGTTGTAGGAGTTACACACCAGACGTTCATCTTGTCCTCCTGAATCAGGTACATCCTGTCCATGTTCCTCTTTTTGGACATGCAACCTGGCTCCATAGACTCCCATTATTTGACAAAGATGCCATCAATTGCTGGACATACTGGGAAAGTCTCCTTGCTGGTTTGCTTTTGCTGGATCATGGGATCGAGTTTTGACTCAGCTTTTTTGGGCTCCAAGTCAAACCCCATTGTGGTCTTTTTTTGCCTTCATCAGACCCAGAATTAAGTCGAATGAACATAATTTGGATATAAGCGAAGGTATGGATTGATTCGTTTCCATCTCTTCCTCATCCAGGCCTGTGGCTTCCTCATCATGTGGAGATTTGTTGTCCCCATTCTCATCTCTTGGAGAGGGTTCTGGGACAGTGGGAGCTGGATTCCCTTTTCTGTCTGGTCATTGGGCTGTGGAATAGGTACTTGTTTTGGGGTCGGGTGCAGGCGGCTTGTGCTGCATTAACGCCTCCAACTTTTCATTATCTTCAGCATAAAATTCTGCTGACTCTCCATCATGGCCACTGTGGCCTGTTGGTTTTGAAGAAGGAGCACTCCTGGGTTCACCCAATTAGCCCCACTGGTTCCTGGATTGCCAGGATCCAGGTATGGGGACTGTTCCAGTGAAAGGTCATCCTCATCATGCAGATGTGCTGGGCACTGCGGGCCCGAATTATGAGGCAACAAGGAGGCACTGCAAGTTGTACACTTTTTGACCTTTACCACCTGCAGAGAGATAAAAAGGAGAGAAAGAAGGAGGAGAGTTAGGGCTGGGCCATGGCGAGTATCCAGGAAGATGACTAATAATAGATGCATCCCCTGGGCACTCTGCTTAAACATCTACAAATCATGATCCCCCAAGTGCCTGAATTATTGGTTCCATTAAGAGGGACCAAAGGAAACACTGAGTTAAGTACAGTAGTATTAGCTCAGTTCCCAGCAAGTTGTTGAGGGAGAAGGAAAAACTAGCCAGTCCAGATCCAGGAAGCAGCCAAGCATGTAGCTGGACTGAACTTGGTAATGAGGCCACAAAATGGCCACCGTAGCTGATCCGCGCATTCTCTGTAAAACAAAATGGAGACGGGGTGGATGGACTACAACTAAGATGGCTACCTAAAGGACTACAAAGATGGCAACCAGAGAGAGTGTGCGTGCGCAGATGCGTTAAGTACTAACAAAAAAAAATGGCCATCCGCCATTGCGTATGCACTGGGCGGGGAAATAGTAGCCCACAATTATTGCCAAAAATTCAAAAAATAACATTGCCCACCTGCACAAGCTCCCAGAAAATGGGTGCAGTTCAACCTACTTCACCCTTTGCACTGCCTTGATAGGTGCTGGTCCCAATCCCCCTGTCCCTTTGAAATATGCCAGTAGTAATCTCCCAGGTTAAAGTAGCAACAGACCCCCTTCTCCAAGAGACGCTGTGTGAGGGGCTACGGGGGAGGGGAGGGGGGTTCCCTAATCCCTGATCCTCTCAGATCCTCTGGGCTGATCTCCTTTGCAACAGGATAGGGTAACAGGAGAGAATGGTGAAGGTGACCACTAGATAGGGATGCACCTCCCGTAGGCCATCCGAGCATAGAGACCAAGTACAGCCGATCCTACTAGGGAGGGAGATCAGGGCCAGGCACACTGGAATCAACCCAGATTCGGCGGTCGCCAGGTAGGGACCGCAGATTCCATCAGTTAGGCTCAAATTTTGTCAGGAACTACCTCATCTGTCCCTGCTAACTAGTGGAGATGGAGCGGGTGGAGGAAGGAGCTCGAAGGGCCACACCGGAAGGTGGTGCTGACCCTGCTGCACTGCCTTGCTGGGTGGAGAAAATGCTGAAGAGTTGTTTCTGGATGAAATCAGGGGTGCTTTTGGAAGATGTCTGTCCAACAAGGGAAACGACACAAGATCGGAGCAAGCAGAAGGGGTGGGGAACGTACCACGCAGTCCACAAGGCCCAAGAGAGGCCTAAATGCCACGTTCAAGTGAGTGGTCCCATGCCGAGTGCATCAGAAGGCCAAACAAATACATCAGCAGGCACAGATTGTGAATGTTAGAGAGGTGCCTGCAGCCCTGAGGACTATTCGTCTCATAATTCTTTTGTGAGACAAATGGTAGATACCCTCAACCTTTCTATCCAGGAGTCAGTTGAGGATGATTTCCTGGATATGGTGGGTCTTACACTCACAAAAAGACTGCTACTGCCCATCCATAAATCTCTAAAAAGGGAAGTACTAAAAATCCTGCAAACCCCTACTTGATTGCCAGGGGTGGACAGGAAAGTAGATAAAAAGTACCAGCTGGACAGGTCTAATGCTGACTTTTTATTTACTTACCCTGATCATGAGGGAGTGGTACAGGCTGCGGCATGTGATAAGGCTAGAGTGCCCTTGGCTTCCCACCCTCCTGACAAGGACTCTAGGGAAAAAAGATGCCATAGGTAAGAAGGGATACATGGCAGCTTCACTCCTTGTCAGGCAAGCCAATTATATGGCATATGCAGCCCAGTACCAAAAAGCCCTGTGGACAACAGTGCAAGCCATGTCACAAGATTCATGGGAAAATGGCAGTCGATCTAGCGGAGACTTCCAGGTCGGCTTTAGATGCCACAAAATATCAGTTTCATATGGCAGTAGATGCCAATAACACTACTGCCAGGCTCAAGACCCTTACAGTCTCAATGAGGAAGTTTCCCTGGCTTAGAGCCACAAACCTCTCTCAGGATACCCAGGCAAAAGCAATGGCTTTCCCCTGTGAGAATAATTCCCTTTTTGGGTATAAAACAGAGGCTTACATGAAAAAGGTGGAGGAGTACATGGCCACCTTCAGAAGTAATGCGGCCAAGGATAGACCCTTCACTTCATATAGGCCCCAGACTAGGGGAGGCAGGGGTAGGGGATCCTACTCCAGGCCTTTCTTCCAGGTCCAAGCCCTACCAGACTGCCGACAGACCAGCGGGTACTTCAGGGGTAGGGGCAGAAGGGCAGTGAGACGTGCAGACCCATCACCCAAGGCCAAGGCTTCACCGAAACAGAACCCCTGATGTGTTTATACAGGTTGCCTCCCCCTACCAGTAGGCGGCAGGCTGGCTTGGTAGTCCATCACCACAGACAAGTGGGTCTTGGACATAATGAGCCAGGGTCTATCCCTAAGCTTCAAAATACTCCACAAGCTAAGAAGCAGACATTTTTCTCCAGCCACCCCATTAGAAAGGGTGCTTCTGGAAGCATAAGTTGCAAACTTTTTGCTCATCAGAGCAGTGGAACCTGTTGCTCTATTGCAGAGGGGCAAGGGGTTCTACTCCAGGTATTTCCTAATATAAAAGAAAAGAAAAATGGGGACTGACAACCCATACTAGAGCTCAGACTCCTGAACAAACATGTGACAAAGCCAGAGTTCAGAATGGTCACCCTGGCTATGATAATCCCCACTCCCCAGCAGGGGGACTGTCTGGCATCCTTGGACTTCAGGGATGCCTATTTTCACACCCCAATCTGACCCAACCACAGAAAATACCTGAGGTTCAGATTTCCATCAGGTCATTAGCAGTTTGCAGTCATGCCCTTTGGCCTAACATCAGCCCCAAGGACATTCACAAAGTGCCTAGCTATAGTGGTGGCTCACTTGAGAAGGCAAGGGGTCACAGTGTTTCCTCACCTAGATGACTGGCTAGTCCCAGGACAGTCCCCTCAGCACACCAGAGCCTCCCATAGTCTAGTTCAGAGCACTCTTGGAATTTCTGGGATTTTTGATAAATGCCCAGAAGTCCCAAGTAGAACCTGTTTAGGTACTGGACTTTATTGGAGCAGAGTTGAACATCCTGCAAGCAAGGCTAGTTCTGCCCAGGACAGGGTAAACAGTATCCTGGAGCTGGCAGGGTCTTTCAAACTGAACAGACCCAGGCCTGCAAGACACTTCCTGCAGCTGCTAGGTCACATGGCAGCAGCCACGGCCATGGTACCAGGCTCAGGATTCCAGATGAGAGACATTCCATTCCAGTTAAGAGCACACTGATCGCATAGGAGGGATCCTCTGGCCAATCTGGTACCTGTTTAAAAAACTGTTATACAGGTCCTGCAGTGGTGGATGAACAGGGACAATCTCAGAGAGGGAACTCCTTTCCAAAAGGAAAGCCCCTCACTAATGCTCACTACAGATGCCCTCTTCTTGGGGTGAGGAGCACACATGCTTGACCTCACAGCCAGCAGCACATCATCACCCCAGGAATCACTTCTGCACATCAGTCTGTTAGAGCTAAGAGTAGTATACCTGGCTCTTCAGTCATTTGCACCTCAGCTAGAGGGCAAGGTGGTGCAGGTCAAAACAGACAACATAACTCCATGTATAACATCAACAAACAGGGGAGCACTGTCATTGAGGCACAGATCAGGAAGCATCTAATCCCAAATTTTAGTCTCTTAGTCTCTCTCTCTCACTCTAGCAAAAGCATTATTGCTCTTATTTCTGCCTCCTGAGCTTGTTAAGAGATCAGAACTTTGTAAGTTTATTTCCTTGCAGGTGCAACAAAATAGAACATGATGTCCCAGAACTGGCCTCTTGTTGACAAATCTGCAAAAGAGTTTGTGCAGCATGTCAAGGTTAACCCTGTCATAGTGGGTGCATATGAGAAAAGCACAAACACAGAAAATGGGTGCAAAACACACAAATGTGTGTATTTATTTATAAGAAAATGAAAAAAAAAATGACTTTCAGAAAAACAAAATGAATCGAGCAAACATCACACAGTTAAGACATGGCATTTGTCCCACCATCTGTGTCTCCTCAGCCTCTCCCAGGGTTGAACTGATCTGCCCTAGACTTGGAGACTGGACTGTATATACAGACTAATCACATGATGGATGAGGCTCCGCCTCCTAGTCTAGTACAAAGGTGTTTCTAGGCTAAAAAAATAGAATTCAAACATAATATCTTACATAATAATAATGCATAATGGAGGCATCCCAACAGAAAAACAAACAGTTTTAGCATTTTTAGGAGCATTTTGCCATTGTAGCTCCACCCTTCTGCTGTGAGTGACATGTCATTTCATATATAAACAGAAGCACAAAGGGGTGCTGGCCCCTAAGAGAAGACCTGCAGAACAACACCCAGGTGTGCTACAATGGCTGGGGACTGCACATACAAAGTAAAATATGTATTTCTTTGTCAGGATACTAACAGCACTGACAACTGTAAGTATTTGAACAGCAAACAGTAAGGCTTTGGTTTAAAAGAAAGCTGGTCTTTTTCTTTTCTTTTATTTATTTCTGATCTCAGATTAACCACTTGAGCTCAGAGCTCTTTACATAGGTTCCATGTTAGTACATTTAGAACAAGTAGGTGATTATACAGAGGATTGAGACAAACAAGGCAATAGAATTAGAATGAGAACATTTAGGTACATTTGATCTTTGAACAAAGGAATGCAAAAAATACAGCAAAAACTAAAACTGGAATAGGTAAACACATCGATACATACAGGAACAGACTAAATAACTGTGCCCAACAGGGAGCCTGTTAGTTGTCTGCAACATGAGGGGGTTAGTGCATAAAAGTGCTGGAGACATGGGGTGGAGGGTTGAGCCCCAAGTGCAGGGTGTGTGTGTGTGTGTGTGTGTGTGTGTGTGTGTGTGTGTGTGTGTGCATGCGAGAGAGAGAGAGAGAGAGAGAGAAAGAGAGAGAGGGAGAGAGAGAAGGAGGAGGGAGAGAGAGAGAGATTTGTTTGGCAGAGGGGCAGATGGTAGGAGATGCCTTTGCTAGGTGCTAGCGATGGCAGACACATTGAGATTCCTGTAGTAAATGGTTCTTTAGGTTCTTTTTGAAGGTCCACAGAGTGGGCAGGCTAATAATGTTCTCATGGAGGGAGCTGAACCACAACGGTGCCCAATAGGCAAAGGACCTTTGTCCTTGAGATGGCTGACATTTTGGAGTCAGGAAGGACTGCAATTCTAAATTTCAGGTGGGCCTGGGATTAGTGCTGAGAAATAGGAGTTGTTGGACCCCAATTGGGAGCTGAACAAGGCAGATCTTTTTGGCCAGGAGGCAGGATTGATATTTTAAGCGACCAAAAGAGTGTTAGCCAGTGAGCCTTTGCATAGAGATCGCAGGTGTGGGTTAGTCGGTGTGCCCCTAAGGTGAGCCTGCAGGCATTGTTAAGGGCAGTTTTTATACATCAGAGAGCAGTATCTGTGGCAGTCTGTAGTCCACTAGGGAACCCACTGAACTGTGGACTGCTATACTGAGGGCTTCAGGGTTCAGGCTCTGCCTGTGGCGATAAAGTAGCCCTAAGCATTTGTTGATTAGTTGTGATGTCTATGTGGAGGGCATAGGACAGCAAGATGTCAAGAATAATTCCAAGATATTTGAAGTGATGAACACATTCAAGAGGAACACCATCCCTATCACATATTGATAGCGGGTAGTTTTTGTGCTTGTTCTTAAGGCTGGTGAACAACATGGTTTTTGGTTTTTTGTAGTTCCTTATCAATTTATGAGTTTTGAACCATGACTCAATGCTGGTGAAGGCACGTTGTAGCTGTTGCTCAAGAGCAGTGGGGTCAGAGCCATTAGAAAAGATAACCGCATCTTCCACATAGAGGAGGATACGGCACTGACTGGCTAGGGGGAGACAATTCAGAAATAGGCTAAAGAGGAGGAGGCCCAGTATTGACCCCTGTGAAACACCTGAGCACACAGGCTTGGTGTCAGAGAGAAAGGTATCTATCCTGACTTGCTGTGTTCGGCAGTGTAGATAGCTGCGGAACCATGCAGCCGCCTCAGGGGCAAGGCCTATGGCAGTAAGTTGGTCAACTAGGAGGGCATGGTTGACTGTGTCAAAGGCCTTTGTTAGGTCAATATAGATAGCCCTGAATAGTTGGCCAAGATCAAGGGATTTGTGGATGAAGCCTGTGAATTCCAGGAGGGCTGTAGTGGTGCTATACCCAGCCCTAAAGCCATGTTGCTCTGCACATAGGAGCATGTGCTTGTCCAGATAATTGACAAGTTGGTCAGCAGTGATTCTTTCAAGGGCCTTTGAGAGTGGTGGTAATATAGAGATGGGTCTATAATTCCCGGGGAGGGAACGATCCCCACTCTTGTACACAGGAGTGACCACTGCAGCCTTCCCTTTTGGGGGGAATATGGCGAGATGGAGCGAGAGGTTAAGGATATGGGTGAGAGGGGACAGGATTTCTTCAAGTGAGAGCAAGATTAGTTTCAGGTCGAGGTTATCCCCACTGAATCTCCCCTTCTCAAGCACTTTGAGCAGATATTTCCTGGTTTCTCCGAAGGTAATAGTCTTGAAGCGAAAAGGGGGATGCGATGGTGATTGCGTGGGTGCAACAGGGATGGTGGTGGAGAAGAAGTCAGAGGGGAGAACATGCTGCAAGTTGGTGAAGGCATTGTTAAAGGTGTTGGCGATAGATTTAGGGTCAAAGATGGGGAGCCATCAACGTAGAGCATGGTGGGAGCCATTTTGGGTTCTTACCTGGTGACCTCATTTAGGTTAGCCCAGAATTTGCACCCGTCATTCCAGTTCTTGGTTAGGGCATCTTTATAGTATATGTTTTTGGCTAATTGGATATTTCTGGTACAGTTGTTCCTCGCACGTTTGTAGTTCAGGATATCAGACTGCTTGCCAGTGGCCCTAGCTATATGCCAGAGGTGGTCTCTGTTTTTCATTAGCTCAAAGGTATCAGGGCTCATCCAGGGGTTAAAGTAGCTTTTAATCTTCTGCATTTTTATGGGAGCATGGGTGTCACAGATTGTATTGAAGAGGAGGATAAAATGGTCGAGCGCGTCGTCAACGTCGTTAGCCTCAAAAACCGAGGACCAGTCAGCATTGAGTAGATCCATTTTGAAGCGGTCAGCGTGACCAGGTTTGAGAACCCTGCTGGTGATTGTTCTAGTAGGCAGTTTGGAGAAATTATTAGCCCAACTGAACATGACAGGGGAGTGGTCACTGATGTCGTCCGGGAGGACAGAGGCATTAGAGGCATACTCAGGTCAGTTGGTGAGCACCCAATAAATCAGAGTACTAGTACATGTCCTGTAGTTTGTCCTAGTGGGAGTTTCAATGAGCTGGGTAAAATGGATAGCCTGAATTGCATCCTAGAATTGGTTAGCTTCAGGGGCAAGCCAATTAATATTGAAATCACCTAAGAGTATAACCTCAGAGCTTAGGGTCAGGCTTCCAAGACAGTCCATGACAGCATGGAGACCTTGGGCCGAGTTCTTTGGGTCGGATGTAGACAGGTAGAATTGTGACAGTTTTATTGTGGGTCCCAAGAATAACCTTAATGGCAAGGGCCTGGGTGAATGACCCTAGGCTGGGTAAATTCAGGACTATGCTCTGAAGGCTGTCCTTAAGTTACGTCGCACAGCTGCCACCTCTTTTAGATTTATGATCTTGCCTAAAGATCAAGTAGCCCACTAGACTGATGGCTCCATCAGGGCTCTTGGGAGTGAGCCATGTCCCTGCCACAGACGGTACGTCTGGATTATGTAGGGCTACCCAGGCTTGATGGGTGTCAAACCTTGCTGTCAGGCTGCGGATGTTTAATGACGTAAAGCTTAAGGTGCCTGGTTTCGGTCAACCCCTAAAATAGAGGACGGCTGGGATTAGGATGTATGTTGCCTGAGAGCAGTAGTAACAGGAGTACCAATCTGGCCAGGTAACTTTTAAAGTATTTAAGGCAAGCTTTGTACTGTCTTTGTGGATGCATTTGAGCTGCATGCTTATCAAAGAGAACAGTCAGTTTAGGCAGGACTGTGGGAGGGGGAAGCCCTGGCCGAGCTAGATGTGTTCTGGGCCAGGTAGGCCGGGGTGTGTTGTTAGGCATGCAGTTGGCACGTGGGCCACAGCTTTGCACAGATGTTACAGTGCTGTAGATGTTGCCATGGGGTGCTGCATGATAAGAGGGTCAGCTGATGTAGGGTCATTCAGTGGCTGCGAACAGAGAGTGGGCAGGAGTATAAGAATTAGCATTAGTCTGGTTGCCATGTCCAAGATTGGAAAAGGGTGGTGGCACAGCAAGCAGGGTCTTGGGAGGGGGAGGAAAGTAAAAGAAATTAAGATGTGATGGAACTAGGGTGGTGTCCTGGCCTTATAGGCAGATGTATACCCTTACAGTTTGATGGTGACCTAAAAAGGAAGATGTCTTTACGGGGAGAACAGGACAAGTGTTAGGCCTAATAGCTGCACTCTGTATCTTTAAGTGTAGTTGCAAAGTTAGTGAGAAGGAAGGAAGAAGATTGCATAGGGGTGGTGCCAGTGGGGGAAGGAGAGTATTTAATAAAGGCTGGAGGAGAGGGAGGGTGGGCATAAAAATTTGAGCAAGGAGGACACAGTAGGAGAGAAAGTGAAGCAGAAATTGGATTATTTTCAGGGCAAAGCTTACAACTGTGACCCAAATGAAATCTAGTCTCAACAGAAAAAACTGTATCACTTTAAAGTTAGTTTCTGCTCCAGGGTAGATTAGCACTGGACCTTAAAACAAAGAGAGCTGTAATACTTTAAAATCTACAAACCTGCAGCCTAAAAGAATTTGCACTTCAAACTACCCTTGCAGTGCAAAATTGCTGTAAATAGGCTTAGGTTCACGCATATATTAAGATTCACAGAACAATTTGGAGAGGCTTAACCAGTGCCACAACCAGTAGCATTAGTTTGAAGTCCAGAAGGAGACGGAGTAGCAAAGAAATTAAAGAACTTCAGCAGCCTGTCAGCAGGCAGACGATGGTTCTGGCCAGTCAGGTTTCAGCAGCGTACCTTCGGTCTGGTGATCGGAGGGCAGTACAGCAAGGAAGGCAGCTGGCGGACAGAAGAGGCCCACCCGGCTGCTTGCAGCAGCAGAGGCACCCGTGTCAAGGGTGAAGCTAAGGGGAGAAATCAGAAAAAGCCAGAGGTTATAAAGCTGTAAGAGAGGGAGTGTTTACAGTGGGGGGCGGGGAGTTATTGCCTCACAGCAGAAATTTTACAAGCTGGAGCTGTGACACCAGTGTCTGGACAATGAGAACAAATAGTAGTGAGAGGGGGACAGTTAAGAAAGTGCATAGTGGTTTAGACCCAGAGACGCCTCTCAGCAGGAGGAAAAATTCAAGCAAGGAGGAGACAGTAGGAGAGAAAGTAAAGCAGAAAATGGATTATTTGCAGGGCAAAGCTTACAACTGTGACCCAAATGAAATCTAGTCTAAACAGAAAAAAACTGTATCATTTTAAAGTTAGTTTCTGCTCCAGGGTAGATTAGCACTGGACCTTAAAACAAAGAGAGCTGTAATACTTGAACATTTACAAACCTGCAGCCTAAAAGAACTTGCACTTCAAACTACCCTTGCAGTGCAAAATTGCTGTAAACAGGCTTAGGCTCACGTATAGATTAGGATTCACAGAACAATTTGAAGAGGCTTAACCAGTACCACAACCAGTAACATTGGTTTAAAGTCCAGAAGGAGACAGAGTAGCAAAGAAATTAAAGAACTGCAGCAGCCTGTCAGCAGGCAGAGACAATGGTTTTGGCCAGTCAAGTTTCAGCAGCGTACCTTCGGTTTCTTTAATACTGTATAATTCACAGAGGGCAAACAAACCAACAAAAAAAAAACAGGAAGAACAAGCAGAGTGTTCACGGAGGAGTTTCCTCAAGTGAACAACATTTTTAAAATGAGAAACTCTCTGTGGCACTGCTCTTACAGAAAGTTGTTTTCTTAATTCTGCTCTGTAGCCTTGTTAGTGTTTTTGGCGCCAAGAAAACACTAACAGGAGAAACAGAGACAGAATACATCAGAAGAAAGCTCCTGTTATTTTTTAACATTGTGTTTTAATGCTTGGAACAGGACTTCACTATTTGGGACCCCTTTTCTAGCTTTTTCAGGGGTTTTTAAACAGGATTCTGCAGCGAGTGACAACCTCTGCACACAAATCTAGGACAGAGCTTTCACTCACGATGCAGCACTACAAGCTGCAGGCTTGCAGAATCTGGGAAGGCTTAGTTTTATTAATTTTTATTTATTTTGATAGGGTTTTACAAGTTTCCACACAAAAGGCACTAAACCTTTAACTAAATTAGAGAGAGAGATGAGCAAGGGAACATATAGGCAGCTCCCTTTCTCCTAACAGGGGATCTTCTTGCAAAGACTTGCCTAAGAGAGCTCTGTTTTACTTTTACTACTGCAGTCCTGAGATCTGGAACAAATCTACTAATTTCATCTATTTTTGGACACTACTTTACAACCTTAGCCCCCACAGATACAAGCGATCCCTACATTAATATCTGGGGAAGTTGTTTTAATAGCTTAATCAGTTGCTGTATAGAAAGACAGTAGACAGGGGAGGCCAAGTAGACAAGCAGCAACTGGTCTTGCCCACAGCTTTCAGAGACTTGGTGCTGAGGTCCATCTACAACCATATGAGCCACCTCGGTATCGACCGAACCCTTGACCTAATGCGATCTCGATTCTACTGGCCTAAGATGGGGGAAGATGTTGAGCATCATGTAGTCACTGCCTGCAGAGAAAGGCCCTGCCTCAGAGGACTGTCCCCCTTGTCAACATTACCACCAGCACACCAATGGAATTAGTTTGCCTAGACTTTTTGAGTTTGGAGCCCAATCAGCAAAACATTGGTAATGTGTTGGTGGTCACAAACCAATCCTGGTGGTAAGTGCCAAGGGTTTGGATACTGGTAACACATATCAGGGGTACTCTGAAGGTCATTGTTGTATTCTGTGTGGGCCACTTCCAGGAACCGTGGGGGGTTACAGTGTCCCAGAGAGCTGTGCCCAAACTAGTGTGACCACTAATAACCTGACCTCTGGGTGGAGGCACCCATTTCAGAACTCAGGCCCCTCAACCTACTTGTTGCCCAGCAGGCAGGGGTAGTAGCCCTTGGGGTAGCACCACCTAGGGATTACATCTTGGAGGCACTGCTGGGATTAGTGCCAAATATGCTTTTATCTGTCCTTTTACAACAAATGCTGGCACAACAGCCAGGCAGAGGCAGGCAAACCTGGCAATAGCCTGCTGTGCTTTACCAAGGCAGGGAGGGAGAGAGAGAGAGAGAGAGCGAGAGAAAGGGGGGGGAGAGGGGGGAGAGAGAGAGAGAGAGAGAGACAGACAGAAAAGGAAAAAGAGGAAAGAAGAAAGGCAGCGTAGTTGGCCAACCACCAGGATAATAGAGGATAGGATAGAAAAAGAGGTGCTGTTGCACAACAGACTTTTAGCAGGAAAAGAAGATGACAGTGCAGGATCTGTCTCTCAGATTTGTCTCCCAGGCTGGGGGGGGGGGCACAGCGCTACCACAAACCCCCCTAAATTCCAAATAGGTTTTTGGAGTCATTTCAACAGTATAACTATATACGGTTTCAGTATCACTTACTGTTTCACACCAAAATTCACCTATATTTTTATAAATGCAAATTTGCAGAGGGGGGGAGAAAAGACAGAAACAGCAAGTGAAGGCAGAGAGATAGCGAGAGGTGGAGAATCGCAAGACCATCAGAGTGATCAGTTCCTACACTAGGTCTCACGAGAACATTTGGTTTTCTAACCAGACAGCCAAGAGACAGAAAAGGAGAGGACAGAACAGATCCTTGCGTTTAACTCTTTCTGCGTAACAAATGGGACAGGGCCTTATTTAGCCCTGTCACATACCCTCCTGTTTAAGAGGGAACCTGTTTTAAAAAAATTAGGGTTCCAAAACTTTCTTTAAATTCTCTGATAACATTAGCATATAAGCTTTACAGTGCTCAGCATATGCAGTATCACTTTTCTTCATAACAACCTGTACAGCAATCACTTAAGTTTAAACCCGCACATTTTTTCAACCTTCTGAATTCTCAGTTCTAATGTTTGTACGGCAAACAGTTCAGTTTAAACCCATGCATTTTTTTTCAGCCTTCTGGATTCTCAATTCTGGTGTTTCTACTTTATCAGTTTAGCCATTAACATTGCAGCAAAAGCATTATACTGTTACCATTTATCTCTTTTCTTTGTGTCTCTCCCAGGCCTGGAGGAAGCATACCTATTTTACCAGAATGCCACCTCTTTCCCCAAGTGGTCTTTTTTTTGGGGGCCTTCTGCTTCTCCTGGTCTCTGGGAAGTAAAGACTTTTTTCAGCAGGGTAACAGCACTTTTCTCTCTGGGGGCTATAGCCAACATTAACTGGCAGGAAATGCAGGATCTATAGCAGGTCGCTACCTGCCTGTAGACTTCTGGCCAGTAAAAATGTGGCAGAAAGTTTGCCAAGGTTTCCCTCTTACTTAGATGCCTCCCACTGTGATCAGTGGGTGCCCACTGCATCACCTGCATCCAACATTTGGTGGGAACAACCATCTGCTCTTCCATCTTGTTTAACTTAGGGTTAGTATGTAACCTGTATAATACCCCTTTCTTCTCAACATAATGGGGATGGGCTCTGTTAACCACCCCAGCACCAATATGTACACAATCAATACTTGTCACATACTGGTATAACCTGCAAACATATGTATCCCCATTTTGCAGCATACCCCAGTCTTTGAATCTCCAGGGAATCCCTGGTTTAGCAAAAAGATCAGTCCCTTCAGACATCTCATAGGCTTTCTTACTCACCTTTCAACTGCTCTGCTAAAGGGGCCATGCCTCCATCTTGGATCACATGCTCTGCATCTCAGGTTGTCCTTTCTTCTCCACCACGATCAAGCACCTCTTCTTTAGCAGTCTCTGCACCACTTACATGTGATCCTCCCTCCAGGACCTAGCACCAGGCGTTCCTCCAGCTCCGATTCTGGGTCAGCAAGGTAGCATCTTTTTTATTGTCCTGTAGTATTCTCATGCATTCTGGTCCCAGTGAAGGGTCTTTCTGATTTGGATGCCCAAGGAAAAGGCATGCAGAGAAAGTCTTTGTTCTGTGTTTAGAGTGGTAAGTCCAACACACTATTTATTATTCATGAGAAGGCTTCATGCCTTTTTAAGTCTTTGAGCACTATTGACATTTCTGCCTTTCATGAAAGTTTGCATATCATCATAGGACATTTGAAAATGACCTTATAGTAGTCTTACTGAGACCTTTGGAATAATATAACCCAGAAATTTGTGGCATTTATCATTCTGGTTTCTTTCCATCAATCATACTTTTTTACTAAGCCTTAAAAAGTGGCTTGTTTTGGTAATGGCACACAAGTTGACCTGGAGAAGGCATTCTATTGTAATCAGACTTAAATTTATACTGTAGCTGCTTATCTGATAAGCTGAAGGCACCTTATGCCACATTTGCAAGCTATCTGGTCCAGTCCTATTTTCTATGAATTTCACAATCTTAACTTTTTCCTTCCTTACACAGGCAGACATATGTCCATGTTATAAACTGTTCTTTCTCCAGTGCCAGTGTCTGTAATAGTCACTTTGCAGAATTGATTAGTTCAAGCTGTATTGCATATTTGCCCAGTAATTCTTTCATCATGATACCTTTGCTAAGGAATGGTTAATCATAATAAAATAATAAGCTCAGAGTGTTAGTTCTGATTAATAATAAGAAACAAATATTTTGCATCTTAACTTAATTTCCCAACAGGTCAGGAAACAGAGGGTCATGGTTCATAGACACTACTTCAGAAGGAGAGGGGTAAGCCAGTGGCGTCCCTTGAGGATGGGAACAAACTTTAGGAGGACCTGAACAAGCTGGACAATGGGCTGGAGTTCATGGGACTGATTCTAGAAAGGATGGCGCAAGTCACGCCAAAGGTGACCAAATGCCATTGCGCCAGGGACCCTGCGCCTGATTCTGTGTTGGGCAGGGTCCCTGTGTCTGTGTTCCGTGACTTGCACCAACCATACAGGTATGCCATACGGAGAGCATAGCTGAACAGCTGGCCGCAAGCCTGCGGCATGGTTACAGGAAAGGTGCATGTGCCTCCCAAGCCATCCAACCCCATCTCACAAGACTCAATCTCCCCAAAAAGTTTGCAAAGCCCTAGGGCTATCAATACCCCCCACAAGCCCCAACCCCCAAAGAGTGTGAAAACCCTGCAGGGCTATTTATGCCCCCCCATGCTCACAGTCTCCCAAAAGTGTGCAAAGCTCCATAGGGCTATCGGTGTCCCTCCCACAAGCCTCAATTCACCATAATATTGATAGCCCCCTCAGCCCTGATCCCCTTAATATTAATTAAATCCACCCTCCCAGCCCCGATCCAGATTCTGCACCCTGCCAGGATAGTTTGTAAGCCTTACAAGTGAAAAAATAGAACAATACATATCCCTGTGGTCCAAGATATCCCTGGTAGTCTAGTGGCTCCCCCACCCAGCAGTGCCAGACCACCCGCTCCCCCCCACCCCGTGCCCAGTCAGTGGCACATCCACCTCTCACCATCTTGGCAAACCACCAACTGAGCTCCCTCTGAGGTGTACTACTGTAAAGGTATGCACTCAATGAATGACAACCTGTTCATTGAGCGTGTACTATTTACAGCAGTACGTGCTCCAGATGGCACTAGTCGGTGGCTGGCCATCGTGGTGAGACTGATATGATCGCTGGCTGGGTATGGGTCAGGAAGAGTGGAGTGGTCTGGCCCTGCCAGGTGTGGGGGGTGGAGGCCACTAGGACTACCAGGGATACAGAGTTATTATTTGTCAGTTTTAGGAGTTGCCATTTGCAACGGGACATGCTTTGGGGATCGGGGCTTGGGGGTGCTAGCCCTGTGGGCTCTTTCACTGACCTTTGGGGGATTTGGGATATGGGGGGGATCTGTAGCCATGTGGGACATTTATACTTCTATGTGGGATTGGAGCATTGGGGGATCGATAGCCCTGTGGGGTTTTCTTACAGTACTTTAGGGGATCGTGCCATGGGGGTGGGAATGTACATGTCATGGGGGTGGGCTGGCAGGCACATTGGCATAACCCCGGTGAATGCAAGGTACACTTACACCAGCTAATAGCTGGTGTAACTGTACTTTGACGGATGCTGTCTGAGGGTTGTTCCAGAATAGCAAATGTGGGGATCTGCCAGCTGCCCTTCCAGAATAGGGTGCAACTGCTGCCATAAACCCCCTTGTGCCATGTCGCAGGGGGTTTATGGTGTAACTAGTGGCGTAAGTCCCCTTTGGTGCAAGCAGCCTGTGACATGTCGCAGGCTGCTTTGCAGAATTCCTAATGTTGCAATTCATGGTGTAAAGTACTACTTGCACCATTTTTTTGGGTGCAAGTCACTTTACACCAGGCGTAACCCTTCTAGAATTGGGCCCCTGGAGTCTTAGATTTTATATAGCCAAATGCAAGATGCTACACTTTAGGAGGAGAAAAAGACTCGGGCCTGCACACTGTGTGGGGCTTTTCTTGTCACAGTGGAGGAAAAAAATGATTTGAAGTCATAACAGTAAAGGGCTAAATCATGACAAGTAATGCATGGCTGTTCTTAAGAAGGATGGAAGAATGTTGGGGTGCATCAACGTTGAGGAGATTAGCACAGCAGGGGTAGTAATCCTACCACTTTACAAGCCTTGGTGAGGACCCACCTAGAGTTATGTGTGCAGTTCTGGGTGGTCCAATAAAAAAGGTACACTAAGGCAGTAGAGAGGGTGCAGTGCAAGGCCACCAAATGATCAGCAGTACGAAGGATCAAAGTTATAAAAAGAGATTAGAAGCCCTTAACATGTTAAAGAAAAATAGAAAACATGCAATGCACGTCCAAAATAGAAAACATACAATACAGGTCCAAAACAGAAAACATGCAATGCGGGTCCAAAACAGAAAACATACAAGGCAGGTCCAAAATAGAAAACATGCAATACGGGTCCAAAATAGAAAACATGCAGTATGGGTCCAAAATAGAAAACATGCAATACGGGTCCAAAATAGAAAACTTGCAATACGGGTCCAAAATAGAAAACTTGCAATACGGGTCCAAAATAGAAAACATACAAAGGAAAGGTCCAAACTAGAAAACATACAATGTAGGTCCAAACTAGAAAACATACAATGCAGGTCCAAAACAGAAAACATACAATACAGGTCCAAAACAGAAAACATACAATGCAGGTCTAAAATAGAAAACATACAATGCAGGTCCAAACTAGAAAACATACAACGCAGGTCCAAACTAGAAAACATACAATGCAGGTCCAAACTAGAAAACATACAACGCAGGTCCAAACTAGAAAACATACAATGCAGGTCCAAAATAGAAAACATATAATGCAGGTCCAAAATAGAAAACATGCAGTGCAGGTCTAAAATAGAAAACATGCAACACAGGTCCAAAACAGAAAGCATGCAGTGCAGGTCTAAAATAGAAAACATGTAATACAGGTCCAAAATAGAAAACATACAATACAGGCCCAAAACAGAAAACATACAATACAGGTCCAAAATAGAAAACATACAATGCAAGTCCAAAATAGAAAACATACAATGCAGGTCCAAAATAGAAAACATACAAGGCAGGTCCAAAATAGAAAACATGCAACACAGGTCCAAAATAGAAAACATGCAGTGCGGGTCTAAAATAGAAAACATGAAATGTTTTTCCAAAATACAAAACATGCAATGCAGGTCCAAAATAGAAAACATGCAACACAGGTCCAAAATAGAAAACATGCAATGCAGGTCCAAAATAGAAAACATGCAACACAGGTCCAAAATAGAAAACATGCAATGCAGGTCCAAAATAGAAAACATGCAACACAGGTCCAAAATGGAAAACATACAAGACAGGTCCAAAATGGAAAACATACAGTGCAGGTCCAAAATAGAAAACATGCAATGCGGGTCCAAACTAGAAAACATGCAATGCGAGTCCAAATAGAAAATGTGCAATGCAGGTCCACAGGTGCTGCCTCAAAGGAAAAAAATAGAAACAGAAACAACATGATGTGGCACATACTAGCCTGTCAGCCAGAACAAACATCCAAAGAAATGCTAGGCTTATTTAAACCAGCTCTGATCAGAGCCAAAACATCTGCTAATGCATTAATCTTACAAGGGATATATAATTAATGTGCGGAGTGGATTGTAGTGAATAGTCATGCATATCACACACACACACACACACACACACACACATACACACACACACTCCTCAGCAATAGTCAGGCACAAACTGTGATCCCTCACTTGCAGTAACATTTCAATTATTGATTTATTTATAAATTTTTTACTAGGAAGGGCATACTGATCTGAGGACAGGTTGGACCCAGAGATATCCTGGGGGTAGGGTACAGAGGATAAATATCAATACAGATACTTGATGGCAGATTTTAAAAGTGTGTTGTGAGGTAGAATCTCAGCTGAGATGCAACATCTGCTTTGCAGTTCTTGTTTTTATTTTAAGTCAGATATTTAATAGCCATTTTATAAGTGCAATAAGACACTCTAGGGTGTGGCATGATGTCATTCTTTTAGATTTTGACCCCAAATTTTCAAGCAGAGTTTTTTCTTTATCTCACTTTATGGTCAAGACAAGTGGCATTTTTTAAATCTCATCTGAAAGGTGATTTCATGGAGGATTTGAGAAAACATGTTTTGGAGGGGATTTGAAGAATTATACCTGCCTTGTTCATGAGGTGGGTTAAAAAAGTGGCTATGTTGAAAATATAGTCTAAATCTGGAAAACTAGTAAAGTTATGAGTAAATGTTGAGAATTTCAATGTTGCCTCTTAACTTTGTTGTTTTTCTGAGATTTTAACCCCCTAATTTTCAACATAGTCTTCTTATGGCCCCACCTCATTAACCTGGTAGGTGAAATTTTTAAATCATGGCTGAAGCATCATTCTGTGCCACAAGCGTGAAAAGACATTTTGGCCAGGAATTGAGAAACAACACCTATCATCTTTAAACGATCTCCCAGCCGTTGTAACTAACTGTAGGGTCACCCTTTATGCGGATGATCTGGTTCTCCTGGCCCACTCCCGGGAGATAGCTACCCTCAATTACCACCTGTCTGAGGACTTTAACAACATTCAGTCCTGGTTAACCCAACAGAAGTTGGTCCTCAACCTGAAAAAAATGCAGGCTATGCTATTCGGATCATCGGCCAAGATACATGCCTCCCCAGTCCCATTGCGAATCAACTGTGCAGATGGAACTCCCCTCCAAACTGTGACCTCCCTCAAATACCTTGGGGTGACACTTGACCCCCAACTGGACCTAGGGAGCCATATCCTCAATGTCTGTAGAACCGTGAACTGTAAGCTGGGTCTGGCCTATAGGGCCAAATATAACCTGACACCTGCTGCTCGCCTGGCACTTGCTAGGGGAGTACTACTTCCCTCCCTTAGCTATGGTCTCCACCAATTTGCATGTACCTCTAAAGCTCTTCTTACTTGGTGGCACATGACGTACAATAATATCTGCCACTTCGCTCTGGCAGCCCCCCGTCTCACCCACCATTGTGAACTCTATGGCAAGCTAGGTTGGCTCTCTCCAACTAACCACCTAACCTTTGGACTGGGGTGCCTCGTGAGTAAAGTGATCAGTACTGGCATCCCCCCCTGGGGCTGCCACAGCTTCTGTCTCCCCCTGACCACCCCTCTTACCCTCTCTGGTCCCAGAGTCCTGGGATACTAAAAGTACCCCCTACCCGTACCCTCATGGGGGACAGGGACTTTGCTGCATGTGCTCCTAGGCTCTGGAACTCCCTTCCTGAGCAGGTTCATACTGCCCCCTCCCATCAGTGTTTCCGGAAATCCCTGTGGGGGCATCTGAAGCTGGCCTCAGGGTGCGAGTGTCCAAAGCCCCCCCTAGTACTAGGTCCTAGGTACTGGACCGTTACGATAGTCATTTACTCAGAATACAATCTGAATCGATCTGCTGATGATCTCGATCTAACTTTTCTTTTAGGCACTTGTGTACGCTATGTGTGTTCAATACTACCTACTGTTTGATCATTATGTACTCTATCAACTTCTGTCATATAAGATCCCTACATGCCTTTTTGTTTTTGTGACTCAGTGTACTAAGTTACAAATTGTACTTGTTTACCTGCTGTGTTGTGCTGATGTATCTGTAATACCTGTTGTACTCTCCCGGGTCGTTCCTGAAAATAGGCATATCACTTGTCTAGTGTACCTGCCTGGTTAACAAAAGCTAAATAAATAAATAAATACAATATGGCAGGGTTGAAAATTTGGGGTAAAAATATTGAAACTTACCAAAGTTATGAGCAAGTCTTGAAAAATTTCAACACACATTCATAACTTTGTTGTTTTTTAATACTTTGACCCCAAATTTGCAAAGTGGCTTTCTAATCATGCCTCCTCATGAACCCAGTAGCTAAAATTTTCCAAATCCCACCCAAAAGGTGATTTTGCTGAACAACTGAGAAATCGCCTTTTGGGGTACATTTCAACATTTTTGCCTACCAGGTTCATGAGGTGGGGTCCCAAAAAAGGCCATGTTGAAAATGTGGAGTTAAAATATTAAAAATGACCATGTTATGAATAAAAGTTCCACACATGTTGAAAATACATTAACTGGACTTACCTTATTTCCTCAGTTCGCAGTCGCGGTTCCAGAAGGAGGACATGTTTCTGGTTGGAGACTGGATCTCATGCTGGACCTAATCTATGTGAGTGAGAGTTGTGGGGTGCATGCTGAGTAGAGGGTGGGGTGGGGTGGGAAGACAGCAGATGAATGGTTTGCTTAGTTTTAAGGTTATTCGAGGGACCAGCATGGGACACTGATGGAAGAACCAGGAGGTGGGGTGATACTTGGCAGTGGCAGGGAGTTTGTATGGACAGGACCCCAAGGGAAGAACTGGGAGGTGGGAGGGATACTTGACAGGGGGAAGAGTTTCTTTGTACTGAGGGAAAAGGGAAGGACGAACCAGAAGGTGGGGGGTTACTTGGCAGTGGTAGGGACTTTCTTTACAGAGAGTGGGATTGTGCAGCTGCAAAAACAAAGAAATGTGCAGATCTGGTAATTGCTGAGTAGGACCATTTCATAGCAAGATGCTAGACTGGGGAGGCCACATATTAAAGCCCAGATGCTGAGTGCAAGCATTTCACAATCACATATTCTTGCTGACTGCTGTACCATTTAAAAAAAATCCAATAATACACACATTGGCATGACTAGGATCATGTTTAGGATGGAGACCTGGTGGATATGTAGTTAGGACTAAGGGAGTGTTTCACATATTCTTTCTGATGGGATCTAGGTGATACATTTAATTTATTTAATATTGCTCCATATATTGCTGCATTTAGCTGGATTGAGGGACAGGGTCACATATTCTTTTCAAGGGGACCTAGAGGATACCTTTAATTTTTTTTTAACTATACCTCCATATAGCTACACTGGGGGGGGGGCACATATTTTAGCCCATTTGCTGACTGCAGAGAGTTAAAAAAAATGTGTGCATGGAACCCAAGTGAGTCCTCCTGAGATTGCCAAAACAAACTTCTTGCCTAGACACCAAACACAAGCTACAGAAAAGTAAGCGGTCGGCTTTTGGCATTGTGGATTCAGGAATTTTTTTTTTTTTGTTAACAAAGAGGAACCAGGTTGGAATGGGGTGTATTGAGGTGCAGAAGAGTCAGTGGTCGGTGTTTGTTATTATTGGTGCTGTGTTTTTTTTATGCAAAGGGGAACCAGGCAGGACTGGGGAGTGGGGAAGGGGTGTTTTTGCAAACAATAATGGAGCCCAAGTTACTCTTCTCCTTGCTGGCAGGTGCCTGGACCAGCGAGGAGAAGAGACTGTTTTTGTTTTGTTTTTTAAAAGAAATAGCCACAAAGTGAGCATTATTTTGTGAAAAAAAAGGGGGGGGAAGGGGGAATCTGGTGAATACATTGGCATAATTGGGTAGAGGGAGCACAACAGGAAGTGAGTGCAGGAGCCCTGAAACCCTCCCTCATCCTGTTGTGGGGAGCAAGAAAATAGTGCAAAGTGGGGAGGGGAAGGAAGTGCACTTTAATGAATGGAAAGGACGTGGGAAGATTTGCAGAACAATGTGCTTCTCACTTAGGAATACTCCAGTATTCATAACTCTTGCAGTTATTCCTTTAAGTAGAGCTGCCAGAGATAGAATGTATGCAAATGATGGAATCATCAATGGCTCATGATAATTTTCAAATGCTGCCCTTATCAACCGCCAGTGTTCTACTGCTTCAGATTTCATTCTCCGCCTGACAAATACAGACGCCTCCGAGTGCTGTCCTCATCAGTCATTCCTGTCATGCTGAATTCAAAGAACATAAGTATCTTTTACATATTTTTTCATTTGCTGCCTTTATCTTTAGTTAATTTGTTAACCGCTAAGTTAGTTTTTAGTGTTTTTGTATTATTTTCTCAGTTTCTCCCAGTTCAGAATAACCACCTGGGAACAAAGCTTTTGTCTCTATTTCCAGAGTTTTTTTAATCTAAACTCTGGTTAGTTAATTAGTTAGTTAGTTGTTTAGTTTATATATATATATTTGTAAAAAGCAACCGATAACCTTGGTTCATTTGGTACCAGTTCTCGGTTCTTACTGGAACTTTCATCGGTTCAGGAACTGACCACAAACCACAGAAAAATACTTTAAAGTTTAAAAATCTTATTGCGGTTTCTTTTTTCTACCAGTTTACATTATGTCAGATAAACCAAAGAAGAGAACTGGTGAACCTGGCTTCACAAATTATACCCAGTGTGGGGAAGTCTTTGCCAAAGCTGACAAACATTCCTTGTGTGTTGTCTGCCTTGGCCAGGATAATTTTTCTGCAGAATGTGACATTTGTAAAACCTTTTCAACTAAAACAGTGGAAAAATGTCAGCGAGGATGCAGAAAAAGTTGCAAAAGGGTTCCTCGGGCTCTGCCCAGCCTACACCCTCAAAACAAGCCAGTGAAACTGCAGATACTATTCTCACCACCCCTGATAAGGGTACACCAGGCAAAAGACTTGCAGAACTGGCTAACTCCCTGATTCCTTTGAAAAAATCAAAAAAGACAAAACAAATTGAACCCCCTGCCAGTCGGCCTAAGGGAACTTCAACTGAGTCTGTGTTAATGCCTTCACCTGAGGAAATTGCTCAAGCCCTGAAGGTCATTCAAGCTTTACAGGGGTTGGCACCGGTCCCTGTCCCTCCTATCTAGGGACAAACTGTATCTAAGCAAGCCAACCCTTCTGCATAGCCCTCAACCCAGGAACACCTAAGGTCTGAGGACTATGAGGAGCATGAGGAGGAGGAGGAAGAAGGTATTGAACCAGAAGTATCCCCTGAACAAGAGTTTGCTTCCCCTCCTAGAACAACCTAGGCTTTTTCTTCACAGTTTTCTTTTGTTAGAAAAACAGATGATGCTTTAGACCTCACTACTAGTGAGACAGTAGAAGATGATGAAGATGCTGAGTACCTCGAAATGATGGGGCTCACTTCTACAAAAAAGCTGTTGCTCCCTATCTATAAGTTTTTCAAAAAGGATACTTTTAAAATCCTGCAAACTCGTCATCCTATCTCCCCTGTAGTTAAAAAGTTGGAGAAGAAGTATTAACTTGACAGAGATGGTGCTGAATTCCTATTCACCCATCTTGATCATCAGGAAGTGGTACAAACAGCAGCTTATGACAGAGCACAGTGCTTTTAGCCTCCCACCCTCCAGAGAAGAATTCTAGAAAAGTGGATAGCATGGCTAAAAAAAGTGTATCTGTCTGCCTCCTTGCCAATTAGACAGACCAGCTATCAGGCATATGCAGCACAGTACCAGAAGTCACTGTGGCAATCTGTTGTGGATTTGTCCAATAAAGCACAGTCTGGTCTCTCAGAGGATTTGGCTGAGACTGCCAGGTGTGGGTTGGAAGCTGCTAAGTACCAGTTCCAGATGGCAGCTGACTCAAATGACACTGCTGCCAGGTGGATGGCAAATTCTGTAGTTTGAAGAGATTTGTTTGGATCAGGGCCACAAACCTCACTCAGGACACTCAAAATAAAGCTATGGATTTTCCCAAAGAAAATAATTCACTCTTTGGGGACAAGACAGAGGCCTATATGAAAAAGGTGGATGAATACAAGGTCACCTATTAGAGCAACTCAGCTAAAGGAAGGCTGTCTCCTTACACAAGGCCTTATGAAAGGGGAGGCAGGGGAAGATCGCCCTATAGCTGGCCTTTTTACAAGGCTCAGGCTGTGCCATGGTACCAGCAGTACCCACAGCAAACAGGGTACTTAAAGAGCAGGGGTAGAAGGGGATCCAGACGAGGTTCCCAGACTAGCCAGGTTCAGCCCCAAACTAAACAGACTCCTTGACTCCATTGTCAAGGCCACCTCCCCACTACCAGTAGGGGGCAGACTGGCTTATTATTTTCAGGCTTGGGAAAACATCACCACAGACAAGCGGGTCCTGGAAGTAGTGAGTCAGGATTTGTCCCTAAGCTTCAAATCCTTCCCAAACCTAAGATCCAGAGTGTTCAGGCCAGCTTCCATATCACAAAAGGAAGCTACTGGAAAAGGAGGTTCAAAACCTGTTACTGTCAAAAGCAGTGGATCAAGTTCTTCCACAGCAAAAGGGAAGAGTTTTTTACTCAAGGTACTTTCTCGCCACAAAGGAAAATGGGGAGTGGTGGCCTATTCTAGACCTCAGATTGTTAAACAAACATCTAACAAAGCCAAAGTTCAAAATGGTAACATTGGCAATGATTCTGCCAATGCTCCAGAAAGGAGATTGGTTAGCATCACCGGACCTAAAAGATGCCTTTTTCCACATCCCCACAAGGGAGCCTCACAGAAAATATCTTGGATTTAGACTCCCTTCAGGTCACTACCAGTTGTCAACGCTGCCATTCGGCCTGACTTTGGCCCCAAGGGTGTTCACAAAGTGTTTGGCAGTAGTGGTAGCACACCTGCAAAGGCTGGGTGTCATAGCATTCCCATATTTAAATGACTGGTTGGTGGTAGGAAACTCACCACAACAAGTAATGGAAAACCTTCAGCTCATCCAGGGCCTCTTGGAGTCCTTAGGGTTTCTGATAAACCTCAACAAATCTGTCCTCCTACCTGCACAAGTGCTACAATTCATAGGAGTAGAGTTGAATACCCTGGAGGGCAAAGTCTACCTGCCCTCAGACAGGGTAAGAAGTATTATTCAGTAGACAAGTTCCTTCAGCCTGAACAGGACAAAAACTGCAAGACAGTTTCTTCAGTTGCTGGACCACATGGCTGCAGTCACAGACACAGTCTCAGGGTCCATATTCTAGATAAGAGACATTCAGTTCCACCTCAGGGCTCACTGGGGTCAAAGAAGGGATCCTCTCTCAAAGTTGATTCCAGTAACAAAAACACAACTCCTGGCCCTCCAGTGGTGGAAAGAGGAAGCCAACATAAGGGAAGGGGTTCCCTTCCAGCAAGAGCTCCCATCAGTGATTCTCACAACAGATGCATCACTACTAGGGTGGGGGGCTCATCTAGGGGATCACACCACCCACGGTTTATGGTCAAGTGCAGAGTCACTTCAGCACATCAACCTATTGGAGCTCAGAGCAGTGTTGTTGGCACTAAAGGCCTTTATACCACTTCTGCAGGGAAAGGTGGTACAGATCAAAACAGACAATACCACTACAATATATTACGTAAACAAGCAGGGAGGTACAAGGTCAAACCCTCTGCACAGAGGCTATGAAAATATGGAGCCTGTCTTACTCTCTAGGAGTCTCCCTTCAGGCCATTCATCTGCCAGAAAAGCACAATACCTTAGCAGGTGATCTGAGTCAGCTCAACCAAGCCCATCATGAATGGTTCCTGAACAGAGAGGTGGTAGAAGTGATTTTCAGAAGGTGGGGAACCCCAGAGATAGATCTCTTTGCATCCCACAAGAACCACCACCTGCCAAAGTACTGTTGCAGGCCACCAGCCCAGGGGACAATTCCCATGGATGCTCTGGTCTTGGATTGGTCAGGCATGCACCTGTATTCCTTCCCTCCATTTTCTTTGGTGCTCAGAGTTTTGATAAATCTCAGATCCCAACCAGCATCAATGATCTTGATAGCACCAGATTGGCCTTGGCAGCCATGGTACTCTCTGCTGCTCTCCATGTCTGTAGCCAAACCCATACACCTTCCCTGAGGGCACAACCTTTTAACCTCCAATCAGGGGAGGATTCTATATCTGAACCTCAGATCCCTCAGACTCAAAGCATGACTCTTGAGGACTTAGAGTATGCAAGCTTGCATCTCTCAGACAGAGTTTCGGATGTCTTAAAGGGTTACAGAAAGCCATCCACTAAGAAAACATATGCTTCAAAATGGAAAAGGTTTTTCATCTGGTGTGCCAACAGTGATGTTGTATCAGCAAAGGCAGGGATTCCAGCACTACCTGACTGTCTTATTCATTTACATTCCTTGGGCTTGCAGCCCACAACCTTGAAGGTTCACTTAGCTTCAGTGTCTGCCTACATTTCAGCTGGAAAGGGTGCCCCTTTGTCATCATATCCTATATTCAAGAGATTTTTCAAAGGTCTGGCCCATTTGCAACCCCCTCATAGGGAACCGGTGCAAGCTTGGGATCTGAATGTCTGTATAGCCAAGCTCATGGGTACTTCTTTTGAGCCTATGGTATCAGCTCATTTGAAATATGTCCCAAAGAAAACAGTTTTCTTAGTGGCAATAACTTCTGCAAGAAGGATCGGTGAACTTCAAGCTCTGTGCATTGATCAGGACTATATTTCATTCCACAGAGATAAGGTGGTCCTATGAACAAATATGAGATTTCTTCCCAAGGTGGTTTCTGATTTCCATCTAAACCAGTCTGTTACTCTACCAGTCTTTTTTACTAAACATTGTAGTTCAGGTGAACACAGACTCCATAGTTTGGATGTCAAACGAACACTTAGCTACTACATGACAGCTACTAAGGACCACAGACAGGACAGAAAGCAGCTGTTCATGACATATGGGGATGCAGGAAAAGGAAATCCAGCATCTAAAAGGTCTATTTTCTCACTGGATACTTCAGTGCATTCAGTTTTTCAATTCCAAAGCTGGAAAAGAGCCTCCAGCAGGGCTGAGGGCTCATTCTACAAGGGACATAGTGGCTACCATAACAGCTGCCAGGAATTTTCCATTAGTGGAGATCTGTAAAGCAGCTACCTGGAGAACAGCACACCTTTATGAAGCATTACAGCCTGGACACACAGTCCAGAAGTGATGCCAGGTTTGGCACAGCAGTCCTGCAGAGTCTATTTCTAAAGTAGGTTCTGTGCCCACCTCCAAAGGTACTGCTTTGTGGTCTACAATAGTTATGAATATTGGAGAATTCCTGGAGTGAGAAGAAAAAATTACTTACCAAAATAATCTTGTTTCTTCCAGGATATTCTCCAATATTTAGAACTCGCCCACCCTTCCTCCCCTTCTAGAACCTTTAGCCTCTGCAATCCAAACTGAGTAAGCATGTGCGACAGACTGGCATGTCTGTTTTTTGAGCTCTGTTGGCCATTGGTTTCCCCTTCTTCAGGTGAATCTGACATTATGAGGAGTGTATTTTTTCTAACCCAGTTGAAGACTTTGGTTAGGTTGATTTATTTTTATTGTTATTATTCTTAGTACGTTGAGGCAGTATAGCACAGTGGGTTAAGGCTCTGAACTACAGATCTGGAGACCTGGGTTTGAATCCCACAGTCGCCTAGGTGCATACTGTGTGATCCTGAGCAAGTCACTTAACTTATTTGTGCTCCCAGGTCGCATCTGGAAACAAGCTTCAGCTTAGTGTGCTAGTCCTGATTAAACAATGTTCCCTTTCCCTTCCTTTCCCTAGTATTATTACTATTACTATTAGATAGCTATAGTTACTGGCAGGTCCTGTCCTTGCAGGCTCTCCATAAAATCTGAAGCAGTAGAGTACTGGCAGTTGATAAGGGCAGCATTTGAAAATTAGCATGAGCCAATGATGATTCCATCATTAGCATATATTTTACCTCCAGGCAGCTCTGCTTAAATGGATAACTGCAAGAGTTCTGAATAATAGAGAATACCCTGGAAGAAACAAGAGTACTATGGTAATTTTTTTCTTCAACTCCACTTGGTGTAAGGAGCCAGCTGTGGTGCGTTCGTTATCTGGCCAAGTCCACAGAACCCCCTTTTCTCTCACTATGTAACTGTAAAAATGACTGGTTCCCATTCTCACTGCCTTGTGCTTTACTAGTGTATGAAGTTTAACATTAAATTATTTCAATGAAACCTATGCAGTGTTCTGAAGTCAATATGTCTTTAATGAATTCATTTAGAAATCTAGAAGAACCATGTGACTCTCTTTTCTTAGATTCAATGCTAAGAAGTGCAAGGTAATGCACCTGGAAAACAAAAACCCAGGGGAAGAGTACACAATGGGGGGGTGAGATATTAACAACAACAAAAATGGAAAGGGACCTGGGGGTAGTCATATCAGATGACCTAAAGGTGGGCAAGCAATGTGAGAGGGCTGCAAGGAGGCTGGGGGGATACTGGGATGCATAGGGAGAGGCATCACCAGTAGAAAACAGGAAGTTATTATCCCTCTGTACAGACAGTTGGTGAGACCCCATCTGGAGTACTGCGTGCAGTTCTGGAGACCCAATCTCTGCAAAGACATAGACAGGATGGAAGCTGTCCAGAGGAGGGCAACTAAAATGGTGCAGGGTCTGCACCGGAAGACATATGAAGAGAGACTTAAGGCGCTAAATATGTATAGCCTCGAGGAAAGGAGGGAGAGGGGGGACATGATAGAAACTTTCAAGTACCTCAAGGGAATCAACAAAGTCCAAGAGGGTAGCATCTTTCAAAAAAAGAGGTGTGCAAGAACAAGGGGGCGCAATTTGAAGATAGAAGGGGGGCGGCTCAGAGGTAATTTAAGGAAGTATTTTTTCACAGAGAGGGTTGTGGATGCATGGAACGGCCTTCCGGAGGAGGTTGTGGAGTCAAAAACAGTGGTGGAATTCAAGCATGCATGGGACAGTCATAAGGCAATTCTAGGGGGTTGGGGTAGGAAGAAATAGGCTGCTGGTTAACTAGGATCTGCAGCTTATCCATTAGGTAGGGAAATGGGCAGACTGGGTGGGCCAAGCGGTCCTTATCTGCCGTCAAAATCTATGTTTCTAGGCTACCCGCATAATATGCATACATGCTAAGTTGAACTAGCTCTAGTGCTTACATAATCAATCATTCAAGTTTTAAATGGTAGTTTCTACAGCCAAACTAGATAATACAGTGTAAAAATGGAATTAGACTTTCTAAAGGGTTTTGGTAAGTTGTCATCATAATCATCTAGGAGGACAATTACTGGAATGATTCTATGATTTAATTTAACTCTGTGATCTTATAAAGGAATAAGAGTAACCAGTGTTAAATATTTGCTCCCTGGACCCGTCTGTTGCTGCTGTAAATGACAGGTAATATATGTGACTGTGTGTGTTTGTTGGGGGGGGGGGGGTCTTGATCAAACAACAAAACATAAGGTTAAGACTTCAGCAGCATGTTTTATTTGACCAAACAAGCCCTTCAACTCACAGAAAAACAGACTATAAGCACATCACAGACAACTCTGATAAACCTCTGATTTAAGTGTGAAATATGGTCAGATGGCTCCCAGAATTAAATTCTTGGCTGGCAGTATACAGTAGCCTAGAAGTTAGAGTCAGGAGCCATGAATGAGCTTGATATATCCTGCAGACCTAGGTTTGATTCCCACAACTTCCACTTGGATACTGTGTGACCCTGAACAAGTCACTTAACCTCCCCAGTTCTCCTGAAAACAGGCCTTGTGCCTAGTGGGCCTTACCCAGTTACCAAAGAATTAAAAAAAAAAAATCCAGTGAGAAAGTCTGCTGTATTGAAAGGGGAGGTGCACCCATTTACTTGTGATTGTCACAGCCCGTGTTATGCAATACAGTAATGTACCTGCAAATTGCTGTGTTGTATTTATGAAATAACTGAATATAATAAGATTATGGACACATTAGGTAAAGATCTGAGGACTAATCTTGTAAATGAAGTGGGAATTCATAGAATCCTGATTCCTTTTGGTAGTTTTAATAGTAATAGTGTGCCCCAAACTTTGTTAAATCTTAGTCATTTACATAGTCTAGGGAGAAAAAAATAGCATTAAGGAAGTATAAGGAAACACAGAAGAAGCAGGACAGAGAACTGTACCAGTTAAAGCAGAAGGAAGCAGGAAAGGCAGTCAGAATAGCAAAGGCCCAAACTGAGGAAAAGATAGCCAACTTGGTTAAGAAGGGGGATAAAACCTTTTATAGGTACATTAGGGAGCAAAGAAAGACTAAGGCAGGGATACTGAAGCTGAATAAAGAGGAGGGTGGTTGAGCAGAGAGGGACAGTGAAAAAGCAGAAATATTGAATGAATACTTCTGCTAAGTATTCACAAAGGAAGAGGAGGGTGAGGTACCTAGTCCAGTCAGTAGAAGCACTCTGGATATAGGGGTTGATATAAATCTTTTCACTGAAAAAAGGGTTCTGAAAGAACTCCTAAAACTGAAGGTGGATAAAGCAATGGGGCCTAATGAGATTCACCCCCAGAATTTTAAAAGAACTAAAGGGAGAACTAGTAACACCACCGACTACCTTTTTTAACAAATCATGAGAGGATGGTGTGGTACCTGAGGACTGGAGGAGGGCAGATGTGATTCCCCTTCACAAAAGTGGGAGCAAGACAGAGTCAAGAAACTATAGACCTGTCAGTTTGACCTCAGTGGTAGGGAAAATGATGGAAACACTTCTGAAGGAAAGAATTGTTGAGTACCTAGAGACCAGTGGGGCACAGGACCCAAGGCAGCATGGATTCACAGCAGAAATATCGTGTCAGACGAATCTTATCGATTTCTTTGACTAGGTGACCAAAGTAGTAGACCAGGGAGGGGCTGTGGACATGGCCTACCTAGACCTTAGCAAGGCATTTGACACAGTCCTACACAAAAGATTAATAAACAAATTAGCCATCCTGGGAGTGGATCCTAGGGTGGTAGCCTGGGTAAAACATTGGCTGGACAACAGAACATAGAGGGTAATAGTAAACGGAGTCCACAGTGAAGAAAGGGGGGTTACTAGTGGGGTACCGCAGGGTTCAGTACTGGGGCTGGCCCTTTTTAATGTCTTTATAAGTGACATTGCAGAGAGACTGGAAGGAAAAGTATGTCTCTTTGCAGACGACACAAAGATCTGCAACAGAGTTGATACACAAGGTGGGGTGGAAAGGATGAGAAGGGACTTGGCAAGGTTGGAGGAATGGTAAAATGTATGGCAGCTTAGATTCAATGCAAAGAAGTGCAAAGTAATGCACCTGGGAAACAAAAACCCAGGGGAAGAGTACACAGTGGGGGGTTAGATACTGACAACAACAAAAATGGAAAGGACCTGGGGGTAGTTTTATCAGATGACCTAAAGGTGGACATGCAATGTGAGAATGCAGTAAGGAGGGCTGGGGGGATACTGCGATGTATAGGGAGAGGCATCACCAATAGAAAACAGGAAGTTGTTATCCCTCCGTACAGACAGTTGGCGAGACCACATCTGGAGTACTGCATGCAGTTCTGGAGACCCCATCTCCACAAAGACATAGACAGAGTGGAGGCTGTCCAGAGGAGGGCAAGCAAAATGGTGCAGGGTCTGCACCAGAAGACATATGAAGAAAGACTAAACAAGCTTAATATATATAGCCTCGAGGAAAGGAGGGAGTGGGGGGATATGATAGAAACTTTCAAGTACCTCAAGGGAATCAACAAAGTCCAAGAGGATAGCATCTTTCAGAAAAAGAGATGTGCAAGAACAAGGGGGCACAATCTGAAGATAGAGGGGGGACAGCTCAGAGGTAATGTGAGGAAGTAGTTCTTCATGGAGAGGGTTGTGGATGCATGGAACAGCCTTCCTGAGGAGGTCATGGTGCCAAAAACAGTGGGGGAATTCAAGAATGCATGGGACAGACATAAGAGAATTCTGGTGGGGGGGTAGGAGGAAGTAGGCTGTTGGTTAACTAGGATCTGCAGTTTATCCTTTAGGTAGGGAAATGGGCAGACTAGGTGGGCCAGGCGGTCCTTATCTGCCAACAAATTCTATGTTTCTGTGTTTCTGTGTTGGTCAGCTGAAATTAATTTTAGATTTGATTTGATAGGTAAGTGTGATCCAGCATTTTCTTGGGGGTTTGTTTGTTAAATAAACTCCATCAGTATACATGTGTTTGCACTATCCTTCCCTTTCGATATGCATTACAGTCTATAGATAGTCGGATGTACTGTCACCTGGACTTGTATCAGAATGAGATGCAGATGCCACGGTTTGTATTACACAATGGGCACGATTCATTATGCCTACGTGTTGCGTATCTCAGGCATGTAGGCACTCCTATGTGTGAATGCCACAAAGTGGGGGTTTGGCGGACCCCCAGCAGCATTCACCATTGGTGTGCTAGCCAGATGCATACCTGATCTCCTAGCCACCCGTGTAGATACACGCCACAGGCAGACTGGAGGCGTGCCGGAGAGTGCCTGCACTCTGTGCGATTTACAAATGTGCAGAGTGCCAGGCAGTGTGGGACATGGTATGGCTTGGGGATGCAGACATAAGTGTCTATGCACCCCCAATGGTCACTGGTGGGGCAGGGATGCAGTGCGGTCCCCCTGCATACTGCCGGCCCAGCCCACCAGGTTGCCAGGGTAGGGTGAGGGCAGCCATTCGGGTGAGTGCCTGTGCTTGTCAAGGTCCTGGACCTGTGCCGTCTCACACTGCTCTGCACCCACAGTGCAAGGGATCCACTCAGGGACCCAGGACGGACATCCCATAGGATGCCTGCCTGTGCCTGGCATGCAGCCCTGATCAAGTTGCATTCCATGGGGGCGGGGCCATGGACAGGCACCCTGCAGATACTTGTGGTCATGAATCCATGCACCCTGCACCTATCTGGGGCTCCATAGGCATGCTGCCAAGTTACACTAATTTTTGCGTACTGTACATTGCGCCCTTTCATGAATTGCAGTCAGTATGAGTACTTACTTTACATACATGTTAGAAAACACATCTGAATCATGTTGGCATGATCCAAGTGGCATCTATTATTCACAACTTTGGTCTGTCATTAGACTAAATAAATTACACGTTTATAAATCCCGTACCAAAATATATAAAGAGATCTCATAACAACATCATTTTGTTTCTCCTTACTGCCAAAATTAATATGCAACTTCCTCTTTTCTAAGTGTAGCAATTTCTTACTTCATTAATCTAAAATATAGCATGAGTGAACTAAAATACAGTGTAAGCTGATCTGAGCAAAACATACAGCAGTTGTTAATGTTCCTAATATGTAACATTAGTTCAAAACTTAAGGGGGAGATAGGGGAGCTAAACATGTGGCTCAAGGGCTGGTGCCAGGAAAAAGGACGCACATTTGTAGGGAACTGGCAACAGTTTTGGGAGCGAAAGTTCTTTAAATTTGATGGACTGCATCTGCTAAGGAGGGAGTCAGTACATTGGGGCAGAAGTTTGACGTCTTTGCAGAATATTTAAACTAGCAAATGGGGAGAGGGGTGCAGCATCCCAGACGTTGAATGGGAAGAACACCCCTCCCCCCCTCAGCTAATGGTCAAACAGGAGTTCAGCATGTTTGTAGTTCATTTGCATCACCAGCTAAGGAAAAAAGTCCGGCTCCCCATACGACGTACAGGGGAAACGCCAGACCTTGCCCAACAACTAACACATCAAAATCTGGCCAATGGAAAATCATGTACACAAATGCTCACAGTCTGTGAAACAAGATCCCAGACCTGCAGGCAATAATGACAGAAGCTAAACTGGACATAGTAGCCATTAGTGAGACATGGTTTATCAGTAGCCACACTGGGGAGACTTCAGTACCTGGCTATGTACTGTTCAGAAGAGTCTGAGGTGCAAGAAAGGGGGGGGAGCGGGGGTTGGAGTGGCCCTTTATGTCAATGAAAATATCAAAGCTACAGAAATTCAAATTACACATAAGGAGCCAGAAGAACTGTGGATCACCCTGGAAACAGGAAATGGGACAGCCATATGAATTGGGGTTGTCTACAGGCCTCCAGACCAGGGGGAGGACATAGACACATTACTGTTAAAAGATATACAAAACATGACAGCTAAAGGGAAGGTTCTGTTAATGGGAGACTTCAACATGCCAGATACAGATCGGTCAATACTAGCAGGAATATCTGCCAGAACTAGACATATGGTGGATTCCCTGCAGAGGGAGGGCCTCAAACAACTGGTACAACAACCCACAAGAGACAGGGCTATCCTAGATCTAGTACTGATTAACAGGGAAAGGATCACAAATCTCCAGGTAGGAGGTCACCTGGGGGCTAGTGACCATCACATGGTATGGTTCAATTTGGCCACTAGAACTAAATCATCCCATTCCAATGCAAAAATATGGGACTTCAGAGGAGCTGAATTTGATAATATGGCCAACAGAGTTAAGCTAGCCCTGGCAAAAAGAAATACAGGTGAGGAGGTTACAGGCAAAGTGGGCAAGCACTAAAGATGCAATACTTGAAGCAACATCCCACTGTGTTAGAGAGAAAAGCAAGCGTAAAAGAAGAAGGAAACCACTTTGGTTCTCAAAAACAGCAGAAAATGTCAGAGCCAAAAGGCTGGCCTTCAGGAAATATAAGAGAACACAGCAGGATGAAGATAGGGAGGCATATCAAACTTCCCTAAGGGAAGCAGGGAAGGCAGTAAGGCAGGCAAAGTCCCAAACCAAGGAAACACTAGCACAAACAGTAAAAGAAGGTGACGAGACTTTCTGTAGATACATTAGTGAAAGGAGAAAATCCAGAAGGGGTATTGCTAAGATTAAAGAGCTTAAGGAGCATGTAAGGAGGAGGACCTTGTAAAAGCATCTGTCCTAAATAGATATTTCTGCTCAGTATTTACTGAAGAGAAGGTAGGGCAGGGCCCACAGCTCAGCACCATGGACACGGGGGGAAGGTGCACTAGTCCCTTCACAAAAGAAAGGGTCCTACAAGAGCTTGATAAGCTCAGGGTGGACAAGGCAATGGGACCTGATGGCATACATACCAGGGTACTAAAGGAGCTAAGGGTGGAACTAGCAGAGCCAACATCAGAACTGTTTAGTGAGTCTCTGAGCACAGGAGAGGTTCCAGAAGACTGGAGAAGGGCTCATGTGGTCCCGCTCCACAGAGTGGTAACAGGGAGGAGGCAGGAAACTACAGACTAGTCAGTCTTACCTCAGTAGTGGGCAAGATTATGGAGGCACTCCTTAAGGAAAGGATAGTGCAACACCTGGAATCCATAGGAGCACAGGATCCAAGACAGCATGGGTTTACAAAAGGAAGGTCCTGTCAAACTAATCTCATAGATTTCTTTGACTGGGTAACCAGAGTGGTGGACCAAGGGGGAGCAGTTGATGTCGCCTACCTTGACTTCAGCAAAGCTTTCGGTACTGTTCCACGTAAAAGATTGATTAATAAGCTGGGTAGGCTCGGGGTGGGTCAGAAGTTGGTCATCTGGGTGGCAAACTGGTTGATGGGCAGAAGACAGAGTGGTGGTAAACAGTATACAGTCAGAAGAGATGCAAGTCACAAGTGGGGTACCTCGGGGATCAGTCGTGGGGCCAGTCTTCTTCAATATCTTCATCAGTGACATTGCAGATGGACTGAAGGGTAAGGTGTGTCTGTTTGCAGATGACACCAAGATCTGCAACAGAGTAGATGATCCAGATGGGGTGGGCAAAATGAGAAGAGATCTGGATAATTTAGCAAAATGGTCGGAAGAGTGGCAACTGTGGTTTAACACAAAGAAGTGCAAGATCATGCACATAGGGAAGAGAAACCCTGAAACCACCTATAGGCTGTGAGGGGAGCTGCTGGCAGTCACAAGGGAAGAAAGAGACTTGGGCGTCATCATCACCGATGACCTGAAATCATCCATTCAGACTACTAAAGCAGTAGGTAAGGCTAGAGGGATGTTGGGATGTATTAGAAGGGGTATAACAAGTCAGAAGAGGGAGGTAATAATCCCTCTTTACAAGACACTGGTTAGGCCCCATCTGGAGTACTACATGCAGTACTGGGGGCCAGACCTTCTCCAGGACAATAACCAAATTGAGGCACTCCAGAGAAGGGCAACCAAAATGGTGCAGGGACTGCATCAGAAAACATATGAGGACAGATTAACTGAGCTCAATATGTATACCCTAGAGCAAAGGAGGGAGAGAGGTGATATGATCGAAACATTTAAACACCTTAAGGACATTAACAAGATGAAAGAGTCTAACATGTTTCAACATAAGATAAGAAAAATAGCAGGACAAGAGGACACAGCATGAGATTAGAGGGAGGCCGATTAAGGGGTAATGTGAGGAAGTTCTTTTTCACAGAAAGGGTGGTGGATGCATGGAATGGCCTACCTCAGGAAGTGGTGGATATGAATACAGTGCAGGGCTTCAAACAGGCATGGGATAGGCATAAGGGGGCAATACAGATGAATATGAATATATAGGCCATTGACAGAGCAAAGGCTGATGGCACATTCGTAAGGTAGAAAAAGAAATGGGCAGACTGGATGGGCCTTACGGTCCTTATCTGCCGTCAGCTTCTATGTTTCTATGTAACTTGCATCATAACTGTTGCATTCAAACTATAAGCTAACGCTCAAAGCAGTAGTCTTTGGTGAGCCTGTAGCTCAAACTGCTAATGTTTTTACATCTGAGACTATAAGTGCTTGAGGAAAAAGAGCCTGTACTGTTCCTTCTTGTTACCCTGCCACTAAGTGCAGCTGATGCCCGCTAAGACCCCTCAGCAGTTCCAACCCAGGAGAATGCTGCAGTGTCCTCTCGCCTATCAAAAATCTGGTCTTTTTATAACCTGTGCAGATAGGCATATTTTCAAAGTGAAATTTTCAAGCACATGTTTGCTGGATGACAAAAAGGAGACGTAGCAAATGCGAGATGATGCTAGGTCCTCACACATACTCCAGGCATTGCTATTTATGTACTTTTGTGGTTAGAGAAGACTAGCAGAATCAGAAAAATTCTTCTTGTGAGTCTCTGCTAGTGCGTCTGATAGATGCTTTTTCAGACATTTATTCTTTTTCTAATTTTCCAAATAACTGACCTCAGCTTGACTTCAGTCTGAAGTTCGTAAGTGCTCTGGCCTGGCTACTTTCACTCAAAACTCAGGTCCTTCCTCGGCTATTCTTTGGATGTGCTCGGCCTGCCTGATCCCAGTTTGTTGGAAACTAAGTCTCAGATCACAGAAACACAGAAACATGGAAACACAGAATTTGATGGCAGATAAGGACCACTTTCCCCACCCAGCCTGCCTATTTTCCCTACCTACTGGAACACCACAGACCTTACTTGATCTCTGGCTTTACCTCCCCCCTCCTATGCCACAAGGTTCCTTTATGCCTATCCCATGCCTTTTTGAATCCCATTACAATTTTTGTCCCTACCACCTCCTCTGGTAGGCTGTTCCAGGTATCCACCACCCTCTCAGTGAAGAAGTACTTTCTTATGTAAGCTAGGGTTACCACCTGTCCTGCGTTTCGCAGGACAGTCCTGATTTGGGCAGCTGTGTCCTGCAAAAAAACATGAAAAATACTACATGTCCTGACTTTTCAGTAGAAAAAATATTTTCTAACTTTCATCTAAATCTTGTAGAAAACTATAGTACCTTAACTAAAATACATTAAAATGATACGAAACCATAGAAGCAATCAAGAAACTACAATACTTAGCCTTAATTCTGATTATATAGAGAAAAAAGTCTGTTGCACTAGTCGAGGTTATGTACTGTCCTGCGAAAAATCATGTTTTAGTAAGAAATGTCCCACTTTGGGCTTCTTAAGGTGGTAACCCTAATGTAAGCCCCACCTGGGAGGCTTACTAGCCATTTAGTGTCCTCAGCCCCTCCTTCCATGTTAGCCTTTTTAGTTTGGGAGGTCCCAGAAGCCCTTAGTGTTACTGCTGCCACCAGAGGCAGCCTCAGGAAGTATAAAAGCCTCTGGGTGTGGAGGGAAGGGAGAGGCAGGAGGTCGATGGTGGGTGCAGAAACAGTGTCCAAGTGGGGGCCCCCCTCGGCCCAGTCAGGTCAGCAGGCAGCAGCACCGGAGCATCAGGAGGTGGTACTTTTCTTGGGAGGGCAAGATAGTGTAGCAGCTGTCATGAGGGTTACGGTGGGTATGGCCCTATATTCATATTTGGACATTGGCTGCAGTTCAGGGAGTGGAAGAAGATGTATCCCTGGTCATTAGGTCTCGCAGGCAAAACAAAAGAGAGAAGAGGAATCCAGTCCTTGGTTTAAGGTATGGGGTATGTAACGACGATAGCAATTTGCTTATTATTTGTATTTTATTTGTGATATAAATATATATTTCTTTGAATTTCTTCTTGGAAAGTATGGCAGTCTGCAAGGCATTATGGGACCTGGGATTTTAAAAGTGTGGTAAGGAGAGATTGCACTCTCAACGGCCCAGTGGAAAATCTAATTAAGAGCTTCATTTACACCAGGTTGTAACAGGTTGTAAAATGAGTCACTTGTATAAAGTATTGCATTTTATGACCTATTAGGAGGAAAGCAACTTCTGACAGATACCTGTTACATTACTCACCACTAGGAGAAATAGCTGTCAGGGAGTTCCCCTGAAGATCAAAGGGATAATTCTGACCTGCCATAAAGCAGGCTCACTAATAAAAAAAAAAAGATATACATATATATATATATATTATGGTAGCACGGTAGTGCTACCATAGTTAGGGTTGAGTAGCCCTTTTAAGGTTAAAGGGTTAAACTTTGCACCTTAATAACTTTGCCACCATGTAACAGATTTGCCTGAAATTTGGAATGCATGATCAAGAACCATACATCTTGGGATATGCCAACTTTTTTAGTGGTCAGATATACGACTGCGGAGTTATTAGGTGAGATCTGCATGTGCGTTTACGGTTTTTGTGAATTCTTTGCTCGCGCCTACAGGTCACATGGTTTGTGCAACTGGTCCGAAAACATTAGGGAACATGCAGCCAGGTCCCTGATGTGCCTTTTGAAGATTTCGTGAAAAAATATTAAACGGTTCAAAAGTTATTCCAAAAATAAGTTCCCATAATAAGTCAATGGGAAAAGTTAACAAAAAGTTTGACAGTGTCGCAAATGCACTTTTTAGTGTCGCAAATGGCCCTAGTAGTGTCGCAAATCCACCATTTTGTTTTCAGTTGGTGATCACAAAAATGCTTGGCATTTAAAATTGGGACCATCTAGGGACACAATTCTTTTTGTGTTTACCTAGTCGAGCCCTGAGGATGCTAGGCATGTCTTTATTTTGGGGTTAAACACCCCAGAAATATGTTTTTCAAATTTTTGTAAAAAGTAGTGTCACAAAGTAGTGTTGCACTCACAACATTTTCGTGATTTCATTTGCGAAAGTGTCATGATTTGCTACACTATTTTGCAACACTATGCCCAAAATAACAGGAATTCTTTGCCACCCTGCTGCAAAAGAACAGTTTTGTCTATTGGGCTGAAATTTGGAGGGAAGACAGCCAACATGCCACAGATGTGCTTTTTGGTGGGTTGGTGAAAAAATATTAGAGGGCTGCAAAGTTGTGGCACTCCAAAGTTGACACTTTTTCCCATACGATAACATTACGGCGTCCGCCACATTACAGGAATTCTTTGCCACCCTGCTGCAAAATAATACTTTGGTCTTTTTGGCTGAAATTTGGAGGGAAGAAAGCCAACATCCCACAAATGTGCATTTTAGTAGCTTGGTAAAAAAATGTTACAGGGTGGCACAGTGACGGCACTCCGAAGTTGACACTTTTTCCCATTGGATAACATTATGGCATCCGTTGCGCCTTTCGGGGGTCGTATCTCTGAAACGGTGTGAGATACAGACTTTTCATCGCAAAAATCCTTAGCCCCCCCACATAAGGGCTAAGTGCAAAACTAGCCAGGAAAGTCATAATTCATATGACATTTACATTTCTTTTCTACGTCGTACGATTCCTGAGATATAAGCAATTAAGTATTCCAAGTCCTCATTTTCTGCTCCGAGGCTCATTGTTATGTATACATTCTTAGTTTTCACTGTGTTTTTCAATGCAGTTTTGGGGGAAAAGAAGGGTGTGCCCTTTCGTTACTGTGCCAGTTAGCATTTTCAGGTGCGTTTCCATTACCTTTCATGGCATCGTTCCCCTCTACGCCACCGTGTGCGTTACGGTTTGCGTTTTCGCTTGCATTTGCATTTGCGTTTCTGTGTCATTTGGCGTTATTGTTGCTGTTACCATTACCAGTTGCATTTGCAATTGCGGTACCGTGCCCGTGCATTATGGTTTGTATTTCCGTACGCGCTTGTGTTTCTGTTTCCTTGGCGTTATTGTTGCTGTTACTGTTACCATTTGCATTTACAATTGCGGTACCATGACTGTGTGCATAACAGTTTGCGTTTCTGTACTCGCTTGCATTTGCATTTCTCTTTCCTTTGACATTATTGTTGCTGTTACCATTACCATTTGCATTTACAATTGCGGTTCCGTGACCATGCGCGTTACAGTTTGCGTTTCCATACGTGATTCCATTCCTGTCTCTGTTTCTGTTTCCTTTGGCATTATTCTTCATGTTAACTTTACCATTTGCGTTTTCTATTGTGGTATCGTGCCCATGGGCATGACGGTTTGCATTTCCGTACGTGCTTTTGTTCCCATTTCCGTTTCTGTTTCCTTTGCCATTATTCTTCATGTCAACTTTACCATTTGCGTTTACAATTGCAGTACCATGCCCCTGCACGTTGCAGTTTGCATTTACATGCGCACTTGCGTTCGCGTTTCCATTCCTGTTCCCTTTATCGTTCTTTTTGCTGTAACACTTTTAAAATATTGGTGCCATCACCATGCGTGTTACCAGTTGCATTTTCGTACATGCTTGCGTGTCTGTTTGCGTCACTGTTCACTTCCCCGTCACTTTGCATTTGCATTTCTATTAATGTTTGCTTTAACATTTATGTTTGCGTTACCATCTCTGTAACTGCTGGCGCTTGTGTTTGCGTTGCTGCTCCTGCCACCACATTACATTCACTATTTATCATCCTCATTCTTAAAAAGAAGGGAAATTAGAGGCAAAAAACTCCATTTTATGCATCAGTTAGGGTTGTTCCACAGCAACAAAAGCGAGGAAATTCGGTGTTCGGGTTGAAAGCCCCCCTTGGATCCCCCAGCCCACCCCCAACCAGCATCAGGATGCACGTTGGGGATGTCGGTCCTAACTCTCACCCCATTCTCCTATACCTCAGCTTCTTTACATGTGACGGGTGAGAGTTAATGACGACTCCAACATGCACCCCGATGCTGGTTGGTGGGCTGGGGGGTCAAAAGGGGGCTTTCAACCCTAACACCGAATTTGCTTGCCTTTGTCGCTGTGGAACAACCCTAGCTGATGCATTAAATGGAGTTTTTTGCCATATATATATATATATATATATATTTTGTGGGATGCTTAGCAACATGCAGATGCCTGAGACTGATTTGGTAGGCAGAAAGAGAGTGACCTCACAGCCAGCATCACCACTGAGCTGTGACCTCACAAGCTGGGAGGGACCCTTGTTCCCTTTAGATGGTCAAAGCTAAGATAACATAGTGCTTTTTATCTCTGGACTCCTGTAAGACACACTCTCAGGAGCACTTCTGCATTCAGTAAATCAACCTCCACTATTTGCCAGTTGAAACTAGGGTAGGATTAAATACTCAGTAATAAGGCGGTTTTCTTTAAATTGTCCATTTAATTTGTATGACTGTACACTTACTGTTATATGTTCTGTGTTTTGTATTTCATCTACTATTTTTAATTTTAGTAAACTTAGTTTTCCTTGAAATTCTGCCTGAGTCTTTTCCTCATTTTGAGTATGAATGCTGGGACAGTGTTGATAATTCTGACAGAACTGTTAAGCGCTTGCAGTGTATTACCATATGCACCAAGGTAAGAAATGAACCTGGTCTCAACTGAGTCAAAAGGGGAGTGTGAACCAGTTTGGGTCACGCTGGGCAATATTGCACTACATTTCCCCGAAAAGGGGGGTGATATTTGAACCTGTTAACGGGGCGTGCTAGCGAAAAGGGTTCATATTTGACCCTAGGACTTGAGACTGATAGTTATTTGGACCCAAAACAGATGAAAGGTTACCCTGTTTGTCTCCTGTTCACATATTGCTCTTTGAGGTTTGGCACTGTGGGAGCAGAGGGCCAGACCAGCGGAGTGCATTTGTGACAGATCTGGTTGGCAGCGGTGTGATTTAAAAGGTTTGGTTTGCAGTGCTGCAATCAAAAATATTTGTTTGCATACTGTGAAATTATTTGGTGACACGAGCATTAACAGTCCAGTGTGTCAGATTGATAAACTGTAACAGTTCACACACAAAATAAGGCAGTAATTTTTGAGAAAATAAAGAGAAGAAGAAATATATCATTGTGGTTACAGTCAAAAGTTTCCTACGTGTTTTTTTTTTTTTTCGGGTGTAAGCTAGTGTAGCCGTAGATTAAGGAAGAAGATGGCTTCCAACTACAGTGAGTACACTGCAAAATATCTGAGGCAGTTGTGCCAGGAGAGAGGAGTCTGTTGCGAGGGTCAAAACAAGCAGCACCTTGTGGAGGCTCTTGTGGCAGCTGATGCCCAAGACCTCAAATCACCGTCGGTGACTGAGAGGGACCAGACCTTGTGTGAGGAGGGGCCAGGGTCCATTGCACTGTCCAAACCAGGGAGGAGGACTGTGGGACCAGTGTGAAATGAGAGCCACAGCTACAGGGGAGGATCACCACCATGCTGGAGCCAGAAGGGCTCAGGCTGCAGACAGAGTTGTGGAGCATGGAGCTAGAATTCAAGCAAAAAAGGTTTGAAGCCCGGCAACAGAGGGAGCTTGAACAGAGGAAGCTGGAAATGGAGAGAGAGGAGAAGCTAGAGCAGTGAAAGGCTGAGTGAGAGGAAAGAGAGTGACAGCTTCAGAGAGAGGCCAAGCGAGAGGAGAAAAGCATCAGAGGAAATTTGAACTGGAGAAGCAACAACTCCAAAGACCAGTGCCAGAGCAGGTAAGTGGCATGGGTGAACCTGGACCTCTAGGACTGGGTTACAAATTAAATTCTGAATTGATAGCTGAATTTAAAGAGGGGACGATAGAGATGCATTTTTAAATTCATTTGAAAAGGTATGCATTCAGGCAAAAATTCCCAGAGAGTCCTGGAGTTTCCAGCTATCCCCGTTGCTTACCAGGAAAGCTCATGATGTATTGGGTCAAATGGACAATCAGGACAGTAATGATTATGACAAACTTAAAGCTGCATTGTTAAAAAAGTATGACTTGACAGCTGAAGCATACAGAGTTAAGTTCCGTAAGCTCAGGAGAAGCCCTGATATGAGCTATGAGGTGCTAGCCACTAAACAACATCAGTTTTTAAAATGGTGGGAAGGGATACAAGCAGACTCTGTAGAGAAAATTGAAAATGTTATACTTTTGAAGCAGTTCTTTTGGGTGCCCAGCAGAGCTGAAAACCTGGCTAGAGGACTGAGATCAAAAAACAGAGCAGGAGGCTGCCAAGCTCTCAGACCACTATGCCAGGAGCAGACCTGCTCTGAGAGGGAGTGGGGTGGGTGTGGCAGTGCAGAAAGGGAAAAACACACCTTCAGGGCAGCTAAAACCCTCACTGCCTCCACCAAAAGTGGGCAGCCCCAGGTTACAAAGAAAGGATTTGCCTGATAAAAGAAATGAATGTTGGTTTTGCAAACAACCTGGACATCTTGCAAGACAGTGTCCTAAAAAGGCAGAGAGAGCACAAAGTGGTGCTGGGAAAGAAGTGTTTTTTTTTGTGTATCCCTGAAAGCATTCCAGTAAACATGAGGGAGCACATACACCCAGTTACTGTGAATGGGGTGCAAACCAATGGTTTAAGGGACACGGGGGCATCCCTTACTTTGGTAAAAGTGGATTTGGTTGAGCCTGATTAGCTTATACCCAATCAGTTTGTTACAGTATGGAGATTCATTGGGAAGGAGAAAATGCTGCCACTTGCTAGTGTTCTTCTGGACTGGGGTGAGATAGGAGAGACTCTGTAAAAAGTTTCAGTGGCAGAAAATCTTGCCCTGGATGTGATTATAGGGAACAATCTCCAAAAGGGCATGGTGTGTGCAGTTACCCACAGTCAAGCAGCACAGGCAAATTGTAGTTCCCCTAGACCCCAAAGAAGCCCCTGTGGAAAACACTGGGAGGCTGCTTCCCCAGCCTGTGTCTCCTGATATGGAGAATAGCAAAAGGGGGATAGAAATTCCCCAGGTAGCAGTTAACAGAACAGCCAATGAAGGTTACTCTGAGGAGGGAGGGGTAGCTAATTGTCAGAAGGTTAGGAATGGCAGTGACCCTGAATACCCTGATGCTACAGCTAGGGATCCTGGTTTAGAAACTGGAGGGGACCTGTCCCATGCCTTGGGAATGTGTAAAGATTTTGCAGCTGCTCAAAAAAATGACCCCAGTTTAGATAGGCTGAGGGCTTGGGCAGAGTCTGACAGAGCACTGGGAGGAGATGGGAAACATAGTTTACTGGGACAATGGACTGCTGTATATGCAGGATGTAAGGACAGAGGGAGGGGTGATGGGCAGGCATCTTGTCATTTCCCAGGGGTGCTGTGAGTGGTTGCTGAAGATTGCTATGATATTCCCATGTCTGGACATCTGGGACTTGCATGCACTACACAGCGATTGGTCCAGAATTTCCATTGGCCCAACTTCACCCAGCAGGTGAAGGAATATTGCTGATCTTGTCACGGTGTCAAGAAATAGGAGCGGGCAGGAAAACCCAAGCCGCCCTAATTTCCTTACCCATAGTGGAGGAGCCATTCCAGAGGGTAGGAATGGATATTGTGGGGCATTTGAATACCCCCAGCTCCTCTGGGAAGAAGTTTATCCAGTGGTGGATTATGCCACCTGGTACCCAGAGGCAGTCTCCCTATCCATACTGAGGACAGACAAAGTGGCAGATGGCTTGCTAGGCCGTGTCAGGTTCCCGCAGGAGGTTATCACCATTCGAGGGGGCTCGTTCATGTCGGACATGATGAAATATTTGTGGGAAAAGTGTGAGGTGGTGCAGAGATGCATGACACCTTATCACCTGCAAGCCAATGGGCTTGTCAAAAGATTTAATGGTACCCTTAAATTGATGCTCCAAGTGTTTGCTGAACAGCATGGGAGGGACTGGGAGAAATACCTTCCCCACCTGTTGTACGCAGACCAGGAGAGTGCCCCAAGTCAACAGGATTTTCCCTCTTCGAGCTCTTATATGGACGCAGGGCGTGTGGGCCCCTAGATTTGATCTGGGAGGACTGGGAAGGCAAGCACACCACCCAATGAACTCCCATAGTGGATTATGTCCTTAAGTTTAGAGAAAAGCTGAAGGAGCTTATGGGAACAGCCAAGAGCAACCTAGCAGCAGCCCAGCAAAAGCAAAAGGTATGGTATGACTGCAGAGCCAGAGCTCGCGCGTACATTGTGGGTCAGGGGGTCATGGTCCTAATCCCGGTCCAGAAAGATAAGCTCCAAGCTGAGTGGGCAGGACTGTACAAAGTAGTCAGACAGGTGAATGACGTAAATTACATTGCAGAACTGCCTGACAGGAGAAATACCCAAAGGATGTACCATGTCAACATGATGAAGCCATATGCGAATAGGGCTGACATGATCTTTGCAGTGTGTAGTCCTGGGGAGGGAATGGATGAAGAAGACTCCCTTCTGGACTTACTGGAAGAAAACAAGCAGGAGTCCTTTGTGGAGGCAATCAAAATGTCGCTCCAGTTGACCCCGAACTAGATCCAGGAAGTAAGGGAGGTTTTAGCAGACTTTTCCCCATTGTTTAGTTCCAAGCCTGGACTAACCTCTTAGCGATGCACAATGTAGATATGGGGATGCAAGTGCCCATATGGTGAGCTGCATATTGTGTGTCAAAGGCCGTCCTAAAGGACATTAGGAGGGAGGTGAAGGAAATGCTGGATTTAGGGTAATCCAGAAATCCCATAGCCCCTGGGCCTCACCCATAGTCCTTGTTCCCAAGCCAGATGGCTCTACTTGTTTTTATGTGGACTATCGTGGACTCAACACAGGCACAAAGTTGGACGCCCACCCAATGCCACGGATAGACAAACTACTGGACAAGTTGGGAGGGGTGACATACCATACCACTATTGACCTGATGAAAGGGTATTGGCAAGTGCAGTTAACTGCCAGAGCTAGGAAGAGGTCGTCCTTCTTCACTCCGATAGGGTTATTTGAGTTTAAAGTAATGCCTTTCTGAGTGAAGAATGCCCCTGTCACCTTCCAAAGGTTGGTGAATCAGGTGTTCAATGGTACTGAAGAGTACACCGTGGTGTACCTGGACGATATTGCCATCTTCAGTACCAGCTGGAAGGAACATCTGTCCCACCTGAGGGAAGTGCTGGGCAGGATACAGACAGCCAGGCTCACTGTAAAAGCTGAAAAATGCCAGGTGGCCATGGTTGAGGTGGCATACCTCAGGCATGTAGTACACCAGGGACAGCGCCATCCTAATCAAGCAAAAATTGAGGCAATCAAGACATGGCCCAGACCTGAAACACAGAAGCAGGTTAAGAGTTTTCTAGGGACCACAAGGTACTATAGAAAATGTGTATCAAACTACAGTGCCCTAGCCGCTCTCCCATCTGGCCTGTTAAAGAAAAGAATGCCTAAAACGTTAACTGGGAACCAACCTGTGAACAAACCTTTACATGGCTAAAGGAAGAACTCTGCGGTGCTCCTGTATTAGCCAGTCCAGACAATAGTAAACCATTTGTAGTCCAGACAGATGCCTTAGATATGGGTATTGGGGCAGTACTTAGGCAAACTTGTAACCAAGGGAAAGATCACCTAATAGTGTACCTCAGTAAGAAGTTACTTCCCAGGGAGCAGGCTTGTTCTACAGTGGAGAAAGAATGCCTTGCAATGGTGTGGGCACTAAAGAAATTAGAGCCATACCTATATGGGCGGCATTTCGAGGTATAAACAGATCACAACCCACTGGTTTGTCTAGCACAAATGGGTAAAACAAACAGTAAGCATTTAAGATGGAGCCTTGCATTGCAGAGTTACGACATGACTGTTACTCCAAGGGCAGGGGCAGCAAATGCAAACGTAGATGGGCTATCGCATCAGTTAGAGTAGTGAACTGAATTTGTGAAACTCATCCCATGCCTTGGAATAGATTCCCCAAATTCAGTCTAGGAGGGAGGAGTGTGATGATAATGATAGCAATCTGCTTATTATTTATATGTGTGATATAAATAAATGTTTCTTTGAATTTCTGCTTGGAAAGTGTGGCAGTTAGCAAGACATTATCGGACATGAGATTTTAAAAGTGTGGTAAGGAGAGATTGCACTCTCCCTGACCCAGGGGAAAATCTAATTAAGAGCTTCCTTTACACCAGGTTGTAACAGGTTGTAAAACCAGCTACTTGTATAAAGTATTGCATTTTATGACCTATTAGGAGGAAAGCAACTTCTGACAGATACCTGTTACATTTCTCACCACTAGGAGAAATAGCTGTCAGGAAGTGTCCCTGAAGGTCAAAGGGATACTTCTGACTTGCCAAAAAGCAGGCTCACCAATTAAAACAATATATCTATATCTATATCTATATCTATATATATTTTTGTGTGTGAGATGCTTAGCAACATGCAGATGCCTGAGACTAATTTGGTAGGCAGGAAGAGAGTGACCTCACAGCCAGCATCACCACTGAGCTGTGACTTCACAAGCTGGGAGGGACCCTTGTTCCCTTTAGATGGTCAAAGCTAAGAGAACATAGTGCATTTTATCTCTGGACTGCTGTAAGACACACTCTCAAGAGCACTTCTACATTCAGTAAATCAACCTCCACTATTTGCCAGTTGAAACTAAGGTAGGATTAAATACTCAGTAATAAGGCGGTTTTGTTTAAATTGTTCATTTAATTTGTATGACTGTACACTCAGTGTTATATGTTCTGTGCTTTGTATTTCATCTACTATTTTTAATTTTAGTAAACTTAGTTTTCCTTGAAATTCTGCCTAAGTCTTTTCCTCATTTTGAGTATGAATGCTGGGGCAGTGTTGATAATTCTGACAGAACTGTTAAGCGCTTGCAGTGTGTTACCATATGCACCAAGGTAAGAAATGAACCTGGTCTCAACTGAGTCAAAAGGGGGAGTGTGAACCAGTTTGGGTACTCACTGGGCTAAGTATTGCACTACATTTCCCCGAAAAGGGGGGTGATATTTGAACCTGTTAATGGGGCGAGCTAGCAAAAGGGTTCATATTTGACCCCAGGACTTGAGACTGGTAGTTATTTGGACCCAAAACAGATGGAAGGTTACCCTGTTTGTCTCCTGTTCACATATTGCACTTTGAGGTTTGGCACTGTGGGAGCAGAGGGCCAGACCAGCGGAGTGCATTTGTGACAGATCTGGTTGGCAGCGGTGTGGTTTAAAAGGTTTGATTTGCAGTGCTGCAATCAAAAATATTTGTTTGCATACTGTGAAATTATTTGGCGACACGAGCATTAACAGTCCAGTGTGTCAGATTGATAAACTGTAACAGTTCACAAACTTAGTTTTCCTTGAAATTCTGCCTGAGTCTTTTCCTCATTTTGAGTATGAGTGCTGGGACAGTGTTGATAATTCTGACAGAACTGTTAAGTGATTGCAGTGTGTTACCATATGCACCAAGGTAGAAAACATATCTAGGTCTCAACTGAGTCAAAAGGAGGATTGTGAACCAGGTTGGGTACCTGCTGGGTTAAGTATTGAACTGCATTTCCATGAAGATGGTGTGATACTTGAACCTGTTAACTGGGCATGCTAGCGAAAAGGGTTCATATTTCACCCCAGGACTCAAGATTGGTGGTAGTTCGGACCCAAAACAGACAGGAGGGTTACCCTGTTTGTCTCCTGTTCACATAGTGCACTTTGAGGTTTGGCACTCTGGGAGCAGAGGGCCTGACCAGCGGAGTGCATTTGTGACAGGGTACTCAGATAGTGGGGTTGTGTCAGTGGTGGCAGCACTGATGCAGGGCGTCCTGGAGGTGGCAGCTCTGGGATGTCCTACCCAGGTGGCATGCTCACAGAGGCTGATGTTCTGGTGGTCAGGGGGCCCTGGTTTGGTAATCGCCAAGGGGTTTGCCATGCCTGTGTCTGGGGCAGGCCCTGGGACCTACTGTGACCATGGCTAGGGTAGGCTCAACAGACCTGTTAAGGGCCTGGGTCTCCCTGAGGAAGCAGTAACTTTTGATCAGGAAAGGTGCCACTGTTTTTCTGCAGTTTTGAGCCTGGGGTTGCAGGGCAAGTGCCCCTCTATATTGCTCTTTTGGCTCAGGAGAGGTGTGGGTTTAAAGGTCCCTTGGGAGCAGCCACAGAGGCATAGGCTGCTAACTGTCCCAAGGCCTAAATGGCTCAGATGACACGGATAGAAGTAAATCACTCCCCCATTAGAGAGTAGTGGAAGTGTATCTGTGAACAGATCATTTGGGATCGATGAGGAAAGGGTTTCTGTGGAAGAAGCTTCCAGAACTTAGATGGTCTAATTCTCTTAGATGAAAAAAGATCCATTCTAGGAACATGGATATGTTGTTCTATCCACACTGATTGGCATGTCCCTTTCCCCTTTAAATTTTGCCGGATGGTCTGAAAGCTGGCTCCTCCCAGCCACAGAGGTGGTATATCTCTGGGCTCTGCCTCTTGACGCCAGATCTTCCTTTCCGCTGGAAGATTCAGGTTCCCTCCTTATCGCTCCCGTGTTGAGTAGGCCCTGGCAAACAAATCCTCAAATTACTTACCTAAACTTAAACTCGTTCGAGTTTTTCCCACATCATTTTGTGATCGCGACTGTGATGGAAGACAAGTCCTCTCCCAGGTTCCGGCAGTGCCCTTCAGGGCATAAAATGTCTCGTGCTGACCTGCACAGCTTGTGGGTCTACTGCCTGGGCCATGCTCATGACACCTAGGCTTGCAACTTCTGTAGCACATTCTAGCCTAACGTCCTGGACGATCATCTCGCATGACTTTAGCTCAGCCAATCGGAGAAACGGAAACCCGCCGGTTAAATTTAAAAAGGCCTATTGGGCCATCTCTGCGGCTGCAGTGTCCACTGAACAACTCAAGCAGTTGAAGGCTTTCGGGGAGAAGGCGGCTTCGGACGCTGATCGGTTCTCTTCTGTGTCTGTCTTCATTCCACTCAAACTGGGCTCTACCTTTTCAGACTCCTTCAAGGAGTTGTGCCAGTCTCTCCCAACCAAGAGGGAAGGCCCGTCGGGTGCACACGTCTCCCACTCCCATAAAAAGGATAATGAGTTGACAGAAGAATCATCTTGGGATTGAGAGAGGTCTCGGTCCCAGGAATCTGCTGTTTCGACTTCGGTTGAAATTGCAGTGGCTTCAAGGTACCCCCGTCAGGCCAGCCAGCTAAGATGTGGGATGATGACCCAGTAGAGATTATTATCGACCCTGTCAAACCGTTGTCACTCTATGAGGCTGACAATTCCTTGTTCAGGACTCCGGTCCTGACTAGACCTACCAAGGAGGAGACCCAGCTTGCTGGGAACCTCTTCACAGTCCCTGTCCCTGACCTGGAGGAGCCACGGTTCTCCCTGGCTCCTTCTGAGCACCCCTGTCAGTCCCCCGATGGTTGAGGTTGAGGTCTGGGACACCTTCGACCGACAAGCCAAGGAAATCTCACAAGTGCCATTCAGGGTGTTCTAAAAAGTGACGCCGACACCATTCATCCTCATCCTCCTCAGATGAGGAGAGGTTTTGATGCAAACTGCGTCGATGCTACAAGGACCTAATATGGCAACAGTTGATGTTGGCAGGTTTGAAGTTGACCCTGGCTTCTTCACCAGTCATTACTTGGCTGTCGCCCTCCAGGCCGATGCCAACTCCTCCGGAGCCGGTCAACACTGTCCCTCCACCCGTGGAGCTGGTGAAGACCTGCCCAGCTCGGCAGAAACTGGCCTCTCCACCAATTCCTGTGGAGTCGCCACCTAAGCAGCCTCCTTCCGGGGCTCGCTCCAAGGAGTCTCGGCCTGCCAAGGGCCTTCCACACAGGCTGTCTGTCACCCTCACTCCTGACTGCCCTCAGTGGGTCGAAGGTGACTTGAGTGGTCAGCTGATCTACCCGGACTTCTCGGAGTCTGAAGACTCCGACTTGCATTCAGATCCACTGGACAAGGAATCGATTGGGAGTCTCTCGACAGAGGAAGGTCCCACGTCCTTCATGGGCATCCTCCATCTCATCTTCGAAACTGTGGGGATGCCTTTAGATCCCATTCAAAAACAGGCTGAATATTCCCTAACAGATATCCTGAAGAAAGGGGATTCCTTGACAGAGGCCTTTCCTGTGGCTAAAGCCATTGTTGGCCTGGCTTTGGAGCTGTGACAGCATCCAGCTTCCTGCCCTGCATCCTTAGCCCAGATGGCCCCCAAGTATGCGGTTCCCATCGGCTCCTTTTCAGGATTCACAGAGCACCCCTTGGCTGAGGGGTTGGTGACCGAGTCTGTGTTTTGGCTCTAGGGTAATTTGGGAGACACTGATAGACCCCCAGACAGAGAGTCCAGGAAACTGGACCATTCTGCCAGGAAAGTCAATGCTGCCTGTTCACATGGCCTTTGTCAGGCGAGCTTGGCCGTCATCATGGCGCATTTTTCTCACGCCCTCTTGGGCTCTCTGGATGAGGTCCTTCCTCATCTCCCCACATGCCTCCAGATCTCAGTCAAGCAGGTCTGCGACCAGGGTTGGGTGGTTGCCAAACAGCAACTCCAGACAGCTCTGGACATCAGGGATTCTTGCGCCTGCTTAGTGACAGCTGCAGTCGCCATGTGCTACAGGGCCTGGTTGAGGGTCTCGACCTTCATGGCAGACACTCCGCACAAATGGACAGATGTTCCATTCCTGGGTACTGACTTAGTTGGTCCAGGAGTGGACGGTCACCTCCAGCGCATTGAGAAGTCCAGTGCCTTCTTGGACTCCATTACTTCTGCCCAGAAGGAGTCTCAGGGTTCCAAAAAGCTGAAGAGAAAGCCGTTTAAGCCTTCTACCTCAGCAGCCAAGCAGCCTCAATTTCAATAGGGGCAGCAACAGTAGCAGGCTCAATCTTGGCACCCTTGGCCCAAGTCAGGGGCTTCTGTGACCCATAAGTCAAGAAGAAAAGGTCCCAGTGGCCCCGTGGCCAGACCCTCCTCCAAGCCTGCACAGTGACGGGATAGGGGTTGCCAACCCCATACCCGTCACACCCACTCTTGGTCCTCCCATGGGGGTCTGACTCCATCACTTCCTTTCTGCCTTGTCCACTGTCACAATGGACAGGTGGGTCTTGGAAGTGATTGGCCAGGGGCTACCCCTGGAATTAGAGCAGTACCCACCAAGCCGAGCCTGCACCACATGGGAGGAGATGGTATCAGTGCACACTCAGTCAGCTCTCCGAGATGACATCATCCAACTCCTCTGCAAGGAGATAGTGGTCAGAGTCGTGGATCCCCTGTCATCCCAGGGTTCATTTCCAGGTATTTCCTGGTCCCAAAACAGACGGGGGGGGCTGGTGCCCCATTCTAGATCTGCATAACCTGAACCAGTTTCTCAGGTCTTGTACCTTCAGGATGGTAACTCTGTTCCAGATCATACCATTTCATGAGCAGAACATGTGGTTTTGCTCCCTGGATCTGCAGGACGCATTCTTCCATGTCCCAATCCATCTGTCACACCGAAGGTTCCTCTGCTTCCGAGCGGAGGGAACCCTCTATGAGTTCCAAGCCATGCCATTCGGCCTGTTATTGGCCCCCAGGGTCTTCACCAAATGCATTGTAGTGGTGGCAGCCCATCTTCAGTGTCAAGGGATCAGAACATCAAACTTGGTCTCCTGATCAACAAGGCCAAGTCGGAACTTGTGCCTTCGCAGGTGGTCTGCTTCATCGGGACAGAGCGCAACTCTTGCCGAGCCAGAACCAGGCTCCCAGTGGACAAGGTGATGGTTCTCTCCTCCTTTGCCCGATCATTTCTAGTTGAGCACTTGCGTCCTGCCTGGGACTTCCTGCGACTTCTGGGTTACATGGCGGCTTACACCTCCGTAGTCCAGCGGGCCCAGTGGCATATGTGCCCCCTTCAATGAGAACTGGCTGGCCAATGGACTCAGCGATATGGTCATTTTGACCAGCTGTTCACTGTGATCCCAGGATGCTCTATAATGGTGGACCATCCTGGAACATCTGCATGAGGGGATCCGATTTGTCCGCCCCGTGTTGACGATTGTCCTAACAACCGATGCCTCTCTCTCACGGGCTGGGGTGCCCACATGTGGAATCACAGAGTCCACAGGCTCTGGATCCCTGAGGAGTCCCAGTGTCACATCAACCTGCTGGAGCTCTGAGCAGTTCGGCTGGTGCTGACTGCATTCGCTCTGTTTCTTCAGGGTCAAGTGGTGCAGGTCCAGACGGACAATACCATGACCATGTACTATCTCAACAAGCAGGGCGGCATGCACTCCCAGCCTCTCTGCAGGGAAGCGCTCCATATCTGGACCCTTGTGAGCTGAATGGAGGCAGATCTCCTAGCCATTCATGTGGCAGGAGCCTCAAATCAACTGGCAGATGCCCTCAGCTGTGTGGGCGAGGTGTTCCATGAGTGGTCTCTCTATCCGGAGGTAGTACACAGCCTGTTCTCCCAGTGGGACACCCCTCAGATGGACCTGTTTGCCTCCATGGAGAATGCGAAGCTGAGGCTGTTTCATGCCCGCCCCCGTCAGCAGGACTTGCTGCAGGGGGATGTCTTCTCAAGGCTGTGGACCCCAGGCCTCTTCTATACCTTCCTTCCAATTCCCTTGATCCACGAAGTGCTCCTTAAGGTCCAGAGGGACAATGCACAGGTGATCCTGGTGGCACTGGACTGGCTCCGCCAGTTTTGGTACCCCAGTCTCCTCAGCCTCAGCAACAGGCTCCCAAGTCATCTTCCAGCATGCCCAGACCTGCTCTCAGTCAGTCATGGGAAGGTCCTCCACATGGACCTTCATTCCCTGCACTTGACAGCCTGGTTTCTGAGTAGCTAGAGTTCCAGGCTTTGGGTCTCTCTGAAGATATCCTCACTGTAGTTGAGGCATCCAGGAAGGAATCAACCAGGATGTGCTATACCTTCAAATGAAAGAGATTCTCCATTTGGTATCAGGGCAAGGACCTGGACCCTTTGTCCTGTCATGTGGCTAGCATTCTCTACTACCTTTGGTCTCTCTACGACCCTTAAGGTGTACCTGGCAGCCATCTCTGCTTACCAGGCACAGGCCAGTCAGTAGATGGTGGCACAGGAGAAGGTGGTCTGGTGTTTCTTTAAAGGCCTCCACCATATTTCCCCTCCGGTGCATGAAGCACCACCACTGTGGGATCTACTGCTAGTATTGGCAAAGCTCATGGGCATGCCATTTGAACCGATGCACAGGTGTGAGATGTCATACCTGTCGTGGAAGACCACCTTCCTTGTGGCTATCATGCCAGCCAGGATTGGGGAGCTCCAGGTGCTCTCTGTTGAGTCTCGTTATATGGTCTTCCACAGGGACAAGGTTGTCCTGCGCCCCAACCCGAAGTTCCTTCTGAAGGTGGTGTCAGAGTTTCACCTGAACCAGGTGATGACTCTGCTGGTGTACTATCCCAATTACACCTTGGAGGCCGAATACAGGCTCCATACTTTGGACCTGAGATGAGCACTCTCTTATTACAAGGAGCACACGGCTGTACTTCAGACAGAGGTTCACCAGCTGTTTGTCACCTACGCTGAAGCCACACCTGGCAGACCTGTAGCCAAATGGATGATTAGCAGGTGGATCGCTTCTTGCATTGATCTCTGCTTTAGGTTTGGTGGGTAGGGAGCCTGCCGTAGGGCTAAGGGCTCATTCCACCCGCCATACCGCTGTGTCGGTGGTTGCTTCTAGGGACATCCCTATCCAGGATATCTGCAGGGCTGCTACCTGGGAAGTCAGCAAACACCTTCATTTCCCATTACCACATTGACCTAGAGTGATGCCAGGATGCTAGTTTTGGGGCCTCAGTTTTCCAATCCTTGTTCCCTAAGTAGGGGGTGTCCTCCTTGCTCCCTCCTCCCGCAGAATTGCTAGGAGTCTGCCAAACAGTGTGGATAGAACAACATATCCACGTTCCTAGAAAAACAGGTTACTCACCTGTAACAGTACTTCTAGGAGTGGTATATGTTGTTCATCCACACGAACCCACCCGACCTTCCCAGCTTCGACGCGCAACCCTCTGCTTCCAGCGGACAAGATATGGCATCAAGGGGTGGAGCCGAGGGATATACCACCCAGGTGAGTGGGAAGAGCCAGCTTTCAGACCATCCGGCAAGATTTAAAGGGGAACGGGACATGCCAAACAGTGTGGATGAACAACATATACCACTCCTAGAACTACTGTTACAGGTGAGTAACCTGTTTTTTCTGCTGCATGCTGTTTGTAGAGGTCAGAGCCAAATAATGAAGCAGAAAAGAAATGTGCTGTACCTGAACTTGTCATTTGTCTTACTTTCCTGTCTCTCAGCCCCATGGAGCTGCTCCAGTTTAATCTTGATTAATCCTCTGTGTCCAATCATTTTCAGGTCCAGAATAAAGTTCATGGTTCTGGAAATCTGTGATGTTTGTGACTTTGTATAGCTCTTGAAAACCCAAAATGATGTCTTCTAATGAATTCTGTTTTAATCTGCTCCAAATGTAGTGGTGGGTTCTAGAGATACCAGGGTTTGAACTCCTCCATCATGTCCAGGAGGTCATGGCAGTCAGAGGGAATCCTAGAGGGTCTGGCTAATTTCATAATTGTATCATCACCGCTGGGTTGAAGAAGTAAAATGCTGGCTGGGGTGAGGTGAGTCATTGCCATTTTTTTTATTTTGAAGACATCATAAGGTAGGCCATCTCATTCTTCTACTTTTATGCTGCTGAAAAAATGACTTTGGAGAGTTTCTAGTCTGTAGTTGTGCCCCTTCCCACACCATCTGTAATACCCCTAGACCTAGAGGGAGTGGGGGGCTACACTTAGATCTCTCCTGAGTCAACCCCTCTCCAGCTTCATAGCATGGCCCCTTGTTCTTGAACATGTTTTGCTCTGAAAAGACTTTCTACTTGAACCTTATTTATACCTTTGAGGTATCTGAAAGTCTCTATAATATCCCCTTTCTCTCTCCTTTCCTCCAGGGTGTACATATTGAGGCACTTCAGTCTCTTCTCATAGGGATTTGGATGCAGACCTGTCACCATTTTAGTTGCTGTCTTCTGGGCTGCCTCTACTCTGTCTATGTTCTTCCTGAGATGTGGTCTCCAGAACTGGAGACAGTACTCTAGGTGAGGTTTCACCAGTGATTTAAACAGGAGTATCACCACCTCCCCTTTCTGCTGGTGATACCTCTCCCTATGCATCCCTGCATCCCACTGACTTGCCCCACTGCATTGTCACACTGTTTGGCCACCTTTAGGTCATCAGATATGATTACCCCCAGGTCTCTTTCCTGTCTGGTGGTCACCAATACCACTCCCCCATTTTATACTCTGCCCCTTTGTTTCTGAACCCCCAGTGCATGATTTTACACTTCTTTGTATTGAAATTCAGTTGCCATACTCTTGATCCTTCCTCAAGTTTTCCTAGATTCATCTTTATTCCCCCCTGTAGTGTCTACCCTATTACAGATCTTAGTGTTGTCTGCAAAAAGACACACCTTCCCTTCTAGTCCCTCTGCAATGTCTCTAATAAAGACATTAAAGAGTACCAGCCCCAGTAACGATCCTTGTGGCACGCCACTGGTCACTATCCTTTTCTCAGAGTGAACTCCGTTTACCACTACCCTCTGTCTCCTATCCCTGAACCAATTCTTTGCAGAGTTTACCACCTTTGGACCCAACCCTAGGCTGCTGAGCTTGTTTATGGGTCTCCTATGAGGAACAGTGTTGAAGGCCTTACTGAAATCTAGGTAGGCTACAGCCACTGCTCCACCCTGATCTACTTCCCTGGCCACCCAGTCAAATAAATCTATCAAATTTGTTTGACATGACCTTCCCCTTGTGAATCCATGTTGCTTTGAATCTTGTAAGCCACTGCATTCAAGATATTGCACAATACTTTCTTTTAGTAGTGATTACATTAATTTCCCCACCACTGAGGTGAGGATGACTGGCCAGTAATTTCCATCTTCCTCTTTACTACCACTTTTGTGAAGTGGGACTATGTCTGCCCTCCACCAGTCCTCTGGAACCACACCTGTTTCCAGTGAGTAGTTGAACAGGACTGTGAGAGGTGCAGCCAGCACCTCTCTGAGCTCCCTCAATATCCTTGGATGTATCCCATCTGGTCCCATTGCCTTGTCCATTTTCAGATTTGTGAGACCGTCAGGACTCTCTCCTTTGTAAATGTACTAGTATCCACCACTCTACCAACTATGTATCTTGGCACTTATCTGAGGATCCTCACTTTCCCCTTCCTCTAAGAACACTGAACAAAAGAATCTGCTCAGAATGTCTTCTTTTTCCTGGTCCCCTTCCACACACTGTCCCCTACCCTTCTTAGCCTTACAATCCCTCCCCTGGTCTTTCTTCTTTCACTTACATACCTGAAAAAATGTATTGTCCCCATTCTTTACTGCCTGGGCTGTTTTCTCTTCCATTTGTGCCTTTGCACTTTTGACTGCTTTTCCTGCCCCCCTGTGCTTCTCTTAATACTTCTTCCAATCCTCCTTGCTCTGTGTCTCCTTATACCTTGTGACAGGGTTGAATAGGGCCCTGTCCCAGTTGTTCTGGAGAAAGAGCTTAAATGCAAGGATCTGTTCTATTCTCTCCTTTTCTGTCTCTTGTCTGTCTGATTGTGCAACCAGATTTTCTCGTGAGACCAGGACTTGATCACCCCGATGGTCTTGCAATTATGTGCCTCTTGCTATCTTTCTACCTTCTCTTGTTGTTCTGTCTTTTCTTCCCCCTTGCATATCTGCTAGTATAAAAATATATGTGAATCATTGTGTGGAAATGTAACTGATACTGGGATCCTTTTGTTTAGACATGTATATAGTTTTACTGTAGATATATATACAGTGTGTATATATATATATATATATATATATATATATATTTATACTGTTGAAATGATTGCAAAAAGCTATTTGGAACTCAAGGGGTTAACTTGTTTTCAAACTCTCTGAGAAACTGTAAGCAAGAGGTCAGTTCTGGATCACAATGTTCTTTTTGCTGCACTTGTTGAAACTTACAAGAACACTGTGTGAGAAGCATGCTGTTTTCTTAATGAGCAGGGGTTGCAAAGACTTATAAAAACAGAGCTGCAATTTCTTGCAAGACAGAAACACAGAGACTAAGATTGGAACTTAAGAAGAAACCCAGATGGACTTTCTCTGTTTATATTGCCTTTGTAAATAGTTATACTGAACAATTTTGTTTTATTTATTTTACTCTTACTAATAATAAATCACTTGTGAATTTTACAACTGCTCCTGGTTTTCCTGTGCTTCCTGACCTATGGCTTGATGACAGATGGTGTCAGCCTAAGTGGAGTTTACACTGTGTATACTCTAAGCCAGGAGTTTTGTGTGTGGGTACTAGACCTGGTACCAGGGAAGCATAGAAGAAAGGTATGGATTCTGCAGCAGCAAGCCTAGGAGTGGTTATCAGGAGATTGAAAACCAAACTAGCAGAGACGGAAGTCCAAGATGAGACTGTAAAGCTAGCACCAGTTATAGAAAAAGAACAGGCAGTGACAGAACCTAAAAGCCTGACTGCCTTTTTTCAAATGGTAGGCTATACAGCAAAAAGAGATGGAGAAACAGAGAAGAGAGGAGATGCAGCAGAGAGAACAAGAAATTCAACACTTAGAAGCACAAGAAAAAGAAGACATGCAACAACTCAAATAGCAGAGAAAAGAGATGCAGAAACAGGCATCAGAGGAGAGAAGAGATGCAGCAACAGGAGCAGCAGAGGAGAGAAGAGATGCAGTGACAGAAGCAGTGATGGATGGATGCCTTGCAAGTTTTCAAAGCTGGGGGATCTGCCACTGGTCCAGTAGAGCAACAAGACACAAACAACTTAAAATACCTTAAACTTACAAAGTTGTGTCACTCGGATGATATCGAGCATACTGACAACTTTTGAAAGGTTGCCTGTACCACCAGTAGCCAAAAGTAACGGTATGAATTGGTACCTTACTTGACAGGAGAAGCCCAACTTGCCTACAGCAATATGGACACTGCACAGTCAGAAAAGTATGACCTGGTGAAAAGCGAAATCCTGAAAATGTATGACATCTCAGGAGAAACCTACAGGCAGAGATTTCGGTCTGTGAAGTATAACTCGGTCAGCAATCCTCGAGAAGCCTTCACCCGACTCAGAGAACTCCTGATAAAATGGCTCCAACTAGAGAGCAAAACAGTCCCACAGATTGACACATTTGCAATGGAGCAATTCATCAACACTCTGCCTACAGATGTGCAGCTTTGGGTAAAGGAACACCAACCGGAAAGTGGGGAAAAGGCTGTTTCTTTGGTCGAAGACTACCAAATGGCCAGACAAATGCCACAGCAGTGAGGTAACAGCTAAGCACCGGTAAGACACTCTTTTTCCCATTTTAAACTCCAAGTTTGATAAGAACTTTGGTGAGGGTAACAAATCTGTGCCCAGAGACATTATTTGCTATAACTATAATAAGCCAGGTCATATTGCAATAAACTGCTATAAGAAGAGTGACACTGGAGCAAATTTGTCCTTAGCAAATTAGGACAAGTACTTAACAGATGTGAAAATGGGAGATAAGACTGTAACGGGACTTATAGATTCAGGAAGCAAACAGATCCTAGTGCATATTGAAGTGCTGAGAAAACAATGTCCAAAATGACCAGGTACTGGTGTCATCTGCATCCACGGGGACACTCTATACTATCCCACCAGCCAAATGACTCTCACTATTAATGGAATGTCACACTAAATGAAACTGGGGTAGTACCTAAGTTACCTGTACCCATGATTATTGGAAATGACTTTCCAGGATTTACTGAGTTAATCAAAGAGGGAGTTGTCACAACCATACTCAGCAGGTCAGGCCCTCTACTCCCACAGTGCCAACCTCCGAGCACAGTATTGTGAACAGGCAACAGACAGGGTAACCCTCCTGTCTACTTGTGGGTCCGAATCACCTTTGGTCTCAAGTTCTGGGGGGGATTCAAACTGTGAACCTTATGCTAGCATACCCAAATGTACAGGCTCAGATAATCTGCTTTTTGGGGGGAATGCCAGATATCTTTCGCCTAAGGGCACCTAACCAGGTATCCAAAATGAACCCTTAAACTCTATAAAAGACCTTAGGTATATTCTTACCTTTTCCCAGTTTGGTAACACCATCAAGCTTATGAACAGTCTTGTCAGTCTTAACCCTCCATATGTCACATGCAAAAGAAAGAACTTGGAAGACCCAGGCAGTATCTTTCAAATGAAAGGTTTACTTCAAAATGGATAAAAATATGTAAAATGTAAATACAGAACAATATATTACAAAGCATACAATCACTTAAAAGAAAAGCAAACACAACTACAGACAAACTCCTACCAACATGCAGTTAGACTTTTTCTATCTAATGTATTATCTCTAAGTGCCTAAGTTAGAGATCTTGTTTCTTACGAGCCCAAGAAGATGTGTCACTCAGTTGAAACACAGAATACAGTTTAAACTCCGTGTTTGCACCCCTTCTATGATGTCATCTAGCTCCTCCCTTTAGAATATAAAAGTTATACAAACAATGATCTTCCTGTCAGGAGATATTTTAAATACTGTGACTTCAGCAAAAACTAATTTCCCAATATGACTCCTTAATTAACATCCCCTCTTTGATCTTGAGTAGTTCCTCTTCCCAGGGCACATCAAAGGAGTTTATGACCTTTCACTGGAATCAGCTTATCTGAAGTCATAAAATGTATATTTTAGTTTCCCAGCTTCAGAGGCAGGAGGTTATAAAAAAAAAAGCTATAAAATGCAACTTCTCAAGGAAGTTAATTACCTTACAGAGATCTCCTGGTATAATATATATCCTGTCATTTCCACTGAAACCTGGGGGGGGGGGGTGTCACCCATGGCACAGCTGCCTTAAATGAGACAATCACGCACTGCATTTTTATATCACAAATATCATCCAACAATCATAACCAGCTGGCCAAGCATCACAGGAGTAAATCTTGATGTTTCAGCAGTTGTGGTGACAAGAGATCAGGCAAAGAAAATCTTGAATGGTGGGGACTCTTTTCCTTTCGATGATTTTGATTCAGACTTGTTTAAGCACAGCTCCAAGATCCACAGGTCCAGGAAATAAAGACCACACCTGAAGAAACAGTTGCAACAAAAGATTGATGGACATAAAGGATTAACATATGAAAATGCTGAAACTAAACTGATAGCTGATTGTCATTTTCTTTCAGAACAAGCTAATGATGTTTCTTTCCAGGGTTATTTTAAGCAGCTGGGGGTGAAATCAAAACAGGGTGAACCTATGTTTAAAAAATGTAATGGGCTACTGTACAGAGTGTGGGTTAAACCTCAGACACAGGACCAGATGGACCAGTTGGTCATACCACAAAAGTATAGAACTGAGTTGTTACAGATAGCACATGATAGTCCTATGGCTGGTCATTTGGGGAGGGATCGCACCCTTGCCAGATTGCTGTACAGATTTTACTGGCATGGAATTCATGTTCCTGCTTATTGTAGTTCTTGTGCTGAGTGTTAGAAAGCAGCCCCAGTGGCTAAAAAAGACAAGATGCCCCTGGTGCCCCTACCATTGATAGCTGTGCCTTTTGAGAGAATTGCAATGGATGTGGTCGGTCCCTTAGACAAAAGTAAAAAGGGTAATTGATTCATTTTGGTAGTATGTGATTATAAGCTACTGTCATGTTAAAGGAGAATTTAAAGAAAGTTTTGGAAACCTGTTTTTGTAAAACAGGTTCCCTCTTAAGGAGGGTACTATGTGACACGTTTGAATAGGGACCTGTTCCAATTGTTCTGGAGAAAGAGTTTAAATGCAAAGATCTGTTCTATTCTCTCCTTTTCTGTCTCTTGTCTGTCTGATTGTGCAACCAAATTTTCTTGTGAGACCTAGGACTTGATCACCCCGATGGTCTTGCAATTCTCTGCCTCTCGCTGTCTCTCTACCTCCTCTTGCTGTTCTGTCTTTTCTCCACCCTTGCATACCTGCTAGTATAAAAATAAATGTGAATCATTATGTGGAAATGTAACTGATACTGGGATCCCTTTGTTTAGAATTGTAGATAGTTTTGCTGTTGAAATATATATATATAGTTATACTGTTGAAATGATTGCAAAAAGCTGTTTGGAACTCAAGGGGTTAACCTGTTTGCAAACTGTCTGAGAAGTTGTAAGCAAGAGGTCAGTTCTGGGTCACAATGTTCTTTTTGCTGCATTTGTTGAAACTTGCAAGAACACTGTGTGAGAAGCATGCTGTTTTCTTAACGAGTGGGGGTTGAGAAGACTTATAAAAACAGAGCTGCAATTTCTTGGAAGACAGAAACACAGAGACTGAGATTGGAAATTAAGAAACCCAGATGGGCTTTCTCTGTTTGTACTGCCTTTGTAAATAGTTATACTGAACAATTTTATTTTTTTATTTTATTGTTAATAATAAATCACTTATTGCGAATTTTACAACTGCTCCTGGTTTTCCTATGCTTCCTGACCTGTGACTAGATGACATACCTCCTGAATGCTAACTTTTTTGCCTTTACCTTCATAGACATCTCTTTTGAGAACCATAGCAGTCTCTTTTTCTTCTGTTTTTGCTTACTTGCCTGATGCACAGGTTGTCTGTCTTCTCTATCCCAGCTTTTAGTTTCACCCACTGTTCCTTTACTCCACCTAAGTTCTCCCCCTTTACCGGGACATCTCTGAGGCATTCCCTCGTCTTTGTAAAATCGGCCCTACTAAAGTCCAGAACCCTTTCCTTTGTGTGATTTGCTTCTGACATAGATCATATAATGAACCATACCGTGCGGTGATCACTGGTCCCCAGGTGGCCATCTACCGTGACTTCTGCAACACTGTCCCTGTTAGTGAGAACAAGGTCTAGGATTGCTCCCACACAAGTTGACTCTCCCACATGTTGCCTGAGGAAGACCCCCTGCAGGGAGTCTAGGATGTTTCTGCTCCTGGCTGATGCTGTAGCTGGGATGCTTCAATCTACATCCGGCAGGTTGAAGTCACCCAGTAGCAGCACCCTTATTTGCCATCTTTTGGATGTCCTCTATCAAAACCTTATCCATTTCCACCCCTTGTACTGGAGGTCTGTAGATCACACCTGTCTGAATAGCAGCTCTCTTCCCTGTCTCTAGGGTGACCCACAATACCTCTGCCCTTCCCTGTGTTCCCTGAATCTCTGTTGATTTTATGCTATCCATCAAGTAAAGAACTCCTTCTCCTTTCTTACCCACACTGCTTTTCCTGAAGAGAGTATAGCCTGGCATGGCCATGTCCCAGTTATGGAATTCATTGCATCATGACTCTGTAATGGCGACATGGTAAGGTCCCTGGGGAAAGATTTCACAGATATCAGTACAGTACATCCTTTTTTCTGCCTCACTCATAACTTTGGATTGAACTAGGAACTCCTTGAAGTCCCAGAGATACCACAGAGCAAACCCCCTTCTGAATGAGCTAGAAAATCTCCATGCCTGTAGTATCTACACTGGACAATGCATGGAACAATGATCACTATATATCTTGGAGCGGTCCAAGCTGGTGGGATGTTCTGCTTCCTTTCCATTAGATGATGACAGTTAACAATTAATGCAGTTTTGCAGGAATGTGCTTCTCTGTTGGAGATCTGGTTGCTCCCCACTCTGCTACGCATGACAATGAATCTGAAGGCTGGCACTGTCACCACTCTTTAGTGTACATGCACCTCTGAGGACTCAAACAAACTGTTTTCACCTATTGTTATTAACCAATGCATTAGCTCAACAAATTTCTTATCATTTCCTATTTTGTTTCAGCCACTAACATTTCTGGACATTTTTTTTCTTGTTTCAACTTTCTTTAAAATAAAAAGATATTATTATTATTCTATAATATGTTCTTGTATTTCCTCTTCATATGTTTTCCCAGTGAACTCAGAAAATGTCTTAAGTCCCAGAAGAAGCATGATCCCGAACCCTCAACACCTTTTCATTTTTTTAGCAGTTGGTACACCTTGCATCTATACAGCAGCTGCTCAGGGTAGCACCCTCTGGACTGTAAGTGACAAACCTGGGAAAGCACAGATAATACTCTAACAGAGTACACCCGTGTGAGGGTGACTAGTGTTGCTTCTCCCAACCCAGCAGCAGCAAGTAAGAGTAACATTGAGAGACAGAGGTGAAAGTGCCATTCTCACAGTGACACGGACTGGCTGGCCGTGACAGTGAAGAGTGTAGTCAGCAGGTGGGGTGGCACCTGTCTCTCAGTCTGACTAGCCCCAAACCACCAGTACACCTGGATTAGTTGCTCTTTCTCTCACTCCAGTGGGTGAGGTGGGTCTGGGCAGCTGAAACTCCATCCCAGCATAGATGTGCCAGCACAGAGGAGAACTCCCTCCAGCATCTGCCGTTCTCCTACAGCATTCCCAGTAGCTATGCTCCCAACATGTGCATCTTGACTGTTGGACATGATCTATAGAAGGAATGTGAGTGCTGCCGGGATAGATTGCATGTAAGAGGTGTGTTGGGGGGGAGTACCGACTGGCCATGTGATGGTGCTGCTATATACTAAGAAGGAGGAGGAAGACATGTTGGGCCATCAGGGGCTGGCTCCCTGCCCTGTCGCCACCAGTTGAGCAATTTCCTAATTGGCAAACCGAGCTCTCTCTCTCTCTTTCTCTTCTCAGTTGTATTGTTTCAGGCTGTCACACAGACTGCTGCTTACTGTTGGAAGCATGGGAGAACTCTGAATTGGAAGGCTGAGACATTGTCCTCCTCTTTAATCTTTCCAGGTGAGTTGTAGACACTTTTCACAGCTTGTTGTATTCGAATCATGTGAAGCGGCTTTAAGAGCAGCTATTTTTGTTCGGCGTTTTGAACTGCAGTGCTGCAGCACAATGGAAATTGACAAGAGGAGGAAAGGTGTGGGTTAGAGTCTGCGCTTATTTTTGGATGGAGGGCACTTTGGTTCTGAGAGATAAATAGCAGTACAGTACTTGGTCCCATTGTGGGAAGCAAAATAATAGTGTGGCAGGGGGGAAGGGAGAGAGGAAGGAAGTACACTTTAATGAGTGAAGAGGACGCAAAGAGATTCACAGACTAATGTGCTTCAACTCCACTCAGTGTAAGGAGCCAGTTGTGGTGCATTTGATATCTGGCCATGCCCCCAGGGCTCCCTATTCTGTATACGTCATCAAGATGTCAGCATAGCTCTCGATATGCAGCCATAAAAATGGGCATTATATTGAATAGTGGGGTACTTGATTGCCTGCAGAAATTTTATGTCAGTACCTTCTTTTTTTAGAAACATAGACAAAGATGACAGAAAAAGACCAAAGGTCCAGCTGATCTGCCTGGAGTTCCCCATATGCCCGAGAAGCTATTGTCTATATGGGGTTTTATCCTTCCGGGTCCATCCCCCTGCTTCCCTTCCTAGTGCTGCTGACTTGGGCAACCGCTAAACCTGTCACTCCGTCCCAGCCATGCTTGAAACCATTTACATTATGAGCACCCACCACCTCTACTGGCAGACTGTTTCACAACACCACCACCCTTTCTGTAAAATAGAACTTCTTCACATTACTCTTAAACCTTCCCCCCACCAATTTCCACTCATGTTCTTGAATTCTTTACTCTGTACTTCTGCTAAATAGTTCCCTGCAGTTCACCTTGTTTATTCCCTTCAGTATTTTGAAGGTCTGTCATATCCCACTCCCCTCTGGCCTGACCTCTAGTGAGTGCATGTTCAGTGCCTTAAGACAGTCTGTGTAAGTTCTGCCCTGTTGGCTCTGAATCATCTTGGTCACCCTGCATTGTACCGTCTTCAGCCTGTTCCTGTCTTTCCTTAGGTGAGGACTCCAGAAATGAGCACAGTATTCCAGGTTCAGCCTCACCAGTGGCCTATATAGAGGTAATAGTACCTTCTTTTTCCTGCTGTCAGTACTCCTCTCGATACACCCCAGCATCCTATTAGCCTTACTATAGGCCTTGTTACACTGCTGATCCCTTAGTTGCTGCTGTATCTGCCCTACTGCAGAGTTTCATGTCATTTGTGAAGAGACACAACATGCCCCAGATGCCCTCTTCAGTGTCGTTGATGAACATATTGAAGAGTTAAGTACCCAGGACAGATCTCTGTGGCATCTCACTCGTGACCTCTTCCTTTTCCAAGTTGACCTCATTTACCACCACCCTCTGTTGTCTCTCATTCAAAAAGTTTCCTACCTGTCTATGTCCCTACCTGTGCTCAGGTCCTCATCTGTGTGGCACTGAGTTGAAAGCCTTGCTCAAATCGAAGTAGAGTAAATCCACAGCATGGCCCTTATCTACTACATAAGAACATACAAAGAAGCCAGCAGAAAAAGGCCATGTGGTCTATCAAGTCTGCTCGTATTGCAGGTTCCACAGCTTGGGTTAATGTCCCTGCCCTCCCTCCCCACTCCTCCCATCCTCCCTACCCATGATCCTTACCTTCCCCCTATGCCTATCCCAGCCTCTCTTAAAGCTGCCCACTCTCTTCAATAAGATGACCTCTTCTGGCAGCGCATTCCAAGTGTTCACCATCCTCTCTGTGAAGAAGTGCTTTCTGACCTCCCACCTAAACCTTCCACCCTCTAGCTTAAGACTGTGCCCCCTCGTGTTATGGTTACCACTCACCTTAAAGAGATTCTCTTTATCAACCTTATTTATCCCTTTCAAGTACTTGAAAGTCCCAATCATGCCCCTTCTCTCTCTCTCCTGTCATCCAGGGAGTACATGTTCAGTTCCCTTCAACCTCTCCTCGTGTGCCTTACCCTGCTGACCTGCTATCATCTTTGTAGCCCTCCTCTGGCCCTTCTCCAGCAGGTTAATATCCTTTTTGAGATGTGGGCACCAGTACTGAACTCCATACTCCAGATGCGGCCTTACCAGTGACCTGTACAAGGGCAGTATAACCTCCTCTCTCCCACTACTGATCCCCCTAGATATGCATCCCAACATTTTGTTTGCCTTTGCTGCTGCTTTCTTGCACTGTGTGGAGTGCTTCAGGTCACTAGTGATCATCACTCCCAGGTTCTTCTCCTCCTTTGATGCAGATACTCAGACTCCACTCAGGTAGTACTCTGTCCTGGGATTCTTGCCTCCAATATGCACAACTTTGCATTTCTAGCATTTGTTATCCAGTCAAAGCAAACTATCAGGTTCATCTGACAAGGTCTCCTTGCCACAGACCCATACTGTTTACCGTTCTGTGCTGTAGACTGTTGCCCTCTAGGTAGTTCACAAGGTCCTCTTTGATCAGGGATTCCATCACTTTACGCGCTACAGAAGTAAGACTGACAGGTCTGTCATTTCCTGTTTGTTCCTTGTTCACCCACCTTGTGTCGTGGGACCAAGCCCATTACCCTCCAGTCTTTTGGAACTACCCCTACCTGAATTAAGCTGCTGAATAGCCCTACTATGGGTTCAGCCAGTTCCGCATCCAATTCCTTGAGTACCCTTGGATGCATCCCATCAGGCCCTGAGGCTTAATCTACCTTTAGGGCTTCAAACTCTTTCTGGACCCTTTCTGTGGTAAATACTGGCTGCCTCATTTCAGGAATGCTCCTGACAGCTGCCATGATGCCACTTTGAGGCAGGGGACCACTGTCTTCCCTTGTAAAGACAGAGCAGAAGTAATCGTTAAGGATGGCTGCTTTTTGTTCATCTTCCTCTAGTACCCTCCCCCCACTTGTAGCCTAACAATACACCCTCCCTGCTGCTTTTTTTTTTTTTTTTCAGTCTTTGGTAACTGGGTAAGGCCCACTAGGCACAAGTGCCTGTTTTGAGGGGTGACCTGGGAGCACTGGGCTGTTAAATGACTTGCTCAGAGTCACACAGTATGTAAGTGGAGGTTGTGAGAATCACACTCGGGTCTGGTCTGCTGGATGTACCAAGCTCGTTCAGAGCTCATTACTCTAACCTCTAGGCTATACTGCCAGCCCATTAATATCTGAAGAATTGTTTTGCCCACGCTTGACCCAAACAGAAAAACCCAGCTGTGTGTCTGTCTTTGTGTCCCTGACCATCCTTTTTCCTTCCCTAGTTTTTATTTGGTACTACTCCCATTCCTCCTCCCCTGCTTTTCCTCGTACCTGGTGAAAGCTTTATCTTGGCCCTCACCATTTCTCTGACACTTTCTGAGATCCATATTGGTCTCTTGTACCTGTTTCATTTTGTAACAATTCTTGCACATAACTGTGTTGCCTCAAGCATGGTCCCCTTGATTGCCCCTCTGATGCTGTCCACCCTGGTCAATTTCTCTTGGTCCAGCTCACTTATCCAGTTGAGGTCTACTGTTCTGAAATCTAGGACTTTAGTTCTTGATAGGGGCATTCTGGTCCTGAGGACCAGCCTGAACCAAATGGAGTTATGGTCATTGGAGTCCAGTAGCTTCCCCACCCTCACACCACTCACCATCTCAGAGTTGGTGAGCACCAAATCTGGAATAGTCACGTTTCTAGTGGGTTCCTTAACTAGTTGCACCAGCATACAGTCCTGTAATGTATCTAACTGGGCCCGACTTCTGGTGCACCTGGTTGCTAGAATGTCCCAGTTGATATTCGGCAGGTTCACATCATCCACCACGTCCCCTTTCTTCACTTACCTTACCAGCTTTTCCCTGAGCTCACTATCTCTCTCTCTTCCTCTTGTCATGGTGGCCTATAGATCACTCCCACTCTTATTTTCTTGCCTGAGAGTGCCATGAGGTGAACCCACAGTGACTCTGTTTCGCCTTTGCTTCCCCTGAAGTGTCCATCTTCCGCAGCCTCTATGCCCTCCCTGACATATAGGGCTATCCCCCCAACCTTTGCATTTCCCTCCATCCTGTCTAAACACTGTGTAACCTGGCACTAACAATTACCAGATATTTTTCTTTGTGCTCCAGGTGTTTGTGATAGTGACCAGGTCCACATCAGTGTCCACCATCATTGCCTAGAGCTCGCTGATTCTTTGCCCACACTCCTGGCATTAGGACAGCCCCCCTTCCAACTAGCTCCAAATCCTCTTTTGTTGTTTTGTGATCCTACACCTGCATTCCTTCCCATTCTCCTTACCTTCTTATTTTACCTGTTGTTTGCAAACCCTGTGAGCCTTTCCCCGTTTGCCTTTACAACTGCACCTTTTTAACCTCAACATTATTTTTACCCACCTCACTGATACCAGTCTGCAGTATAGGGGGAGCACGAGCTAGGTTCCCCTCCACTCCTGTGGTTCCCCTAGCCTCAGTGTCCCCTGCAGTCAGTTTAACTGTCAAATTTAGATGTCAACTTCTGCCCCAGCACACTGGTCCCCTCTCTTGTCAGGTGAAAGCCATCACCTTTGAACAGCCTCCTGTTCCAGAAGTCCCCCTGTCCCTCACAGGGTAGTACCCTTTCTCTTGACACCATCACTTTAACCACCCATGTAATTCCTCTGTCTCTTCCCTCCTTACTTTATCTTTCCCTCCCTGTACTTCACACAGGGAGGTCCTTGGAAAAGACCAGGGAGATCAGTGTGCCTGCAATTTGTTCCCTAGCCTCAGTAAGTTCTGCTTCACTTGCTCCACAGGCTGGTTCACCAGATCACTGGCACCGCAGTGTACTAGCAACCGCATTCCTCTGCCTTATCCCCCCATTTGGCCTTTGTCCCAGATGGCTGATGCCCCAGGAATGTATCTGACCAGCCCTCACCCATCCTTCCCCTCACCCCCCACCTCTCTATTCACCTGATCTTAGAATCCCGACCACTAAGACTCTACTAGCTGCCTTGTTCTTACTCTCACCCCCTGGGTGCCACCAGGTCATCACTCCCATTTCTCCCAACTGACCCAGAACCCCTACAGCAGAGTCAAGTACCTGAATCTCCTCCAGGGGTGCAAAGCGATTCACCACTGGAATGGTGTGGGGTTATATGACCTCCTTGTGGCTACTCCTGCTATCCTTCCCCCTCCCCACCAGTCTCCCCCCGCCAGACCAGTGGGCCTCTGGGGGAGAGGAGGTGTGGGCTGTGGCCTCCAGCTGAGTCAGTGCCAGAGGAGAGATATTTTTTCCTTTGCTACTACCAGCTAATCATGAAGCTCAGCAAAGGTCCTGCAGAAAAGGCAGTGACCCCTTCTCCAGAGCATAACTCTGAAGAAGAGCACCCCACAGTCCCTGCAATTGACTTGCTCCCTGCTAAGCCTCATCCCTATACTGATCCTTATGATAAGCCTTGGACTAATGAAATGCTCCAGCAGAAATGTTCTAGCTGCCTCAGTCAGCTGCCTTCTTGCTGTGATGGCCAGAGCTTAGTCTATTGAATAAAATGCCAGTTTTTGCAAAAAAGCCTTAGATTTCCTGGGTGTTTTTTCTGGACAAGAAGTTAGTGTGCACATCTTGTTGAACAGCTGTTTCTTCTGTGTTCATGCTCACTGACAGCTCATATGGTGACCAGCCATGGAGGTGAGAGGAGGAGGACTGTTCCGGTCACTGTATTGAACTGAGGAGTGCTGGCCACTGGGGTGTGAGCAGTGTGGGGAGATGGGATGCCAGTGGGTGGATCAGGTGGGGGCTATTTGGGGGGGCCAAGGGACCACCAAGGACTCATTTTAAACTATGTGAATGGATGATCAAGAGTGGGGGGACCACTATGCCACCAAGGTAAATTTAAGAGCTTGAAGGAGTGATTGAGAGGTGTGAGGATACAGATTAGATAGGGAAAATACAGCAGTTAACAAGGTTTACCAAAGCCCAAATTGCAGTAAATAAAACAGGTTATGCCTTTATAAGGAAATTCCCTTTACGAAAATTATAGCACTGTACTAACTAAATGTAGACATAAGGAAACCATTGAATAAATGTTGCAGTGATAGGCACTGCCATGTAATTCAAGAGAAGCTAGGATGGAGGTGCACAATATTCAATGAGGCTAATTATAATATAGATTTGATTCCTGAATGTTAGAATGAGGATTCCTGTTCATCAGCTTTTTGAGAGGGGCCTGAAGTCCCACCTATATAACAAGGTTTTTTCTTTATATTGACTGTACTGGCTATATATAGTTTCATATTGCTTTAAGCTACTTTGTTTAATTCAGTTTTGTCGTATTCATTTATTATGTGCTATTGTTATTTTATATGTCGTATGTTATTGTTCAGCGCCTGGTATGGTATGGTAACATTTTATTTTTATACAGAAACATGCTGTTTGGATTTTAGCAATCCTGTTCACAAGACAGTCCTGTTATTATCTAAGGTTACACATGTATAATAAATAAACAACATGAACAATACATTCATACAATCAGTAAGTACATTATAAACACAGTAATGGGGAGGGGGCATAAAAAGAAATATAAAATTATCTCACACATCGACAAGTATAAATACAATAATCTCTTAACATCCCAGTAAAGGTGCTATGAACTATTTCAGCACGTATAACTGAAGGTGGTACATTCCAATGCAAGGCAGCCAAAGATCTTAATGTGTAATCCCCAAATATATTTATACACTTATCCTGTTGGATTTTGTTTTGATGAACAGACCTAGACAGATGTTTTCTATGTTTACAGTATCTAAAAATAAAATATTTGAAATATTATGTTCAATATGAACTGTCTTTTATTTATGTATAAATATTAACCAGCTTCTTACATATTCTGTCTCTAAAGGTAACCACTCAAGTCTGGTCAGCAATAAGCAATGGTGGGTTCTGAAATCATGACCAAGGGTATACCTAACTATTCTGTATTGAATTTTGTAAATTTTATTCAACAGTTGTTTAGTTGCTGACCTATTATAGGTTTAGGGTGAGGGCAGGGAAGGAAGTAGGCAGAACAAGAACAACAGTGCTGAACTTCAGGCGGGCAGACTTTAATAGGATGAAAAGGTTAGTGAGGGAAGCAATGGAGGGTATGGGGGAAATGAATGAAGCAAAGGAGATATGGGGGGCAGTTAGAGACAGGGTCAGAGAGGCCATGCAATCATGTATAAGGCGGTAAAGAATGGAGCAAGATGCAGGAGGCTGGTGTGGTTGCCAGGGAAGTCACGAGGGTGGTAGGGGGCAGATGGAGGGCATTCAGGAAATATAAGGGATCACAGAGGAGGAAGACAGGGAGGCCTACAGGGAAACAAGGAGGGTGATTAGGAGGGCAAAGACTGAAATGGAGGAATGGATAGCAAAGCAGGTCAAGGGGGGTAAGAAGACATTCTTCAGATACATGAGGGATAGGAGGAAGACTGGACAGAGATCACAAGGCTCTGGGGGGGAGGAGGGAGTCAATAGAGAATGACTGCAGAAAGCAGAAGTACTAAACAAGTACTTCTACTCAGATTTTATGAAGGGAGGGTGGGGAACGGATTTGAGGATGGAGGTTGTATGGGTGGAGACGAGTCCCTTTAGGATAGAGAGAGTCAGAGAGGAACTGGGTAGGATGAGGGTGGACAAGGCCATGGGACCAGATGGACTGCACCCGAGGGTTATCTGGGAACTAAGAGAGAGGGTTTATGTGATAATGGCGAAAGCCTAAAGGCGATCACCGTTATCGCGAAGTCAGAGTGTTGAAAATTTATTTCGGCACTCTGACACCCCGGTGCACAGCAAAACGGTGCTGCAGACTTCGTTTCTTAATGTTTTATGTGGGGGCTTTGCCCCCCACCCCCCCGTAATTAAGGCTTCTCAACTCCAGGGGGGTGCATGTTGGGGGGGTGAAAAACATAAAAAAAAAGGTTCAGGCCAGGCACAACAAAACACACCAGCACTTGGACCTGAACCCAGTACCCTGCCCACTGATGCCACCAACCCACCTACCATGCCACAGGGTCGGATCAGCAACCCACCATGGCACCACCCCTCACATACCCTCCTGCTCCTTGCTGTGCATGCTTGCTCCCCCCCACGCCTGTATGAATAGTGACATCCTGTCGCTATATTCGCTGACCCCCCATTCAGCTGCAGACATGCGCTGGGGATTGGGTCGCTGTTATTGTAGGCACCCAATCGCCGATGCTAATATCTTGTGCTACCAAGAGAGGAGTTGGCTGCCCCACTGGCAAGGCTATTCAATCTGTCCTTGGACATAGGAAGGGTGCCGGAGGACTGGAGGAGGGCTACAGTCATGCCAATACACAAGGGGGGAGCAGGGAAGTAAGGGAGAACTATCATCTTGTCAGACTCACCTCAGTGGTGGGGAAGGTCATGGAGGCACTTGTTAGGGAAAGGGTAACACAGTACCTGGAGGAGAATGGATTGCTAAACAACAACCACCAGGGGTTCACTAGGAGGAAATTATTCCAGTCCAATCTAATAGAATTCTTTGACTGGGTAACCCGGGTAATAGATCGGGGGGGGCGTAGACGTGGCCTATCTGGACTTCAGCAAGGCCTTTGAAACTATCCCCCACAGATGGTTGGTCAACAAGCTAGGAAGCACGGGGTGGGGGACAAGATAACTAGATGGGTGGAAAACTTGCTAGCAGACAGGACCCAGTTGGTGGTAATTAATGGGGTGCACTCTAGGACGGGGCGGGTAACAAGCGGGGTGCTCCAGGGGTCAGTGTTGGGACCGCTTCTCTTCAGTAGCTACATATGCGACATAACGGATTTACTGGAGGGACAGGTGGCACTCTTTGTGGATGATATGAAAATCGGCAGTAAGGCAGACACTGAAGGAGGGGTGGAAGACATGAGATGGGACATGAAGGCACTGGAGTAGTGGACAGAGACCTGGCAGCTAAACTTCAACATTAAGAAGTGTGCTGTTATACACCTGGGACACAGAAACCTGAGGGCAGGTTACAAAATGAGGGGGGAGGAGATCAGGACATCGGAGCAGGAGAAGGACCTAGATATAGTAGTCACCAGTGACCTTAAGGTGGGGAAACAGTGTGCTAGGGCAGTGGAGAAGGCATATGGGATGCTGGCAAGTATAGGCAGCGGAATCACTAGCAGGAGGAGAGAAGTCTTGGTGCCCCTGTACCAGGCTGTGGTAAGACTGCATTTGGAATATGGAATGCGGTTCTGGAGGCCTTACTAGTGCAAGGACATAGATCTGACCAAAAGGGCTCAGTGAAGAGCAACCAAGATGGTGCGAGGAATGAAAGGCAAAACATGCGAGCAGAAATGCAAAGAGCTGGGGCTGCACACACTGGAGACCAGAAGGGAGAGAGGGGAAATGATAAAGACCTTCAGATATGTTAAAGGGATTAGTAAGCTGGGCCCGGGGAGTTTATTCCAAATGAAAAAGGACACCATGACAAGGGAGCATGGACTGAGACTACAGGGAGGACACTTCAGAGGGAACGTAAGAAGGCAGTTCTTTGCATAGAAGGTGGCGGATGCTTGGAACGGGCTTCTGGATGAGGTTGTCGGGGTGAAGACAGTGACAGGATTCACGAGGGCTTGGGACAGGCACAAAGGGTTACTAGGAAGTAGGGTGGGTAACCTAGGAGGGAGGCGGGTAGTTAAGCATGGAGAAAAGGGCAGACTGGATGGACCATGAGGACCTTTTCTGCCATCAAGTTCTATGATTCTATGATAACTCCTAGATCCCATGCCCCTTCTGTAATGCTGAGTCTCTCTCCACCCATCCAGTACACTGTTGTGTGGTTTCTTTGCCCTAGGTGCATTACCTTACACTTTTTGGCATTGAATTTTAACTGCCAGACCTTTAACCACCCCTCTAGCTTTTGTAAATCCCTCTGTGTATCCCTTATTCTCTGATCACTGTCCACCCTCCCATATAGTTTTGTGTCATCTGCAAAGAGACACAACCTGCCTTGGATTCCCTCACCAGTGTTACTAATGAACATGTTGAAGAGGACCGGACCCAGGACAGATCCCTGTGGAACCCCACTCGTAACCTCCCTGTCCTCTTTATTTATTTAGTTTTTGTTGACCAGGTAAGTGCACTAGACAAATGACCCCATTGACCACCACCCTCTGCTTCCTCCCTTCTAACCAACTACCCCCCTAGTTCACTACAGTGTTATCTGCACCCAGGTTTTCCATCTTTTTCAGCAACCTTTTATGCGGTACCAAATCAAAAGCCTTGCTGAAGTCAAAGTATAGCAGGTACACAGCGTGGCCCTTGTGTACTTCCTTGGTCACCCAGTCAAAAAAAAAAATCAGGTTAATCTGACAAGACCTTCCTGCCACAAAACCGTGTTGTTTACTATCCTGGAGCCCACTGCCCTCTGGGTAGTCCACGAGGTCCTCTTTGATTAGTGATTCCATCAGCTTCCTTACGATGGAGGTCAGACTGACAGGCCTGGCTGCTCCCTATCCCCCCTTAAGAAGCAATACAACATCTGCCATACTCAAATCCCTTGGAACTTCTCTAGACCAAGTGAGCTGTTGAACAGCCCTGCCAGTGGTTCAGCCAGTTCTGCTGCTAATTCCCTAAGTATCCGTGGGTGTAACCCATCTGGTCCAGGGGCCTTATCTATTTTAAGGGCTGCCATCCCTTTTAGGACCCTCTCGCTAGTAAATATTGTCTGCCTCATTTCCAGGACTCCCTTAGCAACTGCTTTGATGCCACTTTCTGGCATGGTCCCACAGTCCTCCTTAGTGAATACTGAGCAAAAGTAGTCATTCAGGACTGTGGCCTTTTGCTCATCCTCCTCTATCACTCTGTCAACCTCAACTAGCCATGTGAAGCCCCCCTTTTTTCCTTTTTCACTGATATATCTAAAAAACTGGTTTTCTCTGTTCTTGACCCACACTGCGATACACAGCTCCATGTCTGCCTTCACCTCCCTAACAACCCTCTTTGCCTCCCTATTTTTCTGTATATAATCCTCCCTTTCTGCCTCCCCCTGCTTTTCCTTGTATTTATAAAAGGCCTTCTTTTTGGCCCTAACCGCTTCCCTGACCCTAGCTGAGAACCATAGTGGTCTCTTAAACCTGTTTTTTTATGTTGTCTTGCATGTGCAGCGCAAGCAACATTTTGTGGCAGCTTGCTGGAGTAGCAGGTTGTGGAGGTGTGGCAATGTTGTGGCCAGTGGTGCCACTGCTTCTTTGGTCTGGTCTCTATGGCACCAGTGAAACAGCATGCTATCTATGACAGCAGTTCAGAAGCGTGCCACCAACTTGAAAGAATTTCACCGCCGCAATGAGGGAGTTCCCCGTCATTGCAGGGCATGCCATGCTTGCTGAAACATTTCCATAAACATGGCAGTGGCTTTCGCCATCCTCCTCTCACAATCCTTAGAAAGCCAACTACAGGGGTGCCCAATCCCCCTGTCGGCATATTTATAACCGCCTCAAGATTGTGTGGCACACTGGGTGCCACCCAGTGTGCCTCGTGGTGTTCGGGGTTGACCACGCCGGGCATGTTCCTGCCCTCGCTCTACCCCCATTGAGTGCATCACACTGGGAGCCCACTCCAGTATGGCCAACAGAACCCCCCCAAACTCATGGGGCAAACTGAGAGCCCACCTCAGTGTGCCCAACAGTTGGTTTATTTCACTTGTAAATAAGTAAAACCTTCCCACAATGTCTGTTCCTGAAACAAAGAAAACAGCCCATCATTGAGTCCAGAGTGCCCCCCCATCTCCAACCCACACCCACCCTCTGCGCACCCCACCTCACCACACACCCCCACCCCATATTTACTTTGGAGCCCGGCACGATGATCTTTGGTGGAGTGGGAGACGTCTGAACTCTTCAAAAGCTGACTGTGAACTGAAGAAAAACACGGTAAGCTGTATATAATGGCATCAATGGGGGAGGTCAATTTAGGTGGATATCTCGGCCATTTTTGTGACTTTTGGCTCCAAATTTTCAGCATGGGATTCTTGGGACCCCACCTCATGAACTCAGTCACTGTCATTTTGTTATTCAGTCCTGAAAGGTGATTTCGAGGTCATTGCGCAGAATCACCTTTCAGGACCAATTAATGAAATGACAGTGTCACTGTTTATGAGGTGGGCTCCCAAAAAGCCTATGTTGCAAATTTGATGAACAAATTCCAAAAAGTGACTGTGTTACGAGTGTGCATTGCACAGTTTCCACGCACGCTCATAAGTTTGAGCATTTTTAATATTTTCACTCCATATTTTCAACATTGCCATTTTTTCACACCTCCTTATGAAAAGTACAGCTGTCATTTTTCACATCCTGTCCGAAATGTGTTTTCTCACATCTGGCGTACAATAGCGCAGTCATCGTAGGATATCAACGTTCAGGACAGATTAAGAAAATCACAGTGCCACTGTTTATTAACAGCGGTCTCAAAATGCCTATGCTAAAAATGTGGTGAAAAAATTCCACAAAATGACTGTATTGTGAGTGTGCATTACTCAGTTTCTACGCACGCTCGTAACTTCGAGAATTTTTAATATTTTCACTCCAGATTTTCAGCATTGCCATTTCTTCACACCTCCTAATGAATGGTATAGCTGTCATTTTTCACATCCTGCCTGAAATGTGTTTTCACATATCTGGCGCAGAATGGCGCGGTCGCTGTGAGAAATCAACGTTCGGGACAGATTAACAAAATCACAGTGCCACTGTTCATGAGCAGAGGTCCAAAATGCTTTCATGTGGTGGGGTCACAAAAAGCCCATGTTGAAAATTTGGAGTGCAAATACCAACAAATGCCCAGGGCATTAGGGTTTCTAACCGTAATGTCCCACCCTGTAAAGACTGACAGGAGTCGGGGTGTGACTTTGGATTGTCAACTGTAATGCTCATGCCATTCCACCCCCCCCCACCACCCTGCAGCCAGTGACAGGCATAGATACATAGATACATAGACAGTGTCGGCAGATAAGGGCATATGGCCCACCCAGTCTGCCCATTTAAGTTTGTAAGTTCAGTTTATGTATCATGCATGAAGGTGTGCCTTGGACTCTTCGGCCCCAAGGTTCACCCCATTCTCCTATACTGTACCCATCTCAACATATTTCCTTATGGAATGAGGTGAGCGTAAGGCCTGATGACTCCAAGGCACAACGCAACACTTGTCAGAATCTGCAGGGTAGGGTCAGGTGAAATGGCATGAGCGTTATGGCCGACGACCCAAAGGCACACCTAAGTGCCTGTCAGTCTCTGCAGGGTGGAGTGGGGTGGGCTTCAGTTCCATACTTCACTGCCATTCCTATTATGCATCTCTCTAACTCCTGCACTACCAATGCCAATGCCAGCAAGACAACATTCGGCACTTACAAATGCTTGTTTTAGATACTGTTCTTATGCTTGCTTTTGATGCCTCGATGATACCCTCTGTGGTTCATAACCAACCTTAGTGTGTATACTGCAGATAGTCAAAGAGTGCTTTATTATGTCACACTCAAGCATATCATTTACAATAGCTGCTGTTAGACACATGCTGCTGCTGTCTGTTTTTCTTAATATTAAACTATGTGGATGCCTTGCATGATATGTAGGTCATTTCTGCTGATTTTATTGCATGCAAATTTCATTTCTCTCATCTTTGTCTTGTTTTATACTGTACTAAATTTATGTGATGTATAATCTGTGGGAAAGGACCTACTTTTGAATGTAATTTACTCTGCACTAATCTCCATCTTTCAGAGTGAGGGGGCCCATGCTTTCATGAATGTCGATGGTGTTTCCTTGTGTCTGTGTAGGACCTGCAGTTATGAGGCTGTTCTGGCTAGCCCGAATTTCCACTGAGGGTGCAGGCACCAGGCTGGTGGGGGGGAACTTGTTAACAGATCTGAGTTAGACATTCATATGGCAAGTTATAAAATAGTAAAAGAGCTCAATGTCCAGGTATAGAGTTGCAGAAGCATAATTGAATTGATTGGATGTTTGAATAAAACAGGTAATCACAGTTCAGAAAGCTCAAACTGAAATGCAGCTGCTCCATGGAGCGTGGGGGGCACCAATAGATTTGATTGAAGGAACACACTTCAGTGGCCAAAGCCACGGTACCTCTTGTTCTCAGTCAGTGGCCAGGACAGTCCCTGGAATAGTCCTCTGAGGAGCAAGCAAGCTCCCAAAATAAAGGTGATGGCAGCAACTCGAATCACGTTATTTCACTTCCTGCTGCTATATCCCAAAACCCAAATGTGCAGCCAGGGGAAATTACACATCTTGCAGCTAATGAGTTTAACTTTTCCCTACTTCTAAAATTCAACTACATGACTTTTCTTCACTCTTGCTGCTCAACAGAGTGAGCACCCCATGATGCATGTCCAAGCAGGACACCTCTGCACCCGGTGGTCCCACACTAAAACAGCAGTGGTGCATAGTTCCTCTCAGTGCTCTAACTTGTGGGGATAACACAGCTTACAGTAGACACAGCACGGGCAGTGGAGATCCGAGCTGCCCCCCGTAGACCCTCCACCACAGGTTGTTCTCTTACCTCCGGCCTGTGACCCAGCCATGGCAGCCGCCAGACTTCATTTCCCACCAGGCTCCCTTGACTGCCTGCCATGGTGCCGAGAATCATGGTGCAGGCCTCCTAGACAGGCCTCGGTTTCTCCTCCATGGCAAATGGGACCCACAGGACACAGCAGGGTGCAGACAGCACCCCAATTACTTCAGCCCACAAAAACTTCTGGCGTGGGACTCGACTTTCCCTCAGGGGCCAGGGTGGCAATCGCCCCACCCCAGCCCTGGGCCTCCTGCATGGAGACCTGGCCCATGGGCCCTCTGCCCTCGCACCTCCAAGGACTGTCGAACTCCCCAATCAATTCACTATTTACCACTAAACTCTTCCCTTTATACCAGGTCCCAGTCCCCGCCTTTTCTATGGGTCCTGGCACCTATTCCTCCACTGATGCCTTCTGGGCCTTGTAGTAAGCCCCTCGGGGGGGGCTTACGTGTTTCCCCCACCAAAACCCTTCATCTTCTGGTGAAGGCCTTTTTCCAACTACCCCACAAGGGATTTCCCAGCGCTGGATATGCACACTCTTCCACTCCAGGCCCCCCCTGAGCAACACCGGTTTTACAGTCAAGGTGGTGGACCCCTTATTTCAGTGGGCAAACCCACACTACCCTTCTCTACTTTATCACACATGCCCTACTTGGGGCTGGCCATGGTGACCCACCCTAGGTTCCTGCAGACTGCTTGCCGGTACTTCTAGAAGCAGCGTCCCACCCCCCCCACAGAACACCAGCTAACTAAACGCACTGCAAATTGCTGCCACCACGAGGAGGATATACAATCCTTAAAGTACAGTGTTTTAACATTAAAGATTTAGCAGCACTCCGGAGACATGGGGTGCACTAAAGAGATCTTCTACATATTATTTTCTCTAGCTATAAACAGTTGCACTGAAACAGCAGAGCCCCCTAACAGTGGGTGCTTAAACAGTAATAACACAATAATGAAACATACATACTGGCTGATGGATAGCTATTTCCCCCTCCCCACACACACGCTTCACACACACACACACACACACACACACACACACACACACACACACACACACACGCTGCCATTGCACACTCCACCACCCATCGCGCACCACAGCCAGCTCACGTACACACTCACACCAGTATTGTTTTCTAAACTTTAAAGTTACACTGTAGAGGACTGCACAAGAGTGCACAGTCTTCAGTTTTTGGAAGGTCCAGACGGGGAGTGGGTACCATTACAGTGTCCATTCACTTGCTCCCCTCATCCATATTACTAACATTCCTATCTGTCTACTTAGACATTTTTACTCTTACCACAGGAACTTACAAGTCAACCTTCCCTAACTTTCTTACTGCATTACTAGTACTATTACTATCATCAAACTGTTTTTTTTTCCAAGTAACAATCACAATAGAATCATAGTTTCAGTTTTAACAAGTAAAGCAATGATCTCACCAAAATGTCTGGGGGCAGGGGGCATGCATCAGTTCAAACTGCAGTGCCGTGGAGGCACTGATGATTTGGGGTTTTATTTTATTGGCACCCTGGCAGGACCTGAGGTGTAGTAAAAGCAAGGATCCGACTTGGTACACTCGGCTCTAAAGCAGTCTCAGCTGATGATATAGTATTTTCCACGAGATCCTGTGGTGTCCTGCACCAGGGCAAAAGTCTTGAAAAGGGTGACCCCAGTCCAGATTGTAGAATTACACATTGATTTTGTGATGGCAATATCCTTCTGCTTGTCTGCTGGGTCTTTTCTGCTTGTCGTATGCTGGGTCTTTAGGTCCTACCTTGTTGCTCTGATGGATTTTGTCCATGGCCCCATAGAAAACCCAGTCAGACTGCCTGGTTTCAATAATGTCCCATGTTCTCTCACTGTCATATGGGCAGTTTTCTCTGGGGTATTCTTTCTTGATCCTACAGCGTACCCACCTTTCCGCTTGGGACTAATCAGATATAAACCTAGTGCTTGTCTGCGGGGCCTGTCCTTTGGGTAACCAGCTCCTTCCTTTGTACCTCAAGTAGTTTGGGTCTGTGGGGTGCAAGGCATCCATGTCTGCCAGATGACTCCAGCATTTATCAGGCAGGAGAGGGGTAGTTCCAAGTACCCTGAGCAAGGGCATGATGTATAGCTGGGGGATGTCCCGCTCCACTACAAAATCCTTGTAATACCTGGACTGTGTGTCCTGTCTAGTGGTCTCCCTGCCTGGAGTCACATCCCCCAATGACTCAGACTCCAAACTGGATCCTTCTTCTTCCAGGACCTCCTTAATTTCCACATCAGGCCATGGGGTGGGCACAGTACCCCATTAACTTAAGGGAAGCAGAGGCTTTACCCACAGCCACAGTGCCAGCTGCCACAGCCACAGGTGGTTCACCAGGGTGTCCAGCCTCGGGATGGCAATCAAAGACGTCCAGCCATGGCCCCTTCCTCTTCCACTGGGAGGTGCACAGGTGGCTGGTGGTGTGGAAGGGCTGGGCAGATGGCTGTGCCCTTCACCCACTTACTCCATTTGTTTCATGCTCTCCTTCACTTCCTCCCAGCTTTCCAATGGCTTGATGGTGGTGGAGACTTCACTGGGCATCTCTACTGGGTGCAGATCTCATCCCCAAGGGGGCACATAGGCAGGGACCACAGCCATCGATCATGGAGCAGCGACGCAGGAGCACTGGAGACAAACAGGCTGGCACACTAACTCATTCCCTTCATATCCATGAAGTATGCACTTATCTTTCCAAGAGCTCCTCTCCACCATGTCCCATAAGCAGGCTAACAGGGACTCTGGGACATTTATCATGCAGGCACGCTGGCTTGGAGCAGCTGCCATGTTCAAAATTAAGTTCACTTCTCCTTTGACCAATCTCTACACCCAGGCAGCAATTTAACCACACTCAACAACCCTCCTTTTCTTTTTTTCAGGAAAACTCTGTCTTCCAAGGCTTTGTGCTATTTTGCTCCTCTGTACCCTTTCTTCTCTCAGGACAAAATGGCAAACTCTCCAAAAGATCTCTCCCCTGCAGTGCCCAGCAACCAACAGTCTCCACCAACCAAAGCAGTCCCAGCAAAATCAGTTATGCATGCAAGCACATTCCCTCCCATGAGGCAGCAGGTGCCATTTTGTCTAGGCACGAGGAGCACAGTTCATGTGGCAGGACTGCAAACTTCCACAGTGCTTCACCAGGCCTCCAGTGTCTCCCCGAGCTTCTGCACCCACAATTTTGTTCTAGGTATATCCTTTAGCACCCCAAAAGAAATCCTGGATGAGCCCCTACGTTGTGAGCCCCCCCTTCCCTGTCTAGGGGTATTTGATGGTGTTGCGGTGGGGAAGAGGGGCACTGACAGCCAGAAACACAGTCCAGAATAAAATAGATAAACAGTTCAGCACCTGGATTCCTCAGGTGTTGCAGGTGATGGATAGGCTTCATCGACATGCTTTCTTAACATGAAGGTGCAGGCACCAGGCTGGGGGGCAAAATGTGTTATTAGATCTCAGACATTCATATGGCAAGTTCTAAAACAGTAAAAGAGATCAATGTCCAGGCATAGTGTTGCATAAACATAATTTAATTGATTGGATGTTTGAATAAAATGGGTAATCACTGTTCAGAAAACTCAAGCAGAAATGCAGCTGCTCCATGGAGCATGGGGGGCACCAATAGATTTGACTGAAGGAACACACTTCAGTGGCCAGAGCCATGGTACATCTCTTCCTCAGTCAGTGGCCAGGACAGTCCCTGCGATAGTCCTCTGAGGAGCAAGCAAGCTCCCAAAATAAAGGTGATGGCAGCAACTCGAATCATTTTATTTCAAACACCTACTGCTACAGCATATCCCAAAACCCAAATGTGCAGCCAGGGGAAGTTACACAACTTGCCGCTGACAGGTTCAACTTGTCCCTACTTCCAAAATTTGACTATGTGACTTTTCTTCACTCTCACTGCTCGACAGAGTGAGCACAAAGTGATGCAGGTCCAACCAGGACATCCCTGCACCCGGCGGTCCCACACTAAAACACAGCAGCAGCACGAAGTTCGTCTTAGGGCTTTAACTTGTGGGGATGACACATAGCTTATGGTGGACACAGCATGGGCAGCAAAGCTCCGAGTTGCCACCTCAGACACCCCACAGGTTAGTCTCTCACCTGAGACCCAGCCATGGCAGCCACCAGACTTCAGTTCCCATTGGGCTCCCTAGCTTGCCTGCCCTGGTGCTGAGGACCATGGTGCAGACCTCCTAGACAGGCCTTGACTCCACCTCTATGGCAAATGGGACCCACGGGACATGGTGGGGTGTGGACGGCATGCCGATTACTTCAGCTCACAAAAACTTCTTCTTGAGAGGGACTCAGCTTTCTCTCGGGGGCCGGGTGGCAGTTGCCCCACTTCAGCCCTGGACTTCTTGCATGGAGACCTGGCCCTTGGGCCCTCTCCCCTTGCACCTCCTTGGACTCTCAAACTCCTTGAATGAGCCACCATTTACCACCAAAACGCCTTCCTTTATAGCGGGTCCCAGTCCCTGCCTTTTCTACAGGTCCTGGCACCCATTTCTCCACTGATGCCTTCTGGGCCTTGTAGTAAGCCCTTCAGGGGGCTTACATTTGTAAGGCATGTCTCAGTTGTTGATATTTCCAGTGGTCCCTTTGTGGCAAGATAAACTGTTTTGGGAGTTGAGAGAAGGACTTAAGGAGGTCTGATCCTTGTTCTAGGATATGGGTTACATTGGAAGTGCCCTGATGTGCTCAGGAGTTCCATTTTATGGGACTACACTGATTTGGGGACAGGGGTTGTTTCATAGTGGCACAAGGTGACCTAGTAGTAAATGTTGCCAGACATTAAGCAATGTCAACTTCTGCCATGCTTGCCTAGTATATAGCATAGGTAAGGTCATATTTCATTCATTTATTATCTTTTCCCTTAGTGCTAGACTCAAGGGCATGGCTTCTAGGATAGTTTGCTCTACCTCTACCCAGAGTGGGGCATTTGGACTACATTTCTCTAGCCATGGCTGCAGCTATGAATTTTGGGGCCTAGGACAAGTCACTTGAAATGGGCCCCTGTTTCCCAAACCAGCTAATGCCAGGAGTAATGCCAACTCCTCAGGTGGGCCCCTCCTGAGCTCAGGGCCCCGGACAACATCCCCACTTCCCCCCCATTACTGCGGCCCTGTCTCTAGCCAGCGCAATGTCTGTTTGGCCCCATTACTCATGTAGTAGGCCCAAAGCCATGGTAACTTCAGCCCACCCTTGTGTGGGGAGGTACTAAGTTCTAAACCTAGGGCAATGGGTGTCCTTTATGTGATTTGTTGTGAGGGAGTCTGTTTGCTTCCAGAGTTTGGGAAGATTTTTCAGGTAATAGATCCATTTGGACAGGGCCATCATCTTGAAGGCTGCTATTCTTCCCATCAGGGAGAGACATAACTTCTTCCATCTGTGTATGTTGAGTCTCTAACAGCTTAGATATATTTTTAGGAATCAGGACTTGCACTTTCTGCACGATTGTCATTCCTAAATATTTAATGCCTCCTGGATCCCAGATAACTTAGCTTATACCACCATACACTCGACAGTACCTGTATTTTATGATTCAAGTGCTGCTCCCATGAAAAATCACTGAATCTGTGAACCGTGCCAATTCTGGTGTGGGCCTGTCAAAATGGCATTGATGGAGCCACAAGTCATGGTCAACTAGGTTGACCTCTCAGATATAAAGACAATGCTACAAACCCTGATAGCGGACATCCCAGATATCAGGAACTCAGTACAGAAAAGTACAATACCAACTGGATGCAGCAGAAATTCACAGTGCAAATATGGAGGTCTTCTCAATGCGAGTAGAGCTGAGAATGGCTAACCAGGGAGATCAAGTACAGTTCTTGGAGAAACAAGTGCAAATGTTATGGGCAGAGATTGATGACCTGGAAAACTGAAGGTGGCACAATAATCTTAGGATTGTTGGAGTGTCAGAGGGCCCTGAGGAGAAGAATACATGTACCTTCCTTCTGTCCCTAATTCTGAAGGCTATGTACTTTTCTTGGGACTATACCCTTGTTTTTTTCCCTAAACTCAAAATGTATTCCCTGTTTATCCCTACCTATTGTAATCTCCCGGGTCGTGCCTGAAAATAGTCATGTCTTGGCTATGGTATTTACCCGGTAAACAAAAACTAAATAAATAAATAAATAAAGTTTAAAGGGCACATCAGCCCCTTGCCCTTAGACTTGGGAGAGGTGCCTCCCTCTGCCCATTTCTCACCTACTCCCTGAAATATAGTATTAAACAAAAGATCCCCAAAATTTCTTGGAAGAAGTGAACTGCGATGCAGAATGGGCACAAACTTCACATTTCAGGATTTCTCAAGGGAGTTAGTGGAGTGCAGAAAAGCCTATGCTGCAGTTAAAAAGGAACTGGCCCAACGGGCAATACCTTACAGTATAAGGTATCTGGCTACTCTAAATGTTTTGTGGGAAGAGGAATGGCATCATTTTGAGATGCAACAAGAAGCTCAGTTATTCTTAAAAAGTAATAGTCAGAGATGAGGTGAATCATCCTGAACAAATGTACCTCAGATGATGGGAAGTGGGAAAATGTTGGGGTGCAAACAAGGCATTCAAAAGGTTCCTCTAGTAAGCAACCTCAATTAACATCACATATTTCGCCTAACAGGAACTCTGAAGCCAATCATAGACCTGCAGCTTGGCAAACCCATAAACCTAAGAGGCAGAGAAAATGAAGCAGGGGACAAGACCAGAATTTTAACCCTTCCCCAAGAAGCTGCAGCAGAAGTTGTGGATCATGACAGTCTTCACTGGACTCTAAGACACACTCGTGGGAAGCTGACCCCCCCCCCCCAAACAGGCTAGAGAACCAAAGGACCGTCTTACTGAAGGGCAATAGTGGAGCTAGGATTTTGGAATGGGGTTGTGCAGTAGGCAGGTCTTGGGGTGGAGTTTGATATGCAAATTCACTGAACTCAGTCAGAATGTTCAGCTTAAGTAGCAGTACTAACCATATTCGAATCGAATGTGAATAATTTTCAATGTAAAATGATAGCATGGTACTCTGAGCATGAGTTATTCAGCAAAAAATATTTACAAAATGAGGCTTGTTTCATTTATAGACACCTTTTAGATTTTCAGCCAAAAATAGCAGAATATTCAATTTTTAAGTTAATATTAATTTCATGGAGTATACTAAATCTTTAAATACTGTTGATCTTGAACTGTCCTGTTTTTTTCTCTCTTTTTTGTTCTCTTTTCTAGCTAATTGTATTTAACTCATTTCTGCTTTATGAAAATGTGACATCAATTTAGAGCTCTCATCTCTGTAACCATATGGCCTAGCACTACATACTAAATGTTACTGGAATGAAAAGCAGAGTGTGCTTGTTTTCCAGTAATGTGACATGGGCATACATAAAACAACATTAAGGAGATTATCAGATTATGTCCCCAGAATTAGGATTATTTGTCACAAAGAGCAGCACTGAGTTAAAAGGGAGCTATCTATTTTGGGGCTAGGGTTTCTCACATTTCCTGGCTTAATTAACAGGGGCATTATGTTTGATCAAAATGGCAAATGTGATCTGGAGCCAGATACTTCTACTTTCTCAAGCTTGTTTATACAGTAGTCTAAATATTATTAGTAAATGGATAGATACACCATCTGCCTACTTCAGAAGCAGTACCATTTTCATGCACAGTGTCATACCTACTGGGGATAACATGATGGGTAAATATGAATCGTGATGGAAAGTTGTATTCTGGTCTATGTGACTCCAAGAGTCTTCTAAAGTAATTATCTTCCACCATGGAGAAAATGCGAAGATCATAGGCCATTGTCTGAGCAATAAGTAGTGTTCTTATTGGTGATTATGTGGAAGTTTAACCAAGTTCTGGAATGAGTCTGGCACTGTGGTTTGTTTAGTTACAGTATTACTGCTAGATGCTGATGATCAAATTCCTTGTGAAGCCTCAGTAGCTATCAATACTTCTTATGGGTTCTGTGACTGAAATGAAATAAACAGTTTTATCCCAGTTCCATCCCCAACTGCCTGAGTTGGCCATGGATGTTAGTATGATGCCATGGCCATATTTTAAATGAGTTACCAAAACATAGAAAAATAGGCGTTCCCCTCAGCATGCAACAATCCACCACCCTAGCCTGCAGGTCATTCTGCTCATAAACAGAGTGTTATCGATCATTTTTCACAACTGAATGCGATCCACTCTTACCCTTCTCTTCTCAAAGCTGAACATGTCTTTACTCCCTTAATCTATCCTGGTAGTGCATTTCCAATAGTCTACTCACTAGTCTAGTTCCTGTTTTAGGACTCTGTCTCAACCATTGCCACATCTATCTGGTAATGGGGAGGGGAAGGGGCAAAGGTGCCTGCAATACTCCAATTGTGATTTCACCAGTAAACTACATAACTGCATTACAACCTTTTGTGACCTACTGACAAAGTTCTGTTTAATGCACCCTAGTATCCAGTGGCATTTTGAGACGACCTGCTTGTACTGTGCCCTGTGCTTCAGCTTGTTAGTTATGATAACCCACCAGTCCCTTTCCTATTCTGTATGTCTGATATCCTCCCATTCAGGTAGTATTTAGCCGTGGTATTCTTTTTCCCAAAATGAATTACAACGCATTTATCTCTATTACAGTAATATGAATTTTGCACCTCTCCAGTCCACCCATGATGTAAACCTGTCCAGATTCCACTGCATAGCCTCCTTCTGATTCTGTGCCTCAACTATATCCCCAAGTTTTGTATTGTCTGCAAACATCGCTATCTATCCTTCTATCTTCTTACCCATGTCACTGACATACAGACTGGATTACAACAGCCCTAACACCTAACCTGAGGAATGCCACTTGTCATTTCTCTATTCCCTTAACTCTTACACAAACCCATTAATTTTGACTCTGACTTCTACAGATAACCAGACTCATTCACTGTGATTTCTAAACCCTGGCTGGCCTGCCACAGCCACTTAATACAGTGTCAGCAGAGGCCCCTCAGGCCCATAAACAGTAACCCCAACCAAAAGTCCAAACCAACCTGCCTACCTCAAAAAACTGGAAAACCTGCTGCTGCCAACCAGTGCTGTCAGTGAAGTATCACTGTTGTGTTGTGTTGTGACTTGCCTTCTGTTCCTGCTGTCCTGCTGCTGACTAGACGAGCACCACGGCACTGCCACAAGCTCACACGTCCATAACGTTAACGAAGACAATGACACAATGGCCACTGGGTTGAGCATGAGGTGAGCAGTATCAATCTGTGTGACATATAATTTATTTTTATTATCCCATTCAATTTTTCAGATTCGCTCCAATCTCATCCTAGATTCCTTGCTATCAACTGAACGGAATGGATGGCAGACTGGACCATACTTTTCTCATTCCCACTGATTCCAACTCTGAGTGCCGACAGCCTGAAGAGCATTTGTGACTGGCTGAGTAACTTACTGTCCTCACTGAACCAATCACAAGCTGATTTGTGCACTGGGAACAGCTCTGATTGGCCCTTGCCCCCTAAATTCCTAGCTTGTACCGGCCTTGCCTTCAGTCAATGTCTGATTCAGGACTTCATTTGGTTGCACTTGCAACTCACTTGCTTCCTTAATCCTTCCATTCATCAGACTGAGTGTTCATGATCCACAAACTGCTGCAGTCTGCTGGTGGCACTGGTATGTGGCGAGTCATGCGGCACTGCCATGGCCCATGGAGTGTGGATAATTAAATTATTTACATACACTGCTGCAGGGCTGGGGGTTGGGGGAATCAGGGGAAGGGGAATCTTAATGGGGGGGTGTGGTTGTACCAACCACCCCCCGGATCCACTACTGCTGAAGGGGCTTTTAGTGACCCTTTAGCCCAACTGGAGAACATGAATATGGACCTGCTATACTTGACATCTCTGAAGGAATAGGAGTACATTTCTCTGTGTTCTAGCTGGGCATCCATAGTTGAAAAAGAACTGTGTCTGCCAAAAAACAACCCACTTTTGACCACTGTAGAGAGACCACCCACACAGAACACTACCTGCTGACTGTGGTTGGGCTAACACTGGGCTGTGGCTGAGTGAGTATTACCACAGTGCTAGTCACTAATGCAGTCTCCTTATGTTTAGTATGGATATAGCAATGTTGCTTGAGTCGGGAGAGATAATAAAAAGTGAGATAGCACAGCAAACAGACCCTGTGGGGTAATATGTAACTTGAGCTTAAATGTGAATGTTTTTGATTTACCCAGGGAAAGGCAGATTTACAGCACAAAAAACAGGCACTCAAGACTTTACCAGAAAGAAAAGAGTCTTCAGCTGACTCAGAACATTGATTAAAAATGCTTTTAATTTTTAAAAAAGTTCACAGCTCGCAGCAATCATAAGTGCAGCCGCAGGTACTGGGGCCAACGTACCCAATGTTTCATGCGTGCATGTGCTTTGTCAAGGATACTGCCCTCTGTTGGCCAACTCAATGTATGCATAAAACAACTCTTAAAGTGATAGTGCAAGAATGAACATAAAAACAGAATATGAAAGAATTACAAGTTAGTACCAATTCAGTAAGTTGTAGGATAAAGCTACACAAATACTCAGAATATAAATCACTTTCTCTAAGGATACTTTCCAAGAACCGGAGTCCATCCTCATGGGGGATATTTGTATATAAGGACTCCACGCCCATTGTTACTAACAACATTTCTGGCCCCAAACCAACCTCTGCAAGAACCTGGAAAACCTCTGTGGTGTCCCTGACAAATGAAGGCAGCCTCTCCACAATGCTTTTAATGTGAGGGTCCACAAATTTAGACAGTGGTTCTGTGACGCTGCCAATCCCAGCTATGATTGGGCTTCCCGGAGGATCCTCCAGGCTCTTATGAATCTTGGGGAGGATGTACATAGTAGGCCTAATGAGGAATTCTATAGAGACATATTCAGACACATGCTTAGTAACAATTCCCTGTTCCAAAGCACTAAACAATACTCCATCAACACGAGATGTAGATGTCCCAGTTGGATCATTCATCATTAACTGATAAAAAGTTCTATTGTCCAGTTTTCTCTGTACCTCAGCATTGTATTTGGTGAAGTCCATAACTACCACCAAACCCCCTTTATCCACTAGCTTGATTGTGATTTTTAAATTATTGTGCAAGGACTCCAGAGATTGAATTGAAGTTTAGTGCAGTTTACAAAATGTGGTTTATTCATGACCCTAAACACCTTTTCAAATTGTTGCATGCAAAGGCGTTCAAACACCTGCACAGAGGGGTTCAGTGGTGGACAAAACATGGACTTCTTTCTAAATTCCCTCAGTATTTCATCCAGGGAATTACCCACCATACCAACAGCATAATGTTCCTTGATAACATTGTTATTTATGGGTGTAACATGCATGCCAGGGGTATTGTTATCAAAAATGCTTTTAAATTTAAAGTTCTTACAAATTTTTGAAAGTCAATAAGTAATTCAAACTTATTTACCTGGCAGGCTGGTATAAATGAGAGTCCTTTTTGGAGTGCCTCTCCTGGACAGATTTACCCCTAGGTTTATCTTGAATTCTCACCATTAAATCCCATGGCCCAAACAGGATTTGTAGGCCAGGGACTCCACCGTGAATCACTTCCTCTGATAAAGACGAGAACAGGACTGAGGCAGTGCTTGCAGCTCACACTGAGCTCCCCCTTGACTCTGTGAATGTTTGCATGGTCATGAGGGTGCCTGGGCAGCACTTTCCTCTCTCCCTCTCATGGCGGGTGCTGCATAGCTAACACACAGTCTAACGGAAGAGGCAGATAGCAGTGATGGGGAACGAACTCCTTCACATACTAGGTTTAACTCTCCAATCACTTCTAAAACACAGACCACTTGCCCAAGAGCAATAAAAAGACAAGTCAATCCCAAAACACCTCAACTGGCCTTGACAGATATGCTCAGAGCCTGGAGGGGTGCCCCAGCAGCCAGACAGCTTGTTGAGCAATGTCAGCCTCAGGATGTGTGCACATTCACGTGGGCTCCCCTGTCAAATACCATAGCTCCTAATTGAGGCATATGCAGCAGAAGAAGACTACAAGTTTATGTAGTAGGCAACTCAAGTCAGGGGTATAACATTAGTCATGCTAACTACCCTGTACCTTCACCTCTCCCCCTGGGTTCAACTAAAACCATTTTCACAATTTTAGAGTGGGCAATAACAACATGTACAGCCCAGTTCAATTCCACCTCAAATGGGTAGGATGGGAAGAAACTCAGGGAATCATACAATAGGTTAGAAGACAGAGGAACCCTGTAGCTCTAACCACAAGTCCACTGACCTCAAATTAGCCAAGACACAATCGGACTGATGTCAGATAGGCAGGGCCCCTAGTGCTCTGAGGCAGCATTTTCTGATTTCTGCGGCAGAGCTCCTAGGCTTCTACAGCAGCATCTTCCAATTTCTGCGGCATGATTTATTCATTTATGTGGCAGAATGCTGCCCTGCCATTGGCTAAAATACGATGTGATGTCACTGATGACATCACTTGCCAAGCATGGAGGAGGGGCTTCAGAATAAACGAGATTGGTATGGGAGCCTGGTACTATCAAAAACTGTATTTCTGAATTAAAGTTCACCAAAAACAGTGAATTCTGCAGCATTATATGAATTCTGCAGCATGATGCAAATTCCGTGGAAAATTCCACAACCGCAGAAATGCAGAATTCCAAGGGCCTTGCAGATAGGTTAATTGGGGAATAAAGAGGGTAATTCCTCTAATTCAGGTCCATTTCAGCACAGTAAAACCTGTGCTCCCAGCAGTCTAATGTGAACAGGACAAGGCAAGAACACCAGGAAATAGGATTAGTCCCACAGTAGGATGACTGACCAAGCTCCATACATCCAAGGCACTGGCAACAGGGAGAATGGGGAGTCATCCCAACCTGTGACCTGTGCAGTTCAATAATGCAGATCTTATGGGCTGTACATTATCAGCCACAAATGCATAAGTCTACCCAATTATGACAACAACAGTTGGTACAGGAAATGACCCTGAATCTGTCCACATTATACTGCAAAGGGCACAACATTCCCCATTCTCCCAGGTACCTGGAGCTGGTAAACGCTGGACCCACCTTTAAATAATTCCCTTGAGAGGGGAAGAATGAAGAAGTACATGTCATTTTGGATACCGCCCACAACCTCCCCACCCCAGAGGACCTCCACACCCAACTGGAATATATTCTTCCCCCACAACCCACCCAGACTACCAAAGGGTAGTGGTCTACAACAACTAAATCAGGTCCCCTAGAACCAAGTCTGGCAGTGTAGGCATAGACCGAACTGTATGGCTAGAGTCAGGAGTCATCAATTGATAATACAACCACTGTGACAGTATTGCCAAGATGCAAGTAGGGCAGCCAGGGAAGAAACAGGGTCTAGATATGTTGATTGCATTGATTCCATTACAGTTTCCCTCTGTCTCATCTAAGGATGATCTTTCTCAACTCTGTACAACATTTGAGCAAAGATCAAGTTAGTTTATCACTGGTATTCACATGGTTCTTTGTTTATTGGTGTAAGATGTACATACATTTATTATTAAGCCAGGACACTTCATTGAAAGCTCATGGTGAGAAGTCTTATTCAATCAATATGATCTTCATGCAAATTCTAATGGTGTATCTGCTTTCTCTCTTTGCTTCTGGCCGAGACAGAAGGACCAAAAAAAAAAAGGGGGCACCAAGGGCAAAGTGCACACTGTGTAAGACTTGCTGACAAAGTAAGCCTGCCTTTTTCTTGTATCCGCTGCATGCAAATTACATAAGAACATAAGAATGTGACAGCAGATGGGGACCGCGTGGTCCATCAGGTCTACTCATTTGACTACCGCCACCCTGACAGATTCCTTATTTTAGGGTACTGCAATGATTATCCCAAGATAGTTTGAATTCCCTGACTGTCTTTGCTTCCACCACTTCCTGTGGCAGTCTGTTCTAAGGCTCAGTCACCCTCTCAGTGAAGAATTTCCTTGTGTTAGTCTGAAATTTTCCTCCCTTTCAGCGCCTGTTGTGGCCTTTAGTTCATACTTCTTTATATTCTTGAAAGAGGCTTTGATCCTGCACTGAGTTTATTTCTTTGAGGTATTTAAATGTTTCTATCATGTCTCCCCATTCCTCCTCTGTTCCTTACTGAAGTCTAGGTATATAATGTCAACTGCCCTGCCCTGATCCACTGTTTTTGCCACCTAGTCAAAGAAATCCATCATGTTTGTCTGGCGTGACCATCCAGTTGTGAAGCCATGCTGCTTTGGGCTGAGCTTCCCGCTGTTTTTCATACATACATACATAAATACGTAAATGAATGAATGAAATGAAGAGGGGAACCCCATTCAGATAGAAACCTCAGTAACAGACAAAGAGGGCAGGTGGGTCTTATTGGCAGGGAAGGTTCAGAGTCAGCAACTTGTCCTTGGCAACATGAATGCACCGAACAAGGATGATCTAGATTTCTTTTAGGGTTGGCACAATGCATAACAGACTTGAGTCCCCTTGGTGCTGCCATATTTTTTAGAGAAGATTTTAATCTCACTCAGGATCTGATCTTGGATGGAGCCCCCTTAGGAAAAGGTACCCCATCTCATGTTAAAGAAAGAGAAACTTTGAATCACCTGTTTGCAGAGCTGCAGCTTACAGACAGTGGGAGGCTGTATCACCCCACCACCAAAGACCTCACCTTCAGGTCCTCCAGGTTTCAAGCCGGTTGCAGGTTGGACTTTTTCCTTTGCAGCTCTCAGAACTCATGTGAAATAATAGATATTGGTATCCATTCCATCTCTATATCAGCTCATGCTTCAGTATCCACTACTGTAGTGCTCCAACAGACCTTAGCCAAAGTACCTATATGATGGTTTAACCCCTCCCTCCTTCACTCTGCAGCCTTCAAAGAATGGCTGTCGAAGGAAATCCAATTCTACTCTGAGACAAATGCACATCTGGGCATCTTCCAAAGCACACTTTGGGAGGCCTTCAAAGCATTTATTAGGGGCCACATTATCAGTATGCAGCACAGGAAAATAAAAAGAGGAAAAAGGAAGATACTGACCCCACAACCCAATCGAACACTTTGGAAGAGAAAGTGTATAACTCTGACTAGCACGTAGAACAGGATATCCAGCACCAGATCATCCTAAAATACAAATTAAATTAAATAAAATAAAATACACCATCAACAGGAGGAGACAGCCTAATTCTTTCTGAAGCAAAATTATTGGGAGAATGGTGAGCGGACGAGAAAGTTACTAACATAATGCTTCAAAAAGAGACAAGCAGGCATATAAATTCTACACGGACAGGTAAAGGCTGCAAATGGAGAGTTATACATTTACCCCACAGTTGCAGCCATTGATATGGTCTGATATTTCCGGTTGTTTCACAATATTTCTAAAGGGATTATCTCTGGTGATCCTAAAGTGGTACTGCAGGCAGGCAGGGATTTCTCTAGAGATATCATAGAAATTTCTGGAAATATCTTACCACGGCGATGGCTGCAGCTGCAAATCAATCACTGAAGCCTTTAAATCCTACTATGCTAATATGTATATTTGTCTTGACATAAGTTGTCCCAAGCAGCGGGAAGAATTCTTCCCCCAAGTTCACCCTGCCCAAGATACCACCTGTGTTGGTACAGACTATGGAAGCAGATATATCCCCAGCAGACATCTCAAAAGACACTTCAGGGCTTTGCCAAGGGTAAAGCACTAGGGTCCAATGGTCTGGGCACAGATTTCTGCCAGGCCTTTGAGCAAATGCTATCCCCACCAACATGCTTTGTTTACCAATGCAAACGCCTTAGGTAAATTTCCTCTGACATTGCAGGAAGTTACTGTAACAGTGCTCCACAAACCAGACAAGCCTAGAACATCTTGCTGTAACTTCATGCCAATATCATGGTTGAATGTAGATGCAAACATCCTGGCCAAGATTATGACCAGTCAAATGGAGCAAGCACTCCCCCACACCTGGTGCACAAATCACAGGTAGGGTTTATGAAGAGGAAGCACAGGGCTGATAACCTAAGAACAGTCATTACCCTCATACAGACAGATGCTAAAGGATCAAGCTCATCAGTACTATCATGTATCGATGCTGAAAAAACATTTGCTCCGGTGGAGTGGGAATAAATTAGAGATGCAGCGAAGTTAAACTTTGTTGGCGAAGTTGCTGTGAAGTTTAGAAAGTTCAACTTTGCCAAGCTTCGAGAAGCTCCTGTTGTCATTACCAACTTCGACTTTGTTTACTTTGCAGACTTTCTGAGGTGAAGTGGCACTTTCTCACTGCAAAGTTGCAACTTCGCAAGTGAAGTTTGGGCACTTTGCCATGAGTGTAGAGTTTAGGTTTTCCCGGGGGGGGTGGGAGTGCTCAGGCTCAAAACTATTGGCCTAAACAGTTAAATTATTTTTAGACTACCCTATTCTTCACAAGGTTTTCAGAACACATGATACATCTACCAAAAGAATTCAACCAGAATTAGCTAGTTAGGTTTCAGACGCAGAACCAATTGCATTGTTTTACCAGTATGAGTATACAAATATATAACTCAAACACACAACAAATAATGTTATTACTGATAAAATGAAGAACATTACTGAAGAGATTTATTACTTGTTCACTAAAGCAAATGTATGCATTCTTACTGAAGCTTTTTAAATAAAATTATCAATTGGATTATTCATGTCAAGATTTCTAGCAATATCAATGTGACTTGAAAGGACAGCAACAGCGTTCAGCTTTTCTTGGGTAATAACAGAACTTAAATAGGACTTCAGTCTATGAAGACTTGAAAAAGACTTCTCTGCAGAACCAGTAGACACAGCCACAGTCAGAACAAGCTTCACTAATCTCACGATTTCTGGAATTATCAGTCGCAGTGCCTCATTTTTCTCTGCCTTCAAGAACTCCAGAATGCCTTGAAAGTCACTAACAGTAGTACCAGAGACTTTGGCCGCATCTAATAGAGCATATCTCTGTGTAGCTGGGGCCTTGAATAATCTTTAAAATTGTCCTGGCAGAAATCCTTCACATGCATTACATCTTCCTTTCCAACCAGAAAATGTTTGGTTAAATGAGAGGTTATCACCTTTGCTTCAAAGCGATCTGTGAGGCTGACCAATACTCCATCAATGGCTTCAAGTACTGCTCCTGATAATGGTCCTCTGGTGTGGCAGGGAAATGATGTTCCCTTCCTTCTTGCAACCTGGTGGGAATTTTTCATTTTCTGGGTAGATTAGGCTCTTCAAGCCCTAGACCCTAGGCTGCATGCACAGTTGACTGTGAAATGGCATGAAAATGCACTTCATTCCACCCAGCAAGCAATATTTCCCTCACATTCCAAATTACACCTGTACCATACTGAAAATTCAATTGGGCTCCTTGAAGGGCAGAGCTTGCATCTTCAGCAAGGGTAAAAATAATTCAAAGCAACTCCAATTTGAAGAAGATGTCAAATGTTTTTAAAGACTCAGAAAACCCATAAGCTTCTGCAGCACATGCCTTGTACTTAGGATTGTTATTCAAATCTTCCAGCCATTCAAGCAATGAAACAAAATTGCTTGTCATGGCCATTAAGGAGGGTTTCCTCAAAATCCACTGAGTGGGGCAGAATGGCCTTAGATTTATTCCTTCAGGTGTCTGGAAGTGCTTGAACCAACCTAACCTTTTTGGTGACCCACGAACAAAGGCAATACCTTTCTGGCCAAAGTTCATTATGTTATGACTTCTCCGTTATTCTGAATTGCATCTTGAATTAATAAATTCAAATTATGTGCACGGCAGTGCTTAAAAGTGCACATTCCTCTGCTTCCGTAATCCTGGTCTGTAGCACAGTAACATGTCCAGACATACTGGCTGCCCTATCATAACACTGTCCCCTGCAGTTCTTAATTGACAGATTGAATCTGGTTAGCACATCCATGACGATTTTGAACAGAATGCCACTAGTGGTACTTTCACTTTTATAGAAGCCAAAGAATAGTTCACGGACAGTGAAGTCATCAGTGACAACATGAAAACAGAAATTTGCTCCTTGGCTGATATGTCTGCAGGTTCATCTAGCATGGTGCCAAAGAAGGGACACACCTGCACTTCTTTACACAGTTCACGAGGGACTGCATTTGAAAAATCTTGAAGAATTTAGTTTGAAATTTCCAGTGAAAGCCATTTACATTTTTCTGGTCATTCAAACCATTTTTTTAGAGCAGGCATTGATGTTTTCCTCAACAGTTGCATTAAGTTTGAAGCTTAATTGCGTTCCCCTCTAATTGCCAGTCCACGTGTGGCTAAAAAGCAAACGGTAGAAAATATTCTGAGCAAGGCAAGCCGAGCTTCCCTCATATCCTGATTTTTCTGTGAAGAAAGCTGAATGGCAGCAGATTACCCGTTAACTGCAGAAAGGTTTGTGACAATGGCAGTCTTATAAAATTCAGACCTTACATGTTTGGAAAACGTTTCAAGAGCATTCTTCCACATAGAAAATCCACTGACAACAAGGGTCAAGTATGAGTCCTTTTTCCTGGACTCTGTTGGAAGAGGCATTTTTAATTCTACTGCTTTGGTACATTCAGAACAAAAAACATTGTCATTTGCTGCATCATATTTAATCCAAGAATGTTTGCTTACCCATCCTTGGAAAATGTTTTGGACAGATTTTGATGAGGCAGATGATCCTCTGCTGTCATCTGGATTTCTATTATCCTCAGTAGAAGATGAAGTTGATGCATTTGGTTTACTTACTGTAGTCATGATATCCAAATCTGTATGGACCTGAACTCGTTCAGAATCAGTAGACATGTCCCTTGCTTTGGAGCCAGGACAACTCACAGTATCTTCATTTGGCAAACAAGTGACGAATCTGTAAATTTTTAACAACTTGAACTAAAGGTTTGCAAGTCAGCAATTGACAGTACACCAAGGCCAAGTTCCAAATGATCAAGTTCTTTAGGAAAAAGGCTTCCTTACCATTGGTTTAATTCTCAGGCTGCTCCTAGTCACCACAAGATAGCTTCCTACAGAAGGCATTGTGGAACTTATTTGCATACCCATGATGCACTGCTATAACACATAAAAAAAATATCCCTGTAAAGTGGTATAATGCAGATATTTTTATAATCATTTCTTATAGCCCACAATTCCTTTTACTTTGCTTTACTGTTTGAATACTGAAAACTACAAGGTTCCTTATTAGTCACCACAACATTAATACATATAGCTTCCTACATAAACCAAGTTCACAACCAGTGTTTGCTAGTCTACTAATATAGTAAGTAAAGATACGGCAACATTTTACTACACCTGTGTATATAATTCAGTGGTTGTAATTTGTCTTTAATGAATGTTGCCTTCACTTGGGGTCATGTTGTGAGAAGATAAAGTTTGTGAGTAACAAGCCACGATTCACCTGTCTGACTTTCTGCAGGCCACATGATACAGACAGGAAGGCAATCAGGCAGGAAGTCAGTGAACTAGTTTCACTTTTACTTTAGCTTTGCTAGAGCAGAAGCTGTGTAGCTTAGTGAGCTATTCAAAACTTGTAAAATAAATAGTTTTCTGCTTTTCATATTTTTTCCAGATTCCTGAGTTTATTTTAAACCACTTTCATCCCCTTAGTCCACCTTTTTTTATCTGATTCAGTTCCTGTATTTTTCCTTTTTTTTAGTTAGAAATACTTTGTCATTTTTTCTTTCAAAAAGGAGAGAGGTGGAGCAAGTGGCATTCCTCGTGGCCCAAGGATGTGTGAGCGCCTTGGGCGAACCATTCGCTTCAACCGGGGCAATGTTTTTCACTCCAGTGCTCCCTCCTGAGAAATGTTGTTGCCACTGCTAGTGAAAGTGTTGCACCAGAAACAGCAGCAGAGCTGCTGCTTCTGATGTTAGTGATGCCACCCCTGCAGTACCGGTGGCTACCGACCCCCCCCACAGCAGGCCGAGCAGCAGCAGCAGGAACAAGAACAGCAGCAGCAGCAGGAACAAGAACAGCAGCAGCAGCAGGAATAAGAACAGCAGCAGCAGCAGCAGGAACAAGAACAGCAGCAGCAGGAACAAGAACAGCAGCAGCAGCAGGAACAAGAACAGCAGCAGCAGCAGGAATAAGAACAGCAGCAGTAGCAGCAGCAGGAACAAGAACAGCAGCAGCAGGAACAAGAACAGCAGCAGTAGCAGGAACAAGAACAGCAGCAGCAGGAACAAGAACAGCAGCAGCAGGAATAAGAACAGCAGCAGTAGCAGCAGCAGGAACAAGAACAGCAGCAGTAGCAGCAGCAGGAACAAGAACAGCAGCAGCAGCAGGAACAAGAACAGCAGCAGCAGGAACAAGAACAGCAGCAGTAGCAGGAACAAGAACAGCAGCAGCAGGAACAAGAACAGCAGCAGCAGCAGGAACAAGAACAGCAGCAGCAGGAACAAGAACAGCAGCAGCAGTAGCAGGAACAAGAACAGCAGCAGCAGGAACAAGAACAGCAGCAGGAATAAGAGCAGCAGTAGCAGCAGCAGGAACAAGAACAGCAGCAGTAGCAGCAGCAGGAACAAGAACAGCAGCAGCAGGAACAAGAACAGCAGCAGCAGCAGGAACAAGAACAACAGCAGCAGCAGGAACAAGAACAGCAGCAGCGGGAACAAGAACAGCAGCAACAGTAGCAGCAGTAACAAGAACAGCAGCAGCAGCAGGAACAAGAACAGCAGCAGTAGCAGGAACAAGAATAGCAGCAGCAGCAGGAACAAGAGCAGCAGCAGCAGGAACAAGAACAGCAGCAGCAGGAACAAGAACAGCAGCAGCAGCAGGAACAAGAACAGCAGCAGCAGGAACAAGAACAGCAGCAGCAGTAGCAGCAGCAGCAGCAGGAACAAGAACAGCAGCAACAGCAGCAGCAGGAACAAGAACAGCAGTGGCAGGAACAAGAACAGCAGCGGCAGCAGGAACAAGAACAGCAGCAGCAGGAACAAGAACAGCAGTAGCAGCAGGAACAAGAACAGCAGCAGCAGGAACAAGAACATCAGCAGCTTGTTGCCCCCCCCAACAGCAGAGCAGCCTATGACATCTAGGTCCCCCACTGCTTGTGCCTGGTTCTCCCCATAGCTCACCAGTGTTGCTGTTTTTCAGTACACTGCCAGGTGGCCCAAGTGTGGTGAAATGCAACATCTGCAGCATGCTGATGCATCACGATAGAAAGGGCAGCCACTTGGGCTTGGGTGGCCAAAAAACCCACCTGTTAGTGCACCACTGTGCCCAGAGGGAGGCCAAGGTGCAGGAATTATGAACCGTTCCTGCAGGGGAGGATGCAGTTGAAGAGGGGGTAGTACAGTGACTGCCTGCATATCGTACAAAATGCAGCAGAAGGGAGAGGGCTGAGCAAGTGGTGGCTCCTGCAGCTGCAGCCGACACAGCGGTGGACCTGGCCATCCTGTGGACAGAGTTCGATTACCTGCATAATGATCTTGACCAAACTTGCCAGCAGTTGGATAGAATGGATGCTCAGCAATTGCAAATGATTAGTATGCTACCCATGCTGATTGGTAGGCCCCAGGCCCAGTAGCTTTATATCATTTTCTTTGTTTTCTGTCTTAACATTAAGTGTGTGTTCTGTCTTTATTTTTCCTCACTGTTCTCCCACCCCCCAAAAAAAAAAAGAAAAACGCTCCAAAAAATTATAAAAGATTGAAAAAAAATTCCTGTTCTCCGCTTTTTCTTCTTTTCCTACTTAATAATCTTTTTACATACCAAACAAGTTTATAATTTTTTTCCATGTGTTTTCTTCCAGTTGTATGTCAAAGCAGCAGTGCAATAATCTAGTGAAAATTTTGAGCTATGTTTTTATTATTCTATTTTAGATTGCCCCTTATCTACTGTCTTGTGATACCCTTCTTTCCACAATTTATTTGAGTCTGGTTTAGTATTTTGTTTTTACATCTGAAATAATAAAAGTAGTGCTCCTTTTAATATTGCTCAGACCAGATTTTCATCACTATTCCCAGCTGTTTTTGAACACCTACTGTTCCATAAGGTCTGGCTTGACAGCCGCCTGGATTTCACAACTCATATCAACCATCTTCACTCCAAGCTCCACCCTTAAACTTGGTGCTCTTTACAGAAATAAAGATGCCCTCTCTCTCCCCAATTACCAGATCCTCTTCACCAGGACAATACTACTACTTTTCGATTATGCTGATGTGGCATAAAGGTCTGCCCCTGCAACCTTTCTCTCCAGATTGGACGTCCTTTCAATGCCTTTTGTTGCATTACCTTAAATGCCCCTCCCAGAACTCATCACTGCACCCTCTATGCATCCCTATCACTCCCCTCTCTAGCCTCCCACTGTAACCACCGCACTGCCATCATCTTGGCCAAGTATTGGTTTGGCTCACTCACCCCCTACCTCGCCTCCCTCCTTTCCCCTTCCCCCCCCACACTTCCTACTGTCTCCCACACATGGCCCCTGCTCCTTTGCTCTTCCTCTACCCCATTCTAACTCTGATAAGGCCTCATTCTCCTTCCACTTTCCTAACCCATGGAACTCCTTCCCCTTGTCACTCTGTATGCATCTATCACTAAACCTTTTTAAATGGGCCCTCTACCATTTGCTGTCTCCTCCATGCTTGTGACTCCATTCTGACTAACCCAGCCTCCTTGTCCTCATACAACTACCACAGTCCTAGCAAGTTTTTGAGCCACCTATCACTTGTAGCACTTTGATTCATTTATACTGCACTTTTACTCAATCCACCTAAGGTTGTGGATATCCTGCTCTTTTGCACTCCCATCTTGCTGTATTTACATATGCACCTTGCACTTGCCTCTTCCCAGGCAATTGTTATATCTCAGGTGCATTCCTGTCTCACTGTATGTAAATCTGTATGTAAACCTGCACCTTGCATTAGCCCCTTACTCAGGCAATTTTTGTTTGTTGTTCATTTGAACTGGTGTCTCACTGTAACTATGTACTTGCCTCTGGAAATTTTTGTTACCTGTTCTAATTCTGTACCTGCCTGCTCTATTCCTGCATCTGGCAATTTCTGTAACCTGTTCATATTTTTGTTCCAGTGTATTATTACTAGTCTTTGAAACCTGCTTAACACTATGTATTTGATAGAATGTATGTCTTCTTGCCCCCTTCCCCAGGTCGCACCTGGAAATGAGCTTCGGCTCAGTGTGCCTCTCCTGGTTACCAACTTTTAAATAAAAAAAAATAAATAAATACATAAGTCATTTGATAAGGTGTAATCTAAAATAGAATAAAAAAGTATAGGTCAAAATTTTTACTGTATTCATGCACTGTTGCTTTAATTGTCATGCTATTTTTTTTTTTTTTTGTTACTGTGGACTGTGTTAAATTTTCTTAGTCCACCCACAACTAAAATCAAAATACTCAAAAATCACCTACAATAAAAATCCAAACCACAAATAAATTTCCTATCTAATGTCAAGGTAGCCGGCTTCTACTGCTATCTGGCTACATTATTCAGCATGTGGTATTAGTGTTCCGATTAAGAATAAGCACATGAAAAAGTGTTCAGAAAAGTCCCAACTGTTTCTTGCTGAACTGCTAAACATTTAGAAAGAGAGCCAGAACCATGTATCCATGTCCCAAGTGAGAAAATTGCTTGCTGATGCCTGTTGCTGCTGTTGTCTTGCTGTTTTAATTTCATGAAAAGTCCTGATTAAGAATAAGCACCTGGCAGGCCCGGTGGAGCTGAGGGTTGAGACGCTGGATGCCACACCTCGCGCCACACCGGCGACCCATGTTTGGGAATGAGCCAGGGTCGCAGGGGGTCGGCAGAGGAGGCAAGGGATCGAGCATCTGGAGGACAGCTCTCCCTTCCCTGGGGAGGGTTCCAAGGACACGCCGCTCTGTAGTGGCACCCGGTGGCAGTCAGGTGCAGCACAAGTGGTTGGCACACAACTTGCAGGGGTGGAGCTTGGCAGGCGGTGACACACTGTGCCCAGTTGCCATTGCATGCCCAAGCTCCTTGGGGTGGAATAAAGGAAAAACCTTGTCCACTGGTAGGTGATAGAGGAGACCAGGGACCACACCCCACGCCTACGCCGAATGCGTTGGCTACTGTCAGAGCTCCTCCACTTCTGGGGTTGCCCATCCAGATTTGCAGACAGGTCACCAGAGGAGAGTGGCGGTCCTGCCCCAGGGGGCTTAAATCCAGGGGAACGGGCACCAGGAACAGATGGAGTGAAGCTGCCCCAACTGACTTTTCTTCTACTACCCAATCAGGATTGAGCCTTCAGGTGGGTGGGACGGTAGGTGAGTCGAGAGTCCCCACCGGAGAGAGTCTGGTGGTCAGTGTCAGGAGGGGAAAAAAGTCTACAAAAAAAAAAAAAGAATAAGCACATGAAAAAGTGTTTAGAAAAGTCCCAACTATTTCTTGCCACACTGTTGAAAATTTACAGAGAGCCAGAACTGTGTATCAGTGTCCCAAGTGAGAAACTTGCTTACTGATGCCTGTTGCTGCTGTTCTCTTGCTGTTTTAATTTCAGTTAATTTCAGTTTTTTATTGACAAATAAAGTTGCCATTACAATATACATAATAAAATACATCCTTATCACAAGTTATTTAAAACTGCAAATCACAAAATACTAAAATATATTAAACCCCACAAACTGTGAAGGATAAATACCTTATCATACCTCTATATTCTTTTAAAACCATGAGTTATCATTCTCAGTTATTAAACCAATGTAATTCACATTCCATTTATATAACATGTCTTTTTCTACTTTCAATTATCCTACATAGTCTAGCTGTGTTTTCTAAGTGTAATACATTATTAGCTTTCATCAAGTAATTATATTGGTATTTGGGTTCCATATCTAGATACTGCAGGATGTTACCTAAAAGGGTATTTATTTCATTTAAATATAATGGACAGAACAACAATAAATGCATGGAGGAATCTTCATACAATCCACAAGTGCAAACACTGTAATTAGTCAAGCCATATGTTTTTTCAGTTTCTGACTGTCCACATAACCAAATCTAAATTTTGTGTATGCTTTCCTCAGTTTCGGATTTCTTAGTTTTAAAAGATATTCTTGGATGCCAAATATTCTGTTAATATTAAAGGATAACCATCTACCACGTTCATAGTTTTTTGCAAGTTCCCTTTCTTGTTGAATGTATAGATCTTCAGTTTTTTCCTTAACTGTAAATTTAATTACTTCACAAGAAGTGTTAATGCTCTGAGGGAGATAATATAATAAACCATATGGTTTACTAATTTTTTCAAGAATGTGTGAGCTTAGGTACACAAAACCTCTATATCTATTTACCAACATTTCCTCAAGACATATTCTAGCAAGTCTATCTTGCTGCATTTTATATACCTTTAATCCAGTATGTACATCATCTCTGTTCAATATTACTTTTAACTGGTAACTTTCCTAATTCCAACCTAGTGATGCAAGAAGAAGCTCCATTAGGGAGTCACAAAATTTGTCTGTAAAATTTGTTCATTACTATTTCCAAACCTCCAACATTGTCTAATCCCCAAATTTCTGCCCCATAAAGTATCTGACTTTTTATTTTGGCCCTTAATACCCTAATTGGGCCCCTAACTGAGTGTCCTCCATATTTATATGTAAACCTTGTTATTGACGGTATTAATCTTCTAATTTTATGTATAATGGATGTTATATGTTCCTTCCATTTTAAATTAAAATTGAAAGTTATCCCTAAATAACAGAATTTATTCACCCTTTCTATTATCTGGTTATTACATTTAATTGAGCACATCTTGTGATTTTTCACTGGATTCCTGCTAAATATCATATACTTTGTCTTAGCAATGTTTCTTTCCAAACCCATCTTAATACATTCTTCATTGAATCTATTAATACTCCTTTTTATTCCCAAATGACTGGTTGACATCAGAACCACATCATCTGCATATGCCAGGAAGGGGCATTGTCTGGTGCCCAAGCATGGCATGTGGAGCTCTGGGTCATACAGACTCTCCAATGTCTCATTCAAAAATATATTGAAGAGTATCAGTGATAGTACACAACCCTGTCTTAACCCTATATTTGTTTGAAATTTGGGTGTAGTATCTCCTTCTTCATTATACCTAATTATGGTACAATTATCCTCATGTAAAATTTTTAAGATGTTACAAATTCCCTCCTTCAATCTGTATTTTTCCAATACTTCCCGTAATTTAGTTCTATCAACTGTGTCAAAAGCCGCTTTTAAATCAACAAAAACACAAAATATTTTTTGTTTTTTTACATATATATATTTATGTACTAAATGTGATAAGATGAAACACTGATCTATTGTTGAGTGAGCAGACATGAAACCAGCTTGGGCCTTATCTATTATTTTGTTATTATCTAACCAGACAATCATTTTGTTTAGTATTACATTTGCAAATATTTTCAATGAGTTATCTAACAAACTAATCGGTCTGTAGTTCTCTGGTAACCTTCTATCTCCTTTCTTAAAGATGGGAATAATTATTTTTTCTTTCCAGGTTCTAGAGATTATGCCCTTATCTATTACATGATTAAACAGGATTATAAGAGCCGGGATCCATAAATCTGGGTTATCCATTATTAAGTCCATTGGGACTCCATCTGGGCTCAGAGATTTATGTTTTTTCGCTTCCCTTGTTACTAAATCTATTTCTGAAGATGAGATTTGTTTCTCCATAGCCACCCTTACTTTATTATTTTTAACAGTTATTCAATTTGGCTTAATTTTATAGAATAGTTCTTTATAATACTGTTCCTAAGTAGAGGGATCTATATAACGTTCTGTACTTTCTGGAATATTATCCCATCCATTACAAGCCAATCTCCAGAATGTTTTACTATCTTTATCCTTAGCAGCTTTTTCAAATTCAACCCACATGGATTTTCTATATTTTTCTTTTTTAGATTCCAGTAATTTTTTATACTCTTTCCTTTGCTTGTTTAAATTATGCTTGGTGTCCTTAGTAGGCTGAACAATTGCTGTTCTAGCTAGTCTATTTGTTTCTCTTTTCCTATTTATACATTCTTTATCGAACCATTTACTTCCTTTTCTTTTTTTAATTATCGAGACTTTTAGTAAAAGTGAAGAGAGGTTACTCATACCTTCTTCAAACAATTTGGCACAAATTTCTGGTTTTTTTTTGGTATCCCAGTTCTATTATGAGCTCTCTAATTCCATAATAGTGTAAAATCTTAATAGAATTGAAATTCTTCAATATTTCCCATTTAACCCCCCTGTTTACCCTAGTAATATCCTCCCTTGTTGTTATCTTCTTATCTGTGTTTGGGCTGATTTATATTGCAACCTCAAGGGTCCTATGTTCTTTATCTATTCTTGATCCTATCTTAAAATACCCTATTCTCATTAATAGATTTATATTAAACCAGCATAAATCAATAACTGAGGCACCTCTTGTTCCCATATAGGTATATTCCCCCTCTATATCTCCTTGTGAATGACCATTTATTAAGATAGACTGTCTTTCTTCTAGATTTCTTGAGATCAGAGTCCCTCTTTCACATCCTTTTTAATCTTTAGAGAGTCTAAATCCTTTGAGGGTCAGCAGACCCAGAGCCTCACATGCCTCCTGCAGTTCTTCCATGAGCACCAGACAATGCCCCACCCTGGCATTAAAATCTCCAATTACAACAATCCCAAATTCTGGGTCTGTATCAATATAGGTATCAATTAGACCAAATAATTTATCCATATCCCTATCATCCCTGTAGTTTGAACTCTTGGGGGGGGGAATAAACATTAATTATTATAAAAAATCCCTTTTTTATAGTGAGTTGAACAGGCAAAATGTGCTCTGAGTCAATTTCAATTTCCTTATATTCTATTCCTTGAAATATTTTACACCATGTAATTAACCCTCCCGACATCCTACTATAATTTTTGTTTCTGACAGCAGCTTTCCAGAAAGTTCTATATCCATTTATGTTTACTTACTCTCGAGTCCAGGTTTCTTGTACAGCTATGAATTTAAACTGTGTTACATAGTCCAAAAAAGTCAGATCTGCCAAACTGTTTATTAACCCTGACACATTCCATGTAGTAATATTATAAGAATTTGCATTATCATCTTTCCTTTCTATTGCTTGTCATTCTTCATAATCCTTCAAGAGTTCAAATCTATTTGTCATTTCAATTAAGTTTAACCATTGGTCCTTATTATTACTGTGCTGTTCTTTTTTACCTACTTCTTCTTCTCCCTGTAAATAGATCTCTACTTTATCCAGAACAGTTGCCTTCGACATAATCTGTTGGTAATCATCTAGGTTGTCCACCCAACTAGTTATCTGTCCATTATGTTCCCATCTTGTTGCCTTTCTTATCCTTCTATTGAGAGTTATGTCTTTAGTCAAATTTTGAAGTGTTTCAGCCACTTCAATTCTGAAGTTTTGCTTTGTCTCAATCAATAGGCATACTACACAGAGTAAAGTCAGTCAGAGGACCTGCCTGTTCCTTTTGGAAGCTGCAAAACTGGCTATACTGCAGAGAACAAACTAGAACGCATTTGAGGAACTGGTAACTTGGTAAAACATAATATTGTAGGGGACTAGGAAGGTAAGCTACACTTTCTACAGAAAGTTTCATTATTTTCTTATTGGCATTAAGAATTGCAGAATTCCATTAAAGTGTAGTAATTTTATAACCAGAGGGGTTGTAATACAACTGAAGTTGCTTGATGTCTGTGCTAGACACATAGGATTTGGAAGGATATTTGTGCAATATTTTGGAAGTGTCCTGCTGGCTAAGCAGTGAGTTTATCCCTGGTTTCAGATAAAGGGTCTGTGTGTGTGTATTAGAAGCAGACATAGCAAATTATCTTCACTGAAAGGTCTGCTTACATCACAGGTGTCACTAGTCAATCAATTGGTTCTGGGTGGGGCTTGTATCACTGTTCTGTTTAGGCATACTACACAGAGTAAAGTCAGTCAGAGGGCCTGCCTGTTCCTTTTGGAAGCTGAAAAACTGGCTATACTGCAGAGAACAAACTAGAACGCATTTGAGGAACCAGTAACTTGGTAAAACATAATATTGTAGGGGACTAGGAAGGTAAGCTACACTTTCTACAGAAAGTTTCATTATTTTCTTATTGGCATTAAGAATTGCAGGATTCCATTAAAGTGTAGTAATTTTATAACCAGAGGGGTTGTAATACAACTGAAGTTGCTTGATGTCTGTGCTAGACACATAGGATTTGGAAGGATATTTGTGCAATATTTTGGAAGTGTCCTGCTGGCTGAACAGTGAGTTTGTTTTTATCCCTGGACTCAGTAGAGTGGTTTGTGTAGGAGCAGTGGTCTAGTACATTGTGGTGTTGGTTGACTTACTATAAAGGGCAGTACTCACCAGGGTGGTGGAGCAGTGGTGTAATTGATTGTTTCTAACAGTCACCAGTGGTTGTGCCTACCACCCACCTACCCCTCACCCCACCCACCCCAGATGTGGCATTTCCTTTATAGCCAAGGTTCTGACATCACTTCCTCAACGGGTCTTGGAGCAGAATTGTCATATTCTTAATTACCCAGCACAGTGCATAAAGCGTAAGTATACACACCAAAAAAAAAAAAATTTGTATATTACTCATTGTATATTATAAGGAAGAGGGACATGTGGGGAGTGGTGCAATGCACTGGCTATCGGGCAGCAATTTTACGGGAAACATTCTGGAACCTGCGTTGCTGCCCTATTTGCAGACAACTGTCAGCTCTGAGGGAGAAGGTTGCCCACCTCCAGGCTGAACTGGCAAGGACTAAGGAGGACTCCCCCACCCAAAGAGCACCAGTTCCACAACCACTGCCTCAGAGGTTGCCATGTGTGAAGAGCAGATGGACCACAGTAGGTTCTGGGAGGGTGAGGGTGGAGGAACAGAGGCGTAGCCCCCGAGTTGCACCTCTACACAAATCATATGTTGGTCTGGCAAATCAAGGTTCCTCTATGATGACATCCTCATTGGACACCAAGAAGAATGCTGGGGACATCCACAAGGGAGACCCACAAAAGAGTGGCAAGGGACAACACAGGGAAAGAAACAGCTTCTGATAGGGGACTCAGCTGTTAGGGGTGTAGACCTGGGAAGGGAGAGGAGAGGGAAGTAAGGTGCCTGCCTGGTGCCATGGCTTGGAGGGACAGGAAGCGAATCCTCAGGATTGCAGAAGCAGCATCACAGGAGAGGAAACTAGATATCATTGTCCACCTTGGGACAAATGACCTAGCTAGGCATGAGATCAGTGCAGTGCAGGATGAATTTGTGGAGTTGGGAGGGGCCTCAGACAGGTATAGCATAGTAACCTTCTCAGAGGTGCTGCCAGTCCATGGCAGGGGTGAGGCTAGGGTACTGCACACCATGCGGTTTAATGAATGGTTGCAAACTGATGCAGAGCACAGGGCTTTGGCTTCATTGGGACTGGGGTCCACCTGGAGAGATGAAGGTCTATACTGGCATGATGGTCTGCATCTGTCCAGGAAGGAAACACACTCCTAGGTGACAGGTTTAAAGGCTTCCTTGGCAAGCTTTTAAACTAGCCAAGGGGGGAGGTGCTGATAGGAAACAGGAAAGTTCAAGCCTCCCCCCGCAAAGCATGGCAGGTAGTAGGGTAAACACTGAGGTACAGAGCTTGACAGAGGGCAGGACAGGGGTAAATGGAAAAATGGACAAGGGCAATAAGAGCAGGGATGGGGTAAAAAAGGATAAAGCCAACATTAAATGGAGGGCAATGAGTACCAATGCCCGTAGTCTGGGAAACAAGCTTCCAGAGCTAGTAGCCCTGATGGAAGTGGAACACTTGGATATTGTGGCAGTCACAGAAACATGGTACACGGAGAACCATGACTGGGATGTCAACATACCAGGGTACACAATCTACAGAAGGGACAGGAGGGTAAAAGAGGAGGTGAAGTAGCTCTCACATAAGGGAAGGGATCAAAGTAACAGAACTAAAAGGTAAAGGGAGGACAAGAGGAACTCTGGTCACATTGGAGACAGGAATGGCATCACAATCCCACAGGGGTTGTATACAGACCCCGTCTCAAGGAGAAATGGACAAGAAAATGATAGAGGGCATTCTCAAAATGGCTGAAAAGGGAGATACTGTTGATGGGGGACCTGAATATGCCAGATGTTAACTGGGCAACATGGACTGCAGCCACATCCAAGAGCAGGGTCATTCTCGATGCCATACAGGGAGCATGCCTTAGACAGCTAGTGGTGGAACCCACTTGGGAGGGAGCAATATTAGACCTGGTACTCTCAAATGGAGAGAGGATCACAAACTTAGAAGTCAGTAGACACCTGGGAACAAGCGACCACTGCACAGTGTGCTTCACAATAAACACAACCATGGAGATAAGCCATACAAATGCAAGGATACTGGACTTTAGAAGGGCTGACTTTGGCAAAATGGGTGAATACCTGAGGAATCCATTAGCAAATGGCCAGAAAGGAGGGGTGGAAGAATAATGGAGAAAAATCAAAACTGCCATCATGGAGGCAACAAGCCTTTGTGTGAATCAAATAAAGAAAACAAAGCAGAATAAAAAACCACTATGGCTCTCAAAAGAAGTGTCAGGGAAGGTTAAGGAGAAAAAGGTTGCATTCAAAAAGTATAAGGAATCACAGACAGAGCACGACAGGGAACTGTATCAATTAAAGCAGAAAGAAGTGGGGAAGGCAGTCAGAAAAGCAAAGGCCCAAACCGAGGAAAGGATAGCCAACTCAGTTAAGAAGGGGGATAAAACCTTTTATAGGTACATTAGGGAACATAGAAAGGTTAAGGAAGGGATAGGGAAGATTAATAAAGGAGAGGGGAGGTGGGCAGAGGGAGACAGTGAAAAGGCAGAGATAATGAATTAATACTTTTGCTCAGTATTCACAAAAGAAGAAGAGGAGGAGTTACCTAAACCAAACAGTAGAAGCACTCTGGATAGTGGGGTTGATACCAGTCCATTTAAAGAAGAAAGAGTACGAAAAGAACTTCTAAAACTCAAGGTGAACAAAGCAATGGGGCCTGATGGGATTCACCTTAGAATCCTAAAAGAGCTAAGAGAGGACCTAGTGACACCACTAACCACACTTTTTAACAAATCATGGAAGATGGGGTGGTACCTGAGGACTGGAGGAGGGCAGATGTGATTCCCCTTCACAAAAAGTGGGAGCAAGGCAGAAGCAGGAACTACAGACCCGTTAGTTTGACCTCAGTGGTGGGGAAATGATGGAATCACTCTGAAAGAAAGAATTGTTGAGTACCTAGAGGCCAGTGGGGCACTGGACCCAAAGCAGCATGGATTCACAGCAGGAAGGTCATGTCAGACAAATCTAATCGATTTCTTTGACTGGGTGACCAAAGTAATAGACCAGGAGGGGCTGTGGATATGGCCTACCTAGACTTTAGCAAGGCATTTGACACAGTCTGCACAAAGATTAATAATCAAGTTAGCCAGCATGGGAGTGGGTCCCAGGGTGGTAGCCTGAAGTGAAAACTGGCTGCACAACAGGACACAGAAGGTAATAGTGAATGGAACACATTCTGAAGAAGGGGGTTACTAGTGGAGTACCTCAGGGCTCAGTACTGGGTCAGTCCTCTTTAACGTCTTTATAGGTGACATTGCAGAGGGTCTGGAAGGAAGGTATGCCTCTTTGCGGATGACACAAAGATCTGTAACAGAGTTGATACACAAGGTGGGGTAGAAAGGATGAGAAGGGACTTGGCAAGGTTGGAGGAATGGTCAGACATATGGCAACTTAGATTCAATGCAAAAGAAGTGCAAAGTAATGCACCTGGGAAATAAAAATCCAGGAGAAGAGTACACAATAGCAGGGAGGTACTAACAAACAATAATGGAAAGGGATCTGGGTGTAGTCATATCAGATGACCTAAAGGTGGGTATGCAATGTGAGAAGTCAGTAGGGAAAGCCAGGGGATACTGGGATGCATAGGAGGGGCATCACAAGTAGAAAAGGAAGTGGTTATCCCTCTATACAGACAGTTGGTGAGACCCCATCTGGAGTACTGCGTGCAGTTTTGGAGACCTCATCTACGTAAGGACATAGACAGGATGGAAGCAGTCCAGAGGAGGCAACTAAAATGGTGCAGGGTCTACATCAGAAACCATATGAAGAGACTGAGAGAGCTTAATATGTATACCCTTGATGAAAGGAGGGACAGGGGACATGATAGAAACTTTTAAGTACCTCAAGGGAATCAACAAAGTCCAGGAGGGTAGCATCTTTCAGAAAAAGAGATGTGTAAGAACAAGGGGGCACAATTTAAAGTTAGAGGGGGGACGGCTCAGGGGTAATGTGAGGAAATTCTTTTTCACGGAGAGAGTGGTGGACGCATGGAACCGCCTTCCTGGAGAGGCTGTGGGGTCTAAAACAGTGGAGGAATTCAAACATGCATGGGACAGACATAAGGCAATTATAGTGGGGGTTGCAGAAAATAGGCTGTTGGTTAACTAGAATCTGCAGCTTATCCAGTAGGTAGGGAAATGGGCAGACTGGGTGGGCCAAGTGGTCCTTATCTGCCGTCAAAGTCTATGTTTCTATGTAATAAATTATTCAGACCATAAATTGAGATCTGAAACTCCTTTCCATTATCATTTGTCATAAAATCCTTATAATATTCAGGGAAAATAGTTTTAATATATACTACATTATCCAGTTCATAACTGTAGTATCTCATTTTTTTCCTTTTGATTCTCGATAGTCTTGAGTACAAATTATTAATCAGATACCAGAAGGATCAGTTCCTTATGTGGCAATGGCCTAATGACACTGAATTTTGTCATTAGATTATCTGGCTTTCATTTGTTTGTAGAATCAAACCTAACAACTGTTTGATGTTCTGATTTAATTTATTTTCAGACTCTTCTGGCATAATTGGGACTTTAAATGTAGATAACACAAAATCTGATGCTAATGTTCTTTTAAGTATCCCTTTAAGGTTACATTGGTTTATCTCTCCCATCGACAGTTCCCCTATTGTTGAAATATCCTGTTTCTTCCCTTCTGGTATATTAGGCTTTACAGTGGTCTTGCTGTTCCGCTCCAGTCCCTCCCTTTGACTCTTTTTTTCCATAGCTCTCTTTTGTATTCCTTGACTTCTATTCTTCTTTAACCTTTTCCCACTTTTTCTATTCTTAGTGAATTTACTGGGTTTATTTTGTTATACTTTATTTGTGATTTTACCTTTATTATGCTTCATTCCAACACTTATTCCTTCTTTACCCCCGTTTGTCATTTTTTTCTTTGAGGACTCTGCCAGATCCCTATTGTTCTCTGTTTCCATATGTTCTTTATGTGTATTAATTACTATCTCGAGTGACTTATCAAGATTTATGAGATCTGTTGTCTGTGTTATGGAGTCTTTTGTATCGTGATCCATACTCTTGGATTTATCTTTGCTAATTTTTTTGTCCTTATTTTTTCTCTTTGTCTTTCATGCTTTTCTCTTTTTTCTTTATTCTAATCCCTTTTCCCAGATATCTACATTTCCTTTTCTAAGCTCTTTAATTATGCTGTCTTGTGAAGCATAATGCTCGGGGAAACATAGAAACATAGAATTTGACGGCAGATAAGGACCGCTTGGCCCACCCAGTCTGCCCATTTCCTTACCTACTGGATAAGCTGCAGATCCTAGTTAACCAGCAGCCTACTTCTTCCTACTCGCCCCCCTAGAATTGCCTTATGACTGTCCCATGCATGCTTGAATTCCACCATTGTTTTTGACTCCACAACCTCCTCCGGAAGGCCACTCCATGCATCCACAACCCTCTCTGTGAAAAAATACTTCCTTAAATTACCTCTGAGCTGCCCCATCTTCAAATTGTGCCCCCTTGTTCTTGCACACCTCTTTCTTTGAAAGATGCTACCCTCTTGGACTTTGTTGATTCCCTTGAGGTACTTGAAAGTTTCTATCATGTCCCCCCTCTCCCTCCTTTCCTTAAGGCTATACATATTAAGCTCCTTAAGTCTCTCTTCATATGTCTTCTGGTGCAGACCCTGCACCATTTTAGTTGCCCTCCTCTGGACAGCTTCCATCCTGTCTATGTCTTTGCAGAGATTGGGTCTCCAGAACTGAACGCAGTACTCCAGATGGGGTCTGACCAGCTGTCTGTACAGAGGGATAATAACTTCCTGTTTTCTACTTGTGATGCCTCTCCCTATGCATCCCAGCATCGCCCAGCCCTCCTTGCTGCCCTCTCACATTGCTTGCCCACCTTTAGGTCATCTGATATGACTACCCAAGGTCTCTTTCCATTTTTGTTGTTGTTAGTATCTCACCCCTCATTGTGTACTCTTCCCTTGGGTTTTTGTTTCCCAGGTGCATTACCTTGCACTTCTCAGCATTGAATCTAAGCTGCCATACATTTGACCATTCCTCTAGCCTTGCCAAGTCCCTTCTCATCCTTTCCACCCCACCTTGTGCATCAACTCTGTTGCAGATCTTTGTGTCATCTGCAAAGAATCATACTTTTCCTTCCAGTCCTTCCGCAATGTCGCTTATAAAGACATTGAAGAGGACCAGTCCTAATACTGAACCCTGCGGTACCCCACTAGTAACCCCCCTTTCTTCAGAGTGGACTCCATTTACTATTACTCTCTGTGTCCTATTCTCCAGCCAATTCTTTACCCAGGCTGTCATCTTGGAACTCACTCCCAGGCTGGCTAACTTGTATATTAATCTTTTTGTGGGACTGTGTCAAATGCCTTGCTAAAGTCTAGGTAGGCCATGTCCACAGCCCTCCCTAATCTACTACTTTGGTCACCCAGTCAAAGAAATCTATCAGATTCATCTGGCATGACCTTCCCGCTGTGAATCCATGCTGCCTTGGGTCCTGTGCCCCTCTGGCCTCTAGATACTCTACAGTTCTTTCCTTCAGAAGTGATTCCATAATTTTCCCTATCACTGAGGTTAAACTAACAGGTCTGTAGTTTCCTACTTCTGCCTTGCTCCCACTTTTGTGAAGGGGAATCACATCTGCCCTCCTTCAATCCTCGGGCACCACCCCATCCTCCCATGATTTGTGAAACAGGGTAGTCAGTGGTGTCACTAGTTCTACCCTTAGTTCTTTTAGAATTCTGGGATGAATCCCATCAGGCCCCATTGCTTTGTCCACCTTCAGTTTTAAGAGTTCTTTCATAACCCTTTCTTCTATAATTGGGCTGGTATCAACTTCTGTATCCAGAGTGTTTCTACTGTTTGTTTTAGGTACCTCCCCCTCTTCATTTGTAAATACTGAGCAAAAATATTTGTTAGTATCTCTGCCTTTTCACAGTCACCCTCTGCCCACCCTTCCTTCCCTTTAATAAGCCTCACTATCCCTCCCTTGGTCTTCCTTTGTTCCCTGGTATACATATAAAAGGTTTTATCCCCCTTCTTAACTGAGTTGGCCATCTTTTCCTCAGTTTGGGCCTTTGCTGTTCTGACTGCCTTCCCAGCTTCCTTTTGCTTTAACTGATACAGTTCTCTGTCCTGCTTCTTCTGTGATTCCTTGTACTTCCTGAATGTTTTCTTTTTCTCTTGAACCTTCACTGCCACTTCCTTTGAGAACCATAGTGGTTTCTTACATTGTTTTGTTTTGTTTATTTGCTTCACACAAAGGCTTGTTACCTCTGTGATGGCAGTTTTTATTATTCCCATTGTTCTTCCACCCCTCCTTCCTGCCCATTTGCTAGTGCATTCCTTATGCACTCACCCATTTTGGCAAAGTCAGCCCTCCTAAAGTCCAGTACTTTTGCCTTTGTATGGCTTGACTCTATTGCTGTGTTTATTGTGAACCATACTGTTCGATGGTCGCTAGTGCCCAGATGGCTACCCACTTCTACATCTGTGATCCTCTCTCCATCTCCATTTGAGAGAACCAGGTCTAAGATTGTTCCCTCTCGAGTGGGCTCCCAGGGATCACAGATCTCCAGGTAGAAGGTCACCTGGGGGCCAGTGACCATCACATGGTATGGTTCAATTTGGCTACTACATCTAAATCATCCCATTCCAAGGCAAAAATATGGGACTTCAGAGGAGCTGACTTTGATAAGATCGCCAACAGAGTTAAGCTAGCCCTGGCAAAAAGAAACACAGGTGAGGGGGTACAGGCAAAGTGGGCAAGCATTAAGGATGCAATACTTGAAGCAACATCCCATTGTTGTAGACAGAAAAGGAAGTGCAAAAGAAGAAGGAAATCACTTTGGTTCTCAAACAGTAGCAGAAAGGTCAGAGCCAAAAGGCTGGCCTTCAGGAAATATAAGGAACACAGCAGGATGAAGATAGGGAGGCATACCAAACTGCCCTAAGGGAAGTAGGGAAGGCAGTAAGGCAGGCAAAGTCCCAAACTGAGGAAACACTAGCACGAACAGTAAAAGAAGGTGACAAGACTTTCTATAGATACATTAGTGAAAGGAGAAAGTCCAGAGGAGGTATTGCTAAGCTTAATGGAGAAAATGGAGCTTGTGATGAGGAGGACCATGTAAAAGCATCTATCCTAAATAGATACTTTTGCTCAGTATTTACTGAGGAGAAGGTAGGGCAGGGCCCACAGCTCAGCACCATGGACACAGGGGAGGAGGGAGGTGAGCACTACTCCCTTCACAAAAGAAAGGGTCCTACAAGAGCTTGCTAAGCTCAGGTTGGACAAGGCAATGGGACCTGATGGCATACATCCCAGGGTACGTAAGGAGCTAAAGGTGGAACTAGCAGAGCCATTAGCAGAACTGTTTAGTGAGTCTCTGAGCACAGGAGAGGTCCCAGAAGACTGGAGAAGGGTTTATGTGATCCCGCCCACAAGAGTGGTAGCAGGAGGAGGCAGGGAACTACAGACCAGTCAGTTTTACCTCAGTAGTGGGCAAGATTATGGAGGCACTCCTTAAGGAAAGGATAGTGCAACACCTGGAATCCATAGGGCACAGGATCCAAGACAGCATGGGTTTACAAAAGGAAGGTCCTGTCAAACTAATCTCATAGATTTCTTTGATTGGGTAACCAGAGTGGTGGACCAAGGGGGAGCAGTTGATGTCGCCTACCTTGACATCAGCAAAGCTTTTGACACTGTTCCACATAGAAGATTGATAAATAAGCTGGGTAGGCTTGGGGTGGGTCAGAAGTTGGTCAACTGGGTGGCAAACTGGTTGACGGGCAGAAAACAGAGAGTGGTGGTAAATGGTATACAGTCAGAAGAGATGCAAGTCACAAGTGGGGTACCTCAGGGATCAGTCCTGGGGCCAGTCCTCTTCAACATCTTCATTAGTGACCTTGCAGATGGACTAGAGGGTAAGGCTTGTCTGTTTTCAGATGACACCATGATCTGCAACAGAGTAGATGATCCAGATGGGGTGGGCAGAATGAGAAGAGATCTGGATAAACTAGCAAAATGGTCAGAAGAGTGGCAACTGGGATTTAATGCAAAGAAGTGCAAGATCATGCACATAGGGAAGAGAAACCCTGAAGCCACCTATAGGCTGGGAGGGGAGTTGCTAGCAGTCACAAAGGAAGAAAGAGACTTGGGCATCATCATCACTGATGACCTGAAATCATCCAAGCAGACCTCTAAAGCAGTAGGTAAGGCTAGGGGGGTGTTAGGGTGTATTAGTAGGGGGTATCACAAGTCATAAGAGGGAGGTAATAATCCCTCTTTACAAGACACTGGTTAGGCCCCATCTGGAGTACTGCATGCAGTATTGGAGGCCACACCTTCACAAGGACATTAACCAAATTGAGGCAGTCCAGAGAAGGGCAACCAAAATGGTGCAGGGACTGCATCAGAAGACATATGAGGACAGATTAACAGAGCTCAATATGTATACCCTTGAGCAAAAGGAGGGAGAGAGGTGATATGATCGAGGCATTCAAACACCTTAAGGGCATTAACAAGGTGAAAGAGTCTAACATGTTTAAATATAAGAAAAATAGCAGGACAAGAGGACACAGCATGAGATTTGAGGGAGGCCGATTAAGGGGGAATGTGAGGAAATTCTTTTTCACAGAAAGGGTGGTGGATGCATGGAATGGCCTACCTCAAGAAGTGATGGGTATGAATACAGTGCAGGGCTTCAAACAGGCATGGGATAGGCATAAGGGAGCAATACAAATGAGTATGAATAGATAGGCCACTGACAGAGCAAAGGCTGATGGCACATTTATAAGGTAGAAAAAGAAATGGGCAGACTAGATGGGCCTTGTGGTCCTTATCTGCCGTCAACTTCTATGTTTCTATGTTTCATGTTTCTATGCTCCAGTACTAGTTGTCTAAGGCATGCCCCCTGTAGGGCATCTAGAATAACCCCACTCTTCGAAGTGGCTGCTGCAACTGCACTCCAGTTAACATGTGGCATATTCAGATCACCCATCAGCAATATATCCCCTTTTTCTGCCATTCTAAGTATACTTTCTATCATTTCCTTGTCCATTTCCTCCCCCTGAGAAGGGAGTCTGTATACAACCCCTGTGCGGATTGTGGTGCCATTGCCTGTCTCCAAATTTACCCACAGTGCTTCTTCTCCTCCCTGTTTACCCTTTTATTCTGTTGCTTTGATTCCTTCCCTTATGTAAAGAGCTACTCCTCCTCCTCTTTTTCCCTCCCTGTCCCTCCTGTAGATAGTGTATCCTGGTATGTGTATGTCCTAGTTATGGTTTTGTGTGTACCATGTTTCTGTGACTGCCATGATATCCAGATGTTCCTCCTCCATCAAGGCCACTAATTCAGGAAGCTTGTTACTCAGACTACGGGCATTGGTACTCATTGCTCTCCATTTTTTGATGGCTTTACCTTCTGTTGCAGCATACCTCACTGACCTTTCTACTTCGGTTTTTTTCTCATTTAGTACCCTGTTCACTAATTCAGAGTCCGGAGTAGAAGCTATTCCTAACATCTTCTTCTCCATCCAGTCACCCTTGTATGTATCATCAATAAGCTCCCTGCTTATCGAGGTGCAATCCCCTGTCTGCGATGGTCTGTCCTCCAATTGCTGAGTGTTTAGTAATTCTTTAGAGTATACTTTTTCTTCTGCTACCCGATCATTATGTAGCAAATAATTAAGTATTTTATCTGTATTTTTTTGTTTTCAATACAAATTCCCTTAATTAATGCCAGATCCTTCTTATTCATCAACTGCTGTTCATACAATATTGCATTTGCCTTCATAGGATCCCTTAATACTCTGGCACATTCCTTAGTTATAGTGTTCAGAGAAAAGGTACTCGACACATATGGACTCATACATAAGGTTTCATCATGTATTGTCCAATTGTTCTGCCTGTAGTCATCCTCCATTTTTCCAACTAAGTCTGAATTATCTCCTGTTTTCCCTTCTATCTTACCTAATAGCGTTACCTAAGTTTCAGGGAAATCACTTATTTCGCTCTTAGTTCTATTACATTCTAAAATCTGTTGCTCAGTTCTATCATTTATTTTAGTTGTTTCCTTAATACTTTCAACTGTTTTGCTGACTTCACTATTCATCCTATCAATTAGTCCCACATCTTCTGCTAAGAGCCCAAATGGGCCTTGTTTGTCAAAGGCCAGTGTACTATGCCCATTAAAATTGTCTACATTCCAGCACTTCTTTCTCCCCGATTGTTCAATAGGTGTCCCATTTAGTCCCTTTTTATTCCAAACTTCCCAGATTTGGGGTTGTCTTATATTTAATCTTAAAATACCCACAGCAGGTTTCGTTTGCATAAACCATTCATGTATTACATCTTTGCTGTTATTAACTGCTGGTTTGTCTTTATCCAGTTCCACCTCTGTTATACTCAATTCCCTTTCTTCTGTAAATCAATTTCCATAATCTGCTTATCCCCTTTTTCCTGCCAACCTTATTGTCATCCAATATATGATTAATTGACATGTCCAATTTCTCTAATTTTTTTAATTTCTTCATTTTTTCATTCTTTTTCTTTTTAGTATCAAATTTCTCTTACAATGAGTTTAGTTGACTGTTACTTTCCAAAGTTCTGTTAACTTTGTTTTTCCCTCCTCTGGTTTCTACAGGCAAACCCTCCAAAATGTTATCTAATCTAATTATAATGAGCTCCTAAAAACCTCTTAAATAAGCAATTATACAATTATTCAGTAATTACAATAGTTACAAGCTGTTTCACCCACAAGTTTCCTTTTCTCAAATCGTTGTAGCCTTGAGTACAGTTATCAATACACTTCTCAGAAATCTGAGTGTCAGTTATACCAAATTGTCACAATTTGTTTGTTCAATTAAAATCCACGTTGTTCTCTGGACCAACTTGCTTTGATTCAAAATTTCCTCACCACAAGAAGAGTCCTAAAATTGCACCAACTCCAAAAAATATATTACTCTGAGACTGCTCCAATTACACTGATTAGTCAAACTCCAGTATCCATTATCAACCTGTTTTTTCAAATTATTTATGCTTTTCCCTCATGGAATCCAGAGAGTTCTTAAAGTAGAATACCAGTAATGTCAGACCGTGCTACAGTTTTAAAGCGATTCTTCATGGATCCAAGTAAACCCAAATTCAAAATCTGAACTTTCAAAGTCCAAAAGATTTATTCCTGTGATTTTCCTTTTAAATTTCCTTCCTTCCTTCTGTGTGCTATTTGTTAGCTTCACTAGAAAAAATAAAGCACATATGGTTAATAATACGATAATGTCATAGGAACACTTAAGAACAGAGCATAAAAACCCTGAGTAAAACCTACATAAGCATGAGCATAAGCGATAAGCATAAGCAATACTATGTACCCCCAAAAATCCAAATACCCCAGAATTTTCCAGTTTTCAAATTAAGGACACAAAGGTAGAAAATGATGGTTCAATATCCAAGAAAATGCTGTTTGAACTACATAAACTGTGTAATAATTGTATAACAGTAAAATAGAACATAAAATAAACTCCTTATAATACACAAAATATAACAAATATATTCTTTGGGAGTATAAAGCAGTCAAGTAAAGCAGTCGGATCTAGTATCAGCTATTATATTCCAGGTCAACTAGATGAGCCAGTGAATCTTAGATCCTTAACTCCATTACTCTTTACTTTACTTTTACTTTATCTTTTTTACTTACTTTTGCTTCGTGGTACCAGAAGAAGCTTTTGCAGGGCAATTTCCAGCTCGTAATAGAGAAAACACTTGCTCGTACCAGACTCCATGTCTCATCAAATTCTGCTTCCCAACTGCTTTCCAACTGGCGGTGACTATTAAACTTGTAGACTATATAACCCCAATACCCCAGTACAAATGCTCCTAGAGCTCCTGAATATAAAAAAATCAAGTGAGAAAAGCAAAAGTGAGCACTAAAAAAAAATATCTGCCCAGCTTGCTCTCCCTGTTTCACTAGCAAGTAGCAGAGAAAATGACGCCTATGCTAGAAGAACACCAGCTCATGCGCTTCAACTCAGAAATCACGTGCTGTTTTACCCCAATGAGATTCTCACTTCCTGGGTGGTTTATACTCTCACAAAAAATACAAATAATGCCCCTAAAATCTTTATTGTCCAAATATCAGGTTATCCAAATGATAAAAATGTTTTAATGTTTATCTAAACATAAAACCCAGTGTTTTTATCACTGAAAAGTTCATCGATAATTTTTCTGTGCACAATGCTTTTGTAGCTCTCTGAATTTATACATACAAATAAACAATTCAGTGTGAATTCAAGTAAAAACATCATTACAGAGTTCTTACAAGCCAAGTTATATCCAAAACCTAATAGATATGAATATTTTTCTCAAAAGCTGTCCTGTAATAATTGTGCTCCAAGCATCTCGAAGATGGACTCATGGGATGATCACTATAGAGAGAGAGGGTAAGTAAAATATATAACAAAAGTGTAGCAGTCTTTTCAAATCTCTTGTTCCACTATTGGGAAGCAGTCCCTAGGCTGATAAACCTCCGCAGGCTCCACAGAGCTCATCCCCACTCGCGGCAGGCTTCACCACCACTCAAACCCCTCACTGCATAATGGGGAAAGGCCCAGAGACCCAGGAATACTTTCTGAAGACTGTTACTCAGCTGAAGGCTCCAAGATAGTCTGGAAAGGTCAGTGCAATTAAAATCTTAAATATTTAGTGGCAACGGTGGCATACGTGTTTTAAAACAAAAATAAGCTTTGCACTGACTCCTGCTGCTGACGTCCACTCCTCAACATCCCAGTGACCAGCTTTCAACCGCTTCCTCAGGGAAATTATTTAATTTCATGAGAAGTCCTAATTAAGAATAAGCACATGAAAAAGTATTCAGAAAAGTCCCAACTATTTCTTGCTGCACTGCTGAAAATTTACAAAGAGAGCCAGAACTGTGCATCAGTGCCCCAAGTGAGAAAATTGCATGCTGATGCCTGTTGCTGCTGTTGTCTTACTCTTTTAATTTTATGAGAAGTCCCAAAAAACATGACAGACCTTTATGAGAATGAAATGGAAACATCTTGTGGTGATATGGTAACTAAGAAAAACTTCAGTATACATAATGAGAGTTTTCAATGAGAGCTTCAAGATGTGCTGTTCACTATCAGTGGTGTTTTTTGGGACAGCTGCTGCTGATGCTGATGTACAGTGTGTTGCTGAATGATGATAGCCACAGATGACCATGGATTGAAGTATAATTTCATGTTCTTGAAATGTCTTCTGTTGTGTTGTCTGAAACACGCTGCCCTATGTGTGTGTATTCATACCACCAATGGTTAGTTATTGTGTCACTGTCATATTTGTTGAGAGACACTGCCATTTAATTTGTAGTGAAGATTGTTGTTTGTTGTAAGCAGTCTGTCTTGCTGTTACTTTGCAGGGAATCATCATCATACATATTGAATATTTCCCCTTCACCAGTGTGTTGGCCATGATCACATTCACATGCCATACATATGTGCCGCAGTGTAATGTAGTACTGTAAAATGTAATTGTTTTGTGGGGGGGGTTACTGTTGTGGGTGAGTAAGTTATAACCATTTCTCATTACTGTTCTTTTCTTTTACATTTTCAGGTTGTATCACCCAGATTCACTACTTTATTGATAAAACCATGCTGCCGCTGCAGATGGGTTCTACATGTGTCTGATTGTTGACTTCGGCAGCACTACAAACCGTGAAAGGTAAGTATTTTTTTCTGGGGGAGGTTGCCTCATTGGAAAACAATGTTCCTTAATATTTTTTACTTCTTTCCAGGTCTTCAGTGTATCTGAAATGTTGTCTGTCTTGAGGTTGGAACATACCGCAGATCCGCAGCACCTCGATGTTACCTGCAAACAGATGAAGCAGAAATTATTAAGAGTTCATTCCAGTACCCCATCCAGTACCCAGCAGTGCTCTTCCTGCCTTTTGTTATATCCGGCTTCAAATACACAGCTATTACTAAATGCATGTGAATAAAATAATTAAGTTTACTGACACGCACTGGACCAGTGTCTTACAGTACCGACCAAGAATACACATTGTAAGCTCCTTGCGTATTGAAGTACGCCTGTCTCATCTGTGTAGAAAAAGAGAGAGATTATCTGGCCTGTATTTGACCACCATTGAATACTTCACCCCTGAGAAAAACAAGAAAAGAAAAAAAAAGGAAAGAAAGGAGAAATAAAGAGGAAATCAGACTGATACTTAACCTGTACATAAAATAATTTATGTGGACGCAATGCAACGGTGTCATTGGTGCAGTTACAGTACGTTGTATGATTTAGGTCCTAGGAATATCCTAGTGAAAGTTACAACAGTAACCTGTGAAGAAAAATAGAAAATCGCTTGCCTGTATTTGGCCATAGTAGCATAGTGTGTATCTGTATAAAAAGGGAAAAAAAGGATAACAACCCAATTCAAGTAAAAAACACAGTAAATGAGATTCATACTTACTGTAAATTATTGATGTTCTTGACGAGTGAAATGATAACTGTGTGATGGTGCATTTATTTGCAGGCAACAACCAGGCTTGTGGTACAACACCTTAAGGGAAATAACCAGAGATAATAACCAACATTAAAAATTATTGCTTACTGTGGCACAAGTGCTTTGAGGTTACTTGTTCTCACATAATCTTGTACTGATCATGCCAATATATTTGAAAAAAATCATCTAACACAACAAAGTAACTTTTTGAAAAGAATAGTCCATCATTACCGAATGCTGGAATCCCTATTAATTCTTAATAAATTATTTTTAATTACACAATTTAAAACAATGGTGCTAAATTTGGAGACTTTATTTCTGGAGCATGTGGCTATTCCATCTAATAATGATGATGACAATATAAAACAAATTTTGGCAAAACTGACTATAATACCGAAGTGGGACAATAAGAAATAAATTAATGCATATTCAAATGACGTGAACTCACTATGGCATCAGAAAATGAGTGTGCTCTTGGCAGCCTGTACTGTACTGTATGTAGCACGAGCCGTACAAGCCAGATGGTACTTTCCTGATGGACGTCCCTTGTTACATGCGCAGTTGATGTCCTATTGTGCTGGCTGGCTGTGAGTTCTTATATTGGGCAAAGGTACAAATTCTGTCTGTCTGTCTGTCTGTCTGTCTCTCTCTCAAGAAGCAGGGTGGCTGTGGGTTCTTATATTGGACAAAGGCACAAGATCTCTCTCTCTCTCTGTCTGTCTCTCCCTCTCTCTCTCTCTTTCTCTCTCAAGAAGCAGGGTGGCTGTGGCTGGCTGTAGATTCTTATACTGGGCAAAGGCACAAGGTCTGTCTGTCTCTCTCTCTCTCACACACAACAAGCAGGGTGGCTGGTTGCGGTGTCATGTATTTCAGTGGCAGGATATGTCTCATTCAGTCACACATGATGTCAGTGGCTAGTACAAGATGACATGAATTTAGATGACTGCAGGTAATAATAACTGCACACATTCTGGTAACTAATGGCAAAAGCAAGGATGGCGAAGATGAACTCTAATGACATGTCATTATAAAACTTAGAATGGGAAGAAGTACTTTAATGCCAATTTTTTCTTTATGCACTTCCGTCAACATCCTCATTAATGAGAAAGCAGCCCTCATAATCCTCAGTGTTGGAGTTGTCCCCACTTGGAAATTCTTTTTACATGAGTGAATCATGAACCTCGATGGAACGCCGTTTGATGCCGCCACCAGGATGGTCTGTTTCACCCCCATCAGCATCACCATTATTGTGACTGGGTTCAAACTTAGATGTGTTTGTCCTACTTGGATTGCGACATTGATTCATTTTGATAAATGTCAGCATGCCAACATTTGTAGGTGATAAGTTAGTACAACGGTCATGCACAATGTCTCCCGCAGAACTAAATATCCTCTCCACATTTACACTAGAAGGTGGGCAGGTGAGGTACTTCAGTGCTACTGATGTCAGCACTGGCCATTCATTCATCTTGCCACTCCAGTACACCAGAGGATCATCCAATATTGTCAGATGCCTGTTTTCTGCCAAATAGGGCTCAACTATGCTTTGTGATGCCTGCAGTCCTGATGAGTAGTCCACCTGTTCACCTCCTTCCTCTAGGTCACAGATTCCAACTTGGGACAAGGCATTCCAAAGTGGATTAATGGGAAACTGTGCAGCTGACACCAGCCCTTGTATTTCAGTCACCTTACTGGAGGCACTGTGGCCACAATGACCTTCGGCCTGGTTATGCTGTGGGTTGCAGAACTTTGCATGTGACATTTGTGCTCCATGAACCAATCTGACCAGCTGTCCAGTGAGATTTTGAACCTAATCATGCCCACCCTCCAGTATGGATACAGTGCCACGTTTGTAGCATGGGTCCAGCACTGTGGCTATTCCAGATTCTGGAGATTGCTAATGGTGGCAATGTGTCTATTGCAGTCTAAGATTGTAATCATGTGTTTGAGTAATGCACAGCTTGACCTATCTCTCACCATATCAAGGCTAGACTGCAGATTCAACAATGTCCACCTCAGCACCTGTAGCAGTGGGATGGCTTGACTAATGGTTGCATAGTCACTACTCACTGCCTGTGTGGCACGTTCATACTGCCTCAAAATTAGTATTACTGAATCCATGAGTCAGAGACAGTGATGCCCCGGAACCATCATGGCTTGTGTGCATCACAAGGTACTCTGAGATTGCTTTGTGCTGCTCATACAAGTGCTGTGCCATGTAAAGTGTGGAGTACTAACTTATGACAACTTCAAGCTTGAGGTGTTACTTAGGGAGGCTGTTTTGGATCTGCATCTGTCTAAGTTGGTCATGGGCCTTTCCAGAACATGTAAAGTCAATCAATCAATCAATCAATCAATCAATGCTGATTTATGGGCTGTTTTTCTGTATTTTAAAATAAGTGTTACAGTCTTTTGAAATGCTGTGTGGGCTAGACGCTTAGGCGCCTAACCCCCCCCATACCCTCCCAGTCTATTGTTGTGCAAATCTTAAGTTTTAGCACCTTATTGCAGATTATTGCAATAAAGGTACCTTGCTGACTGCCTTCTCCTCTGTCCCCCACCTTGTAGAAGGCACAGCCCTCGAGGTCCAGGGAGCGGAGGGGCTCCAAGCCGCCAGCGGGTCGGCGGCGCCTGTGCAGCCGACCAAGGGTTCCAGGAGGCTGGGAGAAGCAGGCAGAAAGGTACGGGCAAAGCCGCAAAATTTTTGCCCGCCCCCCCTCTTGGTTGATTTCTTTTATACACTTTCTCCCGCCATTTCTTAATCCACGCCCACATCCCTTTCCCTTCCTCCCTTAACCCATACCTAACCTCCACAGTGCTACTTTGCTTCCTTTGCTCCTGAGCCTCGCGATCTCACCCAATCCCTTATGATATTAATGTTATGCCCAGTGTCAAGATAAATAACTCAGTTAATACGACCTGCCCACTTCTGCCAGCTACAATGGCCAACCACGGATTCTTTATTCACCCCGAACCACGTTTACAATGCAACCTCTGGGATATCCCACATAAGGCCACCCTAACAATTCAGCACAGCCCTGGCACCTTACTTGTATCATGGCTTTTTATTAACCCACTATGCCTGTCCATTAAATTATTATGCTATGATAAAATTCGCACCTATATACCAGGACCATCACTCATCTCACAGCAAGCACCCAGGATTAGGAGGAAACGCTCTGGCCACTCACTATCCCTGTCCCTTGGTGCCCTCCTCAAATTAATCTTCTACCTTCTGATCTGTTTTGGTACCATTGAAATAAATCCTGGCCCCATTGAAAGTTTATTTTCCCTGCTGATCTATCCTCTATAATGGCCTAAGCTTCCTACACTTCAATGCCTGCAGCCTCTTAAAAATTCTCCGTAATACAGGCCTGGTGGCACATACCCTGCCTGACTTTCTGGTCATCTCTGAATCTTGGCTCAGACCTTCGACCAAAGACAGTGTTGTGAACCTTACCAACTATCAGCTCTTCAGAGCAGATCGCCCTTCCAGGGGTGGTGGGTGGCCATATACATTAAGGACACCATCTCTGCTACCTGCCTCATCAACACATCCGAACCAAAGGAATTTGAATGTTTGTCAATCAAAATATCCCTTCCTAACTTGTCTTCATTTAAATTGATTGGCTGCTATAGGCCCCTCAGCAGGCCTCAAATTACTATCTCACCTGGGGTCAATAACCAATCTAGGCCCTGAAGATACCATCATCCTTGGTGATTTGAATTTAAACTGGCTATCTAATGCATCTGCTCCATTGGTAACCTTTGTGACACCTATGGCTTTACACAGCTAATTAAAGACCCAACCAGGGTTAACCTAAAAATTCTAGCAACAACTCCTCCTGGATATTATATTGGTAAACAAGCCTCACTTATATACGCATGCAGGAGTACTACGAATGATGTAAGTGACCATTGTCCCATAGCTGGCATAAGATCTTCACTTAAACCACCCAACCCTGCTGAATTTGTCCTCAAAGGTCAAAAGAAGTTCAACATACCAGGATACCTCCATGACCTGAGTAACACAATATATTGGCAAGATTTCTACCTTACAACCTCAGTGGAAACAGCTCTCCAGATCCTAAAGGACATTATCACTAATGCTCTCAATATTCATGCACCATTCACCAATATCAGAACTAAAGCAAGGTCCTGCCCCTGGTTCACCACTGATCTTAAAACAGCCTTGCTAGCCAGAGACAAACTGTGGAAAAGGCAAGAAAACAAAGGATTCCAGAGACTGGCTAAATTTCAGAAAAGCAAGAAACTCATGTACAACACAAATAAGATCTGCCAAAGCTGCCTATTATAGAGCTGAATTGGATGCCTCCTATAATAACCCAACCAGGCTCTGGGAACTATAAAGGGTATCTTGGGCCAAAACTCTACTCCTGTCAGAATCCGCAAACTGCTACTAAATAACACAGAAATTACGGACAAACAAGAAATCTAAATACCTTCAATGACCACTTCACCACAGCTGGACTAGCATTTGACTCTTCACCTGCAAATCTCCTGAGATCTTCCTTGAATCATCAATCCACCGTGGGTCAAAGGCTACATCAACCTTCTCCTTCAACCCAATATCCTTGAAAGAAGTGGAAGATCTCCTCCAATTTAGATACTTCAAAAGTGCAGGTACAGACTCCTGGACCCCTACTTCCTCAAGATTGCATCTCAAGTCTTATCTGCCCCTCACTCATCTCTTCAATCTTCCCTCACCACTGGATCCATTCCTCCACTTGGAAAACAGCTCAAGTAGTTCCTTTACTCAAATCTGGTGATCCCATGGACCTCAGTAATTACAGGCCCATTTCCATCCTATCAGTTCTATCCAAGATGCTCGAAAGTTAGTAAACTCACAATTAAGGGACTACCTGGATAACAATAACCTCCTTAATACAGCACAATCAGGATTTAGATCAAGGCATAGCACCATTTCAGCCCTAGCCAAAGTAACCAACGACTGGCAGATTGCTATGGATAAGAAGAACAGTACCTGTGCTGTGTTCCTGGATTTGAGCAAAGCATTTGACACAGTGGATCATGAATCATTAATCACCTCCTTGGCTCACTAGGGTTGGATTCCTTCACCAATTGGTTCAAGTGCTATCTATCAGGTAGATCACAACTGGTAAAAATGGAATCTACCTATCCACCTTAAAACCACTGTTAAGAGGTGTACCGCAAGGCTCTATTCTTGGCCCCATCCTCTTTGCCATCTATATTAATAATATTGATGCTAACCTCACTCAATCCAACATCCATCTGTTTGCTGATGATAGTGTATTATATGTTAGCAATCCTTCATTATTTAAAGCCTGTGAACTGCTACAATCTGAATTTTCCATCCTACAACACAACCTACTGATAAAAACTACTTCTAAATGCCAAAAACAAAAGCTATGTTCTTTACCTCAAAGAGTTGCTCTGCCACTACCCCACCATCCACCACCCTACAACTAACCACCTTACTTGGAGAGAAGCTGGAATTTGTTGATAACTTCAAATACCTTGGAGTCTGGATTGATAACAAGCTTGACTATTCTGTCCATATTGAGGAGCTACTAAAGAAACTGAGACAAAGGCTTGGTTTATTTTAGAATAAAGCACCACCTCAACAGAGACTCCAAAAAAGATTAATCCAGGCTTCATTCCTATCCTCATTGACTATGCTGACTTTCTGTACGGACATTGTTCACTCCTCTTAAATAAACTGGACACCCTATACCACAGGCCCATCAGATTCATTACTGACCTTCCTTCAGCACCCATCATTGCTCCCTTTATAAGGCAGTTAACTGGACATCATTACAACACAGAAGAAATAGGAATGCTGCAATTTGATATTCAAAGCCTTATCAGGCAAGCTACCTACCTATATCTCAGACTGTTTTACTCAAATTACTTCTAGGCCATACAACCTAAGGATCAGCAAAATTATCATTCTTAAGGTCCCCAATGTCTGCACCCAGTTTGGGAGGGCTGCTATCAGCTACTCACTAGCAATTGTTTGGAATTCACTCCAAAAACCATGAAGCTAAATAACCTCCTACCCTTAATATCCTTCAAAAGACTATTCACCACCCTATTCCCAGAACTCTGCAACTGCTTCCACAAGGCCTAAACCCCGGCCCTACCTACCCACCCCCGTGTCCCTATATGCTGATAAAACTCCCGTTTCCAGTCCCAAGATTCACCCTCAAAATGCCTGCTAGGTCCTATAATCTACATATTACTCCTGATGTGCCCATTACCTTCTGTCTCACAGATTAAAAGTTTTAATGTGCCTTGTACATATGTATATTGTTATATATTAGCACTTATGTCATTGTATTACTGTTTATGTTACCCCTGTCATTGTATTACTGTTTATGCTACCCTTGTCAATGTAATAACACTTGCACTTCTTGACCACTCAGGTCCATCTTGTAAATGAGCTATGCTCAATGATGTTCGCCTGATTAAATAAAGATTTTGATTGATTGATTGATTGATTGATTGACATGTAAAGTGGGCACAGATGTGGCATGCAATAGTCACCATTTGCTTGATTTCAGGGTACTGCAGAAACTCCTGTACTGCTAGATTTAGACAGTGGTCCATACAGGGAACCCTCACATATCTGCCATTGCTGATACATTTAGCAACATTTGACCTATTATTGCTTACTGTGAAGTCAGCTTTTAGGGACAGGGGGTGCAGCCACTTATTGATTTCTGTCAGTAGCAAGTCTAGCATGTTTTTGCCTGTATGCAACCCGGCTACACTCTGCATTGAATGCGTGGCATGCTGTCTAATGACATGAAGGTTGCTGTCACCACAGTCTGACTTATTACAGTGCTTTCCATCCCACCATCACACACAAACCCAGGTAGCTGTGCCCAGTGTGCAGTAATACACAGATAAGAACTACCCGCCATTTTGCCACTTATCTATATATCCATACTTAAGTGGATGTAAGGTGATGTGGAATACTGAAGGGCATGTCTTACAGTCTCTGTCACAGTCTGATATAACTCAGGGACAGCACAGGTGGCAAAATATGTTTTGGGCAGGATCTTCCATTTGGGACATACACATGCTGCAAAGTGTCAGAATCCTGCTTTCTCCACAAAGGAGAACAACAACAGGTCAATTGCAAGCATTTCTGCTATTGCAGCATTGAGTTCACGTGCAACCACATGATTTAGTGAGTATTTACTGTGCCACTCAAAAAGACTCTGCAATATGGGTTGAATTGTTCAGCATTTTGCCTGGGATGTGCCAAATGTCTCTGCTCTGTGAACTGCTTTGGATGGGGTGGCTTTGACATGGGGTGTGTGCACAGGTGACAATTCAATAAATTGTTATTTTATGTGTTTTAAGCAGAGGGGTTGATGTAGTAGAATGACTGCATGGACCACCACTGATACTCTGACCGCTACTGGAACATTCAAAGTCATCCTCCTTCTCATGCCTGTAGTAATCCTCCAGTGTTAATTCACAACTTTTACCTACATGGCTATTTACACTGATTTGGGAAGGGGATACCTTGCTCACTGAGGTTGATGAGGGTGAAAGACCCACTATGGCATCAGCTCCCCTCTGGTGCTGAGTCCACAGTGCCATGTGCCTGCTCTTGAGGTGAGTATGCTGGCCCCTAGTACCAAGATGGCTACCCTTTTTCCCACGACTCACAAGCACTTGGCAAAGCTTGCAGATTGCCACTGTTTCATCCTTTTTATCTTGTATGAAAAAATCCCAAACTAGGGATTTGTCTCCCTACATTTCACATAACACTGCTGCTTCTGCATATAGGACTGCAGGTTTTTAGGAAGTGACATTTTATTTATTTATTTATTTATTTGAAATATTGGATGTACAACCTTTGAGCTGCGAGGCTCATTTACAAAGGTACCTCGTCACATGGAGGACAGAAATAAAAAACAGACAGGTAACAACTGACAGAGGAAATAGTTGTCATGTATGGTTTACAGACATTGTTAAACATATATTATATACACGTTAGAAAAATACCGATATTTACACAGGCATAGCAGAGAGAAAGGACAAAACAGAAAAAGAAAAAAATATAGTTGTAAGAGGTTGCAGTCATAATGGACTTTGTCAGAGGTTTGGGTCATGATGGGCATGGGCACACAGGCTAGTTGCAGTTACAGGATCGGGCATTGAGGAGGTGGTTGTGGAGGGTGACTTTGAAATGGGAAATCTGGGGCGTGCCGGTTGTGGTGGCTGGGAGCGCATTAAACCAAACAGGGGCTCTGAAGTGTAAGGATCTCTGGGCAAGGGTGGTTTTTACCCTTGGTACTGCCAGTATAGTTTTGTCTGAGTTGCGGGTGGAGATAGAGTGGGTGGCAAGTTGGGAGAGAGAGGCAGTGACCCCAGGAGGGGCGTGACCGAGCAGGATTTTCTTGGTCAGTAGGCAGGTCTGGTAGTGGAGCCTTTCATTGAGGTTGAGAAGATGGGCAGAGGAATAGATGGAGCAGGTGTAGGTGAGCTTAGGGGCACCAGTTAGGAGCCTGCATGCCTTGTTGAGGGTGACCTGAATTTTCTGGAGTGTGGAATTATCTGCTGCCCCATACACAGGGAGCCCATAGTCTACTAGGGACAGTATTGAGGAGGTAATGGCAAGCCTGAGGGCATCTGGAGGGAGGCAGTCCCCATGCCGGTAAAGGAGTCCAAGCCTAGTGTTAGTGGTGGTTGCTAGGGTGTTTATGTGGTCATGGAAGGTAAGGGCAGAGTCTAGGGTAAGTCCAAGATATTTGTAGATGGATACCTGTTCAAGAGGGTGCTGGGTGTTGGGGAGGATGAGGAGAGGAGCACTTTTCGCCTCATTTTGGTGGTGGGAGAAAATCATTGATTTTGTCTTTTCCAGGTTTATGACCAGTCTACGGTCCTTGAACCATGTTTCAGTCTGGAGGAAGGCTTGTTGGAGGAAGTCCTAGAGGGGAGTGGGTTTATGATGCAAGGCATAGAGTACTGCATCATTTGCATACAGTAGAATTTTTTCCGAGCAGGTCTTTGGCAAGGAGTTAAGGTAGAGGGTGAAAAGAAGTGGGCCCAGGATGGAGCCCTGGGGCACCCCATGGGAGTGCTATGCATGATTTCTGGTGTGATGCAAACTTTGACTTTGACTGAACATCACTATCTGTTAGTATGACTTCAGGGTCATCCACAGACACAGCTATATCAGAAGAACTTTGAGGGGGGTGGATTTGCAAAGAGATGGTTTACCTAAAGCCACCTTAACTTTCTTTTTGTCAGGTTCCCATATAGGGTTGCTAGCATCATTACCATCATCCACAAATTCACTTTGGATGCTATCCTGTGGAGATATTACAACCTCAGCCTCACTCTGATCATCCACATATTTTTTTCACCATCTGATTCTTTGGATGCCCTGACATGAGAATCTGTGGAAACATGAGACTGTGACTCATGATGATCAGGCCCATGTTCAACTACTGTGGGGAGTGGGACACCAACTACCCTCAAGTCTTCTGACTCCACAATATTTTTCCCACCCAGTAACTTTTCCTGGGTTGTAGCAATACTCATGCTGTTATCCACAATGTCATCTCTTGCTTTACTACCAGTTCATTTCCAACTAGCATTGATGCCACTTATTTGGCAGAGAAAAACTGAGTCACAGAAATCCCTCTACTTTCAGCAACTACTACCTTTTCCTTCTGCTGCTTAGTAGTACCACATCCATGACCACACTTAACATTGCTAGATGAACCTGCCTCATCATCACAACTTCCACTGCTACCATTTGGAGGTAAACAAGCAGTAGTCTTCTTGGCATTCTTGAGACAGTCAATAGTTTGTGAGGCAACAAATTTTTCAAGGATTTTGCTAAGAACTGAGAGTATGGCTATGGACTGATAGAGATATCTTTTGGGTCACCGTCTTTGAAAATGGGGGTAACTCGGCCGGCCCGTGGGCACAACGGTAGGGTTACCGCTTCTGACGCCAGTGACCCAGGTTCGGGAACGGACTCGGGCTGCTGGAAGGTCAGCCGGGGGGAGGAGGATTGAGCGCCCAGAGGCTGCTGTCCTCCTCCAGGGTGGGGTTGGATGCATGTCCCGCCACTCTACTGCCACCTGGGTGACCACGGGTGGAGGTGCAGTGGGACTGCAGGAAGAAGGGAGGGGGGACGTGGGCCAGGAGCTGGAGTGCCCGCATGTCTCGACGTGCGCCGCCCCTTGGCTCCCCTAGCTTGCCTACGTCCTGTGGGAGGGGACAGAAAAAGCAGAAAAACCCTGCAGTGCTCCCTGTAGATGGAGCTCCATGGCCCCGATCCCAGTGCCCCAAGCCGGCACCTGATGACAGCTTCCCCCTGACGAAATACAGACACGTCAGGATGGTAAGGGACCCTGTCCTGTACCCACCTGGGGTGTACAACCAAAGCTCCATGGGGGAGGGACGGACTGCACCTACGCCTGGCTTGAGGAGCAGGGACGTACAAGGCCAATACAGCAGTCTCCTGAAGAAAGGAAATACTGCGGTGAAGGGGGCATAAAGAGAAAATAAAAAAAAAACCGGGGTAACTCAAGCAATTTTATGGTGTACCCTGGAGAAAGTGGGTATTGGGCCCACCTTCATCTCCTGGCTTATAACATTTTACTCAGCCCCGACAGTCAGAATATGTACCAAGGCCGACTCTCTGACCCCTTCTCACTCCATCAGGGCACACCTCAGGGGGTTCCCTTAGCCCCCTCATCTTCCTCATGGCTGTGGAACCCTCAGTGCTGCCCTCAGGCAGACTTCAGGGATCACAGGAATCAGAATGGGAACCCATTCATATAATACTCTATCATATGCAGATGATCTGTTACTCATGATGTCCAAAGTGGAAACTTCCTTTCCACTGGTATGGGACATTTTAGACACATTTGATCATATCTCTGTGGGTCAACTGGGGGAACACAGAAATGCTCCCAGTCACAGGGGGTGACACATTATTGGCCTTCGTAGGACAATGGAGATTGTTGCACTGTTCTCTGTAGTTCCTTATACCCCACCCCATACATACACGCACACACACAATGTCTGGTGGAGCACTGATTGAAAAGGGTCCATGAACAATTGCGTATTCTACCTGTTGGTTTATCCTGCAATGCTTTAATGATCAAATCCCCTCTCCAACCTATATAAATGCAGGATAGTGAGGAATGCTAGAGTAATTGCCAAATTGCAGTCTTAGCAATAACAATCTGAAATCATGAAAACCACGTATGATAAAGCATCAGCAACAGATGGAGTGTTAGTGACCTCTTGTGGCTAAAGTGTGCACCAATTTACTGCAAATGCTGCAGGAGCTGTTTGCAACCTTGGTTTGCACTGTACAAAATACAGACTGAATACTGCACCCACGTGAAGTCCACTAAACAATACAAAATGCATGCAAAGCTAAATAATTATATATTTATAGAACGGTACTGCCTACAAAATCTTTCAGATTGTAAAATTTACCATGTCTAAATACTGTAAGATGCATAAGAAATTAAAATTAGCATAGAAAATAAAATTGACAGATTCAATACTTGACAGTGCAAGTTGCATTAATAAATGCTCGTTATATAAACAAATATCTCAGGATGCCCCACAGGAAAAAAAAAACAGTTGAAATTAAGCATAGGAAAGGTCAAACACGCATCATGTACTGCATGTTTATTTCTAGGTTTAAAAGCAGAATTATAATTCTGATGTAATGTTGTGTTTGAAAAATTAGTGTTCCAGTGAGTTGACTAGTGAACCTCATCTCGCAGTTAGAGACCACTAGTGTAAACAGGGCAGTTGACACACACATCACCAGTTGTTTAAATTATTGGCAGAAAATGTCTGACTCTTATGGGTTGTGGGGTTGGGTAGGGTGTATTGTTTGTGTGAAGAGGAGGAGAGAAATTAAATTTTTATCACTTTTTCAGATTCCTTAGACACTTCTGGTACATCAAGTTGTTAAATTCTCAGTGTATATTGACATCAGTACATATCAGGCTACGTGGTCTTAATTCCCTGGTGGTCCTTGACTAGAGTTTTTTGTTTGACAGTAATACTGTCAATTTATATTTAAATTATCATTTATAAAGTTCTGTCACTATACTAGAGGTTTTTGAAGTTATGGGGCATGATATCTAGCTGGAGAGTACAGCTCGGTGATAGGTCCAGCTAAGTTTTACACATCATACAGTGTGCACTGATGTTTTTAAGACAACTTCACTGGTAATTTCTTGTCTATAATGCATGCATTGAAACTTCTTGGAGCCCTAAGACAATCTTAGTATGTCTTTAATCTGAGTGGTGGTTGCTTTTTAGTAATCACGTCCTTATACACACTGTGACACTCATAGTTTGATTTAAGAGTCATCTGCTCCAGCAGCGTTATCTTATGTCAATTAAATTTATATACAGTAGGATTCTTTGTATGTGTTTTGCACCAAGCACCTTTGACCCGGGGATCCTCCTGCCTGAAGGTAATATGGTACTGTTAAACTTCTCTGACATCATCATCTATATTTTTAAATGAGTATTTTAAACCAATGGGGATTTTTTCTGTTTTTTCTGCATGATCTAGCTGTTAAAAGTATTGTTTTTTCTAAACAACAGCCATTAGCTTCTGAAGAAGGACTGGTTGGTCCGAAAGCTAGAGCACATTGTTCTTGTTGTTACATCTATGTTGGTCCATTAAAAGGTATCAAATTATTTGCTTCTGGATCTGACTCTTTAGTAAGAAACTCATGGATTAGTTTACCTTTACTATGTCAAGCTGGCCAGCCCCACAGAGGGCGACACACGTGATGTACTCAGATGATCCAACTCAGCTTGGTAACACCTGTCCTAATATCATTCATTCACAACTCATAGCTCTCTTGCAGCCATTCACAGACCAGCACTGATCAATTGAAATAATGTTTGCTTGGGAGTTTTAATAATGTAATTGTTATGATTAGTAAGCTTAGTTTAGTTGGTTTGTTAGTTTTGTTGACCAGGAAAGGAGGAATAGGAAATACTTCCTGCATGGACTGGAGTACTAGGAGGTTATGCGACTTTGTCAGGGTCATACATTGAGTATTTGGCTGAGTGAGGATTGAACTTGTGGTCTTCTGGTTCACAACAGTGCTCTGCCACTAGACCATACTGCCTTGACTGCCTTTGGATGAGGGGGACCAAAAAAGGACGTCAACTCACAGCAATATATATTTTTTTACAGTTTAGTTTCCCATGGTACTTAGCTGAAATGAAACATCTTGTTTACTGTAGGGTCCTGCTTTTATCCATTTTGGACAATGTGGTTAACCAGAATAGCCAAGCTGAGATGCAACATCTCATTTCCAGTGTGAGCCTGCTTCTTTCCATTAACACAACAAAGTGAACTAGAGCACTGGGAGGTTAAGTGACTTGCTCAGGGTCAAACTGAGTATTTCGCTTTATTGGGGTTTGAACCAGTGAGCTCTCTGTTCCCCGAGTTCTCTACCCAGTATAACACACTGCTTTCCCAACTTGTGGAGGGGGTGTCCTAAAAGGCTAGCGATTGCTGACAAAATTTCTTTTAACCATTTATTTACACTGGATAGACCAGCTGAAATGCAACATTTAATTTCTAGTGGGATACTGCTTCTGCCCCTTCCTACAGCTTGTGGGCTAGAGCAGTGGGATGTTAAGTGACTTGCTTAGGATTACACAGTGAATATCTGACTGTAGTAGGGCTTGAACCTGTGATTTTGCTGTTCTCAGCTTTGCTGTAACTATTAGACCACAGTGTGTGTGTGTGTGTGTGTGTGTGTGTGTTGGTGCATTGGAAAACAGTATCTCCTGTTTTTGTGTGTGTGTGTGTTTTTACAGTTTATTTTCCCATGACAGTCCAGCTGAGATACAACATCTCAGCTGCAGTGACATCCTGCTTTTATTCATTTTTACAGTGCAGTTACCCAGGATAGCTTAGCTGAGAGGCAACATTTCATTTCCAGTGCAACCTATTTCTACCTTGGGAAGGGCTCTTCCATTCCACTTCTGTCTGCCTCTTTTCTCCACAGTGTTGCAGCATTTGAGAAAGCTTACTCAACAGGCAGAGAAGGAGCTGCCAGTAATGACACTTCTGAAAGCATTCATGGACGCAGTGGCAGTGAAAGAGCCTCTGATGGTGGCATTTTTGAAAGCCTGCTCATAGGGTGCATATGGAATCACCAATGGTGGTGTTTGTGAAAACCCATTCAGAGGGAAGATAATGAGCTGCAGGTGGCAGCATTAAAAGCCTACAAGGCAGACAGAGAAAGAGCTACCAATGGACAAGTTTGTGAAAGCCCACTCGGTAGGCAGAGAAAGAGCTGCAGACAGCCAAGTTTGTGAAAGCCCACTTGTTAAGCAGAGAAGACTGAAAGCAGCGTTTAGGGAAGCCATGGGAGTACTGTGCTAGAGGGCTGGGTCAGGGGAGGTGGGAACTACATTGTTGGTTTTCCTCACAGGCAGGGCCAGGGCAGGTAGCACTCCAGAGGACAGGATAATACAAAAAAAATCGTGCAGAACTTCAGAAATGCTCACGGATACCTCCCTGTCCACAGGGGAACTGTGAAAAGTGCCACAGGGTGACACAAAAAGCCCTAGAAATGTTCCTAGTAGGAACATTAAAGTAACAATGCTCACAGGAGATTTCTGTTTTTATCCAGCACTGTGATTTTTACGGCTGCTTGGGTGGAGCCCTGCAGACATTTTTCAGGTAGAAAAAGGGCTGATGTCATGTTTTCCATCCGTGGAACTGTTTTTCCTCTGCCTGACCCTCCCCCAAGAAGCAATCCGCCCATGTTGTCCCTATGGACTGCAGCACTGCACTATATTACAGTGGGCATTTTATTTTTTTTGTGGGCATTTTTTTTGTACATTTCTGCATCCCTGCCATTTCTGTCCCCTCCCCTTAACAGCAAGCGCGTAACTACCGATACCTGTGGAGTACTACACAGTCAGCTGAACTTGATTTAACCTAAGATTTATTATTAAAAATAGGCTTGCAGTTCTTAATTAATTAAAAAACATCCAGTAGCGCACAGTGTAAAGCATTTTAAAAGACGGTACTTCATATGGCCAAGTTATGCAATGTTAAAAGAACAATAAATCGTAGGTTATCGGATGTTAGTTATTAACCTACGGATTGCATACTGCACTTGGCAAGCAACAGTAATAGATTTTTTTTAACGTGTTTATGAGAAAAACCCTAGCATACCCAGTTGCGTGCCATATTTAGGCAAACAATATCACACATCTGAAATGCACTACAATTGTACTGTCACTTGCAGCAAGCAGTAAGAAGTCAAGCTGTTCTTAAAAAAAAATACTCTCCCTTTTGGAATATTCCCTTAACGTCCTTGTATGACAAACATTAGATGCATTTATTTATTTGTTTGTGTTTTAATTTATACACCGAGATAGTTTACCAGTTTTTCTTAGGTCCCAAGGCTGGGACATGGGACAGCACACATATTGCAACACTGGAACCCTAAAATATCTGAGTAGAGATAAACTGCAAGTTATCTAGTAAAAATAGAAAAATCTCACCCAGTTGCAAGCTCAGTCTTTCTGTCTGTTTGTCGTTGCTATAGTGCCATCAGAAACTTGTCAAAAAGCAGCAGGAGAAGTAAACCACTAAAAATTATCTCATGACAGATATTGTTTTCCAGTCATGTAATATTGCATATATCTGTTAATTCATGATTTGGTATACTGCTTCAGAAGTGATCGCAAACTAATTTCAATAATTTAAATATTTAAAGTCCTCTTGCTCTAATCCCTTTGGGAATCGTGTGAGGTGTTAATTATGCCAGATACAGAGCAACGCTTTAGTGATCCTGCAAATATTAACAAAAATAAATAAATTTCCAATTGTAGGGGTGGGTGTTAATTCTTGCAAAGAGAGACCGAAGACAGCAGACCTGTTCAGCCTCAACCCCACCCCCATCCGAGCTGCCATTTCCTCACCGACAAGGTGGCCCTTTGATACAGGTGTCAAACTGTCAACATGTGCACATCCATTCATTCATTTAGCCCCTTTCTCATAGCCCTTCACACTCGGACTCAAACAGCCCCAGATACAATATAGTACAGTGTTAAAAAACAGTTTTACAGCAGGGTAGATATCACAGATGAAACTGTAAAAATAGTGAGGACAGTAAGTTTTAAAAGTTACATAAAAGTTATAAAAATCAAGGGCAGCAAGCAACAGGTGTATTCAGTTCTTCTAATCTTTTCAGTTCTCTCTTGGCTCACATTCAGACAACCCCAGATTAAATATTTATTTAGCTTTTGTTTACCGGGTAAGTACACTAGACAAGTATTATGCCTATTTTCAGGAATGACCCGGGAGAGTACAACATGAGGAACAACAGTCAAGGAGACATGGCAAAGAGAGTACAGTTTTTTGTCACAGTAAACAAACGTGGGAAATACATCATTTGATGCTAGGGGAAACATACAGTAGTAAGCACATTTCAGATTATACACTCTAGACTAGCTAGTTCAACTGACAGATATACAGGTCATCATACATAGGAGGAGCATAGCTCAAGGACTGGATTGTCATAATATAACTTATAACGTTGTCGTATACACTCCTAGGCTAGTTGGATCGTGGACAGATATATACAGCTCATCACATTTTTCTGAATATGCACATGTTAGACAGAAACAGAAACACTTGGTAGTACAAGTTTCTACCAAGTGACCAAGGTGCAATATGTCATGGTTAGCCTATGACCGTGGAGCAATAATGGGTGTAAAAATGCCCAAGGCTTTTTAGGCAGGAGTAGTCAGAAGTCATTGATACAGTGGGGAAAATATCTCCAGGAATTCAATGGAGACACCCTGGGGAGGTTCAGACAAAACAATTTGACACTTTACTCTAGGGAGGTTTGGGGCAGTCACACTCTGATGCTAGTTTTAGGAAACCCCACAGGGAATTTTGAAAACTCAGATAGGAGGGAGCAGCTCGGATATCCACAGGCAGCGAATTCCAGAGTCTGGGCACACTTATGGCAAAGTCCCGATCCTCCATGAGGGTCTGGGTAGGAGGGACTTTGAGCATCCCTGATGTGAGAGACCTAAGTTGGTAGGGGGTGGGATTCAGCTTAGGCAGAAGCCAGGCCAGCCCCTGGGGGGTGCTAGTTCTGATCACTTTCCCAGAGAGGCATCCCAAACCAAAATCAAGGTATCTAGCTGATGAGAGCCAGCAAAGTTTCTCATATAGCTCACAATGGTGGGTGAGTCAGGGGGCAGCCAAGGCAAATTGACAAATGTTATTGTAAGCAGTGTACCACCGGGTGAGATGTGTCTTTGGAGAGCGAGCAAATAGGTGCAGCCCATAGCTGAGGGAGGGAAGGAGCACACCCTTCGCTAGGGCTAGCCTGGCTGCCAGTGTAAGGTTATACTTGGCCCTATAGGCCAGACCCAGTTTGCAGTTTGCCGCCCTGCAGATGTTAAGGATATGATTACCCATGTCAAGTTGGGGGTCAAGTGTTACTCCCAGATATTTGATGGAGCTCACTATGGGTAGTGAGGATCCATCCACGCTGGTGACGTGTAAGCAGGCCGATGAGGCTTTGATTTTAGCCATTGAGCCAAACAGCATAGCCTGTGTCTTTTTCAGGTTCAGGACCAGCTTGTGACTAGTAACCCATGACAATACCCTGTTAAAGTCATCGGTCAGGTTCTGGTTTAGGGTAGTGGCATTCTGGGAGTGAGCCAGGATTACCAGATCATCTGCATACATGGTGGCACTACAGCTGGTAGTAACCATGGGTAGTTGATTGATGAAGAGGGAGAAGAGGAGGGGACCCAGTACTGAGCCTTGAGGCACTCTGGAGGTCACCGGTAGGGGCTTGGAGAGGACTTTATTGAAGCAGGTACACTGCTTTCTGCCATGTAGATAGCCCATTAGCCATTTCATGGCATGGGGGGAGAGGCCAAGTGACCACAACTGTGCACCAAGTAGTTTGTGGTCAACGAGGTCAAAGGCTTTGGACAGGTCAATAAATATTGCACCAGAGAGTTTGCCCTGGTCCATGGCTGTCTGGATACTTGATGTAACCGAGATTAAGGCTGTGGTGGTGCTGTGTCCCTTATGAAAGCCGTGCTGGGCTGGGGACAGAAGTTCACGAGAGTGGATATATTCCGAAAGCTGCTCAGCCACTACCTTTTCAAGGAGCTTGCTAAGAGTTGGGAGAATGGCAATCGATCGATAATTGTCAGGTAGTTTGGGATTTCCTTGCTTCAGTACAGGGACAATTCTCGCCTCTTTCCAGATGTATGGGATGGTCCCCAGATCAAGGGATAGGTTGAAGATAAAGGCTACTGGTGAGGCAATGTGTGCAGCACCAAGCTTAAGGAGTTTAGGCTCCAGGTTGTCTAGGCCAGGACTGGAGTACTGGGAGAGGCCAGCTAGGCATTTCTGCAAGTCCTGAACTGATACAGCCCTGAGGTGGAACATTTGACGAGGAGGGTGACCCCCCAGCAGAGTGGAGGGAAGGGGGTGGGACAGAGCCTTATCAGGTGAGAAGAGGGTTGTGAAGACAGAGAGGTCAGAGAAGTGATTATTTAGGGAGTTAGCAATAGTATGGGGATTATTGCAGGAGACTCCATTTATGACCATGTCAGTAACCCCCGGATGGGAGGATCCGCTGACAAGGGATTTAATATCTCTCCAGAACCTCCTGGGATTACTTGCAGAGCTTAGTAAGGCAGACTTGCAGAAGTCACTCTTTGCTGCCCTGATGGCCTTTTTGCACTTGTTCCTGAGGTGTCTGTACCTTTGAATAATCATGGGATCACTGGTACCTTTGGAACGAGCCCAACACTTATCTCTCTCTCCCTCCCGCATCTGGGCTAGGAGATTCCCATTTAACCAGAGGGTAGCGGACCCCCTCACCCTACGGGTGACCTTGGGAGCATGCTTGTCTTGCAAGGCCCCAAAGGTGGAGAGGAAGTAAGAGGTTGCTGCCGAGGGGTCAGTGGCACCATATACCCCAGACCAGTCAGTAACTCTTAGGTCTTCCAGGAACTCCTCAGTATAAAATCTAGAGTAGTTTCTGACATGCATAATTTTGTGTGGAATTTTGGGGGTGGGAATTTTCCATACACAGAAAACCAGTGAGTGGTCAGAGATGGAGTCAGATAATGTACCCGCTGATAAGATCCTGTCAGGATGGTTAGACATGATCCAGTCCAGTAAGGTGCTGGAAGATCCATTTGCTGTCCGCCTAGTTGGTTCCTGGATGAGCTGGGTCAGGGCAAGGTTAGCAAGCAGTGGCTCAAACTGCTTAACATTACCACTATCCCAGTTAAGGTTTATATCCCCCAGGATTATGAGTTCGTTATCCCCAGCTCTGGGACCAATTTTGTCCATGAGGTGAGTTAATCCAGGTAGCCCACCTCTTGGAGGATTACAGGTGCACACCAGGTGCAGTTTCTTTGCGTCCCCAAGTAGCAGTAGCACATGTAGCAACTCACAGGGGGACATGTTTGAATCCTGGTGGGCAATTTGGGAGATTTTTAAGTGGCTCTTATGGTAGATTAGTATGCCACCCCCCTTGCCCCCAGCTCTATCCAGTCGGGTGAATTCATACCCAGTGAGTTCACAGGCAGAGTCAGGGACAGAGGGTTTCAGCCAGGTCTCCATCACTCCTAGGATGTTGGGTTTGTAGAGTGCAACCCATGCTAATAGCTCATCACGATTAGGTAGCAGGCTCCTAATGTTAAGATGAGCTATTTTTAACCCCTTACCCATGCCCCATACGGGAGGGATTTTGTGGGTCAGATTTAATGGGCCAGGGTTGGTTTCAATATCACCGGCCAGTAGTAGTGCAAGTAGGAGGAGCCAGGGGAGATACCACCTCCTATGCAATTGACAACCTGGGAGTTTTTTAGCATGGGTATGCTTTACCCTACTTGTATACATAAGGCACCGAAGATCTAGACAGCAAGTAACACTGCAGTGCGCTTCAGAGATCACAAGGATATTGGAGAAGGTGTAGTCGGGGACCTCGTAGGTGGACGACCATCCCCAGTTGTCACCCAGTGTTATTGGGGGGGAGGTGACCATATGCAACAAGGAGAGTCCCACCATAAGACCTACAAGGCCTATATCCCTGCGGATGACAGCCAGCACCTCTCTACCTTTAATATTTGAGTATCCCTATCCTCACTAGATGGCTGGGAGGGAACCACGTCCACATCTTGGCTGGAGGCATAGCACTAGCCTTGAGATAATTATCAGTCAGCTAACAAGAACTGCTATGAAGGAAGGAGAGATGGATGTACTAAGGCTGGAAGAAAGTTAGTGAGATTTGTTATTGGTATGTGCCAAGTAAATAAAATAAGGCCTGCACAGTGCAATTCAAGGCTGCCAGATATGGACGCAAGGGCTGAGGTTTATTTCTGGGAAGGAGTTCCTGCCCTCGCCCTTTGTAAGCACACTTACCACCTGTCGACAGTTATATGAGGACAGGGTTTAGACAGCCAACAACCAAACAGTGCAAGTGGGGTTAGGATTGGTACAGTGATTTGTGTAGAAAGACCAAGAATCCCTCTAGTGGCAGGTCTGTATAACCTGCTAATGGAAAACTAGCCACAGTTGAAATGTGCTCAGTTCTATCGAAAAAATCTACTTGTTAAAAGTGCCAGATGTCTGAAGCAGGGAAAAAGTCCTGGCCAATCAGAGCGGGTTTGCTGGAAGCATCCGTGTTCCAATTGGCTGCGTTGTCCTGTACCTTCCAAGGAGCTGCAGGCGGGCGTCCTGGTCTCAGTCAGTGGCTGGCTGGGTGCTGGCCGACCGTGGGGGAGCTGAAGCAGCCCTGTTCAAGGGCAGCAGATGGAGAGAAGAAAAAAGAGCAGGTCTTAAATAGCATAGAGGTTAGGAAGGTTAGATCTGAGCAGTTTAGTAAGACAAAAGGTAGTTAGACTTTTCGGCACCAAGGCAGAGTGCTTAGATGGGGGGGCTGCAGGAAGAGCACTCAAGAGGTATAAGCACTTTAAAACTCTAGTAGAAATTACAAGCCAGCTAATACAGTTGAAAAAATTCTATTACACAGTTGTAATGTGCTCAGTTCTATCGAAAAAATCTACTTGTTAAAAGTGCCAGATGTCTGAAGCAGGGAAAAGTTCTGGCCAATCATAGTGGGTTTGCTGGAAGCACCCATGTTCCAATTGGCTGCGCTGTCCCGTACCTTCCAAGGAGCTGAAGGTGGGCGTCCTGGTCTTGGTCGGTGGATGGCTGGGTGCTGGCCGACCGTGGGGGAGCTGAAGCAGCCCTGTTCAAGGGCAGGCAGCTTCCAAGGAGCTGCAGGCGGGCGTCCTGGTCTTGGTCGGTGGCTGGCTGGGTGCTGGCCGACCATGGGGGAGCTGAAGCAGCCCTGTTCAAGGGCAGGCAGCTTCCAAGGAGCTGCAGGCAGGAGTCCTGGTCTCAGTCGGTGGCTGGCTGGGTGCCGGCCGACTGTGGGGGAGCTGAAGCAGCCCTGTTCAAGGGCTGTATTATTATTGAGTGAGCTAAGTGGCACTCACTGGTGGTGTTTTTTTTTTCTTTACAACATGTAGGCAATTATCAGTCTTTGTTCCCCCTGAGAAAAACAAGGCATCCAGCAGCAGCACTGGGTGGGAGGAACTCTGTCCTGTTAAGTTTCCTAATGAATCGGTCCACTTTTACGACTGTATGCCACTTAGCTCACTCAATAATAATACAGCATTGAAGAAACCCAGCTATGCAACAGGGTAGAAGTCACTGAAAAGAACTATAAAAACAGCATCAACAATCAAAATAGTCAGATAAACCTCTTAGATGTTCAAAATAAAATCGGGTTGAATTGTATCATAGAAGAGAGATGTAAGCTTGTGACCACTTAGCAGCATGGTGTGTCAGTTTGCGTACATTGCAGGTCAGCAGGTAATAATAGTGATCAAAGTAGAGCTTAACCCTACACCAGCACACATAGAATCCTCAGTTTCAGTGTTGTTTTTTTTTTCAAAACGTGTAGACAATTATCTGTGTTTATTAATATGCAAGAGATGTAAAAGAGAGAGAGAAAGAGAGAAACGGACTTCTGTGCCGCATTTCGGGGATGCTCTCTCTCACACACACACACACACATGAAATGATGCTGTGGGGATTGTGTCTACTTGTAGCAGTAACAGGGACAGTATTTACAATATCTGCAGACTCATGCTGAATTGGCGTTCTGTTAGACTGTATAGGAGACTTATGAGTATTCCCACTAATTCCAGCAGAGGTAGAAACTAGGACACAACAGATTTTTAACTACAGAATTTATTTGTTTCACTGGTGGTGTTTTTTTTCTTTACAACATGTAGGTAATTATCAATCTTTGTTCCCCCTGAGAAAAACAAGGCATCCAGCAGCAGCACTGGGTGGGAGGAACTATGTCCTGTTAAGTTCCCTAACGAATCCGCCTACTTTTACGACTGTATGCCACTTAGCTCACTCAATAGTTATACAACACTTTTATGCATTTTTTTACCTTTACAGTGCAGTACCGTCCTTATTTACTGAGCTTGTGACAAGTAGAGTGGAGTGATGAGTGAGCATGCGGTGTCGTGAACAAGATGCTTTTTTGTCTGCTCAGACAGCTCCCAACGGCTCACACAGTTCAGACTACATTGCAAAAAAAAAGAAAAGCCTACCGGTGGACTGCAGCAGTTTAAATCTTGATGGCTTAGCTGGTTTAAATGACTTTACTACTTTCACTGTTATCACTCACCTCAGCTACTCCCAATCTTCTTCACCAAAGATACCACTATAAACGGGCTTAACCCTCCCCCAGCATGCATACAATCCTGAGTTTCAGTGTTGTTGTTTTTTTTGAAACATGTAGAGAATTATCAGTCTTTATTATTATGCAAGGGATGAGAGAGAGAGAGAGAGAATTCTGTGCTGCATGTCGGGGGCGCTGTGTGTTTCTCTCTCTCTCTCTCTCTCTCACACACACAGACGGAATGGTGCTGTGTGGACCGCGACCACTGCAGCCCTACAAAAATAGTGCGAGCACGGACTGCTCCCTGGCAAAGGCAACTTTTTTATCACTCAACATATTGTTTGTTTGCAAGGACTGTGGGAGTAGCGCACAGTGTAAAGCATTTTAAAAGACAGTACTTCTTATGGCCAAGTTATGCAATGTTAAAAGAACAATAAATTGTAGGTTATCGGATGTAGTTATGTTCTCCTACTATTGTGTGAGAGAGAGAGAGAGAGAGAGAGAGAGTGTGTGTTTGTGTGTGTGTGTGTGTTCTGCGGCCATGACTGGAAGCTATGACAAATAACTGCGATTGTTCAACTTTACATCTCTTTGAACCTAAAGATTAATTTGTACTATGATACAGTATGCACAAAATGTAAAAAGATAATGTGAACTAAATGCATTATTCACTTCATTTTTTCTCATCTCAAACTGTGACCAGTTTAGGTCTTTGTTTCAGTGGCAAAACAACTAACAGGCAGCAATGAGGCATGAACTGTATGTGAGAGAGTGTGCCCTGTGCTGTTAGAGTGAGCACATTCACAGCGATCCATCTTGAGCAGGCAGGGGCTGGGCTTGCCCCATTCATGTACTCCTTCCCAGAACTATGGCACTCGTGGGAAAAGAAAACCGATGCAGAGTCACATGAAAAAAACTTTCATTTCAACAAATAAATTTAAACATTGCTAGCACTCTCATCAGTAAAATGGGCTGCAGCCACTCACCACGGTGCTTCAACTTGTGCTGAGTCTTCCTCAAAAAGGTGTTCCATTTGTTTCGTGGCTCCTGCTACGGTCCTGCTTTGGTTCATTCATGGCAGAAGCTGCTGGTACCTCGAGCAATGCATCTGAGTTAAGGACAGGCACACTATAGCACTTGAAGATGGAATTCATGGTGACCATTTAATGTAGCTATTTCATTAAAATTAAGGAATATTAGTTGGCAAGTTTGAAATATAAAAAACAAGCAAATAAGAGACGAGAGCACAGTTTAATAATTTTTACTAGAAACAGAACAAAAATGAGATAGTACAGCTGACAGTCTCCCTTTCATATCTCCTTGCACAGAGTCCCCCAGAGCCACTTAGCTAAGCAGCTGACAAATGAGAAACAGAGTATCCATTGGAGGAAACCATCAGCTGCTTATTACTTACAGTACAACATTCTGTTATTTCAATATTTTTCCTCTGTGCATGGATTTTCCTGTTAGTGGATTATAGACTTACCTTTTTTTATGTGCCTCCTTATTGTTCACCTGATTCCTTAGGGTGTGGGATGGAACCTATATATTTAAGCAATAAGGCACGACAGGGTGTGGGTTATTGGGGGATTTACCCACACCTTGTGTGGTGTGTCACAAAGCGCAGCCAAGTGACTTAACCACACAAGAAGTGGGTAAATCCCCCAATAACCCACACCCTGGAGTGCCTTATTGAGATTATACAATGGACCCATGTGTAAAATAAATTTAAATGTGTTTAAGAATGTTTTTATAAATGCCATTTCTCAGCCGTGGGTTATTACAGGATATACCATGGTCATATGATGTGTTTTGACCAATGAGGTTACAGGATTTTCATACACCATTGTATAACCTTTGTTAAAATCCGTCTCCCTATTATATCTAACACCATGTTCTCTTGTGCAATTCCCTACAGAGCCAATAACCACTGCAGTCTTCTTTCAGAAGCATCTATTTTGCTCACATGCCACTGTGCAGCCGGTTACAGACTCACTATTGGGGTTTTCTAGTCCGTCTTTGTTTTCTGTATGGACTGACTGAGGTATGGATGAAAAGATCCCCATGTCTGGTTCAGCCTGTAAATAAATATTTTTCAAGGGTAGTTTGACTCCAGCTGATGGTCCAAATTACTATTCCTTTGGTGATCACAGCTCAGACAAGATGTCACTCTGTCTTTTCTATCCAGCTTTCAGTATCAGTCTGTTTTTTTCATGGGCAGGCTCTTCTGTATAGCAGTTGTACCTAAAACTGTCTGTAATTTCATTTTAATGAGATACTATCATTAATGATTTCTGCAAACTGGCTTTTTGATCCTCAGTATTTAATATCTCCAAGCACAGAGCCCCCCAGAGCTACTTAACTAAGCAGCAAATGAACAGGAAACAGAGCACCCATTTAAAGAAACCCTAAGATGTTTATTATTTACTAAAGTCTGGTATTTCAGTATTTTTCCTATGTGCACATAGTTTATGTTTGTTGGACATGCATTTTTCCCCTCATCAAAATAAATGTGACAAATTGTTCCTGTTAGTGGATTGCAGTCCTACAAACCTTTTTTCTATGTCCCGCTATTGTTTACCTGAGACTTTGGGGTGGAACCCATATTCATTTTTATGGCTGCATGGGCAGAGCCCTGCAGACATTTTGCATGTAGAAAAGGGCTGACGTTATGTTTTCCATCCGTGGAACTGTTTTTCCTCCACCTGACCATCTGCCAAGAAGCAATCCACCCATGTTGTCCCTATGGACTGCAGCACTGCACTATATCGCAGGGGGCATTTTTTTTTTATGGGTGTTTTTTTTTTTGGGGGGGTACATTTCTGCATCCCTGCTATTTCTGTCCCCTTCCCTTAACAGCAAGGGCGTAACTACCTATATGTCTGGAGTACTGCACAGTCAGCTGAACTTGATTTAACCTAAGATTTATTATTAAAAATAGGCTTGCAGTTCTTAAACATTTAACTATAAAACATCCAGTAGCGCACAGTGTAAAGCATTTTAAAAGACGGTACTTCTTATGGCCAAGTTATGCAATGTTGAAAGAACAATAAATTGTAGGTTATCGAATGTAGTTATATTCTCCTACTATTGTGTGTGTGAGAGAGACAGAGAGTGTGTATGTGTGTGTGTGTGTTCTGCGGCTATGACTGGAAGCTATGGCAAATAACTGTGATTGTTAACATGTTTCACGAAAATCGAATGCCTTTTTAAGAAAAAAATATCAAGAAAATAGTAATTATATGGGAGTTTGGTAAATAACGGAAGAATACGTTGACATATCCATTGCATTTAAGTACAGGTGGCATGTTAACCCTTTGTGTGCATCCAATTTGCTTGCGGAATTTTCTTTCAGTCTCATCTCCTTAAACATAATTTAGGAATGGATTATTGATGAAACAGAATGTTGCATGAAAAGTGGAACATGAAGAGGATGAAACACTCATGACTAAGTTGAACCTGACATTTTAGAAGCCAATGGGTTGTTACCAAATCAATTAGAATTTACATGGAGATAGGGCATTACTTTTTAAATACTGTACATAAGTGCTGTTATTCATAAACCTTTATTCAAGATCAAACAGAACACAAAATATTGAGGGGGGTCTGAGAGTGTTTTTTTTCATCAGTAAACACGACAGTGTTTCTATCGTATATTGTTTATGAAAACTGGATGACACAGAAAAGATAGCTCTTGCTGTATTAACATTCCATATTTTCCACAGCAACGGACTACATTACCCTCATAAACATACAATTTGACACTAGGTAAGGACCACAGGGGCCATCCTTGTCTGCCCATTTTCTTCACAAACTTCATTATGCAGCCATGGTGGATCTGACAAGAATTTGTTTTAAGTGGAGAGTGTAATGAATTTCAGCAGAGATTGGTGATTCTAGGCCTGTGACAATTTGAGGATGGCTAAGCCTCCAAAACCACCTCTTTCAGTGTGAAACCAATATGTTTTCTATGCCTGTGAAAAGCAAACATCACCACAACATAACCCAGATAGATCACCTTAGAGTAGCTGGTTCATTCCACTGGGGTGTCATACAGATGAGGCACACTGATGAGTCCTGGTAGGATGAAACACGTGTCTGTGTCTTCTGTTGGCACCCTTTGCAGACTGTGTGAGAGGCCTTTTGGCACCATGCATTTTTGCTTAAAGTTGAATCAGCATAATATTCTGTGGTGATTTGCATATACATCCCATGATGCTTTGCATTAGGGAGGTATGTGCGATTTTGTATTTCTTTCATAAAAAGTAACAATCTCTTTCTTGCAGATTTTCTTCCTGACTGTCACACAATTCTACAAGCACTTCACTCACCATATGAATGTTATGAATGTGTGGATGGGATCAGTCTCATAAAGGCACATGAAGTAAAGGGAGAGGGAGCATCCAGTTGGTACCTTGCATACAGAAAGAACTGAGGGGGTGGCATAGGTAGAATGAGACTAAGACAGAAAAAAGACTTAAAACAGCAAACATTTATTATAATAAACAGATTAGAAACGTTCAGGTAAGAGATGTGTAAGTCACTCATCAAGTGAATGTTAAGCATTTTTGAGTATCCACTGGGGGCACTTGAATATTTAAAGCACAGATAGTTCATCTATAAGGAATTACCATTATGTCCCTGCCCATAGACGTGTGTGTGTGTGTGTGTGTCTATGTTTGGTTTGACATAATGAGCTTCTAAAATAAGTATTACAATTAGTAGTTGGCATGGACTTAAACTATCCAAAAATATTAGTCTCTGGCTTTTCAGCTGTTTCCTAATAACTTTTTTTGAGAGGAGGCTGTCCTTGGTAATTTAGCAAACAAACAAAAGTAGGATAGTGACTTCACATCATACCAAAACAGGAAGAAAATGGCTGACTGTCTGTAACAATCTCATGGATGGGTGTGCCTCTGTACCACATCAAGGTGGCCACCCCTACTGGGGAAGAAGTTGAAATGGTATGTACGAACTAAAAAGATGCATCAGGTTCTTACCACTTGCCTGCAGGGTGTATGTATTGCACAGTGTGCCACTCAAAGATGCTTAACATTCATTGATAAGGATTCATAGGAATTTAGAAGCCTCACCATTTTTCAATGGTAATAGCCCACTTCTTTGTTTTCAGTGCAGAATTGGTCCAGAGCCCTCTTAAAGATTTCCAAGCTGTTACTTTCGGTGATGGTTCTATCTGAAGATCATGCCATATGGACATCACTCTTTGTTTAATCTGCATTCCTCTTCTTTTTGTTTTATACAGATCACTTTTTAATTGATACCTGTGTGTTCTGATGTCATTTGGATTCTCTGTTGAGTGACTGATTAATAAAAATGAATTTTTATACAAGATACAATCATTAGAGAAACCTCTATTTACAATGAGAGTCCTGTTTACAGATGACATTTCTTACCATACTAATAAAAGACAAACAAGTGTACAATTACATAAAAACAAATTCATAAACTTAATCATGTGCAACCATTACAAGATACTTTAAAAGATTTTCTCAGTGCTATTTGGAATTCTTTCACATAATTTTTTGCTTTCAAATCAACAGGAACAGCATTCCAAGTCTTTGCCCAGTTAGTCCGTAACATCATATCCCCATATCTGTTGTGTGATTGTGGGCAGGAAATCTTCATCTGATCTCAAAAGAAATATTTCAAGTTTGTGGATTCTTTCACTATCACTGTATTTTTTAAAGAATGTAAAGGCTTTGAGTTTATCCTCTTAATGCACCATGTTTAACATTGTAATTATCGTTTGTCCTCTGGATTAGGCCATTTTAGTGCCTGATACACATGGCAATGATGAGTCACAAATTTACTTGAGTTTGCGAACCTAGCCAGTCTGTAATAAGTTTGGTCAATTCTTTTTAAAGCTGCTTTAGATGCATTCCTCTAAACCATTACTCCGTAATCTAGTACTGGAATGAGCAATTGTAAAGTTTACTTCTGTCTAGCTTCTTTTGACAAGCTTGTTGATATTCTTCTGAGGACCCCCAATCTTTGGTTTCTTTTCTTTTTTTTTTTTTTGCACTTAATCTTTTTATTTATTATTCCAATAAGTTTTTTTATGTACCGACAAAAAAAGTACATAAAACAGCATGAAGTAGAAGTAGTATTAAAGATATCTGCTGTAGATTATATTGAATAATAATATGTAAAAAATAAGTTGCATTGGTACATTCTCAAACTGCTTCCTTAGAACGTATCTCACATTTGGCTTTAGACAGACTTAATGGTTTATTTTCTTAATAGTCACTTTTATCTGTTCTACATATGTTAACCTCCTGTCCATGATCACACCCAGATATTTATAAGTATCAGTATTTACTAGTTTTCTGCCTTCTAAAAATTTTAAGTCTAAAGTTTTGTCTGTCCCTTTCACTGCACTTTGGAAGTACATGCACTGGGGTTTCTTTGTATTCATTAGTAAACCAGATTTTTAAACCATTGTTCCATTTATTTATTTAGCTTTTGTTGACCGGGTAAGTGCACTAGACAAATCCTGCCTATTTTCAGGCACGACCCAGGGGAAGGGGATACAGATGAATGCCAGCTGACCTTGAACCAGATTAAGCTGTTGGTGGTATTTTTAGTGAAAGAGGGAAATTTGGCCAGGACACCGGGGAAATTCCCCTACTCTGTGGGCGGGCGGCTCTTGGTCAGTCCGTTCTACAGGATGGAGGAGCCCATTCAGGATCGAGACTCTGTAGGTGCAGGTGTTTCTCTGGGAGGAGAAACGATGTTTTCAGCTGCCTTGGAGAGCCAGGCGTTTCCTGCAATCACCACAGAATCAACAACAACCTCAGAGCAAACTGAGGTGGAACATGTTCGCCTATCTGCCACACCTGAAATAGTTTTTCCGTCAGCTTTAGAGTCAGAACGAACGATTTCTTGTACAGTTTCTACACAAGATTTATTTAAAAAATGCACCTTTCTGCAGCAACAACTCTTAGTCCTGGAGGAGGAATTATTTCAAAAACAGTCCGATGCGGATAACGAAAAAAAACGTAAGCGCAGTCCCGAGAATAAAATTGCAAATCTGCAGCTTAAAGTTTTTGCGAAGGACTCAGCATCGCTCAGTGTAAACACTCCGGTTGCCAAGGAAGACTTAGTGATGCTGGGAGGTCCCGGATGGTCACCGGAACGAGCTCTGCAAGATGCTGGCTGGAGTCAGATGGAATCGAGAGAATGGGTCTCAGTATCTTCCCCTAACGCAGTCTTTCAGCATTCCTCTTTACCGCAACCATCTCAGGCAGCAGGACAAGCAGTCACCTCGGAGATTCCTCAGAGTTGGGCAGACGCAGAACCGGAGGAGCAGTCGCAAGGTAACAATTCCACTCTTCAGAATGAGAATAAAGAACTCCAAAATACCTTTGCTTCTAAAGCTATGTTTCATGGGGATTCTGCCAGTGTTTCAGAGACTTCCTTATTATCAAATACTACAAAAAGAACACAAGACTTACTCCCTGACCCTAAGACTTCCTATGCTGACCTTTTCAAAAAACCTGTTGAACTAGCTAAGTGCAGAAATGAAGTCCGCTTGAGATATATGGGAGGTTTGGAATTTATTCCAGACAGGTATTATGTGGGACGCACTTTAATTAAACAATCACTGGGGTTTACTCCCTCAGAAGTTTATGCCCTCATTCACGCTCCTGGAGAAGTGACATTTGATATCAGTTTTAGGTCTCCAGAACTATTAGAACGTTTTTGGGTGAAACATATGAACGTCAAGACTAATCCTTTATGGACACCATTTCAAGTCATTCCCCTAACAAAACAGCCTTTTCGGGTAATTACTGTGTTATTTCGAAATGAAGGTGTTAATATTTCAGACATTCTATTTTGGTTAGAAAAACATTGTGATTTACAAGGCACCCCGGATCCTATTTTGGATGCTGAGGGGTTTTGGAATGGTGGATGGAAAATAAAAGTGAAGTTACGTCAGACCCCAGAAGGTTTACAACACCTACCAAATTGCTTTTATATAGGTCGGGACAAGGGTTTCATTTTTTACCCAGGGAAAACTAAACATTGTTTTAAATGTGGGTCCTTACGTCACCTTAGTTCTTCATGTGATAAACTGAAATGTACTTATTGTGGAGATGAGGGTCATTTAGGTAGTCAGTGTATCAATACGCCAAAATGTAACCTTTGTGAAGACGCAGGTCATTGTTTTTTAGATTGCCCATGGGCTGCCCATAATACTGGGGAAGCAAACTATAGTGTACAGGATTTTTATGTGCATAAAGCTACTAAATCTGTAGATGATAATTCTTCGGCTACACATCCTTTAAGGCCTCAGACTCAAAGTGACAATCATCCCCCCCCACACATGTGCAACTTCCCACCATAAAAAAAGGTGAAGTCCAACATGTAAGAAACAAATCTTCGCCAAATACCACAGTGCCTAAATCTTCATTGGACACAAAGCTGTCCGATATTATGTCCCCTTAGTAGAACTAGGACCTTCTGTACACAATATTACTCCTTCAGTGTTAGGAGTACCAGTATCAGAAAATAGATACCCAGTTTTAGCAGAGGAAAGTATGGCTCATGATTCTGATTCCACCTCTTTGGCTTCTTCACAACTGGGCTTTCAGTCAGACCCGGAATTAGTTAGCACTGTTAGAAAGAAAAATACAGTAACATTAAAAAAAAAGGGTACAAGGAAAAGTACAAGATTGACTAAGTTCGTGTCATAACCTTACTGTTCTTTTTCTTCCTTCTGTCTAGTCTTGAATATACTATTAAGATAGCTAGTTTGAATACTAACAGCATTAGATCAAGGTTCAAATTACTTGCTACTTTTGACTTGTTTTCCACCTTGAAGTATGACATAATATTTTTACAAGATACTAGACTATATTCCACACAGGACTTTAAAACAGCTTCAGAAGCATGGATTTGGGGTCCTAGTTTTTGGTCCGGAGGAGTTGATCTTTGCTCAGGGTTAGGTATTTGCTTCACTACCCCCGAGGTTACAGTTACACATATGTGGACATTTTACCAGGCCGTGCCTTATTGCTTGATATTACTTTAGCTTCAATAGATTTCAGACTAATAAATATTTATGGCCCACAATCTAAAGCAAACAGGATAGCTTTACTTAAACAGATACGGCCATACTTGTTTTCAAGTAAAAATATATTGTTTGGTGGGGATTTTAACATCTCTCTATCAGGGGGTAAACAGTCTTCTTCAAAAATCTACTGTGACACCCATTTCCTAAGATCTCTAATCACACAATCAGGTTTAATAGATATATTTCCTGTACCGTCCCTTGCCTCTCATACTTTTTTTCAAGGCAAAAAATCTTCACGGATTGACTATTGGTTTGTGTCACCCTCATTACAAACTAGTAATCCATCAGCTAATATGGTGGCCACATCAGACCATACTCTTATAAGTGTTACTCTTTCTAATTGCCATACTACAACTAGAGGTATGGGTTACTGGAAACTAAATATGTCATTATTAGATATCCCTATGGTTAGAGAAGGTTTCCAAGCAATTATAACAGCAAGACAATCAGTGTTTTTTCTTTATGAAAACAAGCATACATGGTGGGAAGATACGAAAACTGATTTTCAGCTTTATTTCAAAAAAATAGGTAGATTGCTAGGCAAATACAGAACCAAGAATTATCTGTCTGCAAGGAATTCTTTATTACTCTTTCAAGATTGTATGTTAAAAGGTCAGCACTATGATGAGCAGGAATTTCGTGCCCTAAAACTTTATTTAACTCAGTTACAATACAATCGTATGTCCTCCTTACAGTGTGAGAAGAGGTTTGGCCTCAGTGGCTCTAGAGCACATACCAACCCTTTTGATTTTTGCACAGCATCTAGGAAAAACAAGGACCTACTATCTCTAAAACAATCCTCAGGAAATTTTATATATGGAAAAGATGATATCGTAAAAGAAGTACACAAACAACTTTATGATTTATTCACGGCACATCCACACCCATCTGTAATAGATATAGAAAAATGGTTATCTTTTTGTTCTCTACAGAAAATTTCAGATTTTTTATTTTCTACTCTATTACAACCTATCTCCAATAAAGAAGTGGAAAGTGTTATTGCAAATTCCCCTTTAAATAAAACTCCAGGCTCTGATGGACTTCCATATGAATTTTACAAACTTTTGCTGCCATTTCTTTTATCGGAATTGACAGAACTTTTCAAATTTAGTTTAAATCAAGGCCTTTTGCCCCCCAGTATGTATGAAGGTTTGGTTGTTTTATTATATAAAAAGGGTGATAAGACTAACCTGAACAATTGGAGACCTATCACTTTGCTAAATAATGATTATAAGTTAATCTCAAAGATTCTTAGTAATCGCCTATCACTTTGTTTGGAATCAGTGATTCACCCCATACAATTTTGTTCAGTCCCAGGAAGATCAATACAGGATGGCCTTATTCTATTGAGGGAAATTTTTTCCAAAAGTTTTTCAGGTGACATTACGGGTTTTTTACTCAGTTTGGACCAGAAACAAGCCTTTGATAGTGTCTCTCATACTTATTTATGGTATTGCTTAGAATATATGAATTTTCCAAAGACTTTTATTATATGGTTACAAGCTTGTTACAAGAAGGCCTTGGCTACCCTCTGATAAATGGCTGGTTGGGTGTTTCCATTTCGATAACTAGGTGTTAGACAGGGCTGTCCTCTCAGCCCTTTTTTATTGTATATTCTAGCTTTAGAACCACTTATTTTTGTGATTAATGCTAATGATAACATTAGGGGTCTGTCCTTTAGTAGTACTAGTTTGGAAGTTAAGACAATCGCATATGCTGATGATCTCTGTCTCACTTTAGCAGATCTCCCATCTTGCCAAGCTACAGCAGCCTTGTTATTGGCATATGCAGAGGGTTCCGGCTCACAAATTAATCTCTCCAAAAGCAAGTATTTTCGTTTAAATTTAGATGCATCAATAGTTATGTGTACTCCTGATATTCCGGTTTGTACTGGTCCGGGGAAAATTTTGGGAGTCTACTGGGGCATGGAAGACCCTGCTTTCTACAATTGGAATCTCAACTTAACTTTAGCTAAAACCAAGGTGAATATGTGGAATAATTGGAAGATGTCTAAAAAGAAACGAGTTTATATGGTGAAAACTTACTTGTTAAGTATGTTTTTATGTTTGTGGTCCTTATTTCCGACTCCACCCTCTCTCGACACTGCACTTTATGGCATATTTTTTTCTGCTATTTAGGGGAGTAGACTAAACCCGATAAAGAGGGGTATATTATATCAAGACTTTAAGTTAGGTGGGATTAAGATGGTAAACCCCATTGTTTTCTTCTTTTCCTTATTTGTATCAAAAAATTTATGTCCTTTATTAAGAAGAGATAAGAAGATATGGTATAGCTGGGTTTGGGAGACAGTATCTACTTGGCTTCTTAAGTGGAGCACTAGTAGCAGTATTTGTAAACAAGTATCCTTATCAGGTCTTCCTGATCATTTCAAATTCTGTTTTTCTAAAATTAAAACATGGGGTCTTTGTAAGATACAATTAGAGTCCTATAACAGAAAAACATTATATGGAAAAATTATGGAATCCTTTTTAATTCCATCACATTACTCAGTGCTCTTTGGCCCAAAACTGTCACAACAAATCAGTGATATGCTTACTTCTAAGAGGATTCCGCTACATGTGGGATGTAGTTTGGCTCACAGCTCACTTAAAACTTAATGTGAAAGGAAACTTAAAACATAAAGATTTGGGGTTAGAGGATGTCCGAGAACAAATATTTGTCATACTCAAATTGAAACTGTTCCTCATCTATTTTTTGAGTGTTCTTATATTCTTGATTTCTGGGCACATGTTTCTTTACAATGGAAACTTTTTCCTGTTCAGGAAATTACTGCAGATACGTTATTTTATGGAATATTACCTGTATCATGGAGTGGATACTTTTCAGATACTATCCATGTGATCCTAGCTTGTTTTAAGTATCATATCTGGCAATCAAGAAGTATTTGGTCTTTACAACAACAATTTATTTCCCCAAACCATTTATTCTGGAACATCCAATCTACTATACAAAAAATCTATCTCGCTGAAAAAAGGCGTCTTCCAACAACCACTTTCAAAAAATACTGGAAATTATTAAATTGGCTTGATACAGGATAATTATACGGAAATTTCAAAACATTTAAGTTTATTACTATATTTGTACATTGTACACTGTTAATTTTATTTTTACATTTTATTTTTTGATTTTGTAAACTGTAAATACTTTCCTTATCTCTTTATTGTACAAAGTATTCAATATATATATAAAAAAAAATTTCCCCATCTCTGTTAGTGGGGGTGGGATGGGTTTTTTTGTACAAATATGGATTATTTCGGTTTATATTTCATGTATGCTGTACTTATTTTTGCTTTCAATTTTATTATGATTTATACGATGCAATTTATTTTGTTCTGAAGTTTTCAATAAAAAATTCCCCTACTCTTTTCGATAAGTGCCATGGGATCTTTAACATCCACCTGAACTACCACCAATCCAGGCAGATGGGACCTCGGTTTAATGTCTCATCCGAAAGACGGCACCTCAGAAGTGCAGCACCCCTCTCATGCTGCACTACAGTGTCAGTACCGGGATATTAACCCAAGTGCCAGATGTGGGAACTGAACCCACAGCCCTCTGATCTCCCCGGCCTCAGAAGCGAGTGTGCTACCTACTGAGCCACTGACACTCACATACACTGACGAATCCTTCTGCAACATACTTTCAAGTACCTCACAGCTGTCCGTGGACGCCACCAATAGGGTGTCGTCCATGTACAGCCATACACAGTTTTTTTCTATTTCCCTGGGCAGGTCATTTACAAGATTATTAACTTACAAAAGGCCCCAAAATGGTGCCTTGAGGGACTCCTCTCCTTATATCTTTTAGTTTAGAGTTTTTTTGCTCCCAGTAATACACATTGTTTTCTGTTCATCAAGTATGATCCAAACCACTCCAATGGTTCTGGGTGTACTCCCACTTTGTATAATCTGTGCAGTAGTAATCTGTTGTCTACCAGATCAAATGCTTTACTGTGATCCGTGAACACGGCCCCAGTCTTTTTTCTTCCCTCATTCATGGATTGAATTAAATTATTAAAGTCTACTAGGGCTGTGTCCATGGATCTCCCCGATCTGAATCCATGTTGATAATTTGTAAATACTGCATGCTGTTCCAAATACTGATATAACTGTTTATGGACTAGTTTTTCCAATATTTTGGACATTATGGGCAATAGAGTATTGGCCTGTGATTTGTGGGAATTAAAGGATCCCCCCCTTTAAAAATAGGGATGATCTTTCCTTGTTTCCAAACCTCAGGGAATATACTCATACAGAGACTCTCATTAAACATGTAGGTTACTGTGGGTTCCAAAATATCTGCCCCCATCTTTAGAAATCATGGTCCAGTTTCTTTCAACCCCTCTGCTTTATTAATGTTCAAATGTTAAGCTCTTTTGTAATATCTTTGTCACTTAGTATTCTAAATCTAAACCTGTAGTCGTTGTTTGCTGTTGTGTCCAAGGCTTCTTTTACTATGTCTTGAATTAACATAGAAACATAGAATGTGATGGCAGATAAGGACGGCTTGGCCCACCTAGTCTGCCCATTTTCCTACCTAACAGATAAGCTGCAGATCCTAGTTAACCGACAGCTTACTTCCTCCTACCCCCCACTAGGACTACCTTATGTCTGTCCCATGCATTCTTGAATTCCCCCACTGTTCTTGACTCCACAACCTCCTCAGGGAGGCTATTTCATGCATCCACAACCCTCTCTGTGAAAAAATACTTCTTCACATTACCTCTGAATTGAAATGTCTTTACAATTTATTTTGATTTTTCTAACCCTATGTCTGGTAATTCTATAAAATACTTGTTCAAGGTGTCAGCTACTTTTGTTTGATCCTCTAATATTTCTTTATCTATTATTAAATTAATCTGAGATTTATGTTCTACTGGATTTTGCAGGTGCCTTACATGATACCAGAATTTCTAGGGTCACTTGCTTCTACGATGCTACTTTTAAAGTACTGAGATTTTACTATATTTATAATTTATATTTGTCAGCGAACACCAGGACAAGGAGCTGCTGTTGTGACTGGACTTCTCTACTGGGACTATATTGCCCTCCTTCCCTCCCCTACACCCCCCCCACCCAAAGCCAGTTCTACTTTTATAGGTGCAGGATTTGACTGGCAACAGGAACTTCCTGTTTGGGAGCAGGAAGTGAGTGATCACAGAACCACCAAAGACTCACCATCCTAGAAGGACAAGAGCAGCTCTCCATCCCACCCCAGCTGCTGGAGGTCTGCCTCTGAGCAAGTAAGGGGTCTACTGGCAAATATAGGATCTTCTTGTCTCAGAACAGGAAGATCAGGTGCTTAAAGGGCACATCGTCAGTAACTAAGTAGGGGAGAAAATAAATAAATAAACAGAGGAAAGAGTAAGTATTCCAAAAAATTGTGAAGGGGCCAGAAATAAGACATGATGGGAGTGGTGCAGTGCAGTGGCTGTGGAGCAGCAGTCTTCTGGGAGATGTTCTGGAGGTTGCGGTGTTGTCCCATCTGCAGGCACCTCTCTGGGCTGAGGGAGGAGGTTGCTAATCTCCAGGCTAAGTTGGCCAGGATTTGTGGAACCTCCTCTCCCATCCAGAGACCACCAGGTCCACTGCCGTTGCCACAGAGGTTGCCAAGAAAGAATAGCAGTTGGACCACAGTGAACTCAGGGAGGTTGAGGGTGGTGGAACAGAGGCGCATCCCTCCAGTTGTACCTCTCCACAATTCATATGCCATTCTGGCAAAGTGTGGTTCCTCTATGGAGGCACCCTCAGTGGAGACCAAGGAGGATGCTGGGAACCTCTACAAAGGAGACCCACAGGAGGGTGGCATGGGACCCCACAGGGGAAGGAAACAACTCCTGGTGGGGGACTCCATTGTTAGGAAGGTAGAACTGGGGGAGGAAGGGGAGAGGGAGGGAAGGTGCCTGCTTGGCACTATGGCTTGGAGGGACAGGGAACGAATCCTCAGGATCACTGGAGCAGCTGCACAGGGGAGGGAGCTGGATGTCATTGTCCACCTAGGGACAAATGACCTGGCTAAGAAAGGGATCAGAGCAGTGCAGGAAGAGTTTGTGGAGTTGGGGAGGGGCCTTAGTCAAGTAGCACGCACGGTAACCTTCTCGGAGGTGCTGTCTGTCTGTGGTGCAGGTGAGGCTAGGGTGCTCCACACCATGGGATTCAATCAGTGGTTGAAAAACTGGTGCAGAGCTCAGGGATTTGGCTTCATTGGGGACTGGAGGTCCACCTGGAGTGATGCAGGCCTATACTGGAGTGATGGTCTGCATCTGTCCAGGAGGGGAACCAGGATCCTAGGTGGTAGGTTTAAATGCTTCATTGGCAAGCATTTTAAACTAGCTAAGGGGGGGAGGCACTGGAAAGGAGCAGGGAAATCCTAGCCTCCCCCCAAAAAAGTCAGGCTAGTAAGTGAGGTAAACATCACGTTAGAGATGTCGATAGAGAGAAGTGCATCGGTAAATGGAGAAAGTGACAAAGGCAATAAGGACAGGGATGGGGCAAAAAGGGGTAAAACCATCAGAAAATGGAGAGTAATGAGTACCAATGCCAGTATTCTGGGCAACAAGCTCCCTGAACTGGTGGCCTTGATGGAAGAGGGATGCCTGGATATTGTAGCAGTCACAGAAACATGGTACACAGAGAACCATGACTGGGATGTTAACATACCAGGGTACACAACCTACAGGACAGACAGGGAGGGGAGAAGATGGGGAGGAGTAGCTCTCTATGTAAGTGAAGGGATAAAAGCAACTGAACAAAAGAGTAAGCAGGGAGGAGAGGAGGCACTGTGGGTCACCTTAGAGACTGGAAATGGCACCACAGTCCACACAGGGGTTGTATACAGACCCCCATGTGAGGGGGAGGGAAAGGACAAGGATATAATAGAAGGCATTCTTAGGATGGCAGAGAAAGGGCAGATACTGTTGATGAGAGACCTGAATATGCCAGATGTAAACTGGAGCACCTTTGCTGCAGCCGAATCCAAGAGCAGGGCCATTCTCGATGCCCTACAGGTGGCAGGCTTCAGACAGCTAGTTTCAGAACCCACTCATGAGGAAGCCATCTTAGACCTTGTACTCTCAAATGGGGGCAGTGAGAAGATCTCAGATCTAGAAGTGGGTAGCTATCTGGAAACAAGTGATCACCAAACAGTGTGGTTTATGATAAACTCAGCTACAGAGTCAAGCCATACAAAAGTGAGGGTACTGGACTTCAGGAGGGCTGACTTTGGCAAGATGGGAGCGTGCCTTAGAAAAGCACTAGCAAATAGGCTAGAAGGAGGGGTGGAGCAACAATGGGGAAACATCAAAACTGCCATCACAGAGGCAACAAGCCTTTGTGTGAAGCAAATAATCAAATCAAAAGGAAAGAAAAAGCCACTATGGTTCTCAAAAGAGGTGGCGGGGAAGGTCAGGGAGAAAAAGATAGCATTCAGGAAGTATAAGGAAACACAGAATGAGCAGGACAGAGAGCTGTACGAGTTAAGGCAGAAGGAAGCAGGGAGGGAAGTCAGAATAGCAAAGGCCCAAACTGAGGAAAAGATAGCCAACTCAGTTAAGAAGGGTAATAAAACCTTTTATAGGTACATCAGGGAGTGTAGAAAGACAAAGGGAGGGATAGTGAGGCTGAATAGAATGGATGGTGGGTGGGCAGAGAGGGGCAGTGAAAAAGCAGGGATACTGAACGAATATTGCTGCTCAGTATTCACAAAAGAGGAGGAGGGAGAGGTGCCTAATCCAATTAACAGAAACACTCTGGATAGGGGGTCGATCCCAGTCCTTTCACAGAAGAAAGGGTTCTGAAAGAACTCCTAAAACTGAAGGTGGACAAAGCAATGGGGCCTGATGGAGTTCACTCCAGAATTCTAAAAGAATTAAGGGGAGAACTAGTGAAACCACTAACTACCCTTTTTAATAAATCATGGAAGGATGGTGTGGTACCTGAAGACTGGAGGAAGGTGGGTGTGATTCCACTTCACAAAAGTGGGAGCAGGACAGAGGCAGGAAACTATAGACCTGTCAGTTTGACCTCTGTGGTAGGGAAAGTGATGGAATCACTTCTGAAGGAAAGAATTGTTGAGTACTTAGAGGCCAGTGGAGCACAGGACCCAAGGCAGCATGGATTCACAGTGGGAAGGTCATGTCAGATGAATCTAATTGATTTCTTTGACTGGGTGACAAAAGTAGTAGACCAGGGAGGGGCTGTGGACATGGCCTACCTAGATTTGAGCAAGACATTTGACACAGTCCCACACAAAAGATTAATAGTCAAATTAATCAGCCTGGGAGTGGGTCCCAGGGTGGTAGCCTGGGTAAAACATTAGGTGGACAACAGGACTCAGAAGGTAATTGTAAATGGAGTCCACTCTGAAGAAAGAGGGGTTACTAGTGGAGTACCACAGGGTTCAGTACTGGGTCAAGTCCTTTTTAATGTCTTTATAAGTGACATTACAGAGGGACTGAAATGAAAAGTATGCCTCTTTGCAGATGACACAAAGATCTGCAACAGGGTTGATACACAAGGAGGAGTGGAAAGGATGAGAAGGGACTTGGCAAGGTTGGAGGAATGGTCAGAAGTATGGCAGCTTGGATTCAGTGTAAAGAAGTGCAAAATAATGCACCTGGGAAACAAAAACCCAGGGGAAGATTACACAATGGGGGGGAGGTAGTAACAACAACAAAATGGAAAGGGACCTGGGGGTAATCATATCAGATGACCTTAAGGTTAGCAAGCAATGTGAGAAGGCAGTAGGGAGGGCTGGGGATACTAGGATGTATAGGAGAGGCATCACCAGTAGAAAACAGGAAGTTGTTATCCCTCTGTACAGACAGTTGGTAAGACCCCATCTGAGTACTGCTCCAGTTCTGGAGACCCTATCTCCGCAAGGACATAGACAGAATAGAGGCAGTCCAGAGGAAGGCAACTAAAATGGTGCAGGGTCTTCAAGAGAAGCCATACGAGGAGAGACTGAAGAAGCTTAATATGTATACCCTTGAGGAAAGGAGGGAGAGGGGGGACATGATAGAAACTTTTAAGTACCTCAGTAGAATCAACAAAGCCCAAAAAGGTAGCAACTTTCAGAAAAAGAGATGTGCAAGAACAAGGGGACACAATTTGAAGATGGGGGGGGCGGTTCAGGGGCAATGTGAGGAAGTATGTTTTCATAGAGAGGGTGGTGGATCATAGAACAGCCTTCCTGAGGATGCTGTGGGGTCTAAAACTATGGGAGAATTCAAGAATGCATAGGACAGACGTAAGGCAATTTTTGTGGGGGATAGGAAGAAATAGGCTGTTGGTTAACTAGGATCTGCAGCTTATCCTGTAAGTAGGGGAATGGTCAGACTAGGTGGGCCAAGCGGTCCTTATCTGCCGACAAAGTCTATGTTTCTATGTTCTATAATCTTTGTGCTTTTATTTCTCCATTTTTTAACATTCCAATCCTCCTCATTTTTTGTATTTTTGACTTTTTTCCATAACCTTTCTTAATTCTTAGGAGAGTCTTAATTTTATCATTTATCTATGGTAGATGCTTTTTATGACTTTTTTAATACTTTTGGTGCATGTTGATTTATTTAATTTATTTATCTATTGAAGTCTTGGAATTACAGCCCTTTGAGTCAAAGACTGTTTTGCAAAGGCTCCATGTCAGATTTACAAACAGATAGGTTACAAAAAAAATTACAGGAGAATAATACAGTACATTATACATAGGATACAAGTATACAAATAATACAGTACATTATACTTAAGTGCATCATAAATGAGGGCAGAGTGCATGGCAAAGAAACAACATGGCAAGTAGATTTAAAACAGACGGGATATGAAACATTACAGAAAATTAATACAGTACATAATACATAGAATAAGAGTATACAAGTAATGTAGTGCATTTTACATAAGTGCAATTTATGACTGTGAGTAATATATTATTATTTTTTTTTAACTGCCATGTCTAGGTTTTAATTTCAGACCCAGATGGTTCCACAGATCTTTATCCTGAAATGCTGTAAAGATCAGGTATAGGTCCCCCTTGGCCTTCTGTACTCCATTGTGTTCATATCAAGACTAACAATCTTTCTTCATGTGAGATCTTTCTGGTCTGTAACCATTTTAGTTTGGCCTTCTCTGTACACCCTCGAGCAGTTTTATTCCTGTCTTTGTGTGCGAGCCCAAAACAGGCTGCAGTATTCCAAGCTGGACATCACCAGTACACCATCAGCACCCTTTCATCTCTGCTTTCTATATTCATCCATATGCTACCCATTATCCTGTAGCACTTTTTGGTCACATCTCTAGAATGTCATTTAAAGCTTAGATCTTTTCTTACCAATACCCCTAGATCTCTTTCTGCTGTTGTTACCTTTATTTCATGCCCCAGTGATTCATACTTAGTCCTCATGTTTTTATTTCCCAAATGTAAAACGGCTCATATTCCAATATTCAACTAAAATTTCTGACTGGATGCCCATGTCTCTGAGTTTTTAAGGTCTTGTTTAGCCTTTCTATTGAGTCCACAGACTCCACTACTGCCCCAACCTTAGTACTGACTGCAGAGCTGGGTAGTCAGACACCCTCTTCATACTGCATGGATGCAATGTATTCATTAAATAAGGTTGGGCCCAAAACTGATACCTGCAGAACCCCACTTTTTGCTTTGGCCCAGCCTAAACTATATCCTCTTATGGAGACATGCTGTATTCTATCATAGAGTCATGAGTCTACCCAAGTAATTCTCCTGCTGTTTCCACCCAAGTTCTTCAGTTTCAGGATAAGTTCTACATGAGGCACAGTATTAAAAGCCCTAGAATAGTCTAGAAAAATCTCATCTAGAGGTAAGCAATAATCAATGATCTACTCACTATGTCAAAAAAATTTATTAAGTTTGTTTGACAAGATCTACCCTTCCTAAATTCATGTTGGGTTGGTTCTGTTAGACTATGTCCAGCAATAAAGTTTTCAGTTTTTTCCTTTATTATTCCCTCAACAATTTTCCCTATGACAGAAGTCAGGCACACTGGCCTGTAATTTCTAAACTCGGATCTTGCTCTTTTCATAAATAATGTATTCACTGTAGCTTCTCATCAGGCTTTCACCACCTCACCTAAGCCCAGTGATTTCTGAAGTACACGTTATTGGTCCTGATAATTCTTCCATCCAGCCCCAGTGCTTTATTAGAGTTCATCATTTTAAGCCTTTCCTTAATCATGTCTCTGTGCTCTAAGCTCCAAGCTCTAAGCTCTAAGCTCAAAGGTATTCGTCATTCAAGATCTTGATAAATAAATAAATAAAATTAAAAAATGCAGGGTAATTGTGGGACTGTTGATATTGTCAATAACTATCTTTTCCTTTTTCTTTCTCTCTGAAGACACTACAAAAGAATATGTTTAAGATATTCATCATTTCCCTCTCATTGCTCACAGTCTTTCCTACCATAATAAAGGAGCCTACCTGTGTGTTCATATTTCCTTTGGAATTAATATTGCTATAAAATGCCTTATAGTTAGCTTTTATTTTAGTTGCTAGGTTAATATCTTGGTCTCTCTCACCCTCCCTTATTTCCCTCTTATACTCTCTGACTGATGATAAGATTCCCATAACTGTTGCATTCCCTTTTGAAGCCAGTTAGTAAGCTGCCTTTTTTTTAGCTGTCCTTCAATTTGTTTTGTTAAACCAACCTAGTATTTACCTGATTTATTATATTTTGTTTTTTTCTGGCACAAATTGTGTTACCAGTTCTGTTAGCTTAATGTATAAGATGTCCCACATTTCTTCCAGTGATTTTTCCTTTAACGACTTCCTCCCATTTTCATGCCTTCAGACTGAACCTTGTGTCTGTTAGTGCCTGTCCTTTTTTTTCCATTTGTGGCAAAATTCCCCCATCTGGTGCAGCCCCTGATATGCCCACCTTCAAGAGTGAGAGAGAGAGGGAGGGAGATGGAGGGAGAGACAGAGAGAACACTAGAGGCACAGTGGATGGCCTGTAGTGGAGTTTCCCCCGAAGGGGTTTGCCTGTATGGCTACACTGTCTGTACAGATCCTGATTTCATTCCATGACACCAAAGGTCAAAGGCTCTAGTGCACTCTTAGGATATAGCAGAGATTAAAGTACAATGCTGTCCCTCAGCACAGGAGTCCATATCTTGGATATAAATGATACATACCAAAAGGTTACTTTTTGGGACTTTCAGTTTGTGTCTATTTGAGTACTTAAAGAGACTCACCAAGATATTGCCCTGCACCATGACCATCGGTGCCTTGCCGCCAGAAGACCCAAAGGAAGTTAATATGTCCCAAAATTTTTAAGCCGTTAAAAAGTTCTGTCCCTCATAAAAATATACAAACAGGGTCCCAAGGACTTCCTGTTTTTTTTCTGCTGCACCAGCTCCGTCCTCACACTCACTAGCATGATGACAAGATGCCAGTGAGAACGCGGGGGTGCGCTCCATTATATGTAATGGGTGGCAGCTTTTCTATTGATTTTAAATGATATAGTGGCTATCTGGCAATGAAACGTGGGCACCGTTTAACTAACAAGGGCCTTGTTACTTGACTGGTGCCCACGTTTCATTGCCAGGTCACCACTATATCGTATAAAATCAATAGAAAAGCTCCCGGCCATTACATATAATGGAGCGTACCCCCGTGCTCTCACTGGCATCTCGTCATCATGTTAGTGAGTGTGGGGGCGGAGAGGGGGCAGAGCTGGGGTGGCAGCAAGCAACCGGGAAGTCCTTGGGACCTGGTTTTTATAGTTTCATGAGGGACAGAATGTTTTAACAGATTAAAAATTGTGGAACATATTAACTTCCTAGGGGTCCTCCGGCAGCAAGGCACCGATGGGTATGGTACAGGGGCCGACTCAGTTACCTTGGTGAGTCTCTTAAAGCAACTGAGTCCATCTGCTTGGTATGTTGCTGGAGCAAAATTGCAACTAGGTACAAGACACCTGAAGGTGAGTGAGAGTGTGTGTGTGTGTGTGTGTGTGTGTGTGTGTGTGTGAGAGCCTGTAAGGGAGGAAGTGTACCTGATGTTATTAGTTCTACCATAGAAAGTATTTGGAAACCGAGATGGGGTCACACAGCTACAGTACCTGCCAAAGAGGGTGTGCAGGACTATAAGAAATGTGCTCAGAGTGGAAATAAGTTGTGCCCTGAACCTTGAAAGACCATAATTTGTACTTCTTCCATTCCCTCAGGTGAAGAAGAAAAAGCTACTGTCCAACTACTAAGATCAGTGGTATAAAGATACTCTTTAGTACTGCCACTACTCAAAGTCCCACCTCATATCTTAAAGCTGCAAAAATAGCACCAACATCAACACAGGATATCGTTACCATGTTTATTCCTTTATCTTTCCAGACAGACCAACACCATACTTAGAAGATGGACAACACTCACAAAGAGCCCTGACCAGTTCCGCACATGTGCACTTGCTCAGGGAGGCTGATTTTGTGTGTCACCAATACATTTATACATTTACAGTAATCAGGTGTACTCAATCATGTTTGGAAAGATAAAGGAATAAACGTGGTAACGATATTCTGTGTTGGCGTTGGTGCTGTTTTTGCAGCTTTAAGTGACCATTGGTTTAAAAGTGCACAAAAATGAGTGGAGCATTTTCTTTACCTGATCCCACCTCATATGCCTGGCATTTGCCACTGAAGTTGAATGTTGTGGCCCCTAACAGGAATAGTGATCCCAGCATTAAACTCCAATCGTTGCACTTCATTAGGAAGAAAGGTTACCTTGAATGGCATTGATAATCTGACTGCCTACCATCTGCTGGGTAATTGCATCCAAAGGCCTGTGTACACCTATATCAATAAACCTTTTCTTGTTCTATGGAAGTGTAACATCTACAGTACTGTGTTCTGTGTCTGATGCAGTGAACAGTGATTCAATGGTGCCGAGGGATGCACTGAAGGTTGAAAGGTAAGTTGAGAAATATTTGTTAGATGATGTTTTTAGCCACTCCGCCATATGCATGAGAAATGCCCAACCATAAATGCAGCTGCAGATTCCATAGCCAAGGCCCCATGCCCCTTCTTAGAATAAGACTCACCAAGTGCCACTGTACTGTACCAGCTGTATAGTTCCTGAGGGGAAACACTTCTAAACCAACCTATGAAAGGAACCATCTCATTTGGAGGCCCTACACCATGGAAACATCTACTTTTAACATTGAGTTCAGGGTCATCTGTCCAAAGGACAGACCTTCTAATCTCCTACAGACTGCACTTTGTGCTGTTGCTTATCCAGTCCTTGTGAACAGGGGTTACACATGACAATCACAATGACTTCGAGTGGAAAGAAAGTAAAATATCCCATTTCTGAGGCCCAGTGAATGTTATCAAGGTTATAGCAGTAGTTATGGAGAAACTGGAGTAATCGGAATGGGCACCACATATTCGGGCAGTCCTCAAAAGCCAGTAGGATCAGTTGAATGCATTCAAATTTATGTTGTGCAACAGTTCACCATTAACCAGGGAGTAGAAAGCTTCCAAAGTCCACAACGTAAGCCTAAAGATTTTTTTTAAACTCTAAATGAGTCGTACATTTTCCAAATTGGATCTGTCCCAAGTTTATTAAAACATTTTCTGAGATGAAGCCTCTCAGTAATATGCAACTCTATGTGCATTAAAGGGTTTACAGGTACAGTATCCCATATTGTCTTGAAATGCTTCATCTACTGCAAATGTGTCAAGAAAACATGAAAATGTTATAGAAGTTACCTACTATTGTACAGACTTGATCAATACAGGGAAAGATGATTTTAAATAATATGAAAATTCAGAAATAATGGTAGAATGCTTAGATAAGGTTGAAATTAAATGGAATATGCCAAAATGTTGATTTATTGGACTTTATATTGAGTATTTGACTGTTGCAGCCGTACTCAGTTAGAATAGTGCTTCAATAACAGCGCATGGTAAAGCAGCAAAGTCTATACTGCGCTACCACAAACAGCAACAGGGGAAGTACAGCACCATGTAAGAAGCACTCCACTGGTCACTGTCCATGGTACTAGTACCCAAGTCAAGGGGTGAGGAATGGAGGAGACTGCCCAAGCTGCTGCCGTGGCGTGGAGTGGTAATGCAGGAACAGCTTAGCTGGAAAAGTGGTAGAGACCAGGGTTTGGATCATGGTTTCCACAATTTTACTTCTTCCTCCTGTAATCCAACTCTGACTCAGAGTTGATTATTTTAATTATGGGGAGTGTGGTGGGTGAAGCCCCCCTTAAAAATAATGTTTTACAGTGGTAGTGATTGCGAATCACACTTGCGATCACTACCACTGCTGCTTATTCTGTTGGCGGCATTGTCTCCTGCCACTTTTCTTGTCTGCACTGTATGAACAGCACTGTTTTTGACAGCGCTGTCCATACAGGTGCTGTTCTGACCTAGTGCCATAGCAACAGGCCTTAACGCCTCAGCATCCGAGACTGAGACTAGACTTACATTAGAAACATGAATTAAATTAAATCAAATCTAGGCTTTGGGGATAATTATTTCTAAGTTTCAGACTCTCATCAATATTCGAAATAGGACCTGTCATGGTGACATGTCCAAACTTGAGATAACGTGCCTCCCCACCAGCTTGCAAAAAGCTCCCAATCTTTGGGCACTTGCTGGTTCTTTTGCCAGCCAGCAGACTTTGTGGGTGTAAAAACTGATATGTTGCATATATTCCCTGTGTAACACCCCCTAAGTGGAAGGTTGTTAATGGAGCCCATTCCTCTCCCTGTCTGTAGGGCATGACTTTATATTGGTACATTCCAGTGTGGGTACAAAGGCCGCTTGTGAGAATGGTGAGGAAGTTCTTGAGTTCAGTGACATTTGATTCAGAGCCCTGAGGTTTTTCCTCATCTTGTGGCACCAGCTGTGACTGATTGGATGAATATGCCAGGCTCAGGGGTGCCATAATGGGCCCTAAGTCCAGGATGTGGTACATACAAACATGCAAGTCTTAGAAACTTCCAGCAGAAAAAGACTATTTGGTCTATCGAGTCTACTTGATGTGGAGCTGATGCATGTTATATTGCATGATGCACTGCCCCCTCCCCGGTACCCTTAACCTCTTCTTGGCCTTATTCGACCACTCTCAAAACCATTTACTGTTTCCAGCTTTACCAATTCTTCTTGCAAACTACTCCACCCTGCCACCTCCCTCTCTGTGAAGAAATGTCTCCTGGCCTCTTTCCTGAACCTACCTCCCACCAGTTTACAACTGTAGATTGACAATATTAACCCTGTTTGTACATTTAAGATATTTATTTACAGTAGGGCCAGATATTCAAAAATGCGCCAAAAGCCGGTGCAAATCGGTACAGCGCAACTCTGACATTCATGACAACAGGAGCCATATTCAGAGGTTGCGCTGTCCGCACTGCACCAGTGCAACCTGGCTGAATATGGCATAGTTGCGCCATTGCACAACTGTGATTGCACCATGGCACAACCAGAGGTGTGCCATTGTGCAAACACAGTTGAGCCATGGTGCAGAAAGATGTCCCAGGGCAACAGAGGGGGGGGCATGGCACAGAGAAGTGACCCAGGGACAGAGCCAGGGAAGCACAGTGACAGGCCACAGGAGGCCATCACCAGCAGGGCACAGCAGGGTGTACCCAGGCACCCAGACCACCCACCCCAGAACACAACAGTGGCACAGATAGTAGGCAAAAGGAGCACCAATGGTGAACAGAAGGCCATCAAGGGGGCCACCCCGAAGGCTGCAGGCCATGCCCCCCCTACACACCCAGACCAGAGCAGGCCACACCCAGGACCACGCAATTAAGCACGCACACCCCTGACAGCCACCCCATGGGCACCCCAAGGCACAGCCACTGACCGAGGGGAGGGACACTACCACAGTGGGACACACCACAGCACGCAGCAGTGATCCACAAAAGCACAACATGCGCCCTGACACATGCACTCCATATGGACAGGCATTAGGCCACTGCAGCATGGCTCCTCACGCCACCTGCAAAGCAGACACAGACACAGGCAGGTATGTCAAAAGATAGATATATTAGAACAAAACTATTTACAATTCAAAGGTGTGGGGGAGGGTAGGAAAGCGAGGGAAGGGGACAGAGAACAGGGACTGTACAGTGGGAAGGGGGACTGTGGGGGGGGTACAGCCGGGGAAACAGGGGAATACAGGGCCTGTCTAGTTGCGGCTATAACCTGCTGCCCTCTGCACTCTGTGCTGCCTCCTGTCCTCCAGCTGCATCCTGCAGACTTGCAGCACTGCTTCCATGGTGGTGGATGCAATTAAGATCAGTTGCCGGAGCAGCCGGCAGTACACAGGCCTCCTGCGTCTTCACTGGACATCTAGGACAAGGGACAGGACAGGTGATCAGTGCAATGTCCCAAGGAACCATGCCCAACCACAGCACGCAATGAGCAGTGGGATCACATCCCCCCGGAGGGCCCACACCGGCCACCCGCAGGGAGGTGGGCCAATGCCTGCCAGCAACGTGGCACACCATGACAGTGCACAGCAGTGGTCCCCGCCGCACAGTGGCCACCCGACTGTGCAATGACAGTCATATGGCACAGTGCACTGGCAGCACCACAGCAATGTCAGTGGCTGCCAGCGCACACCCACACCAACAGCTGGCACACGTGTCCAATGGATGTGCCACAGTGGCAGGCACCACTAACAGTGAGACTCACACAGCTGTCATGGCACACAGCACAGGTGGCCATGCCCCTGCCACCCCCTATGTACAGTGCGAAGGACCATGACAGTGTCTACCTGCTCTCTGTGGCCCCACTGGTGCCGGAGCTGCTCCTGTGCTGCCACCCTGGCCTGCTGCAGCTTGCTGTCCTGCCACTGCCACTGTTGCTGCTCTCCTCCTGTTTTCAGACCCTTGGAATGGAACATAGACAGGTACACATCAGTAACCAGCCACAGCAGCTGCCCACCACCCCCACCCCTGTGCACAGGGTGAGCCCCTGCCTGACACATAATTACTCTTAATTAATGGGTAATGGTCCAGCAATAATGAAGTCCTTTAGGTCTCCCGAGGTTGCTAGTCCAATTTGATGAGATTTTATAGTAGGGAGACTCAATTTTCTTTACAAAAACCACTCTTCTTGTGTTCAGTTCCAGTTTGTGTTTATTTTAAACCCCTATGTTTCGCTCCTTCTGAGCTTGTTCATGGGGATGTCTCATCTATTTTATTCAAAAAACATATAAACAACTTTAATAGACGTCCTTCACTGGACTCACACAAATGCTTGTAAGTTTAAATAAAACATTAGAAAGCAACTGCACTGAAGTGCATGAATTACCACCGAACTGAAAAACTTTGTCACTCTCCTTTAGGAGTCACTGTCCTTCACATAAGCTACCTGTAGGGCATACAAACAAGAAACAACAAAATTCTTTAGTTGTCCTGTAGCTCCAAAAAACATAAATTGCATTTTCTACCACCAGGCACCACGTGGAAACACAGAATGAACATCAAGTGTCTGCTCTGTAAAACCTGCATCACTATGTTACTGCACACCATACCTGAACACTCAGCTGAATCTCATAATTTGCCTTGCTGCTTTTTTCAAAATGTTTGCCTTTATGGCTAATCTTATTACATGAGATAGTGCATAATCAAATCATTGCATATAGCTTATGCTTATTAGGTATTTATTGTTGTGCTCTCAAAATGCTAAAATAAATGGTTTTCTACCTTACTACTGTGTTATTTCCAGTTTGAAATGAAGTTGACACTTGTTGTTCGGTATGTGTTTCCACCTAACATCATTTCAACTAAAAAATGTTGTTTCTTGTTTGTATATCCTACAGGTAGCTTATTTGAAGGACAGTGACTCCTAAAGGAGTGTGATAAAGTTTTTCAGTTCAGTGGTAATTCATGCACTTAAGCGCAGTTGCTTTCTAATGTTTTATTTAAACTTACAAGCATTTATGTGAGTCCAATGAAGGATGTCTATTAAAGTTGTTTATATGTTTTTTGAATAAAATAGATGAGACATCCCCATGAACAAGCTCAGAAGGAGTGAAACGTAGGGGTTTAAAATAAACACAAACTGGAACTGAACACAAGAAGTGTGGTTCCTGCCCGACACGTCCCACACAGCAGAATCGTAATGCAATTGGCGGCAGGCGATGCCATCCTGCGATGCGCACAATAGTGGTGCACTGCTCTGCAGGGCATGCCAGGCAGCCTAGCCAACACCACAGTACAGCACCAGGGCACACATGCAATATGGGCCTACTCACCTGGCTGTGGCACAGCTCCACGCCTGACTCATGCCTCCAGCCTCCTGAGGTGCTTTGGGTCCCTCCTTACCAGGTCCCCATAGCGGTGGTGATTCTGCTCCCCCATTCTGGCCACCCCTGTGCATTGCTGCAGTGTGGCAGCAATGCTCTGCCACACTGCTACCCAGGACTGGTGCAGGGGTGCCTGGCCGAACAGTCGCGGTGCGTGGGGCTGGACACAGGTGATCAGGTTGACAAGTTCAACCTGCATCCACTTAACTGCTCGTGATGCTCATCGCTGCGCCATGTTGTCACTCGTAGCCGGTGAGCAAAATGGTGGCGTTAGGTGTATGTGGCCACAGGATGCACCAGATGCATGGGCCAAAGGGACATGCACTGTGTCCACCCATCGCGCAGTCACGGAGATGTGCGGCATGGGTGTGGCTAGGCGGGGTCACAGGTGTGGGGGTCACACAGGGGCAGAGGTCACAGTAGGGGTCAGGGTTCGGCCATCATACAGTGCGCATGTGTGCAGTAGCAGGCCTGGTGCACCATGTGCCATGGCCCCCATCGTGCAGTCGGCGCACAGTGCATGATTGGTGACATTACACCATCCGGTGCATGCGCACTGCAGTCCTGCGCACTGTGCATGTGTGTACATTGTGCCGTGACTTGCTCTGGAGTAATCTCATTGCACACGGAGCAAAATTGCGATATTCAGTCCCCACATGCAAATGAGCTCATCAGTCAATGTGTGGCACACTGGGGGAATTAGCATGTCATTACCATTGCTCCAAAGCTCATTTGCATGCGATGTGCTATAAAAGCGCCACAGATCAGCACAGGCCATGGACCGGTATTGCATGCTGCTGTAGCACACTGGGAACAGCCAGCACAGCAAGGGGGATGGAACAGGGTGCTGCTGCCACTGACACACTTTGTTGTCCATGTCCACAGAAAGCGACATGTTGGAACGTGAGGAGGGTGAGAAGCGTGGGCCTGCTCGCAAGCACAGGCCCAATTTCACTAAGGCGGAGACAGATGCCCTTTTCAAGGCCTGCCTTGACAGGGAGCCCCTGTTGAGTGGTGCCACGGGCACACCACAGGCCAGGGCTGTGGCCTGGGGGGAGGTGGTGGCATGTGTGAACCAGCAGGGCAGCTACCAGCGCTTAGTGCAGGAGTGCTGGAAGATGGTGGGTGCAGACAAGAGGTGCATCAAGGAGAGGGTGGCGGCCATCCCTGCCTCCCAGAATGCCACCAGAGGGGGGCCTGCAGCTGCACCACCGCTCACGGCACAGGATGAGTTGGTAGCAGCCACCATGCACCGCAGCACAGTGGAGGGTGTACCTGGCAGTGGATTCCAGATTGGTGGCAGCCCATCACTGCATGGTAGGTATGTCAGCCACACACAGCTGGGGGGGTGGAGGGTGCTGACACAGCCATGCTGGCGTGCGTGCAGCCGGCATGCCTGTCATGTGCATGTGTGCACACCCATGCACATGTCATGCTGCAGAGCACAGGCAGTGGTGGGGGGGCACCTGTGCGCAATGCATAACTAACACTCCTCTCTTTCTTTTGCAGCATCAGCACGCCTCCATGCAGATGATGGGGCGCCCACAGCAGCAGCAGCTGTGGCCACTGGACCGGCCCCAGAGGACCAGCCTTCCACCTCCATAGGCATCCGGGGGCCTGACAGGCTGCAGCTCACCACCACTGTGCAGGCAGATGTCCTGGACCTGGGGTCGGACGAGGTCCTGGATGTGTTCCTGCAGGATGCCAACCTTGGGGTCCTGTGTGCAGAGACACATAGATCGGGGCGGGGTCCGACACCAATGATGACATAATGCTCATCCTGGACAGCATGGCCACCATTGTGGGGGAGGTGCCCCTGCTGGCCACTGACACAGGCAGCACACCCAGCGCCCTGCTGCCTGCCACCACTGTGGCAGCAGCAGTGTGCGCTGCCCAGGCTGTGCCCTGCGGTGGAGGTGGTGCTGCTGTGCAGCAGCCAGATGGGCTACAGCAGTGGGCTGTGAGTGCCACCGGGCAGCCGGACACAGGGTCCACCGCTGGTGCACCTGCCATACCCAATCCCCCTGCAGGCCCCACTGTGCAGTGTCCACCAGAGAGGGGGCTGTGGAGCATGGCCAGTCACCACATGGAGATCAGCATTCAGCTCAGGAGCCCCTGGACACTGAGCCGCTGGCTGAGTACATCCGTTTGCTGTGGGAATCCATTCAGCAACTGGTGCTGCTTGCCACTTGGGTGTGCGCGGAAGTGCGCCAGTTAGCTGAGCAGCAGGAGAGGGGCACTGTGCAGATCCTGGCCAGGATGCAGCGCATGCAGGAGGCCATGACCACCTCCCTGGATCGCATTGCCACTGTGATCTCAGATGGCTTTGCGCTGCTGGCTGCCACAGGGCATGGCTGGGCACAGATGACCCCATACAGCGCTCTGTCCACCCCGCGTACCCGGCATCGGGTGACCCCTGTGCAGTCGATGCCAGGCTCAGATGTCGGCATCCCAGGCACGAACAGATCTGGGCTGTTTGGGCGCCCTGACACACACACACACACACACACACGCGGACTAGGTTGCGGTCCTGAGGTTCCATCCCTGTGGGGCTGTTTGCACACCCCCCCATGGCTGATGCACAGCCTGTGGCTGCCGATCGGCCCAGGTGTGGCTGCCCCCATGGCCGTGGTGGCCAAGGTTCCGTGCAGTGGACCTGATGTGCAGACCACCCCGCCTGCAGTCTGTGGCTGCTGCCCAGTGTGTGAATGGGCAGTGTGTGTGCCTGCCGCAGGTGTGGTGTGCCACACGCTGCCTTTGTGCATGCTTGCCCAGCCATTGGGCCGTGTGGCATGGGCATGATGACAGCAGTCATGCATCAGTTGCTCCTGTGCACTGGTGCGATGCATCTGATCCACGCCACATGCCCATGCCTATGTGGGTGCGTGTGCGTGTGTGTGTGTGTGTGTGTATGTGTGTGTGCTGCTGTGTGTGGTTGTGTGTGGGTGTGTTCCCCTGTCACCCCTACCCCTGCTTCCTGCCTCAGTGTGTGCATGCCCAGTGCCATGCACACCCCTGCATGTGTGCTGTACCTATTTGTGTGGCCTAGTGTGTCATACCACCTGCCTGTGTGCACAAAAGTGCTCCCGTGCTATGGTGTCCCTGTACCGTCTTGCCTGCTGGATCAGCCAGGGATCCCTCCACCCAGGGGGTGGCTGTCCACCTCCCTCCAGCCCATTGCCTCCATCGTCCCCACTACTGTCACCCTCATCAGCCTCGACAGCTATCCCATGGTCAATGGCCATGTTGTGCAGTATGCAGCAGGCCAGGAATAGGCCACAGGCTTTCAAGGGGCTGTACTGTAGGGCACCATCTGACCTGTCTAGGCAATGGAACCATGCTTTCAGCATGCCCAAGACTCTCTCGATGATATTGCTCATGCTGGTGTGTGCCTCATTGTAGCAATCCTCTGCTGAGGACGACGGGCGCCGGTAGGGGGTGAGCAGCCAGGGCCGCAGTGAATAGGTGCTGTCCCATGTGTGGATAATGACATGGTTAGCCCTCTGCTATGCTAGGCTGCACCTCTCACCTATCCCTGCTGCTCACGCCAACATGCACACCCTGCCCTCCCCCATCCCATGGTTTGTTCTGCCCATCACCCCTTGCTCATGCCATACTCACCCACTAGGTGGCCCATGGGTATATCCCCACGTTCAAACCTTGGCACAGCGCAGAGCTGTGCCAGATGAATGCATCATGTGTACTCCCAAGGTGTGTGGCGCAGACATTGGTTGTGCACCCCATGGCATCGCACACCACCTGGCAGTTGGCACTCAGGGTCCCCTTCCTATTGATGTATGCCACATCCTCGGGGCCAGGTGGCATGCAGATGCCCACATGGGTGCAGTCAATGGCCCCAATCATACCAGGCATATGTGCCACCCTGTGGAAGTCCTGCATGGTTGCTGTATGCTCCGCCTGTGTGCTGGGGAAATGGATGTATTCTGATGCACATGGCAGCAGAGTGTTGAGGAACTGTGTGAAGAGGCGGGACGTGGCCAACTAGGTAATGCCTGTGGTGTCCCCTGCTGGTCTCTGGAAGGTGCCCATGGTGAGCAGGCACATGACGGCTGTCACCTTCATGTCCACGGACATGGCGTGGCTCCGTCTGGTGGGTGCCTGCATCTATTCACTGCACAGCTCACAGAGCTGCCTCAGAATGGCCCTGTTCAGGTGGTACCAGCCCATGATCTCCATGTCACTGTACTGCTCAAAGGTGATGTTGGGCATGGTACCACCTATGTCGTGCATACCACCGACTGGCCCTTTCACGGCCATGTCACTGTTCCTGCTGCCCCTTCACACCCCTCATTATGGCCTCCATCATGCAGGGTGCACTATCCATGGCCCTTGTTGTCCTATATCCCCCTGGGAGGTTGGCTGCTGTGGGCTGTGCGACACCCTTGTGCACTGCCTGGCAGTGTGTCTGCCTGTCTGTCACACTCTCTCTGCACCTGTCTCCCTCTCCACTGCCACCTCTGTCCCTCTCCCTCCCTCTGTGTCTGCTCTGGTCTGTCTGTCTGTCTCACTCTCTCTCTCTCTCTCTCTCTCTGTCTGTCTCTCTTTCTTTTCTTGCTCTCACTCCCTCTCACCTGGTGCAAGTGCTTTCTGTGTGCTTGCACCCTGTGTATAGGAACAAGTCTGCTAGGTACATCTCTGAATTGCTCCACACTTGCGCCATGGTCCGTGGTTGAATATCGCACTGAACTGTATATTCATGGGCACTTCCCTGCACTTGTGCATGCATTCATTACAGTTGCACATTGGTGCAATGGGATTTGCGCTGCACACTGGTTCCCGCTGAATATCTCTCTTTGGTGCAAGTCCACACTTGAACCAGCTCAACTCAGTTGCGCCATGCACAACTGCTTTCAATATCCCGGCCTAGGTGTCTATCTTGGCCCCTCATTCCCTTCTCTCCTTGAGTGAGTACATATTAAGGTATTCCAGTCTCTGCCCATCTCACCTTGGAAAACAGGACTTTTATTTCCAGTGGGCCTCCCTATTACCAAAAACAAATGTCTAAATTAATGTATTCATTCATTCATTCATTAATATGAGAGCCCCTACTGACCCTGAATCATTTTTGTAGCTCTTCTCTATATCACATTCAGAAGGTTGATGTTCTTTTTTCGGTAGGGTTTCCAGAACTGCATACAGTACTCCAGTTGCAGTTGCACCACTGGCCTGTACAGTGGCAACAGGACCTCTTTCCTCCTACTGGTGAATCCTCTTCTTATACATCCTAGCAGCCTGTTTGCCTTCTCCACTGCCTTGCTGAATTGGACAGAGGGTTTCACATTGCTCATGTTTGCAGTGAACATGTTCTTCTCTTCCTCTGACACCTTGATGATCATGTTATTTAGTCTCAACTTGGCCCTGGGGTTCTTTTTCCCTGTGTGTGTGACTTTTTTCCCTGTGTACAATACATGTCTTCCTTCAAGTCAAGTGTCTGGTTCTGACTTTTTTTTTGAGAGAGGATGCCAAAGGTGGTTGGTCTGGGGTGGAGGTCTCCACTCAGGGAGGTTGATTGTAAGCTGGTGTCCATCTGAACTCCAATATGCCCATTTAATAGTTGCCTGCCATTGGAGTTATGGGGCTGAGACTGGCTAATCAGCCACCAGACACCCAGAAGGTGAATGAGGGAGTACAAGAACCAGAAAGGAGGGGAGGAGTTCTGCGTAAGGATGAGACAATGTCTGATGACGAATTTGCATTCTGTCAATGTGCTAAAATTCATCCCTTTTATCTTCAATTTAGCCAAGTCAAACATTTGAGCCACATCATTAATTTGACCTTCAGCAGGTTAATTAACAAGAACACTTTGGGTGGGATATTCAGAGCAGTTGTGCCATGCACAATAAGGATGCGCCCGTGCAAGAGCGGATATGTGCCATAGTGCGATATTCCAGTGGGAGCAGCTCGCGGCTAACCACGCAAAATATTGCCCGCGATGCAATGGAAATGAATGCATGTGCAAGTGCAGGGGCGTAACCAGGAATAATGTGCGCAGTGCGACATTCAGCAGTAGGCGACGTGCGCAGTAGCAGAGCAAGCGGAAGTTGCGTGACAGTGGAAATGAGCCAATATAAAAGGAAGCAAGAGAGGGGAGGATGAATGTGCTACATAAGAGCCATAGCGGGGGAGCGTGGAGACAGAGTGGCAGGGAGGTAAGCCAGGAAGCAGGGGGTAGGTGAGGCCAGGAGGCGGACGGGCACCCACTGGAGGTGTGTGCGAGTGAGAGAAGGTGTGTGTGTGTGCGCCAGAGGGCCTGAGCATGCCACAGAGGATGGAGGGCAGTGATCAAGAGGCAGGGCACACAGTGGTGAACATCCAGGGGTGTACCCAGTGCAGGGGCAGCACCAGCAACATGCAGCCGGGGGGGAACCAGATAGACAGCCACCTAGGGGGAGGAACACCAACCAGGGACATTGCCAGTGCCACCTTCCAGATGGAGGCAGTAATGAGGGGTGTGAGAAGGCAGGCAGCAGGGAGGCGCGGCCGAGGAAGGGTCTGTCGGCGGTACTCCCAGAACAGGCTGTACCGTGCCTGCACCACCTTCGAACAGTACAGTGACACCGAGATTGTAGGCCAGTACCGCCTGAATCGGGTGATTCTGAGACAGCTCTGTGAGCTGTGCAGTGATGAGATGCAGGCACTCACTCGACAGAGGCATGCACTGTCCATGGAGACTAAGATCACAGCCGTCATATGCCTGCTCACCACGGGCACCTTCCAGAGACCAACAGGGTACATGACAGGCATAACCCAGTCGGCCGTGTCACGCCTACTAACACAATTCCTCAGCACACTGCTGCCACATGCTGCGGAGTACATCCATTTCCCCAGCATACAGGCGGAGTGCACAGCAAACATGCAGGAGTTCCACAGGGTAGCAGAGTTGCCTGGCGTGCTCGGGGCCATAGACTGCATCCATGCTGGCATCCACATGACACCTGGCCCGGAGGGGGCAGCATATATCAACCGCAAGGGTTACCTGAGTGTCAACTGCCAGGCAGTGTGTGATGCCAGGGGGCGCATAATCAATGTCTGTGCCACGCACCCTTGGGGAGCACACAATGCCTTCATCTGGCACCAGTCCATACTGTGTCATAGGTTCAAGAGTGGGGACATTCCCAGTAGCCATCTGGTAGGTGAGTATGCATAGCATGCTGGACGATGAGTGCTGACATGGTGGGGTGTGGCATAGGCAGGGGTGCCATGGGGAATGGCCATGACGGCCCATGGCACAGTGTTGCAGACCACCATGCTAACAAATCCCCTCTACACACAGGTGACAGTAGTTACCCACTATGGCCCTGGCAGCTCACACCATACCGGCGCCCCATGACTCCAGTGCAGCAACAGTACAATGAGGCACATGCCACAACATGGAATGTCATTGAGTGGGTGTTCGGGCTGCTGTAGGCACGGTTCTGTTGCCTGCACACATCAGACGGTGCCCTACAGTACAGCCCCTCAAAGGCCTGCGGGCTATTCCTGGCCTGTTGTATCCTGCACAATATGGCCACCGACTGTGGGATAGCTGTTGAGGTCGAGGAGGGGGACAGTGGTGGGGACAAAGAGGATGCCGGTCCAGCTGGTGTTGGGCAGCCACCCCCTGGGCGAAGGGATCCCCAGCTGGCCTGGATGGCCCAGCAGCACTGGGACACCATTGCACAGGAGCACTTTGGATAACACAGGTAGGTCAATAGGGCCACGTGCAACCACCAAGGGCAAGGGCACAGCCCACAGACAGGCAGGGGTGGACATCAGGGAGGGAGGCAGCATCAGAGTGGGAATGGGTGGGGACCCGCACACAGGCAGGGAACAGCAGACTGCACACACGCACACGCCCATGCCCCACAGGAGCCACAGGTACACCCACCCAAACAGGGCTCCCCCACACACAGGATCCAGCACAGCCCAGTGGCTGGCACTGTGCGTGCCTCAGCCATGAGCACCAATGCACAGTGGCAGACAGCACTACACATGCATCATCATGCACACGCTACAGTGGACAGCAGCCGGGAGGGTGTGCACAGGGACCATGTGTGTGCAGGGCTGGGCACACCCATGCAATACACAAAGAACACCACAGTGCACACAGGGCAGTGGCAGACAGTGGCTGTGGAGAGGGAAGGGACAGTCAGGCAGCACAGTAGCACGGCCACCATGGATATGTAGGCGGCCCCGTCGAGACCTGCCAGCCATACCAGGCTGACCAGTGGCCTCATGGGGTGGCACCAAAGGGCCCCCGGGGTGATGCTGCATGAATGCGACTGTGTCTGCACAGAGTCTGCAGGCCATCAAACATGCCCGCACCAGGCATGCTAGGTATGCCCACAGTCAAACCCGGTGTCGACATGGCAGGGGTTGCCCAATGCTGAGAACGGGGGTCGGACATAGCACTCTGCAGGGTGTGTGGTGGCTGGGTACCCAACCAGTTGGCCAGTGTAGCCACGACAGTTGCCATTGCAGTGGTCTGCCTGTCAATGGCAGAGGTCACATCTGCCCGCTGCTGTGCCAACTCTACCAGGAGCAGGGCATGGTCCCTGCTTCACCATTCCTCTGCCTGGCACAGTGCCACACAGAGTGCATCCACTGCCACCACAAGCCACATCTGCTGATTCACAGAGGCCTGGAGAAAACGGCTGTGGTCATCCAAGGGGTCCTCTGCATGTCCAGCATGCTGTCCCCCGTGATGTTCCTGGCCCTGCTGCACAGCGCCCTCAATGGTGGGTGCCACACAGTGCTGCCATCCTGGGGTACGTCCACACATGGTGCACTGCCACTGCTCCTGCCCCTGTCCCCAAGTCGACACTTGCCGGCTGCTGCCGCTGCCCCTCCTGCCTCCGGTTGCCAGGCATCACTGTCGCGGCCGCAGCGGCAACAACAGCCCCACTACCCTGGCCGCACGCCAGTGCTGCACCACTGGAGCCCGCAGATGCAGCCTGGACAAGAGCTGTTGTGCAGGTAACCACACCAGCACTACCTGCGGATCTGCCTGGGTGGATGCCATCCATGTGTTCATCCTGTGTCCCACACACAACACTGTCCGTGACGCGCGTCACGTCTTCATCAGTGCTGGAGCTGGCCCCAATCTGTGTCTCAGCACACAGAACACCGTGAGTGGCGTCATGCTGAAACACAGCCAGGGCCATGTCCGCACCCGCACCACTGGCATCAGTCTGGACAGATGTGTAGGGCTGCAGACGGTCGGTCCCTCAGACACCTGTGGAGGTGGATGGGCGCTCCACCGTGTCCAGGGCCTCCCCATCGGTGGACACACCCACCACCACTGCCCCAAGCAGATGCTCAGGAGCTGTAAAGGAGCACAGTACCGTTAGTGGTTCCGCCTGGCCCTGGGGCCTGCCCCCCCGCCACCCTCACACTGCCAGCACCGGTTCTACCATGTAGTGATGGGCTGCCATCCATCTGGAAGCCTCCACCAGGTACACCCTCAATGGCACTACGATGCATGTTGCTGGCCACCTGCTCCTTCAGTGGTATCAGGCAGGGAAATGTCCTGCAGGCCCCCACTGGTGGCAGCACATGCCGCCCTGATGGCAGCCACCTTTTCCTTGATCCGCCTCCTGTCTGTGCCAACCTTTTCTTGCACTCCTGCACAGAACGCTTGTGGCTGCCCTGCTGGTTGATGGCACATGCCACCTCACCCCACGCTGCCGCACAGGCCTGTGGTGTGCCCCTCTGTCCACTTAGCAACAGCTCCCTGTCAAGGTAGGCCTTGAACAGGGCATCGGATTCCACTCTGGTGAAGTTGGGCCTCCTCTTTCACACCCTTCTCTGCTCTTCTTCATCCTCTTGCTCAGTCATGCTCGTGCCTGGGGGAAGGACAGGTGTTACCTTGGACTGTGCAGTCCCATACAGCCCTCCTAGACCACTGTCCCCACGTCTGCACAACATGCCACCTACCTCAAAGAACTGCAATATCGATCATTGGCCTATGCATTCCCAGGTCGCATATATATAGCACATCGCATGCAGATGAGGGCAGGCACAACTGTAATGGGATGCTAATGCAGTGGATGCGTCGTGGAATGGCTCATGAGCTGATTTGCATAACCTGGCTGAATATCGCACTTTTGTGCCTTGTGCAATGGTGTTGAGCGTGCTCAGACTGTGGTGCACCACTGTGATGTGCGCAATCGGCACCGCACCATGCATGCCTGCGGTGCTGACACCGATGCTAGTGGCGCTGCTGATGCACTATGCACAGGAGGCAGTACAGGGCACTGCCACTACTGTGCCTATGGCGCTCATGTGCTATATGCCCAACGGGGTGCTCGTGCCATGGTGCGCCGTGGGTGCTATGGTGCCTCAGTGCGGTAGGCCACTGCATGGCATCACACACATGAACCCTACCACGCTCCATCCAGGGGCCTCCCAATAGTTCTGTGACGCTCAGTGTGCGGACAGACCCTTGACACTGTGGCTGACCTTTTCCCTCTAGGCACCATGCGTCTGCACGGTAGCCCCCATTGCGCAGCCTGGTGCCAGCGCGATTGTGACTGGCAGTGCAGTACCGCACTGCCTCCACACGTGGGCCATGTGTGCTACAGGGTGCCATTTTGTGCTCACAAGTGTCAGCACCATGCCGCGCTCCAGAGCACCAGTGTGGACTGTGGTGGAGCTAGGTAACCTGGTGGCACTTGTTGAGCCCCATGCAGGATCCCTTTTTGGGCAGGTTCCCCTCCTGAGGCCATGGACAGCAGTGTGGCAGGAGGTGGCAGAGGGCCTTGAGGAGGCCACAGGGAGCAGCAGAACCGCTGAGCAGTGTCACCACTGCTATGGGGACCTCCAGCAGTGTGACCCCGACCGCCTAGGGAGACTGCAGGTGCATGCCCGGCTGGGCGCCGTACAATGGCCAGGTAGGTGCTCCTTCACCACACTAGTAATATCCGTCTGTCCTGGTATCATGGTGGTCGGCAGGCCATGCCACTGGGGGGGGCTGTACCTATGTTGCCAGTTGTGGGGGTGCTTCGTGTACACCCTGTGCCACTGCGTCACGGCTGGGCTGTGCGGGCACGCATACAGCAAGGGGGGGAGACTATGGTTCAGACATGTACTGATGGGACTCTCTCCATGTTTGCACTCTAGGCCCGGAGGATCACCGTAGAGCCCGGATGGCCCGGGAGTGTGGAGGGCAGGTCGATGATGGAGGTGTGGCCATGCAAACAGGGCACAGTGGTGGTGCCGGGGGTCAGCAGTGCCCTGCTGACTGGGACGCAGGTGAGTACCATGTTTCCCCTTACAACTGTGCATGGTGGGCGCACCCACTGTGGGTGGTCACATGCCATCCCAGGGGTGCAGGCCACTGCTGTATGCCATGCACATTGGGTGGGCTGCGTTGGTCTGGCCAGTCACACATATTGATTCTGCTCCCTTGTCCTAGGTGGACAATGCTGGACGTCCCTGGAGCATAACATACAGGAGATCCTGCAGGTTATCCGGGCCATGCTGGAGCTGCTGCAGGGGATGGAAATGGGCGAATGGCGGCGGCACAGAAGGTGCCACAGGGAGTACAGGGATGAGAGGGGCCACCAATAGGGCCTGCAGCACCTGCACTGTTCCTTTCCCTTCCTGGACTGTACCCCGTACCCCTATGTTCCCCTCCTTGCTATTCCCTTTGTTCCCTGCCCTTCCCCCCATGTTGTAGCCTTGCACTTCCCCTCCCTCACTGTATATATATATATATATATATATATATATATATATATAGCTTTGTAAATAGTTCCTGTTGTTGTTGTTTCCTGTTTCAATATACATGCTTTTCATACTACGACTGTGTTGGTCTCTGATTTGCAGCGGGCGTATGGTGCCTTGCTGCAGTGGTGTGCATGGCAACTGAGGGGTGGTGCTGGCCTGGCCATGGGTGTGTCCGCCAGGGATCCTCCACTGGTGTGGGTGGGGGCCATGGGCACTGTCTGGGGTATGGGAGGTGTGCTCTGTGCACTGTTTGCCTGTGTGCAGCGGGCTTTGGTGCATGTGCTATGTCCCTGCTGCCCCAGGCAGTGTGTGCTGAGCCCGTGCGGCTGTGCCCCTTGCATGTCTGTGGTACGCACAGTCATACTGACCCCACCACTGCATGCATGGATGCTGATGTGACATTGGTGGCAGTCCATGCCAGCCACCCTCCAGGCACAGCGCCCTGGCAGCTGGCGTCCTGACCCCCGGTCTAGTGCACATCTGCCTCTGATGACACTGTGGGTGGTGCTGTTGTTGTCCCCTTCCATGCAGTCTATGGTCTCTGAGGGGTTGCCTGTGGGCTGGTGAGTGTCACATGGGGTCCTGCTGCATGCAGGCGGCAGCCTGGTTCGTGGTGCCATGGTGGTGTGCAGGCCGTGGGTACATGGCACCGTGGGACTCATGACAGCAGCATCTGTTGCTCCGCTATGTGTGGCTGTTTGACGGGGTACCCTTGGGACTGTGGGGGGGGGGCTTTGTATGTGCCCTGTGTTGCCTCCTGTGTGGTGCATGCCTCCATGCGCCACAGTTGGTTGCTGTGTTGTCTAGCGGGGCCAGTGCTGGAACAGGGTGTGTGCTTGGGTGGGTGTGCAGAGTGCCATCCTGCTGGTGGTGGTGTCCGGGGCGGGCCTTGTCACGTGCGGGGTCCCTCAGGTACTGATGCCAGGTCGACCTCCTTGCTGTGCCACCATAGGGGCCATGCAGGGGGGCCTTGTGTATGTTGTGGTGGCATCAGTGGATGGCGTTGCCTCAGGTGGGGAGGGTCATGGTGGGGCTGTTGTGCATGGTGCCATGGGGCACCGGGTTGCATTGTCATGGTGGTGGTGGTGGCATGCCTTCGGTGCCATGCACTGTTTGGTCATGCTTCTGGGCTGGGTATCTCAGGATCACTGTACAGGGGGTGGTCAGCATTGGTGTGGTGCCATGGCATGGGTGGATCCTGGCCCTCCTTGTGTTGTGGTCACTGTTTGCCGGGGGGACAGTTCTAGGGCACCTTGCCCTGCGGGTGTGGACTGCTGGCCTGCGTCTGCTGTTGGATCGGTGCCAGGGTTCATGGGCTGGTGGTCCGTTCAACTCACCTCTGGTTGTGCTGCTCATGGGGGCCTTGCCCTGGTGGTGGTGGGGGGGTTTGGTTGGTCTGTCTGTCCTTCTGCATGCTCCTCCACACATGGCGCATCCATGGCTGGTGCACTGCTGCTTCCTGTCTTTGTCCCTGCGCATCCCTGGGTGTGCTACTGTGCATTGACCCTGCTCCACTGCGCATCCCTTTGTGCGCCATGGTGCATCAGGCACGATATTCAGCTGCATTGCGCAGGTGCACCTTGGTCTGCGCTTGGTTTGAATATCGTGCCATTGCGCCATGCCGCCTGCTACCGCTATTGCGCATCTTTTTGGTGCAGTCTGAATATCCCACCCCTTGTCTCTTCCTAGGTGACCAGGGCTAGTTCCATGACCATCACTTCACCCATCCCTATCTTTTCCCACCCTCCTCCTCCCTCACAACATCTTTTTCAATAAAAACATATTTCATGCTCCTGGCACTGTGCCTGGTACTGATTGAGTTTTTTTGTAAAAACCCAACTGGAGGACCAGGAAAGGGTACAAGAGGTTGGAACTTATTGGGGAGAGAAAGGGTGCAAGGGGTTGGAAATGTCTGTTGAGGGTGAGGAGTGATTAAGGGTGCCATTTACCCTTATTTGTAGGCTTCTAAGCCCCAGCACCAAGGACCAAAGATTATTTGTAGCCTGCTAAACCCCAATACCAAGGACCTGAATAATCTTTGGTCAAAGTGTCAAAGCAAAACTGAATTCTGTGGTCCAAATCACAGCCATACCAAAGTTGCCAATTTGCACATGTTTTCACCCTTAGTACTGGGTACTATAGTATCCACATAACAGGTCCTTCAGTATGGAAAAAGGATTCATATACTGTATCTGTCTGAGACGCTATGTAGGGCAGTATATTTCAAGTATAGGGCCCCAGAGACAAATTTGTCCCCTAGTGCAGAATAATTAGGAGGTTTTACTATTTCCCTCATTCAGATTCAGAAAGGGGATATATCCATTACTGTTTCCTCTGCTTAGAGGTAGAGATTCCGTTCCCCTTTGTGTCTGCTTGAGTCTTGCTATGGACTTCTGATTTTACCACTGAAGTCGCAACCTGTAGCCTAAATCTAGAGTGGTAGGTTCTAGTCTACCAATTTAGGCAAATGCTACTGGACTAAATAGATTTTACAGAGAAAGTACAATTACGTAAGAACTTACCTCAACAGTAGCTCTGTGAAGGGATATCTTGTAGCAGCCCACATCTATGGAACTATAGCTGCCAGGCGCTAGGACCACACAGAAACGTTTCTAGCTAGCAGTCTACAAGGTGGCCACCCATTCCAATCTCATATGCTGACGTTGATCAATCCTATAAAAGTGGGTGGTCCCTGTGCCCTACTTAGTTCTCCCCCTGAAGGACCATAAGCTTTCTAGACCCAGCAGAAGGAACCGAGGAGGAACCCAATGTCCAGCCAAAGGAAGAAAAAGGAGAAAGAGGCAGAGAAACAGGAAGACCTCCCAGGTCCAGGGGGAGGAGGGAGGGAGGGATGGCATTGCCTGCTGCAAGAGATCCCCTTGCAGATCTACTGTTACAGTAAACTCTTACATAACTGTACTATTTGACTTTGGGGGTATCTCTTGCAGCAGGCTCACTTATGGAATGAATATCCCAAGCCGTTCTGACATCAAGAAATGTAGTCTAGGTGGTAGGAAAGCAAGAGCCTAAAAAAGTAGGCCCTGTAGAACAACTTGGCCGAAATTGGCCCTATGTTCTAGAAGCACTGTCCAGACTGTAGTGCTTGGTGAAGGTGTGGACAGTACTCCAAGTGGCTGCATTGCAAATCTCTGCTTCTAACACATTCCTGAAAAGAGTAGTAGAAGTGCCCATGTCTCTGGTGGAGTGGGCATGAGCAATGCCAGGAAGGTTCTTGCTGTACTTCCTGTAGCAATAAGTGATACAGTTAGCCACCCATTTGGACAAACACTGTTTTGAATCAAGGATGCCCTCTTTCCCAGGGGCAAATGAAACAAACAACTGTTTGGATTTCCTACAGTCCTTTGTACAGTTGGGTATAGTGACACACAATTCTTACTCCAGGAATCCTTCAGTATGCTTGACAAATGCAGTATGCCAGCTGGGTTCATCTGCCCTGGAGGTGGAGTCAATTTTAATGATTTGTGCCATCAGCCAATCAGAGAGCAGGACAGAAAGTGTTGCCTGTAGCCTGAGGAGGAGGTCAGTCAGATTAATATCTCCGCTGACTGAACAACACTGCCTCGGAGTCCTCTCTTCAAAACTTCACTTGAAGAAGTTCATTTATTTATTTATTTTTTTAATGTCATGTACTTTATTCGTTTTTAATAGGCATAACAGCAAAACAGACCAGTACTGTAGCAATACATAACATTTTATACATAATTATGTACCTTTTATACTAAAGTTCATTTGTTTCAAAGTCAGTTGTATTTAGTTATTTGTGCTGCCTTTAATGTTTTTTGAAGTATTTTTCTTAATTTTCACTTTTTTTAGCTGTTCTTCTCGGTTCCTAGGAACCACAAATTTAGTTCTTGTCAACGGTTCCAACCACAGTTCCTGCTCTTTTTCTGAGGTGAAATTTTTAGAGCTTTTAACTAAATAACTGTGTTTTTTATTTCTTTTACTTTATCTGCTTAGCGGTTCCCTATAGCTCATCGGAACTTCTTATTTTTAGCACTTTTGCAACTGTTCCTTCACGGTTCCATAACACTTGGGAACTGACCGAATTCTTTTATTTTTCCTATTGGGAACACTATTCAGAGGTCTTCTGACAAATTTATCATGTCAGATGTACCTAAGAAAAGAACTGGACCTACTGCTTTTAATAATTATATTAAGTGCTCTAAGATAGTGGCCAAGGCAGACAGCCACAATCTTTGTCTAAACTGTTTAGGTCAAGAACATAACTGTGAGCTTTGCTCAAAATATTGTTCTAAAACAGTAAAAAACAGGGCTAAAAGGATGGAAATTATGGCCTCTCAGTCTGCCTCTAACAAAAATCCCAAGGTGGGGGGTCATCTTATTCAGCATGTAATGGATACTCTTGATCTCACTATCCAAGAGAAAACTGATCAAAACGAGGAGAAAGACTTTCTAGATATGATTGGTCAGCCTCCCTCTAAAAAGTTGCTTCTGCCTATACATAAATCACTTTGCAGGGCTACTTTTAAATTACTCCAGAACCCCACTTCCACTCCAGGAGTGGACAAAAAAATGGAAAAAAGTATCAACTGGAGAAAAGCAATGCGCAATTTCTTTCCATGCATCGAGGCCATGAGGGGGTAGTGCAGGCTGCTGCATGCGACAAAGCTAAAGTGCCTCTATCTTCACAGCCTCCTGGAGAGGAACCTAGAAGGCTGGATACTATGGGTAAACAATCTTACACAACAGTGTCTCTGTTGCTTCACCTTTCTACCTACATGGCCTATGCAGGTTAATATCAAAAGGCTCTCTCTAACTCTGTTCTGGCTATCAACCAACAGGCCCCAGACAAAGCGGCTTAAGACTTGGCAGAAACTGTAAAGACTGCCTTAGGAGCCACAAAATACCGGTTTCACATGGCAGTGGACACTAGTGACATTGCTTCCAGAGCCATGACCCAGGCCATTTCTCTCTGGAGCTATGCCTGGCTAAGAAAAGCTAATTTCTCAGAGGACACTCAGGTTAAAGCTATGGATTTCCCTTGTGAGAATAATTCTCTATTTGGAGGTAAAACAGAAGCTTATATGAAAAGGTGGAGGAGTACAAAACCACCTATCAAAGCAGTGCTGCCAAAGAAAAAGCCTCTACTTCCCAAAGGTTTCAAGGCAGATGGAACAGAGGCAGAGGATGCTATGCCAGGGCCTTCTACCCTATGCCAATGCCAATGCCCCTGGACTACCCTCAGATGTGTTTTTTTTTACAGGGAAGAGGAAAGCAGGTGCAGAGATGAGCTGATCCCTCTCCTTCCTCAAAAACTCAGTTTAAAGAAATCTTACTACAGAAGCCAGGTTGCCTTCTCTCTCCTAGTAGGAGGAAGGTTGACCCATTACCTCCACCACTGGCACCTCATTACCACAGACAAGTGGGTGCTGGAGGTGGTGGGTCAAGGACTTTCTCTGCAGTTCAAAAAGCTTCCAACTCTGCTGGATCACACATCATTAAAGTCACTAACTCCAACAGAAAAAACTATTGCTGGAGCTAGAGGTGAAGTCACTCCTGTCTGCAAAAGCAGTGGAGAGAGTCCCTTGTTACCAATGGGGAAAAGGTCTCTACTCCAGGTATTTTCTCACTCAGAAGAAAAATGAGGATTGGCAGCCTATCTTAGATCTCAGGTATCTGAATAAACACCTACTCAATCCCAAATTCAAGATGGTCACCCTGGCTGTGGTGATTCCATCTTTGCAAAAGGGAGACTGGCTAGCCTACCTAGACCTCAAAGATGCCAAGTTTCACATTCCAATCGGGCCATCCCACAGAAAATTCCTCAGATTCAAACTATCTTCAGGCCATTATCAGTTTACAGCACTGCCCTTTGGCCTTTCTTCAATGCCCAGATTCTTCACAAAAAGCCTGGCAGTAGTAGCAGCTTTCCTCAGGAGACAGCCACTGTCTGTCTTCCCTTACCTGGACAATTGGTTAGTGGTGGACAAGTCTCCACAGAAGGTCAGATACTCCCTTAGCCTAAGACAGCACACTCTGGACTCCTTGGGCTTTCTCATCAATCCTCAAAAGTCCCACTTTGAGCCAATTTAATTACTGGAATTCATTGGGGCAGAACTGGACACACAGAGGGGAAAAGCCCTGCTCCTTTTCGACAGGGCATGCACAACCTTCAAAGCCCAGTTTAGTCCTTCATCCTGGGTCAGCCCAGACCAGCCAGACATTTCCTCAGACTTCTGGGTCACATGGCCTCCACTACAGCTGTGGTCCCAGGTACCAGATTTGAGATGAGGGACATCCAGTATCACTTAAGGGCTCACTGATCCCAGAAAAAAGACTCCCTATCAAAACTCATACCAGTCACATGGACACTGCTCCAAGCTCTGGACTGGTGGAAGGACATAGAAAATCTCAGGGAGGGAGTTCCCTTCCATCAAAGGGAGTTATCCAGAGTACTCACCATAGATGCTTCTCTTCTAGGATGGGGGGGGGCACACCTGGCAGACCAGTCCATTAGTGGAACATGGTCCCCCAAGGAATCCAGTTGCCATATAAACCTTCTTGAACTCAGAGCTGTGTATCTGGCTACCAAAGCCTTTGCCCCTCAGCTAAAAGGCCAGTCTTTCCAAATCAGAACAGACAACACCACAGCTATGTTTTACATCAACAAGCAAGGAAGTACAAGGTCCACAAAGCTTTGCACAGAGGCCATGAAAATGTGGTCCCTGGCCTACTCCTTGGACATACAGCTTTCTGCCATTCACCTGCCAGACAAGGACAATGTTCTGGCAGATGCTGTAAGTTACATCAGTCAAGGTCACCACAAATGGTCCATGAACAGACAAGTACTGGCCACAGTCTTCAGGAGATGGGGCACTCCAGAGGTAGATCTCTGTCACCAGCCTCAATTACCAGTTTCCTCTGTACTGTTTCAGGCCTCCGGCCCTGGGCACGCTGCCAGTGGATACACTGAATCTGGACTGGGAAGAAAAGTTCCTATACACCTTCCCTTCATTTCCCTTAATTCTCAGAGTCCTTCTAAAACTCAGAAGCCAGTCAGCTACCATGATTCTAGTGGCCCCAGACTGAGCAAGACAGCCCTGGTACTCTCTGCTCCTTGCTCTGTCAGTCAAGCCACCAATTTGACAGCCCCCCAGCCACAGTCTCCTGACTCTACCTCATATGGGGATAACATACCCCAACATAGAGTCTCTTCACTTCAAAGCCTGGCACATGAAGAGCTAGAGTACCCAGACTCCCAGTCCTCAGAACAGGTCCTGAAAATCCTTTGCCTGGCTAAGAAACCTAGTACTAAAAAGACCTGTTTCCAAATGGAAAAGATGTTCCTTATGGTGCTGGGACAGACATAGCCACCCATTGAAATGTAGCCTGTCTTCAGTGCTGGACTACCTGGTGTACTTACAAACCTCAGGCCTAAGAGCCTCATTCCTGAAGGTTCACCTAGCAGCCATTTCGGGCTACATTTCTGCTGCAAAGGAGAAATCTATAATGTCTTATTCCATTTCTAAGAAATGTTTCAAAGGCCTGTTACACCTTTAACCCCTACTTAGAGAATTTGTCCCTCCCTGGGACTTGAACCTCTGCACAGCCAAACTCATGGAGCCCCCTTTCGTGCCTATGGCTACAGCAGAGTTATAATATCTCACCTGTTAGACTGTCTTTTTAGTAGCAATCACCTCAGCCAGAAGGATTCAGAGCTGCAGGCACTCGGCACTGAACCTAACTACTGTACATTGTCTCCCACAAAGATAAAGTGTTTCTCAGAACAAATAGGAAATTCCTTTCCAAAGTAGTGTCAGAATTCCAGCTGAACTAGTCCATAACACTTCTTGTCTTCTTCATAGATAAATCCACCCCTGGTGAGTAAAATCTACACAGTTTGGATATCAAAAGGGCACTGACCTACTATCTGGAGCACACTACGCATCTCAAGACCTCCCATACTCAGCTATTTCTCACCTATGGTGAGATAGGCAAAGGCAGGCTAGCCTCTAAGATGACTATTTCTTGCTGGACAACCTTTTGCATTCAGTTCTGCTACACTAAGCTGGCAAGCAGCCACCTCAAGGCCTCAGGGTCCACTCCACTTGGAGCACTGCAGCTTCAGTGGCAGCTGCACAGGACATCCCCTTGCTGGATATCTGCAAGGTAGCTATCTGGAAGACTGTACACACCTTCACAAAGCACCACTGTTTGGATGTGCAGTCCAGGTCAGATGCCAGATTTGGTGCAGCAGTCCTGCAGAACCTGTTTTCAAAGTAGGTTCTGTACTCTCCTCCCAACTGCACTGTTTTATAATCTGTATTAGTCAAGCATATTGAAGGATTGGAAAAAACACAGAAAGGCAGAGCACTCACAACCACACACACCAAGGGCACTGGTAATTAAAAAAATATTTATTTACATACCAACATATTGGAGGCCTAATTAATTAATTTTATGCTTTGTCTTTTCCCATAATTTTTAGCTTTTTGCATAGGATAGAATGTTGGGGCCTTTTGCCCCTTTAGCTTCGAAATTAATCTGACTGACCTCCTCCTCAAGCTACAGGAAGCACTTTCTCTCCTGCTTTCTGATTGGCTGATGCCACAAATCATTAGCATTGACTCCACCTCTGGGGTAGCTTAACCCAGCTGGCATCCTGCATTCATCAAGCATACTGAAGGATACCTTGGAAGAAACAATATTACTGTGGTAAGTAATGTTTTCTTCTGTGCACATCTAAAGTGTGGAGCAATGCTTCCCCTGGTTGGCATGCTCTGGATAATAAACAGGAAGGTGGATAGATTGATTCAAACTTTTCAAAGTAAACTCAGACACCACCATCGGAAGAAACTTAGGGTTAGTGAGCAAAGACACTCTGTCTTTGTGGAAAACCAAATATGGCTGCTCGCACACGAGTGTCTGTAGCTCTAAAATTCTTCAAGCAGAAGTAATAGCAACTAAAAATAATGCTTTCCACTTCAGAAAGCGTAGCTTGCAGGTCGCGGCCAGCTCAAAAGGAGCCGAAGTAAGTTTTCCCAAGGCTGCACTGGATTGCAGATAGGTGGCTTCAAGTGGAGAATGCCTCTCAGAAAAGTATGGGATACTTCCAGTTGTGCCACCATATGGCCATCAACAGGCACATGGACGGCAGAGATGGCAGATGTGTGCACCTTAAGAGAGGAATACTTTCAAACCTCTAAAGGATCCCTAGCTAACTGTGCCTGAATAAAAGCAAAAAATAAAAATTACGTACCTACCGTAATTCCAGATCTTTCTGTGTGTCTTCACCATTCATCACCTTTGGGTAATGTGGCTGGAGGTCATGACCCCCGCAGGAGTTTTTTTTTTTTTTTTGGATGGGGTAGGAGTTGGCCTTTCCATCGAGAGGCCGACACACTGCGTGGCTTTTCATGGGTTGGCCATTAGATGTAGTTGACCCCATCCTCCCACCAGTTCTGAGTCACCAGAGAGTAAGAAAGGTTGGGAGGGATGGACAAGGGAGCCAAGGGACAGATAAAGGAAAAGATATACAAACTAAAAGGAGAAATAAATGACTGAGAGGACAGAAAGAGAGCTAGAAATCTAAGAGGATTGGGAAGGGGCCCAATCTCTGGAAGTAGAAGAGGAGGGAGGGTGGTGGGAAGAATTAGAAGTAAGGATGTGTGGGGGTAAGGAAACATACCCTGAAACCTTGACCTGTCTCCAGATTGTATAGGAACTGTGAAGGGGTAGCCAGAAGGCTACACTGCCAGAATTCAAGGCACAGAATCACTGGTAATAAACTCCAACATAAGCAGAAGCGGCTATTCTGGAAGAAAAGACAGGATACAGTGCTGTTCCCCCCTTCCCTCGAAACCAAGTTTTGGTGGTAAGAAACACATTTCTTAAATTAATTTGAGGATTGAGTCCTTAAGGACAAGAATGAGGGAGAATAGCTGAAAGGGAGAGAGAGAGAGAACAGAAGAGAGGGCAACCACCAACTCCCACCCCACAGGGGTGGAGCCGAGGCACTGAGGAAAGAAGTGCCCTCTGTCCTGACCACTCTCCCCCCCAAGGAATAAAAACATCCCCCTGTGTGCCCAAGGTCAGTCCGCTCCTGACCAATGGAAAGGAAGGGGGGGAAGAGGAGGACACACAGAGGGAGGGGGACCCAGAGACTGAGGCCCCAGGGGGATGGAGGGTTGGATTGTGATGAATGGTGAAGATACACAGAAAGATCAGGAATTATGATAGGTACATAATTTTCATATTTTATCTGTGTCAATCTTCACCATTCATCACCTTTGGGTGAGTGCCGAGCCCCCCCAAAGTGGGCCCTGGACCCTAAAGGACTAAGTCTTTAACTCTCAGTGGGTGGCACACCAAGAGAGAGAACCTTCATGGGTCTGGAGAGGCCTGAGACTGGGGAGAGTGAGACGGGAACCCCCCCAGAGGGGGTAGAAGGTTGCCCCAACAGATGCCGCTTCACCCTATGGGATAAAAGATGGGTTCTCTTGTATGCAGAGGAAATCACCCTACACCAGGCCAAGGGTGACAACCGGGAGAGACGTAACCATGCCATCCGCCTAGTGCAGATCGCTGTCCCTACGACCCTGGAAGCTACCTCATTGGCATCATAAGATGCCCTTGCTTGGTGCCTTACATAGATACATAGATACATAGACAGTGTCGGCAGATAAGGGCCTATGGCCCACCCAGTCTGCCCATTTGAGCTTGTAAGTTCAGTTTGTTTTCCTAGAAGTCTGTTGCCCCTTACCCCTGACCTCCAGAATTCCTTTATGTCTATCCCATGCATTCTTAAATCCTATAATTGTTTCAGCCCCACCACTTCCTCTGGCAGGGTGTTCCACTTGTCCACCACCCGCTCTGTGAAGAAATTCTTTCTCATGTTTCCTCTGAATCGTCCCCCTCCAACTTCATCCCATGCCCTCTAGTCCTGGAACTTCTTTTCGCTTAAAAATAGTGTTTTTCTGCACCCTGTTCCTCCCTGTAAGATACTTGTATGTCTCCATCATATCCCCTCTCTCCCTCCTCTCCTCCAGGGAGTACATGTTCAGTTCCTTCAACCTGTCTTCATAGGACTTGTGATGCAATCCATGCACCATCTTTGTTGCCCTCCTCTGAACCTTCTCTCCCTCTGTCTATGTCCTTACGTAGGTATGGTCTCCAGAACTGTACACTGTACTCCAGGTGAGGCCTCACTAGTGTCTTGTATAGCGGAATTATGACCTCCCTTTTCCTGCTGGTGATGCCTCTGCCTATACATCCCAGCATCCTATTTGCTTTACCTGCTGCCTTGTCACACTGTTTCCCTACCTTGAGGTCATCAGAGATGATAACCCCAAGATCCCTTTCCTGCTTGGTGCATGCTATATCCTCACCCCCCAACTGATATATTGTGCCAGGGTTTTTGTGCCCCATATGCATTATCTTGCACTTCTTTGCATTGAATTTCAACTGCCAAACCCCTGACCATTCTTCAAGTTTCTGCAGGTCGCTTCTCATTCTGTCTACACCCTCTGGTGTGTCTACTCTGTTACAGAGCTTTGTGTCATCAGCGAACAGTGAAATTCTGCCTTCTAGGTCCTGCTAATGTCACTGATGAAGATGTTGAATAGGACCGGTCCCAGCACTGATCCCTGTGGTACTCCACTGGTCACTCTTCCTCTGTGGAGTGATAGCCATTTACCACCACCCTCTGTGTCCTGCCACCCAGCCAGTTACCTACCCACCACACTACTGTCCTGCCCACACCCATATTCCCCAGTTTGTGTAATAGTCTCTATGTGGCACAGTGTCAAAGGCCTTGCTGAAGTCCAGATAGGCCATGTCCACCGCCTCCCTGATCCACCTCCCTAGTCACCCAGTCAAAAATTCAACGAGGTTGGTCTGACATGACCTCCCTGGTGAAACCATGCTGCCTTGGGTCCTGTAGTCCATTGACAACCAGATGTTCTACCAATCTCCTTCAGTAGTGCTTCCATGATCTTCCCCACTACTGAGGTGAGGCTGACTGGTCTGTAGTTCCCTGCTTCCTCTTTGTTCCCACTTTTGTATAAGAGGACTACATCTGCTGTCCTCCAGTCTTTGGGTACCTCCCTGTTTCAGTGATCGGCTAAACAGGATAGCCAGAGGTTCAGCCACCACCTCTCTTAGTTCTTTAAGGACCCTGGGGTGCACCCCATCTGGCCCCATTGCTTTATCAACTCTTATTACTTCCAGTTCCTTCAGGACCCTTTCTCGTGTAAAGGGACTTGTGTCCATTTCTGCACCATTCTCACCCCTTGTACTCCCTTCAGACCCATTACCCTCCTCTTCCTCAGTAAAGACTTAGCAGAAATACCTGTTCAATATGTCAGCTTTACTGTTGTCATCCTCCACGTGGCCCCATCCTCCCCCTTCAGTCTCACTATCCCTCCCTTTGTCTTTCTTTTTTCACTTATGTACCTGTAAAAGGTTTTGTCCCCTCTACCCACTGATTTTGCAATGTGCTCTTCTGTCTGAGCTTTGGCTTCCCTTACTGACCTCCCTGCCTCCCTTTGCTTCTCCTGGTACTTCTCCCTATCCCCTTCTGCCTGTGTCTTTTTGTATTGCCTGAATGCAATCTTTTTGGCTTTCACTTTCTTTGTACCTCTTTGGAAAACCATAATGGTCTCCTCTTCCTTTTCCTCTTGCTAGTTGCTAGTGCCTTGCTAGTTCCAGGCCACGTGCAGAAAGTGCAATGGCTTGTCTGGTTACCTCTGTATTAGGCATCGAGGCTAGGAGTTGACCTAGCCTGGACCACAGGAACCTATCATAGGTAGCGTAGTTGGCCCAATGTGCAGATATTGAAAGGAGCAACCATGCCGAGTAGAAAGTCCTCCTCCCCCAGAAGTCAAAATCCATGGAATCTACATCTGGGGACCAGTCACGGTGAAGGGCGTGAAGCCCATCGGGAGTGTCCAGTTGCATCAGTCCTGACTGAGGTTGAGGTAGACTACCTGGAGACTCCAAGGGGGCACAATACCTCTGACGGAGATCCCTAGGGGCTGGGACTCTGGAACAGGGTCTCTGGCAGAAATGCAATGATGCCTCCCAAAAAGGAGCAGGCCAGGAGGGCACCACAAGGGTGTCTGCACTGAAATCACCTAAGAAGATGCACGTCGAGTGCTCCAGATTGTGCTGAGTGGATGGGGTGACATGCAGATCCTCCAACATCCTCACGAGGAAACGCTGATACTCCGCGAGATCAGCAGCAGGGGAGATGTGGACAAATGGTTCCTCTCCTCCCAAAGAGGAGGATGAAGAAGCGGAGGACTTCATAGATTCAGTAGCTGGTTGCTCAGGGGGAGTGTGGAACACCTGCCTGTCCATGGCCCTAACATAAGAGGGAAAATGAGCAGCCACAGCCCTGAATTGCTCCCAGAAGAGAGGTCCGCTAGGACCAAGAATGCCTGGGAGAGCAGGAGAAGGTGGCAGAGGAGTGGGGGCAGAGCTGACAGCAGGAATCAACTGTCCTCTGTCTGGGCAAGAGAGCTCACCTGGAGCCCCAAGGGAACAGGGATCTCCAGAAAACTCAACAGCTGACAGCTGGTCAGCCATACTGGAACTGCCTAGGCTGTATCCTGAAGATTCCCCCCGGGAGGTGACTGGGGCTGTGGAACTCCAAAAGGATGGTCCCCTACTACCAAACAACAGGGCCCTCTCAAGGATACCAAAAAGGAAGGGCAGAGGTCTGCACTACGACTCCTTCCCAAACCTGGGTGGGTCCCAGAAAAGGGTCACTGTGTCAAACTCCTATCCCTCGACCCTTCAGAATCCAATAGAGCCCTTCTCCTCGCAAACGCCAGCCTAGGCAGCTGACAACTCTGGTCAGTTCCCGAAGGGACTACCCAGGGAGCAGCACCCTTCCCTCCTGTGGGTGCTCCGATTGGCCCCAATGTTGGGCGATCCAGGCACACCACCTGAGGGGGTACCACCACTGAGGGGTCAGAAAACCCTCCAAGGCCAGGCTGCAGAGCAATAGTGGCCTGCACCACTGCCTGCTGGTCAGCATCCCTGACCCTGGACTTGGGGGAAACTGGCTGCTCCTCAGAGCGGGGCTGGTTCTGGTCAGTCAAGCACACTGCCAGGGTGTCCACATAAGGGGCCAACTCCAAAGAGTCAGACCACTTGTCTGAGTCAGAGGCTGACTCTGCCTCCAAGGAGGTGGAGACCAAAGTCCGGTGCCAGACAGTACGCGGACGCCCACTGCCATCCCGACCAGTCCAGAAGACTGCACCAGAGTCGGCACCGAAGCCCCCAACTGCACCGCTAATGGTGCACAAAGAAGACAGGGTGCCAAGGACAGCAGCAGTATCAGAGCTGGTGCCTGTCACAGTGCCATCCAGACCCACAGCGCTGCAAGCAGTGCCGAGGTCAGAGACAGTGCCAACAATGGCTCTGACAGCTCTCTCGGTGCTGTGAATGGTGCAGAGAGTGGTAACCCCCATGGCACCATGTCCTCGCTTGGTGCCTCAGGTGGCACCAGAGCTAGACACGGCACCGTGCTCAGCCTCAGCACTGCAAATGGTGTAGAGGCAAGAAACAGTTGAGGATGGCACCGTAGAACCTCCCAGGGCACCGTCAGCACCATCGGCACCGTGAACAGTGCCGACAGCAGAGATGGAGCTGAGCGACGGACCAGCAATGACCACGGCACCATTAGGGCCCACGGCACTGCAAACAGTGCCGCAGCCCAAAACAGTGCTGACAGATGGTATCGAGGATGGTGCTGACCCAGGCTTCTCAGCCAGAGGAGACGACACCTGGAAGCCTTCATCCCTGAAGGGGCCATTTCCAATGCGGTGCCTCCTGCCCACCCCCCCAGGGGATGGACTGGGCCTCCTGCACCGCGGAAGGGGCTTCTGCAATGGCGAGGCTACTAGGAGCAGAAGGCCCCTCCTCCATGGTCCATATAGAACTGTGAGAGGACCCAGAGGAAAGGCCAAGAGACTGTGGCTTGTCCTGACGAGTGTGCGCCCGTCCCCTGAAAGTTGGCAGAGCTCATTCAACTTTCCACGTGCATTGCTCGATGACACAATGGTCCATGGAGAAGCAGGCATCACACAAATTCATGTCGTGAAACAGGCCAAGACACGTGAGGCAATGGTCATGTTGGTTGGTGACAGAGTATTTACGGCCGCACGGGCACTGTTGCATAGGGGGCTATCCCATCTTCGAAGATTTCTTGCCCCCCAACCGAGACATGACCTACGCTAAAACAAGCTAAACAAAGACTCAACGTCGCTAACAAATAAAGAAAAGGAACAGTCTTACCAGCGGTGTTGAGTAGTGGCGAAAACGGAACCAATGGGATAGAGAGACAGCATCAAAGATATTTTGGCATCGACATTAACTCGGTGTCGAAGAATTTGGTGTCGAAGGTTTTTTCTGATCAAGTAGGCCTCTTGTGCAGCTAGCTTCCCACGAGGTGCGACCTCTACGGCGGGAGACAAAGAACTGGTGGGAGGGTGGGGTCGACGACACCTAAGGGCCAACCCTCGAGGGTGGCGCCGATGGTGCATCGACTCTGCCCATCCAAACAAAATAAAAAATGCTCCCGCAGGGTCAGGACCTCCAGCCACATTACCCAAAGGTGATGAATGGTGACGATTGACACAGATAAGATCTGTCAGTTGTGTTTATATTTTTAGAAGGACACTTGTGCAGCCAGTAACCAAGAATTTGGAGCTTTGACTACATCGCTACATGGCTTCAGTACTGTGGGCACTGTGCTGATCAGTTCAGGCTCACAGTTCTGAAACCATGAAGTGACATAGTCAAAACTCCAAATTCTTGGTTCCATGAAAGGAACTGCACAGAATGTTGTCCATACAAAGAAAAGAATACAAAACACAACTGACAGCTTCAGCTTTTATTCAGGCACAGTTAAATATGGATCCTTTAGAGTATGAATATAATTTGTGAAAATAGAGACATTTCAAACAGTTGCACATAAATAATCAGTTCCTGTCCCCTTGAAAGTCCCAAGGTGGGACTGGATTGCAGATAGGAGGCTTCAAGTGGAGAATGCCTCTCAGAAAAGTACGGGATACCTCCAGTTGTGCCACCGTGCGGCCATCAACAGGCACATGGAAGGCAGAGATGGCAGATGTGTGCACCTTAAGAGAGGAGTACTTCAGGACAGAGTCTGAAAGGGACAGCAAGTACTCCAGAATCTGATTCACTGGATAAGTGAAGGGATTGAGCTGATATGAAGCAGCCCACAGTGCAAAGCATTTCCACTTCATAGAATAAATGTCCCTAGTGGACAGCTTCCTGGCTGCCACCAGGACATCAGCCACTTTTGGTGACACCCCAAATTGAGCCATGGTGATGTCTTCAGGAGCCAGGTGTGAAGATGCAGGGATTTGAGGTCTGAGTGGATCAGTCTGCCCCTGTTCTGGGAGAGCAAGCTGGTGAACAGAAGAAGAGGCACTGGAGGTTCCACTGTCATCTGTTGCAGCAAGGGAAACCAGATCTGATGAGGATAGAAGGAGGCTATGAGGATCACTGTGACCCCTTCCATCTGGAGCTTGATCAGAACTCTCTGAAGGAAGGGAATGGAAGAAAATGCATACAGAAACCTCCCTTTCCAAGTGAGGGAAAATGCATCTCATCAGAAAACTCCAGGCCCTGGATCAAGTGAGCAAAACAGTGGCAGTTTGGCATTGAGTGGGGATGCAAAAGTCCAGCTCTGGCCAACCCCACCTATTGAACAGATCAGCAGTTCCCACTTGTGCACCTTTGACTGTGATTGACTTAGACTGTCTGCCAGTACATTTTGGACCCCTGGAGAATGAACGACCATCAGTTCAAGACTGTGATTCAGAGCCCAATACCAGATGCTCATAGCTTCCCTGCAGAGGGGGTATGAGTGAGTGCACCCCTGCTTGTTGATGCCGTGGACTACACTGATGTTGTCCATCTGCAGTAGCAGAAGACTCAGGGATAGCTGAGTCTGGAAGACCTGGAGAGCATAAAGAATGGCTCACATCTCCAGGACATTGATGTGGAGAGAGGATTCCAGATGGGACCAGGTCCCTTGTGTTTGGTGGGGCCCTGGACGCAACTCCCAACCCAACCCCAAAACATCAGTTGTGAGGATCAGCTGAGGAGAAGGAATGAGGAAGGGAACCCCTCGTAGCAGGTTGCTGGGTTCCATTTTCCAAAATAGAACTCTCTTCACTGGAGAGGAGACCAGGACTGACTGTTCTAGGTCATCAGTATGCTGGTCTCACTGAACCCTTATTGTCCATTGAGGGATCCTCATGTGCAATCTGGTTAGAGGAACTGTGACTATGGCTGCAGTCATTAGGCCCAAAAGCTGGAGGAAAGTTCTGGCCAAAACATAGCAGCTGCTGTAAAGCAGGTGGGCATGAACTATAAGGAGATCTGCCCGGTCCTTAGGTAGGAAGGCCATGCCCTGAGTGATATCCAGGACTGCCCCTACGTACTGAAGGTGCTGACAAAGGATCAGAACTGACTTGGGTAGGTTGATCGTAATGCTCAGATCCTGGAATAGGCAGGTGGTGTGTTCCAAAGTCTGTAATAGGTGATCCCTGGACTGCACTTTGAGAAGCCAGTCATCCAGATAAGGGAAGACATATAGTCCTTCCTGCCAGAGGGCAGCAGCCACCACTGCCAGACATTTGGTGAATACCCAAGGCACTGAAGACAAGCCAAAGGGCAGGGTCTGGAACTGGAAATGTGCCCCTTGGAAGTGAAATATCAGGCGCTGTCTGTTGCAGGCATGTACCTGGATATGTAGGTAGGCATACTTCATGTCAAGGGAACAAATCCAGTCTCCCTTGTGCAGAAGGGGCAGCAGGTCCTGGAGTGTCACAATCCAAAATTTTTTGTATTGGATGAACACATTTAGCTCCTGGAGGTCCAGAATTGGCTGGAGATCTCCTGAGCATTTGGGTACAAGGAAGAAATGGGAATAGAACCTTCTGCCTTGCTGAGTCTGTGGAATGGGTTCTATCGCTCTTTTTTTGCAGTAGGGAGTGGATTTCTTCCCAGAGCACTGGAATGTGGTCTGGCGGGTAAGAGGCTCAAACTGTTTTTTTTTCTGGAAGCCACTCTAGTTCCAGTGTGTGGCTGCTTTCTATTATCTGCAGTACACAGGCATCTCTGGTGATTGCCCTCCATTTGTCCAAGTGTAGGGAGAAGCGATCTCCTACCACCACCTTCTGCCTGAAGGTGGGAGTGGTTTTGGCAAGGAGTCAGGTTGAACCAGCTGGAGTGGCTGGGGGTGCTCCTCCTTCTATGGGAAATGTTCCTACGGTGGAGGAGGGGCTACCCGACGCTTAGCCAGGGGCTTGTTGTAGGGCTTAGGTCTATAGATTAACCGAAGAAAGGGCACTTGACAACCACTTTTTGGCTGGTTAGTGTGGTACATGGAGTGAACCAACCTGAGGTCATGTCCAGAAGCTTGCAGTTGAGACAGTATGTCTCGCACATCTGAACCAAATAGTTTGTAACCCCTAAAGGGAGCATTTCGGATGGACAGTTAGACATCCTGAGCAAAGATGGAGACCCTCAACCAAGAGTGTCTGTGAAGACAAATGCCCAGCTTGGCAGTCCTAGCCGAGGCATCCACAGCATCAGACAACCATAAGGAAGTGAGTGCTGACATCGGACCCTGCTTTTTGGCATTGCAGTAGCTGCTGTCTAAGTGGATCCTCCGGGAGAGCGGTGGCAGACTCTAGGGCTTGGTCCCAGAGCTGGTTTTGGTACTGGACCATATGGGCAATGAAATTCAATACCCTAATGGATGGTGTGACAAATGCAAAGATTCTCTTGCCAATGTGATCCAGTCTCTGAGAATCCTTGTCTGGGGGCAGGGAGCTGAGATTTTTAGTCCTCTTGGTGTGGTTGGGGGGAGCATTGATGACCACTGAATTCACCTGAGCCTGATCGGTGAAGAACGGCCATCCTAGTGGTGCTTGGTATAGCTTGTCTGCCTTCCTTTGCATGGTGGGTCTCAAATGAGGTCACTACCAGGCTGCCATGGTGGCATCTTCAAATGACTCAATTACGGGTGAGATGACCAGAAGGGGGGCATCTAGAAGCTTTTAGTAGGTGGTTAGGTGACATCAAGCTGGATCTTACTACTCACAGGTGAAGCCAATGGCCGACTGAAGCTGTCTCATGACTGAGACAAAAGAGGGATCATCTGGGGGAGACCATGGGGTATAGTTCCAGGTCTCCTCACTTTCAGACAATACCATAGAGGAGGAGTTGTAAGGAGTAGCGCCTCCATCGTAGCCCTCATCACCCTTGTAACCATCATCAGGAGGGATGAGGTCTGGATGGCCCTCACCATCTGTCTGGGACGTGGGCCTCAGGCCTGCTGGATAAACAGAAGGGCACTGCAGGGACAGGCCCTGGGGAGAAGCAAGCTTAGCCTGCATAAAATCCCATAGGGTAGAAAGCATAGAGGGCAAGTCCACCGCTATCGATGTTGGACCCATCAGCGTCTGATCCATTGGCACTGGATGGGGAAGGACCAGGGTAGGCTCTGGGGTGTAGGCCAGGTTCTGCACTGGGGAGGGTGGCTGCACAGGCTGTGGCCTGTGGGGGGTGGGGGGCTCCTCAGAGTGGGGTAGTATCGGGAATGGTGATGGCAACCTGGGCACGGGCCAGGGTGACTCTGGAGAAGAAACAGGCTCCTGGCCCAAGGTGCAACCAACAAAACAGCCATGGTCAGTGGCGGGGGAATAGGCTGCAGTGGGTTTATGTGATAACGGGTACCGTAGAACAGTTTATCGTTGCTAGGGCTAATGCACATCGCCCAAAAATATTTTAGTGATGTAGTCCCCGGCGACAGCAAAAGGGGCCGGGACTTATGATTTAAATGTTACTGGGGCCCCACACTGACCTACTGAAGGATTCTCAGCTCCACAGGGTGCATGTCGGGGGGGGGGCCAGAGCAAAAAAAAAAACATTTTGGGCTGGGCTCAAAAAAGGTACCTGCGCCCAGCCTCACCAACTGACACCCTGTGCAGCTCAGCCCTGTATCCACCCACCACGCCATAGGAGCAGCTTGGAAGCTCTCCACGGCACCACCCCCTCACACTCTCTCCTGTCCCTCGCTGTGCTCGCTCCTCCTCTGCATGCGTATACATGTAGTGACACGATGTTGATATATTTGTGCACCCCCCTTCCAGTCGCCTTCCCTCCCTAGTCGCTGCAATGTGAGGTGCCGCGATTGAGTCGCCGTTTTGGTAGGTGCCCAATCACAGTCGCCCAACTCACAGGATACCAGCTGGGACCCAGCAACCGCCAACACTGAGCCCGTCGATGGCAAGCTAGCAGAGCCACCTGACTGAATGCCTGCAGAAAATAAGGGCCTGAACAGCAGGGGCTGAGAACTCAGTAGGGTGCCAGAGCTCCTGTAACTGACCCCTGCCACTGAGACATTGGTGAGGAGACTACCAATGGTAGCCCTGAAGGGTAAAGGGTGTACGAGGCAGAGGGGGCTGTTTCTGATGATGAGGAAGACCCAGCCGCAGTCAGCACACAGAGCGGCAACGGGGATCAAGATGAGGAGGACTGTGTTCTGTCCTTGGGCTGATCCTTGTCTCTGTGTCTGTGCTTCCCCAAAAATTTATCCTGGGCCTTGGAAGGCTGAGAGCCCATGAACATCGAAGGGGAAGCAGATGCACTTTGAGCCTGAAGCTCCTTCTTCATCTGGGTGACCTTCTACTTCAGCATAAATGTTTCAAGGGTCTGCTCTTGGCATTTTCTGGAGGCCTGGTTGAGCCCACAGCAGATCTCACAAGCCTGGGTGTTGTGCTTCAGGCCTAGGAAGCAGAGGCAGACCTCATGGTCATCCTTTTCCAGAATCTTCTGAATGCAGGCACACTTCTTGAAGTGGTTTCTGGAAACCGATTTCGGCATAAATGTAGCTGGAGAGAAAATAAAAAAGTAAAGTTTGACGAAGAAAATCGGCAAAATAGCTGTTGACTGAAGCAGCCAGATCTCTGTGATGTCTAAAGTGCGATGGTCGACAGCTTGAAAAGAACTGAGGAAGGCATAGGGGCTGTCTACTTTTATAGGATTGGTCGATGTCAGGGTATGATGTTGGAGTGGGTGGCTGCCTTGTAGACTGCTAGCTAGAAAAGTTTCCAAGTGGTCCTAGTGCCTGTCGGTTATAGTTCCATAGGTGTGGCCTGCTGCAAGGGATACCCCTGAAGTCAGCTCATGCTGCACTATGAAGACAGTCTGATGGGTACCCCCAGTTGTGACCAGCCGACTATTCTTACCACTAGGTGTCTGACTACATCAAAGCCTGTGCACTGAAATGCTTATGAACATATGACTATGTTTTTCACCTTGCTTATTCCACTGTGATATTTAAATGTTTCAGTCATGTCTCCCCCCCTCCCCTCCCCCTCCAGTTCTCCAGGGAGTACATATTAAGGTCTGAGTCTGTCTTCATATGTCCTACCCTACTGACCGTGGATCATTTAATTGACCTCCTCTGGACCATTTCCAGATAATTGATATTGTTTCTTAGGTATGGACACCAGTACTGCACACTGTACCTGTGCCCTGCAGGGTACCTCGAATTGTGAGAGGGCTTGAGGGACCTGATATTTCTGGATCCAACTGAAGAGTTCAGCCATACTGTAGGTGTGAGAGACCTAGTGTGGCTGGTGCTGGAACTGTGTAGAACTTTTGACTCCTTCTCTGTGATTATTTTCTGAAAATCTGATTTTTGCAGTAATTATACAGCTTATTAAGAGGAAGCCCTGTGAGAAAGGAGAGTGCCTCTTGATACTGAAGCCTCTAGAGGCCCTGATATTAAGAAACTGCTCCACAGATTTACAAACTCCCTAGTAAAATAGTTTATTTGTACTTTATTGTTTGGGAGGGTAGGTGGGGAGATTTTGGGTGGTGGAGTGGTTGGTATGGGGGGGGTGAGAGTGTGATTAAGTGTGAGATATATATGTGTGGGTGTGAGCAGTAGATTGGGTTAGTATTGTTTTGAAGCCTGTTTACTTGATATGTATTTGTCTGATATATTGTTGAGATAGTAAAGTTGATACAGTGTGAAGATGTGTTGGTCAACAGCTCCCAGGGAAAAATATTATTCCCCCTCTAGGTTCCTTTGAGTGTCTCCCACTATCAGTGGAGGTGTATAGGCAGTGTAGGGCACTGAGGATAGCTCAAAGGGGAAGGAATCAGAGATTGGCAGAGTCTAATGTGGGGAATATGGCTGAGGGGGGTGGATTGGGGTGGTAGGAACAAGGAGGCACCCTGAGGTGAAATGGGCCCAAGAAAGGGGTCCTCCCTGTCTGATGCCCATACCAAGGACTCCACAGTTAGTGGGCAGGCAGCTGGACCAGCCTCATCTACCTATCTTTCTCGGGCAGTGTTGTGTAATTTCAGATCCATTAAGAACAAAACAGCAATTATTGCCAATCTTGTTTCAACGTCTGATCTGGCTTGCATCACTGAGACCTGGTTGGATGAAAATGCTGGTCCAGTTTTGGAATCAGCCATGCCGGCCAGTACCCAGTGGTACACTGCCCGAGAAAGGATCGTAGGAGTGGGGGTGTGGCAATTTGTTTCAAGTCAGACCTGAACCTCACAGCCTTCCTGGTGGGAACAACGAGGTCTTTTGAATGTGTGGGTGTTCAAGGGTTTGAAGGTGTAGGTTGCAAGATACTTCTCATCTGCCATCCTCTGGGGGATGAGAGGGAATTCTTGCAGGAAGTCATGGACTTTGTCATTGAACTGGTGTTGGAGTCACCCAGATAGATTATTCTGGGTGACGTCAATGCCTGGGCTGATGCCACACTCTCACAGTTTGGTCAAGACTTACTCCAACTGATGTGTTCGTTGGGCCTGACACAGGTGGGTACCTCTGCAACCCATATACGTGGCCACTCATTGGACTTCGTCTTCCTGCTGGGAATGGAGATCATTGGCCTTACGGTGGACCCAGTCTTTTGGTTGGACCACCATACTGTGAGGTTCTCATTCAAGACCTGTGCTAATAGACCATCCCCTGTGGAGATGGTCCAGTACTGCTCTTTAAGGGGTTTGACCCCACAAGGTCTGACGGCAGTGCTGGATCTATCAGGTTTGATGAGTGTGTGCGAGCAGCCGTGGGAATTGGTTCTGACCTATAATGGCGTTATTGTCAAGGCCCTTGACTGTATTGCACCTGTCTGTGTTCAACTCCTCACTTCACACCAGGGATCCCCTTGGTTTGATGGAACTCTCAGGGAGATGAGGATTAGGGGTCGAAGGTTGGAGCAGCACTGGTGGAGGACTGGTTTGGGGGAGGACAAGCTTATATTGATGGCTCATTATAGAGACTATCAGTCAGCAATCTCTTGTAAGAAGGCAAAGTTGCTGTCCAAGGAGATTGCTGTAGTAACTAACAGACTGGCTCTGCTCTTCCACACTGTCGATAGGCTGTGTAATCCATCCTGTCTTCAGTCCAGAGGACCTTTTTCACAAATGAGATGTGATGAGTTTGCTCTCTTCTTTGTTGATAAGATTGCTTCCATCATATCAGAAATCCAGTTAGCGCCCTCTAATGGAACGTGCAGTGAATGGCCTAAATTCACAGGCATTCAGTCTGTCTGGTCCAACTTCGACCAGTTGGCTGTTGCGGATGTTGTGAAGGTCATCCAAGAGTTACTACCAACCTACTGTAGTTTGGATCCGGGACCTACACACCTCTTAGTTGTTCGCAGTGTCTGTGCTACTGCTAGGGAACATTATAAGACGATATAGGCTGAGTTTTCACTGCTACGCAGATGATACTCAGCTATATATGTCTTTTGTGCCCGAGTAGCAGGAGACGGTCTCAGTATTTAATCACTGCCTTGCCAAGATCCAAGACTGGTTGAGGGCCAACTGGTTGAGTTTGAATCTAGATAAGACTGAAGTGCTGGTGCTGGAATCTGGTTGCCTGGGGGCGAGGGTGCAATCGGGTCGAGTCTCAGGGCTGAGACAAGGGATCAAACACCTGATACCCCCAGGTGATCTGCCAGCGCTAATACATGCCTTTGTGACTTTGCAACTTGATTACTGCAATGCCCTGTACCTGGGGCTTTCAGGGGTTGATCTTTGCTGCCTACAGCTCATGCAGAATGTGGCGACCAGGTTGTTGACTAGCCTACCTAGGTTGTGCCATATTACACCTGTGCTGCACTCTCTGCACTGGCTGCTGGTTAGGTGGTGGGTCTTCTTCAAGGCCGGTTTGCTGACCTACAAGGCCCTGCACAGCCAGGGACCTGGCTACCTTAATGACCTCCTACAACCCTATTGCCTATCCCGCCCCCTTCGCTCAGTAGATGAGGGATTATTGGAGGTTTGTAGGATTTTTCTCAAAACATCAGGTGCCCGTGCCTTTACTTTTGTGGCCCAAACCTTTTGGAACTCCTTCCCTTGTCATATGTGAGCCATCCCCATGTTGGATGCTTTCAAATGGGAGCTGAAAACATTTTTATTTAAATAGGCTTTCTCTCTTTATTAGTTTAGTTGTTTTAATTAGTATATAAGTGTGAACTATTTATTGTGATGTTATGTATTTTAAAAGTTTTTAAATATTTTTGTGTAAAGTGCTTTGAGTCGAAATGAGAAAATGAGCAATACCGAATGAATGAATGAATGAATGAATGAATGAATGAATGAATGACTGAATGAATGAATGAATGAAAGGCGTGGTTGTACCAAGGGATCTGTACAGTGGTAGAATTGCCTCCACTTTCCTGTTAGTTAAAATTATTTTTGAACTCATTTCCCTATGTGTGAGAAGTGCCCAGCCATAAGCAAGCATCTACCAGTGCAGAGGTTACAGAGACCCCAGTCCCTAGAGATAAGGGAATGCCAAGTGCCCATGCACTAAGCCATACAGTTTCTGAGGGACAGCACCTAAAGACTTGACTTAAAAAAGTTACTTGAGGTGGAGGAGCAACATCACCGGAAATAAATTTGCAACCAAGAGGCTAGGGCCATCTGCTTAAAGGATACGCCCTCTAAATTTCTTTGCTAGGCAGTGCCAGGGTTAAGCCAAACTGCCATATTGAATTTTACCTGCATTTCCTATATCATAGTTCTTTGGATTACACAAGAGTGGACTCCTAGGCTGCTGACTAAACTGTTAGGATGGCACTGATAAACGCAGCTGACCCTCAACAGTTGGGTACTACAGGGCCCTCCAGTATTGGAGGGTTCCTGTCAGGGTTCATACAATGTGTCTAGTGGGACCAAGGAGCAACTGGGGAAAGGGTCACCGTTAAACAGTTCCATCAATAATTAAATAACTCATTATCCACATGAAACATCTTCAGTCAAGCAGTAGGTGTTTATTCAAGTATTAGATGTGCTCTCTATTTGCTCCCAGGCATTGAAAAGAATTGTGAACCTTCTGTAGACTTTATAGATGGTACTATACCCTGGTGGTGACCTCATTTAATACACAACTACATCATTGTTGGTGCTTCACTGACAGGAGCTCATTTACAGGTGGTTGCTTAACATGCCTTGCTAGATGCATTTGCAGAAGTTTCACAACAAGCACACAGATGAGTTTTGCCCTGGTACAAACCTAACTTGCTTGCACTCAGGAGGGAACCTCTGTCTAGGGACCAATCCTCAAGGGGTACTCATGAGTACTTTAATACTCCAGCTGTGCTTTGCTGCCTACTAGGAGAACATTATGTCCGTGCCTGTACTGGGACCCTGAAGTGGGGACTCAGAACTAGAAAAGAATGCCCTCAAATCAAATCAAATCAAACTTTATTTATAAAAGGCGCCTTTCCAAAACCAAGGCGCCTCTACATAACATAATAAAATCAATAAATAATTAAAACAATATTAAAATTAATCCAAGGCAGCAACATTTAAAATCATTGTATACAAGGCTAAAAAGATGTGTTTTTAATGCCCCCTTAAAGCTTTGGACAGTTGGGCAATCTCGCACCTGACGAGGTAGAGAATTCCACAGGGTTGGGGCCATAAAACTAAAAGATCTGGCCCCAGAAGTCTTTACGTGAACCCTGGGAATCTCTAGCAATCCCTCTTCAGTGGATCGGAGAGAGTGGAAGGGACAGTAGAGACAAAAAGAGATCTTTCAGGTAGCCAGGCCCCTGATCGTGTAGGGCCTTACAGGTCAGCAAACCAACCTTGAAGGTGATTTGCCAGCATATTGGCAGCCAGTGCAGTCCGCGGAGCACAGGCGTTATATGACTGGACCTAGAAGAACCAGTCAATAGCCTGGCTGCCGCATTCTGCACTAGCTGCAAGCGGCGCATATCAACCCCCGGTAGCCCAGGATAAAGGGCGTTGCAGTAGTCAAGGTGGGAGGTAACGAAGGCGTGGACCAAAGTAGGAAGATCATCAGGAGGAACTAGGTGCTTCACCCGGGCGATGTTCCTCAGATGGTATAAAGAGGCTTTGACAACTGCTGACACCTGAGATTTAAGAGTGTCAAACAGTCATCAAACACAACGCCTAAGTTCTGCACCTGGTCTGAGGTAGTTAGCGGAACACCACCAAGCCATTAACCCGAGGGTGATCCTGCCAACAAACCTGCCTCCTGGCGACCTAGGTCCACAACCAACACCTCAGTTGGTTGTCCCCCTGAGTGGGGGGACTGAGGTCCTACTGTGGGAACTACAGCTGTAATGAGATCCAGGCAACCAGCACTCCACCATGCCAGCCACAACAAGGCAGATGACACTGTTAACTTTGAAATGTACTTTACATTCTTTGGGGTCCTTCCACATTGAAACAACACATAATTCCCTAATTAAGCTCCCTTCTGTAAGGATTATTGGACTTGGGTTTCTGGATGGAGAGAGAGAGAGAGAGAGAGAGAGAATGAGAGTTACTTAGGGGCTTGGGCCAGGAGCCTTCTGTTGGACAGCCCCTCCTTGGTACCTACTTATGCAAAAATGGACACTAAAACTGGTGATGGGGCAGTACTTTGGTGGACCAGTTTTGCTTCTGACCAAATGCATTCCATATGTATCACCATTCATCCAGCATGTCACCCAATTAACTGGGTCTCTATAATGCTGATGACTCCGGGCTACTACCAGACCAGCATATATCCCTTCCTCCTCTACTTCTCTTATCCCTTCTTGCCTGTCTCCTCTACTTCTCCATTCTCCTTCTTGTTGACAGGCATGAATCCTACAGGGAAAACCCCCACCTCTCATTATTGTCTACATCATCCTGCACAGCCTCTCCAGACTCACAAAATCCTGTGTACTGGGGTCTGGCTTCAAAGGAGACCCCCTTGAGGATCCGTATACCAACCAGTGGTCTCCACCACTTCACACTGGGCTGCTTAAATGTTCTCCCTCAGATCTGAAGCTTTTTCCTTCACCTCTGTCTGCAAAATTTAACCTACTTCCAAAGCACTGTTGCAGACTAGCTGACCACAAGAAAATAGGCCCAGTGCTCTCTCCCACTCAGTTATTTGGCAGACCATTAAGCCTTTGCTCCCTGTAGAACATTTACTCCCTCAGACGTAACCCTAAGTGCAAGTTGATAGAAACGGTAGGGTAACATTCCACTTTTGGTGCAAGGGATACATAAACATGGTGTAATAAGTTGGTGACATTGGTCACACCACATTAATGAACCCTGTACAGAACAGAACAGTTGGCTTTCATCTGTATCCCCTCCCCTGGGTCGTGCCTGAAAATAGGCAAGATTTGTCTAGTGCACTTACCCGGTCAACAAAAACTTAATAAATAAAAATAAAAAAAAAATGTCTGTAGTTTAGTGTTGTAGCCTTATCATATTGTTTAAGAGGCCTTATAGTTAGAAACATAGAAGGTGATGGCCGAGAAGGACCATATGGCACACCTAGTCTGCCTTTTTTCCCTACCTAATACTATACCACAGACCCTAGTTGATCTGCGTCTTACACTCTTTCCTATTGCGAGAGTACTCACATTTATCCCATGCATCCTTGAATTCCCCTACCATTTTTGTCTCCACCACCTCCACAGGATGGCTGTTCCAAACATTCACTACTCTGTCTGTGAAAAAGTACTTCCTCACATTGCCCCTGAGCCTACCCACCTCTAGCCTCATATCATGCCCTCCTCCTATACTAGTTCTACTTTAATATGCTAAGGTTAAGTTCCTTTTCAACTTAAACAAACAACAGCACTCAGTTTGTCCTTGTAAGCATGCACAGTATTTATTGCTTGTCCACAGTGCAACTAATCTCCTGTGCTTTGAGGTGCTTTGCCTCTTCTATGGGGAGTAAGAGCTGCTATAAGTTGCTGGAGTTTAAATAGTGTCAGAAAGTAGGACACATAGGTGTCCCACACTTACAACTGGCTGCCTCAACTGAGTAGACTTTCTTTCAAGCACACTGGTGCTTACTAACAGGGACAGGGTTGCAGACATTAAGGTGGGATGCCATCTGGGGACCGGTGATCATCAAACAGTGTGGTTCGGCGTAAGAACAGCTACGGAACCCAATGGTGAGAGTCCTGAACTTCAGAAGGACAGATTTTATAAAGATGGGTGAATACCTCAGGAATTACATGGCGAGGGAGATGACCTGGGTGGTGGAGGAACAATGGGCCAAACTAAAAGAGGGCATAGTGAAGGCAACAAAACTCTGCATCAAGCAAGTAATCAAAAAACAAAAGGAAGAAGAGACCACTATGGTTCTCAAAAGAGGTGGCAGAAAAGGTTAAAGGCGAAAAGAAAAGCATTCAGAAGGTATAAGGAGACCAAGTGGAATAAGGATGGGAAAGTGTATGAAGAAAAACAGAGGGAGGCAGAGAAAGCAGTAAAAAATGCAAAGGCTCAAATAGCCCCAGCAGGATCAAAAGGGGACAAGACATTTTTTAGGAATGTTAGTGAGAAAAGGCAGACAAAGGAAGGGATTGTATGGTGGTGGTGGGGGGGGACTGTATGGAGGGGGACCAAGAAAAGGAAGAATTTTTTTTTCATTTCATTTTTATGTTGTCTTACGTGTGTGCAAGCAACATCTTCTGGCAGTAATAGCACAGTGAGAGGTGTGTCAGTGTTGGTGAATGCAGGGGCATGCTTTAGTAGGTGCGGCCCTCATTCCCCAATTAGCCAGCATACTGGCGCTGATGCAAAATTTATGTAACATGCCACCAACTTCAAAGAAATGTGCCACTGCAATTAGAGACAAGCTCGTCATGCAGCAGCAGAGATGAGACGCCTCCCGTACGTGCCTTTCCTGGTGAAACATTTCAGTAAACATGGTGGCTGCTCCTGCTGCTGCCACACAATCCCCAAACAAGGCTGACATCAGAGGTGCAATCCCTGTGTCAGCATGTCTCCCACCTCCCCACATTGTGTGGCACACTGGGAGCCCACCCCAGTGTGCTGCCAGTCACACAAAGCCGACCGTGTCGACATGTTCCCTCCCTCACCCTCATTGTATGGCACACTGGGAGCCCACCCCAGTGTGCCTAACAAACAGTCTCGCGATGCCCTTTGTTCATATTGTGTAGCACACTGGGAGCCCACCCCAGTTTGCATAACAAACTGTGTTGCGATGTTCTTTTTTTTTTTACCTGAAAAAGAAAACAGTCCCTCATTGTGTGCACCTCCCTCCCCAACCCACACCCGCCTCTTCAGCATCCCACCTCCTACACCCCCTCACCCCATACGCATCTCTGAGGGCCGTGCTACATCTTCGTGGACTGGGAAACATGTCTGGTCTCTTCAAAACTGAACTGCAAAATGAATAAATGCCGGTAAGCTGTATAATGGCATCAATGGGGGGAGTCAACTTAGGTGGATATCTCAGCCATTTTTTTGAATTTTGGCTCCAAATTTTCAACATGGGGTTCTTGGGACCCCACCTCATGAACACATGCACTTTCATCTCATTATTCGGTCCTGAAAGGTGATTTCAAGATCACTGCATGGAATCACCTTGCAGGACTGATTAATGAAACAACAGTGCCACTGTTCACAAGGTGTGGTCCCAAAAAGCCTATGTTGCAAATCTGGTGAAAAAATTCTAAAAAAAGACTGTGTTACGAGCGTGCATTGTGCAGTTTCCACTCACGCTCTTAACTTCAGCAATTTTTAATATTTTCACTCCAGATTTTCAACATTGTCATTTTTTCACACCTCCTTGTGAACAGTACAGCTGTCATTTTTCACATCCTGCCCGAAATGTGTTTTCGCATATCTGGCATACAATGGCATGGTAGCTGTGGAAAATCAACTTTTGGGATAGACTAACAAAATCACAGTGTCACTGTTCATGAGCGGAGGTCCCAAAATGCCTATGTTGAAAATCTGGTCAAAAAAATCCCCAAAATAATTGCGTTACGGGTGTGCGTTGAGCAGTTTCTATGCGTGCTTGTGACGTCACCAATTTTTCATATTTTCACTCCAGATTTTCAACATTGCCATTTTTTATACCTCCTCATGAACAGTACAGCTGTCATTTTTCACATCCTGCCCAAAATAAGTTTTTGCACCTGTAGCACCAATGTCGCAGTCAATGTGCAAAATCACCTTTTGGCTAATGAACTGATAGTGCCACTGTTCATGAGGTGGGGTCACAAAAAGCCCATGTTGAAAATTTGGAGTGAAAATACCAACAAACGCCCAGGGCATTAGGGTTTCCAACCGTAACACCCCACCCTGTAGAGACTGACAGGCGTCTGGAGTGTGACTTGTCAGCTGTAATGCTCACGCCATTCCACCCACCCCACCCCACCCCCCCCCTGCAGCCAGTGACAGGCATCGAGGTGTGCCTTGGACTCTTCGTCCCCAAAGTTCACCCCATTCTCCTATACTGCACCCATCTCAGTGTATTTCCTTATGGAATGGGGTGAGCATAAGGCCTGAAGACCCCAAGGCACACTGCAACACTTGTTGGTGTCTGCAGGGCAGGGTGAGGTGAAATAGCGTGAACATTATGGCTGACGACCCAAAGGCACACCCCAATTCCTGTCAGTCTCTGCAGGGTGGAAGTGGTGTTGGTGTCAGTTCAATACTTCACTGCCATTCCTATTATGCATCTCTCTAACTCCTGCACTACCAATGCCAATGCCAGCAAGACAACATTCGGCATTGAAAAATGCTTGTTATTAGTTATATTGGAAAGCCATGTGAGAAAAACTGCCCATTTTCACAAGAGTCCAGTGACAATACATCAACACATACATCAATACATAGAAGAATACTAAGCAGGGTCAGGAGTTGTACAGAAAATTATTCAAGGAGTGACGTAACATAGAACTGAATATCGAGGCCATGATTTTTACAAGTACACAGTCAAGGTTAAAACAACATTATTTTAAGTGCAATCACAACCTGAATTGTATCAAAGGTATTGCTTTAGCTTGACTTTGAATAATCCAGGGTACAGTAGGTACACTGGACCAGAGAGTAGGGGAGGCTATTGAAAAGTGTTGCACCCCTGAAGGAGAGGGAGTGCTGGCCTTGAGAGGTGTGGCAAAAAGGAATAGTGAAGGAGTGATCTGAGATAAGTCTAGTGGTTCAAGTATTGGTGGGCATCTAGAAAATAGAGATAATGCTATTGGGTAGGTGGCCATGAAGGACATTGTAGAAAAAAGTCTGGATTTTCATGTTTAGTCTGTCCTCCAACAATAACCAATTAGTGGCCTTATAAAGGTTGCAGTGATGGGTACTTCTAGGGAGGCCAGTGACAAACCTGACAATGTTGTCGTTAACCTATTGACATTTTTTGGAGAGGTAGAGGGGGAGTATACAATAGACCTGTAGTCAATTAGCAGCAATAAGAAACTATTGGCTACCAGTGCCCTTGTTTGGGGTATGAGGACACTATTATACTATTTCAGAAGTAAGGAAATACATTTAAAAAAATTTTGTTAATGCTCCAGTTAGGGTCAAAGCAACAAAAGTTGGGAAATGAGACGTTAGTGTTTCCCTAACACCCCACCCTCCCAAACCAGGCAGGAGAGCAGGTGTGGGGTGTGCCTTGGGCTTCTCAAGCCTAATGCTCACCGCATTCCATCTGTAAATAAGGTCAGATGTGTAGACTTAATGAGAATGGGTGAGCGTTGGGCTTGAGAAGCCCAAGGCACACCCCATACCTGCACTCCTGCCTAGTTGGGAGGGTGGGTGTTAGGAAACCCTAATGCCTCATTTCCCAACTTTTGTTGCTTTGACCCTAACTGGAGCATTAACGACATTTTTTGCAACACACACACACACATATAGATATATATATATCTATATATATATATATATACACACACATATCTATCTATCTATCTAGATTTATTTACAGTATGCAATGGGGTGGATATATATTCAATGTGATAAATGCGTTTAGCTGAATCACTGTGTGTATAAATAAATTTATACATACAGGCCCGGATATTCAGAAGGTTTGCGCATGGCGCAACACTGTTGCACCATGCGCAATCCACTGATGTTCTCTGGCATGATATTCAAATGTAGATTGTGCCTGGCACAAATCCCCATGCGCCAGAGTGCATCAGTAATGTATGCGGTGCAGGTGGGGGGGGGGCATGCCCATGCATACTCCGCACATCCTGATATTCAGTCTGGGATGTGCTGAGTCCATGCATTCACAACCCTTACTTGCGCTGCACACAGGTGAGCCCAAATAAAAAGGAACAACGGCTGGCCACTCACAGGATCCATTCACATATCTGGACTGTGTAGTACGGTATGGGCTGCATGCCCATTGGCTCACGCTGTGGACCAATGGGCGTATAGCCCTACCGTACGGTGTCAGTCAGCAGGTGGTGGGGGAGGCAAGCAGGTGGGGATCTGCCACCGCTGCTGACCAGAGGAGCAGGGCAGTGGGCTCAGTGGGCAGGTGGGGGTACTAGACTACCAGGGTGGTTTCTGTGGCATTAATAGTTTACTGATGCTCGCGATTGGTCTGCGAGCTGCACTGGACCACCAGGGATATTGACTTTACATTTATTTTCACATATGCCGCTATTGGACTGCGAGTGGTCCACTGGATCACCAGGATATTGGATTTTACTTTATTATAACATATGTCAAGGACATGTGAGCGTCCACTGACCACCAGGATATTGACTTTACTTTTATTATAACATATGCCAGTGATGGGCTGCGAGCGGTCCAATGGACCACCAGGGATATAGGACCTTACATTTAACACATATGCCTGCGATTGGGTGTGATCAGGTGCTCTGATGGGAGGGAAGTGGACACTAGTCCTTTTTCTAAGGACAGAGTCTGGAAAGCACTTGCTAACGTTAAGGTGGACAAAACTATGGGGCAGCATGGGGTGCATCCAGCGGTGCTGAGGGAGGTCAGGGAGGTACTAGCTGCACCTCTGACAGACCTATTTAACAGATCACTGGAGACTGGAGGGGTCCCAGAGGACTGGAGAAGAGTTGATGCAGTCCCACTTCATACACGTGGCAGCAGGGAAGAGGCAGGCAATTATAAGCCTGTCAATCTGACATCGGTGGTGGATAAGTTATTGGAAACACTGCTAAAGGAATGGATTGTGGAATATCTTGAATTCAGTAGGTTACAGGATCTGAGGCAGCATGGATGCACAGTGGGGAGATGATGCTAAAAAAATATAATATAATAGATTTCCTTGACTGGGTGACCAAAGAATTAGAGCAGGGTGGAGTGGTGGATGTGGCCTACCTGCATTTCAGCAAGGCTTTCAACATTGTTCCACATAGCAGACTGGTAAGCAAGTTGGGTAGCTTGGAGGTGGGCAACAAGGTGGAAACCTGGGAAAGAAACTGATTGGGGATAAGTGACAGAGGGTAGTGTTAAACGGAGTTCACTCGGAGAAAGGGACGGTGACCAGTGGGATACCTCAGGGTTCAGTGCTGGGACTGTTCCTCTTTAATGTCTTTATTAGTGACATAGCAGAAGAGCTGGAAGTGAAGGTCTGCCTCTTTGCAGATAACACCAAGATCTGCAACAGGGTGGGCACTTCAAGGGTGGGTAGAGATCTTTTTCCCGCTGGCCAGCCCTCTTTTAGAGGTGCACTCCAGCCCCATCACCATGACATCAGCCAGTATTTTCACATATGCCGGCGATCGGGCTGCGAGCAGTCCGCTGGACCACCAGGGATATTGGAATTTACATTTATTTTCACATATGCTGGTGATCGGGCTGCGAGCAGTCCACTGGACCACCAGGGATATTGGACTTTACATTTATTTTCACATATGCCGGCGATCGGGCTGCAAGTGGTCCACTGGACCACCAGGGATACTGGATGGTATTATTTTAACTAAGCCCGCGGTCGGGCGTGAAGCGGTTCACTGGACCGCCAGGGATACTGGATGGTATTTTTATTACTTAAGCCCACGATTGCGCATGATGTGGTCCACTGGACCACCAGGGATATTGGACAGTTATTAATTCTACATATGCCCATGATCGGGCAGTGGGGCACATTTCCACGCTGTGCAGGTGGCGTTGGGGATCGGCGCACCTGCATTCAAATGGGGCCATAATGACATGCAAATGGCCCCATTTGCACCTTGTATGCATTAAGGCGCCATTTGCATATGCACCTTTGAATATCGTGGTTGTTGCACCTAGCGCAATGGAACTTGCGCTAGCGCATCCCCCCTGCTCCACTCTGGCCACTTGCACATGGCCACTGCGCCATGCGCACTGCGGGTGGCCAGGGTGCGATATTCAGTGATGCTGTGCCATGGCGCAGCTCTGTTGAATATCACCCTGTCAACACCCCTGCACAGCCAAGTTGCACTGTGCCCAGGCTTGCGCCACAGCCTGGCGCAGTCTGAATATCCGGGCCACAGTGACCATTTATACATACAGTGCCGGACTACTTCCTAATTTAACACACTTTCACTTTCTCACACTCACATACAGTCAGTACTACTGTCTACAAATCTTGCCCCATCCACAGTAACGCATCCAGTTCAAAAATCTGTTTTCTATTTTTCTTAAAGCAGTAGGTGAGGCTAGAGGGATGTTGGGGTGTATTAGTAGGGGTATCACAAGTCAGAAGAGGGAGATAATAATCCCACTTTACAAGACACTGGTTAGGCCCCATCTGGAGTACTGCGTGCAGTACTGGAGTCCACACTTTCACAAGGACATTAACCAAATTGAGGCAGTCCAGAGAAGGGCAACCAAAATGGTGCAGGGACTGCATCAGAAAACATATGAGGACAGATTAACTGAACTCAATATGTATACCCTAGAGCAAAGGAGGGAGAGAGGTGATATGATTGAAACATTCAAACACCTTAAGGGCATTAACAAGGGAAAGAGTCTAACATGTTAAATATAAGAAAAATAGCAGGACAAGAGGACACAGCATGAGATTAGAGGAAGGCCGATTAAGGGTAATATGAGGAAGTTCTTTCCACAGAAAGGGTGGTGGATGCATGGAACGGCCTACCTCAGGAAGTGGTGGATATGAATACAGTGCAGGGCTTCAAATAGGCATGGGATAGGCATAAGGGAGCAATACAGATGAGTATGAATAGATAGGCCATTGACAGAGCAAAGGCCTATGGCACATTCATAAGGTAGAAAAAGAAATGGGCAGACTGGATGGGCCTTGCGGTCCTTATCTGCCATCAACTTCTATGTTTCTATGTTTAAATCTCTCCCCAGCATCATCCATCTGAATTTCTTCCTCACATCAAAAAAACACAGTGAAATCACACACCACGAAGCAACATGTCTCACTCGCATGGTGGGGGGGGGGTTCAGTGAGGCCACCCCAACCTGCTGGAGGGTCTCCTCTTACCTCTCCACATCGGGCTGGACTGGACCCCCCAGCGCAATTCCACGACCATCCTCCAGGTCGGTAGGAGCCTGGCCATGAAGCTGCTCGGTCACGCCTGGCCTTTTCTTCCATGTTTTCCCTTGAGCCGGAAGTGCAATGATGTACTGCATATGTGGATATCTTGCCATGCTCTTCGCTGCTTGGCACTGCAACTGTGTTGCCTCTGGTCATCACCAGGGGCCGCTCCAGCATGACATGTTCCCCAAACCCACCCCAGAGAGAGGAAAGTAGTCCTGGGACACTCAATCCACCCTCTCCCCTGCCAACCCCCGGTGACCCGAGTCTGTTTCCGAACCTGGGTCTCCGGTGTGGTGCGAGGTGTGGCATCCAGCGCCCAACCTCAGCACCACCTGGCCATCTCACAGTATAGATATATATATATATATACACATATACACTCAGCTGAAAACCATCCATCATTGTCTGTTGATGCTGCCCTGTAACTATCCCATCTTCCCAACCCTTCCTCTCACAGCACTCATCACCCCACCCTCACAAGCATAACACTGACACTGGGGACGCCTAGTCCTCCAGTGTCATAGTCACCATCTGAAATAATGAAATCTTGCCCTTATTCTTTTTGTTTGTTTTACCCTGTAAAAAGAAACCATCCATCAATATCGGTTGCACCGTTAGTCCCCCACCCAACCCTCCCACTCAGCACCCATCATCTCAACACACCAAGCCCCTACTTACCCACCGGAGGTTCAATGCCATAATCCTCTGTGGACCGCAAAGCCAGACTGCAAACTGAGGAAATCAGGTATGCAGTTCAATGTATTTCAGTGGGGTTTTGAATTTAGTGGCTGGCATAACTTGGCCATTTTTAAATATTTTTGCCCCAAATTTTCAACATGCCTTTCTTTGGGACCCCACCTCCTGAACAATTGCAGTGACATTAGGCAAATCTGTCATGAAAGGTGATTGTGACAACTGTCATTTTTCAAATCCTGGCTGAAATGTGTTTTTGTGTCCTTAAAGGTGATTTTGCAGTCCCTGCTCGAAATCACCTTTCAGACAGGAGTTGAAAATTTTCTCTGTGCTTGTTCATGAGGTGGGGTCATAAGAAGGCTATGTTGACATTTTGGGGCAAAAATATTAAAAATCAACAAAGTTATGAACCTACATTAAAATTAATGAATGCAGGCTTGTAACTTTGGTAATTTTCAATATGTTGTCCCAATATTTTCAAGATAGCCATTTCTTTACAGTACCTCACAAATGTGACAGCTGTCATTTTTCAAATCCTGGCCAAAATGTGTTTTTGCACTTGTGGAGCAAAATCACCTTTTGGGCAGGATTTTAAAATGTTCTCCATCCTTGTTCATGAGGTGGGCTCATAAGGAGGCTATGTGGTATTATAAGAAGGCTATGTTGAAAATTTAGGGTAAAAATATGAGAAAACAATGAAGTTATGAGTCTACATTGCAAGTTTTCAATGCACGCTTGTAACTGTGGCAATGTTCAGTATTTTGACACCAAATTTTACACATAACTATTTTTTGACACTGTCTCATGAATGTGACAGCTGTCATTTCTCATATCCTACCAATAATGTGTTTTAACACTTGTGGCACAAAATGATGTTTCAGCCATTGATTTATAAATGACACCTGTCATGCTCAGAAGGAGTGGTCATAAAAAGATTATGTTGAAAATTTGGGGTACTACTGTAAAAAAACAGCTAAGTTATGAGGAAATGAATTGTTCCAACATTTATTCGTAATTTTATTTTTTTCAGATTTTGGCCCTTAATGTTCAACATATCCCTTGTGTTACCCCACCTCATTGAACATGGTAGGTGTCATTTTTTCAAATTACCTCTGAAACTTGTTGCAACAGTCACAGAGCGAAATCACCTTTCAGATTGGATTTAAAAAATTCTGCTTGTCTTGTTCATAATGTCAGGTCATAAAAAGATAGTTGGATATTTGGGGTCAAAATGTGGAAGCCCACTTAAAAGTGGATATTGCCTCTCAGCTACCCTATCCTGGGTAATTACAATCTAACAATGTGTCAAAGCAGGGCATCACTGAAAATTAGATATTGCAACTCATCTGCTGTATCCTGGGTAAATATATAGTAAATAGGGGATACATGATAGGCAGGAGTGTGATATGGAAAATATCTACATGAATGGCCAGTGATCTTGGGATACCTCACAAGTGGCGGAGCGTAGTGGAGCCAGGAGTCAAGGTATCCCGAGGTCACTGGCCACGAATGGAGATATTTCCCATATCACACTCCTGCCCATCAAGTGTTTGATTTATACAATAGGGCAGGGGTGTGTTTTTTGTTGTTTTAGTGCATTCTGCTTTGGAAAATTTGTCCTGTTTCAGTGGTTTCATTTCTTGTCTGTGTGGCTGTGCACAATTGTGCTGCAGTTTCATGAATGGGTTTCTGAATGACTGTTGCTTGCTGTTTGGTATTGGTTGTTGCTGTGAATGGGTGTTTTTGCTGTTACTTCATTGGTACGTTGTGTGGTATGTATGGGTAGCGTGTTGTTTCATTGGCTGATTGGTTCTTGTGGGTGGGGTTTACGTTTGGTGTCGACTTAGCGTTCGGTGTTATAGAACCATGGCATTTTGGTAGATTTATTTACTTTCTGGATTGAAATAACTCTTTAAAAGTTTTTTTGGGGTGTCATGCACTTTATTTGGTGCCTTTTCAGTGTTGCAATATCTCTCCAGTTCACTGCAGAACGTTGTGTGGTACGGTTTCAGTTTCAAGTCAGCACCCCTTGCTATCACCGGAGTGTGAACACCATGCAGGTATCGATCCACTACTTTCTTATTTGTAATGTTTTTTGGGAGTGACACAGAATCAGTTACTTAAACTGTTTCTCAAGGTGCTGTTTTGGTGTCCATCCAATTTACTTCAGCTGAGTTTTCTTTGTATTTCGGTTTCAGGTGACTTCTGGTTTATATCATCAGCATTCAACTGCAAGGTGCATGTTTACTGATGAGTTTTCTATTTTTGCTTTGTGCTTTTCCTGGCAATCTTCTTCTGTGTGGTACTTTGCTGCCTCCAGATGGAGAGTTGAACTGTGTAAGTCAGCAGTGTAGAAGTAGTTCTGATAGGTACCTAAGAGGTGGTGCTGTGTCCATGACCTAATGATGATGAGCAGGTTGTCTGATCTGGGTTTCCAGCCACCTCTCGGCATCTTAACTTGTTCTACCTCCCATGGCCACTAGCCTTGAATCCCTCTCTATAAACATCCTACTTGGGAATAACTAGCTTATCACAGTCAGTGTTGCCTATCTCCCCCTGTCTGCTACCCTTAATGACCTTGATGTTTTCCTCTCTATCTAAAACTCTCTCCCCCTTAGACGCTAATGGATAATCCTCGGTGACTTTAATCATAACTCATAATCCTCCCAGGCCACCCCTGCCAGGGAATCTGTTAGCAGTCTTGGCCTTCACCAAGTCATCAGCTCTCCAACTTGCACAAACTGTAAGTCTGGCTATGAAACCCTCATTGACTGGATCCTTGTCTTGCAACTGTCTCACATTGCCACCTCTGGGGTTATGCCTGACTGCATTAGTAACCACTGTGCTGTCTACTGTAGCTGGTCGGCTAAAACCCAAGGAAAAAAGAAAAAAGCAAGGAGCACCAGGACTAGTATGGTGCTAGGCAATTATCAAACGAAGAGAGGCAAAAAATGCAAACACCCATCCAGCGCAATAAAAACAGCTATAGGCAGAAATATACAGTAAATCCAAATTTTAATATGCAGACCAGCACAAATACAAAACAGTGGCTTGAAAAAGTACTAACGTTTCACCTGGTAGACTGCTAGGCTTCTTTAAAGTAAAAAACAGCATGATAATGCTTCACTAAATACACAGTGCAATTAACCATGTGACATTGATCCACCAATACATGTAGGGCCAGATATTTAAAAGAGTTGAACCATGTACAATAGGGTTGCGCCAGCGCAAGTCCGAAATGCGCCATTCTGCGATATTCAGCAGGAGGCAGTTGTGCCCCCAAAATCATGCTGAGCAACAGCGCAATGCTAATGAAGGCATGCACAACCGAAGGGGGAGGAACCATGCATAAACTGCACAGCCCAATATTCAGCCGGGCAGTGCAGAGTTATGCAGGCGCAACCCCCTACCTGCGCCTGCACAACTTTAAGCCAAAAAAAAAAGGATTAAGTCGAGGGCCACCCACAGGTGAGCTGCCACATTGCAGGGCGCAACACAGCAGCTGCCACCTGTGGGTGGCCCTCCACTCATTCCCGGAGGCGCCCCCATGCCCCGATCGCAGGCTGAAGTGTTCCCCCCATTAGCCCGATCGCGGCATAACGTTATTCCCCATTAGCCCGATCGCGGCAGAACATTATTTCCACCCCATTAGCCTGATCGCAGGCAGAATGTTATGTCCCCCGAGCAGCCCGATCGAGGCATCAGGACGCCCTCCCCAAAGTCCAATATCCCTTGTGGTCCAGTGGACCGCTGGCCCGATCGCGGGCATAACGTCAACCCCTCCAAGTCCAATATCCCTGGTGATCCAGTGGACCGTGAAGCCCGATCGCGGGCATAACATCAAACCCCCAAAGTCCAATATCTCTGGTGGACCAGTGGAATCGAAGCTCATCGCGGGCATAACGCCAACCCCCAAAGTCCAATATCCCTGGTGGTCCAGTGGACCGCGATCGGCATAACATCAAACCCCCAAAGTCCAATATCCCTGGTGGTCCAGTGGACTCGAAGCCAATCGTGGCATAACGTCAACCCCCAAAGTCCAATATCCTGGTGGTCCAGTGGACCATGAAGCCGATCGCGGGCATAACGTCAAATCCATCACCTCAAAGTCCAATATCCCTGGTGATCTAGTGGCCTCCCACCCCACCCACTCAGGGCCCCACCACCCGCTCCCCGTCAGCCGGCCGGGCGGCAGCACCCACCGCCTACCGCCCGCTGCCTGCTGACTGACAGCCGGAGGGCTGCGCCCGATGGTTCAGAGCCAATGGGCATGTAGCTCAGACAGTAGCAGAGTTCAGATATGTGAATGAATTAATTCATTCACATATCTGGACTGCCTTGTACGGTCTGGGCTGCATGCCCATTGGCTCTTGCTCTGAACCAATGGGCGCGGCAGCCATACCGAGCTGTCAGTCGGCGGGTGGCGGGCGGCAGGCGTGGTGGTGCCGCCGCCGCTGACGGGGAGCGGGTGGGGCTCGTGGTGGGTGGGTGGAAATACCAGATCACCAGGGATATTGGACTTTGGGGTGGTTTGACGCTATGCCCGCGATCGGGCTTCATGGTCCACTGGACCACCAGGATATTGGACTTTGGGAGGAGGACGCCTGATGCCCGCGATCAGGCTGCTTGGGGACAATGTTCTGCCCGCGATCGGGCTAATGGGGGTGGAAATAACGCTTTCGCCCATGATCGGGCTTGGGCAATGGGAGGGGGGAATAATGTCATGCCCGCGATCGAAGCTAATGGGGGAACGGAACGCTCGCCCTCAATCGCCAATGGGGAGCACTATTATGCCCGTGATTGGGTCAGTTTCAGTTATGCCCGCACGGCTGCAGGGCGTTACTCCCTCGACGGCTGCTGCCCGGCAGGTGCCAGGCAAGTCGCCGGGGATCGGCACGCCCGCATGCGTAATGGTACAAATGGGGTCATAATTAGATGCAAATGGCACCCCCGCGCCTTGCATAAATTATGGCCCCATTTGCATGTCACCTTGTGAATATCGCAGGTTTGCGCATGGCGCAATGGAACTTGAGCCACCGCATCTGAATGCTCCACTCTGACCACTTGCAGTCGCACAAGTTCCACTGTGCCATGCACAGTGGCTGTGGCCATGGGGCGATATTCAAAGAAGTTGCTCAATAGCGCAACTCCATTGAATATCGCCCTGGCCACACCCCTGCGCAACTTTTTTGAGCAACGCAAGGGCTTGCGCCACAGAATGGCGCAGTTTGAATATCTGGCCCATAGCATCCCTATTAAATGAATGACAGTCATCAATTAGTGAACCATTTGAGACTAAATTAAACTCTCAATATATTATGTTAATCCATTAGTCCCATACTTTTACAAGGAAACACCCAAAAATAAAAACATGCTAAACTTGGTGACCTCAGATAAAATATTACAGTCGAGCTCATGAAGTTAAACAAATCATTGAGAATAATTGGCCTATTTTAGAACTTGAACCATAATTAAGGATGTGATTAAGAGTGGACCAAGAGTTATATATTGCAATGTAAAAGTGTAAGGGACCATGTTGTATCCAACATAGTAACCACCAACATTAATGATAAACAAATGTTACTAACATCTAGGCCCAAGGGCACACATAGGTGTGGCAACTGCATGTATTGCAAATATATTAATTGTTGCAAAAGTTTTAAGCATCCAGTCACAGTGAACAACATAGAACTGAATGATTTTATTACATGTAATAGTTCTGGTGTGGTATATTTGTTGACTTGTGACTGTGGGGCTTACTATGTTGGACGCACCATACGAAAATTGAAAGTGAGGATAGGTGAACATCTAAGGGCAGTAGAAAAACGCGATATGTCTTATGCCATTGTTAAACATATTTTGAAATACAGTCCAAGTAAACACACCTTTAATTTTCTGGGTTTGGAACTGGTCACTTTAGGTCCCAGAGGGGGTGACCTAAATAAAAAGATAGGGCAGAGAGAAATCTACTGGATTTATACTCTAGGAGCTTGTTCAAACATGGGCTTTAATGAAAACATAGAGCTTGCAGCTTTAAAAAAAATATATAAGTGATATATGGGATTGGTTATTATAGGCCCCAGTGGGGGTGAGTAAAATAACATAAAGACATGACAGATAAAATTGTTGTATACTCTAGAAAATCTGTCTAAACACCAGCTTTAATAAAAATATGTAAGAATATGCTGTTTCTAAAAAGCATAAGTGATATACAGTTTTGTTTTCTCCCACTGTTGCTTAGTAGAAAGATAGTGCCTGGTCACCTAATTTTAATTCAGTTAAATTACATGGACAAGTGATTAATGTTGAAATATATATGCAACATGAATTGAGTCTGAAAAAGTTTCATTAATATAAACATAACACTCGATGTAATATTTTATCTGAGGTCACCAAGTTTAGCATGTTTTGATTTTTGGGTGTTTCCTTGTAAAAGTATGGGACTAATGGATTAATATAATATATTGAGAGTTTAATTTAGTCTCAAATTGTTCACTAATTGATGACTGTTATTCATTTAATAAGGATACTACATGTATTGGTGGATCAATGTCACATGGTTAATTGCACTGTGTATTTAGTGAAGCATTATCATGCTGTTTTTTACTTTGAAGAAGCCTGGCAGTGTACCAGGTGAAACGTTAGTACTTTTTCAAGCCACTGTTTTGTATTTGTGCTGGTCTGCATATTAAAATTTGGATTTATATTTCCGCTTATAGCTGTTTTTGTTGCGCTGTATGGGTGCTTGCATTTTTTGCCTCTCTTCGGCTAAAGCCCCTAGACAGGACCACAAGTTCATTCTCTCACGTCAACTTAAAAAAACTCAATTCCGCTGAGCTCGCTACTGCAATAGCTGACACGGATTGGTCCTTCACGGGATCAATCACTGATATCAACACTACCTTGGAGAAGTCTGGCAGAAAATTTGTATCAATTTGTGACACCCTAATACCTCTGAAAAAAATCAGAGTCAAAGGCCACAGCAATGAATGGATCTCCCCAGACCTCCATAAACTCATGAGGGCCAGAGACAAGGCTTGGGCAAACTACAGGAAAAACAAACTTCCTCACCTACTCCAACTCTATAAAACTCTAACAAACTGATGCAAGTCAGTGGTGCATGGTGCCAAGGTCAATTTCTTATTCGACAAACAACGTGACTCGCATGCCAACCCCAGGCATACGTGGAACGTTCTGAACCACATCATTGGTAGGGGCCACCGAAACGAACAATTCACCCTCTCCAAGAATGGCCTCCTGGTCACTGATCCCCTATAAATCATAAAGTTATTTAATAACCATTTCGGTGACCTCGATAAGTATAAGCCCAATCTTGCCCCTCCCCCAGTCCTCCCATAAACTAAACCCTTCCTTCTATTTTTGCTACCTCTCACCTGCTGATGTGGTTAAATTAATTAAAACTAGCAACCCACATCCTACCTTAAGCCAGGACAATATTGATTACAAGATTTTAAAAATAGTTTGCAATTTCCTTGCCGTTCCCCTCACAGACATTTTTAATTATTCCCTCTGCTCTGGCAGTATCCCTCTCAAATGGAAATGCACCTTATTAATCCCCTCCATAAATCCGTGCCCAAAGATGATATCAACAACTACAGACCTATCTCCCTCCTTGCCCCCTCTCCAAAATCCTTGAAAAAGTAGTCCACACCCAAACCTCGGACTTCCTCAAGAATCATAACCTCCTCTCTGAAGCACAACATGGTTTCAGGGAAGGCCACAACACTGAAACTGCCCTCATTAAATTCACAGACTTCATCAACAAGGCTTCTGATGAGGGCTATTACACTGACATGGTCTTCATTGACCTTACGAAAGCTTTAGACCTAGTAGACCACAATGCCCTGCTCAACACCCTCTCCAGTCTTTATTTCTCTCCCAACATAGTCAGCTGGTTCAGCAACTATCTAAGCTATAGGTCCCATCAAACCACCATAAACGGTGTACTCTCCAACTCCTGTCCAATGAAATGTGGCATACCTCAGGGATCAATTCTTGAGCCTCTCCCATTCACCCTAATGGTCAATTCCCTCCCTGAAATTTGCCTTCACAAAGAGCTAATCCTTTACCCAGATGATGCTGCCCTATACTGCAAGGATAAGAACCCCACATCCCTCCATGACAAGCTACAATATGATTTTTGGGCTGTGCATTCCTGATTTACCTCCAATGGACTTGTCCTCAATTCTAAGAAAACCAAATCCATGATTTTCCTCTAACCCCCGCAAATATTCCACCTTTGATTTCACCATACTAGACAATGAAGGGAACTCCATCGAAAGGGTATAAAAGTTCAAATATCTCAGGCTCTACCTTGACTGCCATTTAAATTTCAATCTCCACTCCAACATGCTTCTCAAAAAAGCACACCAAGGACTGGCATGCTTTACAGAGCCAGGCCTTTCCTTACTGCTGAATCTAAGAAACTCCTAGCCTCCAGCTTTGTACTTCCACTTTTCAACTATGGAGCTCTTCCCACTGCTTTCTCAGAGCAATCTTAACAAGCGCCGCATTACCTACCACAGCTTAATTCATTTTGTCAGTGGTCAGCCCAGGCGAACCCACCACTGTGACCTCTTCAACCTTTCCAAGTGGCTCCCCTTAGAGGACAAGCTCAACAGCAAGATCCTTATTTTCTTCCATAAGCTATCCCGTGGCAGTCTTCCTCCCTGTATCCAAGCTATCGTTCCACTGGCAGTCCCTGTTAGGACAACCCATTGATCTGCATCCCTCTCCTTCATTGCACCTTTCTCTTGTACGATTCATGGCCAAAATACTCTTGCCTTCAAGGGCAGAAAACATTTTCAATGCCCTACCTGTCTCCCTCCTTCCCTCATCCACCACAGTCATTCCGTTGCCTCTTTCAAACATAACCCTAGGACTCACCTAGCTCTTTCAGTCCATTGCAAATGTTTCCCTCACAATTGTTCCTCTGAACTACTCCTCTACCATCCCCCCCCCACTTGCTTCACCCTCCACCCCACTTACAGTGCTTTCATTCCCTATTCCACACTTAATTATTTGTTTTCTCCACTGAGGTACCCCATCACTCCCCTTAGAGGGGTGCATCACAACCATGTCTCCCAAGCCCTCACTTTCTCTGCCCCTCTGCTTGACCCCCTACTCATTTAATTAAAAGTCACTAGAAAGATAAGTGCTACTGTTTACTGCCTTTTCATCAATGTATCTATATCATCCATGATACGTGTTCATATTCAATTATGACCTATAACCTGTGCCTCTGCTTTTCTGTTTCAACGGTTTTATGTTACGTTACTGTACCATGTCTGTATTAGTACTCGATACTGTACTTTTATGTGTTAAAACTGGACGCTTGTGAAAATGGGTAGCTTTTGCTCACAATTGCTTTTCCAGCATACTAAATAAACTGAAACTGAAACTAATGAGAGTGATAATATCACCTGCCGACGTATGCACTGTGTGTACAAATATCATCTTATCACAGTGCTTACGTCAGCAGTATTTATTTCACTGGGGTGAGAATAACTGTTTTTATCAGAATAGATATCAGCGCACCTCATTGTATAAAAATGTGTACATGCAAGAGCCAGTAATATTTGCAAGTCAAAGGTTCAGCGTACATGTACAGATGCAAGTAGTGTGACTGAGTTGCAGCTGCAGCATACATTATGAACATCTTTTCTGACAATATTTGTAGGCTTGATGGGCCATTATTTGTAAAGCATTGTTAAAGATTAGTACTCTGGGAATGAGTGAGAACTGGAACACAAGCATCTTTCTCCTCTACCAGGACTGCTCAGAGATGTTATTTCGCTTCAACATAAGTCAAAAAGTGCACTACAAAGCATCTGGTACTGCAGGCCTTCTATACCAGTGGCAAACATCAGTCATTGACAAATGCTTGTTGCATTTAATCAGTGATGCGGTCTGTACTGTGATTCTCTAGTCCTCCTTTTATGTTTTCTGATATTGATTATATGTACTGCACCTTTCATGTTGGTATTGCATCATCCAGTGTCTATTATTTATGTTTTGGAATTATTCATAGCCTTTGCAATCTCCCAGGCCATGCCTGACAATAGGCATATCCTTGCCTAGGGAACCTACCTGGTAAACAAAAACAATCAAATAAATACGTGTTGCTAAGGAAATGATCATAATGTCATGTGTAGACATGCAGCTACTCCTGGTGAAGTCCAAGGGACATAAGTTATCTGTGTAGATAAGATTTAATTTAAAAAAAGAACAGATGGGAGATAAATACAGATGGGAGATAAATACAGAAAACAGAGGGAATATAAGCAGAACTGGACCTAAATTCAAATGTTTTTCCCTAAGATAGCAATAGCTTTTACAGGACAAATTAATATTCCATTCATATTCTTTGGTTTTGATGGCATCCTTAATAGACAAGTCACACTGTGTATCCATACTGTATGTATTTATTCAATGGGAAGGGGTCTGCATGTAGACGTATTAGTGTACTATATGCCTCTAGATACTTAGCATGTCTTACAGTATATGTAAAGTGAGGGCAGGAGGAAGTTTGGGAGGGAAGAAAGGTTGGACTATGATTAGGTCTATAAATAAGTAAACCATGGTTAAGGCAACAGACCTAAAACAACACTCATCAACTCGATCAATGCTAGGTGTCACAGGATACATTACCTGGTGTAGGCTTTTGACTGGTACGAACTGTTTACTTTTGATTGCAGCAGTTAAAAAATATCTGCCAATCTGATAACAGCTGTGACTGTATAGGTGGTGAGACCATTTGCATCATGAGAAGTTCTTTATGATGGTTTTAAACCTTGGTTACTCATTGACACAACTGAAGAAGTCACCATAGCCATGGACATTATCCCATTCCCATAGTATGAGCATTTTATGATGCACGCCCAGCTATTAATCACAATTAGGTACTCTGCTGATATGTTAAAGGGAGCTGACGCCATAAGTAGTGTCAGGAGAAATTATAAAATTCCTTTTGTTAGTTAAACAACACAAGTACAGTTTTCATGCAGTTTCCCACATTTGGTGCATTCTCCTTTTTTCTCCTTTTTTTAAAGAGCATATGTCCTTTACTAAAGAACATAATCTGGCATTCTGAAAGTGTGCACGTACAGTAAAATTATTCTACTGTATGTGCATGCTCTCTCCCTGTCATGCAGACGGCAGCAGGCCAAGGTGGCGAATGGTGGGTCTGTACCACTCGCCATCACTGCAGAGTGGACTGTGGTTATATTCCCATTAGGAGGGTGAGCTGGGTGTGGAAGGGTGTGTGTGGGTTGTGGGTGCTGAGTGGGTAGGTGGGTGGGATGAGGAGGGGGAACAAATGTTATATCAGTGCCTAGATGAGGAGGGCCACTGAACTACCTGGGAGAAGTCTTTAAATACATAACACACTTTGATGGGCATCAGGGAGGAAGGCAGAGAGCCACTAGACTGCCTGGGACAATTTATTATGTATAGTACACACTTGAATGGGCACTGGGGAGGGAGGGTGGCCATTAGACAGCCTGGGGCAATTAATTATGCATGTTACACACTTGGACAGGCAGCAGGGAGGGAGGGAGGGAGTGGGGCCACTAGACTGCCAGGGACAATTCATTAAATACAGTACACACTCACATGGGTATCCTGGAGAAAGGGGAGCCACTTGACTGTGAGGAACTGACACCCCTAAGCTGTCACTATGGTACACAGGGACGGAGTGGAAGGGGCAGCTGAGGCTTTGCACAATGACTTCAGGCATTCCTGTGTGGGGGCATTGTGCAGAGTCACAAATAGCCACATTATGACCTGAAAATTGCCCTGTAGCACCCTGCATGTCATGTGTGGTAATGTGGCTACTGAATATGGCTTGCAGGAGTAAAGGTGCGACCCCATTTAGGACACACTCCCTCTTTTTGCTCCTGGGTGTCAGTTTCCAGCAGGGGGCCCTTTTATCACCATGCATTGTCATTTTTCACTGAACTAGCACACATTGGACAGGGGATGCTGCCTGTATCAGGGCATGTTGCCTGTATCAGGGCACGCTGCCTGTACGAATACGGCACCCTGCTGGATGAGCTCTCTCTCTCCTGCACCGCTATTGATAGTGTGGCACTATTGACCAACTTTGAAACTGGGTCCCCAGTCTTAAAGTACTCATTTTTAACAAAATGTTTTTTAAAAATTCACAGTTTTGACTGAAATTCACACAAAGAAACATAGAAATTGATGGAAGATAAGGACTGCCAGGCCCATCCAGTCTGCCTGCATACCCAACCTTTACTCAGCAGCTGCTGACCCTACTTGGTCCCCAGCTGCTGCCTCTCCTTCCCTCCTCTAGGTTTCCCTTATATCTATCCCATACATGTTTAAATCCCCCCCATTGCACTTGCCCCCATCACCTCCTGGGGCAGGCCATTCCAAGCATCCACCACCCTTTCCATGAAAAAGTACTCCTCAATTTGCCCCTTAGTCTATCTCCTTCCAGTCTCATGTCTTGCCCTCTTGTTATTTTAGAGCAACTTCTGTTCTGAAAGATGCTGCCATCTTGTACTTTATTAATCCCTTTGAAGTACTTGAAGGTCTCTATCAAACCCTCTCTCTCTCCTCTCCTCCAGGCTGTAAATATTGAGTTGCTCCAATCAATATGTACACCCTGGAGGAGAGGAGGGAGAGGGGAGATGCTTTTATGTAGTTTGCACATAAGTTTCAAACTGTACATTTTGTAAAAAACTGTGTTTTAGAAAATGATTAGTGTTGGACAACATTGAACACTTTCACATATTTTGCACATAAACATTATAAACTGCTATTTTTTTTAAACAATAAGGAAAACACACACTTGCTCAGGGATGAGCTACACTCAATATAAACAGCTGCAGCTATTCCAGAAAAACATGGCCTCAACACTCCTTTCGGTTCTATTTGAAAATTGCGAAATAAAAACTGCGACTTTAAAAAAAGTGAATGCAGTTTAGTGACTTCATATATAGCAACACTACATTTCAACGTGGCAGTTAATATATCGAAAACTTGTGCTTACACAAGTTTGCTTCTTCTTTTACAAGTTAACCATGTCTCTGTCTGTCATCTTCTGTGAAAACCAAACTAAACACTGCTTTGCCTACTGATGCACGTACTCTACACGCACTGTCAATCCTGCTCACCTAATCACCACCATGCTCCACGATTGGTCAGAGTCCTGTTAAATGTTGTGGTTTACTTCCGCATTGTTTCTGCAGTTTTTCTATCGTTGATTCAGAAGTCAAACTGCAGCATGTCTTTTGAATATGTTACTAGCCAGAAAGGTAAGCCGCGGTTGCTGTTTTCGGGCTTCTTGTTTCCAAAAGATAAAGAGAGAGGGGGAAAAAGTTTACTGGTGCTGTGCAGAATACCCCAAACACAAGTGTCTCGCATGGTTGCATACTTCAGGGGATAGTGTTGTTGCAACAATTAGTGAACACAATCATGTTGCAGATGCTGGCAATGTTGGGGTTTGCTAGGTGTTGGCTGACATATGGTCTCATGCCAGGAGTACAGTAGAGACCACATCCCAGGTCATTGTAGGGTGTACAGCCAGTACCTCAGAAGCAGTCAGTGGTAGGCTACCTGGAATTAGCCTTATCAAGTGCACAGGGCAGCGCATAAGGCAGCAGGAAAGAGGGTGTCCTACAACACCATCCTCTGTCACAGACCTTGTAATACCTCATGAATTCACACTGTTAAGCACAGGAGAACACTTTTTAGTGTATGACCGTGGTGCAGAACATGATAAAATAATAATGTTTGCAACAGATAATAATTTGCGCCTGTTACGTGACAGCAGTGACTGGATGTTAGATGCGACATTCAAATCATGTCCTGCTTTGTTTAATTAACTTTACACCATTCATGCAGTGCGGTCTAGTGCTGTAATACCTTCAGCATATTTTTTTAATGTGTTCCCGTACTACAAATGAATATGTCATGGTATTTGAATAAATAAAAAAAAACTTGTAATTAGTACTCCATCAAATGCAATCATGGATTTTGAAAAGGCAGCTAGTACTGCGTTTTTAACTGTGTTCCCTGATATACAGTTACAAGGGTGCTTTTTTCATTTTGCACAGTCGGTCTGGTGAAAAATCCAGAAATGCCCAGATGTGGAGAAGCAGTACTGTGTGGACCCTGAGTTTGCACTTAATTTGAGAATGCTGCTTTCATTGGCATTTGTTCCACTGGAGGATGTCATTAGCAAGTTCAAAGAAATGAAAGACATGTATTTTGATGTGGAGAATGAAGAGCTACTGCAGCCAATACTGGATTAATATGAAGATACCTGGCTAGGTAGACAGCATGATAGATCCAGATGCAGAAGACCAAAATTCCCAGTGAAACTCTAGAATTGTTACACTGCAACACATGATGGCCTGGCTAGAATGAGTAATGCAGTGGAAGGCTGGCACAGGGGTTCTAATTCAAGACTCTGAGCTTGTCACCCAAGTGTCTGGAGGCTCATTGCATGCCTGCGGGAAGGGCAACAGCTCACAGAGCTAAAGCTTAGCCAGATATTATCTGGTACTGAAAATGCTGGTACTGCAGGAAAGAAAAGGAAGTGCAAAGATCAAAATCAGATGATTGCATCGATTGTTGCACAGTATAGGTCCCGAACAACAGCCGAATACCTGCATGGTCTAGCATATAATTTTCAATTCCAGCCATAATTCCTTTGAATCTCTTATTCCAGCCATAATTCCCTTGAATCTCTTATGTTAATGAATAAAGGATTGATCTCTCTCTCAGGCTTTAGCCTGTTTTTTTTCCAAAACAGAAAGTCACAATTTTGATGTTTCAAGTAATGGAGGATCATTCTGTGTTTGTCACTATTTTGACTGACCGTTATAATGTACGGTTGTTAAATTTTGTTTTCACAAATTTTGCGTTGCTATTATAACAGTCGCCGTTTTCAAGTCACTGTCATCATGGGATACCCTCCATTCTGTGCAATAAAGTTTTTTTTTATTTGCCCAGCCAGACTCAAAAACACTGTGAACTGCCCACACATTTGATCAAAACACCTCCCTCACAAGAACCCCAACATTTTATGTGCCTGAGAATTTTACTGTGTTTTTGAGTGTAGCTCAACAAACAAAAGTTTTTCAGTTTTTGTTAATCAGGTAAGTACACCAGACAGTTATTTACAGGCACAACTCACAGAAAACAAAAAGAAGCATATTATAGGTAGACCCTGGAGGACCAGATGATTTGACAAGGCAATACCAAAGGAATACAAAGGAAAGAATAGCGCAAGGGGTTAGGAAAGGAGATACATTTTTCTATAGATACATAAGAGAAAAAAGGAAGAGTAAAGGGGGAATAGTCCAACTAGCAACAAGGGAGGGCCAGCTGTTAGAGAAAGATGAAGACAAAGCAGAGTTGTTAAATGAATTCTTCTGCTCAGTCTTCACAATAGAAGATAGTGGCAAAGGACCTCCACTAAGTAAGACAGAGCACGATAGTGGAGGGGCAGACACAAGCCCCTTCATGAACTAGAGGGTCTTAGAAGAGCTAAGCAATCTTAAGATGAACAAAGCCATGAGGCTGGATGGTCTCCATTCCAGAATACTGAAAGAGCTTCGGGAAGGAATAGCTGCACCGCTAGCTGAACTATTCAATCAACCACTAGAAAGCATCAGAGTACCTCGAGACTGGATAAAGGCAACAGTGCTGCCCTTGCACAAAAGTGGAAGCAAGGAAGAGGCAGGAAACTACTGCCCAGTCAGCCTGACCTCTATTGTGGGAAAAATTATGGAGACATTACTTAAGGAGAGAATAGGTGACTACTTAAAGGAAACTGGAAAAGTTGACCTCAAACAGCATGGCTTTACAGCAGGGCACTGTTGCCAAACAAACATGATTGATTTCTCCAATTGGGTTACCAGAATAGTGGACCAGGGTGGGGCAGTGGACATGGTGTACCTAGACTTCAGCAAGGCCTTTGACACAGTTCCCCACAGGAGACTTGCTAACAAACTAGAACACATAGAAGTCAGACAGAAGATAGTAAACTGTATTAGAAACTGGCTGCAGAACAGGACCCAGAGAGTTTTGGTCAGTGGGTCACTATCTAGGGAGGGAGGGAGGTGTGACCAGTGGTGTTCCACAAGGGTCAGTGCTAGGTCCAGTCCTCTTCAACATATTCATCAGTGACATCACTGATGAACTGGAGGGGAAGGTTTACCTGTTTGTAGATGATACAAAGCTCTGCAACAGGGTAGACACACAAGAGAGGGTATTTGGTATGGAAGCTGACCTAATGAGACTAGAAGAATAGTTCAGAAATTGGCAGTTAAAGTTTAATGCCAAGAAGTGTAAGGTAATGCACCTAGAAAAGCGGCACCCAGGAAAAAAGTACATACTGGAAGGGCATCAATTAGAGGAGACAAAGATGGAACAAGATGTAGGCGTGATCATTACCGACTACTTAAAGGTAGGAAAACAATGCAAAAAAGCAGTGCAGAAGGCAAGGGGTATCCTCGGATGCATAGAGGGTTATTATAAGCAGAAAGCAGGACGTTGTCATGCCACTCTACAGATCCTTGGTGAGGCCACACCTGGAGTACTGTATCCAGTTCTGGAAGCCTCACCTTAAAAAGGACATCGACCTTCTGGAGACAGTGCAGAGAAGGGCTACAAAGATGATGCAGGGACTGCACCATGAGCCATATGAGACAAGACTCAAAGAGCTGAATTTATTCTATCTGTAACAGAGAAGAAACAGTGGGGACATGTCAGAAACATTTACATACAGTGAAGCTCACAAAGAAGAAACTCAGTTCTGCAGCATTTTACAGCATGCTGCAGCAGAGTTACTGTGGAAAACAATGTAATTTCAATGGCAATTAGTCCCTTTTGTCATGTAGGAAACTCTGACATTCACGTCATCCTGGCGGTGTCATATTTTCCTGCATGACAAAAGGGATTATTTCCTTTGAAATTGTATTGTATATTGTAGTAACTCTGCTGCAGCATACTGCAGAATGATGTAGAAGTGGGTTTCATCCTGGCGAACTTCACTGTACATACATACAAGGTTGCCAGCAGATTAGGCCTATTGGTCTATCTCATTTGCCCGAGATGCAGCTCCTGATTAAGTTTCAGCAGCTGTACCCCCCCATGTTCTCCCTACCACCTGGCACACCCCCAGCATGCTGTTTTGTACTACTCCCCCAATCTGCACCTTGCCCATGTATCTGTCCCACCCCACCTTGAGGCCCTCCACTGTTTCCTTTGCCAGCAGATCCCCTGGTAGTGCATTCCAAGGTGCAGCCACCCTCTCCTTGAAATAATGTTTCCTTACCTCCCCCTGTACCTCCCCCCTACTAGCATAAGGCTATGTCCTCTCATATTTCCCTCCCCCTTCAATGTAAGTAAACCCTCCTTGTTTACCCTATTTATCCCCTTCATATATTTGAAGACCTCTGTCATATTCCCCCTATCCTGTCTGACCTCCAGGGAGTACATATTCAACTTTCTCAGTCTTTCTTCATAGGACAATCCCCCCAAGCTGTGGATCATCCTTGTGGCACGTCTCTGTACTCTCTCTCCAAAAGGATAACATCTCTCTTTAAGTAAGGTCTCCAAAATTGTATGCAATACTCCAAGTGAAGCCTCACTAAGGAGTTGTACTGGGGCAGAATGGCCTCCCTTCTCCTCTATGTAATTTCCCTAGAGATGCACCCCAGTATTTTATTTGTCTTAGCAGCCGCTCTTTGGCACTGCTCAGAATTATTCATCCTGGCATCTATGACCACCCCCAGGTCTTTTTCCTCCTTAGATGTCAGCAACTGTCCCTCCCCCCAAATGATAGTTGTACCCAGGGTTTCTGAATCCCAGATGAAGCATGCTGCACTTCCGGGTATTAAACCACACTTGCCAAGTGTGTGCCCAACTTTCCAACCTCACCAAATCCTCCTGGAGTGACTTCCTACCCTCCTTGCTGTCTACCACATCACTCACTTTAGAATCATCCACAAAGAGGCTCATCTTGCTCTTTACTCCCTCACCAATGTCTGCAATGAACACATTAAACAGTACTGGGCCCAACACGGATCCCTGAGGGACCCCCGCTGATGACCCTTTTGTGAGTGGATGCCATCCCTCCCTACCACCACCCTCTACTGCCTGTCATGGAATGAATTTGTTATCCAGCTCACCATTTTCTTCCCCACCCCTAAGTTCTTCAGCTGACATATCAGCCTTCCATGTGGGACTGAGTTGAAAGCCTTGCTGAAGTCCAAGTACAGGACATCAACTGGCGTTCCACTGTCCAAGGATCTTGTCACCCAGTCAAAGAATTCAACTAGGTTGGTCTGACATGATCTCCCCCAGATGAACCCATGCTGGTTTTCATCTTGAAAGTTTGCATCCAGGAACTCCACCAACCTTTCCTTCAGGATAGTCTCCATCAGTTTCCCCACAATGGGCATCAGACTGACTGATCTGTAATTTCCCGGTTTATCCCTCGGTCCACTCTTATGCAATGGCTCAACATGTGTAGTCCTCCAGTCCATGGGTACACATCTTGATTGGAGGGAGGAATTGAATAATTCTTTCACTGAAGCAGTAATATGTCAAGGGAATTAACTCAGAAGGAAAACCTTTTCCAGGAAAACAGAGTGGCACATCCAAGAGGGCACAACTTGTGTCTGGTGGACGGCAAGTTTAACAGCACCTCTAGAAAATACTTTTTTACCGAGAGAGTGATAGATCCATGGAATAGCCTGTTACCAGAAGTGGTGGCATCAATGACAGCAAGAGAATTCAAACTCACTTGGGGCAGGCAATGTGGACAACTTAGGAAAAAAATATAATGGGGGGAGTAGCCACCTTGGGCAGACTAGATGGACCACATGGTCCCAATCTACTGACACTTTTCTTATGTTCTTATAATACATTAGAATGAACAGTAAATATAAAAGAGATTACAGTGCAGTAACAGAGAAGAAAAAACCAAAAACAAAACAGAAAAGTAAATATAGATGCAACTACAGCAATTGTAGGACGATGATGCAGTAAGCTAGGCATAAATAATGTGCAAAAGAATGCTCAAAATGCATACAGTAGGCAGTCTAGTAGTAAATCAAAGTAAGGTCCAACACCACCAGAAACGAGCCAGTAGAACAGATGCAAATGCTACCATATCCCTAAGCATTCACATACAGCTGCAGGCAGAGGAAATGAGGAGAAGTTTCCTCAGAGCAGCCATTAAAGACACACGGGAGGGTGAATTATGCACCTTGGGGCCTATGCATGACTGTGCAGATCACCTATGCATCGCAGAGCCACAGCATGTAGACAACCCTAGGCCCTAAGCCATGCATCAGGGGTCCCGCTTATCCCCAGTGACATGCCCGGAAGGGATACACATCCTTTCTGTACCCAGTCTCCCAGATTGTCATGCAGCTATGCACATGGCCAATCTGGGGGCATGTCTGTGGGCGTGCCCACACTCCATGCCATCCACAAAGGTGTGGAGTGCTGGGTAAAGGAGACACAGGAGATGGCAGTGGGTACCCTGCTGTATCCTTTATCTGCCTTTGCAATGACACCTGTCAGTTGCGGTGGGATGGGAAATCCCTCCACCATGCTGCCCCAGCCTACTGGACTGACAGGGAGTCCTGGGGGGTAGCCATTTGGACACTTGCCCAATACGTATAAAATCAACAGGTCCTGCACTGTCCCAGAATCCATGGCTCACATGGAGCAAAGGGAGCACTTCAAGACCCAGGATGGGCATCTGATTGGATGCCCCCCCCGTGTCCCTTGAACCACCACTGTGCAACTGCATGCTAAAGGCAGGGCCATAGACAGGCATCCTGCTGGTGCATTTGGTTGTGCATAACGTGCACCCTGTGCCTGTCCCCGGCTGTTTAGCTATGTGTACCCAGCCACGCCTTAGTGCACAGACACCCATAAGAGGGAGGGAGGGGGCGTACCAGGAGTGCTAGTGCTGGGTTTATTGGAGTAGCCTCATTTTTAAAATAACAGGTTTTAAAATATGGGCAAAATGTATTACTTGGCAGCTCAAAGTGCAGCTACAGAAGCACGGGCAAAACAGAGATGGGATTCTGGCTGGTATGATATTGAAACATGGAGGCGAGCTCAGTGCAACATTATGCCTGACCTCAGTTTCGATGACTAAACATCTCATGAAGAGATGGAGAAAACTTGACTCAGTCATACAGTTGGGATGTTTATCAGGTGAGGCATATAACCCAGCTGCTGAATACTCCCACTGACTCTGATCCAAGGTTGCCCGGAGTTTGTTCCCTCACAGACTAATGCTAACTACGGTAGTTGGGAATATAATTCGTTAACCAGATTGTCACAGTTTATAAGACAGGGGACAGTGATAACTTTTGCTGATCTGGAAAAAAACAAAACAATTTGCTCTAAGTCACAGGTATTTTTCTTAATGCCTCCAAGTGAAACACTATATTTAATTGAAAATTGGTGACTGGGAAAGAAGCACTGAGAAAAGTGCACTGAGCCAAGGCTCATTTGCAGGCACAACCCAGGGGACGGGGAACAGGGGAGAACAGTAATACAGTAATTGGTATGGGAGAAACATGATACTATAGTCAGTCATAATAGTTGAAATTTACTACTGATAGTAGGAGGGCAGCAATCCAAATAGCATAAGTTACAACAAAACATGACCCCTCAAACGAGTGGGTGGAAAAAAAATAAAGCAAAATCTAAAACAGGTGAGCACAGTAAATAGGTTTACAAAGTGCAACCAAGCAATCTTGGGGAAGCACTGGGGGTGACGAAAGCAGAGAAGACACTGGATCAGGTGCCAGAAGTGTGAGGACAGGAGCATGTAGAAGAGAAACGGAATTGCAGCAGGGACTTAATGGCAAGGTAAGAGGGTGCAAGCCGAAGGGAGGGAGGGGAGTGTTCCAGACAGAAGGCAGTCTTACTGCAAAAGTAGACTGATCAGTTGATGTAGTATATCCTCTCATGCAATAAATTGCAATTAGGAAGAGCTATAAGGTCCCTAAAGGACTTTTACTATTGGATGGTTAGAATAGCCGACAGACAAAAATATATTTCTCTGCTAAATCTGCTACTGCTGACTTCAGTGGGGCACAATATTAGCCACATCAGACAAAAGTGGGAAACTGAAGCACAGATCACTATCATGGAGTAGGAATGGAGTAACAGTCCTTGCAGATGTCTTCAAACTTTTTTTGGGGGGGTGGGGTATATCCATAGAAGATTACACTTAATGTATCTCCCCTTCCCTGAAAAAACAAATCTTTGGGTTATCTGGCAGTGATTAGTGCTAGGGGGGTATGGGATGGTGGGTTCTTACTTTGACATTTGCTGGGACTGTCCACAAATTAAGACATATACTGATTAGAAACACATAAGGAGTTACAACAGATCTGGCGGAGCTCAATCCTATTTACTTTTCAATGTTTAGTGTTCAGTACAGTATGACCTGAAGGAATTAACTCCCAAATCAAAAGTGTAAGAATACTAGGGTGATGTTAATAGCTGAAGTAAAAGGAATAAAAATAAGATAGTTTGCTGTAGGCCCCCAAGTGAAACACACCTGGTTAGAGTAAATTAAAACCACCTACAGTATGTGATGAAGAACCTGACAGCTGACTTAAACTGGTTAATGATAAATTCACAAGGAAACAGCAGTTGTGGGTTTTGTATGCATTGCAGTAAAGGTAACAACTGAGACAATTATTGTGTTTAAGACCCAGACATACTGTAGGAGTAGCAATGACAGATTGCTTACTGCATGCACTACATACAGTAAATGAGTAAGTGGATAGAGTCTGTGCCACTGAATATTAAAAAAAGGAAGTGTTAAAATTGTTTTTAACTTTGTTCCAATGAATTGTTAAAGCAGCAATATTTGTTAGTAGAAAAAAAATGTTCCTGATATATATGTGTAACCCCCCCACAAATAGGGGTTCCCGAAAAGTCTTCCTTGAGCTTGCCTAAATGCTCACTGCCAGGCTGGTGTCCTGCATTTTAGCAGTTTAAATGTAATGCCAGAGAGTGCCTGTATAGCCTCTGTGTACTGTCTCTTTAAGACCTGCCTGGGTTGCAGTCATAATTAATCTGGGAGGGGGCTGAGTGTTTCTATGCTCGACTCCCGGCCGGGCTGCCAAATAATCGCTCCGTTCTGCCGTCGTTATTAGCACAGAGGAAGCTCTGTTAGAAGATGTACTTGTTTGCTGATCATTTATTAGAATAGCAATAATATTGCAGTTTGTTTAACCTGCCTTTTTTGTAGTATGGACATTTCTGTTTATCTCCACCATCTTGGTCCTGGACTGCTGAAATGGGCCAATCAGTACCTTTGGGGACTCTAAAGGAGCCTGTCCCCAGGGGCTTTGTGGGAGCAAAATTCTGTAGGAATTGTAGTTTTGGGCTTTTGGCACCTAAATGAACCTGGAGGGGGAGCCCTTGTTGTGACTGACAGAGGAATCAGCCAACTGAACCTTTTGGATCCTGGGGAAAGTCCCAGACTGCTTGAAGTTTCAGTTCAGATCTGAGTTGGGAAGTGAAGGAGTAACAGCTCGAGATAGTCGAGCAGCAATTCCTGTGAGGATTCATGCAGGAGAACTGTGAAAGGGTTGAGTTTTGGCCTACCTGTCTGCCTGCTGTCCCTGAGAGGGAAAATAGAATTGATTCGGACTGAATCCAAGTTGTGAGGATGATTTAAGCCACTGGACTGTGACTAGACTTTAACCTGAAGAGGACTGAAAATTTTTTGAATGCCATCGGCCTGTCAGGATTTCCAGCCACCTCTGAACTCCCAGTTTATGCAGAGACTCTGTAATTGTGACCTGATAGCAATCTGCCTGGTACAGTAGTATTTCTTACATGTAAATGTGCTGTGTGCTGCTAGTGGGTCGTGATTTGATTCCCCACTGTGTGCTAAACTGTGTTCTGCTTGCTGGAGGCTGCATCCAGCTCCCACGGACTGAATCCGTATTCATCTCCATTGGGCCTGGGCCTTGCCACACTGGCCCAGCCAGACTACCTGCTGCACAGAGAAAGCCATCGACGAGATAGCTGCCTGGGGATCAGCCCCCTGCTCATGCATTGAACAGGAATGATGCCTCAGTGATTCATGTGAGCCCTGCTTCTCCTGGCACTCCAGTTCAACAACCTGCTGTCTCGATTTCATCCTGGTCTGTGTCCTGTATTGGGTATCGTGAGTAAACATCAGGGTAGCTTCCTGCAACAACAGCTAAATCTAAAGTGTTGTCATCTAATTGCTTTGTTGTCTTTTCTGTCATGAACTGAGCCCTCCGCTCTGGATTACAAATAGTGTGTGTTGTGCATGTTGCTTTCTTCTATCACAGGGCCCCAACCAACTGCAACACCAGCCTACCCCGGGCAACGTTCCTGGCTAGCCCACCATCTTCCTACCTGAGTACCCTGTGTGTGTGACTGTGTAGGGATTCTGAAGTGCATGCATAACTGTCTGATTGATACAGCCTTTAAGCAAATCAACCTGATTACACCCCTCCCTTGTTCAAGTCCCCAGAATAAATCAGATCTAACTCTTTTTACATTTAACCTGACTGTGGTTCCAGTTTGTGCCAAAAGTACTGTACTGTTGCTATTTGCTGTGCATAACCTTGTTTTACAGGGGGTCTCCAGGGTCGAATCAGAGGAACCAGCCCTGGTGGTAAGTGCAAACAGTGTGGGTAATTGCCTGGTGAATAAGGGTCATTGTGAAAGTGATTATTGTGTATTGGTCAGGTCACTAGAAGGGAAAGGGGGGGTTACAGTGTCCCAGAGGGCTGTGCTCAGGTTAGCTTGACCACTAACAGCCCTGACCTCCTGGTGGAGGCACCCGTTTCATTATCCAGGCCCCTTAACCTGCAACTAGCCATGCATGCAGGGGTAGTAGCCCTTGGGTTAGCGCCACCTAGAGGTTACATCTTGGAGGCACCAATGCTGGGATTTATGTCCTCTAGTTGCCAAAATCATGAATTATTGTCTAACATAAATGGCTACCCCAACAGAAGTGGCTGTGCATCAGTTGGTCGGTGATGTATAGGGCAGGAGATTGACCCTCATAATGCCCTGCTTATATTGGATATTCCCTTAAGCATTAGTAAAGACACTGTGGAAGGAGTACTTTCCAAAGTTGAATGTTTAACAAATGCTGTGGTGGCGGGTCGACAGGCTGATCTGACCACCCAAACTTTCATGGCCCTAGTAGAGTGTAGTGACCTCGTGAATAGCTCCAAATTGCTGCAGACTATTGCCTCAGAAGGGGTCCCAGCCACCTATAGAGTAATAACTAAGGACAGTAAAGACCCTGGGGGAGATGAGCCCCCACCCTTATCTGAGACTTTTGAGAGGAAGTTAAGCAAGTTGTTACTGGAGGAGGGGAAGACCATAGAGGACTCAAGAAGTTATTCCTGCCACCTGGGGGTGTTCCTTCTCCAACACCCCTGCCAGTTCCTGTGCCTGTTCCTTCACCAGCTCCTGTGCTCACCTCCATGCCTGCAGTTAGTCACGACTCGTATCGCCAGCTGAGGATGTTTTCAGGCACCCTTCCCACACCCCAGGGGGAGGACAACTGGGAGACTTGGATAGACTATGTTGCTCCTCAGACCTGAGCATGGCAATTCTCCTAACCAGAGAAGAGAAGAAGGCTGGTTGAAAGCCTCAGAGTCCCCGCCCAACTTGCTATCCATGCTACACAGGCTAGTAATCCAGAAGCTACTGCTCAAGATTTTTTGAATGCATTGGAAAATGTGTATGGGATTCCCAATTCAGATAAGAACCTGTGGGGTAGGGTCAGAAACACTCAGCAATACCCAGGGGAGCCCTTATCCATGTATGTGCCTTGACTCAAAGCGGTGATACAGAAATGCCTAAAGAAAGGTGGCATGGCCAAAGCTAAGTTAGATCAGAATAGGGTGGAACAACTTCTCTAGTCAGCCCCATTCTCTGAATTATTGCTGCTCCAGCTACGCCTTGCTGCTCGGTTGGATGCGCCTCCTACCTATGACGGACTGATGAAGGAAATTCGAAGGATTGAGAGGAGACACCCAGGTGGGGGGCCCCTCCTGTATCTGCTGTTGCTGCTGCCCAGATGACTGAGGATGCACATGTGAGTGATGCTCAGGGGTGAAATACAGTGTCGTTGAACATTGGGAGGTTAGCAAGGACGCTCCACCCTGGAGCTAGATACTGCGGGAGGTCCGAGAAATGAGGGCTACCATTTCCCTACAAGCCCATTCCAGAGATACAATGTGCCCAAACCCCTCTCAGGGCATGTTCGCTATGGGGGTGATGGTGCACTTCCAGGCATCCTGTGTTGACAGCAGCTCAAAGATTGATGAATTGACTATGGAAGTGAGGGAATTACTGAGGCATCTCTCCATGCTCACCACACACCAGACAGAGATTGAATCACAATTTTCTATTGGTGGTACCCCCGCCTCAGCCCCCAATGTGATGTCTCGGCCACACCAGAGTCTAGAAAGCACAGTCTGTCATAATTGTGGGAAGGAGGGGCATATGAAGAAAGGATGCTGGTCTCCAAAACACTTAGATAAGGTTGTATGCAGACTTCAAGGGGAGCTCTGGAAAGCAAAACCATGGTCGAGGGGTGCTGGAAACAACTGCAGTGAAGGCTCAGGAAATCCCAACTCCAACTTCTTTGTGGCTAAGTTGTCTGTACCGGCCCCTGCTATTGTCCCCCCAGAATGGTCCAAGGTGGTGGGCCCTTCAATGGAAACTACAGTGACAGTGAACAGTGTGTCTGCCTGGGCCATGCTTGACAGTGAATCTCAAGTAACTATAGTGTTCCAATACTAGTATCAAAAGCATCTTCCTGATGTGCCCCTACAACCCTTGGAAGGCTTACATGTGTGGGGGTTGAGTGAAAAGTCATCCATACTCGGGATATATTCAGATCTGACTGTCTTTCCCTACCTCAGTGGCTGGAGTAGATGAACAAGTCGAGACACTTGCCTTAGTGTGTCCCCCCACCAGACTGTATGATGGGGTTCTCCTGTTAATTGGGACAAACGCCCATATGTTTGGGAGACTGGTGCAACTCTGCAACGAGAAACAAGGGCAATGGACTGGGCAGTCCCTAAGAATTCCGGCTCTAATCAAAAGGGCCTATGACTTGCAATGAAAACCCAAAGAAGTAGACCAGGATGAACCTGTGGGGATCATGTGGAAGAAGGATCCTGAGACACTGGTACTGGCACCCAATGCCCAGTGTACCATTCATGGGGAGGTCTGCCTCTGAAAAGATGTAAAGAATAAAATATTAATGTTGGATGCACCAAGTGATGGAAAGTTGCCAGAAGGATTATTGGTTAAACCCAGCATCTTGCCTGCACCTATGCACGACAAGTGATGGTCCAGATTCTGAATATGTCAGATCGGGAGGTCCGGGTGAACAGAGGGTGCACTCTAGCTACAGTACACTGCACAGACACTGCGATATTACCCAGTAACAAGTGCTCTGGTGAGAAGGAGAGAGTGACCCTGGACTTATTTGACTTTGGTGATTCCCCATTGCCAGCTGAATGGAAGGCTAGAATTAGCAAGAAACTCACCTAGAGAGACTGTTGTGTTTTTGTTAAAAGAATGGGACGTGGGGTGTGTCCAGGGTGCAATGCATCACATATGCCTGCATGATGACCTGTCATTTCGAGAGCGATCCTGATGCCTCGCCCCAGCAGACATAGATGATGTTAGAAAACACCTGCAGGAAATGCTCGCTGCTTGCATGATACAAGAATCAAGGAGCCCATATGCCTCTCCCATTGTGGTCGTGCGTAAGAAGAAGAATGGGTCTGTGAGGATGTGTGTTGATTATCGAACTCTGAACCGGCGGATCATCCCAGATCAATACACCATGCCCCATATACAAGATGCCCTGGATTGCTTGAATGGGAGCAAATGGTTCTCAGTATTGGATCTTCGCAGCGGATATTACCAGATTCCAATGGCCCCAGAGGACCGAAGAAAACAGCCTTCATCTGTCCTTTGGGGTTCTATGAATTCCTGAAAATTCCACAGGGGATTTCAGGTGCCCTGGCCTCCTTTCAGCGACTGATGGAACGTGCGGTGGGAGATATGAACTTGCTGTAATGTCTAGTGTACCTAGATGATGTCATTGTGTTTGGACACACATTAGAGGAGCATGAGACCTGACTGTTTAAAGTGCTGGACTGATTGGAAGACTTCAGCCTCAAGCTGTCCATCGACAAGTGCCAGTTTTTTCAAACCTCTGTGAAATATATGGGGCACATAGTATCTGCAGAAGGGATAGTGACTGATTCCCAGTAAGGTTGAGACACTGAGTACTTGGCCCCATCCCCATAACTTGAAAAAATGACAACATTTTCTGGGGTTCTGTGGCTAATACTGCAGGTTCATAAAAGACTATTTGAAGATGATTCACTCACTCCTGAATCTTACTCAGGGTTACCCCCCCACCACCAACCATACATACAAAAAAGGGGCTGTCAAAGAACCAGAGAAAGTGTACTTCCACACAGGTGAATCTTTTGGGCCCTGCTGGACACCCAAATGTAAAGCAGCTTTCCACAAAGTCATAGACCGGCTCACCCATACCCCCATCCTCACCTATGCTGATCCTACCTAGCCCTATATGCTGCATATGGATGCTAGTCTGCAGGGTCTAGGAGCTGTGCTGTATCAAGACCATGAGGATGGTTTGAGACTGGTAGCTTTTGCTAGCAGGAGTTTGACCCCATCAGAGTGAAACTATCCTGTGCACAAGCTGGAGTTCCTTGCCCTAAAATGGGCCATCGTTGACCAGTTTCATGAGTACCTCTATGGGGCAAAGATATTGGTGAAGACTGACAATAATCCGTTGACCTATGTACAGACTTCAGCTAAGTTAGACGCCACTGGGCACCGGTGGTTTTCTGCCTCATCAACCTACAGTATGATTATGCTGTTCGAATATAGACTGGGACTGAACCATATTGATGTTGATGCCCTGTCATGAAGGCCCTCTTCCAAGAGTGATTGGGTCAGGCTGTCTGAACCTGACATCTGAGCATTGTGCCAAAAGTTTGACAGAGATGAACAGATGTCTACAGACACAGTTTACTGTTTAGTAGATTGCTTGAGCCCTCCCAATACCTGCATAACAGCTGCCTATTGCCATTTCTCTGCTCTAGATATTAGTGCACTACCTCAATTTGACAATGACAGCATTCAGTGGGCTCAATCTCAAGATCCTATGACTCAGCCAGCACTTGATGCCCTGCATGTGGGTAAAGATGTGTCTAAGTTGAATTTCCCTGACTTGCGAACTGCCCTATTGTTTAAAGAAGGCCCCAGGTTGAAGTTACTCAATCAGTTGTTATACAGAGAGACAGTGGACTGAAGTGGTCAAGTAGATAAGCAGCAATTAGTCCTGCCCACAGCCTTTAAACACTTAGTACTGAGGTCCCTCCACAATCACATGGGGCACCTCAGTATTGACAGAACTCTAGACTTGGTATGATCTCAGTTCTACTGGCCCAAGATGGGGGCCAGTGTTGAGCACCATGTAAAGACCTTTAGTCGTTGCCTTCAAAGAAAAACCCTGCCTCAGAAGACTGTCCCCCTTGTCAATATCACTACCAGTGCCCCCATGGAACTGGTCTGCATAGATTTTTTGTGCTTAGAACCTGATCAACAGAATATTGGCAATGTGTTAGTGGTTACGGATCATTTCACATGGTATGCACAAGTTTTTCCAACAAAAGATCAAAAGGCTTCTACTGTGGCCAAAGTGCTAGTGGAATAATTCTTTGTCCACTATGGTGTCCGCCAGTGGATCCACTCTGACCAAGGCAGAGAGTTTGAAAGTAGGCTAATCAAAGACATTCTCTCTCTGTGGGGGGTGCGGAAGTCAAGAACCACCCCCCTATCACCCACAGGGGGACCCTCAACCAGAACATTTTAACAGCACTCTTCTAGACATGCTGGCACCCTCCATCCAAAAGACAGGCATAAGTGGAGCCAGCAGATTAACACCTTGGTACACATGTACAATTGCACCAAAAACGATGCTACTGGGTTCTCCCCCTACTATCTCATGTTTGGGAGGGAGGCCCACCTGCCAGTTGATGTCTGGTTTGGGGTCTCCCCAGATGGGGTCCAAGCTGAAAACTACCTACAGTATGTACAGAAACTGAAAGCTCAATTGAACCATGCATATCAGCTGGCCCAGACAATGGCTGCTAAAAGAAACCTTGCCAACAAAGAGGCATGATAAGAAAGTAAAGGCTCAAGAGCTACGGCCCAGAGATCATGTGTTATTACACAATTTGGAACTACATGGCAAGCACAAAATTGCTGATAGGTGGCACCATCTTCCTCATGTAGTAGTTGGAAAGTTGGATGATCTACCTGTGTACAAGATACGTCCAGAGAATAACTCCAAAGCTGTCAAGACCATGCACCATAACCATTTACTGCCTATCAGCCAAGTTATCATTGAGGCTGAACCACCAGAAATTGATTCCCCTGGGCTGGTGACTTGTGCTGCTGCAAGGAGGAGACAGAGTCCATCTGCTTCAGCTGTTAAAGATTCGGAGCCCTCTCCCCAGCAGGCCTCAAATAATAGTGACTGTCAATTCATTTCTGATGAAAGTGACAATGTCTATTACCTCTCCTATGAATTGAGTCACCTGTTTCGAGATAACCCTATGACAAACTGTGGTGATGAAGCCGGGCCTTCAGGACTGCATAACCCCCATGTTTCTTCTTTGGATTCAGTAGGCCCTGAAAGTGAGGTGCAAAGCATCACATCTGAGGTTGCAGACTCTCTGTGTTTTGTGGAACTGTGTGAATTGCCCAAAGAAGGGGCTGATAGTCTGAGTCTCCCTGGTGACACACCAGAACCTGAAGAACAATGTGAGAGTGTTGACAGCCCCCCTTCAGTGCCGCAAAGCCTAATTGTGCCAGAGCCTCCTCAAAATGAGCAACCTGGGCCTTCGTCAGAAGATAATAATGAGCACAGTGTCATGGGATCAGAGCATACAGAGCAAGGAGCTGACAGTGCTCCCAGTTTGGACATTCCCATCCATGCAGAGGCACCCCTCACGAATGAGGAAAGCTCCAAAGTTAGTGCTGAAAGTACAGAGACTGTGGCTGCTCCCCCAGAAAGAATGTCCAAGCTGTCAAGCCAGTGCTATGCTTTAGTTATGATTCCCCTGGGATGCCAGTGGATTTACCTCTCAATGTGGTTCACAAAGAGGTTTATGTCTCACCAAGCTCACTGCCCAAACTGAGCTTGATGGCCAACTCCAGGTTACTTGTTCTACCCTCTCACTATGGTGCCTCTGCCCCATCCAGCCCCAAGTTAGCTGATAGAGAAGGGCCCCCTCTTACACAGTTTAATGTACAAAAAGTTATTACATGAATTAGTATTGTGATGTTCAAAGTATGTTAATCATAGTGAAATCGGTATTACCTGTATGAAACATGCATAAGTATTGTCAGTACGGATATAGTATTGTGAAGTGTGTTGAAATGTATAGTAATGTGACAAGTTTATGTTAACTGATGTACCAGATAGTATTTGCATAGCATGCTAATGTCATATATGTCTCATTTATATTGCACTTTCAATAGTGTGATGGTACAGACTTGACACGGACGCCAAGTTTTCTCCAGGCAGGGAAGGGTGTAACCCCCCGGGGGTTCCTGAAAAGTCTTCTTTGAGCTTGCCTAAATGCTCACTGCCAGGCTGGTGTCCTGCGTTTTAGCAGTTTAAATGTATTGCCCGAGAGTGCCTGTATATCCTCTGTGTACTGTCTCTTTAAGAGCTGCCTGGGTTGCAGTCATAATTAATCTGGGAGGGGGCTGCGTGTTTCTATGCTCGAGTCCCACCCGGGCTGTCAAATAATTGCTCCATTCTGCCATCACTATTAGTGCAGAGGGAGCTCTGTTAGAAGATGTACTTGTTTGCTGATCATTTATTAGAATAGTAATAATATTGGAGTTTGTCTAACCTGCCTTCTTTGCAGCATGGACATTTCTGTTTATCTCCACCATCTTGGTCCTGGACTGCTGAAATGGGCCAATCAGTACCTTTGGGGACTCTAAAATGGAGCCTGTCCCCAGGGGCTTTGTGAGAGCAAAATTCTGTAGAAATTGTAGTTTTGGGCTTTTGGCGTCTAAATGAACCTGGAGGGGGAGCCCTTGTTGTGACTGACAGAAGAATAAGCCAACTGAACCTTTTGGATCCTGGGGAAAGTCCCAGACTGCTTGAAGTTTCAGTTCAGATCTGAGTTGGGAAGTGAAGGAGTAACAGCTCGAGATTATTGAGCAGCAATTCCTGCGGGGATTTGCGTGAGAGAACTGTGAAAGGGCTGAGTTTTGGCCTGCCTGTCTGCCTGCTGTCCCTGAGAGGGAAAATAGAGTTGATTCAGATTGAATCTGAGTTGTGAGAACAATTTAAGTCACTGGACTGTGACCAGGCTTTAACCTGAAGAAGACCGAAGATTTGCTGACTGCGATTGGCCTGTCAGGATTTCCAGCCACCTCTGAACTCCTGGTTTGTGCAGAGACTCTGTAATTGTGACCGGATAGCAATCTGCCTGGTACAGTAGAATTTCTTACATGTAAATGTGCTGTGTGCTGTTAGTGGGTCGTGATTTGGTTCCCCACTGTGTGCTGATCTGTGTTCTGCTTGCTGGAGGCTGCATCCAGCTCCCACGTACTGAATCCATATTCATCTCCATTGGGCCTGGGCCTTGCCACACTGGCTCAGCCAGACTACCCACTGCACAAAGAAAGCCACTGATGAGAGACCTGCCTGGGGATCAGCCCTCTGCTCATGCTCTGAACAGGAATGATGCCTCAGTGATTCATGTGGGCCCTGCTTCTCCTGGCACTCCAGTTCAACCACCTGCTGTCTCAATTTCATCCTGCCTGTGTCCTGTATTGGGTATCATAAGTAAACATCAGGGTAGCTTTCTGCAACAACAGCTAAATCTAAAGTGTTGCCATCTGGTTGCTTTGTTGTCTTTTCTGTCATGAACTGAGCCCTCCGGCTCCAGATTACAAATAGTGTGTGTGTTGTGCTTGTTGCTTTCTTCTATCACAGGGCCCCAACCACCTGTGACACCGGCCTACCCCGTGCAACGTTGCTGGCTAGCCCCCCGTCTTCCTACCTGGGTACCCAGTGTGTGTGACTGTGTAGGGACTCTGAAGTGCATGCATAACTGTCTGATTGATATAGTCTTTAAGCAAATCAACCTGATTACACTCGTGCATTGTTCAAGTCCCCTGAATAAATCAGATCTAACTCTTTTTAGATTTAACCTGACTGTGGTTCCAGTTTATGCTGAAAGTACTGTACTGTTGCTATTTGCTGAGCATAACCTTGTTTTACAGGAAGTCTCCAGGGTCGAGCCAGAGGAACCAGCCCTGGTGGTAAGTGCAAACAGTGTGGGTAATTGCCTGGTGAATAAGAGTCATTGTGAAAGTGATTACTGTGTATTGGTCAGGCTACTAGAAGGCAAAGGGGGGGGTTACAGTGTCCCAGAGGGCTGTGCCCAAGTTAGCTTGACCACTAACAACCCCGACCACTGGGTAAAGGTACCCGTTTCAGTACCCTGGCCCCTTAACCTGCAACTAGCCACGCAGGCAGGGTAGTAGCCCTTGGGATAGCGCCAACTAGGGGTTTATATATATACATATTTTAGCAATAATGTATTTCTGGCATAAACCACCAATATATTCAGTCTTCCTTTCACTGTATTTTACTCCTGAACCAAGATATGGGGTTGTGACATTTTTAAAAGTCTCTGCTCTCTGACCACACCCACTATGAATAAATTAAAGATTTTGGAGTGGTGCTGTGTTTTTTTTTTTTTTTTTTTAGTCTTTGGTAACCAGGTAAGGCCTACTAGGCACATGTGTCTGTTTTCATGGGCAACCTGGGAGCACTGGTGTATTTAAGTGACTTGCTCAGAATCACACAGTATGCAAGTGGAGGTTGTGAGAATCAAACCCAGGTCTGCTGGATGTACCAAACTCATTCACAGCTCATTACTCTAACCTCTGTACTATACTGCCAGCCAGCCCCTGGCTGTTTACCATCAGAAATAAGAAATACAAAACACAAATCTAGCATGAATCCAAAAAGTAACCTCAAGGGAAGAGATTTTAAAATATTGCTAGTGGTGCCATCCTTAATTACTTAAGTTGTTAATTATAAAATCAGTAAAGAAAGCTGATCTAAGAAAATATAAGAAATAAATAAAAATGAGATTCTCATGAATCTAAGGATGTTAGAAATAAATTTTTGCTAAAAAACTAAATGATGAATGTTTTGGACAACTACCAAATACTGCTGTTTTAAAAAGAAGGTTGTCCCTTGGGTTTCTACTGGTGCACAGTTTGTTCAAACTTTACCAGTCTGTTTGCCAAATGTAATACCTATGGTTACATACAATGGTTCATCTACAGAGAGTATCTCTGTACTGAACGGATGTGTAACATAACATATACTTTGTATATCAATCTGCCACTAGTTGTATGTGTTGCATGGATCTCTTTTAATAACAAACTCTGGTCAGAGCTGATATGGCTGTGGTGAGCGCTTATCTGTCTGGGTAGCAGAGCTGCAGCAGCACGGCTCTCAGAGCAATGGTGATACTGGAGTGGTGGCAGCATGGGTCACAGAGTGGCGGCGGTGACATCAGAGCACCAGTTTCTGAGCACCGATGGTTTACTCCTCAAAAGATGACGGTGCACATGCGAGATACTCGCACATGCACAGTTGTACCGGAAGTGCACTCATAAAGTAGTGCACCTTGGGGAAGGGGAGGTGACTGTGCTGTGGAGGGGAGCTCCATCATGGAGGACAGCACCTATGGAATCAATGCTGTCATAATGTTGCCCCATCACTGTAGGAGAACATAGGGTTGTGTTCCGGAGGCAACCCTCTGTTCTCCTACAGTGATAGCCAAACTTCTGTGGAGCTCCGTCCATGCAGCCATAAAAATTGAGTTACCCCCAGAAATCTCCAGTTTAGACATAACATATGATGAACAAATTGTATACATTGTTTTCTGTTTTGCAAAACTTTACCAAAAGTAAAATCAGCAATTTTGTGCAATATCACCATCATAACAAAAATCTGGCACAGCACCAGTTGAAGGTCAATACTGTATGTGTAACTCTCTCTAGTAAATTTTCTCAATACAAACAAATAAAGATCCAGAGCAAAATATATATATATATATATACACACAAATACAGTACATACAGATGTATACACATTTTTCCCAGAATGATGTGCCCCCTTATTATGTAAATTTTTAATCTAGTGTTTTTATCAAAAAATATTCTAGATGGATGGTGTGGCAATATTATTGTACCTATCCCAAAAAAAATGCTAACTTCTAATCCACTGCCCTATATGAATTCATTAGCCTACTTGACAATTATTTCAAAAATCTTTAAAAACATTTTACTGGAAAAGATGATAATCTGGGAGAAGGAAAAACAAATCTTCCCAGAATCTCAGGCTGGTTTTCACCAGAATTATTCAACAACAGAACATTGTAATATTTTATTTTATATAATTAGAACCTATTAGACATTTAAAAAACACATTTTAATGTTTTTTTGTTCAACTTCAAGGCTGCCTTCAATATAGCATCATGCCCCTTGATGTGGGAGAAACATAAAGATTACGCCTCTGCTGAGAAAAAAAAACCTGTTCATATTATTATGAAGTTACACTATATAAATTGGACCATAATCAGATATGGTAATCAGGGAGATATATAGGAACATTTAGCACCAATAAGGACATACGGCAAGGGTGCATGCTCGCCCCTTGTTGTGTTAATATACTTTTTTTAACCAATATTGTTTTGAGCTTCAACTCTTCAGACTTCCATCCAGGAAAGGTTGATAATTAGTTTAACCAGTATAGTGGGCAACATCTTCGAATCAATACTCAAAACTAGGCTTGAAAGTGATTTACAAAATAAGGGACTAGTGAATAAATCACAACATGGTTTCAGAAAAAAATAGGTCCTGTTTATCAGGTAATATGGCCTTTTATGAGTATATAAGTAAACATTTGGAAAATAATAAAGCTCTGGACGTAGTATTTCTTGATCTCTGTAAGGCATTCGATAAAGTACCGCATGGACTCTTAATAGAGAAAATGAGATCTTTAAGAATTAAAAATTCAATTATAAACTGGGTTGAAGAATGGTTAAATGACCGTACCCAATGAGTAAGAGTGGGGGGACACATATCTGGAACACAATCTGTGACTAGCGGAGTCCCTCAGGGATCAGTCCTGGGACCAATTCTTTTTGATATATTTATATCAGATATGACATCCGACCTAAATAGTTTTGCTATATAATTTGCTGATGATACCAAAATAACAGCACAGGTTGAAACCCCAATAGATTATCAAAAGCTTGCCAGTGATATAAAAAAAATTGAAATATGGGCAGATAAAAATCAAATGTCCTTTAGCATTGATAAATGCGTCATTATGCTTTTTGGAAAAAATAACTTGCACTATTAATATGAATTAAAGGGCCAAGTAATAAGATTTGTAATGCTGCAAAAAGATCTAGGTGTAACAATAGACTCTGAACTAAATTTTCAAGTTCATTATAATAACATTATAAATAAGACCAACAGGCTAATAGGCTGTATAAAGAGAAGTTTTACTTCCAGAGATAGAAGATGTATTATGCCACTGTATAGGGCTTATGTGAGGCCACATCTGGATTATTGTTCCCCCCTGTGGAGTCCCCACCTCAGATGGTACATAAATAGAATAGAGGGGGTACAACGGAGAATAACTAAATTAGTAGGTGATATTTCCAGTAAAAGCTATGAGAAAAGATTGGAAGAGCTGGGTATGTATTCTCTGGAACAGAGAAGGAAAAGAGGGGATGCTTTATTCATGCACAAGATCCACAATGATGATGAGTTACTGACACAACTGGATATGTCTTATAATAAACATAACTGTAATTTAAGAAGCCACAAATACCAGTTGACCCTTACATATCCTAAGACAAATAAAAGGAGATCTTACTTTACACAAAGGATAATTCCCTTGTGGAACTCACTCTCTAGTTCCCTAGTAGAAATTGCTGATCATGTTAGTTTTAAACATGTACTTGATACATTATTGTTATAATAAACATGGAATGTACCAGCTTGGCTGGAGACATGCTTACATGGGCCTTGGCCTTTTGTATGTCTATACCTCCTAGTATAACTCCTAGTAATTAACCCACACACATGCTTGCTTATGCAGACAATATAGTCTTGTATTTAATGTCTGCTGTTGGACTTCAAAGGCAATTATCAAAACTTCTGCTTCTATCGACAAAATCATACAAAGGGGCAGAGGACACTGCAGAGCAGGACACTGCAGCACAGGAGCTAGCGCAACAAAACTCACCCAAAACAGGAACCAAAGCAAATAAAGCAAAAAGGAAATCCCAAAAACTTCTAATCATAGGAGACTCCATGATTCGAAGAGCTGATACATATCTCCAGCCAGGGGTAATGGTCAGATGTCTCCCAGGTGCATCAGTGTGGAGAGACACTGACCACATTGCTAAAATTGTTCAGGAAGCAGGAGAAAACATTGATGCCCTGGTATACAAAGGGACTAATGATCTCACCAGCCGGTCAGTTGTGGAGACCAAGGAACATCTGACCAGGCTGGGAGACAAACTATCATCCATTTCATCTGACGTCTCCTTCTCTGTGATCCAACCAGTCTGGGAGAGGGGGACAGATGGATGAAAGGTCAGAGAAGGGGAGATAGGGGAGCTAAACATGTGGCTCAAGGGTTGGTGCCAGGAAAAAGGACACAGATTTGTAGGGAACTGGCGACAGTTTTGGGAGCAAAAGTTCTTTAAATTTGATGGACTGCATCTGACTAAGGAGGGAGTCAGTGCAATGAGGCAGAAGTTTGACGTCTTTGCAGAATATTTAAACTAACAAATGGGGAGAGGGGTGCAGCACTCCATACATAGAATGTGAAGAACACCCTTCCCCCCTCAGCTAGAGGTCAAACAGGAGTTCAGCATGTTTGTAGTTAATTTGCATCACCAGGTAAAGAAAAGGTCCGGCTCCCCATGTGACACACAGGGGGAAATGCTGAACCTCGCCCAACAGATAACACACCGAAATCTGGCCAGTGGAAAATCATGTACACAAATGCTTGCAGTCTGGGAAACAAGATCCCAGACCTGCAGGCAATAATGACAGAGGCTAAACTGGACATAGTAGCCATTAGTGAGACATGGTTTACCAGTAACCACACTTGGGAGACTTCAGTACCTGGCTATGTACTGTTCAGAAGAGACCGAGGTGCAAAAGGGGGATGGAGGCCCTTTATGTCAATGAAAATATCAAAGCTACAGAAATTCAGAATACACATAAGGAGCCAGAAGAACTGTGGGTCACCCTGGAAACAGGTAATGGGACAGCCATAAGAACTGGGGTTGTCTACAGGCCCCCAGACCAGAGGGAGGACATAGACACATTACTGTTAGAAGATATACAAAACATGACAGCTAAAGGGGAGGTTCTGATAATGGGAGACTTCCACATGCCAGATACAGATTGGTCAACACCAGCAGGGACATTTGCCGGAACTGGACACATGGTGGATTCCCTGCAGGGTGAGGGCCTCAAACAACTGGTACAACAACCCACAAGAGACAGAGCTATCCTAGATCTAGGACTGACTAACAGGGAAAGGATCACAGATCTCCAGATAGAAGGTCACCTGGGTGCCAGTGACCATCACATGGTATGGTTCAGTTTGGCCACTAGAACTAAATCATCCCATTCCAAGGCAAAAATACGGGACATCAGAGGAACTGACTTTGATAAGATGGCTAACAGAGTTAAGCTAGCCCTGGCAAAAAGAAATACAGATGAGTGGGTACAGGCAAAGTGGACAAGCATTAAAGATGCAATACTTGAAGCAACATCTCATTGTGTTAGTGAGAAAAGGAAGTGCAAAAGAAGAAGGAAACCACTTTGGTTCTCAAACACAGTAGCAGAAAAGGTCAGAGCCAAAAGGCTGGCCTTCAGGAAATATAAGGGAATGCAGCAGGATGAAGATAGGGAGGCATACTGAACCTCCCTAAGGGAAGCAGGGAAAGAAGTAAGGCAGGCAAAGGCCCAAACCGAGGAAACACTAGCATGAACAGTAAAAGAAGATGACAAGACTTTCTATAGATACATTAGTGAAAGGAGAAAGGCCAGAGGGGGTATTGCTAAGATCAAAGGGGATAAGGGGGCGTGTGAGGAGGAGGACCATGTAAAAGCATCTTTCCTAAATAGATACTTCTGCTCAGTATTTACTGAAGAGAAGGTAGGGCAGTGCCCACAGCTCAGCACCATGGACACAGGTGGGAGGGAGGTGTGCACTAGTCCTTTCACAAAAGAAAGGGTCCTACAAGAGCTCGATAGGCTCAGGGTGGATAAGGCAATGGGACCTGATAGCATACATCCCAGAGTACTAAAGGAGCTAAGGGTGGAACTAGCAGAGCCATTATCAGAACTGTTTAGTGAGTCTCTGAGTACAGGAGAGGTCTCAGAAGACTGGAGAAGGGCTTCTGTGATCCCATTCCACAAGAGTGGTAGCAGAGAGGAGGCAGGGAACTACAGACCAGCCAGTCTTACCTCAGTAGTAGGCAAGATTGTGGAGACACTACTTAAGGAAAGGATAGTGCAACACCTGGAATCCATAGGAGCACAGGATCCAAGACAGCATGGGTTTACAAAAGGAAGGTCCTGTCAAACTAATCTCATAGATTTCTTTGACTGGGTAACCAGAGTGGTGGACCAAGGGGGAGCAGTTGATGTCGCCTACCTTGACTTCAGCAAAGCTTTCGATACTGTTCCGCATAGAAGGTTGAGTAATAAGCTGGGTAGGCTCGTGGTGGGTCAGACATTGGTCAACTGGGTGGCAAACTGGTTGACAGGCAGAAAACAGAGAGTGGTGGTAAACTGTATACAGTCAGAAGAGATGCAAGTCACAAGTGGGGTACCTCAGGGATCAGTCCTGGGGCCAGTCCTTTTCAATATCTTCATCAGTGACATTGCAGATGGACTGGAAGGTAAGGTTTGTCTGTTTGCAGATGACACCAAGATCTGCAACAGAGTAGATGATCCAGAAGGGGTGGGCAGAATGAGAAGAGATCTGGATAAACTAGCAAAATGGTAGGAAGAGAGGCAACTGGGGTTTAATGCAAAGAAGTGCAAGATCATGCACATAGGGAAGAGAAATCCTGAAGCCACCAATAGGCTGGGAGGGGAGTTGCTGTCAAGTCACAAGGGAAGAAAGAGACTTGGGCGTCATCATCACCAATGACCTGAAATCATCCAAGCAGACCACTAAAGCAGTAGGTAAGGCTAGAGGGATGTTGGGGTGTACAGTATTAGTAGGAGTATCACAAGTCGGAAGAGGGAGATAATAATCCCTCTTTACAAGACACTGGTTAGGCCCCATCTGGAGTACTCATGCAGTACTGGAGGCCACACCTTCACAAGGACATTAACAAAATTAATGCAGTCCAGAGAAGGGCAGCCAAATGGGTGCAGGGACTGAATCAGAAAACATATGAGGACAGATTAACTGAGCTCAGTATGTATACCCTAGAGCAAAGGAGGGAGAGAGGTGATATGATCAAAACATTCAAACGCCTTAAGGGCATTAACAAGATGAAAGAGTCTAACATGTTTCAATATAAGAAAATTAGCAGGACAAGAGGACACAGCATGAGATTAGAGGGAGGCCGATCAAGGGGTAATGTGGGGAAGTTCTTTTTCACAGAAAGGGTGGTGGATGCATGGAACGGCCTACCTCAGGAAGTGGTGGATATGAATACAGTGCAGGGCTTCATACAGGCATGGGATAGGCATAAGGGAGCAATACAGATGAGTATGAATAGATAGGCCATTGACAGAGCAAAGGCCAATGGCACATTCATAAGCTAGAAAAAGAAATGGGCAGACTGGATGGGCCTTGCGCTCCTTATCTGCCATCAACTTCTATGTTTCTATGTTTGCAAACACAGTAGACAGGTGATTATATAGAATAAAATTAAAGTAATGTCTTTTGGATGTTCAGTCTCAAACCACAAATGGTATTTTGATGGTCTTAGAGAAGTTACTGAATACATGTAACTTGGCTTAAACATTACAAAAATCATTAATGTGACAGACACATTACAGAAATAAAAGGAAAGGTGTTTAAAACAGATAACATATAAAGCCTTATATAGCTTTTACAGTCTTTGGTTGGAACGGCATACAAAGTTCTGTGAAAGTTATTAAGGCTAAACTATCCTCACAAACTTTTTATGTGGCTGAGGTTTGGACAACAGTAAATATAACAACTTTAGAGTCTACCTTTCATAGGGCTCAATCTGTCATTCAACCAGTGACAAGTGGGCATATCCTGACCATGTTGCTCTGCACCCCAGTTCCTGTCTGCACTGGCCAGCATCCATAGTCCCTGTCCACTGCTACCCGTTAATATAGAGCTTTACATAAAGACATGGGGTGTCCCAGGGGGTGGAATTGTGATAAACACCAGGCATCCCATTGTATGCCTGAGCACTGCAGTGGATCCCTTATTCTGGAGAGAGCAGGGGACTATGGGATATGGCAGACCTCCAAGGACATATTCCTGTAGAGGACACCAGCACAACAAGCAAAGCAACTGGACTGTGCTGAAATGACTCCTAGCTCTCCTTAAAAGGCTCAGAGTGTTGGGTGTGGGTGGATGAGAGGTTAATTGGGACCCTAGGTCCATTACATGGCCAGGCTGTAAGCGGCATGTAGCCTGTGCCCCCTCTGCCTGATCTCTGCACTATGGAGATTGCTTCCCAGATCAGGAATATGCACTCTCCCTGCCCCTGTGCCTATTCACAACCCTGTCATGCATGTACAGTAGGAGCACAGTGGGTATGGGATCAGGGGTTGTGGGGGGTATACATTCAGGGCTGTGGATGCCCAGATATCACCACATGTGCAGAGTGGGACCTCTACACACACTGGCCTGCACAAATACCCCTCCAGTGGTGCACATCCCGTTATGCATTTCGGTCGTTAAACATTATTTATTTATTGAATTTTGGTGAGCCCACTGGAACCAGAGGTCTTTTTTTCAGGGGTTAACCTGAAATTAATTACAAACAATATATTCATACAAATGACAGATAAAGTGATAGTTACAGGCAGAATATACAAGTTCCTTCACAGGAACGTCCTAGACTAAATTACAAACGAAATATTCTGACACCGTTCATAAACAGTAATGGTATTAGTTACAGGTAGTGTATACAAAACAACAGTTAGGCAAGGGTCATAAATACTAATCAATACATGGCATTTAAGTGCAACTGTAGAACTGACTCTACAGCCATAATATATACAAGGTGCATCCAATAAGGTGCAGTAAGTGAAGATCCTATACATCATAAATCTGTAAAAAAACTGCCAAATACTGTATCTACCTCAACATCTTTAGTTTTAGCTGAACTGAATCAATGCTCTTTAAGCTTGACAGTTGACAAATAGATCCTTTCTTGTTAGATCTACTTGAACAATCTACTAAATAAAAGAAATGCTGCAGTTTGTTTGAGAAAAAAAAACTTTGCCATGCCAAAGAAAGACATCAAGTTTGACTGGCTGAACCACGCTCAATGCTTTGCGTAAATCTGTTTTAGGAACATACTGGTTCCTTCCGGTAGTTAGTTCCGAAGCTACACAGTATAGTTAAAAACCGTATCAAATTTCAAGTAAACAGTATCACACAAACTATTAGCCACTAGTCTTTTGTTATCAAAATTTGGTTATGAAAGTCTGTTTTCTTTTTCTGTGCATGTAAAACGTTTTAGCAGATTGAATGCATTAGATTTGTAACTGGAATGAGTAGAGTGGTTCACCATTGTGCTCTCTATAAGGAACTAGGTTGTTTGTTCCTTAAAGATCGCTTCAACTATAAAGCATCAATTTTTCTGCAAAGGTTAGAGCTGGGTTTAATGCCAAATTCAGTGATAGAAATGCTTCCATGAAGCATTAACAAATTGTTCTCCAGAACACAAAAAATATTTGTTTTGCCATTCCACTGTTTTTATCCTCCTTTGGACAAAGAACATTTACAGTAAATGCAAAGCTATTAACTTTCATAACAACCTGCTGGAATCTGTTCTGGTGTGTGGAAAATCAAATGCTTTCAGATTTAAACTGTATATTTTTTATGAATGGTGCAGATTGCTTTTGTTTTAAGTAATATGTGTTAACTTGTGTATGAATATGTTATTTATGTGTACTGGTTGCTGTGAAAAATGGCAGTTCTGCCAAACTGCTTACCAATTTAAATAAAGGAAAAAGGAAAAATGAAATGCAAATATGAACTCACAGGAAATTATTAATAAAGTTGCATCTCAAAAATCTAGTCTTTGGATGGTAAAGAATAAGATAACCCATAAATATGAGAGTTAATGGCCTGTTTTAAATAATACAGAGCACTGAATATTATCTTTTGCTTAAGATTTAAAGCACTAAAAACAAATTATTGGCTGATGACTCTGACCAGTCATCTGTTACTACTACAACAGCATCACCGATTAATTCAGTGCAGAATGAATCAGTGATACGAGAGGCTGGTCGTTGGCTGCTGCAGGGGACAGTTCTCATTTTCATAGGTCTTTGTCACTGACAATCAAGTGGATCCTTTGGGTGATGAGGGGTGGAGGGTAATGGGTGCCACTGGATGTGTGGGGCTGGGGATTGCCTCTTGACTGAAATTGGGAATGGGGAGTGGGGGTGGGCCTGTTGGAGCTGGCTGTGTCATGACCGGGGTTGGGGAGGGGTTTCATGTATGACATGCTATGATAACATTTTATTTTTATACAGGACTATAAATGTTAGAACAGGAGCTGTATTTTCAAGTAAAAGCCTTTAGCATACAAATAAGCAAACATAGTTAACGTGTAAAACATCAAGATATACAATAATTTACTTCAATATGATGCATAACTATTACAAAAAATCAATAACAATCACAGGTGTGGGTCAATTCCAGTGTTACTCTTTATTTAAATATCTAAAATGATGCAGAATATTGGGTTCATACAAAGACCCAGTTCCACTGGCTACAAGGGTTCTAGGACTGACTCTTGTGACGGTTCTTGAGACAACTACTGTACTGTAGTCTCTTAGATTTTTTTTCTCTGTTGTGGGTATCTAGGAGGTATCTTGAGTCTAGAGGATAGGAGGGAACTTAATAGGCAAGCAGGAGGAGAGTATTAAACATTGAATATCGTATGTAGCCAATTTCATTTTCTTCTTATATTGAAAGGTTGTTGATCCATGTTTTCTTCCAGTATGCAGTGATCAGTTGGTTTTCAGCAAAGTAAATAAGATCTGGCCTGAGCCGATAGGGTTACAGCTGAGGAACTTGGGGTAAAAGTATTGTAAATTAGTTTTTTAATATTTTTACACAAAATTTTCAACATAGCCTTGTTATGACCATGCCTAATGAAGAAGGGCAGAGAAAATGTTCAACTACTGGCCTGAAGATGATTTTGCACAGGGACGGTGAAATTAGCTTTCAGGATGCAGAAACACATTTTGGGCAAGAGTTGAAAACATGACAGCTGTCACATTCATGGTGTTTAACAACTGATATAGATTTGCCATGGGCTTCGATAACAATGCTTACCATTTTACTCTATAAAGAAGCCATTGCCTACTCCCACCAGAAAAGAGGTATGATCTTGAATAGACTACCTGGCTATTCCAATGGATACAGAGGTCCCGCCCAGCTTATCTGCATGACCTTTAAATCCACCCTGAGTCATTGCCTAGCCAATTGAGATTTGAATCTAAAAATGTCCTCCATGTACTCAGGTCATGCAAGACTCTCAGTTAGAAGGCCTTCACCATAGCTGCACCAGCATCCTGAAACCCTCTCCCCACCACCATCAATATTCTGCTAAAATGCAAGCCTTCATACATAACATGCACAATGTCCTTTATACCCCATGTCACCATCAGCACATGACTGAAGCTAAAGTTCTAAGCAGTTCTGCCTGACTTAACCTAACATTCTGTTCTCTCCCAACCTTCTAGTCAGTTTACTCCTACCCTGCTTGCCCATGCAATCCAGTACCTTTGGTATATTGCTTTTTGCTTGTTCTTGTATCTTATATTGGGAACACATCAGAAAGGTATTTAAGTAAGCAATAAACCATGATGTGGTGTGGTTTGTTGTCTGATAAACACATGACCCAGGGCACATATGCTGAGTGCCTTCGGGGTCTGGGGAGTACATTTATCATTCGCACAATCCACACTCTGGAGTGACTTATTGCACAGATAAAATGGGTCCAAGAAGTGAAATAAAAGACTAAAAGGGATGAAAAAAAACTGTTAAAGAGTTTTAAAAAAGTTTCCTCTGATGAGACAAAGTAGTCAATGTATTACAGTGTGCAGCAATACAATACAAATGCACTATTGAGGTGAGTGCCACTAGAGGGCACTGGATTGTTTTGCCTTCCTTTGGCTACCCCCCACCACAACCATTTATGTTATTGCCTTGCCATTCATGCTGTTGAGTTATTTTTTTTAGTTAAGTATTGCTGCTATATTTGCTGACATTTGCTGAGCAGGTGACTTCCACTTTTGGCTCGGTCAGCGCTAATATGTGATAGTGTGTGGTAGCGTACATAGTGTTTGTCAAAACTGCAACTTTCAGGCATCAGTTTAATTTTCACTGGTCATGATTGGTGTTCATGGCCGACAGCACTGTTTGTGTTTTAAAAAGAAAAAAAAATCTGTTTTTCAGCATGGGAGATGTGCGTGCGTGTGGGGATACGGACTCACAGGTGAGTGGTAGGCCAAAAGTCCAAATCCATTGGAGGCAGCAGCAGCAACTCAGGCTGAGGATTACAGGCCAGTCCTGCAAGTAAACAAACTGTGAAAAAGCAAGAAGAGGTCAGTTTTGTCTGTTTTTTTTTTTTTTTTACATTTTTTAGTAATGCAGAATGTTCAATTGCTGTTTGATGTGGGTGACTTTATTTGTAATATTGTAGAGTTTTAGTTACTGTGTTAGGGCAACAAAAGTAGTGGTACTTTACAGCACTAATATGGCTGCCAAAAAAAATGCTTTTCAAAAGTTTCTGGCAGGCATGGATATGTGCTATGCGCTGCTTCCTTAATGTCAGTACAGTGCTATCCTCAGGGTTGTTGCTCTGTAAACAAAAGTCAGGGAGTGGCTCTTGACCAATCAGGATGCAGCACTTCCCCTACCTAACACTGTTAATGATGTGCTAATAGATTTTTATATTGTGTAGATTGTATCTGTCTCCCAGCCCCCCTTGTAAACTAGATATTTTCATCTCAATATGGATATCAAGGTTTGCAAAAATTCTAAATAAATAAAATTGGATTTTTATTACTCAGACATCATCTGTTCCCACTCTATTTCCCTCTGCTGCAGTGAGATTTTTTTTAAGTTTTTGACATCACAATCTATTGATGTGTAAATAGCTATGATCTCACAAAAAGGGAATTATGACTGCTGCTAAGGGAAAAGCAAATGTAAATGAAATCTGAGGGGCAAAGATCTGATTTTCATACATGTGTCCTCAGTAATACTAAATGAGGGGAGATAAATACAGTAAATGAATATATACTGTGTTCAACGTTAGACTGTAACCATTTTCCTGGATACTGTAAAATCACATTAAGGGTCAATAATGTAAGTAGCCGTGAACTATGGATGGTGGAATTTCAAATGTGCTTTGAAAAATAATAATCATAATAAGACTGTTAACCAAAAATAAACAGGGGAAAGTCAGACAGACTACTTGAGCTGTATGTCATTTACAATGGCACCCTGGTTACATATTGGTATCATTGTGTACTTCACTAAAAGAAAGATGATGGGCAGCATTTAAATTGATAAGCCGCTGCTTATTTTCTACCATTGTTTGCATAGTTTTATTGCAGGCGAGTGGATTGTTTAGGAATAAAACATTCATACTCTTGAGTGCAGCTCTGCCTATTTAAAGGGGAACTGTCATCTACAGGATTTCTTAATGTCTGAAAGCCCATAAAAAGCTAATCTGAGTGAGCAATTGGCTGGGATATTCAAAGGGATTGCATCATGCACAACCCCCCAATGCGCTCTGGTGCGATATTCAAAGGGGCATGTTGTGCGGCGCAACATCTGATGCAGCACAGATGCAGGAGGCATGCCCATGCATATGTGGCACATCCTGATATTCAGCCCGGGATGTGCGGCGCATATGCTGGCGCAACCCTTACATGCGCCGCACACTGGTGTTCAAAGTTAAGCCGGGAAAAACAGGCTCAAATGCTGGTCACCCACAGGTAGGCGGCTGTATTGCTAGGTGCAGCACAACAGCTGCCAGCTGTGGGTGGCCACCCACCCAGCAGGACCACTGTCCACAAGCACCCGGTCCCCCCTGGTAGTCCAGTGACCCCCCCCACCCCACATGCCCGATCATGGGCAGTAGTGTGCATACACAGATTCCAATGCCTGATTGCGGGCAGTAGAGTGTATACACATATCCCAATGCCCAATCATGGGCAGTAGTAACAACATCCACAGTCCAATGCTCGATCGTGGGCAGTAGTAGGCATGAAAGAAGCCTGGTGGTCTAGTGGACACCCCTCCCTCCCTGTATGCCTGATCGAGGCTGTTGTAAAATAAGATTACCTGGTGGTCCAGTGGTACCCTCCCACCCACCCACAGAGGGGCCTCACCACCAGCACCTCCGTCATGGTGGTAGCACCTACCGCATACCCAGCTGCCCACAGATGACAGCGTACAGTATGATCTCTATGCTATTGGTCACAGTGTGGACCAATGGGCTGCGAACCATACAGTACTACAGGACCAGATATGTGAATGAACGCTGCCATTCACATATCTGTCCTGTGTAGCAGCATGGTCTTGCAGCCCATTGGTCCACACTGTGGACCAGTAGGAGTACAGATCATACTCTACACCATTACTCAGCGGGCCACCGGGCAGTATGCGGGTGGGGTTCTGCCACCCGTCGATGATGGAGGGGGATGCTGAGTGGGTGGGGGGGGTACCACTGGACCACCAGGTAATTCTTTAGTTTTATAGCAGCCCACAATTGGGCGTCTGGGGGGTGGGGGTGCATTCACCTACCAGAGACCCACCCCCCTGCGTCAGCTGCTAGATCGGGTGCCAGGTGCATTCCACGGAGCTGCACTGCACAACGCATGCAAATGGGGCCATAATGACATGCAAATGGCCCCATTTTCACCTTGAATATATTATGGCTTCATTTGCATGCCACTGACTGAATATCATGGGTGATGCACCAAGCGCAACTGCACTTGCGCTGGCACATCCCCGTGCTCCCTCTCTGTGGTTTGCACTGGTGCAGTGCCACTGCGCCATGTGCAGTATGTGCGCCGACCTTGCCATATTCAACAGTGCTGAGCCATGGTACATCACCGTGAATATCACCTGGTCCTGGCCCCAGCGCAGCCCAGTTGCGTGTGCCCAGGCTTGCACCACTGCCCGGCACAGTCTGAATATCTGGCCCATTGTGTTTATCTGTGAGTCTTTGCAGTCCAGAGTTATTCATATGTAAATCAGCTTGTAATTAAGGTCTGGGGGCAGCCATGTGTTTTAGGCTGCTGATAGGAAATGGTGTCACCTGGGGACTTGGCCCTCCTTTGACAGTAGATAATCCAACAGGTTAAATAGGAAATTGCCTGTTTTATTAAGTGTGTTTTAAGGTGTTACTACAACACTTTCTACATTTATAATAATTATTTTGTAGTGCATTGAAACTAATGAGCTTATCACCTTTACATTTCAAACTGTTAGTAAAAATAGTTCATCTTCAGGATTGCTTTAAGATCTAGGCTATACTGCCAGCTGATCATCAAAAATTACACAAGGCAGGCTCTGTTTTGCCAACAGGTATTGGGGTACCATATCAGGATTTCTAAACCCTGGCTGTGCTCATGTCAGAACAGATTTCTGGGGCTGCCACAGCACCAATTTTTGTCTTTTTCTGTTCCCTCTCTTACAGCCTTTTCCCTTACAATTTTGAGTGTGAACTTAGGTCTACAAGATACAAATGTGGCTTCGTACCTACTGGCCTGGCATCATGAGGTCAGCCTTGAAATGTGTAGTGTTTGATTATCACCTGGCAGTACAGCCTAGAGGTTAAAGGGGACAGAAACTTGATTTTGTCAGCTTTTTGAGTGGTTTCAGTCATGTACTACAGAAATAAACATGTTTTCACTCAGAATCTGTCATTTATTCAATTTATTTTAGTTTGGTGCATATGGGTGACAGGTAGTACAGTTATGATAAGTATCATTCTATGCAAGCACCGGAGAGCCTGAACAAATATTGATAGAATTTTTCATGTCTCCATTCCTGCATTCTACGCGGTTGTGGCATAGACTTGAATAGTGGTGAAAGATTTAGCTGCTAACATCTGAACTGTGACATTGTATTCACAATACATTAAGTGTTATGGAAAATTCAGTTATAATGTAGTAATTGCCAAATTTCCAAATTGCCAACTGCTATGTTGGTTCCTTGTCAAGTCCACGTCAGAAATAACATTGCAGTAAACAACAGTGTAGTCGATTAGCTGTATAGACGAACCGGGCATTGAGAAAGCAGCTTAACAGACTAAGCAGCATACACTGGTACAACACACTGGCACAAACCTTTAAAAAATGGTACACAGTCCCAGTCACAGTTCATGCCTGACACACAGTTACAGTTTATGTGCCATTCCCTATAGTATTGTAAAAGGTCTGTCAGTCTGTTAAGGCATCTCTTTCAAATCCTCATGTCATTCTCTTAAAAAACAGTATTGTGGTGACCTACCTAATTTCAGATTGAGAATGTGAATCATAAAGATTCTTGATAGCTATTTACCTGTTTTTTATTTAGTCAGGTAGTACAGTGATATTAGTTTGCTCAGTGTTTTCTTCTTTAGTTAGTCATACCGCTATTAATGAGATTTTTATAAAGCATGATTTGCTTTTGCTGCTGTGAGCCATTCATCATTGCTGAGCAAGCAGCAATTAGAGAATCAAAATGTCTACTTTTGAGGTACTTGTGTTATTTGTGCAACTGACATTCAGTCCGAGGAGACCAACTGATATATGGTACAGTCGGGGGGACAGCAATTGATATATAATCAGGGACCGGGGGACATAGTGATTTCTGAACTTTTGTTTCAGAAGGTACAGAAGAAAGACAGTAAGAGAGACTATTTTGTTTATTAATACATTTCTGATTTTCTCCAAGAGTTCCATCGGAGGGGAGGGGAGGGAGAGAATGCTGGCATCAGTCGGCTCTCCGGTTAGATGTTTTATCCCTGTTCATGTGTTGTTGCTCCGTATACTCACTCTTGCGTTTTCTCTCTCTCTCTCTCTCTCTCTCTCTCTCTCTCTCTCTCTCACACATGGATTTTGTTTCTGAGGGTTCTTTCTGAAAGGGTGGAGAAGAAGAGCATCTACAGCTAGCGGGGTAGGTGGGCGGTTGGAGAAGAGAGTATCCACAGCTGATCTGGGTTACTATAAGGGATTTATATTGGCTTGTGCTTAATCAGGGCAAAAAGCCCGCCAATTAAGTGGCCTCTATTGTACAGTTGAGGAGAGCAATTGAAATACAGTTGGGGGTCAGCAAGTGCTTGCTGTATTTATGTAGTATTTATGCCATTTTAGTAATTGATATACAGTTGACTGGGGGAGGGGGAGCGAGTTGTCTAGGAGATGAAGAGCCATAAACTGGATCTTCTGATATACAGTCGGGGGTCCGAGGGAGAGCAATTGACATTCGTCAAGTCAGTATTAAGGTATGGCTATTAAGATGCTGTTATGCGATGTTTACCTTTGGATGTTTTTATTTCTGTGAGCTTTTTTGTTTGTGCTAATTTGACCATGCTGTTTTGTTTGCACTGATTTGACATTGAATCCCTTTTGACCAGTGCAATCTGAAAGCACAATAAAGTTAGGCAACTTGCCATGGATCACACAGTATGCAAGTGAATCACACCAGATCTCCAGGTTTACAGCTCATTACACATACTGGTTCCAGGCGTGGCGGGGGGTGGGAGTATAAGAAAATGCTGTACTTTTGACTGAATCTTCTTACGTGTCTATAAATAAAATGCAGATAATTTTGCAGTAATTTTGACACTATTTGAAAATAAGTAATAACACTTATAAGTAAAATGAAATAAAGGACCAGGATAGATATACCAACGAAGTACTCTACTTTCTGATTGCTATCAATTCTGACAGCTACTGTACACGAGAATGCCTCACACCATGTGTGAGCCTGGGTGATGTTATGGAATGCATAAATGATCGTGTCATCGTTTAGCAGGCACGTTCACATTCCCGATGTGAAAACTGGAAAGATAAAACCCACTGCTCCAGTAACAGCCATATTTATATTTTCTGCTATTTGGTAAATAAAACACACAAAATCATACACTTTCACAACAGCTAGTGAAAAAACACAACTGCTTTATTAGAAATAAAGACAGTAAACTTTATATAGGTTTGTGTTACTTTATTTATTTCCTGCCCTCTTTAAAGCAAAGAGCTGTGAACAAGCTTTGTTCATCCAGCAGAATGGGTTTTGATTCCAACATGCTGTACTTGTATAGTGTGTGACCAGAGCAAGTCACTTAACCCCCCTGTGCTCCCAAAACACATCGGGAACAAGCTGCAGCTCAGTGTCCCTTTCCTGGACAAAGACAATAAAAACAATATGAGCATGTGTTATGATTCTGAAAATATTGCGCTCTTTCTATCCAGATTTGACTTGAAAAGAAAAAAAAGAGGACACCATTACTTGTTTAATAATTGCAAAAACACATACTGAAGATGGACAACATTGCTAAAACATGCATAACCTGAAATGCCTTATTAAAAGAGTATTTTACTTCTTTTGATGAAGTTAAAAGTATAACAGTTTCTTACTGAAACACTTTGGATGGAATGGGATTTTCTACCATAACAATACCAGAATTCTATTGGATTATTTTTACCAACAATTTGAAATGTAAAGGTGATAACTCACTAGTTTCAATGCACATTCAAAACAATTATTATAAATGTAGAATGTAGCAATGGACCATGACATTCCAGAATGCGTTCCACTGTAATGTAAAAAAAGAAAAAAAAAAGAAAGAAAAACCAAAGGGAGACACAGGCAGCGTGGTGAGTGTGTGTGTGTGTGTGTGTGTGTGTGTGTGTGTGTGTGTGTGTATGCGTGTCTATCTCTGACAAAAGTGCTGCACTAACTGAACTGTGCTGAAAGGGAAAAATTATTACTTTTGATTAAATAAAATAATATATGTGTGTGTGTGTCAAAACCAGAATTTTACACACACCCTCAGTGTGGTATGCATTTATAAACCCCTCAGGCTTCGCCCTTAGGGTTTATATGGCATCCCACACCTCGAGTGTATGTAAAAGTCTGGTTCCACATACCCACCCATATATTATTCTATATTACAATAATGCATTTCAGGATATGCATCTTTTAACAATGTTGTCCGTCTATGTGTTTTTGCAATTAATAAATAAATAATTGTGTCCTATTTTTTTCTTTTCAAGTCAAACCTGGATAAAAAGATCATACTATTTTAAGAATCATAACACATGCTCAGATTGTTTTTACTGTCTTTGTCCAGGAAAGGGACACTGAGTTACAGCTTGTTCCTGGTGTGTTTTAGGAGCACAGGGAGGTTAAGTGACTTGCTCTGGTCATGCACTATACAAGTAAAGCATGTTGGTATCAAAACCCATTCTGCTGAATGAATGAAGCTTATAGTATATAGTAGAGTGCTGTTCTGTATAGAATTCCATCCCTTTCAAAATGCAGTTGTACCATGGTTCAAAGGCATGAAATGTGATTGTACCCTTCTGTGGTACAACAGCATTCCGGAACCTTTAGAGACTTCATGAGTCATTTTATTTTGAAAGTGAAAGAACTGAGGCACACAGATTTCACACAGCACTATACACTATAAAAATACAGGATGAGCAACTTTATGCACAACCAATGTGTTTTACCATCTCATGGGTTCTGATTCCTATGGACCTCTCCAGCTTCGCTGTTGAGGTCAGAGAGACTCAAAACCCCTCTGTGGCAGAACACACTGGTTGTGCATAGTTGCCCATCCAGTATTCTCTATGTTCACAGCCCTTTGCCTTAACCTCTAGGCTGTACTGCCAGTTGGTAATCAAAAACTACACATTTCAAGGCTGGCCCCATGATGCCAGGCCAGTAGTTACGTAGCCACATTTATACCTTGTAGACCTGAGTTCACACCCAAAATTGTAAGAGAAAAGGATGTAAGAGAGGAAACAGAAAAAAACAGAAATTGGTGTTGTGGCAGCCCCAGAAACATGTACTGTCATGAACACAGTCAGGGTTTAGAAATCCTGATATTAAGGCCCCAGTACCTGTTGGCACCACAGAGCCAGCCTTGAGATGTGTAGTTTTTGATGATCAGCTGGCAGTATAGCCTAGAACTTAAAGCAATCCTGAAGATGAATTATTTTTACGAACAGTTTAAAATGTAAAGGTGATAACTCACTAATTTCAATGCACATACAAAACAATTATTATAAATGTAGAAAGTGTTGTAATAACACCTTAAAACACACATAATAAAACAGATGATTTCCTATTTAACCTCTTGGATTATCTACAGTCAAGGGAAGGCCAAGTCCCTAGATGACACCATTTCCTATCACGAGCCTAAAACACATGGCTGCCCTAGCCCTTAATTACAGGCTGATTTACATATGAATAACTCTGGACTGCAAAGACTCACAGATAAAGACAGTGGCTCACTCAAATTAGCTTTTTATGATCTTTCAGATATTAAGAAATCCTGTAGACAACAGTTCCCTTTCAATTCCAATGATTCAGGGTTTTGCTCCAAAGTGACATACCATCAGCCCATTCAAGTATCAACTGGGATGACTGCCTAATCAATTTCAGACACATTCAAATTGTTGTTGTTCTAACCATATATCACCAGTCTCCCACGTTTGTGAGAATGATGTTCAAAGTTCAAGTTCAGGTTTATTGCAGGAAAACTCTGTTGAGCAAGCTCATTCACAAGGAGGTCCTGGAGCATGTATACAGACAAGGAATACATTACATAGAAAAAATACATCACAGTAAATAAAATAAAAATAAAGTTTAAGTTCATATGATACATAGTGCCCAAATTAAGACATGACAAGGTAGATATAAACTGCATAAACCTTGTGAGAAACATTAGTAGTCAAGAGTGTACATCCATTAGGAGAGAGTAATTACATAGGAGCAAGAGTTTGAGGAAAAAGCACACATGGGAGTAGGGAAAGGGCTGGAGGGACTGAGGGGGGTAGGATATAGATGGAGAGCATAAGGGTAGAGAGGAGTTTTAGGAGAAAAATAGAGGAAAGGGGAGCAGGTGAGATAAGTGATGAAGATAAGGTTAGATGAGAGTCGTAAGATCAGCTGAAAAGATCATTATGATTGGCCACAGTAGACATTTCAGAGTAATAGTCTGGGCAAGTTCTAGAAGGATTCCAACAGGACTAGGGCTAATACCAGTAAGTTGGGAGGGCATGGAGAATAATATAGGTGGAGAAGAGGCTTAAAAACAGTTACAACTATCTCTAAATTTAGATGCAGCTAGCTTTTTATAAAAGTTAACAGAGACAGTGCTAGATAGTTTCAGTGTAGATTGAAGCTGGTTCCAAATGGTTGGGAGAGCACATGATATGGCCCATTTGCCAAAGGTGGGGCGAGTCCAAGGCACATCAAGGGCGATAAAATCAGATTTCCTAAGTGAGCATACACTGCAGAAGATGCAGATAAGAGATGTAATATAGCTCGGTAGCTTATTCAGGAGTATTTAAGAGTCCAAGTACCAGCATGGACCGCACGTCTAGTGGTAAGTGACATCCAACCAATGGCTGTGTACAGGTCACAATGGCGGGTTCGGTACGGAGAGTTTGTAATGAACCGCAGAGCACGATGATAGAGGATGTCCAATTTATTTAGGCTTGTGGTTGCAGATGAAGTGCCCTGTAGATAACATTTCCCTTTTAATTCCAGTGATTCAGAGTTCTGCTCCAAAGTAGAACATTCATATCTGCTGAACAAATAAAATGCATACAAACCACTGTGCAATATTCTAGTTCATGTTTACATGCATTTTGAAGTTCAAAAGAAAAAAATCTCATGAGTAATTGTTCAAGTTTAATAATTATGTTCATACATAGGGGCAATGTTCTGTTTGACAGGTAGACAACATTGCCCAAAAGTTGGTAAATGTTACACAAAACTTCCAAAGGATCAAACCAATGTTAATGTATTGTGTTTGTATTAATGTCTTTATTGTCAACTCTATTGTGCACAAAAGGTGGTTAAGGGTACCCTCTTTTCCCCTCTATCACACAATCCCTAAACAACCTTAGCAACATTACCGACCCTAATCACTTCAAACAGGCTTTATGCTGTACAAGTTATGAACTCGTGCATCTTTCAGTCACCTGTACCTCCCAGTTCAACTACACCATTTTCTCAAGGCTATATATAAAAACATTCACTTAACAGAAATATGTTTATTTACAATAATAATTTTGTGAATTTGTATACATCTCTTCTGTCTTGTAATTTGCCTTTTTATGGTCAGACTTTTTCACACTGTAGCATTCCTTAGCTATGCGTTTCATTTGTGCTGATCTAGAAGCCCATTTTACATACGTACAAACTCTCCCTCTCCTTCTGGCACTCTGCTATGTCCTTTTGCTTTCTATGACCTAATTAACTGTCAGGGGAAGCCAGCACTGTTGTATCCTGAAGAATGTGATACAAGTGCAAAAAATGAATGATTAAGGGTGCAGTTATGTTGAGTATGGGTTTTAGAATTACTGTTACTCCTACTTCCAGTATCTCAGTACTAATTTTGCTTGCAGGGTATGTATAGTACTTATTTTAGTAGCTTTTTCTCTCCTGTTCTAATTTCTGGCTCATGTCTATGGGCCCCCCTCCAGCATATAGATAGATAGATAGACAGACAGACAGACAGGCAGACACACAAACAGACAGACAGACAGGCTGACACACAAACAGACAGACAGACAGATACTTTATAAATACCCCTGCCTGGAGGCTCGGAGTGCTGTACAATATATAAAACAAATATATGCTTTTTACAATACACACAGTAGACGATTTGTATTGCCATGTTAAGTTTTCTTTTTATGAACACAATGTTTAAAAAAAAATAACACACACAACTAAGTAATAGTATGCAGACTCAGCCCCAGGTCAGTTCTTACCGTCATGCAGTACTTCCATTGGTTTATATTCCAAATAAATATTTCAAGTGTTTTGTTGGAATCTTTCCAAGTTTTTTTATTCATTCTGGTCATGCTGTCTATAGTTATAATATTAATTTTACAACCTCTGTCTGAATTCCAGTTTATCACTAAAATCAGATTCAAGTCAATCAGTATCCAATATGTGCCTGATTTCAATAATACTATCGCAATTTTCTGACTGTTATGATTATATTTTCAGTAATAAGCCATTTAATTAATGAATGATACCAAGTTTAGCATGACCGCATAAACCCACCATTTCTGTGACACTTGAATGTCTTATTCATATCAGTTGACTCTCCCACAGCCAGGTGCCCCACCCAATATCCCAGGCAACAGATCAGAGGCCTCAAATATATTGACCAGTACAATGCATATAATTTTAAATCTCCAGTCCAGGATAAAGCAGTCCTGGGTCAACCCCCACCCTCTTTGGCAGGCATGGATCAACACTGGTACAGTCATCCCTCACTATAACGAACCCCATTATTACGAATGCTCGGCTATAGCAAAAAGCCGCAGTGGCTCCCCAGAACTGTCACTTCTGACAGCATATGTACACTCATAGCACAAAACAATTTGTTAGTGCAGGAATATCCATTACATTTCACAAGCTCTGGTGTCATCCTGCGAGTGTTATTTGTTTACATGGTTACTGTAACAGTCAATTGGTTAATTGTTTAATTAAAGTACAGTACAGGCAGGTTCCTATCAGGTGCATCAAGCAAACATTTTCTGCATTTAGGTACACTTTCTGGCAAGCCCTTTTTGATAAATTAACTGGCCTTTTCAAAGCTGCATTGTGCAGTTGTATTCTATTCCATCACAATGAAACGCTGTTTATAAATCAATAAAGATTGTATTTTGAATTGTTCCAGAGCATGCCTTTACTGTTCTGTGTTAGCCGCTTAACTGTCTGAGTTTATTTTCGGCGTCCCTCGCTATAACGAATTTTGTACTATAATGAATGTACCGCTTGGCTCCAGAAACATTAGTTATAGTGAGGGATGATTGTACCCGTGATGACATTTGTTTGGAGACATGTGATTTAGCTGGCTGGGCTGCCCTTTGGTTTTGTTGTGCTTTTTATGCTCAACAGTGGGCCAGGTCCAGGATGGGCCAGGTGGGTCATAGACTAGTTTGGGGTTGGTAGGGACTCAGGTCAGGTGTGCGTGTGCATTGCAAGTTGGGCAGTAGTCTGCACAGTAGTAATGATGAGTGAGCAGATTAGAGATGGGGGAGCTCTGTTTGGGAATGGAAAGGAATTTTGTGGACGATGGTAGAACAGGATAATTCCACATGGAATGGACCTCACCAGATGGTCACATGGTGGCAAGTCCAAAACCTCAGGCTTATTTTCCATTCTTCAGCAAAACTGCAGCACTCACAAAGGAGAAAAAACAAAATGTGTAGAGAGATGCAAAATTGCAAAAATGAACTGTTTGTTGTAACAATGTTACAATAAACAGTTTGTTTTTGCAATATTGCATCTCTTTGTGCATGTTGTTTTTTTTCCTCCTTTTTGAATGCCGCAGTTTTGCAATGGCTGTCAGTGTTGGACAAGCTGCCTCTTGCTGTACAGTCACCTTGGACACACTCATTAGAGTTGTAAAAGTTCATGTTAGTTTCTATTCTGCCCAGCAGCAACAGTAACAGGTAGGAGAGTAAGGACTTGGGGAGGGGGACACAAGGGGAGTCGCTTACTGTGTTACATTCACCTTAGAGCTCCCTAGCTCTCTTTCTGAGCTAATGTTCCCTATAGTTCTGTATGCAACACTGAACTATCTTATACATATACAGTAGTTTAGTGTGGTCAGGATAACTGCTGATAGAATCGAGTCAGTGTATTATATTACAAAGGGCAATCTCACACACATTATATCTACTTATTTCTATTCGGATGTGAAAATAAACTATTGCATCTCAGTCGCACATAAATCTGATGCTAGTGACTGCAGGAACTCTGGGAAGTGGGACAGCTGGATACAATGTGCGTACCTCAGTAACTAAGAAAAAGGTAAGCGATACCACAGGACTTAGTGCTTAGGACATATAGAAAAAAATCACATAAAACCAATTCAGTATATTTCCTCATTAATCCCGTGTCTTAGATTCATTCTACTGAATCTATCTATCCACCAACCTTTTTGATGTCTTTCAGTGTTAAGATGTCTAGCAACAGCAGATTTAGTGTCTCCCTTGACACTACAACTTAAAAAAAAATAGAAAGATAGATAGATAGATAGATAGATAGATACTGTAGGTAGATAAATAGATAGATAGAACCTTAAGCTTTAGAAACACCTTTTTGAGAGTTGAGTTCTCCATATTAGGCATCAAAGGTTATTAATTATTCATAAGAAAACCATGCCCTGGAACATAACTAGCCTATCCTGCCATTTCTAGTTTTTGTCCAGATGTTTGGTATTTGCTTAGAAAAAAACTGCACTCGACTCGGTCCATACTATTATGTGAACTATTATATTAATTCCTAAATAGACATTTTTTTCATTGTCCTGTATTTCAGTCATTTGAATTAAATATCAACGCCATCATAATGAATCACTATCGCTGAGTCACATGTATACACCAGTTGTGTATGGTCAAATCTTCTCATCTTCCTTGGTATCTTAAGTTTGAATGAATAAATCTTACTCCTGAGCAATCACATGGTTCCATAGGAGCAGCGGACGAACACAGTTTTATTATGCTGAGGATAAGATGCAGCTTCTATATAAAATAGCATGGATGATCGAGCTTGTACTAGGTTGTACTGTATATAAATCTGCATTTGTATTCTCAAGATTTATATTTGTCTGACAATAAAAATGAAGAATTTGACGTGGTGTTGTAGTGCTCCCATTTTGTTTCAATATTTGTTTAATTGCATCAGAAAACTGCATGCTAGACACAGGTCACTGTGGATCTCTGTATGTTGAATGTATACAGGCTGTCTGTTTACTGTACATGGTTGTACAGTGTAAGAATCTGGCAGGAAATCAGTTTATGTTAATTAATAAAATGTATATTAGCTAGTGTATTTAATTAGTTATTAGCTTAAAATCATGACAACATACATAAAGATTGCAGAAGCATTACGTAGCAAGACCATATTTAAATTTGTTGACCACTAGATGATACTAGACATAGACAGTGTCGGCAGATAAGGGCCTATGGCCCACCTAGTCTGCCCATTTGAGCTTGTAAGTTCAGTTTGTTTTCCTAGAAGTCTGTTTCCCCTTACCCCTGCCCTCTGGAATTCCTTTATGTCTATCCCATGCATTCTTAAATCCAGTGATTGTTTCAGCCCCCACCACTTCCTCTGGCAGGGTGTTCCACTTGTCCACCACCCGTTCTGTGAAGAAATTCTTTCTCATGTTTCCTCTGAATCGTCCTCCCTCCAACTTCATCCCATGCCCTCTAGTCCTGAAACATCTTTTACCTAAAATAGTGTTTTCCTGCACCTGTTCCTCCTGTAAGATACTTGTATGTCTCTATCATATCCCTCTCCTCCTCTCCTCCAGGAGTACATGTTCAGTTCCTTCAACCTGTCTTCATAGGACTTGTGATGCAACCCATGCACCATCTTTGTTGCCCTCCTCTGAACCTTCTCTACCCTGTCTATGTCCTTATGTAGGTATGGTCTCCAGAACTGTACACTGTACTACAGGTGGGGCCTCACTAGTGTCTTGTATAGCGAATTATGACCTCCCTTTTCCTGCTGGTGATGCCCCTGCCTATACATCCCAGCATCCTATTTGCTTTACCTGCTGCCTTGTCACACTGTTTCCCTACCTTGGGGTCATCAGGATGACAACCCCAAGATCCCTTTCCTGCTTGGTGCATGCTATATCCTCACCCCCAACTGATATATTGTGCCAGGGTTTTTGTGCCCCATATGCATTATCTTGCACTTCTTTGCATTGAGTTTCAACCCAAACCCTTGACCATTCTTCAAGTTTCTGCAGGTCCTTCTCATTCTGTCTACACCCTCTGGTGTGTTTACTCTATTACAGAGCTTTGTGTCATCAGCGAACAGTGAAATTCTGCCTTCTAGATCCTGTGCAATGTCACTGATGAAGATGTTGAATAGGACCGGTCCCAGCACTGATCCCTGTGGTACCCCACTGGTTACTCTTCCCTCTGTGGAGTGACAGCCATTTACCACCACCCTCTGTGTCCTGCCACCCATCCAGTTACCTACCCACCACACTACTGTCCTGCCCACACCCATATTCCCCAGTTTGTGTAATAGTCTTCTATGTGGCACAGTGTCAAAGGCCTTGCTGAAGTCCAGATAGGCCATGTCCACTGCCTCCCTGATCCACCTCCCTAGTCACCCAGTCAAAAATTCAATGAGGTTGGTCTGACATGACCTCCCTGTGAAACCATGCTGCCTTGGGTCCTGTAGTCCATTGACAACCAGATGTTCCACCAATCTCTCCTTCAGTAGTGCTTCCATGATCTTTCCCACTACCGAGGTGAGGCTGACTGGTCTGTACTTCCCTGCTTCCTCTTTGTTCCCACTTTTGTATAAGGGGACTACATCTGCTGTCCTCCAGTCTTTGGGTACCTCCCCTGTTTCCAGTGATTGGCTGAACAGGATAGCCAGAGGTTCAGCCACCACCTCTCTTAGTTCTTTAAGGACCCTGGGGTGCACCCCATCTGGCCCCATTGCTTTATCAGCTCTTATTACTTCCAGTTCCTTCAGGACCCTTTCTCGTGTAAAGGGACTTGTGTCCATTTCTGCACCATATTCACCCTTGTACTCCTTCAGACCCATTACCCCCTCTTCCTTAGTAAAGACTGAGCAGAAATACCTGTTCAATATGTCAGCTTTATTGTTGTCATCCTCCATGGCTCCCATCCTCCCCTTCAGTCTCACTATCCCTCCTTTGTCTTTCTTTTTTCCTTATGTACCTGTAAAAGGTTTTGTCCCTTTACCCACTGATTTTGCAATGTGTTCTTCTGTCTGAGCTTTGGCTTCCCTTACTGACTTCCCTGCCTCCCTTTGTTTCTCCTAGGTACTTCTCCCTATCCCTTCTGCCTGTGTCTTTTGTATTGCCTGAATGCAATCTTTTTGGCTTTCACTTTCTTTGCTACCTCTTTGGACAACCATAATGGTCTCTCTTCCTTTTCCTCTTGCTAACCTGCTTAATGCATAATTCTGTTGTTCTTATAATCCCCATTTTAAATACTGCCCCTGTTCCTCAACCCCTGATTCCTGTCCATTCCCTTAATGCCTCTTTCAAGTATCTCCCATTTTCCCAAAGTCTGCCCCTAAAATCCAGGATACGTGTTTTGTGTGGTTTGGTTCTGCTTTTCTGTGATTTCAAACCACAATGACTGGTGGTCACTGTTCCCAGGTGCTCCCCCACTGTTACCCCTTCTCACTGTCCCTGTTTGTGAGCACAAGGTCCAGTATTGCCTTCTGCCGAGTTGGTTCCATGACCAGTTGCTTGAGGAAGGCACCTGAAGGAGTCCAGGATAAATCTGCTCTAGTTGATGCTGCTGCTGGGATGCTCCAGTCCACGTCTGGTATATTGAAGTCTCCAACCAGTACTACCTCACCCTTGTCTGCCATCCTTTGGATGGCTAGCATCAACTCCTATCTGTTTCTTCCTCCTGGGCTGGTGGTCTATAGACCACACCTGTGCGGATGGCTGGCCCCATTTTCCTTTCCAGCTTAACCCACAGTATCTCTCCCCATTTGTTCCTCCTGGATCTGTGTGGCCCTTATGTCATTTTTCACATACAGTGCCATTCCTCCTCCCTTCCTGCCTGCTCTGTCTCTTCTGAATATGTTGTAGCCAGGTATGGCCATCTCCCAGTCATGGTTATCATTACACCAGGTTTCAGTGATGGCCACAATGTCCAGGTCTGACTGTACCATGACAGCCTCCAGATCTTCCAGATCTAGACTCTGGTTTCTCTGAGCAAAAATCTGCTTAATTATTTAGATTGTTGCTTCTATAGCACTTACTGTACTGCTTAAATTTTGCAGAATACTATGAAATCAGCGCATCTTCCTTTAACCAATGTGTGCTATAGTCCCTGCTTCTCTGGCTCTTTACTTAATCTAAAACAGTAGGAAGGATCCCCCTGCTAGCATAAAAGGGCTGCAGGGCTCTGCCCTCAGCCCTAATAATGTCTAAACCTTCCGCCTATCGACCAGGCTGTACAGTGCAATAATCTGACAACTGAAAATTGTCATTTGATCTGAGAGATTATGCATGGAAATCTGGCAAGCAATTTCTGAAAGTGGTGCTTCACCATATGACTCATTAAACTCTTCCTGGTAGTTTAGATACCATTTTGAAAAGAAATAGTGTTTCAGAAAATCAAACACAAGTGGCTCAGTTTAGTAGCAGGGGGGCACACAGCGACTGAGGGGGAAGACAGGTGCTCATTATTTCACGCATATTGGGGGGATGGACAGTGCAGAAAACATTGGTGGGGGGGAGAGTGGACGGGACGACCCCAGAAATAGTTAACACAGAAGCACCGCTAAAGAGAGAGGGAGAGGGAGAGGAAGAGAGGAGGAGAGGAGAGGACACAGGACAACAAAAAAACACGTGGATTTTAAATAGTTGTTAAATTTCGCATACAACACCACCAAGAAAACAATGAGAGAAGTGAGTGAGAGAGCTGCAGGGAAAGCACTATAACAAATAAGTTGCGTTCTCTCTCTCTCTCCCTCTCTTTCTCAGTGTGTGGCATGTGTTGGGAGTGGGGAAATGTATTATGGTCTCTCTCTCTCTCTCTGTCTGCAGCATGTACTGGGAGTGGGGAAATACTGTAGGTCCCCCTGTGGGTATATGGGACAAATTTACAGGTGCTGATTTCTATGAAATAGTTCAGTGCTGTGGTTGGTAGGAACAACAAGGGTGAACTGCTTCACAGCGGTGGAGGCTACTGTGATGCAATCCAACATGTTGTTTGTTCGGAAGGAATGCAGAGTCCTTTTTCCTAGACGATCATAAAAGTTCTGCAGGGCTCCGCTCATGCAGCCCTAAAAATATGTGAAGTTGTTCTACAATATAGAACATCAAGCTTTTTCAGAGATGGTCTATTAGTAAATTGGTATATTAAACAACCAGATTCTGAAGTCAGTAATAACTTGGTTTGGGCTATTTTCAGTCTGTCTACTTGGAGGAGATAGTATGCTGGGATATGAATAATTTCCAGCCTTTTATTTACCTTAGAAACCACAGTCCTAGTTGGCCTGGTGGTGCTGAGGGTTGAAGCACTGGATGGCACACCTCGCGCCACACCAGTGACCCAGGTTTGGGAATGGACTCGGGTTACTTGAGGGTCAGCAGGGGTGAGGAAGGATCGAGTGTCAACAGACAGCTCTCCTTCCTTAGAGAGGGGAGCCAGTGTGGCGCACTGTTGCCTGACACCCAGTGGTGGCTGGGTGTCAGCACAGGCACACCACCAGTATGGGGAGGGACCCATGTCCAAGGAGTAAGGCTGCCTTCACAGAGGCGGAGCCCAGCTGCTCTACCCACTTCACGTTCCTGAGCCCGGGGAGAAAACAGATGAAAAAACTGGGAGCTGACAGGGTCCATTTAGGCCCAATGCGCTCCTCCACAACATGACACCTCCGACTTCTGGATTGTGCTCTGGGGGGGAGTAAGCCAGTGCTCCTCACCCTGGCCCCGCTGTGGGGGGTAATCCATGGGGGAACAACGGGGATATGGCTGAGCAGGGGATGGTCATGGTTGGAGGATGAGTCCCTCCAAGGGAGGGCTGAAGCCACCTGTTTGCTCTGCAGAGGCAGAGAAAAGTGTAAATAAAGAAAAAACAGTCCTTTTGTGACATGATAAACTTAGCCCATTGCCTAGGTAAACCCCTAGATATTTATATATTCTGACACCAGCTAGTTTGTTACCTTTGAAAGAAATAAGATTTATTAATGGGGAATTCATGGCCAAATTTTGAAAATGTAAGCACTGAGTTTTTCTGTTATTGAAGACATAATTCCACAAACCAGTCTGAAGATGTAAAAAGTCCCACTTTAGTTTCTGTTGCACTTTGCCAAAGTTGTTGTCCAAAGCAACAAGCACTGTGTCATCAGCATATGTTTTAGTACTTGAACAACTTAAAGCTTGGGGAAATGAGCCAACACAAAACAGGAATAAAAGTGGGTCCAATATGGAGCTTTAAGGAACCCCATTGATGTCTTAAGAGGGCCAGAAAATAAATTGGTGATTGAAACTGTTGGATTATTTTTGTAGATATGAATTACACCAACTCCAATCTTTCTTAGTCTGTGTATAACAATAATGGATGATGTACAAAAGTGAATGCTTTTGATAAGTCTATGAACAATGATCTTGTCTCTGTCTGAGCTTCTAAAGCAGGAGTTGTAATAGTTTGGAACTCGACTAGGGCATGTTTGTAGAGTATCGTATTTTAAACCCATGTTGGAATGGTGACAGTGAGCTGTGTTTTTCTAAGTAAGTTGCAAGCTGACTACACACATATCCTTCCAAGGTTTTGGAGAAGATGAACAGCAGCCATCAATCTGTAATTTGAGGGGTTTAAAGGATACCTTCCTTTGGGTGCTGGGATTACTTTACTAACCTTCCATGAAGCAGGAAAGGTATCTTAACTGATGCTAAAATTGGAGATGTGTTACTGCTGGAGCTATCTCGTTTGCCTGTTTTCAAGAATTTGGCTTCAAGTTTGTCAGCTCTGGGGGATTAAAATTGTAAAGATTTTAGCTTTTTATTGACTTCTTTTTGGGCCAGTATCTGAAATTTAAAACCTAGTATATTACTCAGACTGATATCTCTGCTCTGTGTCCCCCCCCCCCAAAAAAAAAACATTCCACTGGTATGTCTGTGTCTGGTAGGTAAACACACTAGACATTGAGTTTTTGGATAGTTCCTCCTGATCTTCTGAGAGGGTAGATCCCTCTTTTAGGGAGATTGTTGCCACTTTGGAGGTAGAGGTAGTTATTTTTTTGTAGGTCCTCAGTATTTCCTAGAGTATGAATTTATCTTGGTTTGGTAAAATTGTGCTTTCTCAATTTTTAATTCCTTTGTACACTTATTATTAATACTATTAAGTGTTTGTTAGTCCCCTAAATCTTTCACTTTCTTCCCTTTCTTCCATCCATGCTCTTTTTTATCCATAGTAGCTAGTTTACTGTAATCCAAGGTAGATTTTGTTCTTGTCATTTTTATCTTACTTCATGGTGCGTGCAAATTGCATGTCTCCCTAAATCAGTCAGTAAAATATGAAACTATGTGTTCCAGATCTGGTATCATATAAAATCAACTTTATTTTAAATCTTTCAGACTGTCCTTAAAGTTTCATTTGTTGAAGTTTTTATAAGAATGTTTGAGCGACTTTGCCGCATTTGTGCCTAGGCTCTGGAACTCTATTCCGGACCATGTTCGCTCGGCCCCTTCCCATGGGACCTGTCGCACCTCCCTGTGGTCCCACTTAAAACAAACGTCAAGATGTGACTGCTCTTAGCCTCTGTAATGTAATACTCAGCAGTCCACTATTGTCTATTCTAGGTCTATGATGGTCTATGAAATATGTACTCAGCAATTCTCTAATGTCTATCTATGTCCTGTAACAATTTGTACAATGTGTGGCAGTATCTCTGCCTTTATACAAATGTTGTTATAGCTGTTTTTTACTGTATCACACTGTTTCTCCAATGTTGCCATGTATGTATACTGTATGTTTGTGCTCTCCCGGGTCGTTCCTGAAAATAGGCATACTACTTGTCTAGTGTACTTACCCGGTAAACAAACGCTAAATAAAATAAATAAATGGTAGGGTTGAGGAACCACCAAGTGTTCTTCCACTATTAGCTTGCAAAATATAGGATAGTGGTCACCCAAAATAGTAATTAGGATTCTAACATCCACTAGTTTCAAGCTTTAGGAACAAAAAATAAATTCAAATATAGACCCTTTCTCTATGCCCTTGATACATCTGGTAGGGAATTGAACTGTCTGTTGCAGACCCAGTTGTCCCAAGCATTCATTTAACTTTGTTCCTCTCACTTGCCCCCCCCCCCCAGTCTGCATTCATATATCCAACCAATATTAAATCTGTAAGCTTTCCACTAATTCCTCTGAGGACATGGCACCTGATATTTTGTGGGGTGCTTTCAAAGCGTATAAGAGGGATTATTATTAGTCTAGACACAAAAAGGAAAAAGACTCGAGAGGTGGAACTACTAGCTTCATTATCTCTAATTAGGTCTCTGGAAACTAAGCTATCCTCTGAGGCCTCAGAAGAGGACATGAGGAGGCTTTCGGTAGCCGAAGATAAATATTTAGATCTGTTGAGGGAGAAAGCAGAGTTATCTATTATTTGCACCAAAGTAAGCTACACCGATCAGGGGGGAAAAAGCAGGTCGCCTGCTAGCCTTAAGGTTAAAGCAGCAGGAATCTGCTAGATTCATACCTCCAATTAGGGCCCGGGCAGATGGATCCCTGAAGGTGTCCCCTTCTGAGGTTGTGCAAGAGTTTGCCTCATACTATGAGCATTTATATAGGGACATGGACAACCCTCCTTCCTTAGAAGAGCTCGAGGCCTACCTGAGGGACTCCTCTCTACCCTCTTTATCTGAACCACAGAGGAAATTCCTATCCTCCCCAATATCTCTGGAGGAAATATCAGAGGTCATCGGGGCTTTGCCCTCAGACAAGGTTCCAGGGCCAGATGTTTTTTCCGCTTTATTCTATAAAACTTTTCGATCACAGATATTACCGGTTCTTCACCGGTTGTACTGTCACATTCTTTCTGGTGCAAGAATAGATACACATCTGTTTGAAGCCCTGATTGTTCTCCTTCCTGAGCCCGATAAAGATTCAGAACTAGTGCAAAGTTACAGACCAATCTCTCTCTTGAATCAAGATGTTAAAATTCTCTCGACGATATTGGCCGATAGAATAACATGGGTCCTCCCTGACCTGATTAACATGTCTCAGGTGGGGTTTATGAGGGGACGTTCATCAGCTGACCAGCTTCGTACCCTGTCACACGTTGTCTCGGTGTCCAGGGATGCTGCCTTTCCTGCGGGATTGGTCTCCTTGGACGCTGAGAAGGTGTTTGATCAAGTCAACTGGAATTTCCTGTTTCAGGCCCTTAAAGTATTTGGTTTCCTGGCCAAGTTTATAGACTGGATTCGGACCTTATATCAGACTCCCTCTGCCAGAGTTTCTGGCAATAGAGCATTCTCCAAACCCTTTCTTTTGTCTTCCGGCACCAGGCAGGGATGCCCTCTCTCCCCTCTCTTATTTAATTTATACTTAGAGCCCCTTATCCGAAACATTCTCAATAACCCGGGGATAAGTGGTATCCCGATAGGTAATCAAGTGGTGAAGATCACGGCTTACGCTGATGATCTCCTCCTTCATTTATCTCATCCAAAAACATCTATTCCCGTCATGTTAGGAGAAATCACCAAGTTCAGTACTTTCTCAGACTATAAACTGAATATAAATAAATCCTCCATTTTCCCTCTCAATCATAAGGTTTTCAAAAATGAGTTGTCTCCTTTTGGTCTCAGCTGGTCTCCTCGTGTTCTCAGATACCTTGGTATTAATCTGATACGTAACCCCTCCTCCTAGTTTAAAGAAAACTTGGATCCTCTTTCCCAACTGATAATTCAGGACCTCAATAGATGGTCTAAACTTCCTCTGTCTCTCTGGGGTCGCATTAATGTAATTAAAATGAATGTTTTTCCCTCGCCTGTTTTATCCCCTCTAGCTCCTTAACTCTTTTACTCCGTTATCATGGTTTCAGAAAATGCACAGAGTTTTCACAAATTTTATCTGGTCTAATGAACAAGCCAGGTTAGCATATTATAAGCTAGCCACTCAGAAAATGGATGGAGGACTGCGGATCCCCCATCTGGCAATTTACTACTGGGCTAGTCACATTGCAAAGTATATGCGTTGGGTGAATCCGGGTCCGGAATGCTTAAGACCGGTCTGGCTCAAAATTAAGTTAGACTTTATTCAGTCTGAGAACATAGATTCCCAGACGATGTTCCATCTTAAAATAGTGTCCCTTCCTGACACCTTTAGCTGTCCCATTATTCGTACATCCCTTAGAGTTCACATGCAGCTCTGTTCATTTTTGCGGTATTCCCCATACTTGGACTTGTCTCAGTCTATTTGGAATTCCCCGTCTTTCATAATAAACAAAATGATGATATCTCGTAAATGGTTGCCCCAAACTGGGGACGGGACAATCTCTACTTTTCTGGATGACGCAGGGGAATGGCTCTCAGTTTCCAATATGATTCGTAAATTTGATATCCCATTAGCTTTTCACTTCAGGGTGGTCCAATTAAAGCATCTCCTCTCTACAGTACTTGGTAACATCCTTCCTTGCCCACCTGCCTTTCTGTTTGTATCTGATCTCTCCTACTTGTTGGGGTCACCAGGCACTATTTCCAAAATATACCGTGTCCTATTTTATTGGAAATATGGGAGACCTGAAGGCACCACTAGGCTCTGGGTCTCTTTTTTTCCTCAATATACTCCCAGCTGGTCAGCTTTATGGAAGTTCTGCCATAAATACGTTTCCCAGGATAGACTCCGCCTTATGCAATACCACATTATGCATAACATGTATTATACCCTGTGAAGCTGAGGAAATGGGGTCTTATAAGTTAGGGGGCCTGTACCAGAGGATGTTAAGAGGATGGTACGCTTCTTCACGTCTTTTGATCATGCCCCAAAATAAAGTCTTTGTGGGTAGCTATACAGACTAACCTAGATCCTATATTGGGTTTGCAGCATTACTTCACCCCAGACGTGTGTTTGTTGGGAGATCTATCCTCTATCAAGGTGAGAATCAGGAGGTTTCATATCTCCATGATTGCATTATCTGTTAAAAAAATTGTGCTTCGGCACTGGAGGGATGCAATATGCCCAACATATCAGGAATGGGTTAATGAAATTCTGGCTAACCTACATACAGAGAAAGCAATAATATAGGTATATATCCATAATAGGTTGCAGTGGTACAAGAATACTTGGGATCCCCTTCACACGCTAATCATGGGCAGATTAGGTAAATGAGTCACTATAATCAATGATCCTTGACTTGCGATACTATATAGTATTTTTCTATTACTGTACGGACTCTGCTGCTGTATGGGGTGGGGGGAAGGGGGGATGGGGACAGTTCATGTAACATTTGGAGTATATGTAGAGTACGTTGTAACTCTCTGTCCCCTGTAATGGAAAAATTTGTTAATAAAATATGAATTATAAAAAAAATATTCAGTCTGTAAGCTGTGAGCTATAACATTTACTGAATATGAAATGCAGGGGGAGGGGGGCTGAGGGCTACTAGGGTAACGGAGGGGGTACTGGATGCTGATCATCAATAGTTAACAGTATTTTGGTATTTAGGTGAGGGAGTGTGGACCACTAGATGCCAAGGATCAAAGTTTAACAGTGTTACAGGAATCAGGTGAGGATGGGGGGCTACTAGACACCACAGGTAAATGTTTTAACAGTGTTGCAGGAATGGGGTGAGTGAGAGAGGAACACTGGATGCTAGGGAGGCTACCGTACTGGGCAATGGTGTAAACAGAGCACAAAGTGACCACTACCATCACACAGTGGGGGTTTGGGTGATGGTAGCTGATGCTTTGCCCTCTGCTAAAGGTGCTTTTTGCTTATGCTAAGTAGTGCCACTCTAGCAGGAAAAATGCTTACATTATCCTGTTGTGCACAAGGCAATGAGATGCCGCCACATTACTATGTGAACCTGGGTGCTTTTGCTCTGCAGCACAAACCACATTGCTGCAGTGCACAGTGAGGCTTCTATTATGGTTGCACCAAGTGTTCTAAATATCTATGCTGCTATCTATTGCAATCCTTGCTGTCTCTTTGGGATCTTTTTACCAGGGAACTCTTTCAGTATTATAATATGTGTTTGCATGGCTCCTGCCTGCACCCTCTTCTGGCGATTTACAAGATGGAGTGACACCCTGAAACCCTGATGGTCTGCAGGCACCAATGGATGATGTTCACCACTATTTGAGAAAATAAAGGAATACTTTCTATACTGAATCTGGGTGAGTGGGTCAATGTTGCACCAATATCCTGAAATTATTCCTGCCACCTGATGAGACTGTAACAGATCTACTGAATTCTAATAATCGCACTGTGCCTATGAAACTAGCTGTTTATGCAAAGAATGCCATAACGCTTAGTGAAAAAAATTAATTCTGTATTAGTAGACAGCTCAACTACTGATTGCATCTGCCACCTTTCATAACCCACAAACCCCCCACAGTGCAGGTATCTGTTAGAGCCAAGGAGGGAGTTAAGCCAAATACTGCATATTTTAGGGTTGGACAATTAAGACCCTCAACATGCACTGCCTGCGTGATGTATGCCATCTCACTCCAGGGGAATTGTTATTGAGGCATACCTGTGAACGTCCAAAAGATAATGAGAGCAAGAGGGAGGGGTCTGAAACTGAGAGACTACAGGCAGGAGATAAACAGAACTGTTTTGTGAGAGACTTGTGTTAAGCTGTAAGTTATTTTGGTTTGGCTGAAGTAGAGCTAATTTTTTTTCCCATTTAAACTGGTGCCTCTGTATTCCTGTCTGTGTCCCCCCAAGAAGCTTCATGCTCCACTGGCCTGTCACAGTTACCTAGTATTCATTACATTTTAAGAAACCTTGTTGCTACAGTAACAACTTATTTATTTATTTATCTTTGTTTACCAGGTGAGTACACTGGTAACAAGTACCATTTTCAGGCACGACCTAGGTGCAGAAGCACAGACAAACAGCAAAACAAATTACGGTGAATACATACGAATTTACAACAAGTTGTAGGCAAACATGAGCACATATGCTGCTAATACTTGTAAATATACAACGTAATATACAATGTGATATACAATGTAATATACAAAAGTGCTTGTAATGTAATAAACAAAGGTAGAATTGAGGATAGAGAAAGGAGGAGGAAGATGGAGGAGGAGAACAAAAAATGTGACCGAGATTGGTCGGTGGGTGCGATTATAGCTAGTATAAGTGTAACCCCTAGATGGCGCTATCCCAGGGGCTACTACCCCTGCCTGATTTGCCACTAACAGGTTGAGGGGCCTGGATCCAATGGCGGGTGCCTCCACCCAGAGGTCAGGGTTTGCAATAGTTAAACTTACTTGGTCACAGCCCTCTGGGACACTGCAACCCCTCTTTCTTCCCACTAGTGGCCCACAATATATCGAATTACCTTCACAGTATACATTTACCCCAGGGTGGTTCAGGCACTGGGACCTCCTGTAAAATAAGATGCAGTGCAACAATCACAGTACAATACTTTAACATAGACAAATACCTCAGGCAGTATAACTTTGCTGAAACAAGCAGCTCAGATTTATTTGGGGAATATAACAAGGACAGGGGAAATCAGGTTAATTAGCTTATCACTTTACTATCTACCTATGGCTCTGTGCAGAGCCTATCCCTACCAGTTACTGTCCCTGGGTACCCAAGCCCTAGTGGCTAGTCCAAACCGTGGCAGCTGGTAGGGGCCCTTTCACACAGTGAAAAGAAAAATTAGTTTAAACAGTCAGCAGTACAGTGATTCCATTTGGATTTAATGTGGCAATTCAACGGGAGGCGACCTGAATTAGTACTCACGACCTCCAAACAGGATAGGGTCCTTCAACGTCAGCAGGGCTACTCTTGAGCTCCACGAGACTCTTCACACACTTTATATGGTAAAAAGAAAGTACTATACCAGGCAGGCTGCTTCTCTATCCGATCGCAATTACTGCACAATACCGGGAGAACACACAGCAGATTCAGTTCCTGACAGACCGAGTGCAATTCAACAATTTCTCCAGTCTTCTACAGGGTGAGCCTGGTTTCTACTCTTCAGAGATCCTTTGATTCTTTTCACAGGACGGATTCAGTCCTAACAAGCAGTTACACAAGCTGCAGACCGAACTCTGGGCCTTACACGTTTTTGACTGAAACTGTGCACTGAAGGAGCACAGGGTTTCTTCCCTTCACTGCCAGACCTAAACTGAAACTCCAACAGACAAAACCGGGCACTTCCTTTGAGTTCCTCCCAGTTCTTGACTGGATTGGCTGTCCTCACAATAGACTGCTGCTGTTGGTCCAAAAGGCGCGAAGTCTAAACTACATCTCCCAGAGTCACTGCCCATACAATCCTCTTGTGGCTGGCTCAGATTATGAGTCCAAGTTCTGATTCGTCCAAGGCACCATTTTAGAGCTAGTTTACCCACACTGATTGGTCCAGTTCAGCAGTTCAAAACCAGAATGGGGAACTAGGCAGACACAGTTCTGACTGCAAAGAAAGCAGGTTAGACAAACTGTAATTTCATTATTACTGTAAATGATTTCTGGCAAACAGTTACATCTTTCAGATAGGTTCCTTTGCACTCCTAGTGACTGCAAAAACGGAGTGAATTGGCAGCAGCTGAGTGGTACTCAATCAAAAACACGCAGTCCCCATACAAACTAATTATGTCTGCAAGCAGACAGCTCTTAAAGAGACAGTACCAGAGGTTCTAAAACACTCACTGATAAATGGCTTGAACGCAAACACCATTCAGGCTTGGAGCATTCAAGCAAGCTCCTGGAAGTCTTTTGGGAACCCCCATTTGCAGGGGGGTTACACCCTTCCTGGCCTGGGAAAGCTTGACATCCGCGTCAAGCAAGTACCCCCATAAGTTTCAACTGCAACCATATACATTTGCATTAGGCTCGCACATGTAATCATCAGTCAATATATCATTTTACCAAGAACACATTTTTGAAACATTGCAGTACGTCACTCTTTACACAGTATTACATACACATTGTACCATAACTCAAGTTATTACCTCTTGTACATGAAACCTGAAGAGAGGGGGCCCTTCCCTATCAGTTACCTTGGGGCTGGATGGGGCAAGGGCACCATATGAAAGAGCAACACAAGTAACTTGGAGTTAGCACTGACGCTCAGTTTGGGCAATGAGCTCGGGATACATACACTCCTTTATGGACAACATTGAGAGGCAGATCCACTGGCGGCCCAGGGAATCATAACTGAGGTGCACCACAGGCTTTACAGCTCGATCAGTCTTTCTGGGGAACTGTTACAGTCTCTGCATTCTGAGCCTCATTTTCAGCATTGTCCTCACTTGTCAGGGGAGTCTCCATGGGGGTAGAGGCTAGAACTTGGGGCACTTTCAGCTCCAGGAGTTACAGTTTCTGAGTCCACAACATTTGGCTCACATGGAGAGCTTTCGGACACTGGCAGTGGACTGTCAGGGCACTCAAAATACTCTTCTTGTTCTGGTGTATCACCAGTCTGACCCAATCCATCATTTTCCTCCCTGAAAGCTCAAACAGTTCAACCATGCACATGATTCCATTTCATCTGATCTGATGCTTTGCACTTCACTTTCTGGAGCATTGGCTCCAGGGACGAAGCTGGGGCTTAGACAGTCAGAAGGCCCAGCTTTGTCTCCAGTATTGACTAGGGATTGCCCGAAACAATTGACTCAGTTCATAAGAAGGATAGTATTCAAAGTCACTCTCACTTTCTTCCGATATGGACTGACAGTCATGCTCAACTGGGACTTGTGGAGGGAACACTTTAACTTGCTTCTGTAGGTGCAGACTTTCTTGATCTTTTCTTAGCAGCAGCTCTAGTCACTGGTCCAGAGGGGCATCTTCTAGGGGCTCAGACTCAATTAAGATTTGTCCAATGGGCAGTAAATGATTTCTATGCATTGTTTTTACATCTTTGAATTATTCTCAGGCCTTACTTTGTACACTGGCAGATCATCTAGTTTGCCCACTACAATGTGAGGGAGATGGTGCCATCTGTCAGCAATCTTGTGCTTGCCACGCAGTCCCAGATTTCTTAGCAATACCGATCTCCCTCCTGGTGTTCCTGTGCTTTCACCTTTTATCATACCTTTCTTTGTTGGCCAGATTTCTTTTGGCAGCCATGGTTTGAGCCAGTTGAGTAGCGCATGAGTTAGCTGGGCCTTTAACTTTTGCACATACTGTAAATAGTTGTCAGCTTGAACCCCATCAGGAGAGACCCCAAAACACACATCTACTGAGTCGAGCTTCTCTTCCAAACATCAGGCGGTAGGGGAGAACCCAGTGGCATCACTTTTGGTGCAGTTATAAGCATGTACCAGGGTGCTAATTTGTTGGCTCCATCTAGGCTTGTCCTTTGGGTGCAGGGTGCCTAGCATATCTAGCAAAGTGCGGTTGAAACGTTCAGGCTGAGGGTCCCCCTGGGGGTGGTAAGGAGTGGTTCTGGACTTTCGCACTCCCCACAGAGAAAGCATCTCTTTGATCAGATGACTCTCAAAGTCTCTCCCTTGATCAGAATGGATTCTTTGTGGAGCCCCATAGTGAACAAAAGTTTTCTACAAGTACTTTGGCCACAGTGGATGCTTTCTGGTCTTTGGTGGGAAAGCTTGGGCATATCTCGTGAAATGGTCAGTGACCACCAGCACATTACTGATATTTCTTTGATCTGACTCCAAACTCAGAAAATCAATACAGACCAGCTCCATGGGTGCACTGGTGATGATGTTAACAAGGGCAGCCCTCTGGGCAAAGCTTTCCTCTGTAAGCAGCGATTACAAGTTGAATGTGTTGCTCACATCAGCCCCCATCTTAGGCCAATAGAATCTGGATCTCACCAAGTCAAGTGTTCTGTCTATACCAAGGTGCCCCATGTGGTTGTGCAAGGACATCAGTACTGAGTCTCGAAAGGCAGTGGGCAGCACTAGTTGTTGTTTGTCTACTTGTCCCCCTCTGTCTACTGTTTCTCTGTATAACAGTTTATTGATCAGTTTCAACTTAGGACCTTCTTTGTATAATAGTGCAGTTCTCAAATCCGTGGAGCGTAATTTGGACACATCTTTTCCTGCATAGAGGGCTTCTAAAGCTGCTTTGATCATGGAATCGTGGGATTGAGCCCGCCGAATACTGTCATTGTCCAGCTGAGGCAGTGCACCAATGTCTATTGCAGAAAAGTGGCAATAAGCAGCAGGTATGCAATTCTCAGAGGGTCCCAAGCAATCCACCATGCAGTCCACTGCGTCCGTGGACATTTGTTCCTCCCTGTCAAACTTCCGGCAGAGTGCCCGAATGTCAGGTTCTGCTAATCGGACCCAATCATTCTGGGGAACAGGCCTCCGGGAGAGAGCATCAACATCTATGTGGTTCAGACCTGCTCAGTGATAGAGCATAGTCATATGTAGATAATGCAGAAAGCCACCTATGGCCAGTGGCATCCAATTTAGCTGAGGTCTGCACATAGGTCAAAGGATTATTGTCAGTTTTACTAGTATTTTAGCCCCATACAAGTACTCATGGAATTGGTCAACAATAGCCCACTTCAAAGCTAGAACTCTAACTTATGTACAGGATAGTTCTTTTCGGATGGGGTCAGGCTTCTACTGGCAAAGGCCACTGGTCTCAGGCCATTCTCGTGCTCTTGGTACAACACAGCCCCCAACCCTTGCAAGCTAGCATCAGTGTGCAGGACGTAAGGTTTTCTTGGATCGGCATAGGCCAGCACTGGAGCATGGGTAAGTTGATATATGATCTCATGAAAAGCAGTCTCACAATCAGGAGTCCAGCGGCCCCAAATACTTCACTCGGATGAAAATACACTCTTTCAGTCTTGAGGACACTGACTTTTGGTATTTTTGTGGGTTGGGGATACCCTTGAGTAAGGTTAAGTAAAGGCGGATCACTCTTGAATAGTCCTTGATGAAGCGCCGATAATAACCACAGAATCCAGGAATCTTTGCAGTTCTTTTAGATTTTTGGGCTGTGGCCAGGTGGTCAAGGCCTCAGCTTTACTTGGGTCGGTCTCTATTCCTCGGTGGATACTATGTGTCCCACATACTTTACTGATGTTTGAAAGAATTGACACTTATCAATGGACAGTTTAAGGCCAAAGTCCTCCAGTCGGTCCAATACCTTAAATAATCTGCTCTCATGTTCCTCCAGTGAGCTGCCAAACACAATAACATCATCTAGGTATACCAGGCACTCTAGTAAGTTCATGTCCCCCCACTGCACGCTCCATCAGTCGTTGAAAAGTGGCTGGGGCACCTGAAATCTCTTGAGGCATCCTCATGAATTCATAGAAGCCAAGCGGACAGATAAAGGCTGTCTTCTCACGGTCCTCTGGGGCCATCGGGATCTGGTAGTACCCACTGCGGAGATCCAGCACAGAGAACCACTTGCTCCCGTTTAGGCAGTCCAAAGCATCCTGAATGCGGGGCATTGTGTACTGATCAGGGATAGTCCGCCGGTTTAAGGTGCGATAATCCACGCACATCCTTACTGTCCCATTCTTTTTCCTCACTACCACAATGGGGGAAGCATAAGGGCTTCTGGATTCTTGTATTACACCAGCAGCTAACATCTCTTGCAGATGCTGTCTCACATCATCTATGTCAGCAGGTGCCAGGCGTCGAGACCTCTCACGAAATGGTCTTTCGTCATGCAGCCGGACATTGTGCTCAGCTCCTTGCATGCATCCTACATCCCATTCCTTTAAAGAAAACACCTGGTCTCTCTGGGCAAGCTTCTCACTGATCCTCACTTTCCATTCAGCTGGCAGCGGGGAGTCGCCGAAATCAAACAAGTCAGGCGTTACTCTGTCATTCTTCCTTGAACTCTTGCTGCTGGGTAGCACTGCAGTGTCTGCACAATGCACATTAGCCAGGATGCAACCTCTATTTACTCGAATGTCTCTTTCAGACACATTATGAACTTGGACCATTACCCTCATAAGCATGGGCTCTAGCGGGCAAAATACTAGGCTTGACCAGCAGTCCCTCTGGCAATTTTCCATCGCCTGGTGCATCCAACATTAATATTTTATTCTTAACATCCTTTCTGATACGGACCTCTCCTGTAAGGTACACTGGGCATTTGGCGCCAGGATCAGAGACTCAGGATCCTTCTTCCATACAATTCCGACCGTTCCTCTGGTTCTATTTTTCAGCATCTCTCTGTGCCTCATAGGCCTTCTTAATTAAAGCCGGAACTCTAAAAGCTCTACTAGTCTTTGACCCTGTTTTCATAACACAACTCTGCCAGCCTTCCGCAACATATGAGCATTTGTTCCAATCAACAAAGGGACACCATCATACAGTCCAGTGGGGGACACACTAAGGCTAGGGTCTCTACTTGTTCGCCACTCCAGCCACGGAGGTGGGGAAAGACAGCCAAATTCAGATATACCCGAATAGGGTAGGCCTTCTCACTTAACCCCCATACATGCAGTCCTTCTAATGGTTGTAAGGGTACATCTGACAAATGCTTCTGATACCAATCCTGGAACATAATTGTCACTTGGGAGCCACTGTCTAATACAGCTCTTGTAGACACTCCATTCACCTTTACAGTGGTCTCCATGGAGGGACCCACTATTCTGGACCAGTCTGGAGAGGCGGTAGTGGGGCCTGGGCAACTGACCTTGCCACAAAAGGACGTGAGTTAGCATTTTTGGTGCCCTCACTGGGATCATTTCATGCACCTCTTAACCACTGATTTGTTCTCCGAAGCTCTCCTTGTAGCCTATATGCAACTTTGTCAGTGTCTTTTGGGGACCGGCATTCCCTTTTCATGTGCCCATCTTTCCCACAATTATAGCAAAACATACTTTCTGGAGTTTGAGCTGGCCGAGGCGCCACACTGGGAGCCAGGGCGGGGTATTGCTAACTGGAAACCTTGGTGCCATCTCTGTCTCGGCGTGATAAGCATTTGGAGACATCTCGTCAGTTCTCCACTTCCATGGTCAAGGAATCGAGGTTCGGAGCTGTTATCAGCAGGAGATACATGGGTGGTACCCCACCCCATAGCAGATGCAGTCGGATATAGGTCAGGGCCCGTACTTGCAGGTGTGGCCTTCATAAAGGGACTGTTTTGAATTTCGGATCTCTCTCAACAGTTCGCCCCATTGTGACATATCTTTTCCTTGTCAGAGCACTCATTGACTGTCAACCTCTGCCCTGAACTTCACTTGATGGGTCACCTCAGTCACTCGGTCGTAGCCACAGCTGTTGGTGCAGGTCCTCCCGAGGTCGCCTTTTCTCAACTCCTCGAATTTCTCATTAACTCATCATAGGAGGGTGGGGATTCCAGTTGATTTGCCAGGCGTAACTGAAGCAACAGCAGTTCTGAGAAGGGGCAGACTTAGGATTCTGTCCAGTCTGGTTCGGTCCAGTTCAATTGCTGGCAAACTACCCTTTCTGAGGCATTCTTGCAACAATTTTCCAGCGAAACATACACAGACAACTCCCTTGGTACTGTTGTGCATTTCTTACTCTCCACCATAGGTCCTCATCAGAATCTGGGCTCCCTACACATTCTCAAGGCCTCAAGATAGGCCTGTGCAGTCGCTTCAGGGTTACTGCCCGTTTAGCATGGATGGTAGCCAGGGCAGGACCTCGGGCTCTCACCTAACCCTTTTCGCTGCTTCGGCCGAGCATTGCCATTCTAGCACTTGGGGGGCAACATAGTCTATCCCAGTCATCCCTCCCCTTGGGGGTGGGGAGGTGCCAGAGAGATCCTCAACCGTGGAAGAGTCGTGACTAATGGCAGGTGCAGAAATAGGAGTCTGCATTGGTTCAGCCACCATTACGGGCACTGGAGGCGGAGAGGGTGTTGGGGAGAACACCCCAGGTGGCAAGAATAGTTTCTTCAAGTCCTCCACAGTTTTCCCTTCTCCCAGCAACCATTTGTAAATTTCTCCTCAAAAGTTTCAGATAGTGGTGGGGGCTCATTCCCCGGGTCTTTACTGTCATAGTTATCACTCTCCAAGCAGTGAGGGCTCCTCTGGGGTAATGGTCTGTGGCACTTTGGAGCTATCTATGGGATCCTTAAACTCTACTAGGGCCAGGAAAGTGTGGGTGAGCAGATTAGCATGCCGACCCACCACCACAGGGTTTGTAAACCTTCCACCTTGGAAAGTACTCCCTGCACAGTGTCTGTATTGATACCCAGGGGATGTCCAGGATAAGCATAGCATTTTGGGGTCGATCTCCTCCCAGTACACCACTCCACCAGCGGTGCACAGCCACTTCGTCGGTACCCATTTATTATTTTTTTTCCTTAACAGTGGTTTGTAAATATGGCCACTAGAGGACACACAATCCCAGCGTGAGCCTCCAAGATGTAACCCCTAGATGGCGCTATCCCAGGGCTACTACCCCTGCCTGATTTGCCACTAACAGGTTGAGGGGCCTGGATCCAATGGCGGGTGCCTCCACCCAGAGGTCAGGGTTTGCAATAGTTAAACTTACTTGGTCACAGCCCTCTGGGACACTGCAACCCCCCTTTCTTCCCACTAGTGGCCCACACAATATATCAGAATTACCTTCACAGTATACATTTACCCCCAGGGGTGGTTCAGGCACTGGGACCTCCTGTAAAATAAGATGCAGTGCAACAATCACAGTACAATACTTTAACATAGACAAATACCTCAGGCAGTATAACTTTGCTGAAACAAGCAGCTCGGATTTATTTAGGGGGAATGTAACAAGGACAGGGGGAAATCAGGTTAATTAGCTTATCACTTTACTATCTACCAATGGCTCTGTGCACAGGCCTATCCCTACCAGTTACTGTCCCTGGGTACCCAAGCCCTAGTGGATAGTCAAACCATGGCAGCTGGTAGGGGCCCTTTCACACAGTGAAAAGAAAAATTAGTTTAAACAGTCAGCAGTACAGTGATTCCATTTGGATTTAATGTGGCAATTCAACAGGGCGACCCTGAATTAGTACTCACGACCTCCAAACAAGATAGGGTCCTTCAACGTCAGCAGGGCTACTCTTGAGCTCCACGAGACTCTTCACACATTTATATGGTAAAAGAAAGTACTATACCAGGCAGGCTGCTTCTCTATCCCGATCGCAATTACTGCACAATACCCAGGAGAACACACAGCAGATTCAGTTCCTGACAGACCGAGTGCAATTCAACAATTTCTCCAGTCTTCTACAGGGTGAGCCTGGTTTCTACTCTTCAGAGATCCTTTGATTCTTTTCACAGGACGGATTCAGTCCTAACAAGCAGTTACACAAGCTGCAGACCGGAACTCTGGGCCTTACACACGTTTTTTGACTGAAACTGTGCATTGAAGGAGCACAGGGTTTCTTTCCCCTTCACTGCCAGAGCTAAACTGAAACTCCAACAGACAAAACGGGCACTTCCTTTGAGTTCCTCCCAGTTCTTGACTGGATTGGCTGTCACCACACAGAGACTGCTGTTGGTCCAAAAAGGCGCCAAGTCTAAACCACATCTCCCAGAGTCACTGCCCATACAATCCTCTTGTGGCTGGCTCAGATTATGAGTCCAAGTTCTGATTCGTCCAAGGCACCATTTTAGAGCTAGCTTACCCCACACTGATTGGTCCAGTTCAGCAGTTCAAAACCAGAATGGGAACTAGGCAGATACAGTTCTGACTGCAAAGAAAGCAGGTTAGACAAACTGTAATTTCATTATTACTGTAAATGATTTCTGGCAAACAGTTACATCTTTCAGATAGGTTCCTTTGCACTCCTAGTGACTGCAAAATGGAGTGAATTGGCAGCAGCTCGAGTGGTACTCAATCAAAGAAACACACAGTCCCCCATACAAACTAATTATGTCTGCAAGCAGACAGCTCTTAAAGAGACAGTACCAGAGGTTCTAAAAACACTCACTGATAAATGGCTTAAACGCCAAACACCATTCAGGCTTGGAGCATTCAAGCAAGCTCCTGGAAGTCTTTTGGGAACCCCATTTGCAGGGGGGTTACATAAGGTAGGAGGTCATGACAGGGGAGGTTATCGGAAGCAAGGACAGGCCTGGGCTGAGGAGCAGTGTGACTTTAGGAGCTTGGCAAAGGCATAGAGAGAGGAAGACATTTTGACAGAAGGACGTAAGGAGTTCCAAACTGAAGCTGCACGATAACTAAAAGAGTGCTGACCCATATTTGTGCAAAACTTGGGTAATATTATCATATTGTTTTTGGTTGCAGAGGGGGAGGATGGAAAGTTGATGAGAGAGATTTGGCTACTGAGGTAGGCAGGTGTCCCAGTATGCATAGTTTTCTTTACTAGTGTTGCAATAACTAGATTAGATTTGATGTCAGGGGGAAACCAATTAAGGAATCTGAGAGCCATACAGCAGTGAACATTGGACCTGCAACCTAAGGTAAATTTACATACTTTGTAGTATAGACTGCGTTTTTGACGTAGTGTGGATTTAATGGCAGCAGCAATTACAACTGATCCATAATCTAATGTTGGGACTAGGTTTGCCAGAGCAATATGGGTTCTGGCCTCAGGAATTCAGAAATGTCAAAAATGGCAGAAAGCACCTAGCTTCTGATGTAAGAGAGAGGTGGTGTGTTGTAGATGGGATTTGAAGGATAACATATGGTCAAGATGAACCCCGAGGCACTTGAAAGACACTGTCTTAGCTAGGGATTTACTGTTGTTGGTTAGGACACAGAAACTAGAGGATGCCTTATTTATTCTGTGCCTAGTCCCAAATAGCATGGACTGTGTCTTGGGAAGGCTGAGCACCATATTTTCCATTACAAAATAGTTTTGAAGCCTGGCTAGGCAGCAACTGAGTGAAAAGTTAATGGCATTAATGTCATTACTATGTGTAAAGATAACTGCGTCATCCGCATATAGAAGGGTTCGTACAGGTTTGCAGACTGGGGGCACATTATTTATGAAAAGAGTGAACAAGAGGGGGCTGAGAATAGAACCTTGTGGTATGCCGCTTGTGATGTTAACTCCTGAAAGTGTGATTCCAGTCCTGACAGCCTGAGTTCTGTCAGTCAAGTAGTCTTTGAACCAGGCAAGTGCTGGTGTCCCTAGGCCGACAGCATCAAGCTGATTTTTTAGTTTCTTGTCAATCAATCAAGCAATCAAGCAATCAATCAATCAATATTTATTTATAAAAAGTGCAATTCCAGTTGATTGAAGCACTTTTACAATTAAATACAACACATAACACGTAAAATGATAAAAAACAACAAATCATCTGTAATAAATAGTACTAGCTAGACTAATAAAAATCCAAAAAAGCTTGAATAAAAAGATACGTTTTAAAGGTGAATTTAAAACTCTCGACAGTCGGGCACTCTCTTAACTTGTGGTCGACTAGATCAAAGGCATTGGTCAGGCCCACGAACACTGCACCTGTTACGAGGCCTTTGTCCATGGCATGGTACATGGCATCAGCGAATTCTGTTAGAGCAGTGTTGGCGCTGTGCCCTTTGCGATAACAATGCTGTTCAGCACAGATAAGGTCATATTGCTGCAAGCGGTCAGCTAGCTGCAAATGCACTGTTTTTTTATGTAGCTTTGCAAGAGCAGGAAGAAGTGAGATCAGGCGATAGTTATCAAGAGATGTTCTATTACCCTTTTTATTGAAGATGTAACAGTGAAACAAGATTATACATTTTCCTGAATGATCTGAATAGTACCGTCATATATTTCTACTGAATGTACTTTTCTACACACAGATTTTAAAATCTGTATAGAAATATAGAAACAGAAGGTGACAGCTGAAGGAGACCGTTGAGTCCATCTAGTCTGCCCTTGATTTATTTTTAACTCCCTACTTGCCCCTGTGTGTGAGGGCTGCCTTGTGTCTGTCCCATGCTGCCTTGAATTACCCTACTACCCCTCCCGGGGAAGGCTATTCCATGCATCCACCACTCTGTCTGTGAAGAAGAACTTCCTTGTATTCGTGCTGAACCTTCCTCCCTTTAACTTCATATCATGCCCCCAAGTTCTATTGTTCTCTTTTAAGTGGGAAAGGTCCCGTGTTTGCACTTTATTTATGCCCTTCAAGTATCTGAAGGTCTCTATTATGTTTTCCCTCTCTCTTCTCTACTTCAGGGAGTACATGTTTAATTCACTCAATCTTTCCTCGTAAGACACTTTTTGCAACTCCTGAACCATTTTTGTTGCCCTTCCTTGCACCATTTCCAAATGGTCAATGTCCTTTTTGAGGTGTGACGTCCAAAACTGGGCACAGTATTCCAGGTGCGGCCTGACCAGGGCTCTATACAGTGGCAGGACTACCTCTCTTCTCCTACTTGTGATTCCCCTACCTGTACATTCCAGCATGCTAGAGGCCTTTTGCAACACCTTTTTGCATTGTTTCCTCTTTTTTAAGTCTCCTGAAGTCATTATTCCCAGATCACGCTGTTGGTTGGAGGTAGTTAGTCTAACCCCTCCCAAGTCATATGCCGTCTTTGTGTTTCCTCTTCCCATGTGCATGACTTTGCACTTTTTGTCATTAAATCTCAGCTGCCATGCTCCGAACCACTCCTCGAGCTTTTTCAGGTCTGAATTCATCTTGCATACTCCAGTTATGGAGTCCACCCTGTTACAGAGCTTGGTGTCATCAGCGAATAGACACACCTTCCCCTCAAGCTTGTCCGTGATGTCAGCTATGAAGATTTTAAAGAGTAGAGACCCCAGTACTGAACCCTGGGGACACCCCTGGTTACCTTACCTTCTGATGATACTACGCCATTTACCTGGACCCTCTATGTTCTGCCTTGCAGCCAGCTTTCTACTGATTGTACCACCTCCTTACCAACCCCTGTGTGATCTAGCTTCTTTAGCAGCCTTCTATGTGGAACTGAGTTTAAGGCCTTGCTAAAGTCCAGGTAGACCACTCCACTGCCCCTCCATAGTCCACAGCCCTGGTAATCAGTCAAAAAATTTGACCAGATTTGTTTGACATAGATACATAGACAGTGTCGGCAGATAAGGGCCTATGGCCCACCCAGTCTGCCCATTTCAGCTTGTAAGTTCAGTTTATGTTTTCCTAGAAGTCTGTTGCCCCTTACCCCTGACCTCCAGAATTCTTTTATGTCTATCCCATGCATTCTTAAATCCTGTGATTGTTTCAGCCCCCACCACTTCCTCTGGCAGGGTGTTCCACTTGTCCACCACCCGTTCTGTGAAGAATTCTTCCTCACGTTTCCTCTGAATCGTCCTCCTCCAACTTCATCCCATGCCCTCTAGTCCTGGAACATCTTTTCGCTTAAAAATAGTGTATTCCTGTACCCTGTTCCTCCTGTAAGATACTTGTATGTCTCTATCATATCCCTCTCTCCCTTCTCTCCTCCAGGGAGTACATGTTCAGTTCCTTCAACCTGTCTTCATAGGACTTGTGATGCAATCCATGCACCATCTTTGTTGCCCTCCTCTGAACCATCTCTACCCTGTCTATGTCCTTACGTAGGTATGGTCTCCAGAACTGTACACTGTACTCCAGGTGGGGCCTCACTAGTGTCTTGTATAGTGGAATTATGACCTCCCTTTTCCTGCTGGTGATGCCCCTGCCTATGCATCCCAGCATCCTATTTGCTTTACCTGCTGCCTTGTCCACTGTTTCCCTACCTTGAGGTCATCAGAGATGATAACCCCAAGATCCCTTTCCTGCTTGGTGCATGCTATATCCTCACCCCCAACTGATATATTGTGCCAGGGTTTTGTGCCCCATATGCATTATCTTGCACTTCTTTGCATTGAATTTCAACTGCCAAACCCCTGACCATTCTTCAAGTTTCTGCAGGTCCTTCTCATTCTGTCTACACCTCTGGTGTGTCTACTCTATTACAGAGCTTTGTGTCGTCAGTGAACAGTGAAATTCTGCTTTCTAGGTCCTGCGCAATGTCACTGATGAAGATGTTGAATAGGACCGGTCCCAGCACTGATCCTGTGGTACCCACTGGTCACTCTTCCCTCTGTGGAGTGACAGCCATTTACCACCACCCTCTGTGTCCTGCCACCCAGCCAGTTACCTACCCACCACACTACTGTCCTGCCCACACCATATTCCCCAGTTTGTGTAATAGTCTTCTATGTGGCACAGTGTTAAAGGCCTTGCTGAAGTCCAGATAGGCCATGTCTACTGCCCTCCCTGATCCACCTCCCTAGTCACCCAGTCAAAAATTCAATGAGGTTGGTCTGACTGACCTCCCCTGGTGAAACCATGCTGCCTTGGGTCCTGTAGTCCATTGACAACCAGATGTTCCACCAATCTCTCCTTCAGTAGTGCTTCCATGATCTTCCCCACTACTGAGGTGAGGCTGACTAGTCTGTAGTTCCCTGCTTCCTCTTTGTTCCCACTTTTGTATAAGGGACTACATCTGCTGTCCTCCAGTCTTTGGGTGTCTCCCTGTTTCCAGTGATCGGCTAAACAGGATAGCCAGAGGTTCAGCCACCACCTCTTAGTTCTTTAAGGACCCTGAGGTGCACCCCATCTGGCCCCATTGCTTTATCAACTCTTATTACTTCCAGTTCCTTCAGGACACTTTCTCATGTAAAGGGACTTGTGTCCATTTCTGCACCATTCTCACCCTTGTACTCCCTTCAGACCCATTACCCTCCTCTTCCTCAGTAAAGACTGGCAGAAATACCTGTTCAATATGTCAGCTTTACTGTTGTCATCCTCCACGAGCCCCATACTCCCCTTCAGTCTCACTATCCTCCCTTTGCCTATCTTTTACTTATGTACCTGTAAAAGGTTTTGTCCCCTCTACCCACTGATTTTGCAATGTGTTCTTCTGTCTGAGCTTTGGCTTCCCTTACTGACCTCCCTGCCTCCCTTTGCTTCTCCTGGTACTTCTCCCTATCCCTTTCTCCCTGTGTCTTTTTGTATTGCCTGAATGCAATCTTTTTGGCTTCCACTTTCTTTGCTACCTCTTTAGAAAACCATAATGGTCTCCTCTTCCTTTTCCTCTTGCTAACCTGCTTAATGCATAATTCTGTTGTTCTTGTAATCCCATTTAAATACTGCCCACTGTTCCTCAGCCCCTGATTCCTGTCCCATTCCCTTAATGCCTCTTTCAAGTATCTCCCATTTTCCCAAGTCTGCCCCTAAAATCCAGGATACGTGTTTTGTGTGGTTTGGTTCTGCTCTTTCTGTGATTTCAAACCACAATGACTGGTGGTCACTGTTCCCCAGGTGCTCCCCACTGTTACCCCCATCACACTGACCCTGTTTGTGAGCACAAGGTCCAGTATTGCCTTCTGCCGAGGTTGGTTCCATGACCAGTTGGCTTGAGAAGGCACCCTGAAGAGTCAGGATAAATCTGCTCCTAGTTGATGCTGCTGCTGGGATGCTCCAGTCCACGTCTGGAATATTGAAGTCTCCAACCAGTACTACCTCACCCTTGTCTGCCATCCTTTGGATGGCTAGCATTAACTCCCTATCTGTTTCTTCCTCCTGGGCTGGTGGTCTATAGACCACACCTGTGTGATGACTGTCCCCTTTTCCTTTCCAGCTTAACCACAGTATCTCTCCCCATTTTGTTCCTCCTGGATCTCTGTGCCCTTATGTCATTTTCACATATAGTGCCTCCTCCTCCCTTCCTGCCTGCTCTGTCTCTTCTGAATATGTTGTAGCCAGGTATAGCCATCTCCCAGTCGTGGTTATCATTACACAGGTTTCAGTGATGGCCACAATGTCCAGGTCTGACTGCACCATGACAGCCTCCAGATCTTCCATCTTGTTGCTAAGGCTCCTGGCATTTGCACACATGGCTTTCCATGATTTGACCTCCCTAGACTGTTTCACTGTTCTACTCCAGCCCCTTCCTTGGTTGTCCTTTATCCCTGGTTCTTCTTGCTGTCTGCCCTTCTGCTGAATTTTGCCCCTTTTCTGCCTATCCACCTCTTGAGCGCTAATCTCCATGACCTTCCTGATGTGAAACTGTGCTGTTTAGGGTCCAGCTGCCCGCTCACTTCGAGGAAAGCTGTTATTCTTTCTTTGAGCAGTGACTCCATCATTTTACCTACTACAGATGTGAGACTAACTGGCTGGTAGTTTTCTGACACCTCCTTGCTGCCTGATTTATGGAGTGGGATTACTGTTGCCCTCCTCCACTCAGCTCTTTAGGGATCTGGTGAATAGTTTTGCCAGTGGAGCTACCAGTTCAATTTTCAGTTCTGTTAGGACTCTGGGGTGAAGCTCATCTGGTTCCATGGCTTTGTTAACCTTTAGCTTATTCAGTGCCTCCAGTACCTGCTCTTCAGTGAATTGACTAGTGTCAACTCCAGGTCCAGGGATGCTGCTTTTCTTGAGTGTTGGGCCATTTCCTGCATCCTCCTTAGTAAACACTAAGCAGAAGTACCTGTTCAGGGTTTCAGCCTTCTCATGATCATCTACTGCCAATTTTCCATCCCTTGTAGCAATCCTAACTATACCCCCTTTTGTTTTCCTTCTTTCCCTGATGTACCTAAAGAAGGATTTGTCCCCTGTCTTGGTCCCTTCTGCTATCCTTTCCTCTGTCTGGGCTTTTGCTTTTCTTATTTGCTTATTTACTTCTCTTAGTTTCTCTTGGTATGAATCCCAGTCTCTGTCATTCTTGGTTTCCTGGTATGTCATGTCGGCCTTCTTTTTTATGTTGGCTTGCACATGCGTGGCCAACATATTGCGGTAGTAGCAGATTTGGAGGCACGGTCACTGTTGATTGAATGCAGGGAATGCATCAGTAGGTGCATCCCTCATTCCCCAGTATACCTGCATGCCGGTGCCACACCATGAATACATAATGTGGTGAGCACATCTAATGAAAGGTCCGCTGCAATGCGAGCAAATCTCATCATACACAGCGACACCTCCCGATGTGCTTTCCCTGGTGAAAAAAAATGTAATATGGCGGCACACTGCCTGCCATAATGCCTACTTTGAGGGTGCCCAATCCCCTGTCGGCCTGTCCTGATACAATGTATGTGTGCTGACAGGGGCTCACTCCCGTCGGTATCATGCACCCCATTTGTTATGTGCCAAGGGGTGCCCAATCTCGGCTCTTGCCCTCCCACTTTTGTTGTGTGCTGATGAGGGTGCCCTCCCCCATCCCGCTACAACATCCCCAAAAACACTAGGTGGCATGCTGGGGCCACCCCAGTAGCAAATCCTGAAAAGAAAAACCGTCCATGATGGTTTACTTTTTATTTTTACCCCTGTGAAGAAGAAAATGGTCCCTCGTGGACTCCTGCATGCATGGCCAAAATATTGCAGTAGTAGCAGATTTGAGCACGGTCACTGTTGGCGAATGCAGGGCACGCATCACTAGGTGCGTCCCTCATTCCCCAATATGCCTGCATGCCGGCGCCACACCATGAATACATAATGTGGTGAGCACACCTAACGAAAGGTCCGTTGCAATGCGAGCAAAGATAATCATACACAATGGCACCTCCCGATGTGCTTTACCTGGTGAAACAAAAATTTTACATGGCGGCACACTGCCTGCCATAATGCCTACTTTGGGGGTGCCCAATCCCCCTGTCAGCCTGCCCTCATACAATCTATGTGCCGATGGGGGAGCCCACTCTCTGTCTGCATCATGCACCCCCATATGTTATGTGCGAAGGGGGGGCCCATCCCCTTTGGCTCTTGGCCCTGCTTTTGTTGTGTAAGTTGACGGGGTGCCCACTCCCCATCGGCTACAGCATCCCTCCCAAAACACTTAGGTGGCATGCTGGGAGCCACCCCAGTGGGCCAAATCCCTAAAAGAAAAACCATTCTCGATGATTTATTTTAATTTTTTACCCCTGTGAAGAAAAACGGTCCCTCGTGGACTCCCTGCCCCCTTCCGCAACCTGCGCCCACCCTCTGCACACTCTGCCTCCCCACACCCCCGTCACCCCATATTTACCTCTGGAGTCTGGTGTGATGATCTTCGGCAGACTGGGAACACGTCTGCACTCTTCAAAGCTGACTGCGAACTGAAGAAATGCCGGTAAGCTGTATAATAGCATAAATAGGGTTTTTTCAACGTTGGTGCATATCTTGCCCATTTTCTGGACCTTTTGCACCAAATTTTCAACATGGGGTTATTGGGACCCCTCCTCATGAATTCAGTCACTGTCATGGTGTTATTCGGTCCCGAAAGGTGATTTTGCGGTCACTGGGCAAAATCACCTTTCAGGACTGAGTAACGAAATGACAGTGCCACTTTTCATGAGGGTGTCTTTCAAAAATCCTATATTGCAAATTTGGTGAAAAAAATCCAAAAAATAGCTGTTTTACGAGTGTGCGTTGCGCTGTTTCCACGTACGCTTGTAACTTCATGAATTTGTAATATTTTCACTCCAGATTTTCAAAATTGGCATTTTTCCACACCTCCTTATGAACAATACAGCTGTCATTTTACATATTCTGGCCAAAATGTGTTTTCACGCGTCCGGCGCAGAATAGCGTGGTTGCTGTGAGAAATCAGTTTTCAGGACAGTTTGAGAAAATGATGGTGAAACTGCTCATGAGCAGAGGTCCTAAAATGCCTATGTTGAAAATTTGGTGCCTAAAGTCCATAAAATTACTGTGTTTCAAGTGTGCATTGCGCAGTTTCCACGCACCCTTGTAACTTCGCAAATTTGCAATATTTTCATGCCAGATTTTCAACACTGGCATTTTTTCACACCTCCTTATCAACAGTACAGCTGTCATTTTTCACAGCCTGCCCAAAATGTGTTTCCGCATCTGTGGTGTGCAATGGCATGGTCGTTGTGGGAAATCAACCTTTGGGAGTGATTAACAAAATCACAGCACCACTGTTCATGAGGGGAGGTCCGAAAATGCCTATGTTGAAAATGTGACTAAAAAATTCCCAAAAATAATTGGGTTACAGACGTGTGTTGCACAGTTTCTATGCATGCTCATCACTTCTCCAATTTTTCATATTTTCACTCCAGATTTTCAACGTTGCCATTTTTTTATGCCTCCTCATGAACAATACAGATGTCATTTTCCACATCCTCCCCAAAATGTGTTTTCATCCCTGTGTCGCCAAATGGCATAGCCACTGTGCAAAACCACCTTTCAGCTAACAAACCGATAGTGCCGCTTTTCGTGAGGTGGGCTCACAAACTGCCCATGTTGAAAATTTGGAGTGAAAATACCAAAACACACCTATGGTGTTAGGGTTTCCAACTGTAACACCCCACCCTGTAGAGACTGACAGGCGTCAGGGGTGTGACTTGGGATCATCGGCTGTAATGCTCATGCCATTCCACCCCCGCCCTCACCCTGCAGCCAGTGGCAGGCATCATGGTGTGTCTTGCACTGTTTGGCCACGAAGTCCACCCCATTCTCCTATACTGCACCCACCTCAGTGTATTTCCTTATGGAATGGGTAATTATAACGCCCAAAGACCCCAAAGCACACCACAACACTTGTCACTGTCTACAGGGTAGGATGCGGTACAATGGCATGAGCGTTTTAGTTGACAACCCAAAGGCACACCCCAATGCCTGTCGGTCTGTACAGGGTGGAGGTGGGGTTGGTGTCACTTCAACACTTCACTGCCATTCCTATTATGCATCTCTAACTCCGGCACTACCACTGCCAATGCCAGCGAGACAACATTCAGCATTGACAAATGCTTGTTTTCTTTTACTATGGTAGGTACCTCCCTGGAGAACAAGGAGGATTTCTCCTTCTTTTCATCTTGTTGACCCTTGATTGCTGTCTTTATTCTATCCCACATGACTTCAACCTCTCCTTCTAACTCTTCAGTTAGGTATTGTTTTAGGCTGGCTCTCATTTTTTGGAAGTCTTCCTTCTTGAAATCTAGGACCTTAACATTTGAGTGGCAGGAGTCTTCCACTAAGTTTATTTGGAAACTTACCATATAGTGATTGCTGTTTCCCAAATTATGCCCGACATTAATTTCCTTGACACTCTCACCGTTTGCTAGAATCAGATCAAGATTGGCATCTCCCCTAGTTGGGGCTTTGACAAGCTGCCCCATTCCTGCATTCTGTAGGGCCAAAAAGAAGTCCCTGCTTTTTGTTGTTGCTGCTGTTTGTGTGCTCCAGTTCATATCTGGGAGGTTAAAATCCCCCACCAGCATTACATTGCCTCTGTCTGTCATTTTGTATATTTCCACTATTAAGTCCCTGTCCTCATTTTCCCCTTGATTTGGGGGTCTGTACACAACACCTAATTTGAAGGATCTTCCCTTACCTGCATCTGCTGTTAGCCAGAGTGACTCAGTCTTCCCTGAGGACATCTGCAACTCTGTGGCTTTTATTCCTTTCCCTACATACATAACTACCCAACCCCCCTTTTTTCCATTTCTGTCCTTTTTGAACAGATTAAACCCTGGTATAACTGTGCCCCAGTCATGGTTTTATGTGAATTGTCATTTTCTGTACTTTTTTTGTAATGGCAATTTAGTCAATGAAATAACATTCTGAATTGAGCCTGAGCTTTAGTAAATTTGTGAGCAAAGAGTGTTCAGGATTATAGCAACTGCCTTGTCTAGTGCAATGATTTCTGACCTTGCCGGTTGTGAGAATAGCATTTCGGATCCTATACTGAGCCTACATTTCTAAACTTAAGGACCCCTCCTCTAACTCTTTCAATGTGGTTATTACAGTCTCCTTCTGTGGCATCCCACAAGAACTGCATGAAAAGGGATAGGCATGCTCTGCCCTTTCCAAACTCATCTGTGCCTGCTATGCTGAGTGCAGGCTCTACAACCCTTTTGTCGACCTGTATCTCACCGACTGGAATCATATCGACCATAAATTGTGGTTTACATGATTCCAGTGTTTCTTCCAGTCCATTTTTTCTACTGGGGGGCTTTGCCCCCCCGAATCCCCCACCCCCCATCTATAGGATTCTCAACTCCTGTAGTAGTTGATTCGGGGTGGGGGTGCAGGACCGAGAGATAGTGTGCCCCTGTCTCGGGCACACCAACACAGCGACCTGTCAGCAAAGTGTTGATTTTCCTGACAGGGATGTAGTTCACTGTGTTGGTGTTGGCGTATGTGGGGCATTCCCCCAAGGCAGGCTTGCACTAAATCACTTTAAGAGTTACTGGAGCCAAAACAGGTAGATGGGTCAATAATACAAATTTTAAGAAGTAGTCTGTTGTAACTTTTTCTTTCTGAAATATTTTTTTTCCTTTCGTTCATTAGAAAGTCTTCTATGTGTCTATGTATCTATAGAGGAAGTGGTGGGGGCTAAAACAATCACGGGATTTGAGAATGCATGGGATAGACATAAAGGAATTCTGGTGGTCAGGGGTAAGGGGCAACAGACTTCTAGGAAAACATAAACTGAACTTACAAGCTCAAATGGGCAGACTGGGTGGGCCATAGGCCCTTATCTGCCGACACTGTCTATGTATCTATGTATCTATGTGACAATATTCTGTTGAATGTGTGGAACAGCTCTTACCCTAGCAGCTGGCATATCTATTTCTATCCCCCCCACTACATCATCAGTGTTGCAATCTCACTGACAGTGACATCACAGGTGACTGACCTGGCAGTCATTGGGTGGCTGTTCCTAAGCAGTAGTGATGTCACAGCCAGTGAGGTCATAATCTGATGATGTAGTGTGTATGTGTGTGTGTGTGTGTGTGGGGGGGCAGGGTAGAGATAGATATGTCAGCTGCCACGTAGAGCACTGTCCCATACATCACACCTACTAAATCAAGTAAACAATCTTCTAATTAACCAAAGGGAAAAGAAAAATTATCTCAGATATAAAAAGTAATGGTTGACTGTTTTTACAAATGAATATTAGTTTAAGGCAGTATATTAGCTCTTTAATTATAATTTCAGGTATTACACAAATCAATTAAAGGTTACATTTGTCCTGCAGTTCAGGTTATCCTTTAACAAAGATTTTGTATTTTTAAAATGAGTATTCTTTCATAACACAATCTGATAGAGAAAGTAGTTGCCCTACAGCTGGAGAACCATTTGACCATCCATGACATCTATGATCCCTTCCAGTCCGGCTTTTGGAAGAGATATAGTACTGAGACCACTCTGGTTTGGGTGCTCAATGATCTCCTGATTGCAAGAGGTCAGAAGCACCATTCAATCTTGGTCCATCTTGATCTCTCATCAGCCTTTGACACCGTGGACCAAGGGGGGCTGCTGGAGTGCCTGAGGGATATCTGTGGCCTGTCACGTATGGTTCTCAGTTGGTTTAGATCTTTCCTCACTGGCAGAACTCAGAGAGTGGTGTCTGGGATTTATTCCTTGGCCTCATTCTGTCCTCCATATGGGGATCCTCAGGGCTCTGTGCTGTTCTCTATGTTGTTCGCGGTGTATTTGCTGCCATTAGGAGACATTGTGAGATGGCATGGGCTGAGGTTTCACTGTTATGCAGATGACACCCAGCTCTACCTGTCTATTGCACCCAACCAGGATAGTGCGGTCTCCGTTTTTAATAGCTGCCTCATAGAAATCCAGGACTGGATGCGGCCAGCTGGTTAAGGTTGAATCCCGATAAGACTGAGGTGTTGGTGGTGGAGCTGGGTCACAGGATGGAGAGGGAAGGGGCATGGTCTGTCTCTGGGCTTTGGCTCAGAGGTAACCAGCTCATGCCCTCTGTTCAGGTGTGGAATCTGGGGGTGATTTTTGATGAGGGTCTGACATTGCGTAGGCAGGTGTCGGCAGTAGTCATGTCCTCATTTTACCACCTGAGGAACATTGCCTGGATTAAGCACCTTGTTCTGTCTTGCAACCTTCCGACGTTGATCCATGCCTTTGTGACCTTGCGCCTTGACTATTGTAATTCCCTTTACCTAGGGCTTCCAGGGGTTGATAGCCGCCACTTGCAGCTGGTGCAGAATGCTGTGGCCAGGTTACTGACAGGGGTTTTCTGGGACAGTCATATCACTCCTGTGCTGTGTGAACTGCACTGGCTGCCTGTACAGTGGCAGATCACCTTCAAAGTCAGTTTACTGACATACAAGGCCCTACACGGACAGGGTCCGGGCTACCTGCAAGAGCTCCTACTTCCTTACTGCCCCCTCTGCCCCCTCCACTCAGCTGACAAGGGATTGCTAGAGATTCCCAGGGTTATATTGAAAATGTCAGGTGCTCGAGCATTTATATACGTAGCTCTGACCCTGTGGAACTCTCTACCTCGTTGGATTCGAGAATGCCAGACCATGGAGAGCTTTAAGACAGCCTTAAAAACTGACCTGTTTTATTGTGCCTTTGGAGATTACATATAAGTATACTGCTATTGTAAATTCTATTTATCTGTGTTTTATTGTATTTTATTGTTTTATTCCTGCTTTTATGGATTCATTGTACAGTGCTTTGCTAAGTTTTGAATTGCGTTATATAAATAAATATTATTATTATTTTTACTGAATGGAAATTCAGAACATTATATGTGTACAGTAGCAAGAATACATGCATGGTATAAGTATTACATATCCAATAGAATGCTCTAGTGATGTTCCTCTAATGCTTTAACACAAATTACAAACACTGGCATGGTGCCATTTACAATTCCAAGTCCACAAGTAGTAGTGCGAATCTATACACAAAGATGCTGCCAATTCGGGATCTTTAAGAAAAGATCCTATAAACATGTGCTTATATATTCTGTATAATGACTTATGTTTACAATGAGTATTAAGGGCTAGTTCCTATTGAAGGGTCAAGGGTAACCTTTCGTCCATACTGTTGGAGCACTTTTTAGCCCAATCCTCTTATCTTTGAAATCATGTGTGTTCTGTTGAGGTGAAGTGTATTAGCAGAGGCCCCAGAGAGGTGGGCAGCACATTAAGTGATTTTGAAATCTCAGATTCAGATGAGTGGCCAAATAGGGACCCCATTTGCCATGATATTCTGTGAGCTTACCCCAGTCCAAATGGCTGAGCCTTTATAAACTAGCCAGGTGAGGGCTGATTTCCATTCTTGCAGGGAGGGGCTCCCTCCTTCTCAAGCCCCCTGAGGTAGCCATTTTGTATCACGGTAAAGCTGTTGAATATTTTGACTTCCAACCATCCTATTACAATGGATTAGCAAAGTAAAATGGCATATTCAGCCATCCAACATGCTGCTAATAGTCATTGCCTCTGTACCTTAGAGGGCATAGGAAGTATCGCTGCATCTCCTAGGATAAATAGTTGAGGTGGTTAGAAAATACCTAATACTTGAATGAGTTCAGTCCTGCCCTTTTGCCAGAATGCTGACATCCTGGGGTAGAACCATAGCACAGTGGAAAGGTGAAAGTTTGGTGCCCGGCATCACCGGTAATGGGAATGTGGCAGAAGCCCCATAGTGTGAGGTACAGCCAGAATCATGTACTAGCAGCAGATGATCTTTCTGTGAATAAAGCATGATTTTGTGTTCTGCACAGATGTGTGAGCCCAATGGCAGTAGTATGCTTCCTATGCCTCCTTGTGTAGCTATCTGGGGTCCTTTGCCCATTCTGGCCTGGCATTCTTAGTGAGGAGGATAGTGTTTGTTAGTGATTTGCATATGACTCTGGCTGTAACACTACTCCTTTTTGTTCAGCCCAGAAGGATGTGGTATAATGGGGAGAGTGTGATTTTACAATGAGGGGTGTTGCTTGGGGGGGGGAGTAGAGGGCATTTCTCACCTGCTATATAAGACACACCAGAACATAGAAACAGACTCTGTCTGGAGAAAAGAACTGAGTGGCCCACAAAGTCTGCCCAAGTGTTCCCTATCTATTCCACCTCACATACTCTATCTGGTCTCCTGCAGCCCTCCCACCTCCATGCCTCTTTTCTAGTATACCTCTATGTTTATCCCATGCCTGCTTGAAGCCCCCCCCCCACTGTTTTATCCTCCACCATTTCTGTTGGCAGTCTGTTCCAGGCATCTACCACTCCATCAATGATGAAATATTTCCTCACATTTCTCCTGAACTCACCCCCACCCCAGCTTCATAGCAAAACCCCTGATCCTGCTTATCCTTGTTTGATGGAAACTCCCCACCTGCACCCTGTTCACCCTGTGAAGTACTTGTGGGTCTCTATCATGTCCCCTCTCTGTTGCCTCTCTTTCATAGCATACACGTTGAGATCCCTCAGCCTGCAGCATTTTAGTTGTCCTCCTTTGGACAGCCTCTACCCCATCTATGTCCCTTCTGAGTTGCAGTCTCCAAAACTGGACATAGTACTCTAGATGGAGGTGTACCAGAGAGCAATGTATCATCACCACCTCCCTCCCTCTGCTGGAGAGTCCCCTTCCTGGCACTCCAGCAACCCACTAGCCCTGCCCACAAGCCTTGTCAGATTGCGCTGCCACCTTGAGGCCCTCTGAGATAATAACCCCAGGGTCCCTTTCCTGTTTTGTGACTGTCATTACCTCCCCCATTCAGTATTTAGCACCAGGGTTCCAATGCCCTAGGTGCATGATTTTACACTTTTTGGCATTGAACCCTAACTGCCATGCTTGGACCACTCCTCGAGTTTGCTAAGATCCCTGCAGATTTTCTCCATCCTCTCCTGAGTGTTCATGTCCACCCTATTACAGATTTTGATGTCAACTACTAAAAGGCATGCCTTCCCCTCCAGTTCTTCTGCACTTTCCCCATGAAGACATTGAGGAGGACTACTGTAGTATTAGAACCAAACCCTGGGGTACCCTGCTGATCACTCTTCTATCCATAGAGTGAATGCTGATAACCACTACCCTCTGTCTCCTATTCATTAAACAGTTTCTAACCAAATTTACCATTTTGCTCCCCACTCCTAGGCTGGCCAACTTCTTTATCAGCCTCCTGTTTAGCACAGTATTGAGGGCCTTGCTGAAGTCCAGATAGGCCACATCCACTGCCCTTGAACAATCTGTCTGGTCACCCAGACGTTTTCACAGTGGAGGCCATATCTTTGTTGAAGCTGCTGAAAAGAAGCAAAAGTTTTAGTTACAGGATCAACGATATCCTATTTTGTGGGTGCACCTTTGTCACTAGAATACCGATATAAATTTACATGTAGATATTTCATTTATATTTTATTCATTTTGGAATGAAAAATTACAAAACACTTCCACAGTGAGGCAGTGCAGCAGCAGCATGAATGTGAATGCTTCTAATATCACTATCTCAATAGGATTCCTAGCTACCCCACCCAGTAGTTACTGAGAGAAGTGGGACTTACAGTAACACTATTAATAAACATAAAACTGAATGTGCAGTAGAAGACAAAAGCCAGCTTCTGCAGCAGGCTCAGGACCAATTATGATAATAGAGTATAAGCAGACTGTTTCTTTATCCAACTTCCCCTAGCAGCATTGGGTCCCTTAGTCCACCATGTATTATATAGTTCCTACAGTAATATCAAAAAGCTTGAGTATCAACCTAAGACATTTAAGCTATAGTAATGATGTCTCAAAATACATCAAATAGAGAATAATGCATGTGGTTTATTTATTTATTGAATTGTTTCACCTGGAAAGATATACTGAGCAACTTAATGCACAGCTCACGGTACGTCCTGGGGGAAGGGGAAAGGGATATACAGAGTACAGATCTACAGATATACAGAGAACAAGTTCAGGTAAATACATACAGATGGTGTAATTATACATACAGTTATAAAACAGGAACATGGCACTTGAGACAATAAAGGCTGTTGTAGAGTTTCAGTGCAAGCTGATCTTAGGAGCAGCATACAAAGTAGAATCAGTACATAGGCTACAGGGTTGACAATGCATAAAATACAGACAGTACACTAGTGCAATATGCAGCAGGGTGAGCATGTAGAACCAGTCACCCTATTTAAGAGCTGGTCTATAAGTATAAGTGCAAGTGGGGGGGAGTGAGAGGGGGAGAGGGAGATGGAGAGAGAGACAGAGATGAAGACAGATAAGGAAGGGGGGGTCAGGAGCAGGTGCAAGAGGGTGTGAGGTAGTTGTGCAACACAGTGGTAAGGGAATAGAGGGAGGAGGAGTGACGGATTTGTGGAGGGAGAGCATTCCACATTTTGGGCAGGTGGTAGGAAAAGGCTTTTTGGCCAGAGGTAGTGGTTCTGCAGGGGAGTGATAGGGTGCGAGTGTCAGCATGGGATCTCAGGGAATAGAGGGAGAGGGTAGGGGTGCCAACAGAGGAGGAGATATATGAGGGGAGAGAACCAAGCCAGAATTTAGAGATGAATTTAGCACCATGAAGCGTGCGTCGGGAGTGTAGGGGAAGAAGGCTGAGAGCATGGTAGAGGTCACAGTGATGGGTACTAGAGGGGGCATCAAGAGCAAAATGACAGAAGGAGTTAAAGAGAGTCCAGTCTGGATAGGTGGGACTGTGGGGCAACATCGTAGACTATGTTGCAGTAGTCAAAAATGGGCATGATCATTTTCTGTACCAGCTCACGCCTGGTGGTGAGCGGGATGCAGCTGCGGTTTCTGTAAAGTGCCCCAAGTTTAGGCCTTAGTTTCTTCAGAACGGCATCAATATGTACAGAGAAGTCAAGGTGTCTGTCCAGCCAGATGCTGAGATACCTGAAAGCGGAGGAGTCCTCTAAAACAGTCCCATCGAGGGTGTGGAAGGAAGGTAGGTGAGTTAGCCTTGCGAGTCTCTGCCTTGTGCCAAAGGATATGGAGACCATCTTCTTTGCATTTAGAAAGAGTTGATGAGAACTAAACCAGAGTTGGACTTTGGTGAAGTCGGACCAAAGCCTGGTAGTAACATCAGCAACAGTATTGCCAGAGGTAAGCAATACTGTATCATCCGTATACATGTGGATGCTGGATGTGGTGCAAACCCAGGGGAGGTAGTTTAAAAAGATGGAGAACAGAATGGGGCCTAGCACAGAACTTTGAGGGACTCCAATGGTTATAGGCAGGGGGGAAGAGATAGCATCAGCAGTTCTTACTAATTCTGACCTGCCGGACAGGTAGGCACTGAACCATCCTGTAGCAGACGGGGATAGACCAGCAGCTGAAAGGCTGTGAAGGAGGAGGGGGTGAGAAACAGTGTCAAAGGCTTTAGCCAGGTTTACAAAGATAGCTGAGGTAATATGCCCTTTGTCAAATCCTGAGGAGATGGTGTCAGTTAATCTTAGGAGTGAGGTGGTGGTAGAGTGGGATTTCCTGAAGCCAGACTGGAAGGGGGTTAAAAAAGCGGAGTCTGAGAGAAACAGAGAGAGTTGTTTGAGTACTATGTGTTCCTGTAGTTTAGCTAAGGTTGGCAATAGGGAGATAGGATGACAGTTACCAGGGGAGGAGGGATTGCCACCCTTCAGGAGGGGGAGGACAATAGCATGTTTCCAGACAGAGGGCACAGTGGCAGTCGAAAAGGAGAGGTTTAGTAACAGGGCGAGTGGGAAGGCTATGGCAGGAGCAGAGATGTGTAGGAACCTGGGGTCAAGGCCATCAGGTGAGGAGTCTTTGGTAGGGTTTAGGGCCAGGAGAGCTTGAAGGGTAGAAGCAAGGGTGACAGGGGAGAAGGAGAATGGGGGAGGTGTTAGGGGTTCGGGGAGGAGGCAGGGCAGAGGAGCAGAGGGGAGGGATGGGAGGAGGGGCTGGCCTGGGGGTGAAGGGAGTAGGAATAGGGTGGGGGACAGTGCAAGGGGTGCAAGAGGGGGCCAACGGGGCAGGGGAAGTGCTAGGGAGGGTACATAGCAGAGAAGAGGCGCAGGTGGTGAAGTGGGAGTTGAAGCAATCAGCAATATCAATAGGTTCTGAGAGAACAGAATGGTTGTGGCTGAGGGAGGGGGTGGAGGGGTTGGAAGAAGATGAGAAAAGGGAGTGAACAACCTTCCAGAATTTAGAAGGGCTATTTATATTGGTCTGGAAGTTGGATTTAAAATGCTCTGCTTTAGCAAGGTGGATTACTTTGATGCATCCATTCCGCAATTCACGGTAGCGGTGATCTCAGGGCAGTTGGAGCTTTGGCTTTGTGCCATGCCAGGTCCACGAACGTTGGCTAGAAGCTCAGGGTTGATGCAGGGGAGGTGACCGCCGTGAACCCCTGGTTTCGGGGCGGGGCATGGAAGTTCCAAACCTGCAGAAACTTAGAGGTGAAGTAAGCAAGGGCATTGTCCACAGACACTGCTGTGATAAGGGAGGACCAGTCAGTTTGCATAAGGTCATGAAGCAAGGATTGCAGATCAAATGTTGCGAAGGGATGAATGAAAATAATTTTAGTATGGAATTTAGGCCTATGTATTTTCTGCACTACGAATGTCATATGATGGTCACTAATAGAGTCAGGAAGTAGCCTGGAGGCCACTACTCAGTGTGGATGAGAGTTGAGGACCAGCTCCAGCAGGGAGTGGTTTATTGTTTTAAGGTTTAGATGAGTGGGTTCCTGGATCAGCTGATGGAGGTTTAAGGCTTCAATAGTGGAGCAGATGTTAGCCAGTGATGGGGCCAGCCAGTTTAGATTTAAGTCATCCAAGATGAAAAGTTTGCCACCGCAGGCAAGTGGGGAGAGCTTAGCGACCAAGTCAGTGAAGTTGGAATGTAGCTGACCAGGGCGACAGTAAACTCCTGCAATAAAAATGGGGGCTGTGTGGGGATAGGAGATTTTTAAAAGGAGAGCCTCGTCAGATGACTGGACAGATGTGGTGAAGGAGGGAGTGATTTGGAGGGTGGAGGAGGTATAAATAGCCACCCCACCTCCTCGTCCGGACCTGTCCTGTCTAGATAAACTAAAGCCAGGGATAGCTATTGCCTGTTCAGGAATGGATCTGGATAGCCAGGATTCAGTGATCACAATGATATCAGGGGTGTAGTCCTGGACTAAGGGTTGTAAAAGGGAGATTTTGGGAGCAAGACTTCTTATGTTTAGGTGGATGATTTTAAGTCCATTTGGTAGAGAGAGTGGATTTGTGCCTGGGTGGGCACTGGCTGGTGGATGGGCAGGTGAAGGACTAAGGTTTGGCTGTATGTTGTCGGATGCTAAAAGGAGGAGGAGAATAAGAAGCTGTGGGAGCCTGCATCCCTTGGGAGAGCGATAGAGAAGTTGTTTACTAATTTTAGGGAGGATAGTCAGAATGAAACGCGAGGATGCTATCTTAAGGAGGGTAATAAGCTGAGTGTGTGCTGACGTGATCATGGCACAAGGGAGTATATGGCAGTGGGGTAGGGAGGTAGCAACCAGGTGGGGCATTGTACCAGTGAGGCATGCCAAATTGTCAACCACCGTAAGGGATGCCTGCAGACTAGGTTGGTCTGACGGCAGCTGAGTACAGATTGGCAGAAGTATGAAAGGGATGAGCCACAATTTTGAAGTCTGCCAGGACTCCATAGTACACCCAGTGATGGTGAGAGAACACAGGAGTTTGATGACTAGAGTAAGCGAGCAGCGGCTTGGGGGGGGGGAGCCACAGCCTGAGGTCTCTAGTGGTGAAGAAATATATGGAGCCAATGGGAAATTCAGTAGATAGAAAAAAAGCCAGTCAGGTGATCAGCGGTGACTATAAGTGTCGACCACTGGTTGGTGGGCGGGGGGAAGGTGGGGAGCTGGTGCGCAGTGCCGTCGGGGTAATGGCTGGTGGCAAGTGCCGTACTCAGCAGACTGAGGATCTAGACAGGAGGACTCAGGTGGCGGCCTGAGGAGCACCGTCATTCCGGGGGCCGAGCGGATCGAAGGTTGAGCCTGCAGTCCCTTGAAGGGAGGTCCCAGCTGGAGAGAAGAGAGAGGGGGCGAGATTAAGTAGCTGGCAGAGTGCAGAAGGCGCTGACTGCACAGCAAAGAGCCCACTTAACACAACAAAGGGACCTGAGATTGGGCGTCAAAAAGTCTGGACTTCAATGGAGCAGCACCAGTTCCCTAGGAGATCTGTAATCACAGCCCTTTTCAGAATATTTTAACAGCTTAAACTCTAATAGTTACAAATGAGCATACATTTTGGTAGAAACTTGAAATATTGAGCAAAATTGGCGGTTTAGCAGGTGCAGAGACCAGGGAGAGCACTGGACCAGTCGGAGTGGGCCCAGAAAAGTCGCTCGTGTTCCGATTGGCTGGCGGCAAGGGCCGTACCTGGAAGGCTAAGGATCCGGGCAGGAAGACTTGGGTGGCGGCCTGAGGAGCGCCATCGGTCCGGGGGCCGAGCGGGTCGGCGGTTGAGCCTGCAGTCCCTAGAAGGGAGGTCCCAGCTGGGGAGAAGAGAGAGGGGGAGAGATTAAGTGGCTGGCCAAGTGCAGGAGGCGCAGACCGTACAGCAGTGAGCCCACTTAACACAACAAAGGGACCTGAGATTGGGCACCAAAGAGTCTGAACTTCAATGGAGCACACCAATTCCCTAGAAGATCTGTAATCACAGCCCTTTTCAGAATATTTTAACAGCTTAAACTCTAACACAGTTACAATTGAGCATACATTTTGGTAGAAACTTGCAATATTGAGCAAAATTGGAGGTTTAGCAGGAGCAGAGACCAGGGAGAGCAACAGACCAATTGGAGCAGGCCCAGAGTGTTCTGATTGGCTGGTGGCAAGTGCCGTACCTGGAAGGCTGAGGATCTCGGCAGGAGGACTCAGGTGGCAGCCTGAGGAGCGCCGTCAGTCCGGGGGCCAAGTGGGTCGGTGGTTGAGCCTGCGGTCCCTAGAAGGGAGGTCCCAGCTGGGGTTGTGTGATTAACAAGTTCGAGGGATTTATTTAAGCATCCAACACCAAGGGGTGTGGGTAAGAACTCGAGTTAAACACACAACCCCATGTTTTATTTTATATAATTGCTGGGGAGCGTTTTCTCGCCACAGCAATTATATAAAATAAAACAAGCTGCAGTTCATGCAGATGAAGCATTGTGAGTGGTCTGCAGCTGAGTGGCTGCTGAAACATTTATTTCTTTTTTGAATACAATGTAGAACAGAAAAAGTGGTACCAGTACTCGAAAACTAATGGTGACAGGGCAAGTTTTTTTTTTTTTTTTTTGCATTCACTTACCGCCATGTGATGGTGGTTGAGCCAACAGCGTGTCCCGTGCTGTGACCAGGAAGTGGAGGCAGGTGCATTCATGGAGCGAGGGAAAACTGGTACGTGTTCACTGTTATTATGCCGAATTATAACCTGGGTTTCCAATGGGAGAAACCCTCCCCAGTTATTATAGTACAATGACTTGCAGCAGTGAAGAAATATCACAGCAAAACGATTCGTTTACGAACCATGAACTTGACAGCAGAATAAATCTTGGCGTTTGCACTGTCCAGCACAATTATACTTTAATGGACCTGCTTGGGTGGGCCTGCCCCCTGTGCTCAGAAACCTCATGGGGGAAGGGACTCTGGGAGGCTTCTGGGGAATGGAAGGGCATCAGATTTTGGTACCTTTTCTGTGTCCTATGGGCTGTCAAGTTTCTGAAGTAAGCCTCAGGCACAGATTGACGCAGAATGTGAGCAAGGCCTATAAAGGCAGGACTGTACTAGAAGAGGGCAGATCTGGTGGTGCTGTACTGGCGGAAAGGTCTGAAGTGCTGGGAGTGGATGAAAGCTGTGCCATCTGAGGCCTGAAAAGCAGAGAGCAAACTGTGAACAGAGTTGCTAAGTTCTGGAGAGGAAGAGAGTAGCAACCATGTGCAAGCCAGTATGTGGGTGACACTGAAGATTCAGTGCAGTGAAAAAGACCCAGGGCTGCTGACTCAGGTCCTGTAGCAGGCACTATATCATGGCACTGGGCTGTCTTTGACCTAGGGATTTGGAAGTCAGGACATGTGAGGGTCAGATCAAGGCCTCAGCAGTCCAGGATGAGGGGAAGGACGTCAGAAGAACCTACATCAAGTACTCAAGGTAGCTGGTTTAGCACAGAGCAGAGGGAGGAAACCTACCTGCATCATAGACACCCTAAGAAAGCAGATCTCTAGTGACCTTCTGCATCAGAAGGAGCCATCTGGATGATGGAACCATGAGTACACCACAGTCCATCATTGTTTCAAGGGACAGCACCTGTTGTTTCACCTTGTTTTGCAATTTGGATTACAAATACTCTATTTGGAGGGTTTTTCTGTCATGTAAGAAATTGCATGGACTGTGGGGTTTGGGGGATTGAGCACCGGCTGTGTTTAAAGTGCACCAATGCCTGCAAACTCATGGCAACTTCTGTGAGCCAGAAGCAATTCTACACCTATGGTACCCAGGGACTGAGTTAAGGAAACCCGCATTTGGGACTCTTTAAAACCTAGTACCAGGTGGGAAAAGGTAGATCTGGCCTTCCTAGGAGGGCACCTAAGAGGGCCATGTTTAAAGTTGATGTTTGCACTGACCCTCATCCTTGCAGGTGGTTGGTTGTTAATAAAGCTGTGTTACTCCGTTGAACTTGGGCTGGTTATTGACTCCCCATGTGGTAGAGAAACCAATGGTTTCCTTATTGAGCCCACCAAGAGCCAATGCCTTTGTGGCTCAGTTCATTGGAGTGATTCCAGCACTCACCTCTAAACTAGTGTTGTCAGAACTAGTTCGAGAAAGATTCGAACCCTCCTCAAACCCTGGTGTTCGAGTTCTAATTTAGAACTCAAACACTGCAGGGTTCGAATCATCCATGAATCTTCTCACTTCTGTGTGCTTTTGCTTTGCGTCCCTCCCATTCCCGTTGTTCCCGATTTTAGCACCAGCTGAATAATGCAGCTCAGTTCGCTCCCCCTCCCATCAGTGTTATTGTTGGGGGGGGCAGCTGTTGTCGATTTGTCACGCTAGTGTAACTGCAACACCTGACCATCTGCTATGCAGTCAGGTGGTGGTGGTAGTGTGACTCGAGTCAGTCTCATGAGTCGAGGGATCCTGCTGAAGTCATCTGCGTAGCTGTGGCTCCATTGCCATTCAGTCTTGTAGTGGAGAAGGAGGAGCCCTTGGCGTCTGTGTGCTCTCAGTTCAGTTGTGCGTGTGATGACACAAGCGACTATTTTTGTTATTAAACCTGGTCCTGTACGAGTGTGTATGTGCCTGAAAATTAAAAAAAAAAGTTAATGGGAAGGTGGGGAAAAGGAAGGGGGGAGTCGGGAATCTTGGGCTCGGGAACTGAGGAAAGAAACTAGCGCGGGAACCGAGAAAGGAGCTAAACAGTTGGGACTCAGGGTTGGGAATTAGTTAACTTGCAGACTGCTGCCTGAAGACTGCCTATGTGCTAGTGCTCAATCACACATACCTCAAGTTGCTTGCTGAATTAAACACATTTTCTTTGCAAATCACAATCGTGACTCATGGGCTGTGGCACTCTTGGGAGAGCTCCCTGGCTGGGGGAGGGGTGTTTTATTTTGGGAAAAAAGAGGTTAAATTAAAACACTTTACTGATTGTGTGAAATTCAATGTTCTAAGCCCACAAAAAGGAAAAAATAATTTGGTCCCAGTCCCACACAAAAATTGTCTGGAAGGAAGACACGGCTCTCTCAGCCAGGACTGTGCTGGGTGGGGGTGAGGGGCCTTCAGTAAACTTTCTCCCTGAAAAAATCTCCATTGCATCTTCTGTGAGGTGGCCAGCAAGTCACCCTGCTGCTGTCTGTGCCATTTGACTGCACTTACTGGCTATTACCCAGTGTGTGTTACCGTGTGAAGCCCAGTGGCCAGTTTTGTGGTGGCATCTCTTTCTTCGGTTTATGTGTGTATAACTCCGTCTCTTGTGGTCAGCCCATCACCCTGCTGCTGTGCGCTCCTTGACTGCACTGTACCTTACCTAGTGTGTATTAAAGTGTGAAGCCCAGTGGGCAGTTGTGTGGCAGCATTATCCTTAAATACATGACAGAAACCTAAAAATATATTTCCCTGTTGGGAGGAGAGACAGAAAAATCTCTTTCCTCGGTTAGTGTATGTAACTCCGTCTCCTGTGGTCAGCACATCACCCTGCTGCTGTGCGCTCCTTGACTGCACTGTACCTTACTCAGTGTGTGTTATCGTGTGAAGCCCAGTGGCCAGTTGTGTGGTGGTATTATCCTTAAATACATGACAGAAGCCTAAAAATATATTTTCCTGTTGGGAGGAGAGACAAAAAAATCTCTTTCTTCGGTTAGTGTGTGTAACTCCATCTCTTGTGGTCAGCCCATCACCCTGCTGCTGTGCGCCCCTTGACTACACTGTACCTTACCCTGTGTGTGTTACCGTGTGAAGCCCAGTAGCCAGTTGTGTGGTGGCATTATCCTTAAATACATGACAGAAGCCTAAAAATATATTTCCCCGTTGGGAGGAGAGACAGAAAAATCTCTTTCCTCGGTTTGTGTGTGTAACTCCATCTCTTGTGGTAAGCCCATCACCCTGCTGCTGTGCTCCCCTTGACTGCACTGTACCTTACCCAGTGTGTGTTACCATGTGAAGCCCAGTGGCCAGTTGTGTGGTGGCACTATCCTTAAATACACGACAGAAGCCTTAAAATATATTTCCCTGTTGGGAGGAGAGACAGAAAAATCTTTCCTCAGTTTGTGTGTGTAACTCCATCTCTTGTGGTTAGCCCATCACCCTGCTGCTGTGTGCCCCTTGACTGCTATTTGTATGCCTATGCCCAGTAGCCCAATCATTCTGTAAGCCTTGAACCTGGGATCCTTTAGTTGCAAACCATCATATTCTTCAATTACTTTAAGTCCACTGCATCACAGTGTCATACAACCAAAATAAAATGTTGGAGTTGTAGCCAGCAATCATAGATCACATTGCTTTCTTACACAGGAATTGTGTGGGTGTGGGTGTGTTCACTGCAGTATACTGGTACTGTTATGGCTGACACCAACATAGATGAAGCATCTGGTGCTGGTGTTGGAGCAGGTATTGGTGGTAGTGGTAATCCTGGTGCTAGCAGAAATAACCAAAATGTTTCACATGATAAAAATTCAACAAACAGCAAAAGAGCAACAGTGAAGTGTGGTAAAGGGGGACCTTTTAAGAAAACCTGTACAGCTGCTGGGGTCACATGGAGAGGCACCATAAGGTATCCCTGTGACTAGCAGCAATAATGCAAGTGACAGTGAGTCCCTCTCTGACTCAGACAGTAGCTCTTTGTCTCAGTCCAACACTGTTGTGTCTTGCAATGTATCATTACTTCCTCAACAAAGTGAAATGAGCAAGCCTGCTGACAATGAATCAGGTAGTGCACTTGCAAATACATCCAGCACTGTTGGCAATGAAAAGGACATATCTAGTGAATCCACCACTTCTGTGTCGGCCAGCAATGAAAATCCATCAGAGTCTTCCGCCCACTCATCTAGCACCAAGGAGCACGTCCCGGGTTCTGTTAGGACAGGTGAAAAGATGCAAACAGTCTTTAGCTATCTTCCTAGCACTCAAACAAAATCTGTCACATCTGAGGTGTGGAATTATTTCTCTGTCAGTAAAACCGATCCATGCAGAGCAATTTGTTCCCTGTGTAAACAGAGCGTAAGCCATGGTAAAGTTGTGTCATGCCTTGGCACTCCAGCTCTTAAACGCCATCTGAAAAAGCATTCAGTTTTGCTTGATCGTCCAAAACCCATGTCCTCCATCTTCCAGACCGCACGTGAGAAGGGTTAGGAATCTGAAATGGATACCGAATTGTCTGAACTTGATGTGGACAGAACCACTGACAGCCCTAGGATCACTGTTACCACCAATGCCAGCACCATTAGTACCAGTTGCACATCCAGTGATGGCACTGAATGTATAAGTCCTAGTCCACCATCCCAGCATCCATCTGCCTATCGAAGCATGGTGTATAATAAACCAGCAGGGACATGTAAACAGCTAACACTGTCTCAGGCATCTGAAAGGAAGAATACCTTTACTATAAATCATCCAAAGACCCTTTATCTTAATCACAGAATTGGTGAACTGTTAGCTGGAGCCCTTCTCCCATACTCTTTGGTAGATCATGAGGATTTTAGGGAGTTCTTGAGACTAGCAGAGCCTCGTTACAATGTTCCTCATCGAAGGTACTTTTCCTATGTTGAAATACCAAACATTTATCAGGCTTTAAAAGTGACAATGATGCTTGCACTTAAAACTGCAGAGGGTGGGGTTATTCATGTCACAACAGATATGTGGACCAGCACTCAAAACATAGATTTCATGTCCCTTACTGCTCATTGGGTCACGTTTTCTTGTGGTTCTTCAAAAACAAAGACACCCTAGAAGATGGCGCTGCTGCATATAAAGAAGTTTGGGCAAAGTCATACAGCTGCAAACATTTTGGAGGAACTAAATGACCTCCTTGACGAATGGGTTTATTCTCATGGTCTAAAATGTGGCTTCATAGTAAATGACAATAGAACCAACATCTTGAAAGCAGTACAGGATGGAGGATTTATGCATGCTTCTTGCTTTGCACATTTCTTACATTTAATTGTCACGGGATTTCTCAGCAATGAAATACAAGTGGATGGTATGATTGCTGTTTGCAAAAAAATTGTGACTCACTTTTCACATTCAACCAAGGCTATACGGAAATTGTCCGAACTGCAAAAAAAAAAACACAAGCTGCCCCAGCAAAAGCTGATTCAAAATGTTTCCACTGTTCTGGAATTCAACTTTATATGTTGCAGCACCTCTTGGAGCAAAGCAAGCTGTACATGAGTATTGCTCCAGTTACATTATTGGAGATGGCATTATGCTGTCTGTGCTGCAGTGGAAATTAATGGAGACAGTGTGCTGCATCCTAGCTCCTTTTGAGACAGCCACAAGGGACATGTCTTCTGAAGGCACATCTGTGAGTCAGGTTATCCCACTCAATGCTGATTTCACATCATCTTAGTGTTCTAAATCTACAAATAGAAAAAGACAGATCTGAAGCTCAGACAACGTCACCTGTATCATGGGAATCTTGTAAAGAGAATGAGCGAGTGCTTCAAAACCAATGACAAATTAATTGCAATGATGAAATCAAAACACTACATCCTTGCAACTCTCTTAGATCCCAGGTTCAAGGCTATACATCTTCCAAAAACAGGTGATACAGAGCAGTACAAATGTCTGTTGCTAGATGAGCTGCAGCACTAACAGGAGTCAAACACAGACACGCACAGTACCCTCAGGTTGTCATCACCACAACATGCAGGTTCATCTTCACAAAGGGATACAGAACTGGAAAAGTCACCAAACATTAACAGTAGTTGTTCCACAACTGCCACTTCTTCAACCCTTAGCAGCAAGCTAAATCTGTGGTAAAACCTTTCCCAAATTGCTGCCATACTAGCTTATGCTGATTCCTCTTCTGAGCGGTCTCTGTCCATCATGGTAGACAGTTACCTGCAGGAACTGCCTATTCCTATTGATGCATGCCCTTTTGAATACTGGAGATCAAAAAAGTTGATTTGGACAGAGCTGTATGATGAAGCCTGTAAATATATTGATTGTCCCATAACAAGTGTCTCTTCAGAACACATGCTTAGTACAGCAGGCAATATTGTGACAGACACCAGAAATAGGTTGCTGCCAGAAAATGTACACATGTTAACTTTTATTAAAGTTAATAAGTCAAGATTTTCGTATCCCTACAAGAGTATACAAACTGATCCTGAAGTGATTGATGTTGTGGATGTTGATGGTGATGACAACTCAGATGGTAGTGGCTGGTAAATACTGTGTGGGACAGAGTCTCTCTGTACCAAAAAGGAAACTTTTTACAGACTGTGATGACTTTGGTTGTCTCTCTCCTTTCTCGATCTACTACCTTGGACTATATACCCCACAAAACTTTCACCATTTCAAGGTAAACTGCTTTGTAGCTAGGGTGTAAAGTCAATAAGTTTTATATACAGGGCAATTTTAACATCAGTGGGAACAGGCCCAAATTTAGCATAAAAGGGACACTGTCATGTCAATCATTTCTGTATCATATTATTTATAGTTAAAGTGCAAACATATATTTTTGGATTTACCTTTTGTGACTTTGTGGTGCATCAGTATGGGCTGGGACCAGGGGCGGTCTATTTTTCAATTTTAAAGAGGATAGAACAATGAGTTCTAATTGATAGTTGTTTATTATTTTTTCAATCACAGAAACGTTAGCCATAAACCAAAATGATCCATATGTAACTTATCTTACCGAATAAAAAATTACGGGAAAAACTGTATTTTGTATTGTTATGTTTCTGTGGGCAGCATCGTGTTACAAGTCTCTTCCAGGAAACAGAGTCATCTGGAGTTTAACCTATGTCATGGTTGAGCACATATTCTGTAAGCATAGGTCTCATACCACAATAGCTCATGTTTAACATTCTGTTGTACACAGACCATGGCATAATAGCAACAACTCTCAAATTACTGGTTCCATGAAGAGGACTGTACAGAATGTTGTTCATTAAGAGAAGAAAGCAATTGAAAGACAGTTTTCACATAAGTGTTGTTTATTGGAACAGTTAAGTATGGCTCATTTGGAGGCAAGAGTTTCATTTTTCTTGAGTAAGCATGTGGTAGTTTCAGCATTTGAGAGGAGGAGGGTAGAATGGGTGCTGGAGGGTGGGAAAGGGCTGAGGTTGGTTTAACATGGATGCAAGAGGGAGAAAGATGGCATGGATGCTAGTGCATGGGTGAGGGTTGGGGGTTGGTTTTAACATGGATGCAGGAGGGAGAAACATGTCATAGTTGTTAGTACATGGGTGATGGTTGGGGGAGTGGGTTTTAACATGGGTGAGGGACAGAGAAGGGTGACATGAATGGTAGATCATGACTAAGTGTTGGGGTAGTTTAAACATTTGGGTGAGGGAGGAGGGTGGAATACGTGCTTGAGGGGGTGAGGTTTGTGGGTTGGTTTTAACACATGGGTGTAAGGGTGGTATGGGTGCTACTGCATAGATGAGTGTGGTGGAAGAAAAGTGAAATGGGTGCTGGGGTGAAAGGTGGGTGTTGTTTTAGTCCTTTCGTTTACAGATTCTTGATCGGCTGGGGATGGTGAGGAAAAAGATGATGACAGACCGATGGTATGGGAGGGCTACACCGATTGCCCACTGTGGAACCTACTATAGATATAATATATTAGAGGCAAAAAACTCAAAAGCGAGGAAATTCGATGTTAGGGTTGAAACCCCCTTTGCACCCCTTCAGCCCACCCCCCCTACTGGAATCGGGGTGCGCATTGGGGTCATTGGCCCTAAGTGTCATCCCATCACATGTGGAAAGAAGCTGAGGAATAGGAGAATGGGGTGACAGTTAGGACCGATGACCCCAATGCACACCCTGATTCCAGTTGGGGCTGGAGGGTGCAAAGGGGTTTCAAACCTAACATCGAATTTTCTCGCTTTTGTCACTGTGGAACAACTCTAACTGATGCATTAAATGGAGTTTTTTGCCTCTAATTTCCCTCTTTTTTTTGAGAATGATAATGAGAAATAGTGAAAGTAATGCAGCAGCGGGAGCGCAGGGGTGATGTCTTGTCGCATTGTAACATTGTGCACGCAAATCCAAATCGTAATGTGCATGGTGATGCAAAGCAAAACAGAAAGAGGAACAGTACTGTAGACAGAAATGTTAAAACCAACAGAAACGTAACCGCAAATGAAAACGCAAAGGGTAACACACACGGTGGCGTAAACGTGAACGGTAAGTCAAACGGGTACGGAACCGCAAGCAGAAATGGTAATGGTAAGAGTAATGTAAGTGCACAGGCTGGTTTTCCCCAAAAGCTGTATAGAGAAAGACAGTGAGTAGAAAGAATGTATGCAAAATAATGACTCTCGGAACACAAAAATCAGTAGTTGTAATAGTAAATTGCTTATATCTCAGTAACCGTACGACATAGAAAGAAAATGTAAAAGTCATATATATTATCACTTTCCTAGCTAGTTTTGTACATAGGGGGCTATACTTTTTTGACAAAAACTCCGTATCTCGCACTGTTTTCGTGATATGGGCCCTCAAAGGTGCGGCGAACGCCGTAATGTTATCCTATGGGAAAAAAACAGAAGTTCGGACTGCCATAACTTTCGAACAGTTTAATATTTTTCACAAAATCTTCAAAAGGCACATTGGGGCACCTGACCGCATGTTCCCTGAAGATTTCGGGCTGGTCACACAAACCGTGCGACCTGTGGGCACGACCGTAGAATTCCAGAAAAAGCGTAAATGCATGCACAGATCACACTTAATAACTCCACATCCGTGTATCCAACTGGTACAAAACTTGGCAGATCCCAAGGTGTTTGGGTCTTGATCGCAGTGTTCCAAATTTCAGGCAAATCCGTCAAACAGTTGCAAAGTTATTAAGGTGCAAAATTTGGGGTTTAACATGTAAATGGCTCCTCTACCATAATATATACAGTATATATTTTTTTCTTATTAAATACATTGCAAACTGCTGCCACCTAGCACAAGTGTCCTGTCCCCTTTTAAAAAAAAAAGAATAAAGGAATCAGAAATAAAAGAAAATCTGCATCAGCAGTTTTCACAGAATGTGACCTATCATAAATAGATTTTGCTTTACAAATAGTGATAATTTGACACATAATGGGGTTGTGTGATCGCAAATTCTCTCACTGTAAGTATTACCTGAGCAACCACTCCCGTCGTCACGGGGCCAAAACCACACCACTGGGTTTTGTCTTAACGTCGCTTTATTTGATCAAATATCTCACACATGCTTGTGGGACTTCTGCAACGGAGAAGTTCTCCGATTACAATTTACAGCAACTTTTTATAAGCTAGATTTTGCACTTCTTATCTTGAAAAATACCAACATTTCAGTATAAGCCAATCATAAGACAGAATAACAAGTTTTCAGCAATGTAACAGAAAAAAGAAAAACAAGTTTATGTATGAGGTACTTTTCCACTACTTATTCCATTTCTTTCCCAACACTGCTTGATGCATATGCCTGGGTCAAGCTGACCTGAGAGAGACAATGAGTTTTACTCACACCATAGCAACGTACAGCTTGCCTTCAATGCCACTACATGCTGTTATTTTTATATTTTGCCCAGGCCCATTATTTAGGCTGGTACAACCAGTTCTGCTCAGTTTTATCTATTTTTCTGTTTTTACAAATGTACCTCAAGTAACCTTAGTACAAATTCTATAACCCTTAAAAAAAGAAAATATGAACTCAGAAATTTCTACTACATTCATTATGACTTTGTTACAGCATGGCTTTCAAAGCAAGCATAGCTTCAAGGCATTTAATAGCAAATATAGCTTTAGGATATATAAAAATTCCCTCACACTCTCCCCCCTTTTGATACTATGTATCAACTAACTGATCCCTTTTTACTTTTTCTCACTTTATATTTTGGTCACAATCTGGCTCGTTTTGTAATGGAAAACACCCCCTCCAGTTTAATGGGGTCCTTTTGTTCGGGTTGTAGCAAGGGGGCAGGTGGGTGGCGTCCTGTGACACCATTGTGTTGCACAGGCATTGTAGGAGAAGTTTGATTAGGACAGTCAGTAGCCAGAGTGCCAATATGACCACTTACAAGTACTGTCACCCAATGGAGAAGAGTAGCACCTCAGTCACCAACTACGCTTGTAAGCCATGACCATGGGTCTTTTTTTTTAAAACCTGTAAATAAGAAACAATTATTGGCAAATATACATTTTCTTTATTTACCCCTTTGGGGGAACAGTGATGTACCTTGCAACCTTTGTGGGTACTACACTGGAAGGGATAGAGGAAGGGTAGCTTACCCCCTTCCCCCAAGCTCCTACTGGTGGAAGAGACAGTTCGAAGTGAAAGAGACAGCTCGAATACTGTAGCAATAAAAAGGTTAGCTGTGGATGGTGACATGATCCCCACCTACTACACTTTAAATTATAACAAGATAATATTACAATTAGTTTAGTAAGTTTCATACCTTACTATAAAGATGGGGAACTTTTTCTCTAGAAGAAAGAGAAGAAACACAGACAAACAACAAAAACAAACACACACCAGTTTAAAAATAAAACAAGATTATTTCCATAGGATAAAAGAAGCCAAGCGTCCCTGGGTTCCCTTATCCTAAGCATGACAAAATGTCAGCTGAGTTTATAAAAAATCCAGATTGATGGTAATACCGTACGTACGTATCTCTTAGAATGCATTTCAAAAAGACAAAAAAATGATTACACCATGGTCACACATAAAAACAAAAGCCATTGTTTTTAACTGTAGATGGTAAACTCTCAAAAACAGCTGTAATAGTCCTTTTTTCAAAAGTGCATTTATATATATATATATGTATATATATATATATATATATATGTAATAAAAATATGGGAGATGATGAATAATTCTCCTTTCAGCTGGAGTATTGCCTGTGTTGGCTGCAAGTCAGAAGCAGTGAGATGAGAAGAAAAGTTTGTTCCTCTTCACTTAGAATACTAGTTTTGCAATAAAAAGTCAAATTACATGGTTCACTCTTGGTGTGCTTTCATGAAAACATACATTTTGTGTGAAAAGTTGTGCTTTAGGTATGGAATACACATCAAGTTTGAACTGGTAGTAACATAAAATGTTGAAACACAAGAAGGTCAAATAACATGCAAAAGGTCACAGTGTGCATGCAAGGGTCGTTCAAACCCAGTTATTTTTTTTTTTTTTAGTGTCCTTGAACACTACTGATATTAAATATCTTTAAAGCATAGAATAAAACTGCTGGCCAAGACAGTACACACACATACACATACACAAAAAGAAATACTTAACACAAAATAAGACTGACATTGTTTCACACCAATTTGCTGAGGTAATGCCCATAGTTTCATTAGAAAACTGTACGTGTTTTAGATATATGTGCTGCCTCCCCCCTGTCTTGTAACACTGACAATTTTTAAATCAACACATTTATACATATCGCCATGCCAAATCTTTCCAGAACAAAACACTTTTTTAAACACATTTTAACTCCTTTAAAATGCAGCACAACATATCATCTGTAAGTGAACACATCTTGTATAACATGGTTACACCTTTTGGCACATAGCCAAAATATGGCACCCTGCCATTTTGCAAAAAATATTTTTTGGTTATAACTAGAAGTATGATAAAGCCATTTATAGCTGTTAACACATTACATTTTCACCTAGCAGTGGCTTGGCACATTGCTTGCAAACTACAAATCTTTCTGCACATTGCAATCTATATGACGTCATAACTCTTCACCATCAACACTACCTGCTCCAATCCAACAACTACAAACAAAAGTTCTTCACTGACCCTATCTAGGCAGCACAAATGTTCCATTAAAAATAAAGCCAATTAAAACAGTCAGCTATGAGGCAAAGAAGCTTTTCTTTTTTTTTACTGTAACATGTTGTGCACTGAAGGCAGTCAGTCCTATCTCGCAACCTTGACAACAGAACATAATTACAGAACACAGATATAAGCTAGAAAATATGCACGAGAAAGACGGAGCATTACCTTGTTTAGTATATGTATTACAGAAATAAAACAGACAGACATAAAACAACTTTGAATAAAAATTCAGACTTACCTGGTGCCAAGGTATTTTTCTTCTTCTTTTCCGATACACTAGTCTGAGTAAGAAAACTGACTGCAGGACCTTCATGATAATTTCCAAACACTGCAGCTATTAACCCTTTCAAAGGTTTTCTTTTGGCCATTTTAGAAACCTGCCAAACCAAGTCTTTTTCCAGAGCTCTGGTTTGCAGTTTAAAAACAAAACAAAAAAATCTCTAACAGTACTAGGTTGAGATCCATCTGGTAGAGGTCCCCAGTACTTGGGTTTGGGATCAAATGTTTCAGCCTCTATAGGAGGCAAGGGAACTTGAAATTGATACAGAAAAACTTGAAACTACACAGATAGGCAACATGGGGGGGAGGATTTTCAAATCATCCCGTCTGTAGTCACCTACTGTGCGTACATCCACAGTAGTTTATTTTTCTTTCTCTAGATGTTGCTTATCTAACTTTACTTAATCAGCCGCTGCTTTTCTCCTAAAAGCAGCCTGAACTGTGAAAGCCATCATTGGCTCTAACAGTATATACTTGCAGCAAGCACAAATTACAAGTACAAAGGGCAGTGCAGTTGCCCTTGTAATTTGTTTGGTCAAACTTGTCAAACATACATTTTGCCGGTCCAGATAATACTAACTCTGGACCCAGCTATTTTTTTTTCCCTTGTTTCACATATTATCTAGGCCTGTCCTTTATAGTGCACACTCGCTCCAAGGTATTCTTGTATTTTACAGTGATGATGAGTGTCAGCGCCCCTAGGCGCCACGTCCCTGATGGGGTTCCACAAAATGTCCTTCTTTTGTCCAAGGAAACAACCCAATCATGAGGTGACACGGACCGAAAACTCATCATCCTGCCGATTACGCCAAAACTGTGATCGCAAATTCTCTCACTGTAAGTATTACCTGAGCAACCACTCCCACACACGGGCAAAACCACACCACTGGGTTTTGTCTTAACGTCGCTTTATTTGATCAAATATCTCACACATGCATGTGGGACTTCTACAATGGAGAAGTTCTCCGATTACAATTTACAGCAGCTTTTTATAAGCTAGATTTTGCACTTCTTATCTTGAAAAATACCAACATTTCAGTATAAGCCAATCATAAGACAGCATAACAAGTTTTCAGCAATGTAACAGAAAAAAGAAAAACAAGTTTATGTATGAGGTACTTTTCCACTACTTATTCCATTTCTTTCCCAACACTGCTTGATACATATGCCTGGGTCAAGCTGACCTGAGAGAGACAATGAGTTTTACTCACACCATAGCAACGTACAGCTTGCCTTCAATGCACTACGCTGTTATTTTTATATTTTGCCCAGGCCCATTATTTAGGCTGGTACAACCAGTTCTGCTCAGTTTTATCTATTTTTCTGTTTTTACAAATGTACCTCAAATAACCTTAGTACAAATTCTATAACCCTTAAAAAAAGAAAACATGAACTCAGAAATTTCTACTACATTCATTATGACTTTGTTACAGCATGGCTTTCAAAGCAAGCATAGCTTCAAGGCATTTAATAGCAAATATAGCTTTAGGATATATAAAAATTCCCTCACAGTTGACAAACACTATCCCTTAAACATCACATGCCAACTGCTGCAGCTACATTAAATGTTCCTTAAGTTAGTATGTGGTGAGGAAACCACTTTTTTTATTTATGTGACTGAAGTACAGATTTTATTGACGTATCAGCTGGAAAAATGCATCATCTTAGAAAGTTGTATGTATTACTTCAATTTGCCAACAAGAATGTTGGTATATGTATGCATTATCTTAGAAAACTGCATGCATTTTTTGCCAGCAGCAATGACTGGCATATTTTTTTTATTCAAATGTCTTGACTGACTACGTTATGACATAATATGCTTTGCAACAGTTCCATGTGCTGTGGCTGCAGTACCTTGGCTTGACTTCATTATAAAAGCTTTCTTTTAAACATAGCAACTTTTGATTTACTCATTTAAAACACAAAGCAGCAAATAGCTGAAATTAGGTAATATCAGTTATTTTTTTAATATTTCATGACGATGAGTATATATAACTGAGTACATAAATGGCTAATGTGCCTCTTTCTTTCACTAAGGAACTATGATGCAGCTGCAGCAGGAAAACTTTTAACATATGAGTGGGTGGGTGGGCCTGTTACATATTAAGTTGCTGGCTTTAGCAAACAGAAGAAACCATAGATAAACCTAATAGTATTCCTATCAATGTCACACATGATCATTTCTTTCCCCCTTATATCAAACAGTTTTTCCTTTACATGTATTTCATTACTATCTTCATTACTGGCAGCACAATTAAAAAATAGGGCTCGAGTTCTAAAAAGTTCTAAAAAAGATTAGAACCCTAGAACTTTTTCAAAAATTCTAGACTAGAACTAGAACCCAGAACTTCAGAGGGTTCTGACAACCCTACTCTAAACTACAATTTACAGGACCACACCAGTTTACTAAAGGTGGTGTCAGCACCATATGCATAGCCCAGCCACGTCTTGCCATGGGGTGCATCACAGACTGGTGTACAGTAAGCAGTGGGATTCACTGCAAGCAAGTTTGCTGGGTAGAAGAGAAACTGTCACTGTGAATTTTTTTTATTTTGTGGTGCAATTAAAGTTAGACATGTTGCAATTCAGGGAAGCCACTAGACCACAGGTACCCTTGGCATGGAGCGATGTGGGACAACCTGCCTTCATACCTGATTCCCTTAACAGAGAGAACCTGGAGTGGACTGATTGGCTGGAGCAACTTGAGCTCACAGCTGAGTTCGAATGAATGGGATGCAGCGACCAAGCAAAAAAGTATGGGACTTTCGTTTTGGGGAAAAGCCCATGAAGTGTATCAGGGACCAGAGTCTGACATCAGACAAAATTATACTGCTCTGCTAGTGGCCATGAAACTGCCCCTTGAACCTGCCAAATGTGCTGATTGAGAAAGAAATGTCATTTTCAACAGAAGGAGAGAAAAGGGTGAATCTGCTCAAAACTTTGGATGAGCCCTGTGGCACCTAGTAGTTAAAGCCTTTCCAGTTGCTGGCTTGGCCACCCAAGACCCGCTAGCCCAAGACCATATGATTGCTTATGCATGGAGTGGGGAGCTCCATTTCCAGCTATGCCTACAGAAACAATCTGAGCTAAAACCAGCAAGCTAGTACACCACAGAATTGGAGGTTGTGCGAAATGTGGATTTTTCTCAGACTTCGAGTACCCAGGTTTCAGCCAATAAAGTGCCCCCGAGACTGTAATTCTTAATAAACTGACTAGAGTCATTGCAGAGGTATGAGAGGGCTCTTGCAGCTCTGCACACTGAACTTAAAAAATTTAAAGTGATGCTGGAGACCTCTAGGACTCCACAATCAAAGATACTGACTGGGCAAAATAGACCTTTGGGAAACCCCCCTCCTAAATTAGTGAATTTTCAGAATAGAAGAATAGATGATCAGGCAATTTGGAGGTGTGGAGGCCTGGAACACTATGAAAAACAGCACCCCCAGCAGAGAGGTTCTTCAGGACCTGGAGCTGTGTGAATTGTGGTTGAGGGTCAGATGCCTAATGAAGGGTAAAGATTGCCTCTCAGCAAATTGGTATCTGTACTACAGTTGGACTGGACTACTATCTTCTCAGGAAAACAGAAGGTGTCCCCTGCAAGTCTGTGATGGAGTCTAGTGCACAGGTTCCCAGTGTGAATGCCCAGGTGTAGTGAGGAGTGATTAAAAGATCCTTGCAAAGCGTACAGCCTTACAAAGGAGCAGTCTGCACAGCAAATGGAACTATCCTCAAAGTATTGGGAGTGTAGAAAAGAATGACCAACCTAAAGGAGCTGTGATTAGCCTGAGAATTCTTAATGGCCAAAAATGTGACTGAAACTGCACTACTGGGGAATGACTGGTTGTGGCAATACACACCAACATTGAATTCTGCCGAAGGTGCCTATACTGTATTGCGGAGGAAAGTTCCCCTGGTGCCCGACATTGAAAGGTTGGAGGTCTGCATGATTGTTACCGGCAGCTATGTAACCGTTCCACCAAGAAGCAATGTGCTCATCCCTAGCCAGGTTTGAGGAGGTGAGGCTGAAGATTGAGAAGGGCTTATGAAACTCCAGCAAAATGACAGTCATAGTTTCCTTGTAGTTTGATCAATGAATAGAGTAAAACAGGAACAAGTGCCAGTGTGGGTTGCCAGTGTTATGACAGACCCACAGACAATGTACCAAGGGATAAAGATTGGCAACTTTCACTCTGGGGTGATGATATTGCCTAAAAACAGGCTACAGCATAAGGCTTGCAAACCGGACCACCAAGAACCCCAAAAGGAGAACAAGCACCAGGTTGGCTTGAACAGACCTTATCTCAAAAACTCCAACTCACGGAACAAGAACTGATGCCACAGCAGATGCAAGCAGCCTTGGATTTGATGTGGGAGTATGTCCTGTATTCAGTATGGAAGATCATTCATGACCTGGGATGTACCATGCTAAGCAAGCACCAGACTGGCACTGGAAACACCCAACTGATCAAGCAAGGACCTCAGGGTATCCTGCTCTGTTATTAAGGAGAGTTTGAAGAACAGTTCTAACAGGTGAATGACCAGGGAGTTATTCAGCCCTCCATAAGCTTGTGAGCTGCCCAGTAGTCCTGGTATGGAAGAAGGATGGGGTGTACGAGTGTGTTTGGGCTATTGGGGCCTCAATGAGGTTACCACAAAGGATGCGTACTAGCTGCCTGATATCGATAACACCCTTGATCTGTTGGCAAATGCTCACTGGTTTTCCACCCTGTGCATTGCTACCCCTGGACTTTGTTAGTGGGTACAAGCAAGTGGAGGTCTGTCCCAAGGACTGGCTGAGGACTGCATACACAACCAAAGCAGGACTGTTTGTTTTTTACGACATGCTCTTTGGATTGTGTAATGCTCTTAGGATGTTTTAATGCTTGATGGGTGTCATACTGACAGACTTACAAAGGATATCATGCCTCGTATAGCTCGATGACATAATAGTCATTGGCAGGACTTTTCAAGAGCATCATCACAAGCTGATGGTGGTTCAGAGGAAGCTAGCAGCTGTGAATCTGAAAGTGAAGCCATTTAAGTGTAACCTCTTTTGCAGCAAAGTGAAGTATCTAGGATACCTAGTCTTGGTAGATAGAGTGGGAACAGACTTAAACAAAGTGGAGGCAGTGCAGTCCTGGTCAGTACCTCATTCAGAGATGGAGGTGAGGAAGTTTTTGGGACTAGTATCATACTACAGAGGGTTCATAGAACAGTTCGCCATCATTGCCCAGCTGTTGCACAAGCTCACTGATAAGGAGATGCAATTCACCTGGGCAAACTTCTACCATGAGACCTCTGTGGAACTGAAACGATGACTGATTTCTGCACCTATCATAGCATATTCTGATCTGAAACTGCCATTTATCCTTGACACTGATGCCAGATAGTGGACATTGGAGCAGTGTTGGTCCAGGTGGTAGATGGCAAAGAGAGAGTGGTTGCCTTTGTGAGTCAGCCTCTAATCAAGGCAGAGCATAAGTATGCTACAATGAGGAAAGAGCTGTTTGCTGTTGTAATCTTTACTGACCATTTCTGTCACTTCCTGCTTGGAAAGACATTCATGCTGAGGCCGGGCTATGGCTTTCTTCACTGGCTACACAACTTCCATAAACCTGAAGGGCTGTTTGCTCATTGGTTGGAACAGTTGACACAATTCTCTTGTCAAATCATACATTGCCCTGGAAAGCAGCATAATAATGCAGATGCCCTCTTCAGAAGGCTGCCATCAAGTGCCACAGTGCAAGGAGAGGTCCTTGATCTGGGATTTGCTGAACCACCTGTCCTTGCCAATATGGAAATGGACACAGAATGGCCAAGTCTGCTGGAGCACCAATAGGAAGAACCAGTGGTCACCAAATTTCTGGTTGGAGAAAGGACTCACTACATCCATAGAAATGCCCAACATAACCTCAAACTTTTCAGTTACCAAGTGGTGTGGCTGTACTTCCACATGCAACAAGGACTTTTGGTGCTGAAGGCTGAAGATAAGGAGGGCTGGCCTGATCACTAACTCATTGTAGTCCCCAAGAGAGTGGTTCTGGAGGTCCTTAAAGCATTATATGATACTGCCACTGGGGGACACTTAGGGGTAGTGAAACTTACACAGAAAGTGTGCAGGTCAGGTACTACTGGCCAGAGTGAAGGAAGTCCATTACGGAGTGGTACAAAGCCTGTCTGATTTGTGGGTCTTAGAACGCTGTAGGTGCCACCTCCAGAGCTCCCATGTCCTCATCCCAAACTAGTCAGCTCCTAGAGAGGGTAGCAATAGATATCCTGGGGCTTTTGCCCATGAACCCTAGAAAAAAAGGTACATCTTAGTAGTGGTGGGCTATTTCACAAAATGGGTTGATGCCTATCCACTGCCTGATCAGGAGGCTCACACAGTTGCTAATGTTTTTGTGGAACAATTCATTTGCAAAGATGGGGCCCCCAGATCCATCCATATAGACCAAGGATGGAACGTTTGAGTCTAGGATGTTTTGAGAGGTGTGCAAACTCCTAGAAGTACACAAAACCAGTTATCACTCCATACCACCCACTGTCAGATGGATTGGTTGAGCGGCTGAGCTGCACACTCCTAGCCATACTGTCCTTCTCTGCGCAGGATAATCAGATTGAATGGGATAGTCTGCTGCCATGTGTCATGCTGTTTTAAAGGAGTAGTGTGCAGACCATGACAGAGTACACCCCATTTATGGTGATGTTTGGCCATGAAATCACAATCCTGATGGAGATTCTCAATGGGGCAGATGACCAGGGGAGATACACCAAGCCTGTTCATTATTTGACTAAAGTGGGGGGGGGGCACCTCAGTATGGTGGCTGCAGTGGCAAAGAGGCACCAAGAGAAGGCCACAGATAAGCAGAAAGAGCAATAGGACCTTACGGTAACTGGCCAAGTTTATGTAGAGGGTGACTGGGTGGTGGGTTAAGAATCAGAGTCATAAAAAAGGTGTTTGCTCCAAGCTAGAGCCACGGTTCAAGGGTCCATATCAAATGATTGAGATGGTCTTTGATGTATTAAAAGAACTGTAAATGAGAGACAGTATGAAATCATGCATTATAACCAACTGGAAACTCATCATGGGGCCAGTCCCACTGAGGGAACAATTGCTGGACCACAGTGCCCAAATAACTTCCTCCTCAGGTATCCAGGCAGCTGCCAAAAACCCAGAGACCATAACAGAGCCACTAAAAGAGATGGTAACTGTTACAGGAAACATGGCCTACTTGTTTTCTGGATAGCAAAGACTCCAGAGATGAAGACACAGAAATTGGTCAACCCATAAGTTTAGCTCCCCTAGCAGGGCCTGGTGCAGTGATTGAGCTCCAGAAACTTGAACATAAAGAAGCAGCAGCCCTCATTGCTGAAAAAGAAGCTAACCCTGCTGATCCTGGTGAAAGGCCCAGTAGCAAGACTTCAACAGATAGCCCTGTGCTGCCAGTGAATAGAACAACACCAGATCACAGAGAGTGCACAGGGCTCCTAGATAGCACAAGGACTGTGTTATGGACAGTGACTCAGACACTGAGTTGTGCCATTTGGATGCAGAGACACATCCTCATATGGGAGGGGGTAGTGTAATGGACCTACTCGGGCAGGCCCGCCCTCACACTCAAAAACCTCAGAGGTGTAGAAACTCCAGAAGGCTTGTGCTGAAAGACAGAGCATCTAATTTTAATATTTTTTCTAAATTCTGTGGGCTGTCATGTTGAGTTTCTTCAGTGACAACCCCAGGTACAAATTGAGACAGACTTTGAGCAGGGCCTATAATAGCAGGACCGTGATGGAGAAGGGCAGATCTGGTGGAGATCTAGAGGTGGAAGGGTCTGCAGTGCTGGGAATGGGTACAAGCTGTGCTATCCCCAGCCTGAAAAGTGAAGAGGAAACTGTGAACAGAGCTGCTGAGTTCCAGAGAGGAAGAGATTGGCAACCGTGTGCAACCCAGAATGACGCCACTACATGTGAGGGTCACAGTGGGCCTCAGCAGTCTGGAATGAGTGGAAGGAGGTTGAAAGACCCTGTAGCCAGTGCACAACATACGGTAGCTGGTTCAGCATAGAGTAGAGGAGGAAGCCTGTCTGCATCACAGATGCCCTGGGGGAGCAGAGATCTGGTGCCCTGGAGCCATCCGGGTCTGGGAACCATGAGTATGCCACAGTGTTGCATTGTTTCAAGGGACAATGCCCGTTGTTTCATCATATGTCACTATTTGGATTACACATACCCCATTTTCAGGGATTTTCTGCCTTTTAAGCAATTGCATGGGCTGTGTTTTTTGAGGGATTGAGTACATTGCTCTATTTAGAATGCACCAATGTTGGCCAACCTACGGCAACATCTTAAGGCCAGCAGGGATCTACATCTGGGGTACCCTGGAGATAAGTTAAGGGAGCTCCCATCTGGATCTGTTTAAAATGTGGTACCAGGTGGGAAGAGGTAGATCTGGCCTTCCAAGGATGGCACCTAAGAGAGCCATGTTTAAAGCTGACATTTGTATTAACCCTCTTTCCTGCAGGTGATTGGTTGTTAATAAAGCTTTTTGTCAAACTTAGGCTGGTTATTGTCTCCTCATGTGGTAGAGAAATAAGTGATTTCCTTACCAAGCCCACCAAGAGCCAAAGCCCATGTAGCTCGGTCAATTGAAGTGTCTCCACTACTCACCCCTGCACTGCAATTTACCAGACCGCACTGGTTTGCCCAAGGTAGTGGCAGTGCCACATACATGGCCTGGGCACTCCTTGCTACGAGGTCCATCACAATACTTTGCATTTAGTACTAAATATGGAGACAAACTGCAGGGCTTAACACAATTTTTTTTTTGTTTGGAGACTTTATATATTCACTCTACTATGGTGGAGTCGCTCCAGCTGAGCTGTGAGGCTTAGCTTGGCTGATCCCATCCACCTGAAGCCCTGGTTGCTGCTCCTGCAGACCCAGTGAATTCCCTGTGGCCCGTCCCTGTACTCTGCTGGATCTGAGTCCCCCAAAGGCAAGGACCGCCAAACTCCCCTGGTGATCTATCTCATAGTGTCAGGCCAGGGCCAGTGCATGGAGAATTCCCAGGAGAACAGCCATGGCCCAACTCTGGATGTGGTGCTTCAGCGCCACTAAGCCCGCCTTCACCTACCAGTGAGAAGAGAATATTTCCATGGTTACTTTCCCCCTATTGCCTGGGAAGTGCAATGCACTCCAGCTCGATATGTGCTCACTCCCGAGCATGCCTACAGAAGTGCCTCAAAGCCAATCCCTTGCCCAACTGGCTCCCAACTGCTGAATGCCCCTGGAACCACCAGAGGTCACTAGGCAGCAGGAGCAAGAACCCTATCACCTTCCAGGGAGGAAGAGCTGTCCTCCAGATGCTCAATTCCTCCCTCCCCTGCCGACCCTCAACAGCCCGGGCTTTTTCCTGAACCCAGGTCACTGGCATGGCACGAGATGTGGCATCTAGTGCCTCAACCCTCAGCACCACCAGGCCTAGCATAGCACAAGTTAGTACCAGAACGTGCTGTCAATGCCTGCATCATGGGAGCAAAAAACAACAAGGTAGTGTCGCCCACGGCCATACAATCAAGCCATACAAAAGCAAGAGTATTGGACTTTAGGGAGGCTGACTTTGGGAAAATGAGAGAGTGCCTCAGAAAAGCACTAGCAAACAGGCAGGAAGGAGGGGTGGAGGAACAATAGGGAGTAATCAAAACAGCCATCACAGAGGCAACAAGCCTTTGTGTAAAGCAAATCAACAAAACACAATGAAGGAAAAAAATGCTACGGTATTCAAAAGAGGTGGCAGGGAAGGTTAAGGAGAAAAGGATAGCATTCAGGAAATATAAGGAAACACAGAAGGAGCAGGACAGAGAACTTTATTAGTTAAAGCAGAAAGAGGCAGGGAAGGCAGTCAGAATAGCAAAGGCCCAAACCAAGGAAAGGATAGATAACTCTGTTAAGAAGGGGGATAAGACCTTTTATAGGTACATTAGGGAGCAAAGAAAGACCAAAGGAGGGATACTGAGGCTTAATAAAGGGAGGGAATGTGGGCAGAGTGTGACTGTGAAAAAGCAGGGATACTGAATGAATATTTCTGCTCAGTATTCACAAAAGAAGAGGGGGAGGTACCTAAACCAAACAAGAGAAACACTCTGAAGACGGGGGTCGATACCAGTCCATTTACAGAAGAAAGGGTTCTGAAAGAACTGATAAAATTGAAGGTGGACAAAGCAATGGGGCCTGATGGGATTCACCCACGAATTCTAAAAGAACTAAGGGTAGAACTAGTGACAAAGTTGACTACTGTCTTTAACAAATCATGGGAGGATGGGGTGGTACCTGAGGACTGGAGGAGGGTGGATGTGATTCCTCTTCATAAAAGTGGAAGCAGGACAAAGGCAGAAAACTACAGACCAGTTAGTTTGAACTCAGTGGTAGGAAAAATGATGGAATCACTTCTGAAGGAAAGAATTGTTAAGTACCTAGAGGCCAGTGGGGCACAGGACCCAAGGCAGCATGGATTCCCGATGGGAAGGTTGTGTCAGACGAATCTAATAGATTTCTTTGACTGGGTGACCAAAGTAGTAGACCAGGGAGGGTCTGTGGACATGGCCTACCTAGATTTTAGCAAGGCATTTGATACATTCCCACACAAAAGATTAATATACAAGTTAGCCAGCCTTGGAGTGGGTCCCAAGGTGGTAGCTTGGATAAAAAATTGGCTAGACAACAGGACGCAAAGGGTAGTAGTAAACATGAGTCCACAGTGAAGAAAGGAGGGTTACTAGCGGGGTACCGCAGGGTTCAGTACTGGGACTGGTCCTTTTTAATGTCTTTATAAATGACATTGCAGAGGAACTGGAAAGAAAAATATGTCTCTTTGCAGATGACACAAAGATCTGCAACAGGGTTGATACACAAGATGGAGTGGAAAGGATGAGAAGGGACTTGGCATGGTTGGAGGAATGGTCAAATGTATGGCAACTCAGATTCAGTGCAAAGAAGTGCAAGGTAATGCACCTGGGAAACAAAAACCCAGGGGAAGAGCACACAATGGGGGGTGAGATACTGACAACAGTAAAAATGGAAAGGGACCTAGGGGTAATTGTATCAGATGACCTAAAGGTGGGCAAGCAATGTGAGAAGGCAGTAAGGAAGGCTGGGGGGATACTGGGATGCATAGGGAGAGGCATCAGTAGTAGAAAACAGGAAGTTGTTATCCCTCTGTGCAGGCAGTTGGTGAGACCCCATCTGGAGTACTGCATGCAGTTCTGGAGACCCCATCTCCGCAAAGACATAGACAGAGTGGAGGCTGTCAGAGGAGGGCAACCAAAATGGTGCAGGGTCTGCACCAGAAGACATATGAAGAAAGACTAAAGGAGCTTAATATGTATACCCTTGATGAAAGAAGGAGAGAGGGACATGATAGAAACTTTCAAGTACCTCAAGGGAATCAACAAAGTCCAAGAGGGTAGCATCTTTCAGAAAAAGAGATGTGCAAGAACAAGGGGTCACAATTTGAAGATAGAGGGGCGATGGCTCAGAGGTAATGTGAGGAAGTATTTTTTCATGGAGAGGGTTGTGAATGCACGGAACAGCCTCCCTGAGGAGGACGTGGAGTCAAGAACAATGGGGGAATTCAAGAATGCATGGGACCGACATAAGGCAGTCCTAGTGGGGGGTAGGAGGAAGTTAGCTGTTGGTTAACTAGGATCTGCAGCTTATCTGTTAGGCAGGAAAATGGGCAGACTAGGTGGGCCAAGCAGTCCTTATCTGCCATCAAATTCTATGTTTCTATGTTTCTATCTACTCTTTGCTACCACCAGGTTTACCTTAGTTTCCACTGTTATAAAGTGGACATTATAGGATTCTACATATTTATCTAGGTCTATGGCTTGGTAAATCATGGCAACTGTTGGGTCACCATCTATTGGCTGAGTCATACTGGCAATGGCCACTAAAGTGTCTGCAAGGCCTTGCTATCCTGCTCCAGAGAAGACTTTTGTTTTTGCTGTTTTATTCCTCTCTATGTAGTAGAAAGGTATCCAAACCAGATTTCCATGTCACAGTGTAGCCCAAAAGCACACACTGAAATAAATACATATCAAAATAATTTTTTTTAAAGTAAACTGCTACAGTACATCGAGCTGGAGCTCAAGCTAAGTGGCTTGGCTGCTTGTAGGCTCCACCATCCCTTACCAGATCCAGAAGCAAATGGTTTGATACCTTTTAGTGGACCAACATAGATGTTACAAAAGAAAGCAATGTCTAAGCTTTTGGACCAACCAAGTCCTTCCATGGAGACTTATGAGCTTATGAACTCGGAGACTTATTTTGGTCATAAGTCTCCGAGGAAGGACTTGGTTGGTCTGAAAGCTTAGACATTGTTTTCTTTTGTAATATATATGATGGTCCAATAAAATGTATCAAACCATTTGCTTCTGGATCTGTTCTTACAAGGACCAATACGGTAAGTAATCTATTTCTGTATGCCAAACCATACTATTGATTTTAATAGTGGGTTCATTCACAGTGGGAGAAACTCCAAGGAGGGAGCCAAAATTAACTTAGCAACTGATAAGATCATCATGCATTCTCAGCTTCAGCACTGGGTGGTTTGTGTTTGAAGGGGGAGAGGACTCCTGGTGTAGAAGTGTAATAAATAGGATATCATGGTTGTGGACTTCTTTCCACAAGAGCCACTAAGGTACAATGCCTTGGGCTATCTCTGAACTAATGAAGTGCCAGTTTAATATGGAATGTGAGGTAATGAGGGCAAGGATAGGCAACTTTATTTATTTATTTCAATGCAAGTAATACATAGAAACAAACAACGATGGCATAAAAATACCAATGGTCATTCTAGTCTGCCCATGACACCCTATCATAACCCTGAGACCTTTTGTCATTACGGGGTCATTATCTACATTATCCACCCCCTTGCTCCCTATTTTACTACTGCTCCCTTAGTAACTACTGAGCCCTTTACTTTGTCTCAGCCATGATCGATACCATAAACGGTTCTGGCACCCACTTCCACTGGTAGACTGTTTTATAGTTCAACAACTCTCTTTGTAATAAAGATATTTCTCACATCCTTCCTGAATCTCCCTCCCTCCAGCTTCCACTCATGACCTCATGCTCTAGATTTGCTATTCTTGTCGAATAGTTCTTTGCAGTTTACATTATTCATTCCTTTTAGGAACCTGAAGGTCTCTGTCATATCAGCCTTCCTTCATCTGGTCTTGAGTGAGTACACATTATCCTATGCTGCACTGTCTCCAGCCTGTCCTTATCTTTCTTTAGATGAGGACTACAGAACTGGGCACAGTACTCTAGGTGTGGTCTCACCATTGATGTACTGTATAGAGAGGTAGTAATACCTCTTTCCTCCTGCTGTCGTAGTAGTTTCAAATTTGTAACAATTCCACTACTATAACAAATGTATACAAGCAGAGTTTCTATTCTTGTCAACCTACCCTTTTCTCCATAATTTTGGAGTTCGCTGCAAGTTACCAGTCTAGCAGTTTAATTGCCAGCAGGAATAGTAATGCTGATAGTGGGCATTCTTAATGAGTGTCTCCCTGAAGTTTGATTGGAGAAGACAGCATATTTTTGATGATAACTGAAGCAGCAGGGGATTTGAATATTGTGTGTATCCACTGGAGGAATATCAGGCTAAAACCAAAGGATCTTAAGGCTAGATGGAGATACTTCTACTCCACTGAATCAAAGGCCTTTTCAAAATGAATAGGCATGGATATGGCAGAAGGAAGAGGATGACCAGGCCACCCATTCAGCTTTGATTAAGGTTCTTATATTGTTATCCACACTCTGCTCTTCCTGAAACCTGATTAATGGGGAAGATAAAGTGTAGGAAGATGAAGTACAGCAGGGCAGCTTCAAGTCTGTGAGCAAAGGAGGTAAGGTGCCTGCCTGGCGCCACGACTCGGAGGGACTGGAAGCGAATCCTCAGGATCACGGGAGCAGCTGCACGAGGGAGGGAGCTGGATGTCATTGTCCACCTAGGGACAAATGATCTGGCTGTGAATGGGATCAGAGGAGTTTGTAGAGTTGGGGAGGGGCCTTAGACAAGTAGCATGTATGGCATGGCAAGGATGATGCAAGGCTATTCCGTACCATGGGATTCAATGAATGGTTGAAAAACTGGTGTGGAGCTCAGGGTTTTGGTTTCACCGGGGACTGGGGAGCCAACTGGAGGGATGCAGGCCTATACTGGTGCGATGGTCTGCATTTGTCCAGGGGGGAGCCAGGATCCTAGGTGATAGGTTTAAATGCTTCATTGGCAAGCATTTAAACTAGCCAAGGGGGGAGGCACTGAAAAGGAGCAGGGAAATTCCAGCCTCCCCCCTCAGAACACAGTAGTTAGTGAGGTAAACACCAAGGTAGAGAAGTCAGTAGGGAGCAGGACAGGGGTAAATGCAGAAAAAGGCAGTAAGGACAGGGATGGGGCTAAAAGGGGTAAGGCCATTAAAAAAAATGGAAGGTGATGAGTACCAGTGCTCACAGTCTGTAACAAGCTCCCTGAACTACTGGCCTTGATGAAAGAGGGATGCCTGGATATTGTGGCAGTAACTGAAACATGGTACACAGAGAACCATGACTGGGATGTCAACATACCAGAATACACAATCTGCAGGAGGGACAGGGTGGGTAAAAGAGGAGGAGGAGTAGCTATCTATATAAGGGAAGGGATTAAAGCAACAGAACTAAAGAGTAAACAAGAAGTTGACGAGTCACTATGGGTCACCCTAGAGACAGGAAATGGTATCACAATCTGCATGGGGGTTGTGTACAGATCCCCATCTCAGGGGGAGGAAATGGACAAGGAAATGATAGAAGGCATCCTTAAAATGGCAGAAAAAAGGGCGATATTGCTGATGAGGGACCTGAATAGGCCAGATGGTAACTGGAGTACCTTTGCTGCAGGCACACCCAAGAGCAGGGTCATTCTTGATGCCCTACAAGGAGCATGCCTCAGAAAGCTAATGTTGGAACCCACTCAGGAGGGAGCAAGCTTAGATCTGGTACTCTCAAATGGGGAAGGAGAAAGGATCTCAGATTTAGAAGTGGGTAGCCATCTGGGAACAAGTGACCACCAAACAGTGTGGTTCACAATAAACACAGCCATAGAGTCAAGCCATACAAAAACAAGAGTATTGGACTTTAGGAAGGCTGACTTTGGGAAAATAAGAGAGTGCCTCAGAAAAGCATTAGCAAATGGGCAAGAAAGAGGGGTGGAGGAACAATGGGGAATAATCAAAACAGCCATCGCAGAGGCAACAAGCCTCTGTGTGAAGCAAATCAACAAAACAAAACAAAAGAAAAAAACACTATGGTTCTCAAAAGAGGTGGCAGGGAAGGTTAAGGAGAAAAGGATAGTATTCAAGAAATATAAGAAAACACAGAAGGAGGAGGACAGAGAACTTTATCAGTTAAAGCAGAAGGAGGCAGGGAAGGCAGTCAGAATAGCAAAGGCACAAACTGAGGAATAGATAGCTAACTCGGTTAAGAAGGGGGGATATAACCTTTTATAGGTACATAAGGGAGCAAAGAAAGACCAAACGAGGGATGCAGAGACTTAATAAAGGGGAGGGAATGTGGGCTGAGGGTGACAGTGAAAAAGCAGGGATACTGAATGAATATTTCTGCTCAGTATTCACAACAGAAGAGGAGGGGGAGGTACCTAAACCAAATAAGAGAAACACTCTGAATAGGGGGTATTGATACCAGTTCATTCACAGAAGAAAGGATTTTGAAAGAACTCTTGAAACTGAGGGTGGACAAAGCAATGGGGCCTGATGGGATTCACCCAAGAATTCTAAAAGAACTTAGGGTATAACTAGTAATGCCACTGACTACTCTCTTTAACAAATCATGGGAGAATGGGTGGTACCTGAGGACTGGAGGAGGGCAAATGTGATTCCACTTCACAAAAGTGGGAGCAGGACAGAGGCAGGAAACTGCAGACCAGTTAGTTTGACCTCAGTGGTAGGGAAAATGATGGAATCACTTCTGAAGGAAATAATTGTTGAGTACCTAGAGGCCAGTGGGGCACAGGACCCAAGGCAGCATGGGTTCACAGCAGGAAGGTTATGTCAGATAAACCTAATAGATTTCTTTGACTGGGTGACCAAAGTAGTAGACCAGGGAAGGGCTGTGGATATGGCCTACCTAGATTTTAGCAAGGCATTTGACTCAGTCTCACACAAAAGATTAGTATACAAGTTAGCCAGCCTTGGAGTAGGTCCCAAGGTGGTAGCCTGGATAAAAAATTGTCTGGACAACAGGACGCAAAGGGTAATAGTAAATGGAGTCCACAGTGAAGAAAGGAGGGTAACTAGTGGGGAACCACAGGGTTCGGTACTGGGACCGGTCTTCTTTAATGTCTTTATAAGTGACATTAGAGAGTACCTGGAAGGAAACGTATATCGCTTTGCAGATGACACAAAGATCTGCAACAGGGTTGATACACAAGGTGGGGTGGAAAGGATGAAAAGGGACTTGGCAAGGTTGGAGGAATGGTCAAATATATGGCAGCTCAGATTCAATGTAAAGAAGTGCAAGGTAATGCATCTAGGAGACAAAAACTCAGGGGAAGAGTACACAATGGGGGGTGAGTTAATAAGAACAATAAAAATCGAAAGAGACCTAGGAGTAATTATATCAGATGGCCTAAAGGTGGGCAAGCAATGTGAGAAGGCAGTAAGGAGGGCTGGGGGGATACTGGGATGCATAGGGAGAGGCATCAACAGTAGAAACAGGAAGTTGTTATCCCTCTGTACAGACAGTTGGTGAGACCCCATCTGGAGTACTGCTTGCAATTCTTGGAGACCCCATCTCCGCAAAGACATAGACAGAGTGGAGGCTGTTCAGAGGAGAGCAACCAAAATGGTGCAGGGTCTGCACCAGAAGACATACGAGGAGAGACTAAAGCAGATTAATATGTATACCCTTGAGGAAATGAGGGAGAGAGGGGACATGATAGAAACTTTCAAGTATCTCAAGGGAATTAACAAAGTACAAGAGGGTAGCATCTTTCAGAAGAGATGTGCAAGAACAAGGGGGAACAATTTGAAGATGGGGGGGATGGCTCAAAGGTAATGTTAGAAATTATTTTTTTTCACAGAGAGGGCTGTGGATGCATGGAACAGCCTACCTGAGGAGGTTGTGGAGTCAGGAACAGTGGAAGAATTCAAGAATGCATGGGACAGACACATACCTCTCAACCTCCTGCCTCATAAATCAGGGACATGACTTAAAAAAATCAGGTACAAAGGACCAAAATCAGGGACACATCTTCAAAATTGATAATGTCCACTCAGGTAGCTGGCAGAATAAGGGGCTTAGTATAAAATGTATTTTCTAAGGAAGAACAAGTCTGTAACTTTAATGTTTGACATTATTTTCTCCTAATAATCCCCATTGTTTTGTCAGGGGAACACAATTTTTAGGAGGGAAAGAGTAAAATTTTGAGGCAAAATCAGGGACATCCCTGAAAATCAGGGACAGTTGAGAGGTATGGACAGACATAAGACAATTCTAGTTGGGGGGGGTAGGAGGAAGTAAGCTGTTGATTAACTAGAATCTGCAGCTTATCCATCAGGTAGGGAAATGGGCAGACTAGGTGGGCCAAGTGGTCCTTATCTGCCGTCAAATTCTATGTTTTTATGTTTCTAAGAATTCTGCAGAGTATGTCTTTTTAATTAGGCTTTTTACCAACTTTGGAGCAAGCTGGGCTATCAGCCCCAACCCACACCCCAACAGCGTCTGTCTCCCCCAAGACTCACCTTAATCTCCCATGGGTACCTCCTGTGCATGGTCTAGGAGAGGGAGAGCTATCCTTCCCTCTCGAACACAATCAAAATGGTGGTCCAGGGTGACAGCATAGGCTGGATGGTGAGTCAGGCTTCATTTGCCAGCCCCAGGCATTTTCATTTTTCTGTTGCCTCACTGCCCCATGGCGTACAAGGATGCAGGTGTGCATGCATGTAGAAGTATGCATGCACCATGCACCTGCTGCCAGATGTCTCTCCACAGAGGCATGCTGACTGCCCTGCCACTACGCCTCCATGTGGTGGCAGTCTAGCAGTGGATGCTCATTCCTGTCCCACCCTGACTGACCCCTGGTGGCCCAAACTCGGCCACTGCCCTCCTATGATCTACTTCTCTGGTCACTCACTTGAAGAAATCAATCCGATTCATCTGGCATTACTCCCGGAATGCATACTGCCTGTGGCCATGAAGCCCATTGGAATCAAGATACTTAACCAGCCATATTAACCATATTATTCTGAGCTGTGTCAGTGTGGCCTCAGGTGTTCTCAAGCAGAGCAATATTGACTTCAGCTTGTTGTTTTTTCTGAGGTGATAATCCATAATCTTCCTGCTTTTGTCTTCCAACTTCCAAAATTTATGTTTGGGGCAAAACAGGAGCAATTCAGTCTTCCTTTGCATAAGCATTTTAATTTGATATTTTAGCACTAGTACCAGTTGCGTGACATTAGGGACTGTTTGCGTGCTGTGCATAAGGAGGGCTTCCAGTGAGCAGAGTTCCTGTTCCAGGGCTGTTAGCTTCCGTCAACACTGTTTCTGTTTAGCTAGTGCAAAGCTGATTGTCCAGCCCTTCAGATCATGTGGCTGTTCTACAGATGTTGTTATCATTTAGGTTGTGAGAAAATTACTCTTTAGTTTCTTTTGTATTTCATATTCTAAATTATGGGTCTGTCAGAAGCATGCTAAGCTTCCATCTATGGGAACTTCTCCTGGGTCTCATGTCAATATATGTGACTGAGATGGGTCATTGTCACAGATGATTATGTTGTCTATATTCTATGAGAGCATAATAAATGGCAAAGACTGGTCTGCCAAGTCTATCTGACTATCTGAGCTCAAAGGGCAATGCACATAACAAGCTACTGGTCCAGGGCTGTGCTTGATGGGTACCTGCTTTGTGTATTGCCAGAAGGTGAATCCCACAAAACACATTTCAGGGCAGATTAACAAAATGACACTTAAGTTTCCATGAGAGTAGGTACTGATATGCAAACTCTGAAAATCTGAGGTCAGTTTGACCCTACATGGCCAATTTATGGCCAAACATTTAAAAAAAGTCATTTTCATTACTACAGTGAAGCCCGATAGAATGAAACGCAGTGTCACAGTTTCCTGCATAACAAAAGGGACTAACCCCCACTGAAATTCCATTGTTTCCTGCAGTAAATCTTTTGCAGCATGCTGCAGAATTGGGCTTAATCCTGTAGGTTAATCCAATGTTATCGCAACCCCCCCCCCCCAAAACAAGACACCTTTTCAAAATTCTATGCGGAAAATAAAAACAGACTGTGCATGTGCGAAAAATACTTTATTAAAATGTTAATAATTTCAAAATTAAACATTTCACAGTGACACTACCAATCAAATACACTTCCTTTGGTAAAACTAACAAACCTTAAAGTTTCAAGTTTCAACTGTCAGCCATTTGTGGGTGACTGTATAGATGAGCAAGAAAAAGACCTTAAAAGAGAACTGCACCAAATCGATATGTTTGTTTTTCCAGAAGAAGCTGTTTTTAAATACTGGTTGTGGTAAATTCAGGTACTGGAGGAGAGGGGGGTTTCCCTGAGTAAGATAATCAGGGTACAGCTGCAGCTGATTTGGCTGATTAGCTGCAGCTGCACAGACAGGAGAGCTTTAAAAACAGGAAGGAAAAGCCAGCAGGCAGTTGCTGCAGGGGTAGAGGGCTGACAAGCTGCTTGGATGTGTTCCAGAACAGGAGTCCCTTAAGCTACCCTCAGGAGATTGGTCTCCTGAATTAGGCCAAAAAGAAAAAAGTTAATTCCATTGTGAGTTTTCCGTTTTACTGTTTTTGTTCTTCCAGAAGGTATAGCCTTCTGGAAAAGGGGGGGTTTCTAGTTAGAGTCGGGGATTGTTTAGTCAGCACTCCCACACGGAGCTAGGCCTCTTTATTTCTGTTTTTGTTTCATTTTCCCTGGTAGGGCTTAAAAAGGAAAAGGGCAGAAGCCCGAAGTTCTGTGTCACCAACCATATTAAAAAAATAAAAATATACCTGGTTGGTTTGATGTTAACAAACTGGTCTTCCTGAGACTCCTTAACCACTGCAAAGCTGATCCTGAATCCCGTGGCGAGGTTGCACCTTGTCACACATGGTTTTAGAAGTGGGATCAGGTCAGCGAAGAATTTGGCTTGAATCCGAACCACTCCAGAGTAAAGGAGACCAGGCATGGAGGACGTGGTGAAAGCCCTGATCCAGGCTATGGCAGCCCAGCAGGAAGCTACCTGGGCTCAACAAGAGATGAACCAGTTGCTGCTCACACAGATCACCCAGGACCGCGCTGTCCTCCAGAAAATGGTAAAGCGTCTCATCGAGATCACACCGGGAGAAGGTCGCCTGGGAGGGCCTACCCCAGAGGGTTACTGGACTATACGGGCTTCCCACTGTCTGCAGAAAATGACTATGGCTGGCGACGTTAAAGTATATTTTTTCGCTTTTGAAAGGATGGCTACTCGTGAATCATGGCCTCAGGAACAGTGGGCCAGCATTTTAGCTCTGTTTTTGTGCGTCGAGGCCCAGAAGGCGTAATATGATCTGGATGAAGGAGTCGCCACTGACTATCCAAGGCTGAAGGAAGAGATCTTGGCCTGTGCTGGCATGACTCCAGCCCTTCGAGCCCAGAGGTACCACAGCTGGAGATTCTGGGAGTTGGCAAAGCCACGGTCGTAGATGTACGACCTTCTCCACTTGGCCAAGAAGTGGTTGCGACCCGAGGTCCATAGCGCTGCCAAAATCGTGGAGCTCCTGGTAATGGACCAGTTTTTAAGAGGACTACTGCCCAGCCTATGGCAGTGGGTTGGACAGGCCAACCCCGCTTCCCGTGATGAACTGGTCGCCTTGGTGGAGCAGCATTATGCCATGAAGCAACTTTCCCCGGATGTTGGGGTTGGCTACCCTCGGGACTTGGGGCGGACTACAAACCGGAGATACCGACCCTCCGAGAGGTCGGACTGGACAGGGCCCAGAAGAAGGACTACCGAAGAGCGGTCTAAGGCCATGAAGGGACTTTCGGGTTCGAAAATAGAGGGGGACCTGACCTCCCCTAGAAGCCCAAAGGGTCCAGGCTCACCTCAAGAACGCTACTGCTGTTATGGGTGTGGGGAGCAGGGACATGTAATTGCCAACTGCCCGAATGGGGTCAAACCAATGCAGTGCAACTGGGGTGGGTCCCCACAGAGCGATTGCCATTTGATTGATGTGGTAAGGGTGGTGGCTACTTCACATTGATTTACTCGAGTGGCTAATGTAAACGGACAGGCCGTTATGGCCCTTGTCGACTCGGGGAGTAAGGTCACCCTTATAGTTCATAGTTTGGTGCAATCCTCCCAAATTAATTTCCAGAAACATACCGGGATCACCTGTGTCCATGGCACAGTGTTTTATTACCTCATGGTGCTAGTTACCGTGGAAGCACAGAGGGAGGAGAGGCAGGTCACGGTGGGGGTCCTCCCTCAATTGGCGCATCCTGTCCTGGTGGGTCAAGATTTCCCGGGGTTTGAGGCATTACTCCATGAGGGGGGAACCCGGGAGGCCAGGGCCCTAGTAACCGAGGCTATGGTGCTAGGAATCCCTGAGGGGTTGGAGGAGTCACCCAATTATTTCCCTTATGGGCATTGGAACCCCAAGTTGAATGGGGAGGCAGGAAAGTCCCAGAAATCATGAAAGGAATGCAGGGATTATAAAAGGTTAGGGACCAAGATACTGGCTGCCAATGGCAGGTCCGTACTGGTGGGAGGTAGAACCCCGCTCTCAGAGGAACAACAGGGTGAGCGGTTTGGTGCCCGAGGGAAGAGTTGTAGGGAGGAAGAGGAGGACCCAGAAGTGGAGACAGAGTTGAATCCCCCTGAATTGAGTACCCTCGGGATAGCCTCCAGGAACTTTGGTCGGGACCAAATAAATGAGCCTCTCTTTCAGAATATCTGGTCAGAGGTTGTGGAGATTAACGGGTGCTGGTAGAAGGCAAAACCAAGGGACCCGGACCATATTTCACGTTAAATAATGACCTCCTATACCGAGTGATACCAGATGAAGAACATGATGTGGAACAGTTGTTGGTCCCCCGCCAGCACAGGAAGGTGTTACTGGATTTGGCACACGCTCACCTTCTCGGAGGACACCTTGGGGTCGAAAAAACACTGCGCCGCATACTCTGAAGATTCTACTGGCCTGGAATTTACGCTGAAGTAAGGAGGTACTGTGCTTCATGCCCAGAATGCCAGTTGGCATCCCATGGCCGAAGTTAAGAGCCCCGTTGGTGCCCTTGCCAATCATCGATGAACCCTTCACAAGGATTGTGATGGACCTGGTAGGCCCCCAGACAGGTCAGTCTGGGGCCACCAACACATCCTGGCCATTGTAGACTACGCTTCAAGATATCCAGAAGCAATCCTGCTCCGTAACACGGCCTTGAAGTCGATTGCCTGAGAGCTCATTCAAGTCTTCGCGAGGGTCGGATTCCCAAAGGAGATACTGACGGACCAGGGTACTCCCTTTGTCTCATGTTTAATGAAGAAGCTTTGCAGACTCCTCCAGATCTGAGCCCTGAGGACCTCAGTGTACCACCCCCAGACAGATGGTCTGGTTGAACGATTTAATCAGACTTTGAAGGGGATGTTGCGGAAAGTCATGAGCCGAGAGGGGAAGGACTGGGACTTACTCCTTCTCTACTTAATGCTTGCTATCCGAGAGGTCCCACAAGCATCCACCGGATTCTCCCCCTTTGAGTTGTTATATGCCCACCAGCCCAGGGGTATCCTCGATATACTAAAGGAGGACTGGGAAGAGCAACCACCACAAGGAGCCAGTGTGATTGGGTATATCTCCCAAATGCAGGAAAGGTTGGTCCGAGTCACTTCTATTGTCCGGGAACACTTAGAAAAGGCCCAAGAGACCCAACGGACTTATTATGACCATCAGGCGAGGATCCAAAAGTTCCAGCAGGGGGATCGGGTGATGGTCCTGGTTCCCACAGTAGAAAGCAAACTGTTCACCAGGTGGCAAGGTCCATATGAGGTCGTGGAAGCTGTTGGTGATGTGAACTATAAAGTAAGCCAACCCAATCACAGGAAGAAGTTCCAAATATACCACATTAACCTCCTGAAGGCATGACAAGACAGAGAGGCCTGCTGTGTCTTGTTGGCCATAACCCCGGCAGAAGGTGAAACAGAGGGGCAAGTCCATATCTCACTCGAGCTGTCTCCTACACAGTACAAAGAAGCAGTGGAAATCGTTCAGCGAAACGGGGATGTGTTCTCCGAACGACCTGGTCGGATGATCGCAGCCTACCACGACATTGTGACAGCTCCGGGCATAAGGATAAGGGAAAGACCCTACCATATCCCAGAGGCCAAGAGGAAAGAAATCTGAGCTGAAGTTGAGAGAATGTTGAAGCTCGACGTCATAGAAGAGTCCCATAGTGAATGGTCAAGCCCCATCGTCCTCGTGCCAAAACCAGATAATACTTGGAGTTTCTGTAATGATTTTAGGAAACTAAACGAGGTATCGCAGTTTGATGCATACCCCCTACCTAGGGTCGACGAACTGATCAACCAGTTGGGGAAGGCCAGATACCTCTCCACCTTGGACCTTATGAAGGGATACTGGCAGATCCCACTCACAAGGACAGCACAGGAGAAGACCGTCTTCATCGCCCCAGGGGGTTTATACCACTATAAAGTCCTCCCATTAGGTCTGCATGGAGCACCTGCGACCTTTCAGCGCATGATGGACCAACTGCTGCACCCACACTCTCACTATGCTGCTGCCTATATCGACGATGTGGTCATCCATAGTACGGACTGGGAAACTCACCTTTGGAAGGTCGAGGCCATACCAGATATGTTACGAGAAGCCGGGTTGACAGCGAACCCCCGCCAAATGTAAGATTGGCTTGTCAGAGGCAAAATACTTGGGTTATGTGGTTGGACAGGTATTGGTGAAACCCCAGGTGAAGAAGGTAGCAGCAATTCAAAACTGGCCCCAACCAAACAAGAAGAAGCAAGTGAGGGCTTTCCTAGGGTTAGTGAGTTACTACCAGAGGTTCATCCCTCACTTTGCCACTCAGGCCCTCCATTAATGGAGTTAACCAGGGCGAGAGCACTGGACATCATGAGGTGGTCAGAAGCAGCGGATGAGGCATTCACCGACCTCAAGATGGCACTCTGTTCTGATCTGGTACTGGTCTCCCCAGATTTCGATAAATAATTCATTCTGCAAACAGATGCCTCGGATGTTGGATTGGGGGCAGTACTCTCCTAGGTGGTAGCAGGTGAATAGCACCCCATCCTGTACCTAAGTAGGAGGTTGTTACCCGAGAACAGCTGTACGCCATAGTGGAAAAGGAGTGCCTTGCAGTGAAGTGGGCAACGGAAACCCTCAGATATTACTACTAGGTCGGAAGTTCACTCTGGTGTCGGACCATACTCCACTCAAGTGGATGCAAGCAAACAGGGAAAAAAATGCCAGAGTGACGAGATGGTTCCTTGCACTGCAACCGTACCACTTCATGGTCCACCACAGAGTGGGGACACTGAACGGAAATGCAGACAGACTTTCCCGAAGACCCTACCCAAGTATGGCAGCTTGGATTCAATGCAAAGAAGTGCAAAGTAATGCACCTGGGAAACAGAAACCCTGGGGAAGATTACACAATGGAGGGGGGAGGTAGTAACAACAAAAAAAATGGAAAGGGACCTGGGGGTAATCATATCAGATGACATTAAGGTTGGCAAGCAGTGTGAGAAGGCGGTAGGGAGGACTGGGGGGATATTGGGATGTATAGGGAGAGGCATCACCAACAGAAAACAGGAAGTTGTTATTCCCCTGTACAGACAGTTGATGAGGACCCCATCTGGAGTACTGCATCCAGTTCTGGAGACCCCATCTCCGCAAGGACATAGACAGGATGGAGGCAGTTCAGAGGAGGGCAACTAAAATGGTGCAGGGTCTGCAAGAGAAGCCATACGAGGAAAGGCTAAAGGAGCTTAATATGTATACCCTTGAGGAAAGGAGGGAAAGGGGGACATGACAGAAATGTTTAAGTACCTCAGTGGAATCAACAAAGTCAAGACAGTAGCATCTTTCAGAAAAAGAGATGTGCAAGAACAAGGGGACACAATTTGAAGATAGAGGGGGGATGGCTCAGGGGCAATGTGAGGAAGTATTTTTTCATAGAGAGGAGGGTGGTGGACGCATGGAACAGCCTTCCTGAGGAGGTTGTGGGGTCTAAAACTATGGGAGAATTCAAGAATGCATGGGACAGACATAAGGCAATTGTTGTGGGGGGTAGGAAGAAATACGCTGTTGGTTAAAAAGGATCTGCAGCTTATCCTCTAGGTAGGGAAATGGGCAGACTAGGTGGGCCAAGCGGTCCTTATCTGCCATCAAAGTCTATGTTTCTATGTTACCTCTCGGCACAGGCCGCCCAACCCTGTAGTGTTGAGCTGGGGAGTGGGATGTGTGGTAAACTCAGGTACTGGAGGAGAGGGGGGTTTCCCTGAATAAGATAGGGTACAGCTGCAGCTGATTTGGCTGATTAGTTGCAGCTACACAGACAGGAGAGCTTTAAAAACAGGAAGGAAAAGCCAGCAGGCAGTTGCTGCAGTGGTAGAGGGCTGACAAGCTGCTTGGATGTGTTCCAGAACAGGAGTCCCTTAAGCAACCCTCAGGAGATTGGTCTCCTGAATTAGGCCAAAAAGGAAAAAGTTATTTCCATTGTGAGTTTTCCATTTTACTGTTTGTGTTCTTCCAGAAGTCTAGCCTCCTGGAAAAGGGGGGTTTCTAGTTAGGGTCAGGGATTGTTTAGTCAGCACTCCCACACGGAGCTAGGCCTCTTTATTTCAGTTTTTGTTTCATTTTCCCTGGTGGGGCTTAAAAAGGAAAAAGGCAGAAGCCCAAAGTTCTGTGTCACCAACAATATTAAGAAAATAAAATATACCTGGTTGGTTTGATGTTAACAAACTGGTCTTGCTGAGACTCCTTAACCACTGCAAAGCTGATCCTGAATCCCGTGGCAAGGTTGCCTTGTCACATGGTTCAAATTCTGTTATTGTTCTTGCTATCCATGCTTTTAATCATCTTCATTGATGCTTCTGATTTATATGCTGCTGATAATAACCATTTTAGAACTGTATGAGGTAGTTTATGTCCATATAGTGTATGGTAGAATGTTGTTATGGATAGAAATCCATAACCAGAATGGAGTTGTTATGCTGCAGTATCTATGTCATCACAGCTGTTATGCTGCACTAGCTATGTCACTACTGCAGCATAACAACTGGAATGCTGCCACATAGTTGCTTTTCTCAATCCAGTTAAGCTGGAAGTTGCTGTTTTTTAACTTGCACTTACAGAAACAGCTGTAGCACACTGTGTCAGTTAAAAAAAGAAAATGTTAACATTTCTATTCTCTGTTGTCATCTCCAGCTGGTTTTGTGTGATTTTCTATGCTGTGACTGCCCACACTATAAAGATTGTGTATGAGCAGTTATACTAAACAAGGAAATTCTTGTATCTTGAAGTTCCCTTGGTAACAGAGTACCTCTCGAGCTGCGCTCTCGAGGTCATCTGTTACCAAGGAAACCTCTCGATGCAAGAATATCCTTGTTATGTATGACTGCTCATGCACAATCCTCTATGTTGTATGCTTCTATTGTTGGCACAATGCATTTATGTTCTACTATGGAACTTTAAGGTTGTTTGGAACACAAAGTACATCATACAGTTCTAAAATGGTACTTAACACCAGAGTATAAAGCAGGAACACTCAATGAGGTTACTGAAAGGCCCTTAAAGATCGAGCAATAACAGAATTTTCACCAATACTTAAAAAATCTGTAACTTAGCTGGCCCACTGGCGCAAAGACATCTGTGGCGCCAATGATCCGGGTTCAGAAACGGACCCGGGAGTTGGAGGGTTGGCGGGTGGGGGAGTAGGATTGAGCGTCCAGTGGACTGCTCTCCTACTCCAGGGAAGGTGAGTTTGAGTATCTGATGCATGACGGACCCCAGGCGGAAGCCGGGAGTTCTGCTGCAGTCGGCGCCTGCATTGGGTTGTCATTGCATGGCCCCACCCCCAAGTAGTTTACAACATACAAAATGCAGGCCCCTGGTAATGAGACAGCTCCATTGCCATCCCCTCTGGCCACCAGAGTTTGCCACTTGGTGGGAGTAAGCCTGAGATGAGGAGGGCTGCTGGAGGCTGGTGAGCCCATTCCGGGCTTGGGGAGCCAGCACAAAAATATAATAAAAACAAACAAACCCCATAACTTGGGGACTGCACTGGGGAGCTGATCGCTGCATTGGTGGCAGGAAGGAGCAGCAGATTGCCGCATCGGCAGCAGGCAAATGGATCAGCGGTGGGAAGAAATGCCGGATCGCTGCATCACCAGCGGGAGAGGTGGACTTCAACCGCGTGGCGGCGAAAAGCAAGGACAGGAGGCATCGGAAACTGTGCAGTTGGGGCGAGGTTTGGCGACGAGGGGCTCGGCAACAAACCGTCAGTATCAAGGGTTTTAAAGTCATATGTTTAAAGTTTATGGTTACATTGTTAAAGTGACAAATTGGAGTTGGAAGTTGGCAGGCTGGGTCAAGGCTCAGCTAACAGATATGAGTTAAGGTTTAAATTGTTAAATTGTGTTGGAGGCTGTTAGGATTGGGTAAGGAGGGTGACTGTTCACTGGGAACATAGTGCCAGAGGGAGGAATGGGAGAGAGGGAATGGCCTTGGGAAGGAGGGTATTGGCTGGAGGATGGAGCAGTATGGAAGAGCAAGCCTGGGGGAGGATCCGTGGCAGCATCAGGGGATGGAGCAGTATGAAGGAGCATGACAGGACATGGGCAAGTGGTGCCATAAGGGGAAGGACAACCAGTGGAAGGAGGGGAAAAAGGGGCAAGGTGAGGAAGGATCGTGGTTGTAATAACTGTGGTGCAGTAGTGTTCCTGAGTACTCTGTGGAGACTGGGGACATGCCCAGTTTGTCTAAGACTGGGGAGATTGGAGGCCGAGATAGCATGGCTAAAAAGGGAATTGTCCTGGACAAAAAGGGAAATCATTAGAATAATTACAGAAAGCAATCAGGTAGGGGACAGGAGGCAAGTCGACCTGGGGACAGGAGGTGGAGGAGGCATGTCACACAGAGGATCAGGAGGGAAGGCCAGGACAGGGACAGGGGCACGATGGGCAGGAGTACTGGCATTTATGAGCATAGATACACAGCAGGCTTAAACAGATACTGGCACTTAATGGAGATGATGGAGCAATAGGAGTAAATGGGATGAGGCTGTGGGAATAAGGAGCCGTGCCAGAGAAGAGGCAGAAAAGGCAAGAAGTAGGGGCTGATCAGGCTATGGTGGTCTGGGATGAGAAGGAAGGGTGACACCAAGAAGAAGGAAGAGATAGCATGGGGGACAAGATGTAACAGTCAGGAGTAGAAATGGGAGGGAAGGAAGCAGGAGGGATGTCCTGAGGGAGACCAGAGAAGTGCACTGCATACAGGCATCCGGAGAGAAGATGGGCTGCTGAGTAACAGGAACAGAATAGGTGAGAGGCAGGAAGAGGCACGGGGAGGGATGAGGCCAGGGACCATCCAGCAGGGCAGGGAGACAAAGGGATAGTGGGGGTAGGAGGTGACCAGGGGTGGGTCAGGAGGGCGTGAAAAAAGTTAGGTAGGGGCGGAGGCAATCTTGGGGTTGCACAGGAAAAATCGGTGATAGTGTATAGGGACTCTGTTATTAAAGGGATCCACTGGTTAAGAAAGAGAGTAGCTTTCAAGAGGAGGTCTTTTTTTTGTGAGCCAGGGATGGAGGCAAGCAGGGCACTCCCAAAAACTAAGGAGTGCATTAGGCTGACTAGGGGGAACCTCATCTGGTTTTGCACCTTGGTACAAATGACCTTGCTGGAGAGGAGGTGGAAGAGGTGCAGAAGAGATTTATGGAACTAGCAAGAGGGTGCAAGGGGATGGTACATTCCATAGCTTTTTCGGAAGGTCTGCCAGTACACTGCACCAGTACAGCTAGACAATTGAGAATCAAAGACTTTAACCACTGGCGAAGGCAATGGTGTATGAGGGAGGGCTACGAATGTGTAGGTGATTGGGGAGACACATGGGTGGACCAGCATCTGTATGCGAGGGACAGGTTGTATTTAAATGATGAGGGAACTAGGATTTTGAGGGAGAAACTGCAGTGATACATAGATAGAATACTAGGGAGTGCTTTAAACTAGGAGAGGCGAGGCGAGAAGCTAGGGTGTAGCCAGTGGGAATGGCGGAGAGCAGCCTAACTCACTCTCCATACAGCTGGGCAAGAGAAGTTGAAAGGGGAAGGGAGGGGTAGGCTGGTGGAAAGGGTTGTTAACAAACACTAGGAGTCTAGGTAATAAGGTGGGAGAGCTACAGGTGGTGGCGGTGGAGGATGACCTGGACCTAGTTGCAGTTATGGAGACCTGGTGGACTGAAAACCACAGTTGGGAGGTGGAAATATCTGGGTATGTACTCTGCAGGTGAGACAGGACAGGAAAAAGGGGGGTTGCCCTTTATGTAAAAGAAGAGATTAGGGTGATGGCATGGGGGAGGGATGGACCAGCAGAGACCCTATGACTGACTTTAAGCAAAGTGAGGGGGAAGGCAGTGAAGGTAGTGGTGGTCTACAGACCACCAAATCAAGGGGAGGAAGTACACAAACAGATGGTCAGGGAGGTACAGGAGATGGCCAGCAAAGGGGAAGTCATGGTGATGGGAGATCTAAATCTACTGGTCGTAGATTGGGACATCCCAGCAGCATCCACAGATAGGAGTATGGAGTTGCTGGAAACCTTGCAGGAAGTTTTCATCGACCAACTGGTAATGGAACCTACTAGGGGGAGTGCCATTCTGTACTTTTTTTTTTCAAATTCTGTTTCTTGCACCTCACCTCGGGGAACTCTCTCTGGCATCCTCTGCCACCAGTCTCTACCTCCCACCTGAGACACTTCTCATCTCCTCCGCCTCGCCTGACACATCCCCAGATCTGAGCCTCCCTGGGTGAGGCCGCCCTATCCACCCAGGGTGCTGTATCTATAGTATAGAGTGCGGGCTAAGCGGGAAGGGCCAAGACAGAGGTGTGATCGGTGTTGTGTGTGGTCGGGGCTGAGGTGCCTTCACCTATCCCGAGGAGGGATTTTTCACTCGTACCCCTCCCGAGCATGGGACATGCAATGCCATCCAGCACACTACATGAGCACCCCACATGTTCAGAAGACAGCCGCCCAACATTCCCTTCCCAGCATGGTCTCTGTGGCTGCAGTGCACCCAGACTCCACTAGGGGCCACTGTCTGTGCAAGACAGTTTTCCCCCCTTCCCAGGAGAAGAGAGCAGTCCTACGAATGTTCCATCCTCTCCTCCCCGGCCGACCCCTGGAGTCCCAGGCTCTTTCCCGAACCTGGATTGCCAGAATGGTGTGAGATGTGGCATCCAGTGTCTCAACCCTCAGCACCACTGGGCCATACTTGAACTAGTTATGACAAATGGGGGCAGTGTCGAGGGGGTAGTGGCTGGGGAAAATCTGGGTGACAGCGACCATAGAACAGTAAAATATAGAATCAGAAAGGGTCAGGTTAAGAGCAGTTCCAACACTAGGGTGCTTGACTTTAGAAAGGCATACTTTAGGAGAATGAGGGCATTGGTCCAGGAAGAACTGGAGGGGCAGGAAGACTTGGAAAACGTGGAGGAACTATGGGGGGAAATTAAAAGGGGAATATTGAAGGTGACAGAACTATGCGTTAGGATGGTGAGCAAGAAAAAGAGGGGAAGGAAACCACTTTGGTTCATACCAGAAGTGACGAATGCAGTTAGGGAGAAAAGGAGGGTCTTCAAGATATATAAAGCATTGCAGAGGGAGGAAGACAGGGAAGTGTATAAGGAAAAACTGAGGGAAGCGGAGAAGGTGATCAGTTGGATGAAGGCTGAAGCGGAAGAGTATATAGCAAGGGAGGCAAAAAGGGGAGACAAGAAGTTATTTCAAATACGTGAGTGACAGAAAGAAGGGGAAGCGTGGGATCATGAAACTCAAGGGGGAAGGGGGGCACTGGTGGAGGGACATATGGAAAAAGATGAAGTCCTGAATAAATACTTTGAATCAGTCTTCACGTTGGAGGAGGAAAGGGCCGAAGTTGGATAGTAGGTGAAGGATGGTAGTGAGATGGACTTAAGTCCCTTCATGGAGGCTAGGGTATTGGAAGAATTAGGAAAGCTGCAGATGGACAAGGCAATGGGTCTGGATGGGATTCATTCGAGGGTACTCATAGAATTAAAACAGGAATCGGCAACACCACTCACAAGGTTATTTAACCTGTCACTGCACAAGGGAAGGGTTAATGGGGAGTGGAATAGGGCTGAGGTAGTACCCCTACATAAAGCAGGAGGAAGGGAGGAGCAGGAAATTACAGCGGTTATTGCCTTACCTCCATGATTGGTAAACTAATGAAGGCACTTATTAAGGAAAGGCTGTTAAAATATCTAGAGGGGAGGGCCTCCTAAATGACAATCAACACAGATTCACAGGTGATAGGTCTGCCAGACCAACCTGATTGAATTATTTGACAGAGTGACGGAGATATGGGACTGGGGCAGGGGGTGGACGTGGCCTACCTGGACTTCAGAAAGGTATATGACACTGTCCCCCACAGGAGAATAATAGGCAAGTGTAACCCCTAGGTGGTGCTATCCTGAGGGCTACTACCACTGCCTGCGTGACTAGACACAGGTTGAGGGGTCTGAGCTTGGTGAACGGGTGCCTCCACCTGGAGGAATGGTTTTGGGGTACCGTAACTGCTGTGGGTATAGCCGTCCGGGATACTATAACCCTCCACCAACCCTTCTAGTTGTCTAGACAGATCAACAGATATACACATATACTATATGATAATACTGAACCCACACTCTGTGCACTTACCACCAGGGCAAGATCAGCTGCAAAGGTCCTGGAGACCCCCGTAAAATAAGACCTTTAACACAACAATTCAATGGCAGTACAATATCCCCTCCAAAAAGGTACACACTAGCCAGGTTAAATGAAGAAAGAACAAAATCTGATTTATTCAGGGGGATTTGAGTAAGGGTGCGGCAGCAATCTAGCAGGTATTATTAGATCTGATTGATTCAGGCTGAAAATGCATGCACAAGGAGTCCCTTTGTCACAGTCATATACTCTGGGTACCCAGTTGTTAAGCAGGCTAGACTGAAGTGTTGCCCATGGTAGGCCGGTGTTGCTGTTGTTGGGGCCCTTAGGAAAGAAAACAATTAGCATGTATATCAACAATTAGCATGTATATCAACCAAGAACTTGCAATCTGGAGCTGGATGGCTCAGTTCATTGTAATAAACCCAAACAATTAAATCAGATGACACACAATGATTGTAGCTTTGTTGCAGGGAGCTACCCTGTTTAGTACTCATGCTACCCAGACCAGGAGGCAGGACTGATGAGATGAAGACCTCTGGATGTTGTTCTGGCTTGCCAGGGGAAGCAGGGCCCACATGACTCATCATGGTGGTCGCTACCTCTTCGATGGTGTTGAGCAGGGAGCCAAATCCCCGAGCGGACCTTTCATCGGAAAAGTTTCTGTGGTGGGAGCAGCAGTCTTGGCCGAGATGGCAGGGCCCAGAGCAGAGCAGACAGTTCAGATTTAGCTCATATGCGTGCTGGAGGAGCTTCCAGCTAGCATAACACACTTGAAGGTGGGGAACCAAATTGCAACCCACGCAGCACATTCAACACACTTACAAGTAAAACAGCTATCAGCCACAGGCCAGATAAATTCTGTTTGCAATTTAACAGGGTTTCTGCGCAAACCTTTCGTTCTGAGGCTCTCTTCGGTACCTGACAGGCCAATCACTTCTGGAGCAAGTCTTTGGTCCACACACAGGCAATGATCACTCACCTCACTTTCTCTTCAGGTTTCACATCTCAATAAAGGTATTCGGAATTAATCCGATTCTGTTCTCTTAAGCTTTTTCACACAGGAAGATGGTGGCAGGCAGGCCAAACACAGCCTTCCTGCTGATTCCCGATGCTACCGCAGGGAGCAGCTGCTCGAATCACTCAAGCTGTTCACTCTCAAGCTCCAACTCTCAACTGACACACTGCTGCAGGCAGATCTGGGGTTTCCCAGTGATCCAAAAGGTTCAGTTGGCTGATGAATCTGTCTATCACAGAAAGGGCTCCCTCTCCAGGTCTATTTAGGCGCCAAACCCAAAAAAGTACAATTCCTACAGAAATTCAATCCCACCAGACCTCTGGGGATAGTCTCCATTTTAGATCCCCCAAGTTTTCGATTGGTCCAACTCTGGCAGTCCAGAACCAAAATGGTAGTTCTAAGCAAAAAATCCATGCTGCAAAGGAAGGCAGGTTAGGCAAACTCCTATATTATTATTATTAAAGCAGATAACCAGCAAACAATACCCGATCCTGAAAGTGTTCCTCTGCATATATAGCAATGGCAGAATGGAGCAGAAATCCCACTCACCAGGTGGGTCACGGGCCTTAAACTTCTCTATTCCAACCCAGACTAATTATCCCACACAGAATAGATAGCTCTTAAAGAGACAGGCATGGAGGATTTACTATAGTGCTCTCATGCTGACAATCACAACTACTGCAGACACAGAACACCATCTTGGCAGTGGGCATTAGGCAGACCCAGGAGGACATTATAGGAACCTTCATTTTTAGAGGGGGTTACACAAGGTAGACAGCTTAGGAGTGGGGAGCAAGCTCACAAACTGGGTAGAACATTGGTTGGAGGGGAGGACACAGAGGGTAGTAGTGAATGGGGTGCACTCAGAGGAAGTGAAAGTGATGAGTAGGGTTCCCCAGGGGTCTGTGTTGGGACCCTTACTTTTCAGCATATACATTGGGGACATCACAGAGGGTCTACAGGGGATGGTGTGCCTGTATGCGGACTACATGAAGATATGTAGTAACAGGGTTGATACAGCAGAAGGGGGGGTGGAGGATATGAGGGAAGATTTGGCCAGGCTGGAGGAGTGATCAGGAAGGTGGCAGCTGCAGTTCAACACAAAAAAGTGCAGAATTATGCACATATGGCATAATGACCCGAAGGCAAAATACTGGCTTGGGGGAGACTGAAAGTAACAGAACAGGAAAAAGATGGGGGATCACCATTTCAGACAATCTAAAAGTCTGGAGTCAGTGCAACAGAGCAGCAGAAAAAGCATTGAGAATGCTGGCATGCACAGGGAGCGGATTCACAAGCTGGAGGAGGTAGGTGATCCTGCCACTATACAAAACCATGGTTAGACCACACATGGAATATGGGGTCCAGTTCTGGAGGCCATATGTGCAAGAGAACAAGGATAGGCTGGAAAGAGTCCAGAGAAGAGCAACCGAAATGGTTTGGGGGCTGCAGGGGTAGTCATATGAGGAGAGACTGGGAGAGCTGGGCCTGTACACACTGGAGGAGAGGAGGAAGAGGGGGGATATGGTGGAGACATTTAAGTACTTGAAGGGCATAAACAGGGTGAGAGTCGACAACATCTTCAACATGAGTAATAACAATTCCACTAGAGGGAATGCCTTCAAACTAGAGGGGGGAAGATCCAGGGGGGACATCAGGGGGAGGTCCTTTACCGAGAGGGTGGTACTGCCATGGAACAGACTGCTGGAATGGGTGGTTGGGGTTGATATAGTAGATAACTTTAAAAGAGCCTGGGTTATGCACATGGGCCTAATGGGCAGGGGGCAGGCCGGTAATGGAGGGAGGGGTTCTTCCTAGAGGGGGGAGTTATGGGCTGAGTGAATGGGCTGTGGGGTCCTATTCTGCTGACAGATTTCTATTATTCTATGAACCTCTACTAGGAAAAGTGACTTACCGTATATACTCGCACACAGAAACATGGAAGTTGATGGCAGATAAGGACCGCAAGGCCCATCCAGTCTGCCCATTTTTTCTACATTATGAATGTGCCATAGGCCTTTACTCTGTCAATGGCCTATCTATTCATACTCATCTGTATCACTCCCTTATGCCTATCCCATGCCTGTTTGAAGCCCTGCACAGTATTCATATCCACCACTTCCTGAGGTAGGCTGTTTCATGCATCCACCACCCTTTCTGTGAAAAAGAACTTCCTCAGATTACCCCTTAATCGGCCTCCCTCTAATCTCATGCTGTGTCCTCTTGTCTTGCTATTTTTCTTATATTGAAACATGTTAGACTCTTTCACCTTGTTAATGCCCTTAAGATGTTTGAATGTTTCGATCATATCACCTCTCTCCCTCCTTTGCTCTAGGATATAAATATTGAGCTCCGTTAATCTGTCCTTATATGTTTTCTGATGCAGTCCCTGCACTATTTTGGTTGCCCTTCTCTGGACTGCCTCCATTTTGTTAATGTCTTTGTGCAGGTGCGGCCTCCAGTACTGCATGCAGTACTCCAGATGGGGTCTAACCAGTGTCTTGTAAAGAGGGATTATTACCTCCATTTGTTGTCAGAATTACAGAACGGATTTAGGAAAGGTCGATCAACACTTCAACATTGTTATGTTTTGAAACATCTTCTCTGGAAATATGTTACAGTAAAAAAGGCGAAGTTATATTGCTGTTTTGTAGATCTTCATTCAGCCTTTGATCTGATAAGTAGAATTTTATTGAGGGAGAAGTTACAATTGTACGGAATTGATTCAACTTTGCTTAGAATAATCAAGTTTACATCAGAATACATGATTCTGAGTGAGATATGACCAGGCAGAAAATTTAACAAATAAAATTAAGACAAATTTGGGAGTAAGACAAGGTTGTCTTTTGGCTCCCCTTTATTTAATTTATATATTAATCCTATAATTTCAGCTTTGGATAATTCAGAATTTCATGCACCGACTATATTAGACAAGAAAATTTCTTGTCTTGCTTATCGAATGACATTGTTTTATTATCAACATCAAAATTAGGTTGCAAAGTAAGCTGAATTATTTTTCAGAACTTTGCAATATTGACAAACTACAGATTAATAAAGAGAAAACTAATGTAGTGGTTTTTGGACTTAAAAGCAAACAAAAACAATTATCTATTTAGCGGGTGAAAAAATAAATACAATGAGCCACTATGAATAGCTTGGAGTTTTTTTTAACAAGATTGCCAATGGAACTTGCATATAAATAAACAGATAAATAATCTTAAAATTATACCAAATGCACTTAAAAGATTTAATATACACTATGGTCAAGTTTCAGTGGAAGGTTTATTAAGAACTTTAAATGCAAAGATTAAGACCTCCGCCCTGTATGCTTCTGAAATATGGTTTGACTCAAATATTAATCCTATAGAAGTTATTATAAATCAAGCGTATAGATCTACTAAGGATACCCCAATCAGCGCCAGCTGAAATTTTGAGATATGAATTAGGAGTGAAAATCCTTAAATTACAGGTAATAGAATGTAGATTGATATTTATACTAGGACTATTTCTTCCCCAGCACAACGTCTTCCGTATGTGTTTGGAAGAGGAGTTATAATATAATCATAGAGGGTTTATGTCACCATCTATCTCTTCAATTAGAAAGTCACTTTTTTCAATAGGTTTCGGTCAATTATTTATATGAAATATACCTAACCCCATTTGAACAGATAAAGCTTCAAATTAAATCAAGACTTTCGAGTATTGAACAAGCGCAATATCATGTTAGAATAATCCAGTTGGTAAATTTTAGATGGTATAAAATTATGAAAACATCAAATAGATTAGAAACATATTTAACATCCTTGTCAGCTTGGAATGAAAGGAGGGTGATTACAAGATTTAGAATGGAGTTATAGCCAGCAAATGATATAATGATAAGAAAGAGAAGAAAGGAAATCAAGACCTCGTATTGTGTGTGTAATAATATAGTGGAGGATGATTTGAAACATATTGTACTACATTGTCCTCAATTTAATAATCAAAGGAAACATTGGCTTGGTCCTCTTCTGGCAACCCTCGGTCTTCCCCCCGATTAAACTTCTTATTTATCTATTTAACTCTGAAGATATTATAATATTGAAAAATTTGAGTCATTTTTTAATGTCTATCAAACTTTGATGAATAAGATTTAATAAATATTTTGACTGTCTGGAAAGAACATGATTTGATTTGATAGCCAATTGTGAATATTGGGTTACATAAATGTGTTTGTGATATTTTTAAACATATGTGTAAATTATTTTAATGTTTTTTATATGGTAATGACAAAATGTCAAACAATAACATTTTCTACCTACCTATTGCCTTCCTCTTATGACTTGCAATACCCTACTAATACACCCCAACATTCTACTAGCCATACCTACTGCTTTAATTATCTGCTTGGATGATTTCAGGTCATCTGTGATAGCGATGCCCAAATCTCTTTCTTCCCTTGTGATTGCCAGTAACCCCCTCCCAACCTATAGGTGGCTTCATGGTTTCTTTTCCATATGTGCATGATCTTGAACTTCTTTATGTTAAACCCCAGTTGCCACTCTTCTGACCATTTTGCTGGTTTATCCAGATCTCTTCTCATTCTGCCCACCCCATCTGGATCATCTACTCTGTTGCAGATATTGGTGTCATCTGCAAACAGAAAAGCCTTGCCCTCCAGTCCATCTACAATGTCACTGATGGAGATATTGAAGAGGACTGGCCCCAGGACTGACTCCTGAGGTACCCCACTTGTGACTTGTATCTCTTCTGATTGTATACCGTTTACCACCACTCTCTGTGTTCTGCATGCCAACCAGTTTGCCACCAGTTGACCAACTTCTGACCCACCCAGCGTACCCAACTTATTAATCAGTCTTCTATGTGAACAGTATCGAAGCTTTGCTGAAGTCAAGGTAGGTGACATCAACTGCACTCCTTGGCCCACCACTCTGGTTACCCAGTCAAAGAAATCTATGAGATTAGTTTGACAGGACCTTCCTGTTGTAAACCCATGCTGTCTTGGATCCTGTGCTCCTATGGATTCCAGGTGTTGCTCTATCCTTTCCTTAAGGAGTGTCTCCATAATCTTGCCCACTACTGAGGTAAGTCTGACTGGTCTGTAGATCCCTGCCTCCTCCCTGCTACCACTCTTGTGGAGCAGGATCACATAAACCCTTCTCCAGTTTTCTGGGACCTTTCTGTGCTCAGAGACTCACTAAATAGTTCTGATAATGGCTCTGCTATTTCCACCCTTAGATCTTTTAGTACCCTGGGATGTATCCATCAGGTCCCATTGCCTTGTCCACCCTGAGCTTATTGAGCTCTTGTAGGACCCTTTCTTTTGTGAAGGGACTTGTGCACCTCCTCCCTGGTGTCCATGGTGCTGAGCTGTGGGCCCTGCCCTACTTTCTCCTCAGTAAATACTGAGCAGAAGTATCTATTTAGGATAGATGCTTTTCCTTGGTCCTCCTCCACACCTCCCCTTATCCCTTTGATCTTACTAATACCCCTCTGGACTTTCTCCTTTCACTAATGTATCTATAGAAAGTCTTGTCCCATTGTTTTACTGTTCGTGCTCATGTTTCCTCGGTTTGGGCCTATGCCTGCCTTACAGCCTTCCTGCTTCCCTTAGGGAAGTTTGGTATGCCTCCCTATTTTCATCCCGCTGCATTCCCATATATTTCCTGAATGGCAATTTTTTGGTTCTGACATTTTCTGCTACTGTATTTGAGAACCAAAGTGGTTTCCTCCTTCTTTTGCTCTTGTTTTTCTCCCTAACACAATGGGATGTTGCTTCAAGTATTGCATCCTTAATGCTTGCCCACTTTGCCTGTACCCCCCCCCACCAGTATTTCTTCTTGCCAGGGCTAGCTTAACTCTGTTGGCCATCTTATCAAAGTCATTTCCTCTGAAGTCCCATATTTTTGCCTTGGAATAGGATGATTTAGTTCTAAGTGGTAAATTGAACCATACCATGCGATGGTCACTAGCCCCCAGGTGACCTTTTACCTGGAGATCTGTGATCCTTTCCCCATTAGTAAGTACTAGATCTAGGATAGCCCTGTCTCTTGTGGGTTGTTGTACCATTTGTTTGAGGCCGTCTCCCTGTGTCTAGTTCTGGTGGATGTTCCTGCTGGTATTGACCAATCTGTATCTGGCATGTTGAAGTCTCCCATTATCAGAACCTCCCCTTTAGCTGTCATGTTGTGTATATCTTCGAACAGTAATGTGTCTATGTCCCCACCCTGGTCTGGAGGCCTGTAGACAACCCCAGTTAGTATGGCTGTCCCATTTCCCATTTCCAGGGTGACCCACAGTTCTTCTGGCTCCTTATGTGTTTCTGAATTTCTGTAGTTTTGATATTTTCATTGACATAAAGGGCCACTCCCCCCCACCCATTATTGCACCTTGGTCTCTTCTGAACAGTACATAGCTGGGTACTGAAGTCTCCCAAGTGTGGTTACTGGTGAACCATGTCTTGCTAATGGTTACTATGTCCAGTTTAGCCTTTGTCATTGTTGCCTGCAGGTCTGGATCTTGTTTCCCAGAGTGCGGGCATTTGTGTATATGATTTTCCATTGGCCAGATTTCCGTGTTTTAGTTGTTGGCTGAGGTCTGGTGTTTCCCCTGTGAATTGTATGGGGAGCCGGACCTTTTTCCTTACCTGGTGATGCAAATGAACTACAAACATGCTGAACTCCTATTTGACCACTAGCTGGGGGGGGGGGGGGATGTCCTTCCTGTTCAATGTATTGGGTCTTGCACTCCTCTCCCCATTGGCTTGTTTAAGTATTCTACAAAGACGTCAAACTTCTGTCCCAATGCACTGATTCCCTCCTTAGTCAGATGCAGTCCATCAAATTTAAAGAACTTTAGCTCCCAAAACTGTTTCCAGTTACCTACAAATTTGTGTCCTTTTTCCTGGCACCAGCCCCTGAGCCACATGTTTAGCTCCCCTTTCTCTCCTTCTCTGAGCTTCTGTCCATCTGCCCCCCTCTCCCAGACCGGCAGGATCTCAGAGAAGGAGATGCTAGAGAAATGGATGACAGTTTGTCTCCCAGCCTGGTCAGATGTTCCTTGGTCTCCACAACTGACTGGCTGGTGAGATGATTAATCCCTATGTGTACCAGGACATCAATGTTTTCTCCTACTTCCTGCATGATTTTAGCAATGTGGTCAGTGTCTCTCCATGCTGATGTACCTGGGAGACATCTGACCATTACCCCTGGCTGAAGGTAGGTATCAACTCCCCAAATCATGGAGTCTCCTATGATCAGAAGTGTTTTGGATTTCCTTTTTGCTTTATTTTTTGTTTTGATCCCTGTTTTGGGTGAGTTTTGTAGCGCTAGCTCCTGTGCAGCAGTGTCCTGCTCTGCAGCATCCTCTACTCCTTTGTTTGATTTTGGAGATAGAGGCAGATACCTGTTTGTAATTTTTATACGGTTTGTGGAGGTGATACATTAGAGAGCACTGAGTAATGGAGCACCCGATTTGCCCCTCCTAACCACCTGCCAACCTCCTGGATCAACTACCCTCTGCGGTAGAGGTGCTTCAGTTCAATGTTGCGGAAATGGCAGGTGGTTCTTATAATATATTTCCTCCTGAGTATGCGATTTGAGGCACGCAATCTCTGCCCATGCTGCCTGGAGCTAAGCCCTTAGATCTCCAATGGTTCAGCATGTAGGGCAGTGTCCAAAATCCTGTATAACTGCCCTTTTGAAAAGTGTCCCACAGTGCCTGCAGTTAATAATATCCATTCCCGTTGAGTTGCTCAGTTTATAACCTGGTCCAAGTAATTAGAAGGAGGAAAATTAAAACAAAAGTTTGATTTTTGTTTGTTTTTGTTTTTGTATAACTTATTATAACAAGATACTGTAAATTACTTGTGCCCCTGTAAGTGAGACCACTGTGTGGATACCCCTCTGATCCTCCCCTTACTGCTTTGCTACAGGAAATGTCACTCCCTACATTTGCTACAACAAGGCTCCTCTACAGGTTGTGCATCATGCCATATGTCCTAGATGCATGCATAAAGGTGCCTCTGGGGTGCGGTATCGAATTAGGTACCTGTAAGGTTCATTGGTAGATCAGTGAAGCCGGGGGGGTTGGGGGGACATGACAGGTTCTGGAGTCTGTTTCCATGTTTACATATTATTTGTATTGCTGTCGTGCTGTATTTTTAAAATACAATAAAGTTTGAATTTAGAAAAAAGAAAAGGCAGCATAATGGGCTGCAATGCTGTGTTGATTAAGTAATTAAGCAGATATAATAAAAATGATCATACCTTGCAGTAGCAGTCTGCTGTGTTTCTGAAAATGTCCTCTGTCCAATGAAAACATTCTTCCTACACTGCAGAGTTTAAGCTTAGAGTGTTACATTATGGATGATTACAGGTACACACTAAGTTTTTTATTCTTACTGAAATACTTTTGTGGGTAAGGGTTTGGTCTGTTCTCTAACTGAAACGTATTTTATTGGGTTGCAGGTAACAAAGAATTCACTAAAGAAGGGAACATAAAAAAAACAAGCTATGGCATGGTATGTGAATAGGTCCGTGATGCCTGGAATGCCATTCCTGCCGAAGCAATCATAAAGTCTTATAAAAAATGTGGCATTTCAAACATTATGGACAACACTGAGGACCATCTCCTTTATGAAGATATGATGGGTTCTGATGCCACATGGCCAGAAGATGTTGGGGAGGAGGATGATACTACTGCTGCAGAGCTCGAGGATATGTACAAGGACATTCCCCTTTCAAAACAGCAGCTCCAAATTCTGTTTGCATCAGACGATGAAGATGAGACTGAAGTTTTCAGTTTCAGTGATGAGGATTCATTATAACCCAGAGACAGTCATATTTAATTTTATTTTTATTGTGTTGGTAGGTGATAAAACCATGATTTAATAAACTGAGTCAATCTTATTTTATTGTTGCCTGCCATCTCATTTCCCATTCATTTGCAGATCTTCAAGCCCAGTACCTTATGTACTTGCACACAGTTGGTCTGCCACAACAGTACCCCGACTTATATGTGGGTCAATGAAAAGTTCCTCACTTAGGGCTGGTGAATCGCACCCCTCGACTTATAGGTGGACCAACTTATGTGCTAATATATACTGGTACAGGTTCAGTGCAGTTCTCCTTTAAATGGGCAGTTTTATGTATTTTCATCCTTCCTGAACCTTTTCAACTCTGAACCCATCCTTACAAAACTGCCTGCAGGATCCAGAGTTCCTGGGCCCAGCATGTACATGCTAAGTTTTCCAAAACAGTCTCATTTATGAGGTGCAAAAATAAGGGTGTTTTACTAAGAAATGCATTTGTAATCCTAACTATCTAGTATGATACTGAGGGTGTATGAACCACTAGGGTTCATCAACCATAACTCTTTATAGTTCAACCTGGCCTTTGGAACCAATAAGCCCTTATCAAAGGCTGACATCCTAGATTTCAGAAGGACAGATTTCAACTGGCTGAGGGAGCTAGTCTGGGACAAGTTAGCTGGACTGGACAGCATCAGAGATATGGAGGAAAGATGGGAGCAATCAAGGTCGTCATTCTTGAGGCAATACAAGTTTGCATGAGAAAGGTAATCAAAGGAAACAGGTACAAGAGACTAGTATGGTTCTCAGGAAACATCAAGGAAGCAATGACAGCCAAAAAGAAGGACTGCACCAGGTACAAGGAAAAACAAAGGGGGGAGAAATGGGGAGAGTACCAAATGAGAACAAGAGAAACGAAGATGGCTCTTCTGTCAGTCTGTTCCAAGCATCCAGCACCCTTTCCGCAAAGAAGTAGTTCCTCACATCCCTCTCAAACATGCCCCCCCTCAAGCTTCATAGCATGCCCAAGTGTTCTGGTGTTCTTCCTTTTCATCAACAACTTTATTTATTTAAAATGTTTACATCTCAACAAATATAATGAATAGGTGTAGCATCACCAGCATTATCACAGTGTACCCAGCCCAGATTAAAATAGTCCCTTGGATGAACAGGCTAAGAATAACATTCAAAGGTCATAATAAAACAACTCAGCAAATAATAGGTTTGTATTTACTTATTTGTTCCAGGCGAGCAACATGCTGATATAATAACCATCTGCATCTTGAAAGGAGAGTTATTGTGCCAGTCCTTGTGGGGGTTCCTAAGACTGGAGGAGGGTGGTGGGGTCTTAGAAGGCCATGTATGTGTATTTAGTACTGATGCAGTATGTAAAAGGGCATGTAATAGCCTGTGGGTGTTTTGCAAAATGCAAAGTTCAGCTAAGTCCCCACAATTCTAGTTCACAATTTTAATTTCCCCAGGGCTGAGTAGTGGACTGTCTCAAAACATACCATTTTCCATAGCTCCTGTAGCAACTCCAAAGTATCTGGCAGTTGTGGAAATCTCCAGTGCTGTCAGGTAACCCATTTTGCAGTGATAACAGTGCCTAGTAGCCAATGGACACATGGTGTTGATATGGATTGTGGGCATACTTCTCAACCTTTTGTCCCCCAAATGTGGAACATTGCCCGTCAAAATGTGGAACAAATGGGCAAAATGTGGAACACTTAATCAAATCTTTATCCAAGAAGCTCAAAACACTGTCAAAATGTAGCATTTGTGTTCAGAAAGTCTGTTATTAATTGAATAATATATTTGTTGCATTATTTACTATGGATTTTTGCTTTAAAATGTTGACTTTGAATGTGGAACAAGTCCTCACAATGTGGAACAGGGAGCTTTTGTGAAGGAAAATGAGGAACGTTCCTCGTAATGTGGTACAGTTGAGAGGTATGATTGTGGGAAAGTGTTAGTATCTAGGTGACCCAATAGCACCATGGGTGTAGATAGTGGAATGCAGACTCCCAGTATAGTTTTGTATGTGACCTGCACTTCTTGCTAGAAGTGATGAAGCCTTGCACAGTCCCAGAGGATGTGGTTGATAGTGCCAGTTTCTTCCTCACATTGCCAGCATTTGTCTGTGTCCCTCAGACCCCATCTGTGAAGCTGCTGTGGGGTTCCATGCCAGCAGTGTAAGATTATAAATTGGATAAGGCACCTCCTCAATTATTTCAGAAAAGGAGATGTCCAGGAATGAGGGGGCATGACATGAGGTTGGAAGGGGGTAGACAAAGGAGTAGTGTGAGGAAATATTACTTCATTGAAAGGGTGGTGGATGCATGAAATAGACTGCCAGCAGAGGTAATGGGGGAAAACACAGTGGGAGAATTCAAACATGCATGGGACAGATATAGGGGAACCCTAGCAATAGGAATGAGGAGGTAAAGCCAGAGATCAAGTAGGGTCTGCAGCTTTTACAGTAGGCAGGGAAAATAGGCAGACTAGATGGGCCTAGCGGTCCTTATCTGCCATCAATTTCTATTTTTCTATGTTTCTATGTCCCTAGTGACTGGGCAAAGTCGGGTCCAGTTCTGGTTCTGGTCCCAGGCTCTTTGTGGGAGATCACATTCCAGCTCCATGACCATCTTTGTCTGAAGGCTTCTGTGGTCTTCTTCAGAATCCAGTAAGCTACGATACACTGTACTGCTCTTAGGCAGTGTTCCATTGTGGTATTGGAGGATGGTATCAAGCTTGTTACTTCCTTGCTTATGAAGGGAGGGTCCAGGTATATCTCCTAGAGTATGATGTACAGTAGCTGGAGGTATTGCCAATGCTGTTGTTTCTGCAGACAGAATTCACTCTGTAGTTGGGCAAAAAACTTAAGGTGGCTGGCGTAAGGCTCCAACAGCTGGTCTAGATAAAATATCCTTCTGGTGGTCCAACTTGACCACCTGACTCTGCATTTATCTATGGTAATCCTCAAATTTCCCCATAGTTGGAAATCTGGCGAGATAGTGGGATCCCACCTAGAGCAATGCACCCTTCTCTTCCATAACTTCAATGATGCCATGATGGTGGGTGTTGCTTCATCTCCTGGTTACAGCACCAAACCTAATTGCCTTGTCCAGAGAGGAGTCCCTAGGGCTGCTTCTTTGTAGTCCAGCCATTTCAGTCGTGGGATTGTGACCCACCTTTGAAGGACTGTGACAATTGCTATAGCATGTGCATCATGCTTCTTTGCAACGTTGGGTAGGTAGACATCATCCTTACTCGCATGACTGGTCAGCTTCTGAAAGCTGAGATGTTTGAGAATGGAGCACCAAAGAGCTGCAGCATACTCTTATGTATGGATTGGAGTGCTCTGCTTTCAATTTGAGAGAGGGTTGTCCAATATGTAGAATACTGTGGAGATGCCATCATCTTATAGGCATGTGCTCTGTCCCAGTGAGACAGATGTAGTTTGTGCCATCTGTCTAAATCTTAGGCAGTAGCTGCCAGAAGGGGCAGAAGTTGAGTCAGGCCATTATCCCTGGTGATGAGATGAAGTTAACCCCAGGTATTTTATCTGCTCCTGTGCTAGGTGTAGCCCCTAAGGGAAGCCCAGGAGTTGCAAGGTGTGTTGGCCAAATGGTACTAGGAGGGACTTGGACAAATTGGCTTTGTATTCAAAAAGGTGCCCATGACAGTCCAGTCGGTATCAAAGAGCTGGTACCGACCTCTCTGACTTTGACAGCATGAACATTATGTCATCCACATATGCCAGAGCTTTATACTCCTGGCCTATCTCAACCCCAAGGATGTTGCCATCCCGTTGGAGTGCCTGTAGCAGAGGTTTCATGGCCAGAACGAACAGCAATGGGGATAGGGGACATCCCTGATAGGTTCCCCTCCACAGAGGGAAGAAGGCCAACTCCATGGAGTTGGTTAGGACTTTAGCTTGTGCTCCTTGATACAGTGTCTGCGCCTAGTGGCTGAAGGTGTCTCAGAGGCTTTCAGGATGTAAAAGATGTAGCGCCATTCATCCCTGTCAAATGTCTTTTCTGCATCTAGCGGCACCAGGGCTGTGAGGTGTTTCTGTCTGGAAATGTGCCATCTGAGATATAATAGTCTTCTTTTTCTGGGGAATGAAGCCCACCTGATATTTGCCTATAAGAGTTGGTATGACTTCCTGGAGCCGTGACACCATCATTTTGGTAAAACTTTGCAGTCTGCTCCGTTGAGGAAATGGGACAGTAACTGCTACAGACTAGGGATCCTTCCTGTTTTGGGAACTAACACTATTGTGGCTGTCCTCATTGATACCAGGAGCTGCCTGTTAGTGCTAACCTCATCCAATGCCTCTTTTAGATGTAGAAGAAGGAGTTCAGAAAAAGGGCCAGGAATTCAGTGGGGAGCCCATCCCTCCCAGTGCTTTACCAGCTGGCATCTTGTGGGTGCATTCCCAAGCTCTGCCACAGTGAAGGGTCCTTCCAGGAGCTCCTTGGCTTGTGGGGAGAGCTGTGGCAAAAGCTAGCGGGTGGGGGTGAAATTCTCAAGCTCTGTGGCAGTAGAGGACTTTTCATTTGTATGCAGGCTCTGCTAGAAGCTCAGGAAGACTTCAGATTCCACTTGGATCCTTTTTAATGTTCCACTGGCATATCTGATGCCTGAGATCTGGGATCTCTAACAGTTTTTGAGTTGGTATGTCAGTAGTCTGCCCAGTTTCTCTCCTAGTGCTAAAACAGATTCTCAGAGGCAAAATAAGGCATATTCCGCCTTTTGGTGGAGATATGTGTTCACCTTTACCTTATCTCTGTGATTTCTGCCAATATTTCATGTGTCAGCAACTAGTCTCCCTGAATTTCTTTTCCAGCTCCATGAGCCACGGTAGCTGTGCTTCTAGGTACTGAGTCTTTGGCTTTTGATATAAGAGGTGTAGCTGATGTATTTGCTTCTTATGGAGGCCTTACAGTAAATGCGTCCCATCTGATGGCTGCCAAGGTGTCCCCCTTCTTGCTTGTCTCCAGGAAGACCATTATGTCTTCTTTGCATGAGGCTATGAATGTGGCATCCTTGAGGAGGGAGATGTTAAAATGCTACTTCCCAGAGGGGGGTCTTGAGCACCGGCCAGGTGCCAGATGAAGGAGACTGAGGCATGGTACGATATTATGATTTTTTTTTGCCTCTGAGATGTCAGGGCCAGTTGTGCATAAACCGCACAACTCTGCCCTTGCATAGATGTGCTGTGTGGAAGAAGAATGTATAGTCTCTACCAGCTGGGTTCACAAGGCGCTATATGTCAGTGAGGCCTAAATCAGCTTCAGTTGCTGAACGGCCCCTGCAGCTGCAGAAGAAGGGCCTTTGGGGGGCTTGGATCTGTCTAAAAATTAATCGATGACTATGTTCCCATCTCTCCCAAGAATGACCTGTTCCCATACATTTGCTGTTAAGGTTTGGGCAAGAGTCATGAAGAAAGTGCCATCTATTAGGTTCGGATCATACATATTGTATAGGGTAACATCCTGCCTGCTGATGTCACCTTGGATTATTATCTATCTTCCATCCTCATCTGAGATCACTTTATGGGCGGTAAAGGGTACATTCTTGTGGATGAGTATAGCCACCCCTCTACTCTTAGAGGAGTTAGAGCTGCCCTAGACATGGGATACCCATCACTTCCTAAGCATGGCCATCTCAGAGTGGGTAAGGTGGATTTCCTGCAGAAAGGCAACTCCTGTTCTCTCTGAAGGTGGTGTAGCAGTTTCCACCTCTTAATGAGTGAGTGTATCCACTTAACATTCCATGATACCCATTTATTTGGTGTTGCCATCATAAAGCAGTGCTCTAAAGGGGGCAGGATAGTGACTGGGTGTAATGACTTTCCAACTGCAGTGCGGTTTTAGTCAGCCAGTCCGAGCACGGGAGCTCCAGCCCATGTGAGGGTAGCTGGGACCTCTGCTCAAAGTGGAGTTTCTGCCCTGAAGATTGGATTGTCTATGTATTACATGATGTGGTAATAAAATCCAACAAGTCTGTGATGCAGGATTAACCAGTATTAAAACACAACAAACTATACATGTGAACAGTAACTCCAAAATTACAGAAATAAGTATTCTGCCAAAACAGTTGTGTATGTCATTATGGGCACACTCAGATACACGTTGAGGGAGCCAGAGGGCTAGGACTACACTGGGGTTGAGGCCCTGAATCACTTATCTGTCTGGTCCCAGGTCTGCGTTAAGCAGTGCCATACTGCAGATATGACTGTGTTGATGTGTGTACCCAGTTTATCAGCCTTGGTGACACTAGCTATCAGATCGGACCAGTTTGACTGTGTCAGTATGCTGGGGGGGGGGGTGAATCGGTGTGGGGGAGCCTTTCTTGAGTAATTCCTTGCCCCACTCCTTTTTACTCTTACCCTACTGGGGAGGGGGGGAGCAGCAGTTCAGTCTGATATGGTGCATCCTCCAGGGACTGTTCTGAGATAGTCTCCATAGCGCATGAACAATGTCCCGTGATACTGTGTTCTGCCCCTCCTGTGCCTTGCAGGTATAAGCTTGCTGGGGCAAGTGTTGAAAGGGAGAGGGCAGGGCACATGGGAGAGGGAACAGTGCAGAGAGCTTGGATCTGGCTAATTATTTAACAGGGGGGATTGTGTGCCCCCTAATTTATTGTTGTGTGGTTGGGGGGGGAGAACTGAGTATGCAGAGTGTAATGACAGAGGAGCAGAGAGAACAAATTCAAGATGAATCCACTGCTGGTTACTAAGGGTGGTGCCATAGCAACTTTCAGGCAGTGAGCGAACTCAGTTGCCATGACAGCCCTGCGTCCATTTTGGTTTGGTGATGCAAGTTCAGAACTGGGGTCCTGTGGAATTCTGGAGAGAAACTGACCTAGTGGCTACCTGGGCTCACTGATAGGTGCATTGTTTTTTGTTTGTTGGGATGAAGGTTCAAAAACATAAACATTTCTCCTGGCTCTTCATGGGGGACTGCAACTTTATCAGTCCCCCTTGAAGAACTTGGGAATTGGTCCTGTTGCATAAGTATACCCTAATAAACATGTATGAGTTTGCAGGTACAGTGTACATGGTGACTGGATTCTTCTGTTTTGGGAGTTTGTAGCTAGAATCTGCACCATGAGTTTGTGCTTACTTAAATGTAAAAAATACAGCCTTTATAAATTACTCTATTTAGCGGCAAAACATTGTGGGAGCTGTACAATGTTCTGTTATCCAAAACAATAGACTTCATTTCATATTATCCTAGTCATGCAAATGTTTTGTCATTTATTTATACATTTCCTTATCTACAGTATCTGTAACAATCAGAGTCTTTACACATGTGAAAATTAACATCCGCTGTCATCACTCCTCCCTCCAAAACAGGAATAAAACCTAAACAGTTGAAATTCAGTTTTATGATGTACCAGTTTAATTGTTATGGCTGTGGGTGGAGCCTACAGCCATCTTGCTGTCTGTAGCTGGAAAAATGGAATACTGTGAAACATATTTTTGAGTTTTCAATGTATCTTTTCAACCTACAAATCACCATGCCACTTGAAATAAAATACTTCCTTCTTTCTGTTTAGTGTAATGGAGACAGAAATCTAAGCTGCTTATCAGATGGCCATTAGGAAACTGAAACAGCTTGTTAAATATTATGTTGCCTATTAAACTGGAGATTTGTTTACCCCCTTTGAAATGCAACAACTTGCACATTTACATACTTAGCATTTAGACATTTTATTGCTACTAGCTTCAGTTGGGCAGGTATTTATTTATTTATTGAAGTCTTGGAATTACAACACTTTGAGTCAAAGACTTTTGAAAAGGCTCCACGTCATATTTACAAACAGACAGGTTACAAACAAAATTACAGGAGATTAATACAGTACATTATACATAGGATACAAGTATGCAAATAATACAGTACATTATTCATAAATGCATCATAAATGAGGGCAGAGTGCATGGCAAAGAAACAACATGGTGAGCAGATTTAAAACAGATGGGATACAAAACATTACAGGACATTAATACAGTACATAATACATACAATAAGAGTATACAAGTAATGCAGTGAATCATCTATAAGTATTATCTTTCAAGAAAGATTCATACCTCATAAATGTCACAATTTCCCAGCAAGGAATCTAAAAGATTTACACTGTTTTCTAACCTCTTAAGACACTATCTGATAAGAACTGTCTCAGACATATGCCAGAACTCCTGTGAAGTATCCAGGCTAAATATATAGCAATCAGCAGGCATTTTTACTGTGCTTTTTGGAAAAAATATATTGAGCTACAACACACACACACACACACACACCATCCTCATAGCCACAACATTCTAAATAAATACTGCAATCTAATATGTTATAAAACAATAAAAATTGTTTATGTCAGTGAACACAGTGAAGCTCAGTTTACAGTAGATTTCCTTCAAATATTTCTTATCCTATATTTTGTATCCTGGATAGCCCAGGGGAGATGCTACATCTCATTGTCATAGGGATCTTCATTTTACACATTTTTACACTGTATTTACTCAGGATGTCCCAGATTAGATGCAATATCTTGTTTTCAGTGGGATCATGAATTTAACATTTTTATAATGTATGTATTCAGGGTAGCCTAGTCCAGATGTAAAATATTGTTTTCAGTGTGTTCCGATTTTACGCAATGCAGCATAATATTGTGTAGATGGAGAGCCCCACTGAAAATAAGATGCCATCTCTTCTGTGAACTATCCAGGCTAAATATATAGCAATCAGCAGACGTTTTCTAGGAAAACACATTGTAACAAGCATTTGTCAATGCTGAATGATGCTTGCTTATATGTGCTGTTTAGGTATTTGGAAGTGAAAGTACCATGCCTAAGAACTGTCATGGGTCCCCCCCCAAGATATCCACTGAGTCTTTCTGTTCAGTATTCACAGAAGAGGGGGAAGGAAAAGGGCCACAGCAGTACAGCAGTTGCAAAGGCGTGAAGAGGTGGACAATAGTCCATTCAAAGACAGTAGAATCCTGCAGGAGGTGACTAAATTGAAGGTGGACAAAGCGATGGGACCAGATGGCATACACCCAAGGATATTAAAAGAACTGTGAAGGGAGACAGCAGTACCTCTGACAGCCATGTTCACTGAGTCATTCAACACAGGGGTGGTACCAGAGAATTGGAGGAGGGCACATGTGATCCCTCTATACAAATCAAGCAGTAGGGAGGAGGTGGGGAACTATAGGCCAGTCAGCCTCACCTCAGTAGTGGGGAAGATCATGGAGACATTGCTTAAAGAAAGGATAGTGGGGCATGTAGAAGCCATCAGAGCCCAGGACCATAGACAACATGGATTCACAGTGGGGAGGTCATGTCAGACAAATCTGGTTGATCTCTTGTGACAAAGGAAGTAAATCAGGGTGGGTCAGTGGACAACGCTAATCTTGATTTGACATGTAGCACCTGCCCCATTTTGGCCCCCATCTTACATTCACGGGCTCTTACTCTCAGGTTCTGTACCCTACTACAACTGTTAGGCCCTATGTACTCAAATTCCTGTCCCCCACACTAGTCCTCCTACTGACCCCTTGCCGACCGGGTTAATTCAGTCTCAAATCTCATCCATTAGATACTGTATTACTGTAGCAATCCTAAAGCCTCCTTGTCTGTTTTCCACCCCTCAGCTACCATATTTTTTGTTCTCAGCTCTCATATAGTTTCACTTAGCCCAGTTACAAATCCTATTGCACTCCAAGTATTACTCAGCTCAATCAGAGAAATAAACAGAACAAATAAATATGTATTATTACAGCAATCATAACAGCATAGCTCAGTACTTAGCTCAGTTAGAGAAATAAACAGAACAACTAAATCTGTATTATTACAGCAATCCTAAAAGTATCCAATCATTGCTTTGTCTCCACTCCAGAGACCCTGCTGTAATATAGGACCACAGAGGACCGTGGGCAGGAGGGTGTACAACTCTAAAGTCCCGGCAGTGCTCTACTGAGCTCTCTCACTCCTCCTCTCTCACTCGCTCGTTCTATTTCTCCCGATGCTGCAGGCTGCCCTTTTGTACTGGGCTCCTGCTTGTGTTGGCATCTTTTTCTGCCCACAACGAAATCTGTAGCAGTCCTGACACAGCTCCATTAAGCTCGTTCACACCCCCCTCTCTCACTTGCTCGTTCTGTTTCTCCCGGAGCTGCAGGCTGAACATTTGTACTGGGCTTCTGCCTATGTTGGCACCTTTTTATGCCTACAAAGAAATCTGTAGCAGTCCCGGCACAGCTCCGCTAAGCTCGCTTACTCCCACTCTCTCACTCGCTCATTCCATTTCTCCCAGTGCTGCAGGCTGCCCTTTTGTACTGGGCTCCTGACTGCATTGGTGCCTTTTTCTGCCCACAAAGAAATCCACAGCAGTCCCGATAGAGCTCCGTTGAGCTCGCTCACTCCCCCTCCCTCACTCGCTCGTTCTGTTTCTCCCAGCGTTGCAGGCTGCCCTTTTGTACTGGACTGCTGCCTGGATTGGCGCCTTTTTCTGCCCACAAAGAAATCTGCAGCAGTCCTGATAGAGCTCAGTTGAGCTTGGTCACTCCCCCTCTCTCACTCGCTCAATCTTAATCTGTCCCAAACACTGATTTCCCAAAGTGACTGTGCTATTCCTGCCAGAAGCGAAAATGCATTTTAAACAGGATGTGAAAATGACAGCTGTACTGCTTATAAGGAGGTGTGAAAAAATGCCAGTGTTGAAAATCTGGTGTGAAAAATTACTAATTTGAAGTTACAAGGTTGTGTGGAAACTGTGCAGTACCGCTCATAACACAGTCATTTATGGACTTTCATCCCAAAATTTTCAACATAGGCATTTTAGGACCTCTGCTCATGAACAGTGTTACTGTGATTTTCTTAATGTGTCCGAACACTAATTGCACTAGCGACTGCTCTATTCTGACCGAAGTGCGACAACACATTTTAGCCAGGATGAGAAAAATGACAGCTTTACTGTTCATAAGGAGGTGCAGAACAATGCCAATGCTGAAAATCTGGAGTGAAAATATTGCAAATTTGTGAAGTTACGAGCGTGTGTAGCAACTGCACAATGCAGACTCACAAAACAGTAATTTTTTTTGGATTTTTTCCACCAAATTTGCAACACAGGCTTTTTGAGAGCCCAGCTCATGAACACTGGTACTGTTGTTCCATTAATCAGTCCTGAAAGGTGATTCCGCACAGTGACCATGAAATCACCTGTCAGGAGTGAATAACGCTATGACAGTGGCTGAATTCATGAGGACGGGTCCCAATAACCCCATGTTGAAAATTTGGTGCCAAAATTCCCAAAAAAGCAACTTACCAGCATATCTTCAGTTTGCGGTCGACTTTGAAGAGAGCAGACATGTTCCCGGTCCACTGAAGATCATTGCGCTGGGCCCGGAGGTAAGTATAAGTAGGGATGGGGAGGCAGGTGCGCAGAGGGTGGGTGTGGTTGGGGTGGGGCCACAGACTCTATGAGGACCATTTTCTTGTTTACAGGGTTAAAAAACATTGCAGGACTGTTTTTTTTATTTCAGAACATTTAGCATGCTGGGAGGCTCCCAGCGTGCTACCTGACTGGTTTGGGGAGGGGCTGTAGCCGGTGGGGGATTGGGCACCCCCGTCAGCACATACCGAGGTGGTGGGAGGTCCAAGGTGGATTGGGCACCCCCCACTGCAGACAAAATATTGGGGGGAAGACATTATGCCGACGGGGAGTGGGCTCCCCCATCGGCAACTTTAACGGGGAAGGGGGACAGAAGCCAATGGGGACTGGGTGCCCGTCAGCAAAGAAAGAGTGGGGTATGATGCAGAGGGGGATTGGGCACCCCTTCGGCATACAGCAGAAACTTGGGGGTGGGGAAATTATGCCGACAGGGACTGGGCTCCCCGTCGGCAAACTGAGTCGGGGGCATGCAAGGTACCGCCATGCAATGACGGGTTCCTCCCTCATTGCCTCAGAATTGCTGATGCTGCAATGACGAGGCGGCCCCTGATTGCAGTGGCTAAAATGTTTCAAAGTGGTGGCACTCTGGCTGAACTAGTGTCAGCATCAGCATGCCACCCCATTGGGGAAAGTGGGCTAAGCCTCAAAAGGCAATTGGGGCATTGGTCACAGCAGTGCCACACCTCCACAACCTGCTTCTGCAGCAAGCTGCTGCAACATGTTTCTTGCGCATGCGCGCAAGCAACATAAAAATGTGTAAAAGGAAGACCACATTGAAATTGCCTCTCAGCAGATCTGCATTGTGCAAATTCATTAGAAATAATGGGTCTCAAAGGCTCTCCACAGCCATATCGGTTCTGACCAGAGTTTGTTTAAATATGTGCTTTCATCGATGAACAAAGGACAGTGGCATGGAATTGGGGGGCAATCAGTATGAAACTGATAGACTCATGATGCTGTTGAAGGAAAATTTACAGGAGGAGTTTTCAGAGGAGATTAAGCTAGGAAATGCAAATAAGCACAGGATAAAATAACACAAATTTTGTTGGTACAGATAAACAAATTAACAAAACACATAGCAACCTCACTATTGGAAAAGCAGATGCCACGATTGAAAGCTAAGAAACAGGAAAAAAGCACATAGTCATGGCACACATTCTAGTTGCAGCTCTTACAAATTCATTATGTTATTCTCATGCAATGAGATCAACTCCAGCTCTTCAAGGGACTGCAACTTTATCAGTCCCCCTTATGAAACCTGGGAGTTGTTTATCTTGCATGAATATACCCTGTTTGTAGGAGTTTGCAGTTTCAATGTGCATGGTGACTACGTGTGTCCTTCCATTTCTGGAGTTTGCAGCTAGAATCTGCACCATGACTTTGTGCATACTTAAATTTTTTTTTTTTAAATTGGGCGTTGATAAATTGCTCTATTTAGAGGTAAAGCATTGTGGGAGTTGTACAGTGTTTTATCTGAAACAATAGACTTCATTTCCTATTATCCTGCTTGCTATTGTTGATTTGTGCTTTTCTGAAGCAGTTAACCTAGCAACCAAAAACATCCCGAATGTCATCTGGAATACACTTGTAGTCAGGGATAAGGGGCTATTATAGTTAACACTGCAGACAGAAGCAGAATTCCACTGAAAATGAGATTCTGCAACTCATTTGAGCTGTCCTGGGTAAATGAATTTTAAATAACATTAGGATGCTCTCTGTGATGTCAGCATCTCACCAGCTCTGTATTCCCATGCTGACATTATGTATATGAACATACAAAAATGCAAAGAAGCCAGCAGAAGAAGGCCATTTGGTCTATCAAGTCTGCTCGTATTCGCCAGCCCGGTGGCATTGAGGATGGAGGTACTGGATGCCACATCTCGCGCCACGCTGGTGACCCATGTTCGGGAGCGAGCGCAGGTCACTGGGGGCTGGCAGGGGAGGAGAGGGATTGAGTGTCCAACGGCGGGCTCTCCCTCTCCAGGGAGGGGGCGTTCACAATGGTCAGCACCCGACTGCCCCCTGGTGGAAGCTGGGGATCGGGGATGCATGCCATACACTGGGGTTGAGTCAGGGGCAGCCGCCAGGATGGGGATGCGTGCAGACGCATGCACGCTCATGCCCGTTGGCGTCATTGCACGCCTTTGACTCAGGGGAATAGAATAGAACAGGGAAACAGTGGCACCTACGTGGCTTGATGGCTGCTGGATGCTGGCACCTGAACTGGATCCGTTGTGGTGGGAAGTTAGGGGGCTCCCTGCCGCCCCTCTGTGGGGGGTAAACCGCAGGGGTTACTGGGTGCCGGCGGTCCTGGTCGAGAAGGACGGCAGCTGGATCCCCCAGTGGTAGGATGCGAGGCTATGGGGATGCGTAAGGTGGCCACAGGAGGATAAATACCTCAGCAAAAAAAAAAAAAGTCTCCTCGTATTGCAGGATCCACAGCTTGAGCTAATGTCCCTGCCCTCCCTCCCCACTCCTCCCATCCTCTCTACCCATGATTATTATTACCTTCCCCCATGCCTATCCCAGCCTCTCTTAAAGCTGCTCACTGTCTTCAATGAGATGACCTCTTCTGGCAGTGCATTCCAAGTGTCCACCACCCTCTCTGTGAAGAAGTGCTTCTTGATCTCACTCCTAAACCTCCTACCCTCAGCTTAAAACTATTCCCCTCGTGTTATGGTTGCCACTCAGCTTAAAGAGACTCCTTTGTCAACCTTATTTATCGCTTTCAAGTACCTGAAGGTCCCAATCATGTTCCCTCTCTCTCTCCTGCCTTCCAGGGAGTACATGTTCAGTGCCCTCAACCTGTCCTCGTATGCCTTACCCTGCTGACCTATCATCTTTGTAGCCCTCCTTTGGACCTTATCCAGCAGGTTAATGTCCTTTTTGAGGTGTGGGCACCAGTGCTGAACTCCATACTCTCTGTATGCACCCTTCCATGTACCCTTGTTATGTGTTCCTCATCCCTCCACCCTTTGCTGTGTTCTTGCCCCTTCCACCTCCTCCCTCCAGACCTCTTCCATTACTGTGGTGGTGGGGGGAGGCTCACTGACCTCCTCCTTTCAGAGTCTGTGGGCCTGCTTGCCTGCTGCCCCACCTCAGTAATTTAAATTAAGTGTAGTGGTTATGTATTCCCCCAGTTTGTCCCTAAGTACCCTCAAACCCTTCCTACTGAGATGTAGCCTGTCTGGTGAAAAGAATGCTTTGTTTGACCAGGTGTCCTCCCAGTTCCCAGTACAGATAAACATCTCCTACCTGCACCATTTCCTCAACCAGTCATTAAAATCCTCTATTCTTCTTTTCCTGGCTGTGCTGTGTCATTACCTCCTCTACTCCTGCTGTATTTCAAGAGGAGTCTGATAGTTGGGCAATGGTACCCAAGAGTAAATCACAACGTGGGGGGGACAGATTGGATGCAATATGTTACCCCTACCCTTATTCAATAAATATGATCCACTCAAGCAGGACATAAATGCTCCATCCCATGATGTCACTATCAATACCACCTGCAATGACCCCCTAGTCAGTAGTCCTCCCTGTAAGAGAGAGAATAACTGTACGGTGTTCCCCACACCCAAACAAAATAAATCCCGAACAAAAGACCAAAATCACGATTCAGTTATTTTGCCACCGAATTCTAGCAACATAGAATCTCACCCACTAACTAAATAAATCTTTGTTCTTGGTGACTCAATTATTAAACACTTGGATCGCCTATATGTAACATGGACAAATTCAACCGCATACCTGCACTAGCTATGAGGTGTCAGGTTCCTACATCACTGCTACTGCAAAAATATACTGAAAGGGCTGGTGAAAATCAAGTGTTCATAGTACACGCAGGTACAAATGATATAACTAGAGGTAGTATTGACAAACTTAAACAGGACATTATAGCTCTCAATAATGTACTAGCAGAAAAAAATAGCATAGCATGCTTCTCAGAGATTCTACCCGTACCGAGAGTGCCTGATATTATTAATACAAAGATTAAGGCCTTTAACGACTGGCTCAGACGATGGTGTCTCTGACAGAACATTCTCTGTCTAACACATTGGGAAACCTTCTATCTAAGAGACTCACTGTACTGCTGGGATGGACTCCACCTCAGTCGTAGGGGTAGTTCACTCCTGGGCAAAAGCTTTACAACAGCCATTAACAAACTTTTAAACTAAAACCGGGGAGAGATCAGTGACAGAAGATCCTGTTCTCTAAAGAAACCTACTACAGACATTTCTGAGTGTGAGGTACTCAGTTTAAATGCTAGATCTTTAAATCAGGTTAAAATGGCTGAATTAGAAGCTATGTGTCAACTGAATAAATATGGACTCATCTCCATTACAGAAACTTGGTGGGATCCTGATACTTCTTGGATCCAGCACATCCCAGGGTATAAACTGTATCATAAGGACCGCCAGAGACAAATGGGGGTATGTCTATATGTTAGAGACGACATATCCTCATTTCAAATCCCCTCAACAAGTGATACTGAATCAATCTGGGTTAACATCCAGTTCAAGGGTTACCCATAGCTGATGGTAGGGACATGCTACAGGCCCCCGACATCAAATAAAGAATATTCTACTTGCTTAAATAATGAAATCTTAGATATGGCCTCTAAAGGAAAAATCCTTATACTGGGTGATTTCAACCTGCCTACTATAAATTGATATTCTTTAACTGGAAGTACGCAGGCCGAGAAAGACTTAATCACACTCATGGTTGATATGGGCCTTGAACAAATCATTACAGAACCAACGCGAGGTGACAATATACTGGACTTGGTTATTACTAATATAGGGAACTTAATATCCAAAGTTATAATTGGTGCCCCACTAGGATCATGATCACTACACCATTTCCTTACACTGTCATTTTGTCATCATATCACCAACTGTACTGAATTGAAAACTATAAAAAGCTAATTTCAATGCTATTAATAACCAATTAAACTCAATTCCTTGGGATACAGCACTATCCTCTCTTACCATGGAAGAATCCTGGGACTTTTTTAAAACTTCCATTTATAACTCAGAAAAATTATATGTTCCTACAACAAAAAAATATAATAAAAAGGGGAAAATACCCCTGTGGTTTAACAAAACTATCAAAGCTCTAATTAAGAAGAAGCAGAGGCTATTTGCACGAGTTAAAAACAGTAAGGGTGACACCAGAAAATTATTGTTCACTCAATACAGGAAAACTCTAAAATCACTAAAACAAGCTATTCTGCAATCTAAAAAGAAACTTGAGTTTCGTCTGGCCCATACCAAAAACAACTATAAATCACTATTTTCCTACCTTAATAATAAAAAAATAAATAATAGACACATGGGGCCCCTATGCATACATGACACAATTATATCTACAGACAGAGATATGGCAGACACATTTAACAAGCAATTCTGCTCAGTATTTACCAATAAAGAGGTTCCCAAATGAGTTCAAATCTAGAACAATGTTACCCCTCTTACATCAGCACCGAGGGATGATACACTAAAGCAATTTATCCTAAAACCTAATTCCAGTCCAGGTCCTGATAACATCGCTTCGATTTCTAATAGAGACAGCTGCTGCTATTACTAAACCACTCTCAATTATATTCAACAAATCCTTATATGAGGAATTATCCTCAGGACTGGACAATGGCTACTGTAGTCCCAATCTTAAGAAGGGTAACCATTCTAGACCAGAAAATTACTGTCCGATAAGTCTGACTTCTGTTATAAGCAAGATCATGGAGAAAGTTATTAGAATCTACTACAGCATGACTCTATTGAGGGTAACTTGACTGACACTACACAACATGGCTTTGAACAGGGATACTCCTGTACTACTAACTTGGTTTCCTTTTATAATCATGTCAGTATGGCATTGGATAATGGCATCCCTATGGATGTGATACTTCTCGACTACAGTAGAGCATTCGACAAAGTCCCTCATGACATCCTACTTGACAAAATGAATGATGTAGGATTCTCTTACTGCATAATCAACTGGGTGTCAGGTTGGTTGAATGGAAGATATCAGCAAGTCAGAATTAATGGCTCACTTTCCCACCCACTGAGTGTGACCAGCGGGGTCCCACAGGGGTCTGTGTTGGGACCCACCCTGTTTAACATCTTTATTAGTGATCTGCAGACTAGCCCTGAAAATGTTCTCTCAAAATTTGCTGATAACACCAAGCTGTGTGGCTCTGTTCTTACATCGACAAATAGAGAAACCATGAGGAATAACTTAAAATCCACCGAAGAATGGGCAGTTTTAAACAAAATGACACTCAACTCAGACAAGTGTCATGTTGTACACTTTGGTAAGAACAACCCTAGGCAGACTTATTTTCTGAACAATGTGGCCCTTCATGTGTCACCATTAGAACGTGATCTCAGGGTAATCATTAATAATAAACTATCCTCTAGTGATCATTGAAGGATGATAGCTAGGAAATCTAACACCTTGCTGACTCGAATCCAACGTTCGTTTGTGTCTAGGACACAGGAATGCATAATCCCCTTGTACAGAGCTTATGTCAGGCCCCATCTGGACTATGGATCCCCCTGCTGGAGTCCCTAACTGGGGCAGGACTTTGACAGGGTTGAGAGGGTGCAGAGAAGAGCCACAAGAATGGTCCCTTATTTATCCGAACTTGACTACGAGGAAAGATTAAGAGTTACAGGGTTACACTCACTACGCACAAGATGTACTAGAGGTGACCTTCTCCTACTGTACAAAATCAAGAATTCTCAGGAGTTAATGCACCACTGTGGCTTACATTTCTCTTCCAGCTGGACTTCCCACGGTATCATAACAACCAGATATTTGTATCTAAAGCTAAAACAACAAAAGGTTAAACTACTTTACAGTAAGAACCCCCAAACTGTGGAATCTCCTTCCACAATACTTAGTGAACAGTAGCTCTAATACAGTCTTCAAAAAGGGGCTGGATTGTTGGCTCGAGTCTAACAACTTCAAGGTATAATTATCCCACTAATGTGGTGGAGGACAATCTCGATGGGCAGTAGCCTTCTTTTGTCCTTTGAAACCAAGTAAACCAAGTGCTGACCCTTAGTACTGGTATCACCTCTGAGAAAGCCAGCAAACTTTCTTCCTCCCTGCAGATCTTCCCTAACTCCCTGAACCTACTTTGCACTACCTCAACCTCCTCCCCAACTAGGTTGTTAGTTCCCAAATGTATAACTAAATTAGGGTTTCCTCCAATCTGCCTTACTATTTCTCTTATTCTTGGGTCCACTTTCCCGCTATCATCCCTGGCATACAAACCACCCTTCTGCTTGTATTTGGGTCCTCTTTCCTTCCCCAGTGAATGCTTCTAATTATGGAGTCCCTATGACTGCTGCCCTTCCATCACTTGCATGTGTTCTCCCCGTCCTTTCTTTCTTACCTTTGTTACTAGCTGCTTCCCCACCTAACTGCTCCCTCTGCACCCTGGTGAATATATCTCCACATCCACAATTTATCGCCATAACTGTTTTTCAATCTCCTACTCTGCCCCTCGCCGTCTGACTATCTGTATCTGCTATCAGTTTTCCCTCACCTCTTCCTTTCCTTTTATCTCCCTCCCCCCATTCTCCTCTCTGTTTTGGCTGCCTCCTCTTCCCTGCCCACCCTGATTAGTTCCCTCTCCTCTCCTCTCCTCTCCTCTCCTCTCCTCTCCCCTGTACTCCTACTCTCAGCCCTGGCTCAACCTGACCTCCTGCTGCCTCCTCCCTCCTTCCAGACATTGGTGCAAATCTATTCAATAAAGGCACCACTTTAGAATTTCCCAACCCGATGCTACTCTCACATTCTCATCCCTTCCCCTTACCACTTGCCATTCCTCCACTCTGGGGTCCTTAGTCTTCTGGGGAAGAGAATGCCCCTGTATACTGGATGTTCCTCCCCACTCCCATCCCTGCCTGATGCCCTCACTCCCTGGGCATTACCTCTCTGCCTGTCCTCCACTGCTCTGCTCCTCTGACTTCCCACCATCCTCCCCAGCCCCCATCTGAGCAGCCTTATTTCTGCCCTTAGCAGCTCCAGGCTCTTACACACAAGACATCCCCTTTTACTCCACATCACCCCCAGAAAGACTGCTGCCCCACAGCTATTGCAGTTTACCACTCTTCTGATTCCCATACAGGTACCTATTCCCCCACATCCTCCCAGCCCAGCTTCTCCTAGCCTTCAGTTATACTTAACTATAAAATAACTATGAAATTAAAAAATACATAAATTTCAATCTCACTTTACCATCATGTATAAATAACTACCTGCATTCACCAAAAGCAGGATCCGTCTGAAAACAAGATTTTGCATCTCAACTGATCACTGTTGGGGAAAATGCATTGTAACAATGGGTACAATTGGGACCCCATTGAAAATGAGACAATGCATGTTAGATGAGCTATCCTGGTTAACTACCTTGTAAAAATGGATAAAAGCAGCACACATTATAAAACAGAGACATTGCATTTTAATGTTTTTTTTTTTAATTTATTTCTCTGCTATTGTGGTATACATGTGTGATTTTTACATCACAATATTACAAGTATAACTAAGTCACACACTGGTTCTATATCTCTTTACCACATTAATGCATTAGCAACCATTCTGGCTCTGACCAGAGTCATTTTAAAAAGTTGCCAGAAATAGTTTTCTGGGCACCCAATATCCAGGTTTCCCAGCTTAGTGAGAGGAGTCATTCATCTGTGTTCTCTGTATTAGAACAACAAGACTTTCTTGAGTTCTGTAGCTGCAGCTGGAGTGCATGCTGGAGGCTGCTCTGAGTGCAGTGAGCCACTGTTTCCCCTGGTGTCTAGTGGCACCTCCCCATTGTCGTCCCTTTATGTATGTAATGTTTCCCTGGTGTCTTGTGGTCCCCCCCCCCACCCTCCAATTGCCATCCCATTAAGTATGTATGTCAGAAGGGACCTAGAATTAACATCTCATCAAAGGATAACATCTCAACAGTAGAGCACCCCCTCATACTGAACTGCTGTGTCAGTCATGAGAATGACCTCAATTACCTGGTGTGAGGCTAGAACCCACAACTTTCTGATCTTTTGTCCCCAGATGTGGTGTTATGACTTGCTGATTTCATGAGGAAAGATGTTGATGGGCGAAATGTCTTCTGTCTTTCTGATATTCATACTAGATATTTGTACTAAGTATTATTTTGCACATAGAAGACTAATTTGAGAATATAGTGTTCTTGTAAATTATTTGTTGCAGGGTAGGTAATCATGTAAGAGTCCACTGAAAAAATTGTTCATGAAGTAAACCTATATGTATTAAAGAACCAGTTCTCAAATCCAGGTACCACTTTGTGGGGTTCTGTGCTCAAGTTATGCAGGCAGTGAGCATCAACCACAGACCTGTTTTATCTCACTGATGGCTCGTGACCATGGCTGTGACTTTGGCAAATTGAATGGTTTTATAGGAATGTAGTGGCCTTACAGAGAAAAAAATAATTGTAGCATCTCAAATTCATATTTGCTTATACTCTGTACTCTTTCTATGCATACCCCCTCTTTTTTAGTTGTGATTTGCCAGTGCCATCTGTCTGATGCACCTTCCATACTATTTGTTTTGTATGCTGTAAGTCTTTGTGGTCTTGAAATCAAATCTTTTGCACCACCAAATTCTGCTGTCTCTGAATCCTCGAGTGCACTTACCCAGTTCCCTCAGACATTTATACAGATTCTTAACTAGATTACTACACTACATTTGCTAAACCTGATGCCAGTGAAGACTGGGAGCTGCTTCATTCTCATCAATGTAACCTTCCATGCAGGTAGCGGTATCAGTGTCAAAGTTGCTGACTGATGGCACCCAATGATGCTGCTGGTTATGCTGCAATGTTGGACACATTGGTAGTTGCCTATACCCCTAACCAAATGTGTCAAAAACACATCACCACTACATCGCCCATCCTATTGTCATGGACATTAATCATCCTTAAAAGCAGAACATGGGAGAATGGTTCCACTGGCTGTGCCAACTTGGTAGTGCACTGCACCTGCATTCTACCTGATGTTCCGGGAACAGCACTAGGCTGGGGTGCAATGCAATCACCACACCCACACATTTTGCAACCATGATCCATTGGGTAGCACATAATTTTTTGTGGTAACCTGGAGTGGCATGGAGTTGGAATAGTAAATAAGAGTGAGAAATGAGCTCCAAGACAAAAGATGTGCTAACACATCTATTGACATGGTTTGATGTGCTTCATTGTAGAAACCAGCCTCAAGCAGACACATTCAAAGCTAGTTTTAAAGACTAGAAAGTAGAAAACTCGGGTCCAAGGTTCACCTCCCTTGGATCACAGCTGAGCTGCTGGCCTGTCATCGAGCTTGTGACCATGTCTGGTGGATCCTCAAGTCCATTGACTCCCCATCTGACCTTGCTAAATATAAGTTAATTCATAATGCCTGTACAAGAGCTACTGGGCTTGCAAAGGCCAATTACTTTGCATCCATGCTCCAAACAACTTTAATCACCTCTCAAAGTTTAGGAAGGCCATCCATGGCCTCTTCTTCCTACCCTCCAGCCCCTCCCCATCCTCAAGGTGGCTACTCCCCAGCTCCAATCCCACTGCAGTCACCTCATTTTCAACTCTCTCTCAACTCCTTTTCACCACTTGTGCCTTTCCCTCCTTCCCTTTACCTCCCCAAACCCCTCCCCTTCTGTTCCAACCTGCTCCTCCTCACCTCCATCATCCCTTCTCACCTACCACTCCCTTTGTGACCTTCAAGGCTCTTCTTGCTTTCAACCCACACAAAGAAGACAGCTTCAATGACCTTGAACCCAAACTCCTGTCTCTCTCCATCCTGACCATTGCCCTTCTCATCCACCACCTCCTCAGTTGCTCCTTGTCACTTGCATCAGTCCCTGATCTGTGGAAGCAGGCCATTGTCATGCCCTTCCTAAACAGGGTGACACCTCCCTCCCTGGCAACTCCACCCATCTCCCTCCTTCCTGCCTGGATAAACTTCAGGAACACCTAATCCTTTCATAAATCTCCCTTTCCTTTTATTTAATTTTTTTATTTTTATACTTGTAAGACCAGATAAGCAAAGATTGACCGTTTTCACAAGTGACAAGTTCTATCTAAAACACAATACTATATAACAACAATACATTAAGGAACAAGCCACTCAGTCTACTTAAGGTGCAGTTGCAGAAAACAGATACATTTATGTTTTTGAGTAGAGCCAGTATTTTAACCTTTTTTTTAAAACACTGAATGAAATTACTCTCTACAATTTATGTCGGTATCTTGTTAAAAAAAGTAGGTGCTCTAAATAATAGAGATCTTTGCCCAAAAGTAGTCTTAAAAAATGGTATTTTAAAATTGAATTTATGCTGGGACCTGGTAGATAAAGCATTTAATGCCCTGGGAAACATTAGAGAAACAGACAGAGGAAGAAGTTTACATTTTACTTTAAATAAAAAAGTACCCATTTTAAAAAGAACTCGATCATCAAAAGATAAAGAATAAGACTGTTCATACAAATCAGAACAGTGAGATAGAAAGGGCATGTTTAGCCAAAATCTTACGGCAGAATGATATATCACTCGGAATGAATTCAAAGCATTACAACAGGAGGAGGTATATATCAGTATACCATAGTCTAATACAGAGAACAGGAAGCTATGGACTAAGAGTTTTCTGAATTCGAAGGTCAAGAGAGACTTAATCCGATAAAGAATGCCCAACCTTTGATGCAGGGTTTTTCGTAAGGCTCTGAATGTGGGGTTGAAAAGTAAACTGACTATCTAAAATTATTCCTAAATATTTGAAGACTGGGACAAGTTCAGTTGCATTACCCTTTTTATCAATAATTGGGGGAAGTTAGTGGTTGCTTTCTTATTGCGAGAAAAAACATTACTTTTGTTTTTTGTTAATTCAGCACCAAGTGATTAAACAATAACCAGTCCTGCAGATGATCAAAATCAATCTGAAGATGGGAAAGAGCAATCTCAGGTCTGGGACTGGTACAAAAAATAACAGCATCATCTGCATAAAGAGTCATCTCTGTTTTGGTGCAAATATTTGGGTCTGAGTTCATAAAAAATAAGAAAATGAGTGTCCACAGGATTGAACCCTGGGGTACACTACAAACTAAGTGGAGAATCTGGGATGTGGATGAACCAATAATTGTTCTAAAAGATCTGTTACTTAAGAAACTTTGATACCACCTAGTTACCTCACCAGAGAAATGAAGTCCATGAAGAACACCTGGGAGAAGATCAAATTCGACCAGGTCAAAAGCCTTGGTGAGGTCCGCAAACAGTGCCGCACATGAGTGACCTCTATCGAGTGCACTGTTTACACTGCCTGTGAACCCCACCAAGGCTGTCTCAGTATTAAAACCTGGCTTAAAGCCATGTTGGTTCCCTGAGAGTAGAGAATATTTTTTAAGAAAAACCAAGGTTAGATCCATCACAATTTTTTCAAGAATTTTAAAAATGGGTGATAAAAGGGATATTGGTCAGTAGTTAGTAACAATGGAAGAACTTCCATTCTTCAAAATGGGTTTTATGGTTGCCAATTTCCAACTAGATGGAAAGACATTATAAGACAAAGAAAAATAAAACATATGGGCTAGTGGGTGAGCAAAACAATTTATACCTAGTTTAATAATCCTAAAATCCACTCCATCCAGGCCCTGGAGGGGTTTTGGATTATTTTCCAATATATATATTTTTTACCAGAGAAGGAGTAACAAGTTTAAAGTAAAACTTTGGATTGGTGTCATTACAGACATCTTTGGGAACAATTCCACTATCCAAAACTATGGGGGTTCTATAAGAACCAAGATTCCCAAAATGTCTATTAAAAATGTTAGAAACCAAGGAAGGATCACTAATACTTTGTCCATCTTGAAGAATGGTGGGGGCAAAAGCTTTTTTCTGTTTTCGTATCATTTTGTTCAGAAAGTCCCAAGTTTTTTTGGAATTACCCCTGGAATTCCTTTGTTCGTTTAGGCAGTAATCGACCCTAGCTTTCCTAATTTCAGATTTACATTTATTTCTAAGTGTCTTATTCTCTTGAGGAAGAATAGAATTTTTCATTGCCTTATATTGCTTCTGACATTTATCACGTTTTCTCATTAAATGGATGAAATCACTTATGACCCATTCTTGTTTAGAGGATCTAATTCTTATTTTCTTTAAAGGGGAAGCCCTATTTTAATGGCATTATAAGCTATACAGAAAAAATCCCACATTGCATCAATATTGGTACAAGATAAAAGGGGAGACCAATCTATTTCTTTAAACAGGTCTTGTATTCTCTGAGAGGTTAAATTAACCAAATTTCTACATTCAACATATCTAGGGGGCCCTTTAGGCACTCTTACTGACCATTCACATTTGAAGGGATGATGGTCACTCATGACATCAGGCATAACCTTCCAGTTGATTATCCTATCTGCATGAGTGACCATGATCCAACCAAGAACAGTCCCTCCACCAGTTTTGTAATTGGGCCTTGTTATTTCCTCTGTTAGTTGGCTAACACCCGGGTCAGCCAGTGTTTCTCTAATTTCACCTTTCAAACTTTTATCCCAGTTACAATTAAAATCATCAAAGGTGATCCACTCTCTATTAGAGGGTAAAACCTCACGAAATTAGACTAACAGTTCAAGGCCGTGGGATATTCTACCAGGGTGAAAGTAAATTGTACTAAGGGTCAGATGTTTACTTTGTCCAAAAATCAAATCAATAGAAATCATGTTACATCCTGAATTTCCCAATGAATGATCCAAAACAATATAATCAAGTCTGCAATGAATGTACATTAAAACTCCGCCTCCCCTTTTTCCTTCTCTAGCTTGTCTAATTAAATTGTAATTGGAGAGATAGATCTCAGAATCCAATATACCATCGTGCAACCATGTTTCAGAGAGGGCAATGATATCGAATAAATGGAGTTGGGACCAAGCAACAAATTGGGTTCATTTAGAAAGCAAACTCTGAACATTTAGATGTACAGCCTTGAGTGTAGGAGAAACCAGACCCATTTGAGGACTAACTGGATTAAGATCATGTTCCCCTCTTAGTAAAATAGTAGGCCATGGGTGAGGATGCACTGTTCTGGACATCAGTAAAAGCAACATTAATAGTCTTTTGTAATTTGTCCTACTCTCTAATTGTCTTTCTCTTTTTGTTACGGTATTAACCAGTCTATAGATAGGTTTACTAAACTGAAGATTAAAGGGGGGGGAGCAAACTCCCAGAAAAGGGATATAATATGGGAGACAAAGTTCTGACAAACCCTCCCTAATACATCCATTATCTTGATTTGTGCAATATGGACAAGAATAAGACAACTGAAGACTACTGTTTCTATTATACAGGACGCCAGTTAAAATCGGGCAGAACGTAAATAACATCAATATTACACAAATCAAGGACATTTTAAAACACACTGTTTCAGCTTAAATAACAAACTTTCAAATCCTAAATATGAGACACAAATAAGTGCTTGTTACTTCAAATGTCAGCTAAATAACAGATTTCTAAAACATTTTAAACCAGACTGTTTCAAGTTAAGTAGCAAACAGAAATAAATGCTTGTTGCTTCAAATGTCTAATAAATAACAAGTTTTCTAAAACATTTAAACCATCCTGTTTCAGGTTAGATAACAAACTTTCTAGACCTAAACATAGGACAAATAGATGTTTATTACTTCAATGTCAGGTAAATAACAGGCTTTCTAAAACATAAGGAAACATCAAATGAGGATAAGAGCTTATTACTTCAAGTGTCCAGGTCAGCAAATGTCCCCTAGGCAGGAGAGAGCCTACGTAATAAATATTTTTCTTCTATGGAGTGGCATTCATGCCACTCACAACCACTCGTGCTTGCTAGCAGCATGAACTTTTAAACAGGGGGAGAGCCCTACTCCCGATGACGTGCCTCAAGTAACAACACTCCCACAGCTCCTTGACTACTCCTCCTTCTTTACTCCCTTCCAGTCTGGCTTCTGGAAATCCCACTTCACCACCACTTCCTCCTTAGGATCACTGACTTCATCCTGTCTGACATGGCCCAGGGACTGGTCACTTCTGCCATCTCTGTCGACCTGGCCAAAACCTTCAACATTGTTGCTAACAAAACAGCAAAAACAGCTCCACTGTGAGAGGGTGTGATATAAAGGTCAGAAAAGTTCTTCAAATATCCACACTCTCAGCTAGGTTTAAAATGGCTTTTAATTGAGAAAATATTTTAAAACATTTTAAACACACCCACTATGAATCAAAGGCAGGCTGTAGCTACTAGGAACTCCAGCCGATTTTGTACATCAGTACATGATCAGTGGGATGGTTCCTGGGTAATAGTAGCAGGTTTAAGTAAGAGTGCATTTAAAGTGACAGTGCACATTAGTGAATCAACTTTAAAGTGCTCAGTATACATACAGTGCAAAGTTACCAGTCTCCTAATCTAAAAATAGCTTTAAATATATAATCACCATAGTCTACTATATACAACCTAAAACAAGTACCAAAAATCAATCTGCAGCAGAGATTTACATGAATAAACAAATTAAATTTAACATGAGTTACTGACACCTCGAGCCTCATTCAAAACTTCCTATGTTAGAGGCAGCCAAAGCAGTTCCTTCTAGTCCTGGAAAGAACAATACTGGAGTTAATGAAATTGGCAGCATCGACTCATGAGCATAAAAGCACATTGCCCTAAAGAGGGGTGCAATGTTACTATAGGGCTACCATCAACATTATTTTTTCATACATGGAATCAATTCAATTCTTTTATTTAAACCAGGGGAGCTTAAAGTCCCCAAAGTAAAGATCCAGTACAGTTCTCGCTGTAACAATCTTTCATCCAGATTACCCCCCCGACCAAACCTGACTTTTTCTAGACCACAGAACTTAAAAATGTGTTTAGTCTCAGTCTGTCTTGTTGCTCTACAATGGTTGGCAAGTGCACTTTTCTGATCATTGTTTGTTATCGACCTAAGGTGTTCCCTCTATTCTCAGCTTCTGAGCCCTGGGCTTTTTACCAACGTAAAATGTCCCACACTGGCATGTGGCCAGATAGACTACATATTCGGTAGTGCAGATAATTAAATCCCTTATTTCAAAGTTCTTATTACTGTTGCAACTAGTAAATACTTTACATTTAAGAATTGAACTGCAGAACTTACAGTTACCACACTGATGTGATCCCACTGGCAATTCTGTCCCAATATTGCCTCTGTTGTCTTTGTCACATGGTGAATAACTATGCACTAATGTGTCTTTAAGGTTTATCCCCTCATTTGTAAACCATCCTGGGTTCACACCTGGTAGCTTCCTCCAGAAGAGGGTCCCCTCTAGAATGTTCCAATTGGCATTGATTATGTCCATATCTCCCTAGTATGTCTTGAGAATGTTGTTACAAAATTCATCCTGGGTTGGCTTGGTTCATTTACCTTACTTGTCAATAGTTCTGATCTATTTGTACTGAATGCTTCTCTATATGCCATATCCACTGTATGATGCATGTAACCTCTGGCTAAAAATCTAGAGCACATCTCTGATCCATTAACTATAAAGTTCATATTCTCACTACAATTTTGTGAACCCTCAACATCTGGGCCTTGGGTATATTTACAATCATATGGTGTGGGTGGCAGCTGGATGCTAATAATAGTGAGTTTCTGTCCATCTCCTTCTGGAACAAATCAGTTTGCAATGTTCCATCCTCTTTTTTAGAAATCTGTAAATCCAGAAAGGAGACTGAACAGGAATCACACTGAATGCAAAATGTCAAATCTGGATTACTAGTTTTCAGATATAATATGAATCCCTTAAGCTCCTCCAGTGTGCCCGCTGCACCATGAAAATGTCATCTATAAAACAATGCCATATATCAGTCCTATCATAAAAAGGATTACTCTGGCTGTCATAGACAGTTGATTTTCCATTTACAGATAAAGATTACGTAGATGGGGCAAAAGTCACCGCCATTGCTGTTCCTTAAATTGCAGATAGTAGGAGTCTTGGAATAAAAGTAGTTCTTAGTTAGGATATGCTCTGCACACTCCAGTAGAAAATGTTTTTGCCCAGGCTTATACTGGGGTCTAGGTCAAACCAATAGTTCAGAGCCTCTAAACCACCTTCATGTGGTATGTTAGTGTAAAATGAAACAATGTTCATTGACACTAGATACCAACTATCCTCTATCTGCATTTCCTCCAGGACCTCCAAAATGTGTGTTGTGTCACATATATATGATGGATACACCATGACATAATCCTTAATACAAGCACCTACATATTTAGATAGGGGCCCCACCAGTGAGCCTATGCCTGCAACAATTGGACATCCTGGGGGATCATGCAGATTTTTGTGAACCTTAGGGAGGACATAGATGCTGGTCCGAATTAGACATGCAACAGTGAGATATAGAAGTTCATCATGATCGATTTTCCCCTCAGATTTAGACAAACAAAAATACATCAATTTCCTTTTTAAATCTAGCTATAGGGTCAGAGGAAAGTGACTGATAAAATTCCACATTGTTCAGTTGTCTTTTGATTTCATCTATGTATTTATATGTGGACATTGCCATCACAGACCCTCCCTTGTCAGCTGACTTTATAGTAAGTTCTTTATTACTTTCCAAGCTTTTTAAAGCCTTGGCCTCTGCTGTAGTCATGTTAATATAAGTAGACCATCCAACCTGTTCAAACAATGCCTTAAGATGACACTCACATGCCATTCAAAGACTTTTACTGTCTCATTGTGGGGAGGCATGACAGTGGATTGAGACCAAAAACGTCTTACCTTTACCTCTGCCTGTGATGGATAATTCTCACTTTCTAGTTCAATCCCTGTTGTCTGTCCCTTGCATATTTTGGATCTCTCAAAGAAGGCCTTCAAATTAAGGTTATGGGTAAAGCAATGCAAATCCACATATAAGTCGAAAGGCCTCGTGTCCTGTGTCGGAACAAAGGATAGCCCCTTTTGTTACACTTTAAGCTGCTCGTCACTTAAATTCAAATGAAAAATGTCGATCATTATATTATCTGTTGCTGGATTTCTTGCCCCTTCTTGCCATGATTTCTTGTATTGATGTTTGCGCCCTCCTGTTCTTGTTTTTTTGTTCCATTGTTGGGTTGTTGCCCATGACCTTGCCCTCTCAGTGTCTGCTGCTCCTGAGCTGGTACCTGAAATTGGACAGTCCGTTCCATCTGCTGAATATCCAACTCTCGTGTTCCTTGCTTTAAAAAAGGATCTTCACTATTACAGGTGTTGTAATTCAGCAAAGAACTACGATTCTTTAAGATGGGTCGAGGTTGTGCATCTGATTTATTCCCACCTCTGTGTCTGTTTTGGTTCCTTGAGTGCTGGCTCCATTTTTTATTCCAATCCCAAATGCTATCATTCAGGTAGTCCTGGCAATCTCTTTCAAATTCACTCATGGATTTTTTTTGTATTTTTTATTTTATTCGCTTTCCTCTGGACCACTTCCTTTATTTTTTTTCTCATAAGAATCAAAGTTGGAATGTTCCTTAAACTGTGCCACTGTCTCCCCTTTCTTTACAATATCTGATGTAACTTGCTCCCATTGCACTTCATAATCCCTTATTATTGTCCTCATCAAGGCATTTGTTCCAGTTTGCAAGGATGTTTTCCAGTCCATCATAAAGGAAATTCGATCCCAACCATAGCCAGGTTTTTAATTACTTGTAAGCCCCTCAGTGACCATCCAAGTTGAAGGTACTGTAGGCCTCTATAGTGCTTTTGCCCCAGTAATATCTGTGGCCCCTCAATATGGCCCTTTCCAGCTTGAGAAATGCTGCCTCAGTATCAGTTACCTCAGTTGCAGTCCATGTAGTGCCAGTGGGTCTATTCTCCACAGTGTCCAAATTTGTTAACGGATCACAAAACAGGTCTGCTTCCCTGTTGCAGAAAAAAATCATATGCGCATACTGAACCTGCTGCATCTCCTATATGGATGTCCCCAAATGCACATAAGGTCATTCCCAAGGCTCACAACCTGATCAAAGAGAATGTTTAAATAATAGACTGTTACTGCTTGTAGAAAAATATTTTCCAATCACACGGAACCCTACTGTCACAAATCCTCTGATCAAATGAACGGACTAGGTTTAAAATGGCTTCTAATTGGGAAAAAATTGATTTGATTCCATGTATGAAAAATAATGTTGATAGTAGCCTATAGTGATATAGAGTATTTGTGACAGTAGTATTTGTCCATTCTCTTTTTGATCGGGTTGTGAGGCTTGGAATTACCTCATGTGCATTTGGGGATATTGATATAGGAGAGGTGGCAGGAGTAAACCTAAAGACGGATTAGTGCATAGTTATTCACCATGTGAGAGAGAAAGACATCAGAGGCAATATTGGGACATAATTGCCAGTGGATTCACATCAGTGTGGTAATTGTAAGTCCTGTAGTTCAAATCTTAAATGTAAAGCATTTGCTAGTTGTTACAGTAATACAAACTTTGAAATAAGGGATTTCATTAGCTGCACTTCTGAATATGTAGTCTATTTGGCCACATGTTAGTGTGGGGTATTTTACATTGGTAAAACATCCAGGGCTCTGAAGCTGAGAAAAGGGGAACATCTCAGGTCGATAACAAACAATGATCTGAAAAGTGCACTTGCAAACCACTGTAGAGTAACAAGACAGATTGAAATTAAACAAATTTTTAAGTTCTGTGGTCTTGAAAAAGTCAGGTTAGGTCCTGGGGGGTGGGGTAACCTGGGTAATAGATTGTTACAAAGAAAATTGTACTGGATCTTTACTTTGGAGGCTTTAAGCCCCCCTGGTTTAAATGAAAGAATTGAATTCATTCCATGCATGAAAAAAATAATGTTGATGGAAGCCCTATAGTGATATTGCACCCCTCCTTAGGGCAATGTGCTTTTTATGCTCAGGAAGTGATGCTGCCAATTTCACTTGTAACATAGCAGAGAATGAGGAAAGGAAATACAGAAATCTGATTTGCTTAAAACAAGATGTTTGCCATGCATTAATTCCCTAATGCACAGTACTGTACTACCCATGCCGCGGTACTTTTAATGCCTCTAACCACAACATAAAGCATACCGGAGTAAAGATAGGTTGCTGTTGTGAACGTGCCCATGAAGTGAAGCTTCCCTACTGTTGCAATAACAGCCCACCCGTCCACTCAATGGACTTCGCATAATCCTGGGATTAGTGTCCCCAGTAGCAGTGTGTCCCTGTGTGACCTAGTCACTCTTACCGTGCACTGTGGTCCTGCGGGTGAAAAGTGTAGCTAATATTAGAGTCTCCATTGTTCACCTCCCCCTCGCCCACTGAGCAGATCTCCATATTTCTCCCCCAGTAAAACTCACCATATCAGATGCTGCACCGTGTGTGACTTCCTGCACCTTCATTGCTTTCTTTTTGTCCATATTAGTCTTGTGCCTCAAAGTAAGCATTGTTTTGAGAATGTGCATTTGTAATCTTTTCTTGCCACATGCAAAACATGCAGCAGCAGGGACCATAATGCAGCACAGCCAGGAATGATGCGAAAAGGCATTAATGTGAGCCAGCAACAGACAGGAAAGTATTTAAAATCCTCTTCAGAAGTACGTATTTTTTTGGTGTATCTGTCTTTTCATTGATAATGTTACAATTGTATCTCTTACATATTGTCAGGCACTTGTGAGGCACAGCATTAATGAATGTCAATTGCGCAACCTAGACACACATTTTTAGACACATACAGCCTTTGAAAGACACACATTGCAAGCCTGTTTTGGAATCTAAAGTCAGTGCTTCTCCTCATCTTTCTTTTATTGTGACTGAAACACTATCTAAGCAATACTTAATTTTCACTTGCCATGTTACAAGTGCATTAAGCCACTCCAAAGGGGTGTTCTGCTGTGGAATTTGTGCATGGTTGAGTGATTATAGGCACTCAGCCTGCAGCCTCATGCCACAATCCCCCAACCATGCATTAATTTCACAGTAGAACACTCCTTTGTCATGGCTTAATGCTACTAACTCCAGTATTGTTCTCTTCCAGGGCTAGAAGGAATTGCCTTGGCTGCCTCTAATGTGGGAAGTTTTGAATGGGAACCGAGTCAGTAACTCATTTTAAATTGAATTTGTTCAGTCATGTAAATGCCTGCTGCAGACTGACTTTTGGTACTTGTTTTAGGTTATATATAGTAGACTGTGGTGATGGTATATTTATAGTTATTTGTAAACTAAGAGACTATTAACTTTACACTATATGTCTACTGAGCACTTTAAAGTTGATTCACTAATGTGCACTGTCACTTTAAATGTTGTCTTACTTAAACCTGCTGCTAGTGCCCAGGAACCATCCCACTGATGATGTACTGATGTACGAAACTAGTCAGGGTTCCTAGTAGCTATGGCTTGCCTTTGGATTCATGTGGTGGTATGTTTAAATGTTTTTCTCAATTAAAAGCCATTTTAGACACTGTTGCTTACCCAGTCCTCCTTGGCAAGCTAAAAGCAGTTGGACGCTCCTCCTCCTCCTCCTCCTCTGTTGAGTTGTTTCACCCACATGTTGAGGGTCGGACCCAAGCTGTCTGTACTGGTGATGCCAACCCCCTCCTCTCCCTATCTGCTCTGGTGTCCTCAAGGATCTGTCCTTGGCTCCATCCTATTCTCCAGTTTTCTAAATGACCTTCCCATCACATGTGTCTCTGTATCCATTCATATGTATGTAGATGACACGGTTCTCTATGCCCCTGGTTCCTCTGCCTCTGACCTCATGACCCATCTCCAACTGACTTTCAACCACATTCAACACTGGTTTCGGGGCAACCAGCTGTGCCATCATTCAAAAATAATAGTCTCATGACCTTTGGCAATAGACAGAAACTTGCCAAGCTCCACTCCCCCCCCCCTTCCAGATTCTTGATGATGATGTGATTGGGGATATCTCCTCCTTTAAATACCTCATGGTATGGGTGAATTGTCATCTGGACTTCTTTACTCATCTGGACACCATCCATAAGCAGCTGCATCCTAACTTTGGGGTACTTTAAGGAACAAAGCAAGTATTCTGCTTCCTGCTCATAGAGAGATTATCATGAAGATGATTCTTCATATCTTCGATTACAGAGACAGTGTTGGTGTGGTTGGACCACAGTGGGCTCAGGGAGGGTTAGGGTGGTGGAACAGAGGTGCATTCCTCCAGTTGTACCTCTCCACAATTTCTATGCCATTCTGGAAAAGTGTGGTTCCTCTATGGAGGCACCCACAGTGGAGACCATGGAGGATGCTGGGGACCTCCACAAAGGAGACCCACAGGAGGGTGGCATGAGACCCCACGGGGAAGGAAGCAGCTCCAGGTGGGGAACTCCATTGTTAGGAAGGTAGAACTGGGGGAGGAAGGGAAGAGGGGGGTAAGGTGCTTGCCTGGTGCCATGGCTTGGAGGGACAGGGAGCGAATCCTCAGGATTGTGGGAGCAGCTGCACAGGGAAGGGAGATGGATGTCATTGTCCACCTAGGGACAAATGACCTGGCTAGAAAGGGATCAGAGCAGTGCAAGAAGCATTTGTGGAGATGGGGAGGGGCCTTAGACAAATGGCACAGACGGTAACCTTCTCGGAGGTGATGCCTGTCTATGGCACGGGTGAGGCTAGGGTGCTCCATACCATGGGATTCAATCAGTGGTTGAAAAACTGGTGCAGAGCTCAGGGATTTGGCTTCATTGGGGACTGGGGTCCACCTGGAGGGATGCAGGTCTATACTGGCATGATGGTCTGCATCTGTCCAGGAGGGGAACCAGGATCCTAGGTGATAGGTTTAAATACTTCATTGACAAGCATTTAAACTAGCCAAGGGAGAGCACAGTTGCAGCTACACAGACAGGAGAGCTTTAAAAACAGGAAGGAAAAGCCAGCAGGCAGTTGCTGCAGTGGTAGAGGGCTGACAAGCTGCTTGGATGTGTTCCAGAACAGGAGTCCCTTAGCAACCCTGGGAGATTGGTCTCCTGAATTAGGCCAAAAGAAAAAGTTATTTCCATTGTGAGTTTTCCATTTTACTGTTTGTGTTCTTCCAGAAGTCTAGCCTCCTGGAAAAGGGGGGTTTCTAGTTAGGGTCAGGGATTGTTTAGTCAGCACTCCCACACGGAGCTAGGCCTCTTTATTTCAGTTTTTGTTTCATTTTCCCTGGTGGGGCTTAAAAAGGAAAAAGGCAGAAGCCCAAAGTTCTGTGTCACCAACAATATTAAGAAAATAAAAATATACCTGGTTGGTTTGATGTTAACAAACTGGTCTTGCTGAGACTCCTTAACCACTGCAAAGCTGATCCTGAATCCCGTGGCAAGGTTGCGCCTTGTCACATGGTTCAAATTCTGTTATTGTTCTTGCTATCCATGCTTTTTAATCATCTTCATTGATGCTTCTGATTTATATGCTGCTGATAATAACCATTTTAGAACTGTATGAGGTAGTTTATGTCCATATAGTGTATGGTAGAATGTTGTTATGGATAGAAATCCATAACCAGAATGGAGTTGTTATGCTGCAGTATCTATGTCATCACAGCTGTTATGCTGCACTAGCTATGTCACTACTGCAGCATAACAACTTGGAATGCTGCCACATAGTTGCTTTTCTCAATCCAGTTAAGCTGGAAGTTGCTGTTTTTTTTAACTTGCACTTACAGAAACAGCTGTAGCACACTGTGTCAGTTAAAAAAAAAGAAAATGTTAACATTTCTATTCTCTGTTGTCATCTCCAGCTGGTTTTGTGTGATTTTCTATGCTGTGACTGCCCATACACTATAAAAGATTGTGTATGAGCAGTTATACATAAACAAGGAAATTCTTGTATCTTGAAGTTCCCTTGGTAACAGAGTACCTCTCGAGCTGCGCTCTCGAGGTCATCTGTTACCAAGGAAACCTCTCGATGCAAGAATATCCTTGTTATGTATGACTGCTCATGCACAATCCTCTATGTTGTATGCTTCTATTGTTGGCACAATGCATTTATGTTCTACTATGGAACTTTAAGGTTGTTTGGAACACAAAGTACATCATACAGTTCTAAAATGGTACTTAACACCAGAGTATAAAGCAGGAACACTCAATGAGGTTACTGAAAGGCCCTTAAAGATCGAGCAATAACAGAATTTTCACCAATACTTAAAAAATCTGTAACTTAGCTGGCCCACTGGCGCAAAGACATCTGTGGCGCCAATGATCCGGGTTCAGAAACGGACCCGGGAGTTGGAGGGTTGAGGTGGGTGGGAGGATTGAGCGTCCAGTGGACTGCTCTCCTACTCCAGGGAAGGTGAGCTGAGTATCTGATGCATGACGGACCCCAGGCGGAAGCCGGAGTTCTGCTGCAGTCGGCGCCTGCATTGGGTTGTCATTGCATGGCCCCACCCCCAAGTAGTTTACAACATACAAAATGCAGGCCCCTGGTAATGAGACAGCTCCATTGCCATCCCCTCTGGCCACCAGAGTTTGCCACTTGGTGGGGAGTAAGCCTGAGTATGAGGAGGGCTGCTGGAGGCTGGTGAGCCCATTCCGGGGCTTGGGGAGCCAGCACAAAAAATATAATAAAAAAACAAACAAACCCCCCCCCCCGCAACTTGGGGACTGCACTGGGGAGCTGATCGCTGCATTGGTGGCAGGAAGGGAGCAGCAGATTGCCGCATCGGCAGCAGGCAAATGGATCAGCGGTGGGGAAGAAATACCGGATCGCTGCATCACCAGCGGGGAGAGAGGTGGACTTCAGCCGCATTAGCGGCGAAAAGCAGGGACAGGAGGCATCGGAAACTGTGCAGTTGGGCGTGAGGTTTGCGACGAGGGGCTCGGTAACAAACCGCTCGTATCAAGGGTTTTAAAGTCATATGTTTAAAGTTTATGGTTACATTGTTAAAGTGACAAATTGGAGTTGGAAGTTGGCAGGCTGGGTCAAGGCTCAGCTAACAGATATGAGTTAAGGTTTAAATTGTTAAATTGTGTTGGAGGCTGTTAGGATTGGGTAAAGGAGGGTGACTGTTCACTGGGAACATAGTGCCAGAGGGAGGAATGGGAGAGAGGGGGGAATGGCCTTGGGGAAGGAGGGTATTGGCTGGAGGATGGAGCAGTATGGAAGAGCAAGCCTGGGGGAGGATCCGTGGCAGCATCAGGGGATGGAGCAGTATGAAGGAGCATGACAGGACATGGGCAAGTGGTGCCATAAGGAGGACAACCAGTGGAAGGAGGGAAAAAGGGGGGCAAGGTGAGGAAGGATCGTGGTTGTAATAACTGTGGTGCAGTAGTGTTCCTGAGTACTCTGTGGAGACTGGGGACATGCCCAGTTTGTCTAAGACTGGGGAGATTGGAGGCCGAGATAGCATGGCTAAAAAGGGAATTGTCCTGGACAAAAAGGGAAATCATTAGAATAATTACAGAAAGCAATCAGGTAGGGGACAGGAGGCAAGTCGACCTGGGGACAGGAGGTGGAGGAGGCATGTCACACAGAGGATCAGGGAGGGAAGGCCCAGGACAGGGGACAGGGGCACGATGGGCAGGAGTACTGGCATTTATGAGCATAGATACACAGCAGGCTTAAACAGATACTGGCACTTAATGGAGATGATGGAGCAATAGGAAGTAAATGGGATAGAGGCTGTGGGGAATAAGGAGCCGTGCCAGAGAAGAGGCAGAAAAGGCAAGAAGTAGGGGCTGATCAGGCTATGGTGGTCTGGGATGAGAAGGGAAAGGGTGACACCAAGAAAGAAGGAAGAGATAGCATGGGGGGACAAGATGTAACAGTCAGGAGTAGAAATGGGAGGGGGAAGGAAGCAGGAGGGATGTCCTGAGGGGAGACCAGAGAAGTGCACTGCATACAGGCATCCGGAGAGAAGATGGGCTGCTGAGAGTAACAGGAACAGAATAGGTGAGGGCAGGAAGAGGCACGGGGGGAGGGATGAGGCCAGGGACCATCCAGCAGGGCAGGGAGACAAAGGGATAGTGGGGGTAGGAGGTGACCAGGGGTGGGTCAGGAGGAACGTGAAAAAAAGTTAGGTAAGGGCGGCGGAGGCAATCTTGGGGTTAGCACAGGAAAAATCGGTGATAGTGTATAGGGACTCTGTTATTAAAGGGATCCACTGGTTAAGAAAGAGAGTAGCTTTCAAGAGGAGGTCTTTTTTTTGTGAGCCAGGGATGGAGGCAAGCAGGGCACTCCCAAAAACTAAGGGTGCATTAGGCTGACTAGGGAACCTCATCTGGTTTTGCACCTTGGTACAAATGACCTTGCTGGAGAGGAGGTGGAAGAGGTGCAGAAGAGATTTATGGAACTAGCAAGAGGTGCAAGGGATGGTACATTCCATAGCTTTTTCGAAGGTCTGCCAGTACACTGCACCAGTACAGCTAGACAATTGAGAATCAAAGACTTTAACCACTGGCGAAGGCAATGGTGTATGAGGGAGGGCTACGAATGTGTAGGTGATTGGGGAGACACATGGGTGGACCAGCATCTGTATGCGAGGGACAGGTTGTATTTAAATGATGAGGGAACTAGGATTTTGAGGGAGAAACTGCAGTGATACATAGATAGAATACTAGGGAGTGCTTTAAACTAGGAGAGGGCGAGGGCGAAGCTAGGTGTAGCCCAGTGGGAATGGCGGGAGAAACTGACCTAACTCACTCTCCGCCACAGCTGGGGCAAGAGAAGTTGAAGGGGGGAAGGGAGAGGAGTAGGCTGGTGGAGAGGGTTGTTAACAAACACTAGGAGTCTAGGTAATAAGGTGGGAGAGCTACAGGTGGTGGCGGTGGAGGATGACCTGGACCTAGTTGCAGTTATGGAGACCTGGTGGACTGAAAACCACAGTTGGGAGGTGGAAATATCTGGGTATGTACTCTGCAGGTGAGACAGGACAGGAAAAAGGGGGGCCGTCTTATGTAAAAGAAGAGATTAGGGTGATGGCATGGGGAGGGATGGACCAGCAGAGACCCTATGACTGACTTTAAGCAAAGTGAGGGGGAAGGCAGTGAAGGTAGTGGTGGTCTACAGACCACCAAATCAAGGGGAGGAAGTACACAAACAGATGGTCAGGGAGGTACAGGAGATGGCCAGCAAAGGGGAAGTCATGGTGATGGGAGATCTAAATTCACTGGTCGTAGATTGGGACATCCCAGCAGCATCCACAGATAGAGTATGGAGTTGCTGGAAACCTTGCAGGAAGTTTTCATCGACCAACTGGTAATGGAACCTACTAGGGGGAGTGCCATTCTGTACTTTTTTTTTTCAAATTCTGTTTCTTGCACCTCACCTCGGGGAACTCTCTCTGGCATCCTCTGCCACCAGTCTCTACCTCCCACCTGAGACACTTCTCATCTCCTCCGCCTCGCCTGACACATCCCCCAGATCTGAGCCTCCCTGGGTAGGGGCCGCCCTATCCACCCAGGGTGCTTTATCTATAGTATAGAGTGCCGGGCTAAGCGGGAAGGGCCAAGACAGAGGAGTGTGATCGGTATTGTGTGTGTGGTCCGGGGCTGAGGTGCCTTCACCTATCCCCGAGGGAGGGGATTTTTCACTTCGTACCCCCTTCCCGAGCATGGGACATGCAATGCCATCCAGCACACTACATGAGCACTCCCGCACATGTTCAGAAGACAGCCGCCCAACATTCCCCTTCCCAGCATGGTCTCTGTGGCTGCAGTGCACCCAGACTCCACTAGGGGCCACTGTCTGTGCAAGACAGTTTTCCCCCCTTCCCAGGAGAAGAGAGCAGTCCTACGAATGTTCCATCCTCTCCTCCCCGGCCGACCCCTGGAGTCCCAGGCTCTTTCCCGAACCTGGATTGCCAGAATGGTGTGAGATGTGGCATCCAGTGTCTCAACCCTCAGCACCACTGGGCCATACTTGAACTAGTTATGACAAATGGGGGCAGTGTCGAGGGGGTAGTGGCTGGGGAAAATCTGGGTGACAGCGACCATAGAACAGTAAAATATAGAATCAGAAAGGGTCAGGTTAAGAGCAGTTCCAACACTAGGGTGCTTGACTTTAGAAAGGCATACTTTAGGAGAATGAGGGCATTGGTCCAGGAAGAACTGGAGGGGCAGGAAGACTTGGAAAACGTGGAGGAACTATGGGGGGAAATTAAAAGGGGAATATTGAAGGTGACAGAACTATGCGTTAGGATGGTGAGCAAGAAAAAGAGGGGAAGGAAACCACTTTGGTTCATACCAGAAGTGACGAATGCAGTTAGGGAGAAAAGGAGGGTCTTCAAGATATATAAAGCATTGCAGAGGGAGGAAGACAGGGAAGTGTATAAGGAAAAACTGAGGGAAGCGGAGAAGGTGATCAGTTGGATGAAGGCTGAAACGGAAGAGTATATAGCAAGGGAGGCAAAAAGGGGAGACAAGAAGTTATTTCAAATACGTGAGTGACAGAAAGAAGGGGAAGCGTGGGATCATGAAACTCAAGGGGGAAGGGGGGCACTGGTGGAGGGACATATGGAAAAAGATGAAGTCCTGAATAAATACTTTGAATCAGTCTTCACGTTGGAGGAGGGGAAAGGGCCGAAGTTGGATAGTAGGTGAAGGATGGGTAGTGAGATGGACTTAAGTCCCTTCATGGAGGCTAGGGTATTGGAAGAATTAGGAAAGCTGCAGATGGACAAGGCAATGGGTCTGGATGGGATTCATTCGAGGGTACTCATAGAATTAAAACAGGAATCGGCAACACCACTCACAAGGTTATTTAACCTGTCACTGCACAAGGGAAGGGTTAATGGGGAGTGGAATAGGGCTGAGGTAGTACCCCTACATAAAGCAGGAGGAAGGGAGGAGCAGGGAAATTACCGCCCGGTTAGCCTTACCTCCATGATTGGTAAACTAATGAAGGCACTTATTAAGGAAAGGCTGTTAAAATATCTAGAGGGGGAGGGCCTCCTAAATGACAATCAACACAGATTCACAGGTGATAGGTCCTGCCAGACCAACCTGATTGAATTATTTGACAGAGTGACGGAGATATGGGACTGGGGCAGGGGGTGGACGTGGCCTACCTGGACTTCAGAAAGGTATATGACACTGTCCCCCACAGGAGAATAATAGGCAAGTGTAACCCCTAGGTGGTGCTATCCTGAGGGCTACTACCACTGCCTGCGTGACTAGACACAGGTTGAGGGGTCTGAGCTTGAGAACGGGTGCCTCCACCTGGAGGAATGGTTTTGGGGCATCCGTAACTGCTGTGGGTATGGCCGTCCGGGATACTATAACCCTCCACCAACCCTTCTAGTTGTCTAGACAGATCAACAGATATACACATATACTATATGATAATACTGAACCCACACTCTGTGCACTTACCACCAGGGACAGATCAGCTGCAAGGTCCTGGAGACCCCCGTAAAATAAGACCTTTAACACAACAATTCAATGGCAGTACAATATCCCTCCAAAAGGTACACACTAGCCAGGTTAAATGAAGAAAGAACAAAATCTGATTTATTCAGGGGGATTTGAGTAAGGGTGCGGCAGCAATCTAGCAGGTATTATTAGATCTGATTGATTCAGGCTGAAAATGCATGCACAAGGAGTCCCTTTGTCACAGTCATATACTCTGGGTACCCAGTTGTTAAGCAGGCTAGACTGAAGTGTTGCCCATGGTAGGCCGGTGTTGCTGTTGTTGGGGCCCTTAGGAAAGAAAACAATTAGCATGTATATCAACAATTAGCATGTATATCAACCAAGAACTTGCAATCTGGAGCTGGATGGCTCAGTTCATTGTAATAAACCCAAACAATTAAATCAGATGACACACAATGATTGTAGCTTTGTTGCAGGAGCTACCCTGTTTAGTACTCATGCTACCCAGACCAGGAGGCAGGACTGATGAGATGAAGACCTCTGGATGTTGTTCTGGCTTGCCAGGGAAGCAGGCCCACATGACTCATCATGGTGGTCGCTACCTCGATGGTGTTGAGCAGGGAGCCAAATCCCGGAGCGGACCTTTCATCGGAAAAGTTTCTGTGGTGGGAGCAGCAGTCTTGGCCGAGATGGCAGGGCCCAGAGCAGAGCAGACAGTTCAGATTTAGCTCATATGCATGGGAGGAGCTTCCAGCTAGCATAACACACTTGAAGGTGGGGGAACCAAATTGCAAACCCACGCAGCACATTCAACACACTTACAAGTAAACAGCTATCAGCCACAGGCCAGATAAATTCTGTTTGCAATTTAACAGGGTTTCGCGAACCTTCGCTCTCTGAGGCTCTCTTCGGTACCTGACAGGCCAATCACTTCTGGAGCAAGTCTTTGGTCCACACACAGGCAATGATCACTCACCTCACTTTCTCTTCAGGTTTCACATCTCAATAAAGGTATTCGGAATTAATCCGATTCTGTTCTCTTAAGCTTTTTCACACAGGAAGATGGTGGCAGGCAGGCCAAACACAGCCTTCCTGCTGATTCCCCGTGCTACCACGCAGGAGCAGCTGCTCGAATCACTCAAGCTGTTCACTCTCCAAGCTCCAACTCTCAACTGACACACTGCTGCAGGCAGATCTGGGGTTTCCCAGTGATCCAAAAGGTTCAGTTGGCTGATGAATCTGTCTATCACAGAAAGGGCTCCCTCTCCAGGTCTATTTAGGCGCCAAACCCAAAAAAGTACAATTCCTACAGAAATTCAATCCCACCAGACCTCTGGGGATAGTCTCCATTTTAGATCCCCCAAGTTTTCGATTGGTCCAACTCTGGCAGTCCAGAACCAAAATGGTAGTTCTAAGCAAAAAATCCATGCTGCAAAGGAAGGCAGGTTAGGCAAACTCCTATATTATTATTATTAAAGCAGATAACCAGCAAACAATCACCGATCCTGAAAGTGTTCCCTCTGCATATATAGCAATGGCAGAATGGAGCAGAAATCCCACTCACCAGGTGGGTCACGGGCCTTAAACTTCTCTATTCCAACCCAGACTAATTATCCCACACAGAATAGATAGCTCTTAAAGAGACAGGCATGGAGGATTTACTATAGTGCTCTCATGCTGACAATCACAACTACTGCAGACACAGAACACCATCTTGGCAGTGGGCATTAGGCAGACCCAGGAGGACATTATAGGAACCTTCATTTTTAGAGGGTTACACAAGGTAGACAGCTTAGGAGTGGGAGCAAGCTCACAAACTGGGTAGAACATTGGTTGGAGGGAGGACACAGAGGGTAGTAGTGAATGGGTGCACTCAGAGGAAGTGAAAGTGATGAGTAGGGTTCCCCAGGGTCTGTGTTGGGACCCTTACTTTCAGCATATACATTGGGGACATCACAGAGGGTCTACAGGGATGGTGTGCCTGTATCGGACTACATGAAGATATGTAGTAACAGGGTTGATACAGCAGAAGGGGGGGTGGAGGATATGAGGGAAGATTTGGCCAGGCTGGAGGAGTGATCAGGAAGGTGGCAGCTGCAGTTCAACACAAAAAAGTGCAGAATTATGCACATATGGCATAATGACCCGAAGGCAAAATACTGGCTTGGGGGAGACTGAAAGTAACAGAACAGGAAAAAGATGGGGGATCACCATTTCAGACAATCTAAAAGTCTGGAGTCAGTGCAACAGAGCAGCAGAAAAAGCATTGAGAATGCTGGCATGCACAGGGAGCGGATTCACAAGCTGGAGGAGGTAGGTGATCCTGCCACTATACAAAACCATGGTTAGACCACACATGGAATATGGGGTCCAGTTCTGGAGGCCATATGTGCAAGAGAACAAGGATAGGCTGGAAAGAGTCCAGAGAAGAGCAACCGAAATGGTTTGGGGGCTGCAGGGGTAGTCATATGAGGAGAGACTGGGAGAGCTGGGCCTGTACACACTGGAGGAGAGAGGAAGAGGGGATATGGTGGAGACATTTAAGTACTTGAAGGGCATAAACAGGGTGAGGTCGACAACATCTTCAACATGAGTAATAACAATTCCACTAGAGGGAATGCCTTCAAACTAGAGGGGGGAAGATCCAGGGGGGACATCAGGGGGAGGTCCTTTACCGAGAGGGTGGTACTGCCATGGAACAGACTGCTGGAATGGGTGGTTGGGGTTGATATAGTAGATAACTTTAAAAGAGCCTGGGTTATGCACATGGGCCTAATGGGCAGGGGGCAGGCCGGTAATGGAGGGAGGGGTTCTTCCTAGAGGGGGGAGTTATGGGCTGAGTGAATGGGCTGTGGGGTCCTATTCTGCTGACAGATTTCTATTATTCTATGAACCTCTACTAGGAAAAGTGACTTACCGTATATACTCGCACACAGAAACATGGAAGTTGATGGCAGATAAGGACCGCAAGGCCCATCCAGTCTGCCCATTTTTTCTACATTATGAATGTGCCATAGGCCTTTACTCTGTCAATGGCCTATCTATTCATACTCATCTGTATCACTCCCTTATGCCTATCCCATGCCTGTTTGAAGCCCTGCACTGTATTCATATCCACCACTTCCTGAGGTAGGCTGTTCCATGCATCCACCACCCTTTCTGTGAAAAAGAACTTCCTCACATTACCCCTTAATCGGCCTCCCTCTAATCTCATTGTGTCCTCTTGTCTTGCTATTTTTCTTATATTGAAACATGTTAGACTCTTTCACCTTGTTAATGCCCTTAAGATGTTTGAATGTTTCGATCATATCACCTCTCTCCCTCCTTTGCTCTAGGATATAAATATTGAGCTCCGTTAATCTGTCCTTATATGTTTTCTGATGCAGTCCCTGCACTATTTTGGTTGCCCTTCTCTGGACTGCCTCCATTTTGTTAATGTCTTTGTGCAGGTGCGGCCTCCAGTACTGCATGCAGTACTCCAGATGGGGTCTAACCAGTGTCTTGTAAAGAGGGATTATTACCTCCATTTGTTGTCAGAATTACAGAACGGATTTAGGAAAGGTCGATCAACACTTCAACATTGTTATGTTTTGAAACATCTTCTCTGGAAATATGTTACAGTAAAAAAGGCGAAGTTATATTGCTGTTTTGTAGATCTTCATTCAGCCTTTGATCTGATAAGTAGAATTTTATTGAGGGAGAAGTTACAATTGTACGGAATTGATTCAACTTTGCTTAGAATAATCAGAAGTTTACATCAGAATACATGGTTACGAGTGAGATATGACCAGGCAGAAAATTTAACAAATAAAATTAAGACAAATTTGGGAGTAAGACAAGGTTGTCTTTTGGCTCCCCTTTTATTTAATTTATATATTAATCCTATAATTTCAGCTTTGGATAATTCAGAATTTCATGCACCGACTATATTAGACAAGAAAATTTCTTGTCTTGCTTATGCGAATGACATTGTTTTATTATCAACATCAAAATTAGGTTGCAAAGTAAGCTGAATTATTTTTCAGAACTTTGCAATATTGACAAACTACAGATTAATAAAGAGAAAACTAATGTAGTGGTTTTTGGACTTAAAAGCAAACAAAAACAATTATCTATTTAGCGGTGAAAAAATAAATACAATGAGCCACTATGAATAGCTTGGGTTTTTTAACAAGATTGCCAATGGAACTTGCATATAAATAAACAGATAAATAATCTTAAAATTATACCAAATGCACTTAAAAGATTTAATATACACTATGGTCAAGTTTCAGTGGAAGGTTTATTAAGAACTTTAAATGCAAAGATTAAGACCTCCGCCCTGTATGCTTCTGAAATATGGTTTGACTCAAATATTAATCCTATAGAAGTTATTATAAATCAAACGTATAGATACTTACTAAGGATACCCCAATCAGCGCCAGCTGAAATTTTGAGATATGAATTAGGACGGAAATCCTTTAAATTACAGGTAATAGAATGTAGATTGATATTTATACTAGGACTATTTCTTCCCCCAGCACAACGTCTTCCACGTATGTGTTTGGAAGAGGAGTTATAATATAATCATAGAGGGTTTATGTCACCATCTATCTCTTCAATTAGAAAGTCACTTTTTTCAATAGGTTTCGGTCAATTATTTATATGAAATATACCTAACCCCATTTGAACAGATAAAGCTTCAAATTAAATCAAGACTTTCGAGTATTGAACAAGCGCAATATCATGTTAGAATAATCCAGTTGGTAAATTTTAGATAAAATTATGAAAACATCAAATAGATTAGAAACATATTTAACATCCTTGTCAGCTTGGAATGAAAGGAGGGTGATTACAAGATTTAGAATGGAGTTATAGCCAGCAAATGATATAATGATAAGAAAGAGAAGAAAGGAAATCAAGACCTCGTATTGTGTGTGTAATAATATAGTGGAGGATGATTTGAAACATATTGTACTACATTGTCCTCAATTTAATAATCAAAGGAAACATTGGCTTGGTCCTCTTCTGGCAACCCTCGGTCTTCCCCCCGATTAAACTTCTTATTTATCTATTTAACTCTGAAGATATTATAATATTGAAAAATTTGAGTCATTTTTTAATGTCTATCAAACTTTGATGAATAAGATTTAATAAATATTTTGACTGTCTGGAAAGAACATGATTTGATTTGATAGCCAATTGTGAATATTGGGTTACATAAATGTGTTTGTGATATTTTTAAACATATGTGTAAATTATTTTAATGTTTTTTATATGGTAATGACAAAATGTCAAACAATAACATTTTCTACCTACCTATTGCCTTCCTCTTATGACTTGCAATACCCCTACTAATACACCCCAACATTCTACTAGCCATACCTACTGCTTTAATTATCTGCTTGGATGATTTCAGGTCATCTGTGATGACGATGCCCAAGTCTCTTTCTTCCCTTGTGATTGCCAGTAACCCCCCTCCCAACCTATAGGTGGCTTCATGGTTTCTTTTCCATATGTGCATGATCTTGAACTTCTTTATGTTAAACCCCAGTTGCCACTCTTCTGACCATTTTGCTGGTTTATCCAGATCTCTTCTCATTCTGCCCACCCCATCTGGATCATCTACTCTGTTGCAGATATTGGTGTCATCTGCAAACAGAAAAGCCTTGCCCTCCAGTCCATCTACAATGTCACTGATGGAGATATTGAAGAGGACTGGCCCCAGGACTGACTCCTGAGGTACCCCACTTGTGACTTGTATCTCTTCTGATTGTATACCGTTTACCACCACTCTCTGTGTTCTGCATGCCAACCAGTTTGCCACCAGTTGACCAACTTCTGACCCACCCCGAGCGTACCCAACTTATTAATCAGTCTTCTATGTGGAACAGTATCGAAAGCTTTGCTGAAGTCAAGGTAGGTGACATCAACTGCACTCCCTTGGCCCACCACTCTGGTTACTCAGTCAAAGAAATCTATGAGATTAGTTTGACAGGACCTTCCTGTTGTAAACCCATGCTGTCTTGGATCCTGTGCTCCTATGGATTCCAGGTGTTGCTCTATCCTTTCCTTAAGGAGTGTCTCCATAATCTTGCCCACTACTGAGGTAAGTCTGACTGGTCTGTAGATCCCTGCCTCCTCCCTGCTACCACTCTTGTGGAGCAGGATCACATGAGCCCTTCTCCAGTTTTCTGGGACCTTTCCTGTGCTCAGAGACTCACTAAATAGTTCTGATAATGGCTCTGCTATTTCCACCCTTAGATCTTTTAGTACCCTGGGATGTATGCCATCAGGTCCCATTGCCTTGTCCACCCTGAGCTTATTGAGCTCTTGTAGGACCCTTTCTTTTGTGAAGGGACTTGTGCACACCTCCCTCCCCTGGTGTCCATGGTGCTGAGCTGTGGGCCCTGCCCTACTTTCTCCTCAGTAAATACTGAGCAGAAGTATCTATTTAGGATAGATGCTTTTCCTTGGTCCTCCTCCACACACTCCCCCTTATCCCCTTTGATCTTACTAATACCCCCTCTGGACTTTCTCCTTTCACTAATGTATCTATAGAAAGTCTTGTCCCATTGTTTTACTGTTCGTGCTCATGTTTCCTCGGTTTGGGCCTATGCCTGCCTTACAGCCTTCCCTGCTTCCCTTAGGGAAGTTTGGTATGCCTCCCTATTTTCATCCCGCTGCATTCCCATATATTTCCTGAATGGCAATTTTTTGGTTCTGACATTTTCTGCTACTGTATTTGAGAACCAAAGTGGTTTCCTCCTTCTTTTGCTCTTGTTTTTCTCCCTAACACAATGGGATGTTGCTTCAAGTATTGCATCCTTAATGCTTGCCCACTTTGCCTGTACCCCCCCCCACCAGTATTTCTTCTTGCCAGGGCTAGCTTAACTCTGTTGGCCATCTTATCAAAGTCATTTCCTCTGAAGTCCCATATTTTTGCCTTGGAATAGGATGATTTAGTTCTAAGTGGTAAATTGAACCATACCATGCGATGGTCACTAGCCCCAGGTGACCTTTACCTGGAGATCTGTGATCCTTTCCCATTAGTAAGTACTAGATCTAGGATAGCCCTGTCTCTTGTGGGTTGTTGTACCATTTGTTTGAGGCCGCTCCCTGTGTCTAGTTCTGGTGGATGTTCCTGCTGGTATTGACCAATCTGTATCTGGCATGTTGAAGTCTCCCATTATCAGAACCTCCCCTTTAGCTGTCATGTTGTGTATATCTTCGAACAGTAATGTGTCTATGTCCCCACCCTGGTCTGGAGGCCTGTAGACAACCCCAGTTAGTATGGCTGTCCCATTTCCCATTTCCAGGGTGACCCACAGTTCTTCTGGCTCCTTATGTGTTTTCTGAATTTCTGTAGTTTTGATATTTTCATTGACATAAAGGGCCACTCCCCCCCACCCATTATTGCACCTTGGTCTCTTCTGAACAGTACATAGCTGGGTACTGAAGTCTCCCAAGTGTGGTTACTGGTGAACCATGTCTTGCTAATGGTTACTATGTCCAGTTTAGCCTTTGTCATTGTTGCCTGCAGGTCTGGATCTTGTTTCCCAGAGTGCGGCATTTGTGTATATGATTTTCCATTGGCCAGATTTCGTGTTTTAGTTGTTGGCTGAGGTCTGGTGTTTCCCTTAGAATTGTATGGGAGCCGGACCTTTTTCCTTACCTGGTGATGCAAATGAACTACAAACATGCTGAACTCCTATTTGACCACTAGCTGGGGGATGTCCTTCCTGTTCAATGTATTGGGTCTTGCACCTCTCCCATTGGCTTGTTTAAGTATTCTACAAAGACGTCAAACTTCTGTCCCAATGCACTGATTCCCTCCTTAGTCAGATGCAGTCCATCAAATTTAAAGAACTTTAGCTCCCAAAACTGTTTCCAGTTACCTACAAATTTGTGTCCTTTTTCCTGGCACCAGCCCCTGAGCCACATGTTTAGCTCCCCTTTCTCTCCTTCTCTGAGCTTCTGTCCATCTGCCCCCCTCTCCCAGACCGGCAGGATCTCAGAGAAGGAGATGCTAGGAGAAATGGATGACAGTTTGTCTCCCAGCCTGGTCAGATGTTCCTTGGTCTCCACAACTGACTGGCTGGTGAGATGGTTAATCCCTATGTGTACCAGGACATCAATGTTTTCTCCTACTTCCTGCATGATTTTAACAATGTGGTCAGTGTCTCTCCATGCTGATGTACCTGGGAGACATCTGACCATTACCCCTGGCTGAAGGTAGGTATCAACTCCCCAAATCATGGAGTCTCCTATGATCAGAAGTGTTTTGGATTTCCTTTTTGCTTTATTTTTTGTTTTGATCCCTGTTTTGGGTGAGTTTTGTAGCGCTAGCTCCTGTGCAGCAGTGTCCTGCTCTGCAGCATCCTCTACTCCTTTGTTTGATTTTGGAGATAGAGGCAGATACCTGTTTGTAATTTTTACTCGGTTTGTGGAGGTGATACATTAGAGGCACTGAGTAATGGAGCACCTGATTTGCCCTCCTAACCACCTGCCAACCTCCTGGATCAACTACCTTCTTGTGTAGAGGTGCTTCAGTTCAATGTTGCGGAAATGGCAGGTGGTTCTTATAATATATTTCCTCCTGAGTATGCGATTTGAGGCACGAATCTCTGCCCATGCTGCCTGGAGCTAAGCCCTTAGATCTCAATGGTTCAGCATGTAGGGCAGTGTCCAAAATCCTGTATAACTGCCCTTTGAAAGTGTCCCACAGTGCCTGCAGTTAATAATATCCATTCCGTTGAGTTGCTCAGTTTATAACCTGGTCCAAGTAATTAGAAGGAGGAAAATTAAAACAAAAGTTTGATTTTTGTTTGTTTTGTTTTGTATAACTTATTATAACAAGATACTGTAAATTACTTGTGCCCTGTAAGTGAGACCACTGTGTGGATACCTCTCTGATCCTCCCTTACTGCTTTGCTACAGGAAATGTCACTCCTCACATTTGCTACAACAAGGCTCCTTCTACAGGTTGTGCATCATGCCATATGTCCTAGATGCATGCATAAAGGTGCCTCTGGGGTGCGGTATCGAATTAGGTACCTGTAAGGTTCATTGGTAGATCAGTACAGCCGGGGTTGGGGGACATGACAGGTTCTGAGTCTGTTTCCATGTTTACATATTATTTGTATTGTTGTCGTGCTGTATTTTAAAATACAATAAAGTTTGAATTTAGAAAAGAAAAGGCAGCATAATGGGCTGCAATGCTGTGTTGATTAAGTAATTAGCAGATATAATAAAATGATCATACCTTGCAGTAGCAGTCTGCTGTGTTTCTGAAAATGTCCTCTGTCCAATGAAAACATTCTTCCTACACTGCAGAGTTTAAGCTAGAGTGTTACATTATGGATGATTACAGGTACACACTAAGTTTTTATTCTTACTGAAATACTTTTGTGGGTAAGGGTTTGGTCTGTTCTCTAACTGAAACGTATTTTATTGGGTTGCAGGTAACAAAGAATTCACTAAAGAAGGGAACATAAAAAAAACAAGCTATGGCATGGTATGTGAATAGGTCCGTGATGCCTGGAATGCCATTCCTGCCGAAGCAATCATAAAGTCTTATAAAAAATGTGGCATTTCAAACATTATGGACAACACTGAGGACCATCTCCTTTATGAAGATATGATGGGTTCTGATGCCACATGGCCAGAAGATGTTGGGGAGGAGGATGATACTACTGCTGCAGAGCTCGAGGATATGTACAAGGACATTCCCCTTTCAAAACAGCAGCTCCAAATTCTGTTTGCATCAGACGATGAAGATGAGACTGAAGTTTTCAGTTTCAGTGATGAGGATTCATTATAACCCAGAGACAGTCATATTTAATTTTATTTTTTATTGTGTTGGTAGGTGATAAAAACCATGATTTAATAAACTGAGTCAATCTTATTTTATTGTTGCCTGCCATCTCATTTCCCATTTCATTTGCAGATCTTCAAGCCCCGAGTACCTTATGTACTTGCACACAGTTGGTCTGCCACAACAGTACCCCGACTTATATGTGGGTCAATGAAAAGTTCCTCACTTAGGGCTGGTGAATCGCACCCCTCGACTTATAGGTGGACCAACTTATGTGCGAATATATACGGTACAGGTTCAGTGCAGTTCTCCTTTAAATGGGCAGTTTTTATGTATTTTCATCCTTCCTGAACCTTTTCAACTCTGAACCCATCCTTACCAAAACTGCCTGCAGGATCCAGAGTTCCTGGGCCCCAGCATGTACATGCTAAGTTTTCCAAAAACAGTCTCATTTATGAGGTGCAAAAATAAGGGTGTTTTACTAAGAAATGCATTTGTAATCCTAACTATGCGCAGTATGATACTGAGGGTGTATGAACCACTAGGGTTCATCAACCATAACTCTTTATAGTTCAACCTGGCCTTTGGAACCAATAAGCCCTTATCAAAGGCTGACATCCTAGATTTCAGAAGGACAGATTTCAACTGGCTGAGGGAGCTAGTCTGGGACAAGTTAGCTGGACTGGACAGCATCAGAGATATGGAGGAAAGATGGGAGCAATCAAGGTCGTCATTCTTGAGGCAATACAAGTTTGCATGAGAAAGGTAATCAAAGGAAACAGGTACAAGAGACTAGTATGGTTCTCAGGAAACATCAAGGAAGCAATGACAGCCAAAAAGAAGGACTGCACCAGGTACAAGGAAAAACAAAGGGGGGAGAAATGGGGAGAGTACCAAATGAGAACAAGAGAAACGAAGATGGCTCTTCTGTCAGTCTGTTCCAAGCATCCAGCACCCTTTCCGCAAAGAAGTAGTTCCTCACATCCCTCTCAAACATGCCCCCCCTCAAGCTTCATAGCATGCCCAAGTGTTCTGGTGTTCTTCCTTTTTCATCAACAACTTTATTTATTTAAAATGTTTACATCTCAACAAATATAATGAATAGGTGTAGCATCACCAGCATTATCACAGTGTACCCAGCCCAGATTAAAAATAGTCCCTTGGATGAACAGGCTAAGAATAACATTCAAAGGTCATAATAAAACAACTCAGCAAATAATAGGTTTGTATTTACTTATTTGTTCCAGACGAGCAACATGCTGATATAATAACCATCTGCATCTTGAAAGGAGAGTTATTGTGCCAGTCCTTGTGGGGGTTCCTAAGACTGGAGGAGGGGTGGTGGGGTCTTAGAAGGCCATGTATGTGTATTTAGTACTGATGCAGTATGTAAAAGGGCATGTAATAGCCTGTGGGTGTTTTGCAAAATGCAAAGTTCAGCTAAGTCCCCACAATTCTAGTTCACAATTTTAATTTCCCCAGGGCTGAGTAGTGGACTGTCTCAAAACATACCATTTTCCATAGCTCCTGTAGCAACTCAAAGTATCTGGCAGTTGTGGAAATCTCCAGTGCTGTCAGGTAACCCATTTTGCAGTGATAACAGTGCCTAGTAGCCAATGGACACATGGTGTTGATATGGATTGTGGGCATACTTCTCAACCTTTTGTCCCCCAAATGTGGAACATTGCCCGTCAAAATGTGGAACAAATGGGCAAAATGTGGAACACTTAATCAAATCTTTATCCAAGAAGCTCAAAACACTGTCAAAATGTAGCATTTGTGTTCAGAAAGTCTGTTATTAATTGAATAATATATTTGTTGCATTATTTACTATGGATTTTTGCTTTAAAATGTTGACTTTGAATGTGGAACAAGTCCTCACAATGTGGAACAGGGAGCTTTTGTGAAGGAAAATGAGGAACGTTCCTCGTAATGTGGTACAGTTGAGAGGTATGATTGTGGGAAAGTGTTAGTATCTAGGTGACCCAATAGCACCATGGGTGTAGATAGTGGAATGCAGACTCCCAGTATAGTTTTGTATGTGACCTGCACTTCTTGCTAGAAGTGATGAAGCCTTGCACAGTCCCAGAGGATGTGGTTGATAGTGCCAGTTTCTTCCTCACATTGCCAGCATTTGTCTGTGTCCCTCAGACCCCATCTGTGAAGCTGCTGTGGGTTCCATGCCAGCAGTGTAAGATTATAATTGGATAAGGCACCTCCTCAATTATTTCAGAAAAGGAGATGTCCAGGAATGAGGGGATGACATGAGGTTGGAAGGGGTAGACAAAGGAGTAGTGTGAGGAAATATTACTTCATTGAAAGGGTGGTGGATGCATGAAATAGACTGCCAGCAGAGGTAATGGGGAAAACACAGTGGGAGAATTCAAACATGCATGGGACAGATATAGGGAACCCTAGCAATAGGAATGAGGAGGTAAAGCCAGAGATCAAGTAGGGTCTGCAGCTTTTACAGTAGGCAGGGAAAATAGGCAGACTAGATGGGCCTAGCGGTCCTTATCTGCCATCAATTTCTATTTTTCTATGTTTCTATGTCCCTAGTGACTGGGCAAAGTCGGGTCCAGTTCTGGTTCTGGTCCCAGGCTCTTTGTGGGAGATCACATTCCAGCTCCGCCGACCATCTTTGTCTGAAGGCTTCTGTGTGGTCTTCTTCAGAATCCAGTAAGCTACGATACACTGTACTGCTCTTAGGCAGTGTTCCATTGTGGTATTGGAGGATGGTATCAAGCTTGTTACTTCCTTGCTTATGAAGGGAGGGTCCAGGTATATCTCCTAGAGTATGATGTACAGTAGCTGGAGGTATTGCCAATGCTGTTGTTTCTGCAGACAGAATTCACTCTGTAGTTGGGCAAAAAACTTAAGGTGGCTGGCGTAAGGCTCCAACAGCTGGTCTAGATAAAATATCCTTCTGGTGGTCCAACTTGACCACCTGACTCTGCATTTATCTATGGTAATCCTCAAATTTCCCCATAGTTGGAAATCTGGCGAGATAGTGGGATCCCACCTAGAGCAATGCACCCTTCTCTTCCATAACTTCAATGATGCCATGATGGTGGGGTGTTGCTTCATCTCCCTGGTTACAGCACCAAACCTAATTGCCTTGTCCAGAGGAGTCCCTAGGGCTGCTTCTTTGTAGTCCAGCCATTTCAGTCGTGGGGATTGTGACCCACCTTTGAAGGACTGTGACAATTGCTATAGCATGTGCATCATGCTTCTTTGCAACGTTGGGTAGGTAGACATCATCCTTACTCGCATGACTGGTCAGCTTCTGAAAGCTGAGATGTTTGAGAATGGAGCACCAAAAGAGCTGCAGCATACTCTTATGTATGGATTGGAAGTGCTCTGCTTTCAATTTGAGAGAGAGGTTGTCCAATATGTAGAATACTGTAGGAGATGCCATCATCTTATAGGCATGTGCTCTGTCCCAGTGAGACAGATGTAGTTTGTGCCATCTGTCTAAATCTTAGGCAGTAGCTGCCAGAAGGGGCAGAAGTTGAGTCAGGCCATTATCCCTGGTGATGAGATGAAGTTAACCCCAGGTATTTTATCTGCTCCTGTGCTAGGTGTAGCCCCTAAGGGAAGCCCAGGAGTTGCAAGGTGTGTTGGCCAAATGGTACTAGGAGGGACTTGGACAAATTGGCTTTGTATTCAAAAAGGTGCCCATGACAGTCCAGTCGGTATCAAAGAGCTGGTACCGACCTCTCTGACTTTGACAGCATGAACATTATGTCATCCACATATGCCAGAGCTTTATACTCCTGGCCTATCTCAACCCCAAGGATGTTGCCATCCCGTTGGAGTGCCTGTAGCAGAGGTTTCATGGCCAGAACGAACAGCAATGGGGATAGGGGACATCCCTGATAGGTTCCCTCCACAGAGGAAGAAGGCCAACTCCATGGAGTTGGTTAGGACTTTAGCTTGTGCTCCTTGATACAGTGTCTGCGCCTAGTGGCTGAAGGTGTCTCAGAGGCTTTCAGGATGTAAAAGATGTAGCGCCATTCATCCCTGTCAAATGTCTTTTCTGCATCTAGCGGCACCAGGGCTGTGAGGTGTTTCTGTCTGGAAATGTGCCATCTGAGATATAATAGTCTTCTTTTTCTGGGGAATGAAGCCCACCTGATATTTGCCTATAAGAGTTGGTATGACTTCCTGGAGCCGTGACACCATCATTTTGGTAAAAACTTTGCAGTCTGCTCCGTTGAGGGAAATGGGACAGTAACTGCTACAGACTAGGGGATCCTTCCCTGTTTTGGGAACTAACACTATTGTGGCTGTCCTCATTGATACCAGGAGCTGCCTGTTAGTGCTAACCTCATCCAATGCCTCTTTTAGATGTAGAAGAAGGAGTTCAGAAAAAGAGGCCAGGAATTCAGTGGGGAGCCCATCCCTCCCAGTGCTTTACCAGCTGGCATCTTGTGGGTGCATTCCCAAGCTCTGCCACAGTGAAGGGTCCTTCCAGGAGCTCCTTGGCTTGTGGGGAGAGCTGTGGCAAGGCTAGCGGGGTTGGGGGTGAAATTCTCAAGCTCTGTGGCAGTAGAGGACTTTTCATTTGTATGCAGGCTCTGCTAGAAGCTCAGGAAGACTTCAGATTCCACTTGGATCCTTTTTTAATGTTCCACTGGCATATCTGATGCCTGAGATCTGGGATCTCTCTAACAGTTTTTTGAGTTGGTATGTCAGTAGTCTGCCCAGTTTCTCTCCTGAGTCGCAAACAGATTCTCAGAGGCAAAATAAGGCATATTCCGCCTTTTGGTGGAGATATGTGTTCACCTTTTACCTTATCTCTGTGATTTCTGCCAATATTTCATGTGTACGGCAACTAGTCTCCCTGAATTTCTTTTCCAGCTCCATGAGCCACGGTAGCTGTGCTTCTAGGTACTGAGTCTTTGGCTTTTTGATATAAGAGGTGTAGCTGATGTATTTGCTTCTTATGGAGGCCTTACAGTAAATGCGTCCCATCTGATGGCTGCCAAGGTGTCCCCCTTCTTGCTTGTCTCCAGGAAGACCATTATGTCTTCTTTGCATGAGGCTATGAATGTGGCATCCTTGAGGAGGGAGATGTTAAAATGCTACTTCCCAGAGGGGGGTCTTGAGCACCGGCCAGGTGCCAGATGAAGGAGACTGAGGCATGGTACGATATTATGATTTTTTTTTGCCTCTGAGATGTCAGGGCCAGTTGTGCCGCAAACCGCCACAACTCTACCCTTGCATAGATGTGCTGTGTGGAAGAAGAATGTATAGTCTCTACCAGCTGGGTTCACAAGACGCTATATGTCAGTGAGGCCTAAATCAGCTTTCAGTTGCTGAACGGCCCCTGCAGCTGCAGAAGAAGGGCCTTTGGGGGGCTTGGATCTGTCTAAAAATTAATCGATGACTATGTTCCCATCTCTCCCAAGAATGACCTGTTCCCATACATTTGCTGTTAAGGTTTGGGCAAGAGTCATGAAGAAAGTGCCATCTATTAGGTTCGGATCATACATATTGTATAGGGTAACATCCTGCCTGCTGATGTCACCTTGGATTATTATCTATCTTCCATCCTCATCTGAGATCACTTTATGGGCGGTAAGGGTACATTCTTGTGGATGAGTATAGCCACCCTCTACTCTTAGAGGAGTTAGAGCTGCCCTAGACATGGGATACCCATCACTTCCTAAGCATGGCCATCTCAGAGTGGGTGGATTTCCTGCAGAAAGGCAACTCCTGTTCTCTCTGAAGGTGGTGTAGCAGTTTCCACCTCTTAATGAGTGAGTGTATCCACTTAACATTCCATGATACCCATTTATTTGGTGTTGCCATCATAAAGCAGTGCTCTAAAGGGGGCAGGATAGTGACTGGGTGTAATGACTTTCCAACTGCAGTGCGGTTTTAGTCAGCCAGTCCGAGCACGGGAGCTCCAGCCCATGTGAGGGTAGCTGGGACCTCTGCTCAAAGTGGAGTTTCTGCCCTGAAGATTGGATTGTCTATGTATTACATGATGTGGTAATAAAATCCAACAAGTCTGTGATGCAGGATTAACCAGTATTAAAACACAACAAACTATACATGTGAACAGTAACTCCAAAATTACAGAAATAAGTATTCTGCAAAACAGTTGTGTATGTCATTATGGGCACACTCAGATACACGTTGAGGGGAGCCAGAGGGCTAGGACTACACTGGGGTTGAGGCCCCTGAATCACTTATCTGTCTGGTCCCAGGTACGTGCGTTAAGCAGTGCCATACTGCAGATATGACTGTGTTGATGTGTGTGCCACCCAGTTTATCAGCCTTGGTGACATCGCTATCAGATCGGACCAGTTTGACTGTGTCAGTATGCTGGGGGTGAATCGGTGTGGGAGCCTTTCTTGAGTACCTTGCCCCACTCCTTTTACTCTTACCCTACTGGGGAGGGGGGAGCAGCAGTTCAGTCTGATATGGTGCATCCTCCAGGGACTGTTCTGAGATAGTCTCCATAGCGCATGAACAATGTCCCGTGATACTGTGTTCTGCCCCTCCTGTGCCTTGCAGGTATAAGCTTGCTGGGGCAAGTGTTGAAAGGGAGAGGGCAGGGCACATGGGAGAGGGAACAGTGCAGAGAGCTTGGATCTGGCTAATTATTTAACAGGGGGGATTGTGTGCCCCTAATTTATTGTTGTGGTTGGGGGAGAACTGAGTATGCAGAGTGTAATGACAGAGGAGCAGAAGAACAAATTCAAGATGAATCCACTGCTGGTTACTAAGGGTGGTGCCATAGCAACTTTCAGGCAGTGAGCGAACTCAGTTGCCATGACAGCCCTCGTCCCATTTTGGTTTGGTGATGCAAGTTCAGAACTGGGGTCCTGTGGAATTCTGGAAGAAACTGACCTAGTGGCTACCTGGGCTCACTGATAGGTGCATTGTTTTTTGTTTGTTGGGATGAAGGTTCAAAAACATAAACATTTCTCCTGGCTCTTCATGGGGGACTGCAACTTTATCAGTCCCCCTTGAAGAACTTGGGAATTGGTCCTGTTGCATAAGTATACCCTAATAAACATGTATGAGTTTGCAGGTACAGTGTACATGGTGACTGGATTCTTCTGTTTTGGGAGTTTGTAGCTAGAATCTGCACCATGAGTTTGTGCTTACTTAAATGTAAAAAAATACAGCCTTTATAAATTACTCTATTTAGCGGCAAAACATTGTGGGAGCTGTACAATGTTCTGTTATCCAAAACAATAGACTTCATTTCATATTATCCTAGTCATGCAAATGTTTTTGTCATTTATTTATACATTTCCTTATCTACAGTATCTGTAACAATCAGAGTCTTTACACATGTGAAAATTAACATCCGCTGTCATCACTCCCTCCCTCCAAAACAGGAATAAAACCTAAACAGTTGAAATTCAGTTTTATGATGTACCAGTTTAATTGTTATGGCTGTGGGTGGAGCCTACAGCCATCTTGCTGTCTGTAGCTGGAAAAATGGAATACTGTGAAACATATTTTTTGAGTTTTCAATGTATCTTTTCACACCTACAAATCACCATGCCACTTGAAATAAAATACTTCCTTCTTTCTGTTTAGTGTAATGGAGACAGAAATCTAAGCTGCTTATCAGATGGCCATTAGGAAACTGAAACAGCTTGTTAAATATTGGTTGCCTATTAAACTGGAGATTTGTTTACCCCCTTTGAAATGCAACAACTTGCACATTTACATACTTAGCATTTAGACATTTTATTGCTACTAGCTTCAGTTGGGCAGGTATTTATTTATTTATTGAAGTCTTGGAATTACAACACTTTGAGTCAAAGACTTTTGAAAAGGCTCCGTCATATTTACAAACAGACAGGTTACAAACAAAATTACAGGAGATTAATACAGTACATTATACATAGGATACAAGTATGCAAATAATACAGTACATTATTCATAAATGCATCATAAATGAGGGCAGAGTGCATGGCAAAGAAACAACATGGTGAGCAGATTTAAAACAGATGGGATACAAAACATTACAGGACATTAATACAGTACATAATACATACAATAAGAGTATACAAGTAATGCAGTGAATCATCTATAAGTATTATCTTTCAAGAAAGATTCATACCTCATAAATGTCACAATTTCCCAGCAAGGAATCTAAAAAGATTTACACTGTTTTTCTAACCTCTTAAGACACTATCTGATAAGAACTGTCTCAGACATATGCCAGAACTCCTGTGAAGTATCCAGGCTAAATATATAGCAATCAGCAGGCATTTTTTACTGTGCTTTTTGGAAAAAAATATATTGAGCTACAACACACACACACACACACACACACCATCCTCATAGCCACAACATTCTAAATAAATACTGCAATCTAATATGTTATAAAACAATAAAAAAATTGTTTATGTCAGTGAACACAGTGAAGCTCAGTTTACAGTAGATTTCCTTCAAATATTTCTTATCCTATATTTTGTATCCTGGATAGCCCAGGGGAGATGCTACATCTCATTGTCATAGGGATCTTCATTTTACACATTTTTACACTGTATTTACTCAGGATGTCCCAGATTAGATGCAATATCTTGTTTTCAGTGGGATCATGAATTTAACATTTTTATAATGTATGTATTCAGGGTAGCCTAGTCCAGATGTAAAATATTGTTTTCAGTGTGTTCGATTTTACTAATGCAGCATAATATTGTGTAGATGGAGAGCCCCACTGAAAATAAGATGCCATCTCTTCTGTGAACTATCCAGGCTAAATATATAGCAATCAGCAGACGTTTTCTGGAAAACACATTGTAACAAGCATTTGTCAATGCTGAATGATGCTTGCTTATATGTGCTGTTTAGGTATTTGGAAGTGAAAGTACCATGCCTAAGAACTGTCATGGGTCCCCCCCCAAGATATCCACTGAGTCTTTCTGTTCAGTATTCACAGAAGAGGGGGAGGGAAAAGGGCCACAGCAGTACAGCAGTTGCAAAGGCGTGAAGAGGTGGACAATAGTCCATTCAAAGACAGTAGAATCCTGCAGGAGGTGACTAAATTGAAGGTGGACAAAGCGATGGGACCAGATGGCATACACCCAAGGATATTAAAAGAACTGTGAAGGAGACAGCAGTACCTCTGACAGCCATGTTCACTGAGTCATTCAACACAGGGTGGTACCAGAGAATGGAGGAGGGCACATGTGATCCCTCTATACAAATCAAGCAGTAGGGAGGAGGTGGGAACTATAGGCCAGTCAGCCTCACCTCAGTAGTGGGAAGATCATGGAGACATGCTTAAAGAAAGGATAGTGGGGCATGGAAGCCATCAGAGCCCAGGACCATAGACAACATGGATTCACAGTGGGGAGGTCATGTCAGACAAATCTGGTTGATCTCTTGTGACAAAGGAAGTAAATCAGGGTGGGTCAGTGGACAACGCTAATCTTGATTTGACATGTAGCACCTGCCCCATTTTGGCCCCCATCTTACATTACGGGCTCTTACTCTCAGGTTCTGTACCCTACTACAACTGTTAGGCCCCTATGTACTCAAATTCCTGTCCCCCCCCCACACTAGTCCTCCTACTGACCCCTTGCCGACCGGGTTAATTCAGTCTCAAATCTCATCCATTAGATACTGTATTACTGTAGCAATCCTAAAGCCTCCTTGTCTGTTTTCCACCCCTCAGCTACCATATTTTTTGTTCTCAGCTCTCATATAGTTTCACTTAGCCCAGTTACAAATCCTATTGCACTCCAAGTATTACTCAGCTCAATCAGAGAAATAAACAGAACAAATAAATATGTATTATTACAGCAATCATAGCATAGCTCAGTACTTAGCTCAGTTAGAGAAATAAACAGAACAACTAAATCTGTATTATTACAGCAATCCTAAAAGTATCCAATCATTGCTTTGTCTCCACTCCAGAGACCCTGCTGTAATATAGGACCACAGAGGACCGTGGGCAGGAGGGTGTACAACTCTAAAGTCGGCAGTGCTCTACTGAGCTCTCTCACTCCTCCTCTCACTCGCTGTTCTATTTCTCCCGATGCTGCAGGCTGCCCTTTTGTACTGGGCTCCTGCTTGTGTTGGCATCTTTTCTGCCCACAACGAAATCTGTAGCAGTCCTGACACAGCTCCATTAAGCTCGTTCACACCCCCCTCTCTCACTTGCTCGTTCTGTTTCTCCCGGAGCTGCAGGCTGAACATTTGTACTGGGCTTCTGCCTATGTTGGCACCTTTTTATGCCTACAAAGAAATCTGTAGCAGTCCCGGCACAGCTCCGCTAAGCTCGCTTACTCCCACTCTCTCACTCGCTCATTCCATTTCTCCCAGTGCTGCAGGCTGCCCTTTTGTACTGGGCTCCTGACTGCATTGGTGCCTTTTCTGCCCACAAAGAAATCCACAGCAGTCCCGATGGAAGCTCCGTTGAGCTCGCTCACTCCCTCCCTCACCCGCTGCTCTGTTTCTCCCAGCTGCAGGCTGCCCTTTGTACTGGACTGCTGCCTGGATTGACGCCTTTTTCTGCCCACAAAGAAATCTGCAGCAGTCCTGATAGAGCTCAGTTGAGCTTGGTCACTCCCCCTCTCTCACTCGCTCAATCTTAATCTGTCCCAAACACTGATTTCCCAAAGTGACTGTGCTATTCTGCGCCAGAAGCGCGAAAATGCATTTTAAACAGGATGTGAAAAATGACAGCTGTACTGCTTATAAGGAGGTGTGAAAAAATGCCAGTGTTGAAAATCTGGTGTGAAAATATTACTAATTTGTGAAGTTACAAGGTTGTGTGGAAACTGTGCAATGCACGCTCATAACACAGTCATTTTATGGACTTTCATCCCAAAATTTTCAACATAGGCATTTTAGGACCTCTGCTCATGAACAGTGTTACTGTGATTTTCTTAATGTGTCCCGAACACTAATTGCACACAGCGACTGCTCTATTCTGCGCCGGAAGTGCGACAACACATTTTGGCCAGGATGAGAAAAATGACAGCTTTACTGTTCATAAGGAGGTGCAGAACAATGCCAATGCTGAAAATCTGGAGTGAAAATATTGCAAATTTGTGAAGTTACGAGCGTGTGTAGCAACTGCACAATGCAGACTCACAAAACAGTAATTTTTTTTGGATTTTTTCCACCAAATTTGCAACACAGGCTTTTTGAGAGCCCAGCTCATGAACACTGGTACTGTTGTTCCATTAATCAGTCCTGAAAGGTGATTCACTTTAGTGACCATGAAATCACCTGTCAGGAGTGAATAGCATATGACAGTGGCTGAATTCATGAGGGCGGGTCCCAATAACCCCCATATTTGAAAATTTGGTGCCAAATTCCAAAAAACAACTTACCAACATATCTCTTCAGTTTGCGGTGACTTTGAAGAGAGCAGACATGTTCCCGGTCCACTGAAGATCATTGCGCTGGGCTCCGGAGGTAAGTATGAAGTGAGGGATGTGGGAGGCAGGTGCGCAGAGGGTGTGTGGGTTGGGGTGGGGCCACAGACTCTATGAGGGACCATTTTCTTGTTTACAGGGTTAAAAAACATTGCAGGACTGTTTTTTTTATTTCAGAACATTTAGCATGCTGGGAGGCTCCCAGCGTGCTACCTGACTGGTTGGGGAGGGCTGTGGCGGTGGATTGGACACCCCGTCAGCACATACCGGTGGTGGGAGGTCCAAGGTGGATTGGGCACCCCCACTGCAGACAAAATATTGGGAAGACATTATGCCGCGGAGTGGGCTCCCCGCCGGCAACATAACGAGGAAGGGGGACAGAAGCCAATGGGGACTGGGTGCCCGTCAGCAAAGAAAAGAGTGGGGTATGATGCAGAGGGATTGGGCACCTTGACATACAGCAGAAACTTGGGGTGGGAATTATGCCGACAGGGACTGGGCTCCCCGTCGGCAAACTGAGTCGGGGGCATGCAAGGTACCGCCATGCAATGACGGGTTCCTCCCTCATTGCCTCAGAATTGCTGATGCTGCAATGACGAGGCGGCCCCTGATTGCAGTGGCTAAAATGTTTCAAAGTGGTGGCACTCTGGCTGAACTAGTGTCAGCATCAGCATGCCACCCCATTGGGGAAAGTGGGCTAAGCCTCAAAAGGCAATTGGGGCATTGGTCACAGCAGTGCCACACCTCCACAACCTGCTTCTGCAGCAAGCTGCTGCAACATGTTTCTTACGCATGCGCGTAAGCAACATAAAAATGTGTAAAAGGAAGACCACATTGAAATTGCCTCTCAGCAGATCTGCATTGTGCAAATTCATTAGAAATAATGGGTCTCAAAGGCTCTCCACAGCCATATCGGTTCTGACCAGAGTTTGTTTAAATATGTGCTTTCATCGATGAACAAAGGACAGTGGCATGGAATTGGGGGCAATCAGTATGAAACTGATAGACTCTTGATGCTGTTGAAGGAAAATTTACAGGAGGAGTTTTCAGAGGAGATTAAGCTAGGAAATGCAAATAAGCACAGGATAAAATAACACAAATTTTGTTGGTACAGATAAACAAATTAACAAAACACATAGCAACCTCACTATTGGAAAAGCAGATGCCACGATTGAAAGCTAAGAAACAGGAAAAAAGCACATAGTCATGGCACACATTCTAGTTGCAACTCTTACAAATTCATTATGTTATTCTCATGCAATGAGATCAACTCCCGGCTCTTCAAAGGGGACTGCAACTTTATCAGTCCCCCTTATAGAGCCTGGGAGTTGTTTGTCTTGCATGAATATACCCTGTTTGTAGGAGTTTGCAGTTTCAATGTGCATGGTGACTACGTGTGTCCTTCCATTTCTGGAGTTTGCAGCTAGAATCTGCACCATGACTTTGTGCATACTTAAATTTTTTTTTTTTAAATTGGGCGTTGATAAATTGCTCTATTTAGAGGTAAAGCATTGTGGGAGTTGTACAGTGTTTTATCTGAAACAATAGACTTCATTTCCTATTATCCTGCTTGCTATTGTTGATTTGTGCTTTTCTGAAGCAGTTAACCTAGCAACCAAAAACATCCCGAATGTCATCTGGAATACACTTGTAGTCAGGGATAAGGGGCTATTATAGTTAACACTGCAGACAGAAGCAGAATTCCACTGAAAATGAGATTCTGCAACTCATTTGAGCTGTCCTGGGTAAATGAATTTTAAATAACATTAGGATGCTCTGTGATGTCAGCATCTCACCAGCTCTGTATTCCCATGCTGACATTATGTATATGAACATACAAAAATGCAAAGAAGCCAGCAGAAGAAGGCCATTTGGTCTATCAAGTCTGCTCAGTCGCCAGCCGGTGGCATTGAGGATGGAGGTACTGGATGCCACATCTCGCGCCACGCTGGTGACCCATGTTCGGGAGCGAGCGCAGGTCACTGGGGGCTGGCAGGGGAGGAGAGGGATTGAGTGTCCAACGGCGGGCTCTCCCTCTCCAGGGAGGGGGCGTTCACAATGGTCAGCACCCGACTGCCCCCTGGTGGAAGCTGGGGATCGGGGATGCATGCCATACACTGGGGTTGAGTCAGGGGCAGCCGCCAGGATGGGGATGCGTGCAGACGCATGCACGCTCATGCCCGTTGGCGTCATTGCACGCCTTTGACTCAGGGGAATAGAATAGAACAGGGAAACAGTGGCACCTACGTGGCTTGATGGCTGCTGGATGCTGGCACCTGAACTGGATCCATGTGGTGGGAAGTTGAGGCCCTGCGCCTCTGTGGGGGGTAAACCGAGGTTATTACTTGGGTGCCGCGGTCCTGGTCGAGAAGGACGGCAGCTGGATCCCAGTGGTAGGATGCGAGGCTATGGGGATGCGTAGGGTGGCCACAGGAGGATAAATACCTCAGCAAAAAAAAAAAAGTCTCCTCGTATTGCAGGATCCACAGCTTGAGCTAATGTCCTGCCCTCCCTCCCACTCCTCCCATCCTCTCTACCCATGATTATTATTACCTTCCCCATGCCTATCCCAGCCTCTCTTAAAGCTGCTCACTGTCTTCAATGAGATGACCTCTTCTGGCAGTGCATTCCAAGTGTCCACCACCCTCTCTGTGAAGAAGTGCTTCTTGATCTCACTCCTAAACCTCCTACCCTCCAGCTTAAAACTATTCCCCCTCGTGTTATGGTTGCCACTCAGCTTAAAGAGACTCCCTTTGTCAACCTTATTTATCGCTTTCAAGTACCTGAAGGTCCCAATCATGTTCCCTCTCTCTCTCCTGCCTTCCAGGGAGTACATGTTCAGTGCCCTCAACCTGTCCTCGTATGCCTTACCCTGCTGACCTATCATCTTTGTAGCCCTCCTTGACCTTATCCAGCAGGTTAATGTCCTTTTGAGGTGTGGGCACCAGTGCTGAACTCATACTCTCTGTATGCACCCTTCCATGTACCCTTGTTATGTGTTCTCATCCCTCCACCCTTTGCTGTGTTCTTGCCCTTCCACCTCCTCCCTCCAGACCTCTTCCATTACTGTGGTGGTGGGGGAGGCTCACTGACCTCCTCCTTTCAGAGTCTGTGGGCCTGCTTGCCTGCTGCCCCACCTCAGTAATTTAAATTAAGTGTAGTGGTTATGTATTCCCCCAGTTTGTCCCTAAGTACCCTCAAACCCTTCCTACTGAGATGTAGCCTGTCTGGTGAAAAGAATGCTTTGTTTGACCAGGTGTCCTCCCAGTTCCCAGTACAGATAAACATCTCCTACCTGCACCATTTCCTCAACCAGTCATTAAAATCCTCTATTCTTCTTTTCCTGGCTGTGCTGTGTCATTACCTCCTCTACTCCTGCTGTATTTCAAGAGGAGTCTGATAGTTGGGCAATGGTACCCAAGAGTAAATCACAACGTGGGGGGGACAGATTGGATGCAATATGTTACCCCTACCCTTATTCAATAAATATGATCCACTCAAGCAGGACATAAATGCTCCATCCCATGATGTCACTATCAATACCACCTGCAATGACCCCCTAGTCAGTAGTCCTCCCTGTAAGAGAGAGAATAACTGTACGGTGTTCCCCACACCCAAACAAAATAAATCCCGAACAAAAGACCAAAATCACGATTCAGTTATTTTGCCACCGAATTCTAGCAACATAGAATCTCACCCACTAACTAAATAAATCTTTGTTCTTGGTGACTCAATTATTAAACACTTGGATCGCCCTATATGTAACATGGACAAATTCAACCGTACCTGCACTAGCTTGCGAGGTGCTCGTGTCTCCGACATCACTGCTACTGCAAAAAATATACTGAAAGGGGCTGGTGAAAATCAAGTGTTCATAGTACACGCAGGTACAAATGATATAACTAGAGGTAGTATTGACAAACTTAAACAGGACATTATAGCTCTCAATAATGTACTAGCAGAAAAAATAGCATAGCATGCTTCTCAGAGATTCTACCCGTACCGAGAGTGCCTGATATTATTAATACAAAGATTAAGGCCTTTAACGACTGGCTCAGACGATGTGTGTCTGACAGAACATTCTCTGTCTAACACATTGGGAAACCTTCTATCTAAGAGACTCACTGTACTGCTGGGATGGACTCCACCTCAGTCGTAGGGGTAGTTCACTCCTGGGCAAAAGCTTTACAACAGCCATTAACAAACTTTTAAACTAAAACCCGGGGGAGAGATCAGTGACAGAAGATCCTGTTCTCTAAAGAAACCTACTACAGACATTTCTGAGTGTGAGGTACTCAGTTTAAATGCTAGATCTTTAAATCAGGTTAAAATGGCTGAATTAGAAGCTATGTGTCAACTGAATAAATATGGACTCATCTCCATTACAGAAACTTGGTGGGATCCTGATACTTCTTGGATCCAGCACATCCCAGGGTATAAACTGTATCATAAGGACCGCCAGAGACAAATGGGGGTATGTCTATATGTTAGAGACGACATATCCTCATTTCAAATCCCCTCAACAAGTGATACTGAATCAATCTGGGTTAACATCCAGTTCAAGGGTTACCCATAGCTGATGGTAGGGACATGCTACAGGCCCCCGACATCAAATAAAGAATATTCTACTTGCTTAAATAATGAAATTTAGATATGGCCTCTAAAGGAAAAATCCTTATACTGGGTGATTTCAACCTGCCTACTATAAATTGATATTCTTTAACTGGAAGTACGCAGGCCGAGAAAGACTTAATCACACTCATGGTTGATATGGGCCTTGAACAAATCATTACAGAACCAACGCGAGGTGACAATATACTGGACTTGGTTATTACTAATATAGGGAACTTAATATCCAAAGTTATAATTGGTGCCCCACTAGGATCAAGTGATCACTACACCATTTCCCTTACACTGTCATTTTGTCATCATATCACCAACTGTACTGAATTGAAAACTATAAAAAGCTAATTTCAATGCTATTAATAACCAATTAAACTCAATTCCTTGGGATACAGCACTATCCTCTCTTACCATGGAAGAATCCTGGGACTTTTTTAAAACTTCCATTTATAACTCAGAAAAATTATATGTTCCTACAACAAAAAAATATAATAAAAAGGGGAAAATACCCCTGTGGTTTAACAAAACTATCAAAGCTCTAATTAAGAAGAAGCAGAGGCTATTTGCACGAGTTAAAAACAGTAAGGGTGACACCAGAAAATTATTGTTCACTCAATACAGGGAAACTCTAAAATCACTAAAACAAGCTATTCTGCAATCTAAAAAGAAACTTGAGTTTCGTCTGGCCCATACCAAAAACAACTATAAATCACTATTTTCCTACCTTAATAATAAAAAAATAAATAATAGACACATGGGGCCCCTATGCACATGACACAATTATATCTACAGACAGAGATATGGCAGACACATTTAACAAGCAATTCTGCTCAGTATTTACCAATAAAGAGGTTCCCAAATAGTTCAAATCTAGAACAATGTTACCCCTCTTACATCAGCACCGAGGGATGATACACTAAAAGCAATTTTATCCCTAAAACCTAATTCCAGTCCAGGTCCTGATAACATCAGCCCCCGATTTCTAATAGAGACAGCTGCTGCTATTACTAAACCACTCTCAATTATATTCAACAAATCCTTATATGAGGGAATTATCCCTCAGGACTGGACAATGGCTACTGTAGTCCCAATCTTTAAGAAGGGTAACCATTCTAGACCAGAAAATTACTGTCCGATAAGTCTGACTTCTGTTATAAGCAAGATCATGGAGAAAGTTATTAAGAATCTACTACAGCATGACTCTATTGGGGGTAACTTGACTGACACTACACAACATGGCTTTAGACAGGGATACTCCTGTACTACTAACTTGGTTTCCTTTTATAATCATGTCAGTATGGCATTGGATAATGGCATCCCTATGGATGTGATACTTCTCGACTACAGTAGAGCATTCGACAAAGTCCCTCATGACATCCTACTTGACAAAATGAATGATGTAGGATTCTCTTACTGCATAATCAACTGGGTGTCAGGTTGGTTGAATGGAAGATATCAGCAAGTCAGAATTAATGGCTCACTTTCCCACCCACTGAGTGTGACCAGCGGGTCCACAGGGGTCTGTGTTGGGACCCACCCTGTTTAACATCTTTATTAGTGATCTGCAGACTAGCCCTGAAAATGTTCTCTCAAAATTTGCTGATAACACCGCTGTGTGGCTCTGTTCTTACATCGACAAATAGAGAAACCATGAGGAATAACTTAAAATCCACCGAAGAATGGGCAGTTTTAAACAAAATGACACTCAACTCAGACAAGTGTCATGTTGTACACTTTGGTAAGAACAACCCTAGGCAGACTTATTTTCTGAACAATGTGGCCCTTCATGTGTCACCATTAGAACGTGATCTCAGGGTAATCATTAATAATAAACTATCCTCTAGTGATCATTGAAGGATGATAGCTAGGAAATCTAACACCTTGCTGACTCGAATCCAACGTTCGTTTGTGTCTAGGACACAGGAATGCATAATCCCCTTGTACAGAGCTTATGTCAGGCCCCATCTGGACTATGGATCCCCCTGCTGGAGTCCCTAACTGGGGCAGGACTTTGACAGGGTTGAGAGGGTGCAGAGAAGAGCCACAAGAATGGTCCCTTATTTATCCGAACTTGACTACGAGGAAAGATTAAGAGTTACAGGGTTACACTCATCACGACAAGATGTACTAGAGGTGACCTTCCTCTCTGTACAAAATCAAGAATTCTCAGGAGTTAATGCACCACTGTGGCTTACATTTCTTCCAGCTGGACTTCCCCACGTATCATAACAACCAGATATTTGTATCTAAAGCTAAAACAACAAAAAGGTTAAACTACTTTACAGTAAGAACCCCCAAACTGTGGAATCTCCTTCCACAATACTTAGTGAACAGTAGCTCTAATACAGTCTTCAAAAAGGGGCTGGATTGTTGGCTCGAGTCTAACAACTTCAAGGTATAATTATCCCACTAATGTGGTGGAGGACAATCTCGATGGGCAGTAGCCTTCTTTTGTCCTTTGAAACCAAGTAAACCAAGTGCTGACCCTTAGTACTGGTATCACCTCTGAGAAAGCCAGCAAACTTTCTTCCTCCCTGCAGATCTTCCCTACACTCCTGAACCTACTTTTGCACTACCTCAACCTCCTCCCCAACTAGGTTGTTAGTTCCCAAATGTATAACTAAATTAGGGTTTCCTCCAATCTGCCTTACTATTTCTCTTATTCTTGGGTCCACTTTCCCGCTATCATCCCTGGCATACAAACCACCCTTCTGCTTGTATTTGGGTCCTCTTTCCTTCCCCAGTGAATGCTTCTAATTATGGAGTCCCTATGACTGCTGCCCTTCCATCACTTGCATGTGTTCTCCCCGTCCTTTCTTTCTTACCTTGTTACTAGCTGCTTCCCCACCTAACTGCTCCTCTGCACCCTGGTGAATATATCTCCACATCCACAATTTATCGCCATAACTGTTTTTCAATCTCCTACTCTGCCCCTCGCCGCCTGACTATCTGTATCTGCTATCAGTTTTCCCTCACCTCTTCCTTTCCTTTTATCTCCTCCCCATTCTCCTCTCTGTTTGGCTGCCTCCTCTTCCCTGCCCACCCTGATTAGTTCCTCTCTCCTCTCCTCTCCTCTCCTCTCCTCTCCCTGTACTCCTACTCTCAGCCCTGGCTCAACCTGACCTCCTGCTGCCTCCTCCCTCCTTCCAGACATTGGTGCAAATCTATTCAATAAAGGCACCACTTTAGAATTTCCCAACCCGATGCTACTCTCACATTCTCATCCCTTCCCCTTACCACTTGCCATTCCTCCACTCTGGGGTCCTTAGTCTTCTGAGGAAGAGATACCCCTGTATACTGGATGTTCCTCCCCACTCCCATCCCCTGCCTGATGCCCTCACTCCCCTGGGCATTACCTCTCTGCCTGTCACTCCACTGCTCTGCTCCTCTGACTTCCCACACCATCCTCCCCAGCCCCCATCTGAGCAGCCTTATTTCTGCCCTTAGCAGCTCCAGGCTCTTACACACAAGACATCCCCTTTTACTCCACATCACCCCCAGAAAGACTGCTGCCCCACAGCTATTGCAGTTTACCACTCTTCTGATTCCCATACAGGTACCTATTCCCCCACATCCTCCCAGCCCAGCTTCTCCTAGCCTTCAGTTATACTTAACTATAAAATAACTATGAAATTAAAAAATACATAAATTTCAATCTCACTTTACCATCATGTATAAATAACTACCTGCATTCACCAAAAGCAGGATCCGTCTGAAAACAAGATTTTGCATCTCAACTGATCACTGTTGGGGAAAATGCATTGTAACAATGGGTACAATTGGGACCCCATTGAAAATGAGACAATGCATGTTAGATGAGCTATCCTGGTTAACTACCTTGTAAAAATGGATAAAAGCAGCACACATTATAAAACAGAGACATTGCATTTTAATGTTTTTTTTTAATTTATTTCTCTGCTATTGTGGTATACATGTGTGATTTTTACATCACAATATTACAAGTATAACTAAGTCACACACTGGTTCTATATCTCTTTACCACATTAATGCATTAGCAACCATTCTGGCTCTGACCAGAGTCATTTTAAAAAGTTGCCAGAAATAGTTTTCTGGGCACCCAATATCCAGGTTTCCCAGCTTAGTGAGAGGAGTCATTCATCTGTGTTCTCTGTATTAGAACAACAAGACTTTCTTGAGTTCTGTAGCTGCAGCTGGAGTGCATGCTGGAGGCTGCTCTGAGTGCAGTGAGCCACTGTTTCCCCTGGTGTCTAGTGGCACCTCCCCATTGTCGTCCCTTTATGTATGTAATGTTTCCTGGTGTCTTGTGGTCCCCCCCCACCCTCCAATTGCCATCCCATTAAGTATGTATGTCAGAAGGGACCTAGAATTAACATCTCATCCAAAGGATAACATCTCAACAGTGCAGCACCCCCCTCATACTGAACTGCTGTGTCAGTCATGAGAATGACCTCAATTACCTGGTGTGAGGCTAGAACCCACAACTTTCTGATCTTTTGTCCCCAGATGTGAGTGTTATGACTTGCTGATTTCATGAGGGAAAGATGTTGATGGGCGAAATGTCTTCTGTCTTTCTGATATTCATACTAGATATTTGTACTAAGTATTATTTTGCACATAGAAGACTAATTTGAGAATATAGTGTTCTTGTAAATTATTTGTTGCAGGGTAGGTAATCATGTAAGAGTCCCACTGAAAACAAATTGTTCATGAAGTAAACCTATATGTATTAAAGAACCAGTTCTCAAATCCAGGTACCACTTTGTGGGGTTCTGTGCTCAAGTTATGCAGGCAGTGAGCATCAACCACAGACCTGTTTTATCTCACTGATGGCTCGTGACCATGGCTGTGACTTTGGCAAATTGAATGGTTTTATAGGAATGTAGTGGCCTTACAGAGAAAAAAATAATTGTAGCATCTCAAATTCATATTTGCTTATACTCTGTACTCTTTCTATGCATACCCCCTCTTTTTTAGTTGTGATTTGCCAGTGCCATCTGTCTGATGCACCTTCCATACTATTTGTTTTGTATGCTGTAAGTCTTTGTGGTCTTGAAATCAAATCTTTTGCACCACCAAATTCTGCTGTCTCTGAATCCTCGAGTGCACTTACCCAGTTCCCTCAGACATTTATACAGATTCTTAACTAGATTACTACACTACATTTGCTAAACCTGATGCCAGTGAAGACTGGGAGCTGCTTCATTCTCATCAATGTAACCTTCCATGCAGGTAGCGGTATCAGTGTCAAAAGTTGCTGACTGATGGCACCCAATGATGCTGCTGGTTATGCTGCAATGTTGGACACATTGGTAGTTGCCTATACCCCTAACCAAATGTGTCAAAAACACATCACCACTACATCGCCCATCCTATTGTCATGGACATTAATCATCCTTAAAAGCAGAACATGGGAGAATGGTTCCACTGGCTGTGCCAACTTGGTAGTGCACTGCACCTGCATTCTACCTGATGTTCCAGGAACAGCACTAGGCTGGGGTGCAATTGCAATCACCACACCCACACATTTTGCAACCATGATCCATTGGGTAGCACATAATTTTTTGTGGTAACCTGGAGTGGCATGGAGTTGGAATAGTAAATAAGAGTGAGAAATGAGCTCCAAGACAAAAGATGTGCTAACACATCTATTGACATGGTTTGATGTGCTTCATTGTAGAAACCAGCCTCAAGCAGACACATTCAAAGCTAGTTTTAAAGACTAGAAAGTAGAAAACTCGGGTCCAAGGTTCACCTCCCTTGGATCACAGCTGAGCTGCTGGCCTGTCATCGAGCTTGTGACCATGTCTGGTGGATCCTCAAGTCCATTGACTCCCCATCTGACCTTGCTAAATATAAGTTAATTCATAATGCCTGTACAAGAGCTACTGGGCTTGCAAAGGCCAATTACTTTGCATCCATGCTCCAAACAACTTTAATCACCTCTCAAAGTTTAGGAAGGCCATCCATGGCCTCTTCTTCCTGCCCTCCCAGCCCCCTCCCCCCATCCTCAAGGTGGCTACTCCCCCAGCTCCAATCCCACTGCAGTCACCTCATTTTTCAACTCTCTCTCAACTCCTTTTTCACCACTTGTGCCTTTCCCTCCTTCCCTTTACCTCCCCAAACCCCTCCCTTCTGTTCCAACCTGCTCCTCCTCACCTCCATCATCCCTTCTCACCTACCACTCCCTTTGTGACCTTCAAGGCTCTTCTTGCTTTCAACCCACACAAAGAAGACAGCTTCAATGACCTTGAACCCAAACTCCTGTCTCTCTCCATCCTGACCATTGCCCTTCTCATCCACCACCTCCTCAGTTGCTCCTTGTCACTTGCATCAGTCCCTGATCTGTGGAAGCAGGCCATTGTCATGCCCCTTCCTAAACAGGGTGACACCTCCCTCCCTGGCAACTCCCACCCATCTCCCTCCTTCCCTGCCTGGATAAACTTCAGGAACACCTAATCCTTTCATAAATCTCCCCTTTCCTTTTATTTAATTTCATTTTTAATTTTTATACTTGTAAGACCAGATAAGCAAAGATTGACCGTTTTCACAAGTGACAAGTTCTATCTAAAAACACAATACTATATAACAACAATACATTAAGGAACAAGCCACTCAGTCTACTTAAGGTGCAGTTGCAGAAAACAGATACATTTATGTTTTTGAGTAGAGCCAGTATTTTAACCTTTTTTTTAAAACACTGAATGAAATTACTCTCTACAATTTATGTCGGTATCTTGTTAAAAAAAGTAGGTGCTCTAAATAATAGAGATCTTTGCCCAAAAGTAGTCTTAAAATGGTATTTTAAAATTGAATTTATGCTGGGACCTGGTAGATAAAGCATTTAATGCCCTGGGAAACATTAGAGAAACAGACAGAGGAAGAAGTTTACATTTTACTTTAAATAAAAAGTACCCATTTTAAAAAGAACTCGATCATCAAAGATAAAGAATAAGACTGTTCATACAAATCAGAACAGTGAGATAGAAAGGGCATGTTTAGCAAAATCTTACGCAGAATGATATATCACTCGGAATGAATTCAAAGCATTACAACAGGAGGAGGTATATATCAGTATACCATAGTCTAATACAGAGAACAGGAAGCTATGGACTAAGAGTTTTCTGAATTGAAGGTCAAGAGAGACTTAATCCGATAAAGAATGCCCAACCTTTGATGCAGGGTTTTTCAGAAGGCTCTGAATTGGGGTTGAAAAGTAAACTGACTATCTAAAATTATTCCTAAATATTTGAAGACTGGGACAAGTTCAGTTGCATTACCCTTTTATCAATAATTGGGGAAGTTAGTGGTTGCTTTCTTATTCAGAAAAACATTACTTTTGTTTTTGTTAATTCAGCACCAAGTGATTAAACAATAACCAGTCCTGCAGATGATCAAAATCAATCTGAAGATGGGAAAGAGCAATCTCAGGTCTGGGACTGGTACAAAAAATAACAGCATCATCTGCATAAAGAGTCATCTCTGTTTTGGTGCAAATATTTGGGTCTGAGTTCATAAAAAATAAGAAAATGAGTGTCCACAGGATTGAACCCTGGGGTACACTACAAACTAAGTGGAGAATCTGGGATGTGGATGAACCAATAATTGTTCTAAAAGATCTGTTACTTAAGAAACTTTGATACCACCTAGTTACCTCACCAGAGAAATGAAGTCCATGAAGAACACCTGGGAGAAGATCAAATTCGACCAGGTCAAAAGCCTTGGTGAGGTCCGCAAACAGTGCCGCACATGAGTGACCTCTATCGAGTGCACTGTTTACACTGCCTGTGAACCCCACCAAGGCTGTCTCAGTATTAAAACCTGGCTTAAAGCCATGTTGGTTCCCTGAGAGTAGAGAATATTTTTTAAGAAAAACCAAGGTTAGATCCATCACAATTTTTTCAAGAATTTTAAAAATGGGTGATAAAAGGGATATTGGTCAGTAGTTAGTAACAATGGAAGAACTTCCATTCTTCAAAATAGGTTTATGGTTGCCAATTTCCAACTAGATGGAAAGACATTATAAGACAAAGAAAATAAAACATATGGGCTAGTGGGTGAGCAAAACAATTTATACCTAGTTTAATAATCCTAAAATCCACTCCATCCAGGCCCTGGAGGGTTTTGGATTATTTTCCAATATATATATTTTTACCAGAGAAGGAGTAACAAGTTTAAAGTAAAACTTTGGATTGGTGTCATTACAGACATCTTTGGGAACAATTCCACTATCCAAAACTATGGGGTTCTATAAGAACCAAGATTCCCAAAATGTCTATTAAAAATGTTAGAAACCAAGGAAGGATCACTAATACTTTGTCCATCTTGAAGAATGGTGGGGCAAAAGCTTTTTCTGTTTTCGTATCATTTTGTTCAGAAAGTCCCAAGTTTTTTGGAATTACCCTGGAATTCCTTTGTTCGTGTTAGGCAGTAATCGACCCTAGCTTTCCTAATTTCAGATTTACATTTATTTCTAAGTGTCTTATTCTCTTGAGGAAGAATAGAATTTTTCATTGCCTTATATTGCTTCTGACATTTATCACGTTTTCTCATTAAATGGATGAAATCACTTATGACCCATTCTTGTTTAGAGGATCTAATTCTTATTTTCTTTAAAGGGGAAGCCCTATTTTAATGGCATTATAAGCTATACAGAAAAAATCCCACATTGCATCAATATTGGTACAAGATAAAAGGGGAGACCAATCTATTTCTTTAAACAGGTCTTGTATTCTCTGAGAGGTTAAATTAACCAAATTTCTACATTCAACATATCTAGGGGGCCCTTTAGGCACTCTTACTGACCATTCACATTTGAAGGGATGATGGTCACTCATGACATCAGGCATAACCTTCCAGTTGATTATCCTATCTGCATGAGTGACCATGATCCAACCAAGAACAGTCCCTCCACCAGTTTTGTAATTGGGCCTTGTTATTTCCTCTGTTAGTTGGCTAACACCCGGGTCAGCCAGTGTTTCTCTAATTTCACCTTTCAAACTTTTATCCCAGTTACAATTAAAATCATCAAAGGTGATCCACTCTCTATTAGAGGGTAAAACCTCACGAAATTAGACTAACAGTTCAAGGCCGTGGATATTCTACCAGGGTGAAAGTAAATTGTACTAAGGGTCAGATGTTTACTTTGTCCAAAAATCAAATCAATAGAAATCATGTTACATCCTGAATTTCCCAATGAATGATCCAAAACAATATAATCAAGTCTGCAATGAATGTACATTAAAACTCCGCCTCCCCTTTTTCCTTCTCTAGCTTGTCTAATTAAATTGTAATTGGAGAGATAGATCTCAGAATCCAATATACCATCGTGCAACCATGTTTCAGAGAGGGCAATGATATCGAATAAATGGAGTTGGGACCAAGCAACAAATTGGGTTCATTTAGAAAGCAAACTCTGAACATTTAGATGTACAGCCTTGAGTGTAGGAGAAACCAGACCCATTTGAGGACTAACTGGATTAAGATCATGTTCCCCTCTTAGTAAAATAGTAGGCCATGGGTGAGGATGCACTGTTCTGGACATCAGTAAAAGCAACATTAATAGTCTTTGTAATTTGTCCTACCTCTAATTGTCTTTCTCTTTTTTTACGGTATTAACCAGTCTATAGATAGGTTTACTAAACTGAAGATTAAAGGGGAGCAAACTCCCAGAAAAGGGATATAATATGGGAGACAAAGTTCTGACAAACCTCCCTAATACATCCATTATCTTGATTTGTGCAATATGGACAAGAATAAGACAACTGAAGACTACTGTTTCTATTATACAGGACGCCAGTTAAAATCGGCAGAACGTAAATAACATCAATATTACACAAATCAAGGACATTTTAAAAACACTTGTTTCAGCTTAAATAACAAACTTTCAAATCCTAAATATGAGACACAAATAAGTGCTTGTTACTTCAAATGTCAGCTAAATAACAGATTTCTAAAACATTTTAAACCAGACTGTTTCAAGTTAAGTAGCAAACAGAAATAAATGCTTGTTGCTTCAAATGTCTAATAAATAACAAGTTTTCTAAAACATTTAAACCATCCTGTTTCAGGTTAGATAACAAACTTTCTAGACCTAAACATAGGACAAATAGATGTTTATTACTTCAATGTCAGGTAAATAACAGGCTTTCTAAAACATAAGGAAACATCAAATGAGGATAAGAGCTTATTACTTCAAGTGTCCAGGTCAGCAAATGTCCCCTAGGCAGGAGAGAGCCTACGTAATAAATATTTTTCTTCTATGGAGTGGCATTCATGCCACTCACAACCACTCGTGCTTGCTAGCAGCATGAACTTTTAAACAGGGGGAGAGCCCTACTCCCGATGACGTGCCTCAAGTAACAACACTCCCACAGCTCCTTGACTACTCCTCCTTCTTTACTCCCTTCCAGTCTGGCTTCTGGAAATCCCACTTCACCACCACTTCCCTCCTTAGGATCACTGACTTCATCCTGTCTGACATGGCCCAGGGACTGGTCACTTCTGCCATCTCTGTCGACCTGGCCAAAACCTTCAACATTGTTGCTTAGCAAAACAGCAAAAACAGCTCCACTGTGAGAGGGTGTGAGGTATAAAGGTCAGAAAAGTTCTTCAAATATCCACACTCCTCAGCTAGGTTTAAAATGGCTTTTAATTGAGAAAATATTTTAAAACATTTTAAACACACCGCCACATGAATCCAAAGGCAGGCTGTAGCTACTAGGAACTCCAGCCGATTTTGTACATCAGTACATGATCAGTGGGATGGTTCCTGGGTAATAGTAGCAGGTTTAAGTAAGAGTGCATTTAAAGTGACAGTGCACATTAGTGAATCAACTTTAAAGTGCTCAGTATACATACAGTGCAAAGTTACCAGTCTCCTAATCTAAAAATAGCTTTAAATATATAATCACCATAGTCTACTATATACAACCTAAAACAAGTACCAAAAATCAATCTGCAGCAGAGATTTACATGAATAAACAAATTAAATTTAACATGAGTTACTGACACCTCGAGCCTCATTCAAAACTTCCTATGTTAGAGGCAGCCAAAGCAGTTCCTTCTAGTCCTGGAAAGAGAACAATACTGGAGTTAATGAAATTGGCAGCATCGACTCATGAGCATAAAAAGCACATTGCCCTAAAGAGGGGTGCAATGTTACTATAGGGCTACCATCAACATTATTTTTTCATACATGGAATCAATTCAATTCTTTTATTTAAACCAGGGGAGCTTAAAGTCCCCAAAGTAAAGATCCAGTACAGTTCTCGCTGTAACAATCTTTCATCCAGATTACCCCCCCGACCAAACCTGACTTTTCTAGACCACAGAACTTAAAATGTGTTTAGTCTCAGTCTGTCTTGTTGCTCTACAATGGTTGGCAAGTGCACTTTTCTGATCATTGTTTGTTATCGACCTAAGGTGTTCCCTCTATTCTCAGCTTCTGAGCCCTGGGCTTTTTACCAACGTAAAATGTCCCACACTGGCATGTGGCCAGATAGACTACATATTCGGTAGTGCAGATAATTAAATCCCTTATTTCAAAGTTCTTATTACTGTTGCAACTAGTAAATACTTTACATTTAAGAATTGAACTGCAGAACTTACAGTTACCACACTGATGTGATCCCACTGGCAATTCTGTCCCAATATTGCCTCTGTTGTCTTTGTCACATGGTGAATAACTATGCACTAATGTGTCTTTAAGGTTTATCCCCTCATTTGTAAACCATCCTGGGTTCACACCTGGTAGCTTCCTCCAGAAGAGGGTCCCCCTCTAGAATGTTCCAATTGGCATTGATTATGTCCCTTATCTCCCTAGTATGTCTTGAGAATGTTGTTACAAAATTCATCCTGGGTTGGCTTGGTTCATTTACCTTACTTGTCAATAGTTCTGATCTATTTGTACTGAATGCTTCTCTATATGCCATATCCACTGTATGATGCATGTAACCTCTGGCTAAAAATCTAGAGCACATCTCTGATCCATTAACTATAAAGTTCATATTCTCACTACAATTTATGTGAACCCTCAACATCTGGGCCTTGGGTATATTTACAATCATATGGTGTGGGTGGCAGCTGGATGCTAATAATAGTGAGTTTCTGTCCATCTCCTTCTGGAACAAATCAGTTTGCAATGTTCCATCCTCTTTTTTAGAAATCTGTAAATCCAGAAAGGAGACTGAACAGGAATCACACTGAATGCAAAATGTCAAATCTGGATTACTAGTTTTCAGATATAATATGAATCCCTTAAGCTCCTCCAGTGTGCCACGCTGCACCATGAAAATGTCATCTATAAAACAATGCCATATATCAGTCCTATCATAAAAAGGATTACTCTGGCTGTCATAGACAGTTGATTTTTCCCATTTACCCAGATAGAGATTACCGTAATTGGGGGCAAAAGTCACCGCCATTGCTGTTCCCTTAAATTGCAGATAGTAGGAGTCTTGGAATAAAAAGTAGTTCTTAGTTAGGATATGCTCTGCACACTCCAGTAGAAAATGTTTTTGCCCAGGCTTATACTGGGGTCTAGGTCAAACCAATAGTTCAGAGCCTCTAAACCACCTTCATGTGGTATGTTAGTGTAAAATGAAACAATGTTCATTGACACTAGATACCAACTATCCTCTATCTGCATTTCCTCCAGGACCTCCAAAATGTGTGTTGTGTCACATATATATGATGGATACACCATGACATAATCCTTAATACAAGCACCTACATATTTAGATAGGGGCCCCACCAGTGAGCCTATGCCTGCAACAATTGGACATCCTGGGGGATCATGCAGATTTTTGTGAACCTTAGGGAGGACATAGATGCTGGTCCGATTAGACATGCAACAGTGAGATATAGAAGTTCATCATGATCGATTTTCCTCAGATTTAGACAAACAAAAATACATCAATTTCTTTTTAAATCTAGCTATAGGGTCAGAGGAAAGTGACTGATAAAATTCACATTGTTCAGTTGTCTTTTGATTTCATCTATGTATTTATATGTGGACATTGCCATCACAGACCCTCCCTTGTCAGCTGACTTTATAGTAAGTTCTTTATTACTTTCCAAGCTTTTTAAAGCCTTGGCCTCTGCTGTAGTCATGTTAATATAAGTAGACCATCCAACCTGTTCAAACAATGCCTTAAGATGACACTCACATGCCATTCAAAGACTTTTACTGTCTCATTGTGGGGAGGCATGACAGTGGATTGAGACCAAAAACGTCTTACCTTTACCTCTGCCTGTGATGGATAATTCTCACTTTCTAGTTCAATCCCTGTTGTCTGTCCCTTGCATATTTTGGATCTCTCAAAGAAGGCCTTCAAATTAAGGTTATGGGTAAAGCAATGCAAATCCACATATAAGTCGAAAGGCCTCGTGTCCTGTGTCGGAACAAAGGATAGCCCCTTTTGTTACACTTTAAGCTGCTCGTCACTTAAATTCAAATGAAAAATGTCGATCATTATATTATCTGTTGCTGGATTTCTTGCCCCTTCTTGCCATGATTTCTTGTATTGATGTTTGCGCCTCCTGTTCTTGTTTTTTGTTCCATTGTTGGGTTGTTGCCTATGACCTTGCCCTCTCAGTGTCTGCTGCTCCTGAGCTGGTACCTGAAATTGGACAGTCCGTTCCATCTGCTGAATATCCAACTCTCGTGTTCCTTGCTTTAAAAAAGGATCTTCACTATTACAGGTGTTGTAATTCAGCAAAGAACTACGATTCTTTAAGATGGGTCGAGGTTGTGCATCTGATTTATTCCCACCTCTGTGTCTGTTTTGGTTCCTTGAGTGCTGGCTCCATTTTTTATTCCAATCCCAAATGCTATCATTCAGGTAGTCCTGGCAATCTCTTTCAAATTCACTCATGGATTTTTTGTATTTTTATTTTATTCGCTTTCCTCTGGACCACTTCCCTTTATTTTTTCTCATAAGAATCAAAGTTGGAATGTTCCTTAAACTGTGCCACTGTCTCCCTTCTTTACAATATCTGATGTAACTTGCTCCCATTGCACTTCATAATCCCTTATTATTGTCCTCATCAAGGCATTTGTTCCAGTTTGCAAGGATGTTTTCCAGTCCATCATAAAGGAAATTCGATCCCAACCATAGCCAGGTTTTTAATTACTTGTAAGCCCCTCAGTGACCATCCAAGTTGAAGGTACTGTAGGCCTCTATAGTGCTTTTGCCCCAGTAATATCTGTGGCCCCTCAATATGGCCCTTTCCAGCTTGAGAAATGCTGCCTCAGTATCAGTTACCTCAGTTGCAGTCCATGTAGTGCCAGTGGGTCTATTCTCCACAGTGTCCAAATTTGTTAACGGATCACAAAACAGGTCTGCTTCCCCTGTTGCAGAAAAAATCATATGACGCATACGAACCTGCTGCATCTCCTATATGGATGTCCCCAAATGCACATAAGGTCATTCCCAAGGCTCACAACCTGATCAAAAAGAGAATGTTTAAATAATAGACTGTTACTGCTTGTAGAAAAAAATATTTTCCAATCCACACGGAACCCCTACTGTCACAAATCCTCTGATCAAATGAACGGACTAGGTTTAAAATGGCTTCTAATTGGGAAAAAAATTGATTTGATTCCATGTATGAAAAAATAATGTTGATAGTAGCCCTATAGTGATATAGAGTATTTGTGACAGTAGTATTTGTCCATTCTCTTTTTGATCGGGTTGTGAGGCTTGGGAATTACCTCATGTGCATTTGGGGATATTGATATAGGAGAGGTGGCAGGGTAAACCTTAAAGACGGATTAGTGCATAGTTATTCACCATGTGAGAAAGACAACAGAGGCAATATTGGGACATAATTGCCAGTGGATTCACATCAGTGTGGTAATTGTAAGTCCTGTAGTTCAAATCTTAAATGTAAAGCATTTGCTAGTTGTTACAGTAATACAAACTTTGAAATAAGGGATTTCATTAGCTGCACTTCTGAATATGTAGTCTATTTGGCCACATGTTAGTGTGGGGTATTTTACATTGGTAAAACATCCAGGGCTCTGAAGCTGAGAAAAGGGGAACATCTCAGGTCGATAACAAACAATGATCTGAAAAGTGCACTTGCAAACCACTGTAGAGTAACAAGACAGATTGAAATTAAACAAATTTTTAAGTTCTGTGGTCTTGAAAAAGTCAGGTTAGGTCCTGGGGGGTGGGGTAACCTGGGTAATAGATTGTTACAAAGAAAATTGTACTGGATCTTTACTTTGGAGGCTTTAAGCCCCCCTGGTTTAAATGAAAGAATTGAATTCATTCCATGCATGAAAAAAATAATGTTGATGGAAGCCCTATAGTGATATTGCACCCCTCCTTAGGGCAATGTGCTTTTTATGCTCAGGAAGTGATGCTGCCAATTTCACTTGTAACATAGCAGAGAATGAGGAAAGGAAATACAGAAATCTGATTTGCTTAAAACAAGATGTTTGCCATGCATTAATTCCCTAGTAATGCACAGTACTGTACTACCCATGCACGGTACTTTTAATGCCTCTAACCACAACATGAAAAGCGCTACCGGGAGTAAAGATAGGTTGCTGTTGTGAACGTGCCCATGAAGTGAAGCTTCCCTACTGTTGCAATAACAGCCCACCCGTCCACTCAATGGACTTCGCATAATCCTGGGATTAGTGTCCCCAGTAGCAGTGTGTCCCTGTGTGACCTAGTCACTCTTACCGTGCACTGTGGTCCTCCGGGTGAAAAGTGTAGCTAATATTAGAGTCTCCATTGTTCACCTCCCCCTCGCCCACTGAGCAGATCTCCATATTTCTCCCCCAGTAAAACTCACCCGTTACCAGATGCTGCACCGTGCAGACTTCCTGGCACTCTTCATTGCTTTCTTTTTTATGTCCATATTAGTCTTGTGCCTCAAAGTAAGCATTGTTTTGAGAATGTGCATTTGTAATCTTTTCTTGCCACATGCAAAACATGCAGCAGCAGGGACCATAATGCAGCACAGCCAGGAATGATGCGAAAAGGCATTAATGTGAGCCAGCAACAGACAGGAAAGTATTTAAAATCCTCTTCAGAAGTACGTATTTTTTTGGTGTATCTGTCTTTTCATTGATAATGTTACAATTGTATTCTCTACATATTGTCAGGCACTTGTGAGGCACAGCATTAATGAATGTCAATTGCTAACCTAGACACACATTTTTAGACACATACAGCCTTTGAAAGACACACATTGCAAGCCTGTTTTGGAATCTAAAGTCAGTGCTTCTCCTCATCTTTCTTTTATTGTGACTGAAACACTATCTAAGCAATACTTAATTTTCACTTGCCATGTTACAAGTGCATTAAGCCACTCCAAAGGGGTGTTCTGCTGTGGAATTTGTGCATGGTTGAGTGATTATAGGCACTCAGCCTGCAGCCTCATGCCACAATCCCCCAACCATGCATTAATTTCACAGTAGAACACTCCTTTGTCATGGCTTAATGCTTACTAACTCCAGTATTGTTCTCTTTCCAGGGCTAGAAGGAATTGCCTTGGCTGCCTCTAATGTGGGAAGTTTTGAATGGGAACCGAGGAGTCAGTAACTCATTTTAAATTGAATTTGTTCAGTCATGTAAATGCCTGCTGCAGACTGACTTTTGGTACTTGTTTTAGGTTATATATAGTAGACTGTGGTGATGGTATATTTATAGTTATTTGTAAACTAAGAGACTATTAACTTTACACTATATGTCTACTGAGCACTTTAAAGTTGATTCACTAATGTGCACTGTCACTTTAAATGTTGTCTTACTTAAACCTGCTGCTAGTGCCCAGAACCATCCCACTGATGATGTACTGATGTACGAAACTAGTCAGGGTTCCTAGTAGCTATGGCTTGCCTTTGGATTCATGTGGTGGTATGTTTAAATGTTTTTCTCAATTAAAAGCCATTTTAGACACTGTTGCTTACCCAGTCCTCCTTGGCAAGCTAAAAGCAGTTGGACGCTCCTCCTCCTCCTCCTCCTCTGTTGAGTTGTTTCACCCACATGTTGAGGGTCGGACCCAAGCTGTCTGTACTGGTGATGCCACCCCCCTCCTCTCCCTATCTGCTCTGGTGTCCTCCAAGGATCTGTCCTTGGCTCCATCCTATTCTCCAGTTTTCTAAATGACCTTCCCATCACATGTGTCTCTGTATCCATTCATATGTATGTAGATGACACGGTTCTCTATGCCCCTGGTTCCTCTGCCTCTGACCTCATGACCCATCTCCAACTGACTTTCAACCACATTCAACACTGGTTTCGGGGCAACCAGCTGTGCCATCATTCAAAAATAATAGTCTCATGACCTTTGGCAATAGACAGAAACTTGCCAAGCTCCACTCCCCCCCCCCTTCCAGATTCTTGATGATGATGTGATTGGGGATATCTCCTCCTTTAAATACCTCATGGTATGGGTGAATTGTCATCTGGACTTTTTACTCATCTGGACACCATCCATAGCAGCTGCATCCTAACTTTGGGGTACTTTAAGGAACAAAGCAAGTATTCTGCTTCCTGCTCATAGAGAGATTATCATGAAGATGATTCTTCATATCTCGATTACAGAGACAGTGTTGGTGTGGTTGGACCACAGTGGGCCCAGGGAGGGTTAGGGTGGTGGAACAGAGGTGCATTCCTCCAGTTGTACCTCTCCACAATTTCTATGCCATTCTGGAAAAGTGTGGTTCCTCTATGGAGGCACCCACAGTGGAGACCATGGAGGATGCTGGGGACCTCCACAAAGGAGACCCACAGGAGGGTGGCATGAGACCCCACGGGGAAGGAAGCAGCTCCAGGTGGGGAACTCCATTGTTAGGAAGGTAGAACTGGGGGAGGAAGGGAAGAGGGGGGTAAGGTGCTTGCCTGGTGCCATGGCTTGGAGGGACAGGGAGCGAATCCTCAGGATTGTGGGAGCAGCTGCACAGGGAAGGAGATGGATGTCATTGTCCACCTAGGGACAAATGACCTGGCTAGAAAGGATCAGAGCAGTAAGAAGCATTTGTGGAGATGGGGAGGGCCTTAGACAAATGGCACAGACGGTAACCTCCTCTCGGAGGTGATGCCTGTCTATGGCACGGGTGAGGCTAGGTGCTCCATACCATGGGATTCAATCAGTGGTTGAAAACTGGTGCAGAGCTCAGGGATTTGGCTTCATTGGGGACTGGGGTCCACCTGGAGGGATGCAGGTCTATACTGGCATGATGGTCTGCATCTGTCCAGGAGGGGAACCAGGATCCTAGGTGATAGGTTTAAATACTTCATTGACAAGCATTTAAACTAGCCAAGGGGGGAGGCACTGGAAAGGAGCAGAGAAATCCTAGCCCCCAAATATCAGGGTACTAAGTGAGGTAGACACCAACATAGAGATGTCGATAGGGAGAAGCGTAGGGGTAAATGGAGAAAGTGACACATGCAATAAGGACAGGGATGGGGCAAAAAGGGGTAAGGCCATCAAGAAATGGAGGGTAATGAGTACCAACACCCGTAGTCTGGGCAACAAGCTCCCTGAACTGGTGGCCTTGATGGAAGAGGGATGCCTAGATATTGTAGCAGTCACAGAAACATGGTACACAGAGAATCCTTGACTGGGATGTTAACATATCAGGGTACACAACCTACAGGAGAGACAGGGAGGGCAGATGGGGGGGAGTAGCTCTCTATGTAAGGGAAGGGATAAAAGCAACTGAACAAAAGAGTAAACGGGGAGGAGAGGAGGCACTGTGGGTCACCTTAGAGACTGGAAATGGCACCACAATCTGCACAGGGGTTGTATATAGACCCCCATGTCAGGGGGAGGAAATGGACAGGGATATGATAGAAGGCATTCTTAGGATGGCAGAGAAAGGGGAGATGCTGCTGATGGGGGACCTTAACATGCCAGATGTTAACTGGAGCGCCTTTGTGGCAGCCACATCCAAAAGCAGGGCCATTCTTGATGCCCTTCAGGTAGCATGCCTCAAACAGCTAGTTTTTGAACCTACTCATGAGGGAGCAATCTTAGACCTCATACTCTCAAATGGGAACAGTGAGAGGATCTCAAATCTAGAAGTGGGTAGCCATTTAGGAACAAGTGACCACCAAACTGTGTGGTTCACGACAAACTCAGCTACAAAGTCAAGCCATACAAATGTGAGGGTTCTGGACTTCAGGAGGGCTGACTTTGGCAAGATGGGAGAGTGCCTTAGAAAAGCACAAGCAAACAGTCTAGAAGGAGGGGTGAAGCAACAATGGGGAAATATCAAAACTGCCATCACAGAGGCAACAAGCCTTTGTGTGTAGCAAATAAACAAATCAAAACAAAAGAAAAAGCCACTATGGTTCTCAAAAGAGGTGGTGGTGAAGATTAGGGAGAAAAAGATAGTATTTAGGAAGTATAAGGAAACACAGAAGGAGCAGGACAGAGAACTGTACCAGTTAAGGCAGAAGAAAGCAGGGAGGGTAGTCAGAATAGCAAAGGCACAAACTGAGGAAAAGATAGTTAACTCAGTTAAGAAGGGGATAAAACATTTTATAGGTATATCAGGGAGTGTAGAAAGACAAAGGGAGGATAGTGAGGCTGATAGAATGGATGGTGAGGGCAGAGTGAGAAGTGAAAAGCAGGGATACTGAATGAATACTTCTGTTCAGTATTCACAAAAGAGGAAGTGGGGGAGGTGCCTAATCCAATTAACAGAAGCACTCTGGAGAGGGGTGTCGATCCCAGTCCTTTCACAGAAGAAGGGGTTCTGAAAGAACTCTTAAAATTGAAGGTGGACAAAGCAATGGGGCCAGATGGAATTCACCCCAGAATTCTAAAAGAATTAAGCAGAGAACTAGTGACACCACTGACTACCCTTTTTAACAAATCATGGGAGGATGGTGTGGTACCTGAGGACTGGAAGAAGGCGGATGTGATTCCCCTTCACAAAAGTGGGACCAAGACAGAGGCAGAAAACTACAGACCTGTCAGTTTGACCTCTGTGGTAGGGAAAGTGATGTAATCACTTCTGAAGGAAAGAATTGTTGAGTACCTAGAGGCCAGTGGGGCACAGGACCCAAGGCAGCATGCCAGCATGGGTTCACAGTGGGAAGGTCATGTCAGAAGAATCTAATTGATTTCTCTGACTGGGTGACCAAAGCAGTAGACCAGGGAGGGGCTGTGGACATGGCCTGCCTAGACTTTAGCAAGGCATTTGACACAGTCCCACATAAAAGATTAGTAGTCAAATTAACCAGCCTGGGAGTGGGTCCCAGGGTGGTAACCTGGGTAAAACATTGGCTGAACAACAGGGCACAGAAGGTAATTGTAAATGGAGTCCACTCTGAAGAAAGAGGGGTTACTAGTGGGTTACCGCAGGGTTCAGTACTGGGTCCAGTCGTTTTTAATGTCTTTATAAGTGACATTGTAGAGGGACTAGAAGGAAAAGTATGCCTGTTTGCAGATGACACAAAGATCTGCAACAGGGTTGATTCACAAGGAGGCATGGAAAGAATGAGAAGGGACTTGGCAAGGTTGGAGGAATGGTCAGAAGTATGGCAGCTTGGATTCAAGGCAAAGAAATGCAAAGTAATGCACCTGGGAAACAAAAACCCAGGTGAAGATTACAATGGGGGAGGTAGTAACAATAACAAAAATGGAAAGGGACCTGGGGGTAATCATATCAGATGACCTTAAGGTTGGCAAGCAATGTGAGAAGGCGGTAGGGAGGGCTGGGGGATACTGGGATGTATAGGGAGAGGTATCACCAGCAGAAAACAGGAAGTTGTTATCCCGCTGTACAGACAGTTGGTGAGACCCCATCTGGAGTACTGCATCCAGTTCTAGAGACCCCATCTCCTCAAGGACATAGACAGGATGGAGGCAATTCAGAGGAGGGCAACTAAAATGGTGCAGGGTCTGCAAGGGAAGCCATACGAGGACAGACTAAAGGAGCTTAATATGTATACCCTTGAGGAAAGGAGGGAGAGGGGGGACATGATAGAAATGTTTAAGTACCTCAGTGGAATCAACAAAGTCCAAGAGGGTAGCATCTTTCAGAAAAAGAGATGTGCAAAAGAAGGACAATTTGAAGATAGAGGGGAAATGGCTGAGGGCAATGAGAAGTGTTTTTTCACAGAGATGGTGGTGGATGCATGGAACAGCCTTCCTGAGGAGGTTGTGGGGTCTAAAACTGTGGGAGAATTCAAGAATGCATGGGGCAGACATAAGGCAATTTTTGTGGGGGGTAGGAAGAAATAGGCTGTTGGTTAAATAGGATCTGCAGCTTATCCTCTAGGCGGGGAAATGGGCAGACTAGGTGGGCCAAGTGGTCCTTATCTGCCATCAAAGTCTATGTTTCTATGTTTCTATACATCACTGCCCTCAAGTTCTCCCTTGCCAGGCTGGATCCTCTCCTTCATTCCTTCTACTACTTTGTCCTGAATTACCTCCCCAGAACCCACCACTGGTTCCCTGTATTCCTTCTTCTCCTTGCCCTCTCTTGATGTCAGGTGCCTCACTCATTTGTGCTACCTTCATCTCCAAATTCTAGCTGGGCTCCCACTCCCTTTGCAGCTCTGACACCCTCTCTCTTACCCTTCCCCTGTAAAATCCTCTGCTGGTCAAGCTGCTTTCTCATGTTTGCAATGCTCCCTCTTCCATATCACTAAAATTCCTCCTCTGTGACTTCACTACTTACTCCTGCAGTTGTTGCTGATTGTAGGCTAATCATACTGCTACTCCCTCCATACACTCCTTCCCCCTACTGCTCTGGTTTAGTGGTCGAATTTTCCCTTTTACTTGTCCTCTGTTGCACTTGCAATCTCCATTTCCTCCCTCTTTTTGCTGCCAGTTGCACTTTGCGTAACTGTTGCTGCTGATATGCTATCAGTATGCTTTGTTTTGCACTACTTACTTTGTGCTTCCTCTCAGTTGCCTACTGTGTACTTCTTACTTTTTATAATTATTGTTTTAGAATTGTAACATTGCTGATGTAACTTATTACTGCACTCTCCACATCTCCTACCCCCAGGACTCATCTGGAAACAAGCTTTTAGCTCAGTATGTTTTAACTCTTGAAAGAAAGAAACTAAGAAAGGGACATATGTACAGAAAGACAATACAGATGGGGAGTGTCAGCACATCTGAACTGTAAGTGTTGTGATGCTGTTGGCAGTGGCTTTCTTCCTCTGCGTAATATTGCCTGGATCAAGCTGTATCTTTCACCTGGGGACCTGGGGATGATAGTATATGGCATTGTCACATTGAGGCTAGATAGGTGCAGTGCTCATTAGGGCTATCTGGAGGTCTGATGTGCTGATAGCAACTTTTCCAGAATGCTGCAGCCTGCCTAGTGGCTGGAACATCTCAAAATGAGCACATCATACTGGTTCTGCACACTCGGCACTGGCTGCTTATTTAGTTGTGCATCAGATTTAAGATTTGCTTGTTAATATACAAGGCCCTACAGTCTGGATTCTGACTACCTAAAAGAGCTCCTGTCTCCATATGCCCCAGTATATCCTCTCAGGTCCACTGAGGTAGGCCTGTCTGCAGTCGCCCATTCCTGCTTAAAGCTGTCAGGGGACAAAGCATTTGAACTGGCTGCACTGGATTTTTGGAACTCTCTTCCCTCCAGCATTCATTCTGCCCACTGGATGGAGGCCTTCAACAGTGTACTAAAGATGCATTTTTTTTAAATTGCCCACTGTCTTAGCTAGTTATATTATGTTTCTGTCTGCTTTTATTGTCTTACTTATTGTTTAAATATTGCATTTTTTATGCTATCTCTCTCAGCGCAGGGCCCTGAGCCTGCTGGAAATGTCAGCTTAATAAAATGTTGCCAAACTGGCCCAGTAGCGTTGGGCACTGAGGTGCTAGACACCCTCCTGCCATGCTAGTGACTCAGGTTCAGGAATAGACCAGAGCCACTCAAGGACTGGCTGTGGGAAGGAGGATTGAGTGTCCCATGGACTACTCTCCTCCTTTGGGGAAGGGGTGTTCAGTGCCTTGCTGCACCATCACCACCTAGTGGAGGCTAGGTGGTGTGACAGGCAAGCGCTGTGTGAAGGGGATCCAACACAAATGCCTGTAATGTGCATGTGCATCACTGCATGTGACTCGGCCCCAAGGGAAACCAATGAAATGCAGGTGGAAAAACAACCCCTGCTAACAGGATGAAGGCAGCGAACCCTCAGGCCCCACACCACCAACTGAGGTGCCTGAGGATGAACAGGGCTAAGACCTGGAGATAGTAGTTGACAACACTGGGATCAAGACCAGAAAGGGGTGACGGAGGAGAAAAAAATTGTAGATAAAAAAAATGAACGAATGAATAACTAACTAACTAAATTTTGCCTTGCCTTTCTTTCACCATTAGGATATGTGGCACTAGTGCTGAGGGCTGGAGACCACTGTAATCACCTAAAAGTGAGTCCTTACTCCTTTCTATGTATATCTCATCCCATGGACTTTTCGTGGTCTGAGTCATCATTCCCAACTCAGACGAAATATTACTGTTGGACCAGACAGGGGTCATGAGGGATGCTGCCCAAGATTTGAACCCCCCTTCCCCCAACGATCGCCAGGGCTGCAAACAGAACAAAGGAACTGCACAGTTGTTCAAATTTGGTTCCAAGCAAGTTGAACTAAGCTCCTGTTTGAAATTCACACCACTGACTCCCCGAGCTGCCCAACAGTCACTCAGCAGGCAATGTGTTACAGAAGGGGCATTGTGCTCTTTGTACTTATGGACTGCACCACATGCAGCCCCCTGTACTGTGGCCTCCCTGCATGAAGGACCACTGCACAAAGGAGAGCATCTCTGTCTGCCTTGAATATGCTGGAGTCTGCCAGTAGTCTGCTGGTCATCCGGGCACTCCACCCCTCCCTGCTCTGGTTTTCCTTCATCACTGCTGAATAAGTAGGGACTCTAGAATAAAAATTACTGCTATTGATGTCATTGTCATACTCTGTTACTGTAGCCTCCAACTCTGTAACTGCCAAACACAGGTTTTGCATATCACTAGAGATGCAGCGAAGTCAAATTTCACCCGCGAAGTGGATGTGAAGTGGCCACTTTGCGTTAGTATTCCGCTACGTGAAGTGCCCATTTTAAACCCTCACTTCACCACTTTGCATTGTAATTATGACTTTGCGTTGTGTACTCCACCTTATTCTGCTTTAAGGTGAAGTGAGAATTCACAGGCAGCCCACACACATCACATGGCTTACACAGTGTAGGTCACATGCTTCAGGCAGGCAGGCAGGAGGTTACGGGCAAAAACATTCTCCAGTGTGGGCTGACTTACATGTTTTGCATGGGGTGTGACAAATGGCTCTGCTCTGCGAATGGCCGGGGGTGGGGTGTGAACGTGTGATAAAGAGGGGTGCACAGGTGACAAGTCCCCAAATGAAGTTATTTTCCCCATTTTATGTACAGGGGTTGATGTATCACTTGCACTAGACATACTGCATTGACCACCACCACTGCTACTCTGACCACCACTTGACAAGATTTCTAAATCATAATCCTCCCCCTCATCATGCCTGTAGTAATCTTCTGGTGTTATTTCATCACTACAGCAGACATTCCTACTTGGTCTTACACTCAAGGAAGAGGATAACATACACAGTAAGGTTGACAACGAGGGTGAATGCCCCACTATGGCATTAGCTGCCATCTGGTGCTGGGTCCACAGTGCCATGTGCCTATTATTAAGATGTGTATGCTGTCCCCCCATGCCTAGATGACTCCCCTTTTTACCTCGACTCATGCGCATGGCAAAACTGGCGGATAGCAACTGACTCATCATTTGCATCTTGGACAAAAAAATCCCAAACAAGGGATTGTGATCCCCTACTTTTAACATGTCTCTAATGCTGCTTATTGGAATCTGTTTTTTTAACCCTTGAAATGGGGGGTATGCTACATGATTCTTCACGCCGGATACACTTGTACTCCAACTCACCACCACAACTACCTATGATTATTACTGGGCCATCATCAGTATCATCAACAGGACCACTAAATCACAACTTTTTTGAGGGGGGGGTTAACGCCAACAGACCCAAACACAGCCACCTTGACTTTCTTTTTCACTGGTTCCCAACAGGGGTCACTGACATCATTATCATATTCATTAACATCATTTGCATCCACATTTTCAGCTTGGATGCTGTCATGTGGAGAACATGTTCCAACCATAGCATCATAATCATCATCATCATCCGATATTTTTGCGCCACACTTGGAATCATTGGATGGCAAAGGCATGACCTCAACAGCGCTAGAAGAAATGAAACATAGAAACATAGAAACATAGACTTTGACAGCAAATAAGAACCGCTTGGCCCATCTAGTCTGCCCATTTCCCTACCTACAGGATAGGCCGCAGATCCTAGTTAACCAACAGCCTATTTCTTCCTACCCCCCACACGAATTGCCTTATGTCTGTCCCATGCATTCTTGAATTCTCCCACAGTTTTAGACCCACAACCTCCTCAGGAAGGCTGTTCCATGCATCCACTACCCTCTCTGTGAAATAATTCTTCCTCACATTGCCCCTGAACCGCCCTCTATCTTTAAATTGTGTCCCCTTGTTCTTGCACGTCTCTTTTTCTGAAAGATGCTACCCTCTTGGACTTTGTTGATTCCACTGAGGTACTTTAAAGTTTCTATCATGTCCCCCCTCTGCCTTCTTTCCTCAAGGGTATACATATTAAGCTCCTTTAGTCTCTCCTCATACGGCTTCTCTTGCAGACCCTGCACCATTTTAGTTGCCCTCCTCTGGACTGCCTCTATCCTGTCTATGTCCTTGCGGAGATGGGGTCTCCAGAACTGGACACAGTACTCCAGATGGGGTCTCACCAACTGTCTGTACAGAGGGATAACAACTTCCTGTTTTCTGCTGCTGATGCCTCTCCCTATGCATCCTAGTATACCCCCAGCCCTCCCTACTGCCTTCTCACATTGCTTGCTAACCTTAAGGTCATCTGATATGATTACCCCAGTCCCTTTCCTTTTTTGTTGTTGTTACTACCTCCCATTGTGTATTCTTCCCCTGGGTTCTTGTTTCCCAGGTGCATTTTGCACTCTTTGCATTGAATCCTAGCTGCCATACTTCGACCATTCCTCCAACCTTGCCAAGTCCCTCTCATCCTTTCCACGCCTCCTTGTGTATCAACCCTGTTGCAGATCTTTGTGTCATCTGCAAAGAGGCATACTTTTCCTTCCAGTCCCCCTGCAATGTGACTTATGAAGACATTAAAAAGGACTGGACCCAATACTGAACCCTGCAGTACCCCACTAGTAACCCATCTTTCTTCAGAGTGGACTCCATTTACAATTGCCTTCTGTGTCCTGTTGTCCAGCCAATGTTTTACCCAGGCTACAACCCTGGGACCCACTCCTAGGCTGGTTAATTTGACTATTAATCTTTTGTGTGGGACTGTGTCAAATGCCTTGCTGAAGTCTAGGTAGGCCATGTCCACAGCCCCTCCCTGATCTACTACTTTGGTCACCCAGTCAAGGAAATCTATTAGATTCGTCTGACATGACCCTCCCGCGGTGAACCCATGCTGCCTTGGGTCCCAGCCTCACTGGCCTCTAGGTACTCAACTATTCTTTCCTTCAGAAGTGACTCCATCACTTTCCCTACCACAGAGGTCAGACTGACAGGTCTGTAGTTTCCTGCCTCTGTCTTGGTCCCACTTTTGTGAAGGGGAATCACATGTACCTTCCTACAGTCCTCGGGTACCACACCATCCTCCCATGATTTATTAAAAAGAGTTGCCAGTGGTTTCACTAGTTCCCCCCTTAATTCTTTTAGAATTCTGGGGTGAATTCCATCAGGCCCCATTGCTTTGTCCACCTTCAGTTTTAGGAGTTCTTGCAGAACCCTTTCTTCTGCGAAAGGACTGGGATCGACCCCCCTATCAAGAGTGCTTCTGTTAATTGGATTAGGCACTTCCCCCTCCTCTTTTGTGAATACTGAGCAGAAATACTCGTTCAGTATCCCTGCTTTTTCACTGTTCCCCTCTGCCCATCCACGTTCATTCTATTTAGCCTCACTATCCCTCCCTTTGTCTTTCTTTCTAATCGCTGATGTACCTATAAAAGGTTTTATCCCCCTTCTTAGCTGATTTGGCTATCTTTTCCTCAGTTTGGGCCTTTGCTATTCTGACTTCCCTCCCTGCAAATGTGACATTGTGAGTTATCTTCACCAGGATCAGAATCATGTTCAGCTGCCATGGGGATGTTAATGGGGAGTATGACATCATCTACACTGTCAGTCACAGCTTTAGACACAGCTATATTTTTTGAAACGGTTAACTGGTCAGAAGTGGAACTTGAGGCAGCAATACTCATGCCAGCAGAAACTGCACTAACACCACCAGCTGGGACAACATCATCTCCTCCAACTATGAGTGAAGCTACAGATTCGCTGTAAAAACACTGATGGAAATCCTTTACTGACATCAGCTATGCATCATCTCTTGTAGTATCACGCCCACAGACAATCTTGCCATGGGCAGCAGTGCCATGGCAAGAAACAGCTTTGCTTGCACATCTCTTTGCAGGCATTTTGGGGGATCACCAAGAAAATTCTAAACAAATTTAGATTTCTAAACTTTCAGTTTGGGCCGGTGGATGTGAAGACAAAAAAAAAACTGTGGCATGCAGATGGAGACTGGGCACTAAACAGATGCAAAAAAGCACAGACAGATTAAGATTGCACTGCGCAATCAAGAAGAGATGCAAAAACAAAGTCACAACAACACCTTAACCAGTGCTCACAAGTCATAATCCAATCTGGAAAAGAATACCTTTTGCTAGTTGGGGGGGGAGGGCAGTGCACTGCAGACACAGTGCAAAACCAAGATACCACAAAGCAGTACAAAATCACGCATGTGCAGTGGATAACAGGTTCACACTGCTGCAATTACTCCGTGGCACATTAAAAGGTGTCTGAATTGTTGGCACGCATTGCACGCACACTCACACTCACACACACACACACACACACACACAAGTAATGCGTAGCAAATTGAAAACTTCTGTAATATAACCATATCTTTTAAACAAACTGAAATTATGCACTGCTGTACCACAACAATCAGCAAATAAATGTTAAGAATAACTGAAAATATTACTGTGTGTACATTAACAGTTATACAAGAAAAATATAACCAAACAGAAAGACTGCCTTTTTCTCCCAGTTAATCTACCTACTCCACAGATACGCCCCTTCCCCAAAGCACACTTCAAGTGTCTGTCAGTACACAGACTGAATGTTCAAGATTAACTTTCAAAATCCACACACGAACAATAAACACTCGATGATGTGAGCACAGGAGGGTTTCCTACAATCAATGTACTACATTTTGAGCAAAAAAAAAAGACTCAGAAAGTATTTTTTAACAGTTTTTAGAGGGTTTGAATCATAGAGCTCTGATAGCAAACTGTATCTAGCTACCATTACACACACTACCCAGAATTGAAGCTGTGCAGAACAATCTAGAGCCCATGTGACCTGCAATCCCATGAATCACTGCAAAATTCGCCTTGGAGCTCAATTACAAGGTGAAGTGATGCGAAGTACATTGCTTTCTATGTACTTCACATTAAAATTGGTGCCGAAGTGGTTGGAGAAGGCGGAGTGATGTGAAGTCATAGGTTTCAATGGACTTCGTGTTCTGCATTGTGATGCGAGGTACTCTGCTTCGCATTGTGGATTACTTAACGGATTCCGCATTACTCCGCGAATCACTTCGGGAAGCAAATTTTTGGCATTTCGCCTACCTCAACATATCACCCTATGCAGAGTAGATCTACTGTAACTGTTTTAAATAATTCATATTGTATATTTAATGAATGTTTGTACTATATATGTATTATTGTAACTAGGTCACCATTGTGAATGAGCTTATGTTCAATGATTATTCCTAACAATAAACAAACAAAAAATCTCTTCACAGTATACTGCTGTTGCACAACATTTGTAAGTGTAGCCAGGCTCAGAAGCTGCCAATTCTCCTGATCACAGCCAAAACCCAATCTAGGGTAAGCTTATATTGTATACCGTACCACTGCATGCAGTCTGATGCCTTCTCATGTGAATATAACCTGAAACTTAAATAGTGACTTGAATCTGCCAGTTTACTGCATACTGCCAAACACCCTATCTAGGGTTACCTAGCTCTGCTAATATTCTTCCTCTGTAAAGCTTTTAAAGCCTCCTCCAATGCCTCTGACCACCAGAAATACAGAATGCTTTAGGAATGCATACACTAAGGCAGTGAGATCCGCTAAAGCAAGCTACTTCAAATCACATCTAGAAGCTTGCCGCCCCACTCCAGATGCCTTCTGAAAAACTCTCCACTCCCTGCTCAGCTCACCCCAACTTTCCCCCTTCCCGGAACACACTCCACTGATGATAGCTTCAGGACCATCACCTCCACTATAAACCACTACTTTACTACCTGCGCCCTACCCAATGGGCAACCTCTTACCCTCCTCTTACCTCCCCGCAGACACCAGCACATCCCTTCCCCTTCAGGACCTTCTTGAACACCAGACCCCCATATCCCCCACCCACCCTCTCCCCATGGATATATACCCCCCTTCCCCCCTCTATCTAGTCATACCTTTCCTCCTGTCACCCCTCTAGAGGTACTCCATGCCCTCAGATCTCTAAACTCCTCCAAGCAAAGCCCGGATGGAATTAACCCCATCCTCTTGAAAATCTCTGCTCCTGCCATAGTCCCTCCAATCACCCATCTCTTCAATCTCTCTCTCTCCACCAGCTCCCTTCCCAAGGCCTGGAAGTTAGCCAAGGTTGTTCCACTACACGGGTGCGGGGGGTGACCTTTCCATCCCTGCCAATTACAGACCAATCTCACTCCTCCCTTCCCTCTCTAAAATTCTTGAATCTCTCATTTCCAAAAGGCTGAACTCCTTCCTCTTCTCCAAGGACATTCTGTCTCCATTCCAGTCAGACTTCCGGTGCCTCCACTCTACCTCCTCCTCCTCCTCCCTTCTCCACCTCACTGATCATATCCACTCAGCAATGGACAAAGGTCTCCTGACTGTGGCCATTTTCATCAACCTAGCCAAGGCCTTTGATTCCATTGCCCGTAAAATTCTCTTAGAAGACCTTTCAGCTCTAGGACCCTCCCCAACCTCCACCGAATGGTTCAAGGCCTACCTGTCAGACAGGTTCCAGTTCATGCAGTTGGGGGATTCGAAATCCTCCCCACTCCCTGTTCTTGCTGGTGTACCTTGGGGGTCGATCATTGGCCCCACCCTTTTCTCTGTCTTCGTAAATAACCTCCCTTCTGCCTGCTCAGCTTCCCATGTTCAAATATATACTGACAATACCGTGATCTTCACATTTGATCCCTCCCTAGCCGTGATCGAATCCATCCTCCAAACAGATTTTGAGAACACACTAAGGTGGCTTGAAGCCAAATCATTTAAGTGTAAGGTTACCACCTACTCAGTTTTTGACCGAATGGATTCGGTTTTCTAGGTTCAGATTCAGTCCTCCTGTTTTCACCATTGCAAATTTGTTTTTTATGTGGGTCAAACAGCACCTGTGAGATTCCCCACTAACTGTTTCATTTTCTTCTCCTCTGACTGTAAGCAAGTGTCTGACATTTCAGTGTGCTTGCTTGCTTGTAGTGCATGCTAATTGGGAAGTGCCTTCAAGTGCATGGCACTTAAAGAGCCAAATGTGTCCCTGTCTGCTCAGTTGTCACCTCTAACTTCACACCAGCAAATTGGAAGATTATTCAAGGGAAGGGTAAACAATACCACCTTAAGTAACACCTTCATTCTTCCAATTCAGTCACTGTATTTGCAGGCACAGCCCCAGTTCCCCAATCACTGCTGCAGCTGTCTATGATAGCAGTTGAAAATGCAGTGGTCATACAGTTGAAAGGGAGAGCTCTGCTTCAGTGAGCAGAGCTCCCCCCTCCGCATGCACACATGCACGCATACTGTGTGCTCATGCGCCTTCCCCCTTCCCCCATGCACACGCTGTACAGCCGACTGGGGGTGCCCAATCCCCCGTCAGCTCCATGCCCCAAAGCTTCCAAATTGCCATGCTGAGGCGGTCAACATGGCAAACGTGTTGCGTAATGACCGAGGTGCCCCAATCCCGTCGGCTCCACGTCCCCCAAAGCATCCAGGTGCCATGCTGGGAGCCCACCCCAGTGTGGCAAAATGTGTTATGGCCGTCGGGGGTGTCCAATCCCCTGTCAGCTGCATGCCCCCCCAAAGCATCCAGCTGCCACACTGGGAGCCCACCCCAGTGTGGCAAACGTCCCTCGTCATCTTATTCAAAAAAAAAAACCTGTAAATGCAAAAACTGTCCCTCAGGCGCTTCTCACTGCCACCCTCCCACAACTCACACCCACCCACCCACTGCCCACCCTGCCTCTCCACACCCCCTCACCCAATACTTACCTCCGGACCTCGATGCGATGATCTTCGGTGGACTGGGAACATGTCTGCACTCTTCAAAGCCGACTGTGAACTGAGGAAATGCTGGTAAGCTGTATAATGAGATAGATAGGGTTTTTTCAACTTTACTGCATATCTCGGGCAATTTTTGGAATTTTGGCACCAAATTTTCAACATGGGGTTTTTGGGACCCCTCCTCAAGAATGCTGTCACTGTCATGGCACTAATCGGGCCCGAAAGGTGATTTTGCAGTCACTGCGTAAAATCACCTTTCGGGACTGATTAATGAAATGACAGTGCCAATGTTCATAAGGTGGGCTCTGAAAAAGTCTATATTGCAAATTTGGTGAAAACATTCCTAAAAATGACTGTTTTACGAGTGTGCGTTGTGCAGTTCCTATGCACGGTCGTAAGTTCATGAATTTTTAATATTTGCACTCCAGATTTTCAACATTGCCATTTTACCACACCTCCTTATGAGCAGTAAAGCTGTCATTTTTCACATTGCGCCCAAAATGTGTTTCCACGCATGTAGTGCACAATGGCACAGTCGGTGCATGAAATCAATGTATGGGACACATTAAGAAAATCACAGTGATACTGTTCATGAGCAGTGGTCTTAAAATGGCTATGTTGAAAACTGGGTGAAAAAATTCCCCAAAATGACTGTTTTATGAGCATTTGTTGCGCTGATCCTACGCACGCTCGTAAGTTCGCAAATTTTCAATATTTTCACTCCAAATTTTCAACATTGCCATTTTACCACACCTACTTATAAGCAGTATAGCTGTCATTTTTCACATCTTGCCCAAAACATGTTTCCACCCATGTAGCACACAATGGCGCAGTCGGTGTGCAAAATCATTGTATGGGACACATTAAGAAAATCACAGTGACACTGTTCATGAGCAGAGGTCTAAAACTGGCTATTTTGAAAATTTGGTGAAAACATTCCTAAAAATGACTGTTTTATGAGTGTATGCTATGCCAGTTCCTACAAGACGCCTTAAGTTCAAAATTATTTAGATTTCAGATTTTCAACATTGCCATTTTACCACACTTCCCTATGAGCAGTACAGCTGTCATTTTCACATGTCACCCAAAATGTGTTTCCGTGCATGTGAGCGCACAATGGCGCATTCTGTATAGCAGTCAATGTTTGGGACAGATTAAGAAAATCACAGTGACACTGTTCATGAGCAGAGGTCTTAAATGGCTATGTTGAAAATTTGGTGAAAAATCCCTTCAGACATTCTGCAATGTTACTAATGAAGACATTGAACAGGACTGGCCCCAGGACCGATCCCTGCAACACCCCACTGGTGACCCCCTCTCCCTAGACTGCACACCATTTACCATCACTCTCTGCCTCCTGTCTGTTAGCCAGTTTCTAACCCAGTTTACCACCCTTTCCACCATGCCCAGCCTACCCAGCTAGTTTATCAGCCTCCTATATGGGATGGTGTCAAAGGCTTTGCTGAAATCAAGGTAAGCGTTGTCCACTGCCCCACCCTGATTCACTTCCTTTGTCACCCAGTCAAAGAAATCAGCCAGATTTGTCTGACATGATGTCCCCACTGCGAATCCATGTTGTCTATGGTCCTGGGCTCCGATGGCTTCTAGATGCCCCACTATCCTTTCTTTAAGCAATGTCTCCATGATCTTCCCCACTACTGAGGTGAGGCTGAATGGCCTATTGCTCCCTGCCTCCTCCCTGCTGCCGGACTTGTGTAGAGGGACCACATGTGCCCTCCTCCAATTCACTCATGTTGAATGATTCAGTGAATATGACTGCCAGAGGTACTGCTGTCTCCCTTCGCCGTTCTCTTAATATCCTTGGGCGTATGCCATGTGGTTCCATCGCTTTGTCCACCTTCAATTTAGTGAGCTCCTGCAGGACTCTTTTGCAGTTGAATGGACTATTGTCCACCTCTTCACCCCCTTGGCAACTGCTGTACTGCTGTGGCCCTTGCCCCTCCCACTCTTCTGTGAATACTGAAAGGAAAGACACAGTGGATGTCTTGGGAGGAAGGCATGGAACTATCACTTCCAAATACCTAAACAGCACATACAAGCAAGCAACATTCGGCATTGAAAAATGCTTGTTTCTTTTAGGGTCTGTCCTATATTTTAATATTTGTTACTTATTTTGTTGTTAAATTAATAATCTAATATTTTATTTAATTTCTAGCAATACTATACCTCTCTCTCCTCAGTAGTTATTGCTGTCAATTTTCATACTACCTGGATATTCCAGAAAGCCCATTCCAGACCTTTCAGATGAACGGCACAGAATAGTGTGTCTAATGTCATGCTAAGCCACAGAAATGAGAAAAGGAAGAGAGAGAGAGAAGCAGCTGGTGAGGTGAAAGGAACACAATCTAGATTTGATGGCACTGCAAATTTAAGTAATTTATCAAACATTTCTATTATATTTTTTTTTACCAGAAGAGACACATTAAACTGAAGTTTGTTTGCATGTGCTACCTGGGAGCACAATGGAGTTAAGTGATTTGTGCAGGGTCACACAGTATGCAAGTCTGGGCTGTGAGATTCAAACCCTGGTCTCCAGAATTGCAGCTCAGAGCCTTAAACCACTGTGCTATACTGCCTCCATGCTACATATCACATATGCTATCTGGTATGTATGACTGACATGGAAAAAAAATAGGGTATTTAACAGCAAAGAATAGTTCCTACCACTTTTAAAAACTTCTCTGACATTACAAATAACTTTAGAGTAGGAGCAATGGGAGGGACAGTAGCACATGTTAAAATGGAAGATATTTGTAATTACATCTCGTCCACCATTACTGGTGTAGTTTATTTATTTATTTATTGAAAGAGTTTTACTAGATAAGGCCACCTATTCCAAAATAGCTGGTTGTCAGAGGTGTCTTTGTAGTCACTCGATGCGTCAGCTAAGCTGTGTACACAGGATGGAACGTCCCCTGAACCCCTTCTCTAACCCCACCAAATGTTAACACACACTGAAATTTAAAATATTTAAATCTAAATCAAAAATAATAATCATGATGTAATTTAAAGAAGTTGTACACAGTGCAGTATCAGCAGCAATTCTGAATAAATCAAGCAATTCAGAGTCCAAGCGATGCCCTCATTAGTCATAAAAGGGGTGGGGTTAGGGGTGGAGTTTGGGGATGTGGTTTAGTATTCGGTTTTCATCTCATCCAAAGGTGGCAACCCTACTCAAGTGCAACACAAAGAAAACTGTCTCTATGGTTTTTGGTTCTGCTCAGAAACTAGCCAAACTGACATCTCCCCCCTTCCTCTATGCACTCAATGGTTCAAAAATTCCAGCTGTAGACTGCTACAACTACCTGGGTGTCAGGCTTAATCCCAAACTGGACTTCTCCCTCCACCTTGATTCAATTCATAACAGGCTGCACCCAAAACTAGGCATGCTGTACAGGCACAAGGATTGCCTCTCCACCCCTATCAGGAAGGAAATAATTAATAAACTCATCCTTCCCCCATTCGATTACGCTGATGTGGTATACAGCTCGGCTCCACAATCCTGCTTTGCCAAGCTTGATATACTGTTCCATGCCTTCTGTCAATTTGCTACTAATCTCCCCTACCACTCCCACTACTGTCTCCTCTACCACACTGTCTCTCTTTCATCAATTGCTAACCATCGACTTGTACATTGTGCTGCCTTCATCACTAAGTTCTGGTTCAATACCCTTCCATCTTAGCTCTCCTCCCTAGTAGCCCTGGCTATGCTCTGTGCTCTCATGACCACCATTTCTTCACCTTGGCTGCACCACATTCACTCACCAGGGAACAAGCCTTCACGTTTCAGCTCCCTGCCCTATGGAATTCACTCCCCTTCTCTGTTTGCAGCCTACCAAATGCATTATCCATCAAAAACTACTTCAGGCATCTTCCACCACCTCCATACCAGTGTTTTCACCCTCCCTAGGTGCACCATCCCACCGGCCACACCCTCTTGCCTGAACTAATCCATCAACCCCATCTCTTATCTTTTTGGTTACCAACATAGCTACCATGTTCATGCTCTAGTTGATAATGTAAATATTCTCTCTTATATGTCCTGCCGTCCTCTTCAATGTTTTAAGATTCTGTAGTGTTAATCTCATGGGTGGTTTGATCCTATGAGCAATACACTTCACACAATTGTATCTAATATCATGCCTACTGTATGTATAAGCTGTTCCTACTAAACGTTGTCTTGGGTCATGTAATGCCATACTTATGTATATGCTGTATGCCATACTTATGTATATGCTGTGATTACTGTGTATTGTCTTGTATATCTCTAGTATCATAAAATTTTGTATCCTGTCCCCTGCCCCAGGTTGCATCTGGAATCGAGCCTAGGCTCAGTGTGACTTTCCTGGTTATCAACTTTTAAATAAATAAATAAAAAATAAATAAATTGTAAGCTATTGTAGCCAGATCCAATACTGACTGATATCCTGGGCTGGCCAATACCCTGTTTAGGGGATACCTCATTCCACTGTAGGTAATAGCAGTTGATATACCCTAGGTTTTGTTACAATCAATCAATCAAAATCTTTATTTATCCAGGTGAACATCATTGAGCAGAGCTCTTTTACAAGATGGACCTGGTAAGAACAGGGTCGGGTAACATCCATCATAAAAACATATAAATACATGTAAATAAGTATGTAAACACAAACACAATGGTGCAGTAATAGGGGAGTCAAATGATAAAAGGAAGACAAGGCAAGCCATAACAGAGGAGGATTCAAATACAAGGGGGCAGGTCCACCATTGAACCATGCAACTGTATATAAACCATGTTCTCTGTATAGAAGTACTAGTTAGTTCATTTACCAGGGGCAGTCACTAGTACTAACCATGAAAATGGCTTGAGAACCACCAACTAATGGCAGATGGGGTACCTGGAGGGTATGTAATATATGACAGAAGGATAAACATTGTGAGAAGTAAGGTCCCAAGGATAGGTCGGTAGAACTGATGCGGTGGTGGTGAGGCCTACAGGAGAGAGAAAGGAGTTAGACTTTTATAGTATGATTATGTAGATTGTGGATGAGTGCTGTATAGAGTTGTGAAAAGAAGGCTGGAGAAAGCGGGACGATAGATCAGTATCAAAAGGAGGACAGAGACAACAAGGTGTTACATGAAAGCATGATGACAGACCAGGGCCAAGGAGGAGACAAGCACTAGAAGTAATTTGTTCATGGTTAAATGGTACAGGTTAGCATGATGACAATTCATGGTCATGGGAAACAATTGCACTGATCACTTCTGAGACATGAATATAAGAGCTTGAAAGATGAGATGCCGATGGATGACCTCAGTTTCAGTTTTTTTTGCAATTTATTCCACAAGGAGGACAGTGTAAAGCTTATAGCAGCCCTGCCAAGCGAGAGTTAACTTTGGGAACCATCAGTAGGAGAGATTTGCAACTTCTCAGGGCGTAATTGCCTATTGGTTTTATAGGAAGACAGTCTGTTATGTATTGGGGCAGTTTTTTGGAGATGGCTCTCAGGGTCCATAAGGCTGCATTTTTATCATGCCTGAATTGAAGAGAACTCCACCCCACTGATTGATATAGGGAGCAGTGGTGAGTGGAATAAGGCAAGCCTGTGATGAACCTCAAAGCTCTATGATACAATTTGTCAAGTTTGGTGAGGTAGGAAATGGGACAGTGACTGTAGAGGATGTCAGCATAATCTATTAAGGACAGAAAGGTTGATTGTACCAGCTGTAGTTTGGCATTTCTAGTTAAGAAGCAGGCTATCCTAAATAACAGACCAAGTCTCTGTCGTGATTTTTTGAGTAACTCTTCAACGTGCTCTATAAAGGAGAGCCTATGGTCCAGCCATACTCCCCGGTATTTGAATTTAGGGACAAATTCCAACTTCTCGCCAAGATTGTAGTAATCTGTGGAACAGGATCTGATAGGGCTGAATTTACCATTTGGGCACAGGGAGAAAAGAACATTGCTTTTGTTTTCTTGGTGTTAGGTAATAGTTTTTTGTTTAGGAGTTGGTGTTGCAGCAGGTCGAACTCAGACTGAAGGTCATTACATGCAGATTGTAATGACGGGCGGCTTATGTAAAGAACTGTGTCATCTGCAAACAGATGAATGTTGGCCTTAGTTATGCTTTCATCAATATTGTTGATGTATATTGCAAATAAGATCGGTCCTAAGACAGAACCCTGGGGAACACCCCTTAGGAGAGTTTTGAGAGTTGAGAGATCTCCTTTCACTTTCACCTGCTGGAAACTATCAGAGATGTAGTTGTTGAACCACTGTAAAGACAATGGGTCAGCACCTAGTGAGGTCAGGAAAGAGAGTAGCAGAGAATGGTCGACAGTGTCGAAGGCCTTGCTCAGGTCCAAGAATACGGCACAGGTGTAATTCCTGTTGTCTAGCTCTCTTTGACAGTCATTAGTCACTTTGGCAAGTGCTGTGATGGTGCTATGTTTAGCTCTAAACCCTGATTGGACTGGATTAAGCAGGTTATTAGCTTCTAGATACTGCCTCAGCTGGTTACTTATGACTTTTTCCAGTAATTTTGACAAGACCGGGAGAATCGAAATTGGTCTGTAATTATTTAGATCACAGGGATTTCCGGACTTGAACAGGGGTATGATGTGCGCTGTTTTCCATATTGAAGGAATGGATCCTTGAGTTAATGATAGGTTAAATAAATGGGTTATGGGCACGGCTAACACACTGATGGCCACCTTCAAGAAATATGGGTCGAGAGTATCCGCACCAGCACTTTTTTTTACATCCAGTTTTAGCAATAGGTCTTCAACTTCTTTTAGAGTAGTAGGATGCAAGAAGACTGAATTGGTGACGCTAGGATCTGCACCTTGATTATCCACCTGACAGCATATCAAATTCACAGGGAAATCGTCGAAGGCTAAGCCTGCAGTCGCAGCAAAGTGGTTATTGAAGGCATCCAGAACTTCCAGTCTGTCACTAATGGTGTTATTGTTTAAGGAGATTTCATCAGGTAGTGAGCCACTGGACGTGTGACCAGACAAGTCCTTGATGGTTTTCCAAAATTTTGTAGCATTTTTGGAGGCAGAGAGAAATTCACAATGATAGTATACAGCTGTTGTATCTCTAACCATTCTAGTACATGAGTTTCATGCCCTTTTGAACTTGCACCGGTCCGCAGCAGACTGGGTTTTGCATGCTTTTTTCCATAGGTTATCTCTTTCAGTCAATGCAGATTTTAATAATGGTGTGAATCATCTACATGCATTTTTTGCTATTCGCACCTTAACTATAGGGGCATATTTATTTAGGGTGTCTAGGATAATTTTGCTGAATGTGTCGAATGCTGATTGCATGTTTTTTGCCAAATAGAACTCTTGCCAATACAAGGAGTGTTTCAGTTCATTTATATAGGCAGTGAGATCAAAGTTCCGTCTAGATCTCTTGGCAGCAATCTTCGGCGAAGTAGTAGGTTTGTTGCTTGATCTTATGCAAGCAATAAATGAGTGATCACTGATATCACTGAAGAAGGTGCCGACAAACATTGTTGCCTTTGACTCTGAGCAGATTCTATGATCTTACTGCTACCATGATACTTTGAGGCCGTACTATAGTGCTGTCTTACATAATTCTACTGCTCTGGAAAGATCAGATGTCCCTCACAACAGATATGCCCCTGTCAAATGACAGGCTATCCTACCCTCCTCCTCACTGGCACCCCCCTCTTTAGCATACAGTAATGAACCCTTCCTCCTAATATCCTATGGTCTAACCCAGAAGGGTAATTGCTACAAAATTTTCGATCACTGTTTGCCCGGTGTTTGCCCTGATTGTCCGGTGCTCCCTGAGTCAGGGTGTCTTTCCGGATGCCTTGAAGGAGGCTCTGGTGAGACCCCTTTTAAAGAAAGCTTCTCTGGACCTGGAGATTAGGGCAAATTACCGTCCTATCTCCAATCTTCCATTTCTGGGAAAGATTGTTGAGAAGGTGGTATCACTTCAGTTGGGGGAATATCTCAGGACACCGCGAGTTATACGATCCCTTCCAGTCAGCTTATTGGGCCAGACATAGCACTGAAACTGCATTAGTCTGGTGCAAAATGATTTCTCTAGGGCTAGAGATTGGGGGACAAGACAATTTTGTTCTCCTCGATCTCTCTTCAGCATTTGATACTGTGGACCATAGTGTATTGCTTTTCCCTTAAGGAGTTATGCAGACTCACCAGTGTTGTCATCAAATGGTTTGAGTCATTTCACTAACAGAAGGCAGCGGATTGTGATTGGTAATTTCTCATCTGCACCCTACCTCCTTTCGTGTGGAGTCCCTCAGGGTTCGGTATTGGCTCCTATGTTGTTCGCAGTGTACATGCTGCCCCTTGGGGAGATCATTAGGAGGTATGGTTTGAGTTTTCATTGCTATGCTGATGATACTCAACTATACCTTTCCTTTGCCCCAGGAACATCAAATGCAGTGGATGTGTTAAATATCTGTCTGGCTGAGATAAATGACTGGATGTCTTCCAGCTGGCTGCGACTGAACCCTAACAAGACTGAGGTATTAGTAGTGGAGTCGAACAGAGTTCGTGATGGGATGGTCTCTGACTCTGTGACTGGCATTGTGCTAGGAGCTGTGTCATTGATGGCCTCCCCATGGGTGCGTAATCTTGGTGTGATCTTTGACAGGAATTTGTCCATGGAGGCTCAAATATCCTCTGTGGTTCATTCCTGTCTTTTTCATCTGAGAAATATCGCCAGGATTAAGCCCCTTGTTCTGGCACTGGACCTCCCTACTTTGGTACATGCCTTAGTCACTTCTAGGCTTGACTACTGTCATGCCCTCTATCTCGGGGTCTCTGGAACTTCTCTTCACAGACTGCAGCTAGTGCAAAATGCTGCTGCCCGGTTTTTGACTGGACAAAGTAAGTTCAGTCATATTACTCGGTATTCTGCGAATTGCATTGGCTGCCGGTCAGGTGAGAGTATTGTTCAAGGTGGGTTTTCTCACCTATAAGACCCACATGGACAGGGCCCTGGTTACCTTTCTGATCTCCTGGTACCGTCCACCTCTGTCCGTGATCTCCGCCTCCTCTAATAGTGGCCTCCTCAAAGTCCGAGAGCAAGATTGAAATCAGCTGGGGACCGATCGTTTGGAGTTGCTGCTCCAGTCCTCTGGAACTTGCTGCCGTTGAAGTGAGAGAGGCCCTACTATTGAGGCTTTTAAGAGCCATCTGAAGACCTTTTTATTTATTCAGGCATTTGGAAATTGAATTTTATGTATGTTATTTTAAGGAATGCATACGGTATGACACACTGTATAGTTTTTGTGCGGCGCCTAGAGCCTTTGGGATTGGGCGTCTTTTTAAATAAAATTGACATTGACATTGACGTTTACCCCGAAGGTGGACATGGTGCTGTGACCCTCTCAGCAACTGCCTCAATTTCTGTTCTCTCACATACCTAGCCCTAATTGGCCATCTTCTCTCTGGAGATGTCAAGCCTAAGCTGGGCCCGGTCCTTGCCACCCCAGCTCCTAAGCATGTTCTATGGCAAAGCATTAAAAGCCTCAAAATTTCCCATGTCAGTATCAGAAATCTACTCCCCAAGCATGAAGAACTACTGGCCTGGGTCACAGCCTACTAACCTGATGTCCCTGGCATAACTGAAATGTGGCTAAAGCCATCCTCACCTGATAATCTGTGTGCTCTCCCAGGTTACTATTTTATTCATTGTGATCGTCCTGGCCCAAAAAAAGGAGGTGGCTCACTAATATACTATAGATCACATCTTCAAATAAAGGCCCAGTAGGAGGAAGTCGGTTGTTGGTTAACTAGGATCTGCAGCTTATCCAATAGGTAGGGAAATGGGCATACTGGGTGGGCCAAGTGGTCTTCCTCTGCCATCAAATTCTATGTTTTTATGTTTCACACCCTCTCACCTAACCACTGGTGGAATATTGCTATGGTGTACTCACCTTAGGAGGAACAAAAAAAGTCCATCTTTTTTATGTTTATATTTTCCCACTGGATGTGCAGTCCGTACTCTCCTCCCTGCTCCAAACCCTTAGTCCACTAGTCCAATATAATTAATTCATTATTTTTGGTGATTTTATTATAGATTGGCTTAGAGACTGTAGTAAAAAAGTCACACACTCCCTCACTATGCTGAACCTCGCCCAGGTCATTACTGAGCCCACCTGGTTCTCCAAACACTGAAGCACACAGACACTAATTAACTGGATCCTCATACCAAGGCCTGAAAGATTCAAAACTTTGGGAGTCCTTGCTCATGCCCTTAGCGATCACTATCCTATCTATTGCTTGTGTCGAGCCAAATTGCCTAGACCCCCCCCCAGCATAATACATCTCAAAAAATATGTTAACCTGGACCCTGATCTCTATAGGCAGGCTATAGCAAATAGCAAGTAGTATTATAGCACAGACTGAACCTACCTGTATAATGCTACTGATGTAAATTTAGTAGCTTCCTTCCTCACCACCGTATTAACCGCCATGCAAGATAAGTTTGTCCCTTTCACTAAGAGGAGGGTGCAGGCCCCTCTAACAAAATGACTTGGCCATGAGCTACTTACAAAATTTAAAGAATGTGATAAAAGATGGGAGCCCTACAAGGCCTAATCATCCCCCCAGGACTCGGCTGCTTATAGAAGGCCACGCACGAAATGCATGAGGGAGGGCAGAAACAATAAAATCAGTCATCGCAAAACACTGTTTAGTGCAACATCCCCAAATCCCAGGTTGTTCTGGCATCAAATAAAAAAATGCTTGGCCAACAAGGTAGACAATCATCCCCTGACATATTACTAAATGAATTGCACTGCAATAATAGTACAACAATTTGCCAATGCATCCACCTCCCACTTCACGGATCTCTCGCTTCATACGGGGGTATCTCCTCTGAAAGGCCCCCTATAACCTTTCAAGCCAGCACTTACACAGAGCCATCACATACTCAGTCCCAACCTCCCTTCTAGTTTAAATGAGTCAGGCCCTCAGAGGTCCAAAAACTCCTTATGTGGATTCCTGACTCCAAATCTGCGGGCCAGGACACAGTTGAACCTAAACTTCTGAGAATCATCGCAAAAGTATTATCTTCTACAGTAGCTAAACTAATCAACCTGGCCCTCTCTACAGGCATAGTGCCTGACGCACTGAAAACTGCATGGATTGTCCTGGTTTTCAAGAAGGGAGACCATAAAATCCTGAACAACTATAGGCCCACTGCTATCCTATCTGTCTTAAGTAAAATACTGGAGAAGGTAGTAGCCTCTCAGCGTACTAATTACCTTACTGAGCATAACCTAATGTCCCATAGTCAGCATGGATTTCGCAGAGGGCACAGTACCACCACTACCCTTCTCACCCTTACAAGCAGCATCTCCTCTACCATGGACATGGGTAACCTCACAGGTGCCATTTTTATTGATCTTACAAAAGCCTTTGAACTTGTCAATCACACCCTGCTCACTGACAAACTTGCTGACATGGGCATTTCACAAACTGCTCTCCCCTGGTTTCAAAACTACTTGGCAAACAGAGCCTAGAGGGTCTTGTATGCATCCTAACTCTCGGATCCTGCACCGTCCCTGAGAGGAGTCCCATAGGGCTTTATACTTGGCCCCCTGCTGTTTACCTTGCACATGAACAATATCACACACAGTATAACCCACTCCTCTGCCATACTCTACACTGATGAGCTGGTCCTGTATACTATCTCGAAGCATAATGATCAGATAAATCAGTGCCTGATAGCGGACCTCCAATCAGTGCACAGCTGGCTGTCATCGAACAAGCTCACCCTCAACACCACTAAAACTCAATCAATGCTATTTGGCACTACTCCTAAACTCAGAGCCTATATCTGTTGTATATCTATACCCCTAAACTCCCCTATATCTGTTGTATATCAGGATGGCACCATAGTTCCAACCACCTCTTCTGTCTCATACCTTGGACTCATTCTAGACCCCTCACTTAACTATGCAGGACATGTGATAAGTGTCAGTAAATTTGGGAGCTCCATGCTTGGTGTATCATACAAAGTAGCCTGGGACCTGACCACTCAAACTCACCTAGCCAATGCCAGAGTAATGATACTCCCCAAATTGCTTTATGGAGCCCAGTGTACTCCTCAGCTGCAAAAACTTACCTCCACAAATGGGACGCCGCCTATAATAATATTTGCCACTTTTCATTGCAATCACCTTGACTCACTCACCACTGCACTTTCTATGACAGACTAGGTTGGCTTCCCCCGTCATCTCTGTGTGACCACAGTTATGGAGGTGTTATCTTTAATATATTAAGAAATAGTCAGTCCCAATCTCTCGCATCTGCTCTTCGGTCTGTTGAAAATGGCTACTCTCAGAGATCTACTGATAATGCTCTGCTCGCTGTCCCCAAAATCAAGTCTAAAGCAGGTGAAGCGTCCTTTGCCTACTCTGCCCCCACACCATGCAGCTTCATTCCTTCTGAAATTCAGTGATGTCCCTCTTCTCATTTGTTTTGTGCTAAATATCATGAACATCTCCTTAGCCAGATACTCTTTTCCTGTCTCAGCACCTGATTATCCTCCCCACATGCATGTTCCAAGTGTACCTCTGCTGACTTCTGTCTCTCTGCACTCACTGTGCCATTATCATGGTTCATATTCAGGACCCATTTGGCACAGAAGTGACCCTCCTTCTCTCTCCCTACCACGCTAACTAAGTGTGCACTATGTATGTCTGTATTTTGCGGCAGTTGTAATTAGATGCACTATATACCATGTACAGTCTGGCCACTGTATGCCCTGTTATATTGTATCCTCATGCTATGTACTTTTTTAATAAAGTATACCTTGTTATAATAAATGTTTTCACTATGTGCAGTATGTTCTTATTATATTGTATTCTTCATTGTCTGCATTATTGGTTGTACTCTTGTGAGTCGCACTTGAAAACAGGTATTTGATTGCCTAGTGTGCCTACCTGGTAAACAAAAATTAAATAAAATGAACTACTGTACATGCCCAGTGTTGCAGCTTGATGGCAGCTAATTGTGCAGCTATGCAGGAGGGCTGGGATTGGGAATAATCACTGGTTTCTCTCTCACAGGGACTGTAGAGGACAAGTGTGTGGCAAGGAGTATGTACTGGCTGTGCAAAGAAAAGGCTAGAGTACACTGCTGTGTAGCACCTTCTGCAGCAAGTAACAGGTGGAATCTGTCATGGTCTCAAGAAAGGCTACCTGAGCCCCACAGAGAGATTAGGACAGGGAGAAGAAGGATCTTTATAGCAAGAAGGGGAAATGGGGTGTCTGGCACCTGGAAAAAAATATAAACTATATGCCAGTGTAAGATTCTCCTTGCGGACAGATGTATTACAAGTTTCAATTCTTATCACCTGAAGACAGGTACTTTCCTATGTGTACCTGGAACCAGTCCATTGACTAGGTTACCATAAACAAATAGTGCTGCTGGTAGTTAGTGCTCTGTGTGGTGTTCACAGCAACCTACCATAAATTCCAGACTGAGTCACAGCAACTAAAAACAAGACTTTATCTAGTCTGTGACAAGCAGTCTACAGTACACGCCATAGACAGGGGACCACGTCGGTGGTGACAACTTTCTAGTCTTAGTCATGCTACTGCTATTTTAACCACTCTCACCTTGGGCACCAGGGTGGAACTCCAACAGGGCTGTTTCATGTAAGCGGGATGAGCACTTTAATGAAACAAGTTTTATTATAGATAGTGCACTAGATTAGGGACACAAAGTTCAAATACCGCCACTGCTTAAACTCCTGGCAAAACTCAACCTCAATGTATTTTTTTTTTTTTTTTTTTTTACAAAAAGGCTTTGTGATGTACTTTTACAATAATCCAGTTCAGTGATAAGGTGCAGCCACTACTGGAGGAAACATTTACTTCAAAGAATAATAAAATACACATTAACCTCCATAAACATTCAGTGAATGTGACTGGGTTTCTCTAAGTAGACATTTTACTACTGTAGCTCTCAGTCAGATCAAACAGAATCTGCTAGGTAAAGGTTTATTTTACCTTTACTACATTAATACAATTTACAGAAATGAAAAACCTTTTTTCTTATATACACAGTGTCATTCAAAGCACTTTTCAGTAGTAAGTTATATATTAGTAGAGAAGGAACATGGGCCAGATAGTATAAGATTTAACACTATGCAGGATGAGTTTATGCTACTGAAACTGAGGTTTGCACCTTGAATCAGGACTTAGTGAGGGACTTCCTGAACTTGAGTCTAAAAACTGTGATTGTGAGGCAAGGTGCCTGCAACAATCAGAACTGACACAAGGGGGACCTTGCATTACAGATTGTGGTGTTTGCAATCCTGAAAGGTCAGCTGCAGCACAATGGGGATCTCTGTGCCAGACCCACTGTGTGCCAGGCTTGCGCCAAGGTCAGGGTGCACCAGGGCACTAGGGGACTTGTGATGGATATGGGCTGAAACATTTCCTTAAATGGGATTTTGACAGCCAGCAGAACTCATCAAGATTTAGACTACCCAAGAGGTGGTCTAATGGCACTTGCATCACCCCTGGAGCCTTTACAAGGTGGGAGAGAACCTGTGCTACTGCCCTCCTGTGGTATCGCACACACCCACAGCACCCAGAGCACTCAAACTCAAATGTGTGGTGCCCACAGGTTCTCCCCCATGGTGCCAGGCATGTGGCAGTCACTCCCCCCACAGATGGCACAGGCATGGCAGCATACTACAATGTCCCCTTTGGGGACCTGTTGCCACTCCCTGGCACCCATTTGTGCCCTACTTGCCCTCCATGACCCCTGTTCTGTCCCACCCAACACTGCCAGTCTCCAGGCTGGTCCACATTACTGGGTGCCAATGCTGCCTGACCGCCCTGCAACTTGTGGCTAACCTCTTCGGTGTGCCTTGCCTTTGGTGCATGGCAACATTTGCCACAAGCTGAGGGATTTTGGTGCTAGGACTGCACACATTTGTAAATTGGGTGCAGGGTCCCTGGTGCACCAGTGATTGGGAAAAAGCTTCCTTTGGCTCAGCTTGCGTCAATCTTTGAGAAGTGAGACTTCTGAATTTGGAGCTTCAGTTTGCACAGTGAAAGATTGATTGCATGGCAACACAAATTTAGGGACTGTACATGTGCAAATGAGTGGAGTGGAGAAAAAGAAAGAAGGATGGCATGCTCAGGTGAAAGGAGGTGGTGCGGAGCAAGACGGCCAGCCTGCACAGTGAAGAACACAAATCTATGCACTTGTGGGGTCGCTATTGTAATAATAATAATAAAAAAAATAACAACAGTAATGGTGCATAAACCACTTATTCATAGGCCCAGTGAGGAACACTGACTATGCCTGAAACCACGGCGCTTCAGCCCAGCACAGGGTCTTCGTCAAGGGGTGGGTGGAGTGGAGCTGCATCCAGTACACTAAGCAATTTTCAAAGCATTGTGAAGGCAATAAGGGTAGTTTTATGCTGCAAAGTTTACTGCATTTAAAAGGTATGTATTAACACCTTCGTTATCTTGCTTGATGTACATATTGCAAGCACAGTTTTGCTGCATTTATTGCCTGTATTGTTCTCACTGTATATGTTCATACTCCTATACCCCTCCCCCAGGTCACACCTGGAAACAACCCTTGGCGACAGTAAGTGTGCCTTTCATGGTTACCAGTTTTCAGTAAGTAAAATTAATGATATAGATGTCATTTTTATACCTAAATCTATGTATTTCTATTAGCATGCACCATAAGGTACCTACTGTCTATGAAAATTATTTGTATTGCAGCCTTTTTTCCCTTACATGCCTTTTATTTATTGTACTTGTGGCCCTTTTCTGCAGTCCTAGGTCACCCATGTTAATAGGCCTTGTGCCCAGTGGGCCTTACCCAGTTGCCAAAGAATTACATAAACAGTGTACAGTGCAGAAGAGGGCACTTGCAAACAACCCAAATATGGCTTCTGAACCTTGGAATGCATGTGTGACTGGGGTTGAGAATAATTAGTTTGCATATTTTGATGAGGATATGGTACCACACGATACAGTTATACAGTGCCACATTTACTGATAAACATAACTGATTGAAAGGCTGCAAAGCCGTGAACTGCATTCTGATCACACCACAAAGGTACTTGTGGTGGGCGTATTCTTACTGCCAAGCACACTGGACATATGTTGGACATTCTCTGTCTGTGGACTATATAAATATAAGAATATTTGTCACAGAACATTAAAATTCTTCCTCTAAAAATACTTCAGTTGAATCTCTCTGGTTACTGGTTATCTGAAAGGTGTTCCTAGCAACTTTCACAATAGTAAGCTCGAACACTCAGCCACAACTGACTGAGACTTAAAAAACAAGGACTCACACTTAACAGATGCTCAGTGGGCCTGGTGTGGAATCTCCTCATCCGGGTGAGCTGATGTTGGGGATCACTCTTGGCAGGCATTGAAAAACTAGATAAAAAACTGGAGGACTTTAACTCTAGAATTGCCCTTTTGAGGAAAAAATTTAAAGGGATCCAATCAAATGCAAAAGTAGTCAGGAACTCAGCAGAGAAGGGTTGGGGTTAGTGTCTGGCCATTCACTTAGGGGAAGGCACAACTCTGTTAACACCTTACGTGCTTGAGAGTCGTACTGCCATTTTTCCAGTTTTTTTTCACCAGATGTATGTGAGTTATGGACATGACCTAATGAAATTATATGAAGTTTCGATGATGAACAAAACTATTTTTTGCTTTGAACCAGCAAGCTAATGATCTTAGTTCAAAGTCATTTGTATTTGTATTTATTTTACCAGGAAAATGCTCCACTGAGAAAAGCTCATTTACAAGGAGGTCCTGGGTAGGACAGAATACAATGCAGTAAACAGTTTGACAACATAAGAGTAACACAGCAAAACAGTAAGCAGTTTAATAGATTCAGTGTTTTTTGGAGGAGGGCATTCCAGGCTGTGGGCTAGGGTTGCCACCTTTGGATGAGATGAAAACCGAATACTAAACCACATGCCCAAACTCCACCCCTAACCCCGCCCCTTTTATGACTGATGAGGGCATCACTTGGACTCTGATTCACTTGATTTATTTAGAATTGCTGCTGATATTGCATTGTGTACAACTTATTTAAATTACATCATGATTATTATTTTTGGTTTGTTTGATTTAGATTTAAATATTTTACATTTCAGTGTGTTAATATTGGGTGGGGTTGGGGTGGGTTCAGAGGACTTTGCATCCTGTGTACACAGCTTAGCTCACACACCAAGTGACTACAAGGACACTTCCGATAACCGGCTATTTTGTATCAGGGGGCCTTTTCTGGTAAAACTCTTTTAATAAATAAATAAATAAACTATACCAGTAATGGTGGATGAGATGTAATTATAAACACATTCTGCCATTTTAAAAATGTGCTGCTGTTCCTCCCATTGCTCCTACTCAAATGTTATTTGTAATGTCAGAGATGTTTTTAAAAGAGGTAGAAACTATTCTATGCTGTTAAATATCCTGTTTTTTCCGTGTCAGTCATACATAGCAGATAGCATGAGATGTAGCATGGAGGCAGTATAATGCAGTGATTTAAGGCTCTGAGCTACAAATCTGGAGACCTTGGTTTGAATCCCACAGCCCACACTTGCATACTGTGTGACCCTGAGCAAGTCACTTAACCTCCTTGTACTCCCAGGTTGCACCCATAAACAAGCTTCAGCTTAGTGTGTCTCTCCTGGCAAAAAAAAATAATACTAAAAATGTTTTGAGAAATGTTTTGATAAATTACCTAACTTTGTAGTGCTATCAAATCTAGATTGTGTTCCTTTCACCTCATTAGCTACTGCTCTGTCTCTTTCTTCCTTTTCTCTTTTCTGTGGTTTAGCATGACATTAGCCACAGTGTTCTGTACTGTTCATCTGAAAGGTCTGGAATGGTCTTCCTGGAATATCCAGGTAGTATGAAATTTGATAGAAATAACTACTGAGGAGAGAGGGGTGTAGTATTGCTAGAAATGGAATAAAATATTAGAGTAGTAATTTAACAACAAACGGGTAACAAATACTAGAATATAGGACAGAATCTAAAAGAAAAATCTGTGAGCATTTAAAGATATAAAAGTATTCCCTGTCACAGTAGTCAAAGACCATACTTGCAATGCAGCCTGCAAAGGATTAGGTTACTTTGCTGCTAATGGTTTTAATGGCCCTACTTTACACATCTCAGACTGACTGGTATACAAACAAAGGTCTGCATAACATCAGAACTTGTTTGTAATCTGAACATGCAAGTAAAAAAGTGAATGAGTTAACAGAATCTGTTTTACAAGTATATGAGCATTCAAAATGACTGAAAAAGTACAACCTCTGAATAAAACTGGATTAACAGTTAAGGTTTCTGAAACACTGATTATACAGTTCACACTGGGACAGGAGGCAAACATAATGTGGTACCTGTCTGAATCAGGGGTGTAGCCAGGCATTTCAGATTTGTACACCAACCTGCCACACTGCTGCCCTCTCCCCCATTGTTGTTCATGCCTACCCCCCCATATGACTCGAGGCAAGTAAATATATAGTGCAGGGGAATGTTAGCAATTGTATAACCCAGCAATCTTCTGTAAGTGCTTCTCTCGCTCCCAGTACAATTGAACTAATAGTATAGCTTCTAACTTTGCTGGGGCATTTAAACTTGCCACCCAAGACTTGACACACACTCCTACCAGTTGTCACACCCAAGCACTATGCAGGAAGACCATACGAACCTAACTGAGACCTTCAGCTTCAATGTCCACGGTCCACTCTGCCACCACCCCCAAAAGAAAGCTGAAAGAGAAAAAAAAAAAGTGTGCGAAGCTAAACAAAGGAATTTAAATGCGATGGACTAGAGAGGGCAGAGCCATGCTGGCCAGCATGTTTGCTACCCCTTCTACTAAACTTGGTACGCCATGGCTTACTTGGAGTATCAGTAGCTACACCCTTGGTCTGACTGTCTAAAGGTTTCAGAAAAATGAAGGTGTTAACTAAGGTGGTATTGTTTACCCTTCCCAGGAATAGCCTTCCAATTTGCTGGTGTGAAGTTAGAGGTGACAACTGGGCAGACAAGGACAAATTTGGCTCCTTTATGTGCCCTGCACTTGAAGTCACTTCCCGATTAGCATGCACTGCAAGCAAGCAAGCAATCACACTGAAATGTCAGACAATTTCTTATTGTCATATGAGAAGAAAATGAAATGGAGTTAGTGGAGGATCTCACAGATGCTGCTTGACCCACCATAAAAACCGAATTTGCAATGATGAAAACAGGAGGACTGAATCTGGACCTAGCCAAGCGGTCCTTATCTGCCATCAAATTCTATATTTCTGTGTTTCTACGTTTAGAAAACTGAATCCATTCGGTCAAAAACCGAGTAGGTGGTAACCTTACTATGGGAGCAGCCCAACTAAAGGCCATCTTTCCATATTTTGAAAAAATGCCCGGGGTCATCGAGCAGGAGGACAATGTGCTTTCTAAGGCTGTATAGCCCTAGGGATCTGCAGAGGAGTGTGGAAATATATTGAGGAAGGGAGTTACTCAGTGTTTTAAAGGACCAGGTGATTAAGTGCCAAAGCCTTCTGGTATCAAGAAAGGGCCATCCTACTTCCTTGTAAAGGAGACAATAGTGAGTGTTGAAAGGTAGGTCAGTAATAAATTGTAATGCTCTATGCTGCAGCACATCCAGATTGGCCAAATTAGAGGCAGTGGCATTTTTGTGTATAATGTCTTCATAGTCTAATAAGAGGAGAAATGTGGCTTGGACAAGTATTTTCTTAGCTTCATGTTTAAAACAAGATTTGTTTCAGAAATAGAACCTGAGCCTCTGTCGAAACTTTTTACATAGATTTTCTACATACTGTATATTGTGAATGATAGTCTGTTATTCAACCATAAGCCCAAATATTTGAATGAGTCTACCAATTCCAGTGTTTCATTAGAAAGAGTGATGATGCCTAGGGTGGGAGGGGAGACGGACAGGTTCATGGGAGAGGACCATATATTTAGTTTTTGCTGCATTTAACAGGAGCTCCGATTAGAGATGCAGTTAAGTTTTACTATGCCTGCGAAGTTAACTCAAAGTGCTCTGCTTCAAATTTGTGTAGCACTATGTGAAATCCCCATAAAAGGTCAAAATTTACCTTTAATGGACTACACATTATGCACTTCGAGTCAACTCCAAGCTACAGTTTGAGAATGCGAAGTTGGTATGAAACAGTCCACAGATCACATGTCTGACTGTCTGCAGGTCACCTGATGCAGACAGGCAGTTAATTAAGTAGGAAGTTAGGGAACTAGTTTCACTTTCTCTTGGAGAAGGATCTGGATAGTTAGTGTGTGTGTTTACTGTATGCTTTTTTGCTTCAGTAGCTAACTAACTCAATCTATTTAGTGATTTTTGTGCTTAAAAGTTTTGGGGTTCTTTTGTTTAATTTTGCAGCCACTTTGAGCTGATTTGAAACCTTACTTTAGTTTAAACAAGTATTTTTTAAATTACTTAGTTTTAGTTACTGTAGTTTGAGTACTAGTACTTTTACTAGTAGTTTTTTGCTTTAGTTTTGATTGATGTTTAATTTTTGTTAATATGGAGAGAGGTGGCAAAAGTGGTGAGCAACAGGGCCCCTGAATGTGTGGCGGCCTGGAGTGACCATTTCACCTCAGCCGAGGTACTGTTTCTATCTCAAGTGCTCCCTCACAGTCACAGCCCAATGTCACAAGTGGCCGTGTGGTGCCCAAAGCAGCAGCAGCTGCTACTTCTTCTTCAGTGATGACTGTTTCAGCCACTGCCAGCTCTGTAGCACTGGTGGCTACCAGTGATGAGGACCCTAAGCAGCAGCAGTAGCTGGAACCACAGCAGCAGTGGCAGGAACCACAGCAGCAGCAGCTTGTTGCCTCTCCAACAAGTGCAGCACAGCAGGCAACAGTATCTGGTGCCCCCCCCACTGCCTCTGCCTGGTCCTCCCTGCAGCTCGCCCATTTGGGAATTTTTCCTCTCACTCCCCAGTGACCCGATGGTGGTTAAATGCAAGCTCTGTGAAGTTCTTGTACATCATGGTCACAAGGGCAGCCACTTGGGCACAGGTGGGCAGAGAACCCACCTTTTACTGCACCACCATGCCTAGTGGGATGCGAAGCTGCAGGAGCTACCAGCCACTCCTGCAGCGGAAGGTGTTGAAGAGGGAGTGAGTCTGCCTGAGTGGCATCAACGACAAATGGACAGGGCAGCAGAATCAGTGGTGGCTCCCATAGCTGCCTGTGAGTGTGACCCATCCCAAATGCCTGCCACACAGGCTGACCTGGCTGTGTTACGGAGTGAGGTGGAAGCCATATGGAATGTTGTGGAGGGTGCATGCCAGCAGCTGAACCATAAAGAGGGCCAGAACCCTAAAATAATCAGCATGTTACGAACACTTACTGGTGGTCAGCCACAGCCCCCACAGGCCCAGTATAAAATTATTATTTAACCAAATCGACCCCCAAAAAAACTGTCTTCCCACTTTTCCTTGTTTTCTTAATCAATATATTTTTTCATACAGACGAAGTACGTAATTTATGTTCTATTAATGTCTTCTTCCTGTTGTTAATTTTGTCAATCCTTTCTTTGCACCATTTATGCTTTTCTGCATTTCTCCATCGATTTTTACATCTGAAATAATAAAAGTAGAGCTCATTTTAATGTTACTGTGACCTTCTTTACAACAGTATTCCCAGCTGTTTTTTAAAAGCTACTGGCCCAGATATTCAAAAGGGTTGAGCCATGCACAATAGGGTTGCGCCTGCGCAAGTCCGAAATTGCACCATTCTGCGATATTCAGCAGGAGACAGTTGCGCCACTGAAAACATGCTGAGCAACAGCGCAATGCAAATGAATGCATGCTGAACTGGAGGGGGAGGAACCATGCATAAAGTGCACAGCCCGATATTCAGCCGGGCTGTACAGAGTTGTGCAGGCACAACCCCAACCTGCGCCTGCACAACTTTGAGCCAAAAAAAAGGATTGTCGAGGGCCACCAGGTAGCTGCCACATTGCAGGAGCAACACAGCAGCTGCCACCTGTGGCTGGCCCTCAACCTACTCCCTGTGCCCCTGCAGCCCGATCGTGGGCAAAGTGTAAACATCTCCACCCCCACTGGCCCGATCGCGGGCAAAAGCATTAAACTCCCTCCCCTGACTGGCCCGATCGTGGCAATGCTGAAATAACCCCACCCACCAGCCCGATAATGGGCAAAGTGTCCCTCGAACATATCCCTGGTGGTCCAGTGGACCAATAAGCCCGATTGCGGGCTGCATTAGTTTGCGACACCCCCAAGACCACATTCTTGGTGACCTAGTGTCCCCCCCACCCCACCCACCCACGAAGCCCCACCACCCGCTCCCCGCGCGGCGGCGGTGGCAGCATCCACCGCATGCCGCCCGCCGACTGACTGCCGGTGAGGGCTCTACGCCCATTGGTGCAGAGCAAAGCCAATGGGCATGCAGCCCATACCCGTACAGCAGTCCAGATTTGTGAATTCATTCACAATTCTGAGCTCCTTACCGGCAGTCAGTCAGCGGGCGGTGGGGCGGCAGGCGGCGCAGTGCAAAATCAGCATCTTCAGTGTTATGTGAAGCCAGTGGATATTCAGCAAAATTTTGCCCTGATTCCTCACAAAAATTACAGTTAGGCATATTAAAACAATCAAGTCCAGCATGACCCAGTTCCCCACATCTAAAACATTGAATCTTTTCACAAGTGGAGCTAATATGACATAAAGTCCCACACTTATGACATCTCCTGGGTTGGCCAGAATAGAAAACAAACCCCTTGTCTCGTCCTAAAAAAAAAACGGTTGGGAAGATGTTGAAAATCACCATCTACTTGAAACAATTTAACTTTAATCCGCCACCCTCCCATTCCAAAACCCCTCCAAATCCAAAATGGGGTCAGGTGCACACTGTATATCACATCGTTTCTCAAGCCATTGCAAGATGTCAGTAATATTAATCCCTTCATTTCTGAACAAAACTGTAATACTTCTAAAGGATTGTTTAGTCAAAGGAATGACTTGAAAAGGCACCCATAAAGGGTTGGTCTTTAACATAGAATATTTGGTGCAAAATCGTTCAAGAATAGTCGATGTCCTGAAACTGACATCCAAAAACATGTTCCCCAGGGGCATGGATAAGGGCATAAACCTCAGTAGGGGTAAAGCCCAAGGATTGTTTTAACAATACACGGCTGACAAAGAATCGATCCAGCACTTCCCCCATGCCCCCCAAATAACATAAACGAATAGCATTTCTGCGCTTAGCCATTTCAGCCAGTTTAAGGAAGAGCTCTGAATAAATTCGCTTCCTGGCCCCATCAGCAGGAGGATCCACAGGTAAAGTGTCCAGAACAATCCCATTCTCCCTTACCAAACTTTGAGAATTAAATCAACCTTCTGCCCAGAAATAGTGTGGACAACAGCAGGGACCTCTGGTTCCGCCGTCCAAGTACCATCAGCCCGAGGCGTCCAACCGACTCATAGCAAGGCCTCCTCAGCCGTCCAACTGGCATCTCCCGGCTGATGTTCAACTTGCAGGGACCATACTGTCTCGAAATCTGAATCCTGTGCTAGCGGGACAGAACCCACTAAATCTCTTGAAGCAGCTTGAAAAAGCTTCGGTGTCGAAGTCTCCAGGGAATGTGCAGGCCCTTGCATCCTCTTCCATTTTTTCTCCTCCCGTAACAACGAGGCAGTCGTAGCACAATCTGGTGTGGCAAACTCAATATTCGCAGCCTGCTGTTGCTGCAAAGTTGTCCCCAAATTAGCTTGCTCTGCATCTGAAACCTTCGATGCAGACATAACTACAGAACTAGGAGGCTGTTCCCCACTATCAGCGTTCACCACGCCCGCTGGGGAACTCTTGCTACAGCCATCTGTACTCGTAGCAAGCTCCAACACGAATGACCACACACACAGTGGAGACAGCACCCCCTACTAAAGAGTAGGGGAATTTCTCCAGTGCCCTGGCCAAATTTCCACCCATTCACTAAAAATACTACCAACAGCTTAATCTGGTTCAAGGTCAGTTGGCATTTATCTGTATTCCCCTCCCCCGGGTCGTGCCTGAAAATAGGCAGAATTTGTCTAGTGCACTTACCTGGTCAACAAAAACTAAGTAAATAAATAAAATAAATAGATATGGAATGTTTCCACTTCACCATAGTGGGCATGATGATCACATCCACATGCCAGACATATGCTATCAGTCTGACACCTAATGTGGTACTGTAACATTTTATTTGTATTCATGGGGTGGGGGGGTTACTGCTGTGGTTGACTGAATTATAATAATTTCTGATTATTATTTTTTTTTTATTCTCAGGTCATAGGCTTACTTATGTTCCTCATGTTTTGGATGGCTGATGACTTTAACTATACGGAAACTGTCAAGCCATGAAAGGTACATATTTTTTTCATGGGAGGTGGGAGCATCATTTGAAAATAAGTTTCATTAATGTTTTTTTCATCTTTCCAGGTCTTCAGCATTTTCTAACTGTTGTCCATCTTCTAACTGGAAGACACCACCGACGGCAGTCCACAGCACCTTGATGTTACCTGAAAACAGATGAAGAAATTATTAGGAGTTCATTGCACTACCACATTCAGTTCCCAGCATGGCTGTTCCTGTCTTCTGTTATACAGTAGAAGCCACTTAAAGGGGACATGGTTAAAGGGGACATCTGCTTAACTGGGACAATCCCCCAGGCACCGATTAGTACCATATGTTATTCTATGGTGCAATTATCTGTTTAATGGGGATGGTCCCGTCACTTAATTGGGATAATTTGCTGGTCAAAGCTATAGGCTGAGGTGCTGAAATTGAAATCGCACCTCGTTAGTAGCTCATTAAGTTAGCTGCATTTAAGCTGTGAGTCATCACCACATGCTTAGCATCTCTTTTGAAGACACAGATGGCGAGCTGAGTGTTCCTGACATATGCTCAACATTGTCAGGAAACAATAGTGAAAAGCCAGCCAATGAAGCTGATGAAGATCCGGAGCCACTGTACGTGAGCAACACGGAAGCAAGAGAACATGCTGCCGCATTGAGAAACTAGATAAAGATTGAAAAAACAAACCAACAAACCACGAGTTATCAAAAAAGGGCTGTAATCACTACTACAGTAATTCTGTACTGGTATACAGCACAGAACTGCTCATTTATGTTTGTACATCTGTCCATTTGTTTCATTGTTCGTGTGTGTCAGCACCAAACGACTAGTGAGAAAAGGCCACTTCTGATAAACAGGATGGGCACTTAAAGGGAACGAATTGTGATGCAGGAGGTGTCCCCCCTAAGTGACTTCTACTGTATCCAGCTTTAAATACCAAGCTATTAGCAAACCCCTTTAAAAAAAATTAACATGTTTAGTGAGTGACACGCACTGGCCCACTGTCTTACGTTACATCAAGTGTTTTCATGAACAGGATAACATGTTGCACAACCCTCACGTCACTGGTGTAAAAAATTGAAAACAAAAAGGAAAGAGGAAATAAGAGTGGTACTTACCTGTAGATTATATCCTTTAGGTGGTGTGAGTACTGTAGTCCTGAAGTTCATACATTCTTTAACCTGTGAAAACAAAATGAAAATCAATTGCCTGTATTTGGTGACAGTGGCATCTATAAAAGGTTAAAGGAAGGATTCACACCGCAGTTCAAGTGAAAACCATAAAACATGACATTAGTATATACTTACTGTAAATTAATGATAAGAAGAAGGGTGGCTTTGGCTGGCTGAGGGTTCATAGATTGGGTACAGGTACAATGTCTCTCTCTCTCTCTCTCTCTCAGTCTTAAGAAGCAGGGTGGCTGTGGCTAGAGATGCAGCAAATTTAAAATCCACTGGCGAAGTGAACATGAAGTGGCCACTTTGCGTTGGCACTTCGCTAAGCTGAGTGCCCCATAGGAAAGGCTCACTTCGCCTTGTTATTATTACTTCGCGTTGTCATTCTGCCTAAAATGTGAAGTAAGGCAGAGTGACAACAATACTGGCAGCATCCCACCCACACAGTCACCAGAACGAATGTGCATCCCCAAAGTGCTGCTGTCTTGTGTCCAGAAAACTCTCCAGTGCTGATGAAGTGAAATGAGAGTGTAACAAGAAATGCAAAGTCTCAGAATTAATGGCACACTCAGTCATGCACGCAGTGGTCAGGTCACACGCAGAGTCACCAGAATTAATGTGCATCCCCAAAATGCTACTGTCTTGTGTCCAGAAAATTCCCCAGTGCTGACGAAGTGAAATGAGAGTATAACAAGAATTGCAGTCTCCTGGAATTAATGGTGCCATGCAAATGCACAGACAGATTAAGATTGCGCTGCACACTCAAAGGATGCATACAAAAAGGCACAACAACACCTAACCAGTGCTCACAAGTCACAAATCCAAATCTGGAAAGAAATACATTTTGCCAGTTGGGGGAGTAGTGCACGGCAGTAGCAATCCACTACCAGTAAAGATACCACAAAGCAGTATAAAAAATTCATGCAGGTGCGGTGGATAGCAGGTTCACACTGCTGCAATTACTCTGTAATATAATAAAAGTTGTCTGATTTAATGGCACGCATCACACACACTCACATGCACACTCAAGTAATGCATAGCAAATTGAAAACCTTTAGTAATATAACCAAATGTTTTAAACAGACAGATTGTACACTGCTGCACCACAACAATCAACAAAAAAATGTCAAGAATTACTGAAAATATTACTGTGTGTACATTAACACAGTTATACAAGAAAAATATAACCAAAACAGAAAGACTGCCTTTTTCTCCCAGTTAATCTACCTACACCACAAATACGCCCCTCCCCAAAGCACACTTCACACAGTACATAGACTGACTGTTCTAAATTATTATTCAAAATCCACACACAACAATAAACACTCGATGATATGAGCAGAAAAGGGTTTCCTACAATCAATGTACTAAATTTTGAGCAAAACAAAATAGCTCAAAAAGGCATTTTAAACAGCTTTTAGAGGTTTTGAATCTCAGAACTCTGAGAGCAAACTGTCTCCAGCTACCACTGCACACACACTACCCAGGCCAGAACTGAGGCTGTGCTGAACAATCTAGAGACCCATGAATAATTGCAGAATTTCATTTGGAGCTCAATTACAGGGTGAAGTGAGGCAAATTACATTGATTTCAATGTACTTCACCTTAAAATTGGTGGAGAAGTGGTTTGGGGAAGGTGAAATAACGCAAAGTCATTGGTTTCAATGGACTTCATGTTCCTCATTATGAAGTGAAGTACTCCATATCACATTGTGGAGTTCTCCGCGGATGTCACGTTACTCAGTGAATCACTTCATGGAGCAAATTGGAGCCACTTTGCCCACCACTACTTACACTACTGTAACTCACATGCTGTATGGGAAGGAACGTGAATGCCTATGGCTGTACTTCCCCAATGGGCTGTAGCACAAAACTCCCAAACTTAAAAATGCTTATTAATGAGTACAATTGTGGAGTGGTAAAGCCTGGAGAGATATTACAAAACATGCTTACAATACATCCGAGTAACTAGTAAAAAAATGAATGTTGTGATTCGTGACGTGATCGTAAATCGTGATTTGTGACTGCATTTGTGACCGTGATGATGAAGAACATGATTCAATGTCGATGGTGTGAGATAACCAATATGAAAACTGTCTTGGGAACATAAATGCCTACGACTGTACTTCCCCGATGAGCTGTAGCACAAACTCACTGACTTAAAAATGCTCATTAATGAGTACTATGGTGGGGTGGTGAAGCCTGGAGAGATACTACAAATCATGCTTACAATGCATCCATGTAACTAGTCAAAAATTAGTGTTGTGGTTCGTCACATGATCATGAATCGTGATTTGTGACTGCATTTGTGACCATGATGATGAAGAACATGATTCAGTGTCGACAGTGTGAGATAAACAATATGGAACTGTATTGGGAGGGGAACGCAAATGCCTACGGCTGTACTTTCCAGATGAGCTGCAGCACGAACTCCCTGACTTAAAAACGCTCATTAATGAGTACAATGGTGGGGTGGTGAAGCCTGGAGAGATGCTACAAAACAAGCTTACAATACATCCAAGTAACTAGAAAAAAAATTAATGTTGTGATTCGTGACGTGATCGTGAATAGTGATTTGTGACTGCATTTGTGACTGTGATGATGAAGGTGATTTGTATCACGAGAGACTTGTGGTAATGGTCCTGACTTAAAAACGCATATTAATGAGTACAATGTTCATGCAGAATTATGCAACACACCTGTCCGTTACTCTGAAGGGAAGCCAAAGAAACAACTGTGACTTAAGTTAGAGATGGAAATTGGACCATAAAGAGATTCAAATGCACAGACAGATTAAGATTGTGCTGCGCAGTGAAGAGATGCAGATGCAAAGGCACAACACCTAACCAGTGCTCACCATCAGAAATTCAAATCTGGAAAAGAATACCTTTGCCGGTTGGGGCGGCCACGGGGGGGGGGCAGTGTACTGCACTGCTGCAGTAACAGTCTCTAGTACTAGTACCAGTAAAGATACCACAGAGAAGTACAAAAATTACACAGCTGCAGTGGATAGCAGGTTCACATTGCTGAAATTATGTGGCACAATAAAAGGTGTCTGATTTGATGACGCATCACACACATACTCACACACTAAGTAATGCATAGCAAATTGGAAACTTCAGTAATATAACCACATATTTTAAACAAACTAAAATTATGCACTGCTGCGCCACAACAATCAGCAAAAAAATGGCAAAAAATATTGAAAATATTACTGTGTACATTAACACAGTTATACAAGAAAAATATCACCAAAACAGAAAGCACTGTCTTTTTCTCCAAGTTAATCTACCTACACCACAGATATGCCCCTCCCAAAGCACACTTCCACTGTCTCTCAGTACACAGACTGAATGTTGTACATTAACATTCAAAATCCACACACAAACAATAAATGCTTAATGATATGAGCACAGGAGGGTTTCCTGTAATCGATGAACTAAAGTTTCAGAAAAAAATGACACAAAAAGGCTTTTTTTAACAGCTTTTAGAAGGTTTGAATCACAGACAGCTCTCAGAGCAGATTGTCTCCTACAGTTTCCTACACACACTACCCCAAACTGAGGCTGTGCAGAACAATCTAGAGCCCATGTGACCTGAAATTCCATGAATTACTGCAAAATTTGCCTTTGGAGCTTAAAAACAAAGTGAAGTGAGGTGAAGTACATTGCTTTCAATGTACAGTACTTCACCTTAAGGTGAAGATTGTGGTTTGGGAAGGTGCAGTAACGCAAAGTCATTGTTTTCAATGGACTTCGCATTGTCCATTATAACATGAAGTACTCTGCTTTGCATTGAGGAGCACTCCGCGAATCACTTCGCGTGGTGAATTGAGCCCACTTCACCCATCTCAAGCTGTGGTTGACAGAGGGTTCATAGATTTTGCACAGGTACAATGTCTCTCTCAGTCTCAAGAAGCAGGGTGGCTGTGGCTGGCTGAGGGTTCATAGATTTTGCACATGTACAGTACAATGTCTCTCTGTCTCACTCTCAAGAAGCAGGGTGACTGTGGCTGACTGAGGGTTCATAGATTTTGCACAGGTACAATGTCTCTCTCTCTCTCTCAATCTCAAGAAGCAGGGTGGCTGTGGCTGGCTGAGGGTTCATAGATTTTACACAGGTACAATGTCTGTCTCTACTTAAGCAGGGTGGCTGGCTGAGGTGCGTTACTGTTTTTAGTGCCAGGAGGATATCTGTAATTCAATCAGCAGGATTTAAGTGGCTACAAGTTGACATTTGTGTTTAGAGGACTACAGGTAATAATGACTGCACACATTCTGTGAACTGTACTTGCAAAATCAAGAAAGGGGAAGTCGAAATGTAACAACATGACATTATTTGTCAATTGTCATATGATAGTCCAGGCCACTGTTTTAAGTAACAGGAAGAAGTACCTGAATGCAAATGTTATTGTTATGCCCTCCCACCAACATACTTTTCATCATCATCAAGGAGGAAGCAGCCCCCGCAATCGTCAATCCCGGAGTTGTACCCACTTGGAAATTCTTTTTTCATTACTGCATCATCAACTTCAGTGGTACACCGTTCGACACTGCCACCAGGATGGTCTACTTTACCCGCATCATCAGCACAACCATCATTGTGACTGGGTACAAACATAGATGTGGTTGTCCTACTTGGTATGTGACCTTCATTCATTTTGATAAATGTTAGCATGCTGATATTTGTAGGTGAGAGATTAGTATGACGGTCACGAACTATGGCCCCCGCAGAACTAAATACCCTCTCCTCACTTACACTGGAGGATGGGCAGGTCAGGTACTTCAGTGCTACTGACATCAGCTCTGGCCATTCATTTGCCTTGCCACTCCAATACACCAAAGGATCATCCAGTATTGTCAGATGCCTGTTTTCTGCCAAATGGGCCTCAACCATGGTCTGTGATGCAGCATTCCTGATGACTCGTCCACCTATTCACAAGGTTCATCTAGATCACAAATTCCTACTTAGGACAAGGCACCCCAAAGTGAATTAATGAACAACTGTGCAGCTGACACCACCTCTTGCCCCTCAGTCACCTTACTGGATGTACTCGTTCCACAGTGACCTTCAGCCTTGTTATACTGTGATTTGCAGAACTTTTGAGTGACTTCTGTGCCCCATGATCCAATCGCATCAGCTGTTCAGTCAGATTTTGAACCTGATCATGCCTTCCTCCAGTATGGATGCAATGCCATGTTTATGGTGTGGGTCCAGCACTGTGGCTATTCCAAATTCTGGAGATTGCTGAATAGTGGCAATGTGTTGATTACTGTCTAATATTGTAATCATGTGTTTCAGTAATGCACAGCTTGACCTATCTCTGGCCACATCAAGGCTTGGCTGCAGATTCAATAAAGTCTTCCTCAGCACCTGGAGAAGTGGAATGGCTTGACTAACGGATGAAGTGTCACTACTCACTGTCTGTGTGGATGTTCATGCTGCCTCAAAATTATTATTACTGAGTCCATGAGTCTCCATTGTTCAGTTGTCACAGATACTGAGGCCCTGAACTGTCACGGCTAGTGTGCATAACTAGGTACTAAGAGATAGAAACATAGAAACGTAGACTTTGATAGCAGATAAGGACCGCTTGGCCCACCTAGTCTGCTCATTTCCCTACCTAGAGGATAAGCTGCAGATCCAATTTAACCAACAGCCTATTTCTTCCTACCCCCCACAAAAATTGCCTTATGTCTGTCCCATGCATTCTTGAATTCTCCCACAGTTTTTGACCCAACAACCTCCTCAGGAAGGCTGTTCCATGCATCCACCATCCTCTCTGTGAAAAAATACTTCCTCACATTGCCCCTGAGCTGTCCCCTCTCTATCTTCAAATTGTGTCCCCTTGTTCTTGCACATCTCTTTTTCTGAAAGATGCTACCCTCTTGGACTTTGTTGAGTCCACTGATGTACTTAAACATTTCTATCATGCCCCCCCTCCTGTCCTCAAGGGTATACCTATTAAGCTCCTTTAGCCTCTCCTCGTATGGCTTCTCTTGCAGACTCTGCATCATATTAGTTGCCCTCCTCTGAACTGCCTCCATCCTGTCTATGTCCTTGCGGAGGTGGGGTCTCCAGAACTGGACGCAGTACTCCAGATGGGGTCTCACCAACTGTCTGTACAGGGGGATAACAACTTCCTGTTTTCTGCTGGTGATGCCTCTCCCTATACATCCCGGTAACCCCCAGCCCTCCCTAACACTTTCTCACATTGCTTTCCAACCTTAAGGTCATCTGATATGATTACCCCCGGGTCTCTTTCCATTTTTGTTGTTGTTACTACCCCCCATTGTGTAATCTTCCCCTGGGTTTTTGTTTCCCAGGTGCATTACTTTGCACTTCTTTGCACTGAATCCAAGCTGCCATACTTCTGACCATTCCTCCAACCTTGCCAAGTCCCTTCTCATTCTTTTCCATGCCTCCTTGTGTATCAACCCTGTTGCAGATCTTTGTGTCATCTGCAAAGAGGCATACTTTTCCTTCCAATCCCTCTGCAATGTCACTTATAAAGACATTAAAAAGGACTGGACCCAGTACTGAACTCTGCGGTACCCCATTAGTAACCCCTCTTTCTTCAGAGTGGACTCCATTTACAATTACCTTCTGTGTCCTGTTGTTCAACCAATGTTTTACTCCAGGCTACCACCCTGGGACCCACTCCAAGGCTGGTTAATTTGACTGCTAATCTTTTGTGTGGACTGTGTCAAATGCTTTGCTAAAGTCTAGATAGGCCATGTCCACAGCCCCTCCCTGGTCTACTTTGGTCACCCAGTCAAAGAAATCAATTAGATTCATCTGACATGACCTTCCTCTGTGAACCCATGCTGCCTTGGGTCCCTGTGCCCCACTGGCCTCTAGGTACTCAACAATTCTTTCCTTCAGAAGTGATTCCATCACTTTCCCTACCACAGAGGTCAAACCGACAGGTCTGTAGTTTCCTGCCTCTGTCTTGCTCCCACTTTTGTGAAGGGGAATCACATCAGCCTTCTTCCAGTCCTCAGGTACCACACCATCCTTCCATGATTTGTTATAAAGGGTGGTCAATGGTGTCACTAGTTCTCTGCTTAATTCTTTTAGAATTCTGGGGTGAATTCCATCTGGCCCCATTGCTTTGTCCACCTTCAGTTTTAGGAGTTCTTTCAGAACCCTTTCTTCTGTGAAAGGACTGGGATCGACCCCCCTCTCCAGAGTGCTTCTGTTAATTGGATTAGGCACCTCCCCCACTTCCTTTTTTGTGAATACTGAACAAAAGTATTCATTCAGTATCCCTGCTTTTTCACTGTCACTCTCTGCCCACCCACCATCCATTCTATTCAGCCTTACTATCCCTCCCTTTGTCTTTCTTTACTCCCTGATATACCTTTAAAAGGTTTTATCCCCCTTCTTAACTGAGTTGGCTATCTTTTCCTCAGTTTGTGCCTTTGCTATTCTGACTACCCTCCCTGCTTCCTTCTGCCTTAACTTGTATAGTTCTCTGTCCTGCTCCTTCTGTGTTTCCTTATTCTTCCTAAATGCTATCTTTTTCTCCCTAACCTTCACCACCACTTCTTTTGAGAACCATTGTGGCTTTTTCTTTTATTTTGATTTGTTTATTTGCTTCACACAAAGGCTTGTTGCCTCTGTGATGGCAGTTTTGATATTTCCCCATTGTTGCTCCACCCCTCCTTCTAGCCTGTTTGCTAGTGCTTTTCTAAGGCACTCTCCCATCTTGCCAAAGTCAGCCCTTCTGAAGTCCAGAACCCTCACTTTTGTATGGCTTGACTGTGTAGCTGAGTTTATCATGACCCACACTGTTTGGTGGTCACTTGTTCCCAAATGGTTACCCACTCCTAGATCTGAGATCCTCTCACTGTCCCCATTTGAGAGCACAAGGTCTAAGATTGCTCCCTCATGAATAGGTTCCAAAACTAGCTGTCTGAGGCATGCCACCTGAAGGGCATCAAGAATGGCCCTGCTTTTGGATGTGGCTACAGCAAAGGTGCTCCAGTTAACATCTGGCATATTAAGGTCTCCGATCAACAGTATCTCCCCTTTCTCTGCCTGTCCAGGCAGACCCCCAGTCCCCAGTGAAGCCAAATCCCTGAGATCTGTACCAGTTTTTCAACCAATGATTGAATCCCATGGTGTGGAGCACCCTAGCCTTCTCTGTGCCGTAGACATGCAGCACCTCCGAGAAGGTTACCATGTGTGCTGTTTGTCTAAGTCCCCTTCCCATCTCCACAAATGCTTCTTGCACTGCTCTGATCCCTTTCTTAGCCAGGTCATTTGTCCCTAGGTGGACAATGACATCCAGCTCCTTCCCCTGTGCAGCTGCTCCTGTGATCCTGAGGATTTGCTCCCTGTCCCTCCAAGCCATGGCGCCAGGCAGGCACCTTACCTTCCTCTCCCCTTCCTCCCCCAGTTCTACCTTCCTAACAATGGAGTCCCCCACCAGGAGTTGTTTCCTTCTCCTGTGGGGTCCCATGCCACCCTCCTGTGGGTCTCCTTTGTGGAGGTTCCCAGAATCCTCCTTGGTCTCCACTGTGGGTGCCTCCATAGAGGAACCACACTTTTCCAGAATGACATAGAAATTATGGAGAGTTACAACTGGAGGTTTGTGCCTCTGTTCCACCACCCTCACCCTCCCTGAGCCCATTGTAGTCCAACTGCTCCTCTTTCTTGGCAACCTCTGAGGCAACAGCAGTGACCCTGGTGGTCCCTGGGTGGGAGAGGAGGTCCCACAAATCCTGGCCAACTCAGTCTGGAGATGAGCAACCTCCTTCCTCAGCCCAGAGAGGTGCCTGCAGATGGGACAACACTGCATCCTCCAGAACGTCTCCCGGAAGACTGCTGCTCCACAGCCACTGCACTGTACCACTCCCATCATGTCTTTTTTCTGGCCCCCTAACTGTTGTTTGGAATACTTACTCTTTTCTCTGTTTGTTTTTTCTCCCCCTACTTACTTACTGCCTCTGTGCCCTTTTAGCTCCCGATCTTCCTGTTCTAAGACAAGAAGTTCCTATATTTCTCAGTAGTCTCCTTACTTGCTCAGAGTCAGACCTCCAGTAGCTGGGGGATGGAGAGCTACTCTTGCCCTTCTAGGATGGTGAGTCTTTGGTGGCTCTGTGATCACTCGCTTCCTGCTCCCAAACAAGAAGTTCCTGTTGTCAGTTAAATCCTGTGCCTGTAAAAGTAGAAATGGTTTAGGGTGGGGGGGTGGAGGGGAGGGAAGGAGGGCAATATAGTCCCAATAGAGAAGTTTTAGTTATACCAGTAGCTCATTCCTCCAGGTGTTCTGTCTGTTCTCTGGCAGAAGCTATCTAGGGCAGTGCTTAAATCTGGTTTTAACATGGCTCCTTCTAGCTAAGCCACTCCCCCTACTTTGCAAATCTTTCTACACTTAGTTAATTTCACAGATAACAATTCCCTTCTGACACCTGTGACAAGCACCTAGATAAGTACACAGATAACAGATAACAATTTACTTCAACTACCTCTGACAAACACACTAACTCTTTTTTTTTACCCTAAATCGAAGGTCCCAGTACAAGATTTCTAGTTCTTAGTCCAAGCAGAGAAGTTTTAGTTATACCAGTAGCTCCATCCTCCTGGTGTTCTGTCTGTTCTCTGGAAGATTGCTTTGTACTGCTCGCACAACTGCTCTGCCATCTAAAGTGTCAAGTTTTATCTCAGGAAAACTTCAAGCTTGACGCGATGCTGAGGGAGGCTGTTTTGAATCTGCAGCTGCTTAAGTAGGTCACCGGCCTTTCCAGAGTGTGCAAAGTGGGCACAGATGCGACGGGCAACAGTCAGCATTTGCTTTATTTCTGAGTACTGCAGAAACTCCTGTACCACAAGATTTAAACAGTGGGCCATGCAGGGAACCCTCACAAAGCCACCACTGCTGATACATTTAACAATGTTTGATCCATTATCACTAGCTATGAAGACAGTTTTTAGGGACAGGGGGTGCAGCCAGTCATCAATTTCTCTTAGTAGCAAGTCTAGCATGTTTTTGCCTGTATGTGACCCTGCTACACTATGCATTGCAAGCATGGTATGCTGTCTAATGCCATGAAAATTGCTACCATCACAGTCTCACTTATTACGCTGCTTTCCCATCCCACCATCACAGACAACCCCAAGTAGCTGCGCCCAATGTGCAGTAATACACAGATAGGAACAACCCGCCATTTTGCCACTTGTCCACATATCCATGCTTAAGTGAATGTAAGGTGATGCTGAATGTTGAAGGGCATGTCTTACAGACTTTGTCACCATCTGATATAACTCAAGGACAGCACAGGTAGAAAAGTATGTCCTCGATGCGATCTTCCATTTCGGACATGCACGTGCCGCAAAGAGCTGGAATCCCGCATTCTCCACAAAGGAGAATGACAAAAGGTCATTTGCCAACATTTCCTCTATGGCAGCATTGCATTCATGTGCAACTGCATGATTTCATGGGTATTTACTGTTCCATCCAAAAAGGCTGTGCAACGTGGGCTGCATTGTTCATTGTTTTCCACATGGCATGCCAAATGGCTCTCCTCTTCGAACTGACATGGATGGGGTACCTTTGATGTGTGATGGTGGGTGCACAGGTAACAAGCCAATAAATGTTGTTGTTTTTCCTGTTTTAAGCATGGGGTTGATGTAGTAGAATTACTACATGGACCACCACAGCTACTCTGACCACTACTTGAACATTCAAAATCCTCCTCCTCCTCATGCCTGTAGTAATCCTCTGGTGTTATTTGACCACTTTCACTGACATTGCTACTTTCCCTGAAGGAAGGGGATACCATCCTTGCTAAGGTGGATGAGGGTGAATGCCCCACTACAGCATTAGCTCCCCTCTGGTGCTGAGTCCACAGTGCCATGTGCCTGCTCTTCAGATGTGTATGCTGGCCCCCAGTGCCAAGATGGCTACCCTTTTTACCTTGCTTCACACGCACTTGGCAAAGCTGGCAGATTGCTACTGTTTCATCACTACCATCTTGTATAAAAAATCCCAGACTAGGGATTTTGATGCCCTACTCTTCACATGTTGCTGCTGGTGCTGCATATGGAACTGCAGCTTTGGTGGCAATGAAATGGGGGGGGTTATTGCATGATTTTGGGTGTTGTGCACACTTGAATTTTGACTGAACATCACAATCTATGACTATTACTTCAGGGTCATCAACAGACACAGCTACTTCAGAACTTTGAGGAGGGGGTGATTGACTAACAGAATGTTTACAAACAGCCACCTTCACTTTCTTTTTGTCTGGTTCCCAAATGGGGTCGCTAGCATCATCATCATAATCATCATCCACAAATTCACTTTGGGTGCTGTCCTGTGGAGATATTCCAATCACAGCCTCAATATTATCATCCACCCTTTTTTCATCAACATCTGAATGTTTGGGTGGCCTAACCTCAAGATCAGTGGAAACATGAGACTGTGAGTCATTAGCATGTTCAACTACTGTGGTGAGTGGGACATCAACTACGCTCAAGTCTGCTGACTCAGCAACATTTTTCCACCTGATTGCCTGAGTTGAACTTGTAGCAATACTCATGCTGTTATCAACCATGCTGTCACTAACTTTATTACCAGCAGGGACAACAGCATCTCCAATCAGTGTTGAAGCGACTGATTTCACTGTGAAAAATGGAGTCGGAGAAATCCCTTTACTTGCAGCAACTACTACCTTTCCCTTCTGCTGCGTACTACCATGGCCACAACCACTCTTAACACTGCTAGACTTGCTATTAGCCCCTGATGAATCTGCCTCATCATCACAACAACTTCCACTGCTGATAGTCTTCTTGACAGCAGTGCCACAGCCAGAAACAGCTGTGCATGGCCATCTCTTCTTGGGCATTTTTTAAGATTACACAGAAAATCAACAGTAAATTTATATTTCTGCAGTTTTTGGTGGATGGGAAGCAAAAAAATTAAGAGATGCAGTCACACAGGCATGACATAAGACCTTAACCAGTCTTGAAAAATCCAAAAGTCCAAAAACAATACCTTGTTTTGTGTGGGGGGGGGTGTAGTACTTCAGTAGCTACACAGAAGCAGGGAAAAATATTGCAGATAGGCTGAGAAATTCGGAGTACTGCTATTATGGTACCACAATAAAATGCGTATGAATTGACAGCATGCACACAGATTAAAGGTCAGGCACAGAAACGTTAACTGTTCAGTAAACTACAACACAGACAGTCTTTTAAACCAACTGAAAAAATGCCCAGCAAACAGAAAAAAAACTTATAAAAAATTAATTGAAGCTGTACAGTGTGTACCCGAACACACAAATACTGCAACACTAGCCAACAACAATTGGAAAGGCTGCCTTTCTCACTGTAGTCTGTGAATCTCTCTTCTCCACCACAGATCTTCCCTCCCCCGAAGTTCACTTCTACAGTGTCTGTCAGTACAGAGACTGAATATACTAAATTATCATTCAAAATTTACACAAAATCAATAAATGTTCAATGATATAGACACACAAGGGTTTACTACAATCGATGTACTGAATTTTGACTCAAACGTTTGTTGAAAAAATGCTTTTTTAAAGGTTTTTAGATGGTTTGATTCTGATTCTGCAAACTGTCTCCAGCTTTCCACTACACACACTACGTTAAACTGAGGCTGTGCAAGACAATATAGAGCCCATGTGATCTTACATCCCATGAATCACTGCAAAATTCACTTTAAAGAGCCCTCAAAAGGCAAAGTAATGCAAAGTCCATAGAGTACAATGGGAACTTCACGTTACTTCAAGATGCGAAGTTATTCACTTCACTTTGCAGAGTATTTTACAAAATTCAGGTTATAAGTGAAATACTACACAGCGCAAAGTTTATGGACGTCACCCATCTCTAGCTTCGATGCTTGAAGGTTGACTTGAAGTTGATTAAAGGGAAATGTCCATGTCCCGTCAGGCCCCACCTTCATGTGAAGTGGGGCCCGATTAGCAAATAATCAGTACTGTTGCGGTAGCTTCAAATAGCTCAGGTTTGGAGTCTATCAGTATTCTTGCAATACTGAGACCAGGTACAGACTAACAAGCACACTAGCTGTCTATACCTGGTCTCCTTATGTTACAGAACTACACCGGCTCCAAACCAGAGATGTTTACCAGTCCTGGGCTATTGTAAGCCTATGGAGACTCCCTGGCTGCTCCCCGCCTGCCACATCATCACAGGGACAACTGCAGGTGCTTGTGGGCGTGACAGGGAGGGTGTTTGCTCTTAAAATGCCAGCGGGGAGGGTGCAGGATCAACCAGATATGGATTTAAATAAAATACCACACTGTAAGTGCAACATTTATCACTATTTTTATATTTGCTAATTGGGTCCCACTTCACACACAGGTGGGGCCCGACGGGACATGGACGTTTCCCTTTAAATGTCTCCTGTAGGGAATGTATGGTTAACTCTGAAGTCAGACTTGCAGTGTAGAGAGTGGTGTCGTCTGCATAAAAGTCCAGATTGGCATTAGCAATACTGCATCCTAGGTCATTAATAAGTTTTGAACAAGTTTTTGCAATGCAGCAATAGCTCAAGAGTATATCCTGCCTAACCTGTTGCTTACCCCTGTCCTCTTATTAAGCGACTGTGGTGGAGGTTAAACAAAATGGCAATATTAAATGCACGCTGAAAATAGAGTTAAAAATCAATGTTTCAACCTTAGATCTTCTTCAAGAAGTATCTAAAAGAGAAAAAGGCAAAGTTAGTGTAGAGGGGATGCACAAAAAGGGATATATTATAGTGGCACGGTAGTGCCACTATAATTAGGGTTGAGTACCCCATTTAAGGTTAAATCTGAAATTTGGCAGCTTAATACCTTTGCAACCATATGACAGCTTTGCCAAAGATTTGGCATGCATGGTCTTGTACCATAGCTCTCTGGACCTGCCAAGTTTCATTATGGTCAGATGTACGGTTGCGGAGCTACAGAGCGCAAACAAACCACATAAATTACACATTTTTGCATGTTTCTTTGTTCGCACCTACAGCCTGCACGGTTTCTGCAATTGGTCTGAAACCTTCAGGGAACATGCAGCCGGGGTCCCCGATGTGCCTTTTGAAGAGTTTGTGAAAAAATATTAAATGGTTCAAAAGTTATTCAAAACAAACTGTTCCCCATTATAGTCTATGGGTAAAGTTAACAAAATGTGCAAAATATAAGAAAGTGTCGCAAATGCAGTTTTTACTTTCGCAAATGACCCCTTTACTTTTGCAAATTGGCAATTTTGTTTTCAGTTGGTGGTTAGACAAATGCTTGGTGTTTAAATTTGGGACCCTCTAGGTACACAATTCTTTTTGTGTTCACCTAGTGGAGCCCTGGGGGATGCTAACCATGTCTTTTTTGGGGGTAAAACACCACAGAAATATGTTTTAAATTTTTTTGTAACAAGTAGTGTCACAAACCACTTTCGCAAATGTGACACTTTTGTGATTATTTTTGCGAGTGTCATGATTTGTGAAAGTACCGTTCGACACTATGCCCAAAATAGGGAATATTTGCCACCCTGCTGCAAAAGAACGGTTTGGTCTTTTGGGCTGAAATTTGCAGGGAAGAAAGCCAAGATCATACAGATATGGGATCAGTGTCAGTGGCTTAGCAGGTAGCACACTCACCTCTGAGGCCAGGAAATCAGAGGGCTGTGGGTTCAGTTCCCACATCTGGCACTTGGGTTAATATCTCAATACTGACACTGTAGTGCAGCATGAGAGGGGTGCTGCACTTCTGAGGTGCTGTCTTTCAGATGAGATGTTAAACCGAGGTCCCATCTGCCTGGATTGGTGGTAGTTCAGGTGGATGTTAAAGATCCCATGGCACTTATCGAAAAGAGTAGGGGAAATTTTTATTCATATTCAAAAACAGTCCAACAAAATTACATATAATGAAATCTCATCACAGGAAACCTATCCACAGATCAAAAAATAAATCTAAACAAAAATAAATAATAAACAAAGGTAACCACATAAAAACTGAAAATAGAATCCTATTCCCTGCTTAGAAAGTTTATCCCACCCAATCAAAATGTTTCCATAATTTTACAACCACATCTGTTTCAAGAGTGCGCATTTCGTATGTATATATGCTATCTGGTTCCCTCTGAATATTAAACAAAGCATCTTGTTGCAAAATTACCTTACCTTGCAAAGATCTTTGGCATCTCACCTGCCATATGGACCATTTAATAAATACCAGCATAACGTGAATTGTACTGTGTGCCCATTTTGCCCAGGTGGCGAGAATTTGCCCTAAAACTAAGATATAGTAATTTATTAATAAAATTATTTGTTCACCCCACATATCTGATAATAATTTCCAAAATCCCTGCATATGAACACATTCAAAAAAAAGGTGCTGCATTGTTTCCACAACCCCAGCACATGATTTTTCCCCACATTCCCTATCCTGTAATTGCTTATGCTTCTGATTATGTTTCACTTGCAGTTTCTGGTGACCACAAAGTCATGCAAAATCTTGCATTTTCCAAGGTATCCTGGCCTCTAACATGTTATCCAATAATAGACTAACATTAATGCTATTAGGCACCTGAAAGACAGGATTTTCATGATACCATGTATCCAAAATTGTTTTATAAAAAACTTTCCTCCTGTTCCCCTTTACCATACTAAGTCTAATTTCCAAGTCCTAATATATTTAAGTGTACTTTGAACATATCCAGGTAATTTACACTCCTGGAGTCCACTTCCCTTTACCCCATGCCGTAAAAAAAGACTTGCCCCATAACTGCATATAGGTCTGCCCGGTCCCTGGTGTCAGCTTTATTAAAGGAAGTACAGAGCTAAAGAAAAAATTACTGAACAAGTATACTATGGGTTGTAACATATTTAAACCTCCTTCCTTTCTTGGTCTGTACACATGATTCCTTTTGACAGGGTTTAGCCTGCTTCCCCATAAGACCCCAAAAAATAAGCCTAGAACTTTAGTGTGCATACAATATGGCAAAGGAAATATATGTGAGATGTACAAAAAGATAGGTGCTATATAGGCCCTAAGAAGATAAACTTTCTTCCTTTTAGACATTTTCCAAGACAATCAAGTTTGAACTTTGCTATCGGTTTTATTATAAACTTCATCCCAATTTTGAATCTCTGAGTCTTTTGTACCAAAATACACACCTAGAATTTTAACTTGATCTTTTGTCATCAGGACTGGAAAGTTTTTTATGTCCTCACTATCCCCTAAAATTAGGACTTTACTTTTGTTCATATTAATCTTAATGCCTGTGGCCTGATACAGATTTTGTTTTATACATAAGACCTTGTGACCTGAAGCTCCATCTGCTACTGCGAAAACACAATCATCCGCATAAGCTGTGAATTTAGAAAAAACATGCCCATCTTTGTTGCTTATTGCCTCAATTTCAGAACATTGACCTATGTTCTGCAATATAGGATCCAGACCAAAGACATACAATAAAGGGCTCATTGGACAACCTTGTTTGACACCATTCTTTAAAAAAAATGGAATTCCTAAAAAAACATTTACCAAAGGTATGGCTTGGGCCTCCTTATATAGAACTTTCACTATTTCTATGAACTTCGAAGGAACCCCATAGTAACCTAGAACCTTCCAAAGATATTCTTGGTATACTGAGTCAAAAGCAGTTTCCAGATCCATAGTCATTACACGGGAGTCTGAGCTGGATGTCATTGTCCACCTAGGGACAAATGACTTGGCTCAACATGAGATTAGAGCAGTGCAGAAGGACTTTGTAGAACTGGGGAGGGGCCTAAGACAAGTAGCACACACAGTATCCTTCTCAGAGGTGCTGCCTGTAAATGGCATGAGTGAGGCAAGGGTACTTTGCACCATGCAGTTTAATGAGTGGTTGAAAAAATGGTGTGGAGCACAGGGGTTTGGCTTCATTGGGGACTGGGGTTTCACCTGGAGGGACACCAGCCTATACTGGCAGGATGGTCTGCATCTGTCCAGGAAGGGAACAAGTCTTTTCAGCAGTCGGTTTAAATGCTTCATTGGCAAGCTTTTAAACTAGTCAAGGGGGGAGGCACTGATAAGCAACAGGAAAATCCCAGCCTCTCCCTACAAAACAGGGTACTAAATGGGAAAAAGACCGAGGTAGAAAGGTCAGTGGGGGATGCTGCAACAGAAAGTAAAGCCATCAAAAAATGGAAAGCAATGAGTACCAATGCACGTAGTCTGAGTAACAAGCTTCCTGAATTAGTGGCCTTGATGGAGGAGGAACATCTGGATATCGTGGCAGTCACAGAAACATGGTTTGACAAAACCATGACTGGGATGTAAACATACCAGGATACACTATCTACAGGAGAGACAGAGAGGGTAAAGAGGAGGAGTAGCTCTTTACATAGGGAAGGAATCAAAGCAACAGAACAAAAGGGAAAACAGGAGGAGAAGAAGCACTGTGGGTAAATTTGGAGACAAGCAATGGCACCACAATCCGCACAGGGGTTGTATACTGAACCCTTCCTTCTCAGGAGAAATGGACCAAGAAATGATAGAAAGTATACTTAGTATGGAAAAAGGGGAGATATTGCTGATGGGTGATCTGAATATGCCAGATGTTAACTGGAGTGCAGTTGCGCAGCCACTTGAGAAGTGGGGTTATTCTAGATGCCCTACAGAGGGCATGCCTTGAGACAACTAGTATTGGAGCCCACTCAAGAGGGAGCAATCTTAGACCTGGTTCTCTCAAATGGAGATGAAGAGAGGATCACAGATGTAGAAGTGGGTATCCATCTGGGAACTAGCGACCATCGAACAGTATGGTTCACAATAAACACAGCAATAGAGTCAAGCCATACAAAGGCAAAGGTACTGGACTTTAGGAGGGCTGACTTTGCCAAAATGGGTAAGTGCCTAAGGAATGCACTAGCAAATGGGCAGGAAGGAGGGTGGAAGAACAATGGGGAATAATAAAAACTGCCATCACAGAGGCAACAAGCCTTTGTGTGAAGCAAATAAACAAAACTAAACAATGTAAGAAACCACTATGGTTCTCAAAGGAAGTGGCAGTGAAGGTTCAAGAAAAAGAAAGCTTTCAGGAAGTACAAGGAATCACAGAAGGAGCAGGACAGAGAACTATATCAGTTAAAGCAAAAGGAAGCAGGAAGGCAGTCTGAACAGCAAAGGCCCAAACCGAGGAAAAGATAGCCAACTCAGTAGAAGGGGATAAAACCTTTTATAGGTACATTAGGGTGAAGGAAGACCAAGGAGGGATAGTGAGGCTTAATAAGGGGGAGGGGGCAGAGGAGACTGTGAAAAGGCAGAGATACTAAACAAATATTTTTGCTCAGTATTTACAAAGGAAGGTGGGGTACCTAGAACAAACAGTAGAAACACACTGGATACAGAAGTTGATACCAGCCCATTTACAGAAGAAAGGGTTCTGAAAGAACTCTTAAACTGAAGGTGGACAAAGCAATGGGGCCTGATGGGATTCATCCCAGAATTCTAAAGAACTAAGGGTAGAATTAGTGACACCACTGACTACCCTGTTTAACAAATCATGGGAGGATGGGGTGGTACCCGAGGACTGGAGGAGGGCAGATGTGATTCCCCTTCACAAAAGTGGGAGCAAGGCAGAAGCAGGAAACTACAGACCTGTTAGTTTAACCTCAGTGGTAGGGAAAATGATGGAATCACTTCTGAAGGAAAGAATTGTCGAGTATCTAGAGGCCAGAGGGGCACGGGACCCAAGGCAGCATGGATTCACAGCAGGAAGGTCATGCCAGACAAATCTGATGATTTCTTTGACTGGGTGACAAAGTAGTAGATCAGGGAGGGGCTGTGGACATGGCCTACCTAGACTTTAGCAAGGCATTTGACACAGTCCCACACAAAGATTATATACAAGTTAGCTAGCCTGGGAGTGGGCCCAAGATGACAGCCTGGGTAAAACATTGGCTGGAAAATAGGACACAGAGAGTAATAGTAAATAGAGTCCACGCTGATGAAAGGGGGGTTACTAGTGGGGTACCGCAGGGTTCAGTATTAGGACCAGTCCTCTTCAATGTCTTTATAAGCGACATTGCAGAGGGACTGGAAGGAAAAGTATGTCTCTTTGCAGATGACACAAAGATCTGCAACAGAGTAGATGCACAAGGTGGGGTGGAAAGGATGAAAAGGGACTTGGCAAGGTTAGAGGAATGGTCAAATGTCGGCAGCTTAGATTCAATGCTAAGAAGTGCAGAGGTAATGCACCTGGGAAACAAAAACCAGGGGAAGAGTATACAATGGGGGTGAGATACTAACAACAACAAAATGGAAAGGAACCTGGGGTAGTCATATCAGATGACCTAAGGTGGGCAAGCAATGTGAGAGGGCAGCAATGAGGGCTGGGGATATTGGGATGCACAGGGAGGCATCACCAGTAGAAAACAGGAAGTTATTATCCTCTGTACAGACAGCTGGTCAGACTCCATCTGGAGTACTGCATGCAGTTCTGGAGACCCAGTCTTCACAAAGACATAGACAGGATGGAAGCTGTCCAGAGGAGGGCAACTAAAATGGTGCAGAGTCTTCACGGAAGACATATGAAGAGACTAAAGGAGCTTAATATGTATAGCCTCGAGGAAAGGAGGAGAGGGGGACATGATAGAAACTTTCAAGTACCTCAAGGAATCAACAAATCCAAGAGGTAGCATCTTTCAAAAAGAGGTGTGCAAGAACAAGGGGGCACAATTTGAAGATAGGGGGCAGCTCAGAGGTAATTTAAGGAAGTATTTTTTCACAGAGAGGGTTGTGGATGCATGGAGCGGCCTTCCGGAGGAGGTCATGGAGTCAAAAACAGTGCTGGAATTCAAGCATGCATGGGACAGTCATAAAGGCAATTCTAGGGGATTGGGGTAGGAAGAAGTAGGCTGCTGGTTAACTAGGATCTGCAGCTTATCCAGTAGGCAGGGAAATGGGCAGACTGGGTGGGCCAAGCGGTCCTTATCTGCTGTCAAATTCTATGTTTCTATGTTTCTATGTTTCTATGTTCTATGTTTCTATGTTTCTATGTTTCTATGTTTCTATGTTTCTATGTTTCTATGTTTCATTAAGTATCCTCCTAATTGCTTCCCTAAACTTTGCTCCACAATCTCTCTGATCAATACTAAGTTCTGTATTACATTCCGTCCCGGTATCGCACAAGTCTGTTCCTGTACGATCACTGTTTGTCCTACTTTTGCTAGTCGTTTTGTGAGGATTTTTGGTAATATTTTATAATCAGAGTTTAATAGTGTTAATGATCTCCAATTCTTAATCTCAAGGAGATCCCCCTTTTTGAAGAGAAAAAACAGTATTCCTTTCTGCATTGAGGGGGCCAATCTTTCTTCTTCCCAAATAGCATTAAAAAGAACCTCTAGGCATGGAACCAAAACTTCACTATACTATTTGTAAAAATCATTCGGTATCCCGTCTTGTCCTGGTGTTGTTTAAGTAGATAACTGTGAAATGGCTTCCAAAATATCTAACTCTGAAATGGGGGCAACTAAACATTCCTGATCCTGTGTATTTAAAGCTGGTATCTCAAAATCCATTTTCAGTTTAATGCACCAACTCTAGTTTTCTGAAAATCTCTACCATGTGTTGTTGTACTATAAGCAGAATGTCTTGGTTCTGGGTTTTATGCATCCCGTTTATCATGAAGACTAACAAAATTCTCCTTCCACCCTGTAATTCCTCCTCTAAGGATTTACATCAAGCTCCTAGTACTTTTAGTGTCATATTTCTGATTAAATGCCATTTTCTTAACTGATTTTTCTAAGTATTGTTTCATTTGATTCTTTAAGTGTAACATCCTTTTCCTATCATCCTCCTTAAGGCCTCCTTTAGCTAAGGAATGTAAGTATTGTGCCCATAGGCCAAGATATTGAATATATTCATTCCTTGCTTTTGTTTTAGTAAACATCCCATACCAATCCTGCAAATCTCTTTTCAGATCTTCCCACCATTCTATTGGACTAGGATACAGAAAACATAAATCTTTCCTAGCTTGAATAACTCGTTAAACCTCCTTTTCTATAATAGCATCTTGCAAAAGAGAAATTTAATTTTCCAGTATCCTCTCCCTATAAATAGTCGTTGCCTTTCACCTAATGTTAAAATCACCATAAGGTGGTCAGAAGTTTCAGAGGCCTAACACCCACTGCCGACAGGTGAGTCTAGCGAATACTAACCACAAGTCAATCGTGTAGATAAAGTCCCTTTAAAGAAAGTATGACTAGGCTCTTTTGTAAAATGTCATATATGTCTTTTATATCATTCCTTTGCATTATTAATTTTAGTGCATTAGTGTCACTATAAATTTTTTTGTATGCCTGCCCCAATCTCTGTGCGACAGCCCACAGTTAAAATCCCCTCCCCACAAAACCAACTTTGATGTGTGTAGATAAGGGTCAATACATCTAAACATCTCTGATTGTTCTGCCTTAGTTTGTGGTGCATAAATGTTCGTAAGCTGGAAAACTTCATATTTTAAGACTACATCCATAATCAGTACTCGTTCTGGTACTAGATCATAGACATGTAATACTTGGAGTGTGTCTTTAAAAAGTATCCCAACTCCTGAACACCGCTCTTCTCCTATTGACCAAAAAGAGACCCCCCACCTCCAATCTTGTTGTGCTATTTGGATTTCATATAGTGAGTGAAGCCTAGTATCTTGCAAGAAAAGATTGTTTACTACCTAGACTAAGGCTTAAAAAAGTACTTTGCCTTTTCCATTCACCTTTATACTATTTACATTAATAGTGCAAATGAGAGATAGCCATTACCACAAGGGTATCATAAAGAGCATGAAGAAAGAAAGAAAAACTACCAAAACCATCATCTTTTTTTTTCCTTTTCCTAGTTTTGTTTCTCTGGGAAAATAGTTTCAGAGGTACCATCAGCCTGAGAGGAGTTACAGAGACATATCAGAATCCCACCCTCCTCTTCCTGGCCTTCTTCAAATAATAGTGCATAAAATTGTGCCCACCTCCTTCTGCAGGTTTTACTTGTTTTGCTGTAGAATCAGTCAGTTTTACAGCCTTGGACCTAGTAACCTTTGGAAAACTGTCTCACCTTGGACAGTAGATTGGGGGGCATTGAAACTCCTGCATTCCCTTCTGTCCCTCCTGACCTGGCTCTTGAGTTGTCCATTCCCAATACTCATCTCTCTCCATACCATCCACTCCAGCTTTTTGTCTATGCTGCTACCCCTCCTGTTCATGTCCTTCAACATTCTCAAAAGCAACAGTTACCCCTACTGCCCTCGAGTCCCATGAGGTAATGGGTAGAGTGAGGGCTCTTCAAAGTAGTTCCACCATTCTCATTTTTTCTCCTTTGTGCGGAAGCTACATATACATCCTGTTCATGCCATGCTGAAACATCCACATTATTATGGGAGGCCCAAGAGCAAGTCGGAGAAAGGTGACCTTTCTCCTCCACACAAGTTACATCTTAAGGTTGCCTACAATGAGCCCTATGTGACCAAAATCCCCACACAAGCCACATTTTTGTTTGTCACACACGTTACTTAAGTGACCCACATCTCCACATTTATAACATGCCCTTCGTTGGCCAGAATAGAATACTACCCCCCTATCCCTGCCTAAAAAAAAACAATTCGGTAGATGCTTTGTTTGGCCATTTACCAATTTCAAAACTATTTGATATTTTCAGCCCCGTGTCCACAACTGTTCCTCATCTAGAATTGGTTCAGGAGGACCTTGAACTGTACAGTGCTGTCTTAGTCAAGAGGTAATGTCAGCCACGTTTACCCCCTCATTCCTAAATAGCACTGTAATTTTCTTCATTAGGGGTTTAGTGAGTGGAATGGCCAGAAAAGGTTTCCATAAAGGTGAAAGCTTCATTAAAGATATTGCTTCCAAACTCGTTCAAGACCAGCTGGATGCTTAAAACTAATATCAAAATAACATCCCCGTACATGTATTAAGCATAAATTTCATAAGCATAAAATTTCATGCTATCTTTCAAAGAACCCGTCCCACAAGCTTTCTATCTGGAAGGTCCTCCATAGCACCCCTAAATTTTAAACAAACTACATTTCTTCTTTCTGCTGGTTCTAACAGCCGTCTTTCCTCAGACGGAAATAAATGTTCAGTTACTTTCCCATGCCATGGTTTGTTTGTAGTTCCCTTCCCAGAAGAGTTCACCTGCAAGTTGTTGGAAACATTAACCTGATGTATATTGTCCCTCTTTCTCCCTCCGGTTCCCAAATCCATGGAAACATCACCTTCCTGTTCCCTTATATGTTGTAATAGAGGATGAGAGTCATCATGTTGCAAAATGGCTGTGTCAAGTACAGGAGTAATTTGTCCTGGGGGTAAGGAGGGATAGCGTTGCCCCCCCGGAAATGAAATAGAACTCCCTGATAATGAAAAAAACTCATCTTTACTAATGTTAGCATCCCAGCCTTGTCCCTTAGGATTTCTAACCCATCCTGCAGCTGTTAGTGCCGTAGCTACCCAGTCACCTTCAGACATTCCTACTTGCAATTGCGTTTGTTGCTGCTTTTTCCCCTCCATAACCTTATCCTGTAAGTCCTTTGTTACCTCTTCAGAAAAAGTTTGGCTACATGGTTGTTCTACAGAAGATTGCAACAAAATGGAGTCTGTATGTAACACAACAGTTTGCGGTACAACAGTACCTGAGTTTGTTAAGTCACTCTGATTTTCTTGGGGATGCAAAGCACCAATTCCCGTAACCTCATTCTGTACATCTGTAGCCTCCTCTTCTTTCCTTGGAAAAAAAACCTCATCAGCATTCACAGCAACTTCTGCTCTCTCCACAATTTTGTGATACTCTCCTTCATTTCTCTCGGCATCTTCCGTCTCCATATTTTTCCCCTCAAAGCGAAAAATCACTTCGCTTCCTGTACCTGCGTAGGAATGGTCCTACTCTTGTCCGTCCTGAAAATTCCTCCTCCTCTCCGCTGTTGTCGTTCTGCTTCCTGCAAAGAAGATGTTGAATAAAATCCAAATCTTTCCAGTTTCCATCATTATGTGGACCCGCAGCCAGCTCCTGGTTTATCGCAGGTTGCAATACATTTTCTGTGGTATGTAAAACATTTCCTATATCCGATTCCCGTTGCAGCTCCTCTTCCATCTGAGCGTCCATTCCAAATGACACAAAGGGAGCCAAGGAGGAGACTCACTCCTTACCTATAACCATAACCTACAGGAGAGACAGGCAGGGGAGAAGAGGGGGAGGAGTAGCTCTCTATGTAAAGGAAGGGATAAAAGCAACTAAACAAAAGAGTAAACAGGGAGGAGAGGTGGCACTGTGGGTCACCTTGGAGACTGGAAAGGGCACCACAATCCACACAGGGGTTGTGTACAGACCCTCATGTCAGGGGGAAGGAATGGACAAGGATATGATAGAAGGCATTCTTAGAATGGCAGAGAAAGGAGATGCTGTTGATGGGAGACCTGAATATGCCAGATGTTAACTGGAGCACATTTGCTGCAGCCACATCCAAGAGCAGAGCCATTCTTGATGCCCTACAGGTGGCAGGCATTAGACAGCTAGTTTGAACCCACTCGTGAGGGAGCAATCTTAGACCTCGTGCTCTCAAACAGGGCAGTGAGAGAATCTCAGATCTAGAAGTGGGTTGCCATCTGGGAACAAGTGACCACCAAACAGTGTGGTTCACGTTAAACTCAACTACAGAGTCAAGCCATACAAAAGTGAGGGTACTGGACTTTAGGAGGGCTGACTTTGGCAAGATGGAGAGTGCCTCAGAAAGCACTAGCAAACAGGCTAGAAGGAGGGTGGAGCAACAATGGGAATCATCAAAACTGCCATCACAGAGCAACAAGCCTTTGTGTGAAGCAAATAAACAAATCAAAATGAAAGAAAAAGCCACTATGGTTCTCAAAAGAGGTGGCTGTGAAAGTCAGGAAGAAAAAGATAGCATTCTGGAAGTATAAGGAAACACAGAAGGAGCAGGACAGACAGCTGTACCAATTAAGGCAGAAGGAAGCAGGGAGGAAGTCAGAATACCAAGGGCTAAACTGAGAAAAGATAGCCAACTCAATTAGAAGGGGATAAAACCTTTTATAGGTACATCAGCGCGTGAGAAAGGCAAGCGGAGGGATAGTGAGGCTGAATAGAAATGAGCAGTGGGTGAGCAGAGGGGCCAGTGAAAAGCAGGGATACTGAATGAATATTTCTGCTCAGTATTCACCAAAGAGGAGGGGAAGTGCCTAATCCAATTAACAGAAGCACTCTTGATAGGTGGGTCGATCCCAGTCCTTTCACAGAAGAAAGGTTCTGCAAGAACTCCTAAAACTGAAGGTGGACAAAGCAATGGGTCCTGATGGAATTCACCCCAGAATTCTAAAAATTAAGGGAGGAACTAGTGAAACCACTGGCTACTCTTTTAATAAATCATGGGAGGATGGTGTAGTACCCGAGGACTGGAGGAAGGCGGATGTGATTCCCCTTCGCAAAAGTGGGACCAAGACAGAGGCAGAAAACTACAGACCTGTCAGTCTGACCTCTGTGGTAGGGAAAGTGATGGAGTCACTTCTGAAGGAAAGAATAGTTGAGTACCTAGAGGTCAGTGGAGCACAGGACCCAAGGCAGCATGGGTTCACAGTGGGAAGGTCATGTCAGACGAATCTAATAGATTTCTTTGACTGAGTGACCAAAGTAGTAGACCAGGGAGGGGCTGTGGACATGGTCTACCTAGACTTTAGCAAGGCATTTGACACAGTCCCACACAAAAGATTAATAGTCAAATTAATCAACCTGGGAGTGGGTCCCAGGGTGGTAGCCTGGGCAAAACATTGGCTGCACAACAGGACACAGAAGGTAATTGTAAATGGAGTCCACTCTGAAGAAAGAGGGGTTACTAGTGGGGTACCGCAGGGTTCAGTATTGGGTACAGCCCTTTTTAATGTCTTCATCAGCGACATTGCAGAGGGACTGGAAGGAAAAGTATGCCTTTTTGCAGATGACACAAAGATCTGCTACAGGGTTGATACACAAGGAGGCGTGGAAAGGATAAAAAGGGACTTGGCAAGGTTGGAGGAATGGTCAGAAGTATGGCAGCTAGCATTCAATGCAAAGAAGTGCAAAATAAAGCATCTGGGAAACAAGAACCCAGGGGAAGAATACACAATGGGTGGGGAGGTAGTAACAACAAAAAAGGAAAGGGACCTGGGGGTAATCATATCAGATGACCTTAAGGTTAGCAAGCAATGTGAGAAGGCAGTAGGGAGGGCTGGGGTATACTGGGATGTATAGGGAGGCATCAGCAGCAGAAAACAGGAAGTTGTTATCCTCTGTACAGACAGTTGGTGAGACCCCATCTGGAGTACTGTGTCCAGTTCTGGAACCCCAACTCCGCAGGACATAGACAGGATAGAGGTAGTCAGAGGAGGAAACTAAAATGGTGCAGGGTCTGCAAGAGGAGCCATATGAGGAGAGAGTAAAGGAGCTTATATGTATACCCTTGAGGAAAGAAGGAGAGGGGACATGATAGAAACTTTTAAGTACCTCAGTGGAATCAACAAAGTCCAAGAGGGTAGCATCTTTCAGAAAAAGAGACTTGCAAGAACAAGGGGACACAATTTAAAGATAGAAGGAGGGCGGTTCAGGGGCAATGTGAGGAAGTATTATTTCACAGAGAGGGCAGTGGATGCATGGAACAGCCTTCCTGAGGAGGTTGTGGGGTCTAAAACTGTGGGAGAATTCAAGAATGCATGGGACAGACATAAGGGAATTCTTGTGGGGGGTAGGAAGAAATAGGCTGTTGGTTAACTAGGATCTGTGGCCTATCCTGTAGGTAGGGAAATGGGCAGACTAGATGGGCCTAGCGATCCTTATCTGCCATCAAAGTCTATGTTTCTATGTTTAGCATCCCACACAACCTCCACGCTCAGTGCTCCACACACTACTGAGCAAGTTCGTCTCACAGTAGCACAGCACCCTCTGCCTCCAACAGAGTAGGGTAATTTCCCCAGTGTCCTGGCCAAATTTCCCTCATTCACTAAAAATACCACCAACAGCTTAATCTGGTTCAAGGTCAGTTGGCATTCATCTGTATCCCCCTCCCCCGGGTCGTGCCTGAAAATAGGCAGGATTTGTCTAGTGCACTTACCTGGTCAACAAAAAGCTAAATACAAAAAAGATGTGCCTTTTGGTGGTTTGGTGACAAAATATTAGAGGGCTGCAAAGTTATGGCACTCTGAAGTTGAAGATTGTTCCTATAGGATAACATTATGGCATCCGTCGCACCTTTCGAGGCCTGTATCTCGAAAATGGTTTTAGATACGGACTTTTCATCACAAAAATGCTTAGTAGCGGGGGCTAAGTACAAAACTAGCCTGGAAAGTCATAAATAATATGAGATTTTTTATTTTTTTTCTACGTCATACGGTTCCTGAGATATAAGCAATTTAATATTCCAAGTGCTCATTTTCTGCTCTGAGGGCCATTATTATGGCCACCTTTGTTGTATTCACTGTGCTTCTGGAATGTACCTCTTTGGGGAAAAAAAGTTTGTGTGTTTGTGGTACTGTGACCGTTAGCATTTCCGCTTGCGTTGACGTTCCAGTTTGTGTTTTGGTTTACATCACTGTGTGCGTTACCCTTTGCGTTTGCGCTTGCGTTTGCATTACTGTTACCGTTTGCTTTTCTGTTGCCATTTTCGTTAGCATTTACTTTTGCATCACCGTGTGCGTTACCATTTGTGGTTGCACTTGCATTTGCGTTTCCGTTTGCATTACTGTTTCCTTTGGCATCATAGTTGCTGTTACTGTTAGCGTTTCCAATTGCATTAACGTTACCATTTGTGTTTTTGTTACCGTTTGCATTTGTGTTTGCGTTGGCATTAGCGTTTGTGTTTCCAGTTGCATTTCCATTGTTGATTGCATTACTGTTTCCTTCTGCATCGCTGCTGCCATTACCGTTGCGTTTCTGTTTGAGTTAGTGTTACTGTTTGCGTTTTCATGACTGTTTTTCTTACCATTTGCATTTGCGTTTACATTGCCATTACTGTTTGCGTTACCATTTGCGTTTGCATTTTGTTTGCGCTTGCATTTGTCTTACCGTTTGCGTTATCGTTGCCATTTGCGTCACTGTCTGCGATACTGTTTGCGCTTGTGTTTGCGTTACTGTTAGCATTATTATTTTCTTTTACCTCACTGTTGCCATTACCATTTGCATTTACATTACTGTTTGTGTTTTTGCGTTTTCATAACTGTTTGCATCACCATTTGTGTTTGTGTTAACATTCGCGCTTGTGTTTACATTACCAGTTGCATGACTATTTTTGTTTGCGTTAACACTTGTGTTTCCATGGATTTCTGTGACATTTGTAATACTTGGTCTACTATGTTACTTCTGTGCATTTACCAATTTTCATTTGACATCTGCATATGTTTTTTGCAGAATGAAGCGCCCAAAAATGTATGTTTTTGCCACTTGTGCGCAGTTCTATGCTCATGCTGCTCTGCAACAGTTGAAGAGATTTGGATAAGATTTTGTATACATGCAGTGGAATGGTCCATCGATTTATGTACCAATTTATATTTCACTGCTGCATACAAGTTTTGCATATTGCACTAATAAACATTCAGTTTTTGCTATTTTTCTGCACTGTCTTGTGCAACGCATAGTGCAGCCACTGTGTGGTTGATTGGTCAGACACTTGGCACATATAATGCCCTTTCTTCAAGGAACATGCTAGTTTTTGTTTGGTGAAAAAATGTTGTTCCCTGCCAGAGTTATAAGCATTTGAAGTTGCCCCCCTTCACAGTCAGAGATTTTTCAGTCACAGGCTCCGCCATTTTACCGCATATTCGGCCGCAGTTTCCGCCATTTTGTGGTGGAAGACTTCTTAAAGGTGCAGAAACTTAAAAATGGAATAGCTCTGGAACGGTTCACATGAAATTTGGAGGGCGTTGAGTTGATGTCCTGGAGATGTGAATTATGCTGTTTACATGTTGGGAAAATAATTCACTGCGGAGATACTGCATGACGTACTTATCGTTTTGCGCATAACGTTATGCATGGTGCTAGTGGCTTGAAATTTATAACATAGGAAGCCCTTGTGATACAGAGGTGCCTTTCAGTAGTTTGGTTCACATTACCCTTTGTGCCGTTATTTTGGAAATGAAGCAAGATGCAGACTTTTCATTACTGTTGGCTCACATTACCTTTCTGCCGTTTTCTCAGAAACGAAGTGAGACACAAACTTTTCGCTACTGTTGGATCAATCACCTTTGTCCTATTATCTTGGAAATGAAGCCAGATACAGACTTTTCGCTACTGTTACCTCAGATCAGTTTTGCGCCGCTATCTCAGAAATGAAGCCAGATGCAGACTTTTCGCTACTGTTGTCTTACATCGCCTTTGTGCTGTTATCTCAGAAACAAAGTGAGATACAAACTTTTGCTACTGTTGGATCACATCGCCTTTGTGCCATTATCTCAGAAACTAAGCCAGATACAGACTTTTCACTATGTTACCTTACATCGCTTACTGTTACTATTTCCATGTGCGTTACTGTTTGCTTTTATGTTTGTGTTTCATTCACCATTTGTGTTATGGTTAGCGTTTGCACTTCCATTTCCATAACCATTTCTGTTTCTATTTACATTTGCATCACTTTTACTATGACTGTTAGTGTTTGCGGTTACATTTACCATCACTATTACCATTGTCCTTCACGTTTGCGTTTGCATCACCATTATCATTACCATTTGCGTTTGCGATACCATTTGCATTACCACTTGCGTTTGCATTTCCATTTGCATTACCACTTGCGTTTGCATTTCCATTTGCATTACCACTTGCGTTTGCGATACCATTTGCATTACCATTTGCGTTTGCATTTCCATTTGCATTACCATAACACTTAGAGCTTGCATTTGCATTCATGTTTCTGTTGCTGTTACACTTACCATTAGCATTTGTGTTTCACTCACTGTTACCGTTACTGGTAGCATTAGCATTACTGTTACAGTTATTATGCAGACATAGGCAGCATGGTGGGAGTGGGCCCCATGCTCCCACCCCCACATACCATTCATTATTTATAGTGCACATTCTCAAAAGGAAGGGAAATTCATGGTAAAAAACTCCATTTAATGCATCAGTTAGGGTTGTTCTGCAGTGACAAAGGCAAGGAAATTTGGTGTTAGGGTTGCCACCCCTTGCACCCTACGCCCACCCCACCCCCATCAACAGGCATCAGGGTGTGCACTGGGGTTATTAGTCCTAACTCTCGCCCCATTCTCCTATACTGCACCACCTCAGCTTATTTACACATGGAATAGGGTGAGAGTTAGGACCAATGACCCCAACGCACACCCTGATGCCTGTTGTTGGGAGCAAGGTGGGCATGGGGTACAAGGGGTGGCAACCTTATCACCAAATTTCCTCACTTTTGTTGCTGTGGGACAACCCTGACTAATGCATTAAACTGAGTTTTTTGCCATGAATATATATGTATGTATGTATGTGTTGGGAAAGAAAAAAGGGTGAGGCTCTGGGAGAAGAAGTGACAAATAGCAAGATAAAGGGAGAATCTGGAAAACAAAAAGGTGATGATGGGAATGACAAGGCATAATAGCAGTGAATGAGCTAGAGAAGTCCCCAGGTGAGGACTAATTAACAGGGCCTAGTAAAAAGTCTGAAAGGTGGCAAATGTGGGGGAAGGAGACAGAGATGGAGACATCTGGTGAAAATGAAAATAAATGCGCACAGATAGAAATAAACTTTAGGGAAAACAAGGGGTGGCTGAAAGATGTTAGTTGAAAATAAGTCTATCATTTAAACCAGAGGGCTGCTGGGAGCCAAGGAGGATAATCCAAGTGGTTCACATGTTTTTTCTATGGTCAGCATCCCAGAAACCCTGCTGAATTACACAAACAGAAAGATCATTGACACTGTGGTCCCTGGAGGTAATGTGGGATACAATGGGTTTATCAGTGTCTCCATTTCTGGATGCCCTGTAATGTTGCCTGAAATGGTCAGCAAGGCATCTACCAGTCTCTCCGATGTAAATAGCTGCACACTTCCTGCAAATAATACAATATACTACATTATTGGAAGTGCATGAGAACTCCTTGGTGATGTGAAAACACCTGCAGGACACTGAATTTCAGTCACACTAGAAATACATTTGCTGGTGTAGCAGCAAGTTCTGTTGCAAGGTTTGGTGCCTGGTAGGGATGAACTATTAGGAGTGGGTAGGCTGCTTCTTATCAGGAGGTTCTGCAGGTTGGGTGGCCGGCGGTAGGAGACAATAGGTGGCTCAGTGCCCTTAACCACTACACTACACTGCCTCCCTTCCACTTCCTTGCCAAGGGAGGAGAAAAAGAGCACCAGAAAACTATAGACCCATTAGTCTTACCTCTATAGCAGGGGTAAACTAATGGGGACACTAGTCAAAGAGGGCCTACAGGACTACTTGGACAGAAATGAGCTCCAGGTCAGTAAGCAACGTGGGTTTATGGCAGCGAGGTCTTGTCAGACCAACCTAATAGTGTTCTTTGACTGGATAACTAAGGCAGTGAATAAGGGACAAGCAGTGAATTTACTCTACTTTGATGTCAGCAAGGCATTTGACTCTGTGCCACATGGAAGGAATCTGAAGAAGTTAGAGAATCCGGGTGCAGCAATGGATCTAGCTAGATAGTATCAGTGGCTCAGCAGGTAGCACACTTGCCTCTGAGGCCAGGAGATCAGAAGGTTGTCAGAGGGCTGTGGGTTCAATTCCCACACCTGACACTTGGGTTGTCAGAGGGCTGTGGGTTCAATTCCTTCACCTGGCACTTGGGTTAATGTCCCAGTACTGACACTGTAGTGTGGCATGGGGGGGGGTGCTGCACTTCTGAGGTGCCATCTTTTGGATGAGATGTTAAACCGAGGTCCCATCTGCCCGTTCTGGTGGTAGTTCAGGTGGATGTTAAAGATTCCATGGCACTTATTGAAAAGAGTAGGGGAATTTGTTTTTATTGAAAATCATGAAAGGACACATACAAACCATAAATCAGAAACATCAAAAGAATTAAACATCCAAAAATTAATATATTTCATAATACTTTATCCAATGAGAATTAATCAAGTAATAGGCACATCAGAATTTGTAATACACTGTAAATTCCTCCACATTTTCGATATATACTATGTAGTCTGAGAAGCCTTTTCAGTGTAATAAATAGACTGTAACTGTTTGGTAATTTCTGTCAGTAATTTAATATAAAAATCTATTTTTGTTGCAGGGTAAAGAGACAGAGCATCCCACAATGAGGTGTGCATTAAATTCTCATGTGAAACACCCTTACCATCTTTTATTTTTTATAATAACAGGCCAGCAATTTTTCTCCAGCAGTTTGTGAGACTGTTTGGCCCCGACCACATACAGAATGTTGGCCAATGAGGCAGCAGCATAGTTTGACTGGCATGGCTCATGAATGTCATAACAACCAGCCGGTTGTTATGGAAAATATCAACCTGGTCAGTACATTGAGAGAAATTGCTGAGTGGTTATTATATTATGATAACAGACCTGAGAAAATATGGGAACACCCCATTGCCTTGTTACATAATCCCCAAACCCCTCAATATAAGAGCAGTTGAAAAACAAATGGGTCATTGTTTCTAATTCTGCTGTACAATGCGGTTTTGAACAAATTTGTTCTTCTATCTTCTTATGCTTATGGTTTGCTTTTACATTTAAATGCTCATGGCAGCATAACCACGGAACACCCTGAAACTTCTTTGACGCTCTTTTTTCTGCAGTTAAGACTTGCAGGGCTGGTAAACATTCTCCCATGCAATATGGGAAGGTTCCTCATTCAGTAAAATGAAGGCATAAAACCTGATGATAAATATGTTTCTTAGCTTTAGTAGTGAGATCTAAGCTAGTGATGTGCCACTGCTTTAACTTTAGAAAAGTATCCCGTAAATACTGTGAGACGTATGCTACAGTTTTAAAGATTTTCTGCATACCTGCGACCCACCCTGGATACTACGATGATATTGTATGCTGGAGTAAGCTTGACCAAAATTTCCCTTCTTGTTTACAAAGGGGCCTGAAACTGATAAACAGGAAGTGACAAAGAAAAAAAAGGGCTAGGATTAACCATGTTTAACCCACCCTTTTGTACAGGCAAATACAGGATATTTCTCTTAATTGGATTGAGCCTGCTACCCCAAATGGCTTAAAAAAAGATACTTAAAATGGTAGTTTCCCTATCCTTACTGTAGGTGGAGGAAAGACCGAACTGAGAAGCAAAAAGGCAGGAAGAAGATATGTTTTTACTAAATATACTCACTTGAGCTTACTCATAGTCCATTTATTCCAGCCTAAGACCATATCCCTTCCATGCTGTATTTTTCTTGTCCCAGTTCAAAAGGCCCAACCGATCTGTTCCCTATTCAGCTCCAAAAAATTTTAATCGGTTCTCTAGTTAATGAAATTCCTGCAACCTGTGTACTGGATACAAAGTCTTTCCCCAATTCTCTACCTTTGCATTTCATGGTATTTAAAACCACCCCAGAGACCTCATCATAGAGACTGCAGAAGTGGATTGCTGTCTCTGCAGAACGTGCATCTTTCAATAACAAACAAATCATTAGCGTAAGCAATACCAGTTAAGGGAAGCATCTGTTGGGGCATTTTATAGGGGTAAAGAAACAGGTGTCATTTAATAACCTTAACAATGGATCTATACTAAATACATAGAGATTAGGCTAAGGGGACATCCTTGCCCCACTCCCCGATGCACAGGGACCATTGCCCTAGAAACCCATTAACTATTGGAATGACTACTGCAGCTTTGTACAAAATTTTTAACCAAGATACAAAGGGGGCTGGTATACCATAACAAGTTAGTGTATGCCATAAAAATTATGGCACACTGAGTCAAAGGCTCTTTTTTCATCCAGGGAAGAATATACCCCTTTCTGCCTATCAAATGTATCTGTCTCTACCACCTCCCGAAGTAAAAGTAATTGATCAACCATAGATCTCCCTGGAATTGCACATGATTGTGCCTGGGAGATTGGATATGTTGCTGCTAGTAATAACCTGGCATTTAATATTTTCATTAAAATTCTAAAATCTACATTCAAGAGACTGATGGGCCTCCAGTTACTTAAACATTTTTGTCTCCTTTTTTATGTAAAAATGTTACTAATCCTGTGGACATCTCAAGCAGAATGCAAGCTTTGAAAAGAATATAATTAAACACTGCAGCTAACTCTTTAAAGATTTCAGGACCTATACATTTGTTAAGTTCTGCGTTGAGTCCATCTTTCCCCAGTGCTTTCCCTGTGTGTAGTGTAGATATTGTCTGCTCCACTTCTAGGGGAACAATAGGGTATATAACAATACTTGGAGTCTCAGCAGGACACTCAGGGATGAAATTTAAACTAAAAAGTGAAGCGAAGCCTTGCATATTATCAGCCTGTTTACTAGAAAATCCCCATATAAGCAGATACCGTTTGTAAAATATCCAGCTGTGATGTTTGAAGTACATTGTTATCATCAAATACTGCATCCATTTGTTTATTTTTAACCCTTTTAGCACAACTTATAAATGGACATATAATATCCAGTTTCCCTTGGGTCCCATATTTTTGCTGCATGGTTAAAGAAGTAGTTTGTTTGTTATGAAAATTCTTCATATTTTGCTGAATAATTTTGATTTGTTTTGCATAGTCATGTTTTGTATTTTGTGCTAGGCTCATTAAATGCTGCAGCTGTTGTCTATTCCTTTGACATTATATTCATTCTGAATCTCCATACATTTTACTAAAGGAAATAAGTGCCACAAATCTGATTTTTAGATGTTCCCACCATAAGGAAGGGCTATCATACATTTCCCAAAGGGATTTTTTACAAATGACTAAATACAAAATTCGTTGATTTATAAATTCTGTTTGCAACAGTGATGAGTTAAACCACCATATACCTTGGCCCTGGCCATTTAAAGGTGGCCCTATGTCACATACAGCTGTCTATGGTCAGAGTACTCCACTGCTTCAGTGTTTAACGCATGTATTAAAATATTTTTGTTAAGAAAAAAGAAGTCAATCCTTGTAGCAAGATTCCCCTTCTGAGAAGTAGAATCTGCCCTAGATATTTTTTTGAAATAAGCATCCACTAAAGATGCCATTCGAATTGTATTCTGCAAAAAGGACATGTCACAAAAGATTTTGTGCATGGTAGTTGCAATACTCCTGTCCCTTTTGGAAAGTCCACAATTAAAATCCCCCCCCCCCCATTACATTTTGTGTTGAAAACAGATATGGGCAAATCTGGCTGGAAATGGAAACCCTATGTGCCTTTTTCTGAGGGGCATAAGTATTAATCAGTCTGTAATAGTTTCCATTGCACTTTATATCTAAGAGTAGGACCCTGCCAGGCACTAACTCTAAGATTTTCAAAACCTGAACCGGAATGGAGAAAAGAATCCCTACTCCAGAACAAGCCTCCAACCCCAGTGATCAATAGGATACAGCTGAATACCATTCCTTTATCACCTTTGAGAGTACTTGGGATGTGTGTAATCTGGTGTCCTGCAAAAAAAAAACATCCACTTTATTTGATCTGAGATGAGAAAAAACTCCCCCCTTAACTCCATTCTTTATGCTATTAACATTAATAGAAAACAATTTCAGCTGTTGCTGTATGTGAGAGTGGAAGACACAGTTAACTTCTCATGGGAGCTTTGTTTTCTTATTTTTGGCTGATGCTCCTAGCTTTTTCCTTGTTACCTTAGAACATCCTTGTGAGGCATTTTCCTTTTTTATCCCCCAAATCACTGGAGTCTGAGTCAAAGAAACCTTCAGCCTGGCTCGGATCTCCAGAAGAGCCTTCAGATTCATTACCAGAGCCTTCAATAGAACCAGCCAGAGCTTGGAACCTATTTGAAGTAGATGTTACAGAGATTTTTGGTACTTTAGGTGCTGGTTGCATCCAGACCTGCCTTCTCCTAGTTGCCATTTTCTTTTGTTCTTACCCCTGGGAAGGGGGAGGAGGGGGCATAGTAGCAGCATCCGAGAGAGGTATGTCTATCCTAACTTCCACTGCAATGTGAAGTATTTGCTGATTCCCCTTCAGGTGCAGGCAAGCCATTTGGGCCTACCTGTTTGGTCACCCCTTCAAATAACTGTTCAGTAGATGGGGAGGGGGGGGCAGAATCTATGGGAGCAACTGAAGGAGCAGAATCTGCAGCAGGGATGGAGTCTTGATTACTAACAGTTCTGGGGGGCCCACTTTGGCATGCTGTCTTTGTGCCATTGCAATCATAAGGCATTCCTCTTTCAAATCTACAGGCCCTGCTGTACTATGTGCTGCCTGTGAACATTTCACATAAGAGTGTCCTTTCCCCTAACATAGACTGCACACTGCTTCACTTCTACAATGGCTGTTTATATGCCCAAGTTTCCCACACAGAGTACACCATAACCTGTCACAAGCGTTGCTAACATGGCCAGGGAAGCCACATGTGTAACATGTTTTTGGCTGGCCCGGGTAAAATAGTACCCCTCTATCTCCCCCCAGAAAAAGGAATTAGGGAGATGCTGCAACTCACCATCTGATGTGCGAAGAATAATTCTTACCCTTCAACCCCTGGTCCATATGTTCTCGGAGTCAAAAATAGTCTCCGAATGTCCCACCACTGTACATCTTTGTTTAAGCCAAAACAAAAGATCTGTGACACTCCCCACTGCAAAATAAAATTATGATTGTTTTCTGTGCAGGCCGAGTGAGAGGAATGACCTCGAAGGGGTCCACAATGGAGAGTGCTGAACTTTGTTGTACCTTACCCAAAATTGCTCTAATCCACAGTTTAGTTTAAAACTAACATCAAAAGAAAATTCTCCTGACACATGAATCAATGCATACAATTTGGAAGCATGAAGCTTTAAACTTTCATTCAATAAGGTGTGTCCCACATATCCACTATCAGGGAACACCTCCAAACCCCCTTTACAGACAAGCCTGATGGCATTATGCCACTGGGACGGATAAACTGGCTGCTGAAAAAAGGAAGCATAAAGTCATGATTGCTGCCTATCTCCGGGCCGCTAGATCTATTAGTATTCACCTTAGTTTGTTCAGACAAGGTGTCATTTATGTCTAAAAGTTCTGAGGGTTCACTAGGAACATCTTCAGGCCCAGATTCCATTTGCCTTGTGTCCCCTTGCAAAATTCTCAAATTTGTTAAAGTTAGAGTTGGATTTTGCATAAGCAATAACTCTTGTGGGACTGCAAGTGCGTCCGTGTCTTTATAAGTGGGCTCTCCCTCAGAAATATTTGTTGTTGACACAGTGATGGGAGCAGACTCTATAACGTTTATAGCAGAAGTTTTTAGGCTTACCCCTGGTAACTGGATTGATGCGAAATCTGAGATCAACTGTCCTGATGTTGGGGAGCAAGCCCATCCCATGGCTTGCAAGGAGTGTTTCACAGACCAAGGCTCATTGCAAGCATCCGCTTGATCAACCCAGGATGCTTTGGGAGGGACTGCTTTCTTCTTTACTCGTGCCTTCAGTTTGTCCACCTGTGCAGAAAATAAGAAAACCGTAGCCTTGTCCTGGTTATTGGGGTCAGTTTGAAAAATAATTCCTGAGCTAGCTGGGGCGACATCAGTCTCTGCACTTCCTTGCTTCTCTGTTGTTGTCTCCAGGCAACCCCTGCCAACTGCAGTCTGGTTACCATGGTGCTCATTCTCCAAAGCTGTAGTCTGAACTTCATCTAAAGCAGCACACAATGCTTGCTTTTTCTTTAAAAACTTCTTTTCTGATTTTAGTAAAGCAGTAATAGTTTCCACAGTCTGTATTTGTTTCACATTTTACGGATTCTGAAGTCGGCAATTCATCCCGAGTATGCCGGATAGCCTCTTCCTCAGTAACTCTTAATACTTGCTCAGGGAGTCTTGCTGCATCAAAGAACTCCTCAGCCATGCTCACATCCTCCTCCATCGCAGTCTACACTGAGACTGAACTGGCCATCCTCCGATGGCCAGAGAGCCCCCTGCAGTTCAGTAGGAGAATTTCCACGGTGTCCTGGCCAAATTTCTTTAATTCACTAAAAAAAAAAAAAATACCACCAACAGCTTAATCTGGTTCATGGTCAGTCAGCATTCATCTATGTGGGGGGTAATTGGGGTGGGGGAGGGGCAGGTGCAGAAAGTGGGGTGTTAGCTGCACACTCGAGCAGACTTGATAGACCATGTGGCCTGTTTCTGCTGGCAAGTAGGAAGTAAGTAAGATGGGTAGAAAGCTGGCTGGGGGGGGGGAAGCAGAGAGTGCTGGTAAATGGGGTCAAGTGGGGTGAAGGGAGGTCAGACTCATGAGTGTGGTGCCACAGTGTTCAGTCCTGGGGCTGGTCCTCTTTAAAATGTTTATCAGTGGCACAGGAGAAGGAATAGAAGGCAAGATAAGTTTCTTTGCAGATGACACTAAGATCTGTCACTGGGTAGATAGTAAGGAAAGGGTTACAGAACTGCAGATGGAGCTGCAAAGGTTAGAGAGGTGGTCTAAATTCTGTCAGTTGAAATTCAGTGCCAAGAAGTACATAGTGATACACAAAGGGAACAGAATATTGGATGGGAGGGGTTCATTTGGACACTACCTCTGAGGAAAGGGACCTGGGAGTGAGAAGAGACTCCCTAAACAATTTAGCCACGGTAACAAGGCCTACAGCAAGGCATCCAAAATGTTAGGATGTATTGGGTGGGGATTCAACAGCAGGAGGGAAGAGGTGATACTACCTCTTTATAGATCATTGGTGAAGCCACATCTGTTATACTGTGCCCTGTTCTGGAGTCACCATCTAAGAAAAGACAAAGACAAGCTAGAGATGGTACAGCATAGTGTAAACAAAATTATTCCAAAGCTCGAACATGTACTTGCTATAGACCAGAAAGGAGAGGGGTGATATGATATAGACTTTTAAGTTCCTTAAAGGAATGAACAAGGTAGATTGCAATGAAATATTTAGCAAGAATGGCAAATCAAAAGCATGGTGACATGATTGGAAGCTGGTGGTGGTGGTGGGGGGGATTCAGGAGAAATGTGGGAAAGTTTTATTTTTCAGAGAGTGATTGCACTGTGGAACAGCCTACCAGCAGAGGTGGTCAGTGTCAAAACCATTAACAGTTTCAAACACAGCTGGGACTGAGCAAAAGGCTTAACAGTTATGAAACTGCCAGCAGAAACAGGCCTCACGGTCTATCGAGTCTGCTCAAGTGTGCAGCTAGCACCTTATAATGCTGCTGACCCTCACTTCCCCCCATCTTATTAACCCTTCCCCTTACCCTATCCCAACCCCTCTTGAATCTGTCTACCATCTTGCAGGCCACTACCTCTCTCAATAAGGAGTTCCACTTGTCCACCACTCTTTCCATGAAAAGATGTCTCTTCGTCTCTCCTGAATCTAACCCCCCCAGTCTCAGTTGGTGTGTCTCTCATGTCCCTCCCCTTTCTCCTCTGCAAAATCCTCTCTGTATTGGTCTTATTTATTCCCTTCAGGTACTTAAAGGTCTCAATCATATCTCCCCATCCCTCCTCTCTACTAGAGAGTACATATTCAACTCCCCCAGCCTTTCCTCGTATGGCTTGCTCTCCAATCCTTGGATCATCTTTGTAGCTCTACGCTGTACCCCCTTCAAACATAGAAACATAGAATTTTTCTGGCCCAGTGGCACAGAGGGTTGAGGTACTGGACGACACACCTCGCATCACACCAGCGACCCGGGTTCGGGAATGGACCTAGGTGGCCTGGGGGAGGCGGGAGGGAAGAGATTGAGCATCTGGAGGACTGCTCTCTCTTCCTCGGGGAGGGCTGGTGTAGCGAATGCTCAACAAATGACCTCTGGCGGAGGCTGAGGAGTAGCTGAATGAGCATCACGCTGTATGCCGGGAGAGGGGAGCCATGGTGTGTGTTGCCTTGGCAGCCAGTCTCCACAGGGGATGTAGCGCACAAGGAAAAAAAACTCTCATCGCCGATAGGCGAAGGCGCATCCCTCCGCAGACCACACTCCTGTACACAGACTCGGCTCTCAGGCTGTCACCCCCTCTCCAGCCCGGTGTCTCAACACTAAGAGAAAGAGCACCCTGGATGGGGGCGGTCCTTCCCCGGAGGGTAGACCTGGGGGATGCCCAGTGCTGGAGAGGAGCCTGTGGAGTACTACTGAGCCACGTTGGGAGGTAGAGACTGTAGATCTAGGAGGTTGCTGGAGAGAGTTCGGAGGTAAGGGGCGATAAATAGAGTTCAATAAAAAAAGGAAAAAGAAAGAAACATAGAATTTGACGGCAGATAAGGACTGCTTGGCCCACCTAGTCTGCCCATTTCCCTACCTAACGGATAAGCTGCAGATCCTAGTTAACCAACAGCCTACTTCCTCCTACCCCCCCAGTAGAATTGCCTTATGTCTGTCCCATGCATTCTTGAATTTCCCCACTGTTTTTGACTCTAAGACCTCCTCAGGAAGGCTGTTCCATGCATCTACAACCCTCTGTGAAGAAATACTTCCTCACATTACCTCTGAGCTGTCCCCCTCTATCTCCAAATTGTGCCCCCTTAGTCTTGCACATCTCTTTTTCTGAAAGATGCTACCTTCTTGGACTTTGTTGATTCCCTTGAGGTATTTGAAAGTTTCCATCATGTCCCCCCCTCCCTCATTTCCTTGAGGCTATACATCTTAAGCTCCTTTAGTTTTTCTTCGTATGTCTTCTGGTGTAGACCCTGCACCATTTTGGTTGCCCTCCTCTGGACAGCCTCCACCCTGTCTATGTCTTTGTGGAGATGGGGTCTCCAGAACTGTACACAGTACTCCAGATGTGGTTTTACCAACTGTCTGTACAGAGGGCCAACGACTTCCTGTTTTCTACTGGTGATGCCTCTCCCTATGCATAACAGTATCCCCCCAGCCCTCCTTACTGCCTTCTCACATTGCTGGCCCACCTTTAGGTCGTCTGATATGACTACCCCCAGATTCCTTTCCATTTTTGTTGTTGTCAGTATCTCACCCCCCATTGTGTAATCTTCCCCTGGGTTTTTGTTTCCCAGGTGCATTACTTTGCACTTCTTTGCATTGAATCTAAGCTGCCATACATTTGACCATTCCTCCAGCCTTGCCAAGTCCCTTTTCATCCTGTCCACCCCACCTTGCGTATCAACCCTGTTGCAGATCTTTCTGTCATCTGCAAAGGGACATACTTTCCCTTCCAGTCCCTCTTCAATGTCACTTATAAAGACATTAAAAAAGACTGCCCCAGTACTGAACCCTGCGGTACCCCACTAGTAATCCTCCTTTCTTCACTGTGGACTCCATTTACTATTACCCACTGTGTCCTGTTGTCCAGTTAGTGTTTTACCCAAGCTACCACCAACAATCTGATGTCCTTCCTCAGGAACGGGCACCAGTATTGCACACAGTACTCCAGGTGGGGCCTGACCAGTGACCTATACAGGGGCAGGATAACCTACTTCTGGAGGAGATCCCTCTAGCTATACACCCCAACATTTTGTTGACTTTTGCCAATGCCCTTCTACATTGAACAGAGTTGTTCATGCTCCCTGTTATGATCTCCCCTAGGTCCTTTCCTTCTGTGGAGCAACCCAACCAAACCCCACTTAAGTGATAATCCCTCCCCTGAGTTTGTGTTCCAATGTACAGAACCTTGCATTTCTTGGTGTTGAATCCCAGCTGCCATTTATCTGCCCACTCCTGCAGCCTATTCAGGTCCTCCTGCAACCCCCCCCCGTGTCATCTACCACAGCTCCCATCTTGGTATCATCTGCGTACAGACTGATTTTGCTCTGGATCCCATTCCAGATATCTGCAATGAAAATCCTAAACAGTACTGATCCCAGCATGGATCCCTGTGGTACCCCACTTGTCACCGCTCTCAGTGATGAGAGTTCCCCCCCTACTATCACCCTTTGCTGTCTCCCCCTCAGCCAGTTCCTGATCCAGGTCACCATTTTTAGTCCTGCTCCCACATACAACAGCGTCCCCCCCCAATCTCCCATGCGGCATTGAATCAAAGGCCTTACTGAAGTCCAAGTACCGGATGTCCACAGCATGGCCCTTGTCCAGTTCCCGCATCACCCAGTCATAGAACTCTACCAGGTTTGTCTGGCATGATCTTCCCATGACAAACCCATGTTGCTGGTCATCCTGGATACCATTTGCCTCCAAGAAACTCATGAACCTCTCCTTTAGTATGGTCTCCATGAGTTTGCCCATGATCGAGGTGAGACTCACTGGCCTGTAGTTCCCTGGTTCATCCTTTGGCCCACTTTTATGGATGGGCACCACGTGGGCCATCCTCCAGTCCTGTAGTACACATCCTGTGTCCAGGTAGGTATTGAACAGGTCTGCCAGCGGCCCTGTAAGGACCTCTGCCAGCTCCCTCAGTACTCCAGGGTGAATGCCATCCAGCCCAGGCGCTTTATCCACTCTTAATGCCCTCAATCCCTCCAGCACCCTGCCCTCTGTAATCCCTATATCTGTTGTCCTATGCCCCCTTACCCACTCCCCCACTTGCTTGAGGTATTTTCCCCCCTACTCCTGTGTGAACATAGAGCAGAAGTACTTGTTCAGTGCTTCTGCCTGCTCCGACCCCATCTCCATCCACTCCCCATCCTTCTTGATCCTCACAAGCTGGTCTTTGCCTCTCCTTTTCTCTCCTATGAAATGGAAGAAGTCTTTTTCTCCTCTTTTGATCCTCTGTACCAGTCTCAACTCTCTAGATGCTTTGGCCCCCTGTCCAGTCTGGCGGCCTCTCTAGACTTTTCTCTATAGACATCTTTATCTTCTCCCCTCCCGGTTTTCTTTTACTTCTGAAATGCCATCCTCTTGGATCTCACCCCTTCCCTGACTTCTGGTGACAGCCAACTGGGTTTCTTTGGCCTGCCCTTCTTGTTTGTTTTCCTAGTACAGGTCTCTGTTGCCTCCGTCAGCCCTCCCCTTATTATATTCCATTTCTGATCTGCATCCATGTGTTGTTGGATGTCTGCCAGGTGCTTGCTCAGAATTTCCCCATCATCCTAAAGTCTGCCCCCTGAACTCAGCCACCCTTGTACCCATGCCCCCTGTGTCCCTCCCCGTGTTTAACGTGAACCACACCAATTAGTGGCCACTCCCAGCAAGCAGTTCCCCCACTTCTTGGTTCCTTACAGCTTCCCCATTATCCAGTACAAGTTCCAAAGTCATTTCCAGCTGTGTCAGCCCCTGCACCAGCTGTGTCAAGAAGCTGTCCTGAAAAGCTTCCAACAGGACCCCCTCACTGGCACTCACGGTGGCAGGTGTGCGCCAATCCACCCCCAGTAGGTTGAAATCCCCCACCACCACCGTGCTTCCCTTCTTTCTTACCCTTCAAATTTGATCTGCCAGTTTCCGGTCCAGATCACAGCCCTGTGATGGTGTCCTGTACACTGCCCCCATCCTCAGTGTCCTATTCCTTGCATCCTGGAAATGCACCCACAGAGCTTCTGTCCTCTCTTTCTCCCCTTTCTCTGTTACGCACTTAATCCCCTCCCTCACAAAGATCGCCACCCCCCCATTCCCCTTGGCCCTATCCTTTCTGAATAGCCTGTATCCTGGGATCATCATATCCCAGTCCTGGTACTGGGCAGCCCATGTTTCCGTGATGGCCACTATGTCCACCAATTTCACTGCCAAGAGAACCTGTAACTCCACTGTTCTGTACCTTAGGCTTCTTGCATTCAGTGAGACCACTTTCCAGCCTGTTGAATCCCCAACCTTACCATTCTTCTTCCCTTCCTTTGGCCCTCTCTGTGCCCCCTTCCTCACTGTCTTCACCTCTAACTAGGGGGATGAGCACCCTCTGCTCCCCTTTCCGGACATTGTTTCTAACAACAGTAACCTTGCCAAATCCACCCTTGTGGAAATATACCCCTCCATTCCCTGTTTGAGTACACACTTCCCCTCCTTGCTCAAATGTAACCTGTCCCTTGTGTATAGGTCGCTGTTGTCCCAGGTCATACCCCAGTCTGACACCAGTCCATATTCCGTGGTTGGCACCAATCCCTCAGCCACCCATTGAACTGCTCTATCCTTTTTTTTCTCCCTGTACTTGCACATGGTACCGGTACCATCTCAGAGAATGCCACCGACACCCCCACCTCCTTACACTGCCTACCCAGTTTCTCAAACCTCCCCTTTACCACCTCCACTGTTTCCCCAGCCAAGTCAATTGTACTCACGTGCACCACCAAGTGTGGTTTCATTCTCCTTCTGCTTTCACACTTGAGACGTGCCTGCCCTACCTGCGGTCAACCCCAGAATTGCCTCAACCCAGATATGACTGTGCCTTTCCCCCTTTCTCCCCATCTGATCCGCTTCAGAGTGGAGTCCCCCAGCACCAACACCCCTCATCATTCTGATCCTGACAATCCCTTCCACTGTGATCCCTGTCCACTCCCCAGGAACCCTGCTGCCTTCCTCCTTACATCCCTCATCTGCACCTTTTGTGCTCCTTGCATTATTCCCCTCTGCTGCCTCCCCTCCTGTTACCTCCTCTCCCTCCTCTACCCTTCCTCTCCCATCTCTGTTTCCCATTGTAATTCCTACCTCTTGGAACTTCCCTACCCCTCTTCTCCCTCTCTTGCAACTCCAATACCTCCCCTTCCCCTTCCTCTGCCAACACAGCAAACCTATTGCTTGATACCCTAGCAATGGCGCCCATCGCCTCCTTCATCCTTCCCTGATCCCTCCCTCCTCCTACTGCACCTCCACTCACCTCCCCCCATCTTCCTTATATCCCCATCATTAGCTCTGCAGTTCCCTCTCTGCATCTCCTCGCCCCTCCTTAGTGGGGTCACTCCTGCCTCAGCTCCCCCTCCCTCACTCTCCTTCATTCCCTCCATAACCCCATTGCTTCATTACTTCATCCTCCAACTTCCTTAGCCTGCAGCAAATTGGACAGCCTCCCAGTTTCCATAATAAATTCATCCAAATGGCCGCTCCACATCCATTGCAACTCACTATCCTCCTTGTGCCTGCCACCCTCCCTCCACAGCGCCCATCACTCCACCCTCTATTCTGTAGCCTCCTCCCACCCTTATCCATTTCTGTCCACTTGCACTACCCCTCACACCCCCCCCACAGCCCTTCACACTTACTCCCCATTATTTGTGTTTGGCTTAATTGTATCCCCACACCTGTCCCCCACGTTTTGCTTAAGTGTATCCCTACACCTGTCCCCAGTTCTTACTCTCATACTTATATGCACTATTACTAGTCCAATATCAGTCCTTCTTTAACCCCCAGTCCTCATTTCATGGCCTTTACTCAGTAACACATTAATACAGAAACACATTAGTACAATCCCCTCAGTGTATTACAGCTCTGATGAACCCTAAATACTTATCACAGCCCAGAGTATGCAAGATCTGTAGCTTAGTAATACATTACACTTTAGTAAATATCAAATCCAAATATGATATCACATAACAAGACTATCTTTCATATCATATCATAACAACCATTACAAGAGATTCAGGGGTAGGCTAGGAGAAAACAGGGCAGACTGGATGGACCAATGGTCTTTTTCTGCCAGCATTTTCTATGTTGCTGTAATTAGGCATTGATACTTCCTGATATTGTATCACTAGGGAAAGTAATTTATATATTTTTGTAAACAAACTTATTTTGCCAAAGCAAATGGCAACCCCAGAACATTTATAGTACGTGCCTAGAGGTTACTGGATAATTAACTCATAACTCCTGATTACCAAGTAGACTATATTCAAAATAAGCACCAATATTTAATAGTATAAACATGCAGTCTGACTCCCTGATGTTGATGTGCTGCTTTCAAAATGTGCTTTTATGCTGAGCCCAGCACAGACCACCAATAAAGTTATGTGGCCCTCAGTACCACTTGTTGCCCTGCGAGGAGTGATACCCTGGGTGGGGAGATGCTGTTGACGATGTACTTCACAAGCCTGTGTGTGCTTAGATTGTGCACTCCCCCAGGTCAGCATCTCAGAGGGAATGGGAGAAACAAAATGGTGGAAAAACATCAACCAGGGGCAGCATGATGGGTTGACCCCCGTAGGCTCTGCACTGGCAATGGGACCCTCCCAGTGAACCGGTTCCTGACCTGTGAGTAAGCCATGGGGGCAGACATGGTACACCTAAGGTAAAGCCATTGGCAGAGCAAGGGAGGATCAGTCCAGAAGGTGGGGTATGGTTGGCAAGGAAGAAGAAAAAACAGATAATCAAAATGAAATTCAGTTTGGAATGCAGAGCCTTTTGGTCCTCCCATTTTTCCATGGTCTTATCAGGTTCAGAACCCAGCAAGTCTATTAGTATGACTTCAAGTTTGGTTAAATACTTTTTATCAAAAATTGTACATTGCTTAAGCCGGCCTGTCGGCGCAGTGGTTGGATTTTAGCTTGTGACACCGGCGACCTGGGTTCAGGAATGGACCTGGGTTGCTGGAGGGCCGGCCAGGGGGAGAAGGATGGAGCATTCCGAGAACTGCTCTCCTTCTCTGGGGAGGTGGGGAGAGTCAATGCTTGACACACCCCTCAGGAGTCCAGGGTGTGCAGTGACTGACGCTTAGCACGCCTAGGGGTGGAGCGGACACAGTGCCATCACTGCACGTCCCACGCCCCCCAAAAACAGGAAAATAGCAGCTGCTGGCCTCCCTCGATGAAGTCCACCACGGCTTCAGTTAGCCCCCCAGGCTGACCCTCCGACCTATCCCACTGACTGTAGTGCAAGGGGTGGCACCACAGCCACGACCTGGAGGGTAATCTAGGGGGTATTAGAGGGTCGCAGCTGTTGTGGGAGGTGGAAGCCTGTGGTCCATGACTGGGCAGAGGGTACTGAGTGGCTGGTGGCAGGGGAGCATAAAGAAAGAATAAAAAAATAATAATTGTACGTTGCTCACAGGAGTTATTGTACCACACATCTCCTTGAAGTAGCATTCAGCCCATACCCCCTGTGGATTTCCATCTAGAATGTGGGACATCAAGTATTCCTATGTCTCTGGAATGAAGGCCTCTACTCTGGTGGTGTGGGGTTAGCAGCTTAGACACATAGAAACTGTCAGCAAATAAATAAATAATTTGGCCCACTCGGTCTGCCTAGATTTTCCTTATCTAGTCTGTCTCTGCAGACCTTACCTGATCTCTGTTGACCCTCCCACTGCCTACATTTTTAATAATATTACCCCATGCCTATGTAACCCCCCTGTTACCTGGGGTTACTAGAATCCCAGTAAGACCTAGTGGTAGGCAGGGAAGGCAGCTTGTGAAACTCCAGTTAAATGGATTTCACACTGTCTCACTCTGTTCTCAGTCTCAGCTGAGACTGAGGGATGACATCACCATAGAACTATTGCAGTTGCATGAGCCACATTGGAATCTGTAGAAGGGAGTTAGATTAGAATGTTGGGAGTTTTGAACAGTCAGTTGGAGTTGGAGATTGTTGTGAGAGGAGCACAGCAGTTCTGTGCACAGGCTCTTAGAACCTCAGCTCTGAAATAGAGCTACATTTAGGGAAAGGCGTGTGTTTCCACCTAAAGAGGCACACAGTAAGCTGTTTTTTAAAGTGGTGGAGACCGCTGAGTTGGGTCTCTGTGCCCCGTCCCTCAGGGGATGGGGCTGGAAGGTTTGCCTGCTATTTCAGGGGCAACCCCCTGGCTACTGGTAGAGAAGAAGCTGCCTTATTTTTCCCAAGAGTGTGGGGTACAAGAAGATTTCAAGATTCACCTGTGGGGCACCTGCAACCAAAGGGTGAGTTCTGCTCTTTCTAAAGGGCCCATGTTTCATCCTGAACTGTGTTAAAGTGGGAATTGGACTGCTGAAGTAGTGGGAGGCCTAGAGTAATAGGCTTAGCCAAAAGTAAAAGTATGATCAAGTCCAGCACAAGGGGAAAGTCAAGACATGTAGAGAAGATGTGACATACGTCTACCCTGTAATCTACATTGCCAAGCTTTCAAATAGAGTTGTTTAGTGTCCAGAGAAATGGCCGGGTATGGATTGTGGGAGCTGGAGGTGGGAGACCCCCCATCTTTAGTAACCAGGTCCACCTCTACGGATTTGCTCTTTGGATTTCTACTTTGCCTCATGCACTTGGCCAGTGATGAGGGAAGTACCCAGACATGGGATTGGAAGGAAAATTTCCCTTTAGGAGTCGAGGGCTCTAAGGTGGTTTGGGGAGCCACCAACAGGAAAACTGGTTCAATCCCATATGGACCGCGATCAAGTGGCCGGCGGGGGAGCTGAGCCATGGGAAAAACCCAAGCAGTGTACAAGTCGGGCTGTGCACCTAAAGCTGCGTGCAAGTCTGGGCTGTGTGCCTGGTGGGTTCAGAGCCTGAGGGCTGGAATAGTGAAGAAGTGTTCTGTGTCTCTAATCTGCATTACCAGGAATGTAGCCCCGTGGGGGTCCGTCTATGCTTTGTTTGTTCAGTTTGGATGTGAATAAAAGCCACACTTTAGAATCCCATTCCTGGTTTTGGACATTACAGTTATTGCTTCCTGTGTTTGGATTTACTTGGGTGCCCCTGTGCAGAGTAGCCAAACCTAGGCCACCTATGCTGAGTAACCTAGTCGTCCCTGAACCCAGTCCCCACCAGGTACTGCTGTCAGCTTCAACAGCATACCACCTGTCATTTAGCAAAAAGGCAGGGGTCCGGGGGTTACAAAATGGAGGCATCACTTTGGATTTTAATTCTGGGAGGAAGGGTACTCGGACAAGAGGCTAGCATTTGGGCTATCTGGCAGTGGGTAGCCCAAAAAGCTGAAGCAATTTAACTAGTGTGTCGCTGTGTGCTGTGGATCTTATGTTGCTGTTAAAATGCCAACTGTTTATCAAGGAGCAGTAAAGCTAAAAAAATGTGCCCTTGCCCTGCATCAAATGTTTACAGCATTTTGCCTGCTTTTTAAAAGAGCTGTGGTGATAAAGAAAAGTGTGGAAGGCTAGGGGTAGCAACAGGAAGATTGTGCCCTGGACGTTGGAAATGCTTTTTAAAAGAACTATGGTGATAAAGAAAAGTGTGGAAGACTAGGGGTAGCAACAGGAAAATTGTGCCCTGGATGTTGGAAATGCTTTTTAAAAGAACTGTGGTGATAAAGAAAAGTGTGGAAGACTAGGGGTAACAACAGGAAAATTGTGCCCTGGACGTTGGAAATGCTTTTGAGTGAACTGAGAAACTTGCTGTGTGAATGGCCATGCTAAATGGCTGAAATGGGCTCCCGCCGTGGAGTCAGTTGAAGGAAAAAAAAAAAAGTGGTTTCTGCAGATTAAATTTGCCTGCTTGATGATCGCAGTGAGGAGAAGAGCACTCGTGAGGAAGAAGAGGCTTATTTGCATGGCGTTGTGTGATTGGTGAGGCTGCAATCAGTCCCAACCCTCAGCCAGCTCTACAGTGACTGCCCAGCATTTGAGAGGGAGTGTGAGTGGAGTACGTGTACTGGCTTGCTGGAGGAGTGTTGCGGTGATTAAAAAGCGCTGTAAAACTGTTAAAAATAGCCTTTGCTGTTTAAAATCGGGCTCAACCCACATCTCGATCGACTGAATTGCGAGTGTGGTGATCGGGCAGATGATCAGCAGGACTGTCCACCCGTTTTCTTTCTGAGGCCTCCAAGACTGGCTGCAGGCTGTTTTCCATTGCAGCAAACAGCTACTGATAGCAGTGAGTACCAACAGTAAAAGTTGCTCAAACAGTGATTTTCTGCCAAAAGCCAGCTGAATATGTGTGCAGCAGTGTAGTCGCTTTGTAAATAACGACTGTGTCAAGTTTTTCCAGCAAGTGCAAGTCTGTTATGCCATTGACTGTGAGCATAGTTATGAATTCAGCATCAGTTTAAAGTTTCAAAGCCAGAGAGAGACTGTGAGTTGTAGCCAAATGTGCAGCACTAGTTTACAGGCAATTCTGTGCTTGAAATCCTGAGGCTTTAAGGGACTGTGAGTTAAAGAAATGTTTCCAGCAAGTGAAGAGTCCATGGCAAATCATGTAAATGTGTTAGAAAAAGAACAGTGCAAGTTTGTGCAGTTTGAGCAAAAGTTATCAGTAGTGTGTGTAAATCGGATGCGCAGTGGCTTGACCCAATTTCTGAATGTTGATGCGCAGGAGTGCTGCTGCCGCCATTACAGGGTGGGGTAGTAAAGTAAACACAGCAGCAGAGGAGCCATTTTAAAAGTAAAGAAAGTGTTCAGTGAAGTGGGACTTTCAGTAACAGTGAGCTTTTGTTTGTTTTCCCTGCAGTTATGGCCTCAGGACCAGCTCGCTACCTGGATCATGCCCGGGGCTGCAGTAACAGCAGCAGTAAATTGGTTAAGGGACATTGAAAGGTGTTATTTTGGAGGACAACTTCCTTCTCATGTGGCGATTCCTGGATATCCAGTGCAAGTGTGTCAAATATGCTTAAATGCTGGAAGGTACGTCTTCATGGTACCTCACTGTTCTGGGTGCCTAGAAAAATATGGCTTGTATAAAGCACCCCAGATTTGTTTGGCTCCCACATGGACAAAGGTTCAGGAATCTGTAGTTGGCAGCACACAGCACCAGGCGGAGCCTGTTGAAGAAGTTCCCTCCGAGGAGTGTGGCACAAAGCTAGAGGGTGCAGGTTTAGAGACAGAACCAAATGTTTATGTTTCAGATGCTGGATCTCAGAAAGGAAATTCAGACAAAGCATCAGTAGGCCCCTGGAGGGGGGGCCTAGCCCAAGTCTCATAGGAGAAGACGAGATGAGGGAGGCCTTTGAATGAGAGGTGTCGACCTCCATGCCTAGTGATGAGTGGATAGTCTCAGGAGTGAGGACGACTGCTCACTCCTGGGCTCAGATCTTCAGTGAGGAAGAAGACGAGGGGGAACCTATGTGGCCTTGTGAAAAAGGAATGGGCATTCAGCCTCAAGCTCTTGCCTCAGAGGAATGCATGGAAGAGAGTGGTGATACCACTGCCCTGGCTGTGCAAGAAGAAGAAGTCAGGGATCCATTTTTCATCTCGTTGAGGATGCGTAGCTGGCAGAACCAGGACTGGCCATCCCCAAGCCAGGCCAGCGGTCTCAGGTTGACCAAAGCTAGTAAAGAGGAGAGACTGGTTTGTAGGAAGGTGAATGAAATCTATAGAATGACCTTTCCTACCTTTCCTCGAAAAGTCTGGGAGGAGATTGAGAACAGCAGGAAATCCTGGATCTGGGCCGAAGCAATGAAATGTGTGCATCCTGGTGCAAACAAGCATGTCAGAAACAGACTGTTTCATGAGAAATATACCCAGTGGAAGAGAGGCAGGACACTGTTTATGGACAGAGTGCAAATAGTGGATGGACAGGGATGTGAAACCTTTCACTGTGTGAATTATGCGCGCCCAGACGGGGTACTAATTCAAGCTCCTGACCCCCGGTACTATTGGCCTCAATGCAAGGACCTCCCGGCAAAAGTGCCTGTGCCTGCCAGATGGAAAGTCAAGTAGTGGTAGTCAATACTGCCACACCAACCATTGTAGTGTCTTTACTGATCCGCCAATATGAACATCCAGGACTCAGGTGCCCCACATTCATCAGTTCTACAGTGTACTGGCCTTTCCAGAATCCATCGACTGGCCCACCAGATGACTTCAGATCCAGAGAGGACACCAGCCCAGCTATATCCTGATCCATCACCTGGTAATCGGATGACGTCAGACCAGCTGTTTTCCTTTTTGTTCCTGTTCTAAGGTTCCATCTCCAGAGATGACATCAACCCAGCAGGTCCCAGATGTGCCCTCCTGTAGTTTCTGGAAGATGTCCGCCCTGCTGTATTGGAAGAATGCTGCCAGGGAGAGTCTTCGGCTGAGGAGCAGCTCGGTGTGCATTATTCCTTCTACAAGGGGCTGGTAAGTCCAAACTTTTCTATCCTTATGACATTGCAGTACACACCCTACACTAACAGACTCCAGAATGTGTGAACTGTCCTCAGAGACTCTCCCCTTTGGGACTTTGGCCTGCTAGAACTGTGCTTCACTGGGCTCCATCCCGGGAGAGACTCTTTAATGGACTAGCCTTCGGGCACTGTGGTCATTAGATGGGACTTTTAGGGCACTCCATCCCCCAAATGTGTATTGTAAATAATGTCATTGTTTTTCTATTGTTTTCTAGTGTATATACTGTTTTTCTACCTTTTCTAAAAAAATCTTTTTGGGATTCTCCAGTGTTTTGATGGTAGGGGTTTAGGTAGACTGTGTACGCAGATTAGGAGTGTGTGTTGTCTTTCTTTTTCTTGCAGGTGTTCCTGAAGAAGATAGAAGAGAAGACAAGAAGAGGAGGAGGGGCTCATCGGAGTTCCTCACTAGTACTTTAGTGTGTAGTAAATCAAAGTACTGTGGTTGTTATTGTTGTTGTTACTATATTAACCCTCTTCCTTCCACAGGTGTGGTTGTGGGGGTAGGGAGGCAGTAATGTAAGGTAATAGTATAGTATTAGTTTTTGGTGCGTGGTTGCAGGGTGCCCAAGGTCGGGGAGGTCCCTGGGTTGTTTTTATTTTGGGGTGTTAAGTTAGAGGCAGATAGGTTTTCCCTAGAGGGCTAGGGGGGATAGACAGGCTGTGGCCCTGACCTGCAGTAGGGGTTGCAGTGCTGATCTAGTAGGGCTATGCTCTGGACAGTTCTATCAGAGCCACCAGGCGCCCATAGTTAGTGGGTAGAGTAGAGGCTGATATGTCAGCTGAAGGCCTCTAGGCCCTTAGTGTTGCCTGCCTGTGCTTGCACATGGTAGGAGGGGGTCTGATCACCCCCTCCACAGGTAGCACATAGGGTGGGATGGCCTAAGCCAGGTGAACAATGACTGCAGACAGTCATTTTTCTGGTCAAGGGCGAGTGTAACCGCTTGTTACCCGGGGTTACTAGAATCCCAGTAAGACCTAGTGGTAGGGAGGGAAAGCAGCTTGTGAAACTCCAGTTAAATGGATTTCACACTGTCTCACTCTGTTCTCAGTCTCAGCTGAGACTGAGGGATGACATCACCATAGAACTATCGCAGCTGCATGAGCCACATTGGAATCTGCAGAAGGGAGTTAGATTAGAATGTTGGGAGATTTGAATAGTCAGTCAGTAGTCTGTAGTTGGAGATTGTTGTGAGAGGAGCACAACAGTTCTGTGCACAGGCTCTTGGAGCCTCAGCTCTGAAATAGTGCTACATTTAGGGAAAGGTGTGTGTTTCCACGGGTGCAATATTTCATATTTATTGGTCAGAACTAGAGTTTGTAGGGATGTAGAAGTTTTTGGTAGTTTAGCTTTTGGGTTTGATTTCTTTAACCCTCTCTTCTTTGATACTACTGTGATCATTTCTGGAGGAGGCATTTTGGCTATATCTGGATCTGTGCTTTGTTCATGCGCCTGTTCTGATGGCATCTGTAGGTCCTGATTAGAAGGGCTAGGTCCTGGAAGTTCATCAGTTGTTTCACCATTTGTCACCTCCTTGCTGGATGTCAACTGGGGGAGCGGGGAAGGGTGTGGTGGTGTGGGCTGACATTTGACAATGATTCTTGGTTTTCCAATACAGGCCTGTGTTCTGTCTGGGTTTGCTTTTCCAGTATTTTCTGTTGCTTTTCAATGCTTGTTTTCTGAGCATTATGAAGTATTACTTCTTAGTCTGTTCGGTCTATTCTGTTATGTGTTGCCCATTCACAAGTCCTGTACACATGGTCTGTTTCTTCACAAAGGTTACAGTGTAATTCATTGTTGCATTGTGCACTATTGTGGCCAAATTCCAAACATAGATTATATTTTGCTCGATCACAAGCATTGCTAAGATGAGTTAAAGCCCCACACTTGAAACAAGTCTTCTGTTGGCCTGGATAGAAGCTGTGGCCTCTATCTTGTCCCAGAAAAAAGGAACTTGGTAAATGTCTAGGCCCTTGTGCACCCATCCTCAAGTTTACTTTAAATTTCCACACTCCGGTCCAAATATGCTCTTTGTCTAAAACTGGGGATGGTTCCCCAATAGATCACATTTTTGCTGCAGCCAGTGCTATGCTTTATGTTGTGTACATTAATGCCTTCATTCCTGAAAAGAATTGTCATGTTTTATAATAGGTTTAGTGAGGGGAATTGTGTGAAAAGCTGTGTACTTCACTTTTTCATAAGTTACCCAAAATCTGTCTAAACCCACTGGTGTTTTAAAACTGACATCAAATGTAGTATCCCCAGATGCATGAAGCAGCATATATATTTCATTTAAGAAGAACCGTAGAGATTCTTTTATCAGAGTTCTACCCACGTAAATTCTATTGGGGGGTGTAAGGCCTCCAAGGTACTGCAGCCGATCATCATTTTTCAGCTGGGCTGGCATAACATTCTGGAATAGCTGTTTTTTTTTCTAAACTGTGCCCATAACTGTGGTGCTTGTAAAGAGATTTTCTGACCTTGTTGTAATGCCTCTTACTCCATTTTGTCCCCCCCAAGATGAAGGTTGGGTATCACTGTCTGTATCATTGTCCTCAGTTCGATGTGCTTACACAGCTGGATGAGATGATAAGAGATGATGCTTGTGTAACTTGATTTGCTTTGTGGCTTTCCACCTCTCTATCCATGGGATATACCACCCTGTAGGGGTACGATGCAAGGAAACCTAGAGGAGGGTTCCCCCCCCTTACAGGTGCCGCAGGAATGAATGCGTCAGCTAAAGGTAGGTTAGGAAGAAGCCCACTGGTAAGAGAGACCAACCGCTGGAAGAGGAGGGGTGGATGGTGGGCAATGAAAAATTGAATCCTGGGTGCTCCACCCATTGAACTTGGGGCTTAAAGCCCTCCCATTCAATGTGCTTACACAACTTGATGAGATTATATAAGAGGATGCTTGCATAACTTGATTTGCTTTGTGGCTTTCTGCCTCTCTATCCGTGGGATATACCACCCTGTAGGGGTACAACGCAAGGAACCCTAGAGGAGGGTTCCCCCCCTTACAGGTGCTGCAGGAATGAATGCGTTGGCTAAAGGTAGGTTAGGAAGAAGCCCAAAAAGATACCCAAAGATGTCGAGCTTCAAAGAGGCGAGGATGATGAATGAATTCTGAGAATATAAGGGCTGACTTCCAAAGGAGAGAGGGGAAAGCTGGGGCCACCATCCACCTCCATCCAACAATGGAACCAAACTAACTAACCTGAAGAAAGCACTAACTCTAACTAATACTTTAACCATTGGCATGGAGGAGAGGAAACCTCCCCCTTTAGGAGGAATCCTCTGGGGATCCAAGGTCTAGGTCGCCTTCCCTCCAGGCTGACAATGTTTGATTTGAGGATTATGTCAGTAAAGAGAATGGTTCATAAATAAGGGATATAAGTAGGGAGGATGATGATGGGATAGGGAAAAACTCCAAAGAAGTACATATTGAAGAAGGAACATGAGGCAGCAGGGATCCAAGTGCGAGTAGTCGATGAGAGGGAGTAGATCCATGTAGAAGTCAGAGGAGCAAGGGGTATCCAGATGTGCTCAAGAGGAGATTCCAGATGTGCTCACAAGGAGACCGAAGATAATGCAGACTAGCTTGATTGAGTGAAGTGAGCGATGAGGTAGCATAGGATTCAATGATAGGAATACTTGAGTAAGCAATGTAAATAGATAAATCTTGAGGTAAGGTTGAATGAATAATGACTGGAGTTAGGAACCTGATACATGCGGCAGGATGGCCGTGGGTTGATAAGGTGGCATAGGAGTCATGTTAGGTACGGGTCATGATAGGTATGCCCAAAAGAAATATCGATAGCATGCCATGAGTGGAGGTAATCCTGGATGGCCGGTACGGAATCAGAAGATAAGGAGACAGGAAGGAACTTAAAAAGGAACTTGTACGAAGGAAGTATAAGGACATAGGCTCCTTGAAAGGAGGTAGAATCTGAGGCAAAGAAGGCATGTCTGAAACCAGAAGCAACTCAGGTTGAGCGATCGAGGAGCAAAACTGGAAGATGTATGATGAGGAGCAAAATGGAAAGTGGAGTGAAGCCATGATGACTGGTATGAGAAAAGGCCCTAGGACAAGGAATGTAAAATTTAGGAAACAGAGGAGGTATGATGATGGATTGAAGCCATGGAGACAGGTACAGGAAAATGAGGTAGGAAAGGACAAAGGATGGTAGAGAGGTCAATGGGGTAGCATAGGACCCAGCTGATACCGGATGAGAACTGCAGAAGGGCGCACAAGAGTACAGGAGCCAGACAGAGTCAGCTGAGGCAAGCTAATTGGGCAGCCAAGGCATAGAGATTGGCAGAAAAGGACAGTTACTATCACCTGATTAAGAATGTATCTGAACAGACCGCAACTTAAGATATGCTATGGGATAAATTTCAGAAGTATACTGTACAGTACGTCTGAAATGTGTCCATGAGTGCATCAGTGCCGTTGTCCTCGTGATAAGGCATGAAGGAAATCTTAGACAGATATGGTGCTAATAGAAGCCAGATGCAGGTCAAGTTGAACTTTGTTACATTTAACAAATGTCTGACCTCTAATGGCAACCTGCTGCAATTACAGCACAGTAGAAATCCACACATAAATAGGCTGACGAGATCTTATACTGCCAATGAAGCCAAAGAATACAAACAGGGAAAAATATAAGCAAGTGTGCAGCCAGGACAGCTGAGAGAAGCAACTGGCAAGTGAGGAGGGGGAAGAGCGGAGCACAGGTGTAGTTTTTTTTTTTTTTGTAAAGCATAACCCAACCCGAGAAAATACTGGCAGGATAAGTGATTGCACATTCACACACTCTGTAACAGCTGCTTTATCTAACAGCAATCAACTACCGTTTGTTGCGCTTACAGTTCAAGGTGCGACTGGAAGGAAGGAGTGAGCTATGGAGCTGGAGCAGGGCTCTGCTGAAATGAGCTGTCTGCCTGCCGAACGGTGCAGTAGCCTACAGAGAGACCACTGTTAGGAACCCCAGAAAGTCTGTTTCCAATGTCAGGCAGCCCACTGCAAACCCCCCCGCAAAAAAAATTGGCGCACACAATGTACAGGACTGCTACTCCGACAGCACGAGTCTTACCCTGCACAGGTTGGAGTGGAAAAGTCAGGCACTCGAGTACCAGAGAGAAGGGAGGTGTAAAACACAGAAGAGGGGATGCACCTGGTGAGCGGCAGCAAAATCAGGAGGTGGAGAAGACACTGCAGGATGAGGACAGGGCTGGGAACCGACTAGGAATGAAGCAACGAGGGGAAAATACGAGGCGGGGGGTTATGCGAGCAGAGGGAGAGCCAACAGAAAGAAAGCCACATTAGCTGTGGGAGAGTGAGGAGGCATGGAGAAAATGAACCAAAGAAGGTGGAGATGAACAAATGGGCAGCTGGAGGCAGCTGCAGAGACAAGGGGAAATACAGCATAAGGGCAGATAGGGAGAGGACTGCAGCACCTCCAACTGCAATGAAAAAATTGAATCCTGGCGAGGCCCAGGGTGTGTGACCTTTTAAGTCTGATGGGGGAGTGATGTTGTTGCTCTGTCCATTGAACCTCGGGCTTAAAGCCCTCCCATTATTGCACCTGAAATCTTGGGGGGCGCTGGGGTAGGGTAGACTTTGCTTTGTGAAAATACCACATCTTTGGAGTGTAAATCTAAGTCAAATAAAGAATCAAACTGAGTTTTAGCAGCCTTTTGTTTCCCCTTTCCCTTAGGTTGTAGGCCAGGTTAATAATCTGGATCAGCTAACCACTCCTCAGTGTTTTATTTTTTCCATTCTGCTCCTGTAGGGGCTTTTTCCACCATCCAGGATGTAGCTTCTTGTTCTGACCCTGTGTCTTCATGCCTACCCCTTCTAAGCTCTCTATCAATTTTTTCCATTGAACATTCTTTCCCATTGTAAAATTGTCTCCTCTCTGTACCTGCATTCCCTGCAATCCAACCATCTCTTTTTGGGCAATTATATTACTTGCAGGTTCAGTTTCAACATTTACTTATGTCAGTCCAGCACAATTTTTAACACTTACTGTGGATTTTGTAGTGTAGTCCCACTCTCTGCACTCTTCTTGTTCTCCTTAGCTGGCATTCTACTTACTGCCAAGATGTCAGAGGGCATTGGCCGCATGTCAAGTGGTTCCTTTGATGAACATGCATCATCAATCATCTGAGAAATGCCAGGTGTGTAGTTTTCTACATGCTGTTCTGCTGTTTCCTTTTCTACAAGCTCGACTTCACTTTCCAGGCTCAGAGTAGCAGAATTGGACTCTGATGCTTGTAAGAGGTACAATAAACTTTTTTTTGCTCTGGCGTTAGTTTTTGCACTAATGCATTTTCCGTTAGTGCGTCTTCTTTATCTGGCTCTATTTAAATTTCCATAGCTATATTCTCTTCTTCAGCCTGTGCAGCGATCTCCTGAGCTGGACCTGCAGGAAGGAAGATCTGCTCTCCTGCAGGCACACCAGCGAATTGGCCATTGTCTGGATCATCGGCCATAGGTTCAGCAGCTCCCCCTACTGACAAGAGATGGGGAAGGTTTTTATTAATAAACAGAACAATAAATCAGAAAAACAATAATACAATTCATGGAAAATAAGAAAGAAAACATAACAAAGAGAATATCAGCAATACTCAATTCTCTGACAGCATAATGATTCAACCTATTTTGTCTTTCAAAAAAGGAACCTCTTTCCACCTCATAAGCCATACATTTTTGGGCAAACATTTGAGTTCAGAGTCACATTAGCAACAACAAATCATATTCAACATGTTGAAGAATTTCAAGTGGTGAGTGTTATAGCTGTTGTAGAGTAAGGTGACATCTGGCATGCCATAAATGAAACTTGAACATAGCGAACAGCAGCCGTATCACACCTGCATCCAACAAATTAGAATGTAGCAAAAAAACTCCCGTTCCAGATATGTAACAGCCTGCCAGAAAGGCTGGCTCCAACGGACAGAAAGGGTCATCCAGAATTATTACACAAAGGGGTAGGAAACAAAAAAATGGGACACTGTTTCCTCCTGATTAATGCAAGTATCCCTTGGACAAGTACATTTAGTAACCATTTTATGCTTTAAATTCCCCCTGACACTGAGTCGCCCATGACAACTAAGCCATAAAACATCCCATAATCTAGGTGGAATCCGTTTATCTACCAAACTTTTAAGGAGGTTATCAACATGACCATCCAGTACATCCTTAAAAACGGGGACTATGGAATGTGCTTTAGATTGCAGGACATCATAAATATATTTACGCAATTTGCAATACATATGGGCCAGAAGTAACTTCCATCTATTAAGTTTCGATATCACAGGTCTGACATAAATCGGGTAACTAGAAGTGTGTAAATTTTTCTGGCTCAAACCTGGCCACTCTGAGGACAATTTAGGTAACCAACCATACGCATAAATCACCCATAACACACAGTGTGGACGACTAAAGTCTAGTAAATTCCAATGGAAAAAAAATACTATAGTAAAAAGTAATCAGATTCGCACAATTCAGACCACCCTGTGCAATAGGAAGATACAACACATCATTTTTAATGGGATTTAGGCAACTCCCCCAAATAATTTGAAAAAAAAGACCCAATAAAGTGGCTTCCAAACCAGAAGGAATGGGGTATACCGCACTAAGGTATAAAAATTGAGGGAGAAGTAAAGATTTAGTAATGATAACTGTTTTCTGTTTAGTTTGTTGCTAAGACTTCCATAATCTAATTCTGTACTGAACTGTCTCAATTTTAGCTGACCAATTAAGTAACACATTATCACCTTTACCAAAATCAATACCTAAAATTCAGACTGGGCCCAGTACAACAGGAACACCTTGCAACTCCGCAACCTCAGGAATGGCAGTATGCAGAGGATAAAAAAAAAACTCTTAGATTTATTAAGGGAGGAACCTGCAACATCCTAAAAATTAGAAAAATGATGTAACACCTTATCTCCAGAGGTCAAATCAGCAACAAAGACACAGACATCATCAGCATAAGCCAAAATTTTGGCCTCAAGGTAATATGAGGGGAAGCAATACCAAGAATCTGCACATCTTGGGCAATTGTACGTAAAAGCGGATCCAAACTAAAAACATAAAGCAATGGACTCAGAAGGCAGCCTTGTCTCACCCCCCCCCGACGAATAGGGATATAGGAACCCAAATAACAATTTACCAAGGGGATAGCATAAGCATGAATATAAAGCAAATCTATCCAGGTTATAAAGCGATCAGGAACGCCATAGGTTCGTAAAACCTGAAGCAAATAACTATGTGGGACCTGATCAAAGGCCCTTTGTTGATCTGTGGACATAAGAAAACCCTTTATAACATCAACTTTACCAAGCTCTATTAGTTCCCGAAGCAAAAGGAGATTATTATAGATAGATCTGCCCGGTACTGAACAGGATTGGTGTAGGGAAATCAAGTGTGGAGCTATGGACAACAATCTGGTATTCAATATTTTCATTAAAATTTTAAAATCCGTATTAAGGAGACTTAAAGGCCTCCAATTGGAAAGTAAAGTTCTATCACCTTTCTTTTATAACAAAATCTGTAGTGAAGTACAAAAATGGAAATCGAGAGTGTGATGTTGCAAAACCCAATTAAACACCACTGTGAGCACATCACAAACCAAAGGACTACAGGTTTTATAAAATTCTGCAGGCAAGCCATCAATACCAGGTGCCATGTTATTCCATAAACAGGAAATTTCCCTTGTAACCCCATCAACACTAATCGGAGCAACTAAAGCCCATAATAGTATATCAGAACAAGGGGCAATATGGAGAGAGGAAAGGAATTGTTCTACACCAGCGCTATCCACTGGAGATGCAGCATATAAGTCTGAAAAATGCGAGGAGACTGCTCGCAAGATATCCGGAAATACAGTGTAACTAGTACCAGCAGTATCCATCTTTTGGATGAGACATTAAACTGAGGTCCCATCTGCTTGGATTGGTGGTAGTTCAGGTGGATGTTAGAGATCCCATGGCACTTATCGAAAAGAGTAAGGGGAATTTCCCCAGTGTCCTGGCCAAGTTTCCCTCATTCACTAAAAATACCACCAACAGCTTAATCTGGTTCAAGGTCAGTTGGCATTCATCTGTATCCCCCTCCCCTGGGTCGTGCCTGAAAATAGGCAGGATTTGTCTAGTGCACTTACCCGGTCAACAAAAACTAAATAAATAAATAAAATAAATCTACAACTTCAGTCAGAAGGCGATCCGCAGAATGCCTATGACTACAATCCAAAACATCCCCCAAAGCAGATTTATTAGCAGAACAAACCCTATGTTCATGTAACAGGGGAAGTAGCTCTAGTATACTGTAATGCAGCCATTTCATTTTTTACATTCTGTACCTGTGCTGTCAAAGATAAGCCTTGTGAGTGTATAGCTGAATATAAAGTTTCCAACTGCATACGTAAAGACAAATATTTCTTATATTTAGTCACTGCAGCATATTTAGACGTCCTCCTAGCCAAAGTAGAGATTTCAGATTTAGTGAGTAACCAAAATCTAACAAAGCCTCAGAAAGTCCAGATAGTGACAGACGAGCTTTCAACAAATCATGAACTTGGTCCAAAAACCTGTCATCAAGTAGCAGTAAAGAATTCAGTTTCCAATATCCCTGCCCCAGTTTAGCATGAGGGCCTACCCCTAACGTGGTAGTTACCACATTATGGTCTGAAATCTCCACTGGAATGGTTTGAGCTTTAATCACCCTCAAAGCTGCAGAGACAAAAAGAAAATCAATCCTAGTGAATAAGGAGCCCTTAAAAAAAGTACGTCCACCAGTAGGATGACAAACCCTATAAACATCCTGTAAACGACCCTGGACAATAATGTCATTGAGACAATGTGTATCACAGTAACCCTTATCAGTCCGGCCCCCCGATCTGATTTATGCACTACACAATTAAAGTCACCACCCCATAGGAGAAAGTGTGACGTGAACAAAAAAGGCTGCACCTCACGGAAGAGATCCACTCAACCTTTCTTTGTAACTGGTGCATAAATCACAATTAATCTCGAAGTGTAATGTAAATAAGTAAAATCCAATATTAAGGCCCGTCCCATAAGCAGTTCAACCAACTTGGTAACATGAAATCTATCACCCCTAAACAACACCCCAACACCACTACATGTGTCTAATCCTAAAGAAAAAAAGAAGAACCCTATCGCCAAAGCTTTTTGGCCATATTAACCAAAGGAAGGGTATTGAGACGAGTATCCTGAATAAGGCAAATATCACACGCCAAATCACTCAAAAGTTGAAAAGGTGCCTACGAGCATTTTTCACACTGTTCACATTGAGGGTGGCTACAGTGAGATGAAATGCCATGACCATGAAAGAGAATCAGATAAAGGGTCAAAATAAAAATAAGTCAACATCAAGTAACCCTTCCCTTTGTAGTACTTCTCCGGGGTCTCACCCCCGACCGCGAGGATCGAGTATCCATAGGCAACTCCTTTGATTTTTCATTCTCAGAATCAGAGGATACCATAGGTTGTGAGGAGGTGTCAAAATCAGCTTCCATATTGGAAGACTGAGTGTGTTGGGACAGGACCTCAAATTTATTACTTAAGGGAACAGAGTCACCAGGAGAAGACGCTTTAGCCAATTTGGCCCTACCTGTAGTCTGTTTTTGAGCCTGTTTCTTTGTCTGAACACTAGGCTTAGGAGGGGGCACAATAATAATATCCAGAGGTTTGTCAGGGACAGGCACAGGTTTAGCAGGAACCGGAGAAACAACAGAAAGAGGGGGAGGGGGGGGCGTAAAGGAAGGGTCCTATACAACAGGTCGTGGAACTTCCTGTAAAGGAGGCTTAGAGGAAGGTTCAGATATTGAAACCACTGACTTGGGAGCAGGCACTGCAATATTAGGGCATAAAGGGGGTCCAGTGACTACCTTAACATGCAAAGATAGGGACTTTGCCGTAGCAATATCCTTTTTCTGGGCATTAAGAAGGATAACTTCCTGATCCGAGCTATCTTCCCTGTTATGGGAAGCCCAAGGACAGGATCTAAAATCATGACCTAGTTCTTCACACAGGTTACACTTTAGTTCAGAATTACAATCTGCACTAGCATGGCCAAAAGATAAACAAAGGGAACATCGTAGTCTATCACAGGCTGCACTGAGATGGGAAGGGGAGCCACATTTAAAACAGGTACGGGGCTGCCCTACATAGAAGCAATGCCCCCATTCCCTACCTAAAAATAAACTATTAGGTAAGTGTATGGGACCCACATGCGTATTTCTAAGTCACACCCTGTAACGCCAACCACCAGTCCACAAGTGTTCAGAGTCAAATATAGACTGTGGCAACCCCAAGACATCACAGCATTTAACTAACCAATGCATAATATCACTAGCTGCTACATTCTCATTTCTAAACAAAATGGTGACAGTTGTAATAGAAGGTCTAGTAAGTGGGATAGCCCGAAATGGTAGCCACAACTCAGTGTATTTAAGAGTATCATACTTTCTCCAGAATCTATCTAATCCTCTAGGGCTTTGAAAACTAATGTCATATAAGGAAGAACCTGATACATGAATCAATGCAAATATTTCGTTGGTAGAAAGACCTAAAGATCCTTTCAAAAGTGACTTTCCCACATAGAGATGGTCTGGAGCTACATCAAGACCCCCAATATACTGAAGGGGGACCGCATTCCATCATTGAAGAGGAAAGGTGGAGTTCCTAAACGTATCCCTTCTACAAAATTCTTCCCAAGTAGATTTAGCCTGGTCCCCAGGGTCAGCAGAAGGGCCTGGAGGAGGGTCAGGGAGCGGGACATCCATGTCCATTCTATCACCCCACGTTGGTCCCCTAGAGCTAGGGTCTTCTTCACCCGAAGTGGAGGGAGGCAAAGAAGGAACTTTACCAGCAGAGTAGTATCCAATGCAGGATGCTGAACATCCTCAGCATGCAAATCCAAATCCGGGCTACCAGGCAAAGGTGGAGGCATATCTATCAAGGGGGACTGTTGCCCTCCACAACCAGGTAACGGGCTATGGGCAGGATCAGGTATCCAATGCCCCGAAACGCCTGGTTTCCAACCCGCACTCTGCAAGGAGGCCTCTAAAGAGACAGGTAGTGGGCTAGAACAAGGCAACAGAGCGGGAGGAGGCAAAACAGGCAAGACAGTCTGCGCATTAGGAGGTGAAACACACGGTCTAGGATGCATAGTACTCACAAGTTCACCAGGCAAAGTTGCTGCTGAGTTCAAAGGCGGAGAAGACACTGCTCGATCCAGATTTGTGGGAACCGAAAATTCCAACGGAGCATGGTGCAACACTGGTAGGACTGGTGCTACAGAAGATTGTTGCCGACTCTGCACCTCCACAGAGCCCGAAGGTACTGCATCCATAATGAAATCAGGAAGAGCCTTCACAGCCCCTAGTTCTGGTGACAGAGTCCGTGTCCCAGGAGAGGCTGACTCAAAAGGGCTAATGGCATCAACAACAGCAAGTACCTGGTCTCGATGTGCAGAAAGGAGGGACTTCAACCAAAGTCCATCTGCATGGCAAAAAATCTGATGATGCAGAGGCAGACTGAGCAGGTAAAGATTCATCTGGTACAGCAAGATCCACAAGCATATCAGCAAAATGATCAGACGTCCTCAGTACTTTCAGGCTCCAAAGCTGGACCTGCAGGAACGGAGCTCTGCTCTCCTGCAGGTACACCAGTAGAACGACTGGGTCCCACGAATGAATCCATGGTCCAACAGTGTCCCCACACAGAGTAGGGGAATTTCCCCGGTGTCCTGGCCAAATTTCCCCCATTCACTAAAAATACCACCAACAGCTTAATCTGGTTCAGTTTCAGTTGGTTACCATCTGTATCCTCCCCTCCCGGGCCGCCCCTGAAAAAAGGACTTCTAGTCTCAGTGGGCCTACCCGGTCAACAAAATTCAATAAATAAATAAATAAAATAAACAGGAAAACAGAAATAAGAGGTCAAAATGTAGGGCTCACAAATGAATTCGGCAGAAATACTGTCCTGGGGCTGCCCCCTCCCTCCCATTATAGCAACCCTAGCAAATGCTGAGGGAGACCTCCAAAGTACAAGCATTGCAAGACACATAGTAACATATAACGAAGCAGCAACTGTAAAAGGAATGGGGATAACAAGCAACACAACAGAACAATGATACAAACTATTTCTAACAAGCAGGACCTGGAGGCTCAAATTGTCCAGAGACATTCTGTGGCTTCCAAGGGAGGAGGGCTCTTGCAGAGAACCTCTGTCGGGATGCGTCACCATAGAAAAAGCCATGTGGACACCTCCTGGGAGGAAAAAGACCATCCAATGGGTGGTGGGCCTCCCTGGCACAACACCAAACTTGTGTATTGCCACAGTGATGACAGCCCCTTATCCAGGGATGGGGGTACCAACAAATGCCAAGCACTGCTAACAGCAGCACTGTTAGCACACACTGTGGGTGCGTAGCATAGAAATAAAGGAGAGACATCCCTCTAACATGATTGATGAAGTCCAATGTACAAATCCACTCCAGGGTAAAATTATGATTCTTGAGCACTCACGTGTATGACCAGTAACCCCAAAAGAACAATAGCAGCAGGTTAGCGGGGGCATCACTGGCTAATTTTAAAAGGAGACAAGAATTAGGGAACATTTGTAACTAACTAGGCCAATTCTAGGCCAAATAACTGAGCAGATAGTCAATGTACAGGCTGATAACTCTGATTATGCTACTATCCCCCACTACCACAGCTGTAGCTAAGACAGTCAAGGGGGGGGGTAATATAAAGAATAATATTGCATCAGTCAGGATAGTTATGTATGAAACACTCCATCGTATAGCTGCCCCCTACTCATTTTAACAGTCAGCAGTGATCTGGCTAGGCATCAGGGCAAACCAGGAGCAGCGACTGCAGCCAGAGCTGCTATGTCAGTGGCAGTGTCACCATGGGCAAGGCCTAGAGAGCAGAAGAGGAGGTGTTGGGCCACTAGGCAAGAAAATGGGGGCCACCCCAACTGCCAGACAGTCTGATCCCCTAGGCAAGCCTGGCACAAACACTAACCCCCCCATGATCCCCCTGCCCCAATGGGTGGCCATGTACGGCTGACACAAACAAGGCAATAAACACAGTGGCAAGCTTCTGGCCTACCTGACCTTCTGGCCATAGATGTTCATCAAGTCTCTAGGCCACAGTGGCCATCAGTGTCCAGTGCAGAGTAGCACATAAATTGCAGTTCCTATAGTAACCAATGCAGTAGTAATCCAAAGCATACAAGAGAGAAAGAGGCAGATCCCAATTTCAAGGCAGATGAGGTTAACAGCAGAGTAAACCACTGTCCAAGCCACAGTCTAAGTACTTTTGAACAATTGAGCATAACTACTCAGTTCATGAAGTCCTTTAGATACAGTTCCAGAACTGGCTTAAGTAACACCCCAGCTGGTAGTGAAGGAACAAAGTAAATCCCTGACTTCCTGCATAGTCATTGCAGCAGTCTTCCGACCCTTGTTGTGAGTCCTTTGCTATTTTGCCTCATGCCATTCTGAAGGTGCTGCAGTGTGGTCATACTGTGGTTGCAGGGGTCTGGCACTTGCCAGCCTTTGTCCTTGATAGCCCCTGAGCTTCTGCGACTGAGTGGTATATTTGGGTGCCCGATTTCCAAAAGATCCAGATGCAGGCTGGGTATGGGGTCTGAAAATGGACATCATGTTCTCATATGTGTTAAGAAAACCACTGTATTCTTGCCATTTCTTTTGCTCCTCAGGAGGATAGTATTGGTCATATAGAAACCATGCACCATTGTACTTCACTTCCTTAGCTTGGCAGGTGACCCTGAGGGTGTCTTCTTTATTCTGATAGGAATTGAATTTCATGATAATGGAATGGGGCTTTACATTGGATGCAGTTGGTTTTGGGAGTAATGCATGGTGTGTTCGCTCAGTTTGGAATCAGTGTCAGCAAAGGAAAGGACATCCTTAAGCAAATCCTCCAAAAACTCCACCATCCTGCTGGTTTCAGCACCTTCTGGGAGACCGTACATTCTGAGGTTATCCCTCCCAATACCAGCCCTAAAGATCCTGGCACTTATCTCTCAACTGCTGGTTCTGGTCCGTCAAGTAAGTAATGGCTCTGTGCAGCTGCATGGCTCCGTCCTCCAAGTGGCTGACTCGTTCTTCTGCCATGTCGAGACATTTTTCTGCTGCTGCAATCTGTTTGTTTTGTTTTTTAAATTCACTCCAGTTTTCATCCCTGAAGTCTTTTATTTCAGCCAGCAATGCTTCTAACGGGTATCTTGAGAGTTTGCCCCATTTCAGTATCTGTGTTGTAGTTGGTGCTTGTTGTACTAGCTGTCAAGGCACTTCTGCTATGTTCCAGCCCCCTGCTGCAGTCCTTCATCATCGCCATCTCAGCTCTAAATACCGACCTGGAGCAGGTCAGTTTGCCTCCACTATCTGTAGAATTTGCCATCTATGTGGATAGGATCTTGATGCAGCACCAATTGATGGGACTTTGTATGCTGGAGGGAGCAGAGCAAGAACTTCAGGCAGCCATTAAGTGTGTGACATGGCCGGAAGTCTGGGTCCAGTCCTCTTTAATGCCTTTATTAGTGACTTTGTTAAAGAGCCTGAAGGGAAGGTATGCCTCTTCGCAGATGATACCAAAATCTGCAATTCAGTGGACACCCCAGAGAGAGTGAAGAGAATGTACAGAGACCTGAGAAAGCTCAAGAAGTGGTCAAGCATATGGCAGCTGCCTATAGCCCAATGGTTAGAGCAGTGGTTCTCAAATGGTGAGGCCAGCCTCCCAAGGGAGGCCTCAAACTGTTCCAAGGGAGGCACAGTCAAGTCTGAGAATGTACAGTATTTAAATTTTAAGTTTTGGACGTTTTGTGTGAAATGATGTAGTAAACTAAATATGGATAATGGCAGGTGAATTTCTTTACTTATGTACAAATTTGTGACCAGGAAAGGCCAATTGAGCCAAAGCTTGTTAAAGGTGTATTTATGTGTAAATTGGTGACTAGAAGGCAGAATGAGTCAAGGCTTGTTTGTATAGTAGGTGTTCATATGCAAAGTAGTGACTGGGAAAGGTACACTGAGTCAAGGGTTGTTTCTGCAGTAGATGTTTATATGCAAATTAGTGACTGGGAAAGACACATGGGCCCGGATAGTCAAACTGCACCAGGCTGTGGTGCAAGCCTGGGCACAGCTCAACTTGGTTGCACAGGGGTGTGACCTGGGCGATATTCAACGGAGCTGCGGTATGGCTCAGCAGCTTTGAATATTGCACCCTGGCCACCCCCACTGTGCATGGCGCAGTGGCACTGCACCAGCGCAAGTGGCCAGAGTGGAGCATGGAGATGCGCTAACGCAAGTGCCATTGCGCCACGCACAGCACCTGCGATATATAAAAGGGGACATGGAAATAGGGCCATAATTTATGCAAGGCACACAGGGGGCCATTTGCATGTCATTATGGCCCCATTTGCATCCCATTAGCATGCCGGTGACCGATTCCCGATGACTTGCGCCTGGCGCCCTGCCAGGCAGCAGCCGTCGGGGACCGACGCCTCCTGCAGCCCGATCGCGGGCATTTGTCTAAAAGAAAACACTTGTCTAATATCCCTGGTGGTCCAGTGGACCGAGTGATGCCCGATCGCATGCATCTGGTTAAATAAACCCCCTCGTCCTATATCCCTGGTGGTCCAGTGGACCGCTATGTTCCTGATCGCGGGCATTTGTCTACAAAAAAGCCTTGTCCAATATCCCTGGTGGTCCAGTGGACCGATCACTGCCCGATTGTGGGCATCTGTAAAACATAAAAAACAACCAATTACCCTGGTGGTCTAGTGTACTCCCCTCCCCACCTGCCCACTGAGCCCCTCTGCCCGCTCCCCGTCAACCAGCGGTGGCAGCACCCACCCACCTGCGCCCCATCGCCCGCCAACTGACAGCTCTGGTAGGGCTGCCGCCCGTGGTTCTGGCGTGAGCCAATGAGCGTGCAGCTCACCATACTACACATCCAGATATGTGAATGAATCATTCACATATCTGGAATATGTGCAATATGAGCTGCATGCCCATTGGCTCACGCTGTGAACTAATGGCGTGCAGCCCTACCGAGGCAGTCAGTCAGTGCGGCGAGGGTGGCAGGCAGGTGAGGTGCTGCCACCTGCTGGCTGGCGGGAGCAGGCGGTGGGGCTCAGTTGGCGGGTGGGGAGGGGTACACTAGACCACCAGGTAATGGTCATTTTTATGTTTTACAGATGCCAGCGATCGAGCAGCGACGATCAGTGAACCACCAGGGATATTGGATGGAGGGGGTGATTTACACAGATGCCCGCGATCGGTCCACTGGACCACCAGGGATATTGGACGGGGAGGGGTTTATTATACCGATGCCCGCAATAGGGCACATAGCAGTCCACTGGACCACCAGGGATATTAGATGAGGCTTTTTTTTGTAGACAAATGCCTGCGATCGGGAACATAGCGGTCCACTGGACCACCAGGGATATAGGACGCGGGGGTTTATTTAACCAGGTGCCTGCGATTGGGCACTTTTCGGTCCACTGGACCACCAGGGATATTGAGGTTTATTTACACAGATGCCCCGATGGGGCATGGGGGTGCCGCCAGGTGCGGCAGGAACTCGAGTGGCCACCCACAGGTGGCAGCTGCCGTGTTGCACCCTGCAATGCAGCAGCTCACCTGTGGGTGGCCATCATTTGTTCCTTTTTTTTTTGGCTTAACTTTGTGCAGGCGCAAGTAGGGGTTGCGCATGCATGACTCTACACATCCCGGGCTGAATATCGGGCTGTGCAGGTTATGCATGGGCACACACCCCACCGTGTGCCTGCATACATTACTGATGCGCTCCGGCGCATTGGGATTTGTGCGGCACACTTTTCCCTTTTGAATATCGCGCTGAGCGATCAGTGGATTGTATGATTGAAAGTGCCCATGCGAACCCTTTTGAATATCTGGGCCATTGAGTCAAGGTTTTTTTCTACAGTAGATGTTTATATGTGAATTGGTGTCTGGGAAAGGCACACTGAGTCAGTGCTTGTGTCAGGTGTGACCTGGGGATAAGGGTACAGTAAGTTGCTAAACAACAGGGTAAGAGAGGGAGTGGCTAGGTTAGTTTTTCCAGATAGAGAGGAAACAGTAACAAGGGTTCAAGAGTCATAAAAGTAGAGTGATAAGAACAACCTGAGGTGTGGGGTTGGGGGTGGAGAACACTAAGTTGAATAAAAAGAGAATATACTCAGTCAGCTTTATTGATCTCGCTTGATTCCTGGAGCACTGTGCAAAGTATTTTTTTTTCTATGGGGAGGACCAAGATCTTTTCCAAATTTGAGGGAGGCTTGAAATCTTTTCCATGGCTTGAGTGAGGCTCACTATCACAAAGTGTGAGAACCAATGGGTTAGAGAACCTGGAAAATATTTTGGTATTCCTGGGTTCAATTCCCAATAGGTCACATTATTTCTTTCTCACTAAAATTTGTGATTTACATTGTTTAGCAGTGGCTAATATTGTACCCCCCCCCCCAAAAAAAAAGTCAAAGTGCAAAATCTTGCATCTATGGGCACATAAACCAAGAGGCAGAGTGCAATATGGGGGGAGAGGTATTGACAGTCACCAAACAGGAAAGAGATCTGGAAATAATCATATCTCATTACTTCAAGGTGGCAAGACAGTAGGTAGGGTCAATAGGATGCTGGGGTGCAAAAGGAGGGGTCTTGCCAGCAGGAAGAGGGAGGTCTGCTACCATTGTATAGATCATTGGTGAGATCCACCTGGAATAACGTGTCCAGTTCTGGAGACCACATCTCAAGAAGGACATAGACAGGGTGGAGGCTATCCAGAGGAGGACAACTAAAATGCTGCAGTGGCTGCATCAGAAGTCCAATGAGGAGAGATGAAGGGATCTCAATATGTACACCCTGGAAGAGAGGATGGAGAGGTGGGATATGATACAGACCTATAAATACCCCATGGGTTGAACGAGGTACAGGAGGGGAGTATTTTTCAGTGGCGAAGGTGCTCAAGAACAAGGGGCCATGCAACGAAGCTGGAAGGGGGAATATGTAGGAGGGATGTGAGGAGGTAATTCTTTACTGAAATAGTGGTGGATGCCTGGAACTGTCTTCCAGTGGAGGTGGTGGGGACAAAAACAATAGTGGGCTTTAAGCATGCATGGGATAGGCACAATGGAAACTTAGTTGGGAATTGGGGGGGTGGTGATAGCCGGAGATCAGCTAGGGTCTGTGGTGAAAGTATAGACAGGGAAAAATGGGAAGATTGGGTTGGCCAAGCAGTCATTATCTGCCAACAAATTCTATGTTTCTATGTTTTCAAGGTGTCTGGGACCCATCAGAGACTCAACTCCACTTCAGTGTGTTGGATATGTGTGTAGTTCTGTACAGTCTGAAAGCCTTACTGGAGTTGCTCAGCTGCAAAACAGTTCTCCTCCAGACAGACAAGTCTGTCATGTAATTATTTCAAAAACAGGGATGAGCACACTCTTACCCTCTCTGCAATGTTTCAATGAGAGTGTAAGAATGGTGCATGGAGGAAGGGATCTTCTTTCAAACACTGTATCTTCCAGGAGTCCAGAACACTCTGGCAGACAAGCTCTGTCCAACACAGGCTGATGCTCTTGAGTGGTCAGTAGCTCCAGATGTCCTGAGTTTGCTATTTGATAAGTGGGGCACCCCAGATTTGGACCTTTTTGCAACTCCACTCAACATAGAAACATAGAAAGTGATGGCAGAAGGAAGCTGTGGGTTTATCTAGTCTGCCCAAGATTTTTCAAGACCTATTGCAGGTCTCAGGATCTAGCTCCTCTACCGAGTTTTACCATTTCCTTGTCCTGCCATTCCCACTTGAACCCTTGCTCTATCCCACCCTTGTCTGAAAGCAGTTACGGTCCTTGCATTTATCACCTTCGCTGGCACACTGTTTCTGGGCTCCACCTCTCTTTCCGTGAGGTAATGCTTTATCAGATCTCTTCTGAAGTTCCCACTGTGCAGTTTCCATTCATAACCCCTGGTGGTCGAGCTGGTGACCCTCTGGAAAAGTTCTGTGTATGGCACTCTATTTATGCCTTTCAAGAACTTGAACATCTCTTTTATGTCCCCTCTCTCTCTTCTCATTTCCAGTGAGAACAAGTTTAGCTCTGTCAGGTGTTCCTCGTACGAGAGTCCTTGGAGGCCCTGTATCATCTTAGTCGCTCTTCTTTGCACAATCTTCAGCCCATCCCTATCCTTTTTTAGGTGTGGACTCCAAAACTGGATGCAGTACTCCAGGTGGGACCTCACCAGGGACTTGTGCAGTGGGAGGATCTCCTTCCTGTTTCTGCTATCGAAACCCCTCACTATGCATACCAGCATTCTGCTAGTCTTGCTGTAAGCTTTGTTGCATTGGCTCAATTTCTTAAGGGTGTTGCATATGATGACCCCACGGTCTCTTTCTTTCTGTGAGGTGCTGAGTTTGACCCCATTGAGCCAGTATTCTGCTCTTGGGTTTCCTCTACCCAGATGCAACACCTTACACTTCTTAGCATTGAATTTCAACTGCCAGAGGTTGGATCATCTTTCCAACCTTTGTAAGTCCTTTTAAAGTTCCTTAATTGCCTCCACACTGTCAACCCTACCGCCCAGTTTTGTGTCATCTGTGAAGAGCTCCAGCTGACCCTAAATGCCTTCTCCTGTGTCACTGATAAATACATTGAACAAGTATGGTCCCAAGACTGAGCTCTGGGGTACTCCACTAGTGACTTTACCCTTGCTTGACCTCAGCCCATTGACTACTACCCCCTGCCTTCTAGCTCCAAGTCAGTTCCTTGCTCACAGATAAGGTTTTCAGCAGTGCTCAGGTCATCTAACATTTTCAGCAGGCAAGTGTGCAGCACCGAATCGAAAGCCTGCTGAAATCAAAGTAGAGGAGATCCACTGGGTTCCCCTTATCCAATTCTCTCATTACCCAGTCAGAAAATTTAATAATGTTCATCTGACATGACCTCCCCACCACAAACCCATGCTGTCTGACAGCCTATAGATTATACTTTTCTAGGTATTCCACAATATCCTGTCTAAGTAAGGTTTCCATTACTTTCCCCACGACAGATGTGAGGCTGATTGGCCTGTAGCTGTCAGCCTCCTCTACTCCTCCCTTGTGGAGAGGAACTACCTCCACTCTTTTCCAGTCCTCAGACACTACACCCATCAGAAGCAAACAGTTAAACAAATGTGCCAACAGGTCTGCCAGCTCCTCAGCAAGTTCCATTAGTACCCTTGGATGCAACTAATCCGGGCCTGGTGCTTTGTCAGTCTTAAGATACACAAGTGCTTCTTTGACTCTGTGGTGATTTTTGGAGTTTCCATCCATGGATTCCCTATATTGGCTGCTTTAATGCCACTTTCAGGCGATGGTCCATTGTGTTCTTTAGTGAACACTGATCAGAAGACATTGTTAAGGACAGTGGCTTTTTGTCCGTCATCCTCGATGATTCTGCCTTCCTCTTTGAGTTTAACTATACCACCCCCTTTCTTCCTTTTTCCCTAGATATATTGAAAGAATTTCTTGTTGCCAGATTTGATGTCTGTAACAATCTGAAGTTCAGTTGCTGACTTTGCTAGTCTTACAGCCTTCTTGGCTTCCTTACTTTTCTGATTGTAGATATTTCAGTCACTGTCTTTCTGGTCCTTTTTATATTTGCAGAAAGCTGCCCTTTTGGCTCTGATAGCTAACTTGACCTGTTCAGTGAACCAAATGGGTCTTTTATGTTTTTTTTCTTTTTGACACTGATCTAACATAGAGCTTCGTGGCCTCAAGGATGGCTTGCTTAACTTGGCCCAGATAGTCTCAACATCCAATTTTTTGCAAACCCCCATCAGGTTGTTGTTGATTATCACTTTCATTTTTTTGAAGTTGGCTCCCCTGAAGCTCAAGACATCAGCCTGGGACTGAGATTTTACATCCCCTAGCAACAATGCAAACCACACAGAGTTGTGGTCGCTATTTGCCAGTGGTTCCCCAACTTGGTCATCTTCAATAACTTCTGAGTTTGTGAGTATCACATCAAAGATCGCTTATTTCCTGGTCAGAGTACTAACCATTGGAATGAGCAGGCAGCCCTGAAGAGCATCTAACCCAGTCTGACTTTTTGATGATCTCACCACTAGGTTACCCCAGCCTACATCTGGCATGTTTAGGTTGCCAACCACCACAGTTTACCCTTTCTGTGTTGCTCCTCTGTTTTCCCCTAGGTGTTCTGCATCCCTTTTTTCTGCCTGTCCCGGCGGTCTGTATATCACTCCGAAGTATATCTTTTTCCCAGATGCTGGGCTGATCTGAACCCACAGTGATTCTCAATCAATCAATCAATCAGTCAAAATCTTTATTTATCCAGGCGGGCACCATTGAGCAAGGCTCATTTGCAAGGTGGACCTGGTCATGAATACATCAAAGTACAGTACAGAAGCAGGTATACGAAAAGCAATAATATACAAGGAAGAAAAAGTATATACAGTGTATACAGTACAGTACAAGGTTGAAATAAATAATAATAAAAAAACAGCATTATTTTACAATTAAAGAAGTCAGCAAATGTACAATCAACCATAGGCATACAGGGGTTATAAGCAGAGATCTTTTGAGTGAGGCAGCTGGCAACTACACATATAGGGGAAAGAGGCCATGTATGGGGTGGCAGGTTAGAGAGGTAAAGAACAGGAGGGATATATTACCGACGACTGGGGGAAAAATTGGGCTAAAACCACAGAACGTGGCGATGGCTGTGGTGTACTTGTTTATTATGATAATGACGGAGGAGGGGTAGATAATTTGGACACTACTACGGATGGGGTGGGATTTTAGCCAGGCTGGAGCGGACAGGGAAGGGTGGGTGCAGCAGGAAGAGTTAATAGGGAAAAAGTGAGAGCCAGGGGTAGAAACATGGTGAGCGTCAGGATGGAAAGGGGGAGTTGCGGAATTAGTGGGATAGCGATGAGGAAAACATTTGCAAGGTGCTTTCATGTAGCGATCATAGAGCACCTTGAAGATATTCAGGCTAACAGGGCAGCTCAGCTTCAAGTTCCTTTGTAAACCGTTCCACAATGTGGGTAAAGAGGAGCTTAGAGCAGCTTTGCAGAAATGAGTTTTGACCCTTGGAACTTGGAGGGCAATTAGGGAAAAGCTCCTAAGAGCGTAGGTGCCTAACACACTCTGAGGAATACAATCTGGGACATATGAGGGGAGCTTGTTGGTCACCACTCTGAAGACCCATAGGGCGGCATTTCTATTCCTTTTATAGTGAAGGGAAGTCCAGCCTAATGATGAGTAGAGGGAGCAGTGGTGTGTGGAAAGTGGAAGGCCAGTAATGAACTTGAGAGCTCTGTGGTAGAGGGTGTCCAGCTTAGCCAGTGCAGAGGCAGTGCAGTGGCTGTAGAGCAGGTCCATGTAATCTATTAAAGATAGGAAGGTAGCTTGAACCAGTTGAATCTTGGCCTCCTTTGGTGAGCAGGTGGTTAATTCTGTAGAATAGTCCTAATCTTTGCCTTAGTTTCTTCTGTAGTTCTTCGAGATGGTCGGCGAAGGAAAGTTTATGATCGAGCCAAACTCCTAGATATTTGAATTTAGCTACATGCCCTAGTGATTCTCCAAGAACAGTGGTAATTTGTGAGATAGCACCCCCCCCCCCCCCCCAGCAGGAATTGCCGCATGCAAGGAGGGGGAGAAGAGCATGGCTTTTCTCTTTTTCGCATTGAGCAAAAGCTTTTTGTTTATGAGCTGGTATTGTAGAAGGTTAAATTCCGCTTGGAGGTCTTCACAGGCTGCTTCCGGCATGGGACGACTCAAGTACAGTACATAGTCATCCACGAATAAGTGGATGTTGGCTTTTTTGATGGGGTCATTGATGTTGTTGATGTAGACTGCAAAGAGAAAGGGGACCAAGGATAGAGCCCTGGGGCATGCCCCTCAGCATAGGTTTTAATGGAGAAAGATCACCTTCAGCTTTAACTTGCTGTTTCCATTCTCCGAGGTAGTCTGCAAACCAGCACATAGATTTATGGTCCAGTCCTAAGGTGCTTAGGGAGGAAAGAAGCAGGCTGTGATCGACTGTGTTGAATGCCTTACTAAGATCCAAGAAAATGGCACAGACATGCTTCTTGTTGTCAAGGTCTAGGAGCCAATCATTGGTCACCTTAGCTAGGGCTGTTATGGTGCTGTGCTTTGCTCTGAATCCAGACTGAACCAGGTTTAATAGGCTTCTGGATTCTAAGTATACCCCTAGCTGGCCACACACTATTTTTTCTAGTAATTTAGACAGGATGGGGAGGAAGGAGATCGGTCTGTAATTATTTAGATCACAGGGGTCACCTGCTTTTAATCGAGGGATGACAGGGGCTATTTTCCATTAAGGGGGAGGCTACCCTGGGAGAGTGACATGTTGAATAGGTGGGTGATTGGCACCCCAAGCACATGGTAGGCACATTTCGATAGTATGGCTTTATGAAGTCGGAGCCTGCTCCCTCCCTGGTGTCCAGTTGCAGCAGTAGGTCTTCCACCTCTTTTAGAGAGACAGGTAGGAGGGAGAAGGCCTCTTCAGTAGAGGGGGACTTGTGGGTTGGTGGGCCCTGAGCTGTGCGGAGGGCATTGGCAGGAGAAGTATCAAATGCTCCCCTTGCCGTTGCAAAATGGTTATTGAGGGCTTCCAATACCTTTGATCGGTTAGAGATAACGCTGTCACTGGACTTAATTTTGCTGGAATGGAATTACCAGATGCATGTACAGACATGTCTTTTAATGTTTTCCAGAGCTTTGAAGGATTTCTTGAGGCAGAGGCTAGCTCCGAACGATAGTAGGCGACCTTGGCTGCTCTGACCAACTTTGTGCACCTGTTACGTGCTCTGTTAAATAGACACCAATCTGAGTCGTTCTTGCTTCTTATGGCTTTTTCCATAAAGTATCCCTTTCTAACAGGGAAGCTTTGAGCTCAGGTGAGAACCAATGGCAGGTGTTGCTCCTGACCCACACCTTAACCAAGGGTACATGCTTATTTAAAGCCTCACTTGAAATATCATTAAAAAAATAGTTTATGCCCTGTTAACCATTTTGGCTAGGAAGAATTCCTGCCATCACAGTGAATGTTTCAAGTTGTGGACGTATGCAAACAAATCAAAGTTGCATTTGCACCTCTTGATAGAGAACTTTGCCACAAACTGTGGGTTGTGCACGGAGCTAATGGTGGTGATTATACAATGATCACTAGGGTCTGAGAAAAATGTTCCAACTTGAGAGAACAGGTGTGGCTTGCTAACCAAAATTACATCTCAGAGGGAGCTGTTGTTAAGGTTCTTTTTATTTCGGCGAGCAGGCTCGCCAATGAGTTGCACCAGCCCTACAGTGTCACAAAAGGATTTCAAGGGAGCTGATGCACTTGATAGCCAGTCGTAGTTCAGGTCACCAAGAATAATGGTTTCCAAGGAACTGAGCCCCAGTACGGAACTGAGGAGAGACAGGAGATGAGGCCCGGCAGAAGAGGGCCTGTAGCAGCTTATTACTCAGAGTGCACTGGATGGAGAAAGTTCGATCTTTAGGGTCAAGCACTTGAATTCTTTGCGGGAGGATGATGCGTCTATGCATGCGGCTGAGTATTTGTCCCTTACATAAATTGCCACCCCACCTCCTTTTGATTGCCTATCCACTCGGAAGAGCAAATAATTTGGGATATTGATTTCATTGTCTGGGGTGGCTGGCCTAAACCAGGTCTCAGTGATCTCTAGGACATCAGGTAGGGTATGGCTCACCCAAGCCTCGATAAGGGTGAACTTTTTCAGCAAACTACAGGCATTAAGATGCATAAAAGATATTCCTTTGATGCCTGCCAAGTCTGATGGAGAAGCAAGGGTGTCTAATGGTCCTGGGTTGAGTCTGACATTGCCTGAGTACAACAGTAAAAGAAGCAGGATTTTTTTTAAGGCAGCAAACTGTAATTTGTAAACACTATTTTTGGGGCAATAGGGGAGGCAGTGTTGATGGGTAGGCCTGAGCCCACTCTTGGTGTTATACTGGCCTAGTGTTGCAGCCACTAGTGTCCTGGCAGGAATTTGCCATGAGTAGGAAGTCTCGAGTCTGGATGGGGGAGTAATCTGCAGAGGCAGCTTGGGAGATGTCCCACTCCCCGGCAGAGACAGCTGAGAAGCCCAATCATCCAGAATGGCTACCTGAAAGGAGCTGGTGGATGCAGGACAGGGAGAAGCACAAGGGTCATTCCACTTTAGGCAGGGATGAGGGTTCTGAAGAATTGAGCTGAGAGCTAGTAAAGCTAGTGACACACCAAGGGACCAGCTGTAACTTCCCATGGTAGATCTAAATGCCACAACTGCCGGCAGTAAAAGTCACTAGAAGCCTAGACCAATCGGTGATCAGGTATCATAAGTTCAAAATCCTTTTGTTGGCTGAGAGGTGGTTTTGGCACTGAACGTACCTGTGGAGCAACTCTTTGCAGCTGAGCCAGTGAGGTGGTTCAAGGCTGCAATCCGGCGTGGCAAGTTTGGTCTGTAGCATTTGCTTCTGTTTCTGGCCCTGCTTCACCAGTACAGAATGGGAGTGAGGGCAGGCATTCAAGTCTTGCAGCCTTAGTGGATGAGCATGGTTTGGCCTGAGAAACAGGCAAAAAAATTCCGGGGATGGTCCTCAGAAAAAGAGGTATCCCAGGTCCACCAGAGCAGAAGAGGAAGTAGAAAATATAATGTGTTTTCTCTTTAACAGAAAAGACAGCTGTTGTAGCCCTCTAGTGGCTATGTAGTATAACTTGCAAATGAGAAAGTAGACACTAAAAAAAAAAAAAAAAAGGATAGTCCCAGGATCAGCAGCACTGATAAATGTCTCTAATAAAGCAAGGTAAAATGGAGACCAGCAGGAAGAAGTCAGTGGGGCTGAGATCCTCCAATCAGAGTGCTGGTGCTGAGAATTCAGAATGTCCAAAGGCATCAAATACCAACGTACCTCAGGGGATATACGGCTTTTGGCTGTTTCTGTAGATTTCTGGGCCCTGCAACAAACTGGAGTTTGGAGGATCCCGGGCAGCAGTTTCAACAGGGGAAGAAAGCCTCAGGGTCTGCTAATTTGCAGAAGCAGAATTGTGGGTTGCTTCCCAGGACAGGCTGTAGCTTTTCCTCTGGCAGTGAGGTGCGAGCCCCAGGAGGGCACTGCACACCAGAGGGGATATATGGCTTTTGGCTGTTTCTGTAGATTTCTGGGCCCTGCAACGAACTGGAGTTTGGAGGATCCCGGGCAGCAGTTTCAACAGGGGAAGAAAGCCTCAGGGTCTGCTAATTTGCAGTAGCAGAATTGTGGGTTGCTTCCCAGGACAGGCTTGTAGCTTTTCCTCTGGCAATGAGGTGCGAGCCCCAGGAGGGCACTGCACACCTATAGGGATATATAGCTTTTGGCTGTTTCTGTAGATTTCTGGGCCCTGCAACAAACTGGAGTTCGGAGGATCCCAGGCGGCAGTTTCAACAGGGGAAGAAAGCCTCAGGTTCTGCTAATTTACAGTAGCAGAATCGTGGGTTGCTTCCCAGGACAGGCTTGTAGCTTTTCCTCTGGCAGCGAGGTGCGAGCCCCAAGAGGGCACTGCACACCAGAGGGGATATATGGCTTTTGGCTGTTTCTGTAGATTTCTGGGCCCTGCAACAAACTGGAGTTTGGAGGATCCCGGGCAGTTTCAACAGGGGAAGAAAGCCTCAGGGTCTGCTAATTTGCAGTAGCAGAACTGTGGGTTGCTTCCCAGGACAGGCTTATAGCTTTTCCTCTGGCAATGAGGTGCGAGCCCCAGGTGGGCACGGCACACCAGAGGGGATATACGGCTTTTGGCTGTTTCTGTAGATTTCTGGGCCCTGCAATGAACTGGAGTTTGGAGGATCCCGGGGGGCAGTTTCAACAGGGGAAGAAATCCTCAGGGTCTGCTAATTTGCACTAGCAGAATCATGGGTTGCTTCCCAGGACAGGCTTGTAGCTTTTCCTCTGGTGGCGAGGTGCGAGCCCCAGGAAGGCACGGCACACCTGAGGGGATATATGGCTTTTGGCTGTTTCTGTAGATTTCTGGGCCCTGCAACAAACCGGAGTTCGGAGGATCCCGGGCAGCAGTTTCAACAAGGGAAGAAAGCCTCAGGATCTGCTAATTTGCAGTAGCAGAATTGGGGGTTGCTTCTCAGGACAGGCTTGTAGCTTTTCCTCTGGCAGCAAGGTGCGAGCCCCAGGAGGGCACTGCACACCTGAGGGGATATACGGCTTTTGGCTGTTTCTGTAGATTTCTGGGCCCTGCAACAAACCAGAGTTTGGAGAATCCTGGGCAGCAGTTTCAAGTGGGGAAGAAAGCCTTAGGGTCTGCTAATTTGCACTAGCAGAATTGTGGGTTGCTTCCCAGGACAGGCTTGTAACTTCTCCTCTGGCGGCGAGGTGACAAGCTCCCTGAACTAGTGGCCTTGATGGAAGAGGGTTGCCTGGATATTGTGGCAGTCACAGAAACATGGTACACAGAGAACCATGACTGGGATGTCAACATACCAGGATACACAATCTACAGGAGGGACAGGGAGGGTAAAAGAGGAGGAGGAGTAGCTCTCTATGTAAAGGAAGGGATCAAAGCAACAGAACTAAAAAGTAAAGAGGGAGCAGATGAGGCACTTTGGGTCACCCTGGAGATAGGAAATGGCACCACAATCCGCATGGGGGTTGTATATAGACCCCCATCTCAGGGGGAGGGAATGGACAAGAAAATGATAGAAGGCTTTCTTAGAATGGCAGAAAAAGGGGAGATATTGTTGATGGGGGACCTGAATATGCCAGATATTAACTGGAGCACCTTTGCTGCAGGCACATCCAAGAGCATGGTCATTCTTGATGCCCTACAGGGGGCATGCCTCAGACAGCTAGTATTGGAACCCACTCGGGAGGGAGCAATCTTAGACCTGGTATTTTCAAATGGGGATGGAGAAAGAATCTAAGATTTAGAAGTGGGTAGCTATCTGGGAACAAGTGACCACCAAACAGTATGGTTCACGATAAACACAGCCATACAATCAAGCCATACAAAAGCAAGAGTGACTAGACTTTAGGAGGGCTGACTTTGGAAAAATGAGAGAGTGCCTCAGAAAAGCACTAGCAAACAGGCAATAAGGAGGGGTGGAGGAACAATGGGGAGTGATCAAAACAGCCATCACAGAGGCAACAAGCCTTTGTGTAAAGCAAATCAATAAAACACAATGAAGGAAAAAAACGCTATGGTTCAAAAAAGAGGTGGCAGGGAAGGTTAAGGAGAAAAGGACAGCATTCAGGAAATATAAGGAAACACAGAAGGAGCAGGACAGAGAACTTTATCAGTTAAAGCAGAAAGAGGCTGGGAAGGCAGTCAGAATAGCAAAGGCCCAAACCGAGGAAAGGATAGCCAATTCTGTTAAGAAGGGGGATAAGACCTTTTATAGGTACATTAGGGAGCGAAGAAAGACCAAAGGAGGGATACTGAAGCTTAATAAATGGAAGGAATGTGGGTAGAGGGTGACAGTGAAAAAGCAGGGATCAGAAACGAATATTTCTGCTCAGTATTCACAAAGGAAGAGGAGAGGAGTTACCTAAATCAAACAAGAGAAACACTCTGAAGACAGGGTCGATACCAGTCCATTTACAGAAGAAAGGGTTCTGAAAGAACTAATAAAATTGAAGGTGGACAAAACAATGGGGCCTGATGGGATTCACCCAAGAATTCTAAAAGAACTAAGGGTAGAACTAGTGACACCTGACTACTCTCTTTAACAAATCATGGGAGGATGGGGTAGTACCGAGGACTGGAGAAGGGCAGATGTGATTCCTCTTCACAAAAGTGGGAGCAGGACAGAGGCAGGAAATGACAGACCAGTTAGTTTGACCTCAGTGGTAGGAAAAATGATGGAATCACTTCTGAAGGAAAGAATTGTTGAGTACCTAGAGGCCAGTGGGGCACAGAACCCAAGGCAACATGGATTCACGATGGGAAGGTCATGTCAGACAAATCTAATAGATTTCTTTGACTGGGTGACCGAAGTAGTAGACCAGGGAGGGGCTGTGGGCATGGCCTACCTAGATTTTAGCAAGGCATTTGATACAGTCCCACACAAAAGATTAATACACAAGATAGCCAGCCTTTGAGTGGGTCCTAAGGTGGTAGCCTGGATAAAAAACTGGCTAGACAACAGGAAGCAAAGGGTAGTAGTAAATGGAGTACACAGTGAAGAAAGGAGGGTTACTAGCGGGGTACCGCAGGGTTCAGTACTGGGACCGGTCCTTTTTAATGTCTTTATAAGTGACATTGCAGAGGAACTGGAAGGAAAAGTATGTCTCTTTGCAGATGACACAAAGATCTGCAACAGGCTTGATACACAAGATGGAGTGGAAAGGATGAGAAGGGACTTGGCAAGGTTGGAGGAATGGTCAAATGTATGGCAGCTCAGATTCAATGCAAAGAAGTGCAAGGTAATGCACATGGGAAACAAAAACCCAGGGGAAGCGTACACAATAGGGGTGAGATACTGACAGCAGTAAAAATAGAAAGGGACCTGGGGGTAATTATATCAGATGACCTAAAGGTGGGCAAGCGATGTGAGAAGGCAGTAAGGAAGGCTGGGGGGATACTGGGATGCATAGGAAGAGGCATCAATAGTAGAAAACAGGAAGTTGTTATCCCTCTGTACAGACAGTTGGTGAGACCCCATCTGGAGTACTGTGTGCAGTTCTGGACCCCATCTCCGTAAAGACATAGACAGAGTGGAGGCTGTCCAGAGAGGGCACAAAATGGTGCAGGATCTGCACCAGAAGACATCTGAAGAAAGACTAAAGGAGCTTAATATGTATACTCTTGAGGAAAGAAGGGAGAGGGACATGATAGAAACTTTCAAGTACCTCAAGGAATCAACAAAGTCCAAGAGGGTAGCATCTTTCAGAAAAGAGATGTGCAAGAACAAGAGCACAATTTGAAGATAGAGGAGGACGGCTCAGAGGTAATGTGAGGAAGTATTTTTTACTGAGAGGGTTGTGGATGCATGGAACAGCCTCCCTGAGGAGGTCGTGGAGTCAAGAACAGTGGGGGACTTCAAGAATGCATGGGACAGGCATAAGGCAGTCCTAGTGGGGGGTAAGAGGAAGTAAGCTGTTGGTTAACTAGGATCTGCAGCTTATCTGTTAGGTAGGAAAATGGGCAGACTAGGTGGGCCAAGCGGTCCTTATCTGCCGTCAAATTCTATGTTTCTATGTTTACATGTTTCTATGTTTTTATGTTTTTGTTAGCCTTCAAAGCTGTGGCAGTTATACCAACTCTTTTTTTTTAATTAAATATACTTTATTTGAGCTTCAACCAGATGATATGTCATACAGTCACATTAATCAGTACTAATACAATTATAATTGCCTCCTGCTCAAATATTTTGCCATTTTTACGCAATACTAAAAAGAAAAAGAAAAAATGCAAATATCCACAGTTATACCAACTCTAACATATAGTGCTACCCCACCTCCTCTCGCACCCTTTCTATCCCGTCTATATGGAGAATAACCCCCTCAGTCTCAGGTTATTCTTTGTGGCCATGTTTCCATAATGGCCACCAGGTCCATTTGGGTGTCTGCTACTATTGCCTGTAGTTCGCTAATTTTGTTACCAGGGTTTCTGGCATTGAAGCACACCCCTTTCCACAGACTCACTGGAGTACTCTTCTTCACCCATTTTGGCCACACCTGTGCACTTGTGATTGTTTCACCCCCTTTACAGACCTTTTGTGTCCCTTTACATCCTATTTTCTTGCTCCCAGTTTGTGACAGAGATTCCGATACCTGTGGGAGAGCATAGGCTAAGTTTCTATCTTCATTAATGATGTCTACAATGGTTTCCTTAGCCAAAGCTCCCCCTCTCCTAGTTTAAATATTCTACATGGACATCAAACGTTTGTCCTAGCACCCTTACGCCTTCTCTGTTCAGGTTAGTCCATCGTATTTAAAGAAGTGTCTCTCCCAGAAGTCTCCCCAGTTTCCAGTGAACTGGAATCCTTTTTCTTGGCACCACCCTTTCAGCCATGTGTTGAATTCTTTCTTCTCTTTTGTTCTGACCCAGCAAGTACCTCCTCCTCTGTCCCACACTGGGAGGACTTCAGAGAAGCCTAGGGAGGTTGCATGGGCTGCCAACCATTTGTTTAGCCAAATAAAGCTTTTTTTTGCCTCCTCTACTGACTGATTGGATAGGTAATTTTTACTGAGATGCATCAGTACTTCAAGTCCATTTCCTGCCATAGCCACAGTTTTCTCCGATGTGTTCTGCATCACACTTTGCTGAGGCACTGGGGAGGCATTGGACTGTCACTTTAGTTTGTGCCATGTTACTCAGGTGGGATTCAGCTCCTCTAATCATTGAGTCCCCTATGATGAGAATGGGCTTGCCTTTGCTGCTTCCATTTTTTTCCTGCTGATGCTGCATGCCATAACCCTGTTCTGTCCTGGTCCCTCAGTGGATATGGTGTCTTTCCTCGCGAGGGCAGGATCCTGTACCAGAGCCAGTGATGCAAAACAGTTTGCCATTGGGATTGTCTTGGGCAGAACAGGGTTTGCTTGGTGCATCCTAATGGTTTGACCCCCTCTCTTCCTCACCACTGTCCACCCTCCCAGGTCAGTGGGCCTCTGTGGGAGTGGGCATGGTGGGGCAGAACACCAGTACAGCTGGTGTTGCAGTCTGGTTATTTCCTTCCTTGCTGCTTCCAACTAAGCTCTGAGTTCATACATATTCTACCTATGGGGCAGTGACCTAATCTTCAGATACATCCCCTGGAGACTAGTGCCCTGTAGCCGTTGCAACTAAGCACTTCCATTTTGTTGCCTTTGTAGTGTAGCTTAGTTTATCTTATTATGGATAGTTCCTGTAGGACATGCCGAATGGACTGGAAGTTTCACCCCTTGACCAGAAGGGACTGCAAACAGCCAAGCTTCCTTATGTCTCTTTGTCCCCACTATCAGCTGCCATCAGAACCCTAGTTTCTGATAGGGAGTTGTTAGTGCCATTCAAACTCCCCACCATTCAGGAAGTTCCTTCCCCTAACAGGGGGATTCCCTGCAGGGGGAGGGCCTCAAACAACTGGTGCAGCAACCCACAAGAGACAGGGCTATCCTAGATCTAGTACTGACTAACAAAGAAGGGATCACAGATCTCCAGGTAGAAGGTCACCTGGGGGCCAGTGACCATCACATGGTATGGTTCAATTTGGCTACTACATCTAAATCATCCCATTCCAAGGCAAAAATATGGGACTTCAGAGGAGCTGACTTTGATAAGATGGCCAACAGAGTTAAGATAGCCCTGGCAAAAAGAAACACAGGTGAGGGGTACAGGCAAAGTGGGCAAGCATTAAGGATGCAATACTTGAAGCAACATCCCATTGTGTTAGACGGAAAAGGAAGTGCAAAAGAAGAAGGAAACCACTTTGGTTCTCAAATACAGTAGCAGAAAAGGTCAGAGCCAAAAGGCTGGCCTTCAGGAAATATAAGGGAACACAGCGGGATGAAGATAGGAGGCATACCAAACTGCCCTAAGGGAAGCAGGTAAGGCAGTAAGGCAGGCAAAGTCCCAAACTGAGGAAACACTAGCACTAACAGTAAAGAAGGTGACAAGACTTTCTATAGATACATTAGTGAAAGGAGAAAGTCCAGAGGGGTATTGCTAAGCTTAATGGAGAAAAGGGAGCATGTGAGGAGGAGGACCCTGTAAAGGCATCTATCCTAAATAGATACTTTGCTCAGTATTTACTGAAGAGAAGGTAAGGCAGGGCCCACAGCTCAGCATCATGGACACAGGGGGGAAGGAGGTAAGCACTACTCCCTTCACAAAAGAAAGGGTCCTACAAGAGCTTGCTAAGCTCAGAGTGGATAAGACAATGGGATCTGATGGCATACATCCCAGGGTACTTAAGGAGCTAAAGGAGGAACTAGCAGAGCCATTAGCAGAATTGTTTAGTGAGTCTCTGAGCACAGGAGAGGTCCCAGAAGACTGGAGAAGGGCTCATGTGATCCCGCTCCACAAGAGTGGTAGCAGGGAGGAGGTGGGGAACTACAGACCGGTCAGTCTTACCTCAGTAGTGGGCAAGATTATGGAGGCACTCCTTAAGGAAAGGATAGTGCAACACCTGGAATCCATAGGGGCACAGGATCCAAGACAGCATGGGTTTACAAAGGAAGGTCCTGTCAAACTAATCTCATAGATTTCTTTGACTGGGTAACCAGAGTGGTGGACCAAGGGGAGCAGTTGATGTGCCTACCTTGACTTCAGCAAGCTTTGACACTGTTCCACATAGAAGATTGATAAATAAGCTGGGTAGGCTAGGGTGGGCCAGAAGTTGGTCAACTGGGTGGCAAACTGGTTGACTGGCAGAAAACAGAGAGTGGTGGTAAATGGTATGCAGTCAGAAGAGATGCAAGTCACAAGTGGGGTACCTCAGGGATCAGTCCTGGGGCCAGTCCTATTCAACATCTTCATTAGTGACCTTGTAGATGGACTAGAGGGTAAGGCTTGTCTGTTTGCAGATGACACCAAGATCTGCAACAGAGTAGATGAGCCAGATGGGGTGGGCAGAATGAGAAGAGATCTAGATAAACTAGCAGAATGGTCAGAAGAGTGGCAACTGGGATTTAATGCAAAGAAGTGCAAAATCATGCACATAGGGAAGAGAAACCCTGAAGCCACTTATAGGCTGGGAGGGGAGATGCTAACAGTCACAAAGGAAGAAAGAGACTTGGGCATCATCATCACTGATGACCTAAAATCATCCAAGCAGACCTCTAAAGCAGTAGGTAAGAGCTAGAGATGTTAGGTGTATAGTAGGGTATCACAAGTCGTAAGAGGAGGTAATAATCCTCTGTACAAGACATTGGTTAGGCCCTATCTGGAGTATCATGCGGCAGTATTGGAGGCCACACCTTCACAAGGACATTAACCAAATTGAGGCAGTCCAGAGAAGGGCAACCAAAATGGTGCAGGGACTGCATCAGAAGACATATGAGGACAGATTAACGGAGCTCAATATGTATACCCTTGAGCAAAGGAGGGAGAGAGGTGATATGATTAGGGCATTCAAACACCTTAAGGGCATAAACAAGGTGAAAGAGTCTAACATGTTTAAATATAAGAAAAATAGCAGGACAAGAGGACATAGCATGAGATTAGAGGGAGGCCGATTAAGGGGGAATGTGAGGAAATTCTTTTTCACAGAAAGGGTGGTGGATGCATGGAATGGCTTACCACAAGAAGTGGTGGCTATGAATACAGTGCAGGACTTCAAACAGGCATGGGATAGGCATAAGGGAGCAATACAAATGACTATGAATAGATAGGTCACTGACAGAGCAAAGGCCGATGGCACATTTATAACGTAGAAAAAGAAATGGGCAGACTGGATGGGCCTTGCGGTCCTTATCTGCCGTCAACTTCTATGTTTCTATGTAACATGAAGCTCCTTTGATGTCTATAAATGTAGATCCAGACCAGGGTGAGTGGGTGGGCAGTGCAGTCCACTGGGTATATGTGTTGTCCAAACACTGAGCACGAGCAATGGTGTTTTTTTCTTTTTTGTTTTGCTTTTCCTACTGTGGCTTGTTCTCTCCTATGACAGCCCTGCATCACGTGCTGACCTCTGATATGTTAGCCGCAACTGAACAAGCTGCAATGTGAGTATGCAGCAGTTCTTAAGGTTCCCTGTGAAATGCTGTGTCTCCGCCTGAAAGGAGATGCTCCCGACTCTTGCAGAGCACCTCAAGACACAACAAAGAATAAATGCTTCTAACCCTAACCAGGTGCCAAACTGACTTGATTCTGTCCAGAAATCCAGAATATGGCAGTTTCTGTCAGGATGCATTCAGACTGCCATGTCAGAATGTTCTTCTGCTTGCATTCCCTCCAACTCCTCTCATCCAGAGTGTTTCTAAAGTTGGAGGTACATGGGGGGGGCAAGATGATACTAATAGCCCTTTGCTAGCATTGACAGATATGGTTTCCTCTATTAAACAGACTTTTAGTCAGTGAACCGAAGCTTCTGCCACTTAGGACAGACTTGCTGACAGGGTCAGCTGGTGCATCCTAACCTCTGCTCCCTTCATCTTCAGATCTGACTCCTGAAGAGATAGAAGTGAATAGGTATAATGTAACTCAGAGGGTCTCTAAATGCTTCAGGCTGCTCATAAACTTTCCACTAGGAAGGCATACACAGCCAAGTGGAAAAGATTTTCAATCGCCAAAGCCGCTAACTCCCGGCTAGGCCTGCTATTCCATCATAGGAAACACCTGACACCTGAAGCCCTCACTGTCGCTGTCCAGAGCTCTATCATATCCATCATTGATTATGGCATTATCATTTACGGTGCTGCTACAACTACCGTACTCAAACGTGTATCCACCGCCCTCAACAAGGCCTGTCGACTTGTCACTGGCTCCCAATGCCTAACTTACACCTGTGACCTCTATTCTCAAACTGGATGGTTGAATCTTGCCAATCGAATAAAACACCAAACTTGTATTACTACTAAGAAAATCTTGCTGGGCCTTGCCCCCCCTGGAGTTTGTGCCCTCATACAACCGAGAATCCACACCCGACATACCAGGGGATCGAAACCTCAGCTTCTGCAAGTCCCGCATTGCCGCACAACACAAGGCCAAAGATCCTTTGCTTACCGGGCCACTAGTTGGTACAATGGTCTTCCCAGCAACATCTCATCTTCACTATCACTCAGCACTTTTAAGACTCGTCTCCGCCTAACACTGACTGCCTCCAACCTCAGTGACTGTTGTGGCTAAACATATCTTTTGGTTCCATAGCTGAAGATGCCCTTTTGGACCCACATCTACTCCTGCACTTTGCCAGCACCCCCTTCCTAACTTCACCTCCCCTGCTGGCCCATGACAAATGCCACCCGGCTGCACTACCTCTATTCTTATCCGCCCTCCACCTCTCCTCTCTCTGTCCCCCCCAACCTACCTCCCCTTCTCTCCCATCCACTTAGTCTCCCTGATTTCACCCTCCTCCTTTCCCTTTCCCTTCCCCAAAGTTTCACCTTATTGTTCTTTTTTCATCTACAGGACTATGTGTTTTTTTTTTTTATTTTATAAACTGTTATCTTTGCTTATGATTGTCTCAATTGTACCAATGACGTGGAACCTTTGTAAAAGAGCCTTGGCTCAAAGGTATTTGTAATCCTAGAACAAATAAATAAAAAAAAAAAATAAAAAAAAATCTGGTGCTCCAAATCCCACGTTGACCCTTTTCAGTGTCTGCCTGGCAAGGATATGGAGTACTTACTGGACTGTTCTGATGCTGGCCTACAGTATTCCTCAGTTAAGTAGAGGTGGGCAAGCCAGAGCAATCTTGAGGCTGGCTCGAGCTTAGTGCTTGGCTCAACTCGGCCTCTATAAGCAATTGAGAGCCAAGGTCGAGACAAGCCAGTTATATTTTTGTGGAGTCAAGAACAGTGGGGGAATTCAAGAATGCATGGGACAGACATAAGGCAGTCCTAGTGGGGGGTAGGAGGAAGTAAGCTGTTGGTTAACTAGGATCTGCAGCTTATCTGTTAGGTAGGAAAATGGGCAGACTAGGAGGGCCAAGCGGTCCTCATCTGCCATCAAATTCTATGTTTCTATGTTTCTATAGTCAAAGTAAGTATTTTTCTCAGCCTGAGCAGTTGGTGGAGTATCTGAAGCAATCAAGTCCTGTGTAGAGAACAGCCTACAGTAGCCACAGTTTGGCTTATATTTTGGCTTGCAGAGTCATAACAGATGTCTGGCATGGTTCTGGCTTGGTTCTAGGTGAGAAATTCCTGGCTTGCCCCCCTCTACAGTTAAGGCCCGCCTATGTGCTAGTTCAGCATACCACAAACTCCTTGGTACCCTTTACCTAGTATAACTGCCACTGTTCAAAATGTTCCTCAAGGGCATTCTATGTAAAAGACTCCCTCCTTCTCATCAGAAAGTCAGTGACTCCCTGGGACATCAACCTTGTGTTGGACATGCTCACTTATGAACCCTTTGAGTCTATTGTGAGGTATGACTTGCAGTTTCTAACTTGGAAAGCAGTATTTCTGGTGGCTATCACCTCACATCTGAAAGCTAAGCTTTGGTCACAGATCCTCTGTATACTGTTTTCCACAGGGATAAGGTGGTACTCTACACTCACCCCAAGTTTCTTGCTAAGTTGGTGTTAGATTTCCATCCTGATCAGGCCATAGTTCTGCCTACCTCTGCCTACCTACTTTGCCAGCTTTCAGATTGAGGTAGAAAGGACCCTCTACTCTCTGGATGTTAAGAGGGCTCTCAGGTTTTATTGAGACAGAACAAAGGACTTCAGACAATCCAAACAGCTGTTTGTCTCCTTCAGTCCTGATTGGAAGAGACAGCCTGTTACAATAAAATGCATCTCTGCCTGGATTGTGAAAGGCTTTTGCCACTGCTATACCATGGTTCAGGATAAGCTGGAGGGCATCATATGTGCTCACTACCAAATTACATACTTAACATAATTCTTGATCTTACAGAATATCTTCACCACTGCTTCAGACTCCTACCTACCATTCCCCAGACTCATTCCATTATTGTTGAGTTGATCTTCACCCCTTTAAACTTTTTTTGGGCTGTGAAGATTCTGTGTTACTGGATTTGGTGGACCTTCTTACGTGGACCACTATGGCTATCATATGCCAGTAGGTTAAGTGCACAAGTTTCTTGTTAGGTTATATAGCTCATCATGTTGGTAAAAAAGGTACTAAGATGGTTGGGGGCTGGTGGCATTATATACCAGTGAATGCATGCATTGTTGTGCAACGATGCACATGCGGTTCCTACCTCATCACCAGCCCTCTCTAAAGTTCTAGCTCCATGGGATCCTGATGCATCTAGCTCAGACCCACTAGTGTGACTCAATGGAGAAGATACTCTGGAAGATCAAGGATTATGGTATAAGTATGTAATTTTAATTCACTTCATTTCCAGTGGTCACAAGTGGAACAAATGTAGAGAGTGGTGGACCTGGCACTATAAAGCCTTCCTTGTCATTTTTTGGAGGATGAGCATCATCTGCTGTGGAAGTTGAACTGCTAGCATTAACTGTCTTTTTATTTGCACCTCCAACACCACTGGAAGTGACTAACCTTTCCTTTTGCCCCTTTGGTACAGTTGAGCCAGCACCTCCTACAGTATCTTCTTCTCCATTGATAATGAGCAGCTTCTGTCCCTTGCATGTTTTAAGGACTAATCATGGGATGCTACTCTTTTTTTATCTTTACTGAACATTGTAAGAAGAGGAACGTATTTTTCAGAAGAAAAGGTGCTGAAGAACAAGGGGGCATGCTATGAAGTTGGAAGGGGTAGATTCAGGAGAAATGTGAAGAAGTGCTTGTTCCACAGAAAGATGGGTGGATTTCTGGAACAGCCTTGCAGTGGTGATGGTGGTGGAAAAAACAGTGGTGAGGTTCAAGAATGCATGGGATAGGCACAAAGGAATCATAGTGGAAAGTAAGGGGAGGGAGAAAGAGCTGTAGCTTAAGTATGGTCTGTGGTAGTAATGTAAGTAAGGAAAAATGGGTTAGACTGGGTGGTCCAAATGTTCGTTATCAGCCATCAGATTCTATGTTTCTATTTATCTTTGCAACCTCATGTTTATTTATTTATTTTATTTAAACGTTGATAACTGGGAAAAGCACCAATGAGCTGAGACTCGTTTCCAGGTGCAACCCAGGGAAAGGCAACATGGGAAAAACAGTACATTTACATATGACAAAAAAAACCAACACATCAGTAACAAGAAACAACTGTCACAGTTACAAGACCCATGCAGTGGTCAAAGTCAAAGTCACCTTTATTTTTAAAAAGCACTTTTCCAAAACCAAAGCGCTTGTACATAAACACCAACAATAAAATATCTACTTATCAGATTAAAAATACACAATAAAAGCAGCAAACTAGCAATCATCAGCAAATGCTATGGTAAATAAATAAGTTAGGTAACAAGCAGGTAACATGAAGGTACAGGAGTACAACATTAAAGGGAAGATCTGCAGGGAGGAAGGAAGTTCACAGGCCTTCTCAGAGGAGATACCAGTGTGACAAGGAGCTCCTACCACTCTTGAGGACAGACCTTTTCTTAAATCTGTTGCAATAGTTCTTCTATTTCTTAGCCCAATCTATCCTTTACAATGTCTGGTCTATACGGTTGGCCACCAGTGTTCACCCCCTTCCCTTTCTTGACTATGCTATAGTGTCCTCTTTAAATTTTCCTTTTCCTTCTCAGGTCCTCGTACAGGGAGGTTATTGTTGTGACCTCTGAGCAGATGTAAAACAACAGGCTGTGTTCCTCATTTTTGGATTTAGCATGCAATGGCACTATGTCATAAAATACATTGATGTATATATCTTATGTGTATGAAACCTGTAAATGTTGAAAATACCATAGCACTAGGGGTTTTTGATAAAGGTAAAAGATTACTAGGGGACTGTATTATAAAAATTAAGTTAGTTGTGCTATTTAAAATGCATGTAAATTGCTGTAAGTTGAACAAGTCTGAAATTTCATGGTGAGTTGCATATATCCCATGATGCTTTGCATTATGGAAGTATGCGTGATGTTTGAAACCTGGCTTATTGTCAATGTCCTTTGGGGTAACCCTTATTTCAGTGCTTCTGCACTGAGGGTGTTTGTGTTTAGCTTGTTTTTTTTTTTTTTATTTGAGCCCCCACCACCCAAGCAAACAAAGCCCGCATAGGGGAGGCTGAATCTCAACTGATAAGTTAGATGAGAGATTAGTGTGTCAGTAGGTGCTGGCTAAGTGTAGAGGAAAGACTTGCATAGTCTGTTGCTACAAACTGATGTACTGAAGAAGGTATATGCCATTGCTAAAGGTTTACTCCTGCATTTTGAATAAACATCTCACAGAGATTGTGTGTTGAACTGAAATTTGGTGTCTGGACCATTTGTTATCCCATAACCCCTCCACAACCAGTGCCAAGGGCCGGCACAGCCAGAAAAAGAAGAATAGAGGATTTCAATGACTGGCTGAGGAAATTGTGCAGGGAGGATGTGTTCATCTGTATTGGAGTCTGGGAAGAGACCTGGTTAAACAAAGCACTCTTTTCACCAGACAGGCTACACCTCAGTAGAGAGTGTTTGAGGGTACTTGGAGAAGAAATGGGGGGATGTATAACCACTGCATTTAATTTAAACTACTGAGGGGGGGACAGTGGATGTGCAGGTCCACATACTTCGAGAGGAGGAGGTCAGTGTACACCCCCCCACAGTGATGGAAGAAGTCTGGAGAGAGGAGGTGGAAGGGGCAAGAACACAGTTAGCAAAGGGTGGAGTGGTGAGGAACACACAACAAGGGTATATGGAGGGGTGCACACAGAGGGGATAAATGTGAATAGAAGAATAGGGGAAAGAGAAAGAAGGTCAGATTCTTGGTGGAGGGTGGTGTCTGTGAATGCATGGAGTCTTGGAAACAAGATAGAAGACCTGCAGACGTTATTAGTGGACAGGAGGGTGGACATAGCTGCAGTAAACAAGACTTGGTCAACATCACACCATGATGGACCTTGCAATCCCTGGATATAAACTATACAGGAGGGACAGGGTAGTCAGGAAGGGGGGAAGGGTGGCAGTTTATATCAGGGAGGGAATAACTTGCACAAGGGAGGAGTCAGATGAAGGGGAGGTGGAGGCATTATAGGTTCAGTTAAGGTCCAATAGAGGGAGGAAAGGTGAGATTGGGGTTGGTTTATAGACCACCCAGTCAGGATGAGGAGAGGGACAGGGAACTGAGCTCACAAATATCAGCTGCTGTGGGGAAAGGAGAGATGGTAATTGTAGGGGATTTCAACCTGCCCAAGGTGGACTGGAGCATACCATCCATGACATGTGCCTAGGAGTCAGGTGATCCTGGAAGGATGTAGAGTGGGTTCCTGACTTAGGGCATCACTGAACCAACAAGAGCTGAGGCTATTCCTGATCTGGTGCTCACAAATGGGGAGCGTGTACAGGAAATAATGGCCAGGGAGCCACTGGGAGGAGGTGACCATTGCACGGTTCCAGTTGGATATGGGCAGAGAAAGCATCTTGACGAAGACCAAAATCTTGGATTTCAGGAGGGCGAACTTCTGGAAAATGGATGAAGTGTTAAGGAGCCACCTGGTGGGCATCAGAGCAGATATGGGGGTGGACCAAAGGTGGTCCATCATTAAGAAAGGAAGGAATACTGGTTGCCACAGATGAGTGCATTAGGCTCAGGGAGTAAGAACACAAGGGCCAAACCACCCAGCTGGTTCAATTCTGGGGTTGCCCAGACAGTAAGGGAAAAGAGGTTGGCCGATAGAAAATTCAGGAAGACCAAGAGAGAGGTGGATAGGGAAAATTACCTAAGGTTGGCTAGTGAGACAAGTAAGAAAGTCAGGTGAGCAAAGGCACAGAAGGAGCTGCAGATAACTGAAGGAATTAAGAAGGGGAGAAGGCTTTCTTTCACTATATAAGTGAGAAAAGGGATATGAAGGAACAGATTGTTAGTCTTAAGAAAGGGGTGGAGTGGGTGGAGGATAATGGTGGAAAAGCAGAGATACTAAATGAATACTTCTGTTTAGTCTTCACCAGGGAGAAGGATGGGCCAGTGCCTTCAGGAGGGAAAAGAGGAGCCGGGGGGGGAAGGGAACACAGATGTAGTGATAGAGGAGGAGGATAGAGTAAGGGAAGGGCTGCTGGCATTGAAGGTGGACAAATCACCAGGCCCAGATAGAGTACATCCAAGGGTACTAAAGGAACTGGCTGAGGAGCTGGCAGGGCCAGTGGCAGACCTATTTCATAGTTCACTAGAGACAGACATAGTACTGCAGGACTGGAGAACAGCACATGCAGTGCTGCTCCACAAAAGCAGTCCCAAGGATGACCCAGGGAATTACAGACCAGTCAGTCTGACCTCCATTGTGGGCAAGCTCATGGAGACCATACTAAAGAAAAGGTTGGTGGAATATTTAGAGGAGCATGGTCTCCAGGATGCGAGGCAGCATGGGTTCATGGGGGGGTGGAGATTACGTCAAACAAATCTGATTGACTTCTTTGACTGTGTCACTAAGACAGTAGACAGGGGCCAAGTGGTAGACATCCTCTATCCTGATTTCAGCAAGGCCTTAGATTCTGTGCCACACAAAAGGTTGATCAGGAAGGCAACAAAGGAGGCACAGTGAACCATTCTCCTGTGGGACAGGGGCATGAGGGAGAGGGCGGAGTACAGGAGACATTGGTGGGTAAATGGGGGAGGTGGTGGTGAAGCAGCAGAAACAGTTCAGGAGGGTGTTTAATCTGTTAAGTGAAGATTGAGAGGCAGTACCATAAACCACACCAGCATAATCGAAGAGAGGAAAGATAATTTTGGTACTCAACTCATGGTGGATGGGGAGGGGTAGACTGGCCTTATGTCTATAAGGGACAGCAAGTTTGGGGCACAGTTTAGTGCAGATGGCATCAATGTGGCTAGAGAAGTCCAGATGGTGCTCCAACCAAACCCCTAGATATTTGAAAGCTGTAACGTTCTCTAGTGGAGGGCCATCCAGGGTTGTGAAGATGGGAGAGGACTGGAGGGTGGCCAGTGTTGTGGCGAGAGAGAGGTTTAGAATGTGAGGGCTGTTACAGCTGGGGCAGAGATGTGGAGAGGCGTGGGGTGGAGACCATCAGGGCTGGACTTGGTTAGGTTAAGGGCAAGGAGAGCTGTGTAGACTTTGAGGGTGGAAACAAAAGGGGGGAATGTGAGGGCTGCATAGAAGCATCCAAAAGGACTGGGGGGGGGGTCGGGGGATAAGGGAGATTGATTTTCAGGGAGAGTGCATGTGACAAGAATTTACTGAAGGACTCAGCGACTGAAGCAGGGTCAAAGACTATGGTGCCATCAGCTTTGAGAACAGGTGAGGCTTGATTGGTAGCTGGGTCAAAGAGTAAGTGGAGCACTTTCCCAAAGGAAGCTGGTGTTTATCATGCTGCAGGTGTTGCCTAAAGTAGCTGGCCTTGGAGAGGATAGTGGCCTTAGTGCAATTGTTCTTAAGGGTTTTGTAAACTTGGAGTTCCGCTTGGGATAGGGACTTCTTGTAGTGGTACCAAGCTTTTTCCCTGGCTCTGCATTTTGCCAGCAGATCAGAAGTTATCCAGGGGTGATGAAGTCTTCTTACTCTGGATTTCTTTAGTGGGGTTTGGTGGTTCCGGATGCAGAGGAATAGGCTGGAGAAAAGAAATAGGGCAGAGCTGACATCATTGGCTGTAAAGATGGGTTGCCAGTCTGCCTCTGCAAGATTGTGTTGGAGGGCAGTGTTGTCAAGATTGTGCAGGGGATGGGACCATATATATTTGGGGGGTGGCATGTGGAAAGTGAATCTTGTGTACGTAGAAAGTGATGCAATGGTCGCTGAGGGTTTCAGGTAAGATCCCAGCCGCAGTGATATGGTGGAGGTGAGAGGACAACACCCAATCAAGCAGTGAGTGATTTTGGGAGTGGGGGTTTATACGAGTTGGTTTGTGGATCAAATTTGTAAGGTTTAAGGCTTTGATTTTAAGGAGGGTGGGCTTATAGGAGGGAGAGAGCCAGTCCAGGTTAAAATCCCCTTGAAGCAGCCATGTAGGATGATATAGAAGTGATGATGGAGACTAGGGTGTCAGTTGTTTTAGGTGGAGAATAAAGAGCTCCTATATAGAGCTGGGCCAAGGAAAGGAAGGAAATCTGTGCTAAGATAACTTCATGTGAGGAAGTGTGGGATTCTTTGAAGGTACTAGCGCAGGTGAGAGATTGTCTGACTTAAAAGGCAGTGCCGCCACCTCACTTGTCTCGGTCTTGTCAGAATACGTTGAAATCCAGCATAGAGAGGGCGGAGTCAGGGATCCTGACTGATAGCCAAGTTTCTGTAACATGGGTTCAAAATAAACTCCCTACCCAGCCCTGAACCCATCACCTCCTTCACTGCAGCTCGCCACCCTTGCCACACCAGAATGGCAGCTCAGTAGCACACCACCAAACTACACGCCACATACCTTCTCCTTCCTGAACCCTCCTCTTCTTCCAGTCTTTTGCCCTCCTAGTATCTCACTCTTTGCCCCATGCCTTGGCACTAGAACTGCACCTCGCTACCCTTTCAGGGTAGCTCACATTACAGGTGCTGAAGTCCAATCACTCAAAACTGAGTCACTCAATTTCAGTCGGCATCATAACGAGCTACCAACTGGCTGGCAGATTTTATTTCACAAAAAAACCAAAAGCCTGGAGAAAGAAAGAAAGAAAGTGAACAGTTTAAGTAGGGAAAGAAAAATACACCAGACTGTTTAATCTATATTTGCTTAGATAAACACCTTCATAAATTAGCTATTTTTGCTCAGTGGTGTTATCACGTAAAAATAAATGACAAAAGAAATATATAAGAGTTAAGAACACAGTGAGATAGCTTCAAAGGGCTTATGTGAAAAAGAGGGAGGCAGGGAGGACTCTGGAGGGGCAGACTAATCAAACAAACAGGGCATCAGGAAGACTAGATGGACTCATAGGAGCAGATTTGCAAAAGGGCTGGATGCAGATGCAAATGTATGCTGCGCCTGTGTCTGAGTGATTGTGTCTGAGCAGACCCACTGCTATTTGAAAAAGATGCCTCCATTTGCAACAAAAAGCTACTATTTGACGTAATAAATTGCTGCAAATGTGATTAGCATCTCTTTTTGGACACAATATTCAGATGTAGTTAGACCATCTAATAGCTGATCTAATAGTTTGGACGGATTTTCTTTTCTTCGACTGATCCTTTTGAAAATCCTGCCATAGTATCTATGTATGTATGTATACAATATATGCTTCACTTAAAATAAAAATAAATACATTTTGTTTTGTTAACATAAATAGTAATATTGTTTTGTGAGGCACAATCCTACTGTTGCTGGCACTGCAGGAGGAGCCTGGTCAGTCATCAGCTGTCATGAACAACTTTTTTTAAAAGGTGCATGAATTTTTGGTTCACTTTCATTAATCCACTGGCAAAATCTTATTTAACAATACTGAGTCCAGATGGCCCAGTGGCAGGGAGCGATGATGTGCTGGGTGCCTCACTTTCTGCCAGGCTGGTGACCTGAGTTCAGAAATGGACGTGGATTGCTTGGGGGCTGGCTGAGGGTGGGAGGATTGAGCCTCACAAGGACAGCTCTCCTCCCTCTGGGAAGGGGGGGATTGCACATTCTGCTAGCTGGTTGTCACCTCCAGGATCTAGATGGCAGAAGAGTGGGATGTAATGGAATGGGTCCCACCTGCTTGACACCAGGGGCATATCCACAGAGGGGGAGCTCACACATCTTGCCATTGCATGCATCATGGGCCTGGAAAGGAAAATGGAGGAACCCCCCCCCAATATGGCTGGACAAAGGACCAGTACCCTGCAGGCTACACATCGGTGATTGGGCAACTCCAGGTCCTGTAGCAGAGGATGGCAAAGCAAGATCAGTGCCAGAGGAGCAGGGAGACTGGGATGGGGGAACTGGTCCCAATGGGGCAGCTTGACAAATAAAGGTGATAAAGTACTGATTAACAAGAAAATATATTGGGGTCCAAAAATAAATTAGCAAGCAGCAGCAATTTTGCATCTTTAGTTAGCAAACAAAATGCCCCAATCCTATCTCACATAGACTGAAGCACTCTGCTCTCATTGCAAATTACAATTCACATTTACCCAAACAGCTCAAGGAAGGGATCACAGATCATGCCTACACTGTAGAAATACAAAATCACACATACCCCCATAATGGAAAACATCATGGGCTTACCTACACTCTGCTGTATTTGTACTGCTTCTACACCTGTATTTCAAGTTTTCAGTGTCGATCTATGAAGTGTTTTTCTGCTAAAATTTGTCTTCTTCACAGAGCTCTGGCAAGAATTGCTTGTAATCTGCCTCTCCAGCCCTGAATGGTGATTTATGTGCAGTGCCACTTGCCCATAGCAAATATGACCCAGAAATACTTCAGGGAAAGTCAATCACACCCCTCACTATGATGTTTGAATAAGGGAGAGCCCCCGGCTATCCCAGAGCTCTGTTCCAGAAATAATAATTTAGCTTAACCCAGTACGGGCCTCACAAAATCTATATCACCCATTTTGGTCCCAATGTCAGGAAATTTGAAGCTATCCAGAAATGTCAATAGATTATACCAGCAACTCCAATAATGTACAGTCAGTCTACTGAGTACAGCAGTATTTGTTATCTGAGAGAAATGCCTCTGTCATACTTATCATTTTATGCCTGTTAGCCACCTGTTTTTTTCCTGTAGACTTAGTAACAAAGCAATAATAAGGCAAGCCTATTTCTGTTGTCTAGCAATGGGGTCCAAAGGTATCTAGGGTACTGCAAACAAGTGTCATTATGTACTTAGTAACGTACTATATGCTAATAAGTTACTGAAGGGTAATACTGTACATGGCTTGTGCAGGAAGAATCTGAAGGACTTTGGTGGCTGTTGTTTATCCATTAAACTGGTGTTACTTTTTAATAAGCTTGATTCTTACCAAGATCAACTTTTCCTGTTTCCTAGTCATCCTCTTATGTTTTCATAAAAGGTCTTTGTTATTACTAGATATATCCCGTGACCTTAATTTTGTTTGATCATTTTGAACACTGATAATTTGTGACATGGAGCATTTATGTTTGTCAAAATCTGTGGTTCATACAATACCTACAGTACCAGCAGTTCATATCTGGGTGGTGTATCATCTTCAATACATCTGCTATACAAAAGCTGGATACAGTAGTTGCACCTTTTTACGTAAGGACGGCTGCGGAATTGAACCACACAAAGCTGAGGGTGCTGGACTTCAGGAGGCATATTTTAAAATGATGGGTGAATGCATGAGGAATGACCTGACATGGGGGGTGTGCTGGGTGGGGTGGAAGAACAGGGAAGCTAAAAACAGCCATAGTGAAGGCAAAAAGTCCTCTGCGTCTAGCAAGTGAGCGAAAGCAAGAGGAACAAGAGACCGCTATGGTTCTTGAAAGAGGTGGTGGAAAAGGTAAAAGCTAAGAGGGTAGCATTCAGAAGCTACAAGGAGATGGAGAAGGAGGAGGAGGATAGAGAGGCCTATCGTGGAAACAGCTGGAAGCAGGGAGAACAGTAAAGAGCACAAAGGCGCAAACTGAAGTGAGCATAGCCAAGGCAGTAACAAAAGAGGAAAAGTCATTTTTAGGAACGTAAGTGAAAAAAGGAAGACTAGGGCAAAATTGCAAGTAAGCAATAATATCCAACAAAGTGGGTGGTTTTGGGCTATATCGGGCCACCCATAGGCATAATGAGGCCCAACACCACAGCCAGAGGGCGCTATAGCTCCAATGAAAAGAGTCTATGTCCATAGGTAATGCTATCAACTTGCTGTTTATAATACATTTCCTGAGGTGTTTAAATCCAAAGTCAAAATATTGTGTTGGGAACATGAAAATAATCCTTTAAAGAATTCTCAAAACAATTTTTATAAATCCAATATGCTTCTTTATTTTGCCTGATGTTGAGCACTATCAAATGCTTTTTCAAAGGGCTTTATTTGTAATAATTAAAAATTGTTTCATTAAGTTTCTTATTTAACAATTACAATCATTTTATAACTTTTTTAAACTTTACAAGTTAAAGGTGACTTTACAATTGATTCTGAGCATCTGTAACTGCTATATTTCACCATATGTCATGGTTTTATACATTATTTCAGCCTTTGTTTCACCTAGAACAACATTGTTCTTGCTTAGTAAAACTTTGTGTCTGTATTGCTTAAATATTGTGCCACCTTCACCATTATTAAAGCGAGCTGCTATCTTAAGTCTGTTACTAATAGCCTGACCCACCCCTTCGTCGGAAGCAACCTCCTATTGTGTTTTTCAAAAACACAATTTATTTTGTATTGTTTCACTGTCCTTCACTATCGTTCTCTGTCCTACAATGAAAGAGGCACTCCTGTGTTTTTTTCTCATTAATTTCCTATTGCATTATTGAGCATTTCTTTATACTTTTTTATCTTCAAACAACCGAACCACTCTGTTTAATGGGTCACTACTCTTTTTTTAGCCAATTCCCCCTTCTCTCAGGACCCATCCACCCACCGGCCCCATGCTCAGGCTTACTCCCCTGGGTGGGGCCACCAAGGGGCTTCCAACTCCCTAATGGACATTGTGGGCAAGCCCTGGATTACCCCCTGGGTCAGGGCCATGAGAGTAGGCCCCCCCCCCGGTGAGTGTCAGAGGCAGTGGACGGTGAAGCAGAACAGGCCGTCATGCCAGGGACTGGTATTTTTTGTACCTGCTGCCCTGGGGGTGGGGATGTGCAATGAGGTCCAGCATCTGCCCTGCCCCCTAATGTACTGGTGACAGTTGCTGCGGTGCCCCTGGCTTCCGCCGGGGTCTGTCAAGCGCCGGGCACTCATCCTTTCCCGGAGAAGGAGCGCAGCCCCAAAGATGATCAGTTCTTCTCCCCTGGCCGACCCTCTAACTCCCCTGGTCCATTCCCGAACCTGGGTCATTGGCGTCATGAGCGGAAATCTAATCGCTGTGCCAGCAGGCTGGCAGAATCGGTCACTACTTTATTCATTTAGTCCTTTCCCCATTGTTATTTATTATACTGCTTCCGGTCTTTCTTTCAGTTATAAAGTTTCCTACCTTAATTTCTGTCTGTGTACTTCTTGGTTGTGGTGCTGTCATTTCTTATACGGAAATCTGCAATAAATAATTGCTGTTTAGGTTCTTATTTAACTTATCGTGTTTCTTTCTCATATTGCCCTTATAGCTTGTATGTGTTTTTTTCAGTTTACTTTGGAGTTTCCTTTTGCTACTACTTCTGTCCCCATATAGCTCAAATGGCATTTGCAGTGTTTTCTTACTGCGTAGGTGTGTTTCCTTAACCTCTCGCCCCGATCATCAACTCACATCATGTGTCTCCGTGGTAACCCACTAACCAATGGCTCACAGGTTTGGTTGCTATGCAACTGCACACCATGCCTATATTAAGCATGGTGCTTTGAGGATGAGATTGCAAGTAAGCAATAATACCCGATATAGTGGGTGGTATTGGGCTATAGTAGGCAACCCACGAGTGTAATGAGGCCCAACGCCACAGGTGGAGAGTCTTATAGCCCCTGGAAAGTCTGGTATAACTGAATACCACAAACCCTGGAGGGTAATTACAGTGCTTAGAAAATGGGTATATGCTGAGAGGGCAAAATGCTTTAAAAAGTAAAAAATAAAAATATATAAAAAACATTTAAATTGACATAGATTTAAATTGACATATTTATTATAAAATAGTAGAATTACCAATAGAGGGCACTGTGCCTCCCCCCTCCAAAAGTTCTCTTTCACAGTAGCAAGTACCCCCCCAAGCAGCTTTCTATTGGATTTTCTGTGCATTGTGGAAATTTTTTTAAATGGCCGACCAGAGCTGATAAATTCAGCACCAAAGGAATGTGGTGCGAGTGCCCCGTCACCATTACCTGAACATGAGCACCATACATAGTCATAGAAGCACTGTCAGTAGCTCTATTTTGGGGGAAAAAACAGCAAGAAAAAAAAAGAAAGTAGTTTGGATGACTGCAGAAACTCTCAGTGAAGCATGAGTGAATGTCACAGCATGTGTTGGCAGTCAGACCTGACAGTGATCCCATTAACTTTGGGAAAATGTAAGAATCAGCGCAGTTGGACCCAACACACACTTCAGTTTTATATTTCATTTGTTGTGTTTTTCTGTGCAGTGGGTGGATGGCAAAGTGATGGGGGGATCTTGTATTATCTCACATGAAATATTTGTGCAGGGGGATTGCATCACTCAGTCACATGCTAAGTGAGTGGAAAAAATGACCGTCGGCTCATAGCTGAACATTCTAATTATTACAGCGATTCCTGTAAAAAGGCAGAGAGGCACAGGGACTAGTTATTGACTGGTCTCTGTTGCCTGATAGGGTTTCTCTAACCCATTTTCTAAGGTTAAGAAGGGAAGGGGGGGCTGTGCAGAAAGGGAACAGGAAAAGGCCAACATCCTGAACAAATACTTTTGCTCAGTAGTCACAGAGGAAGGAGATGGGAAGGGGCCATAAAAACAGAAAAGGAGCATTGGAGGGAGGGAGGTAGACACTAGTCTCTTTTTGGAGGAGATAGTCCTGAAGGCACTTGCAAATTTGAATGTGGACAAAGCAATGGGGCCAGTCAGGGTCCACCTGAGGGTATTGAGGGAGCTCAGAGACCTACTGGCTACACCTCTGATGGTCCTGTTTAATAGCTTATTGGAAACAGGAGTGGTCTTGGAGGACTGGAGAAGGGCAGATGCAGTCCCACTTCACAAAAGGGGTTGCTGGGAAGAGTTTGGCAATAACAGGCTAGTCAGCCTGTCTTTTGTGGTAGGAAAGTTAATGGAATCACTGCTGAAAGAAAGGATTGTGGAATATCTTGAATCCAATGGATTACAAGACTTGAGTCAGCATGGATTCACGGGGGGAAGGGGGGTCAAACAAATCCTATGCCATTCTGGCAAAGTGTGGTTCCTCTATGGAGGCACTTGCAGTGGAGACCAAGGAGGATGCTGGGAACCTCCACAGAGGAGACCCACAGGAGGGTGGCAGGGGACCCCACAGGGGAAGGAAACAACTCCTGGTGGGGGACTCCATTGTTAGAAAGGTAGAACTGGGGGAGGAAGGGGAGAGGGAGGTAAGGTGCCTCCCTGGTGCCATGGCTTGGAGGGACAGGGAGCAAATCCTCAGGATTTCCGGGCAGCTGCACAGGGGAGGGAGCTGGATGTCATTGTCAACCTAGGGACAAATCACCTGGCTAAGAAAGGGATTAGAGCAGTGCAGGAAGAGTTTGTGGAATTGGGGAGGAACCTTAGACAAGTAGCACGCACGGTAACCTTCTCGGAGATGCTGCCCATCTATGGTGTAGAAGAGGCTAGGGTGTTCCGCACCATGGGATTCAATCAGTGGCTGCAAAACTGGTGCAGAACTCAGGGATTTGGCTTCACTGGGGACTGGCAGTCCACCTGGAGTGATGCAAGCCTATACTGGCATGATGGGCTGCATCTGTCCAGGAGGGGAACTAGGATCCTAGGTGATAGGTTTAAATGCTTCATTGGCAAGCATTTAAACTAGCCAAGGGGGGAGGCACTGGAAAGGAGCAGGGAAATCCTAGCCCTCCCCCCCAAAAAAATCCCGGTAGTAAGTGCGGTAAACACCAACATAGAAGTGGCGATAGGGAGAAAGGCATGGGTAAATGGGGAAAGTGACAAAGGCAAGAAGCACAGGGATGGGGCATAAATGAGTAAGGCCATCAGTAAATGGAGGGTAATGAGTACTAATGCCTGTAGTCTGGGCAACAAGCTCCCTGAGCTGGTGGCCTTGATGGAAGAGGGATGCCTGGATATCATAGCAGTCACAGAAACATGGTACACAGAGAACCATGACTGGGATGTTAACATATCAGGGTACATAACCTACAGGAGAGACAGGAAGGGGAGAAGAGAGGGAGGAGTAGCTCTCTATGTAAAGGAAGGATAAAAGCAACTGAACAAAAGAGCAAACAGGGAGGAGAGAGGCACTGTGGGTCACCTTGGAGACTGGAAGGGCACCACAATCTGCACAGGGTTGTGTACAGACCCCCATGTCAGGGGAGGAATGGACATGGATATGATAGAAGGCATTCTTAGAATGGCAAAGAAAGGAGATACTGTTGATGGGAGACCTGAATACGCCAGATGTTAACTGGAGCACATTTGCTGCAGCCACATCCAAGAGCAGGGCCATTCTCGATGTCCTACAGGTGGCAGGCCTCAGACAGCTAGTTTCGGAACCCACTCATGAGGGAGCAATCTTAGACCTCATACTCTCAAATGGGGGCAGTGAGAGGATCTCAGATCTAGAAGTGGGTTGCCATCTGGGAACAAGTGAGCATCAAACAGTGTGGTTCACGTTAAACTCAGCTACAGAGTCAAGCCACACAAAAGTAAGGGTACTGGACTTCAGGAGGGCTGACTTTGGCAAAATGAGAGAGCGCCTCAGAAAAGCACTAGCAAACAGGCTAGAAGGAGGGGTGGAGCAACAATGGGGAATCATCAAAACTGCCATCACAGAGGCAACAAGCCTTTGTGTGAAGCAAATAAACAAATCAAAATGAAAGAAAAAGCCACTATGGTTCTCAAAAGAGGTGGCTGGGAAAGTCAGGGAAAAAAGATAGCATTTAGGAAGTGTAAGGAAACACAGAAGGAGCAGGACAGAGCTGTACCAGTTAAGGCAGAAGGAAGCAGGGAGGAAGTCAGAATAACAAAGGCCCAAACTGAGGAAAGATAGCCAACTCGGTTAGAAGGGGATAAAACTTTTATAGGTACATCAGAAAGTAGAAAGACAAAGGAGGGATAGTGAGGCTGAATAGAATGAATGGTGGGTGGGCAGAGGGACAGTGAAAAAGCAGGGATACTGAATGAATATTTCTGCTCAGTATTCACAAAAGGGGAGTGCCTAATCCAATTAACAGAAGCACTCTTGATGGGGGGGGGTCGATCCCAGCCTATTCACAGAAGAAAGAGTTCTGCAAGAGCTCCTAAAACTGAAGGTGGACAAAGCAATGGGGCCTGATGGAATTCACCCCAGAATTCTAAAAGAATTAAGGGGGGAAATAATGAAAACACTGACTACTCTTTTTAATAAATCATGGGAGGATGGTGTGTTACCCGAGGACTGGAGGAAGGCATATGTGATTCCCCGTCACAAAAGTGGGACCAAGACAGAGGCAGGAAACTATAGACCTGTCAGTTTAACCTCTGTGGTAGGGAAAGTGATGGAGTCACTTCTGAAGGAAAGAATAGTTGAGTACCTAGAGGCCAGTGGGGCACAGGATCCAAGGCGGCATGGGTTCACAGCGGGAAGGTCATGTCAGATGAGTCTAATAGATTTCTTTGGCTGGGTGACGAAAGTAGTAGACCAGGGAGGGGCTGTGGACATGGCCTACCTAGACTTTAGCAAGGCATTTGACACAGTCCCACACAAAAGCTTAACAGTCAAATTAACCAGCCTGGGAGTGGGTCCCAGGGTGGTAGCCTGAGTAAAACATTGGCTGGACAACAGGACACAGAAGGTAATTGTAAATGGAGTCCACTCTGAAGAAAGAGGGGTTACTAGTGGGGTACCACAGGGTTCAGTACTGGGTCCAGTCCTTTTTAATGTCTTTATAAGTGACATTGCAGAGGGACTGGAAGGAAAAGTATGCTGCTTTGCAGATGACACAAAGATCTGCAACAGGGTTGATACACAAGGAGGTGTGGAAAGGATGAAAAGGGACTTGGCAAGGTTGGAGGAATAGTCAGAAGTATGGCAGCTAGGATTCAATGCAAAGAAGTGCAAAATAATGCACCTGGGAAACAAGAACCCAGGGAAGATTACACAATGGGGGGGGGGGTAGTAAAACAACAAAGGAGAGGGACCTGGGGTAATCATATCAGATGACCGTAAGGTTAGCAAACAATGTGAGAAGGCAGTAGGGAGGGCTGGGGGTATACTAGGATGTATAGGGAGAGGCATCATCAGCAGAAAACAGGAAGTTGTTATCCCTCTGTACAGACAGTTGGTGAGACCCCATCTGGAGTACTGCGTCCGGTTCTGGAGACCCCATCTCCGCAAGGACATAGACAGGATAGAGGCAGTCTAGAGGAGGGCAACTAAAATGGTGCAAGGTCTGCAAGAGAAGCCGTACGAGGAGAGACTAAAGGAGCTTAATATGTATACCCTTGAGGAAAGAAGGGAGAGGGGGGACATGATAGAAACTTTTAAGTATCTCAGTGGAATCAACAGAGTCCAAGAGGGTAGCATCTTTTAGAAAAAGAGATGTGCAAGAACAAGGGGACACAATTTAAAGATGGGGGGGGCAGTTCTGGGGCAATGTGAGGAAGTATTTTGTCAGAGAGAGGGTAGTGGATGCATGGAACAGCCTTCCTGAGGAGGTTGTGGGGTCTAAGACTATGGGAGAATTCAAGAATGCATGGGACAGACATAAGGCAATTCTTGTGGGGGTAGGAAGAAATAGGCTGTTGGTTAACTATGATCTGCGGCCTATCCTGTAGGTAGGGAAATGGGCAGACTAGTTGGGCCAAGCGGTCCTCATCTGCCGTCAAAGTCTATGTTTCTATGTTTCTATGATGAAGTTCTTTGACAGGGTGGCCAAGGAGCTAGATGAGGGTGGAGCAGTGAATGTAGCAACCTAGATTTCAGTAAGTCTTTCAACACCGTTCCATATTAGAGATAGCAAGCAAGCTGCATAACAAAGGAATGGGTCCAAAGATGGTAAACTGGATAATAACGTGGTTAGAAGATAGATGACAGACAGTGGTACTACTTGGAGTTCACTCAGAGGTAGGGAGGGTGACCAGTGGTGTGCCTCAGGAATCAGTGCTGGAACCAGTCCTCTGTAATGTTTTTGTAAGTTACATTGCAGAGGAACTGGAAAGGAAGGTCTGCTTATTTGTGGATAACTCCAAACTCTGCAGTAGGGTGAACACTCTGGGGGTATGTGTGTGGAAAGATGAGCAGCGACCTGAGAAAAGTCAAGGAGTGGTCAAGGGTATGGCAGTTGGGTTTCAATGAGACAACATGCAAAATAATGCAATTGGGAAACAGAAACCCAGAGGTAGAGCACAGATTTGGGTGGGCGGTACTGACAACCACCAAGCAGCAAAGAGACCGGGGGTGATCATATCAGATTACCTAAAGGCAGCCAGGCATTGTGACAAGGCAGCTGGGAGGATGAGTGACATGCTGTGGTGCATAGGGAAGGGTATCACTAGCAGAAAGAGGGAGATGGTGTTGCCTCTGTATAGATCGCTGGTAAGACCCCACCTAGAGTACTGTGCCTAGTTCTAGAGACCGCTTCTCAGAAAGGACATAGACAGAGTGGAGGTGGTCCAGAGGAGGGCATCTAAAATGGTGCAGGGTCTGCATCAGAAGTCCTACAAGGTGAGATTAAAGGACCTAAACTTAATAACTAGCTGACTTAAACCTGATCAAGATCCATCTGGAAAATGACTTCCACATTCAGGAAAGGTAGTTCCTGTAAAACAAACTGGTGATGAATGCCAAGAAAACCAAATCAATGCTCTTTGGCCACAAGCACCTAGGCCCAGGTAGACAACACCTCAGACTCTCTACCAATAATGGTATCAATCTGGAGGTGGTAAAGTCCTTTAAGTACCTGGGCATTATGCTGGACCAAGCCTTGACCTTTAATACCATGTAAATGCCCTGGTTAAAACTTTAGATCTGAAGACTGGCCTCCTTTACTGACTTATTCCCTACCTATCAAAAGCTGCTTGTCTAGCTATTGCCAGCAGCACCCTCCAACCAATTCTCTTCTATGGTGCCCCAGTGCTACAGTTGACTCATGAATCTATCCTATCTAGGCTTAAGACCCTGTTTCACAGGACTGGACTTTTCACAGCCAGTGCCCATTCCAGAGTCCACCACTGTTCAGTACTTGCAACCCTTGGGTGACCCTCTTTTAAGAATAGACTGTGCTATCTCCTATACTGCCTTACCTTTAAGTTACTAAAACCCTATTCTCCACCCAGTCTCAATGGTATACTCCAATGCAAACAGTATGCTTGACCCCTGAGATCTGCAGCCTGCCCAGTACTGGACATCCCTAAGGTGCAGTATGCAATCAGGAGATCCTTCTCATTCGCAGCCCCTTTTCTATGGAATTCTCTGCCTCTTGAGGTACTTACCTGTCCCACTCTAGCACAGTTTAAAAAGAGGCTGCAATCCCTTGCATGGGCTGCAGTCCCCTGTAATTGTAGAGGCTGCACCCTCTAGTAGCTGAAGTCTTAAATGCTACTGTACATCAAGAGATGCCACCAAGTCGATCTGTATTGCCAAACCTTCCCCAGAAGTGTATGACATTCTCACCTGAAGAGCAGATAGAGAAGGACCCTGCCTTGAGGGACCCACCCTCAAGATGTGGACTCCAAGGGAGTAGAGCAAGGCCATCACATAAAGGGCAGCGAGCCCTAGAAGCCATGATATGGCAGTGGCTGGCATTTGTCTGAGTGCAGGAGTAGTGGGAGGCTGATGGCAAAGCCTGATGGCCATGAGCACAAGGTAGAAACAAAACATAAGCAAAGCTGAATGACTGAGTGAGACAGCAAAAGACAACTAGAACACTATATGAGACTGAATGATACGTACTGTGCTTGCACTGAACATACGAACATATGAAATTTGCCAGCAGATAAAGGCCTAGAGGTCTATCAAGTCTGCTCAAATGTGCAGCTAGCACCCCTTATTCTGCAGCTGCCCCTCCCTTCCACCCTTCCCCTTCATTAACCCTCCCCCTTGTCCTGTCCCATCCCCTTTTGAAGCAGTCCACTGTTCTACTGGATACCACTTCTGCAGGTAATGCATTCCACCCAGCCACCACCCTCTCTGTAAAAAAGTGTCTCCTCATCTCCCTCCTGAACCTTCCTCCCTCCAGTCTCATATCATGGCCCCTGGTGGCCCTCCCCTCCCTTACTTTGAACAGCCCCTCTGTACCAGTCTTGTTTATTCCTTTCATGTATTTAAAGGTTTCAATTATGTCACCCCTGTCCCTCCTCTCCTCCAGTGAGTACATGTTCAATTCCTTCAACCTCCTCTCGTATGATAAGTCCCAAGTCAACCAATTCCATAAGGGAGGCTAGTCTAGGTAGGCTGAGGCAGTAGAGAACAACAAATGAAACTGCTAGGAAAAAAAGGAAAATATGAGAACTTAAAACTAGGAATCAGCATGTTGCTGAAATGAGCACCTAATTAAACCAGCAGAACATAGAAGGGAGTGGCTGCCTAGCTAGGAGCCAGGCGTAAATAGCTTTACCAGATTTTGGGATGCCAAAAAGAGGACACTTAGTGCCAGACCCTGAGTAAATAGGTTTAAAGTCTCCACCGCCTTCACAGTTAATGTACAAGGAGGTCCTGGGTAGGAGAAAATACAAAAACTATAAAAATTATAATTATACAACAGGATAGAGAAGGTAGATAAAGAATATTTGGCAGCTGGAAAAGAGGACATGTCCTTGTAAAAGAGGACATCTGGTAACCCTAGGTGTAAACATTTAAGGATTATAGCTGAAATGGGAGATTGCAAATTGTAATGAAAAAACAGCAAACATGGGAACCTGAAATAGCACAAGTCATAGAGAACAACAAAAGGCAGGACACTGGGAAAACAAGAAAGTACACAAAAGCCAAAACAAAAAGAAACAAAAGGTACATGGGAACAAGAGTACACAGAAATAGTTGACTGAAAGAAGCACAAACTGCAACCAGGAAGGTAGAAAGAAAAATACTGACCTAGAATGCCAGTGGAGGCACAAACCAAACAGGCCATTCAAAAGAGAATGCAAATGGCGCCATTATGACTGAAGAAGATACGACTGCTCGGATTACCTCCCCCCCCATTTGCTTTTCCCTCTCTCCTCATTGTTCCCTCCTCTCTTGAGCATGGACGGGGTATCCCTTACCACTAGCCATGCTCCACTCCTTGGCCCTCGCACTACCCCTCTGCCCTATCCCCACTACTAATCGCAATCCACCTCCCATCCTCCCTTTACCATCTTCTACCTAACCAGCCCTCCACTCAACTTTAGCACTTACGTTTTTACTCACCTTGCCTCTCCCCCCTCCCTACATCTTTCCCTTCCACTCCTCCCCTCACCTTCCTCCCTTTCCTTATCCTTACCCCATCCTCTGCCCCACTCGCTATCCTCTACTGTATCCCTACTACTAATCTTTATCTACCTCCTTCCCCTACCCACATCCACCTACCCCTCCCATGCACCCTTTCGACCCTCTAATCAAATTAGGCATGTATTATGTTTCCTCACCTTCTCCCCTTCCCCATCCTTATTCTTGTCTCCCCGCCATCCTCCTCCACTTGTTCCCTTCCAATAACTTCCCAGCCCACTGTTTAAATCCCCATGACAAAACTATCTCCTGTGGTACCCTCCCCCCACACTCATCCATACTCCCCCCCCCACTTATCTCCACTTCTGATCCTACTCTCTCTCTCGAAGCCACTCCCTGGTGGGTCCTTGCCCCTCCCTTATCACTCTCTCTCTACTACCCCCTCCTCTCCCTCTTGTAAATTAATCCCAAATCCATTTTTTGCCATAATTGCCTATCTTGTAGTACCCTTTTGTCTACCATAATTACTGTCTTGTATTATTGTTTATTGCCATCTGATCCTGTTGTTTTTTAATTCTGCTTTATTGTTGATTCCTATGTCAATAATTCCTACATGTTACTGTTCCATTCACTGTAATTACTGTACCCTGTTGTTATGTTCTCACTCTGACATGGAATCTTTGTAAATGAGCTGGTAGCTCAAAGGTTATAATCCAAGACAGTAATAAATAAATTAAATAAATAAATACATGAATAAAGCCCAAATGCACAAAGAGAAGTGGGAGACAAACACTGTGAGAAGGGGGAGGGCCAGAGCCTCTGGCTGCAGCAAAAAACAGTACTTCTGAGTGAGGGTGGAGGAAGCTGGCTTAACTATCTCAGGCAAACTACAGATATAGCCTTTGAATTATACAGAGAGAGTTAAAAGCAAGGGTCTATTTTGCCCTCTCTTATTCTGCTACCTGTCTGTCTTTTGTCTGTCTGATTGTATGATCAAATTGTTCTTGTGGCACCTAGGAATTGTCCAGTCCAATGGTCCAACACTTTCTCCATTATCTCCCTTCCTTCACTTGCTATTTCTGTTCTTTCTTTCTCCCATTGCTTCTCCGTGGTTAAACAAATACACATGAATCTTTATGTGAAACTACTAGGGTCTGTTGGTTTGCAAACAAATATATATATATATATATATATATATAGACACACACACACACACACACACACACATATATATATATATATATATATATATATATATATATATATATATGATTGCAGAAAGCTATTTCAGTTTCTTAGAAAAGAAAACACTTTGGAACACAGGTGATAGTCTTTGAGATGCATTTTAACCTCCATAAGCTTGTTTACAGAATTGTCAACAGAAAACCAGCTCTGGGACCGGATGTTCTGTTTTGCTGCACTTGTTTAAAACCAGATGTGTGGGAGAGGAGATAAAACATACCAAGAAAAGAATGCAGAATTTGAACTGCCAGGCAAAAGCATCTCATATGAGAGCGGTGTTTTTACAGGGAATCTCAGATGTAAGGTTCTTGGTTTGTACTGCCTATATGAAGAGCCATCCTGTACATTTTTATGATGTCTGGCTCATGCAGCGCAGACACCATATTGGGATTGCTTGAAGTTGAAGAGCAGGTTTTGGAGGTTCAATTGTGTTGTGGCCAGTGGTGCCACTGCTTTTGCATGCTTGGCTGTGTGCATGAATGAAACTGCATGCTGTCTATGACAGCAGTTGCAAAGCATGTCACCAACTTGAAATGTTTTAGCCGCAACAATGAGGGAGCTCCACCTCATTGCAGGGCGTGCCTTCCCTGGTGTAACGTTTCAAGTGAGACATGGTGGCAGCTGTACCATCCACCTCTCACAATCCCAAGAAAAGCCAATGTTGGGGGTGCCCAATCCCCCTGTTGGTATCATCATGCCCCCCTCCCCAGTTCATTTGCTGATGGGGGAGCCCAATCCTTGTTGGCACCATGACCCATGCCAGTTGTTTACCCCCCTCGGCATCATCCCCCCCACCAAACACCCTTTTTTTATTTGCCGGCGTGGTGCCCAATCCCCATCGGATCCAGTCCCCCACACCCCAAAACATGCAGGTGGCATGGTGGGAGCCCACCCCAGAATGCCAAATACACCTGTTGAAAGAAAAAACATTCCCATGATGTTTAATTATTTTTTTTAATATGTAAAGTAGAAAACGGTCCCTTGCTGTCTGCTGCCCCCAACCTGCACCGACCCACTGTGTACCCCACCTCCCCACACCCCCCGTCACCCCATACTTAACTCCAGAGCCAGGTACAATGATCTTCGGTGGACCGGGAACAAGTCTGCTCTCTTCAAAGCCGACAGTGAACTGAAGAAATGCCGGCAAGCTGTATAATGGCATAAATAGAGTTTTTTCAACTTTGGTGCATATTTCGGGCATTTTTGGGAATTTTGGCACCAAATTTTCAATATGGGGTTATTGGGACTCCTCCTCATGAATTCAATCACTGTCATGGCCTTATTTGGTCCTGAAATGTGATTTCACGTTCACGACACGGAATCACCACGACAGTGCCACTCTTCATGAAATGGGCTCTCGAAAAGCCTATGTTTAAAATTTGGTGAAAAAAATCCACAAAATTACTGTTTTATGAGTGTGCATTACGCAGTTTCCATGCACCATCATAACTTTGCAAATTTTTTATATTTTCACTCCAGATTTTCAACATTGGCATTTTTTCACACCTCCTTATGAACAGTACAGCTGTCATTTTTCACATGCTGGGCAAATTGTGCTTTCACACTTCCGGCACAGAATAGCGTGGTCACTGTGGTAAATCAGTGTTTGAGACAGATTAAGAAAATCACAGTGACTCTGTTCATGAGCAAAGATCCTAAAATGCCTGAAGATTGGGTGACAAACATCCATAAAATAACTGTGTTACAAGCGTGCGTTGCACAGTTTCCATGCACGCTCGTAACTCCGATAATTTTTAATATTTTTACTCCAGATTTTCACCATTGCCATTTTTTCACACCTCCTTATGAACAGTACAGTTGTCATTTTCCACATCCTACCCAAAATGTGTTTTCGCACATCCAGCTCGCAGTGGTGCAGTCGCTGTAGGAAAACAATGTTCATAATAGAGTAAGAAAATCACAGTAACTGTTCATAAGCAGAGGTCCCAAAATGCCCATGTTAAAAATTTGGTGAAAAAATTCCATAAAATGACTATGCTACATGTGTGCATTGAGCAGTGTCCACGCAAAGTCGTAACTTCGAGAATGTGTAATATTTTCACTCCAGATTTTCAACATTGTCGTTTTTGCACACCTTCTTATGAACAGTACAGCTGTCATTTGTCACATCCTGCATGAAATGTAGTTTTGAACATCTGGCGCACAATCACGTGGTTGCTGTGGGAAATCAATGTTCAGGGCACAGTAAGATAATCATAGTGCCACTGTGCATGAGCAGAGATCCCAAAATGGTTATGTTAAAAATTTGGTGAAATAATTCCACTAAATGACTGTGTTACGAGCGTACAATGCACAGTTTTCACACATGCTCATAACTACGAGAATGTTTAATATTTTCACTCTAGATTTTCAACATTGCCATCTCTTCACACCTCCTTATCAATGGTGCAGCTGACATTTTAATGTGGTGCAGAATGGCATGGTCACTATGGGAAATCAAAGTTCGAGACAGATTAACAAAATGACAGGGACACTATTCACGAGCAGAGGTCCCAAAGGCTTTCACCAGACAGGGTCACAAAAAGGCCATGTTTTAAAATTTGGAGTGCAAATACCAACAAATGTCCAGGGTGTTAGGGTTTCTAACCATTACGTCCCACTCTGGACAAACTAACAAGCATCAGGGTTGTGTCTTTGGATTGTCTGCTGTAGTGCTCACACAATTGGTCCTCCACTGCCACCCTGCAGCCACAGACAGGCATTAAGGTGTGCCTTGGACTTTTCAGCCCCAAAGTTCAACCCATTCTCCTATGCTGCACCCATCTCAATGTACTTCCTTATGAAATGGGGTGAGCATGAGGCCTGACAACCCCAAGACACAACGCAACACTTGTCAGACTCTGCAGGGTAGGATGAGGTGAAATGGCATGAGCGTTATAGCCAGTGACCCAAACGCACACCCCAATGCCTGTCACTCTCTGCAGGGTGGGGTGGGGTTGATGTTGGTTCTATACTTCACTGTTATTCATATTATGCATCTCTTTAACTCCTGCACTACCAATGCCAACACCAGCAAGACAACATTCAGCATTGACAAATGCTTGTTTTTATTGATATTGATATATAGAATAATGGCTGGGTAGGTGGCTATAACGATAATGTTACACACACTGAGGTGTGGGATGCCGGATAAACCTCAAGAGTGAAGCTCTAGGGATTTGTAAAGGCATCCCACACTGAAGGCGTGAGCAAATTTTGAGTTTTACACACCTACCCAGCCTTTATTTTACATAATTGCTGGAGTGCATTTTTTTTTTGCCACAGTAATTATATAAAGTATAGATATATCGCTGTGCAGCCATGGTCTGTTTGGGATGAAGTGCAGACTGTGGCTGTTGAAACCTTTATTTTAAAAAAAAAGTTTAATCAAGGATTAAAACTCCAGTAATGAGCTGTGTGTTTTTTAATGTATTTACTGCCAGCTGCTACTGGCAGTGTAATGTCTGGCCGCTGAAGAAGAGAAGAGCGGGTGCTGGTGCAGGCATAGAGTGAGGAAAACCTGGTGCGTGTTCGCCGTTATAATCTGTGGGTTTCAATGGTGAATTATAACTGGGTTTCCCTATGGGAGAAAATGCTCCCCAGTTACTATAACATGCTACTTGTGAATTTTATAACTTCTCCTAGTTTGCCGATGCTTTCTAACTTATGCCTCTACAGCAGTCAGTATCAGACAAGTGCAATTTATGTCGTGCATACTCTATGGCAGAAGTTTTGTGCGCGGATACTAGATCTGGTACCAGGGAGGCATAGAACAAAGCTATGGCTCCTGCAACAGCAAGTCAAGGAGTGATTACTAGAAGAATGGCAGCCAAACTAGAAGCAGAAACAAAAGTCCAAAATGAGACTGTACAGCCAACACCAGTGATGAAAGAAGAAGAAGTGCAGGCAGGGACAGAACCTGAAATCATGTCTGCTTCTTCAAATGGGGGTGTGTGCAACAAAGAGGGACTGAGAAGCAGAGAAGGGAAGAGATGCAGTGATGGGAGCAGCAATGGCTGGATGCCTTGCAAGCTATAAAAGCTGAAGGATCTGGAACAGGTCCAGCACATCACCAAAACACAAACAACTTAAAATACATTAAACTTACAAACCTGTATCCCTTGGATGATAATGAAGCATATCTGATGACTTTTGGAGCCTGCTAATAGCAAATCAGCAATGGGCAATCAGGCTGGTAGCTTATCTAACAGGTAAAACTCAACTTGCTTATAGCAATATGGACACTGCACAGTCATAAAACTATAACCATGTGAAAACAAAAATCCTTAAAGGATATAATATCACAAAAAATACCTACAGGCAGAGATTCCATTCTCTGAAGCATCACTCAGTTGGAAATCCTCAAGAAGCCTTCATGTGACTCAGAGAACTCCCCATTAAATGGCTCCAACCAGACGGCAAAACAGGACCCACAGATCATCTCCATGTTTTAATGGAGCACTTCATCAAGATCCTTCCTATAGATGTGTAGCTTTAAGGAAAAGAACACCCATCAGAAAGTGGGGAAAGGCTGTTTCTTTGGCTGCGGATTAGCAGATGACCAGACAGACACTACAGCAGTTAAATAACAGCCAAAGAACAGTAAGAACCTCTTTTTCCTGATTTAACTGCAGATGAGATAAGAATGCTGATGGAGGTAACTAATCTGCACCCAAATACATTATTTGCTGTAACTGTAACAAGCCAGACCATATTGCAAGAATCTGCCATACAAATAAGGAGGGTAATACTGGAGTAAATTTGGCAGTACTGAATTAGGGAGTGTATTTAACTGATTTTAAGGTGGTAGGTAAGACTGTGAAGGGGCTTATAGGTTCGGGAAGCAGGCAGACCTCGGTGCATTTTGAAGTTCTGGAAAAGACTGTGCAAAAGGATCAGGTACTGTGGTCATCTGCATCCACAGGGGCACTTGATACTATCCCACCACCCAACAGACTCTGAACATTAATGGGGTGTCACACCAAGTGAAAGTGGGGTAGTACCAAGGTTACTTGTACCTGTGATTATGGAAAATGGTTTTCCAGGATTTGCTAAGTTAATTACAGAGTGAGTAAACCTTGCTGTTTCAGCCCCTTCCAGTGCTCAGAGTGCCAGCATTATAGTGCCGAGCAATCAGGCCACCAAATGAGGCATGCACCCCCCTCTCCAAGATCTGCCCACTTCCAGAGTTAGAATCAATAAGTGGGGATGGGATATAGCTCCCCACAAAAGACATGATTGGCAACATTGCCAGTTGGCACCCTAATTGCCTGATGTTGGATCGTGGGCACGTTCCAGAGGTGGAACCTTTTCAGCATCTGTGATAACAGCACCAGCAAAGAAAATCTCAGATGATGGGGACTCTTTTCCTTTTCGGGGAGTTTGATTCAGACTTGTTTGAGCCCAGCTGCAAGATTCAGAAGTCCAAGAAAGAAAGAAGACACCTGAAAAAAAAGACTGATGGACATAAGGGGTTGATATACAGTGGTAATCGAGCAAAGGTTGACTTACCATGCCTTGTGTGTCATTTCATGGTACCGCTATACATGCTATTCAAAGGGTAACACGTTTGCACACCTCTCAGTATACCATACTACCAGTCAACTTTTGTGTGACTATCTTTGTATGAAAATGCTGAAACTAAACTGATTGTGATTTTGTTTTTCAGCAAACAATTTTTCTATCCAAGGTTATCTTAAGCAGCTATGGATGAAACAAAGACACAGTGAACCAATGTTTAAATGAAGTCTAGCCAGAGCCAATACAGCTGCAAAATTATGTTACTGATGATAGTAAGAAATGTATAAGAAAGAGGGTATGATAAAAAATTGAGAATTAAAGAATACAATTTTATTATGGAAAGGTTAAACCAATGTCCCATTATTTTAAAATTCTATGAAAGAATGCGGATGCTGCCTGTCAGCCTTCACAATGGGCACTGTTCACTGAGAAACTGATGTTAACAAGTGTGATTTCATTGTATAATAGATATGTTGAAAGCCATTAAGTGCTGTCACTTGAGAGAGACAATGTGATCTGGTTTCGTAATGGTGTTGGGGGGGGTAGAGAGAAAGCTTACTGATTCCTGCAGAACTATATGTGATTGAACTCCACTTGGCAGACATGAAGAGCAAACAAAATGCTGTGTATTCGGTATCTGGCCACAACCACACCCCACATGAGAGGCACACCCCCACATGACAAGAGAGCTGATCAAGCCTTACTGCTCGCAACTGAGTACACATTAGCCACTATAAGATTGCCTTATGTTGTATATTTCTTTTATTTTCTTGTATTTCACAATCTGCAGAATTATACGTGATTCAACTCCACTGGGCGGATATGAGGAGGAAACACAATGCTGTGCATTCAGCATCCAGCCACAACTATGCCCCCACGTGAAAGGCACACCCCCACATGATAAGAGAGCTGATTAAGCCCTACTGCTAGCTTTTGAGTTACACATTAGCCACTATAAGATTACCTTATGTTGTATACTGTGTAACACCTTAAATTCATGCCCATTATATTTAGCACTCCAAGCACACCAGAAATGTTCACTCCATCTTATTTTCACTGCTGAAGCACTAGTACTGCTGTTCTGCAGTGAAGAACCTAATATTTACTGTCTTTTGGTTTTCACGGTAATATGAAATCAGCAAATACAGTGAAAATAAAATGACAGTGACTATTTCCTCTTATACTGCGTTTCTTTTGCATTATTGTATTTCCCAATCCAGTGCAGCTGTTCTGAGAAACATGGGAGGGGGAGAGAAAGCCTCACCCCATAGCCCCTTTTAAGCAATAAATAGCTATACATCAGCATAGTTCTGACACTGCAGCCATAAAAAGGAAAACTTTGCAGAAGCACAAGTGTAGCATATACTGTCATGGCAAATTGTTTGTGTTGCTGCACACACAGTTGCCATTATGGTTCTGGATACACAGGTGAGTACTCACTGTCACATATCTCTGTCAGTGAGTGGTTTGAGTTTGTGTATGTGTGTGTACTCAGACATGCCTCTAGCCTCATAATGAGCACCTGGTGTATGTTCTAATAATGAATGCTTTTTTTGCCATTCCATAACACATAACAGGTGCATTCCAAGGTCTGAGGAACAGTCAAGTAGGCACCTAAAAAAACATGAGAACTTTGTAGAAGATGACACAATGCATATCCTGTCAATGCTAGTTGTTTGTGTAAACCCTAGATGGCGCTATCCCAGGGGCTACTACCCCTGCCTGATTTGCCACTAACAGGTTGAGGGGCCTGGATCCAATGGCGGGTGCCTCCACCCAGAGGTCAGGGTTTGCAATAGTTAAACTTACTCGGTCACAGCCCTCTGGGACACTGCAACCCCCCTTTCTTCCCACTAGTGGCCCACACAATATATCAGAATTACCTTCACAGTATACACTTACCCCAGGGCTGGTTCAGGCACTGGGACCTCCTGTAAAATAAGATACAGTGCAACAATCACAGTACAGTACTTTAACATAGACAAATACCTCAGGCAGTATAATTTTGCTGAAACAAGCAGCTCTGATTTATTTAGGGGAAAATAATAAGGACAGGGGGAAATCAGGTTAATTAGCTTATCACTTTACTATCTACCTATGGCTCTGTGCACAGGCCTATCCCTACCAGTTACTGTCCCTGGGTACCCAAGCCCTAGTGGCTAGTCCAAACCGTGGCAGCTGGTAGGGGCCCTTTCACCAGTGAAAAGAAAATTAGTTTAAACAGTCAGCAGTACAGTGATTCCATTTGGATTTAATGTGGCAATTCAACAGGGGACCGACCCTGAATTAGTACTCACGACCTCCAAACAAGATAGGGTCCTTCAACGTCAGCAGGGCTACTCTTGAGCTCCACGAGACTCTTCACACATTTATATGGTAAACAGTCACAGGCAAAAGTCCTTTAATGGCAGCAGGATTCACTTGAGCTGCACAAGCCTCCTCACACATTTATATGGTAAAAAAGAAAGTACTATACCAGGCAGGCTGCTTCTCTATCCCGATCGCAATTACTGCACAATACCCGGGAGAACACACAGCAGATTCAGTTCCTGACAGACCGAGTGCAATTCAACAATTTCTCCAGTCTTCTACAGGGTGAGCCTGGTTTCTACTCTTCAGAGATCCTTTGATTCTCTTCACAGGACGGATTCAGTCCTAACAAGCAGTTACACAAGCTGCAGACCAGAACTCTGGACCTTACACATGTTTTTGACTAAAACTGTGCACTGAAGAACACAGGGTTCCTTTCCCTTCACTGCCAGAGCTCAACTGAAACTCCAACAGACAAAACTGGGCACTTCCTTTGAGTTCCTCCCAGTTCTTGACTGGATTGGCTGTCACTCACAATAGACTGCTGCTGTTGGTCCAAAAGGCGCAAGTCTAAACTACATCTCCCAGAGTCACTGCCCATACAATCCTCTTGTGGCTGGCTCAGATTATGAGTCCAAGTTCTGATTAGTCCAAGGCACCATTTTAGAGCTAGCTTACCCCACACTGATTGGTCCAGTTCAGCAGTTCAAAACTAGAATGGGGAACTAGGCAAACACAGTTCTGACTGCAAAGAAAGCAGGTTAGACAAACTGTATTTTCATTATTACTCTAAATTATTTCTGGCAAACAGTTACATCTTTCAGATAGGTTCCTTTGTACTCCTAGTGACTGCAAAATGGAGTGAATTGGCAGCAGTTCGAGTTGTACTCAAACAGAGAAACACACAGTCCCCCATACAAACTAATTATGTCTGCAAGCAGGCGGCTCTTAAAGAGACAGTACCAAAGGCTCTAAAAACACTCACTGATAAATGAACTAAGCATGAAACACCATTCAGGCTTGGAGCATTCAAGCAAGCTCCTGAAGTCTTTGGGAACCCCCATTTGCAGGGGTTACACCTTCCTGGCCTGGGAAAGCTTGACGTCCGCGTCAAGCAAGTACCCTATAAGTTTTAGCTGCAACCATACACATTTGCATTAGGCTCACACATGTAATCATCAGTCAATATATCATTTTACCAAGAACACATTTCTGAAACATTGTAATGCGTCCTCTTTACACAGTATTACATATACATTGTACCATAACTCAAGTTATTACCTCTTGTACATGAAACCTGAGAGGGCCCTTCCTATCAGTTACCTTGGGGCTGGACGGGGCAAGGCACCATATTAGAGAGGCAATACAAGTAACTTGGAGTTAGCACTGACGCTCAGTTTGGGCAATGAGCTTGGGGACACATACACCCTTTATGGACAACATTGAGAGGCAAGTCCACAGGCCTCCCAAGAAAATCATAACTGAGGTGCACACAGGCTTTACAGCTCGACCAGTCTTTCTAAGGGGAACTGTTACAGTCTCTGCACTCTGAGCCTCATTTTCAGCATTGTCCTCACTTGTCAGGGGAGTCTCCATGGGGGTAGAGAGGCTAGAACTTGGGGCACTTTCAGCTCCAGGACTTACAGTTTCTGAGTCCACAACATTTGGCTCACATGGAGAGCTTTCGGACACTGGCAGTGGACTGTCAGGGCACTCAAAATACTCTTCTTGTTCTGGTGTATCACCAGTCTGCCCCAATCCATCATTTTCCTCCCCTGAAAGCTCAAACAGTTCAACCATGCACAATGATTCCATTTCATCTGATCTGATGCTTTGCACCTCACTTTCTGGGAGCATTGGCTCCAGGGACGAAGCTGGGGGCTTAGACAGTCCAGAAGGCCCAGCTTCGTCTCCAGTATTGACTAGGGGATTGCCCCGAAACAATTGACTCAGTTCGTAAGAAGGATAGTATTCAAAGTCACTCTCAGTTTCTTCTGATATGGACTGACAGTCATGCTCAACTGGGACTTGTGGAGGGGAACACTTTAACTTTGCTTCTGTAGGCGCAGGCTTTCTTGATCTTTTCTTAGCAGCAGCTCTAGTCACTGGTCCAGAGGGGCATCTTCTGGGGCTCAGACTCAATCAATATTTGTCCAATGGGCAGTAAATGATTTCTATGCATTGTTTTACATCTTTGAATTATTCTCAGGCCTTACTTTGTACACTGGTAGATCATCTAGTTTGCCCACTACAATGTGAGGGAGATGGTGCCATCTGTCAGCAATCTTGTGTTTGCCATGCAGTCCCAGATTTCTTAGCAATACCGATCTCCTCCTGGAGTTCCTGTGCTTTCACCTTTTATCATACCTTTCTTTGTTGGCCAGATTTCTTTTGGCAGCCATGGTTTGAGCCAGTTGGTACGCATGAGTTAGCTGGGCCTTTAACTTTTGCACATACTGTAAATAGTTGTCAGCTTGAACCCCATCAGAGAGACCCCAAACACACATCTACCGGTAGTCGAGCTTCTCTTCCAAACATCAGGCGGTAGGGGAGAACCCAGTGGCATCACTTTTGGTGCAGTTATAAGCATGTACCAGGGTGCTAATTTGTTGGCTCCATCTAAGCTTGTCCTTTGGGTGCAGAGGTGCCTAGCATATCTAGCAAAGTCTTGATTGAAGCGTTCAGGCTGTGGGTCCCCTGGGGTGGAAAGGAGTGGTTCTGGACTTTCGCACTCCCCACAGAAAGCATCTCTTTGATCAGACGACTCTCAAAGTCTCTCCCTTGATCAGAATGGATTCTTTGTGAGCCCATAGTGAACAAAAAGTTTTCTACAAGTACTTTGGCACAGTGGATGCTTTCTGGTCTTTGGTGGGAAAGCTTGGTCATATCTCGTAAATGGTCAGTGACCACCAGCACATTACTGATATTTCTTTGCTCTGACTCCAAACTCAGAAAATCAATACAGACCAGCTCCATGGGTGCACTGGTGGTGATGTTAACAAGGGGGGCAGCCCTCTGGGGCAAAGCTTTCCTCTGTAAGCAGCGACTACAAGTTCGAATGTGTTGCTCCACATCAGCCCCCATCTTAGGCCAATAGAATCTGGATCTCACCAAGTCAAGTGTTCTGTCTATACCAAGGTGCCCCATGTGGTTGTGCAAGGACATCAGTACTGAGTCTCGAAAGGCAGTGGGCAGCACTAGTTGCTGTTTGTCTACTTGTCCCCCTCTGTCTACTGTTTCTCTGTATAACAGTTTATTGATCAGTTTCAACTTAGGACCTTCTTTGTATAACAGTGCAGTTCTCAAATCAGTGGAGCGTAATTTGGACACATCTTTTCCTGCATAGAGGGCTTCTAAACCTGCTTTGATCATGGAATCCGGGATTGAGCCCATGAATACTGTCATTGTCCAGCTGAGGCAGTGCACCAATGTCTATTGCAGAAAAGTGGCAATAAGCAGCAGGTATGCAATTCTCAGAGGGTCCCAAGCAATCCACCATGCAGTCCTGCGTCCGTGGACATTGTTCCTCCCTGTCAAACTTCCGGCAGAGTGCCCGAATGTCAGGTTCTGCCAATTGGACCCAATCATTCTGGGGAACAGGCCTCCGAGAGAGCATCAGCATCTATGTGGTTCAGACCTGCTCGGTATTCGAGAGCATAGTCATATGTAGATAATGCAGAAAGCCACCTATGGCCAGTGGCATCCAACTTAGCTGAGGTCTGCACATAGGTCAAAGGATTATTGTCAGTTTTTACTAGTATTTTAGCCCCATACAAGTACTCATGGAATTGGTCAACAATAGCCCACTTCAAAGCTAGGAACTCTAACTTATGTACAGGATAGTTCTTTTCGGATGGGGTCAGGCTTCTACTGGCAAAGGCCACTGGTCTCAGGCCATTCTCGTGCTCTTGGTACAACACAGCCCCCAACCCTTGCAAACTAGTATCAGTGTGCAGGAAGTAAGGTTTTCTTGGATCGGCATAGGCCAGCACTGGAGCATGGGTAAGTTGATATATGATCTCATGAAAAGCAGTCTCACAATCAGGAGTCCAGCGGGCCCCAAATACTTCACTGGATGAAAATACACTCTTTCAGTCTTGAGGGACGCTGACTTTGGTATTTTTGTGGGTTGGGGATACCCTTGAGTAAGGTTAAGTAAAGGCGGATCACTCTTGAATAGTCCTTGATGAAACGCCGATAATAACCACAGAATCCCAGGAATCTTTGCAGTTCTTTTTAGATTTTGGGCTGTGGCCAGGTGGTCAAGGCCTCAACTTTACTTGAGTCGGTCTCTATTCCCTCGGTGGATACTATGTGTCCCAGATACTTTATTGATGTTTGAAAGAATTGACACTTATCAATGGACAGTTTAAGGCCAAAGTCCTCCAGTCGGTCCAATACCTTAAATAATCATGTTCCTCCTCCAGTGAGCTGCCAAACACAATAACATCATCTAGGTATACCAGGCACTCTAGTAAGTTCATGTCCCCACTGCATGCTCCATCAATCGTTGAAAAGTGGCTGGGGCACCTGAAACCTCCTTGAGGCATCCTCATGAATTCATAGAAGCCAAGCAGACAGATAAAGGCTGTCTTCTCACGGTCCTCTGGGGCCATCGGGATCTGGTAGTACCCACTCGGAGATCAGCACAGAGAACCACTTGCTCCCGTTTAGGCAGTCCAAAGCATCCTGAAAGCGGGGCATTGTGTACTGATCAGGGATAGTCCGCCGGTTTAAGGTGCGATAATCCACGCACATCCTTACTGTCCCATTCTTCTTCCTCACTACCACAATGGGGGAATCATAAGGGCTTCTGGATTCTTGTATTACACCAGCAGCTAACATCTCTTGCAGATGCCGTCTCACATCATCTATATCAGCAGGTGTCAGGCGTTGAGACCTCTCACGAAATGGTCTTTCGTCATGCAGCCGGATATTGTGCTCAGCTCCTTGCACGCATCCTACGTCCCATTTCTTTAAAGAAAACACCTGGTCTCTCTGGGCAAGCTTCTCACTGATCCTCACTTTCCATTCAGCTGGCAGCGGGGAGTCGCCGAAATCAAACAAGTCAGGCGTTACTCTGTCATTCTTCCTTGAACTCTTGCTGCTGGGTAGCACTGCAGTGTCTGCACAATGCACATTAGCCAGGATGCAACCTCTATTTACTCGAATGTCTCTTTCAGACACATTATGAACTTGGACCATTACCCTTCTGGCATAAGCATGGGCTCTAGCGGGCAAAATACTAGGCTTGACCAGCAGTCCCTCTGGCAATTTTCCATCGCCTGGTGCATCCAACATTAATATTTTATTCTTAACATCCTTTCTGATACGGACCTCTCCTGTAAGGTACACTGGGCATTTGGGCCAGGATCAGAGACTCAGGATCCTTCTTCCATACAATTCCAGCCGGTTCCTCTGGTTCTATTTTTCAGCATCTCTCTGTGCCTCATAGGCCTTCTTAATTAAAGCCGGAACTCTTAAAGCTCTACTAGTCTTTGACCCATGTTTTTCATAACACAACTGTGCCAGCCTTCTGAACATATGAGCATTTGTTCCAATCAACAAGGGACACCATCATACAGTCCAGTGGGGGACACACTAAGGCTAGGGTCTCTACTGTTGGCCACTCCAGCCATGGAGGTGGGGAAAGACAACCAAATTCAGATATACCGGAATAGGGTAGGCCTTCTCACTTAACCCCATACATGCAGTCCTTCTAATGGTTGTAAGGGTACGTCTGACAAATGCTTCTGATACCAATCCTGGAACATAATTGTCACTTGGGAGCCACTGTCTAATACAGCTCTTGTAGACACTCCATTCACCTTTACAGTGGTCTCCATGGAGGACCCACTATTCTGGACCAGTCTGGAGGCGGTAGTGGGGGCCTGGGCAACTGACCTGCACAAAGAGCGTGAATTAGCATTTTTGGTGCCTCACTGGATCATTTAGTGCACCTCTTAACCACTGATTTGTTCTCCGAAGCTCTCCTTGTAGCCTATATGCAACTTTGTCAGTGTCTTTTGGGGACCGGCATTCTCTTTTCATGTGCCCATCCTTCCCACAACTATAGCAAAACATATTTTCTGGAGTTTGAGCTGGCCGAGGCGCCACACTGGGAGCCAGGGAAGGGGTATTACTAACTGGAAACCTTGGTGCCATCTCTGTCTGCGGCATGATAAGCATTTGGAGACATCTCATCAGTTTCTCCACTTCCATGGTCAAGGAATCAAGTTCGGAGCTGTTATCAGCAGGAGATACATGGGTGGGTATCCCCAACCCCATAGCAGATGCAGTCGGATATAGGTCGGGGCCAGTACTTGCAGGTGTGGCCTTCATAAAGGGACTGTTTTTGAATTCCCGGATCTCTCTCAACAGTTCGCCCCATTGTGGCATATCTTTTTCCTTATCAGAGCACTCATTGACTGCCAACCTCTGCCCCTGAACTTCACTTGATGGGCCACCCTCAGTCACTCGGGTCATAGCCGCAGCTATTGGTGCAGGTCCCTCCCGGGGTCGCCTTTTCTCAACTCCTCGAATTTCTCTCATTAACTCATCATAGGAGGGTGGGGATTCCAGTCGATTTGCCAGGCGTAACTGAAGCAACAGCAGTTCTGAGAAAGGGGGCAGACTTAAGGATCCTGTCCAGCCTGGTTCGGTCCAGTTCAATCGCTGGCAAACTACCCTTTCTGAGGCATTCTTGCAACAATTTTTCCAGCCGAGATACGTACACAGACAACAACTCCCCTTGGTACTGTTGTGCATTTCTTACTCTCCACCATAGATCCTCATCAGAATCTGGGCTCCCATACACATTCTCCAAGGCCTCAAGATAGCCTGTGCAGTCACTTCAGGGTTACTGGCCCGTTTAGCATGGATGGTAGCCAGGGCAGGACCTCGGAGGCTCTCACTAACCCTCTTTCACTTTTTGGCTTCCGAGCATTGCCATTCTAGCACTTGGGGGGCAACATAGTCTATCCAGGTCTCCCAGTCATCCTCCCCTTGGGGTGGGGAGGGTGAGAAGATCCTCAACCTTCGGTAAGAGTCGTGACTAATGGTAGGTGCAGAAATAGGAGTCTGCATTGGTTCAGCCACCATTCACGGGTACTGGAGCGGGAGAGGGTGTTGGGGAGGAACACCCCAGGTGGCAGAATAGTTTCTTCAAGTCCTCCACAGTTTTCCCTTCCCCAGCAACCATTTAGCAAATTTCTCCTCAAAAGTTTCAGACAGTGGTGGGGCCTCATTCCCCAGGTCTTTACTGTACTTAGTTATCACTCTCCAGGCAGTGAGGGCTCCCTCTGGGGTAATGGTCTGTGGCACTTTGGAGCTATCTATGGGATCCTAAACTCTACTAGGGCCAGGAAAGTGTGGGTGAGCAGATTAGCATGCCGACCCACCACCACAGGGTTTGTAAACCTTCCACCTTGAAGTACTCCTGTACAGTGTCCATATTGATACCCAGGGGATGTCCAGGATAAGCATAGCATTTTGGGGTCACTCTCCTCCCCAGTACACCCTCCACCAGCGGTGCACAGCCACTTCTGTGGGGTACCATTTTTTCTTAACAGTGGTTCATAAATATGGCCACTAGAGGACACACAATCCCAGCGGTGAGCCTCCAAGATGTAACCCCTAGATGGCGCTATCCCAGGGGCTACTACCCTGCCTGATTTGCCACTAACAGGTTGAGGGGCCTGGATCCAATGGCGGGTGCCTCCACCCAGAGGTCAGGGTTTGCAATAGTTAAACTTTACTTGGCTCAGCCTCTGGGACACTGCAACCCCCCTTTCTTCCCACTAGTGGCCCACACAATATATCAGAATTACCTTCACAGTATACACTTACCCCCAGGGCTGGTTAGGGCACTGGGACCTCCTGTAAAATAAGATACAGTGCAACAATCACAGTACAGTACTTTAACATAGACAAATACCTCAGGCAGTATAACTTTGCTGAAACAAGCAGCTCTGATTTATTTAGGGGGAATATAACAAGGACAGGGGGAAATCAGGTTAATTAGCTTATCACTTTACTATCTACCTATGGCTCTGTGCACAGGCCTATCCCTACCAGTTACTGTCCCTAGGTACCCAAGCCCTAGTGGCTAGTCCAAACCGTGGCAGCTGGTAGGGCCCTTTCACACAGTGAAAAGAAAAATTAGTTTAAACAGTCAGCAGTACAGTGATTCCATTTGGATTTAATGTGGCAATTCAACAGGGCGACCCTGAATTAGTACTCATGACCTCCAAACAAGATAGGGTCCTTCAACATCAGGCTACTCTTGAGCTCCACGAGACTCTTCACACATTTATATGGTAAACAGTCACAGGCAAAAGTCCTTTAATGGCAGCAGGATTCACTTGAGCTGCACAAGCCTCCTCACACATTTATATGGTAAAAAAAAAAGTACTATACCAGGCAGGCTGCTTCTCTATCCCGATCGCAATTACTGCACAATACCCGGGAGAACACACAGCAGATTCAGTTCCTGACAGACCGAGTACAATTCAACAATTTCTCCAGTCTTCTACAGGGTGAGCCTGGTTTCTACTCTTCAGAGATCCTTTAATTCTCTTCACAGGATGGATTCAGTCCTAACAAGCAGTTACACAAGCTGCAGACCAGAACTCTGGACCTTACACATGTTTTTTGACTAAAACTGTGCACTGAAGGAGCACAGGGTTCCTTTCCCCTTCACTGCCAGAGCTCAACTGAAACTCCAACAGACAAAACCGGGCACTTCCTTTGAGTTCCTCCCAGTTCTTGACTGGATTGGCTGTCACTCACAATAGACTGCTGCTGTTGGTCCAAAAAGGCGCCGAAGTCTAAACTACATCTCCCAGAGTCACTGCCCATACAATCCTCTTGTGGCTGGCTCAGATTATGAGTCCAAGTTCTGATTCGTCCAAGGCACCATTTTAGAGCTAGCTTACCCCACACTGATTGGTCCAGTTCAGAAGTTCAAAACTAGAATGGGGAACTAGGCAAACACAGTTCTGACTGCAAAGAAAGCAGGTTAGACAAACTGTATTTTCATTATTACTCTAAATTATTTCTGGCAAACAGTTACATCTTTCAGATAGGTTCCCTTTGTACTCCTAGTGACTGCAAAAATGGATTGAATTGGTAGCAGTTTGAGTGGTACTCAAACAGAGAAACACACAGTCCCCCCATACAAACTAATTATGTCTGCAAGCAGACGGCTCTTAAAGAGACAGTACCAGAGGCTCTAAAAAACACTCACTGATAAATGGCTTAAACGCCAAACACCATTCAGGCTTGGAGCATTCAAGCAAGCTCCTGGAAGTCTTTTGGGAACCCCCATTTGCAGGGGGGTTACATTTGTATTGCTGCACACACCATTACAATTATGGGTCAGGATGCACAAGTGAGTAGTCAGCATCATGATCATCTTTGTCAGTGTTTGTGAATGAGCACTCGGATGTGCCTCTTGCCTCCTAATGTGAACATGGTGTGTGTTCTAGTAATGAATGCATTTCTTGCCATTCAGTAACACTAATCAGGTGAATTTTGGGGTTAGAGGAACAGCAAATCAGGCCCCTATAAAAAAGGAGAACTTTGCAGAAGACCAAGTGATGCATATCCTGTCATGGGTAGCTGTTTGCATTGCTACACACACTATTACCATCACAGGTGTGGATGCACAGGTGAGTACTCAATGTCACACACATCTCTGTTAGTGAGTGGCTCGAATCTGGGTGAGTATGCACGCGGATGTGCCGCTAGCTTCATAATGTGCACCTGTTGTACATTCTAATAATGAATGCATTTTTGCCATTCAATATAACAGATCAGGTGCATTCCATGGTCAGAGGAACAACAAAGTAGCCTCCCCCACCCAAAGAATAAAAAAATTAAAAAATGAGAAAACTGCTGAAGACCAACTGATGCATATCCTGTCATGGCTAGCTGTTTATGTTGCTGCACACACAACTACCATTTTGGGTCTGGATGCACAACTGAGTACTCACTGTCACACACATCTTTGTCAGTCAGTGGCTGGAGTTTGTGTGAGTGTGCACTTGTATGTGCCTTTAATCTCATAATGTGCCCCTGGTGTACATTCTAATAATGAATGCATTTTTGCCATTCAGTATCACACATCAGGTACATTCCAGGGTCAGAGGAACAGCAGAGGTAGCCCCTTAAAGAAACAAATTCAAGCAAGAGCCAATACAGCAGCAAAACATTTTATTTTTGGGAGTAAGAAATGTGTAAACTAACAATTTTTGCAGTAACCACTGAGCCACCTAACTGCACAATTGTTGTGACACACACACACACACACACACTCACTGACTAATACATATAAACATACTGTATATGCCTATATATTCCAGTATAACATAGCAGTGCACTGTCTACACACATTTTTACAGATTAAAAAAAGACACAGAGGGACCATTTTCTTTGTTTCAGGCTCCGAGGTACTTCAGAGTGTGTATGTTTGTGTGTGTGTGTGGTGGGGGAGTTGACACTAGACACCTCATTTAAATCAACAATGACATGTATAAGACTGAAACTGATCTAGATAGTGGGGGAATGTAGACTAACAATTTTTGCACTAACCACTGAGCCAACCAACTGCACTTTCTTATTGTTGTGATACACACACACACACTAATACATATACACATATGTGTATATATATATATATATATATATATATATATATATATATATATATATATATATATATATTCCAGTATAGCATAGCAGTGCACTGTCTACACACATAGAGCATTGCTGCACGCACACTAACACACATACATTGCCTTATATGGCATTTATTTACTTATACATTTATAATCCTAACTTTTACTGTATTTATGATAAGCACTGTGTTTTGCACTAACTTATTGTACTAATCTATGGCATGACTGGATAACTATGATTTGAGGACCAGGGAGGTGTGGTAGATATGGCCTATCTGGACTTTACTGGGGACATTACAGAGGGATTGGAGGGGAAGGTACACCTCTTTGCAGATGATACAAAGGCATGCAATAGGGTGGACATGCTGGGGGGGGTGGTTGAAAGAATGAGGGAAGACTTAAAGAACTGGAAAAATGGTCTGAAGAATGGCAGCTGGGATTCAATGCAATGAAATGCAGGATCAGTGCAGGTATGGTAATGAAATGAGTTTTGTATAGACTGTGTCTTGATGGTAATATAATATGAAAGAAATATATAACAGAGAGAAAAACCATATAGATCAGATATTAAGTTTTCAGTGCAACACAAAGTTATAGACAGAAAATGCTTAAATGGTGCAAGCTTGAATATTTACAAATAATATTGGCAAATGAACACATAGTTACAGACAGAAACATGTTTACACAGTGCCAGCATTGAAAATGCCATTGCAGCATGTCTTTCAGTTTCTCTAGTCTTTAGTAAGGATTTTGGATGTTTTATGACCTTGTATATCTGCATAGCATTCTGTTTGTGACTTTTGACCTTAAAGAGTACTGATGTCTGCCGGCCCAGTGGCACTGATCATTGAGGTGCTGGATGCCACACCTCGTGCCATGCCAGCAACCCGGGTTCAGCAGTGGACTCAGGACATCACTGGTTGGCAGGGGAGGAAAGGATTGAGCATCCAGTGGACTGCTCTCCTTTCCTGGAGGGAGGGGGGATGTTGATCCTGCTGTCTGGTGACTCCCAGTGAACAATGGGGGTTCAGCAGCAGTCAGGATCTGGGCAAGGGGATTGGCCATGGCAGTGCTCCTGTGGGTGTGCAAGGGAGCACACACGTGCCATGCTGGAGTGCATTGCACTGCTGGACCAATGGGGCGACAGAAAAAGGAAACACCCCGGCACCTGATAGGTGATGGCATGAACCAGTGGTTGGCCCCCATGCCCAATATCGGGCCTCCAGCTGCATCTCAGGCTCTTCCTCCATCCCCCTGGTCACTCAATTAGATTGTAGATAGAGCACCAGGAGGAGTTGGCAGCCCCACCTTGGGGGGCTCAGAGCTGGAGGGTTGGGTGGCTAGGTGGTGTAAAGAGAGATGGGCCCATGCCAGGAGAGGAGTGTGGGGGCTTCAGGTGGGTGGGAACAAGCCAAACTGAGTGTCCCTGCCAGAGAGAGTTCAGTTAAGCCGGCACTGAGGGGGCATAAAGAGAGTTTAAAAAAAAGAAAAAGCAGCTGACGCCATTAGGAGAACTTTCACAAAATATTAATATTTAGACACAGTTCAGTTTGTATTTCCCATTAGTGCTGTATTCCTTCTCCCTATTACTTATTACTGAGGTCATTTGCATGAAAACAGGATCTCTGCTCTTGAAGAGTTTATCTATTCCTGTTGCTTTCTACCTAACCAAGATCATAATACACTGCGTGTGATATCACAGTTATTCCTATGGCAACAAGGGGAAGGGGACATTGTTTAATGAGGAAAGGCACACAAAGGCAGAGCTTGTTTCCAGGTGTGACCAGGGAGCACAAGGAAGTTAAGTGACTTCCTCAGGGTCACACAGTATGCAAGTAGGGGCTGTGGGATTCAAACCCAGGTCTTCAGGTTTGCAGCTCAATGCCCCTAACCACTATGCTATATTGCCTCCCTCACAGCAGACAGTGATGTCACAACAGAGGATTATGACTTGAAGTAGGGAGTTGGCTATAGAGACAGATGAACTCTAAAGGATAAAGATCATGTTTTCATGCAAAATGTCCTTAGCAATAAATAATGGGGAGGAGAAATCTATAGAATATATATGGAATGCAAGCTGAATTGTACCTAATTATTATGCTTTTCAAAGTTTTCTTTGCGGTCTCAGCAGCTCTTTAACACTGCTACATCTTATCTGTAGCGCTGTGCTTCCCAGCTAATTATAAACTGTGGCATTCATATATAGAATGAAACTATTTTTTTTAAGAAGGCCTGCTATGACATCACCTATTCTGTGCATCTCAGTGCAACACAAGCAAGAGGAAAAAGTCGGAAAGAGAGGGAGATATCAATCTTAATTACAGTTGAAAGGCTGATTAAGTTGACATGCTTATGAGCTATGAAGCTTTCTTGGAAGAGAATTCTACCCACACTGAGCAAAATAGTGCTTTCAAGACTGCTCAGCTCAAGTGATCACAGGAGATTACTTGTATTCATTAGCACAGCGATTCTACAATACCTCTAATTTTATCTAGTCCGTTGGGTATCTGGAGAGCTCCCTTTCTCTACTGCCATAGCAAGACATCTGCAGGGCTATGCCCACTGCAGCTGTAAAAAGGGAGAACTTTGCAGAAGACAAAGTGATGCATATCCTGTCATGGCTAGCTGTTTATGTTGCTGAACACACAATTACCTTTATGGATCTGGATGCATAAGTGAGTACTCACTGTTAATAATAGTGTTATTAATACTTTATTTGTAATACGTCTTTCAGAAAATCAAGGCACCTAACAATCAGTTAAAACAACACATAAAACAATAAATACAGACTCTTATGAATACTTATAAAATCCAGATAAAACAAAATAAAATCATACAGGATAGGCTTGAAGCCATAAATGTGTTTTAAGGGCCTGTTTAAATCCCTCCATGGTTGTGCACTCCCATAACTGATGGGGTAGAGAATTCCAAAAGGCTGGGATTGTGTACATAAATGCCCGGGCCCCACAATATTTTAAAGAAACCCTTGGAATCTCTAGCAATCCCTCATCAGCCAAGCGTAGCGATCGCCCGTGGCAGTAAGGAACCAAAAGCTCTTTCAGGTAGTCTGGGCCCTGTCCATATAGAGCTTTGTAAGTCAGAAGTCCGACTTTAAAGGTGATCCACCACTGCACCAGCAGCCAGTGCAGTTCACGCAGCACCGGACAGCTGTTACAAGACCAGGGAGTCCCCATCAATAACTGGGCTGTGGCATTCTGCACCAGCTGCAGGCAGCAGATATCCACCCTAGGTAGCCCTAGGTAGTGGGAGCTGCAATTATCAAGGTGCGCAGACACAAAGGCATGGACCAACATAGGGGGGTCACCAGATGGAACAAGGTGCTTAACCCTGGAGATGTTCCTCAAATGGTAGAAAGAGGATTTGATGATTGCCGACACCTGTGATCGCAGTGTCAGCCCTTCATCAAAAATCACCCTCAGGTTTCGCACTCGTTCAGAGGTAGGGAGTGGTAAGCTCCCAAGGAAATGTCCCGGAGGCGAACCTGCCCCTGACCCCTCTATCCGGTGCCCTGGGTCCACGACCAACACCTCAGTCTTTTCCGAGTTCAACTTCAACAAGCTCAAATTCATTCAATCCTGGATTTCAGCAAGACAGTTGTTAAATACCGAGAGAGCTCTAGCCTGGTTAGGTGCAAAACAAAGGTAGATCTGGATATCATCAGCATAGCAGTGAAGCCTCAGCCCATACCTTCTTACAATGTCTCTGAGGGGTAGTATGTACACTGTGAACAACATGGGGGACAACACCAAACCCTGAGGAACACCACATGACAGTGAGACTGGGTCAGAGGAATGAATCCCCGACACCATCCTCTGAGTTCTGCCAGTGAGGAAAGATGTAAACCACCTGAGGACTGTACCTGACAGGTCACAGATGAACCTCAGGTGACCAAGAAGAACCCCATGGTCCACAGTATCAAATGCTGATGCGAGAACTAGAAGAACCAAGATGGAGCGGTTCTTCTGATCCCATACCATCAGGAGATCATTGAGCATCCAAACCAGTGCCATCTTGGTACTGTACCTCTTTCGAAAGCTGGATTGGAGAGGTTCATAGATGTCATGGATGGTCAAATGTTACACACATCTTTGTCAGTGAGTGGCTTGAATCTGTGTGAGTGTGCACTTGGATGTGCTGCTAGCCTCATAATGTGCACCTGGAGTACATTCTAATAATAAATGCTTATTTGTCATTTAGTATTACAGATCAAATGCATTCCAGGGTCAGAGGAACAGAAAATTAGGCTCCCCAAAGAAAAAAAGAAATAAGAACATTTCAGAAGACCTAATGATGCATAGCCTGACATGGCTCACTGTTTGTATTGCTGCACACACCATTTCAGTAATGGGTCTGGATGCACAAGTGAGTTCTCAATAACACAAACATCTTTGTTAGTGATCAGCTTGAGTGTTTGTGAATGAGCATTTGGATGTGCCTCTAGCCTCATAATGTGAACGTGGCATGTGTTCCGATGAATACATGTTTTTGCCATTCGGTAACACTTATCAGGTGAATTCTGTTGTCAGAGGAACAGCAGAGTAGACCCCTAACAAAAAAGGAGAACTTTTCAGAAGACCAAGTGATGCATATCCTGTCATGACTTGCTGTTTGTGTTGCTGCACACACACAATTACCATTATGGGTCTGGATGCATAAATGAGTACTCACTGTTACATACATCTTTGTTAATGAGTACTGTAGCTCCAGTTCATGTGAGTATTTGCACTCGGATGTTCATCTAGCCTTATAATGTGCACCTTGTTTCCAAAAGTCAGTATTTGTTTATCTGCTAAACTGCATTAACTAAGTTAGCAAGGAGAGGAATGACATGATGTGTCTCCCCTTCCCCACCCATGACAGAGCAAGCTGTAGAGTTAACTGTTTCCTGTCCATGGTTTTTACTGAGTGTCTCTGGTCTGTGTTGCGGTAGATTAAAATCTATCATTCCCATCACGTTAAAAAATGGATATGCCTGCATCGCTGAGGATTTTAAGAGAAAACATAGTCCCCCTCAACTTCTCCTAAGAATAACTATTTAATTGCTAATATCACTGGAAAATGTAAATTGACTAACATAAACAGTTACTAGCCAGCACTGCTTGCAATCCAATCCCTGCAAACAAGACAGAGCACTGAGACAGGAGGCAAGTCTTATTAATCTCCTGGGCTGACTGGGAGAGTGAGAAACAGCACCAGAGTGCTGTCATCTGGTGGAGTGATCATGAATCAACTCCAGTTTTCTGTTCTTTGGTGGGAATCCAGTGAGCTGCTTTTTTGTGATAGCAAGACATCTGCATGGCTCCCTCCCCTGCAGCTGTAAAAATGTAATGGGCTATTGTACAGAGTTTATGTTAATCCTCAGATGCAGGAAAAGATAGAACAATTGGTCATACCAAAGAAGTATAGAACTGAGTTGTTACATATAGCACATGATTGTCTTATGACTGGTCACTTGGGGAGGGACTGCACCCATGTCATATTGTTGTACAGATTTTATTGGACTGTGATTCATGAAGATGTTGCTACTTATTGCAGTTTTTGTGCTGAATGTCAGACAGTAGCCCCAGTGACTAAAAAAGTCAGGGTGCCCCTACCCTTGATGGATGTGCCTTTTGAGAGAATTATAGTGGATGTGGTTGACCCCTTAGTCAAAAGTAAAGAAGGTAGTCGATTCATTTTGGAGTATGTGACTATGTTACTTGATACCCAGATGCAATTCCAGTGCATATTGTAACAGCCCAAAAAGTGGCAGTGGGCATATCTAAAGAGATTATTGCTGATCCGGGTAGTAATTTTGATGCTGCAGTGCAGAAGGAGCTGTACCAGCAACTAGGCATCACTGCCATAAGAACCCCCCCCCTTGTCACCCTCAGATAGACAGTCTTGCTGAGCATTTTAGTCAAACCCTGAAATGCAGGTTAAGAATGTTTGTGAAAGGTGAAGGGAAAGATTGGGACCAATCCTTACTGTGCCTGCCTTTCACTTACAGAGAAGTGCCATAAGCATCAACAGGTTTTTCACCCTTTGAAATGTTGTGTGGTAGACAATCTAGAGGGCCACTAGATGTAATAAAAGAAACATGGGGATATAATTCCGCTTAGAAGGAATCTATTACATCTTTTATGTGTGCACTGAGAAAGAAATTGGCAAAATAGATTGAAACTGCCCACAGTAATAAGGAAGAGGCCCCCAAACAGCAGAAGGCATTTTATGATCATGGGGGTAAAAGAAAAAGGTTTTGAGTCAGGTGAAAAAGTCTTGTTACTGTTGCCCACTACAGAAAACAAACTGTTAATGAAGTGGCAAGGGCCTTATAAAGCAATTAAACAAACTGGCACAGTTAACTATGAGATTGAGACCCCTGATAGGAAAAATCCTACCAAGATATATCATGCTAACCTCCTTAAGAAATGGGTTGAAAAAGCACCAAAGGTTGCATTGTTAACATTACTGGCAACTGCTGAAGTAAATATTAATATAGCTTATGACAGAACAAACTGTAACTTCTGATGCTATAAAGGTGAACGGTTCCTTATCCACCAAACAAACTGCAGAAATTTGTAACTTGGTAAAAGACATTTCAAAGTACTATTACAACAATGCCAGGATGAGTAAACAGGCTCAAGCACATAACAGTGATGGAGAATGCTCACCCTATCAGACAAAAGACATACAGATTACCAGAGTGGTTAAGAGCAAATGTGGTTAAAGAAATACAAATTATGAAAGAGTTGGTTATCATTGAAGACTTGAGAAGTGCTTGTTCATCACCGATGGTGGTTGTAAATAAAAAAGAAGGGGGTGTAAAAATCTGCCTTGATTCTAGGAAACCTAATCAAGTGTCTGTATCTGATAGTTATCTTATGCTCAAGATAGAAAATTTGGTGGACAAATTGGGAAGTGCCAATTCAATCAATCAATCAATCAATCAAAATCTTTATTTAACCAGGTGAACATCATTGAGCAAAGCTCATTTGCAAGATGGACCTTGACAGAATACAAGAACATTACACAGCACATTGAACACAATAAAATCACACAATATTTAAATAACTAACTAACATAGTCAGAGCTGACTATAATACACAGGGTAATGACAGTGGTAGTGCATGAGTACTATATACACACATGAGCAGATAAATACAGGTTATAGTCAAGATTGGACGCTATGGTGTGGTGAAAGCAGAAGAACAAACACGAATGAGAGGGGGCAACAAGGGAAGTTAAGAAGCTGAAAAGGAAAAGGAAGGGAGTTGTGAAGGTTAAAGAGGGAAGGGGAGTACATTAGTACCCTTGATCTCACCAGGGGTTACTGGCAAATTCCCCAAGCTAGATAATCCAAAGACAAAACTGCATGTTCCACTCCAAATGGATTCTATCAGATCACCACCACATAGTTTGGTTTACATGGTGTACCTGCTACATTCTGGTGGTACATGCATGTAATTCTAGTCCCTCACACTGGTTATTGTGCTGTTTACCTGAATGGTGATGTGGTGTACAGTCCAGGATGGGAAAAGCCACCTGGAACATCTATAAGCAGTTATTCAATCTATCAAAAAGGTAAGTCTGACCCTTAATCCTACCAAGAGTGCCATTGGCATACAGGAAACCAGATACTTGGGTTATATTTTGGGAAATAAAGAAGTAAAGCCAGAGATTTCCAATCTGGTAGCTGTAGCTAACAGTACTGTCTCTAAAACAAAGAAACATGTCAGATTATTTAAGGTCATGCTGGTTACTAGTGGAGATTTGTTGCCAGCTTTGCCCAGTTAGCTACTCCCCTCACTGAACTCATGAAAGAAATGGTACCTGACTAATGTGACATAGCCCCTAGAGTGTGATAAGTCTTTTCAGGCCATCAAGGCTACATTATGTTCAACTCCAGTTTTAAGAAGACCAGATTTTAAGAAACAATTTTTGTTACAGACAGATGCATCACAAGTAGGCTTAGGTGCAGTCCTGAATCAGAATATAGATAGGAAGGAACATCCCTTTTTGTATATCAGTAGAAAACTGCACAACAGAGAGAAAAAGTACTCCACTATTGAAAAAGAATGCCTTGCTGTGAAAAAGCAATAGTGTACCTTAAGTTTTATCTGCTAGGAGCTGACTCTGTACTTGTAACAGATCACAAGCCTCTCTGTTGGCGTAATCAAATGAAGGATACACATCCCAGAATCACAATGTGGTACCTGGCAATACAGGCATTTAAATCCAAAGTAATGTACAAATCTGTAGAAGAGAATGTCAGTGCTGGTTTTCTGTCAAGATATAGATCAGAAATTGAGAATTCAGACTGTTGTAAAAATGTGTGTGCTTAACTGAAATGTTTGCTGTAAAAAGCGTTATAAAAAAGGGATACTGTAAATGCAAAGAACTGTAAATGTTATAAGGTACTGTTAAGACATTTTTGGAAAACTGTTTTTTAACAAACAAAAGCATGTTTCTTCTTAAAGAATGGTGTGTGACAGGATTGGGTAAGACTCGGCCCTACTTATTATGCAGAGAGAGTTAAAAACAAGGATTTATTTTGTCCTCACTTATTCTGCCACTTGTCTGTCTTTTGCCTGTTTGACTGCATAATCAATGTTTTCTTGTGGTGCCTAGGAATTGGCCACATCAATGGTCCTGCAATTTTCTTATTATCTCCCTTCCATCACTTGTTGTTTCTATTCTTTCTTTCTCCCCTTGCTTTTCTGTGGTTAAAAATATATGTGAATCTCTATGTGAAACTAAGACTCCTTGGTTTACAGATGTATATGATGATATTGTTGAAATGATTGCAGAAAACTATTCGGGTTTGTTAGTAAAGGAAACAATTTTGAACACAAGGGGGTAACCTCAAGATGCATTTTAACCTCCACACACCTGTTTTCAGAATTGTCAACAGGAGACCAGCTCTGGGACAGAATGTTCTATTTTGTTGCACCTGTTTAAGATTAGATGTGCTAGCAGGAGATACAATTATGAAGAAAAGGATGCAGAATTTGAACTGCCAGGCAAAAGCTTCTTACATAATGAGAGCAATGTTTTTTCCTTTTTCAGAGACTCCCAGATGTAGGGTTCTTGATTGTACTGCCTGCATGAAGAGCCATCCTAGGCCAACCCACCAGCCCAGTAGCAAGGGTGTCTGCCTGCTGCACTCACTACCCATGTTTGAGAGTGAGCACGAGTGCCAGAGGGTCAGCCAGTGGGGAGGTAGGATGAGCATTCGACAGACTGCTCTCCTCCCCCTGCGGGAGAGGGAGTCATGGTCTCCATAGCTATCAGTCACACCCAGCTTAGGATGGGTGTGCAACAGCCAGGGCCATTTCTGAATGGGGTGGAGGCAATGACAGACATTCATGGGTTGGGTGCAGGAGCGCTCCCGTCCCAGGCTGGATGTCATTGCATGTCTGCACCTCCAGGGGAAGCTACAACCTGAAAAAACCTCCAGGGCCAAGCACAGTGATGACAACAGACTTCCACCTGAATGATGCCCCAGGCTGCAGCCATGGCTGAAGCTTCTGGTGGATCTCAGTCTCTCCTCCCCTGTAGCCACTGTGAGGGGGAGCCCCACTGCAAGGGGCAAGCTGCAGGGGCCTTCCCCAGACTGTGGCGGGCCTGGTGGGGGATGCTATGTGTGAGGTCTGGGCACAGACTGGGGAGAGGTCCCCCACCATATTGGGAGAGACAGAGAGTTAAAAAAATGAAGAGCCATCCTGTACAATTTTATTTTTTTATTTTATTGTTATTGATGATAACAAAACACTACTTGCAAATGTTATAACTTCTCCTGGTTTGCCTATGCTTCCTGACCTGTGCCTCTATGACAGATGGAAGAGGGTTCTGGGGAGGAAAGGCATGCATTCAGGTAAATTATAAGGCAATGCTGTGGTCAGCAAATAATATGCACTTTAGTAACCCCCTCAGACCATTTGGTCAAACGACGAGCCCCCATGAACATGGCTGGGTTGGTATTAGTGAGCCCTAAGCCAATCCTTGGTGATTAAGCTTAGATTAGACTCCAGTTTGTTTTCAACTCTTTTTTCACTGCCATGGCACATCAAGACTAGTTACTTATCATCACATGATAGTCTCCACTCTTTGAATCCTCCTGATGCCTCTTCATGATGTCTAACCATCCCTTCAAGCTGCCAGCAAGTGACTGATTCTTACTGGCCCAGCAACCTCATGAGATGAAAACTCTAATTTTGTAGTTGGTTGCAGGATATGCAGAGCAAAGGGCACATCTATAAAATGTGCCTTAGGCTTAATTATGTCCTGTATGTCTGCTCAACACCATTTTACCCAGAACAAAGTGCAAAGTGGAGTGGTGCTGTTTTTTTGATGACTCAGACTATGCCCTTTTACACAGAGCCTACATCGTGTCATTGCAGTTTCAGTTTACTCTCTCTGCTCCATGTGCACCAAGGCTTTCCCTTTTACACGCTGGAGCCCTGCATCACTCTTGTGGCTCTTTCCATGTATTTGCCATCTTTCCACCAGCCGAGAGCCTGAGACTTGGTGCTGGAGTTGGCATGGGGAGGTGTGAGAGATGCCCTTTTTGCATTACAGTACAGAGACTTAAAAATGCAAAAAGACAGTATTACAGAGCATCAAATGGCCCAACACTGTGAGCCCCCAACAACAATACAACTGGCCAAATGATGCCAAATAATATTAGGAGCAAGATGTTGCATGACAGTGCAGTGAGCTTTAGGGTTGACAACTCCAACGCACACCCCACACCTGTTGCTGCCTACTGGGTTGGGGAGGGTATTAGTGTTGGAAATGCTACTGCCACATTTCCATACTTTTTTGGCTTTTACCCTAACTAATGCACTAACAACATTTTATGCAGTTATACATAAATTATATATAATTGCAAAAACATCCTTAATGCAGTAGTTAAGTGTAAAGTCACAAAAGTAGGAAAATGTAGCATTAGGGTTTCCAACTCTAACACCCCACCCCCACCCTGCATTCAGCAACAGGAAAAAACATTATGGTTTCACCTCCCTTGCCTCTTTGCAAATCAGAGGTGGTGTGCCTTGGGGTTGTCATTCCTAAAACTCACTCCATTCCATCAGTAAATAAACTGCGATGGGTACAGTATTTGAGAATGGGGTAAGTATTAGGGTTGACAACCCCAAGGCACACCCCAAGTCTGATTTACAAAGGGTCAAGGGAGATGAAACTGTAATGTTTTTTCCTTTTGCTGTCTGCAAAAGGGGGGGGGGGTTAGGGTTGAAAACTCTAATGCCACATTTCCTTAGTTTTTTGGCTTCACCCTAACTAGTGCATTAACAACATTTTTTTTGCCTAGAATTTCCTTACTCGTTAAGACAGCATAATTGTCTTCTCATTGTTTTTTGTGCTGGGTTTGTCTGAGGGAACACAGAACCCTTCCTCCTTAGATGCATGCATATAACAGGAACCAAACTGTCAGGATAGCCTTCTTATAACCTCCACCTCATAAACCCAGTAATGAAAATTTTTAAAACCCCACAAACATGCGATTCCATACCATCACAACGTCATGGTGTGCCACAGGTGCAAAAACACAGCTTGGCCAGGGTTTGAGAAGTTATTTTATTTATTTATTCAATTTTGGTGACCGGGTAAGCCCACTGAGCTCTGGAGGTCCCTTTCTCTGGGGCGACCTGGGATTACATAGCATTGATAAATAACACAGAATGATATAGAAAAAATGCAGTATGATATTATTTACAGTATGATATAGAAATAATACAGTATGATACAGTCAGCTGGTTACATGTGATGCGAGCAACATGCAGTTGTGGTGGCATACAGGAGTGTAGCAGAACATGTGAATAGACAAGAAAATGAAAAAGGTGGGTGTGACCCACATTGCTGATACAAAATTACGCTCTGAGGGTAGTACAGGACTGTGAGATTCAATTGTCCGTGCGGTGGTACCAGGAGCTCTTGCAATAGCAACTGGTAGTTGCCATCATGTGAACCTTAAGTCTAGTGCAGAAACTTTTGATAGAAGGTGCTTCCAGCACCCCCGGGAGGGAAGGAGGGAGTTCCACAGGGTGGGTGCAGTGTGAGTGAATGACTTGCCCCCCGCCTTGGTTCTCACTCTGGGGACAGCTAGGAGAATGCGGTCTGTTGTGCAGAGGAGCCAGGGATTAGTCTTTAGTGCAATGAGTCTGGAGAGGCTGGGAGGGGGAGTTGGGCTGATTAATTTGAAGGCTTGGCATAACAGAGGGTATTGGAGATGAGCGTCCAATGAGGGCCAATTTAGTTAGGATAGGGTGTCACAGTGGTGGTTCCTGGGGTTTGACTGGGTGTTGAACTAAGCCACCTTATTGTACAGGACTTGGAGTCTGTTCATTTCAAGCCTTGCTACTCTATGCACTACTGGGGCCACATAGGTGATTGTCAGGAGGAGGACGCTGGTGGCGATAGAGACCCTTGCTTCAGGTATCAGCTGGTCTTTCAGTCGGTAGTGGGTGCCTAGATTCCCATGTAAGGTTTTTGTGACTTGGTCCATGTGGTTCTTGAGGGTGAAACCCTGGTCCAGGATGAGGCCAAGGTTCTTTAGTGATGCCACTACCTCTAGGCTGCTACCAGACGTGGAGGTCAGGTGTAGGTGTTGTTTTCTATCATGTCCAAGGGATCTCGGACTGAACAACATGGCCTTGGTCTTGTCTGTATTAAGGACCATTCTATTCTTAACAAGCCAGTTCTCGAGGGAACTCAGGTCACATTGGAGCAAGGGGCTGAGGTCACCCAGATTAGCGGAGGGTCAATAGATGATGACATCATTCACATACTGGACCACATAGCTCCCACCACAGTGGTCACTCAGTTCATTATTGAAAAGGGAAAAGAGGAGGGGGCCGAGTATCGACCCCTGTGGCACTCTTTATTTTAATGGGAGTGGATCTGATATGGCATCTTTCCACTTTACCCTCTGTGTGCGACCGGTTAAATAGCTTTTGAACCACCTTAGAGAATGGCTGTCAAGACCTACAGTGCCCAACTTGGCCGATAGCAGATTGTGATTGACCAGGTCGAAGGCCTTGGATAGGTCAATGAAGACCACACCAGTAGGGGTCCCCTTGTCCAGTTCTCTGAGTATGTCCATTGAGAATTTGGTAAGGGCAGTGTCCGTCCCATGCCGGGTTCTGAAACCATACTGGGAGGGTGCCAGAAGTTGAACGAACTCCAAGTATTCTTGGAGTTGCCCATAGATCAGCCTCTCCTGTATCTTTGACAGGATGCAGACCAGGGCGATTGGCCTGTGATTGCTGATAGACTCCCGATGGCCTCCCTTGTGGATTGGGACCACGTGGGCCTGTTTCCACTGCTTGGGACTACACCCTCTTTTAGGGATCGATTAATGAGCCAGGTCAGGGGTCTGACCAGGGACAGGGCACCTTCCTTCAGCAGCCTGAGGTGAATCCCATCGGGTTCCCCAGAGCCAGAAGTTTTTAGGGTCCTTAATAGTGAGAGAACTTCTTTTGGTTTGACCAGTCTGAGATGGAAGGTTGGGCGGTCAAGGTTAGGAAGTGACCGTGTGTTAGGGTCTGTGTAGGGGGGAGGTAGTCTAGCCTTGTAAGAGTCTAGGTTAGTGAAGTGATGGTTGAGTGACATGGCGATATGGGAGTCGTCATGTATTAGTTGTCCATTGACCTCAATGGGACCTAGTTCGGACTTGCCATTCCCCTTTAGCAGCCCATTAATGTGGGCCCAAAAAAGTCTAGGGTTCCCTAGATTCTTTTTCTGAAGTTGTATGACATACTCCCTTTTGGCAGTTTTGATGGCCAGTTTACACCTGTTTCTGAGAGTTTTAAAGCTCACATGGTCAGCAGGTAGGGAGGAGAGCTTGTATTTTTTCCAGGACTTGTCACGGTTTATCGTTAGGGCCTTCAATGGGGCAGTAATCCACTTATAGCAACTTCCTTTGGTATGGAGTTTCTTCATGGGGCGAATAGGTTGGCTGCCATGTTGACTGTTCTCTGAAAGAAGGCAACCACATTGTTCAGAGAGGGGAGGAGTTTGACTGCGCTCCAGTCTATGCTGCTAAAGTAGTTGGAGAGTTGTTTGGGTAAGAGATGAGTGTAATCCCGCGCAGCCAGAATTCGCGGTCAAAACCTAGGAGCCCTATTTTTCCAGATACAGAATATGGGGGCGTGGTCACTCAAGGCATCAGCTAGGGTGCCAGCAGCCTGAATATTACAGGGGTTGGTCACTAGCACCCAGTTGAGGGTGGAGTGATTCCCTGTTTTGTAGTTCAGTCTTATAGGTCCTGAGATAACCTGTGCAAGCGTTGCCTCTTGAACCAGTCCTTTAAGTGACTGGTTTGCATTCAGGGCCCAGTTCAGGTTAAAGTCCCCCAAGATGAGTAGCTCAGAGGAGACCTCCTCGCCAGTGTCCTTTAGGACTCATGTACTAGAATGGTTAGAGGAGACCTCCTCACCAATGTCCTTTAAGACTCATGTACTAGAATGGTTAGAGATACAAAAGCTGCATACTATCATTCTGAATTTCTCTCTGCCTCCAAAAATCCTACAAAATTTTGGAAAACTGTCAAGGACTTGTCTGGTCACATGTCTAGTGGCTCACTACCTGATGAAATCTCATTAAACAAGAACACCATTAGTGACAGACTGGAAGTTCTGGTTGCCTTCAATAATCACTTTGCGACTGCAGGCTTAGCCTTCAACAATTCCCTAGCGTCACCGATTAGGTCTTCTCCTTGCGTCCTACTACTCTGAAAGAAGTTGAAGACCTTTTGCTAAAACTGGATGTAAAAAAAAGTGCTGGTGCAGATACCCTCGACCCATATTTCTTGAAGGTGTCCATCCATGTGTTAGCCGTGCCCATAACCTACTTATTTAACCTATCATTAACTCAAGGATCCATTCCTTCAATATGGAAAACAGCACACATCATACATCTGTTCAAGTCTGGAAATCCCTGTAATATAAATAATTACAGACCAATTTCGATTCTCCTGGTCTTGTCAAAATTACTGGAAAAAGTTGTAAGTAACCAGCTGAGGCAGTATCTAGAAGCTAATAACCTGCTTAATCCAGTCCAATCAGGGTTTAGAGCTAAACATAGCACCATCACAGCACTTGCCAAAGTGACTAATGACTGGCAAAGAGAGCTAGACAACAGGAATTACACCTGCGCCGTATTCTTGGACCTGAGCAAGGCCTTCGACACTGTCAACCATCCTCTGCTACTGTCTTCCCTGACCCCACTAGGTACTGACCCATTATCTTTACAGTGGTTCAACAACTACCTCTCTAATCATTTCCAGCAGGTGAAAGCGGAAGGAGATCTCCCAACTCTCAAACCTCTCCTAAGTGGTGTTTCCCAGGATGCTATCTTAGGACTGATCTTATTTGCAATATACATCAACAATATTGACGAAAGCATAACTAAGGCCAACATTCATCTGTTTGCAGATGACACAGTTCTTTACGTAAGCTGCCCGTCATTACAATCTGCATGTAATGACCTTCAATCTGAGTTCAACCAACACCAACTCCTAAGCAAAAAAATATTACTTAACACCAAGAAAACAAAAGCAATGCTCTTTTCTCCCTCTGCCCAAATAGTAAATTCAGCCCCATCAGATCTTGTGCTGCAGATTACTACAATTCTTGGTGAGAAGTTGGAATTTGTCCCTAAATTCAAATACCTGGGAGTATGGCTGGACCATAGGCTCTCCTTTATAGATCACGTTGAAGAATTACTCAAAAAATTACGACAGAGACTTGGCCTGTTCTTTAGTATAGCCTGCTTCTTAACTAGAGATGCCAAACTGCAGCTGGTACAATCAACCTTTATATCCTTGATAGATTATGTTGACATCCTCTATAGTCACTGTCCCATTTCCTACCTCACCAAACTTGACACATTATATCATAGAACTTTGAGGTTCATCACAGGCCTGCCTTATTCCACTCACCACTGCTCCCTATATCAATCAGCGGGGTGGAGTTCTCTTCAATTCAGGCATGATAAAAATGCAGCCTTATGAACCCTGAGAGCCATCTCCAAAAAACTGCCCCAATACATTACAGACTGTCTTCCTGTAAAACCAATAGGCAATTACGCCCTGAGAAGTTGCAAATCTCTCCTACTGATGGTTCCCAAAGTTAACTCTCGCGTTGGCAGGGCTGCTATAAGCTTTACACTGTCCTCCTTGTGGAATAAATTGCAAAACAAACTGAAACTGAGGTCACCCATTGGCATCTCATCTTCCAAGCTCTTATATTCATGTCTCAGAAATGATCAATGCAATTGTTTCCCATGGCCATGAATTGTCATCATGCTCACCAGTACCATTTAACCATGAATGAATTACTTCTAGTGCTTGTCTCCTCCTTGGCCCTGGTCTGTCATCGTGCCTTTATGTACCACCTTGATGCCTCTGTCCTCCCTTTGATACTAGTCTATCTTCCTGCTTTCTGCAGCCTTCTTTACACAACTCTATACTGCACTCATTCACAATCTACATGCAGTCATGCTATAAAAGTCCTAACTCCCCTTTCCCTCTCCCCGTAGGCCCCCACCACCGCATCAGTTCTACCAACCTATCCTTGGGACTTCACTTCTCACAATGTTTATCCTTCACTTACATATTACATACCCCTCCTGGTACCCCATCTGCCATTAGTTGGTGGTTCTCCAAGCCATTTTCATGGCTAGTACTAGTGACTGCCCCTAGTAAATGAACTAACTGGTACTTCTATACAGAGAACGTGGTTTATGTACAGTTGCATGGTTCAATGGTGGACCTGCCCCCTTGTATTTGAATCCTCCTCTGTTATGGTTTGCCTTGTCTTCCTTTTATCATTTGACTCCCCTATTACTGCACCATTGTGTTTGTGTTTATATACGTATTTACATGTTTTTATGATGGATGTTACCCAACCCTGTTCTAATCAGGTCCATCTTGTAAAAGAGCTCTGATCAATGATGTTCACCTGGATAAATAAAGATTTTGATTGATTGATTGTATCAAGGGATAGGAGAGCATTCTTAGGGGGGTTGTATACACAACCAATGGTGAGATGCTTGCAAAGACCAAGAGTTATGTGTACGAAGACCAATTTGCTGTCAGTGCTAGTAGTATGCTGCTGGTTAACCTGCACTGAGTTCAGGGTGTCTTTTGCATAGATTAAGACCACTCCCCCTCTTTTGTTTGCTCTATCTTTGCAGAAGGAGTGTTACCTAGGGGCAGTGACCTCATGTGAGAGGACTTGAGGTTTGAGCCAGGTCTCTGGTACGGCCAGGACATCTGGATTGTACGGGTCCAACCAGGCTTGTACTTCCTGCATCTTGGGTCGCAGACTGCATATATTCATATGTGCAATCTGCATGTCCTTCGAGAACATCCAGTGTGGGTCCTGTGGGGAGGAAATCAAAGGTGTAAAAGATGAGTATGTTGAAAACTTGGTGGCAAAATGTTTACAATTGCCAAAGTTATAAGTGAGTGTAGCAAAATCTCAACATATGGGCATAACTTTGCCATTATTACTTATTTTTTCCTTACATTTTCAACATGGCCTTCTTATGACTCCACCTCACAAACAGCACAGGTAAAAATTTTCAAATTGCACCCAAAAGGTAATTTTGCCAAGCGACCATGAAATCACCCTTTGGGCTTGATGTCTGACATTTCACCAGCATGGTTCATTATGAGAGGTCCCAAAAGGCCATGTTGAAAATTTGGGGTCAAAATCTTCAAAAATGACAAAGTTATGCATGAAAGTTGAAAACCCCATTGAAATACACTGAACTGCATTTACCTTAATTTCTCATATTGAAGTCAGCAATTCCAGCAGCAAGATGTGTCTTTAATCAGAGAGTAGATCTTGACTATGGGACTTGTTCAGGTGAGTGAGGGAGTGTGGGAGTGCTGTGTGGTGAGTGCTTAGTGAGAGGTCAGGCTGAGGATTGGAACAGCAAGGGATCTTTTTTACAGGTAAAAAAATACATTGAGGGAAGGTTTTCTTTTTTTACAGGGTTTTAAAAGATGGGAATGGTGAGACGGGAGGTGCCACTAGATACCAGTGAAATATATTTAATGACAAGGGCAGCAATTGGAGAGGGTGCAACTAGATACCAGGGAAATATATGAATTATAGGGACTGCTATCAGAGCTGGGGGGTGCCACAAGACACCAGGGAAATCTATATGAATGTTGGGGATGGCAACTGGAGGAAGAGGGCCACTAGACACCAGGGAAATATATATTTAATTAAAGGGATGGGGATTGGAGAGGGGTGCCACTAGTCACCAGGGAAATATACTGTATATGAATGATGGGGAGGCAATAGAAGGGTGGGGAGGCCACTGGACACCAGGGAACAATGTTAAAAATACAGGAAGGGTAATCAGAGGGTGGGAGTGCCACTAGACACCAAGGAACATGCAAGAATATGAGGGACTGACCCTAATTTTAAGAAGGCATTTTATGATAATTATTCCTATTTATATATGGTTTTAATAATTTGAACATTGTTTTTGTACTGTCCAACTTTGTCCTAATTGTAATGGCACCTGGATTGGGCACCAAAATATAAATGAATATTACTTTCTTACTGAAATGTTTTTTTTCTGTAGATTTGATATCCTTTTTCATGACTCGCTTTTTTGTTGTATTAATGGCCGAAAATTCATTCTCATTTGCCACTACCTTATTCTGGCTTTTTTTTCTAATTTCTAAGACGCCAAACAAGCAAAAGGTACATTTGTGGTCCAGCCCCTTTGTACCCTGAAAATTTCCAACCAAAATGCCAAACCGTCTGGACACTACAAGTGTCAGAAGTTACAAAAAAAATGGAGAAGATGTTGGCAATGAAAAAGGATTTTCTGTCAATCATATGAAAAAAGAAGCGAGTGATAAAGAAGGATGTAAAAACTACAAAAAAATACACATTTCAAGGGCATTCCTTCAACACTTAAATGCAGAATCCACCAAATGGAATCCCAAGGGCCAAGACAGATATCTTGGTCTCTCTCTAGCATGCCATTTTTCTGGATTTTAAAAAGTACTTTTAGCAAAAAAAGAACAGAAGTGAGTCACGAAAAATAATTTTACATCTTTAAAAATTAACATTTTGGGGTCATTCCTCCAACAGCTAACTACAGAATCCACCCAACGAAGTCCCAGTGAGCAACTGCATGTGCTGGAGTCTTTGCAGGATATCATTTTTGTAGGTTTTGAATTTTGTTTTACACAAAATGGAAAACAAGTAGAAGCAAATGAAAAAGGATTTTTCCCTCATGGCAAAGGTTGACTTCAATACAAAAAAATATTATTTTTTTATTTCATACAGCTATTTTAAAGTGCTTACTGAGCATACTCAGAACCAATATTTTAAAACATTTTAAAATTAAATAACTTTGAAACAGATTAATATTGTTTCACCAAACCAGGAAAACACACAGCTGTGGGCTAGCCCCTTTCAACCCTGGAAATGTTAGCCCAAAATTCCAAACTGACTGGGCACTACAGGTGTCAGATGGAAACCCAGCTGAACTAATGGGAAAAAACTTACGAAAATTTACTTTTTGCACTATCAAGGACTTGAAATCCACACATCTGACTTCAACAAAACTTGGCACCAATGATTTATTTACACAAGTGCTGTTTGACCTCGGGTAACCTCAGGAGTGGTGTAAGCCACAAGTGAGGTGTCCAAGGTCACACAGCACGAGAGTAGATAAATCATTTATCACACAGGTCCCCCCTGCATAGTTCATGTATGCAACAGGCAAGGACCTTGTGGGAGACTTCTTTTTTAAGATTTGTTCTTATTGTTTTACAGTATTCAGTAAAGTTTGTTGGTTTATTTGATCAGACAGTGCTACTGTGCCTTTGGCTGCTAGGAATGTTACTAAGGACTCGACATGCGAAGTCACTTTTGATTGCTGCATTATGAGGCTTTTGAAAGATTTGTAGGAAAAATGGTGGCAGTGGTTAGCAAGTTTGGTGATACAGTGAATGAGTTCAGTCCCATCATTGGAATGGAGCTACTAATGAAGATCGAGGAGCGGGTTACTGTTTATGTTAAAATAGACTTTTTTGTTTTTAACATCAGGCTCACTTTATGTGATGGGGAGTAGCAGCATATGAGAAACATGAGAAGAAATAGCAAATGAGAGAGAGAGAGAGATATATAGTATATATATATATATATATATATATATAGAGAGAGAGAGAGAGACGTTGGAGCAGCAGAAGGGAGGTACTATGGTTTCCTGGGGAAAACTGTTTTGTAATAATTATTTGGATCTTGGGAGATAAAAGAATTAGCAATCAGAGTAACTGAGACAAAGTGAGGTACTGAACGGGTGGGGAGGACAGGACATGTAGTGGATTGGTGCAGTTCTGTGGGTAGAAAAGTAAAATGCTGCTGTTTTCAGGGTTTGTATTGCTTTGTGTTTCTTGTCCTTTGGGTAATGTAGGATAGGGATGGAACTGGCAGTTGATGTGAGAGGACAGAACTAGCAGCCTACAGTCCGACTGGTGAAATGTGGTGTGAGTGAAAGTGACATAATGCCGGCAGTGTGTGTGGGGGGGTTAGTAACATAGAAACTATGTAGATAAATGAAGTGTTACCCCACCCCCACCCTTCACAGATCAACAGGCATCGGGGTGTGCCTTGAGGGTGTCAGCCCTAATGCTCACCACATTCTATGTGTAAGGAAGCTGGCTTGGTACAGCATAAGAGAATGGGGTGAGTGTTAGGATCAACTACCTCAAGGCACACCCCTATGCCTGTTGTTCTGTGAAGGGTTGGGGTGAGGTGGTAGGGTTGGGGGGTGTTAGGGTTGGAAACCCTAATGTCTCATTTCCCTGCTTTTGTTGCTTTAACCCTAACTGTTGCATTAACAAAGGTTTTTGCAATGAATTTCCTTACTTTTTAAGAACATTTAATCTTAGCCTTATATGGTTGTGGGAGATCAGCCTATAGTGTGCTCCCATGCATGCAAATTGTAATTGTCCCTGATTTTCATGTGGGCTACATAACCATAAGTGTAGAGACATTTGGCCCTATGCAAGATGCCAACGCATTTTCAAGATATAGCTGCCGAAAGATACTGCTCCATCCACAGTGTTATTGCTATCTTATGGGAAATTTCTAAACGTAAGAAAGTTATAAGTATGAAAGCGATGTCAATTTTATCATCAAACCAGCAAAAGTCACACCTGTAGGGCAAGTCCTTTGTACTCTGCAAATTTCAGCCCACAAGTCCTAACCATTCTTTTTGCAGGAACAGGACAAAGAAACAGTAAACTTTAAATATCCTTTTTTGTGAGGTGTCAAAATCTTTTTTCACGACTGCAGCGGTAAGCTGTGCTGAGGCATGACTTCCACCACTTGCCTAATGACCCCCCCATGACACTATCCACTAGTTGGCACAGTGCCTAACCCACCCTAGAAGAGGAGAGTTGCCAATCTGCGACTCAATCCAGCTCCCCTCCAGCCGACCCCCGGCACCCAGGGTTTATTCCTGAACCTGGGCAACTAGTATAGCGTGAGGTGTGGTGTCCAGTGCCTCAACCCTCAACACCAATGGGACAGCCAAAAAAGGATTTTGGCACCTTGTGAAAAAGGAATTTGTATGGAAAAAAAGGGTTAAGGGCAGGGCCATTTGGTCCCATAACTCCTAATCCTTTTTGCTATGTGAAAAATAATTTTGACACCTCAAGAAAGGAACTGATTGATGAAAAGGGACTTTGACAGCTCACAAAAAGGATCAATTTTATAATCCTTTTCATGGGCTTGTCAAAATCCACCACCGTCAACTAATTCCTATTCCCGAGGTGTCAAAATCCTATTTTGTATCATGAAAAAGGATTAGGAGATGTGGCACAAGATGGCCCTGCTGGCCATCCCTTTTTATGACCTGTCAAAATCCCTTTTCATGATGCAAAAGAGATTTTGACACCTCGCTAATAGGGAATTTATCTGACGAAAAAGGATTGCCAACAAGGCCATCTGGTCCCACAGCAGCTAATCCTATGAAAAATAATTTTGACACCTTGCTAAATAGGAATTGGCTGACAAAAAGAGATTTTGACAGCTAATGAAAAGGAATTGGAGCTGTCCAACCAGATGGCCCTGCTGGTAATCCCTTTTCACCAGACAAAATTATCTTTTTGCGTGGTGACAAAATCCTTTATTGCATCACAAAAAAGGGTCAGAAGTGAGTCACAAAAAATAATTTTTAAAATACAAAATAAGCATTCTGAGTCCATATAAAACTAAGACAAAAGCACTGAGCAGTAAAGGACACCCGCAGGAACAAAATACATAATTGGATGTCTCCAGAAGACATCCCTTGGCAAAGTTATAACATTTTGTTTGTGCTGGAAAAGAAAAATGGCAACTGATGAAAAGGGAATTTTCCTGACAAAAATGGATTATAAGGATCCCTTTTCATGAGCTTCAAAATCTCTTTTTGTGAGGCCTAAATCCCTTTTTGTACCATGCAGCTATCCAAAAGACTGAACTGAGCATATTCAGAATCCAAAATTACAAAATGTATTAACTTTGGAACAAATTAATATTTTTTCACTAAACCAATGCTTGTTTTTCGGGGCAAGTTCTTTCTACCTGAAAATTTCAGACCAAAATTCCAAACAGTGTGGTTGCACCATGATGAGGGAAAAAACAGCCAAAAAAGTTGATTTGTAGTGTTTTTTCACTATGCATAGTACGCAATCCGTGACTCCGATCAAAACAAAACATGGTACTTCAAATGACTTATCTCTTGGGACAGCGCATACCAAATTTCATGCAAATCCATTGAACAGTTGCAAAGCTATTAAAGTACAAATTTTGAGGTTTACCATTAAACTGCCTACTCAACCGTAACTATAGTGGTGCTACCACAACACTATTTATATATATATACTATATATATATATATATATATATATATATATATATTCATTGCAATAATCTTCATGAATGCATCAGTTAGGGTTGATGTCACAGCGAAAAAAGTTTGGAAATTCCATGTTAGGGTTACATGCTACAGTATTGGAGAATGGGGCGAGAGTTAGGTCTGGTGACCCCATGGCATGTCCCAATGCTTTTTGGTGCCTGTAGGGTGGGGTGGTAGGGGTGGTAACCCTAACATCGAATTTCCAATTTTTTGTTGCTGTGACATCAAGTCTAACTGATGCATTAACAAAGTTTTTTACAATGAAGTTCCTTTCTTTTTGAGAAAGTGTAATGTAAGTAGTTAGTGGTATGTGTTTGTGGGAGTGTGGGCTCTCCGGGCCCTGCATTCCCTTCACACTATCCATTTTTTGTGTAATGGTATGCGTATGTGGGAGTGTGGGCCCTCCAGACCCTGCTCTCCCACTTAAACTTAAATACGGAGCCATACAGCAGCCCCATAGTACTGTAAAGTGACCCTGTAACACTTATTTAGTAATATCTCAGTAACTGTAGCAGCTATGAAAAAAATTCCACTGCAGGTGTAATCTATGACTTTGAAACTTTCTCGTTGGCTTAGGCCACCCAAAGGTAGCCTAAGCTGTGGGTAGCGAAAAATCCATGTCTCGAATCATGTTTGAGATACAGGCACCAAAAGGCACCGCAATGTTATCCTATGGGAAATTTCTCAACTTGGAATGCTGTAACTATAGGCCCGTTGAATGTTTTGGAACCAAACCACCAAAAGACACATCTGTGGAACCAGGGCTTGCCACCCTGCAAATTTCAGCCAAGAAGCACAATCCACCTTGGCACAATGAAGTGACAAAGAAAACAACACATGGGACAATGCTGTGGAGTATTGTTTTCGTGCCAACAAAAATACTTTTGTGACAACAAAAATGTTTTCATTTTATCTCTATACCTTATAATGAAATATTTTCATGCACAAAAAAATGTTTTCAGGAAAAGTTTTCGGGGACGTTTTCGCAATGCACATATGCATTTTCCCATAGTCTACAATGGGACATTAAAAACTTGCATAATTTTTGAATAGATTAGTATTTTATCACCAACTCTTCAAAAGGCACCATTGTAACCCAGGCCACATTTAGACGGGCAAATCTGAATCCACTCAGATGCATTCTTCAGTCCATTATACCTGACCGAAAAATGCGCAACAGTTGGTAATTTTCACTTTTTGGATGCTCTACAGTTCTGCAACCATAGATCTGACTGGAACACAATTTTCCAGATCGAGAGATCTATGGTTGTAGGCCATGCATGCAAAATTTCAAGCAAATCAGACAAGCAGTTGAAAAGTTATTAAAGTGCAAACTTTGGGGTTTAACATAGAAGTGACCATGCAGCCCTAACTATACCTGCACTAACTTTGCCTTTGCTGATTGTATTGTGAGGCCTTCTGGCACCATACAATTTTGCTTAAAGTTGAGCCAGTGTGAATTAATTCATGGGCATTTGCATATGCTTCCCATGATCCTTTGCATTATTGGGGTATGTGCCATTCCTGTTTTCTTTACAATTTGACTGTATAGCCAGTATCCTCTGGGATAATCCATACCCAGTGCATTTACTCTGGGGTTCTTTTATTTATTTATTATTTATTTATTTATTGCAGTTTAGGCTTAATACCTTTGAGTCCTGTGACTCGTTTACAAAGGTTCCAGGTCATACAAAAAACAGTCAAAACTTACAGGTTGCAGACATTAGAACAATATGAGTTAAATACAATGAAGGAACAGTTTGTTTAGGCCAGGTTACAGATATAATAGGTGGACAGGGTTACGAGGGGATAAAGCATTTCAAAAAAGAAATATTCAGAATACAACTCATACAAAGGAAACAGTTACAAAGAAAGTGCTTTAGTCTGTGAATATAGGGTCATTAGACCCCTGGGAGTGCTGGCCACACAGGTGGGGACTAGCTATATAGAGGGAGGAGTTGGTGGGGGTGAGCAGCCTGAGGACAGTGTTGTCATTTTTGTGGGAGGGTGATGGTAGGGAGGGAAGGATGTGTTTTGCAGTAAGCCAGCAGAGTGAAAAGGGGTTGGGGAGGGGTGGGGGGTGGGAAAACTAGAGCTTAGTAGGAGGCAAGTGAGAGGGATCAGGAATGGGGAGAAACTAAGGGGAAGGGGATACCAGGGTGGGGGGAGGAGGAGGTGGGGAGATAATAACAAGGGAGGTAGATGTGTGATAGTGGAGGGGGTTGTGCAGGAGAGGATAGGGTGGGAATGTTAGAGGCAGGCAAGGGTAGGGGTTGAATGGTGGAGGGGATAGTACAGGAGGGGATAGGGTGGTAAAGGTGAGGGGAATTGTGGGTGAGAGGGAGGGTTGTTCAGGCTATTGAGTCCTGTAGTTGGCTAGTTGAAGCATACACAGGCCAGTTCATGTTGCAGGAGTGTCCTGAGTCCTGTTTTGAAGAGGCTAATCTTATTGCTGTCAATGAGTGATGCCGATGGCCCATTAAACCATTTTGGTCCTTGGTATGAGATGGATTTCTGTGCCAGGGTGGTGCGCTTAAATGGTACCAGGAGCCCACCTTTCTCAGCACTCCTGGTGGGCTTAGATGGTCTAGCCTGCTGGAAGAGTCCACATAGAGATGGGGGCACTAGTCTTAATTGGGCTTTCTTGACAAGTAGTCAGGTCTGGTATTGAGCTCTGAGATGGAGAGGAAGCCATCCAGTTCCTGAGTAGAGGTCACAGGTGTGGGTAGAAGATTCAGCTCCTAGGGTCAGCAGGTATGCCTTGTTTAATAGGGTTTTTATTCAACTGAGGGCAGTGTCAGTGCCAGCCCTGTATATTGGTAGGCCATAGTCAATAGATGCAAGGACCGAGCTGCTCAAGGCTAGTTTTAGTGCATCAGGTGTCAGAGTGCCTGTGGTGGTATAGCACTCCAAGTTTCATATTGGCAGTTTTGACCACATGGTCAATATGACTGGAGAAGTTGAAAGTGTCATCAAGGTTAAGTCTTAGATATTTAAAGGAGTAGACTTGCTCTAGAGCATCTCCATTAAGGTTCCGTATCAGCATGGGGTGGAACTTCTTTTTGTTCTGTGGGACAGTGAGCAGCATGCTCTTAGTTTTTTTGTGGTTTAGCAGCAGTTTTTTATCACTGAACCAGGATTCTAACTTGTGGAAGCTGTCAAGGAGTTGGGAGGTGATGGTTGACTGGTCCTTGCCAGGGGCAGAAATTATGGCATCATCTGCAGAAAGTATGATGTGTGCGGGGCAGGCTGAGGGTAGGGTACTGATCTAGAGACTGAAGAGGAGTGGCCCAAGGATTGATCCTTGTGGGACTCCAAGTCTTATCACCCTGGGAGCTGAGAGTGCTTCACCAATTCTGATGTGCTGAGTCCGGTGAGTGAGGTAACTGCTAAACCATGCCACTGTGTCTGGGGATAGTCCTGTTGAGAGCAGGCTGTTAAAAAGGAGGTGGTGGTTAATGGAGTCGAAGGCCTTCATGAGGTCTATGAATACTGACCCCACCGCCATCCCTTTGTTTAAGGCATCATATAATTGGGAGGTGTATTCTACTAGGGCCGTTAGGGTGGAGTGGTGTTTCCAGAAACTGTGTTGTTGGGGGCACGTTTTGTTGTACCTCTCAAGGTGCTCTGTCAGTTGGTCAGAGACCACCCTCTCTAGGGCTTTGGAGAGGAGGGAGGATGGATATTGGCCTGTAGTTGGAGGTGTTGGTTCTATCTCCAGTTTTGAGGACTGGGGTTACCAAGACCATCTTCTAGCTGTGAGGGATCACACCTGACCCAAGTGAGGCATTAAAAACCTTTGAGAGTGGATTGACAAGCTTGTTTAGGACAAGGGCGATGAGCTACATATCGACTTGGTCACTTCCCATCCTTGTCTTTCCAAGGATGCGCGTGACATAGTTGATTGTCTCAGCCCTAATGACTTATTCAAGGTAGAACAGCTGTGTCCCAGTTCTTGATGTTGAGGGGTGGGCATAATTTGGTGATGTCGCAGTAGTCAGATTGAGATAGTTGGCCTGTAGCACACCTGTGAGATCAGTGAAGGCTGTGTTGAACTCATTGGCTATGTCTACAGGTTCCTGGAGTGTCTCTGTAGAGGTTATAATCAGGTCTGGTGGGGCTCTGGGGGCCCTGGTCATGAGGGTTTTCATGGAGTTCCAGAAGTCCTTACCTGAGCCCCAGCTCTTGTTAAGAAGGTCTTTATAGTGCATGGCTTTAGCTGATTGGATGAGCCTGGTGCAGTAGTTTCTAACTGTTCTGTATGCAGCAACATCTGCTTTTTTCCCAGATGACTTGGCCTTATGCCACAAGTTGTCACAGTTATGCATTAGATCAACTAGTGAGCTGGAGAGCCGTGGGTTAACGGTTCCTTTTACTTTTTTGGTTTTGAAAGGTGCAAATATGTCACAGGCTTGATTGAAAGTCATGACTAGGTAGTTCAGAGCTTGGTTTACTATCAGTGGTTCGGTTGAGTGGTGTCCAGTCTATCTGTGTTAGATATCACTTGAAGGTGTCCAGTAGCCCAGGCATCAGAGCTCTATTTCTGGAAACCTTGGGTGGGCATTTGGAGAACTTGTTGGCCTAGATGAACTGGACTCGGGAGTGGTCACTGAGGCTGTCTGGCAAGACAGATACTCCAGATATGTGCTCAAGGTAGGAGGAGAGGAGCCAGTCAATGAGAGTACTGGTACCAGTTTTGTAGTTAATCCTGGTGGCATGAGTGACTAGTTGGGTGAGGTACAGACTGGAGATGAGGTCTCTGGTCTGGGTTTCCTTCTGAGACTGCCAGTTGGTGTTAAAGTCTCCAACAATGACTTGTTCCCACTTTGTACCCAGCTGTTGCTGATTATTTACAAACAGCTTGAAGCCAGCGTCATGTTTATTTGGTGGTGTGTACACAGTGGTGAACAGTAGGATCTTATTTTTTTGCCCTATGGAGAGTTTTAGATTGAGGATTTGGGACTCATTGGCATGCAGGCTGTAGTCCAGAGTTTGAACTTTAATATCATTTCTAATATAGACAAGGCAACCACCCCCGCGTTTGGTTAGCCTGTCCTGTCAGTAGGTGTTGTAGCCATCTATTGAGACAGAGGCATGCGAGTTTTGGCTGAGAGCCAGGTCTCAGTGAGGGCTATTATGTCTGGTTTAGTCATTGCCACCCAAGCCTGGAACTGGGGGAACTTGTGTAGGAGGCTATGGATGTTAAGGGAGATGACCTTGAGGTGTCTATTTCCTTCAGAGGTCCTACAGAAGGGAGGGCCCAGGTTGGGGTGAACATTAGCTGATAGGAGTAGTATCAGTTTATGAAGGAAGTGGGGCCAAGTATTCTTGATTAAGTGATTAGACTGAGCCTCCAGCCATCTGTAGTCTGCATTAAATGCTATGTAATAGTGGACGCACAGTAGAGTGGCGATGGCTGGTGTACTGAGACCCTGCTTGGTATTATTTTGCAGGGGTAGTAAAGGGTGTTCATAACCAAGGGAGCTCAGTGGATGTACCCCTTCTTTCTAGTACCACTAACCCCAGTTCAACAGTGGGGATTGTGAGTGCCCTAGCTTGCCCTTCCGTTTCTCTCCAGTCATTAACCCCATGCCAGGTAAGCAGTGTAAGCAGGAGGGCTAGCTTGGTGTAATAAGCCATTTAAGGGCGGGTATGCTGTGACAGATAGTTTGTGGTGTCAGATTTCCAGTAGGTAGGATACTAGTCAGCTCACAGGATCAATAGTCAACTGTAAGTGAAGGCTTTTAGCACAAGTAGGTCCGAGGTCTGCTGCTCCTGGGTCAGGATGCTACAAGTAGCTTTTGTTACAATTAGGTAAGTGAGAGTGGTAAATATAGTGAAGTTATTTGCTGCACAGTTTGCTTTTATCTGTATGGGGATTAGCAATGGATCGTGCACAAGAGAGGAGCTGATCAGTGCAGTAAGGGCTTGCTTCTCACCACCCACTTAAGGGAGAGATCATATAAGAAGCAAGATAGGGGGTGGGTGTCTCAAGAGGGAGGGGGAACTATAATGTAGTTGGTGGTAGGTGAACAGAAGATCCAGTGAGATCTAATGCCTGTGAGGAAACTGATAGTGGGTGGGGTTAGGGTGTATTTAATAAAGGTTGGGGGTAGGGGAGGGTGAAAAACCCACAGCAGTACTTTTGGCTGAAATTGGCTCTATGCGGTTTGTGGGCTACAAAAGCATTCACTGCAGGGCCAAATCCACAGCAGAACTTTAAAATTCACTTGGCTCTGAACAGTTTGTGGGTTGGAGAGGGTTTCACTGTAGGGAAAATCCACAGCAGAGGTTTTCACTGAGGCAGGCTGTAAATCAGTTTGTGGGCTACAGCGACATACACTGCAGGGAGAAATAAATCAGCGCTCCTGTCTCCCAAACCTGAGCTTGGTAGGTTTGAGCTTCAGGGCTGTGTATCAATGTGTAGAGATCCCTCCAATTGGGGTCCTTTGGCAGTCAAAAATGGCCAATGGTGGTACCGGCTGCAGTATCATAGCCAATCGTGTGGGCCTAGGGGAAGCCTGGAAAGTACGCCATACCTGTTGTTCAAGGCGGCTGGAAGCAGGTGGGTTTAGGTGAGCGGCTGGCCAGAGAGAATCTCCGCACTTCTGCCACTGTTGGCTTGCTGGCCCTCGGAGGACGGGGGTCCATCTGAAGAGAGAGTAAAGAGGGGGGGATTAGTTGCTGATAAGAGATTGACACAGGATCGGCACCAGCTTAATCGCTGGGTAGGACCCCGGAGCTAAACAAAGAAATTAAATTGGGAGGTCTGCAGGGAGGTGGGGAGTGATTAAGGTATTGTGCAGAGACAAAGAAGCAGGCGGGGGTGGATGGTGCTCGTCAGTGCTATGAGCGTCACGGCCAGCCAGGAACTCAGTTTGGGCATGTAACAGTAACAATGGGGGAAGCAAGTAAAGTAATTACAGATTTGAAAAATAAAGTGGGGAAACAGTTTAGTATCAATAGACCCTGCTAACAGAGTGACTGTCTACACAACAAGTTACAGCTCCAGTGCAATCAAACAAGACAGAGCCCACCATAGTAGTATTGTCTTAAGTTGGCTCTAAATCAGCTTTACAATTAAAGAGATATTCGTTAGAGGGAAACAAAAAAAAAAAGGAAAAATCCCCAACAGTAGTTTAAACTTAAAACTGGCTCTAAAAATCCTCAACAGTAGTTTCAACTTAAAGTTGACTCTAAAAATCCTCAGCAGTAGTTTAAACTTAAAATTGGCTCTAAAGAATACACAACAGTATTTTAAACTTAAAATTGGTTCTGAAAAAAAAAACAGTAGTTTAAACTTGAAATTGGCTCTGAAAAATCCACAACAGTAGTTTAAACTTAGATAGGCTCTAAATCAGCTTTTAGGCTAAGAGACTTTCATTGCAGGGAAAAAGATCCACTGCAGTAGTTGAAGCTTAAAATTGGCACTAGGCAGTTCTGGCTAAGAGGGAGAGAAAGAGAGATATTCATTGCAGGAGAAAAACCCACAGCGGTACTTTTGGTTGAAATTGGCTTTTGTAATTCTCTTTTCTCTCTGCTTTGAGATGCCCATGACCCAAACAAATAAGATCCCTTATAGGCTGGCTCCCTCTTCCTGGGCTGAGATACAGATATGGCACACTGATTTATTTATTTATTTTAGTCTTTGGTAACCGGGTAAGGCCCACTAGGCACAAGTGCCTGTTTTCAGGGGCGACCTGGGAGCACTGGGCAGTTTAGTGACTTGTTCAGAGCCACACAATATGCAAGTGGAGGTTGTGAGAATCAAACCCAAGTCAGGTCTGCTGGATGTACCAAGCTCATTCATAGCTCATTACTCTAACCTCTAGGCTATACTGCCACGGTTATGAGTCCAAATGAGGATGAAACGCATGTCTGTGTCTGCTGTTCTCAGCCTTTGCTGATTGTATTGTGAGGCCTTCTGGCACCATACAATTTTGCTTAAAGTTGAGCCAGTCTAAATTAATTAATGGGCATTTGCATATGCTTCCCATGATGCTTTGCATTATTGGGGTATGTGCAATTTGTGATTTCTATGTGTGTGTGTGTGTATATATATATATATATATATATATATATATATACATATACACTTTTTATGCAAACTAATTTGTTAATACATCAGTTAGGGTTGATAGTACACTGACAAAAGTTTGGAAATTCATTGTTAGGGTTACCAACCCTACCACTCCATCCCTACCCCCCCAACCTCCTCACACCAACAGGCTTAGGGGTGTGTGTTTGGGTTGTTGGCCTAACTTTCACCCCATTCCATGTGTAAACAAGCTGAGGTGGTGCAGTATAGGAGAATGAGGTGAGAGTTAGGCCCAAAGACCCCAACGCACACTCTGACACCTGTTGGTGTGAGGAGGGTGGGGGGTGGGGATGGGGTGGTAGGGCTTGGTAACCTTAACACTGAATGTCCAAACTTTTGTCGGTGTACTATTAATCCTAACTGATGCATTAATGAAGTTTTTTGCAATGAATTTCCCTTCTTTTTGAGAAAGTGTACTGTAACTGGTATGTGGTTGTGGGAGCGCAGGCCCTCTGGGCCCTGCGCTCCCCTCACACTGCCCATTTTTGCATACTGATATACATGATTTGTATAGTATGTAGGAACATGGGACCTCCTGGCCATGTGCTCCCACTTACACATAAGTACTGTAACACAGCACTGGGCAGAGTTGGGGAAGGCACATCTGTTCCATTTTCTCTCTGCCAGGACTACAAAGCATGGTGCACACACTACAAGGCCCAGAAGGCATTGCACCACAGCTCCAACTAGCTGAGTGCTTGATTAAGAACAGGTGCAGGAGAGTGACTGCCTGCATAAATGAGAAGGCTCAAACAATTGCTCTCTCTCAGTACCTGATTAGGAAACAGGCGTGGAGGGTGGCTGGTGAGCATTTGTAGCAAGAAGGAAAGAAAGAAAGAGAATTTTGAATCAACTGACTTCCCGGCTTTGACCTTTTGTTTGGTGTGCGACTACGAACAGGATCTTGACTTTGGACTTGCTGAAAACTCAACACTGGTAAATGACTTTCATTTGAAACAAAGACCAAGAGACTCTTTTCTGATTTTGTGTGTTTGCCCCAGGAAATAGCTTAGCTATCTGGGCTATAGACAGGGAACTGAAAATTCGCTGTGTAGGTAGTGCTCAACAAAGAGCCAGGTATTATTTTCTTTTGTTTTGTTTGCATTCTGAGTTATTTTTGAATTTACTTCTTTCAGTATTTTTACTAATAAACATACAGGCATAGTGCTGTGTAACCCTGAATATCCTGTGTCGTGGTGCAAAGTGTGCTTATATCCCCGCCTACAAGATCCCAGTGCAACACAACCCCCCTCACTGTGTTACAGTACGGAGACATACCACACTGCAATAGTTAACGAAAAGGAACCCTTGAAACACTAATTTGACAATATCTCAGTAATTGTAGCAAACAAAGAAAAAATCCCACTTCAGTTGTAATCATGACTTCAAAACCTCCACGGGGGCTCAGTCCACCTAAAGGTGTACTAAGGTCAGCACAGCAAAAAATCTATATTCTGAACCCTTTTCGAGATAAGGGTGTCAAAAGGCTCAGCAGGCACTGTGGTGTTATCCTATGGAAAATCTGACAACTTCGGAGCACTGTAACTATTGAACCATCATCAGTTTTGTGATCAAACCTCCAAAAGGCACATCTGCGTGGCCAGGTCTAGCTGCACTGTAAATTTCAGTCAATAAAGCCCTAACCATTTTTTTTTTGCTATGACATGGCAAAGAAACTGGCTCATTTGGGGCTTTAATTCTGTGAAATTCTGCAACTTTCACAAAAATCCCATAGGTCAACAAAGGGTACCTTCACAAAACTAAAAAGTAGTGTCGCAACAGTACTGGTACTTTCACAAAACCAAAGGTAGTGTTGCAACACTACTGGTACTTTAATGAAACTATGAGCAAGTGTCACTACACTACTTGTACTTCATGAAATCTAATGGTAAGGTAAACATCTACTGGTGCTTTCACAAAACTAAAGGTAGTATTGCAACACTACTGATACTTCCATGAAACTAAAGGTAGTGTTACGAGAGTATTTGGTCAAATCTGTGAGTTGGTATGCTCATACGAATTTTATAGTCCTGGTTAAGGACCGAGATTGGGTGGTAGGATTCACAAAGGTGTGTTGTTTTTGTGGCTTTAGTATTGCTGATATAACCACTTGTCTCCACAAACTCGGACACTCTGACATGGAGTGACTCATTCTCATGGCTGCCAATAATGGGGTAAGTATATTTGCTAAAGTTTCCTCATAGAAATTGGCCGTATAGCCATCTGGGCTGGAGCTGTTACCTTTTTTCAGATTTTTAATAGCAGTAACTAACTCCAAAGAAGAGATGGATGCTTTCAGTTGTTCCTTGTGATCCTCTGAAAGGGTCAGGAGTTTTAGGGAGGAGAAAAAAGTGGACAAAGTATTGGAGTCTAATATTGGGGAAGCCTTATATAAATCCTGGTACAATTGTTTGAAGCTTGCCAGTATTTGTTCGGTAGTATACTTAATATTGCCAGCTTTGGAGTCTTTAATTTTAGAGACAGTGGATACCTGTACCTGCACCTGTTTGTGTAATCTATACACCAAGACCTTAGCTGCTCTAGCCCCATTTCATAATATTTCTGGCATAGCCACACCAGAGCCTGTTCAGTATGTGCAGTCAATAAATGTTGAATTTCCTACTAGACCTGCACCAACTGTTCAGAGACAGAGGAATCCCATTGCATATGTTGGTCCTGTAGCCCTTTAAGATGAGCTTGAAGGTCTCATAACCTAGTCTCCCCTGTTTCTTTTTCCTTGCAGCATAAGAGATGATATGACCCCTAAGTACAACCTTACGTGTATCCCACAAGAGCTGTGGAGAAACCTGGGAAGAGGTATTATCTGCTAGTATCTCTGGGATTTTTACTTTCATAAGGTCCTTGAATTCAGGGTCTCTCAGCAAAGAAGGTTTAAACTTCCAGAGTGTGTTTCATCTCGGCCTGTTTAAGATCAGTTCCAAGGTTATTGGGGCATGATCAGGGAGAAGGATATTCAGTATCTCTGTTGAGTGAATCAAGTCTCTGTGTTCCCTGATATACATAGATAATCCAGCTTTGAGTAGTGTCTATGGGGGTGGGAGTAAAATGAAAATTTCCTCTGTGAGGGATGTACGAAACACCAGGTGTCCAGCAGGTAAATATCTCAGAGCAGGCAGTGCAAGTGTCTCTGCCCTGCAGTTTGTGAGGAGGAGCAAGTGGCCGATGTATATAGTGAGGGATTCATGAGGCAGTTAAAGTCTTCTCCCACAATCAAGATACTTTCCTGGTGCATAAGAATGAAATCCATCATCTGTTGTATGCTAGATGCATCACTATTTGGGGAAATGTATAGACTACAAATCGTTAAAGTACAGTGGTTGTTATAGAAAAGTTTCCAGTACCTCATTATACCTTGTTATCAGCGGTATTCAGAGTGGTGTACTAAGCTGGGCCTCATTACTGTGGTAGTAAGCGGTAAAGAATGCTGAGTTCGCACTTAATTGGATCCTTATTATCTGCAGCTGAGATGCACCAGGTGGCGCTATTTTCAGTTATAATTCTCTCCATAATTTAACTTTCTCCAGTAGGTGTCCCCACAGTCAACATCCCCATCTGATTCCTGATTGGCAGTAACAAGACCCTCAAATGCACCGTAGAAATGTCATGCATAGGGATGTAAGTTTGTCACAGGAAAAAGTGACGAAAGTCATGGCTTAGTCACAGCCTCATTTTAAAACATTCACAGGGTGGTAGTGGACAAAAGTGCAAATGTCATGGCAAAGTCACAGGCACTTTTTTAGTGACATACAATGCTATTAAAGTCAGTTAAGACACAAAACAAGACATACAACAACGTCTTAGCAACAAATTATTGAATTTATTGCTTTTTCATACTGTTTAAGGAAAGTGTTCACATTAAGTGCCATTTGGCCCAGGTCATACATCTTTAAGGATATATTCTTGTTGTTATATAAAATGTATGTGTTGTTCTGGTTCACAGTCCAGAATTAATGCTTTTCATACATTACATTACTTCTGTTCTGTACAGTAAAGAGCAAAAGTGCTAAAATCTAAAGTGTTACCAACCACAACTAGTGGCCAGATTTCCAAACCAATCCCAACCTGGCTGCTGTGCCCCAAAATAACAGGAGGAACAACATTACTTATATACAAATATATTTGTTCCTTGAATTACTGTTCACAGGGAGGTTAATCAAAACAAAGTGAAATGCTAGCAGCGGAGCACATCTCAAATGTCACTGTGTAGCAGTCACAGTGTTGTATGATGCAAAATGGACCTAGTAGGGCAATATATTTCTCTCTGTCCTGGACCGTTCAGAATCAGTGAATCACAACAGAGATGGATGGGATGGATCAGGTCCACAGAAGACAATTAATGTCACTGTAATGTGAGTGTCAGTTTTACCAACCACAACATACCAATTTCATGTGACACGTTCAAATATTTGTTCCTGAGAAGAACAATAAAATGTAAGTGAATGCTTAACTTGTTGGAATCAATTCCAGCATGTACAACATGAAAGGAGTGAAAGAAAACAAATGATTGATTGGGACCGAGCTGCTACTTTTTTTTCCTGGTAACAGCACATCAAGTCTTACCAAAATCTATGTGGCATTTGTTAACTCCTGCAAGAACCTCTTAAACAATACAGCATATACTGTAGGCAGGGCTGTTGGAGATCCAGAGACAGGAAAGGCAGACCCCCCCAAAAAAGGTTAAGACCACCATCTAAGTACCTGCTAGACGTCCAATTAACTGGTGGTGACCAACCTAGCCTTCAGCCTATACAAGAAAAGATTGTTGGGGTGTCAAAGCCATGTCTTTCCTGCTTGTCTGCAGCCCTGGTGCCACAACCTAAATTTCGCTTCAGCAACGTCTTGTAGCAAAGAGAGAGCGCGTTTCAGGCAACACAGACTGCTAAGAGTTCTGTCACTGAATTAACACGTTAGGTTTGCAGTGTTTAGCTTATTTACTGCAATTGTAACATGTTAATTCAGTGACAGAGCTCTTATCGATCTGTGTTGCCTAATGTTCTGTCTTGCTGAAGTTGCTGAAGTAAAATTAAGGTTGTTTTGGCACTTGGACTGCAGACGGGCAGAAAAGACACAGCTGTGACACAAAAGAATTTTAACCCTGTTGTGCAATTTCACTTTTCACATTAATTATTTACTTAAATAAATGTTCTGCTGTAAAATATTTTGTTAACATTTTCAAAGCCAACTCATTTTATGAAGTTGCATCAGCACATCAATTCTTGTCTTGTAACATAGAAAATACTGTACACTGCTTCCACGGTATTCCCAAAAATATATGAAACATTAGAGAACAGTTGTGACACCAAACACATTACATTAGTAAGATGCTTACTTGTCCAGACAGTATTTGACAACATGCAGATGTGACAACATACATGACTGGACTGAGATATTTGAGAATTCTTGCATATGCAAGCTGACCTTGAGCTGAAATGCTAACAGATCCAACACCATGAAATCATTTAATCACTCAATGACCTGAACAGAATTGGAATGGACCTGTCTTGCGGTGCACCGCACAACATCCCAACAGTTACTCAGTTTTTTAGAATGAGAAAACAGTCCAAGCAGACTTTTTTGACAGCTTCTGAAGGATGATTCTGTGATTCATGCTGCTGTCTTTCTCTTTACTGATTCTTCTGCCACACTTACCATTACCCTGTGGTCCCCAAGCAGTTAAGTCCCACCAGATGCTGGTACATGTATGTAGCACAACATACAACATGCTGTTGTGCTGTTGAATGATGTTGTGACATCCCTCTCAGCATCTTTATTTGCATGGCAGTGTACCTGAAACAACATATGCTGAGATTGCCTGTGACACTGAGGAGAATAGACTAGTGCCAGCGGCATCTGTTAAGACAGTACTGTGTCTAAGGAAATCAAGAAATGAATGAATGACTGACAATATGACAACAACAACCTAATCTGCCTGTCAATAATTTAAGACTTGTATGGAGAAAAACTTTAGTACAGAAGCCCTGAGACCATCTAGGGAAAGAGAAAGTTCTGAGACATCTGACACTGGCACTTTATGCTGCAGCAGCCGAAGCATTGTGTGGTGGAATGTCACTGTTATGCACTGTACAGGGCTTTATACAAGAAGACAAACACAACTGAGAGCTTGAGGTGCCTCTCATAGAGTTTAGGTTCACAGGGATGGAATTCCACGCACCTGACATGGCAGTGACCAGATCACTTCAGTCCATGCCACTAGGTGGGTGCTCTGGATTAAGTCATTTATCTAGTTTACTAAAGCTTTGGCACTTGCACTCTATGCTGCAGCAGCTGAAGCATTGTGTGGTGGGATGTCGCTGTTATATACAGCACAGGGAGAAGAAGGAGAAGAAGAAGAAGAAGGCGACAATTGAAAGCCTGAGGTGCCTCTCATAGATTTTAGGTTCACAGGGGTGGCATTCCATGCACCTGACGTTGCAGTGACCACATCACTTCAGCCCGTGCCACTGGGTGGGTCCTCTGGATTATGTAATTTAAGCTTTGTTGCAGCAGCATATCCAGCATTTGGGGAAGCACTACCAGCTGCTCCATCTCTTAGTGCAAACAAACAGCAACCTAGAGAAAGTCACAACTTGATATGCTCAGCCCAAACCTACATGTACATTGGACAACAACATTGTAGTCCCAGATATGTGTGGTGGACAACATTTTTATGCCACCTATCCCTTACACACTTTTTCAAGATCTGCAGGTAACAACATGCCAAACAGTAGTGCGTTGAATTACCTGCACATCCAAGAGAACTTGAATACCTGACTTCAAAAAAATAACATGAAATGATAGGCACTGACAACAGTGAGGCATATTTTGCTGTAAAAACCAAATAAAATTAGCCCCATCTTATCTATGTTGAGCACAAAGCAGTTATTGACTTGTATTGTAGTCAGAGACATAGAAAACAACAATCAAATTTTTTCAGAACTTTGGAATAGCATGTTGTATATAGACAAGCTTGAAGAACAAATTCATCTGCGGCTGTCCCGCAGTACATCAATATATGCTGAAAATGAGCATTCAGCATCCACACTATTTACTGGTACTGAGAGGCAACAAAGTGCAATCTGGGACAGTTCTGCGAATTGTTCAGACATACATTTCCAAAAACTAATCATGTTGTCACAGTTAACCTCTTTTAAAAAATCTCTGTATGCACAAAATTCTATTTTTGCTTTAATGTTCTCCTCAAATAATGGCATGCCATCAAACATGCTATCTTTAGTCATGTTGAGCCATTTTGCTCTGCTAGGGTCAAACTTATGACAAGCTGTAAAAAATGAAGCCGCTGGCTGACAGAACCTGGAATGCATATATTCTGCAATGTATGACTTTATTTTATTTGCACATTCAGCTAAAGCTTTCTTTGCTAGTCTATGTGCACACTGCTCAGAACTAGTCTGTGCCCAATTGGCTAAATCTGTTAAATCATCACTTTGTGAGCTAGAAAAACTGCTGCTTTATAACTTGTTAATGCCTACATTATTCTAGGAGCATACTGCAGCATAATGTGCAGATCACCCTTCACTTCATCAGACTGTGCTAACTCAACAATGTCCTGAATAGCAGCACTTTCATCTGCATCTTCTCCAAAGAAATCCACACAGTCCTGAAGATGTGAGGAATGATACAAAGCAACACTGAACCAGCTATTCCAATGAGTAATTACTGGAGCTGGTGGAACGCAACCATTTTACCACTGTCCACCAGAAACTGACGAAATCTCGCTTTACAAGCTGGGCATGCAGTAAAATACGCTTGACAGCTGTAATGAAACTCTTAACCAGTTTAAAATTGTTCCGCCAAATGTCACCAATTAAACTGAGCAAATGGGCTGTACAAGTGACATGTACCACATTCAGAAACAAGTTCTTCAAGCTACTGTTCCACGCTTTGTATGTATATGCAGCATTATCTGTCACAAAAGCTGAAACCTTGTCAAAAGGAACTTCATACTTCTGAAGCAGATCTATGACAGGCTGACTAATAGTTTTGTAATTAGTTCTCTCCAGTATGACACAGTCAAGCAAAACAGCTGACAGCACTGTTTCACTTGAATTTGATATAGTGGAGCTGGAACTGTCACCCTCGTCAGAAGCTTTAACTGTTGGTACATCAAGAACATTAAACACATATCTATCTTCGGCATCTGTGGTTTCATCACATACAATACTAAGCCCACTACACATCTGAAGTTGTTGTTTTATAGAAAATTTGTGACCCTCAAACACTTTTGGTAAATAAGATTGTCTCAGCTGATGGGATGTGGGGATTATCCCAATGTATTTCAGCCCATTTTCAAAGTAGCATTTGAGGAATTTATTGTCAAGAACGTGCAATGGAATGATGGCTGCTATAAAAGCTTTGGTTAATTTGTAAAGCTCTGTTCTTCTATCTAACTGTTTCTCAGTTGCATTTCTAAACAGTTCAAAGTTTTTTTGGTTTTTTTTCACACCTTGCAACTTTGCTTGCTCTACACTATTGCATTTCCTCTGATGCACTGTACTACCTAAATGTTTGTCACAGCTTGCCTTTCTTGAGAAATCCACAGGCACATTGCATGTAGAACAAAAGAGTTTGCCATCACCCACATGAAAAACATTACTAGCATACTGATCACGGTGTTCATTTGCACTCGTTTTTGAAATCTTAGACTTGATGTATTTGTCAGAAGAATAATTTCTCCCCCCCCAGATTTTGTGCAGCTACCTCCATTTTCAAAAAATGTCTGCCTCAGTGATTCCACCGATTCTGATTCTGACTCTGAGATTTAATTTCAAAATTAACAATTAAATTACAATACTACTACTGTTGTATTTTAAAGTGTTTCTGTGCACAAAACATTCAGCTATAGACAATATACAGTACTGCATGCTCAACATGCTTGCAGTCTCGAAATGATCACAATCTAACAAATAGCTGGTGCTCCGTAAATTGACAGTCTAGATCATACAGTCTCATGAAATAAATGTCTATCTGTAAAACTGTCTCTGTATCACAGTGTTTTTTTAAATGACAGCTCTGTCTCAACAACTGGTGGTACAGTACAACAGATGACTGTGTACTGCCAAACTTATCTGATGTTGATTTTCTTCTATTTAGCGTCTTCTTTGAAGCATTAGGGAGTCCATGAGATGGCTGGATGGAGGATAGTCACTTCAGGCCAACAACCAAAACTTCTTTTGCTGATCTTCTGATCTGTGATCTTGATCGTCGCCATCGCAGTCTGTCTCTTAACTCTCTAACAGGTGGAACCACCATGTTCCAGGCTATGAGCTTCCCCCCAGACGAGGCTTGCTAGGTGGAAAAAAGACAAAGCAGACCATTACTTGCTTTGCTGAGGTGAGGAAGACAAAAAGGAAATAGCAACAGCATGAATGGCGCAGATCTTCATGTCACGATGAGTGAGCTACCCATGCCCAGATTGTGGAGTGCAGCTTAAAAGGGAGACATTTCAGTGAAAGTGAACTGAGGTGGCATGCATGGCAGGGTGGGTTTTGTTGGGATAGGATGTAAAACCCCAGCCCAACAAAACCCACCCTGCCATGCATGCCACCTCAGTTCACTGTCAATGAGATGTCTCCGTTTTAATCTGCACTGTCTAGGCAGCAGCATACACCCCCCCACACCACCATGGATCTGAGTGACCCAGACCCAGATTACACTGCTACATTTGTCCTGCTCAGGCAGGAGTTCACTTAGCTCTCTGTCAGTCTCACTGACAGGGCAGCACACCAGACCCTCTTGGGTGTCTGGCTCACACAGAGAGCCAGGTGGCAGCAACACATGGTGATGGTGCAGGCTTATCTGTTTTCTGGCTCTTTCTCAGACTGAACTCCTGCCTGAGCAGGACAAATGCAGCAGTGTAATCTGGGCTTGGGTGACTCAGGTCCATGGTGGTGTGCAGGGGGTGTAGGTTGTTTCCTAGACAGTGCAGCTTAAAAAGGAGACATTTCAGTGACAGCAAACTGAGGTGGCATGCATGGCAGGGTGGGTTTTGTTTTGCTAGGATGCAAAACCCCAGCCCAACAAAACCCACCCTGTCATGCATGCCACCTCAGTCCGCTGTCACTGAGATGTCTCCCTTTTAAGCTGCACAGTCTAGGCAGCAGCATACACCCCCCGCACACTGCCATGGATCTGAGTGACCCAGGCTCAGATTACACTGCTGCAGCAGTTCACTTAGCTCTCTGTCAATCTCACAGACAGGGCAGCACACCAACCCCTCTTGGGTGTCTGGCTCACACAGAGAGCCAGGTGGTAGCAACATGTGCTGAACTTGTCCTGCTCAGATAACCCCGTACTGTCACCTTTGTTGCTGCCACTTGGCTTTCTGTGTGAGCCAAACACCTAAGAAGGGTTGGTGTGCTGCCCTGTCACTGAGATTGACACAGAGCTAAGTGGCAGTAAAGTAAACAAGCATTTGTCAATGATGAATGTTTGCTTGCTGACATTGGCATTGGTAGTATAGAAGTTAGAGAGATGCATAATAGGAATGGCAGTGAAGTACTGAACTGAAGCCAACCCCACCACCACCCTGCAGAGGCTGACTGGCATTGAGGTGTGCCTTTGGGTCGTCAGGCATAACGACCATGCCATTTCACCACACCCTACCCTGCAGACACCGACAAGTGTTACGGTGTGCCTTGGGGTCTTTGTGCCTTATGCTCACCGCATTCCCTAAGGAAATATGATGAGATGGGTGTAGTATAGGAGAATGGAGTGAACTTTGGGGCCAAAGAGTCCAAGGCACACCTCAATGACTGTTACTGGCTGCAGGGTGTGGGTGGGGGTGGAATGGTATGAGCATTATAGGCGACAATCCCAAGTCACACCCCTGATGCCTGTCAGTCTCTACAGGGTGGGGCGTTATGGCCGGAAACTCTAACGGTGCAGGCGTTCATTGATATTTTCACTCCAGTTTTTCAACATGGGTTTTTTGAGACCCCCACCTCATGAACAGTGGTAATATCAGTTTGTTAGCCTAAAGCTGATTTTGCACAGTGACTACGCCATTTGGCAGCACAGGTGCGAAAACACATTTTGAACAGGATGTGAAAAATGACAGCTGTACTGTTCCTGAGGAGGTGTAAAAAATGGCAATGTTGAAAATCTGGAGTGAAAATATGAAAAAAACTGGCGAAGTTACGAGCGTGCATAGAAACTGTGCAACGCACACCTGTAATGTAATTAGTTTAGGGATTGTTTACAGCAGATTGTCAACACAGGCATTTTGGGACCTTCGCTCATGAAGTGTCACTGTGATTTTCTTAATGTGTTCCGAACACTGATTTCCCACAGCGACCACGCATTTCTGCACTGGAAGTGCAAAAACACATTTCAGCCATGGTGTGAAAAATGGCAGCTGTACTGTTCATAAGGAGGTGTGAAAAAATGCCAGTGTAGAAAATCTGGACTGAAAATATTACAAATTCGTGAACTTACGACGGTGCATGGAAACTGCGCAAGCACGCTTGTAACACAGTCAGTTTATGGACTTTTGTCACCAAATTTTCAACATAGCCATTTTAAGACCTCTGCTTGTGAACAGTGTCACTGTGATTTTCTTAATCTGATTTCGTACACCGACCTCGCCATTGTGCACTACTTGTGTGAAAACACATTTTGGCCAAGATGTGAACAATGACAGCTGTGCTGTTTACAAGGAGATGTGAAAAAATGCAAATGTTGAAAATCTGGCATGAAAATATTGCATATTCATGAAGTTATGAGCGTGTGTAGCAACTGCGCAATGCACGCTCGTAAAACAGTCATTTTTTGGATTATTTCCACTAGATTTGCAACATAGACTTTTTGAGAGCCCACCTCATGAACACTGGCACTGTTATTTTGTTAATCAGCCCTGAAAGGTGATTCCATGCAGTGACCGCAAAATCACCTTTTGGGGCCAATTAACACCATGACAGTGCCAGAATTCATGAGGAGGGGTTCCAAAAACCCAGTGTTAAAAATTTTGGTGCCAAAATTCCCAGAAATTACTGAGATATGCATCAAAGTTAAAAAAACCAAAAAAAAAACAATTTATTCCATTATACAGCTTACTGGCATTTCTTCAGTTCGCAGTCGGCTTTGAAAAGGGCAGACATGTTCCCGGTCCACCGAAGACCATCGTGCCAGACTCCGGAGGTAAGTATGGGTGGGGTGGGGAGGCAGGGTGCACAGAGGTGGGCATGGGTGGGAGGAGGAGTCAAGTTAGTCAACGAGGCACCATTTTTTCTTACAGGTCATTTTATTTTAAGACAAAGCGGGACTTTGCCATGCTGGGTGGGCTCCCAGCATGGCAGCTGGAAGGTTGTTTTGGGGGGCAGTGGAGTCGATGGGGGATTGGGCACCCCCATTGGCCATACGGAGGTTTGCCACGCTGGGGTGGGCTCCCAGTGTGACACTTGGAAGTCGGGGTTTGTGTGTGTGTGTGGGGGGGGTACAATGGAGCTGACAGGGGATTGGGCACCCCCGTTGCCATATGGACTTTTGCCATGCTGGGTTGGGCTCCCAGCATGGCACGTGGAAATCTGTTGCGGGGGCAACGGAGTTGATGGGGGATTGAGCACCCCTCGTCAGCCATACAGTGTGTAGAGGGAATTGGGACTGCATGAGCATGCTGGGGTGGGCTCCCAGCATGCTATGTAACTGTGTGTGTAGGGGGGTGAACTGTCTAAGACAGTTCTGATGCAGTGAGCGCTGAAGTGTAGGCAATTTGCATACTGCCAATGGACGGCAGTATGCAAATTGCCTACATGAGCTACAGTGTTTTCCTTTCAACTGTAAGCCTCTGCATCTGAATGGCTGTATAGACAACTTGGACATTCATTGGCGTGGTGCAGCCACGCCTGCAAAAGGGAGCAGGGCATTGGAAGTGGGGGAGGCACACCTACAAAAACTTGTATGGTGGCACTATGTTTCTAGCATGTGCATGCAAGCAAACATAAACATTTTCCACATGATACAAATCAGCTTCTTAACATGTAAGGAGTGTGTAGCCTGGACAAATACAGGGGGACTACATATTTTCTTGTCAAACAAGCTTGGGTTGCTGCTTAGAAAATCCAGTTTACTGCACAGTGTCTACCGCCCCACACACACACAATTGTTATAAAAAGAAGTGACCTTACTTTACTTTCACTGTAGGCTTTCTCTTCTGTCCCTAGTCAGGTTCCTGGACCAGTCCATTGCTCCTGCACTGTGATCCTGCTGCAGGTCAATGCAAGGCAGGTTAAGGCTTGCACAGTTTGCTTTTTCTCCAGACCCTGGCAGGATGAAGTATGGTGGGGTGTTTCTCTATGGAAATTCTTGCACTCCACCTCTCTTCAAGAACTGCTATTCTTCACCTGCTGTTTCATCAGCCAAACATTTTTTACTGCATATTTTGTACTCTGTAAGACCTCAGACTAAACTCCCTGCCTTTTGCTTGAAAGCGCTTCTTTTAGCAGCATGAAATTAATCCAAAGCACCCACCCACTCAACTAATGTGCTTTCTTGACATGCTATTTGAGAAATGCTGTCCAATAAAAGTTCTATTTATTTTATTCCTTCTCCCTTTGATAGCAGTTTCAAGGCAAAACACAAGCAACAGCCCACAATTTCACTCTCCCCAGTCCAGGAATTCAGTTTACCTGCTGCCTGTGGCTTTCTTACATCCACAAAAGCAAATCCTCCTTCAAATACAGATACAGGCACTTCATTCAGGGATATAGATCATTTTTATTCTGTCCCTTTGCCTTTAGCTTTGCTACCACATTTTGCAGGGTCACTCCCTACACAAGTTCACTTTCTGGCTCTTTTTCTCAGACTGAACTCTCCACAAGTTCACTTTCGAGGCAGAGACTCCACAGGCCCAAGCATTCACTCTTTGCAGATGACACAAAACTCTGCAACAGGGTTGATACACAAGGAGGCATGGAAAGGATGAGAAGGGACTTGGTAAGGTTGGAGGAAAGATCAGAAGTATGGCAGCTTGGATTCAATGCAAAGAAGTGCAAAATAATGCACCTGGGAAACAAAAACCCAGGGGAAAAGTACACAATGGGGGGGGTAGGTAGTAACAACAACAAAAATGGAAAGGGACCTGGGGGTAATCATATCAGATGACCTTAAGGTTGGCAAACAATGTAAGAAGGCAGTAGGGAGGGCTGGGGGGACACTGGGATGTATAGGGAGAGGCATCACCAGCAGAAAACAGGAAGTTGTTATCCCCCTATACAGACAGTTGGTGAGACTCCATCTGGAGTACTGCATCCAGTTTTGGAGACCCCATCTCTGCAATGACATAGACAGGATGGAGGCAGTTCAGAGGAGGGCAACTAAAATGGTGCAGGGTCTGCAAGAGAAGCAATATGAGGAGAGACTAAAGGAGCTTAATATGTATACCCTTGAAGAAAGGAGGGAGAGGGGGAGGACATGATAGAAGTGTTTAAGTACCTCAGTGGAATCAACAAAGTCCAAGAGGGTATCGTCTTTCAGAAAAAGAGATGTGCAAGAACATGGGGGCAAAATTTGAAGATAGAGGGGGGATGGCTCAGGGGCAATGTGATGAAGTATTTTTTTCACAGAAAGGGTGGTGGATGCATGGAACAGCCTTCCTCAGGAGGTTGTGGGGTCTAAAACTGCGGGAGAATTCAAGAATGCATGGGACAGACATAAGGCAATCTTTGTGGGGGTAGGAAGAAATAGGCTGTTGGTTAAATAGGATCTGCAGCTTATCGTCTAGGTAGTGAAATGGGCAGACTAGGTGGGCCAAGCGGTCCTTATCTGCTGTCAAAGTCTATGTTTCTATGTTTCTGTTTTGCACTCCCCAATTCAACACTTCACTGCACTTGCTGGGACTGTCTGTTATCTCCCCCTCCAGGTCACCAGCAATCCTCCCTCAAATGCAGGCAGTTTGAGTGTCAGAATGTTGTCTGATCATGTTTTTACTTTATTTGGCCACCAGAGAAGCCCCCACAAATCCTGGCTGTGCTGCCAATGAAAATTGCTGCCTGAGCAGAAAATATGGCGCCAATATGTGAGCACCTGCGTAGGGGCCATTTCTTGAGCATCTAGAGCATCGTGCCCTCTTGTGCATGTGCATTCCAGATAGACAGTGCGCTACTGCACATGTGCAAAAGGGAAACTGGCAATAAGGCAAAAGTCACAGAGGCACCTGAAAATCACTGTTTCCATGACCTCCGTGACAGATTTACCTCCTTAGTTATGTGGCACCTGATCCCCTGACACAGCACTATTTATTTAATAAAAAAAACAACTTTCAGTTGTAGTCTCGCCGAACCCTCATCCCCAATGCCGCCCGAATCATTTAATTAAAAAACATACTCTAGCAACCACCAAGTCCTGAACCTAGAAAAAAACTGTGCTATGCTATTTGGATCCTCTAAGAAACTGTCTGCCCCTGCGAACAGGCTCCGGGTTCAATGCCTTGATGGCTCTCTCATCTCAAACACTGAGTCCTTCAAGTACCTTGGGGTCACTTTGGATCCCACACTTGACCTGTCTCAACATGTTAATATGGTGTGCCGTGCCGTCAATGCTAAAATTGGCGGAGCTTATCGTGTGCACCACTCCCTCACTCCTTCCGCTAGACTTTCTGTTGCGAGAGGTATTCTCTTACCCCAGCTCCAATATGCTGTGCCCCTCCTCTTTGCTGCAAACTCTGCTACACTCCACAAATGGGACACTGTCTACAACAACATCTGTAGATTCACCTTAACTGCCCCCGTCTTACCCATCATTGTCTCCTTTACGCTGGCTTAAATTGGCTGTCACCTAAGGATATTCGAGCCTACTCCTGGGCTGCTTTATCGACTCCCTGTCTAGACCTCTCTGCCCTGTCTATCTTGCCAACCTCCTGACTCCTGCCTCACACACCCATACCCTCAGGTCTTCCTCTGTCCCCATGCTCTCCACTAGACCTTGCATGACAAAAATGGGTGAACAGGAATTTGCCCATTTTGTTCCCAAATTCTGGAACTCACTCCCCCTTATGGTGAAAACTTCAGCCTCCCATCGAGAATTCAAAAACTCACTGTTCACCCACCTCCTAGCCTCTGGCCAATGCAAATGCTCTTAATTTGCTTTGTCCCACTGCAGGCTGTCGGGTCTGACCCTGAGTACTACACTAATGTTCTCCCATGCAATACGTTTGTCTAGGTGGCTATGAACCTTGATGTCTTTACTGTCCTCAGCTGTCTTATGGTTACCATAATTGCTTTATTTTACATCCTTATTATGATATATGCCTAAAATGTACCCTTATGTAACTATTACTGTGCTACCCAATGTATATCTTGTTTTGCTCCTGTACACCTATATTATGTCTGTGCATTTCTGCATATTGTAACCAATGTCCTGAGCTCTCCCGGGTCGTGCCTGAAAATAGGTAGGTCTGTTGCCTAGCGCACTTACCCGGTTACCAAAAGCTAATAAATAAATAAATACTTTTACTATACCTGATGTCACCCCACTGTTTCATTCATAAAAGAAAAACTTTCAGTGATATTTAAGCCCATGCTATTTAAAGAGCCCCTGACACCTTGGTGTTCTTGGTGTGTTGTTGAGTGCAATAGCAATTTGCACTGATGCCAACACCTTTCAATTTCTTAGTTTTATGTCTTTCCCTTTACTGTTCCTGTTACTGGATCCCCTGACCAGTCCTTGTCAAATGCCTGCCGCTGTCTGTTTGGTTGAGCATGAGTGCTTAGCTGAGGTCATTTTTGGGTAGTGTGTTGGGAATTGGTCAATGTAGTCTGCTAGTGTTTATCGTGCCTCTGAAAGTGACTATTGCAGTAGTTAGACTGTGACAGCTCTGACAGTCATTACTTTGATCAAAATTATGATTATTGTGAAGATCTGAACGGTGATGCTGCATTATCTGTCAATGGCAGATTAGTTTTGCCATATACTGTAGCAGTTTTGAGTCTTTCCCGACAAATGAGAGTGAGGGAAGTGACAACCAGGCAGCTGATGAAAGTGTGGTGTCTGATGCCATGAATGTTGCTAGACTAAAAATTTCTGAGTGGTAATGAATTGTTTTCCATTTTTTTCTGTTATATTTATAAGCACCATGTGTTGCAAAGATCAAGAATGACTTCAGTGTATGCTGGTTGTGTCAGTAGGTGAATGCCATGCCCCCACCCTGCTCATCACTTCATTACAGTAATTGTAATTGAATATATCAAGTGGTGTTTATGGTATTTTTAAACAGTATGGGTTTTTTTACTAGAGTTTTGTTTTATTTATTTTTTTACATTTTTTAAGGTAACACTGCCGTCATGGCATCCTGATATTCATATTAGTCTGACTGATTTGACTGATAGAGAGCGAGTGGGAGAAAGAGAGTGATTGAGAGAGCAAGCTGGTAGTGCCTGCTGTCACTGAGTACTCCTGCTTCATCTGTGTTCCCTTTCATGACTGCATCAGAACATCAATTTAAAAAATACAATGACAACAGGAGAGAGTACCCCCCTTCACACAGCCCCTCAAGACCGCATGTGAAAACTGCCAGATTTTCCCTTTTGCCCAGGCAGCAGCATGATATAGGAAACAATAAGGAAACTGTTTGGGGGGTACAGTATAAACAAATGTTTTCTCACAGGCTACAGACAGTGCTAAAATACAGTGAGAATGTTTTAATGTTTCATAATGTGAGATTCAAATCAATATATGCAGTACAATAATTCCCGTTCAAAACAGTATTCCCTGACCTGACTCAGATTTGACTCACCAAATGGAAATGAAATATTTAGCTAAAAAAAAGCACAAGCAACACCATTTTTCTATAAAAAAGAACTACCCTGCACTGTTAATAATATTTCAAAACAAACAGAGGATGATTTTAGCCATGGAATGGAACACCATTCAAAATATCTGCATTTCAGCTCTCGAGCAGCTATTCACATCTAGAGCTTCCTTGGACAACAATAAGCCTCACAGAGTTTACAATATACTGTATATTGATGTATGGCTGTCTGCAACAAAACAAACAAGCATTTGTCAATGTCAAATGTTGCTTGCTTCTATGTGCTGTTTAGGTATTTGGAAGTCATTGGAGTGCAAATATTGAAAATTTGCGAACTTACGAGCGTGCGTAGGAACTGCGCTACGCATGCTCGTAAAACAGTCATTTTTAGGAATTTTTTCACCAAATTTTCAACATAGCCATTTTAAGACCTCTGCTCATGAACAGTGTCACTGTGATTTTGTTAATGTGTCCCATACTTTGAGTTTGCACACCGACTGCACCATTGTGTGCTACATGGGCGGAAACATGTTTTGGGCAGGATGTGAAAAATGACAGCTGTACTGCTCATAAGGAGGTGTGGTAAAATGGCAATGTTGAAAATCTGGAGTGAAAATATTGAAAATTTGCGAACTTACGAGCCTGCATAGGAACTGAGCAACGCACACTCGTAAAACAGTCATTTTTAGGAATTTTTTCACCAAATTTTCAACATAGCCATTTTAAGACCTCTGCTCATGAACAGTGTCACTGTGATTTTCTTAATTTGTCCCATACATTGATTTCGCACACTGACTGTGCCATTAGAAACATAGAAACATAGAATTTGACGGCAGATAAGGACCGCTTGGCCCACCCAGTCTGCCCATTTCCCTACCTACTGGATAAGCTGCAGATCCTAGTTAACCAGCAGCCTACTTCTTCCTACCCCCACCCCCCAGAACTGCCTTATGACTATCCCATGCATGCTTGAATTCCACCACTGATTTTGACTCCACAACCTCCTCCAGAAGGCCATTCCATGCATCCACAACCCTCTCTGTGAAAAAATACTTCCTTAAATTACCTCTGAGCGCCCCCTCTATCTTCAAATTGTGCCCTCTTGTTCTTGCACACCTCTTTTTGAAAGATGCTACCCTCTTGGACTTTGTTGATTCCTTGAGGTACTTGAAAGTTTCTATCATGTCCCCTCTCCTCCTTTCCTCGAGGCTATACATATTAAGCTCCTTAAGTCTCTCTTCATATGTCTTCTGGTGCAGACCCTGCACCATTTTAGTTGCCCTCCTCTGGACAGCTTCCATCCTGTCTATGTCTTTGCAGAGATTGGGTCTCCAGAACTGCACACAGTACTCCAGATGGGGTCTCACCAGCTGTCTGTACAGAGGGATAATAACTTCCTGTTTTCTACTGGTGATGCCTCTCCCTATGCATCCCAGTATCCCCCCAGCCCTCCTTGCTGCCCTCTCACATTGCTTGCCCATCTTTAGGTTATCTGATATGACTACCCCCAGGTCCCTTTCCATTTTTGTTGTTGTTAGTATCTCACCCCCCATTGTGTACTCTTCCCCTTGGTTTTTGTTTCCAAGGTGCATTACCTTGCACTTCTTAGCATTGAATCTAAGCTGCCATACATTTGACCATTCCTCTAACCTTGCCAAGTCCCTTCTCATCCTTTCCACCCCACCCTGTGCATCAACTCTGTTGCAGATCTTAGTGTCATCTGCAAAGAGACATACTTTTCCTTCCAGTCCTTCTGCAATGTCGCTTATAAAGACATTGAAGAGGACCGGTCCTAATACTGAACCCTGTGGTACCCCACTAGTAACCCTCCTTTCTTCTGAGTGGACTCCATTTACTATTACTCTCTGTCCTATTCTCCAGCCAATTCTTTACCCAGGCTGTCATCTTGGGACCCACTCCCAGGCTGGCTAACTTGTATATTAATCTTTTGTGTGGGACTGTGTCAAATGCCTTGCTAAAGTCTAGGTAGGCCATGTCCACAGCCCATCCCTGATCTACTACTTTGGTCACCCAGTCAAAGAAATCTATCAGATTCGTCTGGCATGACCTTCCGCTGTGAATCCATGCTGCCTAGGGTCCTGTGCCTCTGGCCTCTAGATACTCGACAATTCTTTCCTTTAGAAGTGATTCCATCATTTTCCTATCACTGAGGTTAAACTAACAGGTCTATAGTTTCCTGCTTCTGCCTTGCTCCACTTTTGTGAAGGGAATCACATCTGCCCTCCTCCAGTCCTCGGGTACCACCCATCCTCCCATGATTTGTTAAAAGGGTAGTCAATGGTGTCACTAGTTCTACCCTTAGTTCTTTTAGAATTCTGGGATGAATCCCATCAGGCCCCATTGCTTTGTCCACCTTCAGTTTTAAGAGTTATTTCAGAACCCTTTCTTGTAAATGGGCGGTATCAACTTCTGTATCCAGAGTGTTACTACTGTTTGTTTTTGTACCTCCCTCTTCCTTTGTAAATACTGAGCAAAATATTTGTTTAGTATCTCTGCCTTTTCACAGTCTCCTCTGCCCACCCTCCCTCCCTTTATTAAGCCTCACTATCCTCCCATGGTCTTCCTTCACTCCTGATGTACCTATAAAAGTTTTATCCCTTCTTAACTGAGTTGGCTGTCTTTTCCTCGGTTTGGGCCTTTGCTGTTATGACTGCCTTCCCAGCCTCCTTTTGCTTTAACTGATACAGTTCTCTGTCCTGATCCTTCTGCGATTCCTTGTACTTCCTGAATGCTTTCTTTTTCTCTTGAACCTTCACTGCCACTTCCTTTGAGAACCATAGTGGTTTCTTACATCATCTTGTTTTGTTTATTTGCTTCACACAAAGGCTCGTTACCTCTGTGATGGCAGTTTTTATTATTCCCCATTGTTCTTCCACCCCTCCTTCCTGCCCATTTGCTAGTGCATTCCTTAGGCACTCGCCCATTTTGGCAAAGTCAGCCCTCCTAAAGTCCAGTACTTTTGTCTTTGTATGGCTTGACTCTATTGCTGTGTTTATTGTGAACCATACTGTTCGATGGTCACTAGTTCCCAGATGGCTACCCACTTCTACATCTGTAATCCTCTCTCCATCTCCATTTGAGAGAATCAAGTCTAATATTGCTCCCTCTCGAGTGGGCTCCAGTACTAGTTGTCTAAGGCATGCCCCCTGTAGGGCATCTAGAATAACTGCACTCTTCGAAGTGGCAGCTGCAACTGCACTCCAGTTAACATCTGGCATATTCAGATCACCCATCAGCAATATCTCCCTTTTCTGCCATTCTAAGTATACTTTCTATCATTTCCTGCCCATTTCCTCCCCTGAGAAGGGGTCTGTAGTATAACCCTCAGTGATATTGTGTGCCATTGCCTGTCTCCAAATTTACCCACAGTGCTTCTTCTCCTCCCTGTTTACCCTTTTGTTCTGTTGCTTTTATTCCTTCCCTTATGTAAAGAACTACTCCTCCTCCTCTTTTACCCTCCCTGTCCCTCCTGTAGACAGTGTATCCTGGTATGTTTATGTCCCAGTCATGGTTTTGTGTGTACCATGTTTCTGTGACTGCCATGATATCCAGATGTTCCTCCTCCATCAAGACCACTAATTCAGGAAGCTTGTTACCCAGACTACGGGCATTAGTACTCATTGCTCTCCATTTTTTGATGGCTTTACCTTCTGTTGCAGCATCTCCCACTGACCGTTCTACCTCAGTCTTTTTCTCATTTAGTACCCTGTTTTGTAGGGAGAGGCTGGGATTTTCCTGCTGCTTGTCAGTGCCTCCCCTTTGACTAGTTTAAAAGCTTGCCAATGAAGCATTTAAACCAATTGCTCAAAAGACTAGACTTGTTTCCTTCCTGGACAGATGCAGACCATCCTGCCAGTATAGGCTGGTGTCCCTCCAGGTGGAACCCCAGTCCCCAATGAAGCCAAACCCCTGTGCTCTGCACCATTTTTTCAACCATTCATTAAACTGCATGGTGCCAATTACCCTCGCCTCCCCCATGCTTTTGACAGGCAGCACCTCTGAGAAGGATACTGTGTGTGCTACTCTCTTAGGTCCCTCCCCAACTCTGCAATGTCCTCCTGCACTGCTCTAATCTCATGATGAGCCAAGTCATTTGTCCCTAGGTGGACAATTACGTCCAGCTCAGAATCCCTTGCAGCTATTCTCATGATCCTGAGGATGCGCTTCCTGTCCCTCCAAGCCATGGCACCAGACAGGCACCTTACTTCATTTTTCCCAGCTCCCCCCAGTTCTATGCCCCTAATAATTGAGTCCCCCACCAGGAGCTGCTTCCTTTCCCTTTGGTGTCCTCTGCCTCCTTTCTGTGGGCCTCCCTTGTGACAGTTATCATCAGTCTTCTCTGCGGGTGCATCCATAGGGGAGCTATGCTCCCCCAGAATGGTGTATAGATTGTGGAGTGGAACAATTGACTGGGTGTGCCTCTGTTCCACCCTCCTCACCCTCCCTGAACCCACTGTGGTCCAACTGCTGTGCTTTCTTCGCAATCTCTGAGGTAGTGGTGGTGGCGCTAGTGCTCCCTGGATGGGGGAGGTTTCCTTTCTACTGTCCAGTGTGGCCTGGGGGAAGGTTTCCTTACTACTGTCCAGTGCCGCCTGAAGACGGGCAACTTCCTCCCTCAGGGCAGATAGTTGTCTGCAAATAGGGCAGCATCTCAGCCTCCAGAAAGACTCCCAGAAGACTGCTGCCCCACAGCCATTACATTGCACTACTCCCCACATGTTTATCTAGTTTTTTATTGTATTTGTGTGTGTGTGTGTGTGTGGCAGTATGCGTGTGGATTTGTTATATAGAAATATATATATATATATATATATATATATATATATATATACAAGTATGCTTATATTATCAGTGCAGTGTGCTAGAGAGGATATGACAGTGAAATGCACCTTGCACTCGAGGAAATGATGTCAGAACCTCAGGTATAAAGGAACTATTTCCAGGGTGGGAAGGGTTGGGCCTAAACTGTGTCCTCACAAAACAATCGACTAAAAGCTCTCACCCACCGCTCGATGAGTGCCTTCCTGTCAGCAAGATACCCTACACAACAATTTGACAGAGAAAGTACCCTGCTAATCAAACAGAGAAAATCCAGACATCCAAGTCAGACACAGGTAAACCTCTCCAGCCCCAAAACAGCCTGGTGGTTTGTTAGCCACAAAGGAAAATCAAATATGCAGTTATTTCAGCCCTTCTGAGGATGCTGACAAGATAAGCAGTTTTAAAAAAAACCTTTCTGAATTAAAAACTAAAACAAATACCAAGCAATGCCACTTTAAAAGTGAGGAAAACTTCTCTCAGATGTAAGCAAGAGAGAGAGAGTTAAGTTACAGATAATTCGTCCAAAATAGTATATCCCACGCAGCTTCTCAGTTGTTTCCAAGCACTCCTGTACACAACTTGGAAGAAGATGGACTTCGTATGTAGGGTCTCTGCATTAAAAAAATGCTAAAGGCTAGATATTCAGAACTTTGCCCCGGGGCTAAATTAGCACTGCCCAGTGGGCAAACTTAGCATGGACACAAAAGCCTACTATATTCAGAAGGAATAGCCTGGGGCAAACAGCTTCTGAATATAGCATGCATATGAAGCCAGGCAAACTGGGCTGGGAGTGCAGCGCAAACTTAGCCCTGGAATAAGACAGCTCTGAATATAGCAACCAGGAAGTGCAAACCACAACAGCAATACAGTGCACAGCGATGTGAAGGTAGGTAGAGGTGAACTATGTGGCCAATGTGTGTGCCAGCAAATGCGTGGACCCATTACAGCTGCAGGCAGCAGCGCAAGTGAAAGTACAGTATGCAAAACTGTATAATATTCCTCGAACCATCAGCACAGTGCTAACACGTTTGCACAGATTTAGCACGGAGCTAAGCCGCTTGCCCAGTGCAAATGCATTTTCCCAGTACTAAACTTTGCCATATTCAAAAGTGACATGCAAATGAGCCTACTTAGGTAGTCTCTGGGCAAACATCCAGATTAGCATCTCATTATGCCCTGATTTGCATGCAGTTTGCCCAGCGTTACTGCAGGGTCCCACAGCTCCATCTGTAGTTCAGTTTGGAAGTACAGGGGCTGGCCAGGTCCACCTGCAGCTCCACCTGTAGGTCAGTCTGGCAGTGCACGATGATAGCTGCAGGCTACATGTAATACAGTACAGCATAGTATATTGTACCCCAGGGGACAACACAGCATAGGCACAGGTGGTGGTGGTGCTGCATGCAATTGCCACAGTGTAGGTCATGCTACAGTGCACAGCAGACACTATAGTAGCAAGGGGGGTAGTAGTGTGAGGGACGCAGCAATGCCTATGGTGGGTAGGGCAATAATGACCACTGTACTGTACACAGTGACAGGCCCAACTTGCAGGTGTTTACTGACAGTGGACATTACCGTTACGCTGTTGTGTGACCCACAGATGCTGCTCCTCTGGCATGGGAGGCTCACAGTGACATATACATTGCCGGCTGTGTCTGCTGTAGCATTTGTACAGCTGTGCAGTATGTGGCTGGGGGGCATGTATGATCAGACAGGCACACTGGTGTTGGAGTATTCCCAATACTGGTCCATGTGCACTGCGTGATGTGTCCCAGCCTTGTGGCCACACCTGATCTGTGGTGCAGCCTGGCCACCCATACACCCTCCCCTCAACATCCGCCATGCCCACAGTGCTGCATGTGTGTGCTGGCATCTGTTGGTGTCCACAGAAGAGTGGTCTTCAGGTGTGTGCTGTATGGCCACACTTCCATGGTGTCCAGTGGCAGCCAGGTCACCACTTACTGCCTGGCATGGCTGGGACTGGTGGAAGATGATGGCATCATCGTGATGCCATCAGTGAGCAGAATGTTTCCACTATTTCTGGCTTTGCCTATGTGTCATATTTATTTGTTAGGGTCAAGCAAAGCCATGCAAAATCTGTGCAAATGCCATGCAAAGCCAAAATGTTGCACAAAGCTGATTGCCCAGGGTTAAGACTACCTTTTTCTGGTTGTTAATTTGCACCATGCTAAGTGTTGCGCTAAGTCACGCAAAACGACTTTGCATGGTGCTAGTCACTGAATATAGCATTGTACCTGTGTTCATGTACATGCCCCCTCAGTTTGGCCCTTGCATACATTATGATTTTGCCCGGTGCTAATGCAGTTTGTGCGTGCTATTTGACCTTCTGAATATGGCAAATCCGCATTAATCACACGCTAAACTTGCACAAACAGTTTGCGCCCAGTGCAAAGTTTTGAATATCTGGCCCTAAAACTCTTAAATAAAGGAAAAGGCTTTTGTGTCAGTGCAGTCACCACAAGAAGATTTTGAAATCATACTGAGTGTCATACATTACATTAATTGATTTTATTTGGTATGATCAGATTTGAACAAGACATAAAAAAGTCTCCGGTTTCATAATTGAATGTGAGGAAGTATTTTTTCACAGAAAGGGTGGTGGACACATGGAACCGCCTTCCTGAGGAGGTTGTGGGATCTAAAACTGTGGAAGAATTCAGGAATGTATGGGACAGACACAAGGCAATTCTTCTGGGGGGTAGGAAGAAAAAGGCTGTTGGTTAACTAGGATCTTCAGCTTATCCAGTAGGTAGGGAAATGAGCATATTAGGTGGGCCAAGCAGTCCTTATCTGCCATCAAAGTCTATGTTTCTATGTTTCTAAACCAAAAGCAAGGCCCGCTAGGTGCCCTGATGAGATTTGCATGTGATTGTGTATGGGTAGGAATATGTAGAAAAAAAAGATTCAGTGTGCATACACAGCTTTTGTGCATTTGACAGTGTGCAAAACAACAGTCTGGAAATTTCCTACCAGTATCAGAATTACACAGCTGCTTGTGATGTGGGTGGGACATGCAGAAAGAATTGTGAACAATTAGTTTTATGAACCCAATCACTAGCATTCATTTTTATAATTGAAACTAACTGCACATCTTGCAGACTTAAATATGTTATGTCAGAAATGAAGCAATAGCAGCCAGTATACAAAAAAGAACATTAGTTTTCTTAGTCCTGATTGCTCTGGCAAATGTTTTTATTTATTTATTTATTTTTTAAGTGGCACTGATTGCATGAGATGCTGCAATTACTAGAGCTCTGACTTGGAAATTCACAACAGAAATTCAGTAGATACTGTCTGTTGGAAAACGCAGTGCACTCTTAGCACATTATGTTTGTATCTTTTTGTTCAAGCACCTTTCTTACTGAATGTGTCTTGGCTTTGCAGCACAAGATCCAGACGTTTAATTCCACTTGAGAATGTATATTTCATAAGGAAGGAGGAAGTATTGCTGCTTACTTATGTATTACTGCTCTATTAATCCCTACTTCCTCGTGTTGCCCTCAAGTTTCCACTCTCTAACCTCATATTGAGACTTCTTGTTATTGCACTTTTTTTATCTGAATGATGCTGTCTTCCTGAACTTTCTGGACTTTGTTTATGCCCTTGAGTTACCACAAAGTCTGTAATGTATGACAGCAAGCAGCAGAATCTGAAAACAATTTAACAAGTGACAGAGCTACTGATAAGACTTATGAGGGTGTTGCGAGTGTGGGGAAATGGCTGCATTAACCATCATCGATGTATCAACTTTAACTAGACAGAATCATAGAAAAGAACAATAAAAATAAAATGCTGCTGCCATTAATGCTCATAAAAAAAGAGAAACTGCACATGAACGACTACAGTGCAATATGTGTATGAAACTCTGTAAGATATAAAATTGAAATTCGGAGAGCATTCCATTATTTTCTATCACTGTAGGTCTTTACTGTTTGCAAGCTCTTTCCTATCTACTGTGACTGTCTGATCGAAGTCACATGTTAACAATGGAACTGGCAATCACTGTATGAATACTGTATTAAAGTAGATGCGGTACTGCAACTAGTTCAATTTGTATATAGAAACATAGAAACATAGAATTTGACGGCAGATAAGGACCGCTTGGCCCACCTAGTCTGCCCATTTTCCTACCTAACAGATAAGCTGCAGATCCTAGTTAATCAACAGCTTATGCCGTTATATGCCACTATATGCTATATGCCACTCGCGGCAGCCACAGCAACAGCAGAGCTCCCTCCTGGAGCAGAAACAAACTCGGGAAGGCTAAGAGGTAAAGGAGACCTCTCTCATTCTACCAGATATCTGTATGGAGTGTTAGGCCGCCTGCCCCAGCCACCCACCCAGGGGCGTCCCTTCCTTTATTGACCCCCTTTGATGACATCACTTCCTGGCTGCTGAATTACTGAGTCCCCACTTTTCCATTTGCAGATTATACCTGCCAGCCACTAGAGGGACCCACAGACCCTACTTCAGGTACAGTCAAACAAACCTCTACCCCCAAACCTCCTGGGTCCTTCTGTCAGCCTGTGCCACTTTGCTCCTCCACTACTTCTGCTTACCTCAAATCTCTGGCCACATTGACCCTCCTCTACCTACTTCCAATCCCTGTCTACATCTCCCCCAGCCCCCACCCCATAGTTCATCATACATCCTGACCCCCAGCCTCACCTCCTAGCCTGCACCCTGTGACCACTAAGAGTCGCTATTTCTCACCCTGTTTCTGGCCCCAATGCAGTGTGTCTCAAGCCCCAGAACACAGAGCTCAGCTCCCACCCTGGTCCCTTCTCCAGCTGCCCTGGCTGAGACTTGAACCTGGTACCCTCTGTACCAGAGTCCAGAACACTACCACTAAGCCAAAGTGGTATCTACACTTGCTGAACAGCACCCAAAATACTTCTACCTTTCTGCTCTGCTGCTATGGTAAGCACCTTGTCAGCCCACCCTCTCCTACTATGCCTCCTCCTTTTACTTAGCCTGGTATCTATAACCCAGCAACCAGGCAGCCCACCCAGTACGCCAGCCCTAGCATCAATTCCCCCTGACATAATGAGATCCCACCCTACAATGACCACGTGCCCCTACCCTCAGCACCCATCCCCAGGTTACCTCCCCTCCACCTACCCTGGCATCAACTGGTGACTAATCACCCCTGCCCTCCTGAGCATTCTGACCCTACCCATCCCCTGCTCCCTGATGGCCCCCCCACCCTGAATACCCACCGAAAGATCGCTAAACTCCGCCCCTAGCTAGAGCCATGATCCTCCTCCTACTCCTCACAGGCAATATACATCCCAACCCAGGCCCCACCCAGACCAGCCCCACCACTGGGACCGCCGGTCTCCATATAGCCTCCATGAATATATGCAGCATACTCAAAAAATTTGATTCCCTCCAGCGCTGGGTCATGCTGCATAAACCAGATTTCCTAGCACTGGTAGAAACCTGGCTGTCAAAATCCACCCCCGATCACTTTGTCTCACTACCTGGATACACCCTATACCAAGAGGATCATGTTGGCAAACGTGGGGGAGGCTGTGCTATCTAGACCAGGGACTCACTTACTAGGCTAGCACTCCCTGCCCCGGTTCTTGTAAACGGGGCTCAGGCCCTCACCCTTAAACTTATGCCTGACCCCACCAGGGGCCCCCTATTTCTCACTATGGCATACATTCCACCAAAGCAACAAACTCCGGCAATGACATCCTTAATCAATTACCTCGCTACCCTCCAACACAAGGTTGATCACATCCTTGTGGGGGGACCTAAACGTGAACTGGCTCAGTGCCTCCTCTTCCACCACATGAGATACCTTCGTGGCTATGGATCTGATGCAACTCATTTCCCAACCCACAAGAGTAAACTCCAAGAGAGGTACCAGTACCCTTCTAGATGTAATCATCACAAACTGCCCCCAAAATGTCCAAGGTATCCAGGTCCTACAGACTCACTTAGTGATCACTCCCCGATCCTATTCCACTGGTCGACCCCCACACCCCTACTTAAAGCCCAACCCACACTCTGCAGGCGCCTCAGACCTGGTGGGCTAAAAAGTCTCAAATGACTTCTTGCCCAGATTAACTGGTCACCCATACAGCATGCTCCTGACATAGACACAGCTCTCACCTTCTTTTCCCAGACTTTCAACAAAGCCTGTGACCTCTACACACCCCTTACCAGAACATGTACCAAAAAGCTCAGTGTGCCCTGGGTTACCCCTGCCCTACGTCAACTGCTCAAGCACAGGGATAACTTATGGCACCTTGCCACTGAAACAGGCTGGGTAGCTGACAGACAGGCTTTTAATGCAGCATGGAACAAGTGCACCTGGGCTATCTGTAAAGCAAAGGCCAACCATTACCAGGCCATGCTCACCTCCTCCTGGGGGTGTGCGCAAACCTTCTGGGACAATGTTAAACAACTGAATGGGAGTGCCCGCACCCCCCAGCCCAGATCACCATGGATGGGACTACCTCGACTGACCCAGCCTGCATAGCCAAATTCCTAAACACTACCTTCATGGACCTTAGCTCGGTCCTCCCCAGTAATTTCTTTGACCCTCTCCCCTCCCAGCCGGCCCCTGTCATCCAACACCCTTGTTTCCATCTACACAGGGTAACCAACTAGGAATCCAGACCGCACCTGCTCAAAGCTTTAAAGAGCAATAGTCCCGGCAGCGACTCCCTGGACCCCAGCATTCTCCGTCAGGTGCTGGACCAGGTACTTGCTCCACTCACCACCCTACTCAAAAAATTCCTCTGCCTGGGGCAATTCCCAACTGCATGGAAAATAGCCATAGTTACACCCATCCACAAAGGTGGTGACAGGTCTAATGCAGAGAACTACAGACCTATCTCCATCCTCCCACCCCTCTCCAAAGCCCTTGAAAAGCTGGTGGCCTCTCAAATCACTGAGCACCTAACCAAGTACAACATCCTCTGTCCAGAACAGCATGGCTTCCAGGCAGGGCACAGTACTGGAACAGCTCTAATTGAGTTTTCAAACTTCATACACTCCTCCCTGGATGCTGGCGCCCTAGCTGGTGCAGAGTTTGTAGATCTCTCAAAGGCTTTCACCACTGTCTCCCACCCCTTCCTACTGCAAGCCCTCCCCATACTGGCCTATCTACTGGGCCAATCTCTTGGTGCACAAGCTACCTATCTGACCACCTCCAACGTGTCAAAATCAATGGGACACTTTCTACAACCTGTCCCATCTGCTCAGGTGTTCCCGAGGGCTCCATCCTGGTACCGCTACTCTTCTCAATCTACCTAATCACCCTACCCAGTGCATGCACTGGTAGAATTCTGTTATATGCAGATGATGCCATCCTCTTTGCCACCCACTGCAACCCCAACGCCCTCCAGGACTCCCTACAACTCGCCTTCAATGATGCAGAAACCTGGTTCAAAGAGCACTGACTTGTCAACAATCTAAAAAAAAAAACAAATCAATGCTCTTTTCCCACCCTCAAAACAAAGTCAGTAATTTCCCACTACACATCCTCCCCAGCTCCAAGCAACCCCTTGAACTAGTCTGCTCATACAAGTACCTTGGGATCAGCTTCGGCACTGCCCTCTCCTTCCACACTCATATCGAGGCACTTGCCTCTGCTAATAATGTACAGCTAGGTATCCTCTACCGCCATAAAAACTGTCTCCCCCTCTGTTGCCCTCCGACTAGCAGTTACATCCTCGATACTGTCCCTGATGGACTACAGCCTGCCTATTTACGGTGTGGCTGACTCGACCGCCCTCAACAAAATCCACATTCTCCTGAATAAGGCATGTAGGCTTATTGCAGGGGCCCACAGGCTCACTCACATATGTCTGCTATATGACTTGGCAAGACTACTAAATCTGGATGAGCAACTTCAATACCAAACCAGCCTCATTATGAAAAAAACCCTTCTCAGGCTATCCCTCCTGGGCTGACAGCCTCCATCCACCAAGCCAAACCCTTGATAAATACCCGAACCTACTGCAAAATCACCCTTCTGATCCCTAGAACCGGGACAAGCCATGGACAGAGATCTTTCTGTTATAGAGCCCCAGCCTGGTTTAACGCGCTCCCACCAGCCATCTCTGACACCACTACTTTCTACACCTTCAAAACTGCACTGCGGAACCAGCTATTTAATGCACATAATTGAACTTGTCACTAGTTGTGACTTAGTCCACCACATACTGACAATGCTCACATGAGTGGCACCACTATAACTAGAATGGTTCCTTCGCTCTACAAATATTTGTAAATATACATGGCTGTCAGTTTAATTGGTTGTCATTTTATTACAACTTGAAACTCTGTGATGTAACAATGAGCCTGTAATATAATGTATTTGTCCTCAATATGATGTCGAGCCTGTAATGTAATGTATTTGTCCTCAATGTGACGAGGTATCTTTGGAAATGAGCCTCTGGCTCAAAGGTTGTAAACTGATGTTCGAATAAATAAATTAAAAATAGATCTGTCACTAGTGACAGAATAAAGATGTCTCATTGATCAGTGAAAAAATCAACAAAGTGATGCCAGTACAGATGAGTGATGGGGATCTGGGTGGGGTTGGGAGTTGGTACTATGTGCACAATTGAAGGCTGGATGGGGATTGTGGTGAGACCAGATTTGGATGTTTATTTTTTTATTTGTATTTTTTGACTGGAAGATAAACAATCAGAGTTGGATATTTATTTTTTTATTTTTTTAATTTTTGACTAGTAGAAACCACACCTGGACAAGTTCCAGTGATATAACCAATTAAAAACAATGCGCACATTAATATAAAGCAACCAGAGGAAGGAAAGTGTGGAGCACAGGTTACTGCTGATTGAAGGCTCCCAGTTAAACTTCTGCTTGTCATTTTCTTATAGCGAAGTTGCAGCTGCCCTTTAAAAATGTACAATAATCTAGGCCACCTACTGGTGAACATGTAAAATCGGTGGTAAAAGAAAATCACAGACAGTTCAGAGCTGCAGCATCCTAAAATGAATTGTGTATCACCATGTGGTTAATGGAAAAAGTGCACTATAAGTGATACTCCCTCTGTATAACTGCTTGGTGAAGCCGCACCTCGAGTACTGCATGCAATTTTGGAGGCCACACTTAAAGAGGGACATTAAACTCCTGGAGTGGGTCCAGAGGAGGGCAACCAAAATGATTTGGGGCCTGGGAGACAGGACCTATGGGGAGAGGCTTGAAGAGCTAAATATGTACACATTGGAAGAGAGAAGGGACTGGGGGGAGATGATAGAGGTCTTCAGGTACATGAAGGGGGTAAATAGGGGAGAAGCAATCAGGGTGTTTCGAAGGAAGGAGGGGGGCAACTAGAGGGCAGGGGTGGAAGCTGGAGGGGGAAGATTCAGGGGAGAAAGGAGGAGGTGCTACTTCACTGAGAGGGTGGTAGAGCCATAGAATGCACTGCCCAGGGGGCTGGTGGAGGCAGAGATGGTGGAGGGGTTCAAGAGGGGGTGGAACAGGTTCAGGGGAAGAGTTCTGGAACCAAAATTCAATGCAGTGAGAATATCTGGAACTGGGAAGGGAGAAGCCAGAGAAGGTGAGGGGGGCAGCAAGGTCAGCTCCCAGAGTGGGAGCCTGAATAAACGAGCAGACACAAAAGACCGTTAGGCCTATTTTGCTAGCATTTTAGTATGTTAGTATAAAGCCAGTTATACAGCACCACATACCGCACCGCATACCAGGGCACCATCATGTCACCGAGCGGCACAGAGATGCACTGACTGGCACACCGCATTACCGGGAAACTTTTATATAACAACCACTATATGTTCATCATATGACCCCACTGCTAAGGCAACCCTACCCTCCTTATCTGTGTATCTATGTGTAACTCTCCCTGACAACAAAAGGAGATGACTTGGGGACCAGAACTGCCACCCCTCTGTGCCTATCATGTTTATAAGTAGATTCAAATAACTGCAAGAAACCAAACCCCAATAACTTTTGATGTTCCAGGGAGGTTAAATGTGTTTCCTGTAATAGGAGAACATCAGGCTTGTGCCTTTTAAGAGCTGTTAACATCCTGAATCTTTTAAATGGTCTAGTCAGCCCATTCACATTGTGCAAGATTATCCTAAATGGCAATGTCATTTGACTGGCCCTACACAAACTCGTCCCTTCTCCCTCCCCTCCTCCAGCTAGTTAACACTGTACCAGTTTCTGCCAGAAAGCCAAACTGTCCACCTCTAATGCCATCTGTATACTTTTCCTTAGTGCTAACTTCAGTGTCTATAAACATACACAAACACGTAAATTGTCCTAACCACTTAAACAACTGTGAACTTAAAAAACAGCAACGAGGCCCCTGTGGCCTGTATGAAACAGGAACTTTAACCTTACAAGTGACTTCAAACTCCCAGGCTACCATCAGAATGCCAAGGAATGGGCAGAAAAATAGACTGCCTACGTGGGATCCTAGTACCCAGTGAATGGGGGTATCCCTCAGGGAAACACTCTCCCCAAAAATGGGAGTTGGGATATATAAAATAAAAGTCCTGTGGAATGCAAGCTAGTAAAATAATAAATAAAAAGCAGGGTAATGGGAAGGAAACTAAATCTGGGGAAGAAAAAGGTGCACTGGGTTAAATCTAGTCCTGACAGGTATGCCTCCTGTCCCAGCATATCCACTACTTTATTGGGAGAGAGGAAACCGACTCATGCTAAAATATGCCATAAGGGCTTCCAGTGAAAATCCCAATAATTAAGGAATCCTCCAGTTTAAAGTAACACAAGTTCAGTGTCCCAACCAAGCATGACTGTCTGTTAGAACATTAAGGCAAGTTAAATGTTAACTAAATAAGAGGGGATCTTTCTCCCCCATTGGGTTTCTCAGTCTCTCCATGTATCATTTAGTGTCTGTTTCAGGAGGGATTACAAGTCATAATAACTGATGCTCATTTCCTCCTCCTGTCCCCGGTGGTATTAAGTTCACTTTATGAATAAAAGTCTGCCTAAATAACTGTCTGAACTTTAACATAGATCCACTGCTGGGTGTTCAATATTCTGTTCCTCACCATCTGACCCGAGGGTGAGCCCCTGGGTGCAGCTGAGAATCCAGTCCACCACCCCCCGGGGGGAAGGGAGCAGCAGAGACCCAGGGAACTTCCAGGAACCCACTTAAAATGTGGTCCCAGGAGCTAGAGAAAGCGTCCCAGTGCATCATCACTGCACCTTCCCATGCGGGAGCCAGGGCCCCCTTCAAAAAGCCACAATTCCTACCAGCAGACCCCAAATCTATATATTAAGGAAACCAATGTTAGGTAGTGCTGTTCAAATGGGCCCCAGGGCAGCATCCCTGTTCCAGCTTTATTCTTGCTTTTCTCCGTCATGGTCCTTTAATTCCATTGGTAAGTAACATGGGTCATTAACTACCAACTGCCCCCCTATCTAGCGGAGGTATGCACTAGAACAGTTTGGATCAAGTCCGACCCCTTACATTGACCTCTTTGAAGGCCCAAATCAAGCCTAAGCTGGAAGTGAGCGGAAGCCCGAACTAGAGGGCCCTGTCTCTCACACTATTTATCAGATTAATCTCCAAGGTGATTTCCTCCCTGAGGCAGTCAAATTACCACTCCCCCTCTAGGCTTCCAAGTCCCCTCAGTCAAATTATTACAGGGAAGGCCTTCCGATACCCTATTTAGTGTGTAATAATCGCAGAGGCCCTTCTCCTCTCTGATCTGATCCACCACCCACTCCCGCTCAGTCACGGAGCTATGAGGATCTCTGTCATAACTGGAACCCCAATGGAGGAAAAAAAATAAGACATGAAAACAGGAAAAAGGCAGCCTCACCCCCGAGCCCACCCTGGACAGCACAATGATGTCTCCAGGGGCACCGTGTGGGGAAGAGCCACAGCCTATTCCTCTTCTGTAGTGCTAAGACTCACCCCACCCATCCAGTACTTCATCTTGGGTTTGCTTTGCCCTAGGCGCAGTACCTTGCACTTTTTGGCATTGAAGTTTAACTGCCAGACCTTTGACCACCCTGCTAGTTTTTCTAGGTCCCTCTGCATATCCTTTATTCCTTCATCAATATCCACCCTCCCACATAGTATTGTGTCATCTGTGAAGAGACACAGGCTGCCCTGGATTCCCTCACCAGTGTCACTAATGAAAATATTTAAAAGGACTGGATCCAGGACAGATCCCTGTGGAACTCCGCTTATAACTTCCCTTTCCATGAATTAATTTATTAATTATTAATAATTATTATTATTAAGAATTAATGTATTTATTAATTTATGAATTTATTTTATGAGCATGAATTAATTTATGTGAGATTAGCTATCTGGTATAACCACTCATCAACATAATGTATTTTTCTTTAAAAAAAAGTTATTATTCTTTCCTTTGTTATATAAGCATAACATTTAGCAAGACCAATACTGTTGCTGTACAAAGAGATTAAATATTTGGTATTAGTTAGAGCCAATCTTTTGTTGAGTACAGGCAACAAATTTATTGTGCATGAAAGATCTTTTAACCTACATTTTCTCCTACACACCAAATATGGTAACCAATATTTGGCCAGATGTATTATTCTTTCAAGTATGCAAACACTCAAGTTAGTATTACATGTTCTAAATTATTCTGCCCTAGTTCAGCTCACACAGCAACTGCCACATTACTTGATGGAACCTCCAAAACTTCTTTGTAGAAAGAAGGTTGAAGTTCTTCTATTGAGGTCAGCTGTGTCTAAGCCCATATTTTGGCTTGAAATATGGCTATTGTTCTCATTTATATGTTTGCTTGCAAAGCATGTAAACATATTGATATCAGTATGAACTGTGAGAGGGCTTTCTGAGGTATTCCTCTCCACAGCTTCAGAATATTAAACCTCCTCCCTTATTCTGCCCACTCTCCCTCTCTCCCTCTCCTGTTCCTCCTTTTGTCTTTAAAGTCCTTTTCCAATCACAAGGCTGAAAAATGCAAGCTGCAAAGTTTCCTTGTGCAACTTCTACTTCCTGCTTGTAACCTGTCTCATGTTTTTATTCTATTGCTCTTCTTTTACATTGAGCACTGTGACAGGGTAGTGAACCAAGCAGCTTCTTGGAGAATGCTCACAAAGAAAACACTCTGGACACCAATTTACATTAAATAAAAACTTATTTTCATTGGTAGCACACAAAAAATGGTACTCAATCAAAATGGTATGTAATGTTTAGCTAAGGCATAACAGCATGTCAAAAATAGCATTTTTATTAATAGTGAGTTGATGGTATCATCATCTGTCTTTTTCAGCAATTTTCATGTGTAGTGGCTCATTGTAGTTTACCAGGGTGGAGAAATTACTTTTGTTGGTATGTTTCCTTGTGAAAATTGAAGTTTGCTCGGTCGAGAGCTGTTCTGGCTTCACGGCATAGTAGATTAGGGCGTGTTGTAGGCCAAGTTGTATAGGTGTTTCATTCTAGAGGCTAGTAGATCTAGTCTTGTGTGGTATGTGTAGCTTAACTGGTTTGGGATGTGATGTTTTAAATTCTGTTTCTGATGTAGATAGCATGGAGATGCTTATATTTCTGTTTATATCTGCATATATTATTTCTTTTCTTGTTCTTATTTTGCATGGTTTCGATTTATGGAGTTTGGTCTGTGATAATGCATTTGTTTTCAAGGAGTACTTTGGGTTTCTGTTTCTTCTATTTTGGGGGGGCGGTTTCCATGTTTTTGACTAGTCGGAATTTTAGCAAGTAGCTGTCTTTGCTGGTGCCATATTTTGCTAGCGTTTGTTGTCCTTGATGTGTTTGTTTAAGGTATATTAACCCGGTGCCTAAAAAACAAGCATTTGTCAATGCCGAAGATTTGCTTACATATACAGTATGTACTGTGCACATGTTTGGTACTGATAGTGCACAGATGCAGATGCCCTGCTCCAACAGAAGACTCCATCCAAGTGTGCTGCACTTCTGTGCAGCAATGGATGTGAAGAATTCATTGGGCTGTCTGGTGGGCTGTGAAAGTGCAGGGCCCTGTTGTCTCTGCACTTCTATTTGGCCACAGATACAGATCAGATTCAGACGCACAGGGCAAAGAGTGCATCTGTGAGCCAATGCACAAGGCACTCTGCCATTCACTGGTGGAGAGACGCAGGACCCTATGCAAAGAGGACAGTTGTCTTCACTATATGGTACATGGTCCTGTGCAGACAATCTTACACCTTTCATTCCCTGGGTGGGGGTGGTGTTGTATAACAGCACCATTCCCCCACCCTCACTCCATCCAGCTGTGTCACTGAGCTCACCCCCAAACTCAGTTCACTGGCACGGGACCAGAAAGCATGGCTGTTGCAGTGGAGACTGGCACTACACACAGGGGTTAAGTTAATTTATTTTCAATGGAAGTCTAAAACTTCCAGGAGTCGAAATTTGGAAGTTATTCCAATGTTTGGAAGTCAAAATACTTCCAGGATCCCACTTTTGGAAGTCAGTATTCTAGGACAGATACATTTATGGATGTAAATATAATAAATTAGTGGTGAAATACAATTTCTTTCAGAAAAATCCATCATTTCTGACTCCCATGCCTGCAATTTTGGAAGTCATCACATTTTTAGTTTTACTTCTGGAAGTCAATGACTTCCTCCTTCTTTATTTTGGAAGTTTTTGCCTTATTTTTTGAAGTCAAATACTCCCAAAATCTAGTTAACTGAAGCCCTGACTACACACAAAGGTTGTTAAGCAATTATAATTTCTTTAAAACATTTTTGACCACAGCTTTTCAAGATACTCTTGCCTTGTAAACATGACATGTACCATTTATAGTATATTGGCTGAAATGTCATTTAGCACCAGATGTGTGAAAATACATCTTGTCCAGGATTTAAAAAATGGCACAAGTCACATTTATGAGGTGGTGTGGAAAATGGCTATGTTGAAAGTTTGGAGTCAAAATATTGAAAATGAGTGGAGTTGTGAGAGAACATTGAAATACTGTGACATTCAGTCATAACCTGGGCATTTTACCGTATTTGTACAGCAAATTTTCATCATAGCCTTCTTTTTCCCCCACCGCATGAAGCCAGTAGGTGAAAATTTTTGAATCAATGCCAAAACATCATTCTGCACCACCAAAATGTCATTCCTTGTCAGAAGTGAGAAAATTTATTTTTTGGCCAGGATTTGAAAAATGACAGCTGTCACGTTCATGAAGTGGTGTGAAAAAAGGACTATGTCAAAAATGTACCCAACATTTTCAACATAGCCTTCTTATGACCCCACCTCATGAACAAGGGTGGTAAACATGTTCAAATCCCACCCAAAAGCTGGTTTCGGAGTGCGACCACAAAATCACCTTTCGGGCCTGATTTGCATAATTCCACCACCACTGGTCATGAGATCAGATCCCAAAAAGGCCATGTTGAAAATTTGGGGGCAAAATATGCAAAAATAACAAAGTTATATATTAAAGTGCAAAACCCCATTGAAATATATTGAATTGCACTTACCTTAGTTTCTCATATTGCAGTTGGCAGTTCCAGCAACAAGACGTGTCTTTGATCAGAGACTGGATCTTCATCTTGGGACATGTTCAGGTGAGTGAGGGTGTGTGTGGGGTGGTAGGTGCTGAGTGGGCAGTTAAGGTGGGGTGTGTGGGGAGGTAGATTAGTGAGGGATTGTTTTCTGTTTTACCGGTTTAAAAAAAAATCAGGGAACTGTTTTTTTTTAGTTAGCGATATTCCGACACTGGGATTGGCAGCCTAGAGTCAGGCTCATGTTTGGAGGGAAAGAGAGTGAGTAACCTGTGGGGGGGGTGTCAAGAGAAATGGTACCAGAGGTGGGCACACTGGTCTGCTGCTGCACTGGTTATACCGAGGGCGAGAACCTCGCAAGGTCAAAGGGCTTACCCCTATAGAGCCCCCTCCTGGTATAACACCCTCCCTGCTGGAATCACTGACACCCCGTCATTATCTTGTTTTAAAAACAGCCTCAGAAATTACCTGCTCTCTACATGCAGCTGTAGCTGCCCGTAGCCCTCCTTCTCTCCCTGACAATGCTCGCTGAGCAGCTCTCTTACCTCTTGACTAGCGCTACCTTTATTTGTCTACTCTTCTCCACACACTCCTCTACTGGTGTCCTCCACTCAGCCTTTCCTTATCTGCCTACTGAATCAATCTTCCTGTATCTACTGTCTACTATACTAAACTCACCTGTAAGCGTATTGTATACTGCCTGACAAATGGCTGTAATTTGACTGACTCCTACTTTGTACTCCATATTGCTGTCTGATCTGATGTTTGTTGTACCATTGCTTGTCCTCTATGTGATGAGGTACCTTTGTAAATGAGCCTCTGGCTCAAAGGTTGTTAAAGTGATGTTAAAATAAATAAATAAATAAATAAAATAAATATACATTAAAAATATTTATCAAGATTGGGAAGGGCGGGCACATGAATGATTTGGAATGAAGGGGGAGAAAGAAGCAGTATGGGTTGTGGGCACCCCAGGTACCCCAGTCCACATAATAGAGAGACAGACAACAGATAGATAGACAGATAGCTAGATAGATAGATAGAGAGAGAGATAGATAGGTAGGTAGGTAGATAGATAGACAGACAGACAGACAGACAGACAGACAGACAGACAGAGAGACAGACAGACAGACAGATAGATAGATAGATAGATAGATAGATAGATAGATAGATAGATAGATAGATAGATAGATAGATAGATAGATAGATAGATACTGTAGATAGATAGATTGATTCACTCTCAGGCTCCTACTACTGATAGATTTACTCTTATGTTCCTAATGCTGAAAACCAATCAGCTTCTTGCTGACCTTCTTCATGCAAATTAAAAGGACAGAAGCCCCCTCTGATAGGAGCGGCTTGGTCCATTCAACTACATGAAGTTTCTGCCCAACAAGCAGCGAGTTGTGTCATGACCACAGTGTGTGGTCATTGCTCTGGACTGCTAAGCCCCTTTCAGCTTGAGCTGCAATGGGCTCGGCAGTGACACACCTCTGAAATGCTATTTATTGTAGTAAAACATTTCTTGTGCATGTACAAGCAAACATAAAAAAGTGCCTGTGTTCAGATTTGCAAAAAGAATTCTTTTAGTTCAGTCTCCTGTCGTCTCCCCATAACAAGAAATAAAACATCCATGCTCCCCTTGTTCAACTCCTCCCTGCATTGTGCTCAGGTGTTACTTGTTAACCTTCCGCCTGAGAGATAAGTAGAGACCCGTGTTTTTCTTAAATAAAAAGTAACAAGAAATTCAAGATATAAAAAGAAATAAAACGAAAACAAGCACATGAAAAAAGTTAAAAATTGCTTGTTTTTTGGCAAAAACTAAATAAATGCTTGCAGCAGTTGTTGTTTAGACTCCACTGTTACCATAGAGATGGTCTGCAAGGAAGCGGCAGTGGAATTGTTTGATTCAAAAAACCTTTCAAGACCACAGCATAATGCTGCATAATATAACATAATAACTGGGGAGCGGTTTCTCCCATAAGGAAACACAAATTATAATTCACCATTATAACCTGCGGGTCATAACGGCGAACATGCGCCGGGTTTCCCTCGCTCCATGCATGCTCCAGCTGCAGTCTTCTTGCCGTCAAGTAAACCTGAGGACCACGGCTGCACTTCCCCACTTCTGGCACTCAGTCTCTTCAGTCACTCAGTAAGCTCAGTGGCAACTAAAACAACCCACTTTTTTTTTGCCTTAACTATTTATGCTTCCCCCCGGCACCCCTGCCGCCCATTCCTTCAGAGCACTAATGACCACCACATCCCCACCTTGACCCCACACCACCATCTCCTGACCCTCTGTCATGACCTTACTGAGGTAACCTGACATTTCTCTATGTCGGGAGGGTCCCTCTACTTTGAGGGGGAACTGCTGGAAGGTACAACTAGGTATCCACAGAGGTCGCCACCTGGTCAGTTTGGGCTGTCCAGGTCTTCATGGCAGTGCAAGATGAGTGCTCATCATCCAGTCAGCAGGGGGCCCATTTTCATTTTTTCTTGGCCCGCCCCACACAATAGCCTGCATAATGATAGCATCCTGAGGTGGGGATGTACAGGAGGGCGTGTCGAGGCTTCCCAACCCCCAAGCTCATCCCCAATCCATCTCTAGGAGCCCAGGCTTGATCTACCCCCCCTGGAAGGAAAGCATCCAGTGGATGCTTGTGAATCCCCTCCATGTCGGTCTCTGCTCCTGGTATCTGGGCTTGGGGCATGAATCTGGGTCACCAACACACCGAGCGAACCCCTTCACTCTGCGCCATGGAGCCGGCCTCAACTACCATTCTAAATCTTCTTTCACTGTGCACTGTGCTTTTTTTTCTTGACATTGGAGAATCACAAAGAAAAAAAATGAACTGTTAAAATCACTTCTTTGGCCCGACCAAGGAACAGGGCAGGGACCACGCTTCAAGCCAACCAGGTTGAAAAGTGATGTACTTTTATTTTATATAATTTCTGTGGTGAAAAAATACTCCCCATCAATTATATGAAATAAAACATGGGGTGGTGTGTTTAACTCGAGATTTTACACCCCCCATGTTGGATACTTGAATAAACCCCTTGAGCTTTGCTCTTGGGGTTTATGTAGCATCCAACACCTTGGGATGTGTAAAATCTTGTTAAACACACCACCCCATGTATTATTCTATATATAATTACTGGTGACCCCCTTTATCAATCTAAATTCAGACACTTCTGAAACACTGTAATAACCTGAAATCGGGTTATTACGGCTCTTGAGTACCTCAGAGTCACTGTCACTATCCTCATGGCTATCGACATGGCTCGAGCACTAACTTACATTTTTTTCTTCTGTGAAGTGCCGTTCCTCATTACACTGCTGAGCTCTGGAACAGCTCCCTCCATCTGTACTACATTTGCAAAGCATCTGGTTTTTTTTTCCTCTCACACAGGTCTCCATGGCAACTGGAAGACCTTTGTCACCACAGCAACACTTCCTGATCAGCGTGTAGGAAACGGCCAGCGACACTTCAGTAAAGTTATAAATATTTTGAACTTTCCACTAGTTTAAACAACTTCTCCAAAGTTAAACTGTGTTTTTTGCCTTGTTTGCCATTGCCTATCTCCTGATCTCAGCCGGAGTTCAGCAATGATCTCCACTGGACTTCTACAAACCAACTCAGACTTCAGGTATTTAAAAAAATTGCAATTTGCATTTTAAGAAAAAATAAACTTAGCTTCTTCAAGTGTTCTCAGTTGCTCATACAGACTTCAGTTTAATAAATCATATTGTGTTCAATCAGTTCTCAATAAATGTAATTTTGATTTCAAAAACAATATTTTTTCTTGCCTTACATCTAAAGTGCTGGATAAGGCTCTGCACCAGTAATTATAAAAAATAACAAATAATCAAGTGTGTGTCATGAATATTTTTCACACTCTTGGTGTGTGATGACCACATAAACCTCTCGAGATTCACTCTTGAGGTTTATGGGTTACCACACACCTTGGGTGTGAAAAAATATTCATAGCACACACTTGCCTATCCATTATTCTCTATGTAGTATACTAGGAATGTGATTTCTAGTGTGTATAGGGTCATTTTGAGGTATTTTATGAACGTAAATGTGATAACAAGAAGTAAAACTACATTTTCAATGAATAAAAAGAAATGGCACAAAATTCCATAACAATAAAAATTATAAAAATAAAAAGAATTTCATGGGGCTTTATGGATACCCAATAAGCAGAGCATGCAGTGCAGTGATATCCCAAAGGGCCAATTAAAGCAAGAGGTTTGGTACAACTCCCCCCCCGCCCTTGTCAAAACCGGTTTTGCAGAGTTGTAAGGGATTTACGGGTGAAAGGAGAATGAAGGACATACTGTACACTCTGTTACAGTTACTGTCAGCTTTTAGTATTTATTTATTTTTGGGTCTATGGGTCCAGTGTGCCGTCAAACACCACATGCTTGCTGACTGTATCTAGATTGCCAGTTTTACCGTATTCATTAGTTCATTGTTATTTTTCAATTGAAATGTGATTTTACTTGTCCTGGACTTCTTACTTACTAGCTCGTCAGAAGCTCTGGTCATCCAATGCCTATGTGCATTCCTGAGGACACGTGAATGTGCGTCTAAGCAAGGTGGCCCTGAACAGATGTGAACTCATGCATGCACAATATCTATATATATATATATATGTATACACACACACACACACACACACACACACATATATATATTTATATACACACACACAAATATTAAGCACTCTGAGATAAAACATACAGCATGAAAGTAGGCTTTGTCCTGAACATGGCAATATGTTTTATATGGAAAATGAAGAATGGGAACACTAAAAACTATTACTTTGAAAACTGAAGCTGTCATTCAGGGCATGCCCATTAGTCTAATATTCTGCAAAGTGAAACATATTGACTTTAAAGCAACAGAACCATGACACTGGGCAAAAATTAGAGCCATGTGAATACTTTTTTGTGAATATTCAGCCAAACATTCAGTATTCGGACACCAGGTATTTGGTACTCTGCTGAATATTTAGTAGTCAGGTTATAAAAATAATAAGGAAAACAGCACCCCTACACTCCTCCCTAGCCCACATCCTTTAAATATAGAAGTTACCTGTCCCCCCCCACCCTCAGTAAGCACCCAACTCCTTCTTCTCCCCCCCCCAGGACCTATGTTTTGACAAAATTAAACTCCAGTGATGGCTGACTGGCATAACCCATCTGTTTCCATGTCCAGCTGCTTTCATCAGTGCTAGTCTGCATTAACGTTGATTCACTCATTGATTGTCCATCTATCAACAATCTGGTAACAGCATCCTTGTAGCAGGAGTTGGGTACTCCCCGCACCAGGACACAAAAAAGGAAGAAGATGACTGATACAGCCAGCCCTCCTCAGTCCACAGGCATCTGCCTTCTTCTGAATGATGACTCTCCTGTGCTTGCTTACATAGTAAAACCACTGCTTATGTGATCAACTGGTTTTACTGTGTGAGCAAGTATGAGTGTCTTGATTCAGAAGAAGGCAGCTGACCATGGACCGAGGAGGGCAGGCTATGTCTGTCGCCTTCTTCCCTTCCTGCATGTGGATGTTGTGGGGCGGTGCTATGAGCTGGGTCTTGGCTGTTACGAGTGTCAGACTCCTGCTAAAAGGGTGCTGCTACCAGGGTGGGGGATGGGGACAATGAGTGAATGAATAAATACTAGTGCAAACTAGCACTGATGAAAGATGGCAGCCAGCCATGGAGGTGATCAGGTTGTGCCAGCCGCCTATCATTGGAGCTTAATTTTATCAGAACATGGGTGCTGGGGGAAAGAGGGTGGATTTGGGTGTCAACTGAGAGTGGGGGGATGGGGCCTTCTATATCTGGACTAGGGAGGAGGGTAAGGGTTGCTGGCTTTCTGTTTAGTGTTTTTAGATAGTATTTACTGAATAGGGACTAATAGTGCTACTACTCATTATTCAAGATCTGAATAACTAATAGTGCATTATTTGTGATATTTCCAAAATAATATTCATTGCTTTTTACACCCGTAGCAAAATTCTAAACTTACCATTTTTCCACAATAAAAGAATCGATCCATCTTCCAGTTTTATTTGGTGGTACTATTTTCTAGTTCCACCAAAATATGAGTATTTTATATATGTTTTGATTTAGTTTTTTTGCTCAGAAAAGAAAGTATGGTCACCACATTTGGCTTTGTAATCCTGGTAAGAGCTAGGATTGAGATAATAAAAAATAAAAACTCATGGTGCTCAGATTGGTGGCTACCTAGAAAAGTAGATTTGACATGTATGCTAATATGTTTATTAAGTGTATCTGAAATTAAGTTTTGGGAAAACAGTTTTTATTGCACTGTTGCTTTAAATTCAAATTTTTTTTTTAAATTGTATCCTCTTTTTGTCCCAGAGGCCACCTAACCTTTAGCTCTATTCTGCACACTCCTGCTTCACCTCAGTCATCCCCCGACCGATACCCCCTGACTTACCCCTCGAGGTGTGGCCAATGCTTGATCCAGTTCATCTCTGATGGGAAAGGCGATGCCTCCCTGGCTTCCCCCCAGGGTGGGGTTCTGGGCTGAACAGTGCAGTGGAACTGAGATTGGTCAGTGAAGGTGACTGAGGCCATTAAGGTCCTGGTGCCAGGCATGCATCATCTATGGAGGCCTGTGAACCATTTCTTGGACTGCCCCAGGGGTGGGGACCTGCAATGACACCTGCATCCACTCTGCCCCTCTGGAACTAGGTGTCGGCAGCTTGTGTTCCCCCCAGCCTCTGCCAGAAGTCTCTAAGTGCTGGACATGCACCTGACCCTGCCCCCAAGGAGGAGGAGAGCAGAACAGCAGGTGCTCTATCCCCCCCCCCCAATCCAGCCATTGCAAGTGGAAATCCAACTGCTGCACTGGTGGGCTGACCTTAAATTTTGTTTTTTAAACAAAGGTCTTTAACAAGATTTATAATATGTTTATATGTACAGTTTCTGTGTCTCTTATGATTATGAGAGTGTATCCACAAATCTATTATGTGCAAGAACTGCTCAGCTTTGCTTCACAGTTCCCTCACCTGAAGAACTCAAGAATGAACTCTTATAACCATAAGACACAAAGTAACTGCTAATATAAACATATCAACGGTGCATTATAACTGATGGTTTGAATAAAGATGTCCAAATAGAAGATCATATAAATGCCTAAGCTACAAAAATAGGATGCATTTATTTATTTTAATTTATTGCAGTGATCTTGCCCATAGATGACTGAGAAAATTGTAATGGTATGAGATCATTGTTTTTATCAATCATCATTTCCATAACATCATGGTTTTTGACTGGTGGCCATTTAACAACTATGTTAAATCATGGATAGTCACAATCACAGTGATGGGTTTCGAAGACTGATCATGATCTTTGAACATAACTGATAGTGATCATTTATGATACATTATAATAAAATCCTAATCTCCTTCAGCTGGGTATCATGTTACATTGCCCTACTTTAAAAGGCAGGATGTTGTTTCACTTGGCAAATAGAGTACCTGCCCTGCCCTGCCTCCTTATCCTCCCAGACTGGAATAACATATATTATCTCTGACTGTCTGATGCATATAATGCTCTTAACCATTAGGAGGTGAAATAGAAACTAATCCTTGCCCAAGTACTCCCAACTTATCTTGCGGAAACATCATCTGGGATGCCTACTGTAGCCAAAAAATACTTCACCTTAATATATGAAGCCTGCTCCCCAGAACTTGCTGAACTCAGCCCCTAGGTAAACTGCTATGACCCTGACATAATTAGTGTTTCAGAAACATAGTTAAAACCTTCAACCCTAGAACCTGCTTGCTCTCTGCAGGGTTATAGATTTATAAGAAAGGACTGGGGAGGTTCCAAAAGTAGTGAGGTAGTTCTGTACTTTAAAGAATATCTAATAGTTACTAAAATCTCCAACAGCCTCTCCATGTGACTGACTTACAGCAGAATTGACCCAAAGCTCTTGTAAAAAGTGGCATGTCTGCTGCTTATACAAACTCCCTCCAAAGGCCACACCTTCAACCTAACCAAAATCATTGATCATGTTTGCAGCTGCCTACCCTAAAAGGACACCTTAATTTTTGGAGACTTCATAGCTGGCTGTAATAAAACTAACCAGCCTGCTTGCAACAAGGTTCTTAAAAACAGAACGTTAGCTTACTCATCACCACTATTTTAGTTAATATTTGACCAAACCTAAGCTAGAATTAAAAGGGTTGAGGTCCTTGCTGATCCAGTTAGAAACACTTCTCCACATACTGTGCTTGAGTCTGCAAACCTCAGTGGCACCCCCAAATTACTGACCTATCACACCTTCTCAGTTACTGATACTATCCTTATTTTAGATGAAATTAACACTATTAACTGGTCCAGGACTGTTCTGTGCACAGATATTTATTAAATTGTTGTATTTGTACGTACCAAGCATAGAGTTATTTAAGATAACTACTGTACTTTTCCCTCATCCCTCACATGTGCAGGGAATAATTAATAGATGGCTATCAAATGAGGGTGCCATGTCAAATGAGGGAGGGAATTACAGTGACTGAAATTTAAATGATGGCAAGTTGGCAAATGTTAAAACAATGACAGTAAATTTGGGCATCCTACTGTAGGGGTGACAATTACATTACTGCTTTTCTGTGGAGGGCTTTGCCCTACACCCCAACAACAAAGGCTTTCCTCACACCCCTCACTTATATAACTAACTCTAAGGTTGTACCACCTTGGGGAGGGAAGCAATTGTCACCTGAACTGTAGGGTGCCCAAATTCATGGTTGCCATTTTAAAGTTTTCCAAACTGCCATAGCTCAAATTTCAGTCACTGTAATGTCCTTGCTTATTTGACATGCGAGTGGTGAGAACCAAATTAAAACTCAGAGATATGCAGGCGGAGGCATCTTTTGGTTTTCTGTGTGTTTGGGGGGGATGCTAATGTGAGGAAATAGACCACAGTTCCTTGGGCTATCTAGGTCCCCTGTTAGTGTCTTTTGGTCTGGGTGCCACCTAGGCCACCATAAGATGGCAGTTTCATGATGATTGCTTCTGCAATCTGAGATTTTCCTGGTTGCTATACTGATCAACAGTCCAATAAACCCATTTGAAACCTGTCTTAAACTTGTAAAATGTGTAAAACACGGTATTTGTGCAAATCCCTCAGACTGTGCTTTACAGGAAGATCAACATGCAGTGAATTCCGCATCCCAAAATTAATAAAGAGAGTGCAGTGCATTTTTAAATACTCAAACTTGCAATAAGTACCACAAAGAAAGGCACGGAGAGATCAGTGTATGCTCTATGTGCAAGCCCCCAGACTGTGCTTTCACTGTTGCTGCAGTCTGCAGTATGTAGTTTTTGAATGCAAAACAAAGAGCCACAAAGATAAGGAGAGCTTATGCCCAGTGTGGCATATAGTTTTAGAACACATAACAGATGAAGATAGGGAAAGTGAGGTAGGCTTAGGTTCATGTGAACATCCCAAGACTGTGCTTTCACTGTTGCTGGAGTATGGGACATTCAGTGTTTGAGCACAAAATAAAGTGCCACAAAGACAGGGAGAACTTATGCTCAGTGAAGCATATAGTTTTTGAACACAAAGACAGAGAATGAGAGGGGCGCTTATGCTACATGGTTTGGATCCTGGCTACCTAAAAGAGCTCCTGTGTACATGTGCTCCTGACTGCCCTCTCTGCTGTTCTGAGGTCAACCTCTTGCAGGTCCCCAAATCTCATCTAAAGCTGTCTGGAGATCATACCTCTGTGATGGCTGCTCCAGTTTCCTGGGACCAGCTGCCACAAGAGCTTCAGGAGGCCTCCTCAATTGAAAGTTTTAAGGGGGGGGTGTTAAAGCTCTATCTTTTCATAAGAGCTTTCTCTACTGATTCCTAACCTGTTTCTTAAAATGTATTATTTATATAAAGTAACTTACTATGCTGTTATTGCTTTGTATTGCTATGAAAGGCACCCAGAGTCTGTGTGATTGGGCGCCAAAGAAATAAACACATTATACTACAACAACTACTATATATGAAAATCACTGAACCATGCTTTGTGTGTTCACTGTGGTATATAACAGTTTCAAACTGTAAAGTGAGTGAAGTCTTTGATGACCAGTGGAAAAGATTCAAAGATAAAGTTAGTGATTTGACAGCGTGTGTATGTGACACACGCATTATATATTGCTAGTGTGGAATATATTCCATCTCTGTAGCGCCCCGCCTATGGACTCATTTGCAACATTCTGAATGTGTAACCCACCAGCTAAACCTGAGTGACTATGGATCACTCAGGCTGCTTTGCCCATTCTTAATCTTATTTATGTCTTCTCACATCTTAGACTGGAAAATAACAGCACTGGAAGAGGAAACTGCGACAGTGAGAAATATTTAAATCAATGTGTAAATGTCTAATAACTTAAGTCTTAGCGGTTTGCCCTTTTCATCAGTTATGAACTGCATTGCGTCTTTCATGTTTCTAATGGTCAAGCTTTGCTGTTTTGCAGGGTCAGTTTAATATGTCACTATAAAGCTAAAGGGGATCTGCATCAAAACCAGTTCTGTAAACTCAGATACATATTTAGAATTGCTGTTACCTGTGACAACATTTTCTATTTCTAATGTATGTTTGGATACTTCTGAAGAGAATTGGGCTGATAATGCAGAGACTATATAATCACAAATCTGATTGTACATTTGTTTTGGAGAAGCACAAACATGTGAAAAGGAGCTTTCCTCCATAAGAGAACAGGTTCTGCCACTTCAAAAGACTTTGTCTTTTGAACAGTGCCTTCCCAGCAGTCATCAGACATTTTCCTCAGCTGAAGCACATTTGCCTTCAAAATATCAGTCATCACCTTGACATCTTGAAACTTGAGATTTACCTTTTGTAGTAATGGTGGAAGACTAGGTTTGCTGGCAAAGGCACATAGCTTCACCTGAGCTCTCTTCTACTAGGTTTGCTTGTAAGGACAGAGCAAGGAACATTATCAGAGCAAGGAAAACAATTAAGGCTTCTTTTGGCTAGGCAGATTTACTGTGTGTTACTATTTTCTTTTGTGCTTATAGGTTGTGTTACTGTTTTTTGCTTACATTTTACTGATTTATTGTTCTCTGCTTCAAATTGCTGTTGCAGGTATACTTTCTGCTGCATTGTTACATGGTGTGCCTGCAGGTTTGTCACAGTTTTGTGCTTATAGATTACTGCTGTAATCTTCTCTGATTCAAATTGTTTTTTGCAAGGTATATCTTCTGTTAATGTGTTCTGCAGGTAGTGTTTACAGCTATTATTTCTTTTTTATTGCTTTATTTTTCTCTGTAGCAAAGTATTTTTTTCAGGGTATATCTTCTGTGAAATTGTTACAGGCAGTGCTTACAGGTTTTACAGTTTTATCTATCATTAGGCTAAACTTTCAGGGCTAGTTACAAGAGCACATACGAGATGCAGACTGAGGGATAGCAACTGCATTTGTTGTTGGTTCATTGTTTCTGCTCTTACCTCCTTGTTTCTTTCATCCGTGGTTCTTTTTCAGCAGGGGAAGGGCTCAACCACCCACCCCCATCCCCAACCACCTCCTGCTACCCTTCTTTTATAGAGTACAGTAGCACAGTTGTGACATTTTCTGTAGCAAAGCAGGAAAGGGAGGATCGGAGGGGTATCCACACAATGACCTCACTTACAGGGGCACAATTAATTTAACTTGTTATAAAAAGTTATACAAAAGCAAACAAACAAAACAAACAAACAAAAATATATATATATATTAAAAAAAAAATCACACTTTCGCTTTCATTTTACTTCTAATTACTCGGACCAGGCTATAAACTTGGCAGCTCAACTAGAATGGATATTATTAACTGCAGGTACTGTGGAACACTTTTCAAAAGGGCAGTTATACATGATTTAGGATGCTGTCCTACATGCTGAACCATCAGAGATCTAAGGGCTCAGCTCCGGGCAGCATGGGCAGAGATTGCATGCCTCAAATAGCAGATTCAGGAGGAAATATATTACAAGAACCACCCACCAATTCCCCAACATCCAACTGAAGCACCTTGACTGCAGAGGGTAGTTGGTCTGGGAGGAGGGCAGGTGGTTAGGAAGGGAAAATCAGGTGCCCTATCACACAGTGCTCCCCAATGTATCACCTTCACAAACCGTATAAATACTACAAACAGGTATCTGCCTCTATCTCCGAAATCAAACAAAGGGGCAGAGGACACTGCAGAACTGGACACTGCAGCACAAGAACTAGTGCTACAAAACGCACCCAAAACAGGGATCAAAACAAAAAAAGCAAAAAGAATATCCAAAACACTTCTGATCATAGGAGAATCCATGATTCAGGAAGTTGATACCTACCTCTAGCCAGGGGTAATGGTCAGATGTTTCCCAGGTACATCAGCATGGAGAGACACTGACTGCATTGCTAAAATCATGCAGGAAACAGAAGAAAACATTGATGTCCTGGTACACATAGTGACTAATGATCTCACCAGCTGGTCAGTTGTGGAGACCAAGGAACACCTGACCAGGCTGGGAGACAAATTGTCATTCATTTCATCTGGCATCTCCTTCTCTGAGATCCTGCCAGTCTGGGAGTGGGGGACAGATGGATGGAAGGTCAGAGAAGGGGAGATAGTGGAGCTAAACATGTAGCTCAAGGGCTGGTGCCAGGAAAAAGGACACACATTTGTAAGTAACTGGCAACAGTTTTGGGAGCAAAAGTTCTTTAACTTGGATGGCCTGCATCTGACTAAGGAGGCATGTCTTTGCAGAATATTTAAACTAGCAAATAGGGAGAGGGGTGCAGCACCCAATATACTGAACGGGAAGAACACCCCTCCTCCCTCGGCTAGTTGTCAGACAGGATTTCATCATGTTTGTAGTTCATTTGCATCACCAGGTAAGGAAAAAGGTCTGGCTTCCCATAAAATGTGCAGTGGAAAAGCCAGACCTCACCCAACAACTAACGCACTGAAATCTGGCCAATGGAAAATCATGTACACAAATGCCTGCAGTCTAGGAAACAAGATCCCAAACCTGGAGGCAACAATGACAGAGGCTAAATTGGACATAGTAGCCATTAGCAAGACATGGTTCACCAGTAACTACACTTGGGAGACTTCAGTACCCGGCTATGTACTGTTCTGAAGAGACTGAGGTGCAAAAAGGGGGGTTGGAGTGGGCGTTTATGTCAACCAAAATATCAAAGCTATAGAAAGTTAGAATACACATAAAGAGCCAAAAAAACTGTGGGTCACCCTGGAAACAGGAAATGGGACAGCCATATAAACTGGGGTTGTCTACAGGCCTCCAGACCAGGTGGAGAACATTGACACATTATTGTTAGAAGATATACAAAACATGACTGCTAAAGGGGAGGTTCTGATAATGGGAGCCTTCAACATGCCAGATCCAGATTGGTCAATACCAGCAGGAACATCCACCAGAACTAGACACATAGTGAATTCCCTGCGGCAGGAGAGCATCAAACAATTGGTACAACAACCCACAAGAGACAGGGCTATCCTAGATCTAGTACTGACTAACGGGAAAGGAGCACAGATCTCCAGGTAGAAGGTCACCTGGAGCCAGTGACCATCATATGGTATGATTCAATTTGGCCACCAGAACTAAATCATCCCATTCCAAGGTAACAATATGGGACTTCAGAGGAGCTGACTTTGATATGATGGCCAACAGGGTTAAGCTAGCCCTGGCAATAAGAAATATAGGTGAGGGGTAAAGGCATTAAGGATGCAATACTTAAAGCAACATCCCATTGTGTTAGGGAGAAAAGCAAGAGCAAAAGAAGGAGGAAACTACTTTGGATCTCAAAAACAGTAACATAAAAGATCAAAGCCAAAAGGTTGGCTTTCAAGAAATATAAGGCAACGCAGTGGGACGAAGATAGGGAGGCATATCAAACTTCCCTAAGGGAAGCAGGGAAGGCAGTAAGGCAGGCTAAGGCCCAAACTGAGGAAACACTAGCACGAACAGTAAAAGAAGGGGACAAGACTTTCTATAGCCACATTAGTGAAAGGAGAAAGTCTATAGGGGTATTGCTAAGAACAAAGGGGATATGTGTGGAGGAGGACCAAGGAAAAGTATCTATCCTAAATAGATACTTCTGCTCAGTATTTACTGAGGAGAAGGTAGGGCAGGGCCCACAGCTCAGCACCATGGACACAGGGGAGAGGGAGGTGTGCACTAGTTCCTTCACAAAAGAAAGGGTCCTACAAGAGCATGTTAAGCTCAGGGTGGACAAGGCAATAGGACATAATGGCATACATCCCAGGGTACTAAAGGAGATAAGGGTGGAACTACCAGAGGCATTACAGAACTGTTTAGTGAGTCTCTGAGCACAGGAAATGGTCCCAGAAGACTGGAGAAGGGCTCATGTAATCCCACTCCACAAGAGTGGCAGCAGGGAAGAGGCAGAGAACTACAGACCAGTCAGTCTTACCTCAGTAGTGGGCAAGATTATGGAGGCACTCCTTAAGGAAAGGATAGTGCAACACCTGGAATCCATAGGGAGCACAGGATCCATGACAGCATGGGTTTACAACAGGAAGATCCTGTCAAACTATTCTCATAGATTTCTTTGACTGGGTAACCAGAGTGGTGGACCAAGGGGGTGCAGTTGATGTTGTCTACCTTGACTTCAGTAAAGCTTTGGATACTGTTCCACATAGAAGATTGATTAATAAGCTGGGTAGGCTTGGGATGGGTCAGAAGTTGGTCAACTGGGTGGCAAAGTGGTTAGCGGGCAGAAAACAGAGAGTGGTGGTAAATGGTATACAGTCAGAAGAGATGCAAGTCACAAGTGGGGTATCTCAGGGATCAGACTTGGGGCCAGTCCTCTTCAATATCTTCATCAGTGACATTGCAGATGGACTGGAGAGTAAGCTTTTTGCTTGTTTGCAGATGACACTATGATCTGCAATAGTGTAGATGATCCAGATGGGCTGAACAGAATGAGAAGTGATCTGGATAAACTGGTAAAATATTCTGAAGAGTGGCAACTGGGATTTAATACAAAGAATTGCAAGATCATGCACATAGGGAAGATAAACCCTGAAGTTACCTATAGGTTGGAAGGGGAGTTGCTGGCAATCACAAGGGAAGAAAAAGACTTGGGCATCATCGTCATCACAGATGACCTGAAATCATCTATGCAGACCACTAAAGCAGTAGGTAAGGCTAGAGGGATGTTGGGGTGTATTAGTAGGGGTATCACAAGTTGTAAGAGAGAGGTAATGGTCCCTCTTTTTAAGACATTGGTTAGGCCCCATCTGGAGTACTACCTGCAGTACTGGAGGCCACACCTACACAAGGACATTAACAAAATGGAGGCAGTCCAGAGACGGGCAACCAAAATGATGCAGGGACTACATCGGAAAACATATGAGGACAGATTAACAGAGCTCAATATGTATACCCTAGAGCAAAGGAGGAAGAGAGCTGATATGATCGAAACAGTCAAACATCTTAAGGGCATTAACAAGGTGAAAGAGTCTAACATGTTTCAATATAAGAAAAATAGCAGGACAAGAGGACACAGAATGATATTGGAAGGAGGCTGATTAAGGGGTAATGTGAGGAAGTTCTTTTTCACAGAAAGTGTGGTGGATGCATGGAATGGCCTACCTCAGGAAATGGTGGATATGAATACAGTGCAGTGCTTCAAGTAGGCATGGGATAGGAATAAGGGAGCAATACAGATGAATATGAATAATTAGGCCATTGACAGAGTAAAGGCCTATGGCACATTCGTATAGTAGAAACAATGGGCAGACTGGATGGGCCTTGCGGTCCTTATCTGCTGTCAACTTCTGTGTTTCTATGTTTCTATGTAATAGTTGTAGTAGTAGTAGTAGTAGTATGTTTCATTCATTTCATGATTATAGATAACCCAAACTGAGCAAAACATATTTCCAATGTGGTCCTTAGTAAAAAGATTGCATCACATATCAGTGATTATATTCATTAGTCTAAAAAGACAAGAATACATCAGGTATCAAAGAAAATATAAACAAACAGAGTAGATAATCCATTGGGTCCAAATATATTCCTTTTTTAATAATCAACATTTTATTAGCATTGACATTTACAAATAATCCAACATGCAGAAGCTACTGTTGCACCACATTTTACCTGGCCAGGAGTAAAATTAGTCCCTTGGATGAACAGCCTAAAGACAGCATTCAACATCTATAATAAAGTGAAGCAGAGGGGGTATGGGAGGCCTCTGGATACCATATGTGTGTGCTTGGTGTCAGTTCAGTAAGCAAGAGTGCATTTAGTAACCTGTGAGAATTTTACAGAATGTAGAGTCCAGATAAGCCCCCCAAAGCTCTAGGTACTGGTCTAGCTTCCCCAAAATTGAGTAATGGACTCTTTCCAAACATACCATTTTTCCAACTTCCTGTAACCACTCTGAGGCATCTGGTGGCTGCGGGGACCTCCAGTGCTGTAGAATAATTCATTTTGCGGTGATGAGTGTGCCTAGAAGCCATTCACCATGTGCCTTTTATGGGGCCCAGGGAAGGTGTTAGTTTCTAGGTGGCCCAATATCACCAAGGACGCAGACCAAGGAGTGGGGATCCCCAGTATAGAGCTATATAGAGTCTGGAATTCTTGCCAGAAGTGATGAAACCTCTCACAACTACAGAGTATGTGGGTGACAGTACCCATCTCTGCCCACCTTTGGCAGCATTTGTCCGTGTCCATCAGACCCCATCTATATAGCTGCTGCAGGGTTCTGTGCCATCAGTGCAGGATTTTAAATTAGGTAAAGTGGTTCCTCATGTCTGTGGTGGCTTTGCAGAGTCGAGTACAGACCTGGCACCAGACCCTTTGTGAAAGGTCGCACTCCAGTTCCGATTACCGTTTTTGTCTAAGGACTTCTGTAGGGCCTTGCCAGAGTCCAACAAACTGTAGAATATTGTGTCACACCTAGGTGGTTTCTTACTGTCATGGTGAAGGAAGTCATCAAGCATGTTGCTTCCCTTCTTATGAAGAGAGGGCCAAGTATATCCCCTAGGGCAAGGCGTAGTTGGAGGCATTGCCAGTGCTAGTGTTTCTTCAAGGAAAATTCAGACTGTAGTTGGGTGAAAGACTTGAGGTGGTGGAGTGAGGCTCTAGCAGCTGGCCTAGATAGAGTATCCCTTTAGAGGTCCAGCTTGAGCACATGGTGGGTCGTTTATCTATGGTATGCTTCATGTTTCTCCAAAGAGGGAAGTCTGAGGAGAGAGTGCAGTCCCATTGGGAGTTATGCACACTTCTTTTTCATACCTTCAGTGATGCAGCAATGTAGGATTGTTATTTCATTTCCCAGAGGGTGGCACTGAACCTATGTGCCTTGTCCAGGGTGGTCTCTAAAGCTTCCTCCTCTTAATCCACCAATTTCAGTTGTGAGGATTGTGACCTGCCTCTGATTGTCTGCAACAGCTGCATAAGCATGTGGGCACCGACTTTCATGCAAAGTTGGGTAGGTAAAGACCACCCTTGTTCATATGCCTTTCCAGCTTCTGGAGGCTAAGAAGTCTGGGACCAGCACACCCAGAAGAACTTCAATGTACTGTTAAGTAAGGATTGGAAGAGCTCTACCTTCAGTTCTATATGGAGGTTGTCCAGTGTGTATAGGGCTCCAAATGTATTCCTATATACAGATTCTATACTACTTGGTATAAAAATATTTAGAGCTATTTATATATACAAGAAATATACAGTAAAAAGCATTGCAAAAAGAAAAGACCTATATTAAAAAATTTAACTTACACCATGCTATAATAACAAGATAGCGGGTTATTTCCCATTTCTATTTGCCATGTTTTTATCCTGTTTAGATTTATTTATCTATTTTTCTTAAATGGCAGGGGGATGGCATTCCAGGCTTTTTGGCCTACATAATGAAAAAAAAACATTCTACCCAGGGATATTTTCCTCAGTGGGGAAAACAAATCCAGTTTCTTGTGCTGATCTCAGGCTTTTCTTCATTTGTCTTTGTTTGAGGCCTTCCAAAGGCAGGCTGGGACCTTACCAATGCTACATTAATGCATTAAGCTTATGAGATTCTTCTGTCATGTAATCTTTAACTAGTCCAGTTCCAGATACAGATGACAGTGATGTGTCCACCAAGGGACACTGAGGATGAAGTGGGCAAACATGTTGTACATGACATCAAGTTCCTTCCCTGATGCCCCCATGATGAGCAGATCCCCTAAGTCAAATACAGGGACAATCATGGAATCCACAGTACTTTTCTGTGATTCTCTGGTCAAGCAGTTCCTTGTTCCATGTAAAAAAAATGTCCACTCCATTGCTACTGAGTGCTCAAACTGACAGAAGTTTAATGCAGAGAAAGGGGTTGGAGCCCCAACTACTCACAAAGATGTCCAAGGCACAAAACGTGAGGCTCACACCATTCATTGTATCAGTTCTGATGTTTTATTGGTATTCCAGTCACATGCAGATCCTTCGCACAATGTTGGAGCTTGTGCTGCTTCCTTCAACTTGTCCCCAGCACTTCAACTTGGGCGTGGCTCAGAAAAAAATGTATGTAACAGCTGAGGATCCAGAAGATGTAGGTTCTGCTGTTGCTGATGGAAATTTTGAACATTGTGACACCCTAGAAGCATTACTTCAGGAAGCCATGACACCAGGTACAGAAACTAAAGAAATAGAAGAGATCTATGAGGCAGGTAATCAGATTGAGGGAAACCTGAAGTCTGAAAGGAAATAAATACTTTAAAACTGCATCCAAGTTTTGTCCCAATACCAGCAACAACACTTTGATTAAAAGTTTTGAAACAGTGGTATTTAAGGAGGTTAACAAGGCTTTAAAAAATTATAACCCATGTAGGAGAAATAACCTTAGTGGTCAAGACAGAAAAGCAATGAAGGAATTAATGTCAATGGATGTGGTTATAAAACCATCAAACAAAGGGGGCAACACAGTGATTATGGACACTAACAAATATGTAGACAGTGTGTTAGAAATACTAACTGACAACCTGAAATACAAAAAGTTAAGACAGAATCCAACTGATGTGTTTAAAAAGGTTCTGCTGGAATTATTGGAGCAGGGGTAGAAGTATCAGTTATATCACAGAAGAATTGAAACTCATATGTAATTACACATCCACTGCACCCACTCCATATACATTACCAAAAATCTATAAAAGATTTGCCCCCCCCCCCCCGGACAACCAATAGTGTCGGGCATGGGATCCCTCACAGACAACCTTCTTAATCAGTTTATAGATTTCTTTTTGACAAAATGCCTTTCAGATGTAGCATCCTTCCTTATGGATACCACAGATGTCCTGGATAAAATTCACAACCTCACATGGAACTCTTAATTGAACATGGCACCGCATAGCTGTAGAGTCATTGTATATGAGTATCATACATGAACATGGAGTAGAGGCTAGTGTTCAGTCCATGAGAGACAACCCCTTGAATTCGGAGTTCCTCTTTGACTTCATTAAGGCAGCATTGGAATTGTTTTTCTACACCACAATTTTTTCTGAATTCAGTGGTGACTATTATCTTCAGTTACAGGATACTGCAATGGGGACAGCAATGGTGCCTAGTTACGCTAATCTTTTGCTTAGGACCTGGCAAAAACAGTATATGCTCCACAATTGATAATCCCTTTTTCAAATATATAAAGCAATGGAATTGTTTTATTGATGATATAGTGTGTATATGGGAGTGTCCCAAAGAAGAGATTGCATCATTTATTGACTAGCTGAACAATAACAATGGCAGAAACCTGAAATTTGTATACAGTATGAGTAAAACTGAAATAGATTTTATAGATCTAACATTGTTTATTGACGAAGATCAGGATGTCCAAACTAAAACCTTCAAGGAAAAGTACTGTGAATAATAACTTATTGAGAGCAGACAGTGCCCACCCCAATACATTGGTTAAATCCATTCCCTATGGCCAGTTTCTAAGACTGCAGAGAAATTGTTCCAGGAAAGATGATTTTGATACACAAGCATCTGAAATGCTTCAGAGATTTGAAAACAGGGGCTATGATAGGAAGGTCTTAGAAGCATCATTAGAAAGGGCCAACATAGAAAACAGATTGACATTACTGAAGTCAAAAAAACAGGACAGAACCAACAATCAAATGAGAAAACAGCCAGATATATTTGTTACTCAACATAGTAACTGGGCCGGACAGATTGGTGCTATAATATGAATATTTTGGCACATTTTATTGAATAATCCCATCCTTGCTGATGAACTTGGTGTTAACCCCAGAATCACCTTCTCTAAGGCGGAAAATCTTAGAGATAAATTGGTTCACAGTAGGTATACAATAAAGAAACCTAATCCAAGAATGTGGCTACCCCCATTACATGCAGAGATACACAAGTGTGGGAAGTGCAATGTATGTAAATATTGCAGTCAATGTAAAATACTAGATTTAGAGGGATACAACTACAAAGTTAAGATAAAGACATTCCTGAATTGCAATAGCACATATGTAATATATGGCATTTGGTGCCCATGCAACCTGCTTTATGTAGGACGAACCATCAGACCTGTTAAAGAGTACAGGAACATGTATGAATTATTAAAGCTGGTCTGATTAACAAACTACTAGGAAAGCATTATGTAGAAAGGCATAACCAAAGAATTGAGGGCAGAAGGCTCATGGCACTGGAACAGGTTGGTAAAAATCCAAGATGGGGAGACAGACTAAACAAATTTCTTCAAAAAGAGAGTTTCTGGATTTTTACCCTAGATAGCCTGCAGCCTAAAGGCCTCAATACTGAATGGGACTTGAAACCATTCTTGAAGAAAAATAAGCAACAGAAAATAATATGGTTTCTAATGTCCTTCTTAATTTTCTTTCTACTTCTACAATTGGCACCATATGACTGTGGACTGTAGATCCTTCTGTACCCAATGGAATTAGACTATGGGAGTGATCACTTTCATGGCCTCTGGATCACTCAGAAATCAGTAAAAATTGTCAGGGCCACAAGTGAGAAGCCGTTTGAGAGTAAGACACTATGAATATGTTTTTCCTTTGTTTAGGTTTTATTTGTTTATACAATTTGAGAACATCAAGGTTACTTTGGTACATTTGAATAAGTTATAAAATGCTTGAACAAATATCTAGGTCTTTGAACCAAATGACACTCTTAGTGACAAGAACTCTTAGTTTGATTTATTCTACAATTGAAGGCTGTAAAGCACTTAGTAGGTTAAAATTAATTTGAAGTGCATAATGTTGATGTATAATGATTCAAACATTTAGAAATGAATATATAACAGTTTGAGGAAATATAACTATTATAAAATAATTGATAGTTGTCTTTAGCTGTAAGAAATCAAGAAAGTATGTTATCAAGAGGGACTGGTCAATTAATAAGCAAACAATGATTACTGACATTGAATAGCAACACTAAAGGAATTTAAAATGTCTGTTAAGATATGTTACAATACGTATTAACTATAGTGTCACAAATCAGAAATCTACCATTGGGCCCCACACATTGGCATACTGCATCTATAGTTCATTAAGGAAGCTCTTTTGTTTGGAATTTTTGCAGTTTGGAACAAGATTTGTAATTTTATTATTTTATGAGATTAGAGGTTCAAATCCTCCCACAGCCACTTAAAAGAAGATGAATGCTATATTTAAATAAAACCATAGGGCATCCCTTGAGTTTATTCAAAATTTAGCCACTTAAGGAAGGTAGCTTAAAACTTTACTCCACCCCCTGAGGAAGACCACATCATGGTTGAAGCACTGGGGAAAGAGTTGGGGGGAGCAGCACAAGCTCAAGCATTGTGAGGAGAACCTGTACGTAACTGGAATACTAATAAAACATTCAAATTGATACATTGAATGGTGTGAGCCTCACGTTTTGTGCAAGCAGATTGAAGAGTGCCTTGGATGTCCTTGTAACGTATGGTATTCCTAACTTTCTTCCCATGTATGCTACGGTTTTATCTATATGGATGTTCCATTTACATTTTTTGTCCAACCAAATTCCAAGGTATTTATAGCAATTTGTTTTCTGTAACAAAACATTATTTTTGGTAACCACCACCACTGAGTCCTTAACCTAGTTCAAGTTATTTTTTTTTATTTTTTTTTATTTATTTATTGCAGTTTAGGAGTAATACCTTTGAGTCCTAGGACTCGTTTACAAAGGTTCCAGGTCATACAAAAACAAAACAATTATGTGAAACATACAGATCACAGGCAGAAAGTGCAGTAAGAATTGATTACAATGAGGGACAGTTTGTTTCAGTCAGGTTACAGCTATAAAGATGACAGGTTTCGAAAAAAAAAAAGAAAAAAGTATCCATGATACAACTCATACTAAATACAGTTTCAAAGGAAGTGCTTAATGTTGTCAGGAGCAATGTTGTCTTAGCCCCCAGGGAGTGCTGCCTGCGCAGGTAGGGGACCAGTTTATACAGTGGGGAGGGTACGAGGGTGGATGCAGCCTGAGGACAGCTTTGTCGTCAGAGGGAAGGTGATGGTTGAGGGGGGAGGTGGAGCTGTAGGGAGGCAGCAGTGGGAGAAAGGGGTGGTGAGGGATGGGGACGGGTGGACTGCTGGGGGTGGGCAGCTGGGAGCTTGGTGGGAGGCCAGTGAGGGTGGACAAGAGTGAGGGAGACTGAGGGGAGCAGATGTGGGGGTCTGGTGAGGAGATAGGTACAGGGGATGGGGTGAGATGGTGAGGTGAGGGTTGTGGGGTGGGTGGGTGTAATTCAGTCTTCCCTGGAACAACATTGGATTATATTCAGGTTTCCATGGAACAACATTGTTTGGGACTTTTTGGGATTAGCACCAATTTATTCCTGATTAAAAAAATGTATATCTGGTCAAATGCATTTTGCAAGTTTGTTTCAATTTGTCCAACAGTGAGTCCTGATGCATGGAGTTATCCATGTATAAATGCAATTTGACATCAGAGTTATGTAGTTCAAAATTATTTATATAGATATTGAATAACAGATGCCCCAGTGTTGATCCTTGTGGGACCCCTGAGATGATATGTGCCTTGTCTGAAACAAAATGTCCTATGCTATCTTGTTGTTGTCTCTCCTTTACATAATCAGTAAGCCATTTCAGAGTGGGGGTGAAAAGCTCATGCTTGGACAGGAGGATATCATTGTCCAAGGTGTCCAAAGTCTTAGAAAGGTCAATAAAGACAGCACTATCACTGTTCTACCGGCACAGCAGTAGAAGAACTACTCACGATGCTAGTGACCTGGGTTCAGCAATGGACCAGGATTGCTGTAGGACCAGCGTGGTGGGGGTGGGTGGATCGAGTGTCCCTTGTATGTTCTTCACTTCCAGAGAGGAGGGGGAATTGCATCCTTGGTGCAAGGCTCCTGGATGACCACAGGACATCCTAACACTGGTGACCTAGCTGGAGCTGGCATTCAGAAGGTCTGCTGGGTGCCTGGTCTGTTCACACCACAGTACCATTGCACACCATACCTCCCTGCAAGTTCCTGAAAAACTTGGCCAGACAAGCTTATTGTTGCCCACCTCATGCTGCTCTCACCATGTAGCTGGCCCTGGGCCACCTGCCTAGCACTGGACATGATAGCCCTAAGGGGTTTTAGGGGACCAACAGAGGCCCCGTCCTGGGGGGGTAAAGCCAGGGGGAACACTGGGTTGAGTTGACCTGTGTCACCATGGACAGTGGCCACGAACGTGGGTGGGCAGATGGGGCATCATCCTGGTCACAAATGACATAGTAAGCGAAAGAAAAACAGCCACCATCGACATCCCTCTGTCCAAAGTCTGTTGGATGTCTCCCACCACTCTGATGAGCATTGTAGTAGTGCTGTGCTTAGAGCAAAATCCAGACTGGAATTTGCTCATAGCTTTATTATTTTGTAAATAATGTTTCATTTGGATTCTCACTAATCTTTCCAACATTTTGGACACTGTTGAGAGCAAGGAGATAGGGTGGTATTTCCTAGTTCCATTTTATCTCCAGATTAGTAGGTAGTGTAGGAATAACTTTAGCCATCTTCCGAGCGATTGGAAACTCCCAAAGATTCAAAGACATATTAAATATACTGTATATGTCGAATGCTGAGATTACTGGCGCAGCATATTTCAGTGGCAGGGGCGGGATACCATGCCAGCCCACTGCTTTTGAGACATTTAATCTGTTTAATCCTGATGAGTCTTCAGTAACTTTAATGTCATCACATTTAAAGGGGTAATACTTACATTTACTCAAGAGATCACTGTCTGCTAAAGGACAAACATTTATATTTTGTCCCGTTTGTGATCATAGTCCAGACTACGGTGCCTGTGAGTGTTAAATCTGTGGGGTTTTATCTGTAGAGGATGACCTCCAGTGCCCTGCTTGCCATCTTTATATTCAAAGCCTAACTCACTGAACAGATAATCTTCTTGGACACTATCATAATATGACACGAGTTCCCCTTTCAGCCTCCTGGTCTCTAAGGACATCAGATCTAGCTCAGTTAGATGTTCATTGTAGGTCATGTGACTAATGTTGTAGACCATCTTTGTGGCCTGTCTTTGGACCATTTCAACCTTTAGAATATCTACTTTATTAATTGGTCTCCACATAAGGCTCCCAAAATCTAGAAGGGGCCTGACATACTGTATGTTCTATAAAGTGACATGCTAACTTCTTGATTTCTGCTCCTGAAAGTTTTTTTGATGGCCCATTGAAGTCTTTTGGACTTTGCCACCTGCACTGCACAGGCTGTCCTCCCCCACAGCCTTGTACACCCTCCTTTCTATTTTAAGACAATCTCCCTTGGTGAGCCCTACAAGCTCCTGCTTTCCTGACCTAGTAGTGGCACTGGCAGTAATGGGCTAGGCCCCAGATTCCTGGACCTAGTGGCACCTACCATAGCCTGGCCTACATCAAAAGTCTTTAAACTATCACTCACCTCCTTAACTCTACCTACTATTTAGGAGTCCCACATTTGTACTTGTGTCCAAGGGAGGAAAGCTCTCACTTATAGAGGATTACCACCAAATCTCTATCCAGTCCCTACTAAGAACCTACCTAGACTTAGTTCAGTGTTGTCTTTTCAGTTTTTGCATTTTCTACAATTAAATACCTGTTTATTTTGAACTCCCCTGTGTGTTTTGTATTTCCTTATTTGTTGCCTGTATGTCTTGTACATTGTGTATATTTTAATATACTAACATACTACAATGCCAGCAGAGTATGCCTAAAGGTCTATCAAGTCTGCTTGAAAATCAGCACCCGGTCAGGACACCATTGCTGGCCTTGTCTCCTCCCCTGTACCTCCCCTTGACCCCATCCCCCAAATGAATTTCACTTCCCAATCCAGCATTCCTCAGCATTACCCTTCCCTTGTATCTGTCCCAGCTCCTCTTGAATCCCTCTACTGTGTCTACAGCTACCATCTCCACAGGCAATGCATTCCATGGGTCCACCACCCTTTCAGTAAAGTAGTGTCTCCTAGTCTCCCCCCTAAGCCTCCCGCCAACCAGTCTGATGGAATGGCCCCTAGTGGCCCCCTCCTCTCTTAGCTGGAATACCCTGGCCAGGCTGAACCTGTTCAATCCCTTCAGATATTTAAAGACCTCAATCATGTCCCTTCTGTCCCTTCTCTCCTCCAAGGCATACAAATTTAGCTCCTCAAGCCTCTCCTCATAGGATCTCTCCCTCAGGAACTGTACCATCCTGGTTGCTCTCCTCTGGACCCTCTCCAGAAGTGCAATGTCCTTTTTTAAGTACGGGCACCAGAACTGCATGCAGTACTCCAGGTGCAGTCTGACCAGGCAGTTACACAGAGGCAGAAGCACCTTTCATCTCCTTGAGGTTATCCTGCTTGCTATGCACCCAAGCATTTTATTTGCATTAGCTGCAGCCCTCCTACACTGCTCAGAGTTGTTCATTTTGGCATCCACAACCACTCCAAGACCTTTTTCCTCCCCCAAAACCTGCAGTTTCTTCCCACCCAAAAAGTACTCATGATCCAGGTTCCTAAGCCCCAAGTGGAGGATCCTGCATTTCTTGGCATTGGACCCCAATTTCCAAATGTGTGACCACCTCTCCAGAGTCTCCAGGTCCCAATGTAGGGCTCTTCTACCCTCCTCCCCTTCTACCACCGTCCCCAGCTTTGAATCATCAGCAAAAAGGCTCATCTAACTCCTGATACCATCCCTAATGTCTGCAATATAAGCATTAAATATGAGTGGGCCTAACACCGACCCTTGAGGCACCCCACTAATGACCCTTCTTGGAGATAATACTTCCCCCGACTACTACCCTCTGAGACTGCACAGTTAACCAGTTCCCTGTCCACCTCACTGTCCTTTTCCCCCAACCCCATTTCACCCAGTTTGTCCAGCAACTCTGGGTGTGGCATTGAGTCAAACACCTTACTGAAGTCTAGAAAGAGGACATCGACTGGTCTTCCCAGGTCCAGCACCCATGTCACACAATCACAGAACTCCACAAGGTTAGTCTGACATGATCTGCCCTGAACAAAGCCATGTTGGTGATCATCCAGATGGCACCATGTCTCCAGGAACACCTTCAACCTCTCCTTCAAGATGGCATTCATCATCTTGCCCAAAACTGATGTCAGGCTAACAGAATTGTAGTTACCTGGCTAATCTCGTAAGCCACTTTTGTGGATTGGCACTACACAAGCCATTCTCCAATCCTGAGGCACCCAGCCCATCTGTACGGAGGAGTTAAAAAGATCTGCCAGAGGTACAGCAAGGACATCCATCATCTCTTTTAGCACCCTGGGAAGGAGGCCATCCGGTCCCGGTGCCTTATCTGTTCTCAGAGACTTTAGGGCCTCCCTCACCCTACTAACAGAAATTTCAATGCCAGAGAGCTCCCTCCCCTACTTCATTCCTATTTCCCCTTCCCCCATATGGTGTTGTCCCTCCATCATCCCTTGTGAAGACCAAGGCAAAGTATTCATTAAGCACCTCCACCTCCTCCCTGGCCTCCGCGGCCCAACCATTCCCTGACCTCAGTCTGCTAATCTGCCCCTTCACTTTCCTCCTTTCCCTGATATATCTTACAGTTTATTTAATTAATCTGTCACTGTGCAGTATTTTAAAAAAATGTACTGGTAATTTGTTTTACTGGCAACTCTGTGTGCCATCTCAAAGAGCATTACTGCTATACGGTAATACTGCCATGTTCAGGAGGGCCTTAATGTGAACTGGAATTCTGAAGATCAAACTGTGTACTCTGTGAGAAAGGAGTTAAAGTGTGAAGAAAAGGGAACAGCCCAGTAGTAACTTTACAATACGCTTATGGCAGAAAAAGTGAAGTGTGTTATGCCAGTTGTAAGCCAGGGGCTCTGCAACAATTACCTTTGAGTTCAAGCACCAGCCTCTCCATGGAGAGAATTTAAGAATCACAGAAACCCATTAGACTAGCATCGGGGTGTTAAACTCCCCCTGGTATTAAGGATCCACATTTTTGCAACAAGTAAACATATAATTCTGGTAATATAAGACAATTATACCTGGGTACGGCTCAGGGGCAACGTGAGGAAGTATTTTTTCACAGAGAGGGTGGTGGACACATGTAACAGCCTTCCTGAGGAGGTAGTGGGGTCAAAAACAGTGAGGGAATTCAAGAATGCATGGGACAGACATAAGGCAATTCTAGTGGAGGATAGGAAGAAGTAGGCTGTTGGTTAAATAGGATCTGCAACTTATCCAGTAGGTAGGGAAATGGGCAGACTGGGTGGACCAAGCAATCCTTATCTTCCATCAAAGTCTATGGGCCTGATTCTAGAAGAGTTACGCCTGGCGTAACAGCACTTGCGCCAGGTAGAATGGTGCAAGTAGCAACTTATGCCAGCAGTTGTGACATGCGTGATTCTACAATGTGGCCTGTGACATGTCACAGGCCACTTGCACTCAAGAGCAGTTACGCCATAAACCCCCTGTGACATGGTGCTGGGAGTTTATGGAAGCAGTTGTGCCCTATTCCAGTAGAGCAGCAACAAAGTCCCCAATGGTGGCATTCTACAAGAACCCCAGAGGAGAGCCGGCAGTGTAAGTTACACCAGCATTTAGCTGGTGCAACTGTACATACATCTTCCAGGGGTTCAGGTGACCCGCTGCACCCACTCCAGGATATCCCCCCCATGCCTAGAACACCCCCATCGGTGCCCCACAGGGCAGCCCATAACCTCTCCCGATCCCGCACAGCAGATGTGCCCAGCTGGGCATCTTGCACCCCAGAACCCCCAAACCCCTAATGCCCTGCAGGGCAGCCACACACATCATGCCCGACTACCCCACAATGCTAGCACCCTGCAAGTGGCTGTACTTCTACATGCCCCAACCTGATATGGTACGCAACTGCATAACTGTTAGAAATCTGAGATCCCTGGTAGTCCAGTGGCCCCAACCCACCCATCCAGCAGTGCCAGTCACCTCACCCATCCCCAGCTGGTGACTGGCACAGCCCACCTCACCCCTGCATGACCAGCTGCCGAGTGAGCTCACATGAGCACTTACTGTAGAGTGGGCTCAGAAATGAATGAGTATTCATTCATTCCTGAGCGCATCTATACAGTAAGTGCCTGAAGGAGCCCAGTCGCAGCTGGCCATGGATGGGGTGAGGTATGTGCCAGTCGGCCGGGGATGGGCTTGGAGGTGTACCGGCACAGCCATGGGGGGGGCCAATAGACTACCAGATATTTCCGTATGAGACGTTGACATCTGTGTACTGTAGATACAGTACAATATACTGGATTGCTCCTGATCCGTGACTGTGGTGGTATGACAGTGGGTAGGCGGCCTCTAGCCCTGCAGGGCTCCAGCAGTGAATGGGCGGGGGGCACTGCGACTTGCAGACCTGCAGATGCATCTTGACATTCTTGCCAGGTGCACCTCTGTTTGGTGTACCTGGCTGTATGTCGAAAGTCGCAGGACTTAGATGCAGGGACCCTTCCCCTTCTAGAATAGGGTGCAGGGTCAATGTCGCAGCTGCATTTGGCGCAAGTCATGTTTGGCGGTGACTTGCACCAGGCTTCTAGAATCGAGCCCCAAGTTTCTATGGGGATTCACTCCCAACCAGAAAAGTGTTGCTAGTGATACTACTCTGGTCCTAAGTCTGAATCCCTTGTTGACTGCTTCAGCCACTGTTGCCCAGAATAACTAAAGGACTGGACAATCCTGAAGGGAGTGCAAACAAGTTAATAAGTTGCTGTATTTTACCTCTCCCTCACTGGGGTGACATTTCAGAGCTAAGTGTACAGTATGTACTATTACTGTACTGTTACTTTCAGGCAGTAGCATCTGTTTAGGAAGATAGAATATTTTATAACTTTACAACGGATGAAGCTTAAAATTAGAAATGTCAATTTTATGGTTTCCAGGTGACTATTATAAAACTGTAGTTATCATTTTTTAGTTATGAACACTTATGATATTGACATTAATTCTATAAATGATCAGAAATCCTTATGTAACCCCCTTCCCTCGTAATAAGGGATTTTTGATTGGTGACACTTGGCTCTTGAGGAGGGGTGCCACACTACAAATGCATTTATACTTTTGTTAAAGTCTGGAGTACTGGAAATAGCATGGAACTGGGCATGATTAGTTGGAATAAAAGTTAAACATACATAGCCACACTATATGTAGAGTCAAGATGTTCTTTTAATCAAACAAAGAAACCAGCTGGTGTAAATCATGGTTGTTACTTAAATCCCAAATTAAGCACTTTAGATAACAAAGTCCAGTACAGTTACAATTTAGTTACCATTCTGTGGAAGTATGGACGGCTGTGTAGCTGGCATAAATCTGCAATCTTCAAGGGAAAGTACAGTACTGTGCAGTGGAAAGGCATGTTAATAAACAGCTCAGATCCCTCTCATGACTTCCCACAGGACAACTGCTAACATGGCATGATCCTTCGTTCTCCAGGCACCCAACAGTAATAGAGCAGAGTCCGACAGTCACAGCTAGTAACTGAGGTAATTTTATATAACAGAAACAATTGCAGTAGTGGCTCTGTGACTTCACCATGCCCACAAGCATGTGATGGGATATTTTAAGCCCACCACGACACCAACATTCAACACCTAAATCCTCTGTCCCTGCACACAAGGAATGGAAGCTGTAGGCACTACTACCACTGGAAAGCAAGCTTTGTTGTGGTACAGAGCACCAAGTTTGGGGCATAATTTTTTCATGGATTGCACCAATGTGTTGAGAAGAATCTAGGTTTCATTTGAGCCACATGCCAAAGCATTTGAAGGAAGGAATGTCCTCGAGAGGAGTGCCATCAAGGGTGGAGAAGCTGGTGGTGGAATGGAGCCTAGTTAGCATCTGGCTGGCACCAAAGGACATTGACACAGTCTTTTTAGCATTAAGCAGATGTTGCCTTGAGATGAACCAGTATTAGACATTAGTAGTGCCCTGTTGAACCAATGATTCAAGCTCCAGGGCTGATAGACTAATGGATTAGAAACACTGAAATATAGAATTTGTCAGCAGAAAAGGACCACTTGGCCCACCCAGTCTACCCAGATGTTTCTTGCCTCGTCTGTGTCTGTAGACCCTATCTGGTTTCTAGTGACCCTCCCTTCTCCATGCCTGTTTTTAATACACCCATATGTCTATCCCATGCCAAACCACCACTATTTTTGCCACCACTACTTCTGCTGGCAGTCTATTCCAGGCTTCTATAAACTCCTCTTCCCCCAGCTTCATTGCATGCCTCCTGGTCCTGGTGCTCTTTCTCATTTGAAAGAGACTCCCCTTCTGCACCCTGTTCACCCTTGAGATACTTGTAGGTCTCTATCATGTCACCTCTCTTCCAGGATGTACATGTTGTTAATGCTGTTGTACTGGTTTATTGTTTGTCTACTATATTTCTTGTCATCTACTAATTTACTATCACCTCTCCAGTCTGGCTTCTGGTAGCACCATTCCACAATCTCCTCCCTGTTGCATTTCACTGATGCCATCTTCTCTGGGATGGACATGGGGCTTATTACCACAGCAATTTTTGTCAATCTGGCCAAAGCCTTCAACTCTGTATCCCACCCACTTCTCCTGGACAAGCTGAGAAATGTTGGCCTTTCTATTCCTGCTACCACTTTGTTCAACTCTTACCTAACTGGCCATCTACAATTGATACAGGTTGGTGGATCTTCCTGGACATAAAGTCTTCACCACTCGTTCACACTAGTGGGACTACACTGGAGGTGCTAGGACCCAGTGGGAGCCAAAAATCTTCAGGAGTGCTCATGCCGAGGTAGGACCACACATGTGTGGTGCTGCAAGGCTAGCTTGTGCCATATAGGCTATCTCGGCATTGACCCTCCAACTGCCTCAGTTCCTTTCTTCTTGCCGTCGAGTGTGCTTCAGTGAAGACGTCGCTTGCCTGCCGGGAGTCAAATCTTCATGTCCATATGACAGCAGTATAGTCATTCAGTATTTGAATAACCTTTAGTATATTTATTTATTTTAAAAAAAAGTTTGAAAGTTTTGATTTCATTTTCAGCTGATAAACAAAATAAGTCTTTTCTGCCCACCTTCGATGGAGTCGACCATGAACGGGTCTGGTGATGGTAGGGAAACTTCACTTGAAAGCTGTTTTAGCAGCAGGGCTGGGTCCGGTCCACCACCCTCTTTGGAGGGGAGGTCTGACCACAGAAAGTCAAGTGCTCTGGAGGAATGGCAGTCATCCTGAAAGCACAAAAGGAAGTGGGCCTGTTCCTGATCTAGGTTGGAAACCCGGCATAACTTGGCCTCAAGCTCTTCTTTGTCCCACTGGTCGAAGAAGAAGTGGTACTGCTCGAGGTCACCCTCTGGTATGCCTGCACGGAGATCACTGGGGGCAGGGGACAGGAGACCTGCAGTTCCTAGCAGCCATGATCCTCAACTCTGGAGTCCCTCCCCACCCCCAAGGGAGCAGTTTCATCACTTGGCTGCTCTTATGGAGTAATGGGTCCAGTGGTTATCCTGACTGCCTTTGCCTAGGGAACTGGCTTCAAGACCTTTGGGCCAGAGGACCATGGACTTACGGGTGGAGTGGTTGGGCCAGCCTGGTCATGCAACACCTTCTCTGGTGTCAATGCCACTCCCTCATGCTTTCTCCCCCTCACAGGTATGTGGTGCAGGGGCCAGTACAGGTACTATCTCCTCCTACTTCTTTTCATTCTTTTCACTCTTTCAAATCTCCAGGTGCACTGGTGCCAAGTTTGGGGACCCCAGGTGCTCACCAGTGCCACATGTTGCCCCGACACCAATGCCAACATGGATGCTGGGGTTTTTGACTCTGATTCGGGGAGCGTCTCCTCCTGCTGTTCTTCTTCCTCCTTTCCCTTCTAAACTATCCCCTCTGGGGGAGTAGCAGACTATATTGAATCTGATCTGGATCTATGATTAGGGCATGATTTGGATGAGGATTCGTCCTTTGGAGTGGAAAATAAGCCCTCCACTTTAGCAGAGCCTTTGGTTGAGGATCTTTCCTTTAAGTATCTTCTGAAGAATTTGAATTCCACCCTTTCTTTTCAGACTTCTGATGTGGATCCTGGTAAGCTTTTGCTCCTTCAGTATCTACATGTTCCTAAAATTCCTGTGGAATTCACCCCACCAGTGAACCCTCTTTCGAGACTCTTTCCCAAATGGTGTGGGACAGACCGGTGCTGATTCCTTCTGTGGCTAAGCTCATAGACAGGAAGTACGCTCCCCCTATGGATAGACCAATCCTTGCTTCCCAAGCCTTTGCAGATGCCATCGTGGTCTTGGCGGAGAATGACAAAGTCGTGCTTTCCCAGGAATCCATGGGCCATCCAGTAAATAAAGAATCCCATAAAATTGACATCTTGGGGAAGCAAGTGTTTGCTAATGCTACCCTGGGCATGCGTACTGCTAGATATCAGGACTATTTCTCTCAGTATGCGAATACCCTCTGGCATTCGCACAAAAAAACAGTAGAGGCTCTTCCAGAGTCAGATGTTAGCTTGGAGCATCTTCAGACCATCACTAGGGTCATTGAGTCCAACAATCACCAACTTAAAGCTGCTATGGATGCCTTTGACATTGCTTCTATAGCAGCAGCGGCCGGGATATGCACTCGGTGTCACTCATAGCTAAGGACTTCAGGATTCACTAATGATGCTCAACAGAGAGGCATGAGTTTTACATTTGGTGGGGTTTATCTCTTTGGTCTTCAGATGGAGCAGGCGCTAGAAGCCACCCAGAAGACTCAGTCTGCTATTAAGATGGCCAGGCCAGCCCCTGCTGCCCCTCAGAGGGATGCAAACTGCCAGCAGTTTCAGAATTGTCAGTCCTTTCATGGAAGTGGCCAAGGGGCATTTAACAAGAACCAAGCCCCATTGCCACAAAACAAAATGCAGCAGAAGGCATAGAGTATGAAAGCTCCCAGTGCCACCCTCTGAAGATATGGCTAAGTCCCACCTCAGCTGCCTGAGGGGTACTCCTGATCGGCGGTAGGGGGGCATCTGACTCAGTTCTACAACCAGTGAAAGTCTGTCACAATGGACAAATGGGTGCTCAGGATAATTAGAGAGGGATACTCTCTAAATTTTTTGGAGACCCCTTCGGATTGTTCACCCATATGACAGCCCAAGCTGTCTCCCACTCAGTCAGACCTCCTCACTTCAGAGATTCAGGGCCTTCTGAGCAACAGAACAGTAGAAGTGGTTCCGCAACCAGAACAGAACACAGGATTCTACTCCCACTACTTCCTAGTTCCAATGAAAACAGGCGATATGCACCCTATTCTAGACCTACAGAAGATAAACAAATTCCTGTTCAAAGAGAAATTCAAGATGATATCACTGGGAATGCTCCTACCTCTGATTCATCAAAATGATTGGCTAGCATCTCTACATATGCAGGATGCCTACCAACACATCCTAGTGCACCCAAGCCACCACAAGCACCTATGATTTGTGGCTCTGGATCAACACTATCAGTTCAGAGTCCTGCCCTTTGGGCTCGCCTTGTCACCATGAGTCTTTACAAAGTGCTTTGCAGTACTCACGGTGCATCTCATAAAACCCAGAATTCAAGTGTTCCCGTACCTGGATGAATGGCTCCTAGTGAGCCCCTCCAGACAAGGGACACAGGAAGTGGTGTCCACAACTTCCAAGTTACTCACATCCATGGGAGTTCTCCTGAACCTGGACAAATCACAGCTTCAACCCTCCCAACAACTTCTCTTCATAGGGGCTCTTCTGGACACCTCCAGGCAAGAGCCTTCCTCCCCAAGGACAGAAGGAACAACATTCTCCAGATGGCTCACTTCATCAGGGAGAACAAATTGGTTCAAGCTCTCTTGATGCAGTGGATGCTAGGTCTCATGGTGTCCTCTGTGTTCATGGTGCCCCTGGCCCACTTGCACATGAGAACCACACAGTGGATGCTCAGCACTCAGTGGTCCTGAACCACGCATGCACAATCCTTCCACATCAAGGTGATGGAGCCTCTAACAAGATCACGCACCTGGTGGACTCAGGAGGACAACCTTCTACAAGGCTTTCCCTTTGCCCCTCTGGAAACACAGATCACCGTCACCACAGATGCATCTCTGACCAGTTGGGGAGCTCACTGTCAAGATCTCCACACCCAGGGTCTATGAAGCCAGGATGAGTCCCAACTACACATAAATGTCCTGGAGATGAGAGCTGTCCTGTATGCTGTCTGAGCCCTGAAGGATGTCTTCTGTCACAAGGTAATTCTCCTTCAGACAGATGACAAAGCAGTGATGTATTACATCAACAAACAGAGTGGAGCACACTCTTATCCTCTCTGCAGGGAAGCCATGAGAGTGTGGGAATAGTACCTCAAGCACGAAGCCCTGATCCAGGTGGTCTACCTGCCAGGAATACAGAACAATCTGGCAGATCACCTCAGTAGAACAGAGATGGATCCACATGAATGGTCTCTCCATTCAAACATTGCTATTCGAAGAGTAGGGGGACTCTGGACCTGGATCTTTTTGCGTCCCCACTCATTGCAAAACTGCCTCTATTTTGCTCCAGAAATCCAGAACCTGGCACTTTCTGTCAGGATGCATTCAGACTGTGGTGGACAAAATGCTTTCTGTATGCTTTTCCACCTCTTCCCTTAATTCAGAGGCTGCTGTTCAAGCTGGAGGCACGGGGGGCAGCATGATTCTCATCGACCCATACTGGCTTCATCAGATTTGGTTCCCGTTGATCAATAGATTATCAGACGTTCCACTGAGACAACTTCTACATCAAACAGACCTCCTGACCCAGGGTCTGGTGGTCCATCCCAATCTGCGGTCCCTTCATCTCCATGCCTGGCTCCTGAGGAGATAGAAGTGGACAGATTCAACATCTCTCAGAGAATCTCAGACATCCTCCTTGCAGCGCGTAAGCCATCCACTAGAAAGACCTACACAGCAAAGTGGAAAAGATTTTCCATTTGGTGTTCTAAGGCCTCCCTGGACCCCTTTACTTGCTCATCAATCAAGGTGTTGGAGTAGCTTCTAGATCTGTCAAATGCAGGACTGCAATACTTGATGGTGAAGGTACATCTTTGTGCGATTTTGGCTTACCATGAGCCTATCCACAATATGTCAGTGGCTCAGTTACCCTTGGTTAAGAGATTACTTAAAGGAATCCTGCACATTAGACCACCAGTCAAAAGACCAGTAGCTGCTTGGGATATCAATCTTGTGCTAGACATGCTCACCCATAAGCCATTTGAGCAGCTAGTGACCTGCGACTTGAAGTTTCTGACCAGGAAGATTGCCTTCCTTGTGGCCATTACTTCCACTCACAGAGTTTCTGAAATACATTCCCCTGGTCACAGACCCCCCCACACACAGTATTTCACAAGGACAAGGTGGTTCTTTGGATTCACTTTAAATTGCTTTGCAAAGTAGTCTCAGAATTCCAACTGAACCAACCCTTGGTCCTTCCGACCTACTTTGCAAATTTTCAGAATGAAGGTGATCGTACCCTACATTCTCTGGATGTAAAAAGGGCTTTGTGAGTCTACATCGACTGAACAAAAGAGATTCACAAATCCAAGCAACTCTTTGTCTCATTCAGCATGGCCCAGCTGGGCCAGCCTGTTGCCATCAGATGCATTGCGGCATGGCTGGTAGGATGTCTCTGCCACTGCTATGAAAGGATGCAGGTCAAGCTAGAAGGCAGGGTGTATGCCCACTCTACCAGAAGTGATTGTGGCATCTTTGGCAGAGATTCAAAATGTGCCCATTACAGACATCTGCAACGTGGCCACTTGGAGCTTTGTGCACACTTTTGTGAAGCACTACACTTTGGATACCCCAGGCCAGACAGCATCCTTCTTTTGGCAGGACAACCCTTAATACACTTCTGTCCTGAGTGAGCTCCTATCTCCTGCCACCCTTCTCGGGAGATTATTTTAGCTCAGTACTCTCCCACTAGTGTGAATGAGTGGTGGAGACTTTATGTCCAGGAAGATATGAAAACTACTTAACTACTGTATATTTTTGATCTTCTTCAATGAAGTCTCCACCACTCATTCATATGCCCACCCACCATACCCCAAGTTCACTCAGCCTGTTTTTGGTCTTCACTCCTTCATTGGCTGGGCTGTGAAGACCCTGTTGAGTTGACCCTTCTCACATGGGTCACACGGTCTATCTTATATCCGGAATAAGTTAGTTTTCCTAGGTTAGTTTACGCTGCACCTTCTCGGTAAAAAAGATACTGAGGCGATTGGAGGATTGATGCTGAGATAGCCTATATGGCATGAACCAGTCTTGTGGCACTGCGCATGCGCAGTCCTACCTCTGCCTAACCCTCATGAAGATTTTTGGCTCCCACTGGGTCCTAGTGCGTCCGACATGGTCCCACTAGTGTGAATGAGTAGCGGAGATTTTTTCCAAGAAGATCAAGAATTATGGTAGGTATGTAATTTTCATTTCCCTGTCACTTCCTCTTCCTATCCAATCTGGGGTTCCACAGAGCTCCATACTTGGACCCTGCTTTTTTCAGTCTTCCTCAATGACCTCCCCTCCACCTGTGTCAACTCACATATACAAATGTATGCAGATCACACAGTCATCTTCACCTCTGATCCTTCTTCTGCAGCTGTAGAAAACCTGCTCCAGCGGGAATTCAGCAATGTTTTCCATTGGTTTCATTCTAACCAACTTAGAGTTAACACTAAAAAGACAGTCTCCTTGACCTTAGGTACCAGTCAGAAATGAGCTAGACTCACTGTCCCCCCTGTCTTCACCACTCTGGGTGGCACCCCACTTGAAGTGGTTAAGTCCTTTAAGTACCTGGGGGTGTGGCTTGACAGTAAGCTTGACTTCACAGCCCACAAAGATGCCATCCATGCCAAGCTCCAGCCCAAGTTTGGTGCCCTCTATCATTACAAAGACTGCTTATCTCTGCAAGTCCGCAGGGTGCTGATTACCAAAATGGTGCTCCCTGACTTTGACTATGTGAATGTAATCTATGGCTCTGCCCCCTCCACTTCCCTTGCCAGACTGGATACCCTCCTCTACTCCTGTCATTTTGCACCAAACTTCCTCCACACACACATCATTGCTCACTTTACTCCTGCCTTTCCATCCTCCCTCTGCCATCTCACTGACAGGCCCATTGTGTTACATTCATCTCCAAATATTGGTTCCACACCCTTCTCACCTACATCTCCTCGCTCCTATCCCAAATCCCCCTCCCCGACTCCTGCTCCCTCTGCTCTAGGGACCATTGTATTTTTGCCATTTCTCACTCACACTTCTGTGCTGGACAATCTGTATTCTCCTTTAGGCTTCCCTCTGGAACACATTCCCCTCCCCCCTCCATCTCTGCCCATCCATTAACACCTTCAAACACCTGCTGAAACTTCAAAACCTCCAAATTGCTCCTGCTACCCTTATTCCAGTTACCCTTGAAGCCTTGATTTTAATCCATTCAAATTTTTGGTTGTGATTCTAAGAACTGTTAAAGTTCACTGCACTTTATTTAATTGTGCTACATGCAAATTCTCTTTATTCTGTTACTGTAAGACATTGCTCATCTGTCTGTTTGGATGTTGTTTTGCTATTGTGTACTACTGTTTTGCTCCTTCACCCCACTCACCGGGTTGTAACTTGAAATGTGCCTCAGCTCAGTGTGCCTTTCCGGGTTACCAAATTTTAAATAAATAATACTAGACATTATATATAGAATAATACATGGGGTAGTGTGTTTAATGAAAATTTTACACACACACATGAAGTGCTGGATGCTACATAAACCTCAAGAGCGAAGCTCGAGGGGATTATTTAAGCATCTAACACTGAGGGTGTGTGTAAAATTTGAGTTTACACCTTACCCCATGTTTTATTTTATATAATTGCTGAGGGACATTTTTTCATCACAGCAATTATATAAAATACAGACACGTCGCTGTGTAACTGCAGACCGGTCGGGATTAAGCGGCTGTGGATAAAGTGATTCATCTGCAAAGTTTGTTTCAAAGTGTTAAGTTCAAAGGACTAAATTCATTTTTTTTTATTTACTTACAGTGGAATCTTAGTGGTGGTCCCAGGTTGTGGTGAAGTCAAGTGTCCCACACCAAGGGAAGACAGCCAGTTGGTGCATGCATGAAGCGAAAGAAACTGGGCACACGTTCGCTGTTGTAATCAACTGGTTATAATGGCAAATTATAATCGGGTTTCCCTATGGGAAAAAAAAACACTCCCCAGTTAATATAAGCCTTTAAAATGCAAAACGCCAAAACAGGTACAGTGTCAATTAAATACCAGCATATAATTAAAAATACAACCACAAAAACTACCACTTTTCACAAGGGAAATACTTTGAGCAAAGTCTTATATAGAGAAGAATAAATAGAACCATGTATCTTATTTAGAGTCATACTACTAAATGGCACACATATACTGTATTTCATAAAAGTGATATTTGCAAGGTCTCCAGTTTACCATTTGATGGAGAGTGACTTAATAGTCCCATTAAAAGGGTAAAAAACATTAAGTTTTTGTCTATAATTAGAGTTTTAGCATTTTAGAGGTACTCTATGAAACTATAAAAACTATTATTGCAAAAAGGAACCCTTGTTCAATGAAGCAGCAGCAATGCCCTGCATTGTTACTAAAACATAGTCCAAGTTTGACCAGAATATGCTACCACCCATAAGGGGGACAACTAAAGTTAGTTCTCAAAGGTGCAGCTAGGTGCGGTAGCCACTAAACACCTCTGTTAATAGAACAGGACAACAATATGCCTGACAAAGGAGCAGGACCAAATCCCAGGAAACAGGCCACACCTGAAGAATAGGATTACTGTGCAAATGACTCTGTCCCAGTCAGATTTGATTGACCACTAATGCTAGGACCAAAATAAGCTATCTTGTGTGACCAGGTGGACCGTGCCACTATAAAGAGGTCTGAAGGAAGTACCCTGAAGTGCATGTTGCTCTGTGCTTCCAAATCTAACCCCTGAGCAACTGTTCCCAGGACTGTATCCTGGGCATCAAGTATAGGACCCTGGGACTGGACCAGTTCTCTCACATTGGGATATTTCATTTTGTGCTTTAACTCAAAAATCAGTGAGTGGGCCTAAACCACATTTTGAGTGCTTCATTCTAACACCAGACTACAAGAGATATTTAACAGAGGTGCTATTGAGCCACGCTACCTCAAGCACCAAATAACCATTCCTGGAAAGACCAGAACCATAACACAGACAGCTATGTGGACTGTGGTCCAATCCATTTTCAGGAGTGCATCACATGTGCATAGACTTCACCCTAGCCAAAGTACTATCCTCTATAAAGAGCCATGGTCTTTAATACCCTAAGTTAACTACTGAAAAGCAAAATACTGAGATTTTATCACATAAAACAAGACATGAAGACATACCCTACATACGATGCATACAGTAACAAGCATTCGTCAATGCCGAATGTTGTCTCGCTGGCATTGGCATTGGTAGTGCCAGAGTTAAAGATGCATAATAGGAATGGCAGTGAAGTACTGAAGTGATGCCAACCCCACCTCTACCCTGTAGAGACTGACAGGCATTGGGGTGTGCCTTTGGGTCATCAGCTATAACACTCATGCCATTATAACTCACCCTACCCTGTAGAGACTGACAAGTGTTGTAGTGTGCTTTGGGGTCTTTGGGCGTTATACTTACCCCATTCCACAAGGAAATATGCTGAGGTGGATGTAGTATAGGAGAATGGGGTGAACTTTGTGGCCGAACAGTGCAAGACACACCACGATGCCTGTCACTGGCTGCAGGGTGGGGATGGGGGTGGAATGATGTGAGCATTACAGCCGATGATCCCAAGTCACACCCCTGACGCCTGTCAGTCTCTACAGGGTTGGGTGCTACAGTTTTAAACCCTAACACCATAGACGTGTGTTGGTATTTTCATTCCAAATTTTCAACATGGGCTGTTTATGAGCGCACCTCATGAAAAGCGGCACTATCAGTTTGTTAGCTGAAAGGTGGTTTTGCACAGTGGCTATGCCATTTGGCGACACAAGGATGAAAACACATTTTGGGCAGTATGCGGAAAATGACAAATGCATTGTTCATGAGGAGATGTAAAAAAATGGCAACGCTGAAAATCTGGAGTGAAAACATGAAAAATTGAAATTATGAGCATGCATAGAAACTGTGCAACACACATCCATAACCCAATTATTTGGGGGAATTTTTTAACCACATGTTTAACAAAGGCATTTTGGAACCTCCCCTCATGAACAGTGGCACTGTGATTTTGTTAATTTGTCCGAAACATTGATTTCGCAGTGACCACACCATTGAGCGCCACAGGTGCAAAAACACATTTAGAGCAGGATGTGAAAAATGACAGCTGTTCTGTTCATAAGGAGGTGTGAAAAAATGCCAGTGTTGAAAATCCGGCAAGAAAATATTGCAGATTTGTGAAGTTACAAGGGCGCATGGAAACTGCACAATGCACACTTGTAGCACAGTCATTTTATGGAATTTCATCACCAAATTTTCAGCATAGGCATTTTAGGACTTCTGCTTATGAACAGTGTCACCGTCATTTCCTCAAACTGTCCTGAAAACTGATTTCGCACAGCGGCCACACTATTCTGTGCTGGACATGCGAAAACACATTTCAGCCAGGATATGTAAGATGGCAGCTGTACTGTTCATAAGGAGGTGTAGAAAAATGCCAATTTTGAAAATCTGGAGTGAAAATATTAAAAATTCATGAAGTTACAAGTGTGTGTGGAAACTGCGCAACAAACGCTAGTAAAACAGCCATTTTTTTAATTTTCCCACCAAATTTGCAACATAGGCTTTTTGAGAGTCCCCCTCATGAACAGTGGCACTGTCATTTCGTTACTCGGTCCCAAAAGGTGATTCTGTGCAGTGACCACAAAATCACCTTTTGAGACTGAATAATGCAATGACAGTGCCTGAATTCATGAGGAGGGGTCCCAATAACCCCATGTTGAACATTTGGTGCCAAAATTCCCAAAAATGATATGCACCAAAGTTGGAAAAACCCTATTTATGCCATTATTCAGCTTACCAGCATTTCTACAGTTCGCGATTGGCTTTGAAGAGTGCAGACGTGTTCCCGGTCCACCGAAGATTGTAGCGCCAGACTCCAGAGGTAAGTATTGGGTGAGGGGGGTGTGGGGAGACAAGATGTGCAGAGGTGGGCGTGGGTTGTGGGAGGGGCAGGGAGACTGTAGAGACCTTTTCTTTTTACAGGTTGTAAAAAAAAAACATTCTGAGGACATTTTTTTGTTTGCAGGGTTTGTCACGCTGGGGTGGGCTCCCAACCTGCCACCTAAGTGTTTTTGGGGGATGCTGTAGCCAACGGGGGATTTAGCACCCCATTGGCACATACTGAAGGGAGACACAGGCTGAGGGGATTGGCAACCTTCGGCACACAACAAAAGTGGGGAGACATTATGCTAACGGGAGTGGGCCCCAGTCTGCAAATAAACGGGGATGGGGATAACCTTGGGGGGGTGCATGATGCTGAGGGGGATTGGGCACCCCCTTGGCATACATTTTAAATGGGAGGGGGGTGAATATGACGACGGGGAGTGGGCTTTCCATTGGCATTGTGACAGGAGACGGTGGCAGTCATTGCCGCAATGTTGCGTGCACGTCGGGAGGCGTGTTGTGGTCCCGCTGCATGAGAGCTTCGCTCTCATTGCAGAGGACCTTTTCTTAGATCTGGTGGCCACATTAGGGATGCATGATGTCAGCACCTGCTGCTGGCTGATTGGGGAATGAGGGACGCACCTACTGATGCGTGCCTTGCATTCACCCAACAGTGACCGCACCTCCAAATCTGCTACTACCGCAATATGTTGGCTGCGCATGCGCGAGCCAACATAAAACACAATAGCACATGACTGTACATTCATTACTGCATTAAGTCCCCTAGGACAATGGATAATGAGGTGCCATTTTATGAACAAATAACCATTTTTTTTACTTTGTTACCACTATATAGTACTAATCTGTTAATAAATTTCCCAGCTATTGGTTTCAGTACCTTAAGACGTTTGTAGATTAGCCGTACAATGCCATTATGATCCTAAGGTGATCCAATGGCATAATTATATTAAAGGCTAAAAGAAACATGCCTAAAAGGCATTCCAATATTAAAACATGGTAGTTGGTAACAGGCCAAATTAGATCAATATCCGAATGTCCAGTTCAGCCAAAGAGCTACATTTCAGAAAGGGCCACATGGTCTCTCCCATGGCAGCACCAGCTGCACTGACCAAAATAAACCTTCATGCAACAGACCATCCCTACGTCTCACCTGGGGATCAAAACAGGCCACTGTAGTAGGCCTTATGTTCAAGCTTAGGGTCACCTTGTGTGATTACTTTTGTTCTGGTCAAAAATCATAGTCGCTAGCCCCCATGTGGGTTCTCATAAGGAGCCAAAAATACCCTCCATTTTCTGTGAAATTCCAAAGGAAAGTCCAACGGGCACCATGTAGCACATGCTGCTCCATGTCCTTCTTGACATTATTCATTGGAGGATTTATATTCCAGCTGCACGTTGGACCCAAAATATGGGTTCCTGAACATTGTGCATGCTCCCAGATGCCCAGATAAATTATCCCACTTTCAGGCCAACATCAAGGCTTTCTATACATATGCCATTTAGCGCATATGAATGTCTTTCTGCAGAGGAATTATGGCTAACATGCTGCTTAGGTCCCATTAGGGTTAACAATAGGTCCTTCCCAATCTTGCTGCCCAGTAACAACAATGGGAAGCCTTTAAAATTTCCCTGGTCCATATCCATAGTTACATTTTCATAAATATCTGTACAGAACTTATTTACCACTCCTTTTGGGCTTTCTAGTACAATCTATCCACAAAACAGTAGAAGCCCGATATTCAAATGATTGGCCAGGCACAAATCCGGGTTTTCCCATACAAACCATTTTTTGCTGGTTATGCAATATTGAAAGGCCCTGTTAGTACGGGCAAACAGGTTCTGTGTCTTGGCAAGATGCAGGGGGGGGGGGTAATGGAAATTAAGGGGCAGGGATCTGAATATTGGCACAGTCCAATATTCACAATATTTGTGCTGTGCAAGGCCATTTTGTCCAGCTCCCTTGCATGGTGCACATACCACAGATTGAACCACTGACTTACTCCCATGCAACCCTAGCAGTTGGCTGAAGTAGTGAGGTATTCCACCGACCCCCAACAGCGTAGCCACTGGTGTCCAGTGGTTCCCCTCCACTGATCGCCATCCCCATGTACAGTATCAACATTTCCTGGTGGTTTAGTGGTCCCTCCTCCGCTGATTGCTCTCCCAACGTACATCATTAAACTTCCCAGTTGGTCTAGTGGTCCCTCCTCCTGCCAACCACCATCCCTATGTACAGTAGTAAACTTCTCTGGTGGTCTAGTGGTCCCTCCCCCCAGTGATTACCGTCCCGATCCAAAAAATATGTATATGCCCCTGGTGGTAGTGGTGACCCCCTTTCCTCCCCCCACAATCATCGATCATCAGCCCATATTAAAACTGTAAGATTTCTTTGGTGATCTAGTGGTCTCCCTTCCCCATCGCTGATCGCTGGTCAATATAAAATACAGAACCTCCCTGGTGGTCTAGTGGTCCCTCCTTCCCATCACCTATCTGCCCCTATACTTCAAGTTATATTTATTCCCTGGTGTCTAGAGGACCCTGCATCCCCCTACCCTGGCAGTTAGTGGTCCCACCCTTCTCCCACCCCATCCTAACCCCACCCTGGTGATCGGCACAACCCTCCTCTCTCTCCACCATGGCAGCTGCCTGCTGACTGAGCTGTCAAAATGAGCACATACAAGCAAAACGGTGTGCGCTGAAATAAGGTTGGTAAAAAACACAGATCATAACAAACAGTGTACACCATTCAAAATAATGGGACTTTTTTTCTGGAGGGGGTTCACCCCCTGCGCCCCCTCAGTATGAGGGGCTTCACTCCCTATCTACTCATAGACTTAAAATAACTAACTCCAAGGGGGTGTGGACTTCGGGGAAGAGGAGAAACTTGGGAGGGGGAAAAATTTAATTTTCTTAAAAAAATACCAAACAAAAAAGGTGCAACACCCAGAGACCCAGGAGGAACTGAACCATGGTCCCCAGGTCTTCAACCCTGTTGTGTGCTGGTGCCTTAGCCACTCCACCACAGGAGTGGCTTGACGAGGTACCACACACAGGGCAACATCATCCCTTCCATGAAACATTGCAAAGCAACGGGGTAGTGGTAATTCCCTACCGCTATTATTCCCATGTCACTCTAAATGCTTCTGCACTTTCCACAGCACAGTTATTGCAGCGCTATTCTTTAAGTGCTATATTGACCCAGTACCAAAAATCAGACCTTACTGATTTAGAACTCTTGGATATAACTTGGAAGTTCAATACAGAGTTTCTAAAAGGGACTAACCAGGAAATGGTATTTTCAAAGGCCTGTGGAAGTACAGTAGACTATAAATAGGGCCAAAGTTGACCTTCTCTTTCTGGTACTGAGGTTGTCCTCCTAAAAGAGTTTAAAAGTATGAGGAATTAAATTATTTTACACACTAGAGCCTTAATATACAAGGTCCTGGCATAGAAGAACATGGAGTCCTGGCCCACCACTATCCTTCATTCCTGCTTTGAGGGACTTTTTCATGGTCATCCAAAATCTTCATCTTTATTCGAGATTAATTCCTTCTTTTGGTGTAACCTCATGATCCAAAAGAGCTAAAAGCTTCAGAAACAGAAACAGAACAGGTGGCTCCACTTTTCTGTGGATTGGATAGCACCTCTGATTAAAGAGCTGTCTTCAGCCATCACTTCCAGCACCTCTGTTGATCAGCTAGACTCTCCCTCAGTGGTTCTCTCCAGGAGTACATTCTAAGATTAGGGTTGCTTGGAGTTTGGATTCCTAATTTGGAATCATCAGATTTTGATCCATTTTTAGGAGTCTGGTTGTTAATATTTATGACAAAAGGATGCAGAATTTGGAATTCAGAATCTGATTCTGATTTGGCATTTGAATGTAGTTCAGCAGAAGACTGCAGCTCCCCTTACCTTGTACTGCTCGTACTGGGTAGGTCGGTCAGTCGGTCCAGGCATTATCATAGTGTCTATCAACTGCTGGCTGTGCCACCAAGCTGCTACTCATAACCAAAAAATTAAAGAGTCCCCAGCCACCAAGAAGAAGCCCTCCCAATAGCCCCGAGAGACTCCCCCAGCCGACATCCTAGCATGACTCAGTCTATTCCCATCCGGTGATTGTCCAACTCCCATGCGATGTCTCTCCCACGGCCCAGCAAAGGGAGTCTTGATGAGTTCACTTCAGGATGTGCTCCCCCCACTCGGCATGGTCTTATTCCACTGGTCTCTTTAGCTTGTCAGCTACTCCAGTTGGTAGATGCTTTTTTACCCACCACTCTATCGCCTTTTATATTATTTATTCTGCCATTGCATTTTTTACTAATTGTGCTGCATTCACTGTTAGTGTTAGACTTACTTTTACTGAAGGTTGGTATTTCAACACTTTTTATTTTGATGATAAGGTATTTTAGAAGGCTACAGCTTTGTAAACAGATGTCGAAAATCTATTTTGGGTGCTTACTTGATTGTTATTGTGGTATATTTTACACTCTTCTTACTGATAATGTCTCTCTATATTTTGGCATTAGTCTGTAATCCCAGGAACAATTGTTCCTGCCAGGATCAGAGTTAGAAGGGCATTACTGGTGTGCCGTAAGTTACCATGCTCTGTAGTATAAAACCTCAATAAAGTATCAATTGAAAAAACTTCAGGATGTACAGTAAAATCAGCAAAGTAAGTGAGTTGTAAAATGTATTGTTTAGTTGTCATAGAAATGTTTTAAAATAGTCCTCCTGACCTTGTTTTTTCATTCTCCCTCCCTCCCCAACCCCCACTCCACAATTGTATTCAAATATAACCTGGCCAGTAGCTGAGCCAACTGGACTACCAGAAGACCCCTGCTCTTTATATTTTTGACAATTGTGGTCAATCTAAAGGATGCCCTGGGAATACTTGCTGTACCCAGTCCCAGTCGCTTATTTTGTCTAGGTAGACTAGAGCAGGTATTCCCAGGGCTTCTTTTAGGTCAGCCACCAGGTCAAGAAGCTTCAAGACACTGGGCTTCCATGAGTTGTGAGGTCAGGGTTACTAGTACAGTCATGGAGTTGGGGAGGGAGAGGAGAAAAGTCAACAGGACTGTCTTCTTTTACGTTTCTCAATGTAACTTACTTTACTATAGTTTACACACTGAACTAAGATATTCTTTCCTGGGTGGGGGGTTTGGGGTGGGGTCAGAGACATTGCCTAGGAGTGAGGCCGTGATGTCCAGATGAGACTGACTGCTGCCAGCCGGGGGAGTTTTGGGGCTTGGGGGGACTGAAATCATGCTGATGTATGGTGTGACAGGGTTGAATATGACTGTCCCATTTATTATGCAGAAAGAGTTTAAAAGCAAGGATCTGTTCTATCCTCTCCTTTTCTGTCTCTTGTCTGTCTGATTGCACAATCAAATTTTCTTGTAAATCCTAGGAATTGATCACTTTGATGATCTTGCACTTCTTCGCCTCCTGCTATCTCTCTGCCCTCACTTGCTGTTTCTTGTTTTTCTATATTTTCTTCCCCATGCTTATCTGTAGTTGTAAAAGATACAGTATGTGAATCTTTATGTGAAACTGGGATCCCTTGCTTTGAAAATGTATGTAGTTATATTGTTGAACTGATTGCAGAAAGCTATTTGGAACTCAGGGGCTTAACCTTGAGATGCAGCACAATCTCATTTGCAGAGTTGTCAACAGGAGATTCATTCTGGGATACCACATTTTGTGACAAACAGGATGCCTCTTAACAAGCTCAGGATGCAGAAATTAACTGCCAACAGACTTCTTATAAAAGAGCAATCTTTTATTAGAGAGAGAGAGAGAGAGATGAGAAAAAAGAAACCCTCAGATGAAGAACTTTGTTTTCTTTGTTTCTACTGCCTTTGTAAATAGCTATCCTGAATAATTTTTATTTTATTTTATTGTTGTTGGAAATAATAAAACATTGCTTGCAAATCTGATAACTGGTCCTGGTTTTCCTGTACTGCCTGACCTATGCATCGACGACATATGGATACTGTGTGGCTACTTTGGATAGTTGAATACTGTACCTACTTTATCACTATTCCTTACACAAGTAACAGAGTGGACCACTGCCAGAAAAATGTAGAACTCAGCTGCTTCAGCTCCATGGAGGGTCCACCCCAGTGAGCAGCTCAGGTAAGGGGGGGACAACAAGGATGGTAGAGGGTGCAAGTTACTGGGTGGTGTAGGTGTTGCTTTTTATTTAAACAAAGTTGGATGTAGATTTTCAGAACTTCCAATTCTGCCTCCAATTCCATTCCTACTCCTATGCCTTACTTGGATGTGGAATGACACTGGAGTCTGAATAAAAATTTCTGAAACTTTTACTAGTTACTAATGGAATGGATTCCATAGAATCCAAGGAACCCTAGTTGAGATCCCTCAGTCTCTCCTCATAGGGCTTTTCATGCAACCAACAGCACCATTTTAGTTGCCCTCATCCAGACTGCTTCCACCCCGTCTATATCTTGTCTGAGATGTGGCCTCCGAAACAGGACACAGTACTGCAGGTGCAGTCTCGCTAGCAAGCTACAAAGTAGCAATACCACCTCCCTCTTCTTGCTGGAGACATAGCTCCCTTTGCACCCCAGCATCCTACTAGCCCTACGCAATGCTTTGTCCACTTCTGCTGTGTTTCAGTCCTCCAGAACCATGCTTGATTCCAGTGAGTTGTTATATAAGGCCATCTGCGGGGAAACCAGCACCTTCCTTAGTTATTTTACTACCATTGGGTATATTCCATCAGATCCCATAGCCTTGCCCATTTTCAGAGTTGCAGGTTTCTTCAGGACTCTTTCCTCTGATAATGTGCATTAATCCAAGCCCCCCCCATTCCTGCTGCACCCTGGTGGTCCATCACTCTCTCTCTCCACTGAGAAGACTGAGCAGAAGTACCTGTTTAGGATGTCTGCTTTTTTTATCTCTTCTGCACAGTCTCTTTCTGCTGTCCTCCTTATCCTCAGTATCCCTCCCCTAGCTTTCCTCTTCTCACACCGCACCCATGTGATTGAAAATGTAGTATTTATTTGTGTAGCACCAGGTTGTGCATTGCAGAAAGAGTCATGTCTGCTCTGAGACAGCCAGGTTCCAGTTGACTTTGTGGTGCAGCTGGTTAGAGCAGCTGGAATGGTATTCTAGGCAGTCTGGGTTCAAGTCCCAGCTAAGGCAATTACTTCTTTCTCTCCTCTGTTTGTATGTGTTCCATAAATATACACACCACACCCGTGTGATTTAAAATGTAGTAATTATCATGCAGCATCAGGTTGTGCATTGGAGAAAGAGTCATGCATGCTCCAGGACAGCCCAGGTTCTAGTTGCGTTTGTGATGCAGCTGGTTAGTGCAACCAAAATGGTATTCTGGGTGGCCAGGGTTCAAGTCTCAGCTGAGGCACTTACCTATTTCTCTCCTCTGTTTGTATGTGTTCCATAAATATGCACACCACACCCATGTAGTTGAAGATGTAGTAATTAATGTATTTGTGCAGCACCAGGTAGTGCAGTGGAGAAATAGTTATCTGTGCTCTGAGACAGCCAAGGTTCCTGTTGCCTTGGTGGTGCAGATGGTTAGCATGACTAGAATGGTATTCTGGGCAGCCTGGGTTCAACGTTTTTTTTTACTACTTTTACCAGGTTAGGGAAGCAGTATAGTGCAGTGGTTTAAGGCGCTGAGCTGCAAATTTGGTGACATCCAGCAGACCAGACCTGGGTTTGAATCCCACAGCTTCCACTTGCATATTGTGTAACCCTGAGCAAGTCACTTAACTTCCCTGTGCTCCCAGGTTGCACCTGTAAAAAAAGCTTTCAGCTTAGTGTGCTACTCCTGGTTAAACAACTAAAATAAATAAAAATAAAAAAAAGTCCCAGCTGGGGCACTTACTTCTTTCTCTCCTCTGTTTGTATGTGTTCCGTAAATATGCACACCACACTAAGGTGATTGAAAATGTAGTAATTATTTGTGTAGTACCAGGTTGTGCATTGGAGAAAGAGTGATCTGTGCTCCAGGACAGCCTAGGTTCCAGTTGCCTTGATGGTGCAGCTGGTTAATGCGACTGTAATGGTATTCTACGTGGCTTGGCTTCAAGTCCCAGCTGAAGCACTTATTTCTTTCTCTCCTATATTTGTATGTGTTCCATAAATATGTACACTGCACCCATGTGATTGAAAATGAAGTAATTATTTGTGCAGCACCAGACTGTGCATTGGAGAAAGAGTTATGTTTGGTCTGGGACAATCCAGATTCCAGTTGCCTTGGTGGTACAGCTGGTTAGTGTGACTGGAACATTATTCTGTGCGGCTTAAGTCCGAGTCCCAGCTGATGCACTTACTTCTTTCTCTCTTCTGTTTGTACCATATGTGTTCCTTAAATATGCACACCACACCCATGTGATTGAAAATGTAGTAATTATTTGTGCAGCACCTGGGTATGCATTGGTGAAAGAGTAATATGTACTCTGGGACAGCCCAGGTTCCAGTTGCCTTGGTGGTGTACTGGTAAGCGCAACCAAAACAGTATTTCAGGTGGCCTGGGTTCAAGTCCCAGCTGAGGCACTTTTTCTGTGTTTGTATGTATCCATAAATATACACACTGCACCCATGTGATTGATAATGTAGTAATTATTGGTGTAGCACTAGGTTGTGCATTGGAGAAAGAGTCATGCTTGCCCCGGGACAGCCCAGGTTCCAGTTGCCTTGGTGGAGCAGCTGGTTAGTGAAACTGGAACAGTATGCTGAGTGGCTTGGGTTCAAGTCCCAGCTGAGGCACCTACTTCTTTCTCTCCTCTGTTTGTATGTGTTCCAGAAATATACACACTACAACCATGTGATTGAAAATGTCGTAATTATTTGTGCAGCACCAGGCTGTGCATTGGAGAAAGAGTTATGTTTGCTCTGGGACAGCCCTGGTTCCAGTTGCCTTGGTGGCGCAGCTGGTTCGTGTGACTGGAATGGTATTCCAGGTGGCCTGGGTTCAAGTCCCAGCTAAGGCACGTACTACTTCTTTTCCTCTGTTTGTCTGTCTTCCATAAATATGTACACCACACTCATATGGTTGAAAATGTGGTAATTACTGTATTTGTGCAGCACCAGGTTGTGCATTGGAGAAACAGTAATGTGTGCGCCGAAGCAGCCCGGATTCCAGTTGCCTTGTCTGTGCAGCTGGTTAGTGTGACTGGAACAGTATTCTGGGTTGCCTGGGTTCACGTCCCAGCTGAGGCACTTACTTCTTTCTGTCCTCTGTTTGTATGTGTCATTTATGTTCCTGAAGAAAGTCTTATCCCCATTTAGGAATCATAGGAAGCAGTACAAGCATAGACAGACTAGCTGAACCTTTAATAATGCTCACCATTTACCAGTGGTTGAACCCATGGATACAATTCTCTTTAAGACATCTATCAAGATTGACCTTAAAACTATCCACGTTTTTACTTAACACTACTGAATCAGATAGTGAGTTCCACATCACAGCTGCCCTTTGGGTAAACCATCTCCCCCTTTTGTTTATTCTATGTATTTCACCCTTAAGTTGGCTACTAGTTGGGGGTGGCATTAAGTGCAAAATATGCCTATCTGTGGATGACACCGGGTTCTGTGGGAGAGTGGATACAGCTGAAGTGATACATGCCTTTCAGGATGATCTGGAAAAGCTGGGGATGTGGTCCAGGATCTGGCAGCTTAGCTTCAGTGCCAAGAAATGCAAAGTTATATACATTGGAACCCTGAATCACATGATAGAGCAGTACCTGGGTGGAGTCCAGGTATCTGCATCAGAGAAGGAGAAGGACCTGGGAGTGATGATAACTTGTGACCTGAAGCACTCCATGCAGTGTAAGAAAGCAGCAGTAAAGGCAAACAAGATGCTGGGATGCATAGCAAGGGGGATGAGTAGTAGAAGAGAGGAGGTTATAATACCATTGTACAGGTCACTGGTGTGGCCACATCTAGAGTATGGAGTTCAGTACTGATGCCCCCACCTGAAAAAGGACATTAACCTACTGGAGAAAGTCCAGAGGAGGGCTACAAAAATGACTGCAGGTAAGCAGGGTAAGGCATACAAGGAGAGGTTGAGAGAGCTGAACATGTACATCCCTGGAGGAAAGGAGGGAGAGAAAGAGGGGACATGATTGGGACCTTCAAGTACTACAAAGAGATACATAAGGTGGATAAGGATGATCTCTTTAAGCTGAGTGGCAACCATAACATGAGGGGCACAGTCTTAAGCTAGGGGGGATTTTGGAGGGAGGTCAGAAAGCACTACTTTAAAGATAGGGTGGTGGACACTTGGAATGCTCTACCAGAAGAGGTGGTCTCATTGAAGACAGTGAGCAGCTTCAAGAGAAGCTGGGATAGGCATAGTGGGAAGATAAGGATCATGGGTAGGGAGGATGGGAGGAGTGACAAGGGGGCAGGGACAGTAGCTCAAGCAGTGGACCCTGCAATATGAGCAGACTAGACAGACCAAATGGCCTTCTTCTGCTGGCTTCTTCATATGTTCTTATGTATGTACTATTCCTCTCCCCTTCATAGTATGCATATTTGCTCTGTAAACTCAAAGAGTTCCAGAGATCTTTATTTTTAAATACTTTAAAGACCAGACACATGCTACTCTCATCCTTTTCAACTCCAAACTATACATATAAAGCTCTTGCAGCCTCTACTCATAATTCCTAGCCTGTATAACTCCAACCATTTTGGTTGCCCCCTTCTGAACCACCTCAAGCAACTTAATATATCTAGTATCCTGGGGTGCCCAGAACTAACCAGAATATTAGCATGTGGTTTCACCAGGGACTTGCCCAGACACAACACGGTCCTATTTCTGTTACTGATATTTCTGCCAGTGAATCCCGATATTCTGTAGCTTTTTTTAACCCCCTGTTTGCACTGGGTTTCCACTTTAAGGGTATTTTAAGGTCTGCACTGTGGGACTGTTTCCTTTACTATAGCATTACATTAAATGAGCTTTTTTGGGAGCTGGCCTATTGGCACAGAGATAGTGCAGCCACCTGTAACACTGGTGGCCTCGGTTCAGGAACAAAGTCATTTCATCAGGGGCAGGCCGGGAAGAGGAGAACTTAGCATTCCAGAGGATACTCTTTTCACCTGGGGAGGGGAGAATGCCATCTTCCACCACAGTACTGCCACCTGGGCGATCACAGGTGGCACCGTGGATGGAGGGGCAGTGGGAGGAGGTGACGTTGATTACACCGGCATCTGGACCCATGCACAGTGTGGGCAAAACGATGCCTTGATATCCTTCTATGTGATGTCTCCAGGGTAGGGAGAAAAAAAACAAGGACACTAGCCACAGGTCCTCCAAGATGGTGGCCCAACAGAGTTCCCTGGGCCTCTACCTCTCTGGTTTGCAATGCCAGTCTGATTAAATGTGCAATTTTGAGGGACCCCCCCCGAATCTGCCAGGGGGGCAAAGCCAGAGCTCCATGGAGTTAGGTGACTGTGTCTGGGGAGGCTTGGGGGAAGGAGTCACTCCCGGGCCCAAGGGACTTAGATGGGACAGAGAGATGGGGGCATAAAAGAAATTACAAGGAAAAAAAAAGATCTTTTTGGGGTCCTCACTTCCTTGTCTCTCCTGAACAGAGAGTAACCTGGTATGATCATATCTCATTGCTACTCCTTTGACTATCCTTTCATCTGTCTGTGCATTTCCCTCCTGCACACCTTACCTGTTTTCCTCTGTTTTACTTGGTACACCTCCCTGTCTTCCTCCCTCTGCATTTTCTTGTACCTCCTAAATGCTGCCCCTTTTCCTTCACCACCTTTTCCGCGTCCCTAGAGTACCACAATGATCTCTTTTTCCTTTTGCTTTTACTCACTTCCTTCACACAGAAGATGGTTGCCTTAATTATCCCCACAGTTCCTCCCTGGCAATCCCCTCCGTGAAGCAGTTTCTGAGGCAGTCTTCCATTTCTTTAAAATCCACCCTCCTAAAGTCCAGAAACCTCATCCTTGTGGTTTGCCTCACTTTCCATCTTAATGTTAAACCACACTGTATGGTGACCACTTGTACTATACCTAGAGGACTGCCTACTGTGACGTCTGCAATGCTGTCATGTTTGTAAGCACCAGGTCCAGCACTGCCCCATCCTTAGTAGTTTCTCTGACTAAGTATTGGGTCCAGCACTGCCCCATCCTTAGTGGGTTCTCTAACTAAGCACTGGGTCCTACACTGCCCCATCCCTAGTGAGTTCTTTCACTAAGCACCAGATGCAGCACTGCCCCATCTTTAGTGGTTTCTTTGACTAAGCGCCAGGTCCAGCACTGCCCCATCCTTAGTGGGTTCTCTGACTAAGCACCAGGTCCAGTACTGCCCCATCCCTAGTGGGTTCTTTGACTAAGCACCAGGTCCAGATCTGCCCCATCCCTAGTGGGTTCTTTGACTAAACACCAGGTCCAGCACTGCCCCATCCCTAGTGAGTTCTTTGACTAAGCACCAGGTCCAGCACTGCCCCATCCCTAGTGGGTTCTTTGACTAAGCACCAGGTCCAGATCTGCTCCATCCCTAGTGGGTTCTTTGACTAAGCACCAGGTCCAGCACTGCCCCATCCCTAGTGAGTTTTTTGACTAAGCATTGGGTCCAGCACTGCCCCATCCCTAGTGGGTTCTTTGACTAAGCACCAGGTCCAGCACTGCCCCATCCCTAGTGAGTTCTCTGACTAAGCACCAGGCCCAGCACTGCTCCATCCCTAGTGGGTTCTTTCACTAGCTGCCTGGGAAATGCCCCTTTTAGGGAGTCTGGGATGGCCCTGCTTCTTTCCAAAGCTGCAGTTGGAAGGCTCCACTCCACACCTGGCAGACTGAAGTCGCCAACTACCAGCACCTTCCCCTCATTTGCCATCCTGATGATAGCTTCATCAAGTGCCTTATCTAACTCCTTTCCCTCTGCTGGAGGTCTGTATACCACCCCTGTATTGATAGCGGCCACAGTACTTATCTCCAGGATAACTCACTGCATCTACAGCCCTTCTTTTTACTCAAGGTGCCCTTGTACTTCCATAGAATTGATTCCCTTCCTCACATATAGTACAACCCCATCTCCACTATTTCCTTCCCTGTCACTCCTGAACAGAGAGTAGCCTGGTATGGCCATGTCCCAGTCATGGCTGTCAGTGCACCATGACTCTGCTATGGCCTCCAAAACTAGTAGACTAGCCTCTGCCATGATGGCCTCCAGGTCTGGAATTTTATTTCCCAGTCTCCTTGCATTGCATACATGGCTTTCCATACTTTACTGCCTCCCTATCTGTTTCCCCCTCCTCCTGCTTGTGCTGTTCCCTGAAGCTCCCCTGACCCCTTCTTTCCTTGTTATCTTTCCTGTTATCTGTCTTCATTACTTTTACTTTTATGATTTATACCTTCTTGTCCTCTGCCTTGTTCCCACCCCTGTCTTCATGTACCCCAACCCTGTTGGAGCTTACTCCCTTTGGGCTATCACTCCCTGTTGCTTCATTATCTGGGGAGGGGGCAATTGTTGCCTCCCCTTGGGTTTACAGCCCCCCTCCCAGGTTAGTTAAATGCTCAGTCAAGTAGCATTTAAACCTCCCAGTAAGGACTGTGGTCCCATTCCTGGAAAGATGCACACCATCTCTCCCATATAGGACCATGTCCTCCCAGTTTGACCCCAGGTCCCCAATGTAGCTGAAGTCCTCCTGCATACACCATGCCTATAACCAGTTGTTAAAAGCCCTGGTACGAAGTGTATCCTGTCCATGAGTAACAACAGTTTTGGTGCACCGATATCGAAAGGACACTGAACAATGCATATAATTTCACAGCAGATGTTCTGTGGTATTTGGCATTTTCCTCTATTGCCATCCCAGTTGACCTGCTTCCCTATAATAGATACTGTAGAATTTTTACCATATGATAGAGTACCAGAGCAGCAAGATGATTGCGTTTCCCAGTAGCAGTTAGTACCAGCTCCTGCTCGCTTTGCTTACTAAGACTTACAAAGTCACAGTCTGGTTGAGTTCTGTAAAAGTCTAATGACTCATTTGGGGGAGCAGGAGGATAGGTCACCACATTTATATGAGCTTCTGCTCTTTCATTTATTCCAAATTTGGAAGATTTGTGTCCATTTGCTAACCAGGATTAGCAGGCAACCCATTTGCCACTGTGTTCCAGCTGCTGAAAAGATGCTCATCCAAGTCAGTGAAGAGCATCTGAGAGAAACAAACTTGAACAGGATCCTCAGTGCAACAGCATTGCATAGATTGGTGCTGCTGCTGGTCCCCTTGCATCTGTAGCAGGTCCAGCTCCTGGTCAGGGTGAGTCAGCCAGTCAGTGCTGATTTCCTTGATACTCTGCACCCTTTGACCGACAAGGTGCAGCTCTTCATATATTATTTGAAGGCCATCTGGGCAGTAGAACAAATGTTTCATCCTCTCAGTTGATCTAACTAGCAGCATTGATTGCCAGTGTCTCTGGCACAGGACCAGGCCTTCTCGGTTCCTTCTGCATTGCAGGGTCATCCCTGGTTAGAGTTCAGGTGTCAACTCTGAATCATTAGCACTGTCGCATTCACAATCCCCATCTAATGTTGTAGAACAGATCTTGATAAGTTTATACAAAAATGAAATAAAATTCATTAATGATAAATTTGTATGTATTTTACAGTACTGTGCATTGCAATCCCACCCCCATTCTCATGTGTGCATGTCTCCTCGGTTGAAGCCAACCACTCCTAACAAAAGCTAGCCTTTTAATGATAAAAGCATACCTGTTCTTAGAGTAATGCATGTTAATTTAAAAAGTAATTATTTTTTTCCCTTGGTAATAGTGAAGGATCAGCTTGCACAACAGCACAGCAATGTGCAACACAAAGATAATGTACACTATACTGGAGTATTGGCAGGATTTTTAAAAATGGTTTACAGTCATGCATGTTACTGCTGGAATGAAAGAAAAAATTGCTCCTCCACTTATATAGATATGAAACAAAATGCATCTATCTATCTATCTATGAATTTATTTACCTATTCATTCATACGCTTATTGGGTATGCCCTTGTGACAGGGTAGCATAGGACCCTGTCCCATTTGTTATGGAGAAGGTGTTTAAATGCAAGGATCTGTTCTGTTCTATTCCTTTCCTGTCTCGTGTCTGTGTGCTTGCGCAACCAAGTTTTCCTGTGAGACTTTGGACTTGATCAACCCGAACAGTCTCACAATCCTTTGCCTCTCACTGTCTCTCAGTTTTCTCTTGCTGTCTGTTTTTTCTCTCTTTCATATCTAGATCTGCTGATATAAAAGTATTTGCAAATCATTGTATGGAAATGTAACTGATATTGGGATCTCTATTGTTTAGAAAATATATAGTGTTACTGTTGAAAAGTATATATTTATATTTTGAGATAATTGCAGAAAGCTATTGTAAACTAGAGGTCACCGGAGTTGAATCTTTAGGCCTTTTTGCCAAAAGCTAAAATGGGGCCTCAAGCACACTGTGTTCTAGCAGCTTCTGCCTGATATTTACAAAAACAGGATGTTTGCTAAGGAGGGGGGTTGACAAGCTGCAACTGCAAGAGAGATTAGAAGAAAGAAAGAAAGAGGGAAACAGAGACTGAAAGAAAAAACTATTTCATTTCTCCTCTGTACATAGTTATTATGAACAAGTTAATTTTTTTATGTTACTGTAAATAAATATTTTTGGTGAATTCTACAACTGTTCCTGGTTTTCCCTATGCTTCTTGACCTGTGCTTTGAGGACAGCCCTCTGTATGGTGACACTATTACAGCAAACACATCAATGCCGACAACATTGACAGTTCACTGTAGTATTTCACCCAAGACCCCAGCACCCTGTCCTCTGGTCCTGCACCCCCCTCCCCAAATCAACTCTGACTCAGAGTTGATAATCTATAAGTTCAGGGGTTGTGGGGGCATAGCCCCCTGCATGGAGGATTCAGTGGGCAAAGCCCCTCGATAGAAAAGGAACCGGGTCTCCTTTCAGATTTATGTCAACCGCAACTTCCAGTCGACTTGCTTCTTCTAGGACTCTGTAGGGTAGCTGTTTCAGCAGTCTGGAACCCTATACTCACAGGGTGCTCTTCCAGCATGGTATACCGTGGCTTCCCTGTGAACATTTCACCAAATTTATGCAGCACCACATGAATTTCTACAGCTTGGACTGGTGTCAGCCACTCTGAGAGGATGGCAACATCCACTGAGGATTTTCCCTTAACCTTTCCCAGGAGATCCACTAGAGGGTCTACTTCTGCCATCTCCTCTGGATAGATTCACTCAGCCAAGACTATCTCATCCCAGTCATGGTAGAGCTTCATCATGTTCACATGGTAGATTAGCTGTTTGCACCTCATATATGGTAACTTCACCACATAATTAACATTATTCACTCTCCTAACCATTGATTGAGGCCCCTTACAAGATATCTGCATTTTATTCTGATATATGGGGATGAGTTCCATCATTCACTGCCTGACTTCATACTCCCAGGTTTTGGCCTCACAACTGTATCACATATTCTTCCTCTGTTGTGCAGTGGCTAGGTGCTCCTGGGCAAATCCTATGAGTTCCTTGAGTCATAGCCTGAAATTCAGGGAATACTCCTCAACAGATTCCCCTGGGGAGCAAGCTCATCCTCCCATCCATTCCTTACCAAATCTAGGGGACCCCTTACCCTATGGCCAAACAGGAGCTTGAAGGGTGAGAACCCTGTGGACTCCTGAGGGACTTCCTTAGGTGTGAATAAGAGGTGGTGTAAGTACTTGTCCCACTCTCTCACATGCTGGTAAATGAATATGCTGTTAAGTGAATGCCATTAACATGGTCTTAAGAGACCCATTGAATAGCTCAACCAGACCATTAGTCTGGGGGTGCTATGGCAACGCCCTGAGCTAATTTAATCCATACTTCTTTGAAAGACCGATCATTGGATTAGAGATAAAGTTGGTGTCCTGCTCCAACAGAATCTCCTGGGGAAAAACCCACCAGCTAAATATTGTCAGCAGCTCGTTTGTCAACTTATCTGCCTCAATGGAGGACAAGGGCACTGCCTCTGGGTACCTTGTGGTATAATGTATGACCACCAAAATGTACCACTTGCTGGTGCAGCTTGGGGTGCTGAATGGCCCCACAACATCCATGGCAACTTGTTGAAATGGTTCTTTGATTACAGGCAGGGGAATCAAAGCCACCTTAACATTGTCCTTAACCTTTCTCACCCTTTGGCACTGTGGACAATTCCAGCAATAGTTTGCCATGTCTTCAGAAATACTGGATCAGTAAAAATTGTTAGTCTGCTGCTTTTTTGTATGAATGATTCCTAGGTGTCCAGAAAAGGGTATGTCATGGGCTAAAGCCATAAATTGCTTCCTAGACTCCTTAGAAACCTCTGTCTTCTGGGGTACCCCTTCCTCCAGTCCTCCCTTCAGTCTTCCCTTAGAAACCATTTTATGGTACAGGATTCCCTTCTTCCAGTACACTTCCCTTTTCTCAGAACTTAGAGATTAACCTTCCACACTGGTGGATAACTCCCTTAATTTGTGTAGGGACAGGTCAGCTTGTTGAGCTCTCCCTAGCTCTGCACATCCGGCCTTTCCTAAAACACACTCTGCTGTGGGAAAGCCACCCACAGCTGAGCTGTCATCAATCTCTAGCTGTGACTCAGAACTGCTGCTCCTAGCTCATTCTTCAGCTACAAGTTCTCCTGCTACTGAGATAGAGGTTGCTTCCTCATGCACTGCCCCCTCTGTGTCCTTGGCTTGCTACAGGTAGTGACACACACAATACTGGCACTACTATTGGAGTCATTACTCATGACTACATCCATGGGTAGGTCTGGTTCAATACCCACATCCCACATGGAATGGTCACCAGCCCAGCTTGGAAAGATCCAGGCCATTGGTGCTGAGACTGCAGGACCTGTCACTCCTTTAACACTAGAAAACTGGACAGGCAGGATCTGTATCTCCTGAATTAAATTCTGCTTCCCCATAGAAATGGAGGCCCCAGTGTCCCTCCCTGGGTTACCTATCCATTCACCACCACTGGCTGCATATGTGCAATGGAGTTAGAGGACACAGCATTCTGTGTACAGGCCACTATCTGCTGTGAGCTCCCTGAGCTACTGCCTGCTGCTACACTAACCTCTTTCTTTCACAGTTTTTGGACAATCATAAAACAAATTCCCCAGTTTCTGGCAGGTACAGCACTTGCATTCAATTGTCTTTATGTTTTTGAAACCAGGTGTCTTCCCTTTTTGTTCAGGCAGAGGCTGGCTTCCCTTAGGTTGCCTCTCAGGGTTCCCTTAAAACCACCTGATGTCTCTCCCCCATTACCTTTGTGATGAGAGGATAGTCAGCTGGATATGAACTGATCAGCCCTCTCAACTGCCTTCATCGTTAAGTTCAGAATTCTATCAAACAACCATACTCTCAGATCCTCAGGTACAGTTTTTAGGAACTACTCCACAAGAAATAAATCTTTTAATTCCTCTACAGAGCAAGCTTTTGCACCATCTACCCAGCATTAAAACAAATTACTTAGCTGCACACACATTTCAGCATTGTTATCTCCTGGTGCCTTTCTTAACCCTCTACATTTTTGCCTATAGGCCTTGAGCATTAACTCAAAATGTTTTAGCAAGGAATGTTTCACTTTATCAAAGTTCATGTAGTTCTCATTGTCCATTCTAGCAAATGCTTATAATGCCTTGCCAGTAGTCAGTGGCAATAGGTGAGTCACCGAAGTAGCCCTTCCCAATTCAAATTGCCCACAGATTCTCTAGAAAGATCTTAAAAACAAATCAAGATCACCCCCACCTGATATCTGGGAAACATTTTACAATTAATTTTGGCTTCCTGGGTCAGACCCCTCATGCCATTACTCACAGTTCATGGTCTTGCCTTCTGGGGTAGCATCTCCATCTCTGTCACATGCTCAGGCTCTTTCTTCAGGATATTGTGCTGACACTTTCTGTCTTGCTTCTCTGCCTTTCACTTCTCCTCTTGCTTCTCTGCTTCCAGATTCATTTTCTGCAGCTCTGCTTTAGCCTTTACCTGAACCAGGGCAAGCTCCAGCTTCAACCTCTGTACCTGACAAGCTACCTCAATTCTCAGTTCTGGCTCACTTTCATGGTCTCCATCCTCTGTCTTGTGATTTCAGCTAGCAAAGATAATTTTGCAGTGCATCCCTGGTGACTTTGAGGATATCTATTGTCTATCAGTTCTTCCCATAGTGGGCAATCCTCATGGTCTAGTTCTCTCCTTCTGCATAGCTCCTGCAGGTTAAGCACTGCATATTTTTCATATGGTCCAGACATTATGGGCTCAATAATCAGCGCAAGCTGTGCCAATGGTCGCTTGTGCCAATTGCTATAGCACCAGCTACCCTGCGCCCAGGTCACTATTGGGTAGGGTCCTGGTGCCAACGTCCTAGTGCTTGTGGCAAACATGGGCATACAGCAAAAAGATGGCACACCAGAGGTTTGCTGCAAGCTGCAGGGTGGTTGGGCAGCATCTGCACCCAAGAAAATAGACCCACTGGAAGGCTGCTGGGTCATGTGGGAAGGGGCAGTACATGGGGAGGGCTGGTGGCACACAGATGAGTGATGGGAGGGGTGGTACCAAAACCCAGATGGGGTATCAGAGTGGCCACTGTGGTACCAATGTATTGGGGGTGCCTGCATGCTGGGCACCATGAGGACACTGCAGGCACAGCACCACAAAGGAATCCAGATGTATTACTTTAGTTATGTTTTGTTTTCTGGGTTGGGGCACTAAGCAAATACAATGCCAGTGCACATACTATGCTGACATGGGTGTGTGGGAGACTGTGGGCAGGGGGCAGCACATGTTCCCTCCCACCCAGAGAGGGCTCCAGGGTGGTGAATGGATCATTAGACCAGCCCTGGCTGTTCTAATGGCACTTGAATGTGTGCCCTCTGGGAGGGGTTCCTGAATCCTAATGTTGGGGTTATGCCAGCTTGCATCTGCTGCAAGCCCCCTAGTGCCCTGGCGCACCCAGCTGCTTGATGTAGACCTTGTGCTGGGCTGGCCTGGTGCACTGGGTTCCCATTTGGTGCAGAGGGGTCTTCAAGAATTGTGATCTCCATAATTTTTGATACAAGGTGCCCCTTGTGTCACCTGTGAGTGACACAGGCACCGTGTGTCAGCTTCAGAACTTTGAGAATCAAGCCCAATGTCTTCTATCTATCTATCTATCTATCTATTCTTGCTTAACAAAATAAAACTGATAGGCTTTATAGTACCCTTTTGGATAGCCTGTTCTGTGACTAGACAATTAACCTTTATACTGATAAAACTGTTTTAGATCCCACTACTACCATCAGTTTGTCACAAGCTAGTCTCTCCCAGTCTCTGCCTGTGACTGTTAATAGTTTTCTCAACTCTTTGGTAGCTGCCACTACTTAGCATAGGCTTTCTGTCAGGTATCTCTAGGTCTGAATCCCTCCAGAATCACTGCTCACACAATACCGTGCTCCTTGCCCAAGGGCAAATGACCTACCCCCATCACAGCTGAGAACACCTTACTTTAGAAGCAGAATATGGTGACTGTAGCCTTCTTTTCATAGGCAGAAACAGTTTTTGACAGTTTTAAGCTAGGTATCTGTATTTCAAAGGACTCAGTCATAGAAGAATGAAGTATACAAAAAATTATATTTTAATACTTCAAGATATTTACACATATAATACAGGATATGACATAAAGACTATGGGGAACAGTAATTCTGCAGAAATAAAATGAAAGTTTTTAACAGTAGGTAACATACAGAAAAACAATCTCACACTTCTCTATTTAGCAAAGTAGAATAGCATACCACATAGAACACCTTGGTGAATCAGGGTAGACTCAAACTTAGATGTTAACTGTTCTGAGTCCCAAACCTGACTGATTTGCTCTCGTAAAACTCAGATTAACAAGGTTTCATAAAAAACAGTACCCCACCCTCGCCACACATCTTATGACATCACTTCCATGACATGTTTGTGTTTTGAGAGCTGGGTCCTCTTGAGGCACCGGTCTGATCTGGACTTTGGAGCTTTTTGTTTTCAAGTATATCTGCTTTTGTCCTGTTTTCTGTCTAGCCCAGAAGGGATGTCTGGTTAGCTAGCAGCTTTCTGGCTTGAAAAGACACATTTTACTTTGAAGTTCTCCCATTAACTATCCAGGGGTCCTACCGTGATACAGGAAACCAAGATAGTAATTGCCCTCAGAGCCAGTTGGTCTGTGTCTGATAAAAATCATGACCTTTCCCAGGAATATCAACTTTGTTCCTTCAGCTGCTAAATTCTAACTGATTCTCATACAGAAAGAATTACTTTAAAAAACACTGAAACATGTGTGTGTATATATATATATATATATATGATATTATATATATATATATATATATATAGATATAGATATAGATATAGATATATAACATTTTTACAGGGAGGTAATGCTGTGTGTCAACTATGTCATAGAAAGAGCTTCTGGATATATGCATTGCAAACTCTTTATCCAGGTGGACTTTATGAAGGTCTCCTACCAAACCATTTTTTAGATGACTAATATGACTGGCATGTGCCCATGACTTTAATTTGATTCCCTCATGTAGCCCACTTGGTGACATTCTTTGCAGCTTTGCAGCCACTGATGAGCATCTACTCACTGTATCTCCCGTTTGCTGTGTTCTGGTGGTGTTTATTGCATCAGTAATTTTTTTTATTTTTTTGTTTCTTGTTTCTGCTATATTATTGTTCATACTTTTTGTTTTCCATTTATTTGGATTTAGTTGCAAAACCTTTGAGTGAGTAGCATTTTTTGTTCCTTTGTACTGCTTCCTATCCTTGCTTTTTCATCTAACTGAAATCTTTTCTGTTTGCCCATTTTAATCCCTTCTATCTCTCACTAGTCCCTCAATTGTTTGTCACTTATTATTTTTTGCACTGTCTCCCCATTATCTGTATATCCTCACCTTCTATTTCATCTGGCATTTTCCATCTCTTTCTTTTTTCTCAACATGCATTCATTTCCCTTCTTGCTATTTAAGTTCAGGCAGGGGCATTCACCAGCTGGTCTGTTGATGGGTTACTCCTGAAACATCACAATGTTACTGCCACTTATGTTTTTGAATGGAGATTTTTGGGAAGTTTCACAGTGAGGATTCTACAGCTTTGGACCATTTACATGTGGCTTACTACAAGGCTTTCTAAAATTTATTTACCAAAAGTGTACAGACTTTAAATGGCTCTGAAAGGATTTGAACTAATCCTGGAACCAACCCATGCTAGTCAAGCCTGACTTCTTTTCTCTGCCTGCTAATTTGGAGCATGGAGCAGCAAGCCACAGATATTAGGAAATATTCAACAATGTGCACCCCGCATGTGCAAATCTGGGTGTGCAGGTCCACACCCTGGAGAGATCTGCATGGAGGCCACATTCACAAACACCGGCCCCCTCACAGCTCCCATATGCAGCACTGCCCCCATGCCTGCACAGGTCCTAGGGGGCAGGTGAGTGCAGACAGAGCGGTGGATCCAGGCAGGCAGTCAACCAGTTGCCCAGGCAGGGTCCCACAGTGGATCCCTTGCACCCATGGGGTACCATGATGTTGGCCTATGCACAGAGTGCCAACCGTGATGTTGAGGGAAGGTTCCCAGCTCACCACCTCAAACTCCTGGTGTGCCCTGAAGGCAGGGGCATCCCTATTGGGGGGGGTGATGCTCCCCACTGTGTTTGCCTTGGCCAGTGGCTGCTTCCCTGGGGAGTGCATGTAACTGGTCTCTTGTGGTTATTATGGCTGCCCTGAGGACATGTTGCTGCCAGCAGCCATGCACAGCACTCTGTAGCTTTGAGAATCTTGAGGCATGCTGGCACAATCCATGCCCCACCCCTTGGCCCACCCGGCATGGAGCTGCACATTTGGCCGGGGGATCAGGAGTGTAGGGGGCTTGTACCTCAATCATGAATGCATGCAGGGGATTGGCAGGTGTGGAGTGGGCTACTCACCAGAGATGCATGGCACATATCCCACTCCCCCCTTTTGTGAATAGGCCCCATTGTTAGAAAACTTTTTCAGGCTGTTTGCGTTTTTCTTTATGTTAAACTGTTACTTATGGCTGAGTGGGAGCACACTTGGATTGAGTACATCCAACAAAGGGAGGTAAATCCTCCTGCAATTAATGCCAGTGATAAAAATGTCTTTTACTTGCACCATTTGCTACATGTCATTGCTGATATCTTAAGCACAATGTGTGTGTACTCCACTCCAGTTTAACAGACCAAATATCGCTAATCATTTCCTGGCCCCCCAAATCTCGATTTTATTTCAAACTGGGAGCTCTGTAAAAACTTTTATGTTTTTGCCTCTTGACTCCTTTGGATCAGCTTCTCAGTTATCCTTGCTTTCCATGACAGAGCCACTCCTACACATTTAACTTTTGCTATTAAAGAGTTCTGTCTGTTGGAAAAATGATCCAGGACATGTTTTGAACAATTTATTTAATTCTTGATCTCTCAGTTGTATAGCCACAGTCCCTCAATAAGTTGCCATGGGCTTTTCTATGTCAACACTCCCTGCCTTTTCTTTTTTATGAGTAACATTTTATTTAGTTTTTGTTTTTGCTGGCTAGCCCTGCTTCAGTATACCTTCTGCACCTGGCTCCATCCACTAGGACTTACCTGCTGCCTCCTGGAGTGCAGCCTGGCTTATCCCCCCCAGGGCGGGTCATCAGGGAGACTTCCCTACTCCCCAGCAGAGACTTGTTAGTGATCTTAGGGCACAGTGCCACAATGGCAGGTAGATGTTCTGCTGTTCAGGCTGGCAATCTTTCTGTATTGCTTCAATGAGAGGCATGCATGCAATGGGGTGGACAAGTGCCAATGGCTTGTAGACCCCCCTGAACCTGCAGCCTTGCTTGCTGCTGTACATTCACAAGACAAATGTCATATGGATTCTTCTACATAAACAGTCAGATTTAAATTATAAACAGCAAAATTAACTCCCAAAAATGTTTTTATAAAGCGGAAGGATTTCCTTGTACTGAATTTATAGTAGAATGCATAAGCCATTTACTACTTTTTTGTATGAGAACAGAAAAAGTTTTTACTACTTGTTTATAGTATTTTCCCTTTATATCTTATTAAGAAGAAAGAGTAAAGCAGAAGGAAATGGAACAAAAAGGAAGAGTGAATATATAAAAGAAGGGAAAGCTAGAAAGAACATATTACTTAATCCTACATTTGCATCATCAGTTGTACCATGTTTGAGTATAACACAAGAATTCTAAAGATAGACATTAACAATTCAAGCAAATTATACAGATTGTGGTGCAATGTTATCATGAGGAGACCATAAATATCTATGTATCTGTTGTTCCTGTTGTTCCTAGAGTGACAAAGTTGTAAATAGTTTTCCATTTAGCTGTGAAGTTATCTTTTTGCCCTACCATAAAATGCACTAGTCCCTCAAGTCTCATGATCTATAAACATTCATTTTTCCTTTCACACACAGTTGGAGATCTATTTTTAAAGAGCTAATGACATGTTCAGAAGAACTTTAACAAAATCCAATATTTAGACACAGTCCAGCTTGCATTTTCCATTAGTGCTGTATTCCTCCTCCCCATTATTTATAATTGAGTTCATCTGTATGAAAACGGGACCTTTGCTCCTGAAGAGTTTGTCTATTCCTACTGCTTTCTCCCTACCTGAAGTCACAGAGCACTGCTTGTGATATCACAGTTACTCCCATGGCAACAGATTGTGATGTCACAATAGAGGATTATAACTTGAAGTAGGGAGTAAGTTATAGAGGCAGATGGACTCTAAGGCAACTCTAAGGGATAAAGATCATATATTCATGCACATTTCCTTAGTAATAAATAATGGGGAAGGGAAATATATAAAATATAAATGGAATGCAGACAGAATTGTACCTAATAATTATGCTTTCTAAACTTTTCTTTAAGGCATCAGTAGTGCTTTAATTCCCAGCCTTTTCAACAAGTTTAAATCCTACGCTAGCATGTTTGTTCTGTTTTGCATTGCACTCAGACTCTTATCTTTCAGCTTGCATGACTGAAGTTAAAATTGCATATTGTCAACAGTCTAACAGACTTGCAGCCTCAGGCTGCTCAGGAATAAGTGTCTGTATGTGACTGCTATATTTGCATTATACTGAATGTACTACTGCACTGTATCACTGTATTTGCACTCTGGTTACAAATTGCTACCTTGTTTTTCAAACAGTCATCATTTATTATTGCATCAAGTGTAGGATTTCCATTGTCCAAGAGACACAATCTTTTGGAATGTAAGTAGTTTCAGCTACAAGACAATGTGTAACACGCTGGTGTGAGCTTTCCTACATTTGATAATACCTATACTTGAAATTGGTTTCAGTTTTTGGCCTGCAAACCATTTGCATATTACTATGACTGCTTCATTTTTGCATTTTAGTGCTCTACTATTTTGAGACTTAATTGCACTGTACTCACTCTATAGAGGTTATATTGAGGCTTTTAAAAGAGCAAACATTTTAAACAGTCTGATGCCATTTATGAATGATGCCTTTACACCCATTCTGAAAATCTAACTTTGAGACTACAAATTTAAGTTTGATACCCATGCTGGTGCTGGAACTTCGATAAAACGTCTTTGCACTCTGGGTGATAAATCTTACATTTGTGGCATTTAATATCAGAATTTAAGTTTAAAGAACTTTTCATGATCTCTTTGGTGCTAGCACCGTGGCAGGAATAATGAGGTAGTGGTGGTTGTTGTGTTCTTATCCTGTTTCCCATTGGGAGTAAGTGCACCTGGAGGTTAAGCCTGGGAGCTGAAATTCTGTGTTTTTTGTTGATCACCCTTTGTATATCATAACAGAATTTTGCTTATACAGCAGTGTCCCACTCTTTGTTTTGTAATATACTTTGCTGTACGATACTCCTATCAAACACTATAAACTGTGAACTGGTGAGATTCACACATTACATTATCCAATTAAATGCCAGTATCTTCATTAAAAATTCTGAATGTTACTCTTTTTTACTAACCAGGTGAGGGGGGATCTAGGAAGGGGACATCACCAAGAGCTATTCTTATGTCATCTTCCCTACTGTATTAAGGGAACAACCTCTGAAATCTGGTTCATAATACAGCGTACCCATGCTGTCCACATATTCATAAAATTCTGTGCCATTCTGATTTTTGTGGCACATCATATTTTCCATTCTATATAGGTGGCTTCCTAACTGTATTAAGGGAATGACCTCTGAATTCTGGTTCATAATACAGAGTACCCATGCTGTCCACATATTCATAAAATTCTGTGCCATCTGATTTTTGCAGCACTTCAGTCTTTTATTAGTAATTTATCTCATTTTACCCGACCTGCCCACATCATTTATTGCCCTCCTCAGCCTCATCACCTGGCTTCCCTGGATCCTATTGTCATTCTCTTGTCCTCTGTCACAGGACCTTTGGAGGTCCCCAGTCACTGGTTTGGGGCCTGCAGAGGACTGAGCCATCATCTAGCTGCAGTTAGGATTTTTTCCACCAGTTTTCCTCCCTAGGGCCCACAGCACATGCAGTGATGCATTGTGCATACTCTCCTTCCACAGAGACACTTCCCCCAGTGTCCTATGGGTGGAATTCCTTCTCTTTTGCATCCTGCTGTGCTGTCACTTGGATTTCCCTGGGTAGCAGCCACCAAGGGGGACATGTGTACCCCCCCAGGAGGGAGGAGAGTTGTTCTTGGGATGCTCAATCCCCTCTTCCCCAATCAGCCCTTGAGAGACCCACATCCATTTCTACAAATTTAAGTTTGATACCCATGCTGGTGCTGGAACTTTGATAAAATGTCTTTGCACTCTGGGTGATAAATTTGACATTTGTGGCATTTAATATCAGAAATTAAGTTTAACAAACTTTTCATGATCTCCTTGGTGCTAGCACCATGGCAGGAATAATGAGGTAGTGGTGGTTGTTGCGTTCTTATCCTGTTTCCCATTGGGAGTAAGTACCAGTTTGGTAAGTGGTGTGGCAGCCAGTGCCTCAGCCCATAATTAAAAGAAAAGCAAGCACATCAAATGAAATGTGCCTTAGCCCACCATGCCACTGGACCAGTATGGTGCTTAGTCTTGAGCTGATTCCTGGTAATTATCTTTCTGCCACTGCCAGAATACTTGCCAGGAATTTTCTCTTCTTTTTCACTTTTACACCTAGAAGTGTGGCACACAGTACAGTGTAGTGATGATTATCTGGGCATTCCACCCCTAGTTTCCTGTAGGCATTCCTCCCAAAATGGTTGGATACAAAGTCAGGTCAACATTGTGTGTGTGTGTGTGTGTGTGTGTGTGTGTGTCTTTTATCTCTCTGTACTCCTTCCAATTTGATCCACCATGTGTGTCATATACTTGGTTTGCTTCTCTTGTATGGTAAAAAAAAACCGGGCGTGCTTTCAAACGTTTTCTCGCTAAGTGGGAGGGCGTGTTGTTTTGTACTGATTGATGTGGATCCTTGACCTCTGTGGGAACTTCTGACACCCCACCTAACAAACTCAAGTATTTTGCTCAATTTGAATAATTTTGTTTGTAATGTCAATACAGAAAAATGGTGAAGAAGATCAGTGATGTGATGAGCCTTCAAAACAGGAGAATGCATGCAGATGGGACAAGCATGAAAAGGATACTAGCATTTCTCAGAAATAAGGTTAAAGCTGTACCTCACATGAGAGGTAGCTGTATTTACTAAAAATGATGTGCAGATTTAGCCATTAGTTTTTAAGGTCTGCATACCCTGTGTGTGTTTAGGCTGACTAAGTAATATAAGGGGGACTTGGCTAAGAACACTGGGAACTGTAGTTCATACTCATAAGTGAGGAACTATAGCCCAGTGCTTAGCATTTTAAACAATTGCATTTTCAGTGTGCTTTTTAAAACTTTGGCATCTATAGAGCTATTGCTGCTGACTTTTGATTAGCAGGGCTACTTGCATTTCTTTTAGAACTTTAAACAGTGCTAGTAATTCAGCGAGTGAAAGGTCACATGACTACATCACTTCCAGATCTATAGAGGCATTTAAACTCTCCCCAGAGCAAGCGGGGCGAGGTTGAGTGGGGCAAGCACGTGGCTCTATATGCAAAGACAGTCACATGCAGAGACTCGCGCATCCCATGCGAGTCTAGTGAGTCCAGCAGGAACTGCGGGAAAATGGAGAAAACATAATATAGGTAAGACTTGTATAAAATCTTAGCTGAAGAAACAATTTAGACTGTACTTCAGATTTTTACCTAAGGACTTGCTCTTGTTGACATATTTGTAGTGGGGGAAAAAAATGACTACGACCAGTGTTTCTAAAGGGGCAGAAACAATAATGATGCTGGATGATGACATCTGCAACATTGCTCGTAATATGCATCCGATGTTGCAAAACAATTAGAAAATAAATACTGAGTTCACCTGTAACAACTGTGACCTCAATAATAAACTCTTGATGGAGATGAACAATATGTGCTCCAGATTAGACAGACTTGAGTAATCCCAGACCATGATGGAACATAAATACTCCCACTATATCCTCGAATAAACAGAGATCAAATAAAAGAAAAAAAACAGGAGAATACTGAATAATTGGATGATGACTGGTATTTTATTACCCCACACCCCAGGAAAAAAAAGCTAATGTTTTACCACTGCAAAAAAATGACCTAATAATAACAAATAGGTATTCAGTCCTTCAGGAATCAAATAAGACATCCAGTGTTCTCTCTAAAGGGCAACCAGTAATAGACATACAACATGTCAGTATTCTTATTGAGACTACTCCTGCTCCCATAATTCCTTCATCCTTACCTGAACCACATGACTCCAATTATGTAGAACCCAATAAAAGTGATCAAACAATACATGATAGGGAAGCAAATGAACTACTTAGCATAAGTGAACATGTTTAGCAAATACAATTAATGCTAATGCTCAAGTAGGAAGCAAAGAATGTGTAAATAATCATCTTACTACACCAATGGCTATTGTAGTTGAGACACCAACATTGCTTAATACAATGCCTGCAGCATTAATTAACCAAGATATAGGTCAAACTGCAAATCAACAAGCAGATCAACCAGAACCCATGCATACTGAAAATCCCATCAGTAATAGACAAATATTCATTTTTGGGGATTCTGTCATCAAGTATTGTGATTACTAAATATGTAATGGCAATAAAGTTAACAGAGCCTGCAATAGTTATGGGGGGGGGGGCAAGAATTTCCGACATCAGGGAGCAAATTGATATTGTTTTGAAATCAGCTGAACCGAGACCCTTAGTTATTATCCACGCTGGAACTAACAACACTAATAAATGCAGTGTACATCAGATTAAGAAGGAATATGAACTTTTAAATGCAAAACTAAACAAAAATGGAGCAGAAGTGTGCTACTCAGAAATGTTGCCAGTTCCAAAATATAATCAAAACAAAAATAACAAAATAAAATAAATAAATGAATGGATTAGAAAATGGACATTACAGAATAACTTAGGATGTTTAAAACATTGGGAAATACTAGGGTATGATTATAAATCATTTTGCTGGGGTAGCCTCCAGCTTAACGAAAAAAGGAAGAAAGTATCTGAGTAACCAAATTGATTAGTACATCACAAAGTGTTTAAACTCTTAAACAGGGGTTAAGGGGTTACTCAGTCTACTCTAAAAACAAGAAGATTGGGCTATAAACCTAAAATACTAGTAGTTAATGTCCGTGGTTTAAACATTCTAAAAAATAATAATTGAACAAAATGATATTGACATCAACTCAGTATCTGAAAAGTGGTGTGATGATTCTTCACTTTGGTTGAGGGAAATCCCTGAGTTTGATCTATATCTCAAAAACAGAACAAATAGAAAGGGAGGAGGCATATGCCTGTGTGTTAGTAAAAAATACCAAAGTTTTAAAATGGCATCACCTAATACTCAACGTGAAAATATTGAGGCCATCTGGCGATAAGTAAGACTAACACCAACATTAAATGTCCTGAACAGATCTTGATGCAGGCCTCCATTTAGTTCATCAGGCTACAATGATGACATTACAAAGACGATAGTTGAGGCAGCAGAGGCACATAATGTCATAATTTTGGGAGATTTTAATTACCCGGGCATTGATGGAAAAATCATACCACCACAAATGATCAATTATTTCTAGAGTATATGATATATTCTAGAGTCTGTCACTTAAACAAATTGCTGTAACAACAGACTGTGCAAGCACTGCCAATCTGCAAATGTTTATGTGACCCAAGTGCAATTAAGGATTCACCACGGCTGAGTGTAACTTTCCATCCTGCACCGAACTGTGAGCTGTTATAGTGCTGCTTATGGGTGAATGACTGCATGTTGTGCCAGAAGGCATTCTTTTCATGGACCGTGAGTATCTACTCTTGTAGTCAAACCTGTAACATATATTTGGAGTCCTTCCTGGGTACTGCATTAAAAGAAGAAGTTACTGAACATTTTAATAATTGTGAAGCTGCTACACAGTTTGAATTTGTTGGGGTCTGGGCTGACTTTTAATAATGCTGGAGTGTGCATACTTTCAACTGTTTTGGCTGCCACTGAAGTGTGTTATTTGAGTGACTGCCCAGCTAAAGTTGTAATCAGCCCACGGTGAACTGCATACTGTTTACAATTCCTGTTACCTAGCAACAGTACACAAGTCCCTCTGGTGCTTAATGAGCACACCTGCCTGCAATTGTCGGAACCCTCCCATGCTGTGTCCCCCTCCCTCCAATTGGTGGTGGCAGCCTGGTTGGCTGGAGTTTTAAAAGCCATCACTGTTTAGATGCGGTAGCATTTACAGTGGTGTCTTGTGGTGGGGAAGTGTGGGAGAGTGTACTGCAAAGGGAGTCAGTGAGAGCCTGTGGGAGACTGTGTGACTGTGAATATATTCTTGTGGCATTGTGTTTTGGTAGCAATGATAATAAACATGGGCAGGCAGTATGTATTACTGGGATGGGTACTGTTATTGGGAGGGCTATTTGTGTATGACAGAATAACATTATATCACAGCAAACAACAGGAGGAAAACAAATATGGTCCCTGAGAATTTTCAATGTCTAGATTGTTAGTGCAGGATAGGGCACAAGTAGCATCTGGCCTGTTATTACAATGTTATGCTTTTGCATTAAGATTCTGTGGTAATATGGGGTATCAAGGTGCATATTATAATGGCTATGTATTTATCAGGAAAATGATGCAGGGATTGAAATTGACACTTTTATTATTGCAAGCTGGTGATATCGCGAGAAATCCAGGACCATTAAATTGCTGTGATGTAGGGGGGTGTACATGGCAACTGTTTTGCTTATCTTCGTTCCACTGCACTTGGTTTTAAAATACTACATCTGAATGTGAGAAGTTTGGTCCCTAAATTAGCTGAAATAGAACATATTGTGGCCTATTATAAGCCTGACTTGTTGGCATTATCTGAAACCTGGTTAAAACCACTGGTACCAGATAATTCTTGTGCTATTTCTGGGTATAACCTTCTCAGAGATGACAGGAAGGGTAAGAAGAAAGGATGTGGGGTGTCTGTTTACTATAAGAATTTGTTTCAGATAGTTGTTGTAAAATCTAGTAATGATGGGTCATCTGAAACCGACTGGTAGTTACTTCAAGTATTGGGTGGTGTAAAGCACCTAATTGTAGGATGTCTTTATAATCCACCAACTTGTGGCCCTAGTGGGTTAATGCAATTTCTTGATGTTACTGTTCCTTATATCCAACAGCATGATTTTGTTTTAGTAGGGGACATAAATCTGAACTGATCCTTAAGGTCTGAGCTAGGATTAAAGCACCTGTTAGCTGTTTATAAGCTATCGCAATGTATTCTTGAACTAACTCACTAACTTCTCATACATTAAATCACTCTGTTTTGGATTGGATTATTACCAATAGGATGAGTTCATTTAACTGCCTCTGGTGTCTTACCCAATTAGAGATGCAGGAAAATTAAATTTCATCAGCGAAATTGCCATGAAAGTATCAATTTCACCAGGTGAAATGTTACGTAAAATTGTGGCTAAATTTTGCAATTTCACATGCAATTTTGCCCGCCAGCTCTGGCCACCACAAGTTGGCAAATTGAACCCCCCACCCCCCACACACAAGAGACCCTTCCCCCATTTATTTTATTTAAAAAAAAATTCACCCTCAGCTCCCTGGTGTCTAGTGGACCCTCCAACCCTACCCCATCATTAGATAGCAGCATCCACCTAGCTGCCCCCCCAGTACTCCGATTGGACCACCAGCACAGCCCTTCACTTACTTCCATGGCTGGCAGCCCAACTGAGTGCCACTGAGCACTTGAATGAATGAGTGCATACAATGCTCATTCATTCAAGCACTCAGTGGTGCTCAGCTGGGCTGCCGGCCATGGTGGTGAGTGGAGGGCTGTGCCTGTGGCCTGATCGGGTACTGGGGAGCTGGGTGGTTGCTCTATGTAATGATGGGGTGGGGTGGTAGGGGGTTCACATAGACATTAGGGAGAAGAGATGATTTTTTTTAAATTAAACAAATGGAGGGGCAGGGTAACTTGGGGTGCTTATTTAATGTAATTACAGCCGGTGATTGGCTGGGGATGGGGGGACCACTAGACACCAGGGAGATAAGGGTGAAATTTGTATTTGTTTTAAATTAAACAAATGGAGGGGGCAAGGTAACTTTGGGGGCTTATTTAATGTAATTGAAGCCAGTGATCAGCCAGGGGGACCACTGGACACCAGGGATAACTTTGGCCAGTGGCCACTAGCCAAGTGGCCATAAGATTTCTCAAAGGGAGGCAAAATCACTCCCACAGGTGCAGAAATTCACCCATGAGTGAAATCTCGCACCCAACTATGGGCAAAATTTCACATGTCACCCAGCGAATTATTTTGCAGAATGTACTAATGATGCAAAATATTTACACTGGGCAAAATTTTCTAATTTCACATAGCCTTATACTCAATGTGGTAAGTGACCATATGGCTATATTTGCAGTGCTTAGTTTTGGCTAAAGGAAGGTCCCTCCTCATTTGATCCAAGCTCATTCATTTAGAAAAGTGAATCTTTACATTCTCTATGATTATTTATCTCAGATTGACTTGTCCTATCTTGACTGTATCCCTGATATAGATTCTGCAGTGGATTTTTTCTATAATCAGCTCCTTCCTATTCAGAACTTTCTGTACCCACTATGTACTATGAGGCTTAGAGGAGTCCCCAATTTTTAGTTTGCCCCCACAATCAAGGCCTTAATTAAAGAGTGCAATGCAGCATGGGTGTCCTATAAAAGGAATCCTGCAATAAAGCTTCTTACTAATTATCGATGTGTTACAAATAGGGTCTCTGACTTGGTGTGTAAAACTAAAAATGATTTTTATAGAAATAAATGTCAGAAAAATTGGGCTAATCCTAAACAATTTGGGGAAAATATAAATTCTTTGCTTTCTCCGAAATCCACATCTACCGTTTGAAATTTGTTAGTTAATGATGTTGACGTTGTCGATCCTGTTAAAATTGCTAATCTTTTAAATCAGAAGTTTTTTTTACTTATCTAATTATAGAGGTGTAGGAACTTGGATGGGTGCTGAGGATTTAAAAAATGCTCTCTTCATGTCTGATCATCCATGTTTTACATTTCAGAAGATTACAGAGGTAGATGTTTTCAAATAGTTGAATACCCTTCCTAATAAATATAGTAACTGTGGGGGTGGACTGGACAGAAGATTCTTGAGGTTGGCCATCCCATTTATAGTTAAACCCCTTTGCTGTCTTTTTAATTTTTCTCTGGAATTCTGCCAGTTTTCATTTGATTGGAAGCTAGTGAGAGTTGTGTCAATCCCCAAAAAAGCACAAGCAGTCTTGATCGAGGATTTTAGACCAATTTTGATTCTTAATCCTCTAAACAAGATACTTGAGAAGGTAGTAGCCAAACAAATTAATGATAATCTTGCTTGTTATGGTTTAATTTCACCACATCAACATGGTTTTCATAAGAATTATGGAACAGGAACTGCCTTGGTCAGGTTCACAAACTCCACCCTAGGAGGCTTTGAGAGGGCCTCATGACTGGGTCAGTGATTGTGGATCTGACCAAGGCATTTGATTTAATTGAGCATGACTTGGCATGCTCAAAGTTAAGTGCCCTGGGTTTTTCTGAAATAACTGTTTCTTGGATAAGAGAGTATTTAACAAATCGCTCATAATACGTTAGTATTGGTTCTTGTATATCTGATACATTATTGATCAGTTGTGGAGTTCCTGAGGGGTCCATTTTGGGTCCCTTGTTATTTTCTGTCTTTTGCTTAATGAATGTCCCTCTGCCTGTAAAAGTTGTGAAACCATTCTCTATGCAGATGATTTGATCATTTTTTCTCAAGGTGGTTCTGCAGAATTAATGGCTGCTTAGAACTATGACTTCAAGAATATTTGTAATTGGTTTTTGAACAATTCAATGGTTTTGAATTCAAAAAAGGCAAATCTATGATTTTTGGTACCAAATTCATGCTTAGAAACAATCATTCTTTATGTCTGTATGATCTAAATGATTTGGCTATTGAACATATATATCTAATTCAAGTATCGTGGTGTCCTATTCAACCCCAAGTTGACTTTTTCATCTCAGGTTCTCTCAGTTACTCATACCATAAATCAGAGATTGGGTCTTCTGTATAAATTTAAAAATTACTTCTCATTTGAAGTAAGAAAAACTATTGCAATAGGCTCATTATTACCACATTTTGACTATGTTTCTTATATTTACTTGAATCTCTGGAGTAAGGAATTGCAATCTTTGAAATCTGCTTGCAATAATATCTGTTGATTTATTGTTTTGGTGCTCATGCATGCTTACCATTGTGCCTTGTATTTCTAGTTGGGTTGCTAGCTTCAATGGCAAGAACAGAGTATTTTTTTAGCTGCACAGTCTTTAAATGTGTTTTTCTAAAATCCCAGTTCCCATTATATAATCTTGAAGACTCATGAAATGTCCTTTCTAGCCTACGTTCTTCAAATGGTATTATATCGGATACAGTATTACCCAAATTCAGAATTGCTTCCTGTGCTTTCTCCATTGCTGGCCCAGTGTATTGGAATGCACTTCCTTTGGTTATTCAGTGAAGCCCACCAGGATGAAGTGCAGCACCGCAGAATTCTGCAATAGAGTTACTGCAGTAAACAATGCAATTTCAATGGGAGTTAATTCCTTCTGTCATGCAGTAAACCTGTGACACTTCGCTTCATCCTGGTGGGCTTCACTGTATGTCAGACTTCATCTATGTTATGTTTTAAAGAAAATGTGAAAGAATATTAATTGCAGAAATACTTATGTAGTTGTTTTTCATAATTTATTGTTATTGTGTAATGTATGTTATTGTTATTATGTAATGTATGGCTAAAGTTGTTGTGTTTTTTTTTGCTATTTTGTGTTCCAGGTCAGGCCTGAAAAAAAGCCATTGGTCCAGTGTTCCTACCTGGTTAACAAATGAATAAATAACATTTTTTTTTAATTATATTGGTTGGTATTGATCAACTAGTTGATAAATCTACCAAGGCAGAAAATACATTGGACTTAGTTTTAACAAATGTACCCAACTTATTTTCTGAAATACCAGTTGAACCTCCCTTGGGGAACAGTGACCACAATATAGTCCAGTGTACTATTACAATTAACAAAATAATTAATAATACCCCTATATTTATTAACAATTATAACAAAACAAATTACATTGCTATTCAAAGTGTCCGTAAAACAATTGACTGGGAATACAACCTCTCAAATTTAACAGTTGAGGAATGATGGGAAAAATCAAAACTATAATACAAACATCAGATGAATTGTTTGTGCCCCTTAAACAAATTAATAATAAAAAAGATAAAATACCATCCTGGATGACCAACAGACTTAAAAGGCAAATTAACAAAGAGAAATACTATAGAAATTATAAAAAAAAGAAAGTCACAAGAAGCATTCTCAAAATATAAATATGAGGTCAAAATTACCAAACAGTTAATCAAAACTGAGAAAAGAAATTTGGAATTTAGATTATCAATGAACAAAGGGAATAATTGTCACAGATTCACTCAGCAGGTCAGGCCCTCTACTCCCAAAGTGCCAACCTCTGAGTGTAATCTTGTGAACAGTGTAACATATAAGGTAACCCTCTTGTCTGTTTTTGTGAGTTCGGATCAACCTTTGGTCTCACGTTCTGGAGAGATTCAAACTGTTAACCTCTTGCTAGCATACCTAATGCACAGGCTTAGATATATTTGTCTTCGGGGGGGCAGATATCTTTGCCTATGGGCACCTAACCAGGTATTTAGAGATGGACCCTTAAAACTTTAATAAATACCTCAGATTTAAAATGCTTCTCTTTCCAGTTTGGTACCACCATACAAGCTTATGTCTGCTGTCTGCTATAACCATAAATATTTCTTAGCAAAAGGAAACAATTCAAAGGCAGACCAGGTATGCTCTAAAATTAGAGTTTTTACTAAAATATATAATAATATGTCAAACATACAATACAGAACTCTTATATCACAAGACTTACATATCTTTAAACAAAACAAGGTTTAAAACAGTGCAATTCCTACAACAATATTTAGATTTTGTCTAGCTTTCTAAATACCTGTTTTCAGTGCTCAGATGTTTTCTTGGTTAGTGTCAGATAAAAGTGTGTCTGTAGTGAAACAGAATAATCTTTAAAAGCTGTTTTTGTCCACCTCTTTTGCATGAGGTCATCTAGCTCCTCCCTGTCAAAATATCTAAAAAATATATATTTCTATACAACCGCAGGATGTAATTTCAAAGTATTAATTATGCAACCTTAGCAAAACTCAATTTCAATGACACATCTTTTGATTCATGCTGCATCCTTCTCACACATGCTTCATATGTGTAATAACCTGTGTTTTCTCTTCAACGTCATAAACCTTTTTTATGATTTCCCTCTTAACAAAGTTAACTTAAACAATTCTGTAATTAACTCAGAGAAACAGGATCCTTGATTAAAGTCTTCCATGTAACACATTGTCTCTAAAAACTGAATGTGTGTGATACATGCTGTCAGCATTTCTCTTGGCCTGCATCTGTCAGCTGAAATATGGGGGGGGGATGACATTCCTAGAGCACTGGCATTTCCAGCAGACAAATTCAATAGCACACTTCTGTTATTTTTAAGAAATAAAAAATGATACAGCACTCAGAGCTGGCTGTCTATGTCACAATAATAACACCCTTTTCCCTATGCAAATCAGTTAAGCAAAGGAACAAATTCTATTCAGTCTATAACATCAAATGGGGAAGTTACTAACGACCCTAAGGAAATAGCGACTGTCTTAAATAATTACTTCTCTACAGTTTTCAATAAAAAAGATTTCAATAATTATAATATAGTAATTAGCAATAAAGAACCACCTATTATTGGTATTAGTGAAACCAAAGAGATCATTGATAAACTCAGACTCGATGCTGCATCAGGACTAGATGAAATAAATCCTAAATTCCTCAAAAACCTTTTAGCAATCATAAGTATACCATTAACTATACTTTATGATAAATAGAATAATAGATAGGTTACAGTGAATTACAAGGCTGTAATTCCATCGAGAGGTTCTGGGGACATAGATGACATTGAGAGCGAAGCTTGAGAGGTTTCTATGTCCCCAGAACCTTGCGATGAAATTTCAGCCAAGTAATTCACTGTAACCTATTTTTTTTAATTTTTTTATAATATATGGATGAGAGAACATGGTGAAGTCTTACTTGTTGAAGCATTGTGTGGGCTGACATTTTCAATGAGGAATGATGAAGTTGTGCCTTTTTTTTCTGAAGAGCTGAACAGGAAAGTGCAGGAACCAGTTCTTTTAACAGTAAGAGGCAAAATGTAGTTATACTTCAACAGAATGTGTAACTGTTACTCATTTCTGTAAAAAAAAAAAAGAAAAGAAAAGTAAAGTACTGTTCAGTTACCGCAGAGCCGACTTTGAAATCCTTCATGCTGACGCTTGGAAAAGCTGGCTCACGGTCAGTGCGAGGCATCAGACTGTGCATGCGCATTTATTTATGAGTGATAATACTATAATTCGAAGGAAACTATGGTATTATTGGGAGTAAGAAGCTGGTGTGTATTACAAATTTTTTTTTGCATCATTTTCAATGTTACTGTTTTCATGATCCATATATTACAAATCTGTTAAATCTGGACAGATACCTACTGAATGAAACACAGCGGTCATCTGTCCAATATTTAAAAAAGGAAATAAGATACTCCCCAAGAACTATCGCCCAGTAAGTCTAACATCAGTTCTGTGTAAGATCCTTGATACAGTAATAAAGAACAGGTTTGCAGAGAAAACTACAAGACTGAACCTACTGGACAATAGTCAGTATATATTTAAAAAAATAAGTTACGTTTAACAAATTTAATGGTCTTTTAGGAAACAATCGAAGTCTAGATGCAAGCCGTCCATGTGACATTATTTTAATCTACTTTAAGAATGCATTTGACAAAGTTCCTCATTAATTACATATTAATAAACTAGGTAATATGAAATGCTGCCCCTACTTAGTATCTTGGGTAAATAATTGGCTTATGGACAGGACACAACAGGTTCGAGTCCAAGATAAACTATCAGGTTTAACTACAGTAATAAATGGTGTGCCCCAGGGATCGGTCATCAGACAATTCCTATTTGGTTGTTTTGTATCTGACCTGCATATTGGAATAACCACAAAAATCATAAAATTTGCTGATAATACAAAGTTAACTAATGAAGTGAGTAACAAGTCTGACTATGAGTCTCTTTAGAATAGCCTCAATACACTATCCAGATGGTGAACTAACAACGGTATGGAGTTAAACTACAATAAATTTGCTATTATACATCTCGGGAAAAACAACCTCCTTTATGTTTACTCAATAGATTCTATACAAGTGCATGCACTTGACAATGAAAGGGACATTGATATGATGATAGATAGTGCAAAAACATAAAAGCCGTATTACAGCCATGGTACAGAAGGCTAACTAAATCATTAACATCATTGAAAAATCATTTATAACAAGAGACAAGCACACTGTTATTAATTTGTACAGAAATTATGTACGTTCACATTTAGATTATGCATCACCTTTTTGGTCACCTCATTATAGACAGGAAATCAGTCTTATTGAAAGTGCAGAAACGAGTGACAAAGATGATACTTAGTCTATCCAGATTACCGTACCCAAATAGAATTCAGGAACTTAATCTAATGCCACTGGAAGTTAAGAGAACAAGAGGAGACTGTCTCCTCTTCCACAATATTATTAGAGATCCAGCTCTAATGAATGAATGTGGTATTGTTCCTAATAATAGAAATCAGAATGTAACGTCATACAGAAATCAATTCTAACTACCTAGGACCAATAAAAAAATGCATAATAATTTTTTTTACATTACGTGCAATAGCTTTTTGGAATAAACTACCAAATACTGTAGCTAGTATTCAAGAGTACGATAAATTTAAAAAGACACTTGATAATTATCTGGGTTTCTAAGTTGTGCCCCACTGGTGTGGGGGGATGAACAACATGGTCTCACACCTAATTTCATCCTAAACCTACAAAGTACCAAGTACAAAATGAGGTCACCATTATGGACAGTGGTCTCTACACCCAATTAAAGAGATCAAAACCTGCTCAGCCCTGTGTGGCTCCCTCTGTTTGTACAAGATCCAGTACAGTTTTGAAATGGATTTGCCAGTGTTATGCCATGTGACATGTCAATAAAAGCACTACTGTATTACATATTGATTTTACTGTGTTTTATGTTTGCAGGGAAAACATGCATCTTGCAGCCAGTATTCTGAATAAGAATGATGAACGAACTACAAGGGAAGTGTCTGAGCTTCTGAGCAGGGCATATTATGCACTGGTGCCGCTGCATCCACAAGCTCAGTCAAGCAGATGCACAGGTGCATGGGCTGGCAATATTTATTTATTTATTGATTGAATAAGCAGATTTGCAACCTTTGAGCTGAAAGCTCTTTTACAAATGATCCTCATCTTACAAGTGAAACAATACATGGAGTAGGGGAGACAGTAGCAGCCAATAGGCATTGTCAATAATCATCAATTAGAGCAAACAGTAGTCAAAAGAGGAATAAACATAGATAGAGCATAACATAGGGCATGGCATGGTACAGAATACAATGGGATAACAGATCACACAGCAGCTTAAGAACCAAGGTGCCCATGTCCAGATAAGTACAATCATGAATGAACAAAAATAATATAGCTATACAGGCTTGTCAATAACCTACCAGGTGCAAGAAGGAGAATCATTTAGCAGCTTTGGTACAGCTGAAGGGGGAAGTAGAGACAGGCTATGGGGTGAGGGGAGAGTCAGAAAAGGTGACAGAACTAGATGCGAGAGGGAATAGGCAGATGGGCTCATTAGGAAGGAGAGAAGGGGAAAGAGGTAAGGAAGGCAGGCAAGGGCTCATCGGGGGATGTATTGGGGGTACGGGTAGGTGAAGCAGGGCATGTGTGGATAAGTGAACTTCAGGGGCTAATAGCAGAGTAGGAGGTGATCCTGGGCATTGCCTAGGATCCAAGTATGATAGTAATGACTGGGTTAGCTGTGACAGAAGCAGTGTTCCAGGGGGGAGATAGAATTCCTGAGCTCTGACATAAAGTGATCAAGGCATGTGAGGCTTGTGGTGGTGAGTGGGAGCTCATTTATCCAGGTGGGGGCCCTAACAACAAAGGCTCTCTTCCCCAAGGCAGTTCTTCTGAGTGGCACTGCAAGGGCTTGTCTGGTGACACTTCTAGTAACATGTTCAGTAGGGACAGGGAGGAATAGGGCTTGTCGGGAGGGAGGTGCATGTCCAAGAAGGGCCTTCTTCCCTAGGAGGCAGGAGTGCAGCTTAATGCAATCCATTAGGGGAAGCCATTTTGTCCTGATGTAAAGATCACACATATGTGTTCAACGATCGGCATCCAACACAAATCTGTAGGCTTCATTGAGGGTAGTATGGATCTTGTGCAGGCTTGTTTCAGATGCTGCACCACAGACCACATTTCAATAACCCAGGATGGGTAATACTGTACCTCTGACCACCTGAAGCCTGGCCTCGGGTGTGAGGCAGGACCTGAGCCTATAGAGGTCCCCTAATTTCCTGTTGACTGCATTGGTGATATTGTGAAGGTGGTCATCGATTGAGAGGGACTCATCTATTGTGACTCCTAAATACCATAACAAAGACTCCTGCTCCAAGGTGGAGTTAGATTTACAGGCAATGGACAGAGGTGTGGTTGATCTCCTCTTTTGGCAACAGGCAAGGAGCATTGTCTTGGTTTTTTGCTGTTAAGCACTAGCATGCTGTCTTTAAACCAGTCCTGGATGAGGTTAAAGTTGTACTGCAGATTCTTTGTGAGAGCTTCTTGGCAGGAGTTACTAGAGAATACAACCGTATTGTCAGTATAGAGCAGGATCTTAGAAGTGGGGCATGCTTCAGGGAGGTTGTTCACAAAGAGGCTGTATAAGAGTGGTCCCAGTATGGACTCCTGAGTCCTGAAGGATCCCTACTGTGACTTCGTAGGTGTTGGAGATTGCAGAATTGATTTTTACTTTCTGAGACCATCCAGACAGGTAGCGTGTAAACCAGCTGACCATGTCAGAGAACAGTCCTAGGCATCTTAATCTGAGGAGCAGCAGCTGATGGTCCACATGATCAAAAACCTTTGTCAGGTCAATGAAGATTGCCCCGACCAAGTGGCCTTGGTCGAAAGCCTTGTGCACGTAACCAGTGAAGTCAATTAGTGCAGTATTAGTGCTAAGCAGCTTGTGGAAGCCATGTTGTTGGGGGCAGAGTAGGTTATATTTATGCAGGTGGTCCTTAAGGTGATCAATGATTCTTTCCAGTGCTTTAGAAAGTGGGGATAATATTGAAATGGGTCTGTAATTGGATACAAGTGACCGGTCACCTCTTTTGTGAACAGGCATGACCAGAGCAGTTTTCTAGATAGAAGAGAAGGTGGAAAGGTGGAGAGACAGGTTGAATAGCTTGGTGATGGGGATGATGACCTCAGGAATGGTGATGGATATTAGTTTCATGTCAATGCCATCACCCCCCCACCCTTGTTTTCCCTAGGTATCTTGTGAGATATTTTTCTAGTTTCCTTGATGTTTACCCATTTGAAGTAAAAGGCTGGGCAGGTCATAGTGCTGGAAAAGCGGAATGTGGACTGTATTCCACCTAGGTGGGTAGCCAGAATTGGGTGGGGGTGGACTGCATTGTAGTCTGTAAAGGCCTTATTAAAGATATTGGCCATTGAGGCTTCATCGAGGATGACCTAGTCATTGTGGTGTAGTGTCATTGGATCTGAGGAGGTTTTTTAATTTAGGACCAGAATTTCTTCCCATCGCCCCAGCATTGAGTCTGCTGGTTCTTGTGGTACACAGCCTTGGCCTGCTGGATAGTCCAAGTGCACCTATTTTGAGCCTCTTTGTAATTTTGGACATCCATAGCAGTCCCTATTGCCTTGGCTCGGTGCCAGAAGAGACCCTGTTGCCACATCATCATGAGAAGTTGAGGGGTAACCCAGTCCATGCTGCTTCCTTTAATCATCTTCTTGCGGAATGGGGCAAACTGGTCCACAGCTGAGTTGAAGTGATTGAGGAAGAGCTCTAGGGCAGTGTCAACAGAGGAGCATGAGTCAAGGAAGCTCCAATCTATCCCTTTAAGGTGATTTTGAAAGTAGACCATAGTGCTATTTTTAATTACTCTGTTCCTCACCAGTCTTGGGGGAAGTTTAGTCTGTTTAGTCGACCACTCACATTGGATGGGTGAATTGTCATTGAGGGTGTCCAGGAGTACCCTGACATGTGTTAGCCATTCTGGGTGCATGGTTAGCACCCAATCAATCAGTGTGCTTGTTCCCATATGGTAGTTTGTTCGGGTACAACTCTTAATCATCAGCAATAGGTAAAGTCCCACTATTAGGTCTCTGTGTGTGGCACTGGAGCTAGCAAGCCAGTTGGAGTTAAAATCTTCTAGAACGACAACACAAGAACACGGTATGTAAAATTCTTTAATTCTTGGCTTTATCTTCTAAAGAATAGTATGCAGTATACTGAACCAATTTACGTTATTGTTGCACACTTGGTTTTTGCCTAGTGATACAGGACAGCAAGAAAAAGAAGTGAAAAGAACAGCAGTAGTTTCCCACCCAGCCCTATGACTAAGTCACCTTGCATGCCAAATGCTCAGGTTTCATGTTACCATGGGGATGGAGTTACTGAGATGCAATAGAAGCATACATGTATCGGCTTCTGGTTTAGTTTGTCTGAGAGAGAGAAAGAGAGGAAAATAGAATTTTGGGCTTGTTTACTTTACCTTCCTAACTGTAAAAAAAAAAGATCAGATTTTTGCATACCTCTCTGTAAAAAGAGGTTTTGCTTTATAGAGTATGGACAAATGTGGTTGTATGTGGAAATCCATACACTCAAAAAGGTTGTTCTGCTGCACTAGTGATATGTGTACTAAAGCAGAACAACTTTATGTTTTGTGTTAGTAGTCACGTCACAATACAACTGCCCCCAAACTGCGCTGCTCATTGGACAGGGGGCGGTTGACAAGCTGAGTGCATGGGCTGACTGGATGGGCAGCCAGAGGAGAAGGGAGGGTCTCTGATGGCAGGGACTGACATTGGGAGCCACGGGTGTGAGGTAGCTTGTTTTTTGGGGGTCAATACACTATATAGAAAAGTGTATGGGAGCCCCAAATACACAATCTGCCATTCAAATATCTTGTGGTTTCCATGACAACAGGCTCTCGAGGTCTTTGTCATCATGGAAACTACTTGGTATTGGAATAGCATGGCTGTGTATGGGCTCCCATATATTATCCTATATATAGCAAAATGTCTGTAGCATATACAGTGCTAGTGAACAGAGCAACAGCAAGAACAGCATGTGTGGCAGCTGTGGCCCTCACATGGGAAATGGGAGCCATCCCAGCAAGAGTGCATCATGCTGGAGTAAAGTAACTGCTGGATATACTGTCTATGGATGGTAATGGGTGGATCAGTGAGGTACTGATCTATAGAAATAAAGTTTGGTATTCTGAATCTCCCTGTGTACTGCAAAACAAACCATTTCATAACATCATTCAGATTTGAAACTAGGTCAACAGCTGCTGCCTAGGTGTAACACTAAACAAAGCTTCTGTTAAACATAAGTTTTATTCATGCCACAGCCAAAGGTTGAACTACAGGTACTATGACGGAGCAGTGGGTAGAGTGTTGCAATGCATTCCTTATGATACACTTGACCTTGGGAGTGTTCAGTGTTGGATCAGAACAAAAAAAACGGAGACATGCTGGGGCCAGGTCAGTAGTGAAAGGAGATAATCTACTAATAAAACAAGCATTTGCCAATGCTGAATGTTTGCCACTTGTATTGCTGTTGTGCCAGATCTTGTTTTACATATGTTTACTATATATTTACCCATGATAGCCCAGAAGAGATGCAATATCTGTTTTTCAGTGGTGTCCTGCTTTTACACCTTTTTAGATTGTATTTACCCAGGATAGACCAGATGAGAGACAATATTTAATTTTCAATGCCTCCCACATTTTGATCCCAAATTTCCAACAGTTTTTTATGACCTGACATTATGATCAGGAGAGGTGGATTTTTTTATTGCCACATGAAAGGTGATTTCACAATGTGACTTCAAAAACAAGTTTTGAAGAGGATTTGAAAAATGATACCTGTCATGTTCAGAAGGGGTATACTGTTACTTCATTAACAATATTACAGCGACTGGTTATTTACAGCGACAAAACAACCGGTAGCTGTGGATCACTGTAATGGTCATGCTACAGTGAGATGGTACACCGGCACAGCTTCTCCTGGTCTTGCACCCCCTCCACAAAACGCCTCCACCATGGAGGTGATTTTAATAAATTCTGGGGGGTGAAGGTCCCCACATGGGGGTGCAGGTGACACACCCCCCTGCAGAAAACACACTTGTCTTCCTGATGGCACAATGCGGACTGTGATCGCAGTTGACATTGTGCATGTTGCTGTAAAGCCAGTCAGCAGGTTTTCTATTGAACCGGTTTGGTGGAACCTTCAGGAGGTAGTGTAAAACAAGGAATTTGTTGAATACCAGGGGGTCAAAATCTACAAAAATAAAGTTAAGAGTAAACATTGGAACAATTCAAAGTTTCTTCATAAGGTATTTGTTTTTTCACATTTTGACCCCAAATTTTTAACATAGTCTTTTTAAGACCACCCCTTCTGAACATGACAGGTATCATTTATAAAACTGTATCTGAGATGTCATTTCATACCACAAGTGTGAAAACACATTTTGGCCAGGATTTGAAAAATGATAGCTGACATATCCTGGAGGTGGTGTGGAAAAAATGGCTATGTTGAAAATTTGGGGTCAAAATATTGAAAATTACCAGTTACAAGCGTGCATTGAAAAATGTCAGTGTACACTCATAACTATGCTGTTTAATATTTTACCACAAATTTTCAACATAGCTTCAGTATGACCCCACCTCATAAACAAGGGTGGAAAACATTTTCAAATCCTGCCCAAAAGGTGATTTTGTGCCAGAAGTGTAAAAACACATTTTGGCTAGGATTTGAAAAATGACAGCTGTCACACTCATGAGGCGGTGTGAAAAAATGGTAGTGTTGAAAATTTGAGGTCAGAATATGAAAAATTACCAAAGTAATGAGAGTGCATTGAAAATTTTCAATGCACGCTCATGCCTTTGTTGTTTTGTAATATTTTACCCCACATTTTCAACATAGCCTTCTTATGACCCCACCTCATGAACAAGAGCAGAGAAAATGTTCAAATACTGCCTGAAAAGTGATTTCATGCCTCAGGTGTGAAAATGCATTTTTGCCAGGATTTGAAAAATGACAGCCATCACATTCATGATGTGGTGTGAAAAACTGGCTATTTTGAAAATTTTGGGTCAAACTATTGAAAAATTTCCAAAGTTATGAATATGCGTTAAAACATTTCAGTGTACTCTCATGACTTTGCTGTTTTGTAACATGTTTACCCCACGTTTTCAACATGACCTTCTTATGACCATAATAGCCTTTTTACGACCCCACCTCATGAACAAGGGTGGGAAAATTTTTCAGATCCTGCCCAAAAGGTGCTTTCATGCCATGAGTGTGAAAACACATTTTGGTCAGGATTTGAAAAGTGACAGCTGTCATATTCATGAGGTGGCATGAAAGAATGGCTGTGTTCAAATGTTGGGGTGAAAATATTGAAAATTACCAAAGTTACGAGTGTGTATTGAAAAAAAGTAAATGTATGCTCATAACTTTGTTGTTTTTAAATATGTTTACCCCAAATTTTCAACATAGCCTTCTTATGACCCCACCTCATAAACAAGAGTGGAGAAAATTTTCACATCCTACCTGAAAGTTGATTTCTCACAGTGACCACAAAACCACCTTTTGGAGAGAATTTGCATAATTTCATTGCCATTGTTGATGAGGTGGGGTAACAAAAAGGCTAAGTTGAAAATTTGGGGAGAAATATTCAAAAATGACCATAAACCCATTGAAATACTTTGAACAGGATACCTGATTTCCTCAGTTCCTGGTCCGGCGTTTAAGAGTAAAGATGTGTCCCTGGTCCAGAGTGGATTGCCGTGTTGGACCCCTGGTAGGTAAGTAAAAGGTATGGGAGGGGTGCTGAGTGGGAGGGTCGGTGGGAGGAGAGTAATGGCAGAAAGCAAGCAGGCGAGCTGACGCAAGTGGTCGGAAAGCGAGGAACTGCAGCACATGCATGCACAGAATGTTTGCCATAATAAACACTCCTTCATTATGGCAAATTACACCACAGTTTCCCTATGGATAAAGGTAAATCCATTAATTATAAATAAATAATATGCACCTTATCACGAAGAATGCTACAAGGAAATGTTGAACAAAAGCCTAAGTGCCAAATCTAGCAAGTACCCGTGTGCTTAGCCCGTCAATAAAAGCAGCTATATAATCTATAAGGCCTTTGCATGAACATCTTGCGGGCGTTGGAGACATACTATTATAAGAGGTCATACAGTACTATACTGTCTCTATTGACCCTGGACTATACAATTGGCACATCTTTGTTTGTTTCCTTGTAGCATTCACGATAAGGTGCATATTATTTATTTATAATTAATGGATTTAATTTTATCCATAGTGAAACTGTGGTGTAATTTGCCATAATGAAGGAGTGTTTATTATGGCTAACATTCTGTGCATGCATGTGCTGCAGTTCCTCGCTTTCCGACCACTTGTATCAGCTCGCCTGCTCGCTTTCTGCATGGAAATGAAACCACCAATAGAACTCGGAGTAAGTTTATTGTTTTTTTAAAGTGACCTAATTTTCAACTCAAGGGGGGAAAAGAAAACTTTAGAGAACATTTAAAAAATGCAGACAGGAACTGGGCCACTAGGGAGCGCCAAACAAGATGGTTGTTTTAACATCAGTTCCCTACCCTCCGAGGGCTAACTCCTCCAGCATCCCTTGTTTCTCCATGGCAAAAAGCAATTTTGGAAATCCAATGAGGAGAGGAGGTTGTCTGTCGAATTATTTTTAATGGAACCATTTCCTCTGTGAGGTTACTACTGTTTCAGTCAATAGGGGCATCAGGTGAAGGCCCCTACAGCACCATGGCACAGCACCAGCGGCTGCATACATGGGAGCAATCCTAAGTCCAGGGCATGCTACCCATTTTATTGAACAAATGTTGCAGGTGACAATGTCAACTCATCACAACATCTAGGTCCTTCAGTCTCTGGAAAGCCGCATTTTCCAAATGGAGTGGTGGGTCAATGCCTCCAAATTAAAACTCCAGGACATAGCTGGCTCTCTCTGAGAGCATCAATGAACCATCCAGCTCATGCAAAGCAAAACTGATGACCTGGAAAACCGGGGTCGCTGAAATAATCTTCATTTTCTGGGCTTCCCTGATCAGGTGGAAGCAAAGGACACCGAGGGCTTCTTACAACTCACCCTGGTGGAGATGCTTCAACTCGACCATATGTGGCTGCTCCAGGTGGAGCGTGCACATCATACCTTAGCACTGATGCCAAAGGCCCAGGACAGGCCAAGGCCCATTATTGCCTGGTTCATCAATTTCTGAGAAAGAGAGAGAGAGAGAGAGAGAGTTTGTTCTCAGCAGAGCCAGGGAGCTAAAGCAGGTTCTGTGGTGATCTCATAGGATCAGTATTTTTTAGAACTACTCAAAGGACTTGTCTGATCACTGGAGAGCCTACACAGAGACATGGCAAATAATGCACAGAACTGGACTCTCGTTCTTACTACGCTACCCAGCCACAATACGGGTAGAGTACAGTGGGGTCCCCTTGATCTTTGAGACTCCTGAGGCACTAACCAATTTCCTGAGAAGAAACTGGCCTACCAATGGGAATCCACTGAGACAACAATGATCTGAGCCCAAGGAGTCCCCTGAAAGCTTGAACAGAAGACCCCCCATCTTAAGAGACAGACCGGAGGACTGGACCGCAGCACCAAATTTGCAGTGGGAGGTACCCCCGAAGAATAGCCATAAAAGGAACTCTTAAAGAAACACACCAGGAGGGATCACCCATCTGAATGGCCCACTGCAGAGATCTTGGAAAGCAGCCACATGGACGACACGGCCCCAGAACCACTCCAAGGGTTCTCTTCACTGAACCTCTATGCGGTTCTTTGTCCCATCTCCCCCCGGAGCAGCATCCAAACACCTCTGGGGCACTGCACAAAGATCTCCAGCCACTGATGCTTCAACTGGCCTTCTTGCCACCCAGACGATGCCCTGAGAATCTACTGCTATCACTAGCACAGATATGACAAGGCCCTCCTCTCCGATGTACCACTACCCACCCCCGCAGCATGCAATTCAGAAGCCAGTGAAGGCTCTGCTTCACCTGGACAGCACCGATCTCCCTTGCAGAGTGATGGGAGAATAATGGATTCAGATAAGTAAAGGTTTTCTTTTTCCATTCCTTGAACTAACTTTCCCCATTGTCCCTATTTACACCAGTGTGGGGGGGTTAGGGCATGGGGGGTAAGGGTGAGTCTCTGGGACGGGCCTACTGGTGCCACCAGGAAAAATCTCAGGCTGGGACTCTCGAGATTCGGGACACTCTCGTTCTCACTCTCCCCCTCCTCCTTCTCTTCCAGCGTCCGCCTGCATATACGTGGCCTGAGTGCTCTGTCTCAAGGCCCGCTCCCGTAAAGGGAGGGAACAATCCCGGGCGATCGCTGACTTTTGTGGACCAGTGGGTGGGGTGGGTTGCTGTATTCAGCACTGAGTTAACTTACGTAACAGCAAACCTGTTCCCCCAAGACCATGGACTGATGACCGGGGCTAAGAACCCAGAAGAACAACACTGAATTTCATGTTTTGTGCTTTGCTATATTGTGGGTCTTGGGTTTTATACCTGTGCTTAAGGGTGGGTTGATGGTCTGGCAGGGTTGTGGTGAGCAAGGCTGAGCCCCATAGCAGGCTTTGTACAGAGGGCTGGGGTTGCAGAGGTCCCGCTGTGGACCCCTTGGTCTTGTGGGGACATTAGACTCCAACATCCACACTGGAACAGCTCCGAACAGCCAGGATGGACCATTTTCTTTTTTCCCAATCTGACACCCTGGTGTGCTCAGCTCCATCCTTTTTGTGGCCCCACTCGGAGTGTCTCCCCCACTTTAGGGACCCACTGATACCTCTGATATCCTGCAGGCCTCTGACGGGCACAGCTCCCACTACCTTACCCCGCCTTGCGGAAGTGGGGAACCAGGATGCCGGCTGGTGCATGACCCGCCTTATACTTCACTCAGACACGGGGATCCCCCCTTCTCCTCTATTACTGCCATATTGCTGCTAGAAGGCAATTAATACGCTACCACCCTCATGGGTTACAGGTAGACGACCCTAGTTTTTTTCCCTTTTGAGTTCCTTTTCTGGTTCAGTACAAACACGCAGCAGCCACCCCAACAGGTCTGAGGGCCATCTCATTCAGAGACTGGCCTTAGAATGCCTTGGGGGGGGGTGACTGCATCTGTGTGTGCCCTGGGAATAGAGGCAGGCCATCAGCAGGTCACTGCAGCCTGTAAGTTACCTCTATATCCCCAAATGAGATGCAAGATATTGCTGTTTGTATATAGTTGGTTATATGTTAGGTACCTATGTATGAGTTGGACACACACAAGGACAGAGGTTATGATGTCACTTGCCTTAGATCAAGACTTAGCGAAGCTGTCAGGATCTGTTTACTCTGTGCACTATGCTCTGCCCGGTATTTAGTTGCTCCAGCAGGGGTTGGTTCTCTGCTCTCTGATCTGCTTCCTCATTATAAAATGCCTATAGAATGTATCTGTTTCCCCTTAATAATGAGTGACATAACCTGCATAACTTGGAATGTTCAGGGGCTTAACACCCCCCAACAAGAGGAAGCAAGTGCTGTTGCACCTTAAGAGACTGCAAGCAGAAGTGGCCTTCCTGCAGGAGACTAAGTTAGCCAAAGGGGACCATGACAGATTAAAACAGGACTGGGTGGGCCTGGTGAATCATGCTTTGGCCCCGACTAGGAAGATGGGTGTGGTGATTCTCCTGCATAAGAACTTACACTGGAAAGTTTTAAGGAAATTCAGTGACCAGGGAGGTAGGTGGGTGCTGGCATTCATGGACATGGACGAGGGTCCCCTACTGCTGGGCAATGTTTAAGGGCCCAATGAGGACTCCCTGACCTTTTTCCACGGGTTAGCCCAGGAGCTGGGTGTGTTGGCCATGAATGATGTTTCCTTAATATTGGGAGGGAGATTTCAATCTCACTTCAGTCCTCTTCCTAGATAGATGCCCCTTCAACATAGAGCACCACCCTAGAGGAGCAAAGGCCCTTGCTCAAATGCGTGAGGATATGGCCCTCTCAGATATCTGGAGGATCCGTCACTCAGTGGAGCATGATTACACCTTTCAATCCCCGGTCCACAGCTCCTATAGCTGTCTAGACTGATGGCTAACCTCGCCCTTGATTACTCAGGGTACCCTGGAGTCTATTATCCTCCCCTTGGTCAGATCGTGCCCCAGTTAGGTTGACCATTGACTGGGGCTCTTCATCCCAAACTTCCCCATCTTGGAGGCTGGACCCACTGCTATTACAGGACCCTGAATTTGCACCGTGGCTCCAGAGAGAGGCCAGTTTGTTTTTCCACGATAATCCGATTGCAGACACCTCTGCAGGGAATACGTGGGAGGCTTTTAAAGCCACCTGGGGGGGGGGCGATATGGTGTTCACTCATAGCAGATGGAACAAAAGGGATTCCTGTCTTAAAGACCTGGAGATGCAGCTACAGATGGCGGAGAACAAATTCAAAGCCCTTTCTGACTCCTTGCTCTGTTCCCTGGCCAGACGCCAGGTAAATGACTTACTCGCCAGGAAAGCTGAGGTCTCCATCCTTCGGCTAAAACACAAGTACTGGGAGGGGATTGAGAAGGGCAGGAAGATTCTTGCCTACTGGTTAAAGAAGCAGCAGGCTGAGAGGCACATTGCAGCTTTGGTTGACAAACAAGGCGGTGTTCAGACAAAGACTGAAGGCATAAACAGCATCATGGCTGAGTTTTATGTCACTCTCTATAATGCATCCAGGGAAATGGACCCAAAGGGTATCCACCCCTTCCTGCAAGGCCTCCAGCTTCCCCCTATTTCAGACCAACAAGCTTTGGCCCTGGACGCTCCACTCACTGTGGAAGAGGTCTCCTCCACCCTGCTAGCTTTAAAGAAGAGGAAAGCCCCAGGAGGGGATGGATTCCCGCTGGAAATATGCCAATTATTACAGCCTATAGTCTCTCCAGTACTCCACCAGGTGTACATGGAGGCCCTGGAGGTGGGTGCACTCCCCCCTCCTTTAGGGAGTCAGTGATCACTATCCTCCCGAAAAAGGGGAAGGACCCCCAAAAGGCAGCCGGCTATAGACCTATCTCCCTGCTGAATGCAGACAGTAAGATTCTGGCCAAAATCCTAGTGGTCCGCCTCAACCCTCTCCTTCCTGCTCTGGTTGGGTTTGTCAAAGGATGATACAGCTCTGACCATATTAGATTGCTGATGAATTTAATGCACAAAGCCAAAACTCTCCATACCTCAGTCACAGCCATAGTGATTGATTTCGAAAAGGCCTTTGACTCCCTGGAATGGGATTTCGTGCAGCAGGTGCTGGAAGTGATGGGGATGGGCGAGGGGTTCAGATCCTGGATACGGGTGTTGTACTCCTCTCCTATGGCTAAGGTCCTCACCAATTCCATGCTGTCACCCCCTTCCCACTAGGAAGACGCACATGCCAAGGCTGTCCGCTATCACCGCTCTTGTTTGTCCTGGCAGTGGAACCCATGGCTGAGGCTATTAGGCGATGCCCCCTAATTCAGGGAGTGGCTTATGGTGGCCAGGAATATACCACACTTATGCATGCTGATGATCTTCTGCTCCCAGTGGCTGACATTGTCACCCCCCCCCCCCAAATACCCTGTCAGACTTCGCCACCTTCTCCGGCCTGCTGCTGAACCAGATCAAAACCGAGGTGCTCCCCCTTAATGGTAAATGCATGCCCAGTATGGCTTCAACACACAGGCTTCAGTGGGCCCCTGAAGGCATCACATACCTGGGCATCCACATCACCCCTGACCTGTCCAAATTATGGGAGGTTAACTTAAAACCCCTCCTTGCCACCATCCATACTGAGCTGGACAGATGCAGAGTTCTCCAGCTTACTCTAGCTGGTAAAATCTCTACGATTAAGATGATCATAGCCCCCAAGATAATGTACATGTTGTCCCATATCCCCTTGAAACTCCCCAATCTACAGTATCCCAAGATAGACTCCATGTTGGGGGCTTTTATTTGGGAGGGGAAGAGGCCACAATATAGTAGAAACAAACTGAGATCCCACTGGATGGAGGGGGGATGGGGCTCCCTTGCTTTGCGGAGTACAAGTGGGCATTCCAGGCCACTCAGACGCTCAAATGGTTTGTAGATCTGGGCCAACAGAGCTGTCAATGACTAGATACAGAGCGAGCATACTGCAAAGTAACAAAGCTCTCTCAGTTGTTATACAATCGCCCTCCTAAAATTATCAGACCCCACCCTACAATCAGTCCTACTCTGGAGCACTGGGGCCTGCTCCACTCACCTTTACTCCATTATGGGGCAACACTGATATTATGGCAGAGAAGCTTCCTATCACCTGTCCCTCATGGGTAGCTGCAGGACTTGATTCTCTCTGGGAATTCTACATCCCAGGCTCCACCTCACTGGGCTCCTTTCAGGGGTTGAAGGGCAGATATGACATCCCCTCCAAGGACTTTTGGCAGTTTCTCCAGCTTCACATTGCTATTACAGCATACACCCAGGGCCTCCTCACTGACACTCCAGCACCTCTTGTGGTGCAGTGGTTGTCCCATGAAAAGGGAATAACCAGTGACATATATTCCTCCTGAGGGCACGGCTGCCCTCTCAGACTTGGGATTCCAAAACCAAGTGGGAAGCAACTTTAAAGATGCAAATCTCGGATACTGAGTGGGAATCCTGCATGAGGCTGGCCCACACGGTGTACCCTGACACTAGGAGCATTTTCATTCGGAATAAAATCATTCACTCATGGTAAAGGATCCCTGTTATCCTCCGTAAGGCCAAATTAACCCGGGATGACCTGTATTGGAGGTGCCAGACTGAGAAAGGGGACTTAATCCACATTCTCTGGCAATGTTGGAATATCCAACCCCTGTGGCAGCAAGTCTGTACCCTTGGGTCTGAAATCCTTCGAAAAGAGGTTCCCCAAACACCTGAGCTAATGCTCCTAGGTATCCACTCCTCATATCTCCATCTTAACCTTCTGGACCAAAAGTGGATTGTCGTCCTAAGTATGCAGGTCAAATGACTACTGCTTTGAAAATGGAGAACTCAGGTGTTTCCATCCCTGAATGAAGTGCTAAATGCCATTACACAGGTGGCTAATTTGTCCTGAATGACCCATGTGGTGGTCAACTCTCTCCCCCTCTATGAGATCCTGTGGCAATCCTTCATAACTTTTCTGAAGCCCAAAGAGGATATTGGCTGATGTTACCTCACTTCGACTTATTATACTCCCCCAAGTGACATTGACATGAGTTCAGACAAGGCAGTAGGAAGGATCCGGGTCAGCTGGCTCTTTAAGGCCAATGTAGAGGTATAGGTAGTGATATTCATGATTTTAATAGCTCCCTCCATTTTGTAGATGCTTTATGTGTGTTTTGTTTGATTGTGTTGCAGGTCTGCCCCTAGCAGGTTAGGCCCTGGTGTCACAGGATGTTGCAAGGACCACCTTGGGAGACAACTACTGGAAGACGTCTACCGTTGTGGTACTCGGTAGGCGCCCTTTCCTAACCCCTTTCACGGCCAGGGCACACTGGGTAATGATACTTATGAGAACCAAGTTCTAACTGGCACATGCTGTAAGCCACAGGTAGGTGTTTCTGCTGGGTTGCCTCTTTTTACACCTGCACTGAGCTGATATGTTGATGCATTTGTTAAGTCTTTTGTAAAATTCTCCTGGGTTTGATGAAAGCAGATAGTTGTATTCTGTATTAGGTTGGATTTTCTGTGTTTTATGTAGAGGGTGGGGGTTGGTTTTCTGCTTTTTAGTTTTTTTTTTTTTTTTTGTTATGATGAATGAGTTGGGGGGGGTGAAGTTTTTGTGTTAGGACAGATACATATGTGTCATGGGGTGTGTAAAGTGGGGCAGGCTAGAATTGTGTATGGGGTGTCCCAGCTTTATGATCTGCAGCCCTTTATTACCCCCCTTCGGTGTCGGGTACAACATCTCGTTGATGCCGGGAGGTGGGAGTTGGAAGGAGACGTGAGGGCAGAAGCTGGCAGGGAGCCCCGTGCATGGGTGAGGGGAATAGGATTGAGGTAGTTAGGTGCAGAAGGTGCCCTGGGTTGAGACGGGGTTTGGAGAGATTCCAGACGGAATTAATCCCTATCTCCAGGGTTCCCATGAGACCTAGTGGGCAGGTAGCTAGAGGGGCTGCACTGTCTACCAATCCCCTGAGGGTGGCGCTATGCAGGTCCAGGTCAATCAATAATAAGACTGCAATTATGGCAGATCTGATTGCATCGGTCGACCTGGCTTGCATTACGGAAACCTGGTTGAGAGACGTTGCCGGGATAGTGCTAGAGGCCGCCGTCCCCCCAGGTTATTCCGTAGTGCACTGCCCCAGAGTGGAATTCAGGGGCGGAGGTGGGGCTATCTATTTTAGAGCTGGGCTAGGCTTCACCGTGCACCCAGTGAGAACACCGGGTTCATTTGAATGTGTAGCCATCCGTGGGGGTCCAGGTGCAGGCTGCAGAATTCTCTTGATATACTGTCCTCTTGGGGTGGTTGGAGAATTCTTGCATGAAGTGGGTGACTTTGTGGTTGGTGAGACATTGAAGTCCTCCAGATGTTTAGTTATGGGGTACTTCAATGTTTGGACTGACAACGAGTCATCCAGGTTGAGTTATCACTTCCTCCAGTTGATGACATCACTGGGCCTGTCGCAAGCAGTTACTACTGTGACTCACCAGGGTGGACACATTTTGGACCTGGTATTCTTGCTGGGGCTTGAGATTGAGAATCTCAGGACTGATCGGATCATTTGGTCCAATCATTGCACGGTGGAGTTCTTGCTCAGGGCACCCTCCAAGATCCCTCCCCCTGCAGAGATGTGAGCTACCGCCCATTGAGAGGTTTGACCCTGGAGGGTTTTTTGGTGGTGCCAAACATATCTAGTGTGGACAGTGCATGCAGGGGAGGTGTGGGTGAGACAGTTGATGCCTATAATAGGGCAGTGACTGAGGCACTCGACTCCCTTGCACTGATCTGTGTATGACCCAGATCTTCTCACTTGAGGTCCCCATGGTTTGATGGGGAGCTCAAGGCTTTGAAGATCAAGGGTCAGAGGCTGGAGCGCTGCTGGTGGGGGTCCAGCTTGGAGGCAGACAAACTGGCCCCGCATGCACACTATGGTGTGCACCAGGGGGCAATCAACCATAAGAAGGCAGTGTTCCTGTCCAGGGAGATTGCTGCTGGCAGAAACCAACCAGCAATGCTTTTTTGGACTGTGGACAGGTTATTACATCCCGCCTTTCTTCAGCCGAAAATAACAGTTTCTGAGGCCTTGTGCAATGAGTTTGCTCAGTTTTTCTCAGACAGGGTGTTTGCCATCAGGCAGGGTGTTCCGCCAGTGGCCCGTACTATGGCCGACAGTGGATGCCGGGATGGTCAACAAAGCACTGCACCCTACTGGGGGGAGTTTAAACCTGTGGAGGTGGCTGATGTCATTGAGGTGATCTCAAAACTAAAGCACACATATTGTGAACTGGACCTGACACCGACGCATTTCTTAGTGGGATGTGTCGACGCTGTTGGGCCAGAGTTCACCTAGATTGTCCGATGTTCCTTGCTGGAGGGGGTTGTCCCAGATGCTTTGAAGGAGGCACTGGTGAGACCCCTTCTGAAGAAGTCATTATTGGACCCTGACATCAAGGCGAATTATCGACTGGTCTCCAACCTTCCATTTTTAGGAAAGGTGGTGAAGATTGTGGCATGTCAGTTGGGTGATCACCTCATGGCATTTGATATCTATGAGCCGCTCCAGTCAGGGTTTCATGCAGGACATTCAACAGAAACCGCATTAGTTCGGGTGGAAAATTATCTCCTCAGGGCGAGAGATCGAGGGGAGGGAACAATTCTCATTCTACTCGATCTCTCCTCAGCTTTTCACATGGTGGACCATCGGGTGTTGCTGAACTATCTGAGGGACTTCTGTGGACTCACCGGCATTATCATTCGCTGGTTTGAGTCCTTTTTGATAAACAGAAGACAGAGGGTGGTGATGGGGAAGTTTTCATTAGCCTTCTGTCTTGTGGGGTACTTCAGGGTTCGGTGTTATCACCAATATTATTCGCCATGTATATGCTACCCCTGGGAGAGATCATTAGGAAGTACAGCTTGGGATTTCATTGCTATGCCAATGATACCCAGCTGTACTTATCCTTTGCCTCTGGAACATCAAATGCGGTGGATGTATTAAACAACTGTCTGGCAGAGATCAATGACTGGATGGCCTCCAGCTGGTTGCGACTGAATCCTGATAAGATGGAGGTACTGGTGGTGGAGTCGAACAGGAGGCGGGTGGGGTTGACCCCGGGGCAGACACTGGACTTGTTCTAGGGTCAGTCCCATTGAAGGCTTCCTCTAAGGTGCGTAGTCTTGACATAATATTTGACAATGGTGTGACAATGGAACATCAGGTGTCTACCGATGTTAAAGGAAGATTTTTTCATCTGAGAAATATCGTCAGGATTAGGCACCTGATCCCGGCCCTGGACCTCCCCAACTTGGTACATGCATTTGTCACATCCAGGTTAGACTACTGTAATTCGCTCTATCTCAGGGTCTCGGGAGGCACCCTCCATCGACTGCAGCTAGTGCAGAATGCAGCTGTCAGGTTGTTGACAGGTCAGTCGAAATACTGCCATGTCACCCCAGTGCTGTGTGAACTGCACTGGCTGCCAGTTCAATGGAGGGTACTCTTCAAGGTGGGCTTGCTCACCTATAAGGCCCTACACAGATTGGGCTCTTGTTACCTGGCTGACCTTCTGACACGTGCTGCCTCGGTTCAGCCCCTCTGGTCCTCCTCGAGGGGCCTCCTAACGATTCCTAGGTCAAGATTAAAAACTGCCAGTGATCGAGCTTTCAGTGTCGCCGGTCCTGTCTTATGGAATTTGCTCCCGTTCTTGGTGAGGAAGGCCCCATCAGTAGAGGTGTAGAGGTCTTTAAGACCCGCCTGAAGTTTTATTTGTTTCATCAGGCTTTCTCAGACTCTTTCTGACACCAGTGTTATTAGTCCTTTTCAAAATTTAGAGGGTTTTATGTATTTATGTGATCTGTATAAGGATATAGTTTTGTATGTATAAATTGAGCTTGTGTTTTTTGTACGGTGCCCAGAGCCTCTGGGATAGGGCGCCAGAAAAATAAAATTTACCTTACCTTACCTTACCTCTGTTTATGAATAGCAACTTAGCTGTACTTGTACTTCTACAGTTTCAAGTTCTGTGTATTTGTACATGTTGTAAGAACTTGAAACTAATAAAAACCTTTAACCAAAAAAATAAAAATGCCAACAGGACAAATGTGTGGAGCAGCGGAAAGCAGAACCAGAGTGCATCTGCACCAGAACGGCTAGTATTTTATATAATTGCTGTGGTAAAAAAGGGAAACCCAGCAATTATATGAAATAAAGGGTGGCATGAAATCAAAGTTTACACCTTTCAAGTGTTAGATGTTTTAATAAACCCTCGAGCTTTGCTCTCAGGGTGTATGTAGCATCTAACACTACTAGGGGTGTGTAAACTTCTCATTACACACACCACCCCATACTTTATTCTATTTATAATAACCAGGGAGCATTTTTTTTCATCGGGAAACATGATTATAATTCGTCATTATAACCAGGTTATAACAGTGAACATGTGGCAGGTTTCCCTCATTCCACGCATGTGCCAACTGTGGCCTTCCCTTTGTCACGCTGGATACTTCAGCAACTCTCACACTCTGACTCTTTAAGTCTTACAATACTGAACTCTGCTTTTTTAAGGAAGTTCTTTTAACAAAACTTTTTACATTTTTGAAGGAATCGCTAAAAAAAGTTTTAAACAGGCACTTCAGTTGAACCCAAGTCCTGACAACAGACTGCAATTCAACCCAACTCCTGCTTCACAGACATTCTATTTACATAATTGCTGTGGCAAACAAATTGCTCCCCAGCAGTTATATAAAACAAGCCATGGGGTAGTGTGTTAGAGACCTGATGTTTCAGGAGAAAGTTTCACAAAATATAGTTGTCAGAAGCACTTTTGTTCATATTTATTAGATTTTCTATATTTATCCCCCCTCCTTTTTTATAGTTGCATGATAATAGGAGGATTGTCCCCTAGACTTCACCCGCTTTGGCTGCTTCACTACATCTGACATTATAGTCCTCTACTTGTGACACCACAAATAGAATAATAGAAAAATAAGTGTGTATTACAAGGCAGTAATATCATCGAGAGGTTTTGGGGACATGGAACCTCGACAGCGAAGCTCAAGAGGTTCTAAAGTCCTCAAAACCTTGAGATGTTATTACTGCCTTGTAAAACACTTATCTTTCTGTTATTTTTTGTAATATATGGATCCATTGAAAATACTACAGTTGGAGATGACCTTTGAACTGTAATATTATCAGCAAAAACGATAGTATTACCACTTTTCAGGATAGTTTTATTGAGAGTAGTGATATATTACTGGGAAATTTATGTATAACTCAGTATAGTATTATTGAGGCTTATCCATATATTACAGTACAGTAATACATATGAAATCACGAACAACAAATAAGCAGCATTACTGATTATTACATCAGGAAAGTTGTTATGTAGGTCATTTAATGTTAGTTTTAAAGAGACTAAATACTTAGGCATTGGCTGTATGAAGGCTTTATGATTTATTTTGATCACTGGAATATAATTTTATTTGACCCCCTTTAAATGTACATAGATGCATAACATTTGACAACAAAGAAAAACCCAGTGGCTTACAGTACGTAGTCTTTTCATATAGTATGCCTAACTGAAATCATGCCCTGCCTTCGGTGGCCTGGAGTTATGAGCTAATAGTCCTAGTGGTTTTTCAACACCCCCTTCCCTAGAACACCCTTGTCCAGCAGTTCATATTTGCAGCAAGCTGTCAGAGTCTACATATAGTGACATTTCACTGGCAAAAGTGTTGGGGAAGTGCCCCTTTGCATAGTTTTCACCAGGTGAAGTAGCACTTTGCCAGGGTAGAAACATAGAGTTTGACAACAGATAAGGACCGCTTGGCCCACCTAGACTGACCATTTTCCCTACCTACCGTAATACTGCAGACCCTGCTTGATCTCTGGCTTCCCACCCTTTCCTTACCACTAAGGTTCCCTTATGCCTATCCCATGCCTTCTTGAATCCCACTACAGTTTTTGCCACCACCACCTCCACTGGATGCTGTTCCAGGCATCCACCACTCTTTCTGTGAAGAAGTACTTCCTTACATCACCCCTGTGCCTACCCCCTCCCCAGCTTCATAGTATGACCCCTCGTTCTTGAGTATCTTTTTCTCCAAAAAAGGCTTCCCTCTTTAACCTTATTTATACCTGTGAGTCATTTGAAAGTCTATCATATCCCCCCTCTCCCCCCTTTCCTCCAGGATGTAGATATTGAGGTCCTTCAGTCATTCCTCATAGGTGACCCTGCACCATTTTAGTTGCCCTCCGCTGGACCACCACTATTCTGTCTAAGTTCTTCCAGAGATTTGGCCCCCAGAACTAGATACAGTACTCTATGTTAGTTACTTAGTTAAAACTTTATTTTTAAACAGGATACAACTTTAGGTCTAAAGAATCTATCTTTAAAGTTGTCCTATGTACATACATACAGTACATACATTCTATCAAACAATGCACATATATCATACATACTCTATTACATTATAAAACAGACAGCTGTTGCAACAATAACTTAAATAATATAGACAAGGTTACTATTGTCAATAACAAGCACATTCTTCATCATAAGTTATATCAATTTTTGATTTAAAAATGGATAGTCTGTGCAAATTTCTTATTGATGGAGATATTTCATTCCACAATACTGCAGCAGAATACTGAAAGGTCATTTGACCAAGCCTGGTTCCGATTTTGGGGATTTTTAGACCCCTGTGGACCACTTCCCTTAACTGATATTGTTGTTCCTCATTCTCTTGTTGGATACATAAACTTCCCCTGATCAAGCCCTCCCTGACTTTGAATATTAATATGGCATATTGTTTTTTTTTAAATGAATAGCCAAACTGTCCCAAGCTAATTGTTTTTACATAACACAGTGATGGGTCAGGAAGGGACATCTCAGGACGAATCTAGCTAAGAAATTATGTACTGTATTTACCCTGTCCAATAGTTTAATTCCGGCAAAGCCATAACATAGATTGCCATTCTCTAGGACTGGAAGAATCAATTGTGCTGCTATTGTTTTTCGCATTTAAAGTGATACAATTGATGCTGATCTTCTTAATGCACCTAGTCTTGTATACACTTTTTTCGTTACGTAATCTATGCGGTTTCCAAAGGTCAATGAACTATCTATAATGACTCTCAAGTATTTGTATTGGTTTGTATTAGTTAGTATTTGTCCTTTTCTGGTAGTAATATCCATATGTGATATTATTTGATTTTTGCTTTTCTTATTTTGAAACCACATTACTTGTCTTTTTACTGCTTAATACTAATTTTGAGTCATAAAGTCAGTCCTGGAGTATGTCAGAATCAACTTGAAGCTTTCTTATCATCTGATCTTGGGTTTTTGCTGATGCAAGCAGCACGGTATCGTCTGCACAGAGCCTTACTTGGGTACTCTGGATGTTCTCAGGCAAATCGTTTACATAAATCAAGAATAATAATGTCCCCAGGATTGAACCGTTGGGCACTCCTCTAGTTAAGTAGCCCAAATCTGATAGTTGATTTGCAACTTCTACCCGTTATGTTTCTTGGCCCTAAGTAAGATTGAAAGCACATTAGTGGACCAGAAGCCATTCCAATCCATTCCAGTCTCTCAAAGAGGATGGAATAGTCCACTAGGTCAAAGATTTTGGACAAATCGACAAACACCACACCTGCGGACTCCCTGGACTTCATAACACTTGCTACTTTGTCCACGAAGTCCATGAGTGCAGTGCCCATCGAATGCCCTGCCCTAAAACACTGTTGGAATTTAGTTAATTTTGAATACTGTTTTAAGTATTCATATAGTTGGTTGTAAACCATTCATCCCATCAATTTTGATTTATACAGTGATTTATACAGTGGTATCACCACCTCCCTCTTTTTGCTGGTGTTACCCCTCCCTATGCACACTAGCATCCCATTGGCTCTCCCCTCTGCCTTGTCACACTGTTTGGCCACCTTTAGGTCATCAGACAAGATTACTCCCAGGTCTCTTTCCTGTTTGGTCATCACCAGTATCACTCCCCCAAGTTTGTACTCTGCTCCTGTGTTTCTGCACTCCAACTGCATTATTTTGCATTTCTTTGCATTGAAACTTTAGTTGCCACACTCTTGACCACTTCTTAAACTTTCTTAGATCCCCATTCATTTTTACACCCCCCTGGAGTGTCTACTCTGTTGCAGATCTTAGTGTCATGTGCAAAAAGGCATATCTTGCCTTCTAGCTCCTCTGCAATGTGGCTAATAAAGTCATTAAAGAGGACCAGTCGCAGTACTGATCCTTGTGGCACCCCTCTGGTAACCCTTCCTTCCTCGGAGTGAACTCCATTTACCGCCACCCTCTGTCGCCTATCCTCCAACCAGTTTCCTACCAAGTTTACCACCTTTGGACCCACTCCTAGGCTGCCCAGCTTGCTTATGAGCCTCCTATGTGGAATGGTATTGAAGGCCTTACTGAAATCTAGGTAGGCCACATCCACAGCTCCACCCCGATCTAATTATCTGATCATCCAGTCAAAGAAATCTATCAAATTTGTTTGACATGACCTTCCCTCAGTGAATACATGCTGCCTCAGATCTTGCACACAGCTGGATTCAAGATATTCCACAATCCTTTCCTTCAGTAGTGATTCCATTAATTCCCCCACCACCGAAGTCAGGCTGACTGTCCTGTAATTGCCAGCTTCCTCCCTACTACTATCAGTGTTCTTCTTTGAGTTGTTTTTTTAAAGAAGCTTTTTCTTAATATTTACTCAACCCTCTCACCCACTGCACTCTGCCACCCTCTAGCATACATCATCTCCCCACCACACACACACAGTCATAGCAAAGTTCTTTCTAATAATGGCAATGATAGTAAACATTTATTTCCCTTTCCAACACCATATCACGATATCACACTTCTCCCACCATGGCATTAGTTATTCTGAATCCATAAATCATGAGGCAAACCCCCGGCCCTACCCACCCTCTAGCACTCAACACCCCTCTCCCCCAAAGCCCCGTAGTTTAAGGATATATCAGGTAGGAGCACCTAGAAAACATGAAAACCTTCCCTCAGAGGAGTGACTATATTCTCTTTAGTGTCCTTAAATGCATATGAATAATCATGACATGTATAGTGACACTTGATTGGCTGACAGTTCAGCCAATCAAGTGTCACTACTGAGAATGTAGCTTTATGACAAGTCACTGCAAACTGTGAATCAGGCTGCAAAATGGGCTGATTGGTATGTTTTAGGGAGACCTCAAACTAAAAGCATACCTCTTAGCTGTCCCTGATTACGAGGGATGTCCCTCATTTTACCCACAAAATTGCTCAGTCCTTCATCTGTTCCTCATGAAAAAGTGCTGCCTACACTGAGAATGTGCTATAAATTCAGACTTTAAAGCAGAAATTCATAATATTCTAAGATGCTAAATCAAAAATAAACTTTGTACAGGTAAACACAGTGGTTTCCACAGTGTTCTGTGCTTGCAGCTCCATGTTTGAGGATGTGTTCCTCATTGTGAGGGTCAGCATCCTTCATTGTCCCTCATGTTTAGTGTCTGTGTCTTTCGCTTTGGGGACAAAAGGTTGAGAGGTATGACTAGAAGACTGTGAGGTGGTGGTATGCTAGCCAGCAGGCCTACTGGCGCAGTAATCACTAGTAATCTTAAAGTCATACAGCAATGTGGCCATGCCACTAGTCCAACTGATTCTGATTCTGATCCTAAGGGACCAAAGAAGGACAAGAAACAATGCATCCTGGGCATTTGGCTAGACAGTGCCAAACATGGAGGCAGTATAGCACAGTGGTTTAAGGCTCTGAGCTGCAAACCTGAAGACCTGGGTTTGAATCCCACAGCCCCCACCTGCATACTGTGTGACCCTGAGCAAGTCACTTAAAGAGCACCTTTCCCAGTCCTTTTGACTTTCATGCATAAATTATCCCTTCTTGCATTGATTCTGGAATTGTATTTTATTACTGTCTACTGCAGTTATTTTTTGCATTCTGAGCTGCTAAAAACTGCAGGGTGTACCAGAGCATCCACAGCAAGTCTGGTGTTGCTGTTGGCCCAGGGTTTTACTGCTGACATCACTATAGGGCAGAGTCAGTTTCACACAAATAAAATAATACTGACAAGGCATTTGGATTTTGGCATAATGCATTGCTAACAGGGTGTCTTGTGGAAGGAGGAACACAGTGTATACACTAAGTACTGGTAGTTTTCTCTTGCAACACTGTTGCAATTGCACAGTACTGCACAGTGTGAGTGACTCCTCTACCCTATAATGATGTCATCAGGAGCCAGCAGCCCAGCAACTGAACAGCAAAGGCAAGCACAGCAGGCCTCAAAAACAAATCCAAATTATGGAAGGCAGAATAAACCATGGCCAAATATAACAAATGCACACACCCTTTCATGTCTAGTACTGCATATAATGACTACAAGCTGTAACTTTTTGGACCATCATGAAAGGTACTCTTTAACTTCCTTGTGCTCCCAGGTCACACCTGTAAACAAGCTTCAGCTTAGTTTGTCTCTCCTGGTTAAAAGAACAAAAACAAAAACAAATCAAAATGCTCAGCGTAAATCAGACATCCCTCAACTCAAGGATGCAAGCATACAGAAAACTGCTTGGTCAGATGCCCTACGGCCAGTTCTATGCCATATATGCATAACGTGTTTGTAAATGGTACCACAACGATAGGCCTTTGTGACCCCAGACCAAGCCTATCACTGGTTAAGCAATCACTGGTATTAAAAGGTCAAATTCTGACAGGAAAGACTGCTAAAATGATGTCTGTTGCAGGAGCCACTGTGGTGATATGGATAGCTAAGGTTCTTTGAATATAAGGATGGTATGAGGGAAAGCAAGACATGGGGATGCTGTACTTGGAGTTCCTTTTCAGTGTCATATTGATCAAAGATCTTGACCTTTGTGGAAATATTGCCTGCATTGCCATAAGGAGCAAATATCAGAGAATGACAACAAGGGGGACTGCAGCCACTCATGTGACTTTTGTTCTGTCCTGCAATGAGCATGAATGCATGAAAAATGGCAGAAAAATGTGGACAATGCTTCTCTACTGGTGCGCAGAAATAGAATCAAGGAAGTGGAAGTATCCCAACAGACAGTTGTGCTGCAAAAATATAGGAGGCAGCTGCTAGAGCCGACTCATAATATTCTAAGTTGTGGACACCTAGGGTTAAAAGGACCAGGAGTTGACTTTTGCAGAACTTCTACTATACCAACATCTTCCCAGAAGTGGCTCAGTACTGCTGAACCTGTGTGGCATGTCAGAAGACAGGGTAGGTAAGAGATAAGGCAAATGCCCCCCTTACGCCATTGTCAGTTACGGATGAGACATTCAGGAGGGTGGCTGTGGGTCCCTTAAGCAACTCCACCCATGCTAGGAAAATACTTATTTTGATGGTTGTAGATTTTGTAACTAGATACCCTGAAGTGTCACCATGTCATTTGTGGAAGTAGGTGAGGTGACAGATACATTTTTGGGAATTGTTTGCCAAATAGGGTTTGCCAAGGAAATATTATCATACTGGGGTAAGCTAAAGACTTTGTCTTACCATCCAAAGGGCAATGGCTTGTGTAACATTTTAACTCCATGTTAAAGCATATGCTTCACACCTTTGCAAACAAACATCCCAAAGACTGGGGCAAGTATTTTTCTCTACTTACTGTTTATCTACAGTAAGGTAAAACAGAAATCCATTGGATTCTCACCCTCTGAGCTACTCTGCACACTGGACGAGGGATCTGCTGAATTTTGTCATCAAGGAATTGCCTGGGAAATCCCCACAAGCAAGGAGAGTATTAGGGAGTATGTACTGAACTTCCATGAGAGGGTCACAAAGTACACTGTGTTGCAGAAGAGACTCTCCTCCAAGCTGAGAACAAGCTGAATACATGGTACAGTAAGGGTGTGAGGGCTCAAGCATGTCAGGCTGGGAAAAGAGTAACAGTACTAATTCTAGGGAAACACAACAAACTGTAGACTGCTTGGCTGGGAGGCTCCTTTTGTTGTAACTGAGAAACTGAGTGTTGTGAACGATATGCTTGAACTGCCAGGTCAGACCGGCAAGAACTGAACCTATCATGTTTATATGCTCAGTCCATACCATACCCAAGAAGAGCTGGTTTTGGCAGCTACTGTATATGTTCTCCAGCAGAGGACATAGAAGATCATGTAACTGATCTGCTCAAAGAAAGCAGAGATGGAACTTCAGGGAATGAAGTCAAGCTTTTAACACCGATTAATCTTGATCAAAACATGGGCATTGGCATTGGCAGGGCTGCTACCAGTCTTAAGGCCCTGCTTACTTCCCAACAGAGGTACACTAAATTGTCAGAGCATGAGGTCAAGGTAGTGTCAGATAAACCTGTCAGACAAAATGCTTGCAGGATACCTGCTAGTGTCAGAGGAGATGCACAAAATGATATTATATATTTCAGCCAGAAGCTGAATGCACAATAAATGGGATATACCACGGTAGAGCAGGAGTGCCTTGGCATTCTGTTGGGTGTTTACAAGGTGGAATGTCATCTCCAGGTTTTCACAGATCATGACCCTCTGAAGTGAAAACTACAGGAGTCGTCAAGGGTATGGCAGCTGAGTTTCAATGCAGAAAAGTGCAAAATAATGCACTTAGAGCACAGAAACCCAGGGATGGAGTACACAATGTGTGGAGTGATATTGACAACCACCAAGCAGGAAAGAGATCTGGGGTAATCAAACTGGATGACCTAAAGGTGGCCAGACAGTGCGACAGGCAGTAGGGAGGGTGAGTGGGATGCTGGGGTGCATAGGGAGGAGTATCACCAGCAGACAGAGGGAGGTGGTGTTGCCTCAATATAGATCACTGATAAGACCCCACCTAGAGTGCTGTGTCCAGTTCTGGAGACCACATTTCTAGAAGGACATAGACAGAGTGGAGGCAGACCAGAGGAGGGTAACTAAAGTGGTGCCAGGTGTATGAGTGTTAATTAATGTTAGTTGTATCTGATGAGTGATTGTGTGTGTGTAAGTTGTCTGTGTCATTAATAGTAAGGTGGATGAGTGGTAAAGGAGTGTTATTGTGGGCGTCGTATTAAGTCTGGGGCTGTGTTGTGGGATTTTATTTGAATTTATTGGATGTTTGACATTTCTTTTTAGTACACAAGGCTGGGATGTGTTGGGGTGTCGGCCTTGCACAAATCACTTATGCTGCCTCTGTGCTTCACAACCTCCGCCCCTTCACTGACTTCCCAGTTTCATCTACTGCCGCTAGACACTGTAGGGAGGTTGGGATTATGAGGAGGTGGGTGAGTCAGTTGGCAGGGGGCAGCTGAGTAGGGGGTGGTGAGGGGCATTGAGGTTGTAAGGTCCAGGAGACACACTGGGTTTAAACTGAGCCCAGGGCAATGCCAGATGTGTCTGGTTCCTGTACCCAGGGGTCCCGCCGGACTGAGAGGGCAGGTAGCCAAAGGGCTGGCTACCTCCTCTAATCCTCTTCAGGTGGTGCTGTACAATGCCAGTTCAGTAAGGAACAAGACCGCTATTTTTGCGGACTTGATTTCCTCTGTCGACCTGGCTTGCATTACGGAGACCTGGTTGGGTGATGATGCTGGTTCTGTTTTAGAGGCTACTGTTCCCACTAGGTACTTCATGGAGCACTGCCCAAGGAAGGATCATGGGAGGGAGAGTGGCCATCATTTTTAGAGCCAACTTGGGCTTCTCGGCACATCCAGTTTGTAATATCAGGTCTTTTGTCTTTTGAGTGCATCACCATATGTGGGGTCCAGGCGCAGGCTGCAGGATTCTCCTCATTTACTGTCCTCTGGGGTTGGGAGGAGATTTCCTGCAGGAGATAATGGACTTTGTTGTCAACCAAGTGTTGGAGTTCCCTAGGTATTTAATCCTGGGGGACTTCAACGCCTGGGTCAATGACAAATCTTCGCAATTCAGTTAAGGACTCCTCCAGCTTATGTCTTCACTGGGCCTGGCACAAGCAGTTTCTTCTGTGACCCATCGGCATGGCCACACACTTGATCTGGTTTTTCATCTGGGTATTGGGGTTGATAAGCTCATGATTTATTGGGTCTCTTGGTCCAACCATTGCACCTTGGGGTTCACGTTTGGGGCCCCCCCTGATGGTTCTTCCCCTGTGGAGATAGTCAGCTACCACCCTTTAAGGGGTTTGCACCCAGAAGAACTTCTGGAGCTGACTGACCTATGTAGAGTTGAGGCAGCTTGTGTGATTGGCATCGGTGAGGCTGTGGCCATCTATAATAAGGTGGTGGCCAGGGCACTTGATGCCATCACATCGGTCCATATATGACCCATATCCTTTCACTTGAGATCCCCATGGTTTGATGGGTATCTCAAGGTGATGAAGATCAAGGGTTGGAAATTGGAGCATAAATGGTGAAAGACCAGGCTGGAGGCTGACAGACTGGTCCTGTGTGCTCACTATGGTGAGTACCAGGAGGCAATCTCCTGTAAGAAGGCAGAATTCCTGTCCAGGGAGATTGCAGCAGGGAGGACCAGACCATCTCAGCTTTTTCAGACTGTGGATAGGCTTTGCCATCCTGCCTGTCTACAGCCAAAGAAAACTTTTTCATCCACCTTGTGTGAAGAGTTTTCTCTGTTCTTCTCTGACAGAGTGTTGGCTATCTGGTCGGGAATTCCGTTTGGGAGGCTTGTGCCTCACAGTGGTCAGACTAGTAGGAGCAGAGGCACTCTGCCTATCTGGGAGGAGTTTAGGCCAGTGGAGATTGCTGAGGTGATTGAGGTGATCTTAGAGCTGAAGCACACATATTGTGAACTGGACCCAGCCCTGACGTGTTTCTTAATGGGATAAGCTGAGGTTGTTAGCCCAGTGTTCACCAGTATTACCAGGTGCTCGATGGTGGAGGGGGGTTCCAAGCGGCTTTGAAAGAAATGCTGGTAAGACCCCTTCTTAAGAAGTCTTCACTCGACCCAGACGTCCTGGCGAATTACCGTCCAATCTCCAACCTGCCTTTTTTGAGCAAGGTTATGGAGAAATTAGTGGCACAACAGCTCGAAGATCACCTCATGTCCTTCAACATCTATGAGCCATTTTAGGTCAGGTTTTCGGGCCAGACACAGTACAGAAACAGCTCTAGTTAGGGTACATAATGATCTACTCAGAGCTAGATCTAGAGGAGACAGGTTAGTTCTTGTGCTCCTCGATTTCTCATCAGCATTTGGCACTGTGGAACATGTCATGCTTCTTGATCGGCTCTGTGAGTTTTGTGAACTCGCTGGGGTTGTCATTAGATGGTTTAAGTCCTAGATCTCTGATAAGGTGCAACGGGTGGTGATGGGGAATTTCTCCTCTCCCCCCCCAATGCCTCTGTCATGTGGAGTTCCACAGGGCTTGATCTTGTCGCCAGTGTTACTCACAGTCTATATACTGCCCCTGGGTGAGATCATTTGACAATACAGTGTGGCATTTCACTGCTATGCAGATGACACCCAGCTGTATTTGTCATTTGCACCTGGAACATCTGATGCTGTCAACGTGCTTAACATTTCTCTGGCTATAATCAATGACTGGATGGCTTCCAGCTGGCTGAGACTAAACCCTGATAAGACAGAGGTGCTAGTGATCGAGCCAGGTCACGGGAGTGATGGGTTGCACCCTGGAATGGAAAACAGGTCTTTTCCTGGGGTCTTCTCCAACGGTTGCTTCCCCAAGGGTGGGAAATCTAGGTGTGATCCTGGATAGCAGGCTGACCTTTGAAGATCAGGTGTCGTCTCTGGCTAAGAATGGCTTTTACCACCTGTAGAACATCACCAGTCTCAAGCCCCTCATTCTGCTTGAGGATCTGCTGGCTCTGGTACATGCCTTTGTTACCTCTAGGCTTGACTACTGTAATGCTCTTTACTTCAGGGTCATGGGATGGACCCACTGCAGGCTACAGTTGATGCAGAATGCAGCTGTCCATTTGCTGATGGGTCTGTCTAGGTCCTGTCATGTGATCCCGGTTCTGCATGCTCTGCACTGGCTGCCGGTCAGGTGGAGGGTCCTTTTCAAGGTGGGCTTGCTCATCTATAAGGCCCTATATGGGCTGGTACGGGCTACCTGTCAGAGCTCCTGACACCTGTGACCTCTGCTCACTCCCCCGCTCCACTTCAAGGGGCCTCTTGGATGTTCTCAGGGTTCAGATCAAGACATCTGGTGATCAAGCTTTCAGTGTCTCTGGGCTGACCCTGTGGAACACATTTCCAGCTGTAGTCTGGGAGGCCCCTTCGATTGGTGTTTTCAAGCAGAAGTTAAAGGCTCACCTCTTCAGTCTGGCCTTCACAGATTAATCAGTACTATTAGAGAATGTTATTATTTGAACTCTGATTTTGTTTATCTGCTATTTATGGATTTTAATTAGTTGTTTTATCTGTAATACTTTGTTAGGCGCCCAGAGCCTCTGGGATTGAGTGCCATAAAAATAAAATTTGCCTTGCCTTGCATCTAAAGCCAAGTGAGGAGAGACTAAAGGACCGCAATATGTATACCCAGCAACAGAGGAGGAAGAGGAGGACTATGACCTTTAAATACCTCATGGTATAGGAGGAGAGTATTTTCAGAAGAAAAGGTACTCAAGGACAAGGGGACATGTACTTCTTCACAAAAAGAGTGGTGGATTCCTGGAACAGCCTTCCAGCAGAGGCGGTGGGGGTAAAAACAGTGGTGGGGTTCAAGAATGCATGGGATAAGCACAAAGGAGTCATAGTGGAAAGGAAGAGGGAGGGAAAAAGAGCTGTAGATCAGGCACAGTCTGCAGTAATAGCATAGGTAGGGAGAACGGGGCAGACTGGATGGGCCAGTCGGTCCTTAGCTTCCATCAAATTCTATGTTTCCATGTGGCTGAACCAACTGAGTGGTAAGAATGACAAACTGTTAAGGCAGAGCTTGGCACTGCAAGCTTATGACATGACAGCCAGTCATTGCTCAGTGAAGGAAGATGCAAAGGCAAGCATAATGTCCCACAAAATAAAGCAGGGGTTGGAATTGACCCTTGATACACACTTAGTACAGAATAAAAAGTATAAGGGTTATAAGAGCCAAGCCTTTTTATTTTTTGATGGAAAGTAGATATGTGAAAAGCAGGGCTGTCACTTGACAAAATCACTTCTGTAATGAGGCTGTGTGTGTAGAGGCTGCTCTCCTGAGTGCATCACAAGTTACTAAGAATACAATTATATTTTTGTTTTTCAACCCAGCATTACTAAAAAGGCCTAAGTGATGTTAACAAGTTCCCCATTTTTCTTGTTAACCCTACAGACTGAACATGATACGAACACAGCTAACCATTACCAACATAAGCAAGTGGAGATACAATTTGCATTAAGGGAAAGGAGTGAATAATTTATTTTGAAAGTTTAAACATGGAGAGAAGTGCGCGAAGGCATTTGAGCAGTTCAGAAAGACCTTATGCCAAGCCCATGTTCTTGCTAGCTCAGATTATGAGACGAAATATGTAATCCACACACTGATGCATCAGACGGAGGCTTAGGCACGGTATCTGGTCAGTACCTGCTGGTCATGCTCTTCATGTTCCACCCAGGTTTTAAATATAAAAAGAGAAAAAAGAAAAAAAATAATAATTACATATGATCATGCACATTTTGGGGACTACACCTTCATGAAGGAGAGAGGAGGGCTGCAGAGGGTGAGCCAAAGGTGGGAGTAACCCGGGCTAGCCAGCCTCATTGGTGGTGGACAGGGGCTGCCAGGAAATGATCCTCCAGTAGGCAGGCAGTAATTCCTGTTTAGTCCCAGAATTCTAGGTGACCCCAAAACATGAGCAATCCTAAAGTGTGAGTACCAAGAAGCAGGATTGTGGCGTCTAACTCAGCAGCATCGGGGCATTGGCAGAGAAAGTCTGCAGGGAGGACTGCAGGCCACATGTCACGCTGCCCAACTGGGACCAGGTAAGGCCAAAGCACTTGGTTATAGATAGGCCTTGTCATGGAACTGACTATCTGGGGTCATCTTACAGAGGGGCTGATGCAGTGTGATGTTATAGGGAGTGCCAGGGCTCCAGATAAGGTGAGTACCGGCCTATTTTACTCACCTCATTTTAGGAAATACTCTTCATAAAATTTTTTTAGTGAGTACCAGTACTTACCCAACATTTGTGAATGCTCCACACTTCATAGAACAGTACTTCATAACATAGCAGATGATTAAAAAGGAGCATTTTTTTCCAGATTTACAGCACTCATATGCAACCCAATTTTGTTTTACTCACAATTTTTTAAAACTGGTGAGTAAATTACTCTTACCTGACAACACTATCTGGAGCATTGTTGGCACCTGATCAGTTCTTATCTAGAAAAAAACTACATTGTTTATAAAAAATGTACTCCTCACTCCACTCTGTCCAGACATTTGTACACATCTGAATTTGGTTTTACTTGCCTCACTTTCAAAATGAGGAGTACAGTACTCATCCTAAAAAATCTTATCTGGAGCCCTGGGGAGTGCACCTGCTCCCTATCTAGGGTCAGTGAACAAATTAGTTGTGGGGTTGCAGCCTTCCAGCCTTTCTCTTATAGGTTAAGTGGCTAATAGTGTTCTCACAGGGAATGCAGCTTTTCAGTCATCCCTGCCTAGGATAGCATACTTAGTTAAATGAAAAACAGTTTAAGTGGTGCAACTTTTCAGCCATCCCTGCCTGGGTTAAAGTAGCAGGATTATAGTGAAGGTTTCTGTGGGGATGGCAACAAATTCCTACAGAGGGTAAGCCAGAAAACTTGCAAGTTCAGGACAGATGCGTTGTCGGGAGAGAAGTAATTAATGAAATGTGGAGAGGGGTGGTTCCCAATGGGATGGGAGGAGGTGAGGTAGGGTGTTGCAGGGGATGCAGTGCAGCAGTTTTCCTTGAACTCTCTGAAAGTTAGATTGTCTGGTCTGCAAGAGCCTTGACCAGATGAGGGTGCAGATATGGCACCTAAAGGGAGTTAGGAGCATTAGAAGCACTAGGGATAGGGTAAACTGAAATGGGGTGTGGGAGGAGAGGGGAGGGGTTGGGTGGTGGTAGAAATCAAGGGTTGGAGCTCAGATTGAAGTAGGGGGCAGGTGGGGGGTAGAAATGGGGGGGCACAGCAAGTTCTCTGGGACCCATGTCCTCAAAGGGAAAGGGGACCTTGAAGAAAGGGATGGACAGTGGTAAGAGGAACAAGGAGGGCAAATAAAGGAAGGAGGTTGGTTGGAGCACCCCCAGAGGTGCCATTGAGGAATAGATTCTTTCCACTGACTAGGGAAGGTAGGGGTAAGAGGGGTGAGGGGGAGAGAGGAAGCAGCAACAAGAGAGAAATACAAAGACTATGGGAGGTATACACAGGGGGATGGACAGGAGAACGGATGGGGGAGCGAGTAAAGAAGGCAGGGCATGGAGGAGATTTATTTATTTATTTATTTTGCTTTTGGTGACCGGGTAAGTGCACTAGGCAAACAATGCCTATTTTCAGGCACGACCTGGGAGAAAACGGTTTACAGACAAACAGTAAACATGTGACGCAGCACATAAATGCAGTACAGATCCGGATGAAAACAGTGTGTAATAAGTACATTGACATACTGAATACAGAAGGTTAAGATACAGTAAATACAGGGAAAGAACATGATTAGTAGCAAAAGAAAATTAAACATGGGAAGGTAGTAAGCTTCAGGACAATAAGTGCCATAAAAGTAGAAAGGAGAGAGAGGAGGAAAGAGATGAAGAGAGGCATAGCAGGTATAGGTCTTAAGGGAGGGAGGAGAGGGGTAAATAGGAAGGAGATGGGGAGAGGGCAAGGTGAGTGAGGTTCAAGGTGGGTTAAAACAAGTGCAGGGATATAAGGTGTGAAGGTGTTCCCGATGTAGTTTCTTAAAGACTGCATGGGTGTTTGTTTGATTTGATAGAGAGGGAATAGAGTTCCAGTATTTAGGAGCAGTATAGGCAAACGACGAGTGCCCATATTAGTTCTACACCTTGGGACTCATGAGAAGGGCTTTATCATTTGATCGAATTCATGAGTAGGAGGTTGTAGTTCCAGTATGGAAGAAAGGGATAAAGGGAGACCTGTTCTGGTGACGGAGTCAATTAGTGATCCAAAGGTCTGAAGACGATAAGCAGAAGGGCTAGGCCATTTTAAGTCCCTATAGAGGTGGCAGTGGTGCTTGAAACGTGGAGAGGCAGCGGCATAGCGACAGATGCTATTATAAGTGGTGTCCCATTTATGAAGTGAGGATTTAGATGCAGATAGGAAGATTGACGAGCCATATGCTAGGGCCGGTAGCAGGAAACCTTGAGCCACGGCTAGTCTGGCTTGAGGAGTAAGTGCATAGCTGGTACGATAGGCACTGCCCAGTTTTGCATTTACCGACTTACAGATAGTGGAGATATGAAGGTCAAGGTCAAGAGATTCATCCAAGGTAACACCAAGATATTTGAAGGATTTGGTGGAGGTAGAGGAGAGCTGTCCACAGGAAATGATAAGTGGATTTATATTTGCTTTTAAGTCTGGCCTGAGAGCCAAACAACATTGAGTAGGATTTGCTGGAGTTGAGGACTAGTTTATTATCAGTGAGCCAGGTCTGGATACTGGCAAAATCCGAGCGAGGATAGTGTAGGGAGGTTGAAGTTTTTGCACTGTGGTAAATAACCAGATCATCCGCATAAAGCAGAGATGAGCAGTTAGGTGCAATTGAGGGGATGTCATCAATGAAGATTGTGAAGAGTAGAGGACCAAGAATAGACCCCTGGGGAACTCCCACGTGGATCGGTGCAAGATCTGAGGTTGCAGAGTTAAAGACCACAACCTGTTGCCTGTCAGTCAGGTAGCTTTCAAACCAGGCTATGGTATCTGGGGAGAAACCAAAAGACTGAAGTTTTGAAAGAAGGAGTGAGTGGTTTACCAGATCAAAAGCTTTAGTTAGGTCGATAAAAACTGCTCCAGTCAGGAGGCCTAAGTCCATGGAAGAGTAAATGTCATTAGTCAGCTTTAGCAGGGCAGAGGTGGTACTGTGACCTTTGCGGAAGCCATGTTGGGAGTAAGAAAGGAGGTTATATTTTTGGAGGTATTCTATCGTCTGCGTGGCGACTAGTTTTTCTAGGATCTTGCATAGGACAGAAAGTATAGCAATGGGACGATAGTTATTAATTTCCTTTTGGTCTCCTTTTTTTGGAATAGGAGTGATTTTAGCAGTTTTCCATATAGCTGGGACTGTACCATGGCATAAGGACATATTAAAGATTTTGGTTAGTGGAGAGGCTATGAAGGGGCCGCTGCTTTCAAGAGCCTAGGTTCAAGACCATCAGACCCAGGGCTATGGTTTTCATGGATGGAGAGAAGTAGTTTTTCAACTTCTCTTTTTCGAATGATCCGGAACCTAAAGAGGGGGTTCAAGGATGGTGGTTTGGTGTTACAAGGGGGTATAGTAGTGTTATCATTTTGGAAAGAGGACAGATAGCTTGATAAATCTGAGAAGTGGTGATTAAAGGTATTGGCTATGGTTAATGGTTTGTTGCAGTGTATACCATTAAGTAATATGGTGTTTGTATGGGATTTTTGATTAGAGCCTAGGAGAGTTTTAATGGTAGTCCAGAATTTCTTAGAGTCACCAGAGGCGTTTATTAGCAGGTTCCTACAGAAGGTGCTTTTGAGAGATGGATTTTTTCTTTTGCAGGCATTCCTTAGTAGTCGGTAATAACAGTAATCAGATTCCAACCTTGTGGATTTAAAAGGCGCCAGGCTTTATCTCTGGCCCTAATCTGGGTTAGCAGATCTTTGTTAGCCACTTCAGTGCGCATCTCGAAAGCCTAGTGATCCATGGAGCATGGGAGTCTTGGAGCTGACTAAATTTTGTAAGGAAGCTATCAAGGGCGGACTGTACATCTGATGCTTTGTGGATGGAGGACCAGTCAATCATGGAGAGGTCATTGGCAAAGTGAATAGGATTAAATTTGGCAAGGTTGCGAAATGTTACAAGCCTTGGGGGCGGAGATGGTTTTTTATTTGAGCTCCACGTACAGTATATCGGGGAGTGATCACTGATTACATCTGGTAAGGTACCTGCGCAGCTGATGCTATCAGGGCGGTTTGTAAGGATCCAATCAATAAGCGTGCTAGACTGAGAGGGAGCCCTGACCCTGGTAGGGTCAAAGATCAACTGATGAAAATTGTGGCCTTGCACTAAGGTATGAAGGGCTTGAGACGCTTTACTAGCCCAGTTTAGGTTAAGGTCACCCAATAGTAGGACTTCGCTAGACCAATGGTACTATCTATGAGCTGAAGAAGTTCTTCTAGGCATTTTATCCCTCCGACAGGAGGGTTATAGGCACAGATTAGATGCAACTTTTTTGAGCCTAGTAGGAGCGTTGCATGGAGCGCTTCACAGGGAGATAGGACAGGAAAAAGATTTTGGGTTAGCAGCAGGTGTTGTTTGAAGTAGATAGCAACTCCACCCCCACGCTTGGAGGTGGCCCTATCTTGCCTAATAAGATTGTAGTTGGGTAAAGCACACAGATGGTTAGCAATAGAGGGCTTTAACCAAGTTTCTCACAGGCATAGAATGTCAGGAGGTTCTGTGCAACCCATGCCTCAAGTTCTGCTAGATATGGCGAGACTCTAATATTCATGTGCGCAATCCGTAGTCCCTTTAGAGTCCAACCAAGTCGCATTATTTGGTGACTGGTTAGTTGCTAAAGGTCCAGGATTTTGCTCAATGTCCCCAGATAGCAGTAATGCTAGGCAGAGGAAGTGCCACAGCTTACGATGGGTAGAAAGAGTTAGGAGAGGAATTTTGCAGACTAAGGGTTTTTAAAGAGAGTAGGCTAAGTGGTAGGTAAGTTTGTGGGGAATAATAAGAGAGAAGGTATCAAAGGAGTTAAAAAATGACGTTCGAGATAGAGGGGGCCTAGGATTGATAGTTAGAGTACAGCCCAGTGAAGTTTTTTTGGGTCTGAAGGGTACTTGGACCAAAAGGGGTTAGAAAGGATTATGAGAAGTAGAAGAGTTGCATAATCCTTGATGGCCATATTAATTATATGGTTTTAGGAAAGATTTGATTGTCAGAGAAAACGCTAAGTCTTAGAAGAAAAAGGGGTTAAAGGAGTTATAATTTTTACTTATTTGTTTAAAGCAGTTTAAGATGCTAACTTATTTTATTTGTTAAAGCAGTATTTGATACGCCCTCTAGTTGTAGAGCAGTATAACCTGCTAATGGAAAAGTAGGTAGATAGTAATTTTCCACTCAGGGGCGTCGCAGGGGCGTGTTGGAGGCGTGGCCTATCCCTATAAAGCTAGAGCTGGCCAAGGGTGGGGAGCAGTCGCGTAGCGACTGCGGGGAAGCGAACACTCGGTCCTACAGCACAGCGGTGACCACTGCAGCAGGCCAGGGATCCGCAGAGCGAGGGGCAACAGCTCGACTAGACCACGCCAAGCAGCCAAAAAAAGCAAACTGCACTGTATGCTACCAGTGCTCTGCCACGCTGCAACACCGTTTCCCTTTACAGTCACAGTACGGACAAGCTTATCAGATGGGCTATGCAGCTTGAAAGAGGCACCAAAATTCAAACAAAACAGAAAAAGGCTGATCGAAATTCCGGTTCCGGTTCAAGTTACCTTCAGGCTGGGGGCGGTTCAGAGTCGTCGTCGGCGGGGTGCTCCGGGGCAAGGGTGCGCCTTCTAACAGCCTCAGCTTCAGGCTGGGGGGCGGTTCAGAGTCATCATCGGCGGGGTGCTCCGGGGCAAGGGTGCGCCTTCTAACAGCCTCAGCTTCAGGCTGGGGGGCGGTTCAGGAGCCATCGGCGGGTGCTCCGGGGCAAGGGTGCGCTTCTAACAGCCTCAGCTTCAGGCTGGGGCAAGCAGGAAAGGGCCCAGTGGAGGAGGGTGGAGTGAAAACAGGAGAGGGGTCAATGGGTGCAGGTGGTCAGAGTGGGGGGCAGATGGGAGGAAGGGGGAAGGGTCAGCAACAGAGGGGCAGGCAAGAGCAGGGGGAAAGGGTAATCTGGTGACAGGTGGGGAAAGGAGGTTTGTGATCATAGGAGACTTCATAGTTAAAGGTGTGAGATGGGGAGACATAAGTGCTGAAGGAAATCTAAGAAGAGTGCACCGTATACTGAGAAAGACCGTGGAGGAGGGGCCAAGAATAGCTGAGGTTATGGGCCAAGAGGGGGGGCAGCTGCACCTCATCGTTCACCTGGATATGAATGATTTTGCTAACAGTGAGGCGAGGGTGGTCCAGGGCAGGTTCAAATAAGTGGCACAGATCTGCAATAAGGTGGGGCGGTCAATAGCATTCTCAAAAGTACTACCAGTACCAAGGGCCAGTATTGCAAGGAGGACTAGGATAGAGGAATTCAGTGTCTGGCTTAGGGGCATGGGTGTAGGCAGGCATACTCCCAGCACTCCATGGAGTGCAATTTTATTTAAGGGGGGGTAGCAAATAGGCTCTGAACTGCTTCCTTTTCCCATGAAAATGAAAAAAAAAAAAACTGACCCTTTCTGTAATTTTATTCATAGGAATTGAAACTAGAAGGACTGGTCACTAATACTCTCTTTGCATTCCAAGGGCAGTACAACTCAACAGGCTCTGGGCTGGTATGTGGGTGTCTTAGAGAACAATGCATGGCATTTATATTTACCCATGCATGGCAACAACCACTGTCATGAGATACAAAAGTTGTATTTATTGTGCCAAATGAGGCAACAAACACGGTCCTGGTGTACATTTGTATATTGTCTGGATACACCCCGGGGGGGGGGGTGGTAGCTCACCTAACAAGGGGGGGGGGTTGCAGTGAGTCCACTTGGCATGCAGATCTGAAATCCCTGGCTACACCCCTGCTCAGGGGGTGGTGTAAAGAAGACGGACGTGCAATAATTGGTGACTGGGGGAACACATAAGGAAACAAAGACCTAAATGCACCAGACATGTTGCACCTCAACAAGGAGGCAGTGAGGGTGCTAAAGGCAGGATTTGATAGGTATATGAACAAGGTACTAAATTTAAACTGATGAGAGGGGGCAGTAGGGATCGAAATGGCTGCTGTTACCAGGTAGAATAGGCCATTAGGCCTCCCACCAATCAGTGTAAGAGGATATAGGGGCAGATGGAGAGCATGATAGGATGTACAGGGGGTGGCACTAAGTACGAGAGGGAGAGGCAGGCAGTCCAGGGGCAGAGAGAAACATGAGTCATTGTGAATGTGGTGTCTCTAACTGCAAGGAGCTTGGGAAACAAAATAGCTGAGGTGCATTCACTGATTGCAGAAGGGGAGGTGGACAAGGATGCCATCATAGAGACATGGGTCATGCATAACGATGGCTGGGATATCTCATTCCAAGATACAAGCTATATAGATGAGATGAGGGTGTTGGCGGGGTGGGGTGGCTCTGTACAAAAGGGAAGGTATCACCTGCACTAGGGGAGAGGAGACAGTAAGATAGACAGAAATTATGTGGATGCAGGTGCAGTCCTCAAAAGGTAGTTAAATAAGGACTGGAGTTGTGTACTGGCCACCAAACCAGGAAGAGGAGCTGGACTGTGAGCTGTGGTCCAGAACTGATGGGATGGCTGACAAAGAAGAGGTAGTGATCATGAGGACTTTGGTCTACTTGGGGTGGATTGGACGATCCCTGCTACAACCTATACCAGGACTTAGCTGCTGCTGGAGGCATTCCATAGTGGGTTTCTGTCACAATGTTTCCAGACTCCCACCAGGGAGAGGGTTGTACTAGACCTGGTTCTGACGAGTGGTGCACATGTCCAGGAGGTGAGTGTGGAAGCTCCACTGGTAGGAAGGGACACCAACACAGTATGGTTTCACCTGGACATGGGCAAAGAGAAGAAAATAACTAAGACAAGAGTGTTGGATGTCAAGAGGGCAGACTATGAAAAGATGGGGGGAGGGGTATTCTGGAAGGGCACCTTAGTAGAATCAAGGAAGAAATGAGGATAGACCAGAAATGAGCCATCATCAAGGAAGTGCTATTGGCAGTCACTAATGTGTGTAACAAAGTGAACAGCAAAAAAGCCAGAGCCAAGAAGCCTAGCAGGTTTGACAGGAAGGTTGCTCAGGTGGCTAAGAGCAAAAGTGCTGGATTCAAATGGTACAAAATATATTTTTTATGCAAGTTAAATGCCTTATTTTAATGTACTAGAAATCCCCTACAATACCCGACATTGCAGTCATCCTTAACAACTTAACCCAAACTGCATCTCTGGAACGTCTCTCTTACCTTGCCTTAGACCGACTGAATGAACACAAACTCTGTTGGCAGGATTATCTAAACTATTCATAATCTGTTTGATTTAGTGGATTAGTGAGCTCTATAAATCATCACTTTACCAATCTATTATGTATTATTGTTTAACACTTTTATACATTCAATTGCGCACATGTGCAAGTAACGTTTTGGGACAGTACGACTTTTTGGAGGTGTGTGACCCTCTTGTCCAATGCAGTGCTCTGTGTAGCAGGCATGACCATACTGCACCAATGGATGTGCAAGCTTTCTATGGCAGCAGTGGTCTTCAGTTCAAAGAAAACCACTGCTGCAATCAGTGGTGGTAACGTGTGTCTTTAGCATATTGACTTCACCCTTCTCTATCAGACCGACTGCTAAAGAAATCCCTCCCGCTTCCTCCCTCTTCATACAGAGCTGCAGCAGATGATGTGTCACTTTGTGGCAGTGCCTTGCTTACTCCTTGAAGCTGCTGCCATGCTCTGAGTCCCGGCTGTCCACACAGGGTCTGATTAAGGGGGGACTGGATCTGAATCTGTCCATCTCACCTCCGTATCAACTCTAAACAAACCATTAGCTCTCACTAACCATTGCGCTGGCAGGGTATCTATAGCAATCTTTCCATCTTTCTGCCTGTCTAGCTACTGTACAAATCTATCACCAGTCTGTAAATATAAAGGACATCCCTGTGATAAAAATGACAAAAATTATTGCACATCGGTATGCAGAATGTTGTGGGGGCAATCACATCAGGGCAAGTTTATACTTTCATCAAGTTCGGAGAAAGTGTCTTCCAGGTATATAGATTCATTTTTATTCCACTACTTTCCCACTTTTTATATGACAAAGTCCAGGGCATTAGGTTGTATTATTTGGTTAGCACACCCCCCTTCCCTGCCCCGACACACACACAACTCATAGAAACATAAAATTTGATGACAGATAAGGACCGCTTGGCCCACCTAGTCTGCCCATTTCCCTACCTGATGGATAAGCTGCAGATTCTAGTTAATCAACATCTTACTTCCTCCTACCCCCCACTAGAATTGCCCTATGCCTGTCCCATGCATTCTTGAACTCTCCCACTGTTCCTTACTCCACAACCTCCTCAGGAAGGCTGTTCCATGCATCCACAACCCTCTCTGTGAAAAAATACTTTCAAACATTACCTCTGAGCTGCCCCCCCATCTTCAAATTGTGCCCCCTTGTTCTTGCACATCTCTTCTTCTGAAATATACTACCCTCTTGTACTTTGTTAATTCCCTTGAGATACTTGAAAGTTTCTGTCATGTCCCCCTACTCCCTCCTTTCCTCAAGGGTATACATATTAAGCTGCTTTAGTCTGTCCTCGTATGTCTTCTGGTGCAGACCCTGCACCATTTTGGTTGCCCTCCTCTGAACAGCCTCTACTCTGTCTATGTCTTTGTGGAGATGGGGTCTCCAGAACTGCACGCAGTACTCCAGATGGGGTCTCACTAACTGCCTGTACAGAGGGATAACAACTTCCTGTTTTCTACTGTAGTTGCCTCTCCCTATGCATCCCAGTATCCCCCCAGCCCTCCTTACTGCCTTCTCACATTGCTTGCCCACCTTTAGGTCATCTGATATAATTACTCCTAGGTCTCTTTCGGTTTTTGTTGTTGTTATTAACTCACCCCCTCATTGTGTACTCTTCACCTGGGTTTTTGTTTCCCAGATGCATTACCTTGCACTTTTTTTTTCATTGAATCTGAGCTGCCACATATTTGACCATTCCTCCAACCTTGCCAAGTCCCTTTTCATTCTTTCCACCCCACCTTGTGTATCAACCCTGTTGCAGATCTTTGTGTCATCTGCAAAGAGACATATATTTCCTTCCAGGTGCTCTCCAATGTTACTAATAAAGACATTAAAGAGGACCAGTCCCAGTACCGAACCCTGCAGTACACCACTAGTTACCCTCCTTTCTTCACTGTGGATTCCATTTACTATTACCCTTTGTGTCCTGTTGTCCAGTCAGTTTTTTATCCAGGCTACCACCTTGGGACCCACTCCAAGGCTGGCTAACTTGCATATTAATCTTTTGTGTGAGACTGTGTCAAATGCCTTGCTAAAATCTAGGTAGGCCATATCCACAGCCCCTCCCTGGTCTACTACTTTGGTCACCCAGTCAAAGAAATCTATTAGGTTCATCTGACATGGCCTTTCTGCTGTGAAACCATGCTGCCTTGGGTCCTGTGCCCCACTAGCCTCTAGGTACTCAACAATTCTTTCCTTCAGAAGTGATTCCATCATTTTCCCTACCACTGAAGTCAAACTAACCTGTCTGTAGTTTCCTGCCTCTGCCCTGCTCCCACTTTTGTGAAGTGGAATCACATTTGCACTCCTCCAGTCCTCAGGTACCACCCCATCCTCCCATGATTTGTTAAAGAGAGTAGTCAGTGGTGTTACTTGTTCTACCCTTAGTTCTTTTAGAATTCTTGGGTGAATCCCATCAGGCCCCATTGCTTTGTCCACTCTCAGTTTCAAGAGTTCTTTCAAAACCCTTTCTTCTGTGAATGGACTAGTATCGAACCCCCTATTTAGAGTTTCTCCCTTGTTTGGTTTAGGTACCTCTCCCTCCTTTTCCAGTGTGAATACTGAGCAGAAATATTCATTCAATATCTCTGCTTTTTCACTGACACCCTCTGCCCACATTCCCTTCCCTTTGTTAAGTCTCTGTATCCCTCCCTTGGTCTTTCTTCGCTCCCTAATGTATCTATAAAAGGTTTTATCCCCATTCTTAACAGAGTTGGCTATCTTTTCCTCAGTTTGTGCCTTTGCTATTCTGACTGCCTTCCCTGCCTCCTTCTGCTTTAACTGATAAAGTTATCTGTCCTGCTCCTTCTGTGTTTCCTTATATTTCCTGAATGCTATCATTTTCTCCTTAACCATCCCTGCCACCTCTTTTGAGAACCATAGTGGTTTATTCCTTCGTTTTGTTTTGTTGATTCGCTTCACACAAAGGCTTGTTGCCTCTGCAATGGCTGTTTTGATTATTCCCCATTGTTCCTCCACCCCTCCTTCTTGCCCGTTTGCTAGTGCTTTTCTGAGGCACTCTCTCATTTTCCCAAAGTCAGCCTTCCTAAAGTCCAATACTCTTGTTTTTGTATGACTTGACTCTATGGCTGTGTTTATTGTGAACCACACTGTTTGGTGGTCACTTGTTCCCAGATGGCTACCCACTTCTAAATCTGAGATCCTTTCTCCTTCTCCATTTGAGAGTACCAGGTCTAAGATTGCTTCCTCCCGAGTGGGTTCCAACACTAACTGTCTGAGGCATGCCCCCTGTAGGGCATCAGGAATGACCCTGCTCTTGGATGTGCCTGCAGCAAAGGTACTTCAGTTAACATCTGGCATAGTCAGGTCCCCCATTAACAATATCTCCCCTTTTTCTGCCATTTTAAGGATGCCTTCTATCATTTCCTTGTCCATTTCCTCCCCCTGAGATAGGGGTTTGTACACAACCCCCATGCGGCTTGTGGTGCCATTTCCTGTCTCCAGGGTGACCCATAGTGACTCATCAACTTCCTGTTTACTCTTTAGTTCTGTTGCTTGAATCCCTTCCCTTATATAGAGAGCTACTCCTCTTCCTTCTCTTTTACCCACCCTGTCCCTCCTGTAGATTGTGTATCCTGGTATGTTGACATCCCAGTCATGGTTCTGTGTGTACCATGTTTCAGTGACTGCCACAATATCCAGGCATCCCTCTTCTATCAAGGCCACTAGTTCAGGGAGCTTGTTGCACAGACTGAGGACATTGGTACTCATCACCTTCCATTTATTTTTTATGGCCTTGTCCCTTTTAGCCCCATCCCTGTTTTCTTTCCACCTTTTTCTGCTTTTATCCCTGTCCTGCTCCCTACTGACTTCTCTACCTTGGTGTTTACCTCTCTAACTACTGAGTTTTGTGGGGGGAGGCTGGGATTTCCCTGCTCCTGTTCAGTGCCACCCCCCCCGGCTAGTTTAAATGCTTGCCAATGAAGCATTTAAACCTGTCACCTAGGATCCTGGTTCCCCCCTGGACATATGCAGACCATCGCACCAGTGTAAGCATGCATCCCTCCAGGTTGCTCCCCAGTCCCCAATGAAGCCAAATCCCTGAGCTCCACACCAGTTTTTTAACCATTCATTGAATCCCATGGTGCGGAATACCATAGCATCATCCTTGCCATAGACAGGCAGAACCTCCGAGAAGGTTACCGTACATGCTACTTGTCTAAGGCCCCTCCCCAACTCCACAAACTCCTCTTGCACCGCTCTGATCCCATTCACAGCCAGGTCATATGTCCCTAGGTGGACAATGACATCCAGCTTCCTCCCTCGTGCAGCTGCTTCCGAGATCCTGAGGATTTGCTTCCTGTCCCTCTGAGCCGTGGTGCCAGGCAGGCACCTTACCTCCCTATCCCCTCCCTATCCCCTTCCTCCCCCACTTCTACCCTCCTAATGATCAAGTCCCCCACCAGGAGTTGTTTCCTTCCCCTGTGAGGTCTCATGTCACCCTCCTGTGGGTCTCATTTGCGGAGGTTCTCAGCATCCTCCTTGGTCTCCACTGCAGGTGCCTCCATAGAGGAAGCACTCTTTGCCAGAACAGCATAAGAACTGTGGAGAGGTACAGCTGGAGGGATGCACCTCTGTTCCACCACCCTCTCCCTCCCTGAGCCCACCTTGGTCCAACCGCTCCATCTCATTTATTTCCTCACATTAACTCAGCTGTGTTACAATCTCAGCTGCCTAAATCAGACTGTCTACATGCACTATATCAATTGAATGAAATGGGTACATGGGCAAAAAATAATAATAAATAACTAAATAACATATAAATAAATAAATATAAACTCTATGTCTGCCAAATACCCAGTTCCATATATGGTGCTCTTCAGTTTTCACTTTGTCTTTCCCATCTCTGTTACTCTCCCATTTTTGACAACTTAGAGTAAATGGACCAGCTTGTACAGGCAGGTACAACCCCACAATGGTCACAACTATATATGTATCATGGATAGCTAGCTAGCTGGATAGATAGGTCATATTAAATATGTAAGATGTGCACCCAATTGTGGACCTTTTAGTTAGCGTCTTTATCCAATTGCTGCGTGGAAATTCTGAGGGAAAACAAATTGAGTATCATACATTTCCTTAGATGTAGGGCTGCAAGCACCCCACCACTCCCCAGCACACACACACACACACCACACACACACACACACACACACACACACACACACACACATTTCCTAGTGAAATGTTGGTGAAACCCTTTCATATAGACCTCTGGAGAGTATTGTGGAAAGTAGCATGAGGTGTAAGGTGTAAAGGAAACTATGGGACATTGATTACAACTCCTATATTTGGAATTTACATTTGGAATAATCTTTTTTTTTTTTTTTTATGTTGGAAGGGGTTAACACCCACAATATATTTATATATCAGCTGTTGCCTTGCATTTTACCATGATTGAAACCTCGGGACCCCAAGCCTTAAAACACTGAAGTAATCTGCCAGAGAGTTCAGGGGTGTTAGTGGCATGATGCACTGTATAATTTCAGTTGTCCCGGTCAGTAATAAATCTCGATAAAAATCAGCCTCTCCACTGTTAATGCGGAGGGATCACTATGAATGCAACATTTGGATGCTATAATCAATAGAAGCTTTATATCAGTTGTATTGTATTATATGCTATTTCCTGTTAAAATGTGAACAAAACTAACCAACTAGAGCATATTAAAAAGAAACATCTTAACAATATTTTCAAACCAAGTCCTCAGACCGTCAATACACCAAAACCAAAGATAGCCCATATTAACTGCTTTGCACAGCCCTAGGACTTCAGTCTATAGTGTGCCTACCATCATTAGCACGCTGTCCTTATGCAAGATGTTATTATATGCAGGTATGCACTTATGTTTTGCAAATCTGTTTCCACAAATTCTTCAAATGATCGAGAGGACCCTTTTATGTTTCCACTTGTTAAGCATACTTCTTCCAGACAAAAAAAAATCGGCATGCATATTAAATCTTCTCTTTTTCCTGCAAGTTTTAGTCTAATTAAATCAATGTATTTCTATGGTGCTTTCAGCTTCCATCTCTGTCATGATAGTGTGCCATGGTTTGGCTAATTTTCTGCACAGTGCCTCACATATGGGTGATAACAGCTGGACGGGTATGGTCACCAGCTGGTTTGCCATGTGGGCTCGTTATAACAAATGCAGTGATTTCATTCTTGCATGTAATAAAACAGGGGCTGCTGGAATTTTAAGATGTGCCAGTAGAGCCTGCCTTTGGAATATACAGCGTTTTTGTAAGTTTATTCCTACTCAATACAAAAGTCTTTGATTTAGGATAGCTTCATGATGCAGACCTTTATCACAATCCTTCCTTTAACAGTTGGTTGAGGAACTATATATTTCTCATGCCCATAAAGTTAACTTGCGGTTGAAAGAATTACATGGACTTGCATGAATTTCAGGAGTAACATCTAAGTGTACAAAGAAGAAGAACTGTTTCTTCTCCATGAGAGATATGGGGTTTCAGTTCTGTAAAAGGAGGAGCAGCAGCACTGGTGATGAGAGTGCACTTGAGACCTACTGTATGTAGAATTTAGAAAGGTAAAATGAGACACATCCCTGATAATGAGGGGTGTGTAAAGAGGTCAAGCCAGTAAAATGAGGCACATGTGGTAATGTGGGACACTTGGGAGGTACATAAAGTGGATCAGGTCGGTAAAATATCCCTAGTAATGAGGGACAGTTAGGAGGTGTGCCTAGTGGTTCAGAGCTGTAAAATGAGGAACATCCCTGGTAATGAGGAGTAGTGGAGAGGTCTGCTTTTAGTCCTGCCTGAAACTAAAAAGAGACGAGTGTTTCTCAGATTTCTTTGGCAGCTGGTGACACTGTCCCTTGTACTGCAATCCCTTTTGTTGCAATCTTTTTGCATCCTGGATAAACAAACAAACAAATCTGACCCTCGAGGCATGCGCTATCAGTAACATCTGTACCCAGGCGTGGACCCTACATACACAGTGGTGTTTATGGGTCTAAGAGCAGGCAGCCATGCTGTGCACTAGGTCAGAGGGTTTTAGGGGCTAGGCAGATATATCCATTTTTTGAGCAGGTCCAGAGCACTATTCTTAATAGCTTTGGCAGCTGCGACATCTACTGTCCTCAAAAGATATCCTAAAGGTGGGAGTTCAATGGCAGTGGTCTCATACGTCATGGATTTCTATCTGTCTGTCTGTATCACTACTATTGTAGTATGTCTGTAAACAGAAATATGGATAGCATTGCCTGGAACTGTCTGGGGTTGGAAAGCTCTAATTTCTCTTTTTTCTCTACAGGGGTTAAATGTTGAAGGTCAATGATTGTAATATATCCATGATCTTTATGTCTGTACTGGGTAAAATAGAAATGACTATTGTATTCTTCTGTATTGTGTTTCACCAATGCTAATATCTTCTGTTTTTACATTCGCTTGTGTGCATGTGAAAGGAACATTTTGGGACAGTACGACTTTTTGGAGGTGTGTGACCCTCCTGTCCAATGTAGTGCTCCGTGTAGCAGGCACGACCATACTGCACCAATGGATGCACGAGCTGTCTATGACAACAGTTCGGCTGCAGTGGTCTTCAGTTCAAAGAAAATCACTGTTGCAATCAGTGATGGTAATGTGTGCATATTTAGAATATTGACGCCACTCTTCTGTGTCAGACCGGCTGCAAACGAAATCCCTTCTGCTTCCTCCCTCTTCTTACAGAGCTGCAGCAGATGATCAGTGTCACTGTGTGACAGTGCCTTGCTTGCTCCTTGAGGCTGCTGCCATGCTCCGAGTCCCACCCCTTCACACAGGGACAAATTAAGGGGGGACAAATGGGGCAAATGCCCAAGGCCCCCCCACCATAGACTGGCCCCCTGGCACCACCACCCCGATAAGCCCCCGGCAACTCTCTCAGTAAAAACATTGTGAAAGCTGCACAACGGCGACTGGAGAGGCATTTTTTTAATTAAAAAAAAAGTCCCCTGCAACAGATAGGCTCCCCAGCAGCTAGAGAGGTAGTGGATGTGGACAGGACCTAGCACAACTATTCTGCAAAATCACAAATAAAAACCCTGAGACTCCCGTCGGCTGCTGAGCTCTGTGGTGCAGCAGCCGGGACGTGGCCCATTTGGTTCTGTCTGCTGAGCCAGCACTGCAGATTGCTCCTTTATCCCTTCTCCTCTCTCTCTCCCCCCCCACCTCCCCAATTGAGATTATAAATAATTTCTTCTTTCTCTGTTTATTTTGCAGGCAAGGCTGCAATTAGAGTCTGGGCGGGTTGGGCGGCTAGCAAAACAAACGGGCAACTTGATAATCAAGCACCAACCTACCTTAGGGTACCCGCCGGCTGGGTTTTCCATGTTGAGTGCAGTGCCGGTGCGACTGGACCTGGGCCATCACATAATGCGATTATGTGAGGAGCCTGCTAACTCTCTGTACCTATTGCCTCCAGTCCAGCCAGGCAGCATGGTTTAAAACCACTCTTTCTTGGTGGTTTCTTCTTCACAGCACTGATTCTGGAAGGCAGTTCATTGCTCCAGCTCAGTCTGTTGGACTGGAGAGTTGGAGGGACCTGGTCATACTATCGGTATTTGGTACAGACACAGTAAGTCAGGGAATGAGTTTGCCAGCACCTGCACCATGCTAAGCCCAGGCTTGAATCATGCACTCTTCTAAGCTGCCTGCTGCTAAACTAAGGAGTTTCAAAGGGAGCGCCATGCAGCAGCAGACAGTTTAAGTGCAGAAAGTGGTTTAGAAAGCCAACCAGTCAGAGCCCCAAAAGAGTAATTGGGCCAATCAGAGTAGGGGAGGCAGACCAGGCTTGTGTTTGGTTCAGTTAGGAGAACCAATCACAAGTCTGCATTAACGCAAATATGTGGCAGGAAAACTAAACAAAGGGCACACTAGGCTACTTTGCCCTATAAATCGGTTCTTTAAATCCCTGTTCAGCCAGGTATCAGAGCTGTAATCAGCTGACCTGATGACCAATGAACGGGAAGAATTGAAGAAAGAGGAAGACAGTCCAGAAGGGCATCATCAGCTGCAGGATCTCTCGGGAGCTCCATACCAACGAGCCCTACTTCACCAGACTTGCTCTTCTGCAGACAACGTATTTTACACCAATACTCTTACGCTGCCTGCTTCAGGGGATAGAACCAATTGTTCAACAGTGTCCCTCATTTTACTTCTTTGTCTTTGATTTTTTAAGCCATGTCTAAGTGCCACACACCACTGTAAATACCTGCAAGCGAACGTTCGGCATTGACAAACGCTTGTTTTTTTTTTGTTTGTTTTTTTACAGTATCTCTTTGTTGTTTAAAGCTTGTTGAAATTGTTACTGTATGTTCTAGTTTTTTCTCCTAGCATACATAGCATGGTGTTATGCTATATTCTGTGTATCACTACTGTATGTGATCTTTTTTTTATTATTTTTATGGCTGCAGTAGGTGGAGCCTGCAGATGTTTTGCATGTACGAAAGGAGTGATGGCATATTTTCTGTCCATGGAACTGACTCAAGGTGTAAATAGTCTCCTCCGCCTTACCCTCCTCCAAGAAATGTTTTCCACCCTCAAATAAATATGCTTTCATGTTAGGCAATGGTTGCAGGGTACTATTTTATTTCTTAAATGGGTGGTACAAAAACTGGAACCTGAGTAGTGGGAGGCAGCATTTGTTTTTTTGGGGGAGTAAGATCCACCCCCACCTCCACCCAAGAATCTCCTAAAGATCCACCCCACCTTTTTTTTGATTCATGTGGGAGGGACATGAGGTGGATCTGTCATGTTGGAACAACTGATTATCAGAGCTGCCTGGGGCAGTAATTAAAGGAAAACTCCATGTTAAAATCAGAAAAATATATGTTTTATCCCTTTGTCTTTGTTCTAACCACTTCCCAGTGTGTTTTTTCTCTGGCTGTGAGAGTTTTTTTATTCAAACTTAACATGGCTGGTTTATTGCCCCTGGAGGTTGCCATTCTGGTTTCTTTTATGGCCTCTTGTCCCAGACAGTCTTCCCAGAGTGTCCTTTGATATAATATCTAATCACCCCAATAGGATGCCAGTGTCTTGTTACAGGGTCTGTCACAGCTCAGCCACAGATAGAATACTGCTTACAGAGGAGACACACTGCTAGATTTTGGGTGAGTTTAATCAGTAATTATTTTAGATACAGTATTGGTACCTTGTCCAGCTGTGCTCGTGTGTGTGTGTGTGTTTTAATCATGTCACTTGTTACAGTGGTTGTGTTTGCATTCTTCTGGCTATTCCTCTCAATCCCTTTCAGTTTTTGCACCAGTTCTAGGTAGCAAAAAATCACCTTATAGGTTGATAGAGTATACCATAAAATGAAATATGCAGACTTGGAATGTTTTATATAAACTAGCCTGGAAACAGAATGGAGCTCATCTATTTGTAACACAAGTTAGTGTTTGCCTTTCAACAATGCTATTTGACACTTCCCCCCTCAACCTCTCCCTTTGCATAACGGAATACACATCAGATTCTCAACAGCAGTTATTCTGTCTGCAAGCTATCTTTCTACTATTACACATTGGAAAGGACTGTTTTTTTTCTAAAGTGCATGCATCAGGATGGTTTGTGTTCATGAGATTTCCATGAGCCCTCTCCGTGATTTCTTCTGGTTGCTAGTATTGTATTCACGGTAACTTTTAAATATTTTTTAGTGTTGCTTTGTAATGGTATAGTCTTCCCATTGGATTGGTGTTAGTGCTGCCAGTGGCTGCATGGTTTCTACTTTCTACTATGGTGGTGGTGTAGGGGCAAACTGAGCAAATGGGATCACTGTGTAAGATGATCAGTCAACTGCTGAGGAACACTGCTTAGCTGCTGCATTTCCTACAAATCCCATCCTCAGTATGTGTGTATTTTACTGAGTTCTCCTTAGCTAGATTCTAGCCTTTGCAATTTTTTACCATGGCATTTTACACTGGACAGGATCCAGATGTCTTTATTGAAGACAGGAATGCAACCAGACAGGCTGAGATGTCAGTATGAGTCCAACCCCCCCAATCAACACACACAAATAAACCCCAAAAAACAAAATACAAATATGCCTCTGCTACACACTCAACAAAACTCCTACGTTGCACCAACAAGATAACCCCCCACTACAGTAAAACAAAGTGTTCACAGCCAAACCGGTATACTACATTTGTATGTATCTGGACCAGAATGCTTGCATACAGAGTGAACACACCAACTAAATATACATAATGCATTCATTTTCCTCCACACTTAATTGCCAGTCTGTCAGTTTGTGCAGTATATTGTGATGTATACATTTTCCACCAAGCATTGTAAATCTTGTCACTTTGTGTTTCAGAAGAGAATACTGGCTTGCTGGGGTTAAGTAGGGATCATTGAGGAGGAGAAGGACCAGTGGCGTAGATTACGGGGGGGGGGGGCAAGCTGCCTCCCCCAGAGAAATGAGACCAAGACTTTTAAAAAAGCTCCATTTTTTTTCCTGAACTTGTGCTGGACCGTGGACCTGGCTCGCTGCCTGGGGGGGGGATGTAAAAAAATCCTGATTCACAGTATCGTTGGTGGTTGGCACTGGCACTGCTCAGTGTGTCCATTTCTGATTGGCTGCAAATATCACGTCATGTTTTTAGCAGCCTATCTCCGAGCAGTAAGCTCATTCGGGTGCGCGCCGGCATGACAAGTGTATTACTTTTAGGCACCATTTCTTCAGTTGCCTGATGAGGCTCAGACAAATTATGCTGGCTGGTTGTAGCAGAGCTGAGCATCTCACTTTGATTTCATGGTGATCGACCCACCGGACTGGACTCTCATTGGGCACACATGCCATGCCATTGACTGGGTGGGTATAACCGTAACGGGTAACCTCAACCCCGAGGGCAAACAAGATCGGATTCGGGTCCCCAAACCCAAAGAAAAGACTCTCTCACCCGGCCGGTACCATCTCAGTCACTCACACAGCATCGATTGAATCTGAACGTCGGACTTGGTTCCAAAGTCCTCCTCTGCTTCTCCAAATTTAGAAAATACAGCGCATCGCTGTGAAATCAGCACCAGCTAGGCGGCAGTGAGTGCATGTCTTTTTCTTTTTAAATGTTCCGGATGGAGTTCAATCAAATCAACAAGATACAACAACACAAGGCCATCAGCTGGAGTGTAGTCGTCGCCTGACGCCCACCCACCCTCCTACACATACAGCTGTCAGTGTGTGTAGTCTGCAAGTCATATTTTAATTTATTTTAAACTTTTTGTTTAGATTACTGCTGGCTGGGGATTGGGAATTCAGGGCATATTTAGGGAGTGGGCAGTTTCTTCTGACAGAAAGCTGAATCGCTTGGGGCCAAGACATCGGCAATTTTAGATGGGCTAGAACGTTTATTGTTTTTAAAAATATGTTTAAAAGATGTGGCATCTCAAGATAGCGGGGCCATGGAGCTGGCACTGCAAGTAGGAAGAGCACGAGTGTCGTGGCTGGCTGTTGACATGGCAGTTGCCGCAGTTTGTTTTAATTTCAGTAGTATATATATGGAAAGATGCTTGCAATTTGTTTGGATGATTTTTTTTATTTCACTGCTAGATGCAGAGACCGCAGTGTGGGAGAGAAGCACAAGTTGTTGCAGGCTTAACAGATGAGGGACTAAGTACTGGGAGTGAGCAAGTGCTGGGCTGGGCAGTAGCAAAAGGAAGGACAAAGAGGGGAACACAGTTACTGTACTAAACAAATGGGCTAAAGTAACTGAAAATAACAATCTATGATCAACAAGATCATAGACTGTTAGACCACAATTTGCATTATTTTCCACTGGCAAATTGCACAAATTCATATGGCAGAATTATGTGAATTGTCTCATTCAGCAGCAAATTGCCAGTTTTCTTAGTGTCGCTGCATGAATTTGGGTGGTTCAGTGGGGAAATAAATATGCAAATTGTGGTCAAAGTGAATTTTTTCACAAAGCAAATTTTGGCAACTTCGCACACCTCTATACACAAACGGACAGAACATAGGACTGGCATGCAAACACATTTATTGGTGAAAATGCTAACCCTGGTGAATCAAATGCCCCATTTTAATAAATGTCTTTGTTTACATACCAGTACTGTGCACTGCCTGTTTGTGTATTTCCCCCCTTCAGTCTCTTTCCTAACCCTAAACATTCCCTGACATACATTGGGCCTCCCTCCTCATCCTTATTCCCCATAATGGCTCTTTCCAATGCCATGCTCTATAATTATTTCCATCCACTGCCACCTCCCTCTGTCCTCATTGCAGGTTTACAGTACCCCTACCAGCTGCCCACAACTATTTGGAAGGCAAGGGGTATTTTAAAACTCTGTTGTAGGGTTAGTGAGGGTTGCCATGCTTTAGGACTGTGACCCCCTGTTGTGCATAGCACAATGTGGCACAAAAATAGGGATGGTTAGTAACTGGTCATCATGACCACTTACAGCATCTACAGTCCCTAGTGACTGTATGGGCCCACCAATATTTTGGTATTTTAAGCAAGAGACCAGGGTTCAAATACTGACAGAAACTTTAAAGGGGACAGCCAGCACTAGGAGCCCCACACCCAAGTGAAGGGCTGGTTCCAATTTGCATTTTGTGTGCAAAACATTTTTTTTATACTTACTATTTACTGCAGTATACTAGATTGTATCAGGCTGATTTTGCTGTCTTCCAAGCTGACATTTCCTGTAGCTAGAAATCCCACACTCCTCTGTAGCTGGTGTCAGAGTAGGACCACAGCAATGGGAGATTCAATAACCTGGAGTGCAAGTTTTGATTAGCTCTGATATTTTGGGTGCTGGCCCTGTTGACCTCCTGGGACTAGCTACTGTCACAGAGGACTGTCCCTGGCCCCAGGAGAACAGCATGACCAGCAAACATCTCATTTGAGTTTATAAAAGCTGTAACATGCATGGCAGGCTGTTAAATCTCCCACTGCTGTAGCCCTGCTCTGATGTCAGCTGCAGTGGATTCTGAGATTTCTGATTAAAGCAAATGGCAACTTGGAAGACAGCAAAATCAGCCATATACAATTTTCTAATAAAACACTGTAGTAGTAGCAGTTCTGTTTGTTTTACCATTAGAATTTTTTTTTTGAATTTAGGTAAGCTGATTAGTTGTGCCATTGTCCTTGCTAAGAGAAAAAAAAGGGCAGCATTTCAAAAATGAACGTTCTATGTGGCACACTACGGTAATTTATTTTTTGTACTGTGTCTTGACTTTGGAGAACTTGTTTTTTACCTGTGCATTAGACAGATCTATTTAATGCAGAGGTAACAACCAATCAGGATGCAGGATTTTCTCTACCCATTTTATAAGAGCAGAGTTGTTATCTCATTGGTACAGTATCATATACAATTAAACACTGAGAACATACTGACGATGGCAGTAATAATAGGTAAAATACAACATTGTGGACCAACAAATTACATAGCAAATTCTGTATATGTAAGCAATAATACCCAGCAGGGTGGGCATTGTTGGGAAATACTGGACCGCCCGGGGGTGTAATGAGGCCAGACGCCACAGGCGGAGGGCCTTATAGCCCCTGGAAGGTCCAGTATTTCCCAATATTCTGCCTTTACTTTTTTTAAATAATCTTGTGTTACTGATGCCAGGGGTAACCGTCAAGAGCAACCAATTTTGAATAGGGGTTACTTTGATAGGGCAGTTGTTTTTTTAACCACACATTTTACTACTGCAAAACAGCCTGTTTTAAATATCTGGTACCATGTATTTATTATTAAACATGGAATCACCTTGTGTCTTAGACTGGGATTCAATGAGTCGGTCCAGAGTTCCCTGTCAGGATTTGGGCATTGAAGTGCTGCAACAGTAACAGAACATTGTTGAAAGTCACTCTTTCTTTAGATGCACTGAGGAACAGTAAGGACCTGTCATGAGTGTGAAGCAGCGGGTTCTGCTTGACGTGCTTATGTGATTTAACTCCCAATTTGTTTTAACAAAAATAAAGCTGCTTTTTGGCAGCAGTGAAGTAGATCCAAAAATGGTATTTTTGCTTTTTTTAACCCCCTTTATTGGAGATCACACTGTTTGCTTGTGGATGGTGAGAATGGCCTGTGAGACTGAACTTCACAAAGGCCTATATGAAGAAAACTGCTAGCTTTAGTTGGGGATCTGAATCATACCAATAGATGGTTGCAGAGTGAAATATGGCAGCTGAGAGATTGTGGACATCAGTAGTGGCTGACTGCCTCAGCATGTGGCTTCCATGCTGTAAATCATTAAATGGGTTAGATAGCCACCACAAATACTGCTCTCTGATAAAATGAACCAGATCAACTACCTTGTCTTCATGTACTCACAAGTGCACAATGCTACATTTTCTGAACTAAATCTTTTAATACTAGACCTTTTTGTGAGTGCAGTAACACATTCCAGGGTGTTGTGTTTTTGGGGATATACAGGCACTCTGCCATTGGATGCTGAGGAGTACTCAGCTTATGACCTTGTGCGTCAGCACACATGCCAGAGAAGTGTCCATATATCCCACCAAATTCACACTGTCACATGTTATTGCACATTTAACACCCACTGGAGGAGCCATAGGCTTTACAGAGGTAGTACCTTTTAAAGCTGCATTGTTTGTGAGCTGTGGTGGAAAATCATTATGCTGTTTTCAAGCAGCACTGCTGTGGAACGCCTTAGATTTTTTTTAACTCGGGTAATTTTAACAGTCAGCTCTTTGATAAAGGGGCAGTACTGATGATACGTTCGCTGATTGCAGCCATTTCTTAGTAAGCGCTTTGATGGGGCCTGGATCCTTTAACTGTCCCAAATCTGGAGAGGCCTACAACCGCTATTATTCTCAGATCTGGGGGGGGGGCATGGGACCCCAAGTCCCAGCTCAGTGGAGGGAGTGTATTGGACCCCTCACAGTCCCAGCTCTGGGGAGGAAAAATTGGGATCCTTTGCAGTCCCAGCTAAGAGGAGGGGGGCCTGAAATCCCTTGCAACCCCAGATCTGCTGGGGGGGCCTGGGAACTCTTGCATTCCTGACCCAAATTCTGGGGTGAGTAACCTGGGACCCCTCACAGTCCCAGCTCTGGGGAGGAGGCCTGGGACACTTTGCATTTCCAGCTCCAGGGAGGGGGAACTGGGACTCCTTGTATTTCCAGCTCTGGGGAGGGGCTGCCTGGGATTCCTCACATTCCCAGCTCCGGGAAGGGGGTGCATGGGACTTCTCGCACTTCCAGCTCTGGGAAGGGGGGTGCCTGGGACTTCTTGCATTTTTAGCTCTGGGAAGGGGGTGTCAGAAACTTCTTGCATTTCTGGCTCTGGGAAGGGGGACCTGGGACTCCTCGCATTTTCAGCTCTGGGGTGGGGGGGTCTGGAACTCCTCACTTTTCCAGCCCTAAAGAGTGGTAACCTGGGCTCCTTGAATTTTCAGCCCTGGAGAGGGGAACCTGGGGCTGGGGCTCTTCACATTTCCATCACCAGGAAGAAAAGGGTTTGGGACGCCTTGCATTTTCTGCTCTAGTAAGGGGAGACCTGTGACTCCTCGCTTTCCAGCCCTGGAGGGTGGGGACCTGGGGCACCTTGCATTCGAAGCCCTGGGGAGTGGGGGCTGAGGCTCCTCGCATTTCCATCTCCAGGAAGGAGGTGGTCTGGGACCCCTCACATTTCCAGCTCCCGTGGGGGGGGGTTGGTACTCATCACGTTTCCAGCTCAGAGAGGGGGGCTCCTCACATTTCCAGCTTGTGGGGGCTGGAACTCCTCACATTTCCCACTGGGGGGGGTTCCTCGCATTTTCAGCTTGGGGAGGGGTCTGGAACTCCTCGCATTTCTGAGACTCCTCACATTTCCAGCTCAGGGGGTGCCTCTGTTGTGACAGTGTTTATTTTCAAACTGTAAAAAGTATCTTACAATGATTATTGAGCAGCAGTTTAAGTAATGCTTTGTAATTTGTGTTGACCGGCATGATGCATCCCCAGCAGTGTTCCCATTTACTCCCATCTGTACTTGATTCAAGTGCAAATTATGAAATTCAGGTACATTTTTGTGTGAAGGGGGTACAATGTACCCGAATAATTCTGTTTGAAGTATATGTACCCCACAAAAATGTTGTACAAATGGTAGAATCAACCCTTACAATTTATTTTGTACCACTGAAAATTTTTGGAGAGGGTGCAGTGCACCCTCAGATCTGCAGCTTTAATGGGAACACTGATCCCCAGCAAAATATGTAAGTCGGCTCCTCGCTGGTCCTTTCTGTTGTGCTATTCTCACTGTTGAGTTGGAGAAAATGAATTACTTTTGTGCACATCTAGTAGCTCATTAAGTTTATCTCTGTGCCGCCCTACTGTAATGTTACAGCTGGTCTCCCTCCATTTTCTGCCCCCCATTTGGGGCTAGCAATATAGACTAGAGCATTGGTTCTCACACTTTATGATAGTGAGCCTCCCCAAGCCATGGAAAAGATTTCAAGCCTCCCTCAAATTTGAAAAAAACCTTGGGCCTCCCCATAGAAAAAATATACTTTGCACAGTACACCAGGAATCAAGCGCGATCAATAAAGCTGACTGAGTATATTCTCTTTTTATTCACCTTAGTGTTCTCCACCCCCAACCCCACACCCCAGGTTGTTCTTATCACTCTACTTTTATGACTCTTGAACCCTTGTTACTGTTTCCTCTCTATCTGGAAAAACTAACCTAGCCACTCCCTCTCTTACCCTGTTGTTAAGCAACTTACTGTACCCTTATCCCCAGGTCACACGTGACACAAGCACTGACTCAGTGTGCCTTTCCCAGACACCAATTTACATATAAACACCTACTGTAGAAACAAGCCTTGACTCAATGTGTCTTTCCCAGTCACTACTTTGCATATAAACATCTACTGCAGAAACAAACCTTGACTCAGTGTACCTTTCTCAGTCACTACTTTGCATATAAACACCTACTATACAAACCAGCCTTGACTCAGTCTGCCTTCTAGTCACCAATTTACATATAAATACACCTTTAACAAGCTTTGGCTCAATGGGCCTTTCCTGGTCACAAATTTGTACATAAGTAAAGAAATTCACCTGCCATTATCCATATTTAGTTTACTACATCATTTCACACAAAACATCCAAAACTTAAAATTTAAATCCTGTACATTCTCAGACTTGACTGGGCCTCCCCTGGAACAGTTTGGGGTCTCCCTTGGGAGGCTGGCCTCACCATTTGAGAACCACTGGACTAGAGGTTAGAGTAACCAGCTCTGAATGACCTTGGTATATCCAGCAGATCTGGGTTTGATTCCCACAACCTCCACTTGCATACTGTATGACTCTGAGCAAGTCACTTAACCACCCCAATGCTTCTGGGTCATCCCTGAAAACAGACACTTGTGCCTAGTGGGCCTTACCAGGTTACCAAAACAATAATTAAAAAAAAAAGTCTGCATTATGAAGTTACATGTTACCACTCCTGTTATCTGCCAGCTGCTCCCTTTACTGTATCACCTCTCCATCCAGTCCCATGTTGACCCCCTTATGTCAGCTGTATTATTATCATTTGTCCCAGCCCAATTATGTGCCCCTGCAGATTCTGTCAGGGGACTAGTTTTAATTTTCAAGTCTCACTCTCCCAGTGATGTATCTTCGTACACATAACTTGTCTCCCCATCTCACCTTAGGGAATTCTTTAGAGAGCAGTACAATTTAAACTGATATGGGAGGTCTGTAAGTATCACCTAACAGTGAACTCAGTGGGGGGACAACTGCCCCCCCAAGAAGCAAGCGAACCAGCGGGAGCCAGATCTGCAGTCACATGAGAAGCAAAGTCCATTAGGAGAGGGAAGGTGAGGGTTAGAGAAGGGTAAAAATGGAGGGCCATGTGCACCAACATCAGAAGCCTGGGCAACAAGGTCCCAGACTTGGCGGCGATCATGACGGAGGAGGAGAAGCTGGACATAGTGGAGATCTCAGAGACTTGGTTCCATGATGGGCAGGAATGGGACAGGAACATTCCAGGTTATACACTGTTCAGGAAGGACAAGGTTGGCAGGAAAGGGGGCCATGCAACTCCTAAGTGTGGTATGTTGTGTGCACCTGCAATCAGGGATGTGTACGTTTGGTGTACATGGCCTCAGTTTTGCTGTGGATCTCCACTGAGCATGCAGTACCTGGTCAGGTGGGTGGGAATGTCGTGTAGTACATTTAGACAGTTTTTTTTTTTAATTTTGTCACCTGCTGCTGGTTGTCTGTGATTGGTCGTGTTGCCTTGGTCCTCCCCCCTACTTGCATATGTGTGTGTGTGTGTGTGTGTGTGTGTGTGTGTGTGGTACTGGGGGGGTGAATGCGGAGTTAGGGTTTTCAACCCTAACACAGTTCCCTCGCTTTTGTTGCTGTGAAACAACCCTAACTGATGCATTAAACTGAGTTTTTGCCATGAATATATATATATATATATATGTTATGGTAGCACGGTAGTGCTACCATAGGGTTGAGGAGCCATTTGCATGTTAAACCTAAAATTTTGCACCTTAATAACTTTGCAACCATTCAACGGATTTGCCTGAAATTTGGAATACATGATCAAGACCCATACGCATAGGGATCTGCATCGTTTCGTACCGGTCAGATATATGGCTGCGGAGTTATTAAATGTGATCTGCGCACATTTACGTTTTTTTGGAATTCTGCGGTCGTGCCTACAGGTCACGCGGTTTGCGTGACCGGTCCAGAATCTTCAGGGAACGTTCATCCGGGGTACTCGATGTGTCTTTTGAAGATTTCGTGAAACAATATTAAATGGTTCAAAAGTTATTCAAAAAACAAGTTCCCATTATAAGTCAATGGGAAAAGTTAACAAAAAGTTTGACAGTGTCGCAGTTTTTACTTTCGAAAATGGCCCTTTTACTGTCGCAAATCCGCCATTTTGTTTTCAGTTGGTGATCATAAAAATGCTTGCCATTTAAATTTGGGACCCTCTAGCAACCTAATTCCTTTTGTATTCACCTAGTTGGACCCTGAGGATGCTAGCCATGTCTTTATTTTGGGGTAAAACAGCCTAGAAATATGTTTTTCAAATTTCTGGAAAAAATACTTTCGCTAAGTACTTTCACACTTGTGACACTATCGAATGAATTTGCAAAAGCTTTCGTAAATTGCGACAGTACTTTTCTAGGCTATGAGAAAATGACATCAATTCTTTGGCACCCCGCTGCAAAAGAACGGTTCAGTGTTTTGGGCTGAAATTTGGAAGGATCGCAGCCCACATCTCACAGATGTGCATTTCAGTATTTTGTTGAAAAGATATTACACAGTGTCAAAGTTATGGTACTCCAAAGTTGACACTTTTTCCCATAGGATAACATTACGGCGTCCGACGCATTGCAGCAATCATTTGGCGCCCTGCTGCAAAATAATGGTTCAGTCCTTTGGGCTGAAATTTGGAAGGAAGACAGCCAACATCCCACAGATGTGCCTTTCAGTGGTTTGGTGAAAAAATATTGCAGGGAGGCAAAGTTATGGCACTCCGAACTTCTCTTTTTTTTCCCATAGGATAACATTACGGTGTTGGCCACGCCTTCAGGGCCTGTACCCGTGCGGTTGGGGGTGGGCTGGGGATCCGGGAGGGTTTCAACCCCTAACACGAATTTCCTCACTTTTATCGCTGTGGAACAACCCTAACTGATGCATTAAATGGAGTTTTTGCCTCTAATATATATATATATATATATATATATATATATATATCTTATACTGGCATGGTAGTGCAGCATAGTTAGGGTTCAATGGTCACTTCTATGTTAAACCCCAAATTTTGCACTTTAATAACTTTGCAGTCGTATGACTGATGGGCACACAATTTTTCATGTGCTGTCAGATACCACATATCTCCTGATGTTGCAAGTTTCGGTCCAGTCGAATGTGTGGTTGCAGAGATGCGTAATGTCAACAAATGTAAAAATTACCATTTAGGTGCAAATGCTTTGCCATGCTGCATATTCAAAATGGCTTTGGGGTCTGGTCTGAAATTGTTATGGTATATGTGGGCTGAGTTTGGTTAAACAAATATTAATCTGTTCAAAAGTTATTAAAGTTTTAATTTTCTGATTATAGCCTAAAGGAAAAATTATATGTTCCATGTGAAAGCAGTTTCTGCTTTCACGAAAGCACTTTTTGCTTTCACAAATGGGAAAGTAGCATCATGCTTTCGCCATCTTGTTTTCAGTTAGCGACACAGAAAAAACAATATAATTCAAAAAATACTGTCCCTTGGCAAACACCAACAGCTGTGTTTACTTAATTAGGGCCTGTGGAACATGATCCTGTCGTTAGATTAAAAAAAAATAATGACTGGAAATATGGTTATTTTATGTGGTCGTTGGTAGTGTCGCAAATTTGCGACACTACATTTTGCAAACGTTTTGTAAATTGTGACACTGTTTCACAAAACTATTTCAGTAGTGTTGCAAATTATGACACTGTTTCATGAACGCTTTCGCAAAATTTGTGAAAGTGTTGCAATTTGCAACACTACTTTGGCAGAAATGCCTGTTTCTTTGATATGGCATAGCAAACAAACGGTTTGCTCTTATGGGCTGAAATTTTCAGAGTACAAAGGGCTTGCCCTATAGATGTGCCTTTTGATGGCTTTGTGATAAAATTTACATGGGTTCCATAGTTATAACATTCCAAAGTTTAGAAATTTCCCATAGGATAACACTGTGGCAGTCGGGTACCTTTCAGAGGCTATATCTCGAAAACGCTTCACGATATGGATTTTTCAAGAAACATAGATTAATACACACATGTGGCCCGGCCTTGCTTACAGCTGCAGTGGAAATTTTTATAAGTGTCCCTATGGTGACTGTGATACTATGCCATTGACAACACAAGGGTTAATTACAATGTCTTAACACTTACGGATAGGTGGGAGAGCAGGGCCAGGAGGGCACTGTGCTCCCACATATGGATAACATTATGGAGTGATGGGAGCGCAGGGCTCTCCACTGAGAGATGAGGGTTAATTATAATGTCTCTACACTTATTACGCTCCCATTTATGCATACCAGTAGCTCTGTACTTCCATTTGAAAATCAGGAACAATTACTATATGCATACATGGGGGCCCTGTGCTCCCACAACCAAATAAGGGTAAAATTACACTTTCTCCAAAAGTAAGGAAATTAATTGCAAACATTTTTATTAATGCATCAGTTAGGGTTCACATTAAAGCGACAAAAAGTACGGAAATGTGGTGTTAGGGTTCCCAACCCTAACACCCACCCAAACAACTGTACCACTGCACCCCAACACCCACCCTCCACACACCAACAGGCATCAGAATGTGTCTTGGGGGTTCAGCAACCCTAACGCTCACCCCATTCTCCTATGCTGTACCATCTCTGCTTCCTTACACATGGAAAGGGGTGAGTGTTAGGGTTGATGATCCCAAGACATACCCCGACGCCTGTTGGTGTGTGGAGGCTGGGGTGGGGTGTAATGGTACGGTTGTTTGGGTGGGGTGGGGTGTTAGGAACCCTAACATCACATTTCCATACTTTTTTCACATTAATATGAACCCTAACTGATGCATTTACAAAAGTTTTTGCAATGAATATGATATATATATATATATATATATATATATATATATAGATATATACATACTGTATATATGTATCTATATATATATAGATATATATATATTTTTTTTTCATACCAAAGGTGAGTGGACTAATGTTTCCAATGTCTGTGTGGATGTATTTGGGTTGCCTGCATTGGAACAGTCTACTTCCTCACAGAAGCTTTTATATTCTCAGGACTGGAGGCTGGACTGGATCTTTTTCATTAGATCAATTAGTAGGAGTGCCAGATAGGCCTTCTATACCTAAGGTAAAGCCCTAATTTATTCCAACAACAGATCCCCCCCCCCCACACACACACACACTAGTTTACATGACACAAAATACAGACATCAGTCTTCTGCCCCAGGGCAATAGTTCCCTCACTGTTTGAAAAAGAGTCCATCTTTTCTGATTAGGTTTCTATATTTCCACAGTCCCCGACAGAACCCTCCTCCACATGCCATTTCTTCAAACATTTTTTAAATTAAAAATTTTGAACTGCTTAGCCTCACCCTTCTTGAACACTTGAAGGTCCTCCAAGAAGATACCATATCCTCCGTCCCTTCAGCTTGCTACCTAGCATACAGAACTTTTCAGCACTTCTAAGGTCTGCCTGGCTAGGTCCCTAGTTCCAAGGTGAACTACCATCCTTCCCCACTTTCTCATCCAGTTTATCTACCCAGTCTTGTACCCTACTAGCTGTAGCCCCTGGGAGACAGCACACCCACCCACCTACCCTATAGGTCTGTATCACAGACCACATTTAATGTCCTTCTAACTATAGAGCCCCAATTACAATAACTCTCTTACCTAATTTCCTAATGCTAGGGGCCATCTCCCTGTTAGGCTTTGCTTTTCCAGCAACCTCTGGTACTCAGGTTGTAAATACTGTAGTTTGTTTCCTGTCTGGGTGCATAGCTCACTCTTCTTCCGCCAGTGAAGTGTAGCAGTTACACCAAAGTGCTCCCTTGACCCCCCCAGTGTGATCCTACACCCCTACCCACCCTGCTGCTGTCTATCCTCCATTTGCAGGGCCAGGGATGCAGCTGTGGAAGAGAAACAGCAATAGAAAAATGTAGCCCCACCCTGCTATGACATACTGCAGAAGGATTATCTCAGCCCAGGCTACAACTAGCTCTGAGGTGAGTGTCAACAATCTCCTACTGTACATGTAGAGCAACTGCTAAACCTTCTCTATAGCATGTTGTGGAAGATAATCACTCCACAGTCCCCACTGCTCATTATGTTCCTCCCCCATGCCCTGTGTGCCTGTATGAAGCATAGAAATGTAGAATTTGCTGGCAGAAAAGGACCGCTTGGACCATCTAGTCTCCACAAACTGGTCTCCAGCAACCCTCCCCCCCCCCGGCCTATTTAATAATATCCCCTTATGTCTATCCCACACATGTTTGAAGCCCCTCACTGTTTTCACCCCCACCACTTCTTCTGGCAGTCTGTTCCAGGCATCCACCACTCTTGCAGTGAAGCAGTAATTCCTCACATCCTCCTAAACTCCCCCCAGCTTCTTTGCATGCCCTCTGGTCCTGGTGCTCTTTCTCATTTGAAAGAAACTTCCCTTCTGCACACTGTTCACCCCCATGAGGTAATTGTAGGTCTCTATCATGTCCCCTCTCACTCTCCTCTCTTCCAGGGTGTACATGTTGAGGTCCCTCAGTCTCTCCTCATAGGGCTTTTGGTGCAACACCTGAATGATTCACTTTCTTTGTAGCTAAACATAACTAACCTAAACTAAGCTAAACTAAACTTATATTTGTTAACTGACATGCAGGCACGGTTACCCCATAGCTAACCTTGTCTGCTTGTTTAGCAATTTAGGTTGTCTATGTAAATGTACTGTACAATGCTGTGGCAATGGAAGAGGAAGACAGTAAATACACTTTGTCAGTACCATTAATAGGGCTTTACCCAAGCACTCAGACAGTTGTTAATAACCAATCATATTCACAATTTTGTGTTACCTTGATAGGGTTATGCTACATTTACTCAGTGCTCCTAAGATGGCCGCCAGGCTGGGTGCACAGTTAGTTGCTTTGCATTAACCGCTAGTTGCTCCGTATTAGGCTTTTTATTTGTTCTTAAGTTTTTAAGTTTCTACGTATGTTTGTTTGTTGGTGGTTTTATTTTGTTTTATTTTTGTTTTCGTTGCTCTGTGTGCAGGATTCTTGGATTACTTCCTGGGATCGTGCTTGCCTGCTGACCCCTTGTTTGCTACCCCCGTATTGTTTGCAGTGGTGATTTACTCGGGGAAGTTAGCTGAGCATGCTTGCAGTTCTTTGCTCCATGTGTTGAATTTCAGAACTACTCTAGACTACTCCTTGGGATCTCATTTGCCGCCGGCCCCTTTTTACTACCCCTGTATTGTTTGCTGTGGTGATTTACTTGGGGAAATTAGTTGGGCACACTTGTAGTGTATTGGAGCTGCTTTTAATCAGCCCCTGCTACTGTTTACATCTTTTTTTTTTTTTAAAACATATTTATCCGTTTTCAGTAAATCAAACAACAAACATACACACAATACACATACCCGGCCAAGCCAGGGACACAACTCAAAACTGGCTGTGTAAACTATGTACAACCCCTATATACAAGCACACTGGGGAGCCGCCCCACATTATAGCCAAATTCAGAATCAGTAGTATTTTAACATAGGACATTGTCGATTAATGAGAACACCGTCCCTTCTTAACTCAATCCTCCCTTATATGTCCACTGCAGGTGTGTTGCATCCTAGGGCCCCATGGAGGCTGAGTCATCTCGACGACTTTCCAGTGTGTCCCCTGGAAAGACAGAGAGAGTCCCCATCCCCTTGAACCCCCGCAGACCACAACTAGTCCCCTGTTATCTTAATAATAGACCCAGAATGACCCAGATTTAGCCAACTGAAAAGCTTGGAGTCTAAACATCTCACAGAATGTAGGGGAAAATACAAGAAGAAAAAGCATATTGCACATGGCACAATACACTATAGACATTAGACACTCCAGCGTGTATCCCTTTGCTAATCATTATCGGACAGACAGATCTGGGTTCCAGTGCCTGTATATTGCTGAGAATAGATCGCATCTAATGTTGCCCATCTTTTAGCGTATAGCTCCTGTCTCCCCTCAGAGAATAGGTGTCTCTTTATCTTAGCCAATACCCCCAACAATTCTCTCACCCATTGTTCATATGCAAAACCTGGTCATCTTTCCAGTGCTTTACTATGAACACCTTGACTACCGACACCATTAAAGAGAGGTGAAATCTGGGTGTAGACCCCCTAATCTGAGAGAAGTCACCCAGAACGCATACTTCTGGGGTCATATAAGCAGAATAGTCTAACATTGGATCCATGCCCCGTTTAATCTCCCTCCATAGGGGAGAAATTTTGCTACAACCCCACATGACATGCAACAGGTCACCCACTTCTATCCTGCACCTGAAACACAAATCTGTCTGTCTCAACCTCTAGCATATAGCTTTACAGGGGTATAATATATGTTGTGAACCACAAAGATCTGCATGTTCCTATATTTGGGAATCACATTATATTTAATGGCCTTCCAGATAATTTCCAACCTAAATTAGGAGAGCCAACACCTTGTCCCAGTAAGGGATTAAAGTAGAAGTGTTTGGGCCTAGGAATCCAAAAGAAGTTTATAAACTCGTGAGAGTGGGTTAGTTCTCCAAAAGGCTTCCTCTAAGCTCTCCACGGGAGGAAGCTGTCTGAAAAATCTCCCAGCCCCTTCCGGGACCCTGCTATCATTTGTTTAAGCTGTAACCTTTGAAAAAAGAACAATCCCTCACATTGTGGTGGTAGAACTATTTTATCTCCCTGTTGCATATCATTCAAACTTAAACCGCCCAGATAATTAGCCCACCGATGTCCAAGTACCCGACCACCTATCTGCTACTGTTTACATCTTAAGCAGTTGGTCCTGCTATTCCCCCTACTATCGGGACTGGCTGGTTATATTAGTGGATGCCTCAAGTGAGCTGCAGGAGAACTGGAAAGGGAATACCCTACTGGGAGGTGGAGGAGTGTTTAAGGTTGGCCAATGCACCATGTGAAGACTGGGAAGTATCATTTTTGGTTTTCTGATAAAGAAGAAGCTGACTGTCAAATTTAAATTAACTGAGCGATGGTAAATGACTGGCTTGATTTGGTTCCAGGTGTTGTAAGCCCAATCTGTTTGGTGGGCTGGGTGAAGGTTTGCAGTGGTGTGGGGGGTCTACACCCTATCTGTTAGGGAACTGGTGGTTGGGGTTGTTGGCCTCTAGAGATCCCCAGGGGATCTACTTGTTGGTGGGTTTGTTTGGGGACCCATGTTAGCTGCTGCGGATTAGCACCAACTGCCCACAGATTTTTTGGCTTTATTCCCAGCCCAGAGTGATCCACTTTCAGAAGAGGCTGCTGTTGGATTTCCTTCCCTGGTTTTTTGACTATGGTTTGATTGTTTATTTTACCTATTCATTTGGCAGTGAGAGTGCCATATGTTCATTTCCAAAATGCAGTTGGTGAGAGCATCTGAAGTTTGGAGTTTATTTTTTCATCTGTGGGTGAAATCTTCAAGATACTTTCATCAGTCTGTTCAGGAGGTGGGAGCTCCTGAAGGTTTCATCAGTCTCCACTAGTGGTGAGAGACTCAGTGTGGCCTGGACAACCACATTTTTCCCCAAATACTTTGATTTTTCTGTTACAGTGACATTCATCTGTTGATTTTGACTGATATTGTTTTTTAAAGTGTCAGTTTGGATTTCATGATTTAAAGTTTAATATTGCTGTTTATCTCCTGAGACTGTGGGAGGGCCTGGGGAGGTGAGGATTTTAATTAATTTTGTAGTTTGTTTTATTTGATTTGTTTGTTTTATGAATGGTTAGCTTTTATTTTTATGGGGGATGGATCTTTGAGGGATATTTCTTTTAGTACTGTAAGTGGTCTGTGTAATTTTATTATATTGTGTATGCTGTTTTAGGCTGATAATAGACTTGTTGAGGAAGTGTTGGTTGATATTTTAGTCACCAAAATGTGTTGGAGCCCTGCCCCCATGGCTGTGTGCTATTCACCCTCTGCTCTCCATGCCCTCCATCCTTTTTTCTACCCCCCCTTTGCAGTCTATAACTTACCAGTGCTGTAGGGTGCTGGGTATTGCACGCAAGGGGAGGAGGAGGGAGAGGGGCTGCCAACAGTGGGGGGTGAATGAGCAGAGCCATCGTGTTGGGGTTGTAGGATCCAGAAGATACCCTGGGGTGAAATGGAACCAGGATCGTGGTCCACCATGTCTGGTTTCCATACCCAAGGGCACCACTAATTTTGGTGTGCAGGTGGTTCGGGCAGCCCAGGAGGTTCATTCAACTCAGGCGGTGCTATGCAATGCCAGATCCACTAAAAACAAGACTGCAATTATTGCAGATCTTGTTAGAACAGTGGACCTGGCTTGCATCACCAAGACCTGGCTGGATGAGAACTCTAGCCCTATTTTGGAGGCCTTAACTCCAGCTGGATACTCGGTGATTCACCAGGGGGTTGCAGTCTGTTTCAAGACCAAACTTAACCTCATGAATGTACCAGATGAGGTGGCTGAGTCATTTGAATGTACTGTGGAAGCAGGTGTAGATTGTAGGATCGCCCTCATTTACCATCCACCCAGCGATGAGAAGCGGTTCCTTCAGGAAGTCGTGGACTTCGTTGTCGACGTGGCATTTGAGTCGCCCAGGCTGATGGTCCTGGGTGACTTCAATGCCTGGGTCGATAATGAACTCTCTCATTTTGGACAACACTTCCTCTAATTGATGACATCTTTGGGCCTCACACAGATATTTACCACTGCTACCCACAAACACGGTCACTCTCTTGACTTCGTCTTCCTTCTGGAGATTGAGGCCTCTGATTTGGGGGTGAAACCAGTCGGATGGTCCGATCATTACACCATGGGGTTTAGTTTTAGCACACCCCCTCCGTAGGCCTCCCCCCTGTGGAGATGGTCAGGTATCGCCCTTTACGACATGTAAGCTCTGAAGGCCTGGCGGCGGTACTTGACCTATCATCCCTCCCAGTGGCAAGCAGTGACCCAGAGTCTCTCATGGTGGCCTACAACTTGGCCATTTCAGGGGCTCTGGATGTCATTGCTCCAGTCCAAGTTCACCCTCTCTCTGTTTGGCCTCGGTCTCCATGGTTTGATGGGACTTTGAGGGAGATGTGGAGACTAGGACAAAGGTTAGAGCGTTGCTGGCGGAAATCCGCCCTTGATGCCAACTGCCTTAGATTGATGGATCATTATCAAGTCTATCAATCCGCAATCACCTGTAAGAAGGCAGAGTTCCTGTCTGGGGAGATTGCGGCTGCTCAGAATTGACCAGTTCAGCTTTTTCAAATGGTAGACAGTCTGTGCAACCCAGCTTGTCTACAAGTTTGAAAAGCTTTTTCGCAAATAGAGTGCGATGATCTTGCTTGATTCTTTGCATCTAAGGTGGCCGACATTAGGGCGGTACTCCAGCCAGCACACTCTATGGGTGGTGATGAGGATTGTGCTAAGGCCGCTACCCGTCGGCTTTCCTGGAGTACATTTGACTGACTGGAGTTCACGGATGTCATGCAGATTGTCCAAGGTGCTCACCCTATGTACTGTAGTTTGGATCCTGGACCAGCTTCCCTGATTTTGGATTGTCTTGATTCTATCAGTCTGATCCTAGCACGGATAGTCTGGTGCTCCTTGGAAACAGGTGAGTTTCCTGGCTCCCTGAAGGAGGCGGTGGTAACACCACTCTTAAAGAAAGCTTCTTTGGACCCAGACTGCCATGCAAACTATGGACCAATCTCTAACCTTCCCTTTTTAGGGAAGGTGATTGAGAAAATAGTGGCTGTGCACCTGGAGAACTATTTGACCATGCATGACATCTATGAACCCCTCCAGTCTGGATTTCGAAAGAGAAACAGTACTGAGACAGCGTTGGTTCGGGTGCTCAATGATCTCCTGATGGCTAGAGACTGGAAAAAACATTCCATCTTGGTTCTTCTGGATCCCTCATCAGCATTTGACACGGTGGACCATGGGGGGCTACTAGATCACCTGAGATTCATCTGCAGACTGTCGGGGACAGTCCTCAGGTGGTTTTCATCTTTCCTCACTGGAAGAACTGAGAGAGAGGTGTCTGGGGTTTATTCTTTGGACCCAGTTTCTCAGTCTTGTGGGGTTCCTCAAGGTTTGCTGTTGTCCCCCATGTTGTTTGCAGTGTACATGCTGCCCCTCAGAGACATTGTAAGAAGCTATGGGCTGAGGTTTCATTGCTATGCTGATGATACCCAGCTCTACCTATCTTTTGCACCTAACCAAGATAGAGCTCTCTCAGTGTTTAACAGCTGTCTCACAGAAATCCAGGAGTGGATGGATTCCAGCTGGTTAAAGCTGAACTCAGATAAGACCGAGGTGTTGGTTGTGGATCCGGCATGCCGGATGGGGGGTCAGGGGTGGGCTTGCCCTCTGGGCTTTTTCTTGGGGGTGTTTCTCTCCTGTCCTCTGAACAGGTGTGAAACCTGGGGGTAACATTTGACAAGGGGCTGACTCTGCATTCCCAGGTGTCAGCCGTTGTCAAATCCTCCTTTTACCATCTGAGGAATATCTCCAGGGTTAAATACCTTGTTCCATCTGATGATCTTCCCATGCTGGTTCACACCTTTGTATCCTCACGCCTGGATTACTGCAACTCCCTCTACCTAGGGCTACCTGGGGTGGAAATCTGAGCTTGCAGCTACTGCAGAATGCTGCGTCTCAGCTTCTGATGGGAACTTCTAGATCCTATCATATTACACCAGTGCTGCGTCGACTGCACTGGTTGCCAGTACAGTGGCAGATCACCTTTAAAGTCAGTCTTTTGACTTTTAAAGCCCTACACAGACTTGGCCCAGATTACCTGAAAGAGCTTCTGGTCCCCTGCTGCTTGGGACGATTGCATTACTTTGCTCAGCCAACGAGGGGTTGCTGGAGATCCCGAGGGTCTGCCTGAAATCTTCTGGGGCCCGTGCATTTATGCACGCGGCCCCTACCCTCTGGAATTCTCTACCCCACCGGATACAGGAGTGCACAACTGTGGAGGGATTCAAACAATCTCTAAAAATGTATCTGTGGGCTCAGGCTTTTGGTGAAGGTTAATTTTGTAAAGGTTTATCTGTTTTATTTATTTTATTATTTTATGATCTGGATAACTGATGTGTTTTAAAATTTGTCAGGCATCTTGACATTTTTGAAAGGTGCCTTAAAAATAAACTTATTATTATTATTATTATGCAGAATCACAAAATGTTATGATACACCAGATAGGGTTTCACTACCTCTCACCTACTGCAGTACCCCTAACACCAAAAACAAGATTTGGAGGACCCTAAACAGGGTTTAGCTACAATATTCTATTCTAGTATACAGTATATGTGCCACATTCCTCTTACATTTTAGATGTATTCCTCCAGCGGCACCATTTTTCCCTGACTCTAGTATATGTGAAATTGCTCTGTGCAGATTGAAACCTGCCCCTAGTGGGCTTAAGCAAGATGAATGGTACCTTGGTCAAGATGAAAATGAACAGAGCCTCCTGCAGACCTGCAGATCCTCTCAGTAGGATGCCCTGCAAGACGCTCTCCACAGTCATCATGGGAGAAGTCTTTTGGATCTGTGGGATTTAAAAACTGGACTACTAGAGCACTTTTGGTCACTAGCTGTCATGAGACCACCCACCCCCTACAATGGTGCCATATTCCTACTTACTATCCCACTTACTGTCCATTCTGGGTTTAGTTCCTGTTAGCTTCCTTCCTAGTCTCCACACTTTGGAGTCAGCAGCTTTGTTTAAAGCTTCCCCTCACAACAGTTAGATTTAAATGCATAATCCAAATAGGTTAAATGCAGTGTCCTTCCCACTCAGCACTTCCTCCCAGTTATCACCTAGCTCCAGAACTTTGGACAAGACAATTCTACCCAGCCCCCAACTTCATGGAAAGATACTGGGCTTTACTATTGCTCCTTAATTTCAGGTTGGTCCGGCTGGCTTATGCAACCTACCTTATAGATATCGTATTGTTTCAATGTATTCCAATTCCTTCACTTACTATCCACTCCTGGGTTTGATTTCTGATAGTTTTTTTCTTAGTCCTGACACCCTGAAGGTAGCTGCTCTGTTGTATCGAGAGGACTATTACTTGCAATCCCTTAAGTACACATGTAATGAAACTTGTGTTTAACCAGCTTCTCTCTTAACTTAGCTTGAGGCTGGGCACTTGAGGGCTCTCCAAGGGTTAAGTCTGACCCTGAGAGTTGTCCTCTAGAAAGGCTCATTGCTTGCTTGGAGACTGGATGATGGGAAGTTTTTGTACAGGATGTTCTGGCTCGGCTAAAAGCGGGAAAACTCTGTCATGAATATTCATGGTCTTACCCGCACTCTTTACAGAATAAGTGGGAGAGGTAAGCAGTCAGAAGTGGTGGTGTGCAGAATAAAGGAATAGCAGAAAATGGAGACCAGCCTGATTCCCTGGGTCCAGATGACATTGGTTCCCTGTTGAGGTCTCTGGAGTTCAACCAGCAGGCGCCAGGAGGATGAGTCTCCTAGGAGGGCCTTGAGGACCCCAGTGGAATGACAATCAGAAGGCACAACAGGTAGTAGTGGAGGGCTGCTCCTTGAGGGTGGTTTCTGGGGATCCTTGCTGATCCACTCCCACTAGAAGCAATCAAAGCTCAGCTTGAAAGGGAGCAGAGTTGGCAATGGGCACATTTGTGAATAAGCCTTGCATTAGAGATGCTCAGAGAAAAGTAATAAAAACCTAGGTACAGTTGTGTACTACCCCCTGGCAGGTAGCTGAATGAATCAGTATTAGGAGGAAGGGGCCTGCAAAAGTTGGGGTTGGTAAGTCCCCATGTGAGGATCCAGCATACAGCCTGTTTCTTTGGGCAATTAAGACTATGAGCATGCTGCCAGAAGGAGGCAGGTACTTCAGAACCAAGTATTAATATATTTAGGAGTACTGTCATAATGCTGACATACTGAAGATTACTGTTTTCCAAAGTGGGCACTGTGAGACAAGTGCATACATAGAATTACGGAAGCAAACCACGCTCAAATGGTTTTGAGAGCACAGGGCTCCAGGGACCCCAAAGAGAGGTTAGGGATATAAATGATTAGGAATGTACTTGGACAAGATCCAGTAAATGTAATTTAAAGGCCTTTAGATCTGGAGTAATCCTGGCAAAAGATAGTCATGTTAGTAGTTCAGGGAAGTTAGGCCCTGGAATGGTGGGGATGTAAATTGGAGTCCCAAATGAAATGAAATTTACAGTTTGATGCAGCTTGTACTGTACCACAGAACATGAAGAATACAGTAGTAACCACAAGGAAGTGCCCTTATGCAGTGTACCATCTTGAAAAGCAAGTAAATGCACCCAGCTTGATCTCAGCTCCATGTTTGGTCTCACATTGTGTGTGACCTCTATGTTTATTAGTGCCCCAGTGTGAGGTTCATGATGCCCATACTCCAGCGTCCCAGGCCTGTGGTGGTAAATGTGTTTGTTGTGGTAACCTCTATGATGTGGTGTGGTAAGGAATTCCACAGGCTAATCCCTCTCTGCGTGCAGAAATACTTCCTCCTCTCCCCTTGAATGGTTCACTCTGTAACTGTAGTCTGTGGGCCATTTATTCAGTTTTCCCTTTTAAAGTTTAAGCCATTCCTTAGTGTATCATCCTTTACTACTTTGTTAAGAAGCATTAGGTCACTCCACAGCCTTCTCCTACCAGACTGGGCAGTTCTAGTTCTTTTAGTCTGTCCCTATATTACAGGTGTTGCAGCTCCATTATCATTTTTGTTGCTCTCCTTTGGACTCTCTCCACTCTGTCCACATTTGCAGGAAGGGACCTGCCATCAGATGCCATGCACATATGTATGCAACCACACACGCAAGCATGACATTGCATGGTGATGCCCTGGGGAGAACAACTTGGAGGAAAACAGCCCCAGTCTGATCTGGCACCCCACCCCAGCCCATACATGATTGATATGGCAGGCCACCAGCTACTATGTATGTGATCCCGGGTAACTGGTAGATAACCAGGAAGTCCATGACAAAGGTCGATGATGAGGTGAGGTGGGGGGTGCTGCAGAACCAGGGGTCAGAAGCACAGAAACACAAGACTGAAAAAAAGGAATGAAGTCCAGTAGATTACATGTCCACTAGGTCAGGGATTTTTGCTTATGTCCAGTGGATGTTCCTTTGGATGAGACATTAACACAGTCCATCTCTGCCACTTACGGAGTACAACAGTTTCACTACTAAAACTGCACGCTGTCACAAGCATTAGTGGCATTAACCAGTGCTCATCTTTTCAGGGGTTCAGAGAGGCCGCCGCACATTTTGGGTTGAATGCCAGACTTTTCCAGCAGATGCCCTTTGCTTAAAGTCTTAGGGATAGCCTTAACAGGTAGAAGGAACTGAGCCATACCTGTTTTCTTAGCACATTGCTTTCTCACTGCCTGCTGCTATGGCTCTTGTATTCAGGCAGGCTCACCTCCTCTAGCTGTAGCAATGGAATAGTGAACAGTTCACCTTTCCTGATCGCTCAGATGCACAACTTTCTGGTGATTACATCATGTAAATCAACAGTGTCACATTTGTTCTACTACCAGACATAACAAGTTATCATTTTTTAAAAGTAGTGAGATATAAACGTTTAGCAACATAACTGTGTTTTTCCTTTTTACACCAAAGGGTTCAATTTGCTACTTTGTAGCTGCAGAAAAACTTGTGTCTTTATGCCTGTATTTTCTGAAGAAGCTGTTTTTAAAAAGTAAGGCATGGGCACCCCCATGTCTAGGAGTATATGGTGGCACTTCTTGTGAGAAGGGCACCTGCCTTATGCAATGAAATCTGTACCTCACCCCCTTACCAAGCCACCATGGACCAGAGTGAATGGGGACCAGGGGTAACCAATCACATTTTAGGGATTAGAAGGAGACAACACACAGATAACTGCCACACTGAGAGCTGAGATCAAGCAAGATGCATGCTTATTTGCTGCACTGATCTTACAAAGCATTGAAGGGCATTGCCCTCACTCCATTCAATTCAAGGTTAGTTATACTTCATAACCATTGCCATATCTAATTATCATCAGGCACATGTATACTCACTATACTACACTATACTCTTGTACCCAGGTTTCCAGACCTTTGCTATAAACGGGCTCTGCTGTTGCATTTTTTTGAGAATTAACCCTAGCTCCAATTTTGGTGTCACTGGAGCCCTGCTGGTCCCAAGACCATTTGACCAGTGACACTGTTTCAGGATGATTGAGCACTACCCTGAAGGCAACTGTACCGGCATGTTGCTTCTATGCCAGCAGGTGGCATCACAATGGTTAAATGCGAACATATGAAAAATGGCAGCAGATACAGGCCTCAAGGTCTATTGAGTCTGCTCGACTGTGCAGCTAGCAGTGTGTTACTCTACAGCTGTCCAGCCCCCCATCCAGTAGTGACCTTACCTGGACCTTCCCCTTGACCCTGTCCCACCCCTTCTTAAAACTAGCCACCAACTTTAACCTTACCACCTCCTCCGGGTGTGTGTTCCACCAATCCACCACCCTTTCTGTGAAGCAGTGTCTTCTCATTTCCCTCTTGACCTGTCCACCCTTCAATCTCAGACTATGCCCCCTAGTGTTTCTCCCTCCCTTTAATCTAAAACTCCCCTCTGTACTAATGTTGTTTATGCTCCCTCAGTCTGTCCTCAAAGGGGTTGTCCTTCACTCCCATGATCATCCTGGTGGCTCTGTGCTGGACCGCTCCAGTAACCTGACATCTTTCTTTAAGTAAAGCCACCAGAACTGCATGCAGTACTCTAAGTTTGGTCTGACTAGTGACCTGTACAGTGGCAGGATGACCTCCCTCCTCCATGAGGTGTTGCCCCTGGCAATACACCCCAGCATCTTGTTGGCCTTAGCTGCTGCCTTCCTGCACTGTACTGAGTGGTTCATTTGTCCTGTGATTATCATCCCTAGATCCTTCTCCTCCACTGTATTGGATAACTGTACCCCCCAGTCTGTAGCAGAACTTGCAGTTTCTGGCTCCCATGTGCAAACCCTTGCACTTCTTTACATTGAAACCCAGCTGCCATGTGTCTGACCAGTGTTCTAGTTTATCCAAGTCTTTCTGCAGTCCTAGCCACCCCTCTGTACTGTCCATCACTGCTCCGATCTCTGTGCCATCTGCAAACTGGCTGATCTTGTTACTAACGCCATCTGCAATGTCAGCAATGAAGATGCCGAACAGCACTGGACCCAGCACTGATCCCTGTAGAACCCCACTTGTTACAGTCTTTGGTGATGAGAGTTCTCCCCTTACAACAACCCTCTGCTGCCTATCCCGCAGACAGTTTTTGACCCAGTCCACCATTCTCTCCCCTACTCCCAGATGACCCAATTTGCTAACCAGCTTCCCATGTGGCACTGAATCAAAGACATTGCTGAAGTCCAAGTACGGGACATCCACTGCTTGGCCCCTGTCAATAGCCCTTGTTACCCAGTCATTGAAGTCTACCAAGTTTGTCTGGCAGGATCTACTGGCAACAGATCCATGCTGTCTGCTGTCCTGGAGACCATTCTCCTCCAGAAAGGTTACAAGCCTCTCTTTGAGGATAGTCTTCTTGAGTTTCCCCACGATGGAGGTGAGTCTGACTGGCCTATAATTCCCCTGGTTCAGCACATCAGCACTATGATCTACTTATATATTATCTACTCCTAAATACATTGTAGTTGGTCCAGCCATCTGTGCCTCCCTTCTGGCATCACATTAATACCCCTAGTAGCAAAAACAAAGCAGGCTCCAAAGCCTGGCCCCTCACCCGGGGACTTGCCAACCCCAACTCTTGCCAGGCCCCCTCATCCTAACGACAGTTGCCAATTCCATTACTTAATTTCCAGGGAGTTACAAGTTACTTAACTGCCTAGGTTTTCCTCCCACAGTGCATTTTAATGAAGGCGCACTTGCATAGCTGCTGCTTTCCTTGGGTATTTGTGATGGGTATGGATCCATAATGATCCTAGCAGCCTCCCTTGAGGGGTGCTCATCTGCTACTCCCAGATGCTCATCAGTTCTTGATTTTCCTTCCTCCCAAGGTAAGACTTTTGATCAGGTGCTCCCTTCCTATGAGCTGGTGTTTGTGGAGGTTCTTCTTTCTCACTTGGGCCCTGGCTGGGTCCCAAGTGAGGAAGAAGTATGACTAACATTGAGGAGTGCACCACAGGATACCAGTGTTAGCATTACCCAGTGACCCTGCCATCATCACTGAACCTGCAGGCCCCCTCGACTTGATTGAAACTGGAGATGCTGAACTGTCACTCAAACCCTGATGGTGCGAGCGAGCTCAGCTCGTAAACACTCAGGCTACCTCCCCCTTCTTAGTGTAAAAGGGAAAGGGACAGGTCATTAATATTAAGGAATGAGCTTCCCACTGCTGGCTAAATCAGTAAGCTCAGAAAATAAACTCACTAGGAAACTTCTCTGAGGGTTAGCTAACCCTTTGGGTGCTCCCTTGTAACATGTCGAGAGAGATCGAGATAGAGAGAGAGAGAGAGAGAGAGAGAGAGAGAGAGAGGAGAGGGAGAGGGAGAGGTAGAGGTAGAGGGAGAGGAGAGGAGAGGAGAGGTAGAGGAGAGGGAGAGGGAGAGGTAGAGGTAGGGGAGAGGAGAGGAGAGGTAGAGGTAGAGGAGAGGGAGAGGGAGGGAGAGGAGAGAGAGACTGTTACACAAATACTTATACAGTTATTGTTCTATCTCTACTGACCTGTTAATAAATCCAGTAGGTGTTTTTGACTTGTGTTCTAGTGCTGTATGTATTTATTTAGCTAGTTAGTCAGCTTTTTTGACCAGAAAAGGAGGGATAGGTAATACTTCCCTTTTAGCATAGTCCTGGGGGAGGCAAATGCAGATGGAAACTATTACTAGTGAATATTCTGGTGGATTAGTTAATGGAGGGAAATTTAGCAAAGGACAACAGTAAAATTCCTCTACTCTTTATGAGAACTGCCATGGGATCATTAACATCCACCTGAACAAATCCCAGAGCAGGTAGACAGGACCTACAGTAGTTTATCATCTCATGTGAGAGACATCACCTCCGATAGCACATTGCCCCCAAACTCCATACTAGGACAATGGCATGGTTACTTTTTAACCAAGGGGAGAGTTCCTCCTGCAGAACTATCAAAACCACTTCTACATCACAGAGTTCGAGAATGGTAATTACCGCCAGTGTGTTATCCAGAGCCAACCACAGAGTTTACTAAAAGACTAGTAAAGGTGGGACACTAGCTGAATTATAACCTGCATTTAAAAATGGCTTGTACAGGAAAAACAAGTCACAGACTCAGTGATCTCCTTTAAAATGACATAATGCTGTTTCCCCACAAAATGCTGTAGCACTGAAAATCTTATGATGTACTCTTCATAACTTTAACACTTTGTCCACAAAATAGATTTGTCCACAGCATGATATTAGGGTTTACCAAAATGTATTTGTAACCCCCCCCCCAAAAAAAAAATCAGTGGGGCCTACCTGTATTGCTGCAGTGGAGCTTTTATGCTGCTGACTATTAGTGATACTCCTATGCTGCTGACTGTTAGTGATGCTCCTATGCTGCTGACTGTTAGTGATGCTTCAATGCTGCTGTTTGTGATGCTTCTATGCTGCTGACTGTTAGTGATGCTCCTATGCTTTTGACTGTTAGTGATGCTTCAATGCTGCTGTTTGTGATGCTCCTATACTGCTGACTGTTACTGATGCTCCTGTGCTGCTGTTAGTGATGCTTCTATGCTGCTGACTGTTTGTGATGTTGCTCTGCTGCTGACTGTTAGTGATGCTCCTATGCTGCTGACTGTTAGTGATGCTTCAATGCTGCTGTTTGTGATGCTCCAATACTGCTGACTGTTACTGATGCTCCTGTGCTGCTGACTGTTAGTGATGCTCCTATGCTGCTGACTGTTTGTGATGCTGCTGTGCTGCTGACTGTTAGTGATGCTCCTATGCTGCTGACTGTTTGTGATGCTGCTGTGCTGCTGACTGTTAGTGATGCTCCTATGCTGCTGACTGTTAGTGATGCTCCTATGCTGCTGACTGTTTGTGATGCTGCTGTGCTGCTGACTGTTAGTGATGCTCCTATGCTTTTGACTGTAAGTGATGCTCCTATGCTGCTGACTGTTAGCGATGCTCCTGTGCTGTTGACTGTTAGTGATGCTCCTATGCTAGGGTTACCCTATCCTAATTTTCTTAGGACAGTCCTGATTTGGGTCCTGCATAAAAACATGAAAAATACTACTTGTCCTGACCTTATAGTAGGAAAAAAAAATTCCTAACTTTCCTCTAAATGTTGCAGAAAACTGTAATATCTTAACTAAAACACCTTAAAATAATAAGAAACAATAGAAACAACTAAAGAAACAACATACAGTCCTAATTCTGATGACATAGAGAAAACATGTCTGTTGCATTGCTTGAGGTTACATATTGTCCTGCGTAAAATTATATTTCATCAAGAAATTTTCCACTTTTGGCTTCTATAAAGGTGGTAACCCTATCCTATGCTGTTGACTGTTAGTGATGCTCCTATGTTGCTGACTGTTACTGATGTTCTTTCTGACCTCCGTGGACTGTGGACAGGTATGTGTGTGTGTGGGGGAGGAGGGGGTAAATAACAAGAGAAGATGAGTTCAAATTTTTGTTGCCTCCTGCTTCTGATCTTGAATCTTCATTACTGTATCAAACAGTTTTTCCTGCCACCACTCAGAGAATGGCTGATTCTCACAACAAGCAGGGAAATATTCCTATCTGTAGCTCTAATCAACTGGACACTAGTGTTTACCTATGCAGAACATTTGTTGAAGTACAAAGTGGGCTGGATATTCAAACTGCGCCCAAAAAGTGCACAATAGCAGGAGCAAGCACAAGTCCATTGCGTCCATGCGCAATAGACGCGATATTCAAAAAAGGAGCAAGACAAATTGCGCCAACAGCTAACGGCTGAATATCGCACAACCTGCACCATAGTGCAACTAGGAAGGGGAAGCTGAGCAGATACAATGCGCTATGGTGCAACAAAGGCTGCCCAGCTGAGCAGCCCAGAGGTGCCATAGCGCAAGCAGGGAGCCCCCCAGCAGCAGAGCAATGTAACTACACAACCAGGGAGGTAGGTAGGTAAGGGCCCACCACCCATGCCACAGATGGGCACAGGAACACACAGCAGAACTGACAATGCACCCCCACACCCTAAGCACAGCACAACTGGGGAAGGGCTGGAATATTCACCGGCCCATGGGGACAAGCAAACAAAGCACAGCTGGGCCATGGTGCCCCAGCACACCCACCGGCAAGCTGCCACACAAGGAGGGTGAACCACCCTGTGCCACATCAGCCCCCCTCCAGTGCACAGCACACCCTGCACTGTGACCCCCAGACACCCCCCATGAGCAGTGACCACCACTGCAGGAAACCCCATGCATACCACCACCCCCACTGTCACACTGCAACCTCGTGTACCACAGAACCATACAAGCCAGCCCCACCATGAGCACCCAGCAGTGGGTGGCAGCACACGGCAATGCAACAATGGCAGACACAGTGCCAACACACATAATCCCCCTGAGGCACAGCTGAGAGACCGACCATGTGTCGGCACAAGAGGTACCCCACACGGGAAAGGGCGTGCCCCTGACACCACCACCATTGAGACAGCACCCTGCACAGTAGACAAGTGTCACACCCCGACCCACCACTAGCCACAGCAGCCAGCACAGACACCCACAGTGGTGTGTGGAAGCATGCATCACACCAGATGCAACACAGTGCAGGGGCAAACACACACCCATACCCACGGGGACAATAACACAGGGACGCAGCAGTGTGGCAACCAAGCCGCCAGTGTGGGCCCATGAAAACTGAGCACACACAGCCTGCAGTCCTCCATGGCACAGGGGTGACACCCACCCTGTGCATGCACTGTGATCCCGTATGCCACCATCATATGCCTGGAGCACAAGTCACAGAGAGTGGTGCACAGCCCCTGCAACACACACAAGCCACAGCATGGAGGTGGGACATCAACTGCGGAGGCCACAGTGTCACCTGAGGCAAACATGCACCACACCAGTGACAGGAGGCAATGCAGTGTTGTGACGGTCACAGTGGATGACCTGCAGGGACAGCCACCACTGACAAGGCAGCAGACCTTGCAGGCCACAAACATGCAAGGGTGTCAGCTGCACAGGCCAAGGACGGGTTGACAGGGGCACAATGGACACAGAGCATGCACCATGGACCACTGCACACAGTAATGCAATGCACAGGGAACAACACACACACCACAGACACCGACTGATAGCCACTCCCACACCATAGACACTTCCCCACGCACACACACACATACCCATGACTGAACCACCCTAGATGCCATGCACACCACTGCAGCTGAGCACCTATAGCCAGCTACAAATCAGAGACCACCACAGTATTTATATCAAAATATATCTATTGTAAAATATAAAACACAACTATATACAGTAAACTATGTACAAATGGGAGGGAGGGACAGAAACAAGGTGGGGTGGGTAAGGGGCAGGGGTGAACATATGGGAGAGGGAAGGTGGGGTGTGAGGGTTGGTCAAAGGGGGGAAGTTGCAGGCAGGTTCTTGCAGACATTAGTGGCCAGCCTGATCCTCCTCCGCCTGGGGCTGTCACCTGGCCTATCTCCTCCTCCTCCTGGCCCCATGCTGCTGTATGTCCCTCAGTATGGTCAGGGACTCCCGTGCCACCTGCAGCAGCTCCTGCACAGCCTGTTGGATCCACAGGAGTATCCGTTCACCTAGGATGAGGGATCAGAGTCAATAGCTGTGACTGTCCATCCCCCTGCAGCCCACCCATTATGCATGGCATACAGCCATGTGCCACGCTCCTGTGATGGTGTGCACCCACCCACAGTGACCGTGTCCACAAGACATGCCCAACCAGGCAGCAACAGCCATGTGTACCATTGCACACACCCACCGCCCATGTCCAGCACAGCACAACCAAGGCCGTACAGTAACGTGGCTATGCAGTGTGCAGGCAGTGCCACAGCCATGTGCCCAGTGCATGCATGGACCACCATTGACGCACTCCCAGACATTCAGTGCTACTGGACAGTGCTGACTGTCACAAGTCGCGTGCATGGCAGTGGTGTCCATGGATGGTGGTCATGCCCTGCTTCCCACCCTGTTATACAGCATGCAATAGTAATCATGGTGTCATGGCACTCACCCTCATCGGGACATTGTTGTTAGTGGTGTTGGTCCCCGACACGCCTGTGTGCTGTGTTCTACTCCATCTACTGCTGCTCCACCATCCGCCGCCGCTCGTCCATGCCTGTGGGAGAAAAAAGGAGAGAAAAACATCAGTACAAACCCAAAGCAAAGTCCCCCGCCCCCAATGTGTGTGCCCACCCACCCAGCCAGACCCACCCACCCCATACCCTGTAAACACCGCCACAGCCAACCCTAGACTATCCCTCCCCTATGTGCTGGACACATAAGACAGTGTTACCCATATGGACGATACAAGTGTGTAGACGTATCACCCACCTGGACGAGGCACCATGCCCCTCCTGGCATGCGACCGCAGACAGGCAAGTAGCTCCGGCTCCTTCCTCTTAAGGTCCCCGTAATGATGCCTGCACTGCTCCATTGTCCTCCTACGTCCAGTGGCCACCTCCAGGTCAGTGGCCAACTCCTGCCAGACCAGGGTCCTGGCCCTGTCCAGTGCCTCTTCTCCAAAGAGTGGGCCATAGTGTGGCTCCACAATGGCCACAAGGTTGGCCAGCTCAAGGGCACTCCATTGAGGGGCTCTCCTGCATGCCATCTCAACTGCTATAGTAGGCACTATGGTGCTCTGCAGCACGGCACCCCACGTGGAACTGCTGCGCGGTACAGCGCCACCATTCCATATCGCGCTGTTACTGAACAGCGCGATAGAGGTGCAGCCATGCCAGACGTATGGCGCCAAGGGGGCAAAGGTCGGGCACAGGGTCATGGGTCTCTGGTGCAAGGCCACGCACGGCGCCATTGAACGTCTATGCATCTAGCATATTGGTTGCCTGTGCCAGCCACAGTGAACTATCACGCAGTTGTGCCACAGCGCCATATGGTGACCTCACCATAGTGCCACTGGCACAATGGTGGCCGTGCCCTGCATTGCCTACCGCGCACAGCAAGTCATCAGCGCGGCAGACACCTGCGTAAGCTACCTGGGCATGCGCAGTGAGGTGTACTATGCAGGCCACAGAACTGCGCCATTGGCTCAGCACATTCAACACAATTGCGCAAAGCGCAAAAGCGTGATATTCACCCGTCATATGCTAATCATCCGATCAGTCATGCAATGGCGCAGCAGCGCGATTTGCATGTTATTAAAGTTGCTCCTCACCTAATTTGCATGGATTGTGCTATAAAACTGCGACACTGTTCTGCAGTGGCCATATTTGGTTACTGCAGTTTATTGGTGAGTTGCATGCTGTGTGGGGTTCTGGACTGTGGTATCAGGGACTTGCTTTGTACTGCTCAGTCACAGGTAACCACTGTCATCCTTACAGGCTGAATAATGACCGAGTGAGGTCTGGGTGAGGAGGACTATGATGGCGGGCAGAAGAGGAGGCCCAATTTCACCAAGGCCGAGATGGAGGCACTCTTCAAGGCATACCTCGATCAGGAGCCACTGCTCAGTGGATGGCGGGGCACCCCTCAGACCCATGCTGCTGCATGGGAGGGGGTGGCACGTGCCGTCAACCTGCAGGCAGCCACCAGCGCTCCATGCAGGAGTGTAAGAATAAGATGGGTACCGACAAGAGGAGGGTAAAGGAGAAGGTGGCTGCCATCAGGGCGGCACGTGCTGCAACAGGTGGGGCCAGCCGGAGGTGGTGCAGCTGACACCGGCAGAGGACAGGATCGCTGCAAGCATGCAGCACAGTGCCATAGAGGGCGTCCCAGGAGGTGGCTTCCAGACAGGTGGTAGCCCATCACTGTATGGTAAGTCATGGTCTGTCAGAGGGGCAGGGTAGATCACATGCACTAACGTGACCTTATTTTCTGTTACAGATCCTGCGCGTCTGCAGGGGTCAGCGGTGGAGGGTCTGTCCACTGCGGACAGTCATCTGGAGTTGGAGGAGGGACCATCCACCTCCACAGGTATCTGTCAAGCATTGCAACAGTGGGTCCGCCTGGCTGTCCACACCGATGTCGTTGAGACAGGTGTGGGGGAAGCCCTTCCTGTGTCTCAGCGTTCTGGTGTCCAAGGATGCCAGCAGGCTGTGGCTGTGGCTGTGGCAGAGACCTGCACCAATGATGAAGACACGACCGTCATGGGCAGTGACATGTGTGTGCCATGGAATGGACACACAGCAGGCCAGCTCATGCCCATGGACCTGGCTCGTTCCGACGTGTGTGCCAGCGTGTCAGCACAGTCCCAGGCTGTGCCTGTCAGCACCAGTGGGCCAGCACCGGTGGCTGGTCAGGACAGTGGGACTGTTGCGGCCACAGCAACGGAACAACTGATCCCTTGGGCACAGCAGGCGGAGGGGCAGCAGCAGCAGTCGCCCACCGGGACTGGCGGTTCAGGGTTCAGCGGTGGCGTCTGTGCACCACCTGTGGACTTGCTCATACCTGGTCCTGGTGAGCAGTGCCCACCCTCAAGGGGTGCTGAACATCAGGCCCTTCCATACCCTGATGGACGGGATGCTGAGGTGGCAGACGACCTCTTTGACGAGCACACCCGCCTACTGCAGGCATCAGTACAGCAGCAGATGCAGCTTGCAATGTCCGTGGAGGCACTGTGTGTGGCTCTGGAGCGGGTCGAGGAGTGACACAGCAGGGACACTGATAAGATTCTGTCACGGATTGATCATTTGTGGGAGGATGTGACCACTGCCATTGACAGGCAAACACAGATGTTCATCACTGTCATGGCCACAATGGGCACACAGTCAGGTGCCCATGCGTCACTCACACCACACAGTTCACTATCCACTCCCCGTTCCCGGCGTCGTGAGACACCCACCCTGCCGACGCCGGGTTCAGCTGTGGGCATCCTGAGCACTCTTGATGCAGGTATGTTCGGTGTGCTGCAGACCCCTGTGTGGGCACGGTTGCGTTCGCGCAGTGGAACCCCTGGTGGACCATCGGTGCCACCCTATGAGGCCCGTGGTCAGCCTGCCAGTGCTGCTGGGTCTCGGCGGGGCCACCCACGCATCCGAGGTGGATGTGGCACTGTGCCGCAAGACTAACCTGTCTCCCAGCACGGGCACTGTCTGGTGCTGCCCTGTGTGCATTGTGTGTTTCAGTGGTCAGTGCATGGGTGGGTGCCTGGCCCTGCACGCAGACACACGGTCCACCTGCACACCCTCCCGACTGCTGTCCACAGGTACATGTGCATGATGATGCCTGCATTGCGCTGTACACCAAAGTGCGATGGTGCCCAGCATCTGACACAAGCACATAGACAGTCAGTGGACGTGGTGGCCTGTGGACATGTGTGTTGCTAGTATTTGCATTCCGGCTCTGTTTTGCACCTGACCCCTGTGCACTTTGTGCCTATTGTGTGTGTGTGTGTGTGTCCGTCCATGTGGCGTGTTACTGTTCACCCCTCCCTGGTTGTATGTATGTGCTTCTGTGCCCTGCCACATCCCTTGCCAGCATGCACCCCCTGGTGTGTTTCCATGCGTGTATGTGGGTTGTGCCCTAGCCACTGGTGGTTGCACATGGCACCATGACTTACCTGTGTTGGCTGAAGTGCTCCTCTGTGATGGTGTCCCGATGCAGCTGTGCCAGCCAGATCAGTCAGGGGTCCCATTGGCCAAGGGGGGGCTGCCCATCCCCATCATCACCGGCGTCACCGTCGTCCCCATCGCTGTCCCCCTCTTTGACCTGTACGGCTATCCCACAGTCTTTGGCCATGTTGTGCAGGATGCAACAGGCCAGGAATATCCCACAGGCCTTTGAGGGGCTATACTGTAGGGCACCGCCAGAGGTGTCCAGGCAACAGAAATGTGCCTTCAGCATCCCAAACACCCACTCAATGATGTTGTGTGTGGTGGCATGTGCATCATTGAAGCGTTGCTGTGATGGGGTCGTGGGCCGCCGGTAGGATGTGAGCAGCCAGGGACGGAGTGGGTATCCACTGTCACCTGTGTGGAGATAGTGGGGGTTAGTGTCTTGTTCAGGCTCAGACTGTCCCAAGCCCTGTGGGCCACACTCATGGCACCTCTGGCCATACTTCCCCTTGCCCACGATATGTCAGTTCTATATACATACTCACCCACTAGATGACCTGTCGGGATGTCCCCACTCTCGAATCAGTGGCACAGTGCTGACTGGTGCCAGATGAAGGAATCATGTGCTCCCCCAGGGTGCATGGCACAGACATTGATGATGTGCCCACTGGCATCACACACCACCTGGCAGTTGACACTGGCATATCCCTTACAATTCATGCAGGTGGCCCCATCGGGGCCAGGTGGTGTGCGTAAGGCCACATGGGTGCAGTCTATCGCCCCTAGCACGCCAGGCATACGTGCTACCCTGTGGAACTCCTGTATGTTTGCTGTGCGCTCCACCGCAGTGCTGGGGAAATGAATGTACTCCACAGCATGTGGCAGCAGTGCACTGAGGAATTGGGTGAGGATGCATGACGTGGCCGACTGTGTTATGCCTGTGGTATCCCCTGCTGGTCTCTGGAAGGTACCCGTGGTGAGCAAGCACATGCAGGCTGTTACCTTTGTCTCCACTGATAGAGCATGACTCCGTCATGTGGGTGCCTGCATCACATCACTGCACAGCTCACAGAGCTGCCTCAGTATTGCCCTGTTCAGGTGGTACCGGCCCACAATCTCAACATCTGTGTACAGCTCAAAGCTGGTGCAGGCTCGGTACTGCCTGTTGGGGGCATACTACCGACGGGCCCTTCCACGGCCACGCCCCTGCAGCATGCCTTCTCACCCCTCATTACGGCATCCATGTGGAAGGTGGCACTGTCCATGTCCCTGGCTTTGCTCCCCCAACTGATGTTGCTTTGTTCCCCGCTGTCCTGACTGCTACCTCCCTGCACCGGTTACACCTACTGGCCTCTGCTTCTGTGGCCCCACACACCTTCCCTTGCCCCTCTTGTGTGGTGTGGTTTCCCTGGCCTGCCCTCTTTCTCCCTGTTTTCCTGTGCCTGTCTCTGCCTCTGTCTCATGTGGCTTCCCTGTAGCGTTCTTGCGCCTCTTCCTTGCTCCTTTTTATTTTGGCTCATTTCCGCTATGGCGCAACTTCCGCCTGCTCCACTGTTGTGCATTGTGCAAGTCTTCGAACATCGCACTGCACCCTTTATGCATGGTTCCACCCCCTTTGGTTGCACATGCCTTCATTATCATTGCGCTGTTGCTCAGCATGTTTTCAGTGGCACAACTGCCTCTTGCTGAATATCGCAGAATGGCGCATTTTCTGACTTCCCTGGCGCAACCCTATTGCGCATTGTGCAACCCTTTTGAATATCCAGCCCAGTGTGTTTTGTGGGTCAAGTACTTCTTAAAAAGGACTTCTAAAGATTATGGTCCCGATTCTCAAAAGCTAGAATATGACACAAGGTGCCTACATCACACAGCAGTGGTGCAAAGGGCATTTGCATCAAAACTTGCAGATTGGGTGATTCTCAAAGGCCCCCTACACCACACTGGGAACCAGTACATCAGACCAGCCCTGTGCTAGGTCTCTGCCAAGTTGCTGGGTGTGCCAGGGTGCTAGGGGGCTTGTGGCAACTGCAAGATGCCATATATCCAACATCAGGATTTTGTAAACCCTCCCAGAGGGCACACTTCCAAGCACTGTTAAACCAGCCAGGGCTGGTTCAATGTTCCTTGCACCACCCCTGGAGCCCTCCCTGGGTGGGAGGGAACATGTATCACTGCCTCCACAACAGCATGGTACGTGCACTGGCAATGTATTTGCTTAATTCACCAACCAGGAAACAAAAGGAAGATCTAGTATCCTTCGTGGAGTGGTGCTTGCAAAGCCCCCTTGGTGCCCAGCATGTGGGCATCCCCCAGTACAGTGACATTGCAGTGGCACCTCAGATGCCCCATTGGGGTGTTGGTGCCACCCCTCCTGGCACCCATCTGTGTGCCACTAGCATTCCCCATGCACCGCTCAATCCCCCATGACTCCAGCAGCCTCCCAGAGGGTCTCTTTACCTGGGCACAGATGCCACCCAACTGTGCCGCAGTTTGTATCAATCCTCTCAGATGTGCCGTCTCTTCGCTGTACAGCCACCATTGCTGCAAGCTGTGGAATGTTGGTGCCAGGACCCTACTCGATAGCTAATTGGGTGCAGGGTCCCTGGTACACTAGTGATTGATGCAACCCACCACTGGCACAGCTTGCGTCACTCTTTGAGAATAGGGCCTTATGTATCTAGAAGTGCCTCTGATTTGTGGGGTCCCTCATGGCTCCATTTTGTCCCCCATGTTGTTTATGGTGTATATGCTGCCACAAGGGGACATTATAAGCTAGTACAGGCTGAGTTTTCACTGCTATGCAGATGACACTCAGCTCTACATGTCCTTTGCGCCCCAGCAGAAAGAGATGGTCTTTGTACTAAATACCTGCCTGGATGAAATCCAAGACTGGAAGAGGGCGAACTTGCTGAGGTTGAATCTGGATAAAACTCAGGTACTATTGCAGGAACCTGGTTGCCAGGGGATGAGGTTGCAATCTGGTTGAGTTTCAGGGCAGAGGCTTGGGGAATCCCAGTTGCTTTCCTCTGATCGGATGAGGAACCTTGGTGTTGTTCTTGATTGCAATTTGATGCTTAGATCACATGTGTCAACTATGGTCAGGACTTCTTTTTACCATCTTAGAAACATCACCAGGGTGAAACACCTGATCCCCCTGGCCGATCTGCCAGCATTGGTTTACGCCTTTGTGACCTCGAGTTTGGATTACTGCAGTGCTCTATACCTAGGACTAGCAGGGGTAGATCAGCACTGCCTGCAGCTAGTGCAGAATGCGGTGGCCAGGTTGTTGCCTGGTCTATCAAGATCATGTCACATTACACCAGTGTTGCACTCTGCACTGGCTGCCAGTTAGGTGGTGGATCTCCTTCAAGGTCAGCTTGCTAACCTTTAAGGCCCTGCACAGCCAGGGGCCCAGTTACCTGCAAGATCTCCTGTCTCCCTACTTCCCCAACTGCTCCCTCCATTTCAGGGACTAGGGTTTACTGAAAGTTCCCAGGATTTATTTGAAAACATCTGGGGCTTGTGCCTTTTCATTTGCAGCCCCAGTCCTGTGGAATTCCCTCACTCATCGGATTCATGACAGTTCCACTGTTGAGATTTTTAAATGGGAGCTAAAAACCTTTTTGTTCAATCAAGATTTTATTGGTATTTGATATACTGTAGCTTAGTTATATATTATTTGTATTAATTGATTTTATTTTGTATTGTTTTTAAATTTTCCTGAATCTATCATAAAGCACATTGAGTCAAAATTCAATTCAGTTCAATTCAATGTTTATTTTACCAGGAAATACACTGTTGAGAGAACTTATTTACAAGATGGTTCTGGATGGACTGGCACAAAGATCAGGATAACAGTCAATACAAGTACATAGCAAATAACAATACACTAAACCAGTACAGGATATAACACAATACACAAAGCAACAAGTACACAATCTTTTACATTGAATACTGTAGGATCTGCCAGAAATAATCTACACAAAGCAATAAGTACACAATCTATTACATTCAGTAGGTTCTGCCAGAAATAATCTACACAAAACAATAAGTACACAACCTTTACATTCAGTAGATTCTGCCAGAAACAATCTACACAAAGCAATAAGTACACAATCTTTTATATTCAGTAGATTCTGCCAGAAACAATCTACACAAAGCAATAAGTACACAGTCTTTTACATTCAGTAGGATCTGATAGAAACAATCTACATCAAATAAAATGGCAAGCAATAGTTCAGAAAATAGTGGGGAGGTAATGAGGTGCAGGGTGTGGAGGGACTGTAGGACAGAGATGGAGGAGAGGAAGGAGGTAGGGTAAAATGATAAGCGAGTAGGTGAAAAAAAGGGGAGCGCATTAGAGGTAGAAGAAAAAATCTGATCAAGTGCTAAATAAGTAGGAGGTAAATGTGTAGAATTCTTAGAAAAGTGAGACTAGTTATGCATAGCAGTGGCCATTGTCCATTACGAAGTGTCTTAGGAAATGGAGAAATGCACTCTACTAAATAAAATTTTGATTGAGTGAGTGAGTGAGTGACTGAGTTTAACTGTAATTCCACTGTGTGGGACTGGAGGGGGGGAAGGAGTGCTGTACACTTGAGCAAGGAAGTGGGTTTCTACTGTTTCCCATCTGTTAGTACGTAAGCAATATACCACGACAGGGTGTGGATATATGGGTGGATTTACCACACCTGGTGTGGTTTGGTCACGAGGCAGCAGGCCAAGTGACTTAACCACACCAAAAGTGGTAAATCCACCCCATATACCCACATTCTGGAGTGGTATATTGCTATTATTATTGTTGCCAAAAAGTGCAAGGTGCTGCATTTTGGGATGAAGAACCCAAGGAGGAGTTACCAGCTAGGGGGAGTACAGCTAGCTCAGGCAGAGGAGGAGAAGGATCTGGGTGTGCTCATTACAGGATCAATGAACAACTCAGCACAATGTAGGAAGGCAGCTGCAAAGGCCAACAAAATGCTGGGTTATATTGCAAGGGGTATATCCTCGAGGAGGGAGGAGGTGATTCTGCCACTGTATAGGTCATTAGTTAGACCACACCTGGAGTACTGCGTGCAGTACTGGCGTCCGTATCTGAAGAGGGACATTAAGTTACTGGAGGGGGTGCAGCACAGAGTGACAAAGATGATCAAGGGGCTGGGGGACTTATCATACGAGAGGAGGTTGAAGGAGTTGAACATGTACTCACTGGAGGAGAGAAGAGACAGGGGTGACATGACTGAAACCTTTAAATACATGAAAGGAATAAACAAGACGGGTACAGTGGGGCTGTTCAAAGTAAGGGAAGGGAGGGCCACTAGGGGCCATGATATGAGACTGGAGCGAGGAAGGTTCAGGAGGGAGATGAGGAGACACTTTTTTACAGAGAGGGTGGTGGCTGGGTGGAATGCGTTACCTGCTGAAGTGGTATGCAGTAGAACAGTGGACTGCTTCAAACGAGGATGGAACAGGACAAGGGGGAGGGTTAATGAAGGGGAAGGGTGGAAGGGAGGGGCAGCTGCAGAATAAGGGGTGCTAGCTGCACATTCGAGCAGACTTGATAGACCTGTAGGCCTTTATCTGCTGGCAAATTTCGTATGTTCGTATGTTCATATTATATAATGTTCCTCATCAGTTAAGTAAGTAAAAAGGTAAAAAATAATTATATTTTTGTGGTTTTACATGATTTTTATTGATTTTATTGTTGCGTTTTAAAAAATTATTAGCTGTGTTGAATATGTTAGAGCACCCCCCCACCCCCGCTCAGTGTGGTCCACATGACACAGAGATAGCACAATGTCATTTCTGTAGAGATTTACAGAGAGAAGACGACTTCTGTTTTCCTGGACGCCGTCTTTATGATCCTGGTTGTGTAAGAAAAACAAAATGAAACACTCTACTGGCTGTTTCACTTTTGCTGTGTGGTGTGGTGTGGCGTGACAGGAAGTGGAGCATGTTTTTTGGGGGCTTAGTGGTGAAAGGTCGCCGTCAGGGTCTGCTTTCTGGGGTTACTGGGGTATTGTGGTTCAAAGATTTTATTTGGTGTTTTATTTTTTTTTCAGGAGGGATTATATATCATGGATATGGCTAATGTGGGGTATAGTGGCAGCGAGAGTACACATTGAAGGACCAACTTTGTTTTGTGGGGCTGTAATTAACAGATGGGTAGACCGTGGAGATGGAGGCTAAATTAACAGTAAATAATTCATCAAACAACAGAAAGGAAGGCAAAGGGTGTAAAACTCAATATTGAAGGGAGGGCTGTTGTTAATCAGTGCTGTGGATTTGCTTTTAATTATTTTTAAAAAATTGGCGCTCGCTTGGTGTCTGTTGGAGTGCTCTATGCGCATGTTAGTTGGAGGTAGAGCCGATCTCATTGTCTGATCGTTGCAGTCTTTTTGCAGTCCTGGTTTTGTCGGAGTGATTTGAGAGGATGGTGCTGCTGCAGCTGTCTGGTGGCTGGCACCTTTTCCAGTGTGTATACCGGAGGATTTATCACACTGGCAAAGGTGCCAGCCAGCCAATCAGATTGTGGGGTTTCCGACCTTGGATTTACCCCATTGTATAATAGTTCATAATTTAGACCAGTAAATTATCCCTGGGTGAAGGCACTGTACAATTTAATTTCCATCATAAAACATTGTTGGGTAACCAATCCCCACATGAGTTTAAGATCCGGGCCCCTCAACCTTATTTGAGCCCATAAGGCAGGCGCAGAACACTAGAAATCTGTAATGACCTGGTATGCACATATTTATTCCACAGAATGAAGGAGTTAAAGAGGCACGTCAACAAAAGACAAATTTATTTGTTTATTTTATTTTTATTTAGTTTTTGTTGACCGGGTAAGTGCACTAGACATATCCTGCCTATTTTCAGGCACGGCCCGGGGGAAGGGGATACAGATGAATGCCAACTGACCTTGAACCAGATTAAGCTGTTGAATCACAGTGAACATCAGCAGAACTCAGTTGTGCTCAGTTCCAAGAAAATTTTAATTTCAAGTCATTCTGTTCTTACTTTTCAAAGGGAATTTACATGAAAACAGAAGCTTTGTCCATTACATTTCATCCACAGCTGAGGCAGAAACTGGAGTGAAGTCATAATTCCCTGTCTGTGACATCATAGCTATTTTTACAGCAACCGGCTGTGATGTTGCAAGTCAGATATTATAACTTCAGTTCTAGCCTCAGCCTCAGCCTCATTTGTTAGTGAACTGGGAGGGACAACGCTCTAGTTTACATAGAAACACAGAATTTGTTGGCAGAATATGAATGTTTGGCCTGCTCAGTCTACCCAGACATGCTTTGCTTAGTCTGTCTCCCAGGACCCTAACTGGTCTCCGGTGACCCTCCATCCTCCCTGCCTGTTTACTATTATTGCCCATATCTATCTCTTGCATGCTTGGAGACCACCCCCCCCCATTTTTTCCTCCACCACATCTGCTGGCATTCTATTTCAGGCATCTACCACCTTTTCAGTGAAGTAGAACCTCCTCATATCCCTCTTAAACACCCTCCCCTCCAGCTTCATCGCATGCACCCTGGTCCTGCTGCTTTTTCTTAGATGAAACAGACTCCACTCCTGCACCCTGTTCACCCCCGTGAGGTACTCATAAGTCTCTATCATGTCCCATCTCACTCTCTTCTCTTCCAGGGTGTTGAGATCCCTTGGTCTCTCCTCTGGTGCAGTCCCTGCATCATTTTAGCTGCCCTCCTCTGGATTGCCTCCACTCTGCTTATGCCCTTTCTGAGGTGTGGCCTCCAGAACTGAATACAGTGCTCCAGGTGGGGTCTCACCAGCAAGTGATACAGTGGCAACACTACCTCTCTCCTTCTGCTGGACATACCCATCCCTATGCACATCAGCACCCCACTAATCCAACCCACTGCTTTGTCCCATTGCACTGTCACTTTGAGGGCATCAGTTATGATACCCTATGGTCCCTTTCTTACTCAGTGGCTGTCAGTACCTTCTCTCATCCTATGCTCTGTTCTTGGGATCCTCTGCACTAGGTGCATGTTTTGCACATTTTAGCATTGAACCTCAACTGCCATGCTCTTGACTACTCCATGAGTTTTCCAAGATCCCTGTGCATTCTCTCCACCCTCTCCTGAGTGACCAACCTATTACAGAATTTGGTATCATCTACAAAAAGGTATACCATCTCTCCTAGTTCTTCTGCAATGTAACATATAAAGACATTGAAGGGGACTGGTCCCAGTACTGAGTCCTGCAGCATACCACTGGTCACTCTCCCATCATTAGAGTTAGTGTCATTAACCACCACCCTCTGATGCTGATCCATCAACCACTTTATAACTCAGTTCACAACTTTGGATTCCCCTAGGCTGCTCAGTTTCTTTATCAGTCTACTGTGCTGCACAATGTCGAAGACCTTGCTAATGTCCAGATAGGCCACACCCACTGCCCTCCCCTGATCTATTTCCCTGGTCACCCAGTTGAAAAAATCAATCAGATTCTTCTAGCATGACCTCCTCACATGAATCCATGCTGCCTGTGGTTTTGCAGCCTACTGGATTCGGGATACTCCACCAGCCTTTGCTTTAGCATGTAAATACCCTTTCTGGTTGTCTGTTTTATTTATTTATTTATTCATGTGTGTATTTCAAATGTTTTATCAAGAAAGACATACATAGCTGTTGTCAGCTCATTTCCAGATGTGTCCTGGGGGAAGGGAAAGAGAGGAGACTAGAATAGATACAATAAACCATATATTAATAATGCAATAATATGGAATAAGTATAGTAAAAATATACAATTAATGGATGCTAAAGAATATATTGTCAAACAGAAAAAGTACCATAAAGTAAATTGAGGAGTGGGCAAAAGAACATTAAATAGTAAACAACACAACAAAATTAAGAAAAGGGAGAAATGACTGATACTAGGAGATCAGGACAGTGATGTTGTCAGTGATGGGTGAACAGCTGTAACCCCCATCCAGTAAGCATGTTGGTGCATCCCTTTTCTATGAGGTAGAGAACCTGACCTTTACCACTTTGGGGGGATGGCCATAGGTCTGGCTGAGGATCCTGTACCTGTACAAGCTGACACAGTGCCTCCACCTGAGAAAGTCCCTGAAAGTTCAAATAGTACACCTAGGGCCCGATATTCAAATGTGCGTCTGGCAATGGCACATGTGTGTGCACAGCGCAACTTAGGTGCATTGGAGCAACTAAGGGGATATATTCAAAAGAGATGAGCCATGGCACATCTCTTCTGAATATGTCGGGTAATGTGCACTGCACAAATACAATGTGCTGGTGCATCCCACCAGACAGGCCTGAATACCAGGAATGGGAATTGTGCCATCACAACAGAGATACGCTGTGTGCAAATTCCTGATATTCAGCCACTAAAATGAAAATCGGGCCATAATGCATGCAAGGTGCAAGCATGCAGCAAGGTGCAAATGGGGCCATTTTCATGTTATTATGGCCCCATTTGCATTTGTTGTGCAGGGCTGGCCAGTGAAATGCACCTGGCACCCTGGAGTCCTGGACAATGAAGTCAATGAGCCTCAGGAGGGAGGAGGAGGTGGAGTGTGAATTCTTACTGTAAAACCAGATGGTAGGGAGTGAAGTAGGAAAAGGAGTTAAGGAAAGGGGAGAGCTGGAAGAGAACCAGGTGTTCCTGAAGTGTAGCCATGGTAGTGAGGAGGAAGATAGGGTGGTAGTTACCAGGGAAGGAAGGCTCGCCCCCCTTGGAAAGGGGGATGATGGTAGCCTGTTCCTATGTGTCAGGAAGAGAGACTAGGGAAAAGGAGAGGTTAAGGAGGTAGGTGATAGGGAGAGCAATGGCAGAAGCAGAAAGAGATGCAGGAGTCTGGGGTCAAGACCATAAGGACTCTCACGTTGTGTGGGGTTAGAGTCAGAAGAGCTTTGAGGGAAGCAGTGGGGTGTGTGGGGGAACACAAGGATAGAGTGTTGAGGCAAAAGGAGAGGGAAAGGGGGAAGACAGGGGAAAGTAGGCAGTAGGCACAGGAGGTAAAAAAGGGAGTTGAAAGATAAGACAACTGCAGCTGTGTCTGAGACAGGGGTGTCATCCACGTTGGGGGATGGGGGAGAGGGCTGAGATGGGGAAGAAGAGAGTGTGACTGACTTTCCAGAACTTAGAGGGGTGGTTAAGGTTGTTCTGGAGTGTGAAACTAAGTTGATTGGCCTTTGAATACCTAGTAGCTCTGGTACTTCCACGAGTTTGGCCATGAGCATATACGTAGATTGTATATGTGAGCTGTGATATGGGTGTCACCTAATTGTATGCTGGCCTTAATTTACTATTTTAACTTAGAGCTGTAAAAGGCTCTTTCTACAAGGTCACACCATCACCTTAATAAAGCACCAGTCTTCAGTGCAAAACATTGGTGGATGATTGTAGGAAAGACTCTTTCTAATTCTGTAGAGCACATGTGCCCAGCTCCTTTTCTGGGCACTTTTCCAACTTTACCACTCTCAGACCCATTCCAGTTGTCATGTTTCCCTCCTGACTTTGATGCTACATGTGACAGGGTAGAATATGACCCTGTTGCAATTGTTATGGAGAGTTTAAATGCAGAAATCTGTTCTGTTCTGTTCTTTCCTTTCCTGTCTCTTGTCTGTCTGGTTGTGGAACCAAATTTTCTCGTGAGACCTAGGACTTGATCACCCCGACAGTCTCGTAATTCTTTGCCTCTCACTATCGCTCAGTCTTCCCTTGCTGTTTCTATCTTTTCCTCCACTTGCATATCTGCTGATATAAAAATATATGCAGATCATTCTGTGGAAATGTAACCGATATTGGGATCCCTTTGTTTAGAAATTATGTAATGTCACTGTTGAAACGTATATAATTATAGTTTGAGATGATTGCAAAAAGCTACTGGTAACTCAAGGGGTTAACCTGAGAGCAGTTTTTAAGCCCTTTTTCAGAAGCTGTGGAGAAGGGGCCTCAGTTCTGGGACATTGTGTTCTTGCTGCACCTGCCTGAAATTTACAAGAACATTTTAGAAAAAAACAGGATGCTTATTAAGGAGGGGGGTTGCAAAGACTTATGAGAGAGGGAGAGCTGCAATGATTTGGGAAACACACAGAGATTGAAGAAAAACTCAGATGGATCTTCTCTGTTTATTCTGTCTTTGTAAATAGTTAATCTGAACAATTAAAGTTTTTTATGTTACTGCTGGTACTAATAAACACTTTTTGAGAATTCAACAACTGCTCCTGGTTTTTCCTATGCTTCCTGACCTGTGCCTTGATGACACTACACTTCAGCAGAAGCTCCTTCTTTCTCTACTGGGAAGACTGATCAGAAGTACTCATAAGAATACCAGATTTTTGCCTATCTCCCTCCACCCATTCCCCTTTTCTCAAACTCCCAATTCCTTGTTGTTCTTCCTCTTTCTCTTGATATATCTAAAAAGGCCTTACTGTTATTACTCACTTCTTCTGTAGTGTTAAGCTCCCCCTCTGCCTTTGCTCTTCTGTCTGCCTTACTAGCTTCTGTTGGGTTTAGGTAGAGCTCCTTGCTTTTGTCTGCATTAGGCATTCCTCCAATACATCAAGGATCCCCTGTCTGATAAAGTCTAACTTGCTCTCCATCATTACTAGTAGGCAAGACCCATCTAGCCTTTCTCTTAGCTTCTCCTCCATCTTCTGGAAGTCCACCAAGCTAAAATGCAGGATAAATGTCCAGGACGTCTGACTTTGTTTTTCCAAGTTATGTCCAACTCCACTGTATTGTGGTCACTAGTCCAGAGTGGATCCTCCTCTGTTAAACCCTAAGTGCTATACTGGTTGGTCAGAACCAGGTTTTATTTATGTATTTGGTAACTGAATGAGTACACTAATCCCAGGGATCATTTTTAGGCATAACCCAGGCCATTAAGATGACACATGTTAACATAGAAAAATACATTATAAATAGGAAAAGCATAGTCAAAAATGCATGACAAAAAGTAAAGAGCAGAGCAATTACAGCAATACATAGCAACTAAATTACAGTACAGTGGTATGTGGTGAGTTGATACAGTTTGATCAGTCAGCTTAACATACAAGGCAAACAAACATTACAGGAGTATAATCTCAGAATAAGATCATGTCAAGAAATAATATGTGCATGACTGACTGGAAAGTAACTCTTTGCAAACTCCTGGATTTGCAATGTTTCCAGCTTACCTGGCCTCCCGATACACCTTAAAGTATATATTTTTTGCACACTACGATACACTTCATATTTTTCTTGCACACTGCGCTTTTAAGTTTCTAGCTAATGTGTAAGTTGGGTCCAGCCATCTTCCCACTGACAGAGGCAAAGCAAGTAGTTTGTGATACTGTAAAGAATAGAATTACTTATAAATAAACAGAATATCACTTACCTGACATCTAACTTCCAATAATTCAGTTAACTCTTTTTGGGGAGTATTTGACTTCCAAAAGAAAGGGTGAGGAAGTCATTGGCTTCCAAGTGTAAAACAAAAAGTTAGAAAACTTTCAAAACTGCAGGCACTAAAGTCAAGAAATTATGTTTTGTTTCTAAAATAAATTGTATTTTGCTACTAATATTTATACTAACATTCATAAATTGGTCCTTCCTAGAATACTGACTTCCAGTAGGTGGAATTTGGAAAGTATTTAGACTTAAACAATGGAACAACTTCCAGATTTCAATTCATGGAAGTTATACACTTCTGCTAAAAATAAACGGAAGCCCTGCTTACATCGCATTGGTGAAGAATTTACTATGACAACCTCTGATTCCAATAAACATGAACTTCATATAGTATATTGCTCTCCAACTAATAACAGTATTCATAATCTCTTTGCAACACTTGATAGGCCAGGACTATACCCTGATTTGTCGCTACCTTGCCCTTGTTTGCAAATTCTCAGAAATCAATAATTTACCTTTTAATTTAGCTCTCCTGTCTCTGTTGTCTCACTCTCTCTAAACTCCCCTTCAGACCTGGAATTGCCCTACCCCACCCCACCCCCTGTTTTCTTATGATCCCACTGTTCCTCTGTTGTTAATTCCTGCCCTCTGACCAAACTGTCTTCTCCCTCCTCTGGCACGCTGCTGTGCCTCTATCTTCTCCACTGGCTAACAGCCCCCCCCATCTTAGACATATCAATTGCTAAATCTCTTTGTCCTACAGTTTGAAGACCCCTGCCAAGGGTACTCCTCTCCCAGTGGTGGGTGCAGCAATTTCTCCACCTTGCTGCTGCCCACCTCACCCTGTCCAACTATCACAGCTGCCAGCGTAGCAAGGTACGGTCTTCCTACAAGCATCTGAGATTTGAATTTGGTGCTTGCAAGCTTTCTCCAGGATTGGCTGTTTTCTTTCTATGTTTTATAGCTAGTTATAGATCGAATTTTCCCATTAGCAAGTTATACTGTACTGCCACTAGAGGGACACAATCTTTATCTAAAGCGATCCCTGCCTGTTGTTCATATAGATGCCTCTCCTTTGCTCTATTTAAGCATCTGTTAAAAACAGTTAGACCTAGCACCCCTCACCTTGCTCCTCCCATCATTTTTCCTACCCCTACTTGCAGAATTGCTGCCCTTATACATAGATCATATTATTAAACATATCATGCCCTGCAACATGAAATTCCTCAATCACTCAATGAATCAATCAACTTTATTTAACCAGGCATTAGCACCATTGAGCGAACTCATTTTCAAAGTGGTCCTGGACATTAATGCAATACAGTACATATAGTGGAATACAGTTCAGTTCTTGAGTACAGCTACAAAGGACAACAGTGTAAAGCAAAACGAAAAATACAAATACTTTCAAATAGAATCTTTTGAGGGTGGCAAACATTATATATATATGTTTATATAGTATATATATATATATATATATATATATATATATATATATATATATATATATATATATATACACATACAAATATATATATATATATCTCTCTCCCCTTTCTCTACTTCTAGTACTTTCCCTAACCCCTCCAATTGGTCTCTACTCACAAATGCCAAACAACTCCCTCCTATCTCAAATCCCCTACTTGCATCCTCGCTATCACCCCCTCCTCACCCTTTAAACTATGGTCATAGTCTCCCTCTATCCCTCATGCGTCACTAATAACCGTTCTACCCTTCTTTGCTGCTCTTCATCTCCTGCTGCCCTACTCTCCAGCACACTACTCTGCCAGTTTTACTGGTTCCTTGACATCTAACTGTAAATGTCCCAAGCTTCTCTTCCTCATCTTAGCTCTACTCTTGCTCTCCTTTGGAGATAGCCACACCAACCCTGGTCCATCTGCATCTCATGCCCTGAATGCTCCATTATCTACTCCCCCTTTTTCCCTAGCCTTCACACTCCCCTTGCAGGGTTCTCAGCATCCTGAAGGGGTCCTATAGTGTCTAGGCTTGCCACCTTTTCTTCCCCATCTACTTATCCTTGGCTTTTCTGGTTCCCTTGCAGTGTGCCCAGCAGCCTGGTGGGTTCCTTGGATCAGGCCTCATCCCTCCCAAGTGTTATTTCTCATTCCCTCTATCTCACTATCCCTCTATAATTACAAAGCCTAACCCCAGGAGGATTTACAATCGCCTGAACTTCCCTGCCCCCTTGCAGGGTTCATCGCACCCTAAAGGGTTCTCTTAGTGGGTCAGGCCTTATTTCCCCCTCCTAGGTGTTAATCACACTTTCTCTCTCTCTCTTTCTCTCTCTCCCTCTCTAATCCCTACTCCAGTCCCCTATCCCATTGCAGGGTTCACTGCATCCTGAAGGGGTCTCTCCGGACATGATTCTACACTATCTGTAATCTCATCTTCTCTCTCCTTCACCCCTTATTTCATGATAGCACTTGTTCACTTATTACGATTGCCTTAATTAATTGTATTTCATGTCGATCTTTGTAACTTGAATGTAAAATGTCTCATCTCTATTGTACCTTTCTCCCCAGGTCACACTGGGAGACAAGCAACCTGTTGCTCAGTGTGCCTTCCTGGTGAAACATTTCAATTATAAATAAATAAATAAATAAATAAATAAAATATTTCATAAAGGAGTTAGATTAAAAATAACATATGTATTAGGTATCAGTATCTGAGCCTGTACTGTTAGTTGTACCCTCAATAAAGGCTGTCTTTTCCCCTTTAACGCTATAATAATAATAACCACATAAAATTTTGTTTCAACTTCTTTATTGTTACTCCTCAACTCATTGCCATTCCGATTGTTTTAAAGAAAAAGAAACAGTTGTGTTTACATGAATGTTATCTCTGAGCTGCAGTCTGTTCACACATTATAATCTTCAAATGTCTGTTAAAACACTTTCGTAGGCTTACTAACTTAAAGCTTCCCCACTGAAAACTGATTTGTTTTACATTCGACATTGTGTAACATTCAAACAGTCTGTGTAATGCCTTAATTCCAAAGACCAGTGCCTGTCTGTCAGTATCCTGCTCTGAACGTTTACACAGCACTCTATCTCTCAGCTCTGTTCTTTTAAAAGCATACCACAAAATGTAGTGAACACAATAAATATAAAGTTAAGTTTGTTATAAATCTGATTTTATAAAGAGTTTTACCTTTCCTTTATTTTGCTGTTGCAGCCTTGGGCCCTCTCTGTGTCCTGTGAAACAATGACCTACTAAGTTGTTAAATGCTCCAAGAATTTTAGCCTATAATGATTTCTTTTTTTTTTTTTTTTTATTCTATTTATACTCCTACATCCCTCGGGCATACTTCAGGAGTGCCCACTTGGAATCCACCCTAACTCCCAGCCCGAACCCCCCGCTTCTCCCAGGATCTCTTCCCCGACCCACCACAGGCAGCCTCAACCCCCAGTATCACCTCCAGGGCTGGTTCCACCCTCCTCCGGTGGTTGGCTCCTAAGTGTGGGGTGCCTTACCTGTGGCTGACGCTCATGGAGAGAGATCCGGGCACGTCTGGGCCGGCGATTGGGATGTGGGTGATTCCTCTGGGGCCACCGTCATCTCACCGGTGGTGTAGGAGGCTTTTTCTTTTTTACTTTCCTCCATAAGTGTGGGCATCCAATGGCGTCAGCATGCAGGCTACCCTCATAGATGCCCGCCACGCTCATCCCCTAATTTCTTGATCCCACGCAAGTAGTACCCCTGGTCTCCATCGGGGGCTTATAATGCACCGGGAAAACCGCTGGATCCCTCCCTGGGAGAGGAGAGCAGTCCTCCAGATACTTGATCCAACTCCCTTCCCTGCTGACCCCCAGCGCCCGGACTTGCTCCCGAACCTGGGTCGCCAGTGTAGAGCGAGGTGTGGTGTCCAGCGCCTCAACCCTCAGCACCACCGGGCTGGCCTATAATGATTTCTTAAGTTTTAAAAAACTGAATATACTCAGCATTTAGGAGAGATTTTCCCATGTGGCATTCTGCAGTCCAAATGCTGAGGAACACCTACATGCAGTAAACCAGTGTTTGCATCCTTTCTTTCTGTCAGCCCTTGAAAGCCAGATGTGGGCTGATACTGCATCACATGATGATATCACCACATTGGTGACATCACTGATGCCCTGACATTTAACTACCACTACCTGGCCTGCTCTACACTGACTTCTGAGTGTAGTTCTAGGGGGGATGCTGTACTGTTGGAGTATGCTGTTTTTCAGAAGAGACATTAAACTGAGGACCCTTCTGTTCTCCTCAGGTGCTGTCCTGGTAGATGTCCAGGTGGAAGTAAAAGAACAGATCATACTTTTCGAAAGATATGGGGAATTGTATTGATACAAGGAATCAAAACAAAAAAACAAGTTCTGTATAGAAAAATTCACCGAAATATCACATATTTATCATACTGTACGTCACCTGAAGTAAAAGAACCCAAGGCACTTTTTGTAAGAGTAAGGTATATTCCCAGGTGTCCTGGTCAATATTCCCTTTCCCATAAAAATCCATTAATGCAGTTGTTCAAGGCTGTGTGTGAGTGTTGATGTGCAGTATGGCTGCCACTACACATTTACAGTCACTTCACTGCCTTTCTTTTATTGTTTGTAAAGTTCTTTGGAATACCAGTGTGTATGAAAAGCACTATATAGCTTCTATTTCTTCTTCTTCTGGTTTAATAGAAAACCATTTCCAAGGAAATCACCCTTGACCACAGGAAAACTAGCACACTAAGCTGGAAGCCCTGTAGTGAAGGGAACTATGAGGAAATCTACTCTGGTGTTATAAGAGGACAAAAATACCTTCCAGCTAATTTGGTTACACTGCTGTGAGCAATATCAAAAGTCCATATCAGATACCAAGCTGAAAAAATTTACATACAGTATAACAAAGCTACATAATGCAGATAGATTGATCCATACAATTACAGGGCAAAAACAAAAGCCAGTTTCCAATCACCAACTTGGTTTTCTGTCAGCATTTCAATGTGCCTGTGCAAGTGGTTTCATGCTTGTGAAATGTAGATAAACTCTGGCTGTTCACCTCTCTATCCATGGGATATACCACCCTGTAGGGGTACGAAGGCAAGGAACCCTAGGGGAGGGTTCCACCCCTTGAGGTGCCCTGGGAGTGATTCCCTGGGTTAAAGGTACCTTAGGAAGAAGCGCACATGAGAGAGAGGCATTCCGCTGGAGGAAGAGGGGTGGATGGAGGGGCAAGGAAAAAATGATTGTGTGTGGAGTGAGCAGAGCAGCCTTTAAATAGGACAAATGAGAGGTGTGACCAGTTGCACTGCCCCCTTGAACTACAGGCTATAGCCTTCCAATTCAATGTGCCTGTGCAAGTGGTTTCATGCTTGTGTAATGCAGATAAACCTTGGCTGTTTGACCCTTTCTATCCATGGGATATACCACTCTGTAGGGGTATGAAGGCAAGGAACCCTAGGGGAAGGCGCCACCCCTTGAGGTGCCATGGGAGTTATTTCCTTAGCTAAAGGTACCTTAGGAAGAAACCCAGAAAGACTGTCAAGGAAATCATACAAGGCAGTGAAAACAATCGGGTTTGAGGACCTGTACATAGGTCAGTTGGTAGTGTGGATTCAGTTGGTAGCATGGGTCAGTTTATAGTATTGTTTGAGTAGAGTAAGAGAAAACAACAGGTGAATAGTGACCCACTTGGAGGTCTGACAGTAAGGAGTGGAGGCCTGGCTTTCTAAGGAGAGAGAGAACAGCCAAAGGGGGAAATGGGACACTTACTGGATGGCCATCCGTGCCATCCAACAGTGGAAACCTACCTAAGTGACCTAGGGTTTATTGCCTAACACTAACTAAATATTATGGCATGTGGCACGGAGGAGAGAAAAAAACCCTTTCAGGAGGAAATCTCTGGGGATCCAAGGCCTAGGTCGTCTTCCCTCCAGAATTGGGATGTTTATGATTAGTGATGGCTTTGCTGCTGCAATTTAAAAATCTAATAAAGGGGGGGTGGAAAATATTCTAATTTGGAAGCAGGCTCTCACACTTTCCCTCTAACAGGAACACCATGAAGGGTTGCAAGTGAACTCTGCAACACAGCTCCTCCAAAGAGGGAAGAGGAGAACGATGACTGCTGAGGTGCTCAGCCGGTTTACTGATCTAATAACAAACCAAGTGAACTAGAGGCAGTCATGGGGAGAATAGCGTAGAATGTGCCTTAGGCAGCTAGTGCTGCAGCTAAAGGATAGCAATATATCCTCCCTTCACAGCTAAGTCAAAATACGACATCAAGAGGCACTACTGTGCATCGACTTTCATACCTAATGGCTAAAGCTCCACCAGGAGTGAGGACATTCCCACTATGGGCCAGGAAGGAAGGATCCCACACTAGGCATCACATGCTCAGGATGTGGACTAGGGTGCAGAGCAATATTGTCAGCTGCGAGCAAGCTCGAGTAAAATTGATGGGCATGGTCTCATGTAGCAATGGAGCAGAACACAAGGCACTGGAGAGAATATGAGGTACTAAGCACCAAAGAAACATGGTAGGTACTGTACAAGCAGCAATATGTAGCATTTCAAGCACGTGTACAGCCCTACCGACGGTGTCAGTCGGCGGGTGGCAGGGCGGCAGGCGGGTGGGGTGCTGCCACCCGCTGCTGACCTGGGGGGAGCGGGCGGTGGGTATCAGTGGGTGGATGGGGAGGGGAGGTCTGCTGGACCACCAGGGATATGGGAATCAGTAATGTTTTACTTAAGCTCGTGATCGGGCAGACAGCGGTCCACTAGATATAGGAGTCTTTTTCTGTTACTGAATCCCGCGATCGAGCAGACAGCGGTCCACTGGACCACCAGGGATATAGGAGTCTTTTATTTTTACTTAAGCCCATGATCAGGCAGACAGAGGTCCACTGGACCACCAGGGATATAGGTTATTTTATCTTTTTACTTAAGCCTACGATCGGGCAGACATCGGTCCACTGGACCACCAGGGATATAGGAATCTTTCTTTATTTTACTAGTGCCCGCAATTGGACTGTGGGGCACATTGCCTCAGTGCAGGTGGCATCGGTCCCCGAAGGCTGCTGCCTGGTAGGGCTCCAGGTGCAAGTCGTTGGGGATCGGCACTCCTGCATGCAAATGGGGCCATAATGACATGCAAATGGCCCCATTTGTGCCTTGCATACATTATGGCACCATTTGCATGTGCACTTTTGAATATCACGGTTGTTGCGCCTAGCGCAATGGAACTTGAGCTAGCGCATCCCCCTGCTCCACTCTGGCCACTGGTGCTGGTGCAGTGCCACTGCGCCATGCACACTGTGGGTGGCCAGGGTGTGATATTCAATGATGCTGAGCCATGACGCGGCTCCGTTGAATATTGCCCAGTCCACACCCCTGCGCAGCCAAGTTGAGCTGCGCCCAGGCTTGTGCCACAGCCTGGCGCAGTTTGAATATCTGGGCCGATATATATAAAAATCACATTAAAATTGTTTTACACATTATAAGTCAGCCTGGATAAAGAAATATTATAACCATTCCTTAATTCTGTCTAAATTTGACTTTGACAGGGCCAAATTTAATAAATAAATTGCCCAACAATATGATGGTAAATACAGCCAATATTAACAAAGACCAATATCAGGGTGTTTCAGGAAAAATGCCTAACATCAAGGTAAGACAGCCTCCTTTAAACCTGCTGCTCGTTGCTAAGAGCACACACTACATTTCAGGTATTTTCTGGAACGTTCTCTGCCATACTAGCCTCCATGTGATTTGTCAGGGCACCACCAGATTTTGAAGCCCTCTCTCTGCCACTGAGTATTATCACTAAAGGTTCATTTAGCCATCAATTTTGGGGTGAAGACCTGGAAAACTCAATAAAAGCTAGATTCAGGATAGCATCGGGTCCTATCCCAACTTTTACAAAATTTGACCGGTAATCATTTGTTTGCCCCATACTTTCCATACTAGGTATGCGTGGAAGAACATGCAGAGTAATAAAGAAAGTACCATCCCCTTATCCTAGGCATACCCATGAACCCCCTGTAAGCAGACCAGATGCACCTGAAAGAAAACAACAGCAGCATCCCAGACAGTTACATCAAAATTCACTTCAAACATGTTAATTGACTTACTTAAATATTTAAACTTTTCACCTTTTACCAGAGAGAGTTAAATTTTAAATAACTGCATTTAACTGTGTAATCTCTCTTAGTTACACTATATATATATATATATATATATATATATATATATATATATATATATATATATCACTGTATATATTACTTTAAATATATCGGGGATAGAGGGAGCTTCAGGTAGCAGATTTCTAGGCTTAAGACAGAAGGTGGATGGGTGAAGGGGGGGGCTGAACAGGCAGAGGTGTTAAATGAATAGTCTTTACAGTTTGTGGAGAGCACTCATCCCTACTGGCATCAGATGTAGAAAAGATGACACACACACCAAACTTAGTGCTTCAATATCATATACATTTTACTCTAGAGACATAGCAGTGCAGCAAACAAGACAGCTTACATTTCACCCGACCATTCGGTCTTCTTCAGAGCTAGTGAACTACATTTTATTCAAATAATATATACTCTCCCACCAGTGAAGTCACTTCACAATTAAACCAATCAAATCACTTAAATAATTAACTCTTCACCCATCTTAGTGATTTCATTAAACAGATACTTCATAAAAACAATCAAAGTGGTGGGAGTTAAACATGATATACAAAACAAGTTCATTTTAAATGCACAATCTTTTCAAAAGTACTCATGTTCTGGTCCATATTTCATAATATCTCCTCATAATCCAAAGAACCTTAAAGAGAGGAAAACATATCATATATAAAGATTTCCCATCTGTGCACAGGATATTTTTTGCAACAGCATTTTTTGTCACAAATAAATCCTCTCTATTTATAAATCCTTAGGTACTAGCTGTAAGAGTGTAGCATCGATGGACACAATATCATAAAGGGGGGAAAGGAACAAGGAAAAATGGGGGAGAGGAGGAGGGGGATGGAAAGGGAGAGGAAAAGAAAAGAGATTTGTTTCATTTTAATAACAAATCAATAGGAAAATTATTAAATTGTTTTAATTAAAATGGTTTCAGTTCAAATTTCTGATTCATACCAGGGGGTTTCATAGCTCCCATCCTGTATATCCATTTTTGTTCCTTTTCTTTCAAAATAGCTTCTTCATCCCCACCCCTAACATTGGTTTTTACATGTTCCAGGCCACAAGCCGTAACTTTGTGGATACCATTGTATTTATTATTTTTAACATGGAGAGCCAGAGCATACTCTGTGTTACCATTTCTGATAGCCAGAATGTGTTCATTCACTCTGAACCTACATTGTCTCTTGGTTCTCCCAATGTAAAAAGTGCCACAAGTACAGATGAGTTTATAGATAACTCCATTGGTTTTACAGGTAATGAGGTCATGAATTTTCTCCTCTCTACCTGTCCTGGGGTTAAAAAAATGCTCTATTTTTTGCATAAAGGTGCATGTATTACTAACACCACACAGCCCTGAACCCTTCTTATTTGTTATTTGTCTCTCTCTCTTTTTATCTTATAACTACAGACAAGTGAATCCCTCAAATGTCTGCCCCTTCGATATGGAATCCTTAATGGTTTTTCAAACAAACCAGATAATGGTTCCAAACCTTTCAAAATCTTTAGATTTTTCTTAACCATCTCAACAAGTTCTTTACACCCCCACCATATGTGGTAACAAAAGTAATTTGTCCCCCTGGATCACAAGGTCTTTCTTTTGTTTGTAGCAAACTGTCCCTTGGACTCTGATCCACTTGTTCTTTTGCCCTTTTCATATCTTGATCCATATTTTGTCTCTCATTCAGTCTCCTTGTCAGTTCTAGTGCTCTAGATTGATACACACTTTCAGAGCTACAATTCCTTTTAACCCTACAGAATTGGCCCTTCGGAAGATTTCTGATAATGTGCTTTGGATGGCAACTTGTAGCAGCAACAGACTATTCCTGTCCGTAGGTTTTTTTATACAGATCTGTTGCTAGCATGCCATCATTCTGTTTTTTTTATTATGAGGTCTAAAAAGTGGATCTCATATTGGTCAGCACATATCTTAAATTTAAAGGGACACTGTCAGCCTTGTCCCTCGTTTTCCTTCTAATTTTTAGTAGTGGGTCTCTAGGAATGCACTTGAATAAAGAGTACTGTGCAATGCCCCTACATAAAGTAAAACACAATCTTACTGAGTTTTGAAAATTTGGCATTATTTGCCTCACCTGCGGTCCGTCTGTAAATTCCCTGACCTCCGGAAGCAGATTCACACCCAGAGCACACATCTACCGGAAGCGCAGTCCCGAAATGCACATTTTAGCATCCCCATAAAGCAAAAGACATAATCCACTACAGCATGTTAAACTAAAACAATCAAGCCATTTGTGAAGCAATACCGAGCACTCGTTGAGCCGCAAAATAGTTTTTAATCTTGGTGCCGAAATCTCGTGCATGTGCAATAGTGACGCATTCTCATGCAAGATTTTGGCACCAAGATTAAAAACTATTTTGAGGCTCAACGAGTGCCCGGTATTGCTTCACACATGGCTTGATCATTTTATTTTAACATGCTGTAGTGGATTATGTCTTTTGTTTCATGGGGATGCTAAAATGTGCATTTTGGGACTGCGCTCCCAGTAGATGTGTGCTCTGGGTGTGAATCTGCTTCCGGAGGTCAAGGAATTTATGATCGGATTGCAGGTGAGGCAAATAATGCCAAATTTTCAAAAAGCAGTAACTAGATTGTGTTTTACTTTATGCAGGGGCAAAAGAAAGGCAAAGGGAGGGATAGTGAGCCTGAAGGGGAAGGATGGGGGCCATGTGGAGGATGACAACAGTAAAGCTGACATATTGAACAGGTATTTCTGCTCAGTCTTTACTGAGGAAGAGGAGGGTAATGGGTCTGAAGGGAGTACAAGGGGTGATAATGGTGCAGAAATTGACACAAGTCCCTTTACACAAGAAAGGGTCCTGAAGGAACTGGAAGTAACAAGAGTTGATAAAGCAATGGGGCCAGATGGGGTGCACCCCAGGGTCCTTAAAGAACTAAGAGAGGTGGTGACTGAACCTCTGGCTATCCTGTTTAGCGATCACTGGAAACAGGGAGGTGCCCAAAGACTGGAGGATAGCAGATGTAGTCCCCTACACAAAGTGGGAACAAAGAGGAAGCAGGGAACTACAGACCAGTCAGCCTCACCTCGGTAGTGGGGAAGATCATGGAAGCACTACTAAAGGAGAGATTGGTGGATCATCTGGTTGTCAATGGACTACAGGACCCAAGGCAGCATGGTTTCACCAGGGGGAGGTCATGTCAGACCAACCTCATTGAATTTTTTGACTGGGTGACTAGGGATGTGGATCAGGGGAGGGTAGTGGACATGGCCTATCTGGACTTCAGCAAGGCCTTTGACACTGTGCCACATAGAAGACTATTACACAAACTGGGGAATATGGGTGTGGGCAGGACAGCAGTGTGGTGGGTAGGTAACTAGCTGGGTGGCAGGACACAGAGGGTGGTGGTAAATGGCTGTCACTCCACAGAGGGAAGAGTGACCAGTGGGGTACCACAGGAATCAGTGCTGGCACCGGTCCTATTCAACATCTTCATCAGTGACATTGCGCAGGACCTAGAAAGTAGAATTTCACTGTTCGCTGATGACACAAAGCTCTGTAACAGAGTAGACACACCAGAGGGTGTAGACAGAATGAGAAGGGACCTGCAGAAATTTGAAGAATGGTCAGGGGTTTGGCAGTTGAAATTCAATGCAAAGAAGTGCAAGATAATGCATATGGGGCACAAAAACCCTGGCACAATATATCAGTTGGGGGGTGAGGATATAGCATGCACCAAGCAGGAAAAGGATCTTGGGGTTATCATCTCTGATGACCTCAAGGTAGGGAAACAGTGTGACAAGGCAGCAGGTAAAGCAAATAGGATGCTGGGATGCATAGGCAGGGGCATCACCAGCAGGAAGAGGGAGGTCATAATTCCACTATACAAGACACTAGTGAGGCCCCACCTGGAGTACAGTGTACAGTTCTGGAGACCTTACCTATGTAAGGACATAGACAGGGTAGAGAAGGTTCAGAGGAGGGCAACAAAGATGGTACATGGATTGCATCACAAGTCCTATGAGGACAGGTTGAAGGAGCTGAATATGTACTCCCTGGAGGAGAGGAGGGAGAGGAGGGAGAGAGGGGATATGATAGAGACATACAAGTATCTTACAGGGAGGAACAGGGTGCAGGAATACACTATTTTTAAGCAAAAAAGATGTTCCAGGACTAGAGGTCATCGGATGAAGTTGGAGGGAGGACGATTCAGAGGAAACGTGAGAAAGAATTTCTTCACAGAACGGGTCGTGGACAAGTGGAACACCCTACCAGAGGAAGTGGTGGGGACTGAAACAATCACGGGATTTAAGAATGCATGGGATAGACATAAAGGAATTCTGGAGGTCAGGGGTAAGGGGCAACAGACTTCTAGGAAAACATAAACTGAACTTACAAGCTCAAATGGGCAGACTGGGTGGGCCATAGACCCTTATCTGCTGACATTGTCTATGTATCTATGTATGTATCTATGTACAGTAATCTTTATTCAAGTGCATTCCTAGAGACCCACTACTGAAAATTAGAAGGAAAATGAGGGACAAGGCTGACAGTGTCCCTTTAAGATTACAGTTTGAATTTTCCAAGTATAACACAAAATCATTCAATTTAGTCAGGCTGCCCCTCCAAATAATAATAACATCATCTATAAATCGTTTATAAAAGTCCAGCTTTCCAAAACAAGGGTTACAGTCTTGGTCAAAAATGACCCTCTTTTTCCATCTTGCCAAATATAAATTGACAAAACTGGGGGCTAACATTGCCCCCATTGCTGTATCTTTTACTTATTTATAGATCTGTTCTTGAAACAAAAATGTGTTATTCTTTAGTACAATTTCTGTCATATTGGTCAGCATGTTAATCTTGGCCTGAGGTAATGATGTATGTGTTAACAAACTCTCCTCTACTGCCAGAATGCCATCCTGGTGTAGCATATTGGTATAGAGGGCATCTATATCCAATGTAACCAACCACCAGTCCTGTTCAATCTGTATCTCTTTCAACAATAAAAGAACACTGATGGTATCCCTTAAAGAACTTCTTGAAAGTGGTACCAGAGGCCTTTAGACGCTATCCACATATTTTGATAAGGGCTCCATTACCCATCCTATGCCCGATACTATGGGGGCGCTCTGGTGTTGTCACAGAGTCTTTATGAATTGTAGGTAAATTATACAGCGCTGGTTTGACTGTATGTTGGACAGTGAGATAAAATAATTCATCAGTATTAATCAAACCTTTATAATACAGATCCAAAAGAAATAACTCTATGTCTTTTTTGATTGTATTTGTAGGTTCAAACGTTAGATGCTGATAAAATGTGGTGTCCCTTAACTGCCTTTCTATTTCACTTACATATTTAGAAGTATCTTGTATAACAATACTACCTCCTTTGTCAGTAGGTTTTATAGTTATATGTTCATTTTCTGAAAGAGATTTAATCGCTTCCCTTTCCTGTGAGGGAAATATTACAAAATGGTAGCCTTGGTTGTTGTTTAAATATATTTTCCAAGTCTCTGGTACAGCATTCAAGGAATGAGGAAATGTGTGGGTGTGGAGGTGGGGCAAAAGGTGGATGGCGGTTTGAATTTCATCTTTGCAGCCACTACATTTCTGTTTTCATTATTAACCCCCTCTTGTACATCACTAGAAAAAAACATTTTCAGGTTCAATTTCCTAGTAAATTTGTGCAGATAAACATATGCATCAAATTCAGTTAAAGAAAAGGAAGGAACAAATGACAAACCTTTGCTCAAAACATCTAATTCAGTCTCAGTAAGTTCGACTTTGGAAAGATTAATGACTGTCAATAACAATTTGTCCATTGTTGGCTCCTCATTCTGCCTCCAGCTCCTCTTCTTACCCTGCCACGTGTTCTTTTTCCTCTTCCCTGCCCGTTGTTCAGCTGTTCCCCTCACAGTTGGAATCTGGTGACTCATGAACTCCTCCTGGGTATTTGCTGCCCAGGAGGACCCAATCCTAAAAAAGGACTTGATTCTAGTTCACTCTACTTCAGAGGCACATTCCCCCGGACTACAGTCAGTTACACCTATGCAGATTGTTTCAAAATTGATCGTAGTTCCATTGTAGAAGTGCTTGTCAGATCAGTACTCACACTATCCCCCATACCTGGTGCATCAGCACTTCTTGAACTAATGCGAGAGTCACTGTCCTGTAGTGCCCCACCTTTATTCGCCCTCCTTTTCCAATTAAAGACTTGTCCTTTATTAGAATCATTAGTGTCACATAAAAACTTCCTCTGTTTTTGTTTTTTTTATTTTAACATCGTAATTCTTAAGATATTCTCTAAACTTTGTCTGACATCATGGAAAATCAGGGTGATCTTTAAAGGTGGTCACCACTCTTTCTTCTTGTTCAATTGCCGCTTTTAATTCACCAGTTAGTTCATCACCATCTTCGATGACTAGCTTAATTAGTTCCTGTGAGGCACTGTGCATAACAGTTTCCCATTTTTTAACTAAATTCGGTCTCATTTCACCACATGCAGGACGCTGCAAAATTCGTAACCTTCTCAAAGCTTTTTGCACCTGGAGGTAAGCATTCATTGCTTGTTTCTGCCAAAAAAGTCTATGGCTGTGGGTTACTAATTTCTCCAAAGTGTAAAAGGCATTTCTAATAGTGTTCTCACCTGTCCCTATATTTTCTTCACTGTTTGGGTTACTGACAAGGTCCGGTGCAGCTTACAATTTAGGATTCTTTCCAGGTTCCTCGGAAAATAAGGTGGAAAAAAGATTCTCTCCTTCTGAGTTCTCCTTGTCGTTGCAAACAATATTTAACTGCTCCATGTCTCCTAAATTTTACTCGAGAGTATCTGCATGATCCGTATGTTTTTAATTCCAAACCCACACTTCACCAAACAAGTAATATATATTTAAGGGATGGCAGTGATTCACAGGGCTGATGGTGCTAACTTCCAAAATTGTTTATAGACTTTACAGTTCATGGAGAGCACTCGCCCCCTACTGGCAGCAGGTGTAGAAAACATAACACACACACTGACAAAACTTAGTGCTTCAATATCATATTCTTTTTTACTCTCAAGAGACATAGCAGTGCAGCAAACAAGACAGCTTACATTTCACCTGACCATTCGGGCTTCTTCAGAGCTAGTGAATTACATTTTATAAAATGGGCAAAGGATTTCAAGCAATCTGATTGGTTGTTAGCCATGCATTAGATGTGTCTAATGCACAGCTAAAACTAGAACCCCATTTAGAATACACAGGCACATTTTATAAGCGCAATAAGCCACTCCGGGGATGTGCATTAGACAGTTCTAATGCATGGCTAGGGGACTGGACGCACTCGGCCTGTGGCCTCGTGCCTCACTACGTCCCCCTAGCCATGCATTAGAACTGTCTAATGCACACCCCAACGTGTCTTATTGCTTACTTATTCAGCTAATATATACTCTCCCACCAGTGATGTCACTTCACAATTAAACCAATCAAATCACTTAAATAATTAACTCTTTTGCCCATCTTAGTGATTTCATTAAACAGATATTTCATAAAAACAATCAAAGTGGTGGGAGTCAAACATGATATACAAAACAAGTTCATTTTAAATGCACAATCTTTTCAAAAGTATTCATGTTCTGGTCGATATTTCATAATACCTCCTCATAATCCGAAGAACCTTAAAGAGAGGAAAACATATCATATAGAAAGATTTCCCATCTGTGTACAGAATATTTTTTGCAACAGCATTTTTTGTCACAAATAATAAATCCTCTCTATAAATCCTTATATACTAGCTGTAAGAGTGTAGCATCAATGGACACAATATCATAAAGGGGGAAAGGAACAAGAAAAAATGGGGGGAGAGGGGGAGAAGGGGAAGGGAGGAGGGGGATGAAGAGGGAGAAGGAGAGAAGGGACAGGAGAAGAAAAGAGATTTGTTTCATTTTAATAACAAATCAAAAGGAAAATTATTTCCTTTTTTTTAATTAAAAAAATCAGCATCTGACCTGTGATCCTACAAATACAATCAAAAACACATAGAGTTATTTCTTTTGGATCTGTATTATGAAGGTTTGATCAATACTGACAAATTATTTTATCTCACTGTCCAACATCCAGTCAAACCAGAGCTGTATATTTACTTAAAAATTATAAAGACTTCGTGACACCACCAGGGCGTCCCATAGTATCGGGCATAGGATGGGTAATGGAGCCTTTATCAAAATATGTGGATAGCACCTTAAGGCCTCTGGTACCACTTTCAAGAAGTTCTTTATGGGATACCACCAGTGTTCTTTTATTGTTGAAAGAGATACAGATTGAACAGGACTGGTGGTTGATTACATTGGATATAGATGCCATCTATACCAATATGCTACACTAGGATGGCATTCTGGCAATAGAGGAGAGTTTGTTAACACATACATCATTACCTCAGGCCAAGATCAACATGCTGACCAATATTACAGAAATTGTACTAAAGAATAACACATTTTTGTTTCAAGAACAGATCTATAAATAAGTAAAAGGTACAGTAATGGGGGCAACGTTAGTCCCCAGTTTTGACAATTTATATTTAGCAAGATGGGAGGAGAGGGTCATTTTTGACCAAGACCATAACCCTTATTTTGGAAAGCTGGAATTTTATAAGCGATTTATAGATGATGTTATTATTATTTGGAGAGGCAGCCTGACTGAATTGAATGATTTTGCGTTATACTTGGAAAATTCAAACTGTAATCTTAAATTTAAGATGTGTGCTGACCAATATGAGATCCACTTTTTAGACCGCATCATAAAATAACAGAATGATGGCGCACTAGCAGCAGATCTGTATAAAAAATCTATGGACAGGATTAGTCTGTTGCTGGCTACAAGTTGCCATCCAAAGCACATTATCAGAAATCTTCTAAAGGGCCAATTCCATAGGGTTAAAAGGAATTGTAGCTCTGAAAGTGTGTATCAATCTAGAGCACTAGAACTGACAAGGAGACTGAATGAGAGACAAAATATGGATCAAGATATAAAAAGGGCAAAAGAACAAGTGGATCAGAGTCCAAGGGACAGTTTGCTACAAACAAAAGAAAGACCTTGTGATCCAGGGGGACAAATTATGTTACCACATATAGTGGGGGGTGTAAAGAACTTGTTGAGATGGTTAAGAAAAATCTAGAGATTTTGAAAGGTTTGGAACCATTATCTGGTTTGTCTGAAAAAACATTAAGGATTCCATATCTAAGGGGCAGAAATTTGAGGGATTCACTTGTCTGTAGTTTTCAGACAAAAAAGAGGGAGAGACAAATAACAAGCAAAAAGGGTTCAGGGCTATGTGGCTTTTGTAATACATGCCACTTTATGCAAAAAACAGGGCATTTTTGTAACCCCAGGACAGATAGAGAGGAGAAAGTTCAAGACCTCATTACCTGTAAAACCAAGGGAGTTATCTATAAACTCATCTGTACTTGTGGCACTTTTTACATTGGGAGAACCAAGAGACAATGTAGGTTCAGAATGAATGAACACATTCTGGCTATCAGAAATGGTAAAAACACAATATTCTATGGCTCTCCATGTTAAAAATAATAAACACAATGGTGTCCACAAAGTTACGGCTTGTGGCCTGTAACATGTAAAAACCAATGTTAGGGGTGGGGATGTACTGTAGAAGCTATTTTGAAAGAAAAGGAACAAAAATGACCATATAGGATGGGAGCTATGAAACCCCCTGGTATAAATGAGAAATTTGAACTAAAACAATTTTTAATTAAAAAAAAAGGAAACCATTTTCCTATTGATTTGTTATTAAAATGAAACAAATCTCTTTCGTTCTCCTCTCCTCTCCCTTTCCTTCCCCTTCTCCCCCAATGTTCTTTGTTCCTTTTCCCCTTTACGATATTGTGTCCATTGATGCTACAGTCTTACAGCTAGCATATAAGGATTTATAAATAGAGAGGATTTATTATTTGTGACAAAAAATTGTGTTGTAAAAAATATCCTGTACACAGATGGGAAATCTTTCTATATGATATGTTTTCTTCTCTTTAAGCTTCTTTGGATTATGAGGAGGTATTATGAAATATGGGACCAGAACATGAATACTTTTGAAAAGATTGTGCATTTAAAATGAACTTGTTTTGTAGATCATGTTCGACTCCCACCATTTTGATTGTTTTTATGAAGTATCTGTTTAATGAAATCACTAAGATGGGCAAAGAGTTAATTATTTAAGTGATTTGATTGGCTTAATTGTGAAGTGACATAACTGGTGGGAGAGGTTATATTATTTGAATAAAATGTAATTCACTAGCTCTGAAGAAGCCCGAATGGTCAGGTGAAATGTAAGCTGTCTTGTTTGCTGCACTGCTATGTCTCCTGAGAGTAAAAAGAATTTGATATTGAAGCACTAAGTTTGGTGTGTGTGTATTATCTTTTCTACACCTGCTGCTAGTAGGGGTGAGTGCTCTCCACGAACTGTAAAGTCTATAAACAATTTTGGAAGTTAGCACCATCATCCCTGTGAATTACCACCATCCCTTAAATATGTGTTAAATGAATACTTCTGTTCAGTTTTTACGAGGTAGCATGAGGTACCTGGTCAACAGGAGCAGGGTAAAGTAAGGAAAGAAGGGGGGCGCCAGGGTGATGAAAGAGGAGAGCCCTATGCAGAGAGTGCTAGAGGGACTAAGGTCTCTATGGACATATAAAGCACCAGGACCAGAATGGATACACCAGAGGGTCCTAAAGGAACTAGCGGGGGTTCTGGCGGTGCCTCTGGCAGAGGTGTTCAATACATCACCTCTATCGGGATGTGTTCCCCTGGCTTGGAGGATGGCACATGTGGTGCCTATCCACAAGGGTGGCTATTGGGAGGAACTGGGGAATTATAGGCTGGTCAGCCTCACGTCAATTGTGGAGAATATCCTGAAGGAAAGAATAGTGGCATTCCTGGAGGAGGATTGTCTTCTTGATGATAGGCAACATGGGTTCACCAAAAGGAAGTCTTGCCAGACCAACCTCGTGATCTTTTATGACTGGTTGACTAGAGCTCTGGATGAAGGCAAAGTGGTTGATGTCCTCTACTTAGACTTCATCATGGCCTTTGACTCTGTGCCACATGGGTGGCTGATAGGCAAGCTGAGGTACCTGGCGGTGGGTAGTAAGGTGATCAGATGGATTGGGAGCTGGCTGAAAAACAGATAACAGACAGTGCTGGTTAGGGGGAACTATCAATGCCATGGGCAGTCATAAGTGGGGTATTGCAAGGCTCAGTGCTGGGACTGGTGTTATTCAACATCTCTGTAGCAGATATGGCAGATGGGATTGGGAGCCAAATAAGCATGTTTGCTGATGACACCAAACTGGGAGCAGTGGTGGATGGGGGGGTACTAAATATGTACTCCTTGGAGGACAGAAGGGACAGAGGAGACATGATCAAGACCTTCATATCCTTGAAGGACATTAATAGAGTTCACCAGAAGTCTCTGTTCAAGTATAGAAAGGAAGGGATCACATGACGGCATACTCAGAAACTGGATTCAGTAGGGATATGAGGAGGCACTTTCTCACAGAGAGGGTGGTGGCATCATGGAATGCTTTGCCTGTGGAACTGATAATGCAAACATCAGTAGGAGGATTTAAGAGGGGGTGAGAGGGTCAAGGGTCAAGGGCAAAATCAGAATTGGGGAGAAGGGGGAAGGAGGTGGTAACAGAGATGATGTATTCAAGTGGAAAGATGGAGAGGTTGGGGGGGCAGCATCAGTATTCAAAACTGAGAGCTGCACACTCGAGCAGACTTGATAGACCATGAGGCCTCTATCTATTGGCATCTTCATATGTTCATATAAAGAGAGACATAATTACAATAAGACATGATTAAAAAATAAAAATCTAAATATTAGAACCACTCAGCGACTCAAATCTGTGCTAGAGAGTCTCGCTTAAGGCTTCCATTTTTAAGTATAGTGGCCGCTTTGGTGCTTTGGAATTAAAAATAGGTTCTTTCAAAGGCAATAAGGTATATCCAATGGGAGTTCAGGCTCCAAAAGAAGTAAAAGAAACAGCAGCATTTTAAGGGTCATTGCTATCAACACCAAGTGGAAAAATATAAGGTCCAGATGTTCAGCTTACTTGCCTCAAGTCTCGGGAGGTGCTCCATCTTTGAAAGAGTCCCAGTTGCCTCACCCCAAGCACAGATGAGACCTTGACCAAACTTATTTTCACTCCTCAAACATTTTTAGAGGAAAAAAACAAACATCCAAGTATTTAGATCAATTAGTCTGTCCAGTTAATCAAAATGTAGTAAAACAGAACCTTGGAGAAGCTGCAGCCAAAGTCATCTTCCACCTTGTCCAGCAGCTGTGTTAACAAATTGGCAAACAGAAAAAGACAGCGACTGTCCAAGTACCAGTACTAAAATGAATAATTCACTCACTTCTTGGACCAGGGGTAGGAAACCCATTCTCTCAATGTTTCCAATAGTAAATCAGATTTCCTTTATGAATCAGCAATTCGGGTTTTGGGAACATTTACTAACTTCTCATTCCAGCACATCAGGCTTACCTATTCTGTTTCAAAATCACAAAGTTCAATTGTTTACCAGCTGTGCAACAAAGTCTGAACAATATATTGGAGTTTGTTGCTGGCAGACGCGTATAGTTAGTTATAGTAAGCTGTGTTTCTCCTCATGTTTGATTCGGTAAATCAGAGGGTAGTTCAACTGCACCTGGCCAGCAGTTACCTGGTGAGAGGAGAGAAAATGAAGAAAGTGCTCCTCTGAGCGTAATAACATTTATAGATAAATGAACAAACTCTCTATGACCCCATTAGACAAAGTATCATACCTATTTAGGTTAAAAATAGTCTTTCAACACTAACAGTACTCATAGAGTCCAAATTGCTGCAGAGATCTCCATACACTTTCTCTTTCATGGTCCCAAATTGCATTATTGGCAATTTACAGTTCAGAAACGACCGAACTTCAGCGGCTTTTAACTGCTGTCTTATTTTCCCTTTCTCCAGCCACGATCCTGGTAAGAGAACAAGCACCTGTAAAGTACACAAAAAAGAATCGCTCTCTAAACATAGTAAGTGGAAGCCAGGTTCAAACTTTAATTACCAGGTTCCCTAGGCAAAGCTAGCATACCTGTTAGAATTTAAAAATGTGCATATCGGCACACTGAAGTGCAATGATCCTGTATCCCCACAACACTGAGCCAAGTACGCAGACTTCTTGCATACTTCTCTCTCTGAACATTACCATATGGCGCTCTCTTGCCAAACAATTTGGCCTAATTTAAAAGACAAAAAACAGCATCTAACAGGCAGACTCACAGGAAACATAGCGAGATGAAAAATGGACCAGCAGCATATTTACGTCCATCAAAATACTGCTCGGTAACAGTTACGTTGAAATACAACATGTTTCATTCATTCACTAGCTGTGAAAGCAAACTTTTTAACAACTTAAAATCTACAAACATAACAGCTCTTACTTGGTGTGGTGAGGAGCGGAGCAGCCATCTTGGTGCTCCGCCCTCTACTAAATGAATATGGGGTATGGAGAGAGGACCTAGGCTTTTAGTCCATGGCCGACTGGAATAACCAGCAAGGAGAGGGATCTATTGTAGCTCATCTATTGAAGAGGGTAGGATGCATAGGCATTGTGGTGCTAGATAACTTGAAATGATCCAGGAGTAACCCAAGGTCAAAGTAAGGGGAAACTGACAAGTGTTAGAACAAAGAAAACAATTAATTTGAGACTAGGTACTGTACTTCATTAGAGCAAAAATAAAGGAGCACACTAGTAGCTCTTGATAGAGTAGGCCCCAATTCTATCATGTTGAAAACTGCCTAACCTAGCCCGGGCAAGTACTTCATACTGAAGGGAGGAACACTGTAATGCATCTAGGAATTGAGCTCAATCCCCTGAAATACTGGCCAAGAGCTCCACCAGCTGAGTCATCCGATTGCTTTCTTAATCCTCAAATCCTGCAGCAAAGGACAGCATTCAGGGGATCTGACTTGCTTTCCTAGATAAGGCCTGTTACTTTCTTACCCCCAAAAAATCATGCTTCCAGTTTCTCGCACTGCCTACACCTGTGCTAACAACATCAGTTCATCTGAGGTGTCTGGAGCTATTCATCCATGCTAATGAAGAGGGGTTGGGGGAAGATATGATGGACCAAGAGTCCCTTCCAACCTTAAATTATGATGTTACTATGTAGATGCTGTGGCACTCTCTGTCTCCAGAAAGACTGCATGCATTGTGGTAGAGAGGGAGGGTAAACATTTGTTGAGAAATTTCTACACACAAGCACCAGATCTCCAGGATTTGTGCATGTCATCAGGACATTTGAGAGGGCAAAGAAACAGTAAAAGTTGACAGATTGTAAAGGGAAGGTGGGTTGAAATAACAGGCCTGGTACTTACTGTATCTATATAAATGGGACCAGGTTTCTAACTATATTTTCACAAGCCCCAGCACCAATATTACATGCCCAGATCTATAATTGAAAATATAGTGGGGGTATGGACAGGTAATATTAAGATCAGTGCCCAAGAGTGTGCATAGATTAAGTAAGCACTAGAAATGGATTAGCGTGACCTCCACCAACCCCTTGAGGATGCAAAAATAACTGGAGGAGTGTTATCCATATACCCACACATGAACAAGGAGCTAGATATGGAGGAAAGACCAACTCACCAGTAGATTTGAGTATTAATATTATTTTATTTATCATACACATATAGAGAACACTCCTAGAGTGTGTCAGCAGCCAATGTTTCATGGGCATAAATTAAGCTAAAGCTCCAACCAATTCAAATGAATCATTTATCTGAACACAGTGTCACACAAAAATTGTGGGGAGTGGGGTTGTGCCTGTGAGCATAGCTGTACAGGCCTCATTTACCTTCCTATAAGTGACTGGAAACCCCTTTCCTAGCACTTTCTCATGTCTGGTTAAATAAAGCACTTCCAGCCAACTGCAAATTTATATTAATTATAGTCCAATGGTTAGAGCTGGAAATCCAGGTTCAAATTCCAACTGAACCACTTACTTAGGTAAACTTCCAGTGTTCCAGTCCACCCAGCCATAAAACTGGACCTACTGTACATGAAAACAGATGTGGTATCTAGGTAAATAAACTGTGAAACAAAATGTACAAACTGCATTTTTCTGTGCCTGGTCAACCAAGGTTTAAATATTAGATTGTATGTCCTGAGGTGATATATCAAACCTTGATTGGGAGGTGACTCTCTGTCTCATGGTTTGAGTATCAGCTAACTGTAATCTTCATATCTATATCTGGAACACACAAAACTGCCCTTTGCCATATTATACAGCCCTGCCCTAATATTTCCAAACAAATCACTGATACGTGTACTGTTACACACCCTCTCAGACAAGATAATTTTTAACTACAGCTTTAAATAGAGCACTTAACCATTAATCTATACTATTTTCTTGACTAGAGATACCAGTCAGACAGTCATTCCTGTGACTGTGTTCAAGTCTGTATTGTGGTGCACACATTCGTAACCTCAGGGACTAGAGTGTCATGGTAATAAATGTGCTACTTCAATCTCTTAGTGAAGGGTTAGAGGCACAGGGTGTCAAAGCACCATGTGTAGTATTACCAGGGGCATTATTCATGCTTGGGGTTGTAGCTTCTTGGTATACCTTCCCCTTCATCACTGGAAACATGAAGGTGCTTGCCATTGTACAATGATGGAAACAGACATGCTCTTAGGTGAAACAGCACTTGCAGTCTCAGCATAATACATGCCAGGTTGTGTGATTATAAGGAAATAATGCATGTCTCGAATGGTTGTTTGGTGAGAGGTGTAGTCAAGAGACACAACCATCCAAGAAGTGCATTATTCCCTTATGACCACATTTCCTGGAGTATGTCATCCACTATAAAATGAGATTTAATTTGTCAAAAAATATGTAGTTGAAGCCAGTCCAGTGGCGTGGAGGGCTGAGACAATGATGGCTTACCTTCTGCCACGCTGGCAACCTGTGTTTGTGGTGCAAACAGGTTGCTGGGGGCTGGCTCAGGAGGGACAAGATCAAAGCATTCGGAGGACTTCTCTCCTCTCCTCTCCTCTCCTGGGGAGGGAGGGGACCAGCAGTTGGTGTTAGGCTGGCCCCTAGTGGAAGCTGGGAGTTAGCACACCAACACTGCCAACATGGGGGCTGAGGTGGGTAGATACCCCATGTGCCACACATGAGAGTGTGCCGGACACCACCACTGGTGTCATTGCATGCCTTACCTCTGCACCAGGGGAAGAAAACCAAGGGGAAAAACATTGCCAACTGATAGGATGACACCGGTCCTTCACAGGCTCCCTCCCAGCCACCTGGGAACTTCCAAGCTGCATGAGGTAAGTCCCAGTAGATGTCTGGGTCTGGGGGGGTTTGAGGGAACTGGTGGATGAGGGTCAGTTGGCAAGAGGTGTGTGTTTGGACCACTACCATGTGTATGTACATGTTTTTGGTGGGCACTGTTGTTGCAGGCACCATTATTGCTGCACTGTTCTGGGCAGTGCTGCTGTTGTGTTCATGGTTTAAACCTAGTGCCATAAACATAATAAAGCCTGTATTGGTTTAACTGCAAGGTTTTACCACACTCACTGCTGTGATCCTGGACTCAGAGACCATTATTTGGGTCCTGGATTCATGTACAGTTGCTTATCAACCAGCTGATACTGTATTCCATGCTGTATAGGCCTGGATGATGTCATTGTGCATAGTGTCACCGACAGAGGGTTGCAGCATGCGCTGTTTGTGGAACATCATTATCGTTTAGTGAACATTTGATTTGTGTCTATTTATATTTTCTGCACTTGGTTTTGAGACTGTTTTTGTTACACTCCAACTCCACTGTTGTTTGGCTAGGTCTCACACACTAACTTGACTCACTGCTGCAGTCCTTAACCCAGTGGCTGTTGTTTTGGGACAGGGTCAGTGCATAGTTGCTTAGCAAGCAGTCATGCTGATTTCAATGCTGCAAATTCAAGTAGACATCACCACGCATGACATCACTGACGCAGGGCCACAGTGAATTTAAATTCAGTTAGTGTCCTCGGTTCTGCCTGACTGCCCATACTACATGCTGGCTAGCATTTTGCCAGCACAACTTTCAAACATAAGTAAGTTTATATCCTTTTATTGCCTGTTTCAGCTTGGCTGCAAGTTTAAATCCTTTTGTTTCCTGTTTCAGCTTGGCTCATTAGTAGGTAAATTGTTATCCGAGTAGTAGCTCAAGCTCTTCAGTATCAGTTTTTATGTTGGCTTGCCGTGCTTGCGCGCAAGTCAACATCTTGGGAGAGTGCAGATTTGGAGGCGCGGCTGCTGTTGGGCGAATGCAGAGACGCATCAGTAGATCGTCCCTCATTCCCCAATCAGCCTGCATGCTGGCGCCACACCATGCATGCTAATGTGGTGAGCACATCTAAGGAAAGGTCTGCTGCAATCCGAGCAAAGCTTGTCAGAGGCAGTGGACCCTTCCTGCGTGCTGCCACATTAGCAACATGGCAGAGGTATCCGCAACGGCGCTGACTTCAGGTGCCCAATCCCCAGGTGGCTTTCTGTTGTCAAGAGAATTTGCCGACAGGGAGCCCACTCCCCCATCGGCATAAATCAGCCCCCTGCATTTCTTATATGCTGAGGGGTGCCCAATCCCTCCATTCTTGCCTCCCCTGCTTTCACTGTGTGCCAACAGGGGAGCCCTCCCGTGCATAAATCAGCCCCCGCATTTCTTATATGCTGGGGGTGTAATCCCCTCCATTCTTGCCTCCCCTGCTTTCACTGTGTGCCAACAGAGCCCACCCCGTCTATAATCAGCCCCCCCCGCATTTCTTATATGCCGAGGGGGTCCCCAATCCCCTTCGGCTCTTGCCCCCCTCTGCTATCATTGTGTGCCAACGGGGGTGCCCAATCCCTGTCAGCATAACTTTACCCCACCATTGTCTGCCGACGAGGGTGCCCAATCCCCCATCGGCTGCAGCAACCCCCCCAAAACAGTTAGGTGGCACGCTGGGAGCCCACCCCAGTGTGCCAAGTACCATAAAAAGGAAAAACTGTCCCGCAATGTTAGTTTTTGTGTTTTCTTCTTCCCTGTAACAAAAAAACTGTCCTCGTAGTCTCCTGCCCCCACCCGCACCCACCCACTGCACATCCTGCCTCCCACACCCCTCACCCCAAACTTACCTCCGAGTCCGGCGCGACGATCTTCAGTGGACCGGGAAAACGTCTACACTCTTCAAAGCTGACCGCGAACTGAGGAAATGCCGGTAAGCTGTATAATGGAATGAATAGGGTTTTTTCAACTTTGCTGCATATCTCGGGAATTTGTTGGAATTTTGGCACCAAATTTTCAACATGGGGTTTTTGGGGCCCCTCCTCAAGAATTCTATCACTGTTATGGCGTTAATCTGCCTTGAAAGGTGATTTCGCAGTCACTGTGCGAAATCACCTTTCGGGGCCCATTAACATAATGAAAGTGCCAGTGTTCATGAGGTGGCCTGTCAAAAAGCCTATGTTCCAAATTTGGTGAAAAAAATTCAACAACTGCCTGTTTTACAAGTGTGCGTTGCGCAGTTGCTATGCAGGCTCGAAACTTCGCGCATTCACAATATTTTAATGCCGGATTTTCAGCATTGCCATTTTTGTACACCTCCTTGTGAACAGTGCAGCAGTCATTTTCCACATCCTGCCCAAAATGTGTTTCCACACTTCTGGCGCACAATAGCGCAGTCGCTGTGGGACATCAGTGTTTGGGCCAGATTATGAAAATGACAGTGACACAGTTCATGAGCAGAGGTCCTAAAATGCCTATGTTGAAAATTTGATGATATTCTCATAAAATGACTGTGTTCTGGCGTGCATTGGCAGATTGCATGCCGCGCTTGTACCGTCGCATTTGTGATATTTTCACTCTGGATTTTCACCATTGCCATTTTCCACACCTCTTGATGAACAGTACAGCTGTCATTTCACATATCCTGCCCAAAATGTGGTTTCACACTTCTGGTGCAGAATAGCATGGTCGCTGTGCGAAATCACTTCTTGGGACACTTTGAGGAAATAACAGTGACACTGTACATGAGCAGAGGTGCTAAAATGCCTATGTTGAAAATTTGGTGCCGAACACCCATAAAATGGCAGTGTTCCAAGCGTACGTTGCATATTTCCCACTCACCCTTGTAACTTCGGATGACCCCAATGCACACCGCAACACTTGTCGGTGTCTGCAGGATAAGGAGAGGTGAAATGGCATGAGCACTATGGTCAACACCCAAAGGGACACCCCAGTGCCTGTCAGTCTCTGCAGCATGGGGGTGGGTTGGCATCAGTTCAATACTTTACTGCTATTCCTATTATGCATCCTCTCTAACTCCTGCACTACCAATGCCAATGCCAGCAAGCCAACATTCGGCATTGACAAATGCGTGTTATATGTTTGTAAGAGTTTAGGTCATAGACCTATGTTAACCAAGTATACCCTTTCATGCAGTCAGATGTGGGCCTGTAACATCAATACAATTTAATATGATTCTATTATTAAAAAAAATGACTTTGTCCTATTTACACAGTGTGCCATGCTTGCAGTATGTGGTGGAAGGAGTGCTTTACTATACCACTATATCAGCAATAGTAGTGCTTATTTATTAGATATAATAGTGGATAATGGCTGGGGATCAGGTGATAACCAAGCTGTAATCACCTCGAGTGGTTGCTAGGGCAACATAGTAAACCTCGAGAGCGCAGCTCGAGAGGTTTACTGTAGCCCTAGCAACCACGAGAGGTGATTTTAGCGTGGTTGTCACCCGATCCCCAGCCATCATCTTTTATAGTGTATGGTCAAAAAAACACTGTTTGCATTCTATGTGTGAGAATTATGGAACCCTGGTGCATTCTTTTTTGTTATGTCACTGTTTGGAAGTTCCAAAGTGTGGTTAACAACTTTTAAAACTCAAAATAGTGCATAACAAAGCTGTGTGACTGCTGATTATGGTGGTTAATAGGCACTTACCATACATTATAATGAAAATTGAAACTTTTTAGGCAACAGTCCACAACAGTGCAGAGGTGTGATAACTGACGGACACAAACACTGTAATAAAAAACTGTAAGTAATGTGCAGACCACTATTTTTAAACACTGACGTTTTCATCGATTTATTGGAATTTTTTGCAGTCAATATATTCATTATTTATATTACTAACACATGAACATATGAAAATTGCCAGCAGAAGCAGGCCCTATTCCCCTGTAGTGAGAGTACTTTGGGGACTGGAGAAGTAGTTGAGTTTTAAACATTTATCCTCCTAGGAAGCGAGAGTCCTTGGGGGAATTTATTGGTTTCCTCCGATAGTGAGATATCCATCCGAGGTTGAAGATCTCTGATTTCTCCCTGCTATTGAACTTACATGGACTTTAGTTTTTCTGTGATTACTTGAAGGTTTTTTCTTCCTTATTTGAGAGCGGAGGGAGTTTTATGTTTTAATTTTGTTTTAGTTTGTTAATTTATTTTATTTTATTTTATGAGTGTAATTTAGTGAATTGTTTGATTTACTGTGGAGTTTTACTGTGGTTATTAAAATGTGTTGCAGGCCTGCCCCCTCCGTCATGCGCTATTCATCTTCTGCCCTTTGTGCCCTCCACCCCTTTATCTCCCCCCCCATTGCAGTTTAACATCTACCAGTGCTGTAGAGCACCGGGTATTGCTCATTGGGGGGGAAGAGGAGTTGGGGGGTGCAAACAGCAGAGGATGAATGAGTGAAGCCACCACATCAGGGTTGTGAGATCCAGGTGGCGTCCTGGGGTGAAATGGAACCCAGACCGTGGTTCTCCATGTCTGGTTTTCATACCCAAGGACACCGCCAATGTTGGTGGGCAGGTGGCCCAGATGTCCCTGGAAGCTCATCCAACTTGTGCAGTGCTATGTAATGTCAGGTCCATTAAAAACAAGACTGCAATTATGGCAGATCTTGTTGGTACAGTGGACCTGGCATGCATCACCAAGACATGGCTGAATGAGAACTCTGGTCCCATACTGGAGGCTGCAACTCCATCCGGGTACTCGGTGATTCACCACCTGAGATTAAATTGTGGGGAGGGGATGGGGGAGGGGTGTCACGGTCTGTTTCAAGACTGAACTGGGCCTCATGAGTGTACCAGTTGAGGAGACTCAGTCATTTGAATGCACTGCGGTAGCAGGTGTAGGTTGTAGGATCACCCTCATCTACCGTCCACCTGGTGATGAGAAGCGGTACCTTCAGGAAGTGTTGGACTTCGTGATCGACATGGCATTTGAGTCCCCCAGGCTGATGGTCCTGGGTGACTTTAACGCTTGGGTCGATGACGAACTCTCGCAATTTGGTCAGCACTTCCTCTAGTTAATGTCATCTCTGGGCCTTACACAAATTGTTTCCACTGCTACCCATAAATACGGTCATTCTCTCGACTTGGTTTTCCTCCTGGGGGTTGAAGCCTCTGATTTGGGAGTGAAACCAGTAGGATGGTTCGACCATTACATCATGCATTTCAGTTTTTGTGCCCCACCCCCTTGAGGCCTGCCCCTGTGGAGATGGTCAGGCACAACCCTTTACGAGATGTAAGCTCTGAAGTCCTGGCGGTGGTGCTTGACCTATCGGCCCTTCCATTGGCAACCAATGACCCAGAAGCCCTTGTTGTGGCCTATAATGAAGCCATAACTATAGCACTGGATGCCGTTTCTCCTGTCCGAGTTTGTCCCCTCTTCCTTTGCTCTCCGTCCATTTGGTTTGATGGATCTTTGAGGGAGATGTGGCGACTAGGACGAAGGTTAGAGCGTTGCTGGCGGAGATACGTCCTTGATGCTGATCACCTAAGACTGATGGACCGTTATCAAGCCTATCAATCCGCAATCACCCATAAGAAGGCAGAGTTCCTGTCCAGGGAGATTGCGGCTGCATGGAATTGACCAGCTCAGCTTTTTTGAACCACGGACAGACTATGCAACCCAGCCTGTCTACAGGTTTGAAGAGCTTTTTTTGCAAGTTGAGTGTGTGGAGCTTGCTCGATTCTTTGCGACTAAGGTGACCGACATCAGGGCGGAACTCCTACCGGAAAACTATAGCGTTGCTCTAGGCTGGTGTTCAGTCACTGTCCCTCGGTTTTCTTGGAATACCTTTAACCAGCCAGAGCTTATGGATATCATGCGGATTGTCCAGGGTATGCTCTCTATGTGCTGTAGTTTGGACCCAGGACCAACTACCCTGATTTTGGGTTGTAGTGACATTCTTGGCCCAGTCTTTGCATGGATAGTCTGGTGCTCCTTGGAAACAGATTAGTTTCCTAGCTCTCTGAAGGAGGCGGTGGTAACACCCCGCCTGAGGAAAGCTTCTTTGGACCCAGACTGCCATGCATACTACAGACTAATCTTGAACCTCCCCTTTATGGGGAATTTGATCAAGAAAGTAGTTGCCATACAGCTGGAGGACCATTTGACCATCCATGATATCTATGAGCTTCTCCAGTCTGGTTTTCAAAAGAGGCATGGTACTGAGACAGCACTGGTTCGAGTGCTCAGTGATCTCTTGATGGCCAGAGATCAGAAGAACTGTTCTATCTTGGTCATTCTTGATCTCTTTCTTCAGCATTTGACACTGAAGACCATGGGGTCCTGCTTGATCATTTGAGGTTCATCTGTGGCCTGTCAGGTGCGGTCCTCAGGTGGTTTTCATTTTTCCTAACCGGAAGAACTCAGAGGGTGGTGTCAGGGATTTGTTCCTCTGACCCAGTTCCATTGTCATGTGGGATTCCTCAGGGATCGGTGCTGTCCCCCATGTTATTCACAGTGTACATGCTACCCCTCAGAGACATTGTAAGAAGGAATGGGTTGAGGTTTCATTGCTATGCCGATGATACCCAGCTGTACCTTTCTTTCACACCCAATCAGGATAGAGCTCTCACAGTATTTAAGAACTGCCTTGTAGAAATCCTGGAGTGGATGAATTCAAGCTGATTGAGGTTGAATTCGGTAAAGACTGAGGTGTTGGTGGAGGATCTGGGTCGCTGGATAGAGGGGTCAGGGGTTGGGTCATCCTGGGGACCTTTTCTTGGGGGTGTCCCATTCCTGAACTCTGAGTGGGTGTGAAACCTGGGGGTAATTTTTGACGAGGGTTTGACACTTCGTTCGCAGGTGTCGACCATCATCAAATCCTCTTTTTACCATCTGAGGAATATCTCCAGAGTTAACCACCTTGTTCCATCCGGTGACCTTCCTACACTAGTCCATGCCTTCGTGGCCTGGATTATTGCAATGTCTGTTACCTAGGGTTTACAGGGATTGATATTCGCTGCCTGCAGCCGGTGCAGAATGCGGCAGCCCGGTTCTTGATGGGAACCTCTCGGTCCTGCCATATTTTCCCGGTTCTGCGCGACCTGCACTGGCTGCCAGTACAGTGGCGAATCACCTTCAAAGTCAGACTTCTGACTTATAAAGCCCTACACAGACAGGGTCAGGACTACCTGAAAGAGCTTCTGGTTCCTTACTGCCCTGGGCGATTGCTCAGCTCAACTGACAAGGGGTTGCTAGAGATTCCAAGTGTTTGTTTAAAATCTTCTGGGGCCCGTGCTTTTATGCACGCAGCCCCCACCCTTTTGGAATTCTCTAGCCCTGTCAGTTATGTGAGTGTCTGACTGTGGAGTGATTTAAACAGGCCCTCAAAACTGTTTTATGGACTTGTGTCTTTGGGGATTAATTTAATATTGTTGATTGTTTGTTGTTATTTTATACTGTTTATAATATATGTAACTTTATGAAGAAGCTGTTTTAATTGTTGTAAGGCGCCTTGGTATTTGAAAGGCACCATATAAATAAAATTGGACTGGATTGGATTGGATTGGATATTGGTTTATCAAGCCTGCTTGAGTGTGCAGTCCAATCTGTGCTACTGGATCTGCCCCCCGACCTCCCAACATTATAATCCCCACCCTCCCTTCCCACTTCCCATCCCCCCAAGGCAAATCTCTTTTTTACTCTGTCCCACCCCACTTTAAAACTTCCCACCACGCTCAAGGAAATCACTCCCTCTGGCAGTTCATTCCACTTTGACACCATCCTCTCCATAAAAAAGTGCTTCCTCATCTCTTTTTTAAATCTGCCCCCAACTAGTTTCAAACTGTGCCCCCTTCTGGTCTCCTTCCTTTTCAAATTGAAAATGGCTTCCACTCCAAACTTGTTTATACCTTTAAGGTGCTTGAAGGTTTCTGTCATATAACCCCTCTCCCTTCTGTCCTCCAGGGAATGCATACTGAGTTCCTTCAACCTCTTCTCATATGGTTTGTCCCCCATGCCCTGGATCATCTTGGTCGATCTCCATTGAACCCCCTCCAGTAGAGTGATGTTGTCCTTCTTCAAATATGGGCACCAGAACTGCAGACAGTACCCCAAGTGTGGTCTCACCAATGACCTGTACATGGGCAGAATGGTTTCCTCCGCCTTGGAGGTGATCCCTCTGGTGATACATCCCAGCCTTTTATTTGCTGTTTCACATCGCCCCTGACTATCACCACCAGATCCTTTTCCTCCTCTGTGCTGGACACTTGTACACCCCTCAGCCAGTAGTTGACCCTTAGGTTCCTAGCTCTCAGGTGCATGGCCTTGCATTTCTTGATGTTGAACCCCAACTGCCAGATGCCAGACCACCTCTCTAGCCTGGCTAGGCCCTCTCTGAGCTCCTACCTCTCCTCTTCTGTGTCTACCCTCCCACAGAGATTGGTATCTTCTGAACAGGCAGATTTTACTTCTGAATCCCTCTGCTATGTCACCAATAAAGATGTTGAACAGCACTGGTCCAAGCATTGAGCCCTGTGGGACCCAACTGGTTACTGGTCGAGGCTTGGAAAGTTCCCCCTCTACCATCACTATCTGGTTCCTATCCTGCAGCCAGCTTTTTACTCACTTGTCCCCAACTCCAAGGTTTCTCAGTTTGCCGAGCAACTGACCATGCAGCATAGATTTGAAGGCCTTACTGAAGTCCAGGTACAGTTCATCCACTCCCTGGCCCTTGTCCAGTGACCTGGTGACCTAGTTGAAAAAGTATAACATGTTCGTCTGACAGGGATCTCCCCATGACAAATCCATGTTGCCAATCATCTTGGAGACCGTTAAACTCCAGAAAGTACACCAGCCTTTCCCTTAGCATGGTCTCCATTAACTTGCCCACAATGGAGGTTAGGCTGACTGGCCTGTACTTCCAAGATTCATCTCTGGGCCCACATTTGTAGAGTGGCACCACATGTGCCATTCTTCAGTCATGAAGCATGCACCCCATCACCAGCAAAGTGCTAAACAGATCTGCCAAAGGGGCTGCCAGTACTTCCACCAGTTCTCTCAGGACTCTCAGGTGCATGCCATCTGGGCTCAGGGACTTATCTACCCTTACAGCCCTGAGACCTTCTAGGACCCTGTCCTCATTAATTACCCATCTGTTACCTTTCCCCTTCCCCATACTCACCCCATCTTCCCCTGCAGCATCAGTTCATTCTTTTCCTTAATAAAGACAGAGCTGAAGTACTCATTCAGTTCTTCTGCCTGATCCTCCCTGCTCTCCGTCCATCCTCCCTTCCTTTTTAATCCTAACAATCCCCTCCTAACTGCTTCTTCTCTCCTTTATATATATGAAGAAGTCATTTTCACCTTGCTTGATCCCCTGTGCTAAACTTAGTACTTTTGCAGCTTTAGTTGCCCTGACTGCTCTCCCTGCCTCCCAGGATTTCCCTGCATAAGTCTCCCTGTCCTTTTCCCTTCTAGTAAGCGTGTACCTCTAAAAGGCTGCACCCCCTTCTCCCTCACCTTTGCTGCCACTTTCTTGTTGAACAAGCTTGGTTTCTTGGTCCTGGATGTTTTACTCTGACTCTTTGTGCAGGCACTTGTTTCCTTATTCAGACCTGACATATTGACAGACTATTTCTGCTCTGCATCAGTTTCTGACCTGATTCTCGCAAGGTGTCCTACAAGGATGTCATCCATTCCTTTAAAGTCTGCCCTCCTGAAGTCCACTACCCTTGTCCTGGCTGATATACGATTTTTAATTTTTTTTTATTTTATTAAGTCTAGGATTACAAATACCTTTGAGCCAAGGCTCCTTTACAAAGGTTCCATGTCAGAGAAATACAAATTATAGGGAACATCAAGACAGATATTACAGCAATATGGACATTGCAAACAGATTACAGCTTAATACAATGCAAGGGTAGCATTGTAAGCAAGGCAGCCAGTGGCATTTGTCAGAGAAAACAGACAAGAGATAAGAAGTGCCAGAGTCATAGGGAGAGGGAAGAGGGGATGGGGGAAGAAGGAATGTAGGTAGGGTGGGGAGAGGGTGAAAAGTGCAGCATTGGCGTACCAAGATGTGAGGGTAGAATCCAGTGAGGAGGGGAAGGGGGACCACTAGAGCAGGCAGGGAAATGGAGAAATCAGGTTAAGTTGGGCAGTAACAGGAGCTGTTGGTAGTGAGATAGTCCCAGAGCCTAGTTTTAAACATACCAATTGTTGGGGCAGAGGAGATGGTGGGGCTGAGGCCATTGAACCAGAGTGGCCCTCGATAAGCAAAAGAGCGTTGTCCCTGTGAAGTGAGACAGTGGGGGACTTTCAGTAGCTGTAGCGTGGATCTCTGAAGGCACCGTTTGTTGGTTCGGTGTTGTAACAGAGTTGAGACCCCAGAAGGTGCAAGGCCAAGGTATCTATTTTTTGCCATGGAGCAGGTGAGAAACTTAATGCAGTTTGATAGTTGGAGCCAGCCGGACTGGGTGCACAGGTCACATGTGTGGGTGAGATGGTGAGCACCTGTGATGAGCCGACATGCCTTATTTAAGGAAGTTGAGAGGCATATGAAGTACTCATTCAGTTCTTCTGCCTGATCCTCCCTGCTCTTCACCCATCCCCCCTTCCTTTTTAATCCTAACAGCGAAACCCACACAGTGACACAACCCATTCGACATCAGCAACGTCAAAAAGGTTGTCAGAGTGCTGTGTGATACAGCAACTCCCACTGTAAGCCACAATCCCCCATAATCCACTCCCCCTGGAGTTGACAATCCATAAATTCAGGGGGTGTGGGGTGCAAAGCGCCCCTCAAACCATATAGAACTCCCTGGAGCTGTGGTGGTTTGTTGATGGATTTGCCAGTTGACCTAGTAGATGTCAGCAAATCTGTGTTGCTGTGGGGGATGTTGACAACTTTGTTGATGAACTGACTTGGTGGAACCATCCTGGTCTTGGTTGTTTTTTTACCCATATAAAGGAGGAAGAGAGGGTATATGATAGAGACATACAAGTACCTTACAGGGAGAGACAGGGTGTAGGAATACACAATACACAATTTTACATTGAAAAAGATGTTCCAGGACTAGAGGGCATGGGATGAAGTTGGAGGGAGGGTGATTCAGAGGAAATGTGAGGAAGAATTTCTTCGAAGAAAAGGTGGTGGACAAATGTAACACCTTGCCAGAGGAAGTAGTGGGGGCTGAAACAATCATGGGATGTAAGAATGCATGGGACAGACATAAGGGAATCCTGGAGGTCAAGGGTAAGGGGCAACAAGCTCAAATGGGCAGATTGGGTGGGCCATAGGCCTTTATCTGCTGACAGTATCTAAGTATCTCAACTAACTACTTTTCATATTTATACAATATGCGTAGACAAAAATACAATTAAAAACAAAATGATATCTCCACATATCCAGCATAGCACTGTATCTGTGATAAATGTTAGAACCAGGATGTTGGATAAAAAGTACCCTGTATCTGTCCCTCTTTAACCCCTTATAAATTTCTGCTTTACAACTGGACCGTACAGCACCTTCTCTTAAGCAGCACATTTTACTTAATGATTCAACAGGACAGGGGATACTGCTTTGACTGAAATCAAGGATGTTTTTGAACAGGGCCCTAATGGATATACATCACTGAATTTAAGATGTTAGAAGTTCATTGTGAACGTAATTTAAAGTCTGGAGGAATACATAACATGTTCTTTGATGCTGATTATTTTATGGACATGGACATATTTCTTGTTGCACTTTTTTCTTTAGTCTGTTGCCGGCTTCATAATGATTCCTATAGCCTTTGTTTTCCCCACCCCCACAGACAAGATTAGCAAACCTGAAGTCACACCTCAGGATGCTGTTCTGCTAGGTGTTGAAACATGACACTACAGTACAACCTGGGTTTCTATTCAGTAGCTCCTCAGATTCTTTGACACCCATCCCCCGCATCTGAGATTAGCAAACCTGAGATAATGCCTCAAGATGCTGCTGCCAGGCCATGTATTTGGCCAGAGAAGGTGTTACATCCTGACACAGCAAAGATATGGAATATAAAACAGAACATAGCAAAACACTTACAGGCTGGAAAATCAAAGTTCAATTTTATTATTATTTTTACATTGCAGTGTCGCAACCATTTCCGTGAACAATGGCTGGCATAACTTTATCCATGTGATCAGTATACTTATTACAGTCTTCAACTGTCAGCACTCTCCTTCAAAAGTGTCTTATGCCCCATATTAGTTCAGTATGATTTTTTGGCTTAACACGCCTCTGAATGTAGTGCTTCATCCTATGCTACACCATTTCTATTGGGTTCAGGTCTGACTATTTCGGTGGGGTCCTGACCCAATTCACTCCCTGGTCCTTTATGTACACCATAGCTGCTGCATGCTTTGAGTCATTAGCTGTACAAGAGAAAGAACACATGGGTAAGTAAACACATAGAACACTGTGCTGTACATTCCCACCATGAACACAGAGAAACTGTCAGTGTCAATTGCTCTGTCAGTATCGAACCTTGAAAAAGCCAATGCCCATCTGCAAACACTTACTCAATACAGGGCATCAGTGTATTGCACACTATCTCCTCTCTGAAGAAATCATCCTTCATGATGCCACTGAATAATAGTATTGACCCTTGCCTGCGATGCAAAATGGCATTCCAGACATGTGTTTTCAGGGAGTGTTTGGGCTGTGGTTTTTGTATAAGAACTCCTTTTTCCCATAAAGCCACTAGGCAAAAAGATTGCATCGCTATGGTACTCTCATCAGTAAAAAAAAGTCTGCAAATTGTTCATTTTCTGCCATCCATGCCTTAGCCTGTTCCAGCCACTTATTGTTTGTTGGCTTCATGAATGAGAGGGCATATACTGTTGGTGGGGAAGAGCCATCAGTATCTTGCTCTTTGTAGGTACGGTACAGTACATTACATATAGTACAACACAAGATTATTACACAACCGGTCACTACATTAGCAAAAGATAAAGAGCTTACAGAAATAGACAGGCTTTAAATTGCTTTTGTGGCATACAGTACCCAGAAAAATTGCTTACACATGTACATGCAGTGGGCACAGCACTGTGGTTATCGTGTTCTGCCATAACTCCATCCATTTTGGTGTTGTATTCTTCTTACTGATGATTCGGATACCGAGTATCCCTGTTCTGCCAGTTTTTGACAGACCTCTGCTGCAGTGCTCTCATCATCCTCCACTGTTAATTGATCCACAATCTGGGAAACCTCACTGCAAAAGGTATTAATACACATTAGTTAATGACATACCTTCATGTTCCAAAACTTTCCTATTAATTAAATCATGCAAGTTTAATATTGATTGCTATATACATAAAGGCTCAGCCTGGCCTGATGGCCTTAACCCAAGACTACTCGATGCGTCCACCCCAGCCATTACACAACCTGTTACATGGCTCATTAACAGGTCCGTCCTACAAGTACCAGTACCTAACACATGGAAGAAAGCTTATGTGGTACCAATCCACAAGGTGGCCCCAGGGGCCAATAGGAAACTATAAGTCCATATCCCTTTTATGCATCCTATCGAAAATACAAGAAAGACTGGTCTACTGACAACTTTGAGACTACCTGGAGGCAAACCAGCTGATAGTGGATACCCAGCATGGATTCAGACGTAAGCACCAGACTGACATGGCACTCATCAGATTCTCCACTGATGTTCTTATGGCCTTGGACAAAAGCACCCCTACTGGGGCACTCTTCATAGACCTAACCAAGGCCCTTGATTTAGTAGACCACAGCCTCCTGCTAAACAAACTGAGTAAACTCAGCCTTGATCACCACTCCTTAACCTGGTTCTGTAGCTACTTGGCCAATCGGTCCCAACAGGTCAAATGGAGAGGGGCTACCTCAGAAGCACTTCTTCTCAAGGAAGGGGTACCACAAGGATCAATATTGGGCCCCCCTCCTGTTTTGTTTGTTCGTGAATAACCTGAACAGTCACTGTGGAGACAGCGCAGTGGTCCAGTATGCTGATGATACTGTTATATACAGAACCTCGTCCAACCCTGATGACCTGGGTTCTCAACCACAGTTGGACTTTGCAATACTGGAAAAATGGCTCCTAGATAAAAGGCTGGTCCTAAATGCCCAAACAATCAAAGCCATGATGATCAGGCTGAGATCTCTAGGCCATGATAGGAGCCCCCTACTCCCCCTGGTCTCCTCATCAGGCACTCCAATAGAAGTAGAGATGTCCTTTAAATACCTGGGCTTGACGTTAGACCAAGGTTTCACACTGAAACCACATGTGGACCAGGTAACTAGAAACATACACCAAAAACTTGGCTTGCTCTATCACCTGAATGCAATTGATCCCCGAGACCAGGATCACTATAGCAAAAAACATCCTCCTCCCAACCCTGACTTATGCCACATCGGTAATCCAGGGAATCACAAAACAGGAGCAAAACAGGATGCAAACACTATATAATAAAATAGCACTCTTCATCACAATGTCCATCCAAGGAGGCATCACTGCAAAGCATTGGCCTCCCTGAACTGGCCATCTTTCTGCCATTGACTACATTACCCCCTATTATGCAATGCATTCAAACTCATCACTGATCACCCCCTAGCAAGCCTAGCTGGCCTGCTGGCCCCAAAGTGCTCAGGCAGACAGCTCCGCACATCTGGACAATGTCTACTGGAAGAACTCAGGTAAGGACCACAGCTGGTAGCAAATCCTTTGCTCATGCAGCTCCTGTACAATGGAACAAGCTCCCTGACCATCTTCAGAGAGCCACCTCCCTGGGCACTTTCTGCAAGGGGCTCCGTGAGCACCTGTTAGACAAGAACATTTGCTTCTGCACCTGAGCATAGTGCAACAAAGTTACTAGCTGCACTGCAAATCTAAAAAAAAAATAGTTTTCCTGTGTCCATAACTGTCTTGTAGAACTCCTCTTGTCAGCTCTAAGATGTAAGCTTGCTACCTCCTGCTCTTGTTCTATACTAACCTCACCCCAGCCTGGAGATAGAGTCCTAATGGGATTGCACACAGGTCTTGCTGTCAGGGAGCTGTCCTAACACGATAATGCAATGGACTTACTTACTGGGAACTGTCTGTCACACTGTTGCAAAATGTCTTGATTGTATTCATATGTGGTCTGCTCTTTCATGTACTGTAAAAGCAAAATGTTTCTTACTTATGTAACTAATTTGGAGTCGCCCCTGAAAAAGGGACCTTTGGGGCCCAGTGGGCCTACCTGGTCACCAAAACTGAATAAATAAATATATTTTTCAGTGTGGCCATAGAGGCAGCCCCAGAACATCTCACTGCTTTGTATTGTATTGTGGCTTGCTCAAGACTACAGAGGCATCCCCAGAACTTTTCACTGCCTTGTAGTGTAGTGTGGCTTGCTCAAAGCCACAGAGGTAGCCCTGGAACATCTCAATGCCTCGTAGAAGTAGCTGAAGACTAACAGACAGAGGTTGGAGCATTCTTGGCATAGGTCCCGGTCCTTGGATGACAGACTGGCATTTAAAACTCCCTAGGTGAGTATTAATGAGCAGTCACCCTGTAATGTCAGAGTTCCTGTCATTGATGATTACTGCAGGTAGAAATTGTCCAGCTCAGCTCTTTCACACCACAGACAGATTATTAAACCCATCCTTTCTGCAAAACACGAAAGTTTTTTCTGCTGAAAACTGCAACTAGCTCAAAGATTTTTTCACTGAAAAAGAGTCTTCCATTAGATCAGGTATCTGCTCAAGTAGTCTGTCATGAGCCAGTGATGGTTGGGGTCTGAGTGGCATAGTTGATCCACCTGCCCGGGAAGAGTTACAGCCTGTTTTAGAGGAATAAGTACTCAGGGTGATTGCAGGTTTGTGCCACACCAGCTGCTTGTTGGATCCTGATCCTACCTGGCTACTTTTAGTGTGCCAGAAGATTTTGGGTCCATTTATTTCCCAGATCTTTGGGTGTTCCTTGAGGGAAGGTGTTTTCCTATCAGCTCTTAAACAGGTAGTGGTGAGTTCCCTTCTTTAAAAAAGAATCCTTCCTTGGAGATATGCTGAATATTTTGGGCAATTTGACAAAAAGGGAGCAGGAAATTGGGAAAATATTCTCTGAACACCACAGGGCTATATATTTAAAGAACTATATATCACAGAGTCACTAAAGCAATATATTGCTAATTCTAGGGCTCTTAAGTTTAGCATACAGTTTCATACCTTTACAAAACAGAAAACAATGTCAAGATTATAAAAATATGCCAAGAGATACCTAAGCCTGATGGACTGATGCTGGAAGTTTTCTCAGTTTTTACAAAAGTGTCAGCTGCAAGGGTTCTGCTCAAGTTAGATGTGTCTTTAGGCCAGACTCGACCATTGATGTAACAGGCTATGATACTCCTAATCCAAAAGCCAGATAACGATCCTTAGATTCCTGAAATTAATAGACCTATTGTACTATAAAACACAGATTACAAGATTATAGGCAGGGACTTGAGCAGGATTTTAAAAGTGGGGAACACATGCCCCCATCATTGACTTTTGCTAAAAGAGGAGCCTGTGGGGTGGGGGTATTGTCCCAGGAAGAAATTTTTAAGAATCTGGTGGCAAACAGTACATTTTAGAAGTATTTTCTATGAAATCTACAGTAAGGCAAGCATAGAAACATAGAATTTGATGGCAGATAAGGACCGCTTGGCCCTCCTAGTCTATTAATTTCCCTACCTGATGGATAAGAAGCAGATTCTAGTTAATCAACAACTTACTTCCTCATAACCCCCACTAGAATTGCTTTACATCTATCCCATGCATTCTTGAATTCCCCCACTGTTCCTTTAATAGGGATTTAGTAGCTGAAACCCTGAAATACAACAGGTGGCTTGAAGCAGAAAACATATTTAATCTCATTGATTTATTGCCTTAGTCTCGCACACAAAGAAAGAAAACACAAGAATGATTAAAGTTTTCTTTTTCCCCAAACAAAAATAAGGCCTGGCAGGAAGACTTAGTGGGATTTGTCCTCTGTGACAAGATTTGAAGAATTATGGCAAATGGTGAATTTTCAAACCATGTTCTAGCTAGACAATCTGCAAAAGACAAGCACAGGGACTTAGCTGAAAACCCTGCAATACAGTACATGACTTGAATCAGTGAACATATTTATTCTAATTGTTTTATTGCCTCAGTTTTATTATCAGGTCATCATATGCAAACCACACACAAAGACAGAAAAGAAGACAGACTGATGAAATATTTTTGGTGAATATCTCTGTTGTGACCTGGGTACAAGAGACAGAGGCCTAACACTGAAAATGGAGAATTCACAAGAGAAACACCAGAGACTACACAGGTTTTGGATGTGATATAACCTCGAAGTTCAAAAAGGGTCAGACTCCACACACACACAACTGCACTGCTCTGATCCTGCCATATATTTCAGGAATTTTCTTTGGTGATGTCAGTAGGAAGCAAAATATCAATACTTCTGTTTGACAATTTGGCAAATCTGTCAATGACTTTGTCTGGGTTTACTAGTTGTATTGCCTCACCCTCAATTGCTAATGTGGCCGGACCACTTAGTTTGTCCTGACATATTGTATTTCTCAGGTATGTTTTTATTCTTCTTAGGGCACTGAAGTATTGTTCACATGATCATGTAGTGACTGGTATAGCACGTGCAATGGTGCCCAATTGGTGGATGGCAGGAAACATAGCCAGTGGCAATGATTCAAACAATGAATCAATGTTCCAGGGACAGTTTTCAGAAAGTAGACATTCAATGAACCTTTGTGCTGCAATCAGTTCTTCTTCAGGAAGTTGTACTCCACAGTGACTGCACATAAATTCTAGTGTTGTCTTATCTAAAAACAAAGGACTTGTTGGTTTCAAAGCCTGGACTGCTTTAAGTAGTTCTACCCCCTCTTTTTAAAATCATTGTCTCAATTCTGCAATCATGTTGTCTAAAACTGGTAATACATTTTAGTTTGATAATCTGTTTCCAAGGTAACTGAATGGTGTTCCTTAAGTCTCATGTCAACCACACATGTATCAAAATGAGCTGCTAATCAATGGGTACATCATGGGGGGTGGGGGTTCCTCCTTCTGTTATACCATCATGAGCAATGTTAAACAGTACTACAAATGGTATTGCTTCATGGAGTAATTCTTTACATTTCTCTCGTTATTTCTGAATGAAACCAAAGAAACAGTGAATGCTTCTACTGCAGTACCAGCACTGGCAAGATCCAGATCTTCAGTCTGTAGCAGACTGTAGAGTTCTTCCACAAATCTGAGAACATGATTAAAGAGAAAAAGACAAAATTCAGTGCTGAATGACATCATGACATTGTAGAGGCCCCGAGCTTTGGGTGCATTTCCGTAGTCACAGTGAGAGAGATAAGAGACTATGGACTCATAAGTATGCTTCAGTGCTCTCAGTGCTCTTTTCTGACATCCCCACCTAATGTGGCTCATAGTTGTGACTTTGTATGTTCTGTCGAGCCTCATGTCTTTCTGCACTGTGTCTGTTTTGGTCTGTCACTGTGTACTACAGCCGTCTAAAAGAATGTATGCATGCATTGCATAAAATCAAAAAAGTCTTTTACTTCTGGAATGCACTGGCATGAATCCATGAGAGTAAGATTTACAGTAACTTATGTGCATAACAGTGAACATATGCCGCATGCAGATATTCCTTTTTGAAAGAGCTCCTGAATGCCATTCAGATGTCCACTCATAATGCTTGCACCATCATTTGCATTGGCAACAAATGTAACATCTGGCTCAAAAATATCAAACTTTTTCAAGGTCTCATTAATGATACCACACAAACCTCTTGCATCCAGTTCTGAGACTTTAACAAAGCACAGAAAACATTCAGCAGGTTTGTGGTTATGAACGTATCTCGCACAGATGCTCATTTGTTCCTGACATGAAATGTGCCTACTGTCATCAGATAAAACTTATATGAATTTAGCATTTTTTTACTTCTTTGCACAATTGCATTTTTACTACAGGTTGTGGCAGATTGAATCAGACCATTCTGTGACTGCTGAGATATTTGCTGCATTTGATAGGTTGGAATCATTTCTTTGAAGCACTCTGTCAAACTTTTTAATCACATCTAAAGTCTCGCTTTATTAACACTTGGCTCATCTTCACTGTGACCAGAAAGGTGACCCTAGCTGACCCAAATGTAGAGTGACCTCAAGCAGTCTCTTCATGTATTCTCTTCTTTGCAGAATTTCCTTAACCATGCCCTTGTCTACCTGTATAACAATGTTACCCATTTAATTTGTGTACTTACATGCAGACCAGGAAACCATTGCACTTCTGTGAGTGTGAGTTGATGTGTGTGCTCTGAATTTCTCCAATGCCTTTTTCCATTTTTGAAACCCACAAATTGTAAATGCTTCATCAGCACAACCCTGCCCATGCATGAAACATCTACATGTGAAGCAGAATGCATTGTTTTTCACTGCTGTGCTCAAACCAACATAAATCTTTGTACCAGTAATGGCTAAAGCCTCATATTTTGCTCCATAAATTTTAGTACTGAAATTAGTTATAGTCTAAGCAGGGCCTTTCTCTTTAGTGCCAAGATCAGTAGGGGGTTTATTACAAGTTGAAGATACTATAAGGGATGGGGACAACAAGTCTGCTTCAATTAAGGTATAAGCAGAAGGCTGTTCAATGATGATGAATTCAGTTGTAGTGCTGCTAGTACTGATTCCTTCACCTTGACATACTGTGTCACTTGTTTGAGCATTACACGCTGTATCAGTATCAGTTATCATTATGCCCGTGCACAAGGTCTCATTCGCAGTAGATAACGATCATGCTGATGAAGAACTGAATCTTAGCTTTTTGCCAGCCGCTCCCGCATTAAAGAAAGGCCATATGTCATGACTCATTGTCTTTTGTTGTTCTTTGCTTCTAGTTTCTGCTTAATTCTGATGTATGCATGTTTATTATTTTCTGGGCTAAACCATATACCCCAAGGCTGTAGGGAATCAACAGTAATTAGTTTCAGTGGGAAAGCAAATGCTGCCACTTAATTTTTTCTGGGGTTTTAGCCCAGGGCTCTAGGCAATCAAGTAATTAGTGATGATAGGCAAACAAATCCTGCCTTTTTATTTTCTGTTGCTATACCCCAAGGCTGTAGACAATCAAGTAATTAGTGATGGTGGGCAAACAACAAACTCTTCCTTTTTATTTTCTGGGGCAATGCTCCAAGGCTCTAGGCAATCAACTGTAATCCGTCTTGGTAGGCAAAAAAAAAAACCTGCCTGTTTATTTTCTGGGGCTACATACCCCCAAAGGCTGTAGGCAATCAAGTAAGTAATTAGTGACAGTAGGCAAACCTGCCTGATTATTGTGGCTATACCCCAAGGCTGTATTGCCTAGTAGGTAGGGCAATCAAGTACTTAAAGACAAATACACTGCAGCAGCAGCTCTCCACTGTATTGCTCTGCTGCTGGCTGCTGCCTTTACTCAGAGTCAACTAGGTATCTGCAGACTGCAGTCAGCCTGACTGTGTCTGTCAGTGTCCTCTCCCCCTCCCTTGAGCTGAGCTCCCTCTTGTTTTTGTTTATAATTTTTTCAGATGTTATCAACATGGCCACAAGGGCTTTTGTGGGCTGTGGCCGAACTTGCTGAAGCCTGGAAGGAACTAGTTGCACTAGCTAGTGCAAAACTAAAAGCTGGTCTCTGCTCTCTTGGTGTTCTCATAGGGCCGACTTGCACTCTCCTCACTACTTTGTTCAAACTGAACAAAATGGTGACCACACTGTCAGCTAGTATGGTCTGTAGTCAACTCGGGCAGCCCCATCACAGACCTTGCACCAATCACGTTGGCCGCCAGTGAGATGGCTGCACATGATTGGAACCAGACTCAGTCTATAACATCATTTACCCATTCATTATTTGTCAAGATAAGCTGCATGTTATGAAGTTCCCCTCCCCAACTCAGCAAGATGTGCAGACGATGATGAGTCACCCCCTCAAATGATGGTTTTCTTTGTGGAGTTTGCCTCTTGTGATTGGACCATAGGACTAGCAACAGCCAGCAGTGAGAGTGAGTGTAAAGGTGTCGTGGGGCAATCAGCATCAAATGGAAGGACTGTGGCTCTTGCTGATGGCTCGAACTACTGGAGAGAGACATGGAGGCAGAGTCAGTCACAGACAGAATGAGGTAGGATGAGGAGGTGGAGTGGAGGTGGTACTAGACAGGGGTGTCAGCAGGTACACACACTGTACTTAGCAGAGTACAGTAAAAAAAATTCAGGCAGGGGCAAGAAAAAGAGGAAAGCAAGGACATTGTGAGTCACATTGTGTCTGTGTGGTGCTGAGCCCTTTTGCCTTTGTTGTGTGTTATGGGGCACTGATGCCACCAGCCAAATACACAAACAAGAGCAACTTACCAGGCAGGCAGAAAAACAAAAGAAGGAGGATTACAGGAAGAAACTGATTACTTGAACTCAGACATGGCGAATGGGGGGGGGGGAGCTATTGTTGGCATGGCTTGGCAGAGCATATTTTGGTTTATGTTTACATAAGGGGGTGAGCAACAGTTTTGAGTGCAAGTTTAAAATTCCTAGCAACACCCCTGGTACTAGGGTTCACAGGGGCTAACTCATCACAACAGGGAAGCTGCTAGTTGGTTGCTGGTGCTGCTGGGCTTTAAAATCCTATAATTTAAAAGAAGGATTGGGGGAAAGTCTGCCATGCCCCCAATTTTGAGGCTATCAATGCCCCTGATTAGGGCTAAATCATTATTTACAAAAAAGAAGACTGTATACTTGCATCTGGTCCATCAGGACCAAACAGGGTTTGTGAAACCCAGAACCTTGATGGAAGGATTACAAAAAGTACAATTAAAAATAGATTACTATGCTACTTCAAACCATCAAGCCCTAGTGATGACTTTAGATGCCACTAAGGTGTCTGAGGTTTTAAATTGGGAAGTTATATTAGCTTACCTTAATTATTTAGATTTAACTAAATGGTATATTAATATAATAAATGCTTTTTATAAGCAACCAACTGCCATATTTAAAATTAATCAAACAATAACCTCTCCATTAATAATGCAGAACAGTGTTCATTAAGGATGTCCATTACCCCCAATACTTTTTATTCTTTCACTGAAACAATTATTGCATTATACTAGGCATAATGAGCTTATCTCAGGTGTAGTCATGGGAACAGAAATTGTAAAAATAAACACATATGCAGATGATGTTATGTTGCTGTTAAGTATCCCTTCGACTTCTCTTCCAGCTGTATTTAAGGAAATAGAAGAATATAAAAATCTTTCAGGGTAGTTTATTAATAAAGCAAACATTTTTCTACTACCGATTACCCCATTTACACAAAAAAATTAATATGCTTACAAACAATATTATGAAAAATAAGTCTATTAAGTATTTAGGTATTTAAATCAGTCAGTACAGTAAAACTAAATACTCAATCTGTTCAAAATAAAGTTAAATCATTTTTAGATAAGTGGCAAAGTTTATCACTCTCCCTTCAGGGTATGGTTTTGCTTAATTTAGGCCCACATATTCAGACGAGATGCAGGGCGCATCCCTGGATGCACCGTGCATCTCCAGACTTGCTCAGGCCATTGGGGGAGTGGCCATATTCAAAGGCCACTGGTGCGCCATGCACCCCCCCCGACTGCACTGTCATGCACAATATTGTGATGCACCTATGCAAATGAGGGGTCCCTCATGCGTATGCCGTGCATCGCAATGTTGAACCCCCAACCATAACTATGGCTGGCTGTGCTGGTGCATAGATATGTTTTTGAAACCCTACTTTAACTATGCGTAGGGTAAGTTGGTGCCCCATGCATAGTCTAGGGCTGGGTATACAGTTCCCCTTCCCAGCGTCATCCCCATAAAACTAAAGAAAACACCCCAATCACTCTGGTAGTCTAGTGTCCCCCTCCCCAGCCCTGATAACTATTTAAATACAAATCAATCACTGATCCCCTTTTCAATAGTGTAGCATACCCCCAACCTAGCCCCAATCACTTTTTCAATAAAAATAAATCACTGATCCCCCTTTCCATAGTGTAGTGTCCCCCACCCCAGCCCCACTCACTGTTTTAATAAAATGAAATCACTGATCCTCTTTTCAATAATGTAGTGTCCCCTCATCCCAGCTCTGATCACTGTTTCAATAAAAATAAATCACTGATCCTCTTTTTCATTGTGTAGTGTCCCCCAACTCTAGTCCCAATCACTGTTTAAATAAAATGAAATGAATGATCCCTTTTTCCACAGTGTAGTGTACTCCCACCCCAGCCTCAATCACAGTACACATAAAATAAAAATAATCCCCTTTCCCTCTTAGTCTAGCGGCCCCCCTCCCCCCGTCAGCCAGTGACCCACCACCTCGCTCCCCCCCAGCCAACAGGAGCCAGTGACTGGCATAGCCCACCTCACACTGCATCTGCCAGCTGAACAATACAGGAGTGCTGTATGGTATAGTACATGAACATTGGTTGACTGGTCAGCCAAGGGGCATGTACAATATACTGTACAGCACTCCTGTAGGGTTCAGTAAGCAGCTGGCTGGTATAGTGTGAGGTGGGCTGTGCCAGTCACTGGATCCTGTCAGATTGCGGGGGAGCGGGGTGGTGGGTCACTGGCTAATGGGTGCAGGGCCACTAGACTACCAGGGAAAGGGGATCATTTTTATTTTAATGAGTACTGAGATCGGGGCTGGGGTGGGGGGACACTACACTATGGAAAAGGGGATTGGTGATTGATTTTTATTGAAACAGTGATCAGGCTGGGGTGGGGGACACTAGTCTACCAGGGTGATTGGGGTGTTTTTATTAGTTTTATGAAAATGGGGCTGGGGGTGGGCCCAGCGTATTCTGCCAGGTGCAGTCATGAAAATGAGCCCATAATGGGCATGCAAATGGCCCCTTTGCATTGTGCATGCCCAATGGGCTCATTTGTATATTTGGGCTGAATATCACCCATGGGGGCTGTGACGCATACAGTTATATGCCATGCATTATCCTATGGGCAGTCATCAGCCCCACATCCTGGATGCACTGTGTTACACTTGGTGACCCCTGCTGTACTCTGTGCATCCAGGGTCCTATATCCAAACAGATTCTGCAATTTATTGGATTCTGCAATCTGTTTAAACATGGCTCCAGAGATGGCCGGCCCATTTTTTTGTGCAGCACATTGTTCTGCACGCACATCAAGTTGTCTCTGAATAAGGGACCCTTAATCTTTTTCTATCACTCTATCTTGGCTACCATTCCCGCTGACTATCTAAGTACCATACAGTTATTATTTTCAAAGTTTTTATGGAGGGTAGCTCTCCACACATTGCTTGGAAACGTCTAATTATGGCATGGGAAAAGGGTGGGATGTGGTGTCCAGATCCAAATTTGTACTATCAAGTGATAACAGTAGCTAAACATTGCATAAATTTAAATAATATTTTGTAAAAATGATTATGGGATACAACTATGGAATATATTATTGCAGAAACAAAAAATACATATACCAATACAAGTGCTACATTTTTCAGTGGAAAGTTTACCAGAATTAGTCTTGGAGGCACAAAAGAGTTAGCCTAGTTATTCTGTCTAAAGTAAAAAACAAACAAACCAAAAATAAATACATTGAAGCCATTATTTGCATTTATTCCAGTTGGCTTAGATGTAGAAAAATACATAAATTACAAAGAATTACAAATAATTAATAAACTCAACAGTGCAGGTGTTTTTTTCGGGAGAGATATAATTAATACAGAAGGATTACCTACACCAGATCAAATAAAGATAAAAACTACAATACAGGAATTAGAATGGCTACAATATTGTTGTTAAAATGTAATTTTTATACAGGATACAGATTGTTGGAGTTGATACCCCATTTTAAACAATGTCCTGTTGCATATAAATAACAAGATGAAAAAGCATGCAGTGCAATATACAAAACTGAAACATATAAACAATTTACAAATTCTGACATTTTCCTTCATAATTCCTCATTTTTTCATTTACACTATCAATCATTCATACATCCATTAGTTCCTAAATAACATAGGCTACTACCAAATGGAACATTTGCATGCTTTCCTTTACCCAAAGCAAATACAATTGGTATATACTGTAAGTAATCTTTCAAAAGTTTGTTAAACAATGGGTGTCTCTGGATCTGTTTTAATTCTGTTGGTATTCTATTCCAATGTATCGCTAAATTATTCTGTAAGGTGGTGTCACTGAGTCTATTTGTAAATTTGGTTCTGGGAATGAGTGCATTTTTAAACCTAAGGGAGGTCTTCACAGGACAGATTGGTGCCACTATAACCACATTACTTAATGGATGAGGTTTTACACCGTGGATTAATTTATGACACCACGTTAACCATGGAAGTGTTCTTTTGGAACTTGGTTGTAACCAACCTAACTTTTTATAAACCTTACAATGGTAAGTACCATATTCAGCTCCTACAGAAAATCTTCCTAACCTATAATATGTTTAATCTATCTTATTTAAGGCAGCCTGTGTGGAGTTCACGTATAGGCACAAACCATATTCCCAAACTGGAATTAATAATTGAGTTCTTATTTTTACTTTTGTTTCAGTTGAAAGGCAACCTGACACCCTTCTTAAGACTACCAACCTCTGATATACCTTTTTTACCTGAGTAGAAATAAGATTGGAATAAGAATATTTCTACTCAGGCAAAAAAAGGTATATGCACAAATTAAGAAATTATACACCAAGCTACTTAGAAAGCTGGCCTTAAATAAAATGGATTGGTATAAAAAATGTAAAACTGATGACAGATATATAGAACAATTATCAAATACAGAAATAATCAAATTGTATAACATATTTTAACTATAAATGAACATAAAGCCATCAAATACAAAACTAGCGTACAGAAATCATAATTGAAACAAGGGGTTCCAAGTTATATGAATCTAATTCGAATCAATTTTGGAGTAATGCAAGCAAATATAAATTCACTAAAAATAAATCTTTTCAAACCAAAATAATATCTAAGACATATTTTACCCCCCTCATTTACATAAAATGGCTTAAGAAGATTCACCTGCATGTTGGAGAAATTGATTGCAAACAGGTATATTATAACATCAATTTTGGGTATGTGCTAAAATTAAACCACTTTGGTGTAAAACAAAGGAAAAAGCATCTAAAATATGAAATAGAGATATGCAGATATCTTTTGAAATCTTTATTTTGAATGATTTTTCTGAGCAAACTCTTAATAAATGATAGAAAATGTTATTGGTTATAATAAATATAACTACCAAAAGGTTGATTCTCAAAAATTGGAACAGCTCAATTGTTTCACCCTTTAACCTACTTAAATGGCATAATAGTCTTAAAAGTACATTAAGCAGTGAAAACTATTTATGAACCGTAAATTTACATATGATTACAAGGACACCACATGGAATGAAATCTGCAATCTTTTACCTCCTCCACAAAAAAATTAAATACTTATTGTTGTAGTATAAGGATAATGTTTAAACAAATAATTTGTTGTAGATTAAAAATTACCATACCAAACTTGGAATTGTGTCAGGTCCATGTTGGGGTATTTATGTAAAAATAATGACGATATGAGGTTAAACAAGCATTTGTCAATGTTGAATGTTGTCTTGCTGGCATTGACATTGGTAGTGCAGGAGTTAGAGATGCATAATAGGAATGGCAGTGAAGTATTGAACTGATGCCAACCTTAACCCCACTCTGCAGAGAAACATTTTCAATATAGCCACTTTGGAATCTCCCCTCATGAATAGTGGCACTGTGATTTTGTTAATCTGTCCCAAAAGTTGATTTCCCACAGCGACCATGCCATTGTGCACCACAGGTGAGAAAACACATTTTGGGCAGGATGTGAAAAATGTCATCTGCACTGTTCATAAGGAGGTGTGAAAAAATGCCAGTGTTGAAAATCTGGCATGAAAATATTGCATGCTTGTAACACAGTCATTTTATGGACGTTCATCACCAAATTTTCAATACAGGCATTTTAGGACCTCTGCTCATGAACAGTGTCACTGTCATTTTCTCAATCTGTCCCTAAAACTGATTTCCCACAGCGACCGCGCAATTCTGCGCTGGAAGTGCAAAAACACATTTTGACCAGGATATGTAAAATGACAGCTGTACTGTTCATAAGAAGGTGTGGAAAAATGCCATATTGAAAATCTGGAGTGAAAATATTACAAATTCACGAAGTTACGAGTGTGCATGGAAACTGCGCAGCACACACTCGTAAAACAGACATTTTATTTTATTTCTTCCACCAAATTTGAAAAATAGGCTTTTTGAGAACCTATCTCATGAACACTGGCACTGTCATTTCATTAATCAGTCCCAAAAGGTGATCCCATACAGTGACCGGGAAATCACCTTTTGGGACCAAATAATGCCATGACAGTGATTGAATTCATGCAGAAGAGTCCCAAGAACCCCATGTTGAAAATTTGGTGCCAACATTCCCAAAAATGCCTGAGATATGCACCAAAGTTGAAAAAAAAACTATTTATGCCATTATACAGCTTACAGGCGTTTCCTCAGTTTTCGGTCGGTTTTAAAGGGTGCAGATGTGTTCCCGGTCCACCGAAGATCATCGCACAGTGCTCCAGAGGTAAGTATGGGGTGAGGGGGTGTAGAGAGATGGGGTGTACAGAGGGTGGGCGCAGGTTTGGGATGGGCCACTGGACTCGATGAGGGACCATTTTCTGTTTTACAGGGGTTTTAAAAAAAAAATTGTGGGACTGTTTTTTTTAGGGACATTTGGCATGCTGGGGTGGGCTCCCAGTGTGCCACCTAAGTGTTTTTTGGGGGCCTGTAGGTGACAGGGGATTGGGCACCCCCATTGGCAAACACCAGTGGGGCAGGAAAGCCGAGGGATTGGGAACCTCCCCTTGGCACACAACAAATGGGGGCATTATGCCAAGGGGTGGGCTCCCCATTTGTAGATTGAACTGGGAATGGGGGGACTGAAGCCGACGGGGATTGGGCCCCAGATTGGCAAAGAAAGACTGTTTGGGGGTGCATGATGCCAAGGGGGATTGGGCACCTCCTTGGCACACAGTTGAAATGGGAGGGGAGACATTATGCCAATGGGGAGTGGGCTCCCCCATTGGCACATGAACTGGGTCGAGGCATGCTGACAGGGTATTGGGCACCCTGAAGTCTGCATTGTGGCAGGCAGCTGCGGCAGTCTCTGCTGCCATATTTCTTGGAATGCTTCACCAGGAAGGGCACGTCAGGAGGTGTGTTCTTGAGCTGCTGCATGATGAGATTGCCTCTCATTGCAGCAGCACTTTTCTTAGATGTGGTGGCCACTTTAGTATTGCCTGCATGCTGGCTTATTGGGGAATGAGGGATGCACCTACTGATGTGTGCCCAGCATTTGCCCACAGTGACCGCACCTCCAAATCTGCTACTACTGCAACATGTTGGCTGGCGTGCAAGCGCGAGCCAATGTAAAAAGGAAGAAAAAACATCCTTGGACCCTGATGTGATGGGGAATTACAGAACTTGTTGCACAGCGTGCCTTCCTGGTGAAACATTTCAATAAATTAATAAGAACTGTCTTTAATCTCCCCTTTTTGGGGAAGATTATTGAGAAGGTGGTGGTTGAGCAATCTGTCAAATGACTTGACCAGTTTCACATTAATAATAATAATAAAATTTATTTAATTAAGCGACTTTCAAAATTTCAAAGCGCTGCACATCAAGAGCAAACATAAAACATATTCAATACATTCAATAAAACAAATGTAAACATGCCTTCCAATACTGCAATATAAAATTAGAGCAAAGAAGTAAACGCCTCCTCCCATAAAAAAGTCTTCAGCGCCTGCTTAAAACTCCCCACCGTCCTACACTCCCAGAGCTGATGGGGCAGAGAATTCCAGAGGGTAGGTGCAGCAAATCCAAATGCACGGGCACCAAATGATTTCAAATTTACCCTCGGAATCTCCAGCAACCCCTTGTCAGCCGAGCGGAGCTGTCTCGGGGTAGGCACCAGGAGCTCTTTCAAGTAGTCGGGACCCAGACCGTGTAGGGCTTTGTAGGTCAAAAGACCCACTTTAAAGGTGATCCTCCACTGTATTGGCAGCCAGTGCAGAGCACACAGCACAGGAGCAATATGAGAACTTCTAGATGCCCCAGTCAACATGAAAGGCCGTTTCAACAAGAAGGTAAGCGGCGGATATCAACTCAGGAAGTCCTAGGTAAAGGAAGTTACAGTAATCAAGGCAAGATGTCACAAAGACATGGACCAGAACTGGCAGGTCACTGGGTGGAACAAGGTGCCTACTGCTGGCAATGTTCCTAAGATGAAAAAATGCCAGCTTGACAACTGCAGACACCTGATAACAGAGGGTCAAACCAGTGTCAAGCTCCACTCCCAGCTTACGCACCCGTTCAGAGGTGAGGATCTGGTCCACCCCCAGGATTAATCCAGAGGGGAGATCAGTCCTCAGACCCTCTACCCTGTGACCCAGGTCCACAACCATAAACTCGGTCTTTCCTGGGTTCAGCTTTAATCCGCTGGAGTTCATCCAGTCTTGGATATCTGCGAGGCAGTTGTTCAGTACCGAGATAACACTAACCTGGTCAGGTGCAAAGACAGGTAGAGCTGGGTATCATCAGCATAGCAGTGAAACCTCAGCTCATACCATCTTACAATGTCTCTGAGGGGTAGCATATATACTGCGAATAACATGGGGGAAAGCACTGAGCCCTGAGGCACCCCACAAGGCAGAGAGAAGGCCCCAGATGAATGCAAACCTGAGACCACTCTCTGCGTTCTCCCTTCGAGGAATGATGAAAACCATCTGAGGACTGTACTCGATAGTCCACAAATGGACCTCAGGCATTTGATCAAAACCCCATGATCCACAGTATCAAAAGCTGATGATAGATCAAGGAAAACCAAGATAGAATGGTGTCTCTGATCTCTCGCCATCAGGAGATCATTGAGCACCTGAACCAGAGCAGTCTCGGTACTATGCCTCTTGCGAAAACCAGACTGGAGAGGTTCGTATAAACTATGGATGGTCAAATGGTTATCCACTTGGGCCACCACAACTTTCTCAATAACCTTCCCCACAAAAGGGAGGTTAGAGATTTTGCCTGTAGTTTGCTAGGTCATCTGGGTCTAAAGAAGCTTTCTTCAGAAGGGGAGTCACCACCCCTTCCTTCAGAGAGCTAGGAAAAACTCCCATATCTAAAGAACACCGGATAATCCGAGCTAAGACCGGGCCAATGATCTCACTACAACCCATAATCAGGGAAGTTGGGCCAGGGTCTAAACTACAGCATGTTGGACACATCTCTTGGACAATCCTCATAGAGTCTACGAGATCCGGCAGGTCAAAGGTACTCCAGGAAATTCCGGGCTCTGCGTCAGGACACCGATCAACTGCAACAACCTTGGAATGAGGTTGGAGGCACTCCCTCCTGATGTGTTCAACCTTATTTGCAAAGAATCGAGCAATCTCCTCACAATCAGTTTGAGTAAAGGCTCGACAGATCTGCAGACAGGCTGGGTTGCACAGTCTGTCAACAGTTCTGAAGAGCTGAGCCAGTCTATTCCGTGCAACAGAAATTTCCCTGGGCAGGAATTCTGCCTTCTTATAGGAAATTGCTGTTTGGTAGAGTTTATAATGCTCTAGCAAAATAAGGTGGTTGGCATCAGTGGTGGTCTTCCTCCAACAATGCTCCAACCTACGCCCCAACCTCTGCAGCTCTCTCAGAGCCCCATCAAAACCATGGGGCAGCAGGACGACGCGAAAGGGGGCCAACACGGACTGGCGCAATCTGATCGAGTGCTACCAATATGGCCCTATTATAGGCCACTACCAGCTGCTCAGGATCAGTGCAAAACTCATCAAACAACGAGAGGTCATTAACCACCATCAGGTCTTCAGGGACAACGTCCCGCAATGGGCGGTACCTGACCAACTCCACAGGGGCCGAACTACCCAGGGGGGGCCTCAAAATTGAACCCAACTGAGTAGTGATCGGACCAACCGACTGGTTCCACCACCAAATCAGAAGTCTCGATCCCCAGGAGGAAGACCAGGTCAAGAGAGTGACCTCCCTTCTGTGTAGCTGAGGAAACAACCTGTGTAAAGCCCAGAGATGTCATCTCCTGGAGGAAATATTGACCAAAAAGCGAAGATTCGTCGTCGAGCCAAGCACTGAAGTCGCCCAGAACCATCAATCTGGGCGACTCCAAGGCCATGTCAGTGGCAAAATCTTCTATTTCCTGCAGAAAAAGCTTCTCATCACCTGGTGGACGATAAATGAGGGCAATCCTGCACCCTACACCAGCTACCACAGTACACTCAAATGACCTGGCCTCCTCAACTGGTACACCAGTTAGGCCCAATTCGGTCTTGAAACAGACCGCCACCTCCCCCCGGATCCAATCTCGGGTGATGTATAACCGAGTACCCGGTGGGAACAGCGGCCTCTAGAAAGGGGGCAACACATTCCGGCCCAACTAGGTTCTCAGTAATGCAAGCCAGATCTGCTTTTGCAACAAAATCTGCAATAAGACCAGTCTTGTTGCAGACAGATCTGCATTGCACAACAACACCCACGTTGGACAAGTTTGGCGAGTTGTCCCAACCACTTGCCCTCCAAAACTGGAGGTGCCCTTGGGTATGGGATCCAGAACGGAGTTACCGCGTTCAAGTAGCCATTTCGCCCCAGGGCGTCTTCTGAGCCTAACCACCCTATGGAAAGGCCCACTCACTCCGCTGTCCACAACCCCCACCCCATTCCCTTCCCCTTGAGCAATCCCTAACTCCCGACAATGATGATAAATATGAGCAGGCGGGGGGGGGGGCAAAGTGAAGGGGTGGAAGGCATGGAGAGCAGAGGCCGAATAGCATAAGACAGGAGGGGCAGGCAGGCTCATCTAGCTGCTCAATTAAAACAATAAATACAATAAAACTACCCGCAAACTTCCTACAACTAAAATTATACAGCTACAAATTAAGAAAACCAACTAAAATAAAAATAAAACTTAACCAACTCTCTAACACAAAACCTAAATAATTGATTTAACCCACAGGTCCTCTCACAGCCTGTGGGTCAATCAAAAGTTAACCAAAACAATTTTAAATTATTCCCAGGTCCTCTCACTACCTGGTGCTTCAAAACAATTAAACACTCTCACAAAAATAATCAAAAAATAATAATAATTAAATCATGATAATAATAAAACAATAAACAGGAAATAATTTAAAAACCACCCTCAGGGACTTTCTCACAATACCGGATACAGGTGGAATAGAAGGTATTATATAGCACTCTCACTGCTCATATTATTTCCTCAAACAAAATAGAATTACAAACAACAAAATATAATTACAGACAATGAAAATCCTGTCTATATACAACAGGATACAAATATCGTATAACCCACCCAAAAGTCAGTAGAAGCAGTGAACAATATAATTCAATCTTCAAGAACACAGGGCTTCAAAATCCACACCAATTTGGATCGAAGAAAGGCCACTAGCAGGCTGCAGGATCCAGCCAGCCCAAAAAATCAGTGGCCCACTACTTCCACTCCAAGAGGAGGCAGTCCTCCAGCCGGCTACCCCAGGAGTGTAGAGGAAGGGGAGATTAAGGACAAGCCCTCCAGCCTATCCCACTCCCCACCTCTGTGTGTGACACTGACCCAGGGCCCCCCAGAACTCTGCAAGCCCAACTATTAAGCCCAAAAAGGTCAGTCTCTAAAAATAGCGTTTAGACCATCAAAGATGTCTCTAAAGATTTCAAAGCCACCTATCTTGAAGGCTCTTCAAAACAACTCCACCAGATCTCTGATTCCCATGAGCCAACTGACCGAACATAAATAAATACAAGGATAATCAGGAAGCATAGCCACAGGGTCAAATCCACATATCCAGGGTGGTAGTTCAAACAGTGCTTAAATTCAGCTAGAAAGCCATAAACTGGCCAGTCCTCTCACAGAACAAATAAATAACTCAGTCCGCATATAAGACTCGATCCAAACACTTACATCGAGTAAACGGCATCTCCAGAATGCTTCACAAGATGTCACCAGGTCTCTCCAGGTCTCTCCGGAACACTTCACAAAATAACACCAGATCTCTCCAGATCTTCACCCTCAAAACACCATGCCTCTTCCCAAGTCACCAGGTGTTCGAGTAACTCACTAAGTCCTAGCCCATTCAGCATTAAAACACCGAACAACACCAGGTCTCTCCAGATCCTCAGCACCAGAACACCACGGCTCTTCCCAAATCTCCTGGAGTTCAAACAACGCACAAGGTCCCGGCACATAAAACAAGACAAAAACAGGCCAAACCAAAAACGGGAGGAGAGGTGTAGGCGAGCAGAGTATACTGACACGAAATAAAGGTGGGTAACAACTAAATAAGGATAACGATAAAACAGGGAGCGATATCGGTAAAACGTAACACCCACAGCAAAATTATAAAAGCAGCAAGAGATAAACAAAAAAGTAAAGTAAAAAGGGCAAGGCGAAATGAAACAAAGCAGAGCAGTACAGAGTGGCTAGCCCAGCGTGGCCACCATCTTGTAGATTGTCATGTAATGAACCTCTCCAGTCGGGTTTCAGTCACGCCATAGCAGAGAGATTACCTCATCAGGGTGACAATTGATCTCATCATGGTGAGAGACCATGGACTTTGTACCGTCTCAGTCCTGTTAGATCTCTCATCAGCATTCGACACTGTTGACAATGGTGTGCTTTTGGATCACTTTAAGGACTATGTGGGACTTTTTGCACTGTACTGAGCTGGTGTTAGTCCTACCTAACTGGAAGAACGCAGTAGGTGGCTCTGAGAATTTTATTTTCCATGGCCTCGGAGTTCCTTGGAGCGTGGAGTTCCTCAAGGCTCGATCCTAGCTCCTGTGTTAATCTCAGTCTATATGCTGCTGTTGAGTGAAATTAGTAGACAGTAAGGTGCTGAGTTTCACTGCTACACAGATTTTATTCAGCTTTACCTGTCTGGCACTTCAGGTGGGTGTGTTGCAGTTTCCGTGCTGGAGAGGAGCTTGACTGAAACAAACAACTTTATGGCCTCAAACTGGTTATGTCTTAACCCAGATAAAATAAAGGTCATGGTTGTCAAGCTGGGTAGGCAAGGCCCAGTGATGACGAGTGGACTGACTTCATGTCCTTCACTGGATGATCTACCACTCAGAGCTGTAGATGCTATTAAGAATTTTGGGACAATCCTGGACTGCAAGTTAACACTTGATCAACAGGTGTCAGCTGTGGTCCGGGCTAGCTTTTACCATCTTCATAGCATCTCCAGGATTAAACAGCATTTAGCCACTGCTGACCTGGTGCTGATAGCTCATGCTTTTGTCACCTCTAGGCTCAACTATTGCAACACTTTATACCGAATGTCATCTATAGGTTTGCTGTGTCACCTGCAGCTAGTTCAGAATGCTGCAACCTTGCTGACTGTGGGCTCCTCTTGTGGGGACTACATTATGCCAGTTCTGCGTGCACTACACTGGATATGCTTGACAGCATTCAAGACCCTACACAGGTTGAGACCAGGTTACTTAAAAGACCTACTAGTTCCCTACTGCCCATCTGCACAACTCATTCTTTCTGCTTTTCTGATGTGGGACTGCTGTCTGTCCCTGTACCGAGGTTGTGACAATCAGGGGATACAGCATTGTGTGTTGTAGCACCTACTTTGTGGAATGTTTTGCAACAACATATTAAATTTACCCACATGATAGAGGCCTTTAAATTAAATCTAAAAATGTATCTTTTTGCTGAAGCCTTTCCTTGACTTTTTAAACTATTGCTGATATTTTTTATACATTGTTGTTATCACATTATTACTGTTTTGTACGTTTATATGTTCTTTTGTATGATTTTGAACATGTATTGTAAGCTACCCAATGTTCCACTCCTGTTTATTGTACAATACCTTGTGTTCTAACTGTTGCACAGTCTTACAATATTGCATTGTTTGTAATGCCCACATACTATTGTAACTGATCATCCTTCACAACCCTATGTAATCCCTCCCCCAGGTCACACCATGAGATGAGCAACTTGTTGTTCAGTGTGCCCTCCCGGTGAAACATTTAAATAAATAAATAAATACTTATGATTTATTGCTTGCTTCCTATTATGCTGTTTTGAATTTTTATTGTATTTATTGTAAAGCACTCAGAGCCTTCTTAAAAGGGGGCTATAGAAATAAAATTGCCTTGACTTGTAGTGTACAATGGCTTGCTCAAGACCACAGTGACAGCCATGGAACATCTCACTGCCCTGTAGTGTGCTGTGGCTTGCTCAAGACCACAGAGGCAGCCCTGGAACATCTCACTGACTTGTAGTGTACTACGGCTTGCTCAAGACCACAGAGACAGCCCTGGAACATCTCACTGTCTTGCAGTGTGCTGTGGCTTGCTCAAGACCACAGAGGCAGCCCTGGAACATCTCACTGCCTTGTAGTGTACTATGGCTTGCTCAAGACCACAGAGACAGCCCTGGAGTATCTCACTGCCTTGTAGTGTGCTGTGGCTTGCTCAAGACCACAGAGGCAGCCCTGGAACATCTCACTGCCTTGTAGTGTGTTGTGGCTTGCTCAAGGCCATAGCGGCAGCTCTGGAACATATCACTGCCTTGTAGTGTAATATAGATTGCTCAAGGCCATAGAGGTAGTCCTGGAACATCTAACTGCCTTGTAGTGTACTGTGGTTTACTCAAGGCCATAGAAGCAGCCTTGGAACATCTCACTGCCTTGCAGTATGCTGTGACTTGCACAAGGCCATTGAGGCAGCCCCACAACATCTCACTGCCTTATAGTTCACAGTGACTTTCTCAAGGCAACAGAGGCAGCCTGAGGCTTACCCAAGGCAATCCAGACAGCACTGAAACATCTCACTGCCTTGTAGTGTGCTGTGGCTTGCTCAAGGCCATAGAGGCAGCCCTGGAACATCTCACTGCCTTGCAGTGTACTATGGCTTTCTCAAGGCCACGGAGGCAGCCCTGGAACATCTCACTGCCTTGTAGTGTACTGCAGATTGCTCAAGGCCACAGAGGAAGCCCTATAAAATCTCACTGCCTTGTAGTGTGCTGTGGTTTACTCAAGGATATAGAGGCAGCCTTGGAACATCTCACTGCTTTATAGTGTACTGTGGTTTTTCAAGGTCATAGAGGCAGCCCTGAAACATCTCACTGCCTTGTAGTGTGATGTGGCTTGCACCAGGCCATCGAGGCAGTACTGGAACATATCACTGCCTTGTAGTGCACTGTGGCTTACTCAAGGCTACAGAGGCAGCCCTTGAACATCTCACTGCCTTGTAGTGTACTGTGGATTGCTCAAGGCCACAGAGGCAACCCTGGCGCATCTTACTAACTTGTAGTGTGCTGTGGCTTGTTCAAGGCGACAGAGGCAGCACTGGAACATCTCACTGCCTTGTGGTGTGCTGTGGTTTGCTCTAAGCCATAGAGGCAGCCCTGAAACATCTCATTGCCTTGTAGTGTGCTGTGTCTTGCTTAAGGCCACAGAGACAGCCCTGGAACATCTCACAAACTTGTTGTGTACTGTGGCTTGCCCAATGCTATTGAGGCAGCCCTGGAGCATCTCACTGCCTTGTAGTGTACTATGGCTTTCTCAAGGCCACAGAGACAGCCCTGGAACATCTCACAAACTTGTTGTATACTGTGGCTTGCTCAATGCTATTGAGGCAGTCCTGGAGCATCTCACTGCCTTGTAGTGTGCTGTGGCTTGCTATAGGCCACAGAGGCAGCCCTGGAACATCTCACTGCCTTGTATTGTACTGTGGATTGCTCAAGGCCACAGAGGCAGCACTGGAACATCACACTGCTTTGTAGTGTGCTGTGGCTTGCTCTAGGCCATAGAGGCAGCCCTGGAACATCTCACTGCCTTGTAGTGTGCTGTGGCTTGCTGAAGGCCACAGAGTCAGCCTGGAACATATCACTGCCTTGTAGTGTAATGGAGATTGCTCAAGGCCATAGAGGCAGCCCTGGAACATCTCACTGCCTTGTAGTGTGCTATGGCTTGCTCAAAGCCACAGAGTCAGCCCTGGAACATCTCACTGCCTTGTAGTGTACTGCGGCTTGCTAAGGCCATAGATCATCCCCGGAACATCTCACTGCCTTGTAGTGTGCTGTGGCTTGCTCAAGGCCACAGAGTCAGCCCTGGAACATCTCACTGCCTTGTAGTGTACTGTGGAATGCTAAGGGCCACAGAGTCAGCCCTGGAACATCTCACTGCCTTGTAGTGTGCTATGGCTTGCTCAAGACCACAGAGTCAGCCCTGGAACATCTCACTGCCTTGTAGTGTACTGTGGCTTGCTAAGGCCATAGATCATCCCCGGAACATCTCACTGCCTTGTGGTGTACTATGGATTGCTAAGGGCCACAGAGTCAGCCCTGGAACATCTCACTGCCTTGTAGTGTACTGTGGATTGCTAAGGGCCACAGAGGCAGCCCTGGAACATCTCACTGCCTTGTAATGTACTGTGGATTGCTAAGGGCCACAGAGGCAGCCCTGGAACATCTCACTGCCTTGTAGTGTACTGTGGCTTGCTCAAGGCCATAGATCAGCCCCGGAACATCTCACTGCCTTGTAGTGACTGTGGCTTGCTCAAGGCCACAGAGACAGCCCTGGAACATCTCACTGCCTTGTAGTGTACTGTGGCTTGCTCAAGGCCATGAGGTTGCACTGGATCACCTTACTTATGGTACTTATTATGTCAAGGATGCCCACCTAGTGCACATTGTCACATTGTGTGAATGTTCCTTGCCTGATAGAATGTGTTTGTATGGGGCAGAGAGAGAAATGATTCCAGCCACTGCAAGGTAATTCTGTATGTCCAGCATTAGCATTCCATTTTTGCGTATTTCGTGGAGAGTGTTGCTATGTCTGTCAATTAGCTTCTTCGTCATAGCAGTAGTGTAAATGTGGTGCTTTCTCGATTTGCAAATCTCCTCCAAAAGACGTAGTCAAATGCCACAAAATTGTATAGTATTTATACAGTAAAGGGATAGATACAGTAGGCATGGCCATGAGTTGTGACAAATCAGAAGCTGGGAGTAAGGAGCACACAGATCAGATGTTGAGGATCTGGGAAGCATGATACTGTATAACTATGACATGAGAAACAGTGTTAGCCAATCAGCTCTATTCTGAGAGCTGTCTTAAAGTCAGGGAATAGTATATAATAGAGTCTTTACAGAGCTGGAAAAATGAAATTACATAGTATACACACTACTGGGAGGAAATACTCTATATCACTGTATACTGGATTAGACAAGCAATAGCAAACAATGAGGTGTGGGTTATCTCCTGACAAGAGCAATCCCAGGTGCATTATGAGGCACAAGGTGCTTGCACCTAGTGCCTTATGCACCTGGACGTGCTCATATCAGGAGTAAACCCACACCTCAGAGTGTGATATTCCACTTATAAAATGGGCCCCCAAGTATTAAAAAAGGAAAAAAGAAGAAATAAGTCAGAAATATAAAAATGGGGCTTCAGTAGGTTAAATATTGAAAGAACAGTCCCACTATTAAAAGTGGTGTTTATTGGCATCAGAGGGTTTCCTACCTATTTGTGAGATAGAAAGTAGAAAAATAGCAGACAGCGTATGTAAGGTCCCCCTCATTGCAAAAGCTGTAAACATTTAGGGCCAGATATTCAAAACTTTGCCCAGGGGCAAAATTAGCACTGCTCAGCGGGCAAACTGAGCCCGGAGCACAAAGCAAGCCATATTCAAACGGAATAGCCCAGGGCAAACAGCTTCTGAATATAGCATGGTAATGAGGCCATGCAAACTGGGCTGGGAGTGCAGGGCAAACATTGCCCTGGAATAAGACAGCACTGAATAAAACAACCAGGAAGTGCAACCCACAACAACAACACAGTACACAGCAACGTGAGGGCAGGTACAGACGAACTACGTGGCCAATGTGTGTGCCAGCAAATGCATGGACTCAGTACAGTTGCAGGAAGCAGCAGATGAAAAGAACAGTGATCAAAACTTTACAATATTCCCGTACCATTAGCGCCGCTAACACATTAGCAGCGGAGCTAAGCTTGTGATTAACCCTAGACAAATACTTGCTTGCCCGAAGACTAAAATGTGCCATATTCAAAGTGCCATGCAAATGAGCCTACTTAGGTAGTCTCTGGGCAAACAACCGGATTAGCATCTCATTATACCCTGATTTGCACAGCATTTGCTAGCTGTTACTGCAGGGTCCAGCAGCTTCTCACCTGTAGGTCAGTCTGGAAGTACAGGCAGACAAGGTCCAACCGCAGCTCCATCTGTAGGTCAGTCTGGCAGTGCTACGATGATAGCTACAGGCTACAGGTAAACAGTACAGCATAGCATAGCATAGCATATTGTACCCCAGGGGACAGGACAGCATAGGCACAGGTGGTGGTGGTGCTGCATGCAACTGTCACACTGTGGGGCATGCTACAGTGCAAGCAGACACTACAGTAGCAAGGGAGACAGTAGTGTGAGGGACGTAGCACTGCCTATGGTGTGTAGGGCAAGTGATGCTGATTGCACTGTACACAGTGACAGGCCCAACCTGCAGGTGTTTACTGACAGTCGACATTACTGTTACACTGTTGTGTGACCCACAGATGCTGTACCTGTGGCATGTGATGCTCACAGTGACTGTACATATCTGGCTTTGTGTGTTGTGGCAGTTGTACAGCTGTGTGGTATGTGGCTGGGGGGGCATATAGTATCCGAAAGGCACACTAGTGTTGGGGTATTCCTAATACTGGCCCATGTGCACTGCATGCTGAGTCCCAGCCTTGTGGCCACACCTGGTCTGTGGCACAGCCTGGCCACCCATACACGCCCTCAACATCCTCCATGCCCACAGTGCTGCATGTGTGTGCTGGCATCTGTTTTGTCCACAGATATGTGGTCAGCAGGTGTGTGCTGTATGGCTACACTGCCATGCTGTCCACTGGCGGCAGGGTCACCACTTACTGCCTGGCATGGCTGGGACTGGTGGCAGATGATGGCATCATTGTGATGCCATTGGTTAGCAACAAGCTTCCACTATGTTTGGCTTTATCTATGTGTTATATTTATGTATTAGGGTCGGCAAGACCCAGCGCTAAACCAACAATCCCGGCACAGCCATTTATGTTGCGCAAAGCTGATTGCCAGGATTAAGACCAGCTTTTTCTAGGCGGTAATCTACACCGCTAACTGTCGCTTAGGTCGCACGAACCACTTACGCCGGCGCTAGCCACTGAATATAGTATTGCACTTGTATTCATGTCAGTTTGCCCCTTGCATATATTATACTTTTGCCTGGCGCTAATGCAGTTTGCCCGCGCTATTTGGCCTTTTGAATATGGCAGACCCGCGCTAATCCCGCGCTAAACCTGCGCAAATGATTTTTGCCCAGCGTAAAGTTTTGAATATTTGGCCCCTAATGTTTTTATTTATTGGTTTATCTATGGGTCTGAGTAGTGACTGATAGTGACTTCCCACTTTGTTTGAGTTAGAGCGAGCAGTAGTGAGTCCCGTAGCAAGTGTTTCTGACTACAAGTGTAATTTGATGGTTCTTGTGTCACCTCAGCTCCACACACATGCAGAAATAATTTTTTTTCTTTTCTTTTTCTTTATCTTCCTTTCTTAGTCCGAGTCCCGCTTCAGTCTTGGTTCACTAAATTCGAGTGTGTCCCTATGTGGCCGCAGTAGAGAGGCATTGGAATTGTAGAGAATGGAAATCGCTCTTGGATTTCTGCACTAAAATGCAGGCTGCATTTTTTTACTTTAAAACATTGATTGATTTATATTTGGGAAGGCAAGGAGTGCAAGGAATGGGAGAATGAAATGGGAAGCATGAACTGAAAGTCGTCTGCACTAGCGCTTCCCGTTTCAGCGGTGGTGTGTCACTGAGGCATTTTTGCTGAATGTGAGAGAAAAAAAATGGATTACATTTTTAGTTTTGTGTGAGGATTTTGAATAGCAGCACTTTTCAGTGTGAAGGCATAGGAGGGATATTAGTGGCAGTACTGTCGGGAGAATGGAGGGAGGCAGCCCATAGAAACAAAAAAGGAAGCTTTTCTCTTATGTTCTTTTGTTTATAGTGGCCAGGGGTTAGTGATACACTCCTGTTATGGGGTTGTAGGGAGAAGATTAGTGCCGGTTGTGCATGATATCTGCTGATGAGGACACAACCCAGGAGGGCTATTAGCCAATTGGGTTTCTGTATTTTAAAAGCCTATTTTATAAAGATAATTACCAGATTCAGACCACAGATTTTTATGGGATCCCAAATGTAAGCTGATCTGACAGGAAGAGAAATGTGGTACTGCAACTGAAGAGCAGCACACATGTGAGCAGGGGGGAAGGGTGCCACACCAACAGGAAAAAGTATTTTCAGAAAGGAGCCCAAGAAATACACAGTAGGACAATATTGTTTTGTATTATTGTTTTAAATAATAGCTATCCCAGTAGTTCTCAGCTGCTTTGAAATAACGTACAGTGCCATAAATCTGATATGAAAATTTACCCTTGCTCACCAAATCATGTATATTATAATGTTAACGCTATTTACGTGCATATAAACTACCAATAATATTGAATAAGTTGATGGAAACTGTCCTTAACACTAAACAAATGATACACCACAATTTTTAAAATTATTCTTTTTCCAATGTGCCCCTTAGTACTATTTTAGATGGACACCCTGCACCTCAGTCAGACCCTGATAAGTGTAGTTCACAAGCAGGCAGGCAGGCAGGCAATATTATGTTTTAAGTACTTCACTTCAAAGTACATTTTTTTGTTTCGAGTGTAATATCATTGCCAGGGAAAATTAATCATCCTTTTACAAAGAGCGTGAAGAAAACCTCATGTCGGTGTCCCATGCCCAAAAGGGGGCAGCAGCACAGGAGAGGGCTGTGCCTGAGCAGCAGGCCTGTCCAGAGGACCCAGATGCACCTGAGTAGCTGGCCTGTCTGGAGAACATGGAAGCACCAGAGCAGCTGTCCCATCCAGAGGCTAAAGTCACCCAAGTAGCTAGCCCATCTGGAGGACACAGTGTACCACAACAGCTGGCCTGTTCAGAGGAATCGCCTGAGCCGCTGGCCAGCTCAGAGGACCAGAAAGCACCAGAGCTGCAGGCAGAGTGCACTTAAGGGGAAAGGGCAGATACACAGCACCAATGAACAGGGGCTGAAGTGAAAACAGCTGCACGCAGAACACAGAACAGAGTAGGAGAGAAAACCAAATTCGAGCATTTTATCTGGAAGAACATAAATGAATGGAAGCAGGAACATCAAAAGGTGAGGGAGACTATGGAACATCTAAAGGCAAGACAACTCCATCTGCAAGCAATCATTCAAGACTTGAAAAGTGGAATGAGGGAGATGCAGGAGCAAATGTCAACGCCATGAACATTGGCCGACCTAGGGAGGCACAGTACAGCTAGTCTTTTTAGATGACACTAAGGCCCTGGACACACTGGGGAACTTAAAATGGTTTAAGTACCTTAAAATGTTTTAAATTCCCCTAGCACTGTTTGCAGACAGACCACAAGCCCCTTAAAACATTTTAACAAAAGTGCTTGTAAACTCTGCTAGATACCTAGTCTTAAAATCATTTTTTAAAAATGTTTTAGAGCTAGCATGGTTTTACTCACAGGTCTGGACAGGAGTAAAAATGTTTTAAGCTGTAATGGTTTAACTAAAACAGTTCTAGCTGCAGTGTGTAGAGGGCAAGCACTGTTCTGTGTTGGACTTAACACAAAATAGTTACAAGGAGAACAAGTTTAACACAAGCAGTGTGGACACACTAAACCGTTATCAGCAATGGTTACTGCTGGCCCGATGGTGCTGAGGGTTGAGGCGCCAGACACCACATCTCGCACCATGACGGTGACCCGGGTTCAGGAATGAGCCCGGCCACTGGAGGTCTGTGGGGAGGGAGAGGACTGAGCATCTGGTGCACAGCTCTCCTCTCCTGGGGAGAGAGGAGGGGTCCATGACTGGCCTCTGGTGGAAGCCGGAGGCATGGCAAATGCAAGCATTCAGCAAGGGGTTAGGGAGTGGTGACATTGGCTGTGATGCCATGATGCATGCCACTCCTCCAGTACATGGGGAAAAATACTCTATAGGCTCCAGGAAGACAATGTACTGGAGCAGACCCCTCATGGCCTCACACCTGCCTAGCCTTTCAGCTCCTGATGCAACTTGGATTTGTCGGGGTATAGCTGCCCCACCTCGTCCTCGCCAGGGGGGAGGAAACTGTGGCTCCATGGGGTGATCAAGAAGGTCTCAGAGCAAGCAAGAAGGTCTCAGATAGGTGGCAGAGGTGGGAGCAGTCTCCATAGGTGCTCCTGATGGAGCGGAGCTTGGGGAGGTGAAAAAAAACTGATTCAAAAAAAAAAGTTACTGAGTAGTGTGGATGCACTGAAATGGTTTCGCTAAACTGGTTTTAAAAACAGTTTTCAAAAACAGTTCTATAGTGTGTTCGGGGCCTAATAGTATAGACGCAGAGGAAATGAGAGACTCACTGCGTGACAATGACTCAGTGCTGAAGGCAATGGCAGGTGAAAGGGTACCTGTGTTGATTCCACAACGAACAGTCCATTGTCACAGCATGGGCACAATGAAAATTCTGCTGGATATGGACATTGTGCCTCTCACAAGTGAAAAAGAAAGGGATCTCAGGTGCTGGAGCTCAAACAAACCTGGACGCTTTGCAGCACTGATTTTTCATGCCCTTATGCCATACAACATATATGTGCACTGGGCAAATGAAGTAAACTATGACAGCACAAGGGACAATAAAGGGCTGCCCAGAAATCTGAGCAATGTTATCTTGACCCATGTCAGGCAGCACTTTGATTTAAGGCCGCAAATTCTTGAGAAAATGAGGGACAGAATAAATGCAGCTACAAATGGTGCGAAAAAGTGAAACACACCCACTAATGTAGTACTGTACCTTCTGCCCATGAAATGCCTATTTTCATGTTACTGGCTCCTACATATTTTTCCCTGTTGCATTTATGTTTCTATAGTGTGCTTGTTCTTTTGTCCCCCGAAATATATGTTGGCATATTACTGCCTTAAAAACATTTGTTGTTTATAGTAGAGCAGCGTTGTTCTGTATAAAATTCCATCCCTTTTAGACTGCTGTTGTACAACAGTTCGAAGGCAGAATGTGATTGTACCCTTCTGTAATACAACAGCATTCTGAAACCTCTAAAGACTGCACAAGTCAGCTTCATTCTGAAAGTGAAAAAAATGCTGCACACACATTTCCCATAACAAATTCACATAATAAATCCAGTCCAAAATACAGAATGAGCAATTTTATGCACAACCAGTGTGTTGTGCCACAGATTGGTTCTGATTCCCAAGGACCTTGACAGCTTGCAAGGTCAGAGGGAATCAGAACCCCTCTGTGGCAGAACACACTGGTTGTGCATAATTGCCCATCCAGTATTCTTTATGGCCCCACATTTTCAAAAGAGATGGGCGGCACATTTCTGGAGCAAATGGAGATGAGCAGCCCATCTCAAAAGATGCTTCAAACTCCCATATTCAAAGGAGGGAGATGGGCAGCCCAAAGTTAATGTGTGCGGCCCACGTTGAGGGGGCATGCCCATGAATATCCTGCACATTGGGATATTCAGAGCAGATGGGCAGCACAAGTGCAGGATCTGTAAAGTGCAAAATTAGGCTTGGAAAAGGCATGCCTAACTTCTGGCCACACACAGGCAGGCTACAGTAGTGCACACAACAGCACAGCAGCCTGCCAGTCCCCACAGATTTAACATTGTCTATAGTGTAGTGGAACTACCCCATCCCTGCCCAAGCCCCATCTGATGTTGTTCCAATAATATATGTATGAACCCGGCGATGCGTGGTCAGAGCAACCACAGAGGATTGGCCGAGAGGTTTTGAGCCGTGATGATGGGGCTACATCATCACGGCGGAAAACCTCGACCACCAGCCTGCTCACTCCCAGCGCAATCTTCTCACTTCCCACAAGCGAAGCAAGTCAGACCTCCACTACAACTAACAGGCCAAAAAAAACACATCCTCACAGTTGCCTCCCCCCATACAGGTCGCGAAACCAGACACGCTACAAACACAACAAAAAAATCTCCTTTTATTACGAAACTGCTTCATTCGTGAGCACCAACCACCGTCACCACTGCCTCGCTACCAAACGGCAAAAGCTACAACCCTCCTCAGGCTTGACCTTACCTTCTCCATTTCCTCAGAAGTAGGGGCACCGACTCATCTTCACTTCCTCAACAAAAACAAACAATATTAACGTACCTCAGTAAACTAAATTCCGGCGGGGGATCAATGCCCAACAATTAAGCCTGTAACAAAATCCTCCTGCAACAGCACCACCTACTGGCCAAAACATGAAATTCACGAACTTTTTTTTTAAATGTCTACCTACATATAAAACAATAATAAAATATTAAAAACTTTACTTTTTGTATTAAAGGCATAAAATATCAATTAATCCAGTTCATAATAACAATAATGCACTCCAGGGTGTGGTATATCGTGGGATATCGTCACTTCTCGGTGGATTGGGCCTTTCGACCTCGACCTCGTGCCCAACCACCGAGTAATATCCACGATATACCACACCCTGTCGTCATATGCTAAATCTCTAATGGCAAGAACATTTCCTGGATTCTGATTGGTCAGTGTGTGCCTGAGACAGTGATGATATTACACAATAACATCACCGTGTTGATTTTATGGACCCTGAGCTTGAGCTTTTTTTTTCAGAAACAAAGATATACAGCCTCACTAAAAATCTACTAAAACATTTTATTTTTATTTTGTTTTGTATAACATCGAGCCATTAGAGAATTGTACACAGGCACTTGTTGTGTAGAAGATTCAGGACTCCTGGGGTGGTGGAAGCACTTGGCTTCACCTCGTGCTTCAACCCACCCCAGGAGTGATGTTATTACACGATAACACATACCTTGTCATGCCTTATTGCTTAAATATTGTCCTTAGTGTAGTGGAACTCCCCCATCCATGCCAGAACCCCGTCTAAAGATTGTACACTGCATAACAGCATTCGCCAATGCAGGGCACTGTACAGAGGATGCACTCCACCAATTAATACCTCTTCTGTACAGTGATGTATCATGACTGCTCAGTCAGCAGCTGGCTGTGGAGGTGAGCAGAGGGCTGTACTAGTCACTGGCACGGGTAGTGTCGGGGTATGTGCGGGGAAGGGGTCCTGCATACCGGGGTGAGGGGCCACTACACTAGGGAAAAGTTTTCAACATGGGACGATGGCTCGAATGGGGATCATGGTTCAGGGATGGGGATGGGGGGCTAATTTTTCGAACATGGATCGGGTACCAGGGTGGGGGGAAACTACACTTTGCTGAATGCTGTTATGCAGTGTACAATCTTTGGAAGGGGTTTGTGTAGAGATGGGGGGTTCCACTACACTACGGACAATATTATATATTATTGGAACAACATCAAACAGGGCTCTGGCAGGGATGGGGGTGTTCCACTACACTACAGAACTATGTTGCATTATTGGCACAACATCTAAAGGGAGTCAGGCAGTGATGGGGGAATAACTTCACTATTACAACTGATTTCAAACTATTTTACCACATCAGATGGGCAGGGAGGAGGGTCCATTACATTATGGAAAACAGGAGATGGGAATGGTTTGAACTACAGTCGGTGAACAGGGCCGATGGGGCTGACCTGGTGCAACTTGCCCAGTGCAGCCATGGTAATGCATGCAAGTGGGGCCATAATGTGCATGCAAATGGCCCATTTGCATCTTGCATGCATGATGGCTCCATTTGCATATTAGGGCCGAACATCGGGAATTTGGGACCGGCGCATCTGTGAATGTGCCCTGCATTTCCATTCCCAGTATTTGGCCCATCCTCTGGGATGTGCTGGCACACTGTTGGTCTCCTCCATTTGCACTGGCCACACAGGTTGCTATATTCAAACAGAATGCACGGTCCAGTGGGATTGCACATTCTGTTTGAATATAGCATTTTTACTCATTGGCCTATTTCTTTGGGCAGTGCAACTAGATGTGCCATGCATCCCCCTCCCTCTGAATATCCTGTCTTATATACTCACTGTACATTGCAAAATTGTTGTTGTGAAAAGTGCTGAGCTGTGCTATGCTGTGTAATATCCTGATAGGGGTATTTGTGTGTTTTTGTTTTTGCTTGCACAATACTGTTTGGCTGTTTGAAAATAAAAATCCTTTAAAAGAATCGGACTTCTCGGTTACTCTGTGAACAAAAAGTGCTTTTTAAGATAATAACAAGCAAAAACAATAGAAAAACAGGGATGGGATAACATGGGTTAATGTTAGTTAAAGAGCAGGGACCCCATATTCAAAAGTGGCAGGCTGCACTGCCCAAGTGAATGCTCTGTGCATCTAAACGCACCAGTACAAAACTGTGGGATATTCAGAAAATGCTCCATCAAAAGATACTGTATAGAAACATGTAATTTTACAGCAGATAAAGGGCCAGTTGGCCCACCCAGTCTGCCCATTTTCCTATCTATTGGATAAGCTGTAGATTGTAGTTAATCAACAGCTTATTGTACATCCTCCTACCCCCCACTAGAATTGCCTTATGTCTGTCCCATGCATTCTTGAATTCTCCCACTGTTTCTGACTCCATAACCTCCTTAGGAAGGCTGTTCCATGCATCCACAACCCTCTCTGTGAAAAAATACTTTCTAACATTACCTCTGAGCCGTCCCCCCCCCCATCTTATTGTGCCCCCTTGTTCTTGCACATCTCTTTTTCTGAAAGATACTGACCTACTATATGCGGTGCAGCGGACCATGTCTGAATATGGGGAAACTGCACACAAAAGCAGGGGACTGCTGAACAAACAATGGCAGTGGCACACTGCGTGGGTGCATGGGAGAACGGCAGTGGTGCAAAAGTGAAGCAGCCCAGGGGACAAGGGAGGCACAGTGGCACACCACAGTGGCCACAAGGGCCTGATGCAAGGCCACCAAGTGGCCAGCACTGTGCACCATACAGACATAGCCAGGCATGTGGATAGCAGTGCACACCACCAGGGCAGACACACACACAGCCACGGATAGGGGACCACACCAATGTCCATGACCAATGGACAGTGCTGATGGCAGATACCAAGCAACACCGCAGCAGACCTGCAAGTGTGATGGATGGCCCAGAGTGTCACCATCACACCACTACAATGGCATGTAGCCAAAGGTCACACTTGGGGCCCACATCAACATCATGACACAGCCAACGACAGTGTAGGACATCAGCACATGGGTACACAGGGGTGCATGCTGCAGCGAGTATCACCCTCACAGTACACTGCTGTGCCACGACAGTTAACCAGCGGGATGGATTATAAGGATGGACATGTAACAGGCACACCATGCAACCTGTGTAGGTGAACACAGTGTGTGCCCCCCTTTCCTGGGAAAGGGAGAGGTGGGTGATGCGATGGCCAGCACCCACCCGTGCACCTGTAAACACGTGGATGAGTGGCACATGTCCCAAACATCTGGCAAGCATCCCTATGGAAGAACACACTGCACACAGCCATGTGAAAGATTCAAATACATATATTTAAAACCATCATAAAATACAACATCAAACAAACTGCAAGAAAGCAAGAGCGGCAACACAGGAACAATGACCACTAAATAACAAAACTGGCAACAGCAATATAAACAATACAATACAAAACTATTTACAGACAGGATATGGGGTGAAAGGGTGGATAGGGGTTGTAGGAGTACAACTATGTACAATCGAAGGGGCATTCATTTGTGTGAGTGTGGGGTTGGTAGGGGCATGGCACCAAATGGGCTGGTACGATTGCCCAACTCCTGACTGCCCAGCGTATATTTGCAAATAACCTAGTTCCCGACCGGTACTATTGCCCGACTATCATATTGCCATCTGTTCAGTTTCATGACTAGGCAGAGAAATGGCGAGTATTGCAGTCTTTTAAAAATTACTGATCAGAGCGCCAACACATTATTTTAGACCTGTCCAGTTCAACATTGTACACACTTATCCCATAGAGCCCTTTTCTCTTCTTTCTCTCCACTGTGATTGCTTGCCCTCTGCCCCCCATCTGCCTTGCCGTCAAATCCAATGAACTCCCCTGATATCCTCTGATCTCCAGCCACCTCTGTATTTACTCCTATTCTCTTTCCACATTGCCAGATGTCTGATACTTTCTGTCCCTTCTCATCTCCTGGTTTCTCATCTCTAGAAAGGAGCAGCAGTCAAAAACATGCTGAGCTGGTGGTGAGACTCCGAGGATCAGTCAGTTGGGAGTCAGGCGATTGTATGGACCCCCAACAGACATATAGTGCTTGGGACACCTAAGGACCTACATGGGCATGGCATGGCACCCGTTTGCAGTGCTGGGGGCCCAGAGGATCTTGTATGGCCATCACAGCCTGGGCAATCACCCTGATGGTCTGCAGCATGGCCCCCTGATGCAGACAGATGGTGTTTAGCAGCCACTAGGTCCTTGTCGCTCCCCTCCACTGTGTGGCCCCACCTGCTGGCTCTGTACCCAGCCTTCTTGTCTTGCTGGCTGGACATGTCCTACAGAAAGAAAAAGGAAAACACAATCAAGCAAGGATGGACAGCATGCTGCATGTACCCAGGCTTGGACACAACAACACCCCCTCAACCTATGACAACACCCATAGTCTGGTGGGCCTGGGGACAGCCGTACAGATGAACATACAGGTGTGGACACTGGCACTGGCATACCAGCCGAATAATAGTTGATGGTGCACAGCCATGGGGTGAACAGCCCCGAACAGTCCATTGGACAAGCAGTGGACAGGGACATGACCCATTAGGTGTAGTGGCAAGGCCATGTCAATAGAAACATAGAAACATAGAATTTGACGGCAGATAAGGACTGCTTGGCCCACCTAGTCTGCCCATTTTCCTACCTAACAGATAAGCTGCAGATCCTAGTTAACCAACAGCTTACTTCCTCTTACCCGCCCCTAGGACTGCCTTATGCCTGTCCCATGCATTCTTGAAGTCCCCTACTGTTCTTGACTCCACGACCTCCTCAGGGAGGCTGTTCCATGCATCCACAACCCTCTCTGTGAAAAAATACTTCCTCCCATTACCCCTGAGCTGTCCCCCCTCTATCTTCAAATTGTGCCCCCTTGTTCTTGCACATCTCTTTTTCTGGATGATGCTACCCTCTTGGACTTTGTTAAGTCCCTTGAGGTACTTGAAAGTTTCTATCATGTCCCCTCTCTCCCTTCTTTCCTCAAGAGTATACATATTAAGCTCCTTTAGTCTTAACCACTGATTTGTTCTCCGAAGCTCTCCTTGTGGCCTATATGCAACTTTGTCAGTGTCTTTTGGGGACCGGCATTCTCTTTTCATGTGCCCATCCTTCCCACAATTATAGCAAAACATACTTTCTGGAGTTTGAGCTGGCCGAGGCACCACACTGGGAGCCAGGGCGGGTATTACTAACTGGAAACCTTGGTACCCTCTCTGTATGGGCGTGATAAGCATTTGGAGACATCTGTCAGTTTCTCCACTTCCATGGTCAAGGAATTGAGTTTGGAGCTGTTATCAGCAGGAGATACATGGTAGGTACCCCACCCCCATAGCAGATACCAGTCGGATATAGTCAGGGGCCCGTACTTGCAGGCGTAGCCTGCATAAAAGGGACTGTTTTAATTCCAGGATCTCTCTCAACAGTTCGCCCCATTGTGGCATATCTTTTTCCTTGCCAGAGCACTCATTTACTGCCAACCTCTGCCCCTGAACTTCACTTGATGGGTCACCCTCAGTCACTCAGGTCGGAGCCGCAGCTATTGGTGCAGGTCCCTCCCGAGGTCATCTTTTCTCAACTCCTCGAATTTCTCTCATTAACTCATCATAGGAGGGTGGGGATTCCAGTCGATCTGCCAGGCGTAACTGGAAGCAACAGCAGTTCTGAGAAGGGGCAGACTTAAGGATCCTGTCCAGCCTGGTTCGGTCCAGTTCAATCGCTGGCAAACTACTCTTCTGAGGCATTCTTGCAACAATTTTTCCAGCCGAGATACATACACAGACAACAACTCCCCTTGGTACTGTTGTGCATCTCTTACTCTCCACCATAGGTCCTCATCAGAATCTGGGCTCCCATACACATTCTCCAGGGCCTCAAGATGAGCCTGTGCAGTCACTTCAGGGTTACTGGCCGGTTTAGCATGAATAGTAGCCAGGACAGGACCTCGGAGGCTCTCACTAACCCTCTTCGCTCAGGCTTCCGAGCATTGCCATTCTAGCACTTGGGGGCAACATAGTCTATCCAGGTCTCCCAGTCATCCTCCCTTGGGGGTGGGGAGGGTGCCAGAGAAGATCCTCAACCTTCGTAAGAGTCGTGACTAATGGCAGGTGCAGAAATTGGAGTCTGCATTGGTTCAGCCACCATTACGGGCACTGAGCGGGAGAAGGTGTTGGGGAGGAACACCCCAGGTGGCAAGAATAGTTTCTTCAAGTCCTCCACAGTTTCCCTTCCCAGCAACCATTTAGCAAATTTCTCCTCAAAAGTTTCAGATAGTGGTGGGGGCTCATTCCCCGGGTCTTTACTGTCCTAGTTATCACCTCCAAGCAGTGAGGGCTCCCTCTGGGGTAATGGTCTGTGGCACTTTGGAGCTATCTATGGGATCCTTAAACTCTACTAGTGCCAGGAAAGTGTGGGTGAGCAGATTAGCATGCCGACCCACCACCACAGGGTTTTGTAAACCTTCCACCTTGGAAAGTACTCCTGCACAGTGTCCATATTGATACCCAGGGATGTCCAGGATAACATAGCATTTTGGGGTCGATCTCTCCCAGTACACCACTCCACCAGCCGGTGCACAGCCACTTCTGTCGGGTACCCATTTTTTCTTAACAGTGGTTCGTGAATATGGCCACTAGAGACACACAATCCCAGCGGTGAGCCTCCAAGATGTAACCCTAGATGGCGCTATCCCAGGGGCTACTACCCTGCCTGATTTGCCACCAACAGGTTGAGGGCCTGGATCCAATGGCGGTGCCTCCACCCAGAGGTCAGGGTTTACAATAGTTAAACTAACTTGGTCACAGCCCTCTGGGACACTGCAACCCCCCTTTCTTCCCACTAGTGGCCCACACAATATATCAGAATTACCTTTACAGTATACACTTACCCCCAGGACTGGTTCTGGCACTGGGACCTCCTGTGAAATAAGATACAGTGCAACAATCACAGTACAGTACTTTAACATAGACAAATACCTCAGGCAGTATAACTTTGCTGAAACAAGCAGATCTGATTTATTTAGGGGGATATAACAAGGACAGGGGGAAATCAGGTTAATTAGCTTATCACTCTACTCATCTACCTATTGCTCTGTGCACAGGCCTATCCCTATCAGTTACTGTCCCTGGGTACCCAAGCCCTAGTGGCTAGTCCAAACCGTGGCAGCTGGTAGGGGCCCTTTCACACAGAAAAATTAGTTAAACAGTCAGCAGTACAGTAATTCCATTTGGCAATTCAACAGGGAGCGACCCTGAATTAGTACTCACGACCTCCAAACAAGATAGGGTCCTTCAATGTCAGCAGGGCTACTCTTGAGCTCCAAGAGACTCCTCACACATTTATATGGTAAACAGTCACAGGCAAAAGTCACTTAATGGCAGCAGGATTCACTTGAGGTACACAAGCCTCTTCACACATTTATATGGTGAACCAGAAAGTACTATACCAGGCAGGCTGCTTCTCTATCCCGATCGCAATTACTGCACAATACCCGGGAGAACACACAGCAGATTCAGTTCCTGACAGACCGAGTGCAATTCAGCTATTTCTCCAGTCTTCTACAGGGTGAGCCTGGTTTCTGCTCTTCAGATATCCTTTGATTCTCTTCACAGGACGGATTCAGTCCTAACAAGCAGTTACACAAGCTGCAGACCGAACTCTGGGCCTTATACACGTTCTCGACTAAAACTGCACACTGAAAAAGCACAGGGCTCCTTCCTTCTTCACTGTCAGAGCTGAACTGAACTACTTCAACAGACAAAACCGGGCACTTCCTTTGAGTTCCTCCCAGTTCTTGACTGGATTGGCTGTCACTCACAATAGACTGCTGCTGTTGGTCCAAAAAGGCGCCGAAGTCTAAACTACATCTCCCAGAGTCACTGCCCATACAATCCTCTTGGGGCTGGCTCAGATTATGAGTCCAAGTTCTGATTCGTCCAAGGCACCATTTTAGAGCTAGCTTACCCCACACTGATTGGTCCAGTTCAGCAGTTCAAAACCAGAATGGGGAACTAGGCAGACACAGTTCTGACTGCAAAGAAAGCAGGTTAGACAAACTGTAATTTCATTATTACTGTAAATGATTTCTGGCAAACAGTTACATCTTTCAGATAGGTTCCTTTGCACTCTAGTGACTGCAAAATGGAGTGAATTGGCAGCAGCTTGAGTGGTACTCAATCAAAGAAACACACAGTCCCCATACAAACTAATTATGTCTGCAAGCAGACAGCTCTTAAAGAACAGTACCAGAGGTTCTAAAAACACTCACTGATAAATGGCTTAACACCAAACACCATTTAGGCTTGGAGCATTCAAGCAAGCTCCTGGAAGTCTTTTGGGAACCCCCGTTTGCAGGGGGGTTACACCAGTATCCCCCCAGCCTTCCTTACTGCCTTCTCACATTGCTTGCCCAACTTTAGGTCACCTGATATAATTATCCCCAGGTCTCTTTCTATTTTTACTGTTGTCAGTATCTCACCCCCCATTGTGTACGCTTCCCCTGGGTTTTTGTTTCCCATGTGCATTACCTTGCACTTCTTTGCATTGAATCTGAGCTGCCATACATTTGACCATTCCTCCAACCTTTCCAAGTCCCTTCTCATCCTTTCCACTCCATCTTGTGTATCAACCCTGTTGCAGATCTTTGTGTCATCTGCAAAGAGACATACTTTTCCTTCCAGTTCCTCTGCAATGTCACTTATAAAGACATTAAAAAGGACTGGTCCCAGTACTGAACCCTGCGGTACCCCGCTAGTAACCTCCTTTCTTCACTGTACTCCATTACTACTACCCTTTAGTCCTGTTGTCTAGCCAATTTTTTATCCAGGCTACCATTGGGACCCATTCAAGGCTGGCTATCTTGTGTATTAATCTTTGTGTGGGACTGTATCAAATGCCTTGCTAAAATCTAGGTAGGCCATGTCCACAGCCCCTCCCTGGTCTACTACTTGGTCACCCAGTCAAAGAAATCTATTAGATTAGTCTGCCGACCTTCCCATCGTGAATCCATGCTGCCTTGGGTCCTGTGCCCCACTGGCCTCTAGGTACTCAACAATTCTTTCCTTCAGAAGTGATTCCATCATTTTCCCTACCACTGAGGTCAAACTAACTGGTCTGTAGCTTCCTGCCTCTGTCCTGCTCCCACTTTTGTGAAGAGGAATCACATCTGTCCTCCTCCAGTCCTCGGGTACCACCCCATCCTCCCATAATTTGTTAAAGAGAGTAGTCAGCGATGTCACTAGTTCTACCCTTAGTTCTTTCAGAATTCTTGGGTGAATCCCATCAGGCCCCATTGCTTTGTCCACCTTCAATTTTACTAGTTCTTTCAGAACCCTTTCTTCTGTAAATGGACTGGTATCGACCCCCGTCTTCAGAGTGTTTCTCTTGTTTGGTTTAGGTAACTCCCCCTCATCTTCCTTTGTGAATACTGAGCAGAAATATTCGTTCAGTATCCCTGCTTTTTCACTGTCACCCTCTACCCACATTCCCTTCCCTTTATTAAGCTTCAGTATCCCTCCTTTGGTCTTTCTTCGCTCCCTAATGTACCTATAAAAGGTCTTATCCCCCTTCTTAACAGAATTGGCTATCCTTTCCTCGGTTTGGGCCTTTGCTTATCTGACTGCCTTCCCAGCCTCTTTCTGCTTTAACTGATAAAGTTCTCTGTCCTGCTCCTTCTGTGTTTCCTTATATTTCCTGAATGCTGTCCTTTTCTCCTTAACCTTCCCTGCCACCTCTTTTGTGAACCATAGCGTTTTTTTCCTTCATTGTGTTTTATTGATTTGCTTTACACAAAGGCTTGTTGCCTCTGTGATGGCTGTTTTGATCACTCCCCATTGTTCCTCCACCCCTGCTTCTTGCCTGTTTGCTAGTGCTTTTCTGAGGCACTCTCTCATTTTCGCAAAGTCAGCCCTCCTAAAGTCTAGTACTCTTGCTTTTGTATGGCTTGATTGTATGGCTGTGTTTATCATGAACCACACTGTTTGGTGGTCGCTTGTTCCCAGATGGCTACCCACTTCTAAATCTGAGATTCTTTCTCCATCCCCATTTGAAAGTACCAGGTCTAAGATTGCTGCCTCCCGAGTGGGTTCCGATACTAGCTGTCTGAGGCATGCCCCCTGTAGGGCATCAAGAATGACCCTGCTCTTGGATGTGCCTGCAGCAAAGGTGCTCTAGTTAACATCTGGCATATTCAGGTCCCCATCAACAATATCTCCCCTTTTTCTGCCATTCTAAGAAAGCCTTCTATCATTTCCTTGTCCATTCCCTCCCCCTGAGATGGGGGTCTGTAAACAACCCCATACGGATTGTGGTGCCATTTTCTGTCTCCAGGGTGACCCAAAGTGCCTCATCTGTTCCCTGTTTACTCTTTAGTTCTGTTGCTTTGATCCCTTCCTTTACATAGAGAGCTACTCCTCCTCCTCTTTTACCCTCTCTGTCCCTCCTGTAGATTGTGTATCCTGGTATGTTGACATCCCAGTCATGGTTCTCTGTGTACCATGTTTCTGTGACTGCCACTATATCCAGGCAACCCTCTTCCATCAAGGCCGCTAGTTCAGGGAGCTTGTTACACAGACTATGGGCATTGGTACTCATCACCCTCCACTTTTTGATAGCCTTACCCCTTTTAGCCCCATTTCTGTCCTTACTGCCTTTGCCTTTTTTTACATTTAAATCTGTTCTGCTCCTTAATAACTTCTGTACCTTGGTGTTTACCTTACTAATCACCATGTTTTGTTGGGGGAGGCTCGGATTTCCCTGCTTCTTTTCAGTGCCTCCCCCCTTGGCTAGTTTAAATGCTTGCCAATGAAGCATTTAAACCTCACCTAGGATCCTGGTTCCCCCTGGACAGATGCAGACCATCGCACCAGTATGGTCTGCATCCCTCCAGGTGGCTCCCAGTCCCAATGAAGCCAAACCCTGAGCTCCACACCAGTTTTTCAACCACTCATTGAATTCCCTGGTGAGAAGTGCCCTAGCATCTCCCTTGCCATAGACAGGCAGCACCTCCGAGAAGGTTACCGTATGCGCTACTTGTCTAAGGCCCCTTCCCAACTCTACAAACTCCTGTTGCACTGCTCTGATCCCATTTCTAGCCAGGTCATTTGTCCCTAGGTGGACAATGACATCCAGCTCCCTCCCTCATGCAGCTCCTCCCACGATCCTGAGGATTCGCTTCCCTGTCCCTCAAGCCGTGGCGCCAGGAAGGCTACCTCCTATCCCTTCCTCCCCATTTCTACCCCTAATGATTGAGTCCCCACCAGGAGTTGTTTCCTTCCCTGTGGGGTCCCATGCCACCCCTCCTGTGGGTCTTCTTTGTGAAGGTTCCCAGCATCCTCCTTGGTCTCCACTGCAGATGCCTCCATAGAGGAACCACTATCCACTAGAAGAGCGAATGAATTGTGGAGAGGTACAGCTGGAGGGATGCAACTCTGTTCCACCACCCTCTCCCTCCTTGAGCCCACTCTGGTCCAGCATCTCCTCTTTCTTGGCAACTTCTGAGGTAGTGGCATTGGCCGTGGTGGTCCCTGGGTGGGGGAGGACGTTTCACGAATCCTAGCCAGGTCAGCCTAGAGACGGGCAACCTCCTCTCTCAGACCAGAGAGGTGCCTACAAATAGGGCAACATCGCAGCCTCCAAAATGTCTCCTGGAACACTGCCGCCCCACAGCCATTGCACTGCACTATTCCTATCATGTCTTATTTTGTGTCCCCTCTACTGTTTCTCTGGATGCTTACTGTCTCCTCTCCTTACAACTCTCACCCTTCCTGTTCTGGGACAGCAACTTCCTCTCTTCCTCAGTAGCCTCCTTCTTCCTTGCTCAATGTCAGACCACCAGCAGCTGGGGGGGGGGGGAGTGAGCTACTTTTTCTACTTTAGGGTTGGCAAAACCAGTGCTTCTCTATGATCCTTTCCTTCCTACTGCCAAACAGGAAGTTCCTGTTGACAGTCAAATCCAGTGGCTATAAAAGTGGAACTGGCTTTGGGTGGGTGGGTGGAGGGCAATTAGTAAGAAAAAAGGCTAGCAACAGGAAGTTGTAATTTGACTCACCTGCTTTTAAAGTGTCTAAACCACACCCCCAGGTAAGCTCTCTTTCTTTCTACTGGTTTAGCAAAGTCAGCTGATACAGTACCCTGCACAGAATACACACTGACCTTCTTTCTTTTCTTTCATTTTTTTCTTTAACCCTAAATAAGTCCCCTTCTACTTCTAATAAAGTTATCTGTCTACTTAATCTTAATAGGGCATGGGCATGTGCATGATCCCAATCACTAGCTCTGTTGAGCAATGGAAGCTTGCCAAAATGACAACCCAACCCAAATGGAACCATGTGCAGTACCACAGGGCCACACCTATGCACAGACCACACAGTGCAGAGGATCCTGTACATGAACAAGGTGCATGCCCATGTCCCCGCCCCAGAAAGGGTGCCATGAGGCCTACACCTGTCACTGGGTACAGCTGGCACTCAGGGTGACACAACAGGCTGTCACATTCTGTGTATGGTAGTGGACAATGCAAAAGCCAATTACAGTGTCAGTGGGCATGACTGTGTGGCACAACTACAACCTGCACAGTGGATGATGGCACATACACAGACTGGCCCATATGCAGTTGTGTAGCACAGGAACAGGGGTGGACACACCCTCTGATGTGCATCACACTCCGGTTGCACAGTGACATGGTGATGTAGGCCAATAGGACGGGATGACAGGCAACAGCCAAAGGTTAACACAGGACACCAGCTCACAGCCACACCCACAAGCACATGTGGCACTTGGCCATTGATGAGTGTTGTGGCAACACTGTCTGCAGTGTCTGATGTGAGACTGCCATGGCTGCCACCCACTGCCATGTGTGTGGCACAGTCTGCACTGGGCAGGGATATGCCCTGTGCTACATTCAGGGAGTGGCCATGGCCATGCCAAAATCCTGTTGTGGCATATTCAGGCACAACACAGTACCATATAAGGACCACAACCCACCATAGTGGCATAGTATGAGGGCACATCACTGGAGCAATATGCACCGTGTAGTATGTGAGGATGATATGGGGGGGATGTCCAGTGGATAACAGCAGCATACCACGAATGTATAGTGGACAGCACAGTGGCAGGGAGAGCTATGTAGGGGTACACACATTAAAGTGACCACAAAACTGGGGGACACACTGCACTGGGTGCTACATGTACATTGGGTATGTGGTGTACACTGTGCAGTTGGTGGTCTGTGTATGTGTCCTGATGCACTGGACCATGCAGAGACCCCTAAGGCTGTCAGCAGTGCAGAACTGGGGAACAGCATACCACTGCCATCACAAGGTTAGATGCACCTGTCGCCTGGACATGTGCAAGCCACATGCCACAGACTACAATGGTCCATGCAGGGCCCTCATGACCTCAATACCTATACATCCACAGGCAGGTATTTACATGGACCCAGTGCTGACCATATGTAGCAGGAATGGGACACATGGTGTGGCCCATGGTCTACATAATGTGTCTGCATGCACCGTGTGCAGTGGAGCCCTGCAGGGAATATCAGTCCAACATGGATATGGTCTACACAGCCACACTGGATGTACCCTGTGGCACAGCTTCGGACCAACCAAAGCACAGCTCCGGAAGCATGTTCATACACATGGTCTACCATGGAGGACAACAGGGTGTGGAAGGCTACGATGTACAAGGTGGATGCACCCCCATGTGTGAGAGTGGGGTACACACAATGTGGTGTACTAATGACCACAGTGGGTGACTCATGTTGTCTTTGCAGAACACAATGTACATGACACTGTGAAGCGCACATGCATACTCACATGAAGGTCCTTACGGTGACATCCTGTCCATGCTGTGCTGGCTGTCCCCTTGCATCTACCACTGTTCACAACTGCAGGTATCACTCCAGGCCTGTCTCCTGGTCTGTCTGTCTGTCTGCAATGTAAAGACAATGACAAAGCCACAATCAGAGCCATGCAGTACCCCCCAGAACACCCATATATAATGCAGCATTGTGGACATCCACTGTATACCCATGTGCGAACATATGAGCCCCCCAATTGTAGATGGCATCCAGTGTACCACCACAGAGGCATGATATAGAGCTGTACACTGCCCCCCTCCCCAGTTCCACCAAAATACACGTACAGTACAGTGAACAGTGATGGTACATGTAGTAAGCAGGTGTACCATGTAATGAATGTGACACCCTACACCAGTCCCCAGACTGTGTGCCATGCATGTATAATACAAAGCTGGTGTTCTGTGGACCACGGCCCATGTACACTGTTGACATTGCTGTCAGCCAGCATAGGGAGCACCACTATTGTGTGGCATGGGCAACCAATGCACAAGACAGAGACCGGTTACAGTGGGTATTCCCGTGCAGCCTGCAATGGATACTAATGTCAGCACAGTGACATTCACATGCTCATCCCACACTGGACTGTATGGCACATATGTGCATGGCCACCAATAGTAGGCAATGGCAGCTGGACAACACTGTCTGGGGGCACTGTCATGGCCATGTTCCCACAGGGATGGTATACAGCCAACCATTGGCATACCAGGGACAGATACAGGCCCACATAGCTGTTGCAGGAGGGTCACCCATATGCCCCATGTCACCAAATGGCCACCATGTCCATGACAGGCACCTACATGTGTATAGCTATGCATATCCACCATGTCATGTCATGGTGGGACACAGTACAGCAGTCCTGTGCCTGTTGCCACTGTGCCCCCTGACCTGCAGCACAAATTACGATATGGATGCATGGATGCATCGTCAACACTACTATGACGGTTCTAGGAATGGGTGCAGGCCACACCGTGGACCCCTGCTGGACACATACATCATCTGGGAACCTGCATACCCTGTTGCTGTGTCATGGCAACCAGCACATGGTATCATGGGGATGCACAATGGGCACCCACACCGACACACCGCGCTGTGCTATTCTACATGCCAACATACCTCAGCATGCATGGCCACATGGTGGGCTCTGCTGCACAGGGACATGTGGTGTTCAGCAGGAGGACTGTTGTACATGAGCATGCTGGAAATGCCATATCCATGTACCATGTTCTGTTGTGTGGCCTGTGGCATGTGGGCAGACACGTGCATGGACATATATGGACATCAGAGCATGGGAATGGTATGTGATGCCACACTGCACATTGGCCATGCCATACATTGCCATAACCACAGATTGTGCCATGTCTATGGGTGACACAGGTACAATGCAGAGGTCCTGTGGCCTGTACACTGTCACCCATTCTGTGCCCTGATTCTGAAGGCACCATTCCCTGACCAGATGACTGTCTTCAGGTACCACACAGCATCCTGTCAGCCTCTGTTGGCAGGTGATGCCTTCAGTAGAACAGACATGGGCATGTGCCACTGTACTCATGCACCATATAATGAGTGGGCCATATCTGTGCCTTCCACAACAGACCATTATGTGGCATCTGTTGCCCAATATATATGGTATGCCAACATCCACAATGGCCATTGTCAGGCACAGACACATCCCTGGCATATAACGACGTCTAACATGTCACACATTCACATGGTGTACAAACCTGGGTGTGGCACCATGCCCCACTCCACCATGGCACGGAGGTGGTCAAGGCATGTCCTGTCCCTCCTGCTGAGGTCCCCGAACCAGTGGCAGCACTGCTCTGCTGTGCGAGGGATGCCAGTACACCTGCTGAGGCAACTGGCAATTTTGTCCCATACTGCAGACCTGGCCCTGTTAAGCTCCTCCTGGCTGAACAGCTGCCCCCCCCCCCCAGGGACCACCAGGTCGACAAGGTTTGCCAGCTCCACCTCCTCCCACCACTGGGTGTGCTGGCAGGGTGCCATTCTACACGTGGTGCATGCCATTTTTGTACTGCAACAGCTGGGCTGTAACTCTGGCCATGTTCTGTCAGGTCTGTCCCCCATGTATATAGTGGGATAGGGCATACATGGTTAGCCCAGTGACAGGGAACTGGAGACCAGCTGTGTGTTCAGGCAGCCCTGGTGTGCACTGTTGATGCACATGCCTCATCCCCACATCCACAGCGGCCACCCATGGGGCAGCCATACGCTGTGGTGGTCACATACCAGCCACCCCTCTGGATCAGCAACCTCCCCCTGCACAGCAGAACTGTTGCAACACACAAGGCTACTGAGTGCCTCTGTGGAGAGCCAGGAGGCACTCCATGAAGCTCTGCAGGGGTTGCAGTTGCAGATCCACCTCCATGAGGAGCAGGCTACTGTCCCCATGTGGAGATCATAGGGGCCTTTCACCAGTTACATGCTGACATCATTGCAGGCTTCTCCAGTGTATCAGCAACTATATAGGAGGACACTGCAGCACTGGCTGCATGTAAATGCCATACTACACACCGCATAGCAACCCCAGCATCCCCAAAACACTACACAGCATCTGCATTTCTCCTAACACCCCATTCCCCGTCCTTGGACCCCCACCCACCCTGGCTATGATGATTGGTTCTCAACACCCACCCCGATGTGTAGTCTTCCACGGTCCCAGTGTCTACCCTTCAGGTTGGAAGCCTCGCTCCATGTGCTTAGGGTGCCCCATTGGGTTGCCAATAGAGGCGAGGCCGACACACATGTCTGTGACACCCACATGCACACACCCTGAGATTTCTGGGGCCCTTACGGACTGCCCGGGATGCCTCCAGGCCGAAGGTGAGGCTACTTCTGCCCTGCAGTGCCTACGGCTGTGCGATGTCCACACTCTCTGACCACACTGCCCCACCCACCTACCCACTCTTGTGGCATTGCCACACTGTTTGGATGACATCCGGGACATAAATGTGGGCCATGGTGTTGTGGGACCATCATGGGTGTGATGAGTGCACCTGTGGCTTACCACTGTGGGTATGTGCCAGTGGTCTATCTCTGACCCATGCCAATCCAATACCGGTACCTCTGTGCATCCTTGGCAATGTAGTCCCACATGTGGACATGTATGCATGTGACTGCTGCACACCTGTCTGCACATCACAATGGGGCAACCGGTTCATACTCAACATCATCATGAGGCACACCATGCACTGACATATATGGTGCCTGTGTGCATGGCAGCCTATCACAGCTGCAGGCATTACTCACCTTCAGGGTCAGAAATGTTCTTGCACAATGGTGTCCCTGTGCCGCTGTCCCCTCTGGGCCAATCTTGGGTCTCTCTGGTCTTGCCATAGATGCTCATCCTTGTCTGGTGGCTCCATATCCTCTGCACTGTTGCCTTCTGTGACCTGGACAACTATTCCACAGTCTATGGCCATATTGTGTAGCATACAATAGGCCTGGAATATGCCACAGCCCTTGTCCAAGCTATACTGTAGGGCAACATTGGACGTGTCCAAGCTTTTGAAGTACATCTTCAGCATGCTGAACACATGCTCTATGATGTCACATGTAGCTGTGTGTGTCTGTTTGTACCACTCTTCTGCATCAGACACAGGCCACAGTATTGGGGTGAGCATCCACTGACAGAGGAGGTATGTGCTGTCTCCTGTGCTGGGGAAAGTGATATGTTAGTATACATTATACATCCATGGCATTCTGCCCTCCATACAGACCTGTTACATTTGGTCAGCCTCATCTGCATATTTTCCCATCCACAGTGTCACTGTTGCATATTCTTGCCCTCCCCTATCTGGTCCTTTCCTTACTATCATATTTCTTCTATCACTGCCACTGCAGCCTGCATGCTGTTGGGTCTTTGGGGCACAACACAACCCTGGCCTGGATGTGCCACACAGCACTGTCCCCTTCCAGTGCATCACATTGTACTACCCTTCCCACATTGTCATAGGCCCCTACTGGCTGGCACCACCCCTGTCACTTATACCTATTGCACACCATCACATGCTCTCCCTCCAATGATGGCATTCCACATCTGTTCGATGTCAGTCCTATTCCGGTCTCATCTCTTCCTCCCTCCCCCCATGTGTCACATGGCTGTCTGCCATTGCAGCACCCCTTCGTACTGTGTCAACACCTGTACAGATGCCATCACTTCATCATGATACTATGTGGGCACCTTCTTTATAGCTGTTTTCCACTCACCCACAAGATGACCACTAGGTATCTCTCCAGACTCAAACCAATGGCATAGGGATGACTGATGCCAGATGTATTCATCATGTGCATTCCCAGGGTAGCGGGCACAGACATGTGTGATGCCCCCTGTGGCATCACACACCATCTGGAAGTTTATGGAATAGTACCCCTTCCTGTTGACATAGACATCCTTGTCTCCACCAGGTGGTGCTCTGATGGCCACATGGGTGCAGCCAATGGCCCCTAGCATGCCTGGTAGGTATGCAACCCTGTAAAAGTGCTGCATTGTTACTATCCACTCTGCTGATGTGCTCAGGAATCAAATGAACTCACTAGCATGGGACAGCAGAGTGTTGAGAAACTGTGTAAGGAGACGAGATGTGACCGACTGGGTGATTCCGGTGGTGTCACCCACCGGTATCTGGAAGGTGCCCATGGTGAGCAGGCACAGCAGTGCTGTGACCTTGGTCTCCATCATCATAGCATGTCTTCTGTGTGTGGGTGCTTGAGCTCGTCATGGGGCAACTGAAAGAGCTTTCTCAGAATTGCCCTGTTGAACCAGTACTGGCCCACGATATCTGTATCACTGAGCTGTTCGAATGTGAGGTGGGGCTGGTATCCTCTCTGTGGGGCATACCACCTGTGGGGCCTTCCTTGGCCACCTTGCTGTTCCCATCAGTCTCCTTACATCAGCCATTACTACTGCCATGCAGAATGCAAGCCCTGACATTGTTCCTGCAGTGCAGCAGTCTACCTCTGGGTGGCTGGCCGATTTAGGGCTGCCCCATTTATTCCTGATTTTGCACTGACCAATTTTAGGTTGAGCGGCACATGAGCCACTCATTTTGGCTGAATATACACAGAAGCGGCATATTCAGGTGCCCACCCCCTTTTTCTGCACAGCATAAATTATAACTGCACAGTTGCACATTCTGACTTGTGTGATGCAGTTCCCTCTTTTGAATATCACGCTGCGGCGCATTTTCCAGGATGCGCCGTGCATCTCCATGCTGTGCCGTGCAACTCCTTTGAATATGTGTGCCCAGATATTTACGTCTAATAAATAGACAACTGATTATTTTATTTATTGTATTTTGATGTGTTTTTAGGTAAAAAAACCTTTTGTAATAAAATATTTGATATTGCACTGAAACAAGTTTTTTTTGTTTTGCTTTTAAAAATGTTAGCAAAAATAATTCTTGCTAATCCTTTCCTCTTTAATGTAGCTGTTGATTTTTGGCTTGCTGTTAGGGGTTCATTTAGTTTATTTTTATTGGCAGTCTAAAATTTTCACTAGTAAAAATCTGGAAGGCGTTCCAAATTTTTGGAAGTCAAAATACTTCCAGGATCCCACTTGTAGAAATCAGTGTTCTAGGAAGGACCTATTTACTGATGTTAATATAATACATTAGTGGTAAAATACAATTTCTTTCAGAAAAATCCATCATTTCTGACTTCCATGCCTAGAATTTTGGAAGTCATCTATTTTTTTTATTTACATCTTGAAGTTCTTGCCTTATTTTTGGAAGTCAAATACTACAAAAATGGAGTTAACTGAACCACTGATCGGTAGTGTACCTGTAGCTGGATGCAGGGAGGGGGATGGGGGGGAGAGAGAAGGTTGCAAGGGTGACTTACACAAAGTGAAAACATGAGGGTTATCAGGCACAACTGTGTATTGGTTATTAGGTGTTGCATCTTAAATGTGTATTCCACATCTCCAGTGGCTACACAACCATGCCAAATGGTAGCACCCTATATGAGCATCTATTATTGAGCGACTCAGTATGAGCGACTCAATAATAATGCTTTAAAATACAGTAACAGGTGAAAAAGGTTGCTATATCCTGTATAGTGAGTGTAGCGGGGAGCTACACTCACTAGAGCAGATTATAGGACCATGTCTGGCTTAGCTCTGCCAAGCTGGCCGTTTAGTGTAGCGGTATACATTACCACTCCTGAAGCCAGTGACCAGGGTTTGGGTCTAGTGCCTGGCAACAGAAATTTTGTTTTGCCCCACATGAAATCCATATGATAAGTTTTTGATGCTTGTACTAGCACGACCCGTGCCTCAGCTGCGACAATCTCTGTAATGTGTTGTCTCCCTGTTCTGTCGAGCTATGTGGTCAGCCACTATCAGTAGTTGCTCTTATCGCATAAAACCATGCCAAACTAAGCAACAGACCACAAGACACCTAGTGCTAGGCTAAAGAAATACATAATTCAGCATTTGTTCCTCCAACATCAGATGGCACATTCACGGGCTGACAGTGCACTGTTGTGTGCTAAGATGTACAATGGTTTTGAAACTGGCAATGGCTGCCATTGTACAATGGGTAAAAGAACCCACCAGGGAGGGAACCATTGTTGATGTGATTCTGATGAACTAAGATATGGTGGAAGAGTTAAGGTGAAGGAAACTCCTGGGAACAAATGATCACAACTTGGTATTTTTTACCTTGCCCCAGATGACTAAAAGACAAAGGACCTGATTTTCAAAGAGCCCTTAGAGTGACACAGATTGCAAGGTTCCAGAGCTGCAGCAAACTCCGGGTGCACCAGAGAGCCTGCGCCTGATTATACAATAATCAGGGTCCCGGCACTAAACTCCCCGGGTTTGCCACGAGCCAACATCAGTGCCAAACAGTTGGCGCACCTGCACAAATTGCTGCAGGGATCTCGCCGCCCCCCCAACCAGCGCAACACTAGAGGGGCTGAGATTGGTGGGGGTGGTGAACAGAAGGGGGCTGAGGGCAGTAGGGGCATGGGAGGTGGCATAGGTGGAGAAGGGGCAATAATGGGAGTGATGTAGCACCTGGTGGGGGGAGTTTGCGTTTGTAGGTATTTCTGTATTTTGTATTAATGCCTATTAGAGTACAGCAACTACTGTACCTATGTGTTATACTCTGCGGTGGGCACAGACCTGGCTGCTGCACTGTCTGACCCTGGATCCCCTGTGCAGTATAATTAGAGATTAATGATGACACTAACTGTTTTTTTTTTCTCTTTTAGATATTTCCTGAAGAAGATCTAAGGTCGAAATGTAGATTTTTAACTCTATTTTCTATTTTCAGCGTGCATTTAATATAACCATTTTGTTTTGCTTTTAGACCACATGCTGATGCAGCGCCTTGTTTTTGGTTTTTACAATTTGTATAATTAGAGATGTTATGAAATAAAATTTCACCAACCAAATTGCTGTGAAAACATCAATTTCACCTCACAAAATATTTCACAAAAATCACACGTTTTTCAAAATATTTTGCAAGTGAGAAATGCAAAATTTCACCTGAAAATTACAAACTTTAACCTGAAAATTGTGAATTGTCATATTTCACTGTAAAATTTCACAATTTCACAATTTTCAGGCAAAATTTCTGACCCGCAAAATATTTAATGAAATGCGCAAATTTCACAAACTATTTCATGGAATGAAATTTCTGTTTCGCACAACACTAAGTATAAGACATAGGTACAGAAGTTACAGTATTAATACAAAATATGAAAATACATACAACAGCAGACGCACCCCATCAGGTGCCACAACACTCCCATTAATGCCCAGCTGTCCCCCGACTCCCTTTATCCCTTTATGCACCAAGCAGGAAAGGGATCTTGGAGTTATCATCTCTGATGACCTCAAGGTAGGGAAACAGTGTGACAAGGCAGCAGGTAAAGCAAATAGGATGATGGGATGCATAGGCAGGGGCATCACCAGCAGGAAAAGGGCGGTCATAATTCCACTATACAAGACACTAGTGAGGCCGCACCTGGGTACACTGTGCAGTTCTGGAGACCTTACCTACGTAAGGGACATAGACAGGGTACAGAAGGTTCAGAGAAGGGCAACAAAGATGGTGTATGGATTGCATCACAAGTCCTATGAGGACAGGTTGAAGGCACTGAACATGTACTCCCTGGAGGAAAGGAGGGAGAGAGGGGATATGATAGAGACATACAAGTATCTTACAGGGAGGAACAGGGTGCAGGAATGCACTATTTTTAAGTGAAAAGATGTTCCAGGACTAGAGGGCATGGGATGAAGTTGGAGGGAGGACGAATCAGAGGAAACGCGAGGAAGAATTTCTTCACAGAACAGGTGGTGGACAAGTGGAACACCCTGCCAGAGGAAGTGGTGGGGGCTGAAACAATCACGGGATTTAAGAATGCATGGGATAGACATAAAGGAATTCTGGAGGTCAGGGGTAAGGGGCAACAGACTTCCTGGAAAACGTAAACTGAACTTACAAACTTAAATGGGCAGACTGGGTGCTGCCGACACTGTCTATGTATCTATGTAATGTAGCAGAGCGGTGGGAAAGGCCAATGGAATGTTGGCATGCATAGACAGGGACATTACTAGCAGAAAGAGGGAGGTAATAATGCCCCTTTACAAAGCCATGGTGAGGCCGCACCTGGAGTATGGGGTTCAGTTCTGGAGGCCACATCTCAGCAAGGATATAGACGCACTAGAGAGGGTTCAGAGAAGGACAACCAAGATAGTGCAGGGTATGCAGGGAAAGTCATATGAGCAGAGGTGTAAAGAGCTGGATCTGTACACACTGGAGACAAGGAGGGAAAAGGAAGACATGATTGAAACTTTTAAATATGTAAAGGGGGCTCAATAAAGTGGGAGAAGAGGGTTTACTTAAGAGGAAGGAGGGGTTCAAAACTGGAGGGCACAGCCTCAGACTGCAAGGGAAAAGATACAGGGGCAATGGGAGAGAGTGTTTCTTCATGGAAAGGGTGGTGGAGCCCTGGAACAGACTACCAGAAAGAGTGGTGGGGCTAAATTGGTGGAAGAATTCAAGAGGGCATGGATTAAGCATATGGGGCTGAGTATTGAGGGGAGGGTGGGAGCTAGTAGGGAGGGGGAGGTGTAGAGGGGAAAAAAGGGCAGACTAGATTGGCCAGCATGGTTCTTTTATGCCATCATAATTCTATGATTCTATGATTCTATGATTCTATGCCACCTCCTGCAACCCCTTCTGCACCCTGCAGCCCAATGCCAGACCCCATCCCACTGGTGCATACCACTTTGACCACCTCCTTTATGGTCTAAGTGGTGCCCCTAGCTGCGTCCATGGCGAGGCTTGCAAAATGCCAAAAAGGGGATGCTACAGCCCTGCCATGGCACAAGATCTCTTGCAACCTGGCACCATATATTTTGATGTAGTCACGATGCAAGGGGGCTTTGGTGCAGTTGCATTAGGATTGACACAGGCTATGTTTGAAAACTGTAAATGCCGCAAGTAGTGATGCAAGTCACCCCTTGTGCACAAATCTTTTGATGCAAGTCCCTTGCATCAGTCTAACCCATTTAAAAATAGGGCCCCAAATCTCAAGGATAGTGATCTTAGATTTTAGGAGGGTCCATTTTTGGAGATTAAAGGAGATGCCCTGAGACAAAGTGAAAACGGTGGAACAGGTTTAGGATGTAGAGGATATATGGAAACTCATTAAGGGCAGTCTTGTGAAGGTGACGAAAACCTGTCTGAAGAAGGTAAATAAAAACAAAAAAAACAAGAAATCACTCTATTCACCAGAAAAGTGAAAGATGCAGTTTGGACAAAAAGGGCTGCAATCAAAAAGTGTAAAGGGTACCACAATGAGTGTGATAAAGAGGCATGCTTAATGAAAATGAAGGAGGCAAGCTGAGTCATAAGAGGGCAAAGGCAGAGATGAAACTGAGGATAGTTAAAGGGGTAAAGTATAACAAAAACCTCCTTTTTAAATATTTTAGAGTGAAGAAGAAGACTACCTAGAAGGGTATTGTGAGGCTAAACTAGAGAAATGTATGCTTTCAGGAGGATAGAAAGAAGGCTAACAACATCAACTAGTATTTTTCTCAGTATTCACATTAGAGGCAAAGGCCTAACTCCTTGACTGTGACAAACAGACTACAAGAGGGTACGGAAAGAACTGAACTTGGGACTGATGTAAGGGGATTGGGTAGTTTAAGGGACTAAGAGCAATTAGGATGAACAATTCTCCAGGACCAGGTGGATTACAACCCAGAGTGCTGAGGGATTTGGGGCAAGAATGTGCATGGCCCTTAGCAGTCTTGGACAACTTCTTCCTAAAGGCTGGTGTTGTCCTAATTGATTGTGAACACAGCAGATATGGTCCCACTGCACTAGAGTAGGAGCAGGGAGTACCCAGGAAACTATAGACTGGTTAGTTTGACATCTATACTGGGAAACTTCAGTGGACTATCATCAAGGAGCCTCTGGTGACATTTCTTGAAGGGCTCCAAGTCAAGAAGCAGCATGACTTTGTGAAGGGAAGGTAATGCCAGAGTAACCTGACTGCTTTCTTTGGGTCTGTAACAAGAGCAGTGGGTAATGACTAGGCCGTTGCTGTGCTGTATCTAGATTTTAGTAAGGCCTTCAACTTGGTACCCTATAGATGGCATATAAAGAAGCTGGGGATTAGGGGTGGTGGCAAAGCTAACAATTCTGGGTAGCAAACTGGCTAAGATGATAGACACAGGGTGTTATTGTAAATAGGAAACATTCAGAGGTCAGAGAGGTTGCAAGTGAAGTAGCACAAGGGCTGATGCTGGGACCAGTACTGTTTCATGTGTTTTTCTGCAAAGCAGGACTTGAACATGGCCTATATGTTGTTTGCCATGTATGCTTGTTTTTGGGTGAGGTTATTCAGCAGTACAGAGTGGAATTTCACTTCTTTGTAGATGATACCCAACTGTACCTGCCACGTACATCTGATGTGACACCTGCTGCCTCCATGTTGGATGGTTATCTGGGAGAGATCAATGACTGGATTGCCTCCAGATGGCTTGTCCACAACCTGGGCAAAGTGGAGGTGATGTTATTTAAATCAAGTTCCCACTGGGCAACAATAAGGGGGTGGAATTACTATTGCTGTGCCATCTCATGACAGAGGTACACTCAGAGCTGTGGATAGGTGCTTGATCTGGGAGTCATTGTGTACTGAAACCTGACTTTTGAACATTACGTGTCAGCACTAGTCTGCAATGGCCTTTTTCATCTATGTAGCATTGTGTGGATTAAGCCCTAGCTAACACCTTGGGATGCAAATATGATCATGCATGGTTTGGTGGCATCCAGGCTGAATTACTAAAATGCATTATACCTAGCGGTTATCTGGGTGTTTGATACATCACCTGCAGCTGGCCCAGAATGTGGTGGTCCGGCTGATAGCTGGAACCTCTTGGCTGCTGCATGTCTTGCCAATGCACCATGAACTGTACTAGCTGCCTATTCAGTGGTGTGTCTACTTCAAGATAGGCTTGTTGGTTTACAAGGCCCTGGCTATTTGGAATATCTTCTGACCCTGTACATTCCTGTCCACCCTCTCCATTCCACTGAGGTGGGCTTACATTCCATCCTTCACACTAAAGTTAAAGCTTTCAGGGGAAAATGCTTTTGAGGTTGCTGGTCTATTGTCGTGGAACAGTCTGCCAGCTAAGGTATTTATGTTCCCTAGATCTATCTTTTTATATAGCCTACCCTGAAATTGAATAGCAACCACTTGTATTTTATTGTGTTATAATAGCTGGGTTTAGCTTTTCCCATAGGGAAACCCATGGCATTATTTGCTGTTATGAAGGAGTGTTTATAACAACAAACAAACGCTAGGTTTCCCTTGCTCCATGTAGGCGCCATTCTGACCACTAGCTGCGTTGCTTGCCACTGGAGACTGCACCACCACATGGACTCAGAGGTAAGATTTGCAAGATTACTTAAAAAAAACTCATTTCCCAAAAAAATATTACAGGAAAAAGTTTTTTTTTGGCTAGCAACCATGGACCCTGCTAAAACCCAACCGGACTGCAGCTGCACTGAAAGTCTCTTTTTCATATCATTGCTGTGGCGAAAAAGCTAAACCCAGCAATGATATAAAAGAAAATATGGGGTGGTATGAAAAACTCAAATTTTACACACACCCTCAGTGTAGGATGCCAAGATAGACCCCTCGAGTGTTTATGTGATATCCAACACCTCGGGTGTGTGTAAAGTTCTTGTTACACACCACTCCATATATTATTCTATATTTAAATGTAAGTCATGCATTTATCATGTAATTATTGCTATGAATAAATTAAAATTAGCAGCAGTAAATAGACTAATAGAAAAGAAGGAAGCATCAAGGAAAAAAGAAGAGTACTGTAGTATGTAATCCTAGAACAAATAAATAAAAAAAAGTAAATAAATAATTTTATGTTCAGATAAAAATCAATCAAGCAACCTTTATTTAGTACAGTACACTTTTCATTATGACTCAAGGTGCTTTACATATAAAAATGAACAATAAAATACCAAATACAGAATAAAAACAATTTAACATTTTCCTGGTAAGTTAATCATAGGTTGTCTTATTCTATTCAGATTGAAAGGCTTGTCAAAATAATAACGTTTTTAGGGCTAATAGTTATTTCCTTGAGACTTAAAGTAAGATGTTGTCAGCTCTCTAACTTTTTGGTTCCTTGTTTCTTTTACTGTGTTACTGTAGATGACTTACATTTTACCATATGTCAAATGAAAATTGCTCTGACAATGTAAGTTGATTGTTAATGATAGTTTAAATAAAAACATTTTACTGACAGAAAAATGTAATTTTTGCTCTCTGTCAGGCACCCAGAGCCGAATGAATTGAGTGCCATAAAAATAAACTTGCCTTAAACAGAAACATAGAAACATAGACTTTGATGGCAGATAAGGACCGCTTGGCCCACCCAGACTGCCCATTTTCCTACCTATTGTATAAGCTGTAGATCCTAGTTAATCAATAGCCTACTTCTTCCTACCCCTCACCAGAATTGCCTTATGTCTGTCCCATGCATTCTTGAATTCACCCACTGTTTTTGACCCCATGACCTCCTCAGGAAGGCCATTCCATATGTCCACCACCCTCTCTGTGAAAAAAATATTTCCTCACATTGCTCCTGAGCTGTCCCCCTTGTTCTTGCACATCTCTTTTTCCTGAAAGATGCTACCTTCTTGGATTTTGTTGATTCCCTTGAGGTACTTGAACGTTTCTATCATGTCCCCCCTCTCCCTCCTTTCCTCGAGGGTATACATATTAAGCTCTTCTAGTCTCTCTTTGTAAAGCTTCTGTTGCAGACCCTGCACCATTTTAGTTGCCCTCCTCTGGACTGCCTCCATCATGTCTATGTCCTTGCGGAGATGGAGTCGAACTTCACGCAGTACTTGGGATCTCATCAACTGTCTGTACAGAGGGATATCAGCTTCCTGTTTTCTACTGTTGATGTCTCTCCCTTTGCATCCCACTATCCCCACAGCCATCCATACTGCCTTCTCACATTGCTTGCTAACCTTTATATCAACTGATATGACTATCCCTAGGTCCCTTTCCATTTTTGTTGTTGTTAATACCTGCTCCCCCCCCCCAATTATGTACTCTTCCCCTAGGTTTTTGTTTCCCACATTCCCTGGTCTACTACTTTGGTCACCCAGTCAAAGAAATCTATTAGATTCATCTGACATGACCTTCCCACTGTGAATCCATGCTGCCTTGGGTCCTGTGCCCAGCTGGCCCCTAGGTACTCAACAATTCTTTCTTTCAGAAGTGATTCCACCATTTTCTCTACCACTGAGGTCAAGCTAACAGATCTGTAGTTTCCTGCCTCTGCTTTGCTCCCACTTTTGTCAAGGGGAATCACATCCACCCTCCTCCAGTCCTTAGGTACCATACCATCCTCCCATGATTTGTTAAAAAGGGTAGTCAGTGGTGTCATTAGTTCTACCCTTAGTTCTTTTAAAATTCTGGGGTGAATTCCATCGGGACCCATTGCTTTGTCCACCTTCAGTTTTAGGAGTTCTCTCAGAACCATTTCTTCTGTGCTTTACTAGGCTGGTAAAGACCTAGCTAGGAATCAAGCCATCTAGGTGGATCTGCCGTTTTTGTTCTGTCCATGAACAACTTTTTTCATTTCATTTATCTGATAAACATCTATGTATCTGTTATTAAGAGGTGTGGTGTTCCTTGAATTTGCATGATTATACAATGTTTGCATTACCCTAACATCCACACTCTCTATGCATGCATGCATTGCTATGTCATTTAGTTAGTGTAGCAAGACAATGCCAATATTAGAGTAATGTCAATACTGCATTGCATGATCGCCCAAGCCCCGAGGAACACCACACCACCAATTCATATGTATTAACCCTCTCCCATATAGTAATGGACAGGGATATTTCCACTGTGCCTAGCAGATGGACGTGGTGCCTTGTAGTCACTCACTGAGTTAGAAGGTGGGAAGAAGATAGGTGTAGTGTATATATGGGCACTTTAGGCAGGAAGGTTGAGGTTGTGGGTGGGTCTAGAAAAGTGATAAAAGACAAAAGATACAGTAGATTGAGGGGATATACATACCAAAGTGGACAGCCTGTGTCACAACTGAGACTCACTCCTGCAGGTTGCTGTTTGTTTTTGTCACATACAGGACTGAAAAAGGGTTTTTCTGAGACAACATAGTGGAGGTAAGTTGTGGTGAAAGTTGTTTGAATTGGTGTGTTTATTATTGGCTGTTGGGTGAATGTCAGACCAGCCACAGTAACCCATATTTAAGGGCCAGATTAAAGAACTGTATCATGTCCTGTGGTTTGGGGAAGGGGTGATAATTGTCTGGCTTGGGGCCTCAGCTAGTTGAAAATTGGAGGTGGGACTGAGTCACATTTCTGATTGCAGGTTAGTTTCTGGCTTGCTGGCAGGACTAACCATAAAGCTCTGACTCGGGGATAAATTCCAGCATGCAGCCATCATTTCCCATCACACTTGTGTCCTATCATAATTTAATTAAATTCTTTGTTTTACCAGGAGAAAACACCATTGAGAGGACTCATTTACTAGGTGGTCCTGGGAGTACATAGATACACAGAAGTACATCAAGGCAAAAATAGTAGAAGCAAACGATCGGTAGTAAACAGGAAACAAGACTCGGTAATACAGTATACACAAAATGCACAATGAACATTGTAGACAGCTTAACATTGGTTCAAGAAATGCAGGTACTCAGACATGAAGAACAATACAATGCAATGCAATACAATACTCATCAGCTACTATCTATGACCAACTGGTCTATTAAAAAAAGTGCTGAAAATAATCGCGACTCAACAGTACTTGGCTTGCAGTCATTCAGGAACAGCTCAGGCCTAGAAGGGGTAGCGGAATTGGTTGGAAGGCTGGGGAAGGCTAGGGGGTAGGGGTAGAAGGCACATGTATAGGAGGGTGTGATGGACATGGTATGGGAGTAGAGGGGTAACAGGGCCTGGTAGGCTGGTGGGTGTGGGGAAAAGGGAGAAAGGAGTTGGGGATAGGACAATGCAGGAATGGGTAACATGTGCTTATCATTAAGACTATGGGTCTGTGAACAAGTGTACCTGCCAGGAAATGGCGGTGGGGGGCAGGTTATGAAAGGCAGGAGCAAGTATCTTTGGGAGAGTGATTCAGGAGAGTTTTAAAGGTGGATAACCCGAGTAATTTTGGATGATTTAGAGTACCTTGGATGTTATTCCAAAGGGTGGGAAGGCATGACTAATGGAGAATTTGCCATGACGTGTTCTAATTCTTGGGACCTTGAGCAGGAGGTAGGAATGTCTTTGGAGAGCATAAGATCCCTCAGCGAGGGTAAGGAGGTCAACCATGTATTTTGAAAGCTTGCCGATGAGGGCTCTGAACGTCCAAAGGACTGTGTTTTTTATTCACCTAGTGTTCAATGATTGCCATCCGATTTGGGCTTAGACGGAACAGCGATGCATATTGTAGGGGGCATTAGTTATGAATTGGATAGCCCTGTGGTATAGTGTATCCAACTTATTTAAGGAGGCCTGTGGGCAGTGGCCATATATAAAGTCTGCATAATCTAGCAGGGGGAGGAAGGTAGTTTGTACCAGTCGCTTTTTTGTATCGTGGATTAGCAGGTGTTTGATAAGATAAAAAAGTCCCAGCCTTTGCTGAGTTTCTTTGAAAGCTCTTCTAGGTGGACAGCAAAAGAAAGTCTGTGGTCAAGCCAGAATCCTAGATACTTGAACTTGTCCATTAGTTCTAGTTGCTCCCCCAATATAGTCAAGAGCTGCAACTTTGGGAGTACTGGGGGAGCATTTACGCAGTGGATGTGAGGAGAGAGGAACATGGCTTAGGTTGTTTTTGGCATTGAAAAGCAGTTTCAGATGCAGGAGGTTAAGCTGAAGAGTACTGAAATTCTGCTGAAGGTCAAAGCACGCTTGTTGGGTGGTGTGACATAGAGCACAATATCGTCCATGAAAAGGTGAACACTAGTTTTATTAAGCCCAGCATTGATATTATTTATGTAGCTAGCAAATAAAAGGGGTTCCAATATCGAGCCTTGTGGTACTCCTCTTAATAGAATTTTAGGGGGAGAGGTGATGACCTGGGAATTTACATACTATTGCCTGCTAACCAGGTAGCCATTGAGCCGTGGATGTTTCATTGAGTCCGATGCTAGGTAGCAAGAGTGAGGCAAAGCAGGAGTGCAGCATTTGTTTTATTTTATATTTTGCTATTTTTTGGCCCTTCACCTGTCACCAGTATTATCTGCCCTAGTTACAGCATCCCTGATGCTTCCATCTCCTACTAAGCCCTTCATGCTCCCCCGGTTACCCCTGGCTTACCCCCCAGGGGGTGGGGTCATGGCACCGTAGAGGGGACTGGTACTATGATACCAGTATCTGTTTGGGAGAGCATGGGGCCAGGAGGCTAATTGAAGCCCAGAGACAGGGCTTCATTTAGGTGGCAGGCATGAGGATTTTTGTCCCCTGTAAGCTTGGGCGGTGACGTGCAATGACGCCAGCATCTGTCCCACCCCAGAGTTACTCGACCTTGCATCGATCCTAGGGCAATGACCCAGCCTCCGCCAGGAGTCACTCCTGTGCCGATCACACAGCCCCCCCCCCCGGAGAAGGGGAGCAGTCCGAGGGATGCTCAATCCTTCTCCACCCGGCTGGCCCTCCAACGACCTGGAATTGTTCCCGAACCCAGGTTGCCGGCATCTCAAGCAGAAATCCCACCACTGTGCAGGCAGGCCAGCTAGGAGAGCAGCATTTGACTTAAAGGCATCTGCAGGACATACACAAATAGTCTTCAGTCCACAGGAGACCCTGCTGGGGAGACACCAGACTATAGAAGGGGATAACACATTGTGGTTTACTAATGAACTGGAACAACTAGCTACAGGGAAGGTAGCTGCTGGTTGTAGACTAACCATGAGTGGGTATGGAGTAGTAGACACCCATGATAAGGTAGGTACAGGTAGGAGGGTTTGAAAAGGGAAAACAAGAGACATCCTGTCTAGGGTATGGTAAAAAATAAGTTTCAGGCAAGCAAAAGGGAGAGGCTATATGTACAGTGGGAGTAGAAAGAAGGCAATAGGGTACAGAGAAGTTTCAAGGGACACCAAGTAAAGGAAGGAAAGATCATGGGAGTTGTGCAGGTGATGGGGAGGGTTGGGCCGCAGTCTTTCCGGACACCTTCTGGAGACTGAGGTGCTGCTCCATTTGAACTCGCCTCTCTAGGTTGTGGGCAGAGGGTGCTGAACTCTCAGCCAAACTGTCAAGGGTGCAGAGAACCTTCTGCTCCACCCGGGGCCACCAAGTCTACTACTACTCCCCCACAGGGTGCGTAGGTAGAGGCAGAGTGGATGGATCTTGTTGGGCTCCAGGAGAGTGGGGCTGGAGGGAAAAGTGTACACTTCTTATCCTGTACCACTGCAGAATTCCTTTGCCATACTGTTGGGACAGGGCAGCTGAGAGGAGACACCCATTGCAGTGGTAAGGGAAGAATTGGGGGTTCTCTGTAGGGGAGGCCCCAAAGAAGGAAGAAGAGTTCCCCATTTGAGGAGGAAGCAGCTGGTAGTGGGGACTCTATTGTTAGGGGATAGACTTGGGAACAGGGTGAGGATGGTAAAGTGCCTGACTGGTGCTTCAACTTGAAGGAATAGAGGACATGTCCAGAGGATATTTACGGCAGGAGGAGATGGGAGGGAGCTAGACATCATTGTCCACCTTGGGACAAATGATCTGACAAGTGACAGGGTAGAGAAAATGCAGGGTAATTGTAGGGAGCTGAGGAGGAGCCCCAAACAGGTGGCATGCATGGTGGCTTTCACTGAGGTGTTACCTGTGTATGGTTGGGGAGAGGAAAGGGTACTCCACACCAAAGCATTTAACAACTGGTTGAAGGTATGATGCATGGAAAAGGGCTTTGGCTACATTGGGAACAACCTGCGAGGATATAAGCCTCCATAAGGGAGACAGGCTGCATCCTTCCAGAAGGAACCACAGTCCTTGGTGGGAGGTTTAAATGAGGGTGGTGGTGTTACCACTGCATCACTTGCTTGTGAGACCCCACTTGGAGCAATGTGTCCAGTTCTGGAGTCCATGCCTCAGAAAGAACATCAAAAGGTGGAGGCAGTCCAGAGTAGGGTAAATAAAATGGTGTAGGGGTTGCATCAAATGTCCTACAAAGAGAAACGGAGAGATTCCAACACCCTAGAAGAAAAAGAGCAAGAAAGGACATGATTAGAGATGTGTGAAGTCCAAAAACGTTGCTTCTCAAAATATTTTGTGGATTGCACTCAATCTGCAAAGCACAATTAGTGAAATTTGTGGAGCACTGGATCAAATGTGAAGTGTGGAATTTTACAGATGAAATTCCACACTTCATACACAAACTTTGCCCACGTGTAAAAAAAAATATATATATAAATTCCTGGGGTCTAGTGGTCTCCCCCCCCACCCAACTGATTGCCAGCCAGCCATATCACCCCCAATTGCTGGTCAGTCGTCAACAATATGAAAAATATATATGCATATTTTTTCAATTAAATCCCTGTGTCTAGTGGTCCCACCACCCCGCCCTGCCAATAACAGGCCACAGTTGAAATAATGAAAATCACTGACCTTCCACACACACACGCCCGATCGCTGGCCTATCCATATCCTAAGTGGGCCACCGGCACAGCCCTCTATTTACCTCCATGGCCAGCAGCCCAACTGACCTCTTAATGAATGAGCGCATGCTTGTACAAGCACACCCTCATTCATTGACAGCTCTTGGTCATTTTAGGCAGTTTTTCAGTGGGTGGTAGAGCATGGGAGTGGGGTGCTCCGGTCACTGGCAGGGAAGGTGGGATGGGGGAATGACCTTGTGGACCTCTGGGGTTCACAAGACCATTTCCCTTCATCCCGCCCCCCCACCTGTGACTGAAGCAGACCTCTCCCATTCTCTGCCCCAAAAACTGCCTAAAATGACTACGAACTGTCAATGAATGAGTGCATGCTTGTACAAGCATGCGCTCATTCATTAAGAGTTCGGTCTGACATGGAGGTGAGTGGAGGGCTCTGCTGGTGGCCCACTCAAGGAGGGATTGGGATGGGGGAGTAGGGTGGTGGGGTGGGGCACTCCTTGATGGGATAGGGGTCCACTAGACACCAGGGAATTCATTTAAAAACTATTTATAGTGGCTGACTGGCCAGCGATCGGCGGGGGTGTGTTGGGGCTGGGGGTGATTTTCATTATTTCAACTGTGGCCTGTGACCGGAGGGGTTGGGTTGGTAGGGGGACCACTAGACACCAAGGAATCCGGGATTACATTGGAAAAAAATATATATACTGTATATATATATATATATATATACACACACACACACACATATATATATAAATGTATGTATATTTATTACATTGTGGCTGACTGGGCAGCGATCGGCGGGGGTGTGTGTGTGACACTAGACACCAGGGATTTGGGATATGTAATTTCTTCTTGCTTTAGGGTTTTTAAGTGCAATTTGCACTTAAATAAAACAAAGCAAGGCGAAGTTACAATTGGTGAATTTTCAGAGACAGCTGCAATTTTGCAAATTGATTCGCGGATGTGAATTTTATGACTTTGCTACAAATTTGCAACTGCAGTGGAACTTTACTGCATCTCTATACATGATAGAGATCAACAAGTATCTCACAGGGGTAAACTAGGTACTGGAGGGAGTCTCTTTCAAATAAGAAAGTGCTCCAGGACCAGAGGGCATGTGATGAAGCTACAAGTGGGGATGTTTAAGAGGATGTGAGAAGGTACTATTCACTGAAGGAGTGGTAGACACCTGGAACAGCCTGCCACCAGAAGTGGTGGAAGCGAAAACAAAAAGGGGTCCCAAGCATGTGTGGTATAGATGTAGGAGAATATTAGTAAATAGGCAGGGAGGGCCGCTGGAAACCAGTTAGGGTCTGCAGAGACAGACTAGGCAAGGGAAATCTGAGCAGACTGGGTGGGCCAAATGGTCTTTTTCTACTGACAAATTATGTTTCTCTGTTTCTACTCACAGGAGAAGGTACATCCCCCATCTCAAACCAAGGCAGATAGAAGGGAGGTGGGGGCTGGAGGGAAGTTCCAGTGGGCTGTGATGTGGGGCTGGAGTGATGGGGCATAAAAAGAAAATGAAAAAACATTGTTGAAACTCCAGTTTGGGACTGTGGAATTTTTCCAATTGCACCAGTAGGAAGGATTATGGGATACTTCCTCTTGGAGGGTGTCATGGATTTTGGCTGGGGGTTGCCTTATTTTGTTGTTGATTATTGCTTGAATTAATCAAGCTTTAAGAAAGGTCATGATACCGCCTACATCATCTCTAGGGTTGCGGATGATATGTTGACATCCTTCGACAGAGGCTGGAGTGTACCATCAGTTTTCTCAACCTGTCGAAAGCTTTTGATACAGTACATCACACAATTCTATTGAATCACTTAAAGTCAGCAGGCCTGCGCTTTACGGCTGTGTCTTGGTTCTGTTCATACTTATCTCAAAGGCTGCAAAGTGTAAAGGCGGGGGGGGGGCTTGCTCAGGTACTATAATCTCGAACATGGGGGTACCACAGGGCTCAGTTCTGGGTCCGTTACTGTTCCTAATTTATGTGAACAATTTACCCAAATATTGTTCTAATGACATTCCATTATTCCTATACACAGATGACACACAAAAACAAGATACAAATATGGCCCTGAACATATTACAAAATGATTTCCTTTTGTTCGGGGGTCACCATTGGACCTAAGGCTCCTCCTGAACGAAAAGAAAACTCAGTGGATACTCTTTGAAAAGCAAAATAAACAAGCATTTGTCAATGCCGAATGTTTGCTTGCTGGCATTGGCATTGGTAGTGTAGGAGTTACAGAGCTGCATAATAGGAATGGCAGTGAAGTATTGAACTGAAGCCAACCCCACCACCACCCTGCAGATACTGACAGGCATTGGGGTGTGCCTTTGGGTCGTCAGGCATAATGGCCACGACATTTCACCACACCCTACCCTGCAGACACCGGCAAGTGTCACGGTGTGCCTTGGGGTCTTTGGCCCTTATGTTCACCACATTCCATCAGGAAATACAGTGAGATGGGTGCTGTGTAGGAGAATGGGGTGAACTTTGGGGCCGAAGAGTCCAAGGCACACCTCGATGCCTCTCACTCGCTGCAGGGTGTGGGTGGGGGTGGAATGGTATGAGCATTACAGGCGACAATCCCAAGTCACACCCCTGATGCCTGTCAGTCTCTACAGGGTGGGGCGTTATGGTCGGAAACCCTAATGCCTCAGGCGTTCGTTGGTATTTTCACTCCAAATTTTCAACATGGTTTTTTTGTGAACCCACCTCATGAACAGTGGCAATATCAGTTTGTTAACCAAAAGCTGATTTTGCACAGCGACTACGCCATTTGGCACCACAGGTGCGAAAACACGTTTTGAACAGGATGTGAAAAATGACAGCTGTACTGTTCATGGGGAGGTGTAAAAAATGTCAATGTTGAAAATCTGCAGTGAAAATATAAAAAAAAATGGTGAGTCACGACCGTGCGTAGAAATTGTGCAACGCACATCCGTAATGTAATTTGTTTAGGGATTTTTTACAGCAGATTGTCAACACAGGCATTTTGGGACCTCCCCTCATGAACAGCGTCACTGTGATTTTCTGAATCTGTCCGGAACACCGGAACAGTGATTTCCCACAGTGACCACGCATTTCTGCGCTGGAAGTGCGAAAACACACTTTTCGACCATTGTGTGAAAAATGACAGCTGTACGGTTCATGAGGAAGTGTGGAAAAATGCCAGTGGTGAAAATCTGAACTGAAAATATTACAAATTCATGAACTTACGAGGGCGCGTGGAAAATGCGCAATGCTCGCTCGTAACACAGTCATTTTATGGACATTTGTCACCAAATGTTTAACATAGCCATTTTAAGACCTCTGCTCATGAACAGCATCATGGTGATTTTCTTAATCTGTCATGAATGTTGATTTCGCACACCAACTGCGCCATTGTGCTCTACATGCGCGGAAACACATTTTGGGAGAGATGTGAAAAATGACAGCTGTACTGCTCATAAGGAGGTGTGGTAAAATGGCAATGTTGAGAATCTGGAGTGAAAATATTAAACATACGTGAACTTACGAGAGTGCGTAGGAACTGCGCAACGCACATTCGTAAATTAGTCATTTTTGGGAATTTTTTCACCAAATTTTCAACATAGGGGTTTTGGGGCCTACCTCATGAACTGTGACACTGTCATTTTGTAAATTGGTCCCGAAAGTTGATTCCGCGCAGTGACCACAAAATCACCTTTTGGGGCTGAGTAACATCATGACAGTGCCAGAATTCATGAGGAGGGGTCCCAAAAACCCCATGTTGAAAATGTGGTGCCAAAATTCCAAAAAATGCCTGAGATATGCATCAAAGTTGAAAAAACCCTATTTATTCCATTTTACAGTTTACTGGCATTTCCTCAGTTCGCGGTCGGCTTTGAAGAGTGCAGACGTGTTCCCGGTCCACCGAAGATCATTGCGCCAGACTCTGGAGGTAAGTATGGGGTGAGGTGGGGGTGTGGGGAGGCAGGGGGCGCAGAGAGTGGGCGCGGGTGAGGGGAGGGCAAGCAAGACAAGCAACGAGGGACCGTTTTTTGTTTTTAGTTTTTTTTTTTGCTTTTAGGAAGATGATGCGGGACTTTTGACATGCTGGGTTGAGCTCCCAACATGGCAGCTAGAACTTTTGTTTTGGGCGTGGAGCCGACAGGGATTAGGCACCCGTTGTGTCTGATGGTTTGCCACGCTGGGGTGAGCTCCCAGCGTGCACCTGAAATAGTGTTGGGGAGTAGCAGATGGATGTTTGCCATGCTGGGGTGGACTCCCAGCATGGCACCTGGAAGTGTGTTTGGGGGGGCCAGCAGACGGACATTTGCCACCCTGGGGTGTGCTCCCAGCGTGGCACTTGGAAGTGTGTTGGGGGGGGCGGTGAGCCGAAGGTGGATTCGGCCCCCTCGTCAGCCGTAGTTCACTTCAAACTGAATTTATGTTCCAGGAAGAGAAAGCAGAGACTTATACAAGCAGGATTGGTGGCAATATGCTAATCAACACTATCTTATCCCTGCTCACTGAAGTGGTCTCTCCCTTTCAACTGTACGCCACTGCATTTTCAACTGCTGTCATAGACAGATGCAGCATTCATTGGTGAACTGTGGCCGCGCCTGCAAACACATTGACCGAATTGGAAGACAGGGTGCCACACCTACAAAAACTCGGATGATGGCACTATGTTTCTTGCACATGAGTGCAAGCAAACATAAAAAGGGATATCACAAGGACTATTCAATCAGACTCTGGTGTTAATATCACTAGGGTTTATTCTTACAAATAAGTAGGTTTAGTACTAGATAGTCACTTAACATTTGAGTTCCCTATTAAAAACATCTCTATCAAATTAAAGCAGTTATTAGGATTTTTTTCAGAAATCAATCATTATTTAGTTTTTCATTAAGGAAGCTACAAGCTACATCTTTGTTTTTACCTATACTGGACTACAGTGATTTTATTTATTTATTTTATTTATTTATTAGATCATCGGTTTACAGACCTTTGAGTCAAAGACTCATTTACAAAGGCACCTCATCAAGAGAGCAATACATCACAGCAAACAAAACAGTACAGCACATTACGCTTAGATTAAAAAAGCAACCAGTGTGACAGGCATTCACTGGTGGTACAAGCTTGGTAATAGGTAGATCACAGTAGTCATAATATGGGTATACAACTACCACGTCAGGTAGCAACCAGAGATATTTCATTACATTAGTCAGCAGATGTTGCCTGAGACCCCAGGCATATACAGCAAAAGCAGACAGGGCAGAGCCAGCCTGGGGTGAGGGTAAGGGGCAGGTGGGGGATTATGTGCAGTTGCAGCAGCGAGTGCTTGTCAGATGGCTTCTGATGGAGACCTTGAAAGGACCAAGCTTAGTGGAGTCAGCTATGTTGGCTGGGAGGGAATTAAACCAGGAGGGAGCCCAATAGCAAAAGGATCTCTGGGCCATGGAGGTCCTTACCCTGGGGACAATAAGGGAGATTTTGACAGTGCTGCGGATGGAGACTGAGGGGTAGGCACGCTGCAGGGAGGTGACGACCTCCGGCGGGGGGGAGAGCCCTAGCAGGGTCTTTTTTACAAAAAGGCAGGTTTGGAAGCAGAGTCGTCCTTCAAGGTTGAGCAAGTTGGTGGTGGAGTACAGCAGGCTCATATGGGTGCGCCTAGGGGCTCCCAGCATTAGCCTGCAGGCCTTGTTTATAGAGAGCTGGATTCTTGCAAGCACAGTGTTGTTGGCTGCAGCATCGATGGGCAGCCCATAGTCGATTAGCAACAGAACAGAGGAGGTGATTGCCAGTCTAAGGGCCTCTTGTGGTAGGCAGTCCCTATGGTGGTATAATAGTCTGATCCTGACATTGGTGGCAGCAGAAAGGGCATTGATATGGGAATGGAGGGAGAGTGCAGAGTCAAAGATAATGCCCAGATACTTGTAGGAGGAAACCTGCTCAATGGGCTTTAGTGTGCTAGGCAGTATCACAAGAGGGGCACCACTGGCTTTGCTTTGGCGACGCGAGAAGAGCATAGCTTTGGTCTTTTTTAGGTTCAGGACTAGCCTTCATTATGTGAACCAATGCTCAGTTCTATCAAAAGCTTGTTGGAGGGTGGCCTGCAGTGTGTTAGGGTTGGGGTCAGAGGCAAAGAGCACAGCGTCATCCACATAGAGGAGGATCTTACTTGGGCAGGCTGAGGGGAGAGAGTTGAGATTGAAGAGGAGAGGGCCTAAAATGGAGCCCTGGGGAACCCCAGAGCAGACAGGTAGTGTGTCAGATAGGGTGCTATTGATTTTTACACACTAAGTTCTGGCAGAGAGGCAGCTGGTGAACCATGCAAGGGTGCCGGGGGAGAAACCAAGGCATCTGAGGGAGTCAAGCAGGAGGGGATGGCAAACCATGTCAAAGGCCTTGGAAAGGTCAATGAACACGGCACTGGCAGGACTTCCGGCATCAAGAGCAGAGTGCCGGAAGTTGGAGAATTCAAGTAGCACTGTTGTGGTGCTGTGACTGGCACAAAAGCCATGCTGTTCAGGGCACAGGATTTTGTGCATGGCCAGGTATTCAGCAAGCTGGTTGGCAACTACTTTTTCAGGGGCCTTAGAGAGTGGGGAGAGGATGCAGATAGGTCAATAGTTACCCGGTGTCGCTTGATCGCCACTCTTTAAGATGGGAGTGATGATGGCGGTTTTCCATGTGCTGGGGAACTGCCCCAATCACAGAGAGTGGTTGAGCAGCTCAGTAAGTGGGACCAGGATAGCATCCAACGTCAGACGAAGTAGCCTAGTGTCCAGTAGGTCGGTGCCAGGTTATTACTACTAATGGCTTTTTGCAGAAGGGGTCTAGCCTCCAATAGGGAGATGGTACATAGGAAGAAAGGAGAAAGGAGAGTGGGCAGGGGTGCTACTGGGATGGGGTCAAAGACGTTACTGGGCAGGACTGAACTCAGGTCTGAGAAAGTGTGGTTTAGGCAGTCTGCAATGCCAAGGGAGTCAAAGCAGACAGTTCCATTAAAGGAGAGTTGAGAGGGGGGTGGGGAGCGGGATTTCCCATTCAGCTCCTTTACATTATCCCAAAAGTTTCTAGCTGACCCCCAAGAGGAGACAAGAGTGGATTGGTAGTACAGTACTGGGCTTTGGCCTGTCGAATGGCCCAAGTACACTTATTGTGCTCAGCGTTGTACACTTGCCTATCAGCTGGCATGTCAGATGCCACGGCAATGTGCCATAGGTTGTCTCTCATTTTAAGTTTGTGAAGGAGTGAGGGGGTAACCCAGGGCGTGCTTTGATTTTTGATGCGATTTCTAGCGAAGGGGGCATAGAGGTCACAGGCAGTGTTAAAAGTGCAAGTGAAAAAATCCAATGCCTCGTCTATGGACAGTGCAAGCCTGATAGGGGACCAATCCAGCTGTGAGAGGTACAGTTTACGGTGACGCAGGCCACCTGGGAGTAGGTGACGTTGCTTGGTGGTGTGTGATGCAGCTTTGCTGTTGGCAGTGGACCAAGAGAACATGACTGGGGAGTGGTCACTAAGTGAGCTGGGAGGTACACTGATAATGAGCACCCTCTGGGGAAAGTTGGTAATGGTGATATCCAGGAGGGTGCTGGAGCCAGTAGAGGGGTTGAATCCAGTTGGGGTGGTGACAAGCTGAGACATGTCAAGGGCAGCAAAGATATCTCTGGTTTGGGAGGCCGTGGCAGAGAGCCAGTTAATATTTGGATCACCAACAGTTATCTGGGCCATTTTGGGCGGTAGGCCAGAGAGGTAGTCAGCAAGCACCTGAATGGCAAGGTCTTGCTTTCTGGGGGGATTATAGGCAATGGTGAGAAAGAGTGGGCCCTTACCAAGATTAGGGTAGATTTTTAGGATGAGGGCTAGCTCCCCGTTATCAAGCTTGGGTGGTGGAAATGCATGTCCAAGGACGGAGTCACACATGTAGACAGCACAACCACCTCCATGCTTACCCACTCGATCTTCCCTGAAATGGGTGTAACCAGGGAGGGAGATGAAGGAGTCGGGGTGGATTTCGAAAACCAGGTTTGGACAAGTGTGACAATGTCAATGTTGGTGCTGAGTAACCCAGCATTGGAATTCAGCAGCCTTCTTAAGGAGGCTGCAAATATTCATAGAAGTTATGTGGAGTCCTTGAGCCTGGGCAGGCTTGTTCATAAGGTTGGGAACGGGGCCAGGGTTTGGATGAATGTTGCCTGATAGAAACAACAGGAGGGTGATTAGGCACACCAAAGCATGGTGGTGATTGTGGCATCTCCTCTTGTGACTGGACACAGGGCTGGGTGTTGGGGTGCAAGGGGTGGGTAGAGTACGAAGGGTGGGAAAGGCATTGAGGAGAAGTCTGAGGGTTGTTGTGCCATCAAGGTATGAGTGGAAAGTAAGAGGTAGCATGGGTGGAAGTGTGGGGTACCGAGGGGGGGAGGTGGTCGAGCATCAGGGGTGTGTGGTAGAGGTGTTGTAGATAAAAGGGGGGGTACTATGGGTAGAGAGCAATGGTCCTAAGTGAGGTGGGGCTGGTGTAGGAAGTAGGAGGAGGACCATAGTCAGTGTCAATGCACTTGATCTCGGATGCATTGAGGACGATAAGTTATTTGAGCATGAGAGAGGATCACCCCTTTAAGAAGTTACAGAAAGGAGAGCCTCTTTAAGGAGTTGCTATAATTGACTAGTGTGAGGCCTTGGGGTGGGGATCATTGGGGAAGTGTACTTAATAAAGGAGGGAGGAGGGAGGAGGGCAAAAAAAAATAAATGTCCAGAGAGCAGTACAGCAAGGCAGTGGCAGAGCTGTGTTTTGAAAAAGGTGCCTCAGGTGCTTTCTTTCTCAATGGGAATCTGCAGCATCCAATCGGGAAGCATCCACAGTCCCCAGGAACCAGTCCAATTACAGGGATTGAAGCCTGACAGCTCCGAGCTAGGAGTTGACCAAACGTACATGCTTTCCTTGGTCGGGGGTGGTGGGCTGGATGCAGAGGTCCTGCTGCCAGCAGGTAGCAGTGCCAGGGCCACTCAGCTGAAGTGGAGAGCCTGGTTTGGGCTTGTGGCTAAAATACAGCAGAAAAAAGGTGGGCCATTAGTTAAAAGTCGAAGACAAAAGCCAAGTAAATTGGTGGGAGGGCCCTGTGCAATTTAGTGCTCAGGGCAGAAGTAGGTGTAAATAGTGGGAGAGAAAAGGTTCCTGCAGAGAGGTCTGGTCAAAAGTGCCAGGTGGGAATTTAGAAAAACAAAAGGCTGATTCAGGAGGTCGGGGGGGGGGCCCTTGAATGAGACCAGGGAGAGCTGGAAAGGAGGCGTGTGGTGGAGCGGACTCAGGGTAGTCTGGAATGGGTAGAGAAGACGGCCCCAAATGCCAGGCAATAGTTACAGAATGTTCTGGTTCAGGGGAGTGTCAGGAGAGGGAATCAGGGGTCCAGTAGATGGCAGAGAAACGTTGAGGGAAATAGAGAGAAAGAAATACAAAAGGGAAAAAGCAAGAGAAAGAGGGAAACAAAGAAGGCAGTCTGAGGATTTATTTACAGGAATGCAACAGAGACAGTATTTGGTTCATTAGATCCACTTTACAATAGCACATTGAGATTTATGACAAAGTCACCTTACAATACCCATAGATATACCTTATATAGAGCAGTTAGCTGGACATCTTTGTCTGATCGAAGAGATTACCACTGGTATATTTTTGTGTACATGTTTGTATTACAGATCAATGTTACCTTCTTTTTTGCTAAATAAATTACAACCTAAAACTAACTCTAAATACTCCCTTAGATCTGCCTCTTGGCAACCGTTTCAGATTCCAAGGAGCAGAACTAAATGTGGAGAAAAATCACTATCAGTAATAGTCCCCTGAAAATGGGAAACAATGCAATAAAAAGCTGGGAATTCTGGTTTTATTACCATTGGGGCATTTTAGAGCATCATTGGCTAGTTTATTCTGTAAACATTGTAATTGTTTTGGATAAACAATTCTGTATATAACTATGGATTATACTATATACAAACTTTTAAAACCAGTATTTTTATGTTTATAGTGACTTTTGTATTTGTTGTACTGTCTTGTTTTTACTGTTGGATGCAATTGTAATCGAGAATTGCTCTTCTCAATTTGCTATCCAATAAAATGAATTGATGATGGTGATGAGTCCTATCGTTCTTCCATCAAAAACTGTTTCCATACCTGTAAAGTCATGTTTTATTGTTTGTACCACATTTCTGACTCATTTGCCATCTGTGAGTTGTGTTTATTTTCTGCATTGTATGTGATATTATCTGGAATGTGAACATACTGGGGTCTATTCATGAATGGGTTTGAATGCCTGCATACCTTGTAACAGCAGGGTGCTGCAGCCATGGGATTCCCCCCTCCCCACACACACAGCTGCTACAGAGCACTGGGCCACTTGGAGGGCCGGGGTGGCTGTTCTGGAACATGCCCATGGTTTCTTCACTCAATGATGCATTCCGTCCCAGGACCCCTGCCTACAAGTGGACCGGCATTCAACATTCGGCACTGGCCCATACCCCCAGGGCTTACCCCCCCGGTGGGGCTGGTGGGGTTCCCCAACCTCAACCAGAGACCAGATCCAGTGTGACCAGCACCGTGGATAGCTGGGAGCAGAGCCAGTGAGGTGCCCTCCATCATTCGCCCCAGCATCCATTTCCTGGTTTTCTCCCCAGGAGATGAGGCATGCAATGACACTTGCAGAGAGAGAGAGTGCACATGCGTCCGCACACACTCCCTCCTAGTGTCTGCCCCAACTCTTGAGGAAAGGAGGCAGAGGGGGGACATGATAGAAACTTTCAAGTATCTCAAGGGAATTAACAAAGTACAAGAGGGTAGCATCTTTCAGAAGAAGAGATGTGCAAGAACAAGGAGGCACAATTTGGAGATAGAGGGGGGACGGCTCAGAGGTAATGTTAGAAAATATTTTTTCACAGAGAGGGTTGTGGATGCATGGAACAGCCTCCCTGAGGAGGTTGTGGAGTCAGGAACAGTGGGAGAATTCAAGAATGCATGGGACAGACAAGGCAGTTCCAGTCGGGGGTAGGAGGAAGTAAGCTGTTGATTAACTAGAATCTGCAGCTTATCCATCAGGTAGGGAAATGGGCAGACTAGGTGGGCCAAGAGGTCCTTATCTGCCGTCAAATTCTATGTTTCTATGTTTCTATCTCTTCCCCCTTTCTACAGTGTCAGCACACTGTCCCCTAGCCTCCACTAGGGGCCAGTCAAACGCCGACTACTGGTGACCCCCCTCCCCAGAGAAGGAGAACAGTCCATCAGATGCTTGATCCTTCTCCTCCCCTGCTGACCCCCAGTGGCCTGTGCTCATTTCTGAACACAGGATGCCGGCGTGGCATGAGGTAAGGCATCCAGCACCTCAGCCCTCAGTGCCACCGGGCCATTAAATATGTTTTAAAACATAATGGTGTGCGGATTGTTCATGGAAATCTTGAACTGTTGGATGATTTTTATGCTACAATACTGTATGATGTCATCAGCAATGTGCTGGTATGCATGTATACAGTATTGAAGTTACTTGGTGGCCCACATGGGCTCCCTCCAGTTGTGAAACATACCCCTGTAACTAACGTAACATTTCTATTTATTTATATTTCAAAGGGGGTCTATTTCAAGATAAGGTGGTAACATTGTAATTTGTGGTTACATAGAAACATAGAAACATAGAATTTGATAGCAGATAAGGACCGCTTGGCCCTCCTAGTCTGCCCATTTTGATACCTAACAGATAAGCTGCAGATCCTAGTTAACCAACAGTTTACTTCCTCCTAGCCCCCACTAGGACTGCCTTATGTCTGTCCCATGCATTCTTGAATTCCCCCACTGTTCTTGACTCCACAACCTCCTCGGGGAGTCTCTTCCATGCATCCACAACCCTCTCCATGAAAAAATACTTCCTCACATTACCTCTGAGCTTCCCCCCATCTTCAGATTGTGCCCCCTTGTTCTTCCACATCTTTTTCTGAAAGATGCTACCCTCTTGGACTTTGTTGATTCCCTTGAGGTACTTGAAAGTTTCTATCATGTCCCCTCTCTCCCCTCTTTCCTCAAGGGTATACATATTAGGCTCCTTTAGTCTTTCTTCGTATGTCTTCTGGTGCAGACCCTGCACCATTTTGGTTGCCCTCCTTTGGACAGCCCCCACTCTGTGTCTTTGCGGAGATGGGGTCTCCAGAACTGCACACAGTACTCCAGGTAAGGTCTCACCAACTGTCTGTACAGAGGGATAACAACTTTCTGTTTTCTACTACTGATGCCTCTCCCTATGCATCCCAGTATCCCCCCAGCCTTCCTTACTGCCTTCTCACATTGCTTGCCCACCTTTAGGTCATCTGGTATAATTACCCCCAGGTCCCTTTCTGTTTTTACTGTTGTCAGTATCTCACCCCCCATTGTGTACTCTTCCCTTGGGTTTTTGTTTCCCAGGTGCATTACCCTGCAACTCTTTGCATTGAATCTGAGCTGCCATACATTTGACCATTCCTCGAACTTTGCCAAGTCCCTTCTCATCCTTTCCACTCCATCTTGTGCATCAACCCTGTTGCAGATCTTTGTGTCGTCTGCAAAGAGATATACTTGTCATTCCAGTTCCTCTGCAATGTCACTTATAAAGACATTAAAAAGGACCGGTCGTAGTACTGAACACTGCAGTATCCTGTTAGTAATCCTCCTTTCTTCACTGTGGACTCCATTTACTACTACTACCCTTTGCATCCTGTTGTCTAGCCAATTTTTGATCCAGGCTACCACCTTGGGACCCACTCCAAGGCTGGCTAACTTGAGTATTAATCTTTTGTGAGGGACTGTATCAAATGCCTTGCTAAAATCTAGGTAGGCCATGTCCACAGCCCCTCCCTGGTCTACTACTTTGGTCACCCAGTCAAAGAAATCTATTAGATTCGTCTGACATGACCTTCCCATTGTGAATCCATGCTGCCTTGGGTCCTGTGCCCCACTGGCCTCTAGGTACTCAACAATTCTTTCCGTCAGAAGTGATTCCATCATTTTCCCTACCACTGAGGTCAAACTAACAGGTCTGTAGTTTTCTGCCTCTGTCTTACTCCCAATTTTCTGAAGAGGAATCACATCTGCCCTCCTCCAGTCCTCAGGTACCACCCCATCCTCCCATGACTTGTTAAAGAGAGTAGTCAGCGGTATCACTAGTTCTACTCTTAGTTCTTTTAGAATTCTTGGGTGAATCCCATCAGGCCCAATTGCTTTGTCCACCTTTAATTTTATTAGTTCTTGCAGAACCCTTTCTTCTGTAAATGGACTGGTATTGATCCCCGTCTTCAGAGTGCTTCTCTTGTTTGGTTTAGGTACCTCCCCCTCCTCTTCCTTTCTGAATACTGAGCAGAAATATTCGTTCAGTATGCTTTTTCACTGTCACCCTCTACCCACATTCCCTCTCCTTTATTAAGCCTCAATATCCCTCCTTTGGTCTTTCTTCGCTCCCTAATGTACCTATAAAAGGTCTTATACCCCTTCTTAACAGAGTTGGCTATCCTTTCCTCAGTTTGGGCCTTTGCTATTATGACTGCCTTCCCAGCCTCTTTCTGCTTTGAGTTATAAAGTTCTCTGTCCTGCTCCTTCCGTGTTTCCTTATATTTCCTGAATGCTATCCTTTTCTCCTTAACCTTCCCTGCCACCTCTTTTGAGAACAATAACGTTTTTTTCCTTTGTTGTATTTCATTGATTTACTTTACACAAAGGCTTGTTGCCTCTGTGATAGCTGTTTTGATTACTCCCCATTGTTCCTCCACCCCTCCTTCTTGCCTGTTTGCTAGTGCTTTTCTGAGGCACTCTCTCATTTTCCCAAAGTCAGCCCTCCTAAATTCCAATACTCTTGCTTTTGTATGGCTTGATTGTATGGCTGTGTTTATTGTGAACTATACTGTTTGGTGGTTGCTTGTTCCCAGATGGCCACCCACTTCTAAATCTGAGATTCTTTCTCCGTCCCCTTTTGAGAGTACCAGGTCTAAGATTGCTCTCTCCCTAGTGTGTTCCAATACTAGCTGTCTGAGGCATGCCCCTTGTAGGGCATCAAGAATGATCCTGCTCTTGGATGTTTCTCCAGCAAAGGTGCTCCAGTTAACATCTGGCATATTCAGGTCCCCCATCAACAATATCTCCCCTTTTTCTGCGATTCTAAGGATGCCTTCTATCATTTCCTTGTCCATTCCCTCCCCCTGAGATGGGGGTCTGTATACAACCCCCATGCAGATTGTGGTGCCATTTCCTGTCTCCAGGGTGACCCAAAGTGCCTCATCTGCTCCCTGTTTACTCTGTAGTTCTCTTGCTTTGATCCCTTCCTTTACATAGAGAGCTACTCCTCCTCCTCTTTTACTCTCCCTGTCCCTCCTGCAGATTGTGTATCCTGGTATGTTGACAACCCAGTCATGGTTCTCTGTGTACTATGTTTCTGTGACTGCCACAATATCCAGGCAACCCTCTTCCATCAAGGCCACTAGTTCAGAGAGATTGTTACACAGACTACAGGCATCGGTACTCATCACCCTCCACTTTCTGATGGCCGGTACCCCCCTCCATTCACATATATGGTCTGTGTAGTACGGTACGGGCTGCCGCCCATTGGCTCACACTGTGGACCAATGGCGTACAAGCTCACCACACGGAGTCAGTCGGTGGGCGGTGGGTGGCTGGGCAGGTGGGGCTGCCGCCCGCCACTGCCAGGGGGGGAGCGGTGGTGGGGCTCAATGGGTGGGTGGGGAGGAGTACGCTGGACCACCATGGATAGATTTGATTGTCATATTTTATTGCTGATGCCCATGATCAGGCTGCGAGCAGTCCACAGGACCACCAGGTATATGGGAGGGTTAATATTAATGTACTCTTGCCCACGATTAGGCTGCGAGTGGTCCACTGGACCACCAGGGATATGAGAGGGTTTATATTAATGTACTCCTGCCTGCCATCGGGTTGCGAGTGGTCCACTGGACCACCAGGGATATGGGACATTCTCCTGTGTACTACATATGCCCGCTGATGTCGGTGCCTGGGAATTAAGCTACCATGCCGGAAGTGCCACGGACTCGTGTGGCCACCACAGCTGGCAGCTACCGTGTTGAGCCCTGCTGTCTGACAGCTCTCACCTTTGGGTGGCCAGCTGTTTGCTCCTTTTTGGCTCACCTGTGTGCAGGCGCCAGTAGCAGTTGCTGCCATGGACTCAACATCCCGGACTGAATATCGGAATGTGCAGAGTATGCATGGCACCCCTCACTTGCGCCACATACATTACTGATGCATCCTGTGTATCGATTAGTGCCAGGCAAATTCCCTTTTTGAATATCACGCCAGGGCGCATCAGTGGGTTGCGCATGGTGCAACTGTGTTGTGCCATGCGCAATCCTTCTGAATATCCCACCCATTGTGTCCAAAGGTTGCCACTGTGGTTTAGACAACAATGTGCAGTGATGTGTTCTGAAGTTACATTGTAGTACATATCTTGCCAAACTGTAGTGTACCTTGTCTAATTTATACAATACCAGTTTGTTTGTTGTATGGTACACAAGTTCACCATATGTTATTACAGGCATGATTAACTGCTGTGCCACTATTTTGTGGGCACTTTACCCTAAACACTTTGTAGTCCCTACGTAATGCACCTATTCTTTTGTTGACTTTGTCTACCAGAAGATTCACATATATGTTAAAGGACATATGGGCATCAAAAGTTACACCCAAATAGGTATACTGATCTACCTGTTATAAATATTCTTTATCATCTATTTCAATTTGAAGTTTGTCTTCTTGTTTTGGTACAAAATGTAACAATCTTGTCTTCTTTATGTTTATAATAAAGACATTAAAAAGGACTGGACTCAGCACTGAACCCTGTTGTACCCCACCAGTAACCCCTCTTACTTCACAGTGGGCTCCATTTACAATTACCTTCTGTGTCCTGTTGTCCAGCCAATGCTTTATCCAGGCTACCACCCTGCCTGCCTCCTGCTTCATAGGAAAGTATGAATAAATACATCATGAAGTAAAAACATGTACTAATTAAAAGATATTCGCTACCCACTACACAAGTACCTTGGGTTTGCCTCCCACTCCACAAGTACCTTGTAATTCCCTTGATAAGTAGAAATTTGTCCAGGCTCACTGTTAAGGCCAGTACTGTCTTCAAGTCCATTGTCCACCAATAGATTGTTCCACAGGTTCACAACCTTTTTGGTATAGTAGTACCTCCTAGTGTTACAAACACACATGGGTGTCTTGAAATTAGCATGTCTTTATTCATCTGCAAAGCAATGGAGATACACACACACACTCACACACACACACACTTCAGCAGAGGGATCTGACACAGAGGGATGGATTTTCAAATGGCCCTGGATGGATGCAAGGAACTTGCGGCAGGGGATTTGATGCAAATGGCAACTTGTGTCTGATGGTGCGGCAAAGGAAGCCTGCTGCAAATCTTGACATAAGTCCCTGCCATCCAATGCAGTCAGATAGACCAACTCCCCCCGGTCTACCATTGCGCTATTGGCAGAGCCAATTTACAGGGCTTGTGCCAAGGCTTTAGTGCAAGCTGCTGTAAATGGTGTAAAGTGCTGTAACTGTGCCCAGTGTACTAAAACTGAGTACAGTTGTGGAAGTTGTGTTCGGTGCACTTGCGCCAAAGTTTGTGGTCGACACACAGCTTGATGCAAGTCTGCGTCAACCTTCTAAAATCTGTCCCTGGATGTCAAGAAGACTTAGAAACATAAAAAACACAGACAATGATGGTAGACAAAGACCAGTGGTTTATCTAGTCAACCTGTAGTTCCCTATCAAACTCCAGGACCTATCATCCATGCAGGGTATGAGTCCTTAGGGGTGTGCAAATAACGAATAATATTTCCTGAATACCAAGAATAATGCATTATTTGTTATTAGGATATGAATAAAGAATGGTGGCACTATTTGTGCCTATTCCTATTCGGGAGCCAGTAAAACATTAAAAATACAACTCCCATGCCCCCACCCTCTGCTACAGTTCCAGTCCTACCCTCTTCCTCCTCCAGCACCCACAAATTTTAGTGTAAAGAAATAAATCTCTCTCAATGGGCAGCCGGCACATACCCGCCTGCCTCCACGGCTGGCTGCCATCTCATCTTGTTTATTTATTTATTGAAATGTTTTACCAGGAAGGCACACTGAGCAACAGGTTGCTCATCTCCTGGTGTGACCAGGGGGAAGGGGTACAATAGGGATGAGATATGTTACATTCAAGTTACAAAGATCAACATAGCATACAATTAATTATGGCAGTCGTTACAAACAGTGTTGCATACATATATAATTTGTGAGAACAATTAATAAGTGCAATGGTAATAAGTGAACAAGTGCTATCATGAAATAAGGGGTGAAGGAGAGGGAGGATGAGATGACAGATAGGGCAGAGTTGTGTCCCAGAGAGACCCCTCCAGGATGCAGGGAACCCTGCAAGGGGACAGTGGACTGGAATATGGATTAGAGAGGGAGAGAGAGAGGGAGTAACTGTGATAAACACCTAGGAGTGGAAATAAGGCCAGACCCAAAAAGATAACCCTTCAGGATGTAATGAACCCTGCAAGGGGGTAGGGAAGTTCTGGCGATTGTAAATCCTCCTGCAGCTAGGCATTGTAAATATAGAGGGATAGCGAGATGGAGGGATTGAGAAATAACACCTGGAAAGGGGAATTTTTAGCGCTTAAATGTCAGAAATCAATATTACTCTCAGAAATCAATATTACCCCCCCCCCATGATGACAGCAGTTCCGCACCCAACAATACCCCCAACTGCCTCTCCTGAGGCACCCAAAGTTTCTTAGCTCAATAACGTCTAAGAACTAAAGATAAGATGGCAGCCAGCCATGGAGGTGGGCGGGTTCATGCTGGCTGCCCAGTGTGGGAGAGTTATTTCTTTAAACTACAATTTGTGGGTGATGGGGGAAGGAGGGTAGGATTAGAACTGTAGCATAGAGTGGGGGGATGGGGTATATTTTAAAGGATTGGTCTGGGGAGGAGGGGAAGGGCTAAGTCTTTCTTTTTTACTTAAGGGACACAAATAATGAATAGATGAATACTGAATATTTGGGGCCCTGAATATAAATATTCAGCCAAATATTCAAACAATAAGGTATTCATCCACCTCTACTAGTCCTCACTATCAACCCCCATTCCTATCCCTGCTACTACTGCTCAAGGTACTTGCTATAGCCTTCACTGTGTCTAAGTCATGCTTGAAATCATTTATGGTTTTGGTACCCACTACCTCAGCTGCCAGACTGTTCTATGGTTCCACAACCCTTTCTGTAAAATAAAACTTTTTCATATCCCTCTTTAACCACACTGCTAATCAGTTTCCACTTGTACCCTACCCTGTGTCCTTGAACTGTAACTCATGCTAAATAGTCCCTCACAGTTCACCTTGTTTATTCCTTTCAGGAACCTGAAGGTCTCTATTGTGTTACTCCTCTTGTCTAGTCTCCAGTGAGTACATGTTCAGTGCTTTGAGCCTATCCTCGTAAGATCTCTCCTGTTGGCCCTGAATCATCCTGATCACCCTTAGTTGCATCATCTCTAGCCTGTCCTTATCTTTCCTGAGGTGAGGACTCCAGAACTGGGCACAGTACTCCAGGTGGGGCCTCACCAATGATTTATAAAGAGGTACTGTACGTTCCAGCATCCTATTTGCCTTGCTATAGGCCTTGTTACACTGGCTTGATTGTTTAAAGGAGTCACTAATGAAGACTCATAGGTCTCTTTCTTCAGTCACAGTGCTTAGCTTTACCCTCCCATCCAGTATTCTGTCATGGGGTCCTTGTTCTTTAGGTGCACCATCTTAGACCACTTCACTAATCTGTGCAGGTTACTCTGTAGCTTCCTAATTCCCTAGTCGCTATCTACACTCCCACACAGTTTAGTGTCATCTGCAAAGAGACGCAATATGTCCCACATTACTTCTTCAGTGCCACAGATTCCCTCTCCAATGCCACTGATGAACATATTGCAGTATAGCACAGTGGTTAAGAGCACTGAGCTGTAAACCTGGAGATCTAGGTTTGAATCCCACAGCCATCATTTGCATACTGTGTGCATTAACAAGCCACTTAACTTCCCTGTGCTTGCAAGTTGCAACTGGAAGCAAACCTTGGCTTAGTGTGTCTTTCCTGGCCACAAGTTATAAAATAAATAAAAATAAATATCAATCAAAGATTTATTGTTCAGCAATAAAGCCATTACAAAGTACTAAAATTAAAACAAATTCAAATAGACCATAAAAACTGTTACAGTTGCACACCATAAATGTACATATGATCAAGTGCCTATATCCAGAGGCCAAATTATAATTTGGAACTCTTATCCATATCTATTCACTGGCCTACACAGCCAGTATAGTGTTATGCTTGTGCAACTGTGTTAGTTTGGTTTTGGCCGTTCGCACTCTCTATTCCAGAGGAATTACCACCCTGTAGGGATACAAAGGTAAGGAACCCTCAGAGAGGGTTCCACCCCCAGAGACGCAGCAGGACTGTTCCTGTGGTGAAAGGTACCTTAGAAATCCCCCTAAGGAGAGAGTGCTGCTGCTGGAGGAGGAGGGGAGGATGGTGGGGCAAAGAAAAAATGCTTCACAGAGAGGCTTAGAGGAACTGCTTATATAGCTCAGGAAGTGGGAGTGGCTGGCTGCTTGGCCACTGGATTACAGGCAAGCCTTTCATTTCACTGGCCTATGCAGCCAGTATAGTGTTATGCTTGTGCAACTGTGTGTACGAAGGTAAGGAACCCTCAGAGATGGTTCCACTCCTAGAGATGCAATGGGACGGTTCTCATGGCTAAAGGTAACCCCCCCAAAAAATGTAGTATCATCCCCAAAAAGGAGGCAACATGAAGCATATGAGCAAGCAGTAACTATGACATAGGAGTAGTAACTGTAATGTAGTAGTGGAGAAGTATAGTCAGTTTGATAATGCAATGAGATGCTCAGTTGTTGTAATGACTGCCCAGGTCTGCGTAGCATGATACTGATGGTTTGTTTGAGAGTAGAGGATCCCCTAATGAGAGAGGGAATGGCAGGACAACCTCCACCTCCATCCAACAACAGAACCTACCTAAAGAAACTAGGGTAAACTACTAAGCTAACTAAGTGCTATGACCTGAGGCAATGGAGTAGAGGAAAAAACCCTATGAGAAGGAAATCTCTGGGGATCCAAGGCCTAGGTCACCTTCCCTCCAGGGTTGGGATAGTTTATTTAGTGATGGCTCTGCAGCTGCAGCTTGGAAAACCCAATTAAAGGGAGGTGGAAAATATTCCAATTTGGAAGAAGGCTCTCACTCAAACCCTCTAGAGGGAATGCCGTGGAAGGTTGCAAGAAAATTCTGCAACAATACATGCATCCAAGGCACAGGAGGAGAGCAATAACTGCTGAGGCACTCACCTGGCCTACCACCCTAAATCAAACCAGGTGAACCACAGGCAGTTGTAGGGAAGATGCGGTGAAGATGCCTCACTAGGGAAACACTATATAGTGGAACACTAGAGCCAGAGGAGATCGTCGTAACCACCCTTCACCGCTAGTCTTAATTTTACACCAGGAGCTGCTGTCGCATAGCAGGCAGCTAAAGCCAAGCCAGGGGTAAGGACATTCCCAGTTATGGGCCAGGTGAGAAGGATTCTGCCCCAAGTTGGACATGCTCGAGATGCAGACTAAAGCTGACCGAGACCGTTGGCTGCAGGAACTCTGCCCCAGAATAGAATGGCTGGCATGCCCCAGAAAGTGATTGAGAACTGAAAAGCCAGTGAGCTGAATGAGCATGGCATGCTAAGATCATAATCAGCATTGAGTGTTGAGTCCTGGAAAGGTTGAATGCAGAATCCCAGGCTGAAGCCATGGGAATGGCAGTAGGCATGAAGCAATGGTTTGCATAAGCAAGGAGCAATGGTTGCGTAAGCAAGTATGGACCTGCACGTAGGTCAGCAAACAGAGCAGTAATAATTGGACCTGTACGGAGGTCTGCATAACGTAGGGCAAACAGCACTGAATAGTGGGGCACACCAGTCAGGCAGTTCAAAGCCAAATCAAGGTGACAAACTCTGAGGATATTTGATGGCAAAGACAGGAGTTAGAATAGAATTAATTAGCCACAGAGGCCACTACCCCCAAACACCTCCCAGTCCCTGCCGTAGGACAAACAAGGAAGAGATGGAAGGGCCAAGAACCACATTCAGATATAAAGCTAATTTATTAGCCTCAGCAGGAGCTTTGACCAACCTCAGAGTCAAGCAATGTACAATAGCAATGGGAGTAAACAAAGCAGTAGCAGGAAGCAATTAGGCCTGTGCAGCAGTAGAAGAAACAATGAGTACACTGAGTTGTAACTGCAATAAATACAAGGAGGCAGAATGCTCTTAAAGCACCATGACCAAGCAGTGCAGTGAAACTGCTGCAATGAAGTAATTAGAACAAGCATGAATAAGCTGTATAGCTAGGTTTGAATAAATCTGAGTCAGGTTAAAGTAATAGAGTATGCCATATGAGACAACTACAGTTGAACTGAAACACACAAATCGGGTTTGTAGTTGGAGTGCAAGTAAGTGAGAGTTATGAGTAACTGAGCAGTATAAGCTCAAAAGTAGCAGTATGCTAGGAGCTTAGACACCCCCCCAAAAGGAAGGAAGCACACACAGCTGAAGGCAAAATACAAACCAGAATCAGTAAAATAAACACAGAACCCCAGCAGAGACAAGCAGGAGCAGCAAGGTGGGGGCATGCCCCAACCAGCCAGGGAGGCCCAACCAGCTCAGAGGACAAACCGACAGAGCCTTCGGCTGCAAAGGAAAAATGCTTCACAGTGAGGCTTAGAGGAACTGCTTATATAGCTCAGGAAGTGGGAGTGGCTGGCTGCTTGGCCACCGAACTACAGGCAAGCCTTTCATTTAAAATATGTATTAAAGTATAAAAATAAAATATACAACATTTTCCTACAGACACACTGAATAAGTAGGAGTTATGTCAGTTAGCATATCTAGGAAACTACTTATTAGATTTTAATATCAGCTTGTCCAGAGGAATTTTATATTGACACAAATATAAAAATGTGAGCTTTATCTAGGGCTCAACATTTCTGCTTAGCTGCATTATAGCAAAGGACATCAGGCATTTCACTAATTGAGATAACACAGTCATTATTAGTAATACTAAATAAAGATTAATTTAATCCAGTAGATATTTCTTGGTTTTAAATTGCAGTCTTCCAAAAATAATTGTGGGCTAGAGACTTTAAAAAAGTTCACATGGTTCAGTTTTGGTCCCTTAAAAGGGTCCACATGTTTACTTACACACATGCATTAAACTTGAGGGCTGTATTTATCAAGAACATCCTAAGAAAGTATACATAAATCCACGACAAACAAGCCTTAAGCAGAAAGGAGGCTCTTATTTACACCAAAGTCCATCCTTTATATGATGTTGATTTCTTTGTCACTAAAAGGAACATCGAAGAGCAGCACAAGTGCCCCAAATTTCAAACTCGGGATATGCCTTTAAAAATCAGCAACACACACCTCTGCCAATAGAATCCATCCACTAAAACACTGAAAGTGCTAATAGATATACAGTTTGCACCACAAGTTTCCTTTTATACAAATTATAACAAACTCCAAAATGTAATATTAGGCTCCTTTAAAATACTGGAGTCCATGTTTCTAGCAATACTGCTCATAAGAGGGTCATATGATCTGGCGAGTTTTAAATCAGAAGGAACATAAGGCATCCCATTGTAAGGAGTTAACCATTTAAAAAGGACAGCAGTATTACCACTTAAGCACTTAAACACATTTCAAGATGAAATATAAATTACTATTTACACATATTCAAATATATTCAAACACTGGGTCATCCGAGCATTTTGCCATTCGGCTCCTTAGGCTAGGAGTCCAATCAAGGCAGACAAGGCAGTGATTTTCTTTCCTTATAAGACTTACAACAATTCATTATCCAAATGAAAAGAAGTTGTGAGAAATGGCATAAGCAGTAACATTTTCAGTATTTCTGCCCACCATTTCAAACATTTATAAATATTAGAAAGCAGGTCGCTTATCAATTAACTTCCCAGCATTTTTCTTCACCCGAAAACATGAAAGTTCCACAGTTACCATTCATCTGGACTCCTAACAGAATTATCTCTTGATGTTTGTATAGTAAAATGCATGCTTTTTGCGGCCCCCCCAGGACTATCAGGTGCACACTGACTCCCTTTTTCCAGGTATCTGTAAACTTAAGTGGTTCTGCTCAAACTCTGACTTGAAGCATTGCCTCCTTCTGTCCCCTTCTCCCCATTCTGTGGCTTACCTGCAAATTGAACAGAAGAGAAACACTCCACTGAGCATAGTAACCTCAGGGTGGAAAAAACAGATAAACAGTAACAATCCTCCCCCCTAGGTAATATTGGCATACCTTTAGCAAGCCAAATTCAGACTTATCAGCAATGGAATGCTATTTGAACTCTTTGTGTCCTCCTCTTCAGAATCTCAAGTCCCATCACCAAAGAGGAACTCCTTAAAATCCATTCATGCAGTTTTTTTCATTTCTGTGCTTGCTGACAACCACTTAGTTGCCAGTTAAAATAACTCCACTTTCATTCAGCTTTTCAACCCCCGGTCTTTTGATTAATATGAGGAAAACACCCTCTCGCTCCATGAGCTCCTCCGGCATTTCTAATTTACCGAACACCAAAAATGCTAAAATATACCGGCTTACACACTCGGGTTGCCTGTATTATTTAAAAAATTTTCCAAGAGATATAACTACCGTAACAAATATTTGCCATAGGAGAGAGAGAGAGAGAGAGACGCTTCCATATTTGCTGCTGTACTCTCTCAATATCAACTGAAAAAAAAACAGAGAGAGAGAGATGTTTAAACCATCAAAGTGTCAATGGGATGGTATTGCTCAGCAGTGGAAGCTGTTTTCAGATATTCCTACTTTATTTCTAAATAAAGAATAACAATAGTTTCATTCATAAGTTATTGAAGAAGAGCTAAGAGAATAAAATAAAGCCCAAATCAGAAGCACTTGGATGACGTGGCATGGGGCGAAGCAGCAGTGTGGCCATCTTGCTGCTCCGCCCCTTTTCTGTCAGCCACTTATTGAAAAGAGTATGTGAATTTCCCAGCCTTGACTTCATGCAGTAACAACCTGTGGAGAGACTCCCCCCCCCCCAAAAAAAATAGTGGACAGGATGCAGGACATATCTCTGTGGCACCCCACTTGTGACTGAAGCTGTACATTTATATCTGACTGCTCAGATTAACCTTCATTTAGCTGTTTTAACATGTAATATAAACTTGTATAACACTACTCTGAACTAATAAACTAGGAAGCATCTTTACTCAAATGTATGAAAACCGATGGTGTCTTCAGAGTGCCTAGTACAGGTTGCACAGCACTTACCATCTTTCAGATGAGACGTTAAACCGAGGTCCCATCTGACTGGATTGGTGGTAGTTCAGGTGGATGTTAAAGATCCCATGGCACTTATCGAAAAGAGTAGGGGAATTTCCCCGGTGTCCTGGCCAAATTTTCCTCATTCACTAAAAATGCCACCAACAGCTTAATCTGGTTCAAAGTCAGTTGGCATTCATCTGTATCCCCCTCCCCCGGGTCATGCCTGAAAATAGGCAGGATTTGTCTAGTGCACTTACCCGGTCAACAAAAACTAAATAAATAAAAAATAAATAGGTTTTGTAGTTTTTACTGTCATGCCATTTTTCCCCCGCAAGTAGTAGATATATATTATGCAGCTTTATGTAATCACAAATGCACACATCCATCCATCTTTACTTATTAGGGAGAACTAGTCAGTTAGGCATCTTAGCAAACTTTCAGCACAGCTTCCAAAGCTTTTAGCATGGCATCTCACAAAGAAGCATAAATCAGAGAAAGTTACAGAACTGTATCTGCAACCACAAAACATGTCAGGTAGTAAGGTAAATACTGAGGTACAGTGCTCAACAGAGGGCAGAACATGGGTAAATGGAAAAATAGACAAGGGCAATAAGAGCAGGCATAGGGAAAAAAAAGACAAAGCCAACATTAAATGGAGGCAATGAGTACCAATGCCCATAGTCTGGGAAACAAGCTTCCTGAGCTAGTAGCCTTGATGGAAGATGAACAATTGGATATTGTGGCAGTAACAGAAACATGGTACACGGAGGACCATGACTGGGATGTCAACATACTGGGGTACACAGTCTACAGAACGGACAGGGAGGGGAAAAGAGGAGGTGGAGTAGCTCTGTACATAAGGGAAGGGATCAAAGCTGCAGAACTAAGTAAAAGGGGAGGACAAGAGGCACTCTGGGTCACCATGGAGACAGGGAATGGCATCACAATCCGCAAGGGTGTTGTATACAGACCCCTCATCTCAAGAGGAGGAAATGGACAAGAAAATAATAAGGAGCACTCTCAAAATGGCTGAAAAAAGGGGAGATACTGTTGATGGGGGACCTGAATATTGCCAGATGTTAACTGGATGACATGTACTGCAGCCACATCCAAGAGCAGGGTCATTCTCGATGCTCTGCAGGGGGCAGGCCTTAGACAGCTAGTGTTGGAACCCACTCGGGAGGGAGCAATACTAGACCTGGTACTCTCAAATGGAGAAAGGATCACAAATTTAGAAGTCAGCAGACATCTGGGAACAAGCGACCACTGCACAGTGTGCTTCACAATAAGCACAACCATGGAGACGAGCCATACAAAAACAAGGCTATTGGACTTTAGAAGGGCTGACTTTGGCAAAATGGGTGAATACCCGAGGAATACACTAGCAAATGGCCAAAAAGGAGGTGTGGAAGAACAATGGAGAAAAATCAAAACTGCCATCATAAAGACAACAAGCCTTTGTGCGAAACAATTAAAGAAAATAAAGTGGAGTAAAAAAACACTATGGTTCTCAAAAGAGGTGGCAGGGAAGGTTAAGGAGAAAAAGGCTGCATTCAAAAAGTATAAGGAATCACAGAAGGAGCACGACAGGGAACTGTATCAAATAAAGCAGAAAGAAATTGGGAAGGTATTCAGAATAGCAAAAGCCCAAACTGAGGAAAAAATAGCCAATTCAGTTAAGAAGGGGGATAAAACCTTTTGTAGTCACATTAGGGAGCATAGAAAGGTTAAGGGAGGAATTGTGAAGATTAGTAATGGAGAGGGGAAGTGGGCAGAGAGAGACAGTGAAAAGGCAGAGATACTGAATGAATACTTTTGCTCAGTATTCACAAAAGAAGATGAGGAGGAGTTACCTAAACCAGACAATAGAAGCACTCTGGGTAGGGGGGTTGACACCAGTCCATTTACTGAAGAAAGAGTCCTGAAAGAACTCCTAAAATTCAACGTGGACAAAGCAATGGGGCCTGATGGGATTCACCCTAGAATCCTAAAAGAACTAAGGGAGGACCTAGTGACACCACTGACCACACCTTTTAACAAATCATGGGAGGATGGTGAGGTGACTGAGGACTGATGGAGGGCAGATGTGATTCCCCTTCACAAAAGTGAGAGCAAGGCAGAAGCAGGAAACTACAGACCTGTTAGTTTGACCTCAGTGGTAGGGGAAAATGATGGAATCACTTCTGAAAGAAATAATTGTTGCATACCTAGAGGCCAGCGGGCCACAGAACCCAAAGCAGAATGGATTTACAGCAGAAAGGTCATGTCAGACGAATCTAATTGATTTCTTTGACTGGGTGACCAAAGTAATAGACCAGGGAGGGGCTGTGGATATGGCCTACCTAGACTTTAGAAAGGCATTTGACACAGTCCCGCAGAAAAGATTAATAATCAAGTTAGCCAGCCTGGGAGTGGGTCCCAGGGTGGTAGCCTGGGTAGCAAACTGGCTGCACAACAGGACACAAAAAATAATAGTGAATGGAACACATTCTGAAGAAAGGAGGGTCACTAGTGGAGTACCTCAGGGCTCAGTACTGGGTCCAGTCCTCTTTAGCATCTTTATAGGTGACATTGCAGAGGGTCTGGAGAGAAAGATATGCCTCTTTGCAGATGACACAAAGATCTGTAACAGAGTTGATACACAAGAGTGGGGTAGAAAGGATGAGAAGGAACTTGGCAAGGGTGGAGTACAGGTCAGACATATGGCAACTTAGATTCAATGCAAAGAAGTGCAAAGTAATGCACCTGGGAAACAAAAACCCAGGAGAAGAGTACACAATAACAGGGGAGGTACTAACAACAACAACAAAAATGGAAAGAGACCTTGGGGTAGTCATATCAGATGACCTAAAGGTGGGTAAGCAATGTGAGAAGTCAGTAAGGAGAGCCAGGGGGATACTGGGATGCATAGGAAGGGGCATCACAAGTAGAAAAAGGGAAGTGGTTATCCCTCTGTACAGACAGTTGGTGAGACCCCATCTGGAGTACCGTGTGCAGTTTTGGAGACCTCATCTATGCAAGGACATAGACAGGATGGAAGCAGTCCAGAGGAGGGCAACTAAAATGATGCAAGGTCTGCATCAGAAACCATATGAAGAGAGACTGAGAGAGCTTAATATGTATACCCTTGATAAAAAGAGGGATGGGGGACATGATAAAACATTCAAGTACCTCAAGGGAATCAACAAAGTCCAGGAGGGTAGCATCTTTCAGAAAAATAGATATGTAAGAACAAGGGGACACAATTTAAAGATAGAGGGGGGATGGCTCAGGGGTAATGTGAGGACATTTTTTCCACGGAGAGAGTGGTGGATGCATGGAACCGCCTCCCTAGGGAGGTTGTTGAGTCTAAAATAGTGGGGGAATTCAAACATGCATGGGACAGACATAAGGCAACTGTAGTGGGGGGTGGCAGGAAGTAGGCTGTTGGTTAACTAGAATCTGCAGCTTATCCAGTAGGTAGGGAAATGGGCAGACTGGGTGGGCCAAGTCGTCCTTATCTGACGCCAAAGTCTATGTTTTTAAGTAGTGGAGAAACACATGGCTTAGCAGCGGGCTGTGATACAGGATATGGAAACACTTCCGAGTGTCCCTGAAGCAACCGACCAGTCACTTGCAACTTGGTTACCCAGCATAAAGGAAAGAGGAGTTACAATATATACCTTTATTATCCCTTGCATGCTTTGGGATGCTTCACAGTGCACTCACTTACCCTGTAATGTATTAGGTTTCTTTATAAAAAATATTTTCTTTCATCTATTATTCTTTGAGTGCCACACTTTCCAGCATCAAATAAATGTCCCAAACATTTGTAAACATTAAAGAACCACTGTACCTGTTGCAAAGTTTAGGCTTTGTTTTCCCAGACACATTAAAGTACTTCTACAGTATTCGCTTCCTCAGATATTACAGGTGTGCTAGTAATGAATATTAAATCCCGAATATCATGAATAATGTGCTATTCGGTATTTGGAACCCGAGTACTGAATAGTGGTGCTATTTAGCCAATATTCGGATCGGCGTTCCCATGGGACTGCCACATTGCAGCAGAGAAAGACATAGTGAAGACATTGGTGGAGAGAGCTCTGGAGTGGGAGAGATTAGTAGTAGAAGATTACATTTTATATCACTAAAGCTTTGCTTTTTGTTTGGGACTGTGTTCCTAGTGCTTGGTACTAGTGTGTGTGTGTGTGTGTGTGTGTGTGTGTGTGTGTGTGTGTTGGGTGGGGATTCCAAGAAAAAGTGTCTGATCTAGTGATTTATTGCCAGGAGCTGCAGAGAGAGACTTAGTTTCACTACCTTCATTTCAGGGGCCTCCGTGCTGTGCTGTGTGGAGGTTAAAGAGTACTGTCCTTCTTAGTGCCTGCCTGGTACTGGTGGGAGGCTTTTTTTCCCCAAAGAAAGCCTCTGATCTAGTGATTTATTTGCCAGGAGCTGCAGAGAGTGACTGGCGCTGCAGTTTTACTACTACTTCCTTAACTTCACAAGCCTCTGTGCTCGGAGGAGCAGCAGAAGAATACAGTGTTACTGTTTTATATCTGTATTAATTACAGTAATTCTAGCTTCTAGCTTGACTGCTGTACTTATTTAAAACAAGAATTTGTCAATGTTTAATGTTGTCTTGTTGCCATTGGCATTGGTAGTGCAGGAGTTAGAGAGATGCATAATAGGAATGGCAGTGAAGTATTGAACTGACTCCAACCCCACCCCCACCCTGCAGAAACTGACAGGCATTGGGGTGTGCCTTTGGGTCATCGGCCATAACTCTCATGCCATTTCACCTCACTCTACCTTGCAGACACCAAGTGTCACGTTCTGCCTTGGGGTCTTCGGGTCTTACGCTCATGCCATTCCATAATGAAATACGCTGAGATGGGTGCAGTATAGGAGAATGGGGTGAACTTTGGGGCCAAAGAGTCCAAGGCACACCTTGAGGCCTGTCACTGGCTGCAGGGTGGGGGTGAGGGTGGAATGGCAAGAGCATTACAGCCAATAATCCCAAGTCACACCCTTGATGCCTGTCAGTTTCTACAGGGTTGGGTGTTACAGTTGGAAACCCTAATGCCTTGAGAAAGTGTAATTTTGACATGAAAACGTTTGGTTCCGTGGGGAGGGGCAAGGTGTATCCAGCATGTATCTTGTATGTTTGCTGACTATTTTGCCTATCTGGCAATAAAAGGCTTTTATCCTGCTACATCAATTGTGGAATTTTCATCTATGAACAGATGGTGACAAGGTGCCGACCTATATGAACAGTTTGTGAGTATCATTTGAATTTGGTTTTGGCCCCATTTGTGTGGCGTTCGTAGCCGCCGGTATATGTTTGTGTGATCATCTAATGCCCCAGGTGTTTGTTGGTATTTTCACTTCAGATTTTCAACATGGACTTTTTGTGACCTCACCTCATGAACAGTAGCACTATCAGTTCATTAACCGAAAGGTGATTTTGCACAGTGACTGCGCCATTTGGTGCCACAGGTGTGAAAACACATTTCGGGCAAGATGTGAAAAATGACAGCTGTACTGCTCATGAGGAGGTGTAAAAAATGGCAATGTTGAAAATCTGGAGTGAAAATATAAAAAATTGGTGAAAGTCACAAGTGTGCATAGAAACTGCACAATGCACGCCCATTAATTAATTATTATAGGGATTTTTTTAACCAAATGTTCAACATAGGTATTTTGGGACCTCTGCTCATGAACAGTGGCACTGGGATTTTGTTAATCTGCCCTGAAAGTTGATTTCCCAGAGTGACCGCGCCATTGTGCTCCAGATGTGTGAAAACACATTTCAGGCAGGATGTGAAAAATAACAGCTGTACTGTTAATAAGGAGATGTAAAAAAATGGCAATGTTGAAAATCTGGAGTGCAAATATTAAAAATTGTCGAAGTTAAGAGTTTGCATGGAAACTGAGTAATGCACGCTCTTAACACAGTCATTTTTGGGAATTTTTTCACCAGATTTGCAACATAGGCTTTTTGGGACCCTGCCTCATGAACAGTGGCACTGTCGTTTTGTTAATCGGTCCCAAAAGGTGATTCCGTGCAGTGACCACGAAATTACCTTTTAGGATCAAATAACTAGAAGACTGCATGTGTTCATGAGGTGGGGTCCCAAGAATTCCATGTTGAAAATGTGGAGCCAAAATTCAAAAAAATGGCTGAGATAGCCACCAAAGTTGAACCCCCCCACCACTGATGTAATTATACAGCTTACTGGCATTTCTTCATTTTGCAGTTTGGCTTTGAAGAGTCCAGACATGTTCCCACTCAACCAAAGAATGCAGTGCCAGACCTCCCGAGGTAAGTATGGGGTGAGGAGGAGGTGGGGTACTCAGAGGTTGGGTGCAGGTTGGGGGAAGGGGCACTGCGGACAACAAGGGACTGTTTTATTTTCAGAGGAAAAAAATGCAAATCGCAGTGGGGGAGGAGGAACATGCCAGCACGGTTGGCTTTGTGTGAGTGGCAGCACACTGGGATGGGCTCCCAGTGTGCCACACAATGTGGGGGTGGGATGTAGGGTTGCACCTCTGATGTCAGCTTTGTTTGAGGAGTGTGTGCTGCCACCATGTTTATTGAAATGTTTCACCAGGAAGGGCACGTATGGGAGGAGTGTCATCTCTGCCACTGCATGAGCTTGTCTCCGATTGCAGCGGCAGATTTCTTTCAAGTTGGTGGCACTTTACATAATTTTTGCATCAGCACTAGCATGCTGGCTAATTGGGGAATGAAGGATGCACCTACTAAAGTGTGCCCTATATTAACCAACACTGACACACCTCTCACTGTGCTACTACTACTGCAAGATGCTGCTTGTGCATGCACAAGACAACATAAAAAAATCTGGGCCAGATTTTCAAACACCCAATGCAAGCTGCGACATTGGCAGCTTGCACCGAGTGCCGTTGCATCCTGGACCCTGCCCCAGATTTTAGATGGGGCATGGCCCCAGCGCCTAAATCCTGCTGCTTGTGGCAAGTGAGTGGATGTGTCAATCATATAGTGTACCCTGCAGAAGTGCCACAAGCACTGTGGGATGGTGAGGTGGATGCTGCACCCTTTCACCCCCCCCGTATCACATCCATGCCTCAATGTGCTGGCATTATTGGCCACCACCCTGTGGCCCCATCACCCTCCTCACCCCACCAATGGTTCCACAATCCACCCTGTTTTCCATCCCTCATGATCTGTCAGCACTGCCTTCCGCCACACACCACCTGTCTTGCCACACCGGTCGAACTGCCAGAGACCGCACTGTATACTGTACGTGCTGTGACAGTGCAGTCAGTGGCTGGCTGTGGTGGTGTGTGAGGGCAGTGCTGATTGCCGGATCATGGGGGATGGGGGTGGGTGGAGGTGGGCACTATTGCTGGGGTGAGGACCACTAGATCACCAGGGATGACCACCCCATCCATGGTGGATGTATCAGGGATTGGGGTGGGGAGAGGAGGGCAACAGATCATGGGGACCGCAATATGGGCAGGTCAGGTCATGGGGGGTGCACCGGAGGACAGGACCTCCACATGGGCACGTTGGTGCCAGGGGATTGGGTAATGTTGAATGGAATATCACTGGGGGGACACACTTCCAGGGTGCAGTTGACACCCTCCCAGGGACTGTCTAAGTCCCGTTAGACCAGCCCTTTGCTGGTCTAAGGGTACATAGCACTTTGTCTCTGGGGAGGGTTTTGAAATTCCGACTCTTGGGGTTGTGACAGCCCAGGTTTGCTGCAAGCCCTCTTGTACCATGCTGCAGCCACTTCTGTGGTGCAAGGGTGAGGCAAGCCACTTTGGTGCAGGCAGTCTGCTGTTTGCTGCAGGCTGCATTTGAAAATAGCCCTGGGTGCAATACGTGGCGCTAGGTGCTTGTTGCATCAGACTTGTCCGACTCAAGCACCTTGTGTCATTCTACAGCCTTTGAAAATACGGCCCTCTGTCTTTAATTTAGTGGTGTAATAAGTATTCGGGGGGGGGGCAGGTTTCTCTAAAGCCAGTAGCAGCCAGAAATCTAAGAGCACAGTTGACTGATTGCACTCCCACTGCCCTCAATTTAGGGCCGATTAGTGTGCGTGCATATGTGCATGCTGCTTGCAAGAATTTTTTTGTACTAAAATGAAGCAGAACTTTTGTACATTCACAAATAAAAAAATTACAGCAATTCTGCTGTAGAAATCTGTCTTTAAAAATATTTGTGGTGTAATCTGAGGTTTGGCTTGGGTTTCACGAAAGTCAGTAACGCTAGCAGTCTCGGAGGGCAGTCAGCTGACTGCACTCCCACCACCCTCATTTTAGGGCCAAGTAGTGATTCCACACAGTTGCACTGCATGCGCACCCTTGCCTGCCCTGCATGTGTGCTGCTTGCAAGAATTTTTTGTGCTAAAATAAAAGCAGAACTTTTGTACATTTGCAAATAAAATAAATTATAATAGTTCTGCTGTAGAAATCTGTCTTTAAAAAAAATATTTGTTGTGTAATCTGAGGTTGGGCTCAGGTTTCACAAAAGTCAGCCGTCACCAGCAGTTTCAGATGGCAGTCAGGTGACTGCATTTCCACCACCCACAGTTTAGGGCCAGGTAGTGACACTTGCACTGCACGCACACCCTTGCCTGACCTGTGTGTGCACTGCTGGCAAGAATGTTTTTGTGCTAAAATAAAGCAGTACTTTTGTACATTTACAAATAAAAAATTACAGCAGTTCTGCTGTAGAAATCTGTCTTTAAAAAAATATTTGTGGTGTAATCTGAGGTTGGGCTTGGGTTTCATGAATGTCAATAGCTGCCAGCAGTCTCGGAGGGCAGTCGGCTGACTACACTCCCACTGCCCACAGTTTAAGTCCAGATAGTGACACTTGCACTGCGCACACCCTTGCCTGCCCTGCGTGTGTACTGCTTGCAAGAATTTGTGATAAAACAAAGCAGTACTGCTGCATGCAAGAACTTGTTTGCACTAAAATAAAGCAGAACTTTTGTACATTTACAAATAAAGAATAAATTACAGCAGTTCTGCTGTAGAAATCTGTCTTTAAATAATATTTGTGGTATAACTTGAGGTTGGGCTTAGGTTTCACGAAAGCCAGTAGTCACCAGCAGTTTCGGATGGCAATCGACTGACTGCATTTCCAACGCCCACAGTTTAGGGCCAGGCAGTGATGCTTGCACTGCACGCACACCCTTGTCTTACCTGCATGTGTACTGCTTGTAAGAATGTTTTGTGCTAAAATAAAGCAGTACTGCTGCTTGCAAGAATTTTTTTTGTACTAAAATGAAGCAGAACGTTTGTACGTTTACAAATAAAAAAATGACAGCAGTTCTGCTGTAGAAATCTGTCTTTAAAAAATATATGTGGTGTAATCTGAGGTTGGACTTGGGTTTCACGAAAGTCAGTAACCGCCAACAGTCTCGGAGGGAAGTCAGCTGACTGCACTCCCACCACCCACAGTTTAGGGCCAAATAGTGATGCTGCACAGTTGCACTGTGTGCACACCCTTACCTGCCCTGCGTGTGTGCTGACAGATCTGATTTTGAGCAACCCAGTGGACACAGCACTCCTTCCCCCTCGCCAACGCAGAGACCCTGTACTCTGGTGGTCACTTCTGACTCCAGTGATACTACAAGGCAGAGACAGTTATCAGCACTTTGCACACCACCATTGTTGAAACAGTCCACATTGATGTTTCCCGTGGCATTTCCAATAATGGATGCTCTGCATGCACTAACAAAGTACCATGCTTCACATCCAACAGCACAGCAAATCACACAGCTGATTGCTGAGACGATGGTGCTGGATCTCCAATCTATCTCAGTTGTGAAAGATATTGACTTCCGATGCTTTCTCAGCTACTTGCACCCATGTTATCAGATCCCGTACTACATTTTCACAGAGTATATTGCCATGACTGTATGATGGCATGCAATCTACTGTTGCTGCTCTGCTTGCAGAAGCCATTGCTGGTGTTTTTCACTGCATGTCAGATATCTGGCCTAGTGATAATTCCTTGCATGCCTATCTCTCCTTAACTGCACACTGATGTATGCAGCAGCCTGCTGCTGCTGTTACCGATGCATCACCTTGTGGCTCACCCTTGGCTCCCCCACAATCTGGTAGTCTCATTAGGCCAGCTTTGCTGAATGTCAGACTGATGGAGGAAGACCACAAAGCACATAATATTCTCATGTTCCTGCAAGACATGTTGCGGTCTGGGATTGGTGTTAACGCCAATTTAAAAGTTGTTTTTTGTTACCAATAATGGCACAAACATGGTGAAAGCCATCAATGATGGCCATTTTGTGAGTATTCGTTGCTTTGCACACACACACACACAGACACACACACACACACTAAATTTAGTGGTGACTCATGCACTGCGTAACAGTACAAGGACCAACAACATATTATCTACAGGCCGTTCCATTTGCACCCATTTATATCAATCTGTAAAAACCACTAACAAATTACGAGAAGTTCATGAATATTTTGGTCTGATCCAACATCATGTAATACAAGATGTTAGCACTCATTGGAATTCTTCATACCGGATGCTTTCACAACTGCTGCTGGTGACATTGTTGAGCCACACCGTTCCAAGTGGGCCCCTCAACACGCTGAACAGCTATTGTTCCTTAAGATAAACTTACCAGTAATTGGCTACAAATATGATCTGCCCAAATAAAACTAGTGGTACAGTACTGTTGTCCATCCCCCTAACGTTAGAGCAGTGTAGTGTTACTTTTTCTGGCTCACCCTTTCTTTTTTTCTATCACATTAAATATTTAATTAAAAGGGTAACTCTCCGCTCCCTGGCATATAACTACAGGACCACCATGAGGCCCCTGTTAAACTAAAAACATTTAAATACTGTATCATGTTTTAGTGCACTTACTATTGTGTATTTTAGGTTACTAATTATCTCTTGGAAAAGGACTGCTTGGCCCACATTGTCTGCCCAGATTGTTCATCCCTGCCTTATCGGTCTCATCTGCAGACCATAAAGCAACCCTGCTGCCTGCCGGACTGTTTTCAAATACACCCCAGTCCTATACCTTTCTCAAGCATGCTTGAAGCCCACACTGTTTTTGCTGCCATCACTTATGCTGGCAGTCTCTGTCAGGCATCTACCATGCCTTCCGTGAATAAATATTTCTTCACGTCTGTCTTGAACTCCCCCTTCAGCTTCATCACATGCCCCCATTTCCCCTTATACTTGTGCTCCTTCTCATTTGAGACTCCCCTTATGTGCCCTGTCTTCACCCCTGTGAGATCCTTGCGTAGGTCTCTGTCATGGCACATCTCACTCTCCTCTCTTCCAGGGCAGGCATACAATGCACTTATGCCAGTGCCATTTTAGTTGCCTTAGACAAGACACAAGACATCACCTCATCTGCAGACTTTGGTCAATCTATGATGACCGTCTGTTACCTGACCACTGACCAGTGCAGTACTTTGTTTGCTTTTTAGTCAGCTGAAAGGCTGTTGGGGAGTGTTCATGGCACAATTAACTTGTACTTAAAAAGGGAAAGAAGTGGTGGACTTTTAACAGTGTTACAATGTCTTATCTAAAAAAAAAAAAACAACACTTACCTGGGGCGAATAACAAGTAACGAATATCTGGTATCCCAAATAGGAATATTTGGCCAAATATTCAAATTAAGGTATCCACACACCCCTATCAGATATGTATCTTGGGAAGAATACTTCACTGTATTTAGCTCTCTGATGAAGAAAGTTAAAGATGGGAGTTTCAATTGCTAACCTGGAAAAACTGTTCTGCTGCAGGTACTGTATGGTAATTATATTGACCAAATTCCCTAAACCTGGCAGAGGGGCCAGTTCTGTTCAAGTTTTGCTTTTCTTTCCTCAAGGTTTCAGATACCTCCAGATCTATTTCAGAGTCCCTCTGATACAACATGTTTTAACAAATATTGCATTTTCAGTTTTATAACATGCTCTATATTGTATTGCATAGACTGCACACAATATAGAAACAGAAACATAGAATTTTACTGGCAGAAAAGGACTCCTTGGCCCATCTAGTCTGCCGATTACCCCCTCTCTGTCTGGTTTATGTTACTTCCTTTATTCCACGCCATTGTTACTTTAATTTAACCCCATGTAGTTGTCCAATGCCCTGTTGAATTTGTTCACCGAATCCATCCCTATCACCCATTCAGGCATAGTCTGTGATAAACACATTGCTGTTAATAACCTGAGTATTATTTATTTATTTATTTATGTCTTTGGTTACTGGGTAAGTGCACTGATCCAAAGGACCATTTTCAGGCATGACCCAGGCCATGGTACATGGCACAGTGCATACATAGATTACAGAAGCAAGCAAGGCAAAATGACAAGTGAAACTGTGAGGTACAAATAATCAAATAGTTACAATCAAAATAATTAGAAGAAATAATCAGTTCAAAATAAAGATCAGACACAGGGAGAAGAATAGGTGCAACAAACTAAATAATACAAAGAGATGGGTCTAACTAAGAAAACAAATGACAGGATACAACAGAAGTCAAAGGAAAATAGAATTACTGCTACTAAAAAGAGTAGGCCACCAATAGTTAGTAGGGTAAACTTAAATGAGCAAGAGGAGAGAGGAAAGGATGGGGAATTCCCAGTAAGTGCATAGTGGTTGGGGGGAATCAGGGCCAGGTGCCAGCATGTGGGGAGGGGAAGAGCTACCCAGTTAAGCAATGGCAGCTGTAGGCTATCATGAGCCAGGCTTTGTAGTTGGTTTTGGACACAGAATGAGAATTGGATAGCTGGAGGAGTGCAGGCATACAGTTCCATAGGGATGGAGCAGTGACAGATAGAGCTTTCTTACCCATGGTAGTATTGACCCTGGGCACCTCGGGGGGGGGGCAGAATTAGAGCAGAGACTCTGAGACAGGGTTCTAACTTTAAAGAGTGATGCAAGAGGGGACTAATTTCTGCACCTAAGAGTGGCATTGATAGGGCAACCCAGGGCAAAGTCGAAGTGTCCTTGAAGAGGGAGCCAGCCAAGAGACCTATAGAGGTCACAATGGTGGGTGTGGTATGGAGCTAACAGGGCAAAATGACAGGCACTATTGTAGGCAGCTGTCAGCTTGGAATGAAGGGCCAAAGTCGTACAGGAGAAGATGAGGGAACAGTAGTCTATGTTAGGGAGGAGATTTCCCTGGACAATGGCTAGGCGTGCTTTGAGGGACAAGTAGTTCTTGAATTGGTAAGCAGCCCCCAGCTTTTGATTGAACCTACGTATCACAAGGTTAATATGATTCAAGAAGGAGAGTAAGGGGTTGAGACTGACCCCAAGGTATTTGAAAAAGAATACGGTTTCAAGGGCTGGACTGCCAGGAGAGCAAACGATGAGTGAGGATTTCGATTTTAGAGTTTTGTTAAGGAAGTGCTAAGACCCAAAGAGCATGGATTTAGTTTTATTTTCATTTACCAAGAGCAGATTAGATGTAAACCAGCTATGTGTGGTGCAATAGTTATGGGTGAGGACAGAGGATATGTGGGAGAGGAACTTATTGCTGTAGAACAGGACCAGATCATCCGCATAGAAGAGGGAATCACACAGAAGGCTGTCAGAGGGAAGGAAATTGATAAAAACAGAGAATAATACAGGACCTAGAATGGAGCCCTGAGGTACACCAGTAGAGACTGGAAGGGCAGGGGAAATAGCTGAGCTAATACACACGGCTTGTGAGCGGTCTGAGAGGTAGCTCCTGAGACAGTCTGAGGCCCCAGTGGAGCAACCAGGTACTTGGAGTTTAGAGTAGAGAAGGGCATGGTTTACCATGTCAAAAGCCTTTGACAGGTCCACAAAGACAACGCCAGTGATGCACCCTTGATCCATGTTTGAGAGGACATGGTCGGTAAATGATGCCAAAGCTGTAGCAGTGCTATGGTTCTTGTGAAAACCATGCTGCTGTTTACACAAAAAGTTGTACTTCACAATATGCTCAGTCAGTTGGGAATGGACAACTTTCTTGAGGAGTTTGCTAAGGTGGGGGAGGATGGAGATGGGTCTTTAGCTGACAGAGGATAGAGGCTTGCCAGCTTTGAAGACAGGAATCACCTTAGCACTTTTCCAGGGGCTGGGCATAGTGGCAGTGGAGAGTGCAAGGTTAAAGTTCAAAATGAGAGGTTTGGTTATAGGAGGGGAGATGAGTTTTAGCAGAATGGGGGAGAAGCCAGCAACCCAAGGGGAGCACTGGTTAGGGAGGCTATTTAGGAGTTTCAAGGTGTCACAGAGGGAGATAGCACTAAAGTAGAAAGTGGTGGGGAGACATTTGGAGAGTAGGAGGTAGGCACTGGGTAGTCAGTGACCTGAGTTGAGTTGAGGCTCCCAGGAAGCTTACTAAGGAGGGTGGAGAGATCCGTAAATGTTGCCTTGAAGGTCTGAGCTATCTCAGATGGCTCTGACAAAGGGACTGGGCTGGAATTTAACTGGATCACAGGACTGAGTCTGCTGGGACTACTGATGGAGCTAATGGATCCCCAGAATTTCTTAGGATTTCCAAGGCTTTCTCTCTGAAGGTCACTGAAATAGCTACTCTTAAGGGATTTGGTCAAGTGCTTGCAGTGATTATGCAGGTGCCTATACTCATTCCACAAGACAGGGGGTAATTTATGGTCAGTCCACTCATGGTCCCTGGTTTTCATCAGAGTCAGGAGTTCTTTGGTTATCCAGTGTGTACAGTCCCCCTCTCACTCTCCTAGTAATGAGGGGGAAGTGGCAGTCTTGGATACCAAAGAGGGCATTAGTGAAAAGAAGATCACAGCCAATGTTATATAAGTAAGAGTATAAAGGTCTGATCAGTTAACAGACCACGTCTTCCAGTAGGCGAGAGGTGTCAGGGCAATTAAAGTTACAAAAAGATAGATACTTAGGGGGAGGATGCTTGGGTTTAGATGTCCTGAAATATAATTTAGAGAGTGATCATTGATAGAGTCAGCCAGTGTGCCGGTCTCCAATACTCAGACTTCTCTATTTGTGACCATTCAATCCAGTAAGGTGTTGGGGAGAGGAGCAAGGGTTGTGCCTAGTGGGAATAGAGATGGTTTGAACCAGATTATGTTGTTTAAGAATTTTGGCATAGTCCAGTTCGTGGGCGCTTAGCCAATTTAGATTGAAATCACCAAGGAGAATTGTATCTCGAGGAGGGGAGAGAGAGTACCAAACCTAGCCAGGAGGTTTAGAAGTTCATTAATGCCCCCGGCACGGGGGTTGTAACACCACCCAGTGTAGAATTTCTTAGAGGAAGCAATGGTGACCTCAGAGATGAGCCATGCACTAGGTGATAAAGGACTGAAGCAGAGAGAGATAGAGGTGGAGAAGGGTTCACAAATTAAAATGGCAACACCGCCCCCTCTTTTCTTACCAGGCCTGTCATGCCACAGCAGGGAGTAGCCACCCAGCTGGAACATGGCATCAGGGAGGTGTGGTTTTATCCATGTTTCAGAGACCCCCAAAATGTGGGGCTTATGGAGGGATACCCAGGCTTCGAGGTAAGAGTGTTTGGAAGGGAGGCTGCAGATATTCATATGGACAATTTTTAGTCCAGGGGGGCTGACCCAATTGATGTTGGAGGAGATAATAGGGGTGTTTACAGGGCCAGGGTTACTCTCTATGTCCCCTGCCAGGAGTAGCAGTGAGAGGACGAAATGGTAGGGATGAATGATAGGAGAGGAAGAGATGGAGACAGAGCATAGGAAGTGGCCAAGGAGATGACACTCTTGGTTTGAGAGAAAAGTAAGTGTAAGGGGATCCAGGGGGGAGCACACCCACAATACAAGGTTGGGGGGTGACAGCTGAGTGGTGACAGAGAAGGAGGCAAGCTCCGCTTGATCAAAATCTAGTACCATGGCGCATGAGTCCATGATCAGTAAGGTACTTAGCAGTGAGAGTGCCAGCAGAGGGAGAAAGGATTTATACATTCTGCAAGTTAAATGTAAAACAATGTTTTAGGTGCTCGTAGGTGGTTATAGGTGCTAGTGGCTGGCAACAGGTCAGAAAGGGCAGGATGCCAATTAAGGATTCAAAAATCCCTGGAGACCACCACACGCACATGTCACCAAAAAAGTAAACCAAAACAAAATGAAGGATGGGCAAAATATGTTGGTTAAAATGTTTGGCTAAAGGGTATTATGGAAAGCAGCTTGTGCAGGAAAAGTAGTTGAGGAGGAGGAACAAGAGAAAGAAGTGGAATGAGAAGAAACAAAAAAAAAAGTGGACGACAGGAGGGAGGGTAGAGTCTGCCACTCAGAGCGGAGAGCCTCTAGTGGCAGAAAATGAGAATGATCTAGTGATAAACTGACACTTCATTTTTATCACACCGGCAGGAACCAGGGTGGGTTGTGCGATCACAGGAGCAGGCGGAGGCCACTGTCGGGAGTCGTGCCGCACAAGGAGAGGGAGCACCGGTCAGGGACCTTAGGGCTGAAAGAGAGTGGAGAGAGGAAAAAGAGATTAAAATTAGTGGTAGTGGAATTGGTGGGCGGGACACAGACACTAATCGGAGGGTGGGGATCCACAGAGATGGAGACACAGCCGGGGGGGGGGGCAAAGGGGCGAATTAGCTAGAGGAGAGGGAGGGGGAAATGAGGAGAGTGATTAGGCAGTAGGGAGGAGAAAATAGCCAGGGGGCAGGAAACAGCAGCTAGAAAGCAAAGAGAAACACTGGGCTAGGCAGTGCAAGGCAGAGAAAGAAATAAAAAAGATTACAGCAGCACAGTAGAAGTAAAGGTAGGCAACTGCAAAAACAAGCCATGGGGTGATGCACAATTTGCAATAGCAGGCAGTTTTCAAGTAAGTTTAGATTATTAGACTGTTGTAACATCTTAACATGGTATTGTTGTTAAAAGGTTTATTTTTATACAGGACATTTTGTTGGGGAAACCTCCATTTTCAACAAATTCCTGTGGTATGCATAAAAAATTACAATTACAAATTGTATGACAGAAGAACAAAGCAAAATAAACAAGGACAAAGTAACAGAATAAAAAACATAATTAACACATATAAGAACAAGCAAGATTATCTAAAAACATTGACACTGAACCTTCAAAAAATTATGCAACTTAAATCTAAACCTGTGCAAATCAGCAATTTCCGTTAGTTCAAGTGGTAATTTATTCCAGTGTCTAGCCAGACTATTCTGAAGTGTCATGTCTCCCATCCTGTTTAAGATTCTATTCATTGGTATCTTCCCAGTTGATTTCCCTAATATAAATGAATGTAATGAATCTGCTTCCAGTTGCACCAAGTATGACAGAGGGTGTGGTTTATTAATAGGGTAAATAATTCTGTGACAAATCATGGACCACAGATAGTCCCACCATCTTACCGGGTACAACCAATCTAGTTCCTGAAAAAGTAGACAATGATGCACCCCATAACCTTTTTTTCAATATATAGTTTCCCATCCTATAATACAATTGGTCCATTTTGACCAAAGACTTCCTATTTGAGTACATATAAAGTGGAGATCCATATTCCAATATTGGTAGTAATAATTGCTTTACTAATCTAGATCTACTATCTCTAGAAAGACGCCCTGATATCCTCCGAAGAGCTCCCAACCTTTGGTTAACTTTCTTAATTTGTAACTGGATATGTTCTACAAAGGTCAGCCAAGAATCAACAAGGACTCTTAAGTATTTATATGTGGACACATTCTGGACCATTGACCCATCATGGAAACTTATCCACAGATCTGAAATATTCTTTTTTTTGTTTGTTTGAGTTCCTACCAAGAATATCATACACTGTGTCTTTTTTTTTACTTATTTGTAAGCAGGAGTCCCTCATCCACTTCTCCATATGGGAAAAGTCTGTCTGGAGCCGCTGTCTCAGGTCCTTGGGATTGTCTGCAGAAGCTACAAGTACTGTGTCATCCACATAAAGCTTAATCTCAGTACCTATCATCTCAGTTACTAAATTATTTACATAGATGTTAAACAGTACAGGGCCCAAATATTGGGCCCTGTGGAATGCCTCTCTCTATATCCACCAGACCCAAGACAGTGACCCTACACAGATCACACTGCTTACATTCAGATAAATAAGACCAAAACCACATCAGGGCTTCTTGCTGCACCCCAATATCAAACAACCTCTGTAACAAAATTTCGTGCTGTACCAAATCAAAAGCTTTACTGAGATCCACAAACACTGCCCCAGTGCATCTACCTTGATTTAATGATGTTGCCACCAGGTTATTAAAGTCAATTAGGGTGGTGTTTGTGGATCTCCCCTCCCTAAACCCATATTGAAACTTAGTTATAATCCCCTCTTGTTCAAGGTACAGGCCGAGCTGCTAGTTAACCAGCTTCTCCAGGACCTTCGAAAGAATGGTGAGTAGAGTTATTGGCCTATAATTAGAGGGAAGTGTAGAGTCATGACCCCTACATATAGGAATAATTTCCCCCATTTTCCAGAATTCAGGCACCAAAGAAGAGTTTAAACTCCAGTTATAAAAATACGTTATTATCAGGGCAATTATATTGGCACTGATCTTTAAGAACCTTGCCTCAATGCCATCCAATCCTCCACTTTTTGAGACTGACAAGCTCTTTAACTCTTTTCTGTATCTTTTACTCTAATATTCCTAAATTTGAAACTTCCAGTATTGGTCATAGAGCCAACCAGATTCTGTTGTTTAAAACAAGTTACTTTTTGGTTCAATTTTGGTATAATTAAATCAGGTAAGTCTTTACAATAAAAATTAAATAAATTTGCACCCTCTAAGGGGTCATCAACCAATTTGTCCCCATCTAATAACTTAATTGGGCTTTTTGTTTCTCCAGGGTTTCTCAGGTCAGAAATATTTTTCCAGAACTTGTTTGGATCCTGCATTCTATTTAAAGTATTCTGATAATACCTTTTTTTAACTAAAACTATCTCTTGCTTACACTTGTTATGCCACTGTTTAAACACATTCCAATCCTCCACTGATTTAGTTCTTTTTGCTTTCCTCCACACCCTATTTCTTATACGTAGCTGAGTTTAAGTTTCTCATGTAACCATGGTACATTTTTGTTACTATTAGTCTTTTTTATTTTTGGGGCATACAATTGCATAATATCCAAAATGGAATCAGTAAATTCCTGAATGGCTAAATTTAAATCAGGAATGAAATACACTCTAGTCCAGTCAAAATCACTAAGACTACTGTATTCCTAAATGATTTTTCATTAAATTTCTTTAAATCATGCACCCAATAATTTTGTTTACTGCTACCCTGAACTCTCTGCATAAGTAAACTGCATTGAATAGGGTTGTGGTTCCCCAAATTCAGTGGAAGGACTTTACAAGCGTCCACTCTCAAGTCCCGCAAGTCAAAGAACAGATCCAAAATGGATCCTGAAGTTCTGTTATTTAAACTTCTTGTAGGTTGATGAATTATTTGTCATAAGCCAAAGACTTCCAAACTTGTTTTCAACTTTATTCCTCTGTCTTGCTCCCAAATTGCATTAAAATCACCTGTTAATAACACATGCTGATCTCCTATTATTTCCAACAGTATATCAGCCACAATGTCAAATGTACTTATTTTAGTTTTTGGAGGGGCATAAAAATTCACCAATTAGTATTTTTAATTTTAACAATTCTATTATTAAACAATCAATACCTTCCACATTTTTAGCTAATAGCAACTGATAAGGTCTTAAAGTGTCTTTTACATATAACATTACCCCTTCCCCTTTTTTCCCTATCCTGCCTTTGTATACTATACCCTGCAAGTGCTATTTCATTATGATAAATTCCTGAATGAAGCCAAGTCTCAGAAATTGCCATTATGTCCTGACCCAGTTCTGAAGCCCGTACCCTATATCGGTCAGTCTTATGTGTGAGACTTCTAACATTCTCATGGACAATGGTAATCCTCTCCATTGCCTTAGGCCCTGGATTATTCTCTATATCACCACATTGGGCTAGCAAAACAAAGCAAAGTAAACATTTTGCCCTGTAGTTTACTTCCCCAAGTGGGCTACTATTAATCATCAAGGGCCTGAGGAAAACTTTCCTATTGTTAGTGAAGGAATTACATCTCTTCACATAGATAAATTGATTGTCCTGAGGTATTCCCTTCATGGCCATAAAGGCCAAACCCTTGCTAACACTACTACAATTACATTCTGGTGTCTGAGTATTTACTAAACACATATACAACAACACCCACCCCACCAATAAATAACAACAATGCATTTCTGTGTTATCCTGCTGTAAATGATATTACAAACAACTTTATGCTCAAACTGGGCTTCCTCACTAAGTGGCGCTCGTGCCACTCACAACGCTCGCGCCATAGTGCTCGTGCCCATGGGCGGCGCGGGCTTTTCAAGTAGAATGGAACCCCGTCCCAGTGGAATGTAAGCCCTCTGATATTGGTCCGCCATCAGACCCCCTCCAATTAATGGGCAGATCTACAGAGACACAGATAGCACAGTCACAGATTAAAGTCCCAACACTGAATCCTGTGAAGCACAATGTCTGTGGAGTATTTCGGCTACTATGCAGCTCTCACCTGCTGCCTACTGCTGGATCCTCCCGGTCGCTTCTGATGTAACAGCTGATTCAGTTCATTCAAGGCGGCATGGACTTTTCAAGTAGAATGGAACACCCCCCCCCCGTGGAATGTAAGCCCTCTGATGTTGGTCCACCATCAGACCCCCTTCAATTAATGGGCAGATACACAGAGATATAGATAGCACAGTCACAGACTAAAGTCCCAACACCGAATCCTGTGAAGCACAATGTCCATGGAGTATTTCGGCTACTATGCAGTTCTCACCTTCTGCCGACTGCTGGATCCTCCCGGTCACTTCTGATGTAACAGCAGACAACATTGGAATGCATATTCGTTTCTGATTAGTCTAGATCTCAGAGAGGGGTGCTGCCCAACATCTGTTAATCCATTAGATTAATCTAATTAGTTTAAAGTATTAGACTGTTGTAACATCTTAACATTGAAATGTATATTAATTTCTTTCTTGTTTACATACAAAATATTACAATACATGTGTATTACTTATCAGAAGTATTTTAACCTTATTTCATGAACAATCTCTATTTGATAACTGAGATGTAGTTATCAACATGATACCAGATTTACAGGTCTTCAATGTGGTACACAATGGTAAAGTGTAGGGATATCGTTGGTGTGAGAAACATTAACAGCAGAGTCCCAAAACTGGTAACTAAGAGATTACAGTTGGGTATAGGTAAACAGCTGCCACCTCCTTTCTCTAACGGGATGATTTCTAGTCTATTGTGGATAATCTGGTTGTCTAGGGCTCAATTTTTAAATGATAAACTATGACACAAGGTGCCTGTACCAAAAGTGTATGATGCAAGTGGCACCCTGCGTCATAGATTGCATCATTCCCAATTCTCAAATGCTGGCTGCGGCGAAATTGGAATGCCATGCGGCAAAGGCCCCCCTGTGCCACCCTTGTGTCAAAAGAGCCCGTACTCCAGGTTGTATGGATGAGTGCACCATGGTGAGGCTGCACCATCCCTTTATTTGGGATTCTATAATCCCTGCCATGGCTGCAAGAGGGGTTCATGTTAGACCACTCCGAATGTGCTCTAAGGGCCCTGCACCACTGCTTGGCAGGATGGCAAGTGAACTGTGGGACCAGGAAGGTGGGGAATGGGGGCATGGCAGCAGTTACAGGGAGCAAAGAAGGCAACTGGCAGAGGTGCCATACGGCGTATCTGACAGCCGAGGGGACCAGGTGGGGGGTTAGCATGGCAATACTATTATGACATGGCCCAAGGAGGAAGCAGTCCTGGCACCTACCCCACAAAATCCACAGTCCTCTGGGGCAGGTGCTGGGGCTGCTTCTACCTAGGGCTGTATCATGATAGTATCGGCCATGCTAACCCCCCCCGACCTAGTCCCCTCTGCCATCAGATACACCATGTGGCATCTGTGCCAGGTGCCTCCTCTGCTCCCTGTAACTGGTGCTATGCCCCCTTCATATCCTATGGCACCCTCACTGCCCCAGCAGCCCCCATTCTCCGCTTTCCAGACTGAGTCCCCCCATCTCCATGGCTTGTGTAGGCATGCATTGGGGGGGTTGACAGATCTCTCAATCAAACCCCTCAGGTGCGTCCAATGTTTGATACAGCCCTGCAGCTGTAGAAACTCCTGGGTCTTTGATGCAGGGACCCCTACTTTTACAAAGCTGGTCACAGGGTCCCTGATGCATGTGGAGTTCACCGCAGCCCTTTGATCACCACAAATTGCAGTGTTCTAAGGGATCTTTGAAAATAGAGCCCCTATTCTCTGGACCAGAATCTATTACAGGTTCCTCAAGCTGTCCAGCATTTTTCAAGCAATCATTATTTCTTTCTGGGGCATCCCCAAGCAGGCCATACCTATCTGTATTCTCTATGCTTGTAGTTCAATAATAGCTGACAGTATAGCAGGACAAAAAGGGTCTGCATCTGGATTTAGCAGTTTTTGAGAAGTTTTTTATATATTTCTTGTGGTAAAGCAGACACAGCAAATTCCGTAATTCATCAGCAGTTGTTGGTGCCTTGTCCTTAAGGGCTTGCACTGCTGCTATAGTAGCATGGTCCACTTTGTATTCCTCTTCAGAACTGTCATACCCAGATATCTGACTTCTGTTTTAACAAGATCACATTTGTCAGCTCTCAGTTTATACTAAATTCTTGGAGCTGGTGAAGTACCCTTTCTTAGATGTTCCACGTGACCATCAAACATTACTGTAAACCAGGATGTCATCCAAGTAAGGGATGCAGATTTCATCCCTAAGGGTCCCCAGGCACTCTTCCATGCACCTTTGAAATACTGTTAGAGCATTCTTCAAACCAAATTAAATTCTATCCCATTCATAGAGACCTCAGGGTGTTATAAATGTTGTCAGAGGATAACTATGCTAGTTGAAGAATATCTGGTGGTAAGCCTTTCCCTGACTGAGAACAGAAAACCATGTCTTATCCATCCAAACTGTTCATGGTATCCTAGATGTGTGGTATGGGCTGTCTGTCAGGGATAGCCTTCTTATGCAGCTCCCTGTAATCTATGCATTCTTAATGTCATAGGTGCCGGAACGGGGGGGAGCCACTAGGGCCATGGCCCTACCACTTTCATAAGTGGCCCTATCACTTTTTGCCATCATGGTAATATATTTAATAGGGGAAAATTTACCCCTTACGCCCTTGGCCCTACCACTTTTCAAACCATTCCAGCACCACTGCTTAATGTGCCATCCTTCTTGCAGACACACACACCACTGGTGATAAATAGAGTGAGCTGGATTTTGTAATCCATTGACAGTTTATCAGATCCTTCAGATACTCCTTCTCTTCTCTATATAATGGACGGGTACTGCCAAATAGGTTTTCTGGACTAGCTGTGATGATTTAACTTGATATACATTTTTAGTGAATTTATTTGACCCATATCATTATGTTCCCTTAAAAATTCTTTTGACTCTTCTCTTAACATTTGACTGGCAATTTGTTTCTATTTTTCTTTCAGACAGGTACTGTAAGGTTTACAGGTGACTCCCAATAAACTGCATCAGTCACCTGTCATAGGAAGTACTTTTCACATTACTGATTTTTCCCTTGCACACAGTACTGACACCTCCCCTGAAGAAGTGGCAGAGTGTCACAAAGCACTGGATAGTTGGCTTTTGGTCAGCTCTTAATATATTTCACATAACAAATAAATATCCAAGAATTTAGTACTAACCATGGCTAGATTGTTCAATCCTGTAACTGCTAAATAAGATTCATTAAAATTACAACACACACAGCGGCCCAGTGGTGCTGAGGGCTGAGGTGTTGGACATCTTACCTCACACTGCACCAGCAACCCACGTTCAGGAACAAGCATGGGTCGCCGGGGGTTGGCGGGGAGGAGAAGGATTGAGTGTTTGATGGACTGCTCTCCTTCTACACGGAGGAGGGGTTTCACTTCTTGATGCCTGATTGCCCCCTGGTGGAGGCTGGGGGTCAGGGTGTGGGGGTGACAGTACAGGTTGGAGTCTGGGCAGACGTCTGGGTTAGGAGTGTGTGGATGCATGCACCTCTGCCCCTGCTGGCATCATTGCATGCCTGATACCCCAAAGGGGAGCAAACAGTGGAAAAAGTGGCACCTCTTGCGCGGCTTGATGCCCGTCCGCAAGTGTTCGCTGGGTGGCATTGGCACCCGAACTGGATTCGTGATGGTGGGGAGTTAGGGGGCTCCCTGCCACTCCACTGTGGGGGGCAAGCCACAGGGGTTCAAGGGTGCCAGTGTGCGGGCCCAGTTGAGAAGGACGGTGAACGGATCCCCGGCAGGATGTGATGACCACAGGGGATGCAGGAAGGTGGCCAAGGAGGATAAAAGTAAGATTAAAAAAATATATAACACACTAAGAGGGACCTGGTCCTAGAGGTGAGTACATAGCATAAGTCTTACTCACTAATATTTCATCCATGAAGTATATTTTTACAACTTTGAGAGAAAGGCCGATAAGTCTATATTCTCATTCATGCCTCTATCTTCCCTAGTCCCAATGTATAGATCCACCAGCTCTCTCTGCATCCTGTTATTTTGTTCATATCCCCACCCCTGGGACTCAAAAAAACGTTTTCAGTGCCTATGAACTCAGTTGTATGTTGCTCATTTGGCCTATTTTTTATGTGTTTCACTACAGCATATGTAATATCTGAATGCTGTATAGCCAGCACATGTTCCCCTAAATGTAACTTGAATTGTCTCATAATGCGGCCTACATAGAATTCTCTGCACCAGGATGACAAAAGGTAGACTACACCTTCAGTGTACATGTAATAAAATATCTGATTTCATAGGTCTTTCCTGTTACTGGGTGTGCAAAATGTCCACCCTGTTTGATGTAGGAGCAGTAAAGACAGTTGCCACACCTACATGTTCCAGTTGGGGGGGGTAACCAGCGGATTCTATCAGATACCTTAGGAGGCATGACATTATAGCAAAGTTTTACAAGTTCATGTACACTCACCCAGTTAGGAACAGTTTTTGGTTTTTCACGTGATGTCACATGAAACAGGATCTTAACTCATCCCAGGTATGGGATTGGAGGCCCATTTCCTGCCTAAAGATCAAGTCCATCTTGACTTCTAGTAATTCCTCAAACTTTCTGATCCAGAGAGATGGGAGATTCTTTCAATCCACCAGTTACACACCAGGCAGATTTGGGTGCCTGTATCCCACATGGCTTCTATTTTGAAATCTTTAATGAGGCCTGTAGTACACATTTCTTTTCAACTATATAAGCCACTCTGGTATATTACTCAGAGTTAGATAGCAATATATGCGGAGAGTTTATTTCAATAGAAGCAAGTCTCTTCTTTTTCATTCTAATTTTCAACTGTTTTTGGGGTGTGACAATTTACTTTCCAGCTGTGTTTAAGGTTGTGTAGTTCACCAGCAATTATGGTAAGTTGAGGGAATTTGGGACACGTGTCTTACTGGTCACTCCAGGTCCTGAAGAAGTGATGACCTCTCATTTCCTGCTTTGTCCCTGTTTCTCTTTGCTCTGCATCCAGACTGAAAATACTCCTCACTTCCACACCAATGGTAGTGGTCCAAGGCATTGTTCTTCCCTTTTTGTCAACCTGGGCACCTTCATTCTCAGGGTCCTCGTCCCCTCCATTTCTTGTTCTAAAATCACGATCATTGCTGTTCTCTGGAAATGGGTTAAATACTTCTTTCATAGATGCCAGTTGAACTTTCATCTTATTCATTCCAGATAGATTAGCTTTGATTTCCCCAATTTCATTCAATAGGGTATTACCTTATCTTTTCTTCTTTCCCTTCTGTTTGAATGGCTGAATGGCTGCTGATTGTCAAAGTCACTTGGTGTGCTGGACTGCTAGATTACATTGACTTTTGTTGATTCTGAGTGAGTACCATTTTATGTTTTTGTTGTTTCTCAAGCTGATTACCCACTGCGGTGATCAACCACTCAAATAAGACTTCACCAGAGACATTCTTGTCCTGCTGATAAGCTTTCATAACTGTCTCAATACCGTCATTTTGCAGTTCTGTCAGTATCAAATGGAGAAACATGTTCTAAACTAATATTGGATCAAATTCCAAGCCTGACTCTGCTTCTTGGGATGCAAACAGCACATTTTGTCACAAATCTAGGGTTTGAACCAGAAATTACTGAGGGGGTCTCTCAAGATGTCTGCACCAAATTCGACAGCTGCTGGTACAGTTCACTCACATCCTTTTCTTGATGGACTTTCCTCAGTTTAGGCAAGCTTACATCTGCTATTCCTTCCAAATAACTTTGAAGGCTCAGTCCAGGGTTAACTGCTTTAGTAACTGTTCAGTAATCTCAGTTTTACTATAACCCTTTCTGTGTCCACTCTCAACTTGGTATGCTAAACTGGAAAAACTTAACCTCTCTTTTATGATGTGCTTCTAATTTCCCCAGAAATTTTACATTTTTTTTATACCAGGTTCAGTTTTTATGATTGGCAGGGGGTTTGTTTTGGCATGCAGTAATTCACTTTTCCATTCCTCCATTTGTTTTTCAAACTGAAGCTCCATGGATTTTATTTTCTTAGTATAGTCCTGTGGTACCAGACCACTCATGATCTCACATATTTCATCTTTAAAGTTCCAGGTCCTCTTCTCTACCACTTAAGCGATAGCTAACATACTTAGTAAGGACAAAATGGCTTTTCCCTGAATTGTTATCATGAACAATGCCAGATATATTCAGACGAACACAAATATTTCTGAGTTGTTCCTCCTGAAGCTTGTAGAGGAGGCTCTCTAGTTCAAAATGAACATTTTCTGGTTCACTGTCAGCAATGGCAACTGTAAGTAACAAAGGTTTTTCAGCTTGCTACCCTGGTATCTTTTACAAATTTGGGAAAATAGGCAGCTGGATAATTCACATAATAGATCTTTAGATTATGACCAGTTTTCTTCCTTGCCAGTGGGACCTTCAATCTTTGTCTCCCAGGTCATTAACAATTTAACCAGATTGCATGCATTAAAGGAAACCCTCATATCTTATAAATGTTATTTGTTTCCATGCCAACAGACAACTCATTTCCTGTAGCTGTTGGGGGTATATGTGTTTGCTTAGTTTGTTTTCACTGCTCATTCTGGTTCTCTATAACTATCCTGGGAGTCTCCATTTCATGGTTGTTGAAATCTCATTGTCCATGAGAGCTGCATTAGCATGTGAGAAAATGATGTCACAGCATCCATTTATACCATGTATCTCTATTCTGAAAGTGCAAATAGCCCACAAAAACTGTCTGAAAACACTCACACTGAATGCAGTTTAAAGGGAAAACCCCTGCATTACAAATCAGTTTACAAAGCTAACTGAAGGTAAATGTGGTATTTCACAATTTGCTGCAGCTTGTTTTGTTGAACTCTAATTAAGCAGACAGGCATGCTGTGGAGTCCAAAGGGTGCTAACACATCATGTTCTTATATGCTGATGCAGCTCTCAGGGACAATGAGCTTTCAACAACAGAAAATGGAGACCCCAGAATATCCCAGAATACCCATTGCTTCTCTCAAACAATATTTACTTAACGTACGGCCTCTGCGACTGTAGATATCTTTTATGTATGCATCCCTCTATATGCTATATGATAATATGTTATTTTTTACTTTGCTTATATCTTGCCTACCCTCATTACATTTTTCAACAACTGTATGTATTTTATGTACACAACTCTCCTTCTAATTCATGTATTTACCACTGTTGATGATTCCTCATTGTATCCTTCCCCTGGGTCGCACCTGGAAAAGTGCCTCAGCTCAGTGTGCATTTCCCAGTTACCAACGTTATATAAATGAATAAATAGTTATAGGGACTAGTATGAACATCAAAGATGCACTAAAATTCAATATATCCCTAACAGCTGCATGAAAAGAGTTGTCTGTTGACATGGATACAAAATTTACAAGATTTGAAGGTGTAGGTTTCCTTTAGGTACCTATGTGCAGGAATTACATTTTCCCTTTGCAGCATAGGCATTCACATTACCCCTAGAAATAGGTTTGTCTGCTGAAGAAGTATCTCATTCTGTCACTTCCAGATGCACCTCTACCATCTAGCTTGTCAAACTGTACACACACACTCACAGGTGTCTTGAAATTAACATGTCTTTATTCACCTGTAAAGCAGTAGAGAGCCACACACATTGCTTCGCTGAGGGGTCTGACACAGGATGTGAAAATGACCTTAACTGTACATTCATATCTGATTGCTCTGAATAAACTTCATTTAGCTGTTTTAACACATATAGACTCACATAGCCTTCTTTGAACAAATAAACTAGTAAGCATCTTAACTCAAATGTACGAAAACTGTTGGCATGCTCAGAGTGCCTAGTACTGCATGCACAGCACATTTACACATTTAGGAGGCAATATAGCACAGTGGGTTAAGGCTCTGAGCTGCAAATCTGTAGACCTGGGTTTGAATCCCACAACTGCCTAGGTGCATACTGTGTGATCCCGAGCAAATCATTTAAATTCTTTGTTCTCCCAGGTTGCATCTGGAAACAAGCTATGGCTTAGTGTGCTACTCCTGGCTAAACAATGTTCCCTTTCCTTTTCCCTTTATAGTTGTATTGTTATGCTGCCTTTTACATGTAGCAGAGCTATTATGCAGCTTTAGGTAATCACAAATATACACATCCATTTATCTCTACTTCAGCTGCAGAACTGGTCGTCTAGGCAATTCAGCAAACTTATATCATGGCAACGTAATAACTTTTTGAAAACTGTTACAGCATTATCAAATTCAAACAAGTTCTGCTTTAGTGTTATACACTGCAAAAATTGTGTAATGCTTTTAGCATGACATCTCACAAAGAAGCAAAAATCAGAGAAAGTTACAGTACCTGTAAATCAGTGGGGACACATACATTGCTCAGAATAGGGGTCAGGCACAGCATGTGGAAGCTCTCTCTGGTGCCCCTGAAGCACCCCCCCAATCTGGTTATAGGAGTCACTTGCAACTTAGCTCCACAACTTAAAGGAAAGAGGGGTTGAAACTGACACCTCTACCGTGGGGTCTCCCATTATCTCTTGCATGCTTTGGGAAACATCACAATGTACCCACTTACCCAGTAATGTATTAGGTCTCATCACAAACATATTTCTGTGATTTATTATTCTTTGAATGCCACACTAGTGTTACCCTTGAATAGAGCTGGGCCAAAGTTGTGAATTCCGCTTTCGCAAAACGTTAGTAAAATTTCGTAAATTTCATGAAATTTTCTGAACTTCCACCATTGGCAGGATCAGAACCTTCTGAATGTGTTTGGCAGATTGTCACCCTATTCTGCAGAACTGTTTGGCTGAACTGCAGAATAACAGACACGAACTGCGGAATGACAATTCTGAGGAATTTTACTCTGCAGTTCAGTGATCAGCTGCTTGGTGGTGTGGTACATGCTTTGGGGGTCATGACTCCAGCATGCTAATGAAAGATACCAGCAATGCCATATAATTCATAGCGTCACTAACACAGGCAGACAGGGGGAGATTAAGGGATTGGAGCCCCCATTTAGACATTTGACTTCATTAGCTGGATTTGCAGAGATTTTGGAAATGCCTGTTTTTTTGTTGTTGTGTACCATGCCAGCTGCTGCTGAATTCCTGACTTCTGCTGTGTCCCAAGTTTTTCCTGACTTGATATGATGCATGGGAGGGGGGTGCGTGATGCTGGGAGCCTCAGGAATTCAAAGCATGTCTAGGGTCAGGAGGAACCTCATCATGAGGATGGGATTGGGATTCGCTGGGTTAATGACAGCTAGCTAGCATTCCAGAGCAAAGTCTGCCATAACTATGAGAGTGTGGTAGTCAGGGGAGGGCAAGCAGTAACTTATTGTCCAAATGAGTAGCCATTTGCTTTCCTGGCTACCACTCCGAATATAGTAGGCAAGCCTTAACAACAGTATCATAAACCCTATTTGTGTTTGTGCTGTAGGAAATACAGAACAATAGAGACTGCTTGTGGTTTGGGGGGGGAGGCAGACTCAGAGGATGGTACCATCACGTCAGAGTCAGGAGAGTTAGCAGCTAATGGGGAATGCAACTGGGACAGCCGGATAGGAGGAGGGAGAGTGGAGGCTGGAGCGGCAAGAAGCATTTTAATAATTACTGTCAATCACCAGTGATGTCAATATTGACATTGTCTATGAGCAGGAGCAGTGTGTGCTCAGTGTTGTTAAAGGCATAGCAGACCCTGCCATGACCGTGCACTCTACTCTCACTCAGCTGCCAGCCTCTTTAACCCCTACCCACCCCATGAGGAGATTTTACACCCAAAACATCTGGACACTGTCCTCCCGTTTACCTGGTGTGGCTGTTGATGTTTTGTTGGCTTGGCTTCACTCGCTGCACTGTACTACACCCAGCAGTAAAATAACACCACACCTGTGCTGTGACCCAGCTGAACCAACCCACTCCCCACTGCAGACATCAAGCAAACTGGTTTTCCTGGTTCATCTCAGCTTCCACTCTTGCGTATGTGGACTATACCCACTGTACTGCAATACTTAGCACTGTTCTTATCTCTAGAGACTGCCTGTAGTTTTTTTTGGGGGGGGGGCAGACTTGGAGGACAGGACCGTTTCATCGGGGTTGAAACTCAGGAAAGTTAGCAGCTAATGTAGAAAGAGATCTTGGCAGCCAGGTAGGGGGAGAGAGAGTGGAGGCTTGAGTTGGCATGAAACATTTTAATACTGTCTGTCTCAATCAGCAATGATGTAGATAGTATTAGTGACATCTATGAGCAGGTGCAGTGTTTCCTGCTCAATTTTTTCAAAGGCATGGTGGATCCGGCTGTGACCACATGCTACCCTCCCATCCTCAGCTTCTTATGCCCACCCTGCCCCTTCATGAAGAGATTTTCCACCAAAAACATCTGGACATTGACCCTCCTTACCTGGTGTGGCTGACTGTTGTTGTCTTGTTGGCTTGGCTCCACTTGCTGCAGTTGCACCATCCTCCACCCAGCAGTAAAATAACACAACACTGGTGCTGTGACCTGACCAAACTGACCCACTCAATCTCTCCCACTGAATGGGATCAGGATTCCTCAGACCAGGACAATGACTTGTCACTTGCCCTCCCCTGGCTACTGCAACTGCACTCTTCTTTGGCAGAGAATTTCCAGACCACTGTCATGAGGTTATTAGTGAAAAAAACAAAGGTATGTGGCCCTTTTCATTGAAGCGAACCCACAGAGCAGCTGAGGAGTGCAGCTGTTTGAAAGTGGGGGGATAATCTAAGTTTCTTAGTCTTCTTTTTCTTTTGGGCATGCAAGTCAGTTAAGGTACTGTCAGTAATAGCATTAGCCAGGGGGTTCCAAATTTCCCATGATGATTAAGGGTCATTGTTACTTCTGACATTGAAACTGATCTTGTGCCTCTTTTGTGCTCTGAAATGTATTGCTTGGGAGAAAATGGTGCTTTCTGCCGACTGTAATGCATAGCAAAAAAAAAAGCCCTGCCATAAGAATATTTAATCAGTGAACTCCAGCACCATAGGGACATTTTTAAACAAGACCTGCATAATTTCCATGTGCCAGCACAGCCTGCAATCAGATTAAGTTTTCCCCCAAAAAACTGCGCTATCCGTTATTATAAAGAATACTCACGAAACAATGCACAGTGCTCAAAAATAATTTATTGAGTGGGCTAGCTGTACAAACGGCATAAAAAACACCCCAGCGTTTTGAACTACAAACGTTCTTCCTCCACTTTTTGCAAGTGTTTGTTTATGCCATTTGTACAGCTAGACCACTCAATAAATTATTTTTGAGCACTGTGCATCATTTTTGGGAACATTCTTTATAATAACGGATGGTGTTTTTTTTTTCTTCACTTTATGGCATGGTATTGTGAACTGCTGCTCCATTTTCTAGGAATAGCATTCAGGGAATCTGGGTCTGCCGGGTGGGTCCATTGTCGTCAGGAGCTCTTAAATCCACAGTTTGTGCATTCATTCAGCAATTCAGTGTGCTCACTGAGCTGCAGAATGAATGTGTGAATTGCAGATGAATGTACTGAACTGCAGAGGGAAATTCTGCAGAACTGAACTGCAGATGGAGTTTCTGCAGAACTGACCACTGACAGTGATCACTTTTGCAGAATTTTTTCCTGCAGTTTAATACAATAATCTGCTATTCATATATTTATTCTGCCATTCATTCAAAATTGGAATTTCCATGAAAGTTGTTAATTTGATTTTCAAAGTTTCGCGGAAGCGAAAGACTGACTTTCGCTCAAATTCCACTGGTGAAGGTTTTTTCACACAGCCCTACCCTTGAATTGATTCCTTCTGAGCTTCAAGACATGTCTCCATGTCCTGCTGGAGGACACCAGATAAGACATTTCTATTTGATTTTGTCAGGACCTTGAGTACTGTATGTTGAAAACTGAGATTATGTCCCCCTCTCAACCTTCCCTTCTCTACAATGAACATGTTAAGATCCCAAAGCCCCTCCTTACATTTTTTAACCCCATACCACTGATCATTTTGGCAGCCCTGCCTTGCACCCTCTCAACTGTCTTATGTAAGCAATAAAACATGACAAGATGTGCATTATGGTGAACTGATTACATACGTCAGGTGCATTGTTAGGCACAAGACATAGTCAAGTGCTATTAAATGCACCTGAGAAGTACAGTTATATCACCATAGTGACACACTCTGGTGTGTCTAATTGTACTTTTAACATGGCATTTAAATATTTGACTTAAAATGAATTAAAATAAGAGGAATTTTGTACAAAAAAAGAATAAAACACCAGCCCTTTAATTAAAGCATGGTTCCTGTGTCATGCCTGAAAATAGGCAGATCTTGCCTAGAGCACCTACCCAGTTACCAAACACAAAAAAATAAATACATTTTAACTTTGAAGAAAAAAAAATAGTCCATATTCTGGTAATTGGGGGAGTTAACTAAAAACAAAGAAATATAATGAAAACCATGCGTGGCATGCATTTTTTATAAGAAAAAAAGTACAACCTTATTTGTATTTCAAATAAATTTATGTGCAGTATTTTACTGGAAATGTGCTCCAAACTTAAAAGCCTGCCAGGTTGTTTTTATTTTTTTGGGGAGGGGGGCATTTCTCCTTAAAACACCCATATGTGGTTTAAATGTATATGCTTTTATGAACTTCAGGAATGTATTGAAGGAGTCTGAGTCTGCCTGTATAATTTGTTTTCCCACCTTTTCTCTTTTTGTTTATATAGTATTATAACAACTGGGAATGTTTTCCTCCATAGGGACATCCTGTTATAATTTGCTGTTATAACCAGCTAGTTATAACAGAGAACACGTGCCAGGTTCCCCTCACTCCATGCATGCACACACTGATTCCCATGTGCACACAATAATGGACTCACAATACATGTTTCCACAAGTTCCTTTGGAAATTTAGTTGCTGTTCGTTCATTTTTGTCAGGTGTCAGGGTAACTGAGTAAAAACTAAAAAAAAAAGTAAAAGCAAAACCCTGATCCTGCCTGACCTCATTACTAAACAACAAGTTTCTACAGTTGCTGAGTAGTGGTTTCAATGTGAGAAAATGCTACAAAGCAATTACAGCATATAAAACAAAAAATGGGGTAGTGTGTAAACCTCACATTTTACATACACCCTTAAACATAGAAACATAGAATCTGATGGCAGATAAGGACTGCTTGGCCCACCCAGTCTGCCCATTTCCCTACCTAATAGATCAGCTGCAGATCCTAGTTAACCAGCAGCCTACTTCTTTCTACCCCCAACCCCTAGAATTGCCTTATGACTTTCCCATGCATGCTTGAATTCAACCACTGTTTTTGACACCACAACCTCCTCCGGAAGGCCATTCCATGCATCCACAACCCTCTTTGTGAAAAAATACTTCCTTACATTACCTCTGAGCCGCCCCCCTCTATCTTCAAATTGTGCCCCCTTGTTCTTGCACACCTCTTTTTTTGAAAGATGCTACCCTCTTGGACTTTGTTGATTCCCTTGAGGTACTTGAACGTTTCTATCATGTCCCCCCTCTCCCTCCTTTCTTCGAGGCTATACCTATTAAGTTCCTTTAGTCTCTCTCCATATGTCTTTCGGTGCAGACTCTGCACCATTTTAGTTGCCCTCCTCTGGACAGCTTCCATCTTGTCTATGTCCTTGCGGAGATTGGGTCTCCAGAACTGCACACAGTACTCCAGATGGGGTCTCACCAGCTGTCTGTACAGAGGGATAACAACTTCTTGTTTTCTACTGGTGATGCCTTTTCCTATGCATCCCAGTATCCCCCCAGCCCTCCTTGCTGCCCTCTCACGTTGCTTGCCCACCTTTAAGTCATCTGATATGACTACCCCCAGCTCCCTTTCCATTTTTGTTGTTGTTAGTATCTCACCCCACATTGTGTACTCTTCCCCTGGGTTTTTGTTTCCCAGGTGCATTACCTTGCACTTCTTAGCATTGAATCTAAGCTGCCATACATCTGACCATTTCTCTAACCTTGCCAAGTCCCTTCTCATCCTTTGTACCCCACCTTGTGAATCAACTCTGTTGCAGATCTTTGTGTCATCTGCAAAGAGACATATTTTTCCTTCCAGTCCCTCTGCAATGTTGCTTATAAAGACATTGAAGAGGACCGGTCCTAATACTGAACCCTGCAGTACCCCACGAGTAACCCCCCCTTTCTTCAGAGTGGACTCCATTTACTATTACCCTCTGTGTCCTATTCTCCCTTAGTGTTGGATGCTTGTATAAACCCCTCGAGCTTAGCTGTCAGGGTTATGTAACATCCAACACTTTGGCTGTGTGTAAAATTCTCATTATACAAACTACCCCATGTATTATTCTGTATATTATTGCCACCTTTCTTCATTCTGATTCTTATTTCTCTGTCTTTCCCCACATTCCACATAAGAAATGTTTACCATGGAATGTTTACTTAGGCAAAAAGCCACAAGGGTGTGTGGGTTATTAGGGGATTTACCACGGCTGCAGTGGTTTGCCCATGAGGCGCAGTCGAGTGGGTAAATCAGCGCCAGCCATGGTAAATCCCCCGATAAAGCAGGATCCCCCGAGTGGCTTATTGCGATTATAGCAAGTACTGTTTTTTTTTATTATTTAAAAAAAACAGTACTTGCTATAATGCTTAAATAAGAGACTCAGTTGTAGAGCAGTCAGTGTTTTTGTTTACTTTCCCCATATGTACGGAGCTGCTGTTTTACAGTCTCCGCTTAGCGGGGAAACAAGATGGTGGATGGAGTTCCATGATTTTTGCCACTGGATTGCTTTTTTTTGAACATGTGGCTGGCTGGCACCTTTTGCGGTGATTATCAGTAGATAATCAATGCAGGTAAGGTGCCAGCCTGCCAATCTGATTGGTCGGTTTCTGAGGTACATGGTACAATATCGAATAAAGGGACGTAAAGTTCTTCACAATTCCACTGGCAGAATGTTCCTCTCTGATGATACTGCACACATGCTCACACACACACACACACACACACACACACACACATACACACACACACGCCTCATGTGGAGCCACAGCCTCAGTTTTATGTTTGTCAGGGTAAGCAGCAGAGATTTCCCTGAGAAGCAGGCAAAGCTAGGAAAAAGATTTTTCATTGTTAGCAAAGAAATACTACTACATAACGAAAAGTATGAACAATAATTAATGTTTCTAATTTGTTTATATACGTATGGAGAGTGTGTTGATCAGGGAAACAACATTTAATTAAATTGTTTTTTTTTTATTTCAGGTAGTTTTATTTTTAAGGCTGACATGAAGGTTTTGGGGAAGTAAGGATAGCAGCCATATTTGTGATGAAAGGTCAGTTCTGGTTGTAAGAGGACTGATTTGCTTCTTGTGTGATGTGGCTACTTACAAATCTGATCGTGTTTAGGACCAGGATGATCATGTGTTATGCTGCAATAATGCACAGTCACTTGACTGGTTTTATCCAATTAAATAGCATTGATTTTTTGATCCATTTTGTAATATCCTTTTTGTAATAAGGAGCCTAGAACTGCATGAAAGTGATGCACACGTTCATAGAGAATGTGTATCAGAGCTACCAGAGCCAAGATAATTTTTGAGAGAAGACACTTTAGTGACAAAGCACTTAGCAGGTCAAGAAAAGTTGCAGACATTTAAAATACAATCATTTTTATTTTATTGTTTGGTGCTAGGATAAGGCCCACTAAGCACAAGTGCCTGTTTTTAGGGGTATCCCAGGATTACTGGGGAGGTTAAGTGACTTGCTCAGAGTCACAAAGTATGCAAGTGGACATGGCGGGAATCAAACCCAGGTCTGCACTACTAGTGACTCTTTCAGTGTTGTGAAAAGTGGTGTGAGGTATTGTATGTATGAAAGGCATGATATGAAAACAAACTTTGTTCTGTACCATAAGATGCATATGGCTCTACTGTTTTCAAAGTGTTCTGTAGTTAATCCCAGGAACATAGACACTGATGGCAGAAAAAAGAGCAATGGTCAGACCAGTCTGCCTGTAGACTGAATTGATCAGTTCCATTCCTTGATAACTGGGCTTGAAACAGGCTGGTTTTGGACTACACTTGTATTAAAATCAGTCAGTTGTTTCCTTTGTTTTTCTACCTGTACACCTGCTGACCCTCTCTCTGCTGACAGTCCCCCCCAGCCTCACCACCTGCTGTCTCTGGGAGCTACCTCTGGCCTTGGCTTGAATCCTCCCAGGTTCACCCCTGCGGGGGGGGGGTCAGAGGGTGTACCCCACTTTCCACTCAAGATGCCTCACTCGGTTAAGCCTACCCTGAGCCCAGTAGGCAGTGAGGAGTCTGTGAGGGGTCATCTGCATCACCCTGCTGCAGTTGGTAGTTTTTCCTTGTTGTCCCCTCCAGTGCTCCATGGGGCCAGTAGAATGACACTACATGCAGAGCGTGCTGACATCTTCTGCAAGGAGCATCCCCCCACCCCTTAGCCCTGTGATGACCTAGGTGGTGGTGGTAGTAGTGTGGAGCTTGCTGCCCACCAACCCTGAAGTAGGAGAGCATCCTCTGGGACAATCAATCCACCCACCCCAGCTGGCGCCTGATAACTTGGGGTCACTTCTGAACCCTGGTCACCAGCACCGTGAATGGTAGTGCAATCACTGTGCTATCACTGTGCCGAAGGGCCAGCATAAGTCAGTCAATTTTTATTTATTTATTTTATTTTGTTTTTGTTAACCGGGTAGGTGCACTAGCCATAAAATGACTATTTTCAGGCATGACCCGGGAGAGTACAACAAAAAGAGATCAGTTGAACAACAGCAACATGGGTACAATAATGCAAACAGAGGAACAGTACACCAGTGCTACAAAATACAATGGGTAGAAAGATCAAAAAATAATGGCAAGCATTATACAGATAATGGCATTAAGATATATAATAAGTGCAGAAACCACAGATCCAACCTGTGGAGTGAAAGGGTTAATAGGATAGTAAGGTTATATAGAGAGAAATGTGAGGAATGTTCAAACATAACAAGAAAGACTGACAGAAGGAAGGTCAGGGGTGGTAATTGTAGCAAAACAACAGTGGATGGTCAGCAACAAAGGTTAGGAAGGAAGAGAGCTAGTAGTCAAGAAGTTATTTACAAAGAGAAGGAAAAATATGGGGAGGGAAGAGGAGACAGTCTTGGAGCTGGATTAGAGCATGGGTGACATTACTGGTAAGTCTCAGGAGCTTCAGGTTGGGTCAAAGCATGTACAAGCATTAGCTAAGGATAGATAGCGATGATATTCACTTTTAAATCCAAAGTGAGACTGAGACAGCTGGAGGTTGAGTGGAAGAGCATTCCATAGCCTGGGAGCAGAGAATTGGAAGGCCCCTGTGCCTTTAGTCGTCTGACATCTAGGAATACAGAGCAAGGATTTGTAAGCTGATCGCAGGCCATGGGAGGATGGTTGAGGGACCAGCAACACCGCCAGCTGGGATGGGTTTTTTTCCTGGATGATTGAGTCCATTAGTGATCCAAGGTAGTATTGTCTACTGGCAGAGGGTGAGAGCCAATTCATATCCTTATAAAGAAGGCAGTGATGTTTGAGTCGAGGCGACGAAGAGGCAAATCAGCATATATTGTTATTAGTTATCTCCTATTTTAGTAGGGAGGTTTTATGGGCAGAGGTAAGAATCGAAGCACCATAAGTAAGAGTTGGGAGCAGAATACCTTGGGCAATTGTTAATTTGGCCGAGGGTGTAAGCATGTAGCTCGTTTTGTAAGCTACACCCAGTTTCGAGTTTACAGCTTTGGATGAGGACTGAATGTGAAGATTAAAATCCAGAGACTGGTCCAGCAGGATCCCAAGGTACTTGAAGGAAGTAACATTTTCAAGTGGAAATCGTCCTGGATGAAGAACCTCCAGCAAACTAGAACAGGCCTTAATCTTCAGTGCGGAACCTAGGAGTATGGTTTTCGTTTTCTTTTCATTTAGTACAAGCTCACGGTCTAGTAGCCAGTCTAAGACCTTATTAAGGTCTGAAGTAAGTGTTGTGTTTATGCAGGCAATACTAGAAGAACTAGTATAGATGATCAGGTCATCAGTGTAGAGAATAGCTGAGCAGGATTCCAGGACCTCAGCTGCATTGTTGATAAAAATTGAGAACAGAAGGGGCCCACGGATAGAGCCCTGGGGGACCCCAAGATTGATAGTAGATGTGTTGGACAGGGAGGAGTTAAATTTGACAGCTTGTGACCTGTTTGACAGGTAGCTACAGAACCAGTCCACAACAGGGGTAGAGAAATGGAATTTATGGAGAGTGGAGAGAAGCAGGGGATGGTCTACAAGGTCAAAAGCCTGAGTGAGGTCAATGAAGAAGGCACCTGTGAGTTTTCCAGAATCCACGTTGGACAGAATATCAGTAGTTAGTTGAAGAAAAGCCGTGGTGGTGGTGCTATGACCTTTTCTGAAACCATGCTGGGTGTCTGAGAGGAGATTGTAGAGTATAAGGTAGTCAATGGTCTGCGATGCAACTATTTTCTCTAGGATCTTGCTAAGGACAGAGAGAATTGCTATAGGTCTGTAATTGGCCATGTCCTTTGGGTCACCTTTTTTAAAGACAGGCGTTACTCTTGCAGATTTCCATAAGTCCGGCACAGTGCTATGGATAAGGGATAATGTGTAGATTCTGGCAATCGGAGAGGCAATGAGTGGAGCAGCCAGCTTAAGAAGACGAGGTTCCAGTGAGTCAGAACCAGAGCTGGTATTGGCAGATATGGATCTCAGTAATTTCAGCACTTCCACTCTTGATATAGCCTTGAAATAGAATGGTGGCACTGGAGGAGCATCATACGATAGGGCAGCATGGTTGTCTGATGGTAGTGTGGTAGGTAGATTGGAGTGCGATCCACTAGGTTGTAAAGCCAAGGTATAGTATGACAGATCAGAGAAAAGATTGTTAAAACTGTTTGAGATGATCCAAGAGTCATTACAATGTGCCCCATTTATGATCATTTCATCAGGAGTGACCGACTGCGAGGTACCCAGAAATGTTTTGACATGGGCCCAGAATTTCCTCGGGTCACAGGCTGAGCTTTGTAGAAGGTCCTTGCAGTATTTGCTTTTAGCAACTCTAACTTGTCTCTTACATCTGTTCCTTAGTTCACGATAGACAATAAGATCTGACTGTAGGTCAGTTTGTTTGTAGCTAATCCAGAGCTTGTCCCTCTGGCACAGATTAGCAAGGAGGTCTTTAAGCAGCCACCTCATCTGTTTTCCTCTGACCCTCCTTGTAGTCTTGGGGGCATGTTTATATTGAATGGTAAGAAATTAATTTATGAATAATCTGTAGAGCAACCTCCACATCCTTTGTTTGATAGATACCTGTCCAGTCGATATTGGAGACATCATAGAGAAATTTTCAGTCATGACATACCCTCAGCACAAGTCAGTTTCAGAGGGGACCTCCATAAATGAAAAAAAGTCAAACTACTGTCTGAACTCGGTGAACATAGTAAGGCTTGGATATTAATTTTAATGCATACAGTATCATTGGGAACTGATGCATAAACTGATTGAATTTAGCCAGAGCACAGTAATATACTGACTACTGGAAGATAAGCTACTGCAAAACCAAAGTTGTTTGGAATGGCATCAACTCCACCCTGCGATACAACCATCAGTTAATGATACAACATCTAAATCAAAGTAGCCAATTACTTGCAGCCCGTAGCGAGATTGTTAATGCACTCAACTCACATTTATTCATTTATGTGTTTGTTATTTTATTACTGGGCAAGATCCCTTGGGAAAAGAACCTTAAAAGGGTAACTTGGGCAACAGTGCCATCTGTCAGGATCACACATTCTTATCAGAGTTTTTACTGTGACAGTTTGCAGGATACTGCAGGAATTCAGTGTTATCCAATGGCAAGTCTTCAATCTGTCGTATAGTAAACTGTGAAATATCTCACAGAGGCTTTGTGTAAATAAGCTAGGTAGGCTCGGGGTGGGTCAGAAGTTGGTCAACTGGGTGGCAAACTGGTTGACTGGCAGAAAACAGAGAGTGGTGGTAAATGGTATACAGTCAGAAGAGATGCAAGTCACAAGTGGGGTACCTCAGGGATCAGTCCTGGGGGCCAGTCCTATTCAACATCTTCAGAGCCTACCTAGCTTATCTTCATTAGTGACCTAGCAGATGGACTAGAGGGTAAGGCTTGTCTGTTTGCAGATGACACCAAGATCTGCAACAGAGTAGATGATCCAGATGGGGTGGGCAGAATGAGAAGAGATCTGGATAAACTAGCAGAATGGTCAGAAGAGTGGCAACTGGGATTTAATGCAAAGAAGTGCAAAATCATGCACATAGGGAAGAGAAACCCTGAAGCCACTTATAGGCTGGGAGGGGAGTTGCTAGCAGTCACAAAGGAAGAAAGAGCCTTGGGCATCATCATCACTGATGACCTGAAATCATCAAGCAGACCTCTAAAGCAGTAGGTAAGGCTAGGGGGGTGTTAGGGTGTATTAGTAGGAGTATCCTGAGTCGTAAGAGGGAGGTAATAATCCCTCTGTACAAGACATTGGTTAGGCCCCATCTGGAGTACTGTGCAGTATTGGAGGCCACACCTTCACAAGGACATTAACCAAATTGAGGCAGTCCAGAGAAGGGCAACCAAAATGGTGCAGGACTGCATCAGAAGACATATGAGGACAGATTAACGGAGCTCAATATGTATACCCTTGAGCAAAGGAGGAGAGAGGTGATATGATCGAGACATTTAAACACCTTAAGGGCATAAACAAGGTGAAAGAGTCTAACATGTTTAAATATAAGAAAAATAGCAGGACAAGAGGACACAGCATGAGATTAGAGGAGGCCGATTAAGGGGAATGTGAGAATTCTTTTTCACAGAAAGGGTGGTAGATGCATGGAATGGCTTACCACAAGAAGTAGTGGCTATGAATACAGTGCAGGGCTTCAAACAGGCATGGGATAGGCATAAGGGAGCAATACAAATGACTATGAATAGATAGGTCACTGACATAGCAAAGGCCGATGGCACATTTATAAGATAGAAAAAGAAATGGGCAGACTGGATGGGCCTTGCGGTCCTTATCTGCCGTCAACTTCTATGTTTCTATGTTTCTATGTTGTGCCTGGTGGACAGCACTGTACATCAAGCAGTATGGAAGCAAACCAAGCAATACATACTGCAATATAGAAACATAGAATTTGACAGCAGATTAAGGACCGCTTGGCTCACCTAGTCTGACCATTTTCTCTACGTACTGCTACACCACAGACCATACTTAATCTCCGGCCTTACCCCCCCACCACCACTAAAGTTCCCTTATGCCTATCCCATGCATTCTTGAATCCTGTTACTGTTTTTGCCCCCACCATCTCTGCGGGGAGGCTGTTCCAAGTATCCACCACTATTTCTGTGAAGAAGTACTTCCTCACATCTCCACTGAGTCCACCTCTTCTATCTTTATAGCATGTCCCCATGTTCTTGAGCATATTCTTTTCTAAAAAATTCTTGCCTCTTGAACCTTATTTATATCCGTGATCAATCAATCAATCAGTCAAATCTTTATTTATCCAGGTGATCACCATTGAGCAAGCTCATTTACAAGGTGGACCTGCTGTTGGCAGGGAAAATTGTACAGTTACATATAAATATACATAATACAAAAGGAACAACATGTTTACAATACTGATAGGAGCAGAGTATTTACATTACAAGTCGCATGTACAAGAAAGATATACATAACACAACCCGAATGTATATATATATATATATATAGTTCCCATAGGAGCAGGATGTGTATGGATGTCATATACAACTGTCCCTGATTATGAGGGGTGTCCTTCATCTGCCTCTCAATACCGTGAGGTATTTGAAAGTCTCTATCATATCCTCCCTCTCCCTCATTTCCTCCTGGGTGTACATTTTGAGGTCCTTTACAACATAAAAGCATAAAAAAATGTTTCATTTCTGCACCACACTGATGTGAAAATTACTTCACCTACTCAGGCTAGACCAGATGCTGCAAAAGTCCACACAGAAAAACTTGACAGTGTTTCTACTAGAGATGCTCCACAGATTCATTGTTTCTTCAGGATATCCAGGATATTGGCTATTGTAGAATCAGATTTTTTTTTTATCAGTAATGGATGTTGAGGTACCTACTGTATGCCTCTTAACCTTTTATCACATAGATGAGAGACATACACTGTAGATGACAGATAGTGAGGGACATTGACCCTCATAATGAGGGGCATATCCTCAAACAAAGAGATACAAGCTCAGGACACTCATGAAACCATTGTGTCTGCTTGTAAAGAATTAGTTTTGATTTAGCTTCTTAGAATATTGTAAATTTCTGCTTTAAATTCTGAATTTACAGCTCATTCTCAATGTGGGCAGCACATATTTCATGTGAGGCATCTTAATGCATTATTTTACTTGTCTCCATTCTAAAATCCCATGCAGACTCCAACCCACACAAACCAACACAAACCAGCTTCAGTCTCTGCCAGTTTGCCTCATTATCCTGATTAAGTATTTAGATTATCTTAGAATAATCTTAGAACAATCTGGGCAAAATGATCAATTGTCTGGGGCTATCTTCCCAGATGAAGATACTTGTGCTATCCACAGGTAGTGATCAGGAGTGGCTGATAATGATATCTGTGCTTCACTAGTTCCAAACCACAGAAATACTCTTGCTTTCTCATTCATGATGATGAGGAGTCAGGATGAAACTGTAAGGTTTCTCAGAAACATTGTAAGGGATAGGTAACCAACCGGAGAGACCAAAACAACTACTGTAAAAAGTTGTTTTTTATTTCAGTGGTGCAGCTGGTTAGCAGTTGTCTCAGTGGTGCAACTGGTTAGCACAATCAGAACAATATTCTGGGCTGCCTGGGTTCAAGTCTTGGCTGAGGCACATCTTCTTTGATTAATAAGCTGGGTAGGCTCAGGGTGGGTCAGAGGTTGTTCAACTGGGTAGCAAACTGGTTGATGGGCAGAAAACAGAGAGTGGTGGCAAATGGTATACAGTCAGAAGAGATGCAAGTCAGAAGTGGGGTACCTCAGGGATCTGTCCTGGGGCCAGTCCTCTTCAATATCTTCATCAGTGACATTGCAGAAGGACTGGAGAGTAAGGTTTGTCTGTTTGCAGATGACATCAAGATCTGTAACAGAGTAGATGATCCAGATGGGGTGGGCAGAATGAGAAGAGATCTGGAAAAACTGGAAAAATGGTTGGAAGGGTGTCAACTGGAGTTTAACACAAAGAAATGCAAGATCATGCACATAGGGAAGAGAAACCCTGAAGCTACCTATGGGTGGGTGGGGGTTGCTGGTTATCACAAGGGAAGAAAGAGACTTGGGCATCATCATCACCGATAACCTGAAATCATCCAAGCAGACCACTAAAGCAGTAGGTAAGATTAGAGGGATTTGAGGGTGTATTAGTAGGGGTATCACAAGTCATAAGAGGGAGGTAATAATCCCTCTTTACAAGACACTGGTTAGGCCCCATTTGGAGTACTGCGTGCAGTATTGGAGGCCACATCTACACAAGGATGTTAACAAAATGGAGGCAGTCCAGAGAAGGGCAACCAAAATGGTGCAGGGACTGCATCAGAAAATATATGAGGACAGATTAACTGAGCTAAATATGTTTACTCTAGAGCAAAGGAGGGAGAAAGGTGATATGATTGAAACATTCAAACATCTTAAGGGCATTAACAATGTGAAAGAGTCTAACATGTTTCAATATAAGAAAAATAGCAGGACAAGAGGACACAACATGAGATTAGAGGGAGGCCAATAAAGGGGTAATGTGAGGAAGTTCTTTTTCACAGAAAGGGTGGTGGATGCATGGAACGGCCTACCTCAGGAAGTGGTGGATATGAATACAGTGCAGGGCTTCAAACAGACCTGCAATAGGCATAATGGAGCAATACAGATGAGTATGAACAGCTAGGCCATTGACAGAGTAAAGGCCTATGGCACGTTCATAAGGTAGAAAAAAATGGGCAAACTGGATGGGCCTTGCGGTCCCTATCTGCCATCAACTTCTATGTTTCTATGTTTCTGTTCATCCCAATAGTATCAGAGCTAGGTTGAAAATTATTATACTGCATGGCTTGAAGAGTGAAAAGAGAAAAAAATAGTAATGTCACCAAAGTCTGTTTGTTTTCCAGCACCAACAAGCAATATTTGATGTTTCTGCAAACAAAAATCTACTTAGATATAGGAATTGTTTTCCAAAGGCTGTTGGAGGATGAGTTTGGTGAAGCAGACCAAGCAAGTTTTTTTGAAGTAAACATCTTGAGTTAGAAAACATACCAGAAGACAGAGACGGAGCACAGGGGCTGGAATTACAACATGGAATGATAATGGCTGAAGTTCACACCTCTCAACCTTTTGTCACTGAAATGTGGACACTGATGCATGAAATGAGGAACAATGTGGGACACTGGTCCTCATAATGTAGAAAATACAAAATCACACATGCTCACACAATGCAAAGCATCATGGGCTGCATATGCAAATCACCACAGAATGTTATGCTGGTTCAACTTTAAGCAGTATTGCATGGTGCCAAAAGGCCTCTCACACAGTTTGCAAAGGGTGTATGTCATCTGTTAACACCTTTGCAGGCTAATGTTTTAATGTTGAAAATATGGAGTGAAAATATGAAAAACTGGTGAAGTCACAAGTGTGTGTAGAAACTGTGCAATGCACGCCCTCAACACAATTATTTTTGGGATTTTTTAACTACATTTTCAGCATGGGCATTTTGGGACCTCCCCTCATGAATAGTGGCACTGTGATTTTGTTAATCTGTCCCGAAAGTTGATTTCCCACAGTGACTGCACCATTATGTGCCACAGGTGCGAAAACACATTTTGGGCAGGATGTGAAAAATAACAGCTGTACTATTAATAAGGAGGTGTGAAAAAATTGCAATGTAGAAAATCTGGATTGAAAATATTAAAAATTGTAGAAGGTATGAGTGTGCATGGAAACTACACAATGTACACTCGTAATGCAGTTAATTTTTGGAATTTTTTCACCAAATGTGCAACATGGGCTTTTTGAGATGCCACATCATGAACAGTGGTGCTGTTGTTTTGTTAATTGGTCCCAAAAGGTGATTCTTTGCAGTGATACATTTCAGGACTGAGTAACAAGATAACAGTGCATGTGTTCATGAGGTGGGGTCCCAAGAACCCCATATTGAAAATCTGGTACCAAAATTCCCAAAAATGGCTGAGATATCCAGCTAAACTGGACACCCCCATTGCCTGCCCCTATAAAACTTACCACATTTTATTCAGTTCCTGGTTGGCTTTTGAAGAGTTCAGATGTGTTCCTGCTACACAGAAGATTGTAGCGCCAGCCCTCCAAAGGTAAGTATGGGGTGATAGGGGTGCGGGGAGGTGGGGTGCGAAGATGGTGGGTGCAGATTGGGGGAGGGGTGTGGCAGGATGATGAGAGACTTTTTTTTATAGGTAAGAAAAAAGAAACCAGACTTCTGGAGGACAGTTTTCTTTATTTACAGGTAAAAAAATGATTTGGGGTACACTGGGGTGGGCTCCCCATGTGCCACAAGTTGGGGGGCACATAATGCCAATGGGGACTGGGCACCCCCGTCATCAAAGAAAGTGTGTGGGGGGGGGAGGGACATGATGCTGATGGGGATTGGGCACCCCTGTTGGCAAACAAAGTGAACTGTGGGGGTGTGCTGACATGGGGATTGAGCATCCCTGATGTTAGTTTTGTGGGGATTTTGTGGTGGGTGGCAGGAGCCGCCATATGTACTGAAATGTTTCACCAGGAAAGGCACATAACAGAGCCTTGTCATCTGATGCTCCAATGAGGACACGGCAGATTTCTTTCAAGGTTTTGGCTCTCTTTGAAGTTTTGCGTCATTGCTCGCATGCTCGCTAATTGGTGGTTGAGGGACGCACCCACTAAAGCGTTCCCTGCATTCGCCAACACTGACATACCTCTGAGTGTGCTACTACTGAAAGATGTTGCTTGTGCACGTGCAAGACAAAATAAAAATGAAGGCCATCCTTGTAATGTGGGACAGTTGAGAGGTATGCTGGGGTTTAAATGCTGCTCAGCTGTAATCTACAGTACATGGAAAGAAGGGCTGGTAACATATACTGAAAAGCTGAACTGGTAAAGCTACATTTAAAAAGGTACAGTTTCCAGATCAAGAACCTGGAGCTGAGAGACGGAGGGCAAACGCTTTAAGAAAATAACAACAAAGATGGCCAACAGTGCTAAAAAGGAGGCTATGAGTTTAATATTAGGAATATAATCTGACCACAGAGTAACCAACCATCCAAGCAAAATAATTTTACCACTTTAATTCAAATGAGTAGAGAACTATACATTTCACAATGTTTTTTAGCAGAAAGCTCAATAAATACCTGACACAAGACAACAATTCCTGACAGAAAGTGCAAGCCATAGCAGCAAGAAGCCTGGCCACAGCAAAAAGAGATAGATACTATCTGGGCTAGTGCATGGGGGATGCTTACAGACAGAGCAGTCCCACCGGGGAGCTTTGAAATGCATTTACTTCAACTTTCGGGAGGCGACTTACTTAGTAATCAGAAGCATGAAGCCAATTAAGTGATCTACGTTAAAGAACTTTATTGAGGTGGCCACAATGAGTCCTGCCTGATATAAACTGGACTCTGGACTCTTAAAAGGCATGATGATCCAAGCAGGGTGGAGGTGGGGTGGTGAAGCAGAATATTGCAAAACACCTCTATGATCTGCGTCTCAATCATTGCTTATTGGGAAGGAGGTATATTTACTTTTCCTACCAGTTTTGAATTTAAAAATGTCATTTATTTATTTATTGTAGTAAAATCGTAACGAGTGCCTGACCAGGACATTGGCTGGTTGTCAAACTTTTGTTATATTCAGTTAGTAAATTAACGGTATATCTTGTATTTTTTTTAAGATAAGATATTTTTGTTTAATAAAATAAAAATACTTGTTTCAGTCTAAGTTTGATTTAGACCTTTGTCATTTTGTCTCTTTCCCGTTGTCCAGAAAGTAACTTGTGTAAAGGGTAAATACTGTATATAATAACTGTTTTCCTTTGTAGCTCAGAGGGAATAAATAAAACAAGTCTGAAGCTTAAACTGTTACAGTTATAGGAACATACTAACCCCTCACCCAGATTTATGTTATTAAGAATATTGGGTTTATTAAACCACTTAGAACCTTAGTTGGTCCCATACATATACCCTTCCTCAGGGTGGACTTGAGTACCATAGCTTTGAGTGCAGCTGTATGTTACTCCCACTCAAGAGGAAGGAGGGAGGTCAAGTCAAAGTGTATTTACTTACAGACAGAGGGCATAGGAGAAACTTACTAACATGAAGCACAAATACAGAGAGCAAACAGGACTGCATATTTTGGAGCAGAAAAACTCAGAGCTATGGTACCCAAGTCCACCATGAGGAAGAGGTACTAACCCCCAAAACATTGGTGGTGTGTGGGACCCATTAAGATTCTGAGTGGTTTAATAAACCTGATATTAATAACGTAAATCTGGGTGAGTGGTCAGTATATTCCTATAACTGTAGTAGTCACTGGTCATAATAGGAACTGATGGCTTCCTGATCTTTTACTCCTTGCTTAAAATACCATGGAAGGATCTGGTTCCTTTTGGGATGAAACTTAAAATACTCTGGACTGGCAATAGTTTCAATAAAGAAACATACCATGCCTGGTAAAAAGCAGTGAGGTTGATGGTTCACCCTTAAATCATCTGGCACTTGAACAAAGTTATAAGTTAGGCACAGCCTCAATACACCCATAGTAGTTCTGACCCCTCAGAGAGCCCAGCAGATTATTGTTTAGAGAGACCCTACAGTGACTGAGTGTGTTACACCACTACTGGGTGCTCCACTAACACTACTTTTTCACCTGTCTCTAGCTACTGGTGCTATCCAATCTTCTTGGAAGAAACTGTGGTAATCCTGTTGCTCCACAAGTAACCACAGTCTCCAAGAGAACCCACTGTGCTACCACTCAGAAGCCAATGCAGACATGCGGGCTGCCAGCCCCAACAAGGTAATCTAGAGTCATACAGTAGATGAATGCACACTAGTAGAGACAGTTTCGTAAATTGTAGAATATCAGACAAACACAAAGATTTATTCAGGCTACAGGCAAGAGCCCCTTTTGCTTGTAGCCTGAATAAATCTTTGCATTTGTCTGATATTCTATGGTTTGTGATACTTTACTCCACAAATAAGGCAAGCTCAGCAATCCCAACTGCAAAATAGAGCTGGCATGTTGCAGTCTAAATAAGGTGCTAGAGAAACATGTCCTAAATAACATTCTTTCCGATGTACGATCTGGTATCAGACCACTGTACTCCTCAATCACAGCTTAAATTGACTAGTGACATTTCCGCTGCAGCTGACTGACCTCCAGGTGCAACATTTATTGACATCCCAAAAGCCTTTGTGATACTGGAGTAGACCACAGCATCTTACTACATTTATTTATTTAAGGGTTTATGCATTTATTTTAAATGTTTTACCAGGAAAGTTGTACTGAGCCAGTATCAGCTCATTTCCAGATGCATCCTGGGGGGAGGGAGAAGAGAATAGAAAAGAAAAGAACAGATACAAGCACAATGCACAAAATTAATAATACAATAAATATGGAAAATAAGAATAACAAAATATACAATTTACAAGAAACACTTCAAGAATAAAATTGCCATACCTTGAACACCATCCAGTAAATTGTGGAATGGGCAAAAGCATTAAACAGTGAGCATCAAAACATTAATATGAGGAGTAGGGAGAGAGATTGATGAGCTAGGGGAGAAGGGCAGTGCTAGTGTCAATGCGGTGTGCTAGGCAGGTGACAGAAGTACACCCCAATATCAGAAACAACTGCAGGAATAAATAGAGAAAACACAGAGGAGAGATTTCAGAGTAAGGAGGGAAGAAGCAGAGTGAATGGAAGGGGTTGGGGGACGAAAGTCCCCAAAGTTTAGGACATGGAATGAAAAAGTAGCTTGACCAGCAGTAGATCTCATTTGAGGGAGAGCAAGAGAGCAAAAGCAGTCATTGCAAAGGGAGTAAGCATTAAGAGGGGGAAAGAGGAGAGAAACATGATATGAGGAAAGGAAGGCGAACCAAAATTTGGAGATAAAGGAGGTGAAGTGAGTAAGGTACCTGACATCAAGAGAAGGGAGGGAGAGGAAGGGATGCAAAGAACAGTGGTGAGTACACAGGGGTTTGTCAAGGGCAAAACAACAGGAGGAGTGAAAGAGAGGGTCCAGCTTAGCTAAAGTGAACTTTGGAGCAGTACTTTAAACAGTGTCTCTGTAGTTGAAGACGAGCATAGTTATCTTCAATGAAAATTTCTCTGTGTACAAAAACATCAGTTACTAGGTGTAACAAGCGGTCAATAAACTGGTAGGAAATAACTTCATGGGCAAGTCCCAAGTTATCATATAGCATGTCAGTGCAATATATGGCAGGGAGTTCCCCTAAGGATCAATACTGGGCCACTTCTCTCTCTTTCTCTCACACATACACACACACACACACACACACACACACACACACTCACTCTCTCTCTCTTTCTCTTGCTTGCTCTCTCTCTCTCTCTCTCTCTCACCCTCTGTGAGTAATTCTCTCAGTCTATCACTATTTGAACATTTACCTTCATGTTGATGTCATAGTTCTTATATTATTGCAAACTCTCTTTCAAATGACATGTAAGCTCAAGAATGACTTCAGCAGAGAATAGAATTAGATGACATGGAATGCACACATCCTAAATGACAACAAGACAGCATTCATGCTCTTATCCAGGAAAGCTGACAACTGTAACATCTTCATGATCCCCCTAGTAGAGGAATTACAGAAAGTAGCCATCATTAAATATCTTGGAGTTGTGCTGATTCACTGTTTTTCATCTGAGTATTATGTCAAATCCACCCTCATATCCGCTCAGCAAAAGCTTGCACTCCTATAAAGAAATATGCATGGTCTCAACATACTGTGTAGGCACAAACAAACTTTTCTTAAAACACTTTGAGTTACCCTTGGTGGGATTTGGGAGGGTGGTAGGGGGGAAGAAGGAGGGAGAGAGCACCCTTCAGACCTTAATGCTGCACAATTCTTTTGACATTCTGGCAGGAAAAGCCAAGAGCAGGGACCTAAGGCAGGAGGAAGACAGGAGGTAGGGGTCCTCAAGGGAGCAGGCCCCAAGGAGGGTGGGAGATTCCCCCGGCCAAGGAAAAGGAGGAGGCAGCTACAGGTGGGGGACTCCATAGTCAGGGGGACTGAGTTGGGGCAGGGGAGCGAGGGACAGGGTAATACAATGTATTCCATGTGCTTCAGTGGGGAAGACTGGAGGGTGGATCTTGGAGCTCGTCAGGGAAGAGAGGGTAGGGAGGAAGCTGCATGTTGTTGTCAACATGGGATGAATGATATAGCAAGGGAAGCTATAGGGTAGTGCGGGATAGGTTTAGGGAGCTAGGGAGAGGCCTGAAGCAGGTAAATTGCACAGTGGCCATCACTGAGGTACTACCCATGAATGATCAGGAGGATGCTAGGGAACTCTGCACCAGGTGCTTCAACAAGTGGTTGAAGGCATGGTGCAGGGAGGAGGGCTTAGCTACACTGGGGACTAGGGTCACACCTGGGGGGACAGAGGCTTGTACAAGGGAGATAGCCTCTATCCATCCATTAGGGAATGGCAGTCTTGAATGGAAGGTATAAATGTTACTTTGATGAACATTTAAACTAGATAAGGGGCAAGACAGAAAGACTGAGGAAGGCATAGATTGCCTCCCCAGAGACTAGTGCAACAGGGAGGGTTAACCCAGGGAGAAGAAATTCCCCAGAGGTGATGGAAGCATAGGAAATGGCAGAGCAAGCAAGTCTTGCACCCAGCAAAATATTTTGCGTAATTCAAGCATTTCACAAAATATTTCATTCGGTGAAAGGCTAAATTTCACCCACGGCTGCGAGAGAAATTTCACCCCCAAGCTGGTGAAATTTTACTCATGGGAGAAATTTTGCCAGCCATGGGAAAAATTTGGCTTATAGACATGTGGTGGTGGTGGTGGACTGGTGGGCAAGCTGCTCCTGATGGTGACTATCATCCACCTCCCCGGCCACTCACCGGCCCAAAATAAAATATTCCCTGGTGTCCAGTGGTCCCCCTGGCCGATCACTGGCCCAGATAAGTAGTAACCCACTCCCCAATACATTTATCCCCTGCTACGATTCCCCCAGATCCCTCAATCCTTACTTAATAATAAAAACTCTCTGGTGTCTAGTGGACTGCCCATCCTGTTATCAGCACCCAGCTCTTGTATAAGCATGTGCTCATTCATTAAAGTGGCTCTGCACTTGCGTGCTTTTAATGAATGAGTGTGCTCGTACAAGCACATGCTCATTCATTTTGGTGCCTAGTAGGCCTGCCAGCCATGGAGGTGAGTGGAGGACTGTGTTGGTAGCCCGATTGGGGTATGGGGGTGGGGTGGTGCTGATAACAGGGGTGGGGGGTGGGGGCATACTAGACACCAGGGAGTATTTTTTTTAAGTAAGGATCGGGATCCGGGGGGATGGGGGTGGGGAAGAAATGTGTATGGGGGGTTACTATACTAATTTTGGTCGGTGATCAGTGAGGGGCAGGGCCACTAGACACACCAGAGAGAATATTTTAATTTCAACATGTGGGCCAGTGAATGTCTGGGTTGAGGGGGGGAGCAGCCCACTAGACACCAGGGAGTAGGGAGGGAAAAATTTGGAAGGATTTGCGGTGGGCAAAATTGCAAAATTTCACCACAATTTCACGAAACATTTCAAGCAGTAAAATTTGTGATTTTGCCACAATTTCAACAGCAAAATTTTATTTCGCTACATCCCTAGTCTGGAGGAGGAACATCAGTTGGAAGAGAGGGGAAGGAGGGAAGACAGGAAGACAACATAACAGGGGAAGGCAGGACCAGAATAACAGCGGGCAAGGGGGGCAGAAAGGGGAAGCAGGTTAGAGGGAGAGGGGGGCCAAAAAATGGAGAGCCATGTGTGCCAACACAGGTAGTCTAGGGAACAAAATTTCTGTCCTTGAGGCAATCACTGTGGAGGCAGACCTGGGTCTGGTGGCCATAACGGAATCATGGTGCACAGACAACCACAGCTGGGACACAGGCATCCCAGGATATACCACATTCTGGAAGGAAAGGCCAGGGAGGAAAAGTGGAAGGGTTGTTTTATATGTGATGGCGGGTATAAGGGCCACTGAGCACAGGGGTAACGGGGGGGGGGAATGAAAGGCTGGAGGTACTATGAGTCAGCCTGGAGATGTAGTCGAGGGCTGTTATTCACTTGGGAGTGCTGTACAGGCCTCCGACACAGGGGGAGGCTTTAGACAGAGCACTGGGGGTAGACATTAGATAAATACCCAGCAAGAGGGAAGTTTTGATTATAGGGGACTTTAATCTGTCGAATGTCGATTGGGGTATTCTTGCCACAGCTACCTCAAGAGGTACAGCTATCCTCGACTGCATACAAGGAGCATTTCTAAGGCAGCTGGTTTTGGAATCTACTAAGTATGGGGCTGTGCATGACCTGGTAAATAAAAATAGAGACAGCATTGCTGATGTCACAGTGGGTAGCTCCCTGCATACAAGTGATCACCATATTGTGTGGTTTGGCATATGGATAGGACAGGGAATAAAATCTAAGATGAGGGTCCTGGACTTCAAGAGGGCAGATTTTAAAGAAATGGGAAAGTGCCTCAGAAAATGCCTTGAAGGAGGGAAGGCAGAAGGGGAATTGAGGCTCAATGGAGAAAAATTAAGGAGGGTATTGCCCAGGCAATAGCATGCTGTTTGAAGGAAGTGAGCAATGGAAAGAGGATAAAGAGGACACTATGATTCTCTAAAGAGGTGGCAAAGGCAGTGAAGGAGAAGAAAACAGCATTTCAAAAGCACAAGGAGACGCAGAAGGATGAAGACAGGGAGGTATATCTGGCCCCCCAAAAAATGGGAGGTAGGAAGGAGGGTGAGGGCAGTTAAAGCACTAACAGAAGAGAGGATAGCTAAGGAAATCAAAAAAGGGGACAAAACCTTTGGGCATGTGGAAGAAAAAGGAAGACAAGGGAAGGGACAGTGAGAATCAGGATGGCAGGGGACTGTGCAGAGGAAGATAAAGAGAAGGTGGAAATACTAAACGTTACTTCTGTTTGGTCTTTGCAGTGGGGGGAGGGGGGTGGGAACCAGCAAACTGCAGTAAGCATGAGGGAAAGGGGGGAGTAGACACAAGTTCATTGTCAGTGGACAGGGTCCAGAAAGGATTGGCATCCTTAAAGGAGAATAGGGCCATGGGGGCCAGATGGGATTCATCCAAGAGTCCTAAAGAAACTGAGCATGGTGCTGGCCACCCATCTGGCAGCTCTTTTTAGCACCTCAGTGGAGATGAGTGAAGTTCCAAAGGACTAGAGGAGGGACAATGTGGTCCCTCTGCACAATAGCTGCAGTAGGTAGGATGCTGGCAACTACAGGCCATTCAGCCACACATCCCAGGTGGGGAAATTAAAGGAGACACTACCGAAGGAAAGGCTTTTGGAGAACCTGGAAGCAAAAGGGCTGCAGGACCACTTGCAGCACGTTTTCACAGGAGGAAGGTCATGTCAATCTAATTTCATAGATTTTTTTGACTGGTTTACCAGGGAGCTGGATGAAAGGACAGCACTGGATGTGGCCTGTCTGGACTTCAATAAGAGTTCTAACACTACACCATACAGGAGGCTAGTTAAAAAACTAAGCAGCCTGGTGATCTGGGAGAAAGTGACAAGCTGCATATCAAACTGCTTAAGTGATAAGAGGCAAATGGTAGTGGTAAATAGTAGCCACTCAGGCAATAGGAGAGTGACTAGTAAAGTGCCACAGAGTTCATTGCTGAGACCGATCTTCTTCAATGTCTGCATAAGTGACATTGCCAAGGAGCTTGAAAGTAAGGTGTGTCTCTTTGAAGATGATACAAAAATCTGCAACAGGGTTGACACTCAGGAATGGGTGGACAGAATGAAAAAAGGGATCTGAGGAAACTAGAGGAATAGTCTAGGGGGTGGTAGCTGGGTTTCAATGCCAGAAAGTGCAATGTTATGCACTTAGAGCTGTGAAAGTCCAGGGGCTGTGTATAATATGGGAGGAGTGGAGCTTATACTCACCAAGCAAAAAAGAGACCACAGGGTTATCAAACCTGATGACCTCAAGGTAGCCGGTCAGTGTGACAAAGCAGTGGGAAAGGCTAGCAGGATGCTGGAGTGCATTGGGAGAGGGATTTCTAGCAGCAGGAGGAGGGAGGTGGTGCCATTATATTGCATCACTCAATAATGAGGCCCCACCTGAAGTGCTGTGTTCAGTTCTAGAGGCTGCACCTCTGCAAGGACACAGAAGGGGAGGAGATGGTACAGAGGACAGCAACCAAAATGGTTAGTGGGTTGCAGGAGAAGGCTATCATTGAGGCATACTGTAGGTCAGGAAGCAAAGGGACACCAGGAGCAGTTATAAAATTTGCAAGTAGCATTTTATTATTCTCAATAACAATAGAACAAAAATAAAAAAAAATATTTGCAGAATGGTTCTTTAACATACACAGTTGAAACAGAACAAAACTTCTTCCTCTGAGCGTACCTTTAATTCTAAATTTCACTTTTGATCTGCTGGACCTCTGCCAGATCCTCCAGCTTTGATGGCTTGCAAGGCATCCAGCCATTGCTGCCACTGTTGACAACTCTGCAAATGGGCTTGTGCTGCAACCCTGTCACAAAGCCATACGAGGAAAGGCTGCAGGAACTCAACATGTACTCCCTGGAAGAGAGAAGAGTGAGAAGGGACAAGATTTAAACCTTCAAGTACTTCACAGGAGTGAACAAGGTGCAAGTGGAGGGTCTATTTCAGAGAAAGGAAGACACTAGTGTGGTTTAGCCTGGAAACAAGGACTAAATCGAGTCACACAAGTTGAAGGTTTTTGATTTCAGGAGTGCAGACTTCGGTGAAATGGGGAGATGTATCAGAGTAGCCCAGGAGAAGGGAGAGGTAAGGGGGGGGGGGGGTTGAAGAGCAGTGGTGGCAAATAAAGGGAGCTATAATGGAAGTGATGAACCAATGCAGCAGGTTAATGTCCAAAGGGAAGAGAAGGAAGAAACCACTATGGTTCTCGAAAGAGGTGGAAGACAAAATAAGGGCTAAAAGGGTGAGTTTCAGGAAATATAAGGGGACCCAAAGGGAGGAAGACAGGGAGGTGTACCTTGAGTGTCTAAGGGAAGTGGGGAAGGCTGTTAGGAGTGCAAAGGCATGGACTGAAGAGGGATTAGCACAGACAGTTAAGAAAGTAGACAAGACATCCTATAAGTACGTCAGCGAAAGAAGGAAAGCGAGGGAGGGGGATTGTCAGGCTCAGAGGGGATGAAGGAGACTATAAGGAAGAAGACCTAGACAAGGCAGAAATACTGAATAAATATTTCTGTTCAGTATTCACTGAAGAGGGGGAGGGCCAGGGACCACGGCTGGGCAACAGATGCAAAGGGGGGGGTGGACACCAGTCCATTCACAGTGGAGAGAGTCCTGGAAGAGCTCACATAACTGAAAGTGGGGCCAGATGGCATACACCGGAGGATATTAAGGGAGCTGTGGAGGGAACTAGCAAAGCATCTGGCAGCCATGTTCACCGAGTCACTCAACACAGGAGTGGTTCCAGATGACTGGAAGAGGGCACATGTAGTCCCTCTGTGGGGGAAAGAGGCATAGATGGAAGAATCTATGGGAAATGTAGATGGATACATCTGTCTCTTTCCCCCACATTTGTCACCTTTCAGCCTTCTTTCTAGGCCCTGCTAATTAGTCCCCACCTTAGGACCTCTCTAGCTCATTCACTGCTATTATGCCTTGTCATTCCCATCATCACCTTTTTGTTTTCCAGATTCTGTCTTTATCTTGCCATTTATCACTTCTTCTCCCAGAACATCCCCCTTTTTTATTTCTCCATATACATATATATATATATGTTCCTTATTTTACCTCTCCTCTACACTAACTTTGCTTTTTCTCTTTTAGATATTTTCTGAAGAAGATCTATGGTCAAAACTTTGATTTTTAACTCTATTTTCTATTTTCAGAGTTCATTTAATATAACCATTTTGTTTTGCTTTCAGACCACATGCTGATGCAGCACCTTGTTTTTGTTCCTACAGTGGAATGGTTGCTCCCCACCAATGGAGCTTCCACTACCAAGTTCTTAACCTGGTCGCCATCAGTCAGCAACAAGTGCAGGATGTTTCATTCTCTTGTTGGCTCTGCCACTAGTTGAGACAGAAATTTATACTTGAAAGTGAAACAAATCTGAGAGATTTTTTTTATTGGGCGACGAAGGAAGTAGATCTGCAGAGGGTGACAGATGTCACCTACCTCAATTTCAGTAAAGCCTTCAACACCGCCCCACATTAAAGGCTGGTAAACAAGATGGGTAGTCTGGGCATGGGGCACAAGGTGGTAGACTGGGTTAGGAACTGGCTAACAGGCAGGAGGCAGAGGGTAGTGGTAAATGGGATCCAATCTGGGGAGAGGGGGTGACCAGTGGGGTACCTCATTGATTGGTCCTAGTGCCTATCCTGTTCAATGTCTTCATTAGTGACATTGCTGAAGGGCTGAAAGGGAAGGTCTACTTGTTTGCTGATGACACCAAGATCTGCAACAGGGTGGATACTCTAGTAGGGGTAGAGAAAATGAGGAGAGACCTCAGGAAGCTTGAAAAATGGTCTGAGGTGTGGCAACTGAGGTTCAATGCAAAGAAGTAAAAATAATGCACCTTGGCAGAGGGAATCCTGGGGAGAGCTACAGGATGGAGGGGAGGTGCAGACAATCATCAAGGAAGAAAGAGACTAGGGGGGTATCATTTCAGATGACCTAAAGGTGTCAACGCAAAGTTCAAAAGCTGCAGGGAGGGCCAGTGGCATGCTGGGGTGCATAGGCAAGGTTAACACTAGCTCAATGTGGGAGGTGGTAATGCCATTGTATAAAACACTAGTAAGGCCTCACCTGGAGTACTGTGTGCAATTCTGGAGGCTGCACCTTCTCAAGGACATTGACAGGGTGGAAGCAGTCCAGAAAAGGGCAACCAAGATGATACATGGCTTGCACCACAAAACATATGAGGAGAGATTATAGGACTTTAATATGTACTCACTGGGGGACAGAAGGTATTAGGGAGACATGATATAAACATTCAAGTACCTCAAGGGCATAAACACGGTACAGGAGGGGAGACATCTTCCAATGTAGAAGGAGTACAAGAATGAGGGGGCATGATATGAAATTAGAGGGGGCAGGTTAAAAGGAAATGTGAGAAAGTTTTTCTTCATGGAGAGGGTGACGGACACATGGAATAGTTTGCCACAGGAGATGGTGAGAGTAAGCGCAGTATAGGGATTTAAACATGCATGGAATAGGCATAAGAGAATGTTGGGGGGTGATGAAAAGCCACTGACCAAATAGGGGAAGAGGCCACAAACAAATATAGGGCTTATGGGCAGACTGGATGGGCCTGGCAGTCCTTATCTGCTGACAATTTCTATGTTTCTATGTTTCACTACAACAAGGGAACATGTAATGCAGTCAACAGGGAGAAAGTTTAGGAGAGCACTGAAATACTTCTTCATGGAAAGGGTGGTGGATGACTGGAACAGCCTGCCAGAGGAGGTAGTAGGGGCAAAGACTGTGAGGAGCTTCAACCATGCATGAGTTAGGTACAGGGGCATAGTAAATAGAGGAAGTGGAGGAGGGAGCAACACCTATGACCAGTTTTGGTCAGTGCAGATAGCATAGGCAGGGACAAGGGGCAGACTGGATTGGCCTAAAAGTCCTTTTCTGCTGACAAAATGTATGTTTCTCTGTTACCTACCCTGGAATATATTGATGTTTGTTTTGCCATTCAGCTAATATCTCTGCATAACCTTATCATTCAGATACCTACAATGACAATGTTTTTTGTTTGAGCTGTTTTTCAGTAACAGCCACAAGGGAAGACTTGGGGGAGAGAAAGCTAAGAGGCAGTGTGGATTCAGATACATACAGCAGCAGGCAGGACTGTGATCTCAAGGTAAGGATAGAGAACTGGGTGGCATGGTCAGAGAGGCAGCAGAGATGGGCAAGGTGGTGACAGTGGGGTACTTTAAGTTTCCTAAAGTTGATTGGAATGTTCCGCTTGCCACCTGCAATAGGAGCTCATTGTTCCAAGGATGTAGTCCAAGATTGGTTCCTAGTCCAAGGGGAGAATAAATCAACAAGTAACAGCTATTGTGGACCTGGTGTTAATAAATGGGGATCATGTCAAGGATAACAAGGTGGAAGAGTCCCAGGGAGGCAGTGATCACCAATCAGTGTGGTTTGCATTGCTATGGGGAAAGAGATCCTGAACACAAAGTTGCCTGTTCTGGATTTTATGAAGGTCTACTTCATCAGGATGGGTGAAATACAGGAAATCAGGGAAAGCAGTAAGAAATGCAAAGGTGCAACCTGAAAAGAAAATAGCCCAGGAGGTAATACAAGGGGCAAGACATTTTTCAGGTATGTAGGTGAAAAGTGGAAGACCAAGGGTGGGGCTGGTTAAAAAGGGAAGGGGGGACTATGCTGAGGGGAACCAGGAGTATTAGTAGTAAATAGTTGCTTCATATCATAATGAACAGGGATATACAAACTGAACTGAGCCATAGGCTCATTTTCAATTAGATCCCTCTATACATATCGAAATATAGTATCAACAGTTACGTTGGTCAAATACTTTAGAGTATAAACAGTAATAACATGGACAGTTAATACATTATCATATAAATAATCCAACATACGTACAGGAATAGTTTACACTATTAACATATAATTATAATTATATTACATAAAAAAATAAATAGCCAAAAGCCACTTGAATCTCAAAAAACCATGAAAACTACAAAAGAGGCATGATGATACTATTCAGTGCCCAACCTGTGGCAACAAGGCAGGGGTTTGATAGCCTGCTGTGTTAACCATTTTTGAGTTCTCCTAGTCATCCTCCAATCTTAGGCTATAGGGAATAGAATTCCATAATGTCATTCACCCCAAAATATAAGGAAGCCCTTCCGGCCTCTACATTGCATTTTGGTACACAAATTCCAGTCCCTTCACAGTTCTTAAGCTATCATTTCATGTTCTTTTTACTATGTTTTCCATGCTGCATTGTGGAAATTTTCTTTTATGGCATTTAAACAGAAATGTAAATATATGAATATTGGTGGGGGTGCTACAGACCTGTACAAGTCATACTGTATGTGTTTGTCTTGAGCTCCGCAATTGCAACTGGAATATCCATTGTATCTCTGCTAAAATGCAACAGATTCTTAGAAATTCAGAACAGATACAACTGATGGCTATCCCGCAGCAACACATGGATAAATTCATTTCCCCAAAAGTTACAGGGACAGGAGCTCCAGCCTGAGGGCCTATGGGTGGTCAAGGAGGAACTGGAGCAGGAGCCTCTCCTGTGATGATGATGATCCACTCTGAAGTAAGCTGGAAGCAGAAAGCATCACAGAAGCCCACTCTTGCCTCAATACAAGTTTTACTTATGGAGTTCCAAGCTAAAGTGAGACAATCTTCTACTCATATAGAAAATACCCTAATGGAGATTGCTAGCCAGTGGGGAGTTATAGAGGCATGAGCTGAGAACAAAGAGAAAGCAATAAAAAACAATGACATGGAGATTAAGGCTGTCTCTGCATCAGTCCTCACATTGGAAAGAGCCACCAATAAGGCACTTCACAAACAATTGGCACAGATGTCACAATTAGAAAGACTGGAGAATAATATGCTGAGGAGAAATTAGAGATTTATAGGCTTCCCTGGGATAATTTCTAATACTGATTTAAAAGAACCAGTTCAGATCGCACTCTCTGCCATTTTTCCTATTGAACCTTCTAGTTATTTGGAATCACTGTATCACCCACCAGCACGGCAGTCAAAGGATCCAACCATTGAAATACAGCAGACTGGAGCAAGATATATAATGCTAACTTTTAGAACTCTGTCCTATAAAAATAAGCTGCTTCAGAAAGAAAGACAGAAAAAACAATGTTTTTCATGAAGGTCACTGAACCAAATTCATTTATATCTGGACTTTTGCCTACAAGCTCAATGCAGATGTGAGAGAATGTTACCTATAATGTAAGAATTTAAGGATGCTGGGGTGCCATATGCTTTATGGCACAAGCCTGTTTGAGAATCCAGTTTCAGAGCAAGTTTCAATACTTTGATGATCCAGATACAGTTCAGCTTTTTTTAGAGAACAATGTTAAGATTCCTCTTGACATTGGCTCTTATTTGGATGGGGAGGAAGAGGTGGAGATGACCAAATATCACTCTGTATAAGTAACTGGACTGTGTTCTTAGATAATGGATAAATTAATTCTCCTGTTAAATTTTTTTTTGATTGACTCAACTTGGCTATAGTACTAGGGAGTTGGATGCTTAATTTCAAGATATTATTTTCATGCAGGGAAGTATAAAACTTGGAGAACAATATGAACTTATATTTAATAGGTTAATTTAAATAATATAGCTCGACATACACAACTGTTTTTTAACCCCCCAAATGTAAAAAAAGTATTTTTGTGCTTTATTTAGTTACATAGTGTATATATTAATAAATTTCTGAAATTCTTCTTTTCCTCATTGTAATTAAATGTAACCAGTTTCTTTTTCTCTTAATGAATAAAAATAAAGTATAAAAAAAGGAATGTTTTTACAATCTTTCGATCTTAACCAGCTCAAATATGAATAAAAGTTGCAGTGATAAGTATTGCGAGAAAGTTAAAAGGCAGACATCCTGAACACTTTCATTCAGTGCTCATGAAGGAAGGTGAAGGTGAAGGGCCACAAAAAAGTAACAGATGCATTGGAGGACGGGAAGTAGACATTAGTCTTTTTTTGGGAGGCGAGAGTCATAAAGGGACTTGCTAATCTAAAGGTGGACAAAGAAATGGTGCCAAATGGGGTGCATCCAAGGGTATTGAGAAAGCTCAGAGGAATACTAGCTGTACCTTTGACAGTTATATTTAACAGCTCACTGGAAACATCAGTGGTTCCAGAGGACTGGAGGAGGACAGATGTAGTCCCACAACACAAGTGGTAGCAGGGAGGAGGCTGGCAATTAGGTCAGTCAGCCTGACATCAGTGATGGGAAAGTTAATGAGATCACTACTGAAGGAAAGGATTGTGGAATATCTTAAATTCAGTGGGTTACAAGACCCAATGCTGCATGGTTTCATGGGGAGAGGTCATGGCAAACAAATCTGATAGATTTCTTTGACTGGGTGACAAAGGATTTAGATCAGGGTGGAGCAGTGGACATTGCCTACCTAGATTTCAGTAAGGCTTTCAAAATTGTTCCATACAGTAGACTAGTAAGCAAGCTGAGTAGCTTAGGAGTGGTTTCAAAGGTGGTAAATTTGATAAGAAATTGGTTAGGGCATAGGCGACAGGGTGGTGATAAATGGAGTTCACCCCAAGGGTGACCATTGGGTGCCTCAGGGATCAGTGCTGGGACCAGTCCTCTTTAATGCCTTTATAAGTGACATTGCTGAGAATCCCTGCAGGGGGTCTTCCTCAGGTAACTAGTCAGTGTAAATCAAATAACTAATGGAATTGTGCTTTACTGGTGCCAGTTTTCTCTTTTTCCTCTGTGTGTCCATTTGAACCATGGCACTGTTTTCCAGGTGTGACCTCCTGCATTTTTGTACCTTTGCTCAGATAGTGCTTTTGTGGATCCTACCACTATCTGACAGATAGTGCTGGTATTCTACCTTAGATCCCACTAGAAATCCTACCAGACACAGATGTAGGATCCTGGGTCAGATAGTGATGGATCCTAGTTAGGATCCAGGCATCCTAGTTAAGATCCAGAAATCCCAGGTCAAACAGATAGGACACAGGGTCAGATAATGATGGATCCTAGGTCAGATAGTGATGGATCCTAGGTCAGACCAGGGATCCTACGTTAGATAGTTAGGGTCTGAGCTGGATCCTAGAGGGTAGAAACCATAGTCAGATAGTACTACTATCCTACCACAGCAACTATCTGGCCAAATGGGAGGTATCTGTTGGTATCCTACTTTCTAGGATACTATCTCAGCAACTCTACCACACAGCATACATTGTGTATGAAGATAAGGGAAGAGAATTAGGGAGGAATGCAAGTGAAAAGCCCATAATGTACCATACATTCAGAGGTGGAGTCACATTCAGAACTTCTGATTCTATCTTCAACACCATGCCTGCACCTTAACAGAATCAGAATTGGAACTGCCAAAATTCTGATTTGGTGCCCATGGAATAGATTCCAGAGAATCTGAGCACCCCTAGCTGGTGTACACACTGCACAGAAAACCTTATCAGCACTACTGACAGAGACTGGTGAATGACTTCACACTTCTTCACTGAAGGCGGTTTTTGCTGTGAGCAATAATTACTCTAATGTTGTATAGTGCATCAGCGATTGTGGGGGTTTCAAGGTGCCATGCTTGGCACACTGTCTGAAATTTGTTATGCAGAAGTTTCTCGATCATCCTGTTGTTAAGGCAGTGTTGACTGTGACCTGTTGAACCGGTGTCTACTTTGTCAATTCTAGAAAGGCCTGTGACCAGCTGCAGTAGTTACATATATAGGACAAACTGTCTCCTCACTGTATGAAGTTGGAAATTGTGACAAGATGGAACACAACACTGTAATGATAAAGAGCTTGTAAAAGCAGTATAAAGCTGTCTTGGAGCAGCTAGTTATTAACACAAGCCATAACAGTACCGGAGTATCCAAGTCTTTGACAACAGACCAGTGATGACTAATGGATGGCCTGATGATAAGCCTCAGGCCATTTGAGCATGCAACACATGCAGTGAGAGGGGATACTGCCTGTGTAGGTCAGGTCATATTTCTTCTATAAGTGTGAGGCAAATTCGTCCAAATTCCCAGCAACAGCAGGAGGTAGGTGACGATTCTGGAAGTTGTGACATGCTGTAAATGTTGGACTGCAGTACATATATTTCTGGCATCCTGTGACAAGTTTAGGATTGCCACCCTAATGGACCCATGGTATCAAACTGGCCTTGCATCTATGCTTGAAGGTGGCTGGAATCAAGTGCAAAATTTGTCTGAACTTTTGATCGTATGGGTAAATGGGGCAATGATGTTGTAAAATCAATTATTAAAAGAACAAGCAAGACAGAGTGTTGCTATCACTGCACAGGCAAAAACAGGTAAAATGTTCACGGGCAAAGACAAAATCCTAATCAATCCACTATGGGTGCATTATCACAGGTTGGGCCTGAGAAATGTATACACAGAGAAAGAGGCGGATTGTGATACAGATTTGTGTGCAGTCAAAATAATTGTAGACGTCTAAGCAGAAGACAATAGGCACCTTGACATAAATGATGACTCCTTGCTGTACTGGAGTAGCAAGGTTACTGACTGACCAGCACTAAAATTGCTAGCCATTTTATACTTGAGCTGCTAACACTCGAATACAAGTGTTGAGCACAGCTTTAGTTCAGAAGTGGAAATTGTGAGGGAATGGACCAGCAATCTGTCACCCAAAAATGTTGGCATGCAAACATTTATTAAAATGACTGCACAGCACATTTCAGGGCACACCACTATTTCTCCATTTGTACTATGTAAAGCTAGTGGTGGTGGTGGTAATGTTGATGATGACAATGGCATTGGTGGCAGTGGTGGTGGACTGATGACATGTAAGATGAATTAAAACCTCATGGAGCAGGAATTCTTCGGCAGTAACAGTTACAGGTTGGAAGATTGTGAAGGTTGCTTCCTCATACCAGAGGAGGAAGCATGAATTATTGCATATTGTCTTGAATCCTGACTCCATCTCAATTTTCTCATTTTATTCCTAGCCTCATTTTCTCATGTGGTCTTTAACTTCTTCCTGTGCTGTACATTACCTGTCAAAATGTATTTATTTCTCATTATCAATGTCTCAATAAATAGTTGGCTATAATACTACTCATGGGTTGGTCATGAGTATGGGGCAGGGGCATAACACAAATTTGTAGTGTAGGACCCTCTTAGTGTGCTCATTTTACAAAGGGCAACTACAATTCACCATTTGCCTCTTATTCTCTTCCAGACACACAGATTTACAGCTCCCTTTCACCCCTTTACACAGAAATTTGAGGAATACTACTTCAACACAATTCCCACCCTGATGATGATGAGTCTGATATAGGCACCAACATATCTGCTGACAAATCTGATTGATGCAATTACATGCAAGTATATACTGTATACCACTGGATATCAGATTAATAAAGCACCACACCATGCTGCCTGTGTCCTCCTAAAATTCTACTTCACAGAAGTACTAGTGCTTTTTGTGGATTTTGATGGAAGCCTCTCTCAAAAGTTGAGCCAACTGCTGGCTGCCGATGCTAAATTTGCTGATGTGTCATACCATTGCTTTATTGGACACCTTTCTGCAATTCCAGGAAGACACAGCCATCGATGGTAAGTATCCATTGTAGCTGAATTTTGTGGCACATAACTTGATAAGAAGCCATTGGTCACCTGAGTCTAAATATCACTCCTGTCTTCACCAGTCTCTTCTCTTGTCCTGCTGCCTCCTCCAGCAAGCAAGCCACCACCTCCACTGCCAACTTTTAAACACTATCATGTCATTACATGGCATGGCTATCACTAATGTGGCAGTAAGTATCCTTGAATTTTTTATTTTCCATTTTTTTCTCCTTTTTACGACTGTGGGCAGAGCCTACAGTAGTATTGCATGTACAAAAGGAGTGATGTCATGTTTTCTGTCCGTGGAACTGACTGAAGGTGTAAATAATCTCCTCCACCTTACCCTTCTCTAAGCAATGTTTTCCACCCTCAAATAAATACGCTTTCATGTTAGTCAATGGTAGCAGGGTACTATTTTCTTTCTTAAATGGGTGGTACAAGATCTGGAACCTGAGTAGTGGGAGGCAGCATTATTTTTTTTTTTTTGGAGTAAGATCCACCTCTGCCTGCACCCCAAACTTTTTTCTGATTCATGTAGGAGGGGCGTGAGATAGCTCTAGCATGCTGTAACAAGATACATTAGTTTAGGACACAGACATGCCTTGTGCAGTGGAGAACAGCACACAATAGAACAGAAGGTATTTAATGCCTTCAAATTGACTTAAAAATCATTTGGAACAAATGATTATCAGAGCCACCTGGGGCCTCAGATGGAGACCTAGACACACATTATAATTTACAGTAAGAGCCACATGTTTTCTTAAACATCTAGCAAGAGATATAGGTTTTTAGTTTTAGTTTTCAGTACTAGTACAAGAGAATTTATTTACTTGAATAAAGGTCAAGGTTAACAAATAAATTCTACCTTTAGTTAGATTTGGTCTAATTCAATCAAATGTGATTTTAAAAGCTATTCTGATCAGAGCTGACATAAAAACAATTTTAAATATTTTTTCTTTTCTCATGGACACTAGAAATAGGCTGTCAGCTTTCACTCCATTAAACCTGTTTTTCCTTTTTTTATAGCATCTTGCTAAGGCAATCTTCCCAGAATGCAATCTGTCATGGGGGGTTGAAATTGTTTTAATCATGAAGCACTGGTGTTAGCAATGCATTTAGAAATAAAATTTTTAATTGTCTTTACAGTTAAACATGCAGTTTCATGTCAGGGCAAATTTTTTGGGGGGGTTCAAATTATTTTAAACATGGGCACAGTACTTGGTAAATACAGACTTTGATGATAAAGTGTATTTTTTCTTTCAAGTTTAAGAAGTATGTATTATATATAAGTGTAACCATGTTGTAAATGGTTAAACATCTTCTGTTCTGTTCTGTACTGTTTTCCACTGCACAGGCATGTCTGTGAACTAGCTAACTTGGGTTTCTGTAAGACAACAGCTACTAAATAGCCATGTTGTAAATGGTTAAGTAGGCAGTGGTTTAAGGCTCTGAGCTACAAGGTTTTAGTTTTCAGTACTGTTACAGGAGAATTTATTTACTTGAATAAAGGTCAAGGTTAACAAATAAATTCTACCTTTGTTTAGATTTGGTCTAATTCAATCAAATGTGATTTTAAAAGCTATTCTGATCAGAGCTGACATAAAAAAATCTTAAGTATTTTTTCTTTTCTCATGGACACTAGAAACAGGATGTCAGCTTTCACTCCATTAAACCTGTTTTTCTGTTTTTTTTATAGCATCTTACTAAGGTAATCTTCCCAGAATGCAATCTGTCATGGGGGGGGGTTGAAATTGTTTTAATCATGAAGCATTGCTGTTAGCAATGCATTTAGAAATACAATTTTTAATTGTCTTTACAGTTAAACATGCAGTTTCATGTCAGGGCCCATTTTTTGGGGGGGGGCTCAAATTATTTTAAACATGGGCACAGTACTTGGTAAATACAGACTTTGATGATAAAGTGTATTTTTTCTTTCAAGTTTGAGAAGTATGTATTATATACAAGTGTAACCGTGTTGTAAATGGTTAAATATCTTCTGTTCTGTTCTGTACTGTTCTCCACTGCACAGGCATGTCTGTAAACTAGCTAATTGGGGTTTCTGTAAGACAACAGCTACTAAATAGCTGTGTTGTAAATGGTTAAGTAGGCAGTGGTTTAAGGCTCTGAGCTACAAACCTGGAGACCTGGGTTTAACTCCCACAGCCCCCACTTGCATACTGTGTGCCCCTGTGCAAATCACTTAACTTCCTTGTGGTCCCAGGTCACACCTGTAAACAAGCTTTCAGCTTAATGTGTCTCTCCTGGTAAAAAAAAACAATCATTTGTCAATGCCGAATGTTTGCTTGCTGGCATTGGCATTGATGGGGTGTGTATTTGGGTCACCAGGCATAACGGCCATGCCATTTCACCACACCCTACCCTGCAGACACCAACAAGTGTTACGGTGTGCCTTAGGGTCCTTATGCTCACCCCATTCCATCTGGAAATACGGTGAGATGGGTGCAGTATAGGAGAATGGGGTAAACTTTGGGGCTGAAGAGTCCAAGGCACACCTCGATGCCTCTCACTGGTGCAGGGTGTGGGTGGGGGTGGAATGGTATGAGCATTACAGGTGACAATCCCAAGTCACACCCATGATGCCTGTCAGTCTGTACAGGGTGGGGCATTATGGTCGGAAAACCTAACGCCTCAGACGTTCATTGGTATTTTCTCTCCAAATTTTCAACACAGTTTTTTTGTGTCCCCACCTTATGAACAGTGGTAATATCAGTTTGTTAGCTGAAAGCTGATTTTGCACAGTGACTATGACATTTGGCACCACGGGTGCAAAAACACATTTTGAACAGGATGTGAAAAATGACAGCTGTACTGTTCATGGGGAGGTGTAAAAAATGGCAATGTTGAAAATCTGCAGTGAAAATAGTAAAAAAACTGGTGAAGTCAGGAGCGTGAGTAGAAACTGCGCAACACACACACTTAATGTAATTACTTTGGGGATTTTTTACAGCAGATTGTCAACACAGGCATTTTGGGACCTCCGCTCATGAACAGTGTCACTGTCATTTTCTTAATCTGTTCCGAACACTGATTTCCCACAGCAACCACGCATTTCTGTGCAGAAAGTGTGAAAACACATTTCGTCCATGTTGTGAAAAATGACAGCTGTATTGTTCATAAGGAAGTGTGGAAAAATGGCAGTGGTGAAAATCTGGACTGAAAATATTACAAATTCATTAACGTACGAGGGTGTGTGGAAACAGCACAATGGTCACTCGTAACACAGTCATTTTATGGACTTTTGTCACCAAATTTTCAACATAGCCATTTTAAGACCTCTGCTTATGAACAGTGTCACTGTGATTTTCTTAATCTATCCCAAACATTAATTTTGCACACCAACTGTGTCATTGTGTGCTACATGCGTGGAAACACATTTTGGGGAGATATGAAAAATGACAGCTGTACTGCTCATAAAGAGGTGTGGTAAAATGGCTATGTTGAAAATCTGGAGTGCAAATCTTAAAAATTGGCAGACTTACGAGTGTGCATAGGAACTGTGCAATGCACACTCGTAAAACAGTCATTTTTGGGAATTTTTTTGCCAAATTTTTAACATAGCCATTTTAAGACCTCTGCTCATGAACAGTGTCACTGTGATTTTCTTAATCTGTCCCAAACATTGATTTCACACACTGACTGCGCAATTGTGCGCTACATGCGCGGAAACACATTTTGGGAGAGATGTGAAAAATGACAGCTGTACTGCTCATAAAGAGGTGTGGTAATATGGCAATGTTGAAAATCTGGAGTGTAAATATTAAAAATTTGTGAACTTACGAGTCTGCATAGGGACTGCACAATGCACACTCGTAAAATAGTCATTTTTGGGAATTTTATCCCCAAATTTTCAACATAGGGTTTTTGGGGGAGTACTCAGGAACTGTGACACTGTCATTTCGTACATTGGTCCCAAAAGGTGGTTTCATGCAGTAACTATGAAATCACCTTTTAGGACCAAATAACAAAATAACAGTGCAAGAATTCATGAGGTGGGGTCCCAAAAACCCCATGTTGAAAATTTGGTGAAAAAATTCCCAAAAATGCCCAAGATATGCATCAAAGTTGAAAAAATCCTATTTAACCCATTATACAGCTTGCCAGCATTTCCTCAGTTTGCGGTCAGCTTTGAAGAGTGCAGACGTGTTCTCGGTCCACTGAAGATCATCACGCTGGACCCCGGAGATAAGTATGGTGTGGGGTGTGTGTGGGGAGGCAGGGTGCGTGTGGGTGAGGATCAGACTCAAGACAGTCAGCGAAGGACCATTTTTTCTTTCTAGGTCTTTTCCTTTTAGGAAGATGACATGGGACATTTGCCACATTGGTGTGGGCTCCCAGCATGGCAGCTGGAAGTTTTTTTGGGGGGGACCAGCAGAGCCAATGGGGGATTGGGCACCCCCATTGGCCATAGAGATTTTTGCCACGCCATGGTGGGCTCCCAGCGTGGCACCTGGAAGTGTGTTGGGGGGGCAGCAGATGGACATTTGCTATGCTGGGGTGGGCTCCCAGCATGGCATTTCGAAGGCTGTTTGGGGGGGCCAGTGGAGCTGATGGGGGATTGGGCATGGGCACCCCTGTCAGCCTTACAGATTGTTGCCATGCTGGGGTAGGCTCCCAGCGTGGTACCTAAAACTCTGTTGAGGAAGAGTGCAGCACAGCTGAAGGGGGATTGGGCACCTCTGTTGGCCATGCTGTGGGGAAGGAGCATGTGAGCATGCTGGGGTGAGCTCCCAGCATGTTACTTGTTTGGTTGGGGGTGAGGAGCTGTCTATGAAAGCTCTTGCACTGCAGTGCTGATGTGTAGGCACTTTGCATACTGCCGATGTCAGTATGCAAACTGCCTACACACTGCAGTGCCTTTCTTTCAACTGTACACCACTGCATTTGCAAATGCTGTCACAGACAGCTCTTGCATTCATTGGTGCGGTGGGGCCACACCTGCAAAAGGCAGCAAGGCATTGGAAGTAGGGAGCCACATTTACGAATTCTCGTATGGTGGCACTATGTTTCTTGCACATGCGTGCAAGCAAACATAAAAAGTGCCTAGAATTATTTTTTAATATAGTAGAGTTTATATGTGGTAAGTAAGTAGGTAGGGTATGATGTTTTGAATGTGGCAGTAGGATTTAGCATGTGCACTGTCCCTAGTATGGCAGTCATCTGTTTTATGGTTCATGGTGTTGGTGTAGTAAGCATATTAACATACAAAAATGCCAGCAGAATAGGCCTAGCGGGCTTTCGTGTATGCTCCTTTGGTCAGTCCCCACCCTGGGAGCTGAACTTGCTGCCCCCCTGCCCTCTCAGGCTTCTTCCTTCCCAGTCCAGGGGAGAGCTAGCTAACTGGGGTTTCTGTAAGATAACAGCTACTAAATAGCCGTGTTGTAAATGGTTAAGCAGGCAGTGATTTAAGGCTCTGAGCTACAAACCTGGAGACCTGGGTTTGACTCCCACAGCCCCCACTTGCAAACTGTGTGACCCTGTGCAAATCACTTAACTTCCTTGTGCTCCCAGGTCACACCTGTAAGCAAGCTTTCAACTTAGTGTGTCTCTCCTGGTTAAAAAAAAAAAAGTGCCTAAAATTATTTTTTTAATATAGTTGAGTTTGTATGTGGTAAGTAGGTAGGGTATGATGTACATAGAATCTGAAAAATTCATAACATGAGGTATTGTGATTCAATTAACTGATAAATGGGGATTTTGGTTTCTTCTACAAATTCATTTTTCCTGACCATGGATATACTAAAGCAACAATTTCTCAACAAAATGTTTTTAAATAAAGAGTTTAACTCACAGCAGCAGAATAAGAAGCATGTTGGCATTAAAAGCTTAGTGGCATGGATGTAGAGGCACCAGTATTTAAGTATGACTTTGGTAGAGGATTAATTGTGACTGGGGGTGAGGGAGGGAGTGAGTCTTGATATTTGTAGCATAATGGTTTTCTGAAACGTCAGCCTTCAAGGGGTTAGACTCTGCAGCCATCTGAACAGTATATCGCTAAGCCATATGCAGTGTGGTATGGATAAAACCCAGATCACCAGACCAGGACCAGTGCTGTAAAATCTGTACTGGGCACAGCTTGTGCAAGTATTGCTGATCCAGTGGATCAAATAAATACATGCAAATAAATAAATAAATACTCAGCTTTGCCTCATGCTTCAAACCACCCCAGGAGTGATAGTATTGCAGTACATGATAACATACATCCTGTCATGCCTTATTGCTTAAATATGCCCTTCCTCAATGTACTATACTTTGATTCAGTTAGTGTATGCAACAGTCTTCATGTGAACACTCTGGGCTTCTCTTGATGTCTGTTTGCTTTAGCTATTGTATATTGTGTGAACTGTGTTGGTCTTCTTGATGTGGTGCCTGTGTGCCTAAACTATGTAATCTGTTTATCTACTGTTACCCATGTATCTCCAGTGAATAATTGTTATAACTGTCTGCTCTACGAGGCATAGTTTTAGGACTTGTTAACTGTACTGTCTTTATATTATTTTCAACGAGGTGCCTTTGTAAATGAGTCTCTGCCTCAAAGGTTTGTAAATCTGATATTTTTTAAATAAATAAATGTTTATGTTTAAGCCCATGAAACACCCAAATCTAGTTAATGCATTCACAGTTGTAGTGGCTCTGCCAGAACTTGTTTTCACAGGTACAGCACAACAGGGAGTGGACAATGGATACATCATGTGGTTAAAACATTGGTCAATTGATTCTAAATTATTCCATTCTTGTCTTCTCAGGTCACAGGTACAACATGACAAGGAGTGGACAATGGATGTACTGTGCTGCCACCACATTGGTTCATAGCATCTCAACAATTTAACCATTGTCTTCGCAGCTCTATTCTCCTGTCATGCTGGCCTCTCCTCCTCCAGCAAGCAAGCTACCTCTTTCTATTCTTATCTGTTAGATTGCCACCTGAGACTCACGGCCACTGTTCTGCACAAAAGTGCCATCATAGCTGTTGCAGTCATGTAAACTCAACACCACTGCCATAGTTAATCATGGCCCATCTGATACAACTTCTTCCTCAGTGCTGCTGTGTCCAAGTCAGTCACTGCCTCTTCCTCCTTATCCGGTGGCAAGAAGTTGCTGAATACTACTCAGTGTCAACACACAGCACAACAGCAAGTTAAAATCTGCAGCCTCTGGCAACTTACTCGGCTACCACCTATTTCTGCGACTGAAATATCACCTGCTAATGTCACTTCTTCCACCTGCCACAAGCATTACCATATATATTGTGCATCAGTGGAGGGCAGGGACTGTGCAGCAATGCAGAGACTTGAGATTTGTATAATGCTTTTTATGCACACTGTAATCCAAAGTCCTTTATAGTAACAAACAACAGTGAGAGACTGAGAATGCAGGGACAGCAACAGAAATGAGGAGACTTGAGATTCATGTACTTTTTTGTCATACATACTGTATCCCAAAGTGCTTTACACCAAAATCAGTAGTGGTGACTAGAGTGCAGGGACTGAGCAGAAATGAAGAGACTTGAGATTTATATAGTGTTTTTCATGCACACTACCTTCCAAAATGCTTTACAACAAAACAATATTGGGAGACTGAAATTACAGGAACTGCACAAAAATTAGGAAACTGGAGATGTATATAATCCTTTTATAATTACTGGCCACAATTTTTTTCCATACAAAAATTGAGTTATAATTTGCCGTTATAACTACCTCAGCCAGTTATAATGGCAAACACGCACCACTGTGCTCTAGAGCACAGCGTGAGACACAAACAACCGCAGAGTGAATAAAACAACTGAGTGACTCACGCTCTCGCAGCTCCGGGTGTCCCCACAGACTTCGCCCCTCAATCTTGGCGGTAAGTTGCTTTTTGTGAAAAAAAAACAACTCTCCCTCTGACCCTGCAATAAAACAAAACAAAACAAAAAAAACGGAAACTTGGCATGCGCTGGGGAGCCATTTCAGCAATCATACACCAGCTCACCACAACTGCTGCTGGGCAGTCAGTTTCGATTTTAACATAAAAAATGCATCTAATCAAAATTTTAGATGAAAAGTCCATTTATTTATCCCTGGAATAAACGTACTGTAACTTGAGGACTGCACAGAAACTGGACTGCTCCATGGCTGCTGAACTTGCTTTCCGCATTTTCTTTGTTTTATTTTCTATAATTGCTGAGGCAAAAAAGCGCACGCCAGCAATTATAAAAAGTAAAATACGGGGCAGCTTGTGTAAAGCTCGATTGACACACTCGTTGTGGATGTTCCACAAACCTCAGGCTTCACGGGCTTTGTGTAGCATCCCACAACTCGGGTGTGTGTAAAATCTCGTTACACAGGCCACCCCATATATTATTCTCTATTTTACACACTATATCCCAAAGTGCTTTACATCAAAACAATAGTGGGAAACTGAGAGTGCAGGGCTTGTGCAGAAATAAGGAGACTTGTGATTTATATTGTGTTTTTCATACACACGGTATCTCAAAGTGCATTATAACAAAAAATAGTGGGAAACTGAGAGTGTAGGGACTGTGTAGAAATGAGGAGGAGTGAGAATTATGGGCCTGGTTCACAAAACACTGTGGGACTAATTCCCACTCCACAACTGCAGTTGTGGATCGAAGTCCGCAGAGACTGGTATTCACAGTCTGTTACAGCCATCGGAGATGTTACACCTGGTCCCACCAGGTGTAACATTTTCTGCAGCTCCAGTAAAACACCTGCAAGCTGCTGTAAATCATGGAACCAGTCAGAAACTGGCTCCACCTTTATGAATACCGCAGCTGGGGAAAAATTGTGGCACTATGTGGCCATCTGCATGCCCATTATGGGCCCATTCACATAGGCTATGCCAGAGTTTAGTGACTCTCCATACCCTGCCTCTTCGGCAGACCTGTGTCCCTGGTGCCAAGTGTTTCCTCCTGCCATGATTGCTGATTGCCAGCCCCAGTATAGCAAAGTAATTTCCCTGCTGGCTAGTGGTCCCCCCTCCCACAAATCATCAGCCCAAGCAAAAAAATGTGTCCCTAGTGCCAGTGGTTACCCCCTTACTATCACCAATCACTAGCCCCAGTATAGAAAGGTAATATCCCTGGTGGGTAGTGGTTCCCTCCGCCCATGAGTGTCAGTCACTAGCCCCAGTACAGTAAAGTTTTTCACAACAAAACAAAAGCACTCGCACTCTAAAGCCAGGCATAGTTATCGCCAGTGAAGACAATGATGACCAAGTAAATTCAAATCAAATCCATTTATTGAAAAGTTTTTCACTTAGTAATAGGTAGTAACTGTAAGGCATGACACACCAGTAGAAACAGTCAGTGTTCAAGTACCCCAGCATTTCGCCATGTGAGACTTCATCGGGGGTGGTAACCTGAGTAAGGGTACTCCCTGTTACATCCAAAAAATTTTTTTCAAAAAACATGACATCATGGTTTTGACCAATCAGATTTAGGTATACTTTAAATACAGAAAATGAAAGTAAAATACATCTTTTTACCCCTTTTAAAGTAAATTTAGTTATCCACGAGGTCACCAGCCAATCAAATTACCAGAAAAATATTTCATTAAATATACTTGTTTCAATGGCTGATATATGTTTAATGTGTGTGGCCAAGACCTTGAGATCACAGGGAAAGCAATGCACTGTTTCTATCTTTAGAAATGCTGCATAAATATGCACTAAGTGCTAATTAAATTCATGAAAGAAAGATAAGTAGAGCAATACTAATAACAGTTTGGAGATGTGAGTAATGCCACCTGTTCCAGCCATTTGTAAACAGCTTGGTAATTGTGGTAAGCAGAATGTCCTGCACTTTCAGAGATCCTCCACTGTATCTAGAAATACACTGTAAAAGAAATAGAAAATACATAAGTATGCACTTTATATGTTCCACAAATTTAACTATCAACAACAAAGTCCAAACAGTATTATAATCTTGTCTTCATATTATTATTACATAATGCTGTATAGACAACATTTTACTTATACTCATAAAGTATTAAATATATGGAATATCTGAGGGTGGGGGTGGGGTTTGTGAACATTTCTACGAGGTGTTTAAAGATAACGTACTATATTCCAAGTCATGTTCTTAAACTAACAATTTTCCTCTTGCTCTACTGTAAATATGGCTTCAAATCTCATTCTTGATTCAGTCCATCTGGTATCAAAGCATTCAATACCTGTACATCGATCCAATAGCTCTCTCTCTCCATGGAAGTCTTTTTAATCTGTCTCCCCGCTCCTTTCAGTCCTTAGTTGTCTAAGGATAGGTTGTGCGACAGTAAAAATTCATGCTACTGGACTATTTAAGTATGCATTTCTGATGTCTTAAACACGTTATTGAACCCAAACCTTGAGTAGTTGGATAATCCTGCCTACATATAGTGTTTTGCAGTCGCACCAGAGTGCGTACACAGTATACAGTATGTATGCAAGTAATGAGCTGTTTTCTCCATACCTTTTTATTGTTAGTTGGTGTGAAAAAAGTGGTCCCCTGTTGACAATGTATGTACATGCTGTAGTTGCCACATTTGTGCATTCCCCCAGGTCTAATAGGCAACCATGCCCTGTTGTTTGTTATACATTTTGAAAACTGACTGTTAACCAATGTGTCACCAATATGTCTTCCCCTCTTGAAAGAAACCCTTGGTTTCTCTCCCATGTGCTCTAATAATAATTTATCACTTAAGAGAATGTGCTAAAACTTTGTGACTATATTTCCCAGTTTGCCAGTCAGATGATTAAATTCTGTTATAAAGCTAATTGTTCTATTGACCCCATTAGTTTTAACGTTGGGCCTTAATAAGTTGCTCCTATCCTGGGATGTGACTTTTTCTAATGTACTATCCAGTACCTTCAGGTCATAACCCCTTTCCAAAAATCTTTGTTTTAATTTTTCTGCTTGTCATAAGAACACGCTAATGTCACTACAATTTCTCCTAATTCTTAAAAATTGACTTAGGGGTATGGAATCCACCAGGGATTTTGGATAGGAACTGCTGGTCAAAAAAAGGTTGTTTCTGGCTGAGGGTTTTGTATACCCTCTCATAACAATTTGGTCATCAATACCCCTGGATAAAATTATGTCCAAAAATTCAAACTCTTTCAAATCACTCTTATAAGTGAAACAAAGATTGTTATCATTCAAATTTAGCCATTCCATGAATCTGTTTAGCTCCACATTAGTGCCCCACCATACATACAATATGTCATCTATAAAGCAAGTCCACTTTATAATGTTCTTAGTGAAAGGGCTGGAGCATGCATCAAACAATCTTATGTTCCCAATATCGGAGGAACAAGTTAGCATATGAGGGGGCCTTAGCTGCCCCCATTGCAGTTCCACATTTCTGCAGATAAAAGTCTCCATTACATTCAAAATAGTTGTGTTCCAATATAAACTCCAATCCTTCCAAAATAAGGTTACGGGGCATGTGTTGTTTCAGGGGGTCCTGTAACAAAAAATATTCGCATACTTCAATGCCATCACTGTGCCTGATAGAGGTGTATAAAGCCTCAACATCAAATGTGAGCCAGCACATATCTTCTGCCCATTGAAAATCCTGAAATTGTTCTACAACATGCATAGTATCTCTAACATAAGATTTAAAACAATATACACTGTGTTTTAAGTCTACACATTTGCATACTTTATTGGTAAGTGAATCAATATCCAACACTATGGGGCAGCATGGGGAATTAGAAAGACTCTTGTGTAGTTTGGGTAAAATGAATTGGGTGTCAAAGGGAAAGTTAAACTTCTGTTCCAAAATGTCCCCAATATTGCTTGCTCTTTCTATCATTGGTATTACCTCTAGCTTAACTCATTACTTCCAATAGCTCTGTATAAAGTCCGTACTATCAATTGCTAACCTGACACAAAATGGCCCACAGGAGATAATGAGTTAAACCTAGCCGAAGCGTGTTCTTATCTCAAGCAGAAGAATTAAAACAAAGATTTTTGGAAAGGGGTTATGACCTGAAGGTACTGGATAGTACATTAGAAAAAGACACATCCCAGGATAGGAGCAACTTATTAAGGCCCAACGTTAAAACTGATGGGGACAATAGGAAAATCAGCTTTATAACAGAATTTAATCATCTGGCTGACAAGCTAGGAAATATAGTCACAAAGTTTTGGCCAATTCTCTTAAGTGATAAATTATTATCAGAGCACATAGGAGAGAAACCGAGGATTTCTTTCAAGAGGGGAGAAACACTGGTGACACACTGGTTCACAGCCAGTTTTTAAAATGTATAACAAACAACAGGACATGGTTGCCTATTAGACCTGGGGGAATGCACAAATGTGGCAACTGCAGCATCTGCATACATTGTCAACAGGGGAACACTTTTGTCACACCAACTAATTATAAAAAGGTATGGATAAAACAGTTCATTACTTTCATTAGTACATATACTGTGTATGCACTCTGGTGCGATTGCAAAAAAACTATATGTAGGCAGGACTATCTGACCACTCAAGATTCAGGTTCAATAACATGTTTGAGACATCAGAAATGCAGGCTTAAATAGTCCAGTAGCAATACATTTCTTACTCACAATTGTGATCCAAAAACTTTAAAACTCACTGTCCTCGCCGGCCCGGTGGGACTAAGGGTTGAGGCGATGGATGTCACACCTCGTGCAATGCCAGAAACCCATGTCCAGGAATAAACACAGGCCACAGGTAGTCAGCAGAGGAGGAGAAAAATTGAGCATCCTAGGGACGGCTCTGCTTCTCCAGGGAGAGGGGTGACCAGCGTTGGTGCATGCCTGGTCCCTAGTGGAGGCTGGGGGTGGCACACTGATGCTGTCTAATGTGGGTCTGGAGGGGGCAGATGCTTGATAGGGTGTACGCATGGGAGCCTGCATGGCGCTGTTGCTGGAGTCATTGCACACTCTGCTCCTGAAGGGGGAGAAAACTGGAGGGAAAACTGCTCGCAGTGGATGAAGGGGGAGTTTGCAGGTCCCACCCCAAATAGCCATGGTGCCGGCACACTGGATTCATTCTCGGTGGGGGTGGGCCCCCCCGCCAACTCCGCCGCGGGGGTAAGCCCTGGAGGTATAGCCAGTGCCAGCTGGTAGAAGTTGGGATGATGGGGCTGGGGCTCCCACAGAGTGTGAGGGCCATGGAGCAAAAAGGAGTAGTAATATAACCAACAACAAAAAAAAATTCACTGTCCTTGAGCAAGTAAGGATTGATGTGTGTGTGTGGAGGGAACAGATTATATAGACCTTCACAGAGATAAAGCTATTGGATCTATGCATTGAATGTTTGGACACCAGATAGACTGAATCAATAATGGGATTTGAAACCATATTTACAGTAGAGCAAGAAGAAATTTATTAGTTTAAGAACATGACTTGGAATCAAATATGTATGTTATCTTTAATTATAAAATGGTAAGGGAAAATCCCGAAATCTGATTGGCTGTTGTTCATGTAGCAATTATGTTCCACACATAGAAAATAAAAAGTGCTGCCAAATGTGCACTGATCACCACTGGAATCATCACACTAATAGAATGTTAAGGATTCAACTGGCAGCCATTGTTTTCTGCCCTATAACTGTAAATATTACATTTACTTGCACTGGGCTCTAAAAATAAAACTACCTTAAATACAAAATAAAACAGATTAATTAAATGTTGTTTCCCTGATTATCACATTCTCCTTACACACATAAACAAATTAGAAACAATAAGTATTGTTTATAGTTTTCAATACAACTTTTTTCTTTGCTGACAATGAAAAATCCCCCTTCTATCATTAACTGCTAATCAGGGAAATCTCTTCTCCTTGCCCTGACAGTGAGATAATTGAGTCTCTGGTTATAACAGAGGCATTTGTTGTGCATGTGTGTGTGTATAGTATGTTAGGAGAGTAACATTCTAGCAGTGGAACTGAGCAGAATTTTGAATCCATGTATTCCACGGTAAACATTCCATGACAAACATTCCATATCTTGAATGTGGGGAAAAACAGAGGGAAAAAAAAAACAGGAAGAAGAAAGTAGGCTACAATACAATGACATCATAAATGACATCCTTTTTAGTGGGGGAGAAGGATTATTTTATCATAAATGCACACAAGTAAATCTATTGCTTCTACATATAAACATGATTTTCCCAACATTGAACAGTTTTTTAAAAAGGAGCCAATTTTTTAAGCACAATAATACACTCTGGGATGTGTGTGGAACACATTTTACCGCACAGCCAGCAGCTAAAGTCACTCGGCCTTCAGCCTCATGCCTTATTACACCCCTGGCTATGCGGTAAAATGTGTACCATGCACACCCCATCATGCCTTATTGCTTACACATCTCTTACAAATGTTCACAACCCTCACCAGCCCCAGTTATTCCATATATTTGATACTTCATTAGTATAAGTAATATGTTGTATGTACAGTTTTATGAAATAATAATATGAAGACAAGCTTATAAAACTGTTTGGACTTTGTTGTTGATTGTTAAATTTGTGGAACATATAAAGTGCATACTAATATATGTTCTATTTTTTTACAGTGGATTTCTAGATACAGTGGAGGATTTCTGAGAATGCAGGACACCCTGCTTACCACAATTACCAAGCTATTTACAAATGGCTGGAACAGGTGATATTGGTCACATCTCCAAACTGTTATTAGTATTGCTCTACTTATTTTTATTTTATTAATTTAATTTGCACTTAGTGCATATTTATGCAGCATTTCTAAAGACAGAAACAGTGAATTGCTTTCCCTGTGATCTCAAGGTCTTGGCCACACACATTAAACATAAATCAACCATTGAAACAAGTATTATTTAATGAGAGATTCTTCTTGCAATTTGATTGGCTGGTGACCTCATGAGTAACCAAATTTACTTTAAAAGGGATAAAATATGTGTATGTGTATATATGATGTGTGACAATAGCAGAAGCTGTCAGCTTCTCTCTTTTATTTTCATTTTCTGTATTTAAAGTATTCTTAAATCTGATTGGTCAAAACTGTGACGTCATAAAAAAAAATTGGGGATATAAAAGGGAGCATCCTTAATCAGGTTACCACCCCCTGATGAAGCCTCACATGGTGAAATGCTCGGGTGCCTGAACGCTGACTTCTTCTACTGGTATGTCGCACCTTACAGTTAATACCTATTACTAAGTGAAAAACTTTCAAATAAATGAATTTGATTTGAATTTACTTGGGCATCATTGTCTTCACTGTAGGTAACTACTTCTGGCTCTGGAGTATGAGTGCTTTTGTTTTGTTGTAATTTACATTTGGCTCACAGACTGCACTCACACCCTGCCCCGGTTGAGAGTGCAGCACCATTGTCTTTTGCATAGTAAAATTATTCCTCTGGTGCTTGAAGTCCCCCATGATTGCTGAACACCGTCCTGAGTAACGAAAACGTTTCCCTGGTGGCCAGTGGTCCCTCTCCCCACCTGATGCCAATCCTGACATAGATACAATATTCCCCAGTGGCTAGTGGTCCCTCCACCCCGATCCCTGACCAATCATACATGTAGGTGTTCCCTGGTGTCTAGTGGTCCCTCCCCCTAGCTGATCCCAGTCCCAGGATTACATGGCCCCCCATTCTGATCTCCTGTAAAGTAAATTGCAACATTTCCCTGGTGGCCAAGTGGAACCCCCTCCCTGTATACAGTATGCAATCATTGACAGCTCAGTTGGTGACCAGCTGTGGTGGAGAGTGGAGGGCTGTGCAGGTTGATGGCTGGGGTCAGGATGGAGGGGAATGGGGTGGTGGGACACTACCTCCTGGGGGGTGAGGATCCACTAGACACCAAGGACAGGTGTTTTGTCACTATACTGGGGATCAGAGACAGGGAGGGGGGGCCACTAGACCACCAGGGAAATGTTGCAATTTACTATACAGGAGATTGGGATGGGGGGATGTCACACGATGGACTGAGATTTGGTGGGGAGAGGGACCACTAGACACCAGGGAAAATGTACATGTGTGATCTGTTGGGCATCAGGTGGGGGGGGTAGGGACTGATAGCCACCAGGGAATATTGTATCTATGTTGGACTGGGCATTGGGTGGGGGGGAGGTAACACTGGCCACCAGGAAAAAATGTTTTCACTCGAGCCAGCAGTCAGCAGTCACAGTGGAGGAAGGACCACTAGCAGCAGGGAAATAACTTTACTGTACTGGGGCCGGTGATTGGCAATCACAGGGAGGGGGGACCACTATCACCAGGTAAGTAACTTTACTAAGAAAAACGAAAAAGGTGGCACTGCACAAACAAGCTCTCAAAATGTAACTATTTATTGAAGCACCCACATAGTATTCCCTGGTGCTTCAAGGGAACAATCCCTCTTCATCATGCCCCCTGATGAAGATTCTTCCTTCGAAGTGCTGGGGAATACTATGTGGATGCTTCAATAAATAGTTACATTTTGAGAACCTGTTTGTGCAGTGCTACCTTTATTGGTTTTTTTTTGTTCATTTGCCAGTTGGTACAGCTGCTTCACTTTTTGACCATTAGCACACAAAGTATTCTAAGTTTGGTCAAAATAACTTTACTATACTGGGGCCAGCGATCAATCAACAATCATGGGGTGGGGGGACCACTGATCAGCGATCACAGGGGGAGGTGGGACCACTAGCACCGGGGACAAAACTTTACTATACTGGGGCCGGCAATCGGCAAACACGAGGGGAAGGGGGTTCACTAGTCACCAGGAATATTTCCTTTCTACACTGGGGCCTGCAATAGGCAATCACAGTTTGGGGAGGTACCGCAGTACCTTTGCCAACCACTATGGTTGTGTGGGATTAAAGCAAGGTCTCAGTTGACAGCATTTGTGCCACACAAAGGGACCACACAAAGGCCCTTGTGTGAAGCAAATGTTTTGTGTATCGGACTGTGCCAATTTGCAGGTCCTCTCCCCTTCATTTGAATTGCACCCCCTGCACACTTTGCCTGACACAAACTAGGCTTTTGTGAATACCAACTTGGTGCAAAACATGGTTTGTTCAAGCAAAATCAGGTTTGTGCTGAGGCAAAGCTTTGTGAATCTAGCCCCTGTTTGGTAATAGGGCTTGAAGTTCTCCTTGGATGCGGCACTGTAGTCCTGGAACTGGCAAATCTTTTGCAGGTAGTTCTGGATCTTGTTGGTGTTTGGTGGTGGTTCTGAGTCCTCATCTATATCATCTTCCTTTGCCTCTTGTGTGTCCAGGACCCAAATCACTGTGGAAGCAAATTATTTGTTGGTAAGCTCGCTGTAGCAGGAAGCATCTAGAGAGCTTCAACCTTTTTATTTTAGGTAAGCTCCTTATTTCAGCATGTTAAATAGCCTGCTGTGGAGTCCATCATTAGCACTTAGTGGCAGTGCCAGAAACAAAAGGCAGAAAACTGCTTTTCATACCTCCTAATGAGCCGCTATTAACACTAGCTGTACTTAAATGGAGCGTTAATCACAAACAAGTTAGCAGAAGGAGGGAGACAAACCTAGGAGGTGGTAATGGGCTGTCAGCAGGGACTAAAAACTGGAAAAAAATATCCACATAAATGGGCTACTTTATTCACTTACCAGAGCATTTTAACAGTGAAAACATAGAAAGGAATTGTGATTTTAGAATTGTATTCACTTATCTGGTTAATTCATGTATTCGGTATTCAATTAGGTGGATTCAACTGTCGTGGAATTGTATCTACATTCACACAGGTCCCTTTAGGACCTGCATGAACAGATGCAGACACACAGGACCCAAGGGAAGAGTCCATCTGCCTGCAGAACTGCAGGGCCCAGAGGGCCCTTTAATTCCATGTACCAGCCACCAGTTGATGTAAAGAATTTGTGGGGCTGTCTGTTAGGCTGCAGAAGCAAAGGGCCCTCTGACGCCTTCACTTCCATGTGGCTACACAGATGCGCAGGGCAAAGAGTCCCATCTGTCAGCTGAAGTGCAGGGCCTTCTGGCAGCCACAGGTGCAGATGGCCCTGTGCCATATACCAAGAAAAGAATTCTCTTCACTATATGGTACTTGGGCCCATGCAGCCAACAGTGCACCTTCCCTTTCCAGGCTGGGGTGGTGTAGCATGACAGTGCTGTCCCTTCAACCTTTTCCAGCAAGTGATTCACTTAACTCGCCCCTTAACTCGTCTGACTGGCATGGGATCACAAAGAACTACCCACTGGGCCAAAGGTTGTCTCTGCACACAACATTTCTTAAGAAATTTTTTTTTTTAATTTTATCCCACATTTTTAACATAGCCATTTTATGACTTCTCTTTATAAACATGGCATGCGGCATTTAAAGAATACTGGCCAAAATGTCATTTCATGCCATAAGTGCATAAAAATGTTTTGGTCAGGATTTGAAAAATAACACCTGTCAAGTTCATGAAATGGTGTGAAAAAATGGCTATGTTAAAAGTTTGGAGTCAAAATACTAAAAACTTCCAAAGTTATAAGTGAGCATGGAAACATTTCAATGTACATTCATAACTTTGTTTTTTTTTATATATTTTCACCTCAAATATTGAACCTAGTCTTCTTATGACCACATCTCATGAACAGTGAGGTGAAAATGTTCAAATCCTCCCCAAAATATGACTTCACAGAGCAACTGTAAAATCGTCTTTTGTCCCAGTTTTGAACAATTTCAACTACCTTGTTCATGAGGTTGGTTTCCTAAAATGCCACATTGAAAGATTGGTAGAAAAAATTGAAATTAGTGAAGTTATGAGTAAATGTTGAAATATTTCAATATTTTCTCATAATGTGATCATTTTACCATATTTTTCCACCAACTTTTCACCATAGTCTTCTTGTGACCCTACCTCATGAACCTGGCAGGTGAAAATTTTCTTTTTTTTTTAATTTAAAATGTTTATTGAAGAAACAATTTTCAAATCCCGCTGGAAAGAAGATTTTGTGGAGCACCTGTGAAATCACCTTTTGGCCCAGATTTGAAACATTTCACTTACCTTGTTAATGAGATGGCATCCCAAAAAGGCAATGTTGAGAATTTAGTGGAAAAATATTGAAAAATGATGAGCTATGAGCAAAAGTTCAAAATACATTGAAATACAATAAGTGCACTTAATCTTATTTCATCATTTTGCAGTCGCGGTTCCCGGAAGTGGAAATTCTTCGGCTTGGAGATTACAGCTATGATTGGAATCAATTTTAGGTGAGTGAGGGTATGTGGTGGAGTTGGGGTGATGGGTGCTGAGTGGTGGGTCAGGGCGGGGTGGGAGGTGTGTGTGTGGGGGTAATCAACAAGGGACCATTTTCTTTATTTCAGGGTTTAACAAGCATTTGTCAATGCCGAATGTTTGCTTGCTGGCATTGGCAGTGGTAGTTCAGGAGTTACAGAGCTGCATAATAGGAATGGCAGTGAAGTATTGAACTGAAGCCAACCCCACCACCACCCTGCAGATACTGACAGGCATTGGGGTGTGCCTTTGGGTCGTCAGGCATAACGGCTATGGCATTAGCAGTGTCAGTGGCTCAGTAGGTAGCACACTCGCCTCTGAGGCCGGGAGATCAGAGGGCTGTGGGTTCAGTTCCCACGTCTGGCACTTGGGTTAATATCCCAGTACTGACACTGTAGTGCAGCATGAGAGGGGTGCTGCACTTCTGAGGTGCCGTCTTTCGGATGAGACGTTAAACCGAGGTCCCATCTGCCTGGATTGGTGGTAGTTCAGGTGGATGTTAAAGATCCCATGGCACTTATCGAAAAGAGTACGGGATTTCCCCGGTGTCCTGGCCAAATTTCCCTCATTCAGTAAAAATACCACCAACAGTTAAAACTGGTTCAAGGTCAGTTGGCATTCGTCTGTATCCCCCTCCCCCGGGTCATGCCTGAAAATAGGCAGGATTTGTCTAGTGCACTTACCCAGTCAACAAAAGCTAAATAAAAATAAAATAAAAAATTTCACCACACCCTACCCTGCAGACACCGACAGGTGTCACGGTGTGCCTTGGGGTCTTTGGCCCTTATGTTGACCCCATTCTATTAGAAAATATGTTGAGATGGGTGCAGTATAGGAGAATGGGGTGAACTTTGAGGCCGAAGAGTCCAAGGCACAACTCGATGCCTCTCACTGGTTGCAGGGTGTGGGTGGGGGTGGCATGGTATGAGCATTACAGGCGACAATCCCAAGTCACACCCCTGAGACTGTCAGTCTCTCAGAGGGACACCTCAGATGTTCATTGGTATTTCGCTCCAAATTTTCAGCATTGTTTTTGTGACCCCCACCTTATGAACAGTGGCAATATCAGTTCGTTAGCTGAAAGCTGATTTTGCACAGTGGCTCAGCCATTTAGCGCCACAGTTGTGAAAACACATTTCGAACAGGGTGTGAAAAATGACAGCTGTACTGTTCATGGGGAGGTGTAAAAAAAATGGCAATATTGAAAATCTGGAGTGAAAATATCGGAAAAACTGGTGAAGTCATGAGTGAGCATAGAAACTGCACAACGCACACCCGTAATGTAATTAGTTTGGGAATTTTTTACAGCAGATTGTTAACACAGGCATTTTGGGCCTCCACTCATGAACAGCGTCATGGTGATTTTCTTTATCTGTCCCAAACAGTGATTTCCCACAGTGACCATGCATTTCTTCGCTGGAAGTGCAAAAACACATTTTGGCCATGGTGTGAAAAATGACAGCTGTACTATTCATAAGGGAATGTGGAAAAATGCCAGTGGTGGAAATCTGGACTGAAAATATTACAAATTCATGAACTTATGAGGGTGCGTGGAAACTGCGCAATGCTCGCTCGTAATACAGTAATTTTATGAACTTTTGTCACCAAATTTTTAACATAGTCATTTTAAGACCTCTGCTCATGAACAGTGTCACTGTGATTTTCTTAATCTGTCCCAAACATTGATTTCGCACACCAACTGTGCCATTGTGCGCTACATGCGCGGAAACACATTTTGGGTGAGATATGAAAAATGACAACTAAAATAGTCTCTGTTCATTTGTGTGCTGTGGAGGAGCTGCCAACCATTGAATTATGTAGAGCAGACACTTGGTAAAAAGGTATGAGGGAATTATTGTGAAACTATTTACAGGATATTTAAAAAAAATCCCCCTTTTAAAACAGCAATTAAAAGCCGGTGAATTCAGGTAGCTGCTGTACTGTTGCTGTCTTTTAACATGACAACAATGCCTTCACATGTGCACGCTGATTTCATTTATATATTCTGCATTATCCTAAGTTATTTAATTGCTGTTTTTTTCAAGTTCAGTGGCATAGTTGAAACCATTGTCACACAGGCTAGAACATCCCTTGTAAGTTTACTCATGTAAACTTCAGAAGAAGACCTTGTTGGGCCAAACACTTAGACACTTTGTTCTTTTTGTAACATCCATGTATGTTGGTTCAGTAAAAGGCAACAAACCATTTGCTTCAGTATAATTTTTTGAATGCACTGCATTAAAATAAGAATTATATTGTAAGATCCTGGCAGACTACATGCAGCAGGGCTCCCAGATCTAAAGGGAGTCATTTACATGGAAATTGTCCCCATTGACTTGCATTGGTTACAGGTGCATCAGACATAAGCCCTTTTACTCAGGCTTTCATGACAAGTTGAATTCCTTTGGGGAACAATTGCAGTGACTGAAGTGAATATAGGTTCACTAGGAGACAGTGAGTGTGTGTGTGCGTGAGCGTGTGTGTGTCTGTGGGAGAGAGAGAGAGAGAGAGAGAGAGAGAGAAAGAGAAGGGAAAAAAGGGGGGTGAGAGAGAGAGAGTGACAACATCTCCTTAAAGCTATGTATCTCCCCCACCCACATTATGGTGATGTGGGGTGGGTTAGGGTGTATTGTTTGTATGAAGAGGAGGAGAGAAATTACATTTTTATCTCTTTTTCAGATTCCTTAGACACTTGTGGTACATCAAGTTGTTACATTCTCAGTGTATATTGACATCAGTACATATCAGGCTATGTGGTCTTAATTCCTTGAGGTTCCTCGACTAGAGTTTTTTGTTTGACACTAATATTATCAATTTATATTTAAATTATCATTTATATAGTCCTGAGATTTTTGAAATTTCTTGGGCCTTATATCTAGCTGGAGAGTACAGCTGGGTGACAGGTCCAGCTAGGTTTTACACATCACACAGTGTGCACTTATGTCTTTAAGACAACTTTACTGGTAAATTCTTGTCTATAATGCAGACATTGAAACTTCATGAGCCCTATAACAATCTTAGTTTGTCTTTAATCTGGGTGGGGGTTGCCTTTCAGTAATCACATCCTTATACTAACTGTGACACTCACAGCTTGATTTAGGAGTTATCTGCTTCAGCAGTGTTACCTTATGTCAATTAAATTTATATGCAGTAGGATTCTTTGTATGTGTGTTCCACCAAGCACTTTTAACCCAAGGTTGCTTCTGGCTGAAGGCAGTATAGTACTGTTAAACTTCTCTGACATCATCTTCTGTTTTTTTTTTTTAAATGAGTATTTTAAACCAATGGGGATTTTTTTCTGTTTTTCTCTGCATTATCTAGCTGTTGTAAGTATTGTATTTTCTAAACAACTGCCATGAGCGTCTGAAGAAGGACTGGTTGGTCCGAAAGCTAGAGCACTTTGTTCTTGTTGTTACATCTATGTTGGTACATTAAAAGGTAAATAATCATTTGCTTCAGGGGCATCAGAGCAATTCTGCTTCATGTGAAATAATGAAATGTACGGGAGGGGAGGAAAATTTGCACTAGAGTTACAGGAAAATGCAAAATCAATGTGATAGCATGATAGCACTGCTACTGTGTCCTCTAAAGTCCATCATTTGTTTTTTGGTTTTATGTTCGCTTGCGCGCATGCGCAAGGCGTCTTGGGGAAAGATGGGACACTTTGGGCGTGCCTGCCTGTGTGCAATCCCTGCTCTGTTGAGCAGCCGTGGTGATCCTGCACCAATCGCTGCGGTGCTGTATGACAGCGGTGGTCTTCTCTTCAAAGAAAATCACCGCTGTGTGCTTGCAGCGTGTCACACCCCCCAAATCTTTTCTGCCACGCTGGGAGCCCACCCCAGCATGGCAAACATCCTGCGTCATCTGCCAACGGGGGTGCCCAATCCCCCGTCGTCTCTCCCCTCCCCAAACAGCTTTCTCTGCTGCCACTCTGGGAGCCCACCCCAGCGTGGCAAACGTCCCGCGTCGTCTGCCGACGGGGGTGCCCAATCCCCCGTTGGCTCCATGGCCCCTCCAGCCATCCTTCTGCCACACTGGGAGCCCACCCCAGCGTGGCAAATGTCCTGCATCGTCAATTATAGAAAAAAGAAAATCTGTAAATTAAAAATGGTCCCACGCAGTCTTCCTGCCTTCCTCCCACAACCCGCACCCACCCACTGCACACCCTGCCTCCCCACATCCCCCCACCCCATACTTACCTCCAGAGCTTGGTGCAACGATCATTGCTGGACTGGGAACACGTCTGCACTCTTTCAAAGCCGACCTCGAACTGAGGAAATGCCGGTAAGCTGTATAATGGGCTAGATGGGTTTTTTCAACTTTGTTGCATATCTTTGGCATTTTTTGGAATTTTTGCACCAAATTTTCAACATGGGGTTTTTGGGACCCCTTCTCATGAATTCTGTCACTGTCATGGCGTTATTTGGGCCCAAGGGGTCATTTCGCAGTCACTGCACAAAATCACCTTTTGGGCCTGATTAATGAAACAACAGTGCCAGCGTTCATACGGTGGGCTCTCAAAAAGCCTATTTTGAAAATTTGGTGGAAAAATTCCTAAAAATGACCGTTTTACGAGCGTGTGTTGCGCAGTTCCTATGCAGGCTCGTAAGTTCATGAATTTTCAACATTTTCACTCCAGATTTTCAACATTGCCATTTTACCACACCTCCTCATGAGCAGTATAGCTGTCATTTTCATATTGCCCAAAACATGTTTCCATACATATGGCGCACAATGGTGCAGTCGATTGTCTTGAACTCAATGTATAGGCACACATTAAGAAAATCACAGTGACACTGTTCATTAGCAGAGGTCTTAAAATGGCTATGTTGAAAATTTGGTGAAAAATTCTAAAATGACTGTTTTATTTAGTGTGCGCTATGCATTTCCCACGCACGCTCGTAGGTTTGTGAATTTTCAATATTTCCACTCCAGATTTTCAACATTGCCATTTTACCACACCTCCTTATGAGCAGTACAGCTGTCATTTTTTCACATCCTGCCCGAAACGTGTTTCCACCCATGTAGCGCACAATGGTGCATTCGGTGTGCGAACTCAATGTATGGGACACATTAAGAAAATCACAGTGACACTGTTCATGAGCAGAGGTCTTAAAATGGCTATGTTGAAAATTTGGTGAAAAAATTCCTAAAAATGACTGTTTTACGAGTGTGCATTGCGCAGTTCCTACGCATGCTCGTAAGTTCGCAAATTTTCAATATTTACACTCCAATGACTTCCAAATACCTAAACAGCACATAGAAGCAAGCAACATTCAGCATTGACAAATGCTCATACTTCTTTGTCACTGATTTTTTTAAGCCATGTCCAAGTGCCAAATACCACTGCAAATACCTGCAAGCGAACGTTCGGCATTGACAAATGCTTGTTTTCATAGTGTAATAGACCAACAACATGCCTTTCCCTGATTTGAAAGGAAGTGTGAATTATTAAGTATCTGAATGTGCTAATGTGAACTAGCCTTCATGCTTTGCCCAAGAGAAGTGGGGGTGGAGGGTTGAAACAAAGAGAGTGGATGAGGCAATGCGCAGTGCATCTGGCACAACTTCTTAAATCCATGTAACTCTTCTCAATTCAGTAAGCACCAGTGGCTTTGTTTGAGAGGTGTGAGGGGGATAAGTGTGGGAATGCAGACACATGGCTGACATACAGCATCTTGTTTCTGCAGTCACATAAAAATGCCAGCTCATGGCAATTCAGAGAAAAAAAAAATATTTTGAAGCTGCATTACCAGACTAAGTGTGCAGTTTAGTGAATTACCACACAGGGGTGTGTATATGATAGCACTAAAAGGTGCATTAAAGTGCTTCAGTCATGAAAACCTCCCCCACTGGCTGCTGCTGAAATGCATGGCAGTATGTTCTCCTTTGTGCATTCTGGCTGTTCTTTGCTTCAGCTGCAGGTAGTACAGTACGCTCAACTTTGTTTGCATAGGTTTTAGCAGCGGGGAGTTCACATTGACAGAGTCTAGTAAGAGAAAACACTTGGAATTACACATACAACGAAGTCTGAGTTTTCACATCAAATGCTGAAGTATTTTTTTTCTGGAGGATTAGAACCCATGGAGTCCATGAAGGTGTGCTTTGGAGAGCTGGCGTGTGTAAGGACTGTTAGGCACCCACACATTTTGGTGGTCCTGCTGTGGCAGGGAACAGTTTATTAAAGTAATGATGTGTGGCTTGTCGCTCTAAGCTAGACAAGACTACAGCAATCTATCAGGTAACCAACACAGTTGATCTGTGTGTGTGTGGGGGGGGGGAGAGGAGCTGCTCACTGAAGCGTAGCTCCCTCTTTCGACTGTATGCCACTGCATTTTCAACTGCTGTCATAGACAGCTCCAGCAGTTATTGGAGAACTGTGACCACGCCTGCAAACACACTGACTGAATTGGAAGATGCTGACACACCTCTGAAAAACTCAGATGATGGCACTATGTTTCTTGCACATGCGTGCAAGCAAACATAAAAAAGGATCTTTTTTTTTTGCAGGGGAACTGGACTGACACTGGAGACTGGGCACACCAGTGTTGGCACAGTGTTCGGCAGCAGTGGGGGTGGGCACCCCAGTATAACCACCTATCTGCGGGATCAGGCAATCTGGAGGGGAGGGTGTTGGCATTGAACAGTACTGAGGTGGGCACCCTAATCTGCTTCAAAAGAAATATAAATAAAAAAGATCTGCCTGGACTTTATATTTTAATAGGGGGGCCCAGACCAACACAGGGGAATGGGCATCTCAGTGTCAGCATAGTGTTCTGTGGCATCAGGGGTGGGCAGCTAGTGTTGCCAGCTATGTGTAGAGGGAGGCAGGATATCTGTAGGGAAGGGGAGTTTGAAGCATGCAAACCATTTAAAACTGGCATTTGGAAGAACGAGGGAGGGCTGGCTGGGCTGGACGGGGGAAGAGAGAGCACTAAGCACTTATACAGGATGTGATTTTACTAATGAAACAGCTTCCATCACTAAGCAGACATCCAGGATTTGGGGGTATTTCTGTGCCAAACTTGAAAAAACAAACACCAGAATCTAGCTAAATGGGTCCGGTTTACCCATTGTATATTCAGGTGTTTGTTTTTTGAGAAATCCTCATTTGTATGTATTGTCCATATTTTGTTTAAACAAAAATAAAAAACAAGAAGATTCTGGCCAACAGGACCCACCAACATATTTTGGCTATCCATAAACACTAATTTTGTGAAAGTAAAATGCTCGCAAAAGTAAAATTTTAGCAGTTACAAGCATCTACAAAAGAAGAAAAGTCTATCTGCACTTATACAGATCAAATGGCTCACTACCATAATATTTGTTGCAAAGATTCTGTTTTTTATTTATTTAAGCAGTACAATATATGGACACAATATGCTTACACAAACTTTTGAAAATGCAAAGTTTGTGCCCGTAATCAAGAAAGACAATAACTTATTGTCACTATACCAGTTCTTCGTGTCCCAGTGGTCACATTTCCTTCACAGCTCTATTGCCTAATCCAATACAAGGATACGTTTTTTGTGTGGCTCAATTGTCCAAATCCTGGGTCATTCAAAAGGAGTATTTCACATAACCAATGTAAGTCAAATCACATACGTAGCAGACTATGATTTCCAGGACAGACTTATTCCTGTTAGGGCCCACAACTCCAAGGTACACTGCAATGCATGTTGGTCTGTGGACAGTGGGTGTGGTGTGGGCTAGTTGAGTTGGATAGGGGGTGGTAGGGGCTCAACTGTAATGTTTTATTTCCCTAGTTTTGTTGCTTCAACCCTAACTGATGCATCAACTAAGTTTTTTGCAAATATATATATATATATATATATATGTATATATAAAACCCCCACCCAGGTATGCCGTTTCTATCTTGATTGCTCTACCAGGTGGGCTGGGTTCAGGGAGGAATATGTCACTCGGCACATTGGCTAGGTTTGGCTACTCTGCACAGGGGCACCCAAGTAACTCTGTAAAAAGGAAGCAATAACTGTAATGTCCAATACCAGAAGTGGGACTCTAAAGTGTGGCTTTTATTCACATCCAACAGAATAAATAAAGCATAGATGAACCCCCATGGGGCTACACTCCTGGTAATGCAGATTTAAAGAGACCAGAACACATCCTCATTACTTTAGCCCTCAGGCTCTGAAACACACTGGGCACACAGCCCGAACTTGTACGCTGCTCTGGGTTTTCCCTGGCTCGCCTCCCTTGCCAGCCACTTGGATACTTTCCATATAGCATGGAAACATTTACTGGTGGCTCCCTAAACCACCTATGAGCACTTCTGCTCCATAAGGGAATCTTCCTCATCAATCCCACATCTGGGTACTTTCCTCAGGCACTGGGCAAGTACCTGACAGAAAGCAACAGGTGACCCAGAGCAAATCCATAGAGGTGAATTTGGTTACTACTGATGGGGGGGGTCTCCCATCTCTCGCTCCCATAATTCATACCTGGCCATTTCTCTGGACTGTAACACCTCATCCTTTAAAACACTTTGCTGTGTAGATTCTTTTTAATTTTATTCACACTCAATCTACTGTCTTTACATCCCATTTGTGCTGAACTTGAACATACTTAATAAGAGGCTGTGTCCATTACTCTAGACCCCCCACAGAGTTAAGCAGTCCAAGCCCCACATCTTCCAAACTGTACTTGGCTGTCTTTTCCTGACCCCACAGTAACAGTCCCTTTAGTTTCATCTTGATTCAGGTGAAAACACATGGCCCTTTAGCAGAGCGAACTCATCCCTTGGTTGCAGGTGCCCCACAGGCATTTTCTCCTCAAATAACTCTCATCCAGAGCTTCTGGTACCTCAGCACGAACTTAAATCAGGCTCCTTCTTTTTCCATAGCTGGACTGGGGGGGTTGCCCCTGGAAGCAGGCTGATTCCTTCCCCCCATCCCTGCAGGGATGGGGCCCTGAAGCAATGAAAGCGGTCTCCACCACTTCAATGTGCTCTTTTTGTGTTCCTCTTCAGGTGAGAACACACTCCTATACAATAAAAAATAGCTCTTTGACAGAGCTTAGAGCTCTGAGGGCCTACTTACAGCAGAGCACCTCTTCTACTACAGACTGCAACAGAACTGATTTCAAATTCCCCAACGTTCTACTCTAATCTCCAACTGCAACATTCATGTGTGGCTTATGCAGCTGCGACAGTTCTAAATGATGTCATCCCTCAGCCTCAGCTGAGACTGAGAACAGAGTGAGACAGTGTGAAATCCATTTAACTGGAGTTTCACAAGCTGTCTTCCCTGCCTACCACTAGGTCTAACTGGGATTCTAGTAACCCCGGTTAACAGGGGGGTTGCATATATATATATATATATATATATATATATATATATATATATATATGGAGGCACAGTCTTGCCCCTATAGTTAGGGTTGAGTAAGCAGTTTAATGTTAAACCCCAAATGCTGCACATTAATAACTTTGCAACTGTTCAATGGATTTGCATGAAATTTGGAATATGCTGTCCCGCGTGATAGGTCTCTTGATGTGCCAAGTTGCATTTCGATTGGATTTGCAGTTTTCATGCAGCGAAGCACTAAAAAGAGCATTTTGCACCTTTTTTTGCCCATTTTTGCTGATTTTTGCCCATCACACTGCAGCCAGATCATTTGGAATTTTGGTCTGAACTTTTTGGGGTAGAAAGAGGTTGCCCAAAAGATGAATGCAGTTTTGGTTTGGAGAAAAAAATATTAATCCATTCCAAAGTTATTTAATTTTGACTTTATGGGTTCTGAGCATGCTCAGTTTAGTCTTTGGAATATATGTATGTTTTGTGAAAGAGGATCTGGCTTACAATCAAGGACTTTGCCACCTCATGAACGGGGATTTATAATTTATATTTATACTTCACTTTTGTGAAAAAATGGCCATTTTGAATTTTTAAGATCCTTGTTCTTAATTCACTTCCAATCCTTGTTCGAGGTCTGACAAAATCCTTGTTCACAAGTCGATCCTTGTTCATGAGTTGTCAAACTGCTTGGTCACAATAACCGGACCAGATGGCCCTATCTCACAAACAAGGACTGGTTCATGAACAGGGATTCTGTCAGCTCACAAAGGAACTGGCTCACAAAGGGGATTTTGACAGCTCGTGAAGGGATTCAAAAACCATTCCCCTTTCACGAGCTGTCAAAATCCCCTTTTGTGAGCTGTCAAAATCCCTTTTCACAAACTGATCCTTGTTAGCGAGCTACCAAAATCCTTAATCACGATTTCCAGACCAGATGATCCTATCTCACGAACAAGGATTGGCTCATGAACAGGATTTGTCACCTCATGAAAGGGATCAATTCACGAAATGGGATTTTGACAGCTTGAAAGAGGATTGTTTTTAAATCTTTCACCAGCTGTCAAACCCTTCACAAGCTGTCAAAATTCCTTTTTTGTGAGTCAATCCCTTTTCATGAGCTGCCAAAATCCTTGTTTGTGAGATCAGGACCAGATGGCCAAAATCTTACGAACAAGGAATTCTCATGAATGGGGATTTTGACAGGTCATGACCGGGGATTCACCTTGTGAACAGGGATTTTGACACCTCACAAACAAGGAATTTAAAAACTTTCCCAGTGTTATTGCTAATAAATGGTTTGTTCTTTTGGCTTAAATTTGCAGGGTACAAAGGGAGTATCCCACAGATATGAATTATGCTGTTAAGGTACAAAAATTATGATCAGTTTCATAGCTATGCCATTACGAAGTTGAGCTATTTCCCATAGGATAACATTGCAGTGCCAGCAGCACCTTTCAGTGCCCATATCTCGGAAACAATTTGAGATACAGATTTTTCACTCTGGGCAGCTTATTCACCTGTCATGGTGTTGTTAGGCCTAACTCTCATGCATTCTCCTATACTATACCATGTCAACCTGTTTACACATGGAATGGGGTGAGAGTTAGGCCTCATGACCCCATGGCACACCCCAATGCCTGTTGGTGTGTGGAGGATGGAGGGCTGGGGTGGTAGGGTGGGTGGTTACAGACTCAACACTAATGTCTCATTTCCATACTTTTGTCGCTTCGACCCTAATTGATGCATTAGTAATGTTTTTTGCAATGAATATATATATATGTGTGTTATAGTGGCGCGGTCGCGGTAGTTAGGGTTCAGATGTCACTTCTATGTTAAAGACAAAATTTTGTATGTTAATAACTTTGGATCCATTCAACGGATTTGCCTGAAATTTGGTATGCACAGTGGGACATTGTAGATCTCTTGATTTACCAAATTTTGGTTATACTTACAGTCTTTGCGTACGAAAACGCTGAAAAATGCAAAATTATCCATTTTTGGAGGCAGCTTTTGGGATTTTTTGGTGTGGCCCTGTGCAACCGTTGTGTGGTGTACCACTCTGCAAGATGGCTTGTTTGAAAGAGCTTTGGTGGCTGAACATGCCACTTTTTGTTTGGTGAAAAAATATTAAGGCATTCAAAAGTTATGCTAGTTTGAAGTTCCCATTATAAGTCAATGGGAAAATTTATATGTATGTTTAGCGAACAAAGAATGGGGTTCTGGCCATCTGGTTCCACCTGGCGATCAAAGAATTTGCAGCCTCACGGTTCGAGAATCTTTGTCCCTGAGAACTGTTACAAATTTTTGGTTGCGAGGCCCGACATCTTGTTTTTAGTTTTCCGATTGGAAAAACACAAATATCTCAGCTCAGGGGTCACTCCCGAGGTAAAACTTGGATGGGTTTTACTCAGGGGGCTCCGATCTATCTAACCATGCCTTTGGTTTCATCCAAATCAGTCAAAAAATAGAGTTATAAGCTTTTAAAATCTTTGTTCACGGCTTGCTAATGATCTTTGATCATGAGCCTGCAAATTCTTTGATCGCGAGATTCTTTGATCGTGATCTTGCATCGTAACCTAAATACACAAATATCTCGGCACAGGGATGGCTAGGGACACAAATGAGGGTGGGCTTTGATCAGGGGGTTTCATTCTATCGAGGTATGCAGCTGATTAGGTTCAAATCAGTGAAAAAGTCACGTTTCAGCATTTTTAAGTCTTTGATCGCAAGCATACAATTTCTTTGATCGCGAGCCTGCAAATTCTTTGATCACGAGATTCTTTGATCATGATGTGCATCGCTAGCGAGGGACAAGATGGCCAGATTACAAATTGTCATTTCTTAGCCCAGGGCTGTCCTAGGAAAACAAATGAGGGTGGGTTTTCCTCAGGGGACTTTGTTCTGATGAACCATGGTGGTGGTTAACTGCAATTCTTTGTATTTACTTAATGATAGCACTTTGTATTCTTTGGTCATGAGCCTGCAAATTCTTTGATTGAGAGCTTGCAAATTCTTTCACAAAATTCTTTGATCGCGATCATGCATCGCAAGCGAGGGACGAGATGGCCAGATTAAAAAATCAATTTTCTCAGCCCAGGGGTGCCCTAGGAAGTCAAATGAATTTATTCCCTGTATTCTTGTAAAATCTCCCAAAAAGAGCTGTCTTCTTATTGCTGCAACTGTAAAGGGAATCTGTTGATTTGTTGTATTTTTTTTGCTGTAATTCCAAATCTCTGGTAACCGAAGTGGGCCAGACGCTGAGGTGCCACTTTTCCTTCCTTAAATTGTGTAAAATACCTAAAAGTGCTGTTTTCTGCTAAGGTAATTGCAAAGGGAAACTGTTGATTTACTGTTTTTGCTGTGATTACAAATCCTTTTTGCATTTGTAAGGTGGGCCAGACACTGAGGCACCGCAGTCCCCCCCCCCACAGCCTTTTATTGTGCAGATTTAGGCACTGTGACAAGCAGGAACACTTGTTCTGCCTCTATTTAACTTAGTGCACCTTCCTCTGTCTCTCTCTCCAGACTGCCACCCCTGCCCCACAACACCCAGCCTGAAGCGCCGGGGCTTCGCTCAGCCAGCGAGCGGTCGGCGGAAACTAGCCGACCCAGGGAACCACGAGGCCAGGAGGGACAGTGAGGGAGGACTCCGGAAAGCTGCAAAATGTTTGCCCACCCACCCTTCCCCTTGTGTGTTACTTTATAGGCATCTTCCCGCTGAAATCTCTTCCCTGCCCTCAGCATTACCCTAAACCAATAAACTGTTCCACCGGCTTGCTGATCCAACTAATCAGCAACTTCACTACTCTCCCGGTAGCCAACTAACAATATCTCTCTCACAATGGGAGTTTACTTTGATACTTCTTTCACTGTCAGCCATGGGTTCCCCAAAGAAGATGTCCCTATCACACAAACTATGGTGATCCATCCGCCCAGTCTCTGAATCATCCCATTGTTTGACGCTCAAACCCTCACATATGCCCTACCATTGCTGCATCGATTACAGTGGGGAGACCCCAAAAGAGACACAAACCACCATACATGTATTTCAATCAAGGCTCCACTACTGGATATACAGATCCCCCCTACGCCTGACCACCAAACTTCTACTTGGTGTCTCGACACAATCCTATAACCCCACATGGAGCACCCCAAAAGAGTGGCAACAGAATAAGAGAAGGAGGACCAAAGACAGCCCCCTCTCCCTATCTCTGGCAGCCCTCATGAAACTCCTGCTCTTTCTATTGCTCTGTATTGGTAACGTGGAAATCAACCCTGGACCCCCTGAATGTATTACCTCTCCAGCAGACCTAACCTCAATTAAAGACCTCAGTTTGCTGCATATTAATGCATGCAGTCTGTTGAAAAAACTTACACTGATACAAGCCTGGGTTGCCCATACCTTGCCAGACTTTCTCGTGGTATCTGAGACATGGCTGAAACCCACCACAGCAGACAGGGATGTTAACCTACCCAACTATCAGTTATTCAGAGTGGATTGCCAAACAAGGGGCGGTGGAGTAGCTATATATGCAAAATCCGATATATCTGTATCCTGTATTGCTGCAACCTCTATGCCCAAGGAATTTGAATGCCTATCCCTAAAAGTCTCTCTTCCCAATACAGCAGCTTTTCAGCTAGTTGGATGCTACAGACCCTCCTCTGCTGACCTCAAGCTCTTATCCCACCTGGGGAATCTGCTCAAGCCCAGCACTGAAGAAGTCATTATTCTAGGTGACCTGAATTTCAACTGGCTTACCCAGGCAACTGCACCTCTGGCATCATTCTGTGATACATATGGGTTCACACAACTAATTAATGAGCCAACAAGAATTAATGCAAGGAATAGTAATAACAGCACACTACTTGATATCGTGCTAGTGAATAAACCCCATCTATTCACACATGCTGGAGTGCTTTTCTGCGATATAAGTGATCACTGCCCCATCGCAGGGGTAAGATCTTCCAGCAAAACAACAACCCCTGCAAAATTCCTAATGAGGAGATCCAAGAAAAACATCAATATTGAAGGATATTTGCATGATCTAGTTCACTCTCCAAGCTGGCAAGAGTTTTATCTTGCTCATTCTGTGGAAAAAGCACAGCAGGTGCTAAATAGCATTACAATAAGTGCCCTTAACATCCATGCCCCAATCTCTAGTATCCGAATAAAAAACACATCCCGTCGTTGGTTTTCAGCTGACCTCAAAGCTGCATTGCTGGAGAGAGACAAACTCTGGAAAATGGCAAGAAAAACCAAGAATGCAAATGACTGGATGATCTTTAGGAAAGCCAGGAATAGATGCACCAAGAAAGTTAGGGATGCAAAGGCTGCCTTCTACTTGGCTGAGCTCAACTCCTCCTATCATAATCCTGCTAGGTTTTGGGGTACCATCAAGGGTAGGTTGGGCAGGATTCTAGCACCTCCCTTCCAACTCAATTACACCACAGTAATGGCCCTATCTCTGGCAAAATGGAAATTCTGGACGCCTTCAATAACTACTTCACAACGGCTGGCCTTGCCTTTGACACCTCTCCAGCTAACCTGCTGCATGAACAATTAAGCTCCCAGTACACTGGTGCTCAGAGAGCTGACTCTTCCTTCAGCTTCAAACCTGTACTGTTGAAGCAAGTAGAGGACCTACTATGGCAACTGGATATCAAAAAAGCACAGGGGCAGACTCTCTGGACCCCTACTTTCTAAAGATTGCATCCCATGTACTTGCAGTCCCCCTAACACATCTCTTTAACCTATCTTTAAACTCTAGTTCTATTCCCATACTGTGGAAGACAGCCCAAGTGATTCCCTTTCTAAAATCAGGGGACCCTATGGACCTTAATAATTACAGGCCCATTTCCATTCTACCAGTGCTATCCAAGATGCTGGAGAAATTAGTGAGTACCCAGTTAAGGGAATATCTTGACAATGCTAACCTCCTGAATCCAGCTCAATCTGGATTCAGGGCCAAGCATAGCACTATCACTGCACTAGCCAAGGTCACAAATGACTGGCAAACTGAATTAGATAAAAAGAATAATGTCTGTGCAGTATTTCTTGACCTGAGCAAAGCATTCAACACTGTGGACCATGAGCTTCTACTATCATCCTTGCACTCCATTGGCCTAGATCCACCCTCCCTTAAGTGGTTCAGGTGTTATCTTACTGGTAGGTCACAGCAGGTAAAAGCTGAAGGTGACCTATCCCCATTAAAACGACTGTTAAGAGGAGTCCCCCAAGGTTCTATCCTGGGTCCTATCCTTTTTGCCATCTATATAAATAATATTGATTCAACCCTCACCAAATCCTCTGTACACCTCTTTGCTGATGACACTGTTTTGTATGTCAGCAACCCTTCTTCTGCAGCTGCCCATGAAATACTACAAACAGAATTCTCCTTGTTACAATACCAGCTACTTGAGAAAAAGCTTCTGTTAAATGCAAAGAAAACTAAAGCAATGATGTTCACAAATCAAAGCTCCACCAGCACCTCCTCTTCAATCATTCTCCCCCAGCTATGCACTATACTTGGAGAAAATCTGGAGTATGTAGAAAAATTCAAATACCTAGGTGTGTGGATTGACAGCAGACTCAACTTCACTCATCATTTAGAAGAACTGCTAAAAAAGCTTTGCCAAAGGCTTGGCCTTTTCTATAGATTAAAACCCTTCCTAAGCAGAGATTCAAAGATGAGGTTAGTCCAGGCCATTTTTCTCTCAGTTGTTGACTATGCAGACTTCCTTTATAGTCACTGCCCCATCTCCTACCTACACAAGCTGGATACCTTATACCACAGAGCAATAAGATTCATAACAGATCTGCCATCTAATACCCATCATTGCTCTCTTTATGCTGCAGTTGGATGGGTTTCCCTACACCTCAGAAGGAACAGAAATGCAGCTCTATGGACTTACAGAGCGTTATCAAAAAAACTTCCAAACTATATTCTGGACTGCTTCACCCAGACCATTCCTAGCTCTTATGCCCTAAGAAGCAACAACATCATCCTGTTCAAATTGCCCAAATTCAACACCCGGCTAGGGAGGGCAGCAATCAGCTGTTCTCTAGCTATAGCATGGAACACCCTACAAAAATCCCTAAAACTGTCCAATATTATACCAATTGCATCCTTTAAACAGCATTGTACAGTTTTCTTCACAGAGAAATGCAGTTGCTACCGCTAGAGCTAGCTTTGTCATCTTACAATCTCTCTCCCAAAAATTCACCATATATGGCATAATCTTTGTTCTTCAGTTCTCCCTCCCAGGCAGACACCCCATCTTATGGCACACAGTAATACCTTCCACCATCCTAGTATTACATTATGCTGTGTGTTTGCCATGGCCCCTCCACTTTGATATGTATACACTGTATATACTGTAAATATTAGCTTAACTTTCCTATAACCCATTTTATCATGTGAATTTTACTGTACATCACTGTGTTTATAAATGTTTTTTTTCCCCCTGTATGTATAACTGTTTATACAACTGCATTGATGTATCTGTTGTGTATCAACTGTTGAACCTTGACCTTATCAGGTCCATCTTGTAAATGAGCCTTGCTCAATGATGCTCGCCTGAATAAATAAAGATTTGATGATGATGATGATGATGAAATGAGGGTGGGGTTTGCTCAGGGGGCTTTGTTCTGTCTAACCATGGCAGTGGTTTACTGCAATCCTTCAATTTTTTGATTTATACCATTTTTTATTCTTTGTTCATGAGCCTGCAAATTCTTTGATCGCGAGCCTACAAATTCTTTGATCTCGAGATTCTTTGATCACAAGATAGGGACAAGATGGCCAGATTTTTTTGTAATAGAATAGATAGGGAAATTTTATCAATCTTTAGCATTGAATATCTCAGAAACGGTTTGGTCTTTTTACTTGAAATTTGGAGGGTGTTTATGGCATGCCCTGTGGATATAAATTACAGTGTATATGTGTCAGAAAATGTTTTTTGGTGGAGATATGGCGTGGCGCAGTTTACGTTCTGCAGACAGCGTTTTGCTTGTGGTGGTGGCTTGAAATTGATAGGATACCTAGCCTTAGAAAATTGGCTTTTTATTTGCTGGGCTCTGATTGGTAGGAAGAATAAGCCCCCAGTGCCATATGGTTACAGGATGACAGAGCCTGCTACCACTCACTTGTTTTGATCCCCACCCAGCGTTTTGCAATCATTTGTTTTGATCCCCCACCCCCAGCTTCTTGCAGCTGAGTTACTTTTATGTTTAGAGCAACAGAGGGTGTGATTGTAGTTGCTTCTTTTTAATTTTTAAAACAGAACCTGACAGTTTCTATTGTATGCGTAGAGACTGTGCTGTGAGAGGTGAGGTTGCCCTATGTATTTCTTTGTTTGCTTATTGGTTCTGGTTTGATTTTGTGTTTTGCATTCTGCAATCCCCCCCAGCATAAATTCTAGCATGGAGGCTGACATGAGCAGCTGGCAGCTTGACAGTTGGATACTGTTGGGCAAGGGACAGCAAGTTACTAGCTGTGTGGTTCTGGGTTCAGAGTAGCTTTTCTGTCTTGAGAGAAGCGATGGTTCACTGTGCATCTTTCTGTTTTTTGTGTGTGTGTGTTTGAATGAAATCGGGAGATTGTATGGACTACAGGGTGCAGCTTCCGGTGAGTGGCAGATGGTGTGGACAGCCATCCATTGGTATGCAGGCCAGGAGGACTGCAGTGTGGTCGGGGGTTGCTTTTATGTCAGGTGCACTGGGGAGAGAGCCACAGTGTAAAGTGCGGTCCCCATTATCAAGTCTTACAGGAACGGAGTAGCGGGGACAAGGAGAAATGATTTCTCTGAGGTATTTTTTATTCAATTTTTTATTTACATTGATGGGGGACACAGAGAGGGGGACTGCACCACAGAGACACTGGGGGAAAAAATGGAGAGGCATCGGGAGTAAAGAGTGAGCAAAATGTAGAGCAGGAGTGAAGAACGAGCGAAATGCGAATTAAATTAGGTACAATGCTCCCTCCTAATGTCAGAGCAACAGTTTAATTTAAAAAAATACTTTTCATGAAAAAAACACAGCTTTGTGGTGATTTCAACAGGAAGGAGTGGGCAGTGTGAAAAATGAAGTCATGCGATGGTGCGAGTGGCATGAAAGCATACGGGGGTGTCGGGCAAGTAGCGGGTGGGGAGAGAAATACTAGTAATAACTGTTTGCAGGTAAGTTTACTAAAAGTGCATATTTCTTGGAACTGAAGTTAATTTTAGACTGAACTGATCTTGCCCCAGCACTCTTGCTCTCTAGCATTTATTGTACCTGTCAAAATTGTAGCGTGGTTTGAATATCGGAATGGGAGCAGAGCAGCAGGCAGTGAGACAGTCATTTAGAATTGCTGTGTTAGCCACTAGTGGGTTTGAGATACTCGGAGTGACTTTGGCGAAGTTACTGATGCGGCTGGCTGGCAGCTGGCACATTTTCAAGTTGGTATATCGCAGGATTTACCACGGGTAAAAGGTGCCAGTCAGCCAATCAGAATGCATGCTTCTAGGACCTCATTGTATAATTAAAGAAAACTCACTGCTCTCCTCATTTCTCCTGCATGCAGTTTCACTGAGTTGTAAAGCGGCAAATATAAAACAAAAATATATACCATGGAGCGTGATTCAGAAGTATGGAGGCACAGGAATCCTTTTCACGTTTGCCGATCCATGACCCCCTTCACCGCTTGCTTCCAGGGGTATTTTCTGACCCTCCTGCACCTCTATGAAGTGAAGTAAGAGTGGGGAAGAGAGACAGAATGAAAGGAAGGGAGCTGAAATGCTCCAAGTTATAAGAAATATAAATTACTGTCTAGGGCAGAAGCAAGCAGCTGGCAATGTGCCATATACTTTCAGCCACTGCTCCTTGGCCTTCTGTTGTTTCCCCCAGTCATCTTTGGTACAATAAAATACCCGGCAGGGTCTAATTATATAAATTAACATGAACTGTGGTTCAGTTTGGACTGGGATGTATCTGTGCACTGCAAGAGAGAGAGAGAGAGAGAGAGAGAGAGAGAGAGAGAGAGAGAGAGAGAGAGATGGTTTAGCAGCCATCGTCCAGGCTGTTGGCAAGTAAACTGCACTTTAAAAAAAAAAAAAAGACTACCAAATTGTAATTCAGTGTGTGTGTGTGGGGGGGGGTAAGAAAGGGTGAGTCACTGCCATCTGCAAAGTAATCATAATTTCTTCTAGAGGCAGGTGAGTCTTTTTGACAGAGAATGAACATGTTTTTCATTTTATCTCTTGAATGCTGCCCATTGTCTCCATTGGCAGGCTGTTTTAAAATGCACTTTTAGCCAAATACACATGTGTTTCTTCTAGAAAATGTGTTTTTTATTTCGGGGGTGGGGTGGGGATACAAGATAATGGCTCAGGGAGGGGTGTAACAGGAGATGGAACAGCTCAGGAACTACTTTAATAGAAAAAGATTTTAACCTATTTCTTATTCTTTTTTTATTTTATTTATTTATTTATTATTTTCTAAATCCTATATAAAAATGCTACAGGTAGCCCATTTTCTAAGTGCAATAATACCCTCCAGGGTGAGCGGTATGGGCAATACTGGACCTTCTAGGGGCTATGAGGCCCTCCACATGCGGCGTCAGGCCTCATTATGCCCCTGGGTGTTTCAGTATTGCCTAATACCACCCGCCCCATTGGATATTATTGCTTACTTAGTGTCATGGATGTAGTTTTCAGTCATTGTGTGTGTTAAATGTCAACAGGTGTGGAACTGTGCCACTCTGCCGAATGAAAATTTAAAACTTTGAAATGTTATATCTCGGACACAGTTTGGTCTTTTCACTTGAAATTTGGAGAGTGTTGAAAGCATGTCCTGTAGATGTGAATTGTGGTGTCTATGTGTCGGACAATTTTTTTTGTGGCGATATTGCGTGGCGCAGTTTACATTTTGCGGACAGCGTTTTCTATTGTTCTACTAGATTAACATTTGTTTGGTGGCTAGCCATGCTGTTGTCAATGTACTTTTTAGTCATTAGGTGTGTAATGTGGCCCGAAGCTTACAAGTTGGTGGGAGGGCCCAACCTACCAACTTAGCATGACTTTCTACTTTTTATTCTTTTTTAAAAGTAAAAATTATATGCAAAAACATTGTTAATGCATCAGTTAGGTTTGTTCTAAAGTGACAAAAGTGAGAAATTTGATATTAGGGTTGCCACCCTTGCCCCACCCCACCCGCCCCCACCAACAGGCATCGGGTGTGCATTGCAAGTCGTTAGCCTAACTCTCACCCATTCTTCTACACTGCACCACCTCAGCTTGTTTACACATGGGATGAAGTGAGAGAGCTGATGACCCCAACACACACCCCAATGCCTGTTAGTGAGGGCAGGGTGGGGGTGGGGTGCAAGGGGTGGCAACCCTAATATCGAATTTCCTCACTTTTGTCACTATAGAACAACCCTAACTGATGCATTAACAAAGTTTTTTGCATAGATATATATATATGTGTCTGTGTGTGCATGTGTGTATGTATGTATATATATATATATATATATATATATATAAAAATATATATTAGAGTTAAAGAATGTAAAGTGAACAAAGTAAGGAAATGAAAAACATTAGGGTTTGGAGTCTCAGAAGTCTTAATGAATAGGTGGTGTAATGTTCCTTGGGGCTGTCACACCTAATGCCCACTCCCTCCCCCCAGTCCTTAACCTCCTGACTGAGCACCAGTTAGAGGTCCAAGCCCATGCTTTATAGGCATATAGTGCTTGGAGGTAGAGAAGTATGCCTACCAAATGAGGCCAGCAGAATCACATGTAACTTTCTTTGGGCCCTGCATGAAGCAAGAGATCATGTTTAAATTTATTTGCTTGAGAGTGGGTGGGCGTTAAGGTTGACAGCCCCAAGGAACACTACACCACCGATTCACCAAAACTCCCTAGACTCCAAACCCTAATGTTTTTCATTTCCATACTTTGTTCTCTTTGAATTCTTTAGCCCTAATGTCCTCATTAACATAGTTTTTTCAATAAATTCTCCATATTTTTGTAATAGTGGAAATAGATCTTCATTCACCCAAGGGACCTGTATGAACAGATACAGATGCATAAGGCCCTCTGGACCTTGAAGCAAAGGAAGAGTCCACATATCACTTTGCATGCAGGGCAAAACAATAAATGTCAAAACAGCTAGAGGTGCAGACATACAGGGCCTTCTGGGCCCTGTGCCACGAAAAGAGTCTGTCTGTGGCTACAGATGCAGATGTGCATGGTCCCATGATGAGAATCCATGGACTGTTCTTTGGCCCTGTGCTTTCATATGACTACAGATACAGATGAGCAGGGCCCTTAAGCCCTGTACCAATGGAAGAGTCTGTCTAGATGTAGAAGAACAGGGCCCTCTGGGCCCTGCCTTCCATGCAGCTATGGACGCAGATGCACAGGGCTTCAAGACAAGAATCAATGGGGCTGCCTGTGGGGCTGAAGAAGCACAGGGCTCAGCACTTCCATGAAACTACAGATGCAGACAAGCAGGGCCTTTTGGATCCTGCACCAAGAGAAGTGTTCATATGGCTGCAGAAGTGAAGGGCTCTCCTGACCCTGTGCTTCTGTGCTGCTCTGAATGCAGATATACAGGGTCCTTTGGGCCCTGTGGCAAGAGAAGAGTCCTTTTAACAATATAACTACTGTTTTTTTCCACTAATGTGCTTTTTTAGTAACAGTATTTTCACTCTTGTATTTTTTGCCACCAAATTTTTCTGATTTGTGTTTCACTACCACATCACGAAAGTGATTTTCATGAAGGTGATTCTCACAAAAGTGATTCCCAGGAAAACAGATTTTGAGTGACAACTGTGGAAAACATAAAAAAATACTGCTAATACAAACATCCAGCTATCCTCAGAATGTTCATTTTTTTAACTGAGCATGCTCAGAAATTAGAACAGTTTTTAACTGATACTTAAAAAAAAATATGTAAGTGTGAAACAAGAAACTTGCAAATGCATGTGCCTTGGCAAGACTCTATTAAACCTATAAGTTTCAGGTTTAAAAATAAAACCATTTTTTAGCTACAAGTGAGCAAAAAAAACTTAACTTGGGTGAATTTTAGCATTTTTGTACCTCTGTAATTTTGCCCCCCCACAAAATAATTCACGCACATTTTTCAGAGTCCAGATATCCATATCTACAGTCTATACTCAAGAAATTCCAGAAAATCAGTCACTCACCACCTCTAAGAAACAAGGTGTGGTCAGAGATGACGTGGCTGTGACGCGCTTTTCGGAGCGCCTACATTTTTCTATTCTGTAGGCAGCTTTACAGAGGTAGTCTAAAATGATCATCGTAGTTTGAATGTTTGTGACAAATCTGTAAGCTAGTCACCTTTGCTGATGGAACTCACCAAGACCCACAAGATCTATAGTCTAAGCCTGGTTTCTGCTGTGACAACATTCCATAAGATTCTCAGACTTCTGAAGTAGAAAAAAAAAAATCAGAGCACTGCCAGCGTATGCTATTCACAACATGGCAGCGATGACAGAACTGCACATGTGGGATACTGCCGCATGTGCAGTCTGAGTCAGCAGCCATCTTGTGCATGGCGCCTGTCACTTCTGCAGTTGCGGAAGAAAAAGAAGTTCCCTGAGAAGTGGGTGTGTTTATGCGGTCAGTGGAGGGAAAGGGTCACCTAAACACAACCACTGGAAACTGTGCCAGAGCACTGTGGAAGCACACTGGACAGTGATCCAGTCATGAGTTTCCACAGTGCTATTCTGAGATCCTTAGATGATTGCATACTGTCTATGGAGCTCCACCCACACAACATTAAAAAGGACACAACTCCAAAAGTTTATTTTTTTCAGATGTGGTGCTATACATGGCAGAATATTTGTGCTCTGCCTTTTACATAGACAGGACCATTAGGAGCCTAAAGACCGGAGGGAGGAACATTAATGGCTGCTGAAGTTGTTAATATTGCATATGCTATGGCATTGCATATAAAAGAAGCCAGAGATCAAGAACCAGATATTCAAATTATGGCTATAGACAAGGTATACTTAAATCGGGGGTAATTTTAACAAAATGGTGCTGAAACGTGAAGCCTTATGGATTTTAGTTAAGTAAATGCTACCAAACTTCCAGAACTAAATGTAGCTTTTGAACTTACACCTCTCTTAAATACTGAAACTAAAGTACTAGTTAATTCAGTATTGTTTAGAAAAAAATATGTAACCATTTTATCTTTATTTTTTTATATCTATAAATGTATATACTTTTTGTTCACTGGGAAAGGTGGACTAGGCAATTCTGCCTATTTTCAGCTTTGTCCCAGGGGAAGATACAGATACAGACTGCCATGCAGAACAAGATGAAGCTGTCGGTATTTTTTTTTTATTGAATGGGGGGAAATTTGGCTAGGACACTGCGGAAATTCCCCTACTCAAGGGACTTTTCTTCCTGTGAGCAGGGATGGAGGAGCCCAGTTTGGAGCCGAACAGAGGAGGAGGAGGAGGAGGAGGAAGTGCTGATGTGGCAGGGGAGATGGCTCTGTGTTTCACAATGGAGGATCCCAGTCTTACTATGAACAGTGAACGAGTAGGAAGTCAGCCTACTCTACCGGGTGCAGTTGACACAGAAGTAGTTTCTACTGGAAATATGTTGTGGTGTAACCTTAGAATCTTGGTAAGTGAGAAATCCCAGGAGAACCAGGACATGGCTGTAAATCTTTCTTTAACACAGAAGAAAGCCATACTGGAATCAGAATTTAAAAAATTAGAGAAACAACAAAAAGAAGAAGACGAGAAACAGAAAGTGCACCGGAGTGTACCGGGCGGATCAACGAATTCAAACCAGCAGATCTTCATTTTTGGTACACAGTCGGCAAGAAGCCCAGGAGTACAGGTGCCAGTTGGGGAGTCAAGTTTCGCAGCAACGGAAAGGGTGGAGCACAGGATGATAGCGGTAGTGCTACAGAATGCAGGATGGAAAAAGCTTGCATCTGGACAATGGGTGGTGGATCCAGAATTTGCAGCAGTTGTACCGCCAGCCACAGTTTCAAACGAAGGAACTAATCCAATGGCACAGACATAGGGGAATGCAAAGACATCCCAATATAGCAGGGAACAGGTAACATCTCTTTCACCATTGGGATCTCAGCTTGAGCTTTTTTTTGATGCGATCCCTGGGGACAATACAAATGAGAAAACTCATGACGATCAGCCTGAGCAGCCTAATACAGTAAATGAGCAGATGCATAACCCAAGTAATAATGAGGATGAAAGGTGTCCCCGCCCTAGAGCTCATAATTCTAATAGGTTTGCCAAACCAATTGAACTTGCTAAAAGATGCAATGCTATAAGAATGAAATATATCAGTGGGTTGGAAGATTCCCTGGGCAGTCAATATGTGGGGCAAATATTGCTAAAGCATTTCCTGGGTTTTACACTAAGGGATGTGCACTCTTTGATCCATATTATAGGAGAGTATTCCTTCACTGTGAGTTTTTATACTCCTGATTTATTGGAAAGATTCTGGGCCAAGTTTTCTATATTAAAAACAAACACTTTGGGGGACACCTTTCCAGGTGATTCCCCCTCACTAAACAGGTGGCACATTTTATTATTGTTCTTTTTAGAAATGATGGGGTGAACATAGTAGACATACTCTTTTGGGTGGAGAGGCATTGTGAAGTAGATGGGGTACCTGAACCTATTTATGACTGTGCAGGTTTTTGGAATGGGGGCTGGCATATAAAAGTGAAACTTGTTCAACAACAAACTGATTTCCAACATCTACCTAATTGTTTCTTTCTTGGGAGAGATAAAAGGCTTCATATTCTACCCTGGCCAACCAAGGAAATGTTACAAATGTGGTTCAGGTAGACATATGAGTAACTCTTGTGATGAAATTCAGTGTGCAAATTGTGGGGAAGTGAGGCACACAAGTTACTATTGTGATAAAAAACCCTCATGTAATTTGTGTGGGGACTCTGGACATAACTTTACAAACTGTCCAAAAGCAGCACATAATACCAATAATGCCGATTATGGCATACTGTACAAGATTTTTATCTCTCCAAAAGATGCAGAGAACCTACTGGGTTTTTCCTCCAATGAACCACTGCAGGGCCTAATGTAGCCAACCAACACCCCCCCCCCCGGCTTCCAGAGGTACCTATGGAGAAGTGGCACAAAAGAAACAATCTTCTCCCCCTTCTAGATTATAACCACTGGAACAGAGGAAAGGTAATGCCACCCCAGCTACAACAGATGATCCCCCTCAAACTTTCTCAATCCCAAATGTGACAAGCATTTCTGTAATGCCCCCACCACCAATTCCAGATCTTGGGTTTTAGCAAATCCCAGTAAAAGGGAAAGGGTGAATCACTGAGATAGAACAAAGCCCCATTACTGAAGAAATCCCTATTTCAAACAAATATGAGATACTACAGCAAGACCAAATGGAAGAAGGGAGAGATTCAGATGAACTATCCTGTACGTCTTCACAGATGGATTTAACCTCAGAACAGGATAACACTACTGAAAAGGTCAAAGCTCCAAAAAAGAAAAAAAGGATGGGATTGCGGTTAGGGACAAGGAAAAGAGCCTGAAAGAAAGCTCAAGTAACTTAAACAACTGGGCAACAAAATATTTTCAAATATGATCTAACAGTGGCTAGTTTAAATGTTAACAGCATTAGATCATAAAAAAAATGGTTAGCTACATATGATTTAGTCTCTGACTGTAAAAAAAAATATTGTTTTCTTACAGGATACTTGGCTGTATGATTTCAATGATTTTAACAATGCTTCAACCTCCTGGATTTGGGGTCTGAGTTATTGGTCAGGGGGTTCAGATCTTTGTTGTGGTGTGGGGATATGTTTCACCACATCAGACTTTAAAGTGGTTCATCTGGTGGACATTATACCAGGAAGAGCTTTACTAATAGATATTATAATATAAGGGGTACATTTTAGGCTGATTAATGTTTATGCACCACAAGGTAAGGTTGCAAGGATAGAACTTCTAAAATTAATTCAACCATATTTGTATAGTAGTAAAAACATAATTTTTGAAGGAGACTTTAATATAACTAGGTAACTTACGGACAGAGATTTGGCCACAAAAAAATCTTATTTGTGTTGCTAAATTCCTAAATGATTTATTACATAATACAGATCTTAGAGATTCTTTTGCATATCCGAATCAAAAAGCTCTTCTTACTTTTTTTCAAGGTAAGAAACAAACAAGAATAGATTACTTTTTTTTAACCCCAGCATTAGCATTCAGAGGCACAAAGGTTCAACCAGTGGCCACTTCTGACCACGGTATGTTAACTATACATATTTCAAATTTTCATGATACATCAAAAGGACCAGGGTTTTGGAAACTAAATGTGTCCCTCTTGGAGATCCCTGAAGTACTTGAGGGTTTTAAATCTGTCCTGGAGGTGAGAAAATCAGTTTCTTTTTTGTATGATTCCAAACAGAAATGGTGGGTGGATACAAAAAATGACATCATGGACTATTCTACAATAATAGGGAAAATTCAGGGTAAATACCATAAAGATACTTATTGGCAGCTTCACAAGAACTACATTTTTTACATGCACAACAGAGTAGTGGTGTACATATTTTACAAGAAAAGATTACAAAATTAAACAGGATATGATAGACATACAATGTAATACGATGAAATCCCTGGAAAAAGAACAGAAATTTGGAACAATGGGAAAACAAGCTTTTTGCAATCCTTTTGAATACTGTCAATATCAAAGGAAAAGAAAGGCTATAAATCAGGTAAAAACTTCAGAAGGACACCTTCTATATAATAGTAGGGAAATAATGCAGGCGATTGAGGCACACATCTTCAATACATTTTCAGCAGATATAAAAGTAACGGGAGAAAATACTGAGGAGTGACTGCAGGAGTGCACCCTTCGTACGGTATCGTAGCATTTCTTTCTGTCTTTAATGGCACCACTCACAACTTTAAAAGTTCAAATGGTTATATCAAATATACATACGGGGAAATCCAAAGGTCCGGATGGGTCCCTAATGAGATACATGTACAAATTGGACAGATTCTTTTACCTGAATTGACTCAAATGCTTACAGAGTGTCTAATACAGCATCAAATACCAGAAACACTAAATAGTGGATTAGTAGTCTTATTATATAAATCCAGGAAGAGATCTCTTTTATCAAACTGGAGACCAATAACACTATTGAATTCTGATATTAAAATTCTCACAAAACCTTTGGCAAATAGGATAGCTATGGTCCTTCCAGATATCATTTTACCAACATAATTTTGTTCAGTACAGAACAGACACATTATAGATGGCTTAATATTGTTAAGAGAAATAGTGGAAAAAGGAAATAATGCGGAAGTAACAGGAATTTTGCTTAGTCTAGATCAAACAAAAGCTTTTGATAGGGTGGCACACTCCTATTTGTGGAAATGTTTACAAAGGTTTAAATTTCTGTTACCTTTTATAAAATGGATACAGTTGTATTATAGTACTGCATATACAGCTCCTTTAGTAAATGGTTGGGTGGGAACAGCTTGTCGAATTACTAGAGGGGCTCGACAGGGCTGTCCACTAAGATCTCTTTATATTTTGCCATTAGAACCATTATTACAAAAGGTTTCATTAAATTTGAAGATTAATGAGTTATCAATTTCTAGTACAGATAAAGAGATTAAATATGTTGCTTATGCAGATGATTTATGTTTTGTCCTCACTGACCTGCCCTCCGGTGAAGTACTAGAAGTGGTGTTGAGTGACTTCACTTGAAGAACAGGAGCCCAGATTAACTTGGAAAAAAGTAAGTGTCTTCTGATAGGGACTGTATCTCTGACAGTTCAGACGATAATAAGGATACCTATTTCGAATACACTATTCAAAATATTGGGAATATATTTTGGTCCAGGAGATCAGAGTTTTTTTTTAACTGGGACATTATCATAAACAAAGCTCAAAAGAAGGTAAGTAGATGGAACAGATTTTCATATAAAAAAAAGATGATGTATATGTTGAAAACATTTTTATTGAGTATGCTTCTGCATCTGAGTACTGTGTATATGCTTCCGAAACAGCTAGAGACTAGGGTTTATAGCATTTTTTCAGGGGATTTGGGGTAGTTGCCTTATCCGCTAAAAAGAGGGAAGACATATTTACCAATTAAAAAGGGAGGTATTGGGATGATATATTATATAGTATTCTTTTCTTGTATGTTTTTCCATAAAAATATACAACCTATGTTACGAGATATTGAATATATTTGGAGTGTCTGGGTATGGGACCAGATTGGTCCCTGGGTACAGTCACGGGACTTGAATCAAGCAATCCCGAAACACAAATCTTTAATAGGCCTGCCATTTTATATGCCGTATTGTTTTGGCAAAATGAAAGTCTGGAGTTTACAGAAATCTATGTGTATTGCAGTATCCAGAAAAGAACTATATCAACAGATTCTTTTGGATTTTTTTTCTGGAAAACACTTTATTTTATGACAAAACCCAGACACAAATATCTCATATTGAAAAGATGTTGCTACAGCATAGAACACCCATGCACATGTGGGATGTCCTATGGCTGTACACGCATAAAAAATTAAATGTTAAAGGAAATCTTAAACACAAGAAACAGAGTGAAAGGGTTTGCCCTAGATTGGAATTTTGTAACTCACAGATAGAAACAGTGGGACGTTTATTTTTTGAATGTCCATACATTTTACAGTTTTGGACAGGTGTATATAACTATTGGGGAAATTATCCCTTTACACTATTGACACCAGAAATGCTTTTTTTAGGGATAATACCACAAAAATGGAATGGTTATGACTTGAGTATGGTGCATTTAATATTGATTTGTATGAAATATCATATTTGGCAATGTAGATGTACGTGGTCTTTGCAGAAACTATATATTTCACCTGATAAATTGTTCTGGACATTACATAATAATATTATTTCATTAAGGGATATGGAAAAAAGGACAGTTTCAGCAGAAACATATAATCGCTGATGGGGAAATATTCTTTGGTTAGATACTGGATAATGGGACATTTGGGATTTCTTTTGATAAAGAAATTTTTGAGATAAGTAAATTTTATGAAGTATTTTGAGAGGGATATAAATATGAAGTAGAAGAAAATACTGATTTATGCTTTACAGGTTTGGATATTTTATTTGATAATATGCAAACAGTGTTTTGGTATTAGGATTTTGTTATAGTTGAAATAAATTTCACTACTTATAGGGGAGGGGAAGGAGGTTTTCAATTAGAAGTACGATTTAATACAAAATTTGTTTTACTTTAAGGTTTTTCAGTTTTATGTTATAATTTAGAATATGTTTTCGTAACTTTAGTGAGAACAAGTATGTAATAATACGTAGTTTGTTTTAAGAGTTTTTTCCTTTATTGTATAAATAATGTAATGCCTTATGTTTGTTTTGAAGTCTGAACAAAAAATTCCCCTACTCTCGCTTAATAACCAAGAGAATATTATGATTTTTACCTTTTCACAATGGCAAAATAGATATTCAGGGAAAGGTGGAGGCGAGCGGCTGCTCATTAATCTCCCTGGGGTATCCTTCCCAAAAAATCCTTGGCTGGTAACTACAGAAACACAAAGTATGAGTTTTTTAGAGACTAAAAATAAGGCTGATGGTTTACTGACTGGGCAGGTATCGGGAGAGCTGCAAGACAAACCCGAGTAAGGCACTTTTGATGCGAGGGCACAGCATAACATTCAGTGTGAGGCAACAATACTCCCACTGTCAGAGCAAGGCATGGAATCAATGTCAGATGAAAGTGAGGCACACAGTTGGAAGAGTGGGAATCTAGAGCTGGGAATGGCAATACAGGGAGCACTACCCCTGGCCTAAAGCTCTCCCATGACAATCTGAACCTCCCTGTACCTAATATTGTGGAAAAAAATGCAGAAGGAAACACTAGAAGAGGAGATTTCAGAAAAAAAAAACTGTTGTCCTCAAAATTTTATCTGCAGACGAAATGAGCTAGAAATGTAGGTCTGAGGACTTAAGAAGGAAAAGAGACAGTATGATTCTCTTATACAGAAATATCCCTGCTGACACTATACCTCCTGAAAAAAAGGAACTAGACAGTGTACCTGCAACTAAATTTCTGCCACTGGAATCAGCAGCAACTGCTACTCAAATGGCTTTTGGCAGCACAAGCCCCACAGAGGTGGGAAAACCTTGGTCTGACTATGCCCTTAAAGGGGCAGGATGGACCCAAGATCAAGAAGGGAAGTGGGTTCCAGACCCAGTAGTGGGCTCCTCTTCATTTTTGCATTCAGCAACACCTAAATGGTGCCCACCAGCAGGCACACATAAAATTGGGAAGGACCCCCCTCCCTACAGACATTATGGATAGTGATATGCCAGTCTCTCAGACAAAACCTATCATGTGTTCATCCGATGAACATGGCTCTGGACTATCTGATCACAGTAACCCTAAACAAGATGCTAGGACTTTGATTTCCACTTCAACGCCAGACCAGGCCACTGTCTCTACACCCAAACAAACACCCTTGGGTGCTACAGATTTAGCAGTTCCAGGACCACTTCCATCAGGACAAGACCCTCATTCTGAGCTACCACAAAAACCCTTGCTCTCAGACTTGTTCAAAGCAAATAAAACAGATCCTTTACCCAGAAGACATGCAGTCAGACTGAAGTATAAGGGAAGCTTGGACCCACGCCCAGATTGGCAATATGTGGGCAAGACACTTATTAAAGGTTCTTTACATTTCTACCCAGCAGATGTATTTGCCTTCATTCATATGTCAGGGGAAGATACAATCGACTTCAGCTTTTGCTCTGCACACCTGCTAGAACTTTTCTGGACAAAATATAATAAATTGAAATATTATTTATTGTGGATTCCTTTTTATGGCCATCCCCTCACAAAACCTCTTGTCATAACTGTCACCATAATGTTCAGAAATGAGAGCATCCCAGTGGGGGACATTTATCATTGGCTTCAACAGAAATGTGAAGTATTAAGTGTACCAACAGCCATTTTAGATGGGGAGCAATTTTGAACTGAGGGTTGACATTTTAAAGGGAAGTTACAATAAACAGAAGAAGGTATCATACACATCACTGTTTTTTTTTTTGGAGGGGGGATGGGACTGGGGGGTTTGCTTTTATCCTGGGCAGCCAAAAGCATGCTACCTGTGTGGCTCATGAACACATCTCTCAAGTGTCTGCGACAAACTCCAGTGTGGCATATGTAACAAAATTGGTCATACAAGTTCTGGGTCCCAGTCCTTTTTAATGTCTTTATAAGTGACATTGCAGAGGGACTGGAAGGAAAAGTATGCCTCTTTGCAGATGACACAAATATCTGCAACATGGTTGATACACAAGGAGGCGTGGAAAGGATGAGAAGGGACTTGGCAAGGTTGGAGGAATGGTCAGAAGTATGGCAGCTTAGATTCAATGTAAAGAAGTGCAAAGTAATGCACCTGGGAAACAAAAACCCAAGGGAAGATTACACAATGGGGGGAGGTAGTAACAACAACAAAAATGGAAAGGGACCTGGGGGTAATCATATCAGATGACCTTAAGGTTGGCAAGCAATGTGAGAAGGTGGTAGGGAGGGCTGGGGGGATACTGGGATGTATAGGGAGAGGTATCCCCAGCAGAAAACAAAAAGTTGTTATCCTCCTGTACAGACAGTTGGTGAGACCCCATCTGGAGTACTGCATCCAGTTCTGGAGACCCCATCTCTGCAAGGACATAGACAGGATGGAGGCAGTTCAGAGGAGGGCAACTAAAATGGTGCAGGGTCTGCAACAGAAGCCATATGAGGAGAGACTAAAGGAGCTTAATATGTATACCCTTGAGGAAAGGAGGGAGAGGGGGGACATGATAGAAATGTTTAAGTACCTCAGTGGAATCAACAAAGTCCAAGAGAGTAACATCTTTCAGAAAAAGAGATGTGCAAGAGCAAGGGGACACAATTTGAAAATGGAGGGGAAGGCTCAGGGGCAATGTGAGGAAGTATCTTTTCCCAGAGAGAGTGGTGGACGTATGGAACAGCCTTCCTGAGGAGGTTGTGGGGTCTAAAACTGTGGGAGAATTCAAGAATGCATGGACAGACATAAGGCAATTTTTGTGGGGGGTAGGAAGAAATAGGCTGTTGGTTAAATAGGATCTGCAGCTTATCCTCAAGGTAGGGAAATGGGCAGACTAGGTGGGCCAAGCAGTCCTTATCTGCTGTCAAAGTCTATGTTTCTATGTTTCTTACCAGTGCACTAATCTTTCCAGATGTAATCTATGTGAAAAATCAGGGCACCTGTATTAAGAATGCCCATGGGCATCAGCTAATAAAACTCAAAACTTGGATCCAGAAGATCTAATCAATAAAGCACAAGCTAAAGGACCATCAGACTCAGATCATCCTACCCAACCCCCCAACCACAAACACTAACAAAGGACACAGAACCTAACACTCCCCAGGATGGGATTGCCATAGCAGAATCTCAACTAACTGCTGCATCAGAGAACATTAATACACCCCTACGCTATTAACTCCAGTATGTTATGCAGACACTTCAGAAAACATACCAATCACAGTGCAACCAGAAGAACTACCTCTTCCTCAGGACCCTCACCCACTAAATAGAAGATCATCTCAGAGGCAAAAAAAGAAGACAGTATTCCGCCTATTGACACAGATAACCCATTTGAGATACTAGCCCCCTTCAATTGGGGGGAATCAGAAATGAAGGAGGAAATACAGGATACAATGGATATGGCTAGCTCTCTACCACAACTCCCCAAAAACATTTATATGAGAAAGAAAAAAATAAAGAAGGAAAGATGACTTGATAACATTTAGTTGATATGGACAGCACCACTGTGGCATCCTTAAATTACCATAGCTTAATTAACACTAGGACAAGGCAAGCTATATGTCAACTGCTACATGATTTAAAACCAGATATTATCCTTCTAAAAGAGACATGGATGGGCTCTGTTTCCCAACAAACACTTTTTTTGGTCAGAATAGCCTGGAGGGGCCATCTTTTTTGGTCTTTTGGGGTTGATAGGGCTGATGGGTTAGGGTTCTTTTTTCCTTTTTTAGTAATAAGATTCAAGCTATTCTGAATAACAGACCTCATCCCGGGGAGAGTTTTAATCTTGGATGGCTATTGGGATGGAATTCCATGTCAATTAGTAACTGTATATAGCCCTCAAAATAAGGCAGATAGGGTAGTGCTATTAGACACTTTACAACCCTACTTAGCTACTGCAAAAGTGGTCATAAAGGGGTCGAGATTTCAACTGTAGCTTACGGTTTCCAAATGGGCACACCTCCTCATCCAAGATATATTGTGATTCCCTGGCACTCAGAGAATGTATCAATATAGCTGAGCTGCTGAATTGTAATGGCCAAATCAGAAACCCATCTTAGTTTACTTACAAAAGGGTTCAGTTTACCACTGTTATACATTATATTTTTGTATCCAAACATATGATGATCAGACATACTAAACTATGCCCTATTGAATTTTCGGATCACAAGATGATTATTACTTCTTTATGTACAAAATCCACACACCCTGTTACAAAATCTCAATGGAAATGAAACAGGCACAGTCTTTCTGACCCACACATTCAAGCTTCCACTAGACAGGTGCTAGCAGCTCAAGCATTAGTTATAGACCTATATGAAGATATAGGGGATTGGTGGGAACAGACCAAAAAAGATATTCAGACGTGTCTCCAACATCAAGGGAAACACAAGTCACGAACTCAGTATTTCAGGTACCTCACCTTAAGAAGGCAACTTCAACATCTTTTTTCACTAACATCCATATCAGGGAATAAATTAGAGTCCTAAATACAGGCAGTAAAATCAGAAATGCAAACATTGCAATATGACAGGGCAACTTCCTTACGATCAGAGCTCTCATATGGAACTCAAAAAACCCCAGTCGACGACCCCTGCACAGCCTGTAAAACTAAATGACAGGGAGATCTTTTTCTTCTTTACAGAATAAAAGTAGAATTTCAGTGTTGTCCTTTGGTGGCCTTGTGGAAGTAATTCAGGATTCTCAGCAACATGAATGCACACAGGAAAAGACAAATGACACACTTAGGTCACACAGTACTTATCTAATCTCCAACACCACACATTAACAACAGATGCGACTTCCCAGTTCTCTAAATTCATTACCACTCAGGAAATATCAGAGGTAATACAATCTAGGAAATTGGGGGCAGCCCCAGGATTAGATGGGTTACCTTTTGAATTTTACAACATTTTCAGTATGGAATTATTCTTATGTTTGACAACAGTATTTTGTTTTTCCCAGCAGAATTCAGTTCCTAGATATTTTTCTAAAAGCCTTGTGATCTATTTATATAAATCAGGAGATAGGACCCTTATCCAGAACTGGAGACCAGTAAGTCTCCTTAATATGGATTTCAACATTTTGTCTCAAATTCTTTATCTCCATTTACAATTGATAGCCCCACCCCCACCCCCAGATCATTCATCCTCTTCAATTTTTTGGACTATCAGATAGGCCAATATTTCCCCCTCTCATTGTATTACATAAACTATGGGACTTTTACCAGAAATCACAAAGTACAGGGTGGATCATTACTCTTGATCAGCAGAAAGCATTCGACAGAGTAAGTCATACATTCCTGCTTTCTGTTCTACAGGCCTATGGTATCCCCGAGAACTTTATTTCAAAAATTAAAATGTTATACAGTCAAACTTCTTATAGTCCTCTCATGGACCCCCATTCTGTAAACAGCACTGAGAAAATAGGAGACTTCCCAGTGGCATCAGGCCTGGTGAAAATTTTAGGGGTTACCTTTGGAGTACGAATATAGGACTCAAGAACTAGGAAAAAGTACTTCATGGTTGTGAGGCAAAAGTAAACATCTGGAAAGAGTGGAAACTCTCTAAGGGGAAAAGAATCCATATCATAAAACAATTTTTGCATCCTAGCTTAATATATATTGGCACAATTTTTCCATTACCAATCAGTTTAGAAACCCAGCTTTATAGTATATTCTTTGGCATGTTATGGGGTAGTCACCTCAGTCCAGTCCAGTAAAAGGGGTATACATACCTACCATGTTGCCAGGGAGGCCTAGGCATGACAGATCCTGTGGCCTTTTTCCACTCCCTATTTTGGTTCCATTCTATCAAAATGCCATGTCAAATTCAATTGTTAATATCTGGTTGAGGAACAACTGGAAAACATATTTATCAGATTGGGAAGAAGCCCCACCAACAGTCTTGAAATGCTTGTTGATGCCTGAATCAGTGAAGACCACAGTTCAAAAGCTTCATAAGTGGAATGTTCAAAAGTGCTTCTTAGAAAATTCCTCCTGCAAAAAAACTGTATCAACACATTCTGGACACAGTGGATCCCACACAACCGGATTTTAAGTACTGTAGGCCCCACAAATGGGATCAAGTAACTTCACTTTTAAATGAACATTGGATACAGGAACACATGTGAGAAACTATTAGGCTTAGTGCTCATGGAAAACTAAACATGAGAGGGAATAATAAGTACAAACCTCTGGCGGTAAGATCATGCCCCTTTATTGGTTGTGGTGCCCCTGAAGAAACCATGGAGCACTTCAGTGTTCCTTTTCCCAGAATTTATGGATTTTCTGGCCTAGGCGTGGAATCTCCCATGGCTACAAAACCTCATTTAGGAAGCTTTTATATTGGGAGGATATACCGCTGGATTAAAGAAATACCATAAAGGGACATTGGTTGTGTTTTTCACAATATTAAAATGTTATTTATGGAATGCTAGAAAACAACGGGTCCTTCGGCAGTAACAAATGCCTTATACAGTCTTCAAGGTGATTTGTGAAAATGCTTTTAGAAAGATTTATGATAAGGAAATTGCAATATATGATGCTCAGGTAGTTAAATCATGGTGGAGAAGCCTCTCCTTTTTTAATAAATTTAAATAATACTATAAAGGTCAAAATGCACTATGTATACTTAGCAGAAGGAACTGGATGATTACCCTCTTTATAGACTAATATTGTTTTCTTTTTTTCATGAGATCATTATGGTAGACTTCCTCCTTTGTTTTTCACTTTGGGTACAGAGTGCATCAGTTATTCATGAATGTGTTTTCATTTCTGTGTATTTTTTGCAATTTCTTTGTTATTGTTGATTGACACTTTTGGTGAAATCTAGATATGGTATTGCTTCCTTCAATAAAAACTCCCCTACTCGTTGAAGGGGGTGCTGTTTGGCCCAAATCCAAGATGAAGGATCCAGAGGCAGCAGTGGAAGGAGGGCTGCATCAGGCTGGGGAGAGGTCCTCCTACTCAGACATGGTATGCCAGGGGGATGACGATATCACTGAGTTTAGTAAAGAATCTATAAAGGAAGATGATTCTTCTTTTACAACACCAAATATAGATGAGGATACAATGGGATCAGCTGAGGAGACAGACATTGTGGTTGCTGTAGCCAAACTGGAGAAAGAATTAGAGGAAAGATGCAAAATGCAGTTCAACATGCTGACTGAGGATGAGGAGAAATACATAAAAGGGAAACTGCATTAAAACAAAGGTCTGAGGCCCAGTGGCACTGAGGGTTGAGGTGCTGGTACACCACACCTCACATCATGCCAGTGACCCGGGTTCGGGAACGGACTCCGGCTGCCGGGGGTCAGAGGGGTGGAGGAGGATTGAGCATCCCAGTGGATGCTCTCTTTCTCCAGGGGTGGGTTCCTAGGGGTGCTTTCTGCACCCGATGCACCAGTGTCTGTGGAAGCACGGACATCAGGGCACAAGGCGGTTCTTCAGAATCGGGGAGGGGAGGATGTTGTGGGCACTTGGCAGTGACATGCGCCAGCATGCCACTAGCCTGGACGTCAAGTCCTGCATGCTGACATCCTCAGGGGTAGTGAGACGTAACAGGGGAGTAAATGTGGAAATACCCCACTAGCCACCTAGATGATGACTGACCTAATCTCCCAGTTCACCACCCATTTGCAGACTCCAATGTGTGCAGGCACTCTAGGAGGAGGAAGGTAAGGTGTATACAGAAGTGCACCTGACACTCTAGGAGCAGACTCTGTGGGGAGGGTCCACTGGGAATGGTCAGATGCAAAGGAGTGGTGGCTAATGGGCAGTAAGGATGGATAAAAAGAAAGTTTAAAAAAAAAAAGGTCTGCGATGAAATTGTCAATGGCTTCCACTTCTACACATGGGTTAGTGCCTTTAGATACTCTCAGGAATATAAATGATAAAGTGCCTACTAGTGCTTCAAATTCTGAGGAGCCTACTGTAAATATTGCTCAAGACTGTATAATTCAAAATTTTGGTGTGCAACCAATACCTGAACAGGACTCTGCCTGGTCTCCTGAATGGGCACTCTGAGGTGTGGATTGGAAGCAGGCTAAGAATAGAGCATGGATCCCAGATCCTCAGTGGGATGTTTCCCAAATGCAAACTCCTGTAACAGCAGTACCAGGGGGCTCCCAGGTAGGCATTGGAACAAATGTCCAAACAGAGGTAGTCGAGTCGCAAAAAGAACACTCCTAGAGAGCTCCCAATGCCAGTAAAATAAATGCACCATCCATCCAAAAAGGAGTATCGTAAGATCAAAAGACTCCCAATGCTAGCAGAACAAAAAGAGCACCTGTGCCTGAAGGAGCATTAATGGTACAAAGGGATGCAAATAAAGAAATTGGTGATGGTAGGCTGCAAAACGTATAAGCAGAAACAACAGGCATCTGGGATATGGAGGCAGATAACAGGGTTCCATTAGCCCTGAACGTGGATTCTTCAACGGAGACAGCAATACTGAACATGAGCACTACAAAGAGTGTGGCAACCACAAAAATAACAAACATTCAGCAGATGACTGGAGAAGCTCCAGTAGACATGCATGACACAACTCAGGACATACTTTCAAACTTAAATCCTATGGCACCCACCTTTTTGGTTAATACAAATAAAGATGCTCATAATGTCCAAACAGGTGCCGAAGATAATCTTTGGGATACCAGAACAGTCCCACCTGTTGGCATGGCAAATGCACAAACAGCCACAGATATATCACAGTTACTGCACCAACAACAATCTACTTCTATGGGGGATAGACATCCTGCTCCACCTCTCAACATCTCGTCCAAGATATGCTGATTCATTCAATTGATCAGAACCAGCACCTCACAGAAATTCAGTCTGACTGCATTACAAAGGGGGGCTGGAGATAAGACCTGACAGACTATATGTGAGCAAATACCTTTTGAAAGATTCTCTTAAATTTACAGCACAAGATTTATTTGTTCTGATATATGTATCAGGAGAGGACAACTTTGACATGAGTTTCTGATCCCCTGCAGGGCTAGAGAAATTTTGGATGCTGTACAACTAGGTGAAATGTGCTCCACTATGGACACCTTTCTTCGCCATACCCCTCACAAAGCCACACATCAAAAATGTTGCAATCATGTTTCGAAATGAAAGCATTCATGTATGTGATGTACTGTACGTTACTGGCTCCAACAACGTTGTGAGGTACTGAGCGCACCTGAAGCGATCCTTGATTTTGAGACATTCTGGACAGGGGGATGGCATTTTAAAGTCAAACTGTGGCAAACAAAAGATGGTATTTCTCATATTCAGAACAGTTTTTTCCTGGGCAAGGATTGAGGGTTGTGTTTCTATTCTGGCCAGCCTAAGATCTGTTACAAATGCGGGGCCAGAACACACCTGTCGAATGTTTGTGACAAACTACACTGTGGGATTTGTGGGGAATTTGATCATATAAGCTTTCAATGTGCTAATCATTCAAAGTGCTATCTCTGTGATGAGCATGGGCATCTTTTCCAAGGTTGACCTTGGGCGTCTCATAATAAAGCTAACACTGTTAACCCAGATGATTTACTTAGAAAAGCACAGAAAGATTTCTTTATGCCAGAAACCCCAGAATTGAACCCTGGGCTTACCCAGAGTCACCATCAGCTACACCCACAGTACCTCAGCCTTCAGAGTCTATGGACACAGCCCAGAGAGATGTTTCCTTTCCTGACCCCCCCTCCACCCCACAGGGGCAGAAGCTACTGAGAAAGGAACAACTGAGCCACTGAATTCAGATGGAAAGTCTGAGATGAGGATAACACAAACTGAACCTACAGAGTGAAGAGTTGCTCCAGCCATGCCCCCCCCCCCAGGGAATCTGGACTATACCTAACACCAGGAGATGTAGCTCTAGACTAAATAAATCTGCTGTATCTGGTGGGGAGACTGAGACAGAAAATCAGTTTAAAGTATTGTCTTCCAAAAGCTGGGTAGAATCAGAGCTGGAAGATCTAGTTTCAGATGCCTCGGCACATTCTGGGACAATGGATGTGAATAAGGCAAAGAAAGTAGGGAAAAATAAAAAAAATAAAAAATTGAGAACTATATGATGTCTAGAGTTTGCTTTATTTTTTATGCCTTAAATGACATCCTTTACTGTGGCATCACTTAATGTCAATAATCTCCATAATACTAGAATGCAATCTGCAGTATTTTCCTTATTACATGATCTAAAACTAGAGGTGATATTCATCCAGGAGACTTCGTTAGCATCATATACCTCCATGCAATTTGTTAAACGTAACTGGATCTGGGGTCTGTCTTACTGGTCCTTAGGACTAGATCAGGCTAATGGTATAGGTATCCTTTTCTCAGGACACAGTTTTAAATTACAAAAAATAACTGACCTAGCTCCAGGGACAGCTCTAATTATAGCTGGAATTTGGTATAATATACCAAGTAGATTCATAACTGGTTAGACCCTGCCCCCCCCACAAAGAAAGCAAATAGAGTGCAGCTATTTGAACAACTTCAATCATTTTTGGCTACTGCAAAAATAATTATTTAGGAGGTGACTTTTATTGCACACTTGAGGTTAAAACTAGACAGATTGGTGGTAAAAACGTGAACTGTGACTCCACAGCTCTACAGAAATTGGTCACCACAGCAGAGCTGGTGGATTGTACACATAACACACATCCTAAAATCACTCACACCTTTGTTAAGAATACCTTATCAATAAACATTGATTATACTGTATTTTTGTCTCTAAAACATTAATAATACAAAAGATAGAAGCTATACCTATAGAATTTTCTGATCACCTCATGTTAAAAACACTAGTTAATATAGATACTGCAAAACAGCAGATAAGGACTAGGTGGAGACTGAATATTTCCATATTAAGTGATCCTACAGTAAAATTAAAAGTGGTTTCTATTATCATGGCCCACATTTTGGTATTGGGCTTACAGTATATGATGATTTAGGTCTTTGGTGGGAGGTAACAAAATAGGATTTGACAGAATGGTTTCAAAAACATGGAAAACTGACAATGAATACTACATACTTTAAATGTTTAGAATTATGGACACAATTGTTTAAACTCTTTTCCTTAACATGTCAAACCAGAAAAGATTATTCATCTCAAATAACTGCTATAAAAAAAAAAGATGGCATTTCAGTGCAATAGATCAGTTTCCTTATTTGCAGAAATGACCTTCAGAACACAGAAAACACCATACAAAGACCCTTGCAAAGCTTGTAAGGAAAAATGGCAGAACTCTAGCTTTTTGGAGCTTCAAACCCAGCAGGGTAATATAGTACATTCCACAGCTGAGAGTAGGACAGTGGTAGAAGACTATTTAGAGGCTTTAAACACACCTTTCTTGGTTCATAATTCAGAGGCGCAGAATTATTCAGAAGTTATTCATACTAGGATTCATACTAGGATTAATAGAGAGAGCCATGGAGCAGTGAGGCTCATAACTGCTCTAATTTATTAATAATAATAAAAGGAAGGGTGAGACAAAATGTATGAGTCCAACTGATTTTTAAAAGAAATTTTAATACTACTAATGATGACATCCATCAGTAACAAATTCCAAGGTTTTACTACCCTCAGTGTATAAAATACTTGCGTACTGTGTGAGTAAAACGTTTATATTGTAGCTGTAGAGGGTGACCTCTGAGGTTATACCTATCTTCCTTATATGATAGCTCTAAATTTACCATCAACTGAGGATCTTTAATAATATCGTACATCATGAGGAGATCTCCTCTTAATCTATGAGTTGATAGCAACATCAGGTTTAAAGATTGAAGTCTGTGGTCATAAGAGACATCCTTCAATCCCTTTATAAGTTTAGTAAACCCCCTTTGTATCTTTTCCAACTTAACAATATCCTGTTTTTTATATGGACACCAAAACTGTGATGAGAAGTCCAAATGTGGACGAACATAAGCACGATAGAGTGGCATTAACACATCACACTCTCTAGATTTCATGTTCCTTTTGATGGCCCAGATAACACCATTTGCTTTTTGTATAACTGTATAATTTGAAGGTCAGGAAGAAAGTTATTAGTTACAATGACCCCCCAGATCCTTTTCTATTTCAGAAATGGTCAGTGCCTGATTATCAAGGGTATATAGATGCTTAGGGTTATTAACTCCAACGTGCAAAATCTTACATTTAGTATGATTTAGTTTCATACCCCACTCTATGATCCAAGATGTAATTTTATCCAGGTCATTCTATATTATTTTAATTTGGTCATCATTATTACGTGGCCCTCCGATCTTAATGTCATCCACGTATTTAATGATATTTGATAAACAATTATTTGAAATATCTGCTATAAATAAAAAAAAGACAAGGGCCCAGGACAGACCCTTGTGGTACACCACTTGTGATAAACCCCAGGCAAGAAAGGTGGCCATCGATTAGAACCTGTTGAGTTTGTTTAGTTAGCCAACTAGCTATCCATAATACCAAAGTTGGATTAATATTTAGCTAATATAGTTTTTTCAATAAACCCCAATGTGGAAGAAGGTCAAAAGCCTTACTAAAATCCAGGTAAATCACTTCATATGCCAGTCTACTGTCTAACTGAAGACTAACTTCCTCATAGAAACAGAGCATGTTTGTCAAACAACTCCTTCCCTTTTTAAATCTGTGTTGTTCTAGGTCAATCTCTTGTAATATAGAGGTAAGCAAGCCTTTAATTAGACTTTCCAGTATTTTGCACACTGAGGAGATTAGACTGACTGGTCTATAGTTTTCACCATGGTTTCTAGGGCCATTTTTTAAATAGGAATAACATATGCTATGCTCCATAGTTTAGGCACATAGTTCAAATTTAAACAATTTTCATATAGAAGTTGTAATGGTAATGCCATTCATTAGTCAACAAATACAACAGGTGGCCAGGTATATTGTCTGGAGATATGCAGATTTTCCCTTTTAGCCCTAATAACTTGGTGTGCACATCAGTGATTAAGATTGGTATATAACTACCCACTGAGTTATTGACATTATTATCTGTCTGTTTATTTTGGAATATGTTACAGTATACTTCATTGAGAAAGTTAACCATCTCAAGAGGGTCATGGGTTAACCAATCATTCACTAAAAGTGGTCCCACCTGACAGGTGTTTTTTTTAAAGAGCTTATATAAGCAAAAAATTACTTGCTATTATCCATGCAAACATTTGCAGCAAGTTTAAGCTCCCACTCCTTTTTGGATTTCCTGATACCTTTAATAAATTTCTTTTGAATGCTCAAGTATGAATTCCAGTTATCCACAGTTTTGTTTTTTAAATAAATAGCATAACGCTTTCTTTTTTTTATATAAGTTTTACCAAGCTTTTAGTCAGCCATTTAGGTTTAGAATTGACAAATGAGTATTTATGAAGGGTATGAAACTATCCCTTTATTAGATGATAGGGATAAAACTAATTTGATTGGATTAATATCAGCACAATAAATCTTAGAAATAATCAAGTTCCTGAAGAAGGTACTTTTCCTGGAAGGGATGGGATCCCGAATACCTTCTATAAAACATATGGAGAAATCTTAGCCACTTGTTTGGTAAATGTGTTCAATTATTTTCTTTCTCAAAATGTAATAAATCCCACTTTTTCTTGAGGACTAATAGTGTTTTTATATATAAAAAAATGAGATAAAACTAATTTGGACAACTGTACACCTATTTTGTCTCCTTAATTCTGATTTTAAAATTCTTACTACATTACTACATAAAAGATTAAGATTAATTGCACAACTGTTAATACACCCATCTCAGACCCGTTCTCGCTCCCTGATAGAAATATTAAAGAAAATCAATCAATAATAAGATATGTGATTGAATATTGTAATAGAAGGGACAGTTAGGTTTTGTGTTCTCTCTTGATCAATACAAGGCCTTTGATAAAGTTAGTCATGATTTTTTCCTTGTTTACTCCTCCAATCTATACCTGAAATTAAGCCAACCCTTCCCATAATAAGGGTCTCCCTCGACCCCCTCCTCTGCTGAATCTCTCTACTATTCTCTCTCTCTCTCTCTCACTTGCTCAACCTCAACTCAGTCCATATTGCATATTCATATTCTATATATATTTTTTATTTTAATGTGAGTATATAACTGTTTATATAAAAATAGCATATTATGTCTCCTTGGCCCAATGTTTAATCATCTTACTAAGTATGTCTGTTCCATGTAACCTATTATCACCCTGACTTCTCTGTAACCTTTTCTCTAAACTGCTCCTACTGGAAATGTATTTCCCTGGGTCACCCCTGAAAAAAGGGATATGTATGTCCCAGTGGACTTACCTGGTCATCAATATTCAAAATTAAAAAATTAAAAAAATAAAATAAAAAAACAAATAAAATAATTTTTGTTTCAGGTATTAGAAAAAATATGGGGTGCCGATATCTTTTATAAATGTGTTATGTTTAATATGTTTTAATGTTTCAGTGACCCTTTTGATCGCAGTACAGGAGGGCAGTTGGATACCGGTTCGAACTGGTGTCAGACAAGGATGCCGTCTAAGTCCTTTACTTTATATTTTTGTATTAGATCCTTTAGTACACAAACTTATGGCTAATAATAGGATACAAGGTATTCGAGGGATGCATCCACCTGATGAGATCAAATTGGTGGCATATACCGATGATTTCTGTTTATTTTAAAAAAATGAAGAAAGCACTGTGAATATGCAGCAATAAATGGACAGTTATGCAAAAGGCTCTGGAGCGTGTCTCAGTATATCTAAATGTGTGGAGATGGGTTTAGGCAGAGGTTAAAACCGTAGCAGGAATTACCATATCAGGAGAACCAACTAAAATATTAGGAGTATATTTGGGAAAGGAAATATGGCATATAAAAATTGTGAAGAGGGTCTAAAGGTACCGTATGTGAATTTAAGGTAAACAGATGGAAAAACTGGAAGCTCTCAAAAAACAAATGAGTATATATTGTTAAACAATTTTTGGTCCCTTGTCTATTGTATGTGAGTTCAGTTTTCCAATTCCACAAAGATGTGAGACAAAACTTCTTAGTTTATTCTTTCAAATGTTGTGGGGTTCCCGACTGAACCCCTTAAAAGGGAACTTACTGTATATATTAACCAAAGAATAAAGGTGGACTAAACATGATAAACCCAATAGTCTTTTTTCATACATTATTTTGTCCGTATCTATTAAAATAACTTTACAAGATGATATTTCCACAGCCAAAATGTAGATTCACAATAATTTAACCATATTTTTAACATAAATGGGTAGACTATTCCCTTAAAACTTACCCCCAGATTGAACATTCTAGATTTCTTTAAACCAACATTACAGGAAATGTATAAATGGCAGGTAATGAAACATATTCAGCAGAAATCAAGAAAAGCTCTATATCAGCAAGTGTTAGATACAATTGGACCCATAGAATCAGAATTTAAAGAATGTAGAACTTCCAGAACTGATCTGATAATAAGCCAACTTATGAATAAAACAATCCTTTACAGGATGTGGGGTGTAGTTTGATTATATTCACATGGGAGGTTGGGAGTTAAAGGCAATTGCAAACATAAGGCAATTGAAGAACGCATATATCCTTACCCAGAATGTATACAACAGAAGGAGACTATGGATAATTTTTTTGTTACAATACATTTATACACCTCAATTATGGGTTTATTTATTTATTATATATTCAGAAAATACCTTTAAGCTGGAAGCCCATTTACAAACAGTCCATATCTAACAAACGGTAACAATACAAACATGAAATGGTACAGATTAAACACAAATACTAGATGAGAGCAAATCAGGTTCAATACATATGAAGTAATCAAGAGTTCAAGTGCAGAAAATCACATCCCATTGTACATTGACGGAATTTGAATATTAGCAGATAGGTAGGTAAGTAACAATATGGCAATAGACTGTGTACATAATTTGGATACGAGCAAGTAGATAAGTAATATGACGATATGACAATCCCTGTGTAGCAAGAGGAGAAATATCAGGATGATCAGGATCACGATATTTAGCTAGAAGGTGGAGAATACTGTGGCTACAAACTATCACATATGAAAATATAGCATTAGGAGAGTACTAGCAACTACTAGAGTGTTCATGACAGTACATTAACTGTCCTCTTCACTATTATAAACTTTTATCTATGGCAGGCTAGAAGTCAATGGATATTTCATCAAAAAAGGATGTCATATCTATCCTTTAGTAACCTGTGTGAAACTGCTATGAAAGAAGTATAATGAGAAGGCTGTGAAATGACACCTCAGAGCCAAGGTTATGTTATGGTGGAGAGGTTTGCCCTTTTTCCAAAAATATTGATAACTACTGTACAGATTTTTGGTTTAGATCCTGGCTATAGAGGGAGGAAAAAAAAGAGATAAAGGAGGGTCAATGTTAAAACTTAAAAAGCCCAATGTATAGGGTATGGATTTCTGTAAAAAGGTTATTCATTGTTTTTTGTTTATAATTTCTGATATTTCCTTTTGAAAAATAGTTTCTTTAATTGTTTCATTTTATTTTTAACTTTTGTGTTATAAACATATTAATGAGATTATCAGAGGGGGAAATGAAAGGTACAGTATGAAGTAATACATATTTATGATTTTTTTTATTTTCCTTGTTATATTTGTGTGATTTAACATATTTGATGTGTTTCGCTTTGCATTTCTAAATAAAAAATTCCCCATCTCTGCCAGTAGGAGGAACATCTCGACCATCAACCAAGATGGCCGAACCTGGCACCCAAGTGAAATATGGAGTGCTATGACTGTCTTTCTCATTGAATGGAAATGTTTCACCTGATTTCATGGAGGCCTCTTCAGTTCCATTGGTACGTTTTCCTCAGCAGCCCATGGAGAAACCCAGTGTAGATCTCACAGGATGGCAGCAGCCCATAGACATCGACGTGGAGCAAGCCTCCATACCTCTGGTTTTGACTGCCAGCCTGGATGACCCAATTTTGGATTTCAGATTACAGGCACAAAGTGAATTATTGAAAATGATGGCCACATCTGAGGAGTCCTTGCCGATGGACAAGACTGAACCATTTCAGACTCATGCCGCTTTGTTGACTGCCACTCTGCCCACTTGCACGTCAATCCATGGACTCTCAAGCTGGCCTGTTCAGCAGGATACAGAACATGGCTCAAAAACTTTGAATGCAGCATTGCCAGGGCAAGACCAGTCAACCTTTGCATAGCCAGCACTGGATGACATCGTGGAGAAACTCTGGTAAGCCATCCTGACTATTTTATGCAGCCCATGCAACTATTTGTGCAGGGAAATGATACCGGACTGGATTCATGACAAGCAGCACCACCACACCTTGTGTTCCCACCAGAGTTGACCTCGGGGGAGGTATGCCCTGGCTTTAGAGCATGACAGGAAGTATGAGTAATGGTTCCTACAACCACACGCAGCTCCTGTGGCTCCACATACAGCGGACCAGTGACTCACTACTGCAGCAAACACTGCTTTCACTGGACTATCCCACAGACTTGTGCTGACTGAACTGAATGGCTAGGCTGAGTCTCAGGCAAAGTACTCTTCATCATACATTATGTCTGCTATAACAGGGGTTGCAGCAAGCTCAGTCCCCATGCTAGCAATTCCCACCCACCCCCATCCTCACAGGGCCCATTGGCACCATTGCAGTTGGCTATGGAGGAGATTACACTGCCTCAGTCCAGTGCCATGGAACCTGCTGTGAGGGAGATGGGATTGGTACAGAGGGATCCAATAGACCAGGATCCTCCACTTTTATGACTGGGACAGCACCAGAGTCTGCTACCTCATTCCTCAGTTACACAACCAGCCACCTTTACCCCACAATTGGAGCCCGGAGAAGGCTCTGCAGAAAGCAGGCTGAATTGTCGGCCCTAATGGTCATTCCTGGATTTCTGACCCAGCTATTTTGCCAGATTATCATATGGATATGTGTGAACCCCCACCACTGGTTCCCCATCAGACATCCATAATGCTGTCCATGGAACATCATTGTCAACAACCATCCCAACCTGGCATGTGCACTGGACCACCCCATTCTCATCACCTACACACCACACAGCTGACGGATCAGGTTATAACTGGAATCACAACACTAATTATCCCAGCTGAGGCCCCTTCTCAGCCAGTTCCACCGACCTCCACCCATGATGTCCCATTTAAACCTTTGGCCTGAAATATGTGGGACCAGTTGATCTTCCATCTGATTGTGCCTTTTTAGTTGAAAGACTACTGATGGAATCTCTTTTCTTTGTTCCATATGACATTTTTGCAATCATCTTTGTCTCTGGCTCAGTGTTTCATGATGTCAGCTTTCAGGTTCACTCATCAATGGACAGATTTAGGACAAAGTACAATTTATTACAGTACTCTGAACTATGGTTGCCTTTCCAGGCAATTCCTCTCACCAGACCCACCACATGAACAGTGACAGTGATGTTCGTTAATAAGGGTTGACATTCAGAATGTCACTTATTGGCTTCAACAGCGTTGCGAAGTGCTGGGCCGCCCAGACAAGATACCAGACAAATATGGGCTATGGACTGGGGGTATGGAAATATTAGGACCAACTTTGTGTTACAAATAGCGGACTCACTCACCTTCTGAATAGTTTTTTTCAGGGCCGTGATCACAGTGTGTGTTTCTATTCAGGCCAACTGAAAACTTGTTTCAAATGTGGCTCCTTCAACCATCTGAGCAATGTCTGTAACCAGCGACTTTGCAGCCTCTGCTTGGAACACAGACATATAGCAACACACTGCCAAAACAAGATGCAATGTAATCTCTGCCAAGTGGAAGGTCATTCCTTCTGTGATTACACATGGGAAGCACACAATACATCATCAGAAAACCAACACACTGTTACACCATTGACCTCTATCCTCTCTGATGTGGACTCCAATATTGAATTTCATTAATTACACCCGTGACAGAGGTTCACCTCCCTGCCACCTCAGAGTGCCACCCTAAGCATAACATGCTCAAGGACCTTACTGCACCATTTCCTGAGCCATCGCTGAAAACCTAGAGTGCAGCAGTCCCACCTTCAAAGGCCCCGTCTGTGGAGAGGATACCATTGCTCCAGAGGGATGCCCCTGAAATATCTACCATGTCACCTCTTGTCCCCTTCATGGAGACACCCAGATGGTGGTCACTCTAGAACATACTTTTATCTAATACCCCACAGGCAATGACATCCAAGCCGCTTCCACTTAAGAACAGATTTTGTCCAATGACTACATCCAAAGCATGGAAAGATCCCGATTCAGATGCCTCTTCAACGATGATATTTGATTTTGACAGAGCTCAGGAGAGCAATGAAGACATTACAAGATGGATTGCAACCAGTAAAAGGAAAGTGGGTTCTTCCCAGGCATTAAGGTGAAATTCAAGAAAAAACATACTCAGCCACCATAGTTTTGGGTGCCCGATGTATGAAGACATTTTCCCTTTCACTCCTTTTGTATGAAAGTAGCAACACTGAATGTTAACAGCCTGCTGAATCCCATACGAAGGAAAGTACTTTTGCAACTTCTGCAGGATAGTGGTGCAAAGATACTTTTCCTGCAAGATAGAAGGTTACAGTCTCTGGCTAACATTGCCACCATGAGGAGACTCTGGACACCTGTTATTTTGTATCTTTCACTAGGCCCTGTGAAATGCTCAGGTGTAGCCATCCTGTTTAACCATCTTTCTTCCATAGTTTTCAGAGTGGTGGAAGTGCAATTAGGTTGGGCTTTCTTCCTGGACTGCATAATCAATTAGGTGGCATACAGACTGATGGTAGTCTATGCGCCGTAATCTAAATTTGAAAGGATTACATTGTATAAAACCAAGCAACCATATTTGTGTTCCTCCAAGATGATAGTCCTTGGAGGTGATTTTAATTGCCCTATCAGACATCAAAGTTGTTCTGTGATTCCTTATGCCTACAGGCCATTAGTTGGGAGTCCCACCTGGTAGACTCCATTCATGCTGTCCACTCTTCAGGTGATTTCACCTACCATAGAGCAATGTTGTCCACTCATATTGACTATATTTTTATATCCCATAGGTGTTCCATCAGGTCTGTAACAGTTTATCCAGTTGGACTTACGAATCACTCCTTCCTAAACTGTGACTTTACAATTAATTCGACATGTCTACCTGGGAAACCAAACTGGAGGTTGAGCAACACCATCCTAACAGACTCATTCTTTCCTGATAGCTTGAGTTCTTTTCTACGGGCTTGTTTGACTATCCTGGATTTATACCCAGATGTACTGCATTGACGGGATCTCACCAAACAGTCAATTGGTGTCCTGGCATGGAACCATGCAAAGTTATTATGTAAATCCTCCTATCTGGATTATCTAGAATTGTGTCATACACTCCAGAAACTGCTTTCCTGACAGGCAGATAAAGGGGTACTCCTCATGGCCCAGATCTACTGCATGACTGAACGGATGAAATCCATTCAGAGTGACAGAGTTCACTCCCTGACATTTGAATGGTCATACAACACTCAGAGTAAACATCTGACAGCTGACTTATTTGTTGGTTGCTTCCGCAGGGTACAGCTCCACAAGATAACTTCCTTGTGTGACCTGTCTGAGTTGGAATGTTCCACCTGAGTGGGTATACAATAGGTGGTGCATAACTATTTACATCAGACAGTTGGTACTGAGTTCATAATTGGGGAGTCAGTGCCCCACTTTCTCGACTCTCTTCAGCTGCCACAGGACACATTGGCAGAGAATGTCCTTCTTATTCAACCTATAATGTGGTCTGAAGTCCTTTAAGCAATTCAGTCTCTTCATAGATTAATCTCCCCAGGAATGGAAGGCCTTACATCTGAATTATATCAGCTGTATCCCTCAGTGTTTGGCCCTATTCTTACCTTTGTGTTTAATTATATTTCAGCTCATTTGTCATTTACAAGTTCCATTACTGAAGTCATCCAGATTTTTTTTTTTAATCTGGAGATCATCGACTTTTGTTGAATTGGAGACCTACTTGTATCCTGAACATGGATGCAAAGCTATTGACACATATTTTTTTGCAAAAGATTAGCCCAACTCTTCCCAGCCATCATATACCCCTTACAGTCTTGTTCCATCCCAGGTCATAAGATACAGGATAATCTGTTATTAATTAGAAACTTGATTGCGTCATGTCAGTCCACACATCTGGGACATTTCCTCAGCATGTTGGATCAGGCTAAGGCTTTCAATAGGGTGTTGCATGATTATCTGTTTCTAGTGCTCCAATGGTATGGATTCTCTTACATTTTCATCCAATGGATTTGGCTAGTGTATGCACACTCTTCGATTTTGCTGACTATCAATGGATGGCAGAGCAACTGCATCCAAGTTTGATGGAGAGTATGGCAAGGCTGTCCGTTAAGCCCACTTCTGTACATACTGATATGGGATCCATTATTACAGGCAGTGACGGCAGCTCCACATATCACAGGTATCCCCTGGCCCCTTTCCACAGCTTTAGTTAAGTTAGCAGCATACAGTATGTTGATGATATCTGTCTTTTTATACATGATGTGACCTCTGGGGAACATGCTATTGATTTGATTAATGAGATTATTTTACTTACAGGGGCTGGCACAAATTATTCCAGATGTCAAGTGCTTCTGATTGGGTCACATGAATATCTCCCACTGACTATTCAGAACATATCAGTGACAATGGAACTGGTTAAAATTCTGGGGATTTATTTTGGTAGTTCAAACTTACCTTCTCTAAATTGGACTCATGACTTGGACACAGGGCAGCTCATGCTGCTCTTTGGAAATCCTGGCAATTGTCAAAAAAGAAGAGAGTGGGAATGATCAAAACATTTTTGATCCCCTTCTTCTTGTGTGTCAGTGCCATATTTCCAATCCCAGTGGATTTGGAAACAGATTATATAGTGCATTTTTTATGATGGTATGGAGGAGTAGGCTTAACCCAATAAAGTGGGATGTTCTCTATCTTCCCTATGACAAGGGAGGGATTAATATGGTGAATACAGTGGTTTTCTTTTATAGTATTTTTTTCCACTATAATATCATCCCATGGGTGATGGGTGCCCCTCCCCCCTAGAAGGCAAGGGCAATACCCTGGATGACTTCACTCATTACAGAATGGGGTAGATCTAAACCTTTTTTTTAGCCAGGCACACCGTTTACCTGAGTTTCTGACACCATTGGTGACATTTATTAAAAGCAGACAGTTACTGTTGGATGTCATGTGCACCCAACATAGGAAAGCATTTTACAATCGATTGATTCTGCTGGATGTATAGTTATGCTAGGTATTACACTTGTGCCTCAGACAAACTGCCTTAATATACTTGACTAATAAATCCCTCCCACCTAAATACTGGGATGTTGCCTGGCTATGTTGCCTCGGCAGATTGAATGTCAAAGGTAAAAAACACAAGAGCATCATAGAATGATACTGCCCAAGAGACTGCTGCCAGACAGTGGTAGAATCCATTTGACTTTTGTATTTCAACTGTCCATTTATTCATTCCTTTGGTCTTTCTTGGGAACCACTTGGGCAGACTCCTATTGGAGTTCCCTTACTTATGAATCATTGATTTATGGCTCGTCATCTGGCCATACCTTGGTGCATGATCCTTCTGTGCTGCTTCTGACTTGTTCCTGTATTAAAGTTATGATTTAGAGAGTTTATTGTAAATATGTGTTGCAACAACAGGTGTTGGATCACTCACCCTAATACAGATGGTGGTATCAGACATTCGCCAACAGTGCACAGTAGAAAAAATAAGTCTTTCCCCAAGTGCGTGGATCCACCGTTGAAAACACTGCCCGTGGGCTCTTTTTTGAAGGCCTTTTCCAAACCACACCATTCCTCCGCACATCCCCACCCAGGATGATTTGTCATTGGTTGCTGTAATTGCATTTCTTTGTCCTAGATCCTTTTTCCGGGGGCACTGCTCATCCCTCAGTTTGTTTATGGTACCGGAACATAGTGGAGGATTTGGTATGGTACTGTTTTCCCACTTAGGTAGTCTTCTCTCATATCGACTTGATTTGCTTTCTGTTGCATTGCCTGTTTTGAGTTACTAACCTGTGCCTTTTTCTTTCCCACACCATCCCCTTACGTTTAGTTTACATTTTCGCATGAGATAATGCAATGTTTATGCTTTTCGTTATTTCCTCCTGATTACTGATGAATTACAAGTATTGTATTATTATTATTTGATTTTTTTCTTTAATAAACAATTCCCCTACTCTTTTCAAGAAGTGCCATGGGATCATTAATGTCCACCGGAACAACCACCAGAACAGGCAGACGTGACCTCAGTTTAACATCTCATCGAAAGACAACACCTTAGAAGTATACGACCCTGCTCATGATTCATTACAGAGTCAGTATTGGGATTTATCCCAGGTTCCCAGAGTGATGCTAGAACCCACAATCTTCTGATCTTCTGGCCTCAGAGATGAGTGTGCTGCCTGCTAAGCCACTGATGCTGTCTATGGATGGGCCACACACTAGACTCAGGATTGAAACCCAGTGCAGAATCCTGCCCACTGCAGATTTAAATGTGGTTGAAGAAATTGTTTTATTTGTCACTTTGTATTTATACTGTCAAATTGAAATAGATCTATTTATTAATTTATATTCAACACTATAGACAGTAATTACCTTATTTTCCTATGTACCTAACAAGATAGAGAAACTTTCTTCTAAATCTATATTTTATTTTTATTTAGTTTCTGTTGACCGGGTAAGTGCACTAGACAAATCCTGCCTATTTTCAGGAACAACCTGGGGGAGGGGGATACTGATGAATGCCAACTGACCTTGAACCAGATTAAGCTGTTGGTGGTATTTTTAGTGAATGAGGGAAATTTGGCCAGGACACCAGGGAAATTCCCCTACTCTTTTCGATAAGTGCCATGGGATCTTTAACATCCACCTGAACTACCACCAATCCAAACAGATGGGACCTCGGTTTAACGTCTCATCCGAAAGGCGGCACCTCAGAAGTGCAGCACCCCTCTCATGCTGCACTACAGTGTCAGTACTGGGATATTAACCCAAGTGCCAGATGTGGGAACTGAACCCACAGCCCTCTGATCTCCCAGCCTCAGAGGCGAGTGTGCTACCTACTGAGCCACTGACACTGACATATAATTCAGGAGGAATAGAATAGGTTTTTAAACAGGTGTGTATTCCTGTATTTATTATATATAATTGTGGTCTTGCACTTCATCTGCAGAACTGGAAGGTTTTGCCTGAAGTTCGATGGGGGGGGGGATAGTTCCTCCCCCATCCACTTCTTAAACCTTCAGCTTCTGCTCCCTCTGCTTAGAGTGATTTGGACTCGCTCCTCAACAGTGTGGCTGGTCAGGCTCTCCCTCCTTCCTCCTATGGCCACTTGTTGTTTGTGCTGCTCTGCCTGTTGTCATCTGCCTTCTGGCATGTTGATTTGCTTGTTGTTTCCCCCCCTCTCCTCATGGGCCTTGCACTTTCCCCTTCTCTCCATTACCTCACTCTGTTCTCCTCCGTTCTTCTCTTTGGGGCTTCCCCCCCTGCTAGCCACACCTCACTGCTTTCATCGGCTTCACTGTTTTGTTCCTCCTCACTGGGGCTGCTCATGTTTTTGCTTGCAGCATCCTGCCACTGCTCTGGCTCTGTGTATTGGACTTCCATGCTCCTGATGGCAGTACCACGCTGCCTACTAGTGGTGGACAAAGTGGCCTAAATTCACTCCGTGAAACAATTCGTGGAGTAGTGAGGAATCCGTGAAGTACTCTACAATGTGAAGTGGAGTACTTTGCAGTCATAATGAAGATTGCAAAGTCATTGATTTTAATGCACTTCACATTATTCTGCCTTCCCCATCCACTTCTGTGCCCATTTTTAGATGAAGTACATTGATTCCAATGTACTTCCCATCATCTCACCTTGTTTTTTGTCTCCAAGGTGAATTTTGCATGGATTCATGGGATTGCAGGTCACATGGGCTCTAGATTGTTCTGCACAGCCTCAGTTCTCTGTAGTGTGTGTGTAGTGGTAGTTGGAGACAGTTTGCTATCAGAGCTCTGCTATTGAAACCCTATAAAAGCTGTTAAAAAATCCTTTTTGAGTCATTTTTTTGGCTTAAAACATAGTACATCAATTGTAGGAAACCCACTTGTACTCATATCATCGAGTGTTTATTGCTTGTGTGTGGATTTTGATTCTTAATTTTGAACTTTCACTTTGTGTACTGAGAGACAGTTGAAGTGTGCTTTGGGGGAGGGCCATATCTGTGTGGTGCAGGTAGATTTAGATTAACTGGGAGAAAAAGTTGGTCTTTTTGTTTTGGTTATATTTTTGTTGTATAACTGTGTGTATACATAGTAATATTTTCAGTAATTCTTGACACTTCTTTTGTTGAATTTTGTGTTGCAGCAGTGCATAATTGCAGTTTGTTGAAAAGTTATGGTTATATTACCAAGGTTTTCAATTTGCCACTCATTACTTGTAGTGTGTGTGTGTGTGTGTGTGTGTGTGTGTGTGAGAGAGAGAATGTGTCTGTGATGTGTGCCATCAAATCACAGTTCACAGACACCTTTTATTGTGCTGAAGAGTAATTGGAGCAGTGTGAACCTGCTATCCACTTCAGCCACATGATTTTGTACTGCTCTGTGGTTCGGATTGCGGTATACTGATTTTGTACTGTTACTGCAGTGCACTGCCCCCCCCTCCTCCCAACTGGCAAAAGGTATTCTTTTCCATATTGGATTTGGACTGTGACTGTTGTGAGCAGCAGTGGTTAAGGTGCTGTTGTGACTTTGTGTCTGCATCTTTTTCTTGATTGCGCAGTGCAATCTAATCTGTCTGTGCCTGCCTTTGCATCTGCTTAGTTTGCAGTCTACATCTGCAAGCCACTGTTGTTTTTTTTGGCTTCATATATCACATCCACCAGGCCAGAGTAAAAGTTCTGAAATTTAGATAGGTTTAACATTTTCTTGATGATCTCTCAAAATGCCCGCAAAGAGACATGCAAGCAAAACTGTTTCTGGCCATGGCATTGCTGCCAGAGGTCAGATTGTCTGTGGACGTGGTAGTACGCAGAAGTGCATAGCTGATGTGAGGAAAGGGATTTCTCCATCGATGTTTTTTACAGCGCAATCTGTAGCTTCACTCACAGTTGGAGAAAATGATGATGTTCCAGCTGGTGGTGTTAGGGCAGTTTCTGTTGACATGAGTATTGCTGCCTCAAGTTCCACCTCTGACCATTTAACCGTGTCAAAAAATATAATTAAGTCTAAAGCAGTGAGTGACAGTGTAGATGATGTCATACTATCTGTCCCCAGTAACATCCCCATGGTAGTTAAAAATGATTCTGATCATGGCGACAATAATGCACAATGTCACATTTCTTCCACTGCGAATGAGGTCATACCTTTGCCATCCAATGGTTCACAGTGTGGTACAAAAATATCAGGTGATTATGATGATGATGATGTTGCTGTGGTTGCAACATGTAGTCCACATGACACCATTCAAGCAGAAAATGTGGATGCGGATGATGTTGATGAATATGATGATGATGTCAGTGACCCCTTTTGGGAACCATAGAAAAAGAAAGTCAAGGTGGCTGTGTCTGGGCCTGTTGGCATTAAATCCCCCTCTCTCTTGAAAAAAATTGTGATTTAGTGGTTCCTGTTGATGTCGATGATGATGTTGATGACCCAGGAATAGTCATAGGTAGCCAAGGTAGTCAGTTGCAGTCCAAGTGTGTCCCGCCTGAAAAATCATGTAGCATCCCCTCCATTTCAGACTTAAAAAAACAGAGTCCAGTAAGCAGCATCAGGGACATGTTAAAAGTAAGGGATCACAATGCCTTGTTTGGGATTTTTTTGTTCAAGATGCAAATGATGAGTCGGTTGCTATCTGCCAGCTTTGACATGCATGTGTAAGTCGAGGTAAAAAGGTGAGTCATCTTTGCACTGAGAGGCAGCATACATATCTTAAGAACAGGCACATGGCACTGTGAACCCAGCACCAGATGGCAGCTAATGCCATAGTGGAGCTTCCACCCTCATCATCAACCTTAATGAGCATGTTATCCCATTTCACGACTGTAAAAGCAAGTTGGAATTCCTGCAGTAGTGATGCAAAAAAATGTTGTAGGTGCCGTATTGGTCCTTTTAAAAAAACAGATCCAGAAACAAATGATTTGATACCTTTTATTGGACCAACATGGATGTTACAGAAAAGAACAAAGTGCTTTAGCTTTCGAACCAACCAGGTCCTTCTTCAGAAGCTTTGTGGCAGTTTTTCCAAATATCCCATACTATTAACACCAGATTATATAGAAAAAGCAGAAATAATTCTCATTGGTTTAACATATACATTTAAAACATAATAGAAGATTACGTCAGAGAAGCTAATTAACACCAGTATGCCTTAAACTGAAGAGCCTCAGAAGGGCAAAGGTTATCAAGAATTCTCTACAGCCAGAGAGTTCTTGTCACATAAATTTTAAAATGTCTCAGTATGCCAAGAAAGCATTCTAGTGATAAAAAAAACCTTGGAGTGGCATTCTCTCTAATACATGTAAGATGAGCTACAACTTACATTCCAATTGTCCTGGTATATTAAAGGACAGATAATGAGAGACAAAATCCTGAAATTAGGTATAACTGCAAGTTGGAATCAAGCCTCAAATTAACCTACACATATAAACATGATGCATGAAAGTATCACTTGTAAGTGTAAGTGCAAAAAAAAAAGAAAAAAAAGAAATAAAAATTTCTTGTCAAGGACCCCCAAGAAAACGAGACCATGAGCCTGATAAATGCGGATTTCAACACAGAGTCTGTGTATAACAAAAATGCACAGAATCAGTCTAAGCAATCTAAATGAAAACCCAAAGGAATTACACCTTTAATGAACCCCAAGTAAATGAGATATGCATCTTAATATGAGCAGTTAAAATGTGACAGTGTGAAATCCACCCACTGACAACTAATAGGAGGAAATAAATGCACACTATATGTGAAAACTAAGTGTTCTAGCCACATAACAACTGCCCCATGCCGCTCCACCCACATATGTGTGTACATACACCATACCACACCCCCCACACACACACACACACACACACCTGCACCCCACACAACCACAACACACAACAAATATAGCAAACACATTCCACACACCACACCACCACCACAACAAACAAAACACACATACACACCATACCCACAACACACAAAAACACAACACACACCAAACACACACATACATACATACATACATACATACATACATACATCAGTATACACACACACACACACACCAAAGCACTCACCACAGTGTTAAGGTGAAAAGTCAACAATGTAGATAACCATAAACTTACAAAATCAAAGGCCCGCTGAAGAACTAAACTGTTTATGTCCATCTTTTAAAGTAAAGGTCTATGTAAGTTTAAGTGGAATAATGTGTCATGTACCCAACATCAATGTTCAATCCATCTGCCACCATATTGAGAAGTAAAATAAGTCTAATTTCAGAAGCCCGTCTCTGTTGTGTACTGTTGAAATGTCCTTTTAAGACCATCACAGACATATCTGAGATTGAGTGGTCATCCTGGGAGAAGTGCTGGGCTACTGGTTTCTCAATCATCTTGTGATTAACAGAATGTCTGTGTGAATTCATTCTAGTGTGGAGTTGTTGGCTTGTCTCCCCCACATAACCTGTGCGAGTACATTTCTTGCATTGGATAAAATAGACCACATTACTTGATGTACATGTATAATTTCCCTGTATCCTGAATAGTCTGTTTTGTGATGTAACCACACAGTCTGAAGTGGAAATGAGGTTACATGTCTTACATGTGCGTTGATGACAGGGTCGTGTACCATATGATGTCATGGTATTCTGTTTCGGTTCTAGTTGACTCCTAATAATCAGGTTGGTTAAATTTGGTGGTTGTTTAAAAGACAGTAGTGGTAGTTCTTGAAAAATACAGTTAAGGGTTTCATCCTCACTAATTATTGGATGGAGATCCTTAGTAATCTTACGTAGGAGTTCAAGGTCAGGATGGTATGTGACTACTAAGGGTATTCTGTTGGTAGTCATCCATTCCTTATATTGCAGTAGCTGTTCTCTTGGGACCTGTGTTGCACGTTCCACTGCTCTGTCAATTTCGCTGGATGAGTGTCCCTGCTCAATAAAGGTGTTTTTCAACATCGCCAGATGTGTGTCTCTGTCTTCCTCATTTGAACAGAGGCGGTGATACCGAAGTGCTTGACTATATATAACAGATTTCTTCAGATTTCTCTCTGGCTGTAGAGAATTCTTGATAACCTTTGCCCTTCTGAGGCTCTTCAGTTTAAGGCATACTGGTGTTAATTAGCTTCTCTGACGTAATCTTCTATTATGTTTTAAATGTATATGTTAAACCAATGAGAATTATTTCTGCTTTTTCTATATAATCTGGTGTTAATAGTATGGGATATTTGAAAAAACTGCCACAAAGCTTCTGAAGAAGGACCTGGTTGGTTCGAAAGCTAAAGCACTTTGTTCTTTTCTGTAACATCCATGTTGGTCCAATAAAAGGTATCAAATCATTTGTTTCTGGATCTGCAGTAGTGATGAAATAACAGCAGAAGATTACTACAAGCATGATGAGATGGAGGACATTGATTTTCAAATCTTGTCAAGTGGTGGTCAGAGTAGCAGTGGTGGTGGTGGTGGTCAATGCAATACATCTAGTGCAAGTAGTACATCAACCCCTGTTCGTAAATCTGGGAAAATAACTTAATTCATTTATATGTCACCTGTGCAGCCCTCTTCATCACATGTTCACACACACCCGTCCATTTACAGAGCAGAGCCATTTGTCACACCCTATGCAAAATGTGTAAGCCAGCCTACGTTGCAGTGTTTTTGCCTATAACCTGAAGTACCCACCCAATCATGCAGTGTCACATGAACTTAAAGCTCCAAACTGCAAAATTACTACGCTCACAAAAGAGGGGTTTGCATCCAAGGTAGACAATCTAAGAACACATAGCAAATCTCAGAAGGTTGAGCCTCTTCAAAGAAAGACAGAATACATGTAGCAATAATTTGTTTTCATTTATTAACACCACTTGTGAAAGCCCCTAGCACCTCGGCAACTTGCCTTCAAGGGGGCGTAGTTACAAAAACACATCCAGCATTCATTTAAATACAAATTCCAATGTGACATCACACAATAATTACCCAATCATATATATACAATACATATCACTTCTCATAAGAAAAGGGGGGTACTTGAATTCTTATGCAGCCTGGAGCTATGAGAGCATTAAAAAAATTAAGTGACTATGTATTACATATTCATAATGATGATCAGATTATGGAATTTCTATTTCCATCAAGGGGTTCTCCTAGGCCACTAGGGATGCACCATACATTTAAACCGACATCATATTATACATAAGCAATATTGACAGTGCATAGATGCTTCCTGATTTTTCATATTAAACATAGTCCTAATGTTAAGGACTAATAACTCATTTTATAAACAGCAGCAAAAAAGGTTTTTAGCACATGAAACAGGATTTTAGTCATTCACTATACTTTTAGATCTCATAGCTGTCAAAGAAGGAATAGATACAGAGGAACTGTGGCAGAATCCAGCTGTACAGGAAGAATGCAGGGTAGCCAACTGTACCGGAAAAATGTTGGCTTCCATAGTGCAACCTATGAAAATATAGCAAAAAATGGTCAGTTTAAGAAAGCACAGGGACATTATATACTACACATACACACACACATATACTAACTTCATGAATCAAGTCAAAATCTGGATAGGGGTTTTGTTCCCCCCACACAGAAAGGTCCAAAGAAAGTAATAACTTTCCATCTTAGACCCAGCTAATCTATGTTCTCAAAAAAGGTTTGAGATCCCATCTCTCATTCAAACCACGTGAACTTAATGCTGCTGTAGCTGAAATGCTGGCAGTTGTTCTTTTGCCCTTCTCCTTCAAGGAGAATTCTGGATTCTGGCAGTTTGCGGCACGAGCCTGTACAAAATGGAAAGTCTAATCCAGGACACATTTTTCCACCCATGCTGTCCCTAAGTTATACCATACTGTGGCCGACTCTGTAAGACATTCCCTTCAACATTCCTCCTCTCCATTCATCCATTTAAGTATGACTATGTGGACAAGTGGCAAAACAGTGGGGAGTTCATATTTGTGTATAACTGCACATTGGGTGCAGGTACTGGGGGTTATTTGTGCTGGTGGTAGTGTGAATAATCAGTGTATTAAGGTGGACTGTCATGGTAGCAATCTTCTCGGAATTCAACAGCATGCAACACTTGCTATGCACAGTATGACCTGTTGACACACAGGTGAAAATGTGCTGGACTTGCTACTGACTGAAACTGACAAGTGGCTGAACCCCCTGTTCCTGAGAGCTGGGTTTATAGCAAGTGACAATGGGTCAAATGTGATTAAATGCATCACGAATGGTGGCTTTGTTTGGGTTCCATGCATGGCCCACTGTTTAAATCTTGTAGTGCAGGAGTTTCTGCAGCACTCTGATATAAAGGAAATGCTGACAGCTGCATGCCGTATCTGTTCTCACTTTTCGCACTCTGCAAAGGCCCATGACCTGCTTCGGCAGTTGCAGATCCAAAACAGCCTCCCGCAGCACCGCCTCAAGCTGGAAGTTGTCACCTGGTGGAACTCCACTTTATACATGGCAGAGAGGATGTATGAACAGTACAAAGCCATCTCAGAAAATCTTGTCATGCACACTAGCCGTGACACTTCCGGGGACTCCATGTCTCTCATGACTGAACGGTGGTGCCTCATGGAGTCTGTAATAACAATTTTGAGGCAGTTTGAACATGCCACACAGGCAGTGTGTGGCGAGTCTGCCTCCATTAGCCAATCAATTCCATGGCTGCGGGTGTTGAGGGAGACATTGCTGAATCTACAGCATAGCCTTGATGGTTCCGGAGACTGTGCTAGCAGTGTGTTGCTGAAACACATGCTGGCACTATTCGAGCGCAACGGCACATCTTGAACATTCATCAGAGTGACAACTTTGCAATAACAACAATGCTGGACCCACGATACAAACATGGAATTGTCTCACTACTGGAGGGAGGGCCTGAATAAGTAAAAAATGTCAGTGGGCAACTGATGCCCTTGGTTCATGGGGCACAGAAGTCATGAGCCAAGGTCAGCAAACCTCCGCAGCATAATCAGGCTGAAGGTCAGTTCAGAGTAGTAACAAGCACATCCCGTAAGGGGGCTGCAGTTCCAGGTGGTCTGTCATCAAAAGTGGTTGCCTTTAACCCACTTTGGGGCGCTTTGTCCCAAGTCGGGATTTGTAACATAAATGATTCCTGAGAACAGGATGATGCATCAACCACCGGACTTTGTGCAGCACAGCGAATGATTGACTCATATTTGGCTGAAAACAGGCATCTGTTAATAACTGATGACTCTTTTATACCGGTGTGGAATGGTCAGTGAATGGCCAGAGCTGATCTCAGTGGCACTGCAGTAATTGACATGCCCACCCTTCAGTATAAGTGTTGAGAGTGTATTCAGTTCAGCAGGTGCAGTAGTTCAGGATCATCATACAAACCTCTATCCTGCAAATATCAGCTTGCTGACATTCACAAAAATGAATGAGGGCCACATACCAGCTCAAACTGCAATCTCAGTATTCGTACCCCAGCATGGTCATGGTTGTGCTGATGTTGTAGAAATGGACCATCCTGGTGGCACTGGCAGCACTAAACAGCCTACCAGTGAGGCAGATGATGACACGATGGAGAAAGAATTCCCCAGTGGGCAGAATTCAGACATTGATGACTGCGAGGGCAGCTTTCTGTATGAGGATGAAGATGAGGTTGATGTTGGTGGGTTTTAAGTGAAGTGGTTAAAAGGCTCTCACATTTTTTCTATGGTACATGTTTTGCTTTTCACAAAGTTAAGGCAGTGTCCTACTCAGAATGACTCAAATTATATTTGTAACACAGTGCACACTATACCCCACCTGCCACCCACCTCTGTGTGTCTGACAGTGATAGTGAATGTGTTGCAGGCTGCAGCTGCTCTCCCATGACCACCACCAGAAAAGCGCTGTTAGCCAAAGCCACCAGATGCAGATAAATGTGAGCGGAGATGTCAAAATCATGTACCCCCATGACCATCCACCACCACCACCAGTATGTCGCCGCTGTTTTCCATTCTGTGTCCTGCACATTCCATGGCAGATGGCATCAGATAGGAGACCACATACATCAGCCACAGCCACAAGGCTTAGTTACTATCAATACTTTAAAGTGAGTATGTGTCCTAATGTTTCATACTATGGAACTTTCTTTAGATGTTTTATGTGTCCTGTAGATTTTATGAGATGCAGTTGTCAGACACATACAGTCAAATTATTTTCTTTTTTTTTTACAGGTTAACCAACCACTCTCCTTCACTGGAGGACTATGGTATTGCAGTACTGTCTACAGCCACCTACAGTATTGGATATCCATTTCCAGACCGGTAAGTATATCAATTTTATTTCATCAGTTGTTTTTTTGGTTTTCATTTTTTCAAAAGAGTGCAAATCCGACTGACGAGTCATATAAAGAAGGTGACATGACATGTACATCACATAATATATTTATAATGTATGGAGAGCCCTTATTATTAACAGAAATCAGGCAGATTACAACCTTATAATGTATGGTAGAACGCTGTTAAACTTAGGAAATCATCATTTCCTAAGGTTGTTAACCTACCGATGTGATGTGGAAATGTTGTTAACCTATCGATGCTACATCACATCGATAGGTTAACAACACCAATCGGTCTGCGCATGTGCGCACCTTTTTTTTACACGGGGAACTGACGGATGAAAGCAGCAATTAGGGAAGGACTGAACGGGCACGGTAGTGACTATTTTTCAAAAAGTAAACAGCCATTTTACTTTTTAAGTGGGACCATACCCTATAAAAAATAATGTATGGTTCCTCTAGTGGCAACCGGTCACTGTTAACCGTCTCGAGGTTGCCATGGCGACGTAAACCTCTCGAGCTTTGCTCTCAAGGTTTACACGGTCGCCTTGGCAACCTCTCGACAGTTAATAACAGACCGGTTACCGATAGAGGACCATACATTATCCTCTATGTTATGCCATTGTTATGACATCACTCTGTTGTTAACCCTTCTTAAGTATGTCACATCAATAGTATAACAAAACAGAATGCTCACAACAATCAATGTTCTGCAAAGTAATCCAGTAAAGTAATTCAATCTGTGATTACACAATCTTGGTAGCCCATACACTATAAAATATAATGTATGGTTTTTGGTTAACAACCACTCCGAAAATACTTCTTGAGGTTGCCATGACATCTGAAAACCTCTCGAGCTGCTCTCTCGAGGTTTACAATGTCATGGCAACCTCTCAAAGTGTTTACAGCATGGTTATTAACCAAAGACCATACATTATCCTCTATATAATGTATGGTTATCCCTTATTACCCACTGAAAGTAAGCTGTTTACAACCTTGTAATCCCACTGTTGTGATGTCAGAACTTTATAAACCTCTCTCATCTATGTCATAGCAGTGGGTCTACAAAATGGAATGCCAGTGTTATTCAGTATTCTGCACACCCAGAATGTGATTGTTAGTCTCAGTACAGTATTCAAATAACATTCCAGTTGTTACAGCTCACTGTTACTGAGTCTAGCGATCGCTATGTCTGATAGAGATTTTAATTCTGGTGCTATTTCAGCCTGCTGTTGTTCAGTCCGTGTACCCTAATAAACTGTTTTCGTAGACAATCATGTGGCTCTAGTGCAGATTCGTTAATAAGGTAAGGCTAAGTTACTTGTGTTTGGTGGGGGGATAATCTCTCATGTCGAGTCCCATACATTATGAATGACAATGCCTGATGTACAGGTGATAACCATGGTGCAGTCACTTCTCGTAGTTGCTAGGGCAATGGTAAACCTCTCAAGCTGTGCTCTCGAGGTTTACTGATGCCCTAGCACAACTCAAAGTAATTACACCATGGTTATCACCTGTACATCAGGCATTATCGTCTATGTCATGCACATCACACACTGTCTCAAGTTTCAAATATGAGTTTAAAACCCACCTCTTTTTGTTTGGCATTCCCTGATGATTTTTAGCTCTACTGCTATTTATGGAAGTTACGAGTTTTATCTGTTTTAAAATTATGTATTTTATGTTTGTAAAGTGCCTTGATTTTAGAAAGGTGCTCAATAAATAAAGTTTTACTTCACTTTACTTACACACTGTATTGCTGCAGCAGCCATACCAGTGTGAACCAAGTTTTGATCCAGGTCGTGACTTCACAAGATGTGCTTTCAATGTAACTTGAGTTAAGACATAATTAGGGACAGTGACACAGTGTATGGGTTACAGGTACTGAATTTGTGACTGTGATGATGATTTGGTCTTCATGTGGCTTTGGCTTAGTGACACAGTTTGTTATCTGTTAATCAGCATAAATCACAGGCTGGAATAGCCACACTTTAAACATAATGTGTTACTGCAATCAAGTACTAATAACTCCTTGTTCATCTCTTTTAGGAGGAAACTTTCTGATACTGTGTGCTGTCATTGTTGCATTGTTGCTGTCTCCATATAACAAGTTCAACATCATACCCCCTGGGCCGGCAGACATGATGCAACAAGTAGTATGAATCCATGACCATGACCATCGGTACTGGACTGGAGGAGGACGCAGATAAAACCTGTGAAGAATTTACCAAATAGTAAACCAACCATGAATGAAACTTGCTTGAAATTGAAATGCTCCCTGCCCCCCAAAAAACACTTACCTTCACTGGCTTGACAGTATTCCAATGCCACAATTCCTCATCAAGCACAGAAATGCACACACCAAGTGTGACTATGTGACCTGTGACACAAACCAAAACAATGATTACATGTGTGTGTGTATATATATATATATATATATATATCACATAGTTAAGGTCAGTTTCTGTGGAAAACAATGATGGTGCCAGGCAGGTACATAAATCAACTTACCAAGAGTAGTATTAGTGTACACACAAAGGGCATCCTTCCTGTTGGGGTCAGTGCAGCCCACTTTGGGCAACCAACAGCATTCTCAGTCTCATCATCTTGGACGGTAAACTCAATGGTCAGGTTATCCTTCTTCCACACCGTTTGGCAAGACACTATGCATCATTCCATCACAGTCAGGTCAACTGCAGCATTACATGTAATTCCAACAGCAGCAGCAGGGCACTTAGTTCTTACTGGAGTGTGGAGTGTGGAGACTTTGCACTTCTTGTTAAGCTCTCATTTCACTTCATCTGGACTGGGGAATTTTCTGGAAGGAAGACAGTAGCTTTCTGGGGATGCACATTAATTCTGGTGACTGTGTGTGAACACTTCATGCATGACTGTGTGTGCCATTAATTCTGGGAGAATGCATATCTTGTTATGCTCTCATTTCACTGCATCAGCACTGGGAAATTTTCTGGAGACAAGACAGTAGCTTTCTGGGGGATGCACATTAATTCTGGTGACTCTGTGTGAATACTGCGTGCGTGACTGAGTACGCCATTAATTCTGGTAGACTTTGCATTCCTTGTTATGCTCTCATTTTACTTCATCTGGACTGGGGAATGTTCTGGAGACAAGACAGTAGCTTTCTTGGAGATGTACATTAGTTCTGGTGACTATGAGTGAACACTGCATGCATGACTGAGTGCCCCATTAACTCCTTCGGTCCCATAGCCACCATATGGTGTCAGAACCATCCATTGCTGAGCTCGACCCAAAATCACCACCGGGAGAGAATGAGTTAATTCTGGGAGACTTTGTATTTCTTGCTATGCCCTCATTTCACATCATCTGGACTGGGGAATTTTCTGGAGACAATACAGTAGCTTTCTGGGGGATGCACATTAATTCTGGTGACTGTGTGTGAACACTGCACGCATGACTGAGTGCGCCATTAATTCTGGGAGACTTTCCATTTCTTGTTATGTTCTCATTTCACTTCATCAGCACTGGGGAATTTTCTGGACACAAGACAGTAGCATTTTGGGGATGCACATTAATCTGGTGACTGTGTGGGACTACTGCGCACACACTGACTTCGCCATTAATTAATTCTCTTCCTAATTATATTCCAACTTTACAACGTCTATTTACAAAAATAAATATTTTTGGAGCCTCAGTAATGTTTACTTTCTGTAGTGGTATCATGAAGTGTTTGTTAAAAAGCAGGACTGAGCAGTGTAATTATACTGTGCTAAACTACATGTGTGCAGTCAGTGTACTTTCCTGTGTGTGCAGACACCATCCAGCTTCTTGCAAACATACATATGCTGACTTGTTCCGCTGTTTATGGTATAAAGAATAAAGATAAGAATATATAATGTATTTTATTTGTACCATCAGCAGCAGTGGACAAAGTCATATAATATGTTTTCAGAGGACTTGGGGCAGTGTGCACCTCAGTCACAGTGCACACATGACTTTTAGGAGATCATAGCACAAAAAACTCCTGCTTTTCAACAAACCGTACCCAACAGACATGAAATATTGCTGATGCACCCAATATATTTTATGGTGTACAGACATTATAAAGCCAGAAAATATATAACAGGTCCAGTTCACTGCCACCACACTGTGCTGTCACATTTCTTCTTTGCATTTTTTGTTCTGGACTAAGCAATGTCTTTCTAGTTTAGACTGGCAGTGGCAGTTTTGCAACAAGTTGCTGTACACCATAACACAACACAGCACCAGTTGTAGCACAGTGTGATGGCAGTGGACTGGACCTATTATATATTCTGACTTTATAATGTCTGTACACCATAAAATATTTGGGGTGCCTCAGCAATATTTCATGTCTGTTGGGTGCACACTGCCCAGAGAGCTCTGAAAACATAATATATGACTTTGTCCACTGCTGCTGATGGTACAAATAAAATACACATAATAACTAGTCAGCAATTTTTTCCATTGCTTGACCGAGTTATAATTTCCCATTATAACTCCCGAGTTATAACGGGGAACACGCGCTGAGTCAGTCAACAAAAACTGCTCCCTAATTGGCTGTGCGTGTTGTCCTGGGTGGCTTTCAGTTTCCTAAACATGGCGGTTTATTACCAGCATAGTGAGAGTCAGCAGATGAGTCGTCATTGCTTCTTTTATTTTATTTTTTTAAAAAAGGCAAAATGCAAGTTCTACATTAAAAAAAATCTGCTTCATCCTACCATCCCAATGCTACAGCTGCCACTAAGAATGATTCCAAAGTCACTCGGTAAGGTAAGCGTTATCGCAAGTGTTTGGCCACGTAACTACACTGCTCTCCAAAAAACAACCAACAATAATTAAAAAAGAAAAAGCAACTAAAAAAAAGACTGTGTCACAGAAAATCAGAGCGACAGAGAGAGTGTGAGTGTGTGTGTGTGTGTGTGTGTGTCTACATAGACTGCGTCTGCCTGCATGACTGAGAAAGAGCACCAGTAAAGAGTGTGGCAAAAAAATTGTAGACCAGCAATTATAAATAATAAAAGATGGGGAAGTGTGCTTAAATTAGAAATTAATGGTTGCCCTCAGTGTGGGATGCTTTAATAAACCCCGAGGGCGATCCCACACCTTGGGCAACCATTAATTTCTCATTAAGCACACTTCCCCATCCATTATTGTATATATTATATATTCTTATCTTTATTCTTTATACCATAAACACCAGAACAAGTCAACATATGATGGTACAAATAAAATAAATGTTATATATTCTTATCTATCTTGGCGTTGTGACTGCCAATGACAGCTCCACTTCCTTAGCTCCTCTACCATACTTCCAACTACTTCACTCACCCCCTTCTCCTCACCTCTCTCTTGACTAGCCCTCCCTCCCATCCCTCTTCTACCTCTCCACCAACTCATTCCCCCTACCCATCCACCCCATACTTCCCCCCCTTTTAGCCCATTCTGCACAGCATCTCCTTGCACTGGTACTTGGGGCTCCTCCCCCCTCCTTCTTGCAATTAGCATAGTTCCTATGCCTCACCGCAACTGAGAACTGTTTAGTTTTCACCATTCAGGCATCGTAACTTGTTTGTATAGTGTTACCCCCATTGTGTAGCAGTTTATAATTTTCTGTTTGCTTGCCTTGTTATTGATCTCATTGTGCAATTTTTTCCTTTTTTCCTCACCCGCCTGTTGTGTGATTTGCTCCTGACGTGGAACCTATGTAAAGGGCTCTGTGCTCAAATGGATTATCCGAGATTGTAATAAATAAATAAATACATCTTTATTCTTTATACCATAAACACTGGAACAAGTCTGCACACAGAGGATATTACACTGCACACATGCAGTTTAGCACAGTATAATTGCACTGCTCAGTTCTGCTTTTTAACAAACACTCCACAACAGAAAGTAAACATTACTGAGGCAACAAAAATATGTCAGAGTAAACATTCTTAACTTGGAATATAACCGGGCAATAAGAAGCACACTACACTATGTGGATGGGTGCAGGTACACAATACCTGGCTCCAAAAGTTTGAGGCAAACATACAAAGCCACCACTGCTTATGAATACATGCCACAAAAAATGTTCAAAGCTACTGCAGCTTTACTGATGGCAAAACAAGGCACACACAAATGACCACTGCGCATTGTCACTTAAGCCTTCATTAGGAGGCACACTGCTGAAGGTCTAACCATCAAAATGCAAGGCTCATTACTATGTGCCTTGATTTGTCATAAGTACAGTTGCAGTAGCAGTGAAAATATTTTAGTGCCATCTATTCATGTGGAGTTATGGCTTTCTGGTTTTGTTAAAGGAGTAGTCAACAAAGAATTTGAAAAAAACATATGTTATGCAGAGCACTTTTGATTTGTATATAATGTCCTAGTGCATCTTTCCCTCTGTCTGCTGTTAGGAGTTTTTAATAAATTAGCCTGCTACCTTCATGAAACTACCATAAAGGTAGCAGGCTAATTTTTAATAAATTAGCCTGCTACCTTTATGGTAGTTTCATGACCCCTGTGGATCTTCTTCATGTGAAATATGTTTATTGCCTTTATCACTCCAACAATGCTCTGTGTCATGTGACAGTGATGTAGCATAGCCCATAGATTTCTCAAATGCACAACAGCAGTGCTGAGTAGTTGTTGTTACACAGTGAGACCAAATGGCAACTGTTACAGTTTAGCATATACCTCAGAGCTAGGTAAGTGGGGTTTCTGTACAAAAACTGCTAGTCAGTTACACAGCTCTGCTGTTGTGAGCTGTGCATTTGCTAAATCAATGGGCTATGCTACATCACTATCACATGACACAGGGTGCATTGTCGGAGCGATAAAGGTAATAAACCGATTTATCATGAAGATCCACTGGGTGGTAAAACTACCATAAAGCTTGAAGGCTAATTTAGTAAAAACTCCTAATAGCAGACAGAGGGAAGGACACACTAGGGGAGGGACTTTACATGCAAATCAAAACACTCTGCATAACATATGCTGTTTCAAATTTTGGGTGGACTACTCCTTTAAGTTTAAATAATGATGGCAGGGACTACCCATTGTAACTCATAACAAGGAAAACCAAAACAGTGCACACGCACTTAACAGAAGGAAGGGGGGGCAGGATACAAACTGTAATGCATACAGAACAGAAGACATGAAAAAAGAGCATAATTATAAGATACAGGGAGTGGTGGGGGAATACATTTTTAATGACACGGGGAGGGTGGTGGGGGGCACATGGTGGAAGGAAAAAAAAAACTAGTGCAGAATCCCATGGTGGTCCAGCAGCAGCTGAAGCATGGCCATCATCTGCAATTGATAGCCCTCTATCTGCTACAACTGCTGCTCGACAGCACTCACCCTCTCATTTGAGGCATCCACAGCACTCCAGAGAATTGCAATGTCGGCCTGAGTTATAGGCAGTTCTCTGGGGTCTGGATGTGCTGTGGCTGGTGGTGGGGGTGGTGCTGGTGGAGCAGCAGGTGCTGCTGTGGCCCTCTCCTCTTAGGGCATGCATGGCCACCCCCTATGCCACAGAAGGACCAGCAGGAGCAGGCCTGGCCTGTTCTGTAGCAGCCTGCCACTGCACCCAGTGGTGATTGATCATGTGGGTGTGCTGGCCCCAGGTCCCCACATGACCCCCTCAGGGGCCATGGCACACCTCCACCCCACAAATGCAGCACTTTACCAGGCTTCTGTCCCCCCCACACAACCAAAGAACTCCCAAACCAGGGAGGTGGGGGGAGGACAAGGCACAGGTCGGGGGGCCAGATGCACTGGCAGCCTGGTGCTGAGGCTCCACACTTGGGGCCAGAGGTGCAGGCACATCCTGCTCAGGAGATGGTGCTGGTGGTGGTAGTGCCACTGCCTGAGGAGGTGGTGGTGGTGGTTCACTTGGTGCTGCAGCAGCTGCACCAACTCCTCCTGCTTCTGGGGGTGGTGGCAAGAATTTGCTCTGGTCCATAGTGAAAATAAGTTAGTTAAATTTGCGGATGATGTTAAAGTGTGGAGGGGGGGTAGTTGATACTTTTGAAGATAGGCTGAAGTTTGGACAGGATTTACTAGACATTGAGGAGTGGGCCCAAAAGAACTTTATGAATTTTAATACCGATAAAAGTGTAATGCTGAATATGGGAAGGGGCAACGTAAAACAGGACTACTATATTCAGGGTAGTAAAATAAGATCTTCTACCTGTGAGAAAGATCTTGGTGTGTATATTATGGTAGCACGGTAGTGCTACCATAGTTAGGGTTGAGGAGCCATTTCCATGTTAAACTCCAAATGTTGCACCTTAATAACTTTTCAACTGTTTGATGGATTTGCCTGAAATTTGGAATATATGATCAAGACCCATAGGCCTTGGGATCTATCAAGTTTTGTACTGATCGGATATACGGTTGCGGAGTTATTAAGCATGATCTGTCTTGGCGATTTACGCTTTTCTGGAATTCTATGGTCGCTGTACAGGCTCTACGGTTTGCGGACTGCCCAAATCTTCAGGGAACATGCAGGTGGGGTCCTGATGTGTCTTTCAAAGATTTGGTGAAAAATATTAAACGGTTCAAAGTTATTCAAAAACAGTTTCCCATTATAAGTCAATGGAAAAAGTTAACAAAAGATTCGACAGTGTCATAAATGCATTTTACTTTCGCAAATGGGCCTGTTACTTTCGCAAATCCGCCATTTTGTTTTCAGTTGGTGATCAGAAAAATGGTTGGCATTTAAATTTGAGACCCTCTAGCAACGTAATTCTTTTTGTATTTAGCTATTCGGGCCCTGAGGATGCTTGCCATGTCTTTATTTTGTGGTAAAACACCCCAGAAATATGTTTTTCAAATTTCTGGAAAAAGTACTTTCGCAAATTACTTTCGTGCTCACGAAAGTGTCAAACTTTTATCAAGCTTTTAAATTGGCGAACAGTAATTTTCTAGTCTGTGGGAAAATGACAGCAATTCTTTGGCACTGCACTGCAAAATAACCGCTGGGAGTTTGGGGCTGAAATTTGAGGACGCAGCCGACATCTCACAGATGTGCCTTTCAGTGTTGTATTGAAAAATATTACATGGCGGCAAAGTTATGGCACTCCAAAGTTGACAGTTTTCCCATAGGATAACATTACGGCGCCGCAAGCATTACAGGAATCCTTTGGCACCCTGCTGCAAAATAACGGTTTGGTCTTTTTCCTGAAATTTGGAGGAAGACAGCCAACAGCCCACAGATGTGCCTTTCAGTGGTTTGGTGAAAAAACATTACAGGGAGGCAAAGTTATGGCGCTCCGAACTTTTCTTTTTTTCCCCATAGGATAACATTACGGCGTCACGTGCCTTTCAGGGCCCGTATCTCGGAAACGGTGCGAGATACGGACTTTTCGTCGGAAAATTTCTTAGCCCCATAATGGGGCTAAGATCTAAATTAGCCAGGACAGTTGTAAATAATATGACTTTTAAATTTTTTTTCTACGTCGTACGGTTCCTGAGATATAATGTATTTAGTATTCCAAGATCTCATTTTCCTCGCCGATACTCATTATTTTGCATACATTATTTGTACTCACTGTCTTTCTCAATGCAGGTTTTGGGGAAAACCAGCCTGTGCGCTTACATTACTGTTACTGTTGCCCTTTCCGCTTGAATCCATTTTCCATTTCACCCCCATTGGCGTCTGTGCTACCGTATCGTTATCCTTTGCGTTTTCATTTGCGCTTGCGTTTCTGTTATTTTTGCCATTTCTGTCTACAGTACTGTTTATCTTACTGTTTCACTTTACATCACCATGCCCATTGACATTTCTGTTTGCAGGCACCATGTTACTATGTGACAACACATCACGTGGCAGACCATTCCGTCTACGCCACCATGTCGTTACCCTTTCTGTTCTCATTCGTGCTTGTGTTACCATGTGCGACACTGTTAGCTATTTCTGTTTGTGTTGCTGTCCTGTTAGTATGCCACAACACATCATGTGGCTCGGCCTTCCATATGACATTATGCAGCTGGGGCGTGGGGCCCTCCCCCGATGCTCCCGCCGCTGCGTACATTCACTATTTCTGTTATCATTCTCAAAAAGAAGGGAAATTAGAGGCAAAAAACTCCATTTAATGCATTAGTTAGGGTTGTTCCACAGCGACAAAAGTGAGGAAATTCACTGTTAGGGTTGAATACCCCCTTGGACCCCCGCCCACCCCAACACCGGCATTAGGATTAGCATTGGGATCATGGGTCCTAACTCTCACCCATTCTCCTATACTTCTGCTGCTTTACTATATGTCATGGGGTGAGAGTTAGGGCTGACGATCCCAATCGCGCACCTCTAATGCCGTTAGGGGTGCGAGGGTCCAAGGGGTTTTCAACCCTAACAGCTAATTCCTCACTTTTGTCGCTGTGGAACAACCCTAACTAATGCATTAAACTGAGTTTTTTGCCTCTAAAATATATATATACAACAGGATATGAAAAATGGAACACAATGTAGAATTACAGCTCATAGATCTATGCATTTGGTAAATTGTATTAGAAGAAGCTTTCATACCAGCAATGCAGAAGTGCTCACTAAAGTGTTTAAATTGTATGGGAGACCAACTTTGGACTACTGTTCCTCACTTTGGAGTCCTTATTTTAAAAAGGATAGGGTTTTGCTGGAATGTCCACAAAGAATTTTAATTAAAATAGTATCAAGTCACAGGAACCAACCTTATGAAACCAGATTAAAATCAATGAGACTATGGTCCTTGTCAAATAAGAGGATGAGGGGTGATTTGCTGCTTCTTTATAAAGTTTTGCATCAGGATAGTTTGAGAATTGCATTGGGCTTGCAATATAGGAAAAAGATCTTCGATTGGAGAAAACATGATCAACAGTTAGTGAGTGAAAGGTGTAGAACTAATTTAAGAAAATATGGGTTTGTATGTAGGGCAATTGAATATTGGAATACATTACCAGCATATGTTGTGCAGGCAGATTCTTTCATTACCTTTAAGATCAGGTTGGATAAACATGTGACAGGTGGTGATGATTGTTACCTCCACTTAACTGTGACTGGGTGCATATGTTCCCTCATGTTCGCAAGCATGCTTCCAGGGACACACAAACAATCCACTTCAGTCCTAGCCCCCTGTTGCGTATTGCTTGCCATTTTGGGACACTGTCTGGCATTATGTCCAGTTCCTTTACAGACCCAACATTCATTTCTTTTCTCAGAGAAATCTTTTCTCTGAAACCTGGGGCTAACTGGTTTCGGTGGAGGCAGTGAGGGTTTTACCTGCCCTGAAGGTGCGCTTTTCCCTTTCTGCGCTGCCACGCCCACCCCATTCACTCTCAGAGTAGGTCTGCTCTTGGCATAGTAGTCCAAGAGTTCAGCAGCCTCTTGTACTGTTTTGCGATCTTGGTCCTCCAGCCAGGTTTTCAGCTCTGCTAGGCGTGCCAAAAAAAACTGTTCTAACAAAATAGCATTTTCAATTTACAGTTTGCTTTAATTCTCTCCCACCAACGTTTTAAAAACTGACATTGTTTTGTGGCTAGCTCCTCATAGCTCATGTCAGGGCTTCTCCTGAGCTTACAGAATTTACCTCTGCATACTTCAGCAGTTAAATCAAATTTTTTTAACAGTGCAGCTTTATGTTTACTGTAATCAGTACTGTCCTCATTGTCCATTTGACCCAATGCATCCCGAGCTTTCCCAGTAAGTAGCAGGGATAGCTGGAAGCTCCAGGACCCTCTAGAAATTTTAGCCTGAATACAAACTTTTTCAAAGGAATTTAAAAAGGCATCCATATCCTCCCCCTCTTTAAATTCAGCTATCAATTTGTAACTCAGTCCTGTAGTTTCAGTTAATCCCAAGCCACTTACCTGCTCTGGTGCTGATGGTTGGAATCGTAGCTTCTCCAGTTCATGTCGCTTCTGGTGCTCATGCTCCTTATGTTCAGCTTTTCTCTGTTCTCACTCCCTCTTCTCCTCTGCAGCTCACTGGCACTCACGTTCTTCAAGGTCAGCCTCCCGCTGTTCTCGCTCCCTCTTCTCCTGGAACTCCAGCTCCATTCTGTGCAACTCAATCTGCAGCCTCAGTGCATCTGGCTCCATAATGCTGGTGACCTTCCCCTGCAGCTTTGGCCCTTTGCTGGCACTGGCACTGCTGTAATCCTCACCGGATCTGGACACTGCACTGGCCGCTAGCCCCTCCACATTCAAGGTTCAGTCCCTTACAGTTACAGTCTGTGACTCGATGCTCTGGGCATCTTCTGCCATCAGGGCATCCATGAGGTTCTACTTGATGGCTCTCCCCTCATACAGAACTCCTCTGTCCTGGCACAACTGCCTCAAGTAGTCTACAGTGTGCCCGCTGTAGTTGGAAGCCATCATCTTCCCTAACTACCGTTACTCTAACTTGCACTTTAGAAAAAAAAAACAGGTAGGAACTTGACTTGACTTTTTCTATCTAATGTATGCCTCTACAAGTGCCTTTAGTTAGATCTGAGATCTTGTTTCTACAGAGTCCAAAAAGAAAATGTCACAAAGATCAGACACAAGTCCTGGGTTAAAACTGTGTCTGACACACACACACACACACACACACACACACACACCCCTTCCATGATGTCATCCAGATCCTCTTTTTAGAATATAAAAAATATACAAAACAGGATGTCCTATCAGGAGGTTTATTAAATACTGTGACTTTAGCCAAAACTTAGTTTCACAAATTATGACAATCTTTAATTCAAGCCTTTCCTATGATCTTGTGTGGTTTCCGGCTCCCAAGACATCAAAGGTTTTTTTTTACAACTCTGCTTTTTTACAACTCTGCCATATCTCACTTAGGTACAATATAGCATTTTAACACCAGTTGATATTAAATGTTCTTCTTCTTCTTAAGACGTCATAAAAGTTTATGATCTCCATCCTCTGGTAAACTCACAAAGTCCCATTTCATTTCCACTTCAAAGCAGCAACAGGACATAAAATGCAGGGTCTTGGAAGTTAATCACATTACAGAGATGTGCTATTTAATATATATCTTGTCATTTTAACTGAAACCGGGGTGGGGGGAGAAGCACCTATAGCCCAGCTGTCTTATGGAGGCAATCACACTCTACATTTTTATATTACAAAATCACAGAACAATCATAACCAGCTGGCCAAGCATCACAGGGTCTTCCTTGGGGTTGTCAACCTTAATGCCTACCCCCTTCACCTCAGCCTGTAGCCTCCTGTTCAATGCACAAGTTATAGCTCCAAGCCAGTGATTCACAGTGCTATACTCTTCAAAGGTAGAAAAGTATGGCTCACCACATGTTGCCAACAGAATCAGTCATAGCTTTCTTCATATAGGGCCCATGAAAAGAGATCACACCTGACCTTATTTTCTCAGGTGAGGGGGTGGGCAGTAGGGTTGACAGCTCCAAGGAACACCCCACCACTGATTTTCCAAGACTCCAGAGATCCAAAACCCTAAATTTGTTTTTGATTTCTGTACTTTGAGTGCTTTGCTTTCTTTAACCCAAATGTCTGCATTAATATAGTTATTTGCAATGAATTTCCTTTTTTTTTTGTGATTGCAGACTCATACACTCATTCTGGACTTGTGCAAAATGGAATAAACAAAATAGTGGAGATATTTCAAGGCCCATTCTTTCATGTCAACCCATTTCTCCTGACACTGTACAAGGCCTTGTCAGACCTTGACACACACATCAAACTCTTCTGTGCGGTATCGTCTGTGTGGCTGAACAGCACAGTTCTTTCCCAGGCTAGGAGCAATGGCATGCAATGGTGCCAGTTCCCATCCTTTTGCTTCCAAGCTGGCTGTCTGAGCGTATCCCTGAATTCGAGTTGGCAGTACAGAAACATGGCATGCTATCAGCTGGGCCAATGCCCTACACACAACACTTCTTCATAATTTCTTTTTTTGACATTTTGACTCCAAATGTTCAACATAGTCTTTTTATCCCCCCGAACATGACAGGTATCATTCATAAAATACTGGTCGAAATGTCATTTTGTACCACAAGTATGAAAACTCATTTTGGGCAAGATTTCAAAAATGACAGCTGTCATGTTCATGAGGTAGTCTGAAAAAAAATAGCTATGTTGAACATTTGAGGTCAAAATCTTGAAAATGATCAAAGTTATGAGTGAGCATTAAAAACTTTAAATATACCTTCATAACTTAGTTGTTTTAACATTTTGACTCCAAATTTTCAACATAGTCTTCTTATGGCCCCACCTCATGAACCCTGTAGGGAAAATTCTTCTAATTTTTAACTGCAAGGTGATGTTGCGGTAACTAAGCAAAATCACCTTTTGGGACCAGATTTGAAGTAATTTCACCACTCTTGTTCATGAGGTGGGGTTCCAAAAAGGCCATGTTGAAGATTTAGGAAAAAATATTTTAAAAATGACCAAGTTATGAATAAATGTTCTAAAATGTTCCTATGCTCACTCATAACTTGACAATTTTCAGTATTTTGACCCCAAATGTTCAACACAGCCATTTTTTCTTTTCTTTTCTTTTTTGCTTCTCAGGCCCCAGCCTTTGCTACTCCTTCAGGCTGCATAGCTCTCTGTGCCTGCCATCTCACCTCCGCTGCCTCTCCTGCCATTGGTCATGGTCCCATGTGCACCACACCCCAGGGGGTCTGGCACTAACCCTACTGGAAGGGCCTCTCCATAGGGGCGAGGGAGGAGAATTTGGAGATATGGTGTCCCCAGGGTTGGTGCATTCATGGAAGATGGAGGAGGAGGAGGAGGAGAAGAACACAACCATTTTTTCACCCCACCTCATGAATGCGACAACTATTATTTTTCAAATCCTGGCCAAAACGTGTTTTCACACCTGTGGCAGAAAATGACTTGTGGGGATTTCAATATTTTTACCAACTGTTCATAAGAAGACTATGTTGAAAATTTGTGGTCAGAATATTAAAAACCAACAAAGTTGGACGTAAGTTATCATTTTTAATGCTCACTCATAACTTCAGTAATTTTCAATATTTTAACATCAGAGTATCAGTACAGCCATTTTTTCACACCACCTCATGGAATCTGTCATCTTCCAAATCCTGATCCAAATGGAATTTTGCAATTGTAGTGCGAAATGGCATTTTGGCCAGTATTTTATAACTGACACCTCTCATGTTGAAAAGGGGGTTAATAAAAATAATATGTTGAAATTTTGGGGTTAAAATGTCCCATAAAAAATGTATAAAGTAAAGTTGTTTGCAGGGGTGTCTGTTGCCCACTGGGAACCACTCTTCCTTTCCATGCCAGTGACCTGAGTTTTGGTGCAACCTCAGTGAGTTGGCTGAATGGGTCAAGGCTGGGAGAAATATGCTGCAGCATTAGGCACTGGTTGCAGCCTAGGGAGGAATGGAGTAGTGTTCTGGCACACACATGACACCTTGTGGTGGGCTGGAGAGCCTCCCTCACAAGGGGTTGATATGCGTGTTGAGGGCTGATGGGCCTGCTCACTGCATCCAGACAAGTAGGGTGGCAAGAAAAATGGGGGAAAGTGTACCTGGCAAGATGAAGACAGGGCCACTGCAGGCCTTGCACCAGCAGTAGGCCCTCTACTGCTGTCAGCCACCAAGCACCATCATCCTCCTTCTCAGGAACTTACCTTGTACCTTTGGTGGGCACCCCACAGATTATAATATGATAGGGAGAGGTGGAGGATGGATGTCTGTCAGCCACTTTGCCAGTCTGTCACTCTGTCGGTGTTGCAGGGTGTGCAAAAGGAGATAGCTTCATCCTGCCCTGGTGGTGGTCAATAAGCAAAGCATCTTGCTTCTCCCTACTACCCTGAGAATATAGTGGGCCTAGGGATGCTGAATCCTGTCCCCAACCCTCCCCCACACTGGTCTCCATGAGAGAGCTAAGTCTATTTACAAACCTAGATAACTGCCATGGTACCAGTATCTGCCCTCCTGACCAACACACTCTAAACCTCCAAAATAAAACTACAACCCCTTTCCACCCTACAAAGCTAATCTTTATTTTTATTGCTTATACTAAACCTATTTTCTACTTTATGTCTACAGAGTCAATTAATGTCAGCAATAGCACTGGAGTACACTAACCACATGTATCAAATAAGCATTTTGTTTTACTGCATGCATAGTGTACCTTGTTTATACCAGTTAGTTACTAAAGATCTACAGATCCTTTGTGACCCCATTGCTATTCTATTTTACATCAGCTAGTATTTCAATGTTTTGGTGAATACCATATGAAGTCAGAAGTGCTTGTGTAACATAGTTTACTTTTGGCTTTACTCTATTCCCACCATTGACAGGGCAATTGGGTAGTGAGTAGGGAATAGAAAGCCCAGTGCTGTACCAAGGCTAAGCAGAGTGCTGGAGAAGGAGGAGGAGGCAGGGGTGGATAGTTGGTGCTGCATAACACGCTAAGCAGGGGACTGCTGTAGGAGGCTGGCCTTTAAGGGGATGTGGGAGGAGCTATTCCCCCACATTGAACCTCAGGCTTTAGCCCTCTCATTCAATGTTTTGGTGAATAGCATATGAAGTCAGTAGTGCTTGTGTAACGTAGTTTACTTTTGGCTTTACTCTGTTCCCACCCTTGGTAGGGAAACTGGGTAGTGAGTAGGGAATAGAAAGCCCAAAAGAATAAGCAATGAATGTCCAAAAGAGTATGATTACCTCCTGCAACTCACAGAGAGTATGACCAGTAGCACTCAGGAGAGGAAAAACCCCAGGTGGAGGAAACCTCTGAGGACCCATGGCTACAGACCCACCTATCGTCTGGGCAAACTATAGAGGAGATGACCCTAGGGTCTAGCAACCATATTCTAATTTAAAAGGAAGGTGAACTGCTTGGCGAGATGATGGTCAATCTTCAAAGTCCATTGGATGATGAGTTCTGGAAGGATGACTCTGAGGTTGAAGAAGTAGGTCTATTCTGAAGTAGTATCCAGATACTGAAAGTGAAGTAGGTCCAGTAGAAAAGGGGTGAATGCAGTCCAGGTTTCCAAGGTGATGCTGGATGATATCCAATGGGATTACAGAGACAAAGTGAGCACAAAGAGCATGATCTGATAACATTTGCTGCCAGATTTTGGTACCATAGGAAGTATGATGGGTTATGAAGTCATAAGGTAAACAATCGGACTTTGTAAAAGGTTTGACATTCAAGTTAGAGTCTGAAAGTTTGGAGTTAAGTGGTGAGTGAAAAGCTGCAATGTTAACATCCCTGAAGAAGATGAAGGAGTTGGACAGAATCTTTAGGTGCCTGAAGGAGGGGTGACATGGAAGATTTTAAACCAATGAAGGAAGCTTGGTACTGTATATGCAGGTATCTGAAGGTAAACGGAAACAATTGGAAGTTCAGTACGATGAATTCTAGAGTTGTTTTGGGCAACGATGCCATAATGATATTTGTATAGGTTCCTGCTTGTCTGCTGGTGGGAAAAGGTAGGTATGGATATTGCTGTGGCGTAATTGCCTGTGACTTGAGCTGAGGTGGCCATGACTGCTTTGCCTTACAGGTTGATCCACTGACTGAATGCTGTAGGAAGTCCAGAAATGGGTCTTTGAAGTAGTCTATAGACCAATGTGGTGATGGGAAATTGAGAGCTATGTAGAATGCGAGGGGTGCCTAGCAGTTTAGTTGGATATAGGCCTGTTGAGAGGTATGACTGGGATAGTGAGACAGCCAGGTCAAGTTGTGGACATGTAGACTGAGGAATTGATGGAAGTCTACTCTCTGTGAAAGTCTTTGCTGTAGTGAGTATAGGAGGTGAAACATGAGGGATGAGCTAGAAGGACTGCTAAATGGGCTGCTGACCTGATTGATGGTAATATGATGTAGGAATGTAGATGACTGTATGAAGTATGGTGACATCCATAGGCTGGAGAATAGTGGCTCAGATAGAGTAACTTTAATAAGGCAGCTAGGCACCAGATATCCAGCAATGGGAATTCTTGAAAGGTAGCTGGGAAGATCTCAGGACATCCAATGGCTATTGAGGAAGGAGTAGAGTAATATGATCAAACAGAGTCAGTGCTCATAGGAGAAAGCCACCAAAAGGTAAAACAGATGATTCCAGTATTCTTACGGTTCCCCTTATCCATAACAGCTATGATGATTGCAGAGCCAGTGCATTATGGAAGAAATTATGTCACTTTTCTGTGTAAAAAGATAGGAGTGGAGAGGGCTGCACTAAATCTTAGATCCTATGAGACATGGGAGATAGGGATGCCATACCGCTTCAATTGACAGGATGCATAGGGAGCATCCAGTAAAGTCGGATGAGTAATGAGATCTTTCTATAGTCGAGTGGAATGGGATTCCAGAACTGGTCCTGGGGAGATGATTGGAAAGTACTGATAACTCCATGGTGACGTACGAGTCTATAAGGCATAGTGTTCAAGGGATGTTGCTAGAAGACATCTTCCTCAGGTGTAATGAACAAGTGCTCCATCAATCAGTGAATGGGAGCTGTTAAGGTGGCCAGGTAGGAGTATGCAATAGATGAATGGGGAGTAGTTGACCTGATAGGAATACTGGCTGGTGATAAGAGTAAAATGCCCAAACAGAGGTGCAACAAATGGGAAGGAGTCCATAGCCCCTAGGGCAGTGAGGAGAAGGCTGCTGTCCAAGGATGGAGGGGAAAGCCCAGAGCAGATGTCCGTGGACTGAAGGAAGGCGTCTGAGAAGAAGACAGCATATGCCAAATGTACTGACATCGGTAAGTGCAGGCAGGAGCAGAACCAGTGTCAGCATCACAGCAAACTGAATCAGAATGTGGGAAAGTTGCTGCAGACTATGAGAGGTGGATCCCTGGAAGACCAAGAAGTGAAGCCAGGTACCAAGTGCAATGAAGTTGAGGTACAAGAGTCCCATGTCCGAAGAAGATGGTGAACAAGTGCAGAAAACAAAAAGTGCTGCAGCGATGAAGCATGAGATTCCCACTTCTGAAGGAGAAAGCAAACTCTCATAGTTGTCAGGAAGGGGTAATCAGCAGCAGGGAAGTCCAGGAGGCAGTTGAACTGAATGGAGGTAGAGACTGAGCAAGCTGGCGGGGTCCAAATCCAGAGCGTGAGAAGGCCAAGGTGGGGATGAGTATGATGAGTCCATGGAAGTGCAGGATGTAGGCTGGTGAGGAAGGATGCAAAAGGCAAATGGGGTACAGTGGTCCCATTCCTGTAGGGGAAGCGGCAACCCGGTACCGAGTAGAGAATGCATAAGGTTGAAACAGTCAAATGTAGAGTCAGGCTCCCATCCCTGGTAGTTGAGGTGAGACGATCTTGACTTGAGGCCACCAGGCATAGGTAGGATGTTGAAGACACATTGGGTAAAGAGGCCCTGTTACTGAACGGAAGCAGCAACAGGTATCAGGTAGAGAATGAATAAGTATGACACAGTAGATTGCAGACATGGCTCCCATCCCTGGTAGTCAGGGCATGCTTATCTTCACTCAATGCTGCCAGGCAGAGTTAGGGACAGAGGATGTCAGGTTTGTAAGTAGTAGATAGTAATTGTAGCAGAATCCCATCCCTGGTAGACAGGGCAAGCCTACCTTTGCTCAGTGCCTCAGAAGATACGAGTTAGGGACTGAGTCCAGGAAAAACTGCTGGTATGAGCTGTACAAGGAAAGGTCAGTTGACTGCATAGTCATAGGTAGATAAACAGTGAGGCAGTAGAAAGGGGAAGGCAGCAAGTCAGAGTGGAAGAACATGAGGAGGAGTTGTCAGGAAATGTCAGTAAGGGGGAGGTAGCATAATCCTGGAAGAAGCATGCTGGTAGCAATGAAATGTAATGAATGACTGACAGCTGAGTAGTCTGCAAGGGCAATGATCCATGCGATAGCAGTGGAAGCCATGAAGGCTGGAAGGCAGGGTATATCAGGAACCTGGAGAGGTGCTGGGGCAGGCAGAGCCTAGGGAAAGAGAAGCCACAGGCAAATCAGTGAATGGAAGCAAACACTGCAGTAGTAACAGAGAATAGATGATGCTTGAGGAGTGAATGTATAAGGAGAGCCAATGATGCAGGCTTGGAGGTACCACAAGGAGCATGGAAAAGGAAGTAGGTGTGAATGGTGCAAGTAACTGGCAAGCTGGAAGGCAAAGAGCACCAGGTGTAGAACAAGGAAGCATAATTCTTGAAGCTGTGTAGGATTTTGGTGCCAGGGGCAGAATGGTAAGGGGCGCAATCACCTGACCTGGGTTAGAGGTAGCATGGTCTGTTTGTTAGACAGGGCATAAATGGAGATGGAATGCAGGTGTGAGGAGCAAAAGGCCCAAAAAGGAGAACCAGGGGAGCACAGGACAAGGGCAGGAACAGGGGATGATTGGGGCAGGGAAGCAAGGGCCCAGGAAGAGATAGCTGGGGCAAATAAAAAGCCAGGGGATTAAAGAAGGGAGTGCAGGGCTAGGAAAGGGCAAACATAATTGCTGAATTGGGCAGAATGGCAGTGTACTGCACAGACCATGATAAATCTGGTTAGTGAAATGGGGAGGAGAAATCAGGTGCACAGCCCTGCATGAGGAAAGCAATGTGAAGGTAGTATGAGTGTTCCAGTAGGGCTAGCCACAGGAAGGTAATGTGCATGTGCAGTGCACAGCAGGATTATGACTGTCCAGGTTTTAAACATTAGACTAGTCTGCAGAGAGTCTGGAGAACAGGCAGACCAGAGTATACTGTAAGAAAGGAGACTGGGTGAAGAAAATCCAGCAGCAGAATGTCAATGTTCAAGGCAGCATGGCAACGTGGCAGGGGAGCACAGGTAATCCTCATGGTGTGAATGCCAGCCATGCCATAGCAGTGGTAAGCAGGTAGCAAAGAAAAGGGAGCAAGTAGGGCCGCAAGACAAGAGGGGGGAGCAGGAGTCAGAGTCAGCCCATACGGGCTAGCCACTAAGGCAGGGTATGCAAATACAGAAGAGAAAAGAGTGCAGACAGGTTTTTATTTTTTAGATGACTACTTTCCTAACTAAGCAACATGTTCCACTTAGAATTGGGGAACTCAAATCTCTGGAGCACTTAGGACAATTCAGAAGCCTCAGTTTCCATGCTCTGAAGGTGTGGCACATGCATACTGTATGCAAGTGATCTTGGTGACATTTTACTGTGATGTTGAAACAGAACATTACATTTAGTCCTGAGTAAGAAATTCGATGTGTCAAAAATGTAGAACAAATGGGAAAATAAATACTAGCAAAAGACAGTGCTCCAGGTAGAGAACAGTACTTCAATATTGTGGGTTACTTACGTGGTTGTCCGTGGGGAAATGGCAGCAAGGTCTCCATCACATGTTGACCATGAAGAGGTTGGGACGTGGAGACAGCTAGAGGCGTCTCACAGGCAATGCTTCTGGCAGCGAGCAAGAAACAGGCAGAGGAGCAGTCCAGAGTTGGGTAGTTTGTGTGCCATTCATGTGCCATTCAGGGGCTGGGGACTTACCATACGAAAGGAGGCTGAGGGAGTTGAACATGTACTCGCTGGAGGAGAGGAGGGACAGGGTGAATATGATTGAAACCTTCAAGTACATGAAAGGAATAAACAAGACAGGTACAGAGGGGCTGTTCAAAGTAAGGGAGGGGAGGGACACCCGGGGCCATGATATGAGACTGGAGGGAGTAAGGTTCAGGAGGGAGATGAGGAGACACTTTTTTGTGGAGAGGGTGGTAGCTGGGTTGAATGTGTTACTGGCAGAAGTGGTATCCTGTAGAACAGTGGGCTGCTTCAAAAGGGCCTGGGACAGAGCAAGGTGGAGGGTCAAGGGAGGGGAGGAGGGAGGGAGGGCAGCTGCAGAATAAGGGTTCAATTGTGCTTACACCACTGGATGAGATGTATGCTTATGTGACTTCAATACATTGTGGTTATTCACCTCTCTATTCATGGGATGTACCACCATGTAGGGGTACGATGCAAGGAACCCTATAGGAGGGTTCCCCCCTTATAGGTGCCATGGGATTAACTCCCTTGGCTAAAAGTAGCTTAGGAAGAAGCCCATGGGAAAGAGAGATGAGCCGCTGGAGGAGGAGAGGTGGATGTTGGGGCAATGAAGATACAAATCCTGGAACAGTCCAGGAGGAGTGGCATGTTAAGGCCTGATGTGGGAGTGATGATGTTGCTCCTCCCTTTGAACCTTAGGCTTAAAGTCTTCCCATTCATATGTGCTTACACAACTGGATGAGATGTGCACTAGTGTGACTTCAATACATCGTGGCTATTTGACTCTCTATCCATGGCATATACCACCCCATAGGGGTACAACGCAAGAAATCCTAGAGGAAGCCCCCCCATCAGTGCCATGGGAATAACTCCCTTGGCTAAAGGTAGCTTAGGAAGAAGCCCAAACAGAATACTCAAAAGGATGTCAAGCATTGAAGATATCTAGGCCGGAAATGAACGTGACAGACATAGATAGGAAAGACAGGAGAATAACGATAAAAGGTGAGGACAGTGAATGAAAGGAAATCTGACAAGATGCAGAAGGATGGACTTCCTAAGGAGAGAGAGAGAACAGCTGGGGCCACCATCTGACTCCATTCAACAGTGGAACCTAACTATGGAACCTATGAAAGCGCTAACCCTGTCTAATATTATGACCATAATCATGGAGGACAGAAAAAACATCTTTGATGGGAAAACATCTGGGGATCTAAGGCCTAGGTCACCTTCCCTCCAGGCTGAAGGATGGCTGATTAGTGATGGTGCAGTTACAACAATTTAAGTTGAGATCGAGGAAGAAGGAAAAGTCCAAAGTAGAGGAAGCTCTCGCTCTCTCCTTCCAAATGGACAGCTGTTGAAGGATGTGAGTGATGTCTCTGTGACTATACACTCAAAATCAAGAGAGGATGTACAATGATGGAAAGGATACTGAACACATGAATGGTTTAAGGTGAGTAATGAAATGGATTATGTATGATTATGTTATCAGGCCTAGAAGGCCAGAACAGTGAAGATGAGGTATGAAATGAATGATGTATGATGATGGAGAAAAGCCTGTTAGCTCAGAGCAACGGAGCAACAGACATGAAGGCATGTCTCAGAGTAGAGAGCAGCTCGAGTTGAGGTAGCATGGACCTGAGAGGGTTATGCTCAAGTAGCCGATATGAAGGAGTAGACCCACATAAAGATTGGATGAGAGAGGGAGTCCAGATGCGGTTGTGAGAAGACTGATGGTGATAATAACTGCAGGAGTGCAGCAGTTCAATGAGGAAGACCTAAAGAGAGGTATGCTCAATTAGTTGATGATGCTCGATTAAGTGATGTGAATAAATAGACCCTGAGTACGGACTGAGTGAAGAAGAACTAGACTTTAGACACTGGGACATCAGATGGATTGGGGCTAAGAGGAGGGTACAAATAGGGAAGATGATGACAGAATAGGAAAAAAACAAAAGAAAGTGAAGGTACGAGAAGGAGCAGAAAGTAGGGCTGAGGGAATGGGAGGAGGCGGGCAACAAGTGGCATCAATGGGGGTAGACATGCAACAGTGGAGTTGACAGGGGTAGACACCTCCAATACAGGGGATAAAGGTAGAGAGAAGGACCAAGACAAACCACTGAGGTTGAGGACAGAAAAGGCAAGTGACCACAAAGAACTCCAAAGCAGGAGGGGTGCCTATAGAATACTGTACCACAGGGATGGACACCACATGCAAAGCAAGGTCAGTCCAGGCCAAGAGAGGTAGAAATGGAAAGCCTGGGCAACGAGATGGGATGGGAGCAGAGGAATCCCAATGGACGTGGAAGTGCCCCATAGTCCAACATAACCAATGCAAGGTCAAGACAGGAATTTGACACCAAAAACAAAGTAAATTTTGATGAATGAACAAATAAAATACATGGTGTGTGAATATAAGAAACAGATGAACAGTCCAAAGTGTGCCATAATTCATGATTGAAAACAAATAATTCTACTGCCCAGCAGATGACATGAAATCCCTGTAAAATAAAGGAAGCCCCACAGAGCTGAGAGCCCGAGACTCAAAGAGCAGGGAGCGATGAGGAACTGGAGCAAAATAAGTCAGGAGAGGCACAGGAAACAACAGCAAAATCAAGCATGAAAATCAGAGCACGAAGCAAAAGACAAGCAGGAGAGAGGCGGGGGTCTGAGCCCCGGCCAGCACCCTGGCAGTGCGGAGAATGCCCAGAGCAGAACCCTCAACAAGCAAAGTAGGGACCAGTTTGAAGAGAAGCTATCAAGTCGTAGCGAGGAGGAAACCAGGTGCAAAAGAGAAAGCATACCTGAAGCGCCATCAGGGTAGAGGGGAAGAGCAGTGCAGAGAACTCCCAATGCAATAGAGCGGACAATGAAACAATGAGGGGGAGCAGAACATCATGGAGCCCCAAAGTGGTGGAGCCGTCAGGCTCTCTTGGAGCAAGCCTAACAAGGAAGCGCCAAGGCAGAGCCATACTGGCAGCACCAAGGAGGGAAAAATTGAAAAGAAAAGTCAACAACAGGGGAAAGAGCATGATTAATGAGGTATGGGGGAAGGGAATGGAAAGGTCGGGGAGGGGAGAGAACAGGCAGAACTGTGAGATGGGACTGAGTCTTCAGCGGCAATGAAGATATGAATCCTGGAACAGTCCAGGAGGAGTGGCTTTTTAAGGCCTGATGGGGGAGTGATATAGTTGCTCCACCCATTGAACCTCAGGCTTAATGCCTTCCCAATGCTAACTGCACATTCAAGCAGACTTGATAGACCACTAGGCCTTTATCTACTGACAAATTTCATATGTTCATATGTTAGCGTACTGGTACTATGGGGTGCAGAGGATGAGAACAGGTTGTCCCATCTCCTAGGGGTGCAGTAGCCAGGTATCAGCATTGGGGCTGGTTACAATGGCTAAGCTGACACAAAAGGATGATGTTGCACCCAAGAGTAAGGAAACATGGAGCAGCAGCACCTGAACAGAGAAGGAGTGGCAAAGGAGGTACAGAGAGGGGAGGAGGGGAAATGGAGGCAAACGAGTGAGCAGATACAGGCGAGAGGAGGGTGAGAATGGGGGACCAAGAGTAAACGAGGGACAAAGAGGATGGGGAGGGGGGCAAGCAAGGGGGGGAAAGGAAAGAGAAGAATGAGAGGGAGCAGGGGGAAGCAAACAAGGAGCAGGGAGCAGAATGGGAAGGGAAGGAGGCTCAGCCCATGAGCCACACAGGAGCCCAGGTGCTGCCATTGCACAACGCGCTAAGCAGGGGACTGCTGCAGGAGGCTGGCCTTTAAGGGGAATGTGGGAGGAACTATTCCCCCACGTTGAACCTCAGGCTTTAGTCCTTCCATTATAATACTTGTAGTTGCACCATTACACCATACTATCACACAGTGCAACAGTGTAACTACTACTATTAAGACACTGTTGTTTGTTACTTGTTAGCTGGTTGGTGAAGCAGGGCTAGAAATAACTCATATATTCTGTTCTATTAATTTTGTGCAGGTCCATCAGAAACAGAACAGAAATTAATTTCAAAAAACTATGTTAATGCAGACATTAGGGTGAAGAACACAAAGTAGTGAAATGGGTTTTGGATCATTGGAGTCCTGGCAAATCAAAGGTAGGGTCTTCCTTGAGGTTGTCAACCCTGATGCTAACCCCCTTCCTGAGCAAACAAGGTCATATGTGACCTCTTTTCATTTTAAGAAAGCTACATCTGATTCTGTTGGCAACATGTGGCAACCCATTCCTTTCTACCTTTGAAGAATGTATCACTATGAGACTCTTGGAGCTGTATCTTGTGCTTCAGACAGGGGGCTATGGACTGGGGGGAAGGTTGGGAGTTAGAGTTGACAACCCCAAGTAAGACCCTACCACTGATTCACCAATATTCCAGAGACCCAAACCACTATTTTTTTTTATTTCCCTACTTTGTGCTTTCTGCGTTCTTTAACTGTAATATTTGCACTAATGTAGTTTTTCTTTTTTGCAGTTAACATACTGTATATTATTCATTGCAAAAAACTACATTGATGCAGATACTAGGGATGAATATCACAAGGTGCACAAAGTCGGGAAATAAAAAAACTTTAGGTTTTTGGGTCTCTGGAGTCTTGGAGAATGGTGGGGTGTTCTTTGGGGTTGTCAGTCCTAATGCCCACCCATCCCTCAGCCGATAACCTCCTGTCCAAAGCACAAGGTACAACTCTGAACCATAGTGCTCTACTGTTCAGAGATAGTAAGGTACGGCTCACCACATGTTGCCAATAGAATAGTTGTACCTTTCTTCAGACAGGGCTCTGTAGGCCCTACATGAAGAAAAAAGATAATACCTGACTTTGCATGTTCAGGGGAGACAGCATCTGACACCACCTCATGATGATGCCTATAGTCCTGCCCCCTTAGAAATGCATGCATTTTCATCAGTTAGCCACATTTAGTAATGTGACTGTAAACAGCTATCCTGAGAATGTTTGTTTTTTTAAACTAAGCATGCATGTGTTTTTTCTTAAATTTTTCTAAAATGTGGCAATTTAGGGACTTAAAAAGTGCAAAAGCACACAGCTTGGTGCAAACACTATCAAACACGTAAGTTTCAGGCTTAAAATCCTTCTAGATTTTTAGTTACAGGTGATTAAATAAAGGTCTGAATTTTTGGCCAATTAAATGTTTGCACCTCTATAACTTTGTCCCCTCTGAATCAATTGCCACAACATTTTTCGGATACGAAAGTTTGGTACCTGCTCAAATGTCTGCCAAAGTTCAAGTAAACTGGTTGATAGGGGCAGAGTAATTAAGGTGCAGAAATTGGGGTTTAACATTAAAATGCTTACTCAACCCTAATAGACAGTTGTGAACTGATATACAGACCAAGGGTTTGATGCGTGTCCAAGCCTGATGGAGTGATTTATTCAATCAGGGGAAATGGGCTGACACGGAAAAAGGGGCTTGAAAAATCTCCACTATTCTGTTTATTCAATTTTGTGCAGGACTCTTTGGTACTTACGTGAATGAGGATACAATTCTGTTATCACAAAAAGGAAGGACATTCATTGCAAAAACTGTTAATACAGACATTAGGGTTGAAGAACACAAAATGCATAAAGTCATACCTCTCAACTGTCCCTGATTTTCAGGGAAGTTCCTGATTTTGCCTCAAAATGTTACTGTCTCCCTCCTAAAAATTGTGTTTTCGTGACCAAACAGTGGAGGTTATAAGCACAAAATAATGCCAGATATTAAAGTTACAGACGTGTTCTTCCTTAGGAAATGCATCTTACACTAAGCCCCTTATTCTACCAGTGTTTTGAGTGGATATCACCAATTTTGAAGATGTGTCCCTGATTTTGGTCCTTTGTTCTTCATTTTTTACGCCTTGTCCCTGATTTACAAGCCAGGAGATTGAGAATAATGCATAAAGTAGGGAAATAAAAACATTGGATTTTAAGTCTTTGGAGTTCTGGCTAATTAGTGGTGGGGTCTTCCCTGGGGTTGTCAACCCTATTGCCCACCCCCTGCCCTAAGCAAACAAGGTCAGACATGATCTATTTTCTTTTGAAGAAAGCTGCGACTGGGTCTGTTGGCAACATGTGGTGAGCCATACTTCTCCACCTCTGAAGAGTGCATCACTGTAGGCTTGGGAGAGGGGGTGGGCATTAGGGTTGACAACCCCAAGGAACACCCCTTTATGTCCTTTGCTTTAATGTACTTTTTGCAATAAAAAGACAGATAGATAGATAGATAGATAGATAGATAGATAGATAGATAGATAGATAGATAGATAGATAGATAGATAAAAAAGAAAATGAATTTAAAAGAGAGGAGAAAAGGAGAGATTACCAGTATATCCCCTTTACCCTCAGGTAATTTTCATTGTGGCTCATGTATCTTTTGTAGCTGCATTTTGAAGGACAATAGGTGGACTGACCCTGTGACAAACAAGGAGTATATGGTGAGGGGGTTTGTCAACTGTTTGACAACTGATATGGCATACAGTATGCAACAGTTTGTAATAACAGGCATTCCATATTAGTAAAACTTTCAGAAATTAAAAAACAAATTTGGGAACACCAGTGGACTGCAGAAAAGGGTCAGAGACAAATGTATTAGCCTGTCATGTCAACAGAGCTGGTCCTGGACTTGCCTGCAAATATCAGGGTACTGAGAGAGTTAACGCTGGGCTATGAGGGGGAGATACATAGAAAACTTTTGAAACATGAGTCATTCTGGCAGTTTGAATTTGGTGCTTGTAAGTCACCTGGCTATAATAATAAATTCCATTTAGGACAATTTTGTAGTTAGATATTGTTGCCCCTGTTTGCTGTACACAGACCTGTCTTTATTATTTATTTATTTGAATTTTGGTAACCAGGTAAGCCCACCCGAGACAAGAGAGTCCCCTTTTCAGTTATGACCTGGGACGAGCATTATAGTTGAAAGTGCAGCAGTTGATACAACAGTTGTACAGGAAAATCCATTCATGAAATGAGCACAACAGTAGATACATACAACAGGACATCAGGATAGTACTACAACAAGCAATAACAACACTTCAGGCAGAGATACACAGATTATGCCGTTGTGTCCTGTACGACACAGTATACTCAGGGCTATGTACAGGTAATTATTTACACAATAGTTCTTGAAATCGATGGGGGGGGGGCAGAGGTGATATGGTAGATCTTGCAGGTCATTATTGTAACCAGTGATGTTAATCCTGCTTAACTTGAGCAAGTGATGATATTTGCTTATTTTTATCTTTTTTGTTGTTGCAGATCTACAAATCTCCTATATGCAAGTCAATTTTATCCCATATATAAGATGCCTCTGTTTGCCATAATAATTTGGTATTATCGAGACGGAGTGAAGTACATAGATTATTCACAGGCATGCACTCAGGCTTATTCTCATTAACAGATAATCATGAGCAATGTGAGAAGTCAGATGATGCTTTTAATAAATGTGGGATTGCAGTGACTGGTTTTAAAATTAAGCAATAGTTCATGATGGGGCATGTGTCTTGCTGAGATAACATCATACCTTTGTGCTTGGGCATAAGGCAGCAGGCTGAGTGCGTCCCATAATGGAGAAGTGATATTATCCCCATGACATACGCCCTGGAGTGCATTATTACAATTATAAAAAGGCTTGCTTATAACAAATAAAAAAAGAAAGAAAAATACATTTTTTAAATACATTTTTGTTGCTTTTTGAATTGGTGTGATGTTGTGCTGGGATATCATTACTGCTGAAGGTCAGCACTCACCAGTCTAAGCCCAAGATCTTTTCTTGCCATTTTATAATACTTAATAAAGAGATCAGCCATATATAATAAATATTAATATGATTTATCTTTGATCTTTATACCTTGTATACATATAGTATTCTGTATTTTAATACCTAAAGGTTCTATAGCTAATAAAAATAGCAGTAGCGATAATGGGTGCCCTCGATGTGTACTTTTCATTAGTAATAATGACTGAGGTAATTCTATTAGTCATGACTCTTGCTGTAGGGCCACTGTGTATTGTTCTTATCTAGTTCGAAATGTAAGGGCCAAAACCACATTTTGTTAATACCTGAAGCAAATATCACTATTATAGCAAATCAAAGGCCTTAGCAAAATCAACAGAGATGACTGTACAGAGATACAACCTTCTTATTACTTCCCATAATACAGTAGGTCAATGCAAGATCTTATATTGGCTGACTCTAGTCTACCTTTTAAAACCCTACCAAGGTTGGTTATACAGTATAAGCTGTGGTATCACTGTTTCCAGTTTGTTTGCTAAAACCTTAGACACTATTTTGCCATCTGTGTAAAGATATGGGCCTATAATTGACACAATTCATATGATATTTATCCTGTTTTGTCAAAACAAGTATTATGTGTTCTCTCAAAGCTGAGGGAAGATATATTTTTCCGGAGAGTCATTTAATAAACTTAAATTATGAAGAAAAAGCACTTTCATCATTGGTTGTTAAAACTCTATTGTGAAGGCATCACTGACAGGTGACTTTCCAGAGTTAATAGAATTTGCAGCCTTTTTAATGTCTTCAGTAGTAATTGATGAATCTTAATGTGTTAATAAAGAAGGATTTATTTGTAGTAGATCCCCTGCTTCTAAGAAAGAAACCAACTGATCAGCAATGGGCACTTTATTAAAAGAGTATAGTGCTGCATATACAATGTTAGCATTCATTCATTAATGCTGGCATTTCTGAAGAATTAAGTATGATTTCTGCCTTATCTGTTAAATGTTATTATTATTTTACAAGATTAACACTTATACACTTAATTTATGACCTTGCATCGTGTATACATTACATACTTATCTTAGGAAACACAGTTACTTAGTCTTTTTCTTGGGGGGGATGGGTCATTGGCTGGCCACCATTGGTCCATCCCTGCCACCCAGACCCCATCTCCTGGACTTACCTGCCACCACTGGAGTGCACCCTGGCTTCAGGGAGTGCATTCATTGGCTGCGTGGGGTCAGATGGAGGGCAGGTGTCACCTGCTTGGCTTATGATTTTTTGTATGCTGTCCCCAGGGAGGCATGGCCTGCAATGACGTAGTGGAACTAAGTGCCGGACATCTGGCATGCATCCCAAAGTTCTCAAGCTCCAGCTGTCAGATCCCCAGTCTCCACCAGGTGTTGGTCGAACACTAGGTGGTTCCCCACCCTCCCCCCGGAGGAGGAGAGTAGTCCTTAGGATGCTCAGTCCTCCTTCTCCTTCTCCTCCTCCTCCTCCTCCTCCTGGCTGGCCCTCCATCCTCCCAGGCTCACTTCTGAACCCAGGACATAAGTGTTGCAGAAAGTAGCTCTACTGCTGGACTGGTGGGCTGATATAGTCTGTGTTGTAACCCATGTGGGGGTTCTGTCAAAACAGAGTTACAAAAAACAGCTTATTCAGCACAGAGCACTAATTAGTTTGTCATCAGTGTGAAAAACCTGTTATAATCATAATTAAAACACATTGAACCAGATTCTCAAAGCATCCCTTAGATTGACACAAGTTGCAGCAAATAGCAGCTTGCACCACTCTCTGATGCACTAGGGACCCTGCACCCGATTCTCTAATGGTAGGGGTCCCGGTGACAAACTCCCACAGCTTGCAGTAACTGCTTCCATGTGCCAAAGTCAAGATACATGGGAGGAGAATGTTGCACGCTGCAGGTAGGCCCTGTGGCACCTCAACCAGTGCCAGGGACCTGTCAAGTGTGTGTCCTGGAAGTTGGCATCAGATGTATGGGACAGGGAGGGCAGTTGGGAGGTAGGGGTGCCACAAAGAGAGGACCAAGGACAGTGCAGTACCTGTTGCAGCCATTGCAGCCACACAGACAGTCTGGGAGGGGCAGGCAGCCCCGTGAGAGGTGCCAGTGGACCATAGAGCAGGAGTGCGATAGACTTGCCTACATCTGGCAGGACTATGAGCCAGTCTTGAGTTGGCTGGTGGGATGCTACTGGATGACCTTGATAAAATTAAACTGTGGCAACAGTATAGAAAAAGTTTTCCTACCGGATCTTTTGCTTATGTTGGACCAACCAGTACCACTATCTTCAGCAAAGGCACTGTTCCCTTCCCCTGGCACTACTGCAGATACAGTACTAGTTGTACTTACAGTATTCCCATGTTCCATCTGCCAGCCGGTGACACTCAAGTCGCCCCACCTCAGGGTTCTCTGTGAGACAGTGACAGCACAGGGTCCATTAGATCAGCCCTGGCTGATCTAAGTCAGGTGGACCCTGTGACCTTTGGGAGGGCTTACAGAATCCAATTTATGTGGATTCTGCAACTCTACCCTGGCATAAGTCCCCTCCCACCATGGAGCACTGGTGCATCCATCACAAGAATGGTGCAAGCCCAGCTGGCACAGATGCTCCCTTAACTGGTGCAGGTGATGCTGTAGAATCAGAAATGATGCAAAGTGTGATGCACTGAGCCCTTTGCATCATTTTTCCTTGACGCAAGCACCTTACGTCATTCTTGATGCTTTTAGAATCAGACCATAGTGTAAACCTGGCTATAACAAAGCTAAATTGGTTGAAAAAACTACCCCTGATAGAGAACTATTGATTTATTAATGACCTACGTTACTGGAAGTAGCATTACATCAGCTCAATAAGCACAATGTCCTATTCATGTTTTAAACTTTGCCACATTGAAATTCATTGGCAATTAGAATTAGTAAGACAGAATATGCAACTAACAGCGTGTAATGGTGAACACAATGTTTGAAACTACCACTATCCCTATTATACTTTACTTTTAGGCTGAAACTGCATGTTACAAAATGAACAGTCTTTCCTAATGGGAGCAAAAATTAGGAAAAAGGCAAATGACTTCACAAGAGTCCTGAAGTCAGATTTACAGACTACAGCTCCACTCCCAGCCAAAAGATGAAATAGATGGAGATTTCAGGAGCCATTGAGCAGAGTAAACAAGGGAAGCAAATTTTATACCATTCATTACAATACTACTGGAGGTTAACACTGCATTCATGTGTTCATTAACCACTGCATCTCTTTTAATAAAAAGAAAAGACAAAATCAAAATGTCCCATGCCCTTTTAGTTAATCTCCACTTACTCAGTGCTTTCTGCCGCAGAGTCCATTTCCTCCAGCATAGCTCCCTAAAACCCCTGTGCCACCACCAGTTACCTACAATACATCAGTCTGAGTCCTCAGGATTTGCTACGGTGCCCTGTGCACTTAAAGTCCCACTTGGTTTGCTACATCAAAATTTCAGCATCCTTTGGATTGCTAAATATATAGTGCTTGCCCCCATAAACCACTTTAAGCTTAATACTGCATATTATGTGATATTCCAAATGATTGCAAAATGGTTATGGCACCACTGAAGACTTCTGCATACTTTTGTGGCAAAGCTCAAGTCTGGATATAGAGAGATATCTGGATATAGGGAGAGTTTGTCACCTGAGTCTGTGGTAAGCAGCCCAGTCTGCCAGGCAGCTTTGAAGATGCTGTCTCTTTCATGGGGACCAATTAATGTTATTAGCAGTGTTTGCCTGTGGCATAGTCTCATTGTCCCATCTCTTCCAATGGGTAATTCTGAAAGTATGAAAAACCACTGGGGCCAGGTCCAGGTGCAAGTTTTCTCCTAACAATGCCTCCACAAACATCTTTATCTTCCTCCATTGTCTTAGGAGACTCCAGTATGCATAAATTTGCAGATCGAGTAAGATTTTCCAGTGTTTCAAGCTGGTATCAGAGTACTTTTTTTTATGAGTTCTGTACTGGCTGTTAATGCCTTTCACACTGATCCTGCTGCTTCTTTGGACTCACTGATTGCCATGGTCACTTGCTGGTCACAGCACGGGGCTGAATTCTACTATCTTTCGGTCCAGTTGATTACTCCCTTGTCAAGAGCCTGACTTGTCCGCAGTACATCCTTATGAGAGGGCTCATCTGAGACTTTCTCTGTCATACTAGTCACAGCTGTTTTTCCACTTCCACTGGGCCCAGGCTGTTGACCCTTCCACCCCCCTCTGCCTTCTGTCTGTTTTTTTTCAGATTCCTCATACTTTGTTCTGCTCCAAACTTCATCTGCTCATTTGTCACACAGTTCAGTTCACAATAAGGCTGTGAGTGTTAATTCAATTAAAATATTGTAAAGCCAGATAGTTGATGAACGATTGTAATTCTGTATTATGAAACCTTAGTTAAGCACGTCTGCACTGGATGGCTGCTGGTCACCTCTCTCCCCTGCTTTGGCCTTTAAAGATATAATAAATTAATGTGTTTGTTGTTTACATAACCTGTGGCCAAGAAGTCTGCCTGATTTTTCTTCCAACTTCCAGAATCCATATTTGATTTTATAGTGTAACCATTTAGACTTCCCATACAATAATTGATTGATGGTATTTTGTCCCAAATGAAACTCCCTTTCTAGTTTTTTTTTCTAATTGAGATTTAATATCTGCTTTATCTTTTTCCATCTCTTTCTCTTCCCTAGCAGCATATCTAATGAGTTTGCCTCTTCTGTAGGCTTTGATTGCTTTCCAAATAGCTTTGGAGAATACTTCAGGAGTAACATTCATAGTAAATAAAAACGAATGGCCTCTCCCATTGCCCATTTCTGAAAGGCTGCATCCTTGCCCAAAAAAAGAGTACAGCAATCTCATAGGGGATCTAGTGATGGTTAAAAAATGCTGGAAGACTACTAATACTGGTGCATTATCAGAAATTATATCAGAAAAAAGAAGCACCCTCTACTACCATTGCATTTCCTTATACCACAGTACATCTGTCCTACTGTAGAAGTAATGGACAGGGAACTAAAGGAGACAACCTTACCAGCTGGGTGACCTCACCTCCAAAAATCTACTAAAGACAATCATGCATTAGATCTTTGAGAGGTGATCTGGCTCTATGATTATGTTCTGTATTAATTCTACTCCTATCTAGAAAGGGGTCTACTACCACACTAAAATCCACTCCTAAGTAACTTGAGTATGAAGGCAATGTATCATGTTATAATTGTCCTGTTACATGAAAGAAATCATAGTGATCACAGCTGGGGGTACATAATGGTTACAAATCTACATAGGCTTATTATTTTGCACAAGTTCTGTCAAAACCAGTCTGTCTTCTAAGTCTGACTTTACCATATCAATAGTGTGATTCAGATTTTTTTTTCAGATTAGAATAAAAATATTTCACTTTTTATGGCTGTGGGAGGAGCCTACAGCCATTTTGCTATCTGTAACTTGAAAATGGAGTTTTGTGGAACCGGTTTTGGACATTTCAATGTATCCTTCCATGCCAACTGAAATAAAATATCCCCTTCTTTCTGTTAAGAATGTTGGAGGCATAACTCTAAGCTGCTTATCAGATGTCATTTGGAAATTGAAACAGCTTGTTAAATATTTGTTAAATATTGGTTGCCTATGAAACTGGAGATTTGCACATTTAAATGCTAAGCATTTAAACAGCTTCTTGATACTAGTTTAATGTAGGAATGTGTTGTCTTTCAAGAAAGATTCATACCTCATAAATGTCACCCTTTCCCCAGAAAATCTATGATTTACACTGTTTGTTTTTTTTAACCTCTGGAGCTTATAGCCCTCTTGCTATCTGTAGCTGGAAAATGGAGTACCATGGAACACATGTTTTGGACTTTTCAATGTATCCTTCCGTGACAACTGAAATAAAATATTCTCTTCTTTCTGTTACAAATGTTGGAGACATAACTGCAGGCTGCTTATCAGATGCCATTAGGATACTGAAACAGCTTGTTAAATATTGGTTGCCTATGAAACTGAAGATTTGCACATATAAATACTTAGCATGTAAATAGCTTCTTGATACTAGTTTAACTTGGGAATGTATTGTCTTTCAAAAAAGATTCATACCTCATAAATGCCACCCTTTCCCCAGCAAATCTATGATTTAAACTGTTTTTTTAATCTCTACAGACACTATCTGATGAGCAGTCTCAGACATATGGCAGGTCTACAGTGAACTGCTTACACTAAATATGTAGCAATAGGAAGCCATTTTTTACTATGCTTTTTGGGAAAAATATATTGAGCTACAGCAACACACACACACACACACACACACTCTAGACACACCATCCTCATGGCCACAACATTCAAAATAAATATTGCATTGTAATATGTTATAAAAAAAAACTGTTTATGTCAGTGAACACAGTGAAGTTCAGTTTAGAGTTGATTTCCTTTAAATATTTCTTATCCTATATTTTGTATATATACACACACACACACACACACACACACTACGCACCATCATCATGGCTAAAATACTGCCAGGCAGCCTGGGTTCAAGTCTCAGCTGAGGCACTTATTCCTTCTCACCTCTGTTTATATGTGTTCCATATAATATGCATACCACACTCCTGTGTGATTGTTTAAAAAAAATTATTGGATGTCCATTAGGTTATGCATTTAGGAAAGAGTAATGTGCTCAGGGATGGCCCAGATTCCAGTTGTCTCAGTGGTGCAGCTGGTTAGTACAATCGGAACAGTATTCCAGGCAGCCTGGGTTCAAGTCCCAGCTGAGCCACTTATTCTTTCTCACTTCTGTTTGTATGTGTCCCATAAAATATGCACACCACACTCCTGTGTGACTGTTACAATAAAGAAACTGTTTGTTTATGTTAGTGACCACAGTGAAATTCAGTTTAGAGTAGATTTCCTTTAAATATTTCTTATCCTATATTTTGTATCCTGGATAGCACAGAGAGATGCTACATCTCATTCTCATAGGGATCTTTATTTACACATTTCTGCACTGTATTTACTCAGGCTGTCCCAGGTTAGATGCAATATCTTGTTTTCAGTGGGGTCAGGATTTTCCCATTTTGATAATGTATTTCTTCAGGGTAGCCTAGTCCAGGGCCTCCATATTCAAAGGAAATGCGGAGTGCATCCCGATGGAAATGGGAAATGTGCCATGCAACTCCAACAATGCACCACAGCATGATATTCAAATGTGTGGGAATGGGCCAGGGTGCACACAAACAGTATGCCATGCAATTTGAGGGTGTGTTCCAATTAATATGCTGTGCTGTGGCATACTCAGTGGTAAATTCATCCTTACAGGCCAGAGCAGTGTGACCCACAGCCAGGCCATGAATAGCTGGCCTAAGTTGGCCAGCCACGCACAGGCAGGCTGTGGAAGTTCACCCAGTTGCACAGCAGCCTGGCAGCCCTGGTGGACTAAAGGTACCCGCTCCCATCCCCGATTGATCCAACTCCATCCCTGAAGAGCTCCATAGTGTAGGGCCTCCCTGGACGCAATCGAACCAGAGGAAATCATGGTCCATATCCATAGCATACAGGACTCCCACCCACTGCCTTGGTACATAGACAACCCCACTCCCCCCATACCTGAGCTGTTGCAGAGACTGGCACTGCCCTCCAAACACTGCCACAGCCAGCCACTGACTGCACAGGACCTGGCCTGGGGACCGTCACTCCAGAATGACCCAAGTGGCTATATCATATATTGGGGCACTACACAAGCTGCGGACCCACCAGTGTATGCAGCTGTGTGTATGTCCCTGGCAAACCGTAAGAGGGAATTGACATACCTCCAATGCATGCCTTGTTGATGCTGTATCTTCCTGCTGTCATACACTCTTCCCTGTTCCCCTGTGTAACATGCCACCCTCCAGACTGCTGACATATCCTGTGTTCCATGGGGTGCACTATCCTGCAATGGCATTTGTAGTGTATGCTCCAGGCTATGGATAGTGCATTTGTGGCTCCCAAATTGTACAAACAAATGGGAGGTCAGCTGTAACATGCCTGTTCCGAGACCTGTGTAAGTGAGTACAGCATCAGCTTTCATGCACACTGAGTAGTGCAACTGCACCAGGATGATGGATCTGCATGCGAGTGCCTGAGGTGTATGGCCACTGGGCATTATTGCCTTCACACATCTTGTACCTATGTATGACACATTCCAGTGTCCTCCTGCTAGTGCTTCACTACCCGAAAATAAGATGCCATTTCTTCTGTGAACTATCCAGGCTAAATATATAGCAATCAGGAAGCATAGTTTAGGAAACTACCATTGTAAAAATGTGTAAAAGGAAGACCACATTGAAACTGCCTTTCAGCAGATTTGCATTGTGCAAAGTCATTAGAAATAATGGGCAAAAACATCCCAAAAGCTTTCCACAGCCATATCGGCTCTGACCAGAGTTTGTTAACTGAGCCACAGCTGTATGCTAATTTGTCCATTCAGTCTTTCTTTAGACTATCAACTTTATTTTCCTTTAAATGTGTTTCTCAGCAAAATTTTTCATATAAACGGGACAATTAAGATGCTTAACATTCCAGGAGACTAGTTTAATTACATATCCTTTGTTATTCACCACCCATACCTTAAGTTGATAAAATATAAACTAGCCAATAGGTTGTGGCCTGAGTCAAGTGGCTCCATAATGGTAAACCTCTTCTTTACCTGGTTTGACCACATGTGGTAAGAAATAAATCTTGAATATAAACACTGAACTAAGTTTATCCAAAAACCACACCTACCCAACTTAGACGACATCCTTTATATCCCATACATATAAACTTTCACATAGTTTTGTTTTGTTAAGCTCTTGTCCATTTCCATACACCAAGTTACATAGATTAACTATAATTATGCAAGCTACTGTATAAAGAGTACTTCCATAAATTCTCTTGTACTCTAATAAGAAATGTTTTTGTACATAATAAAAAGAAAATTATTTTATCAATCACATACGTTAGAAATAGAAAAATCAAAACAAATAGCCATTGGCAAGTAATGCAGACTTTTGCTACAACAAGCTCCCTCCAGAACTTGTAATATAACAACCTGTTCTGCAGACTGTGGCAACCTGGCATTATACAGAGTACTTGGATGGTAATTGTTCGCCAGTGTCATGCCATTGGCCTAATGATCACACAGTTTCAATCTTTAATCTCAATCTTTATTTATTTATTTAAGGCGCCTTTCTAAAAACCAAGGCGCCTGTACAATACTAGATAAAACAATTACAAATACAATAAACAACAATATTAAAAATCATTATATGCTTTACTAAAGAGGTGAGTCTTTAAAGATTCTTTAAAACTATGGACAGTAGGGCTTTCCCGCACCTGACGAGGTAGAGAATTCCACAGGGTCGGGGCCATAAAACTAAATGATCTTGCCCTGAAGTTTTAAATAGACCCTGGGAATCTCTGCAATCCTAGATCAGTGGATCGGAAAGGCGGAGGGACAGTAGGGATGAAGAGATCTTTCAGGTAAACTGGTCCCTGATCATGTAGGGCCTTATAGGTCAGCAAACCGACCTTGAAAGTGATTGCCAGCAAACTGGCAACCAGTGCAGACCACAGAGCACAGGCATTATATGACTGGCCCTAGAAAAACCCATCAACAGCCTGGCTGCCGCATTCTGCACTAGCTGCAGGCGGCGAATCTCAATCCCAGGAAGCCCTAGGTAGAGCGGAAGTTGCAGTAGTCAAGGCGGAAGGTAGCAAGGCGTGGACCAAAATAGGCAGATCGTCAGGGGAACCAGGTGTTTCACCGGGCGATGTTCCTCAGATGGTAAAGAGGTTTTGACGACCGCTGACACCTGAGATTTAAATGTCAGCGGTCATCAAATACAACACCCAGATTCCAGTCTCGTCTGAGGTAATTAGCGGGATATCCTCGGCTACAAACCCGAGGGTAATCCAACCAATAAACCGCCTCGGCGATCCTGGCCCACAACCAACACCTCAGTTTTATCAGGGTTCAACCTCAGCCAACTCACATTCATCCAGTCCTGGATTTCAGCAAGACAGTTATTAAAGACCGAAAAGGCAGCATCTTGACCGAGCGCAAAGGACATGTACAGCTGAGTATCATCTGCATAGCAGTGAAAACTTAGACCATACCGCCTAATAATCGTTCCTAATGGCAGCATATATACTGCAAACAACATGGGTGCCAAAATGGAACCCTGCGGTACCCCACAGGATAGGGAGAATGATGCTGAGGAAAAAATCCCAGACACCACTCTCTGAGTCCTACCCTCGAGAGACCGAAACCAACTGAGGACTGTACCAGACAGTCCACAGATAGACCGCAAGCGTTCAATAGCACACCATGGTCTACAGTATCAAATGCTGCAGAGAGATCAAGAAGGACCAGAATGGAGCGAGATCTTGATCTCTCACTATTAGAAGTCATTTAGCACCGAATCAGAACTGTCTCAGGTACTATGTCTTTTTCTAAATCCGGACTGGAGAGAATCGTAGAGATTGTGGCTGGTCAAATGATCATTTAACTGCAAAGCAACCACCTTCTCAATAACTTTACCAACAAAGGGTAAGTTAGAGACAGGCCTGTAGTTTGCCAGGCAGTCCGGGTCAGGAGGATTTCTTAAGGAGGGCTGGACCACGCCTCCTTTAGAGGATTTGGAAAATCCCCTCTCCATGGACCTACAGACTATCTCAGCTAGGATGGGGCGATTTTATCCACACACCCACTAAGAGGCGTGTGGGCCCGGATCCAAACTACAGTTGGTCGGACGCCAATAATTGTATGATCATCACAATTTCTTCAATTGTGGGAAGGCCGAAGTCAGACCACACAAACTGGGTGTCCGACATCTCCTGCCGACCATCACTACTCCCATTAGAGAGGGTTAGATGGATGTCCGATCTGATTGTGGCAACCTTATCTGAAAAGAATAGAGCAAACTCCTCACACTGTTCTTGAAAAGCGCTCTTCTGGGCTGCAGACAGATTGGATTTCACAATCTTCCACAGTCCGGAAGAGCTGAGCTGTCTATTCTGTGCAGCAGCAATCTCTCTGGACAGGAATTCTGCCTTCTTACAGAGATTGCTGATTGATAGATCACATAGTGATCCATCAAACTAAGTCTGTCACAATCCTGACCCGACCTCCGCCAGCACCTCTCCAACCTTCGTCCAACTCTCCTCAACTCCTCAAAATCTCATCAAACCAAGGAGACTTGGGTCAAAGAGTGACAGGACGAACAAGAACAGGAGCAATGGAATCCAGGGCCCTGCCACCGCCTCATTATAGGCAAGTACCAGCTCTCCTGGATCCATGCAATCTCTCGGTAAGCTCGATAGGTCCAGCACCGCCATCAGGCCGTATGGGGAAACACCACTTAAAGGGCGATACCGGACCATCTCCGTAGGGGCTGGCCTACAAGGGGTGGCCACAAAACTGAGCCCAATGGAGTGATGATCAGACCATCCGACTGGTTCCACCACCAGGTCGGATATCTCCATCCCCAGAAGGAACACCAAATCCAATGAATGACCACCAATATGGGTCAAGGAGGAAATAACCTGTGTGAAGCCCAGTGACATCATTAACTGGAGGAAGTCTTGACCAAACTGCGAGACCTCATCATCAACCCAGGCATTGAAGTCCTCCAGAACCAACCATCTGGGGGACCCCAATGTCAGGTCGACAACGAGGTCCGTGACTTCCCGCAGGAAAACATTCCCATCACCTGGTGGATGGTATACGAGAAGTATCCTGCACCCCACACCCTTGCCCACGATACATTCAAAGGATTTGGTAGTTCCCACCGGTACCTCCACTAGGCCCAGTTCTGATCTAAAGTTTATCAATGTTAAAAACTGTAATGGTAATAAAATACAAAGAATGAAATTCAGTGTCTCTCTTTTCAACTACTCAACATATTTATAAGCTCAGACAATAAACATTTTCAGAAGATTTTCTAAAGAAAACCATAGCATTTCTTTCTACAGCTCTCTAATACCGTCAGTATGGCAAAATTAAGCAGCTCAATTAATAAAAGCCTTTATCACAACACAAGGGAAGGCCAGGATGAGTAGAGTAGATTGGCAACAAAATAACTGGAAGGGACAGATAGAATAGGAGATCATTAGTATACGAGTACACACCTGTTAATAGATGTTACATGGGTGGTCTCAGAAGACTTTATCCAAATTCCAATAATAAATCCACAGATTCTTCCTCAGTTAGTTCCAGTATTTTCTTCAGGTCAGTTCTGTTCTTTTTCAGAAGTCACAATTTCTGCCCAGGATCATAAGAAAGTCGAACCATCAGGTCTTTCTGTACTCGCCTCATCATTAGATTTCAGGGATTCTGATTCATCTAAATTTCCTGTATTTGTCTGACTCCTTCTGCTTCTACTATGGGCTTGGCCTCTGGAAAAGCTTTCTTTAGGAGAAGAAAGTGGGATCTCCAATTCTTTGCCTCTTGTTCTGGTTTTCTGGGGATTTTTACAAAACCTACAGTCCTGTGCAGGGGAACTTCCTTCTAGCTTTCTTCCTGCATTGGCTCTGGGTCATCTTCCCCTTGATTTTTGCTTGTTGCATTCTCATATCCAGATGGTTTCTGTTGTTGAATGATAGCATGAGAATATTGTTACTGAAACTCTTGAACCCACTGATAGCTGTTTCTGCCCCCAGCTCCATGTTGGATAGGCTTGCTGGTATCTAGTTTAGTAGTTGGAAAGTAGTAGTACTAGTAAAATGTCTATTTATACAGGACATTTGAAGTACAGCTCCAATCACCATTAGGGTCAAAATAGTCCTCTTTACAAGGTGCACCTGTTTGATGTTGTAACATAGATTACAATAAATATCAGTCTTACATAACTTTAATTATCCTCTTACATACAATAATTACTACTTGGACAATACAAAAAAACAAGACATGAAATTTATCTATTGCATACACAAGAAACACTTAATGCCTGTTGCATCTCAATTTTAACAATTTTAAAACTCATATCTTGGGTTTTACCATTTAATGGTAAATTTTTCCAAGTTACAGCAGCTTTGTACTGAAAAGTTAAATTACCAACTTGATTTGTAATCTTTGGGATTACCAAATCCCTGGCAGCTTTTTTTCTTAAATTAAACTGATGTTGGGGAGAAACACTTTTTTCTGCTAAAACTAGTGGAATACCTGAACTATGTATCTTAAAAACAATATTAGCCAAAATTTCATGTCTACAGCACTCTAAAGCTGTCCAATGTAATTCTATAAACATGTAACAGTGATATATGTCATATTTACATCTCAATACATATATCTTGCTAGCCTATTATAACATTTATCTAACTTTCCATGTAAAGATTTACTGGCATGGATATAGGCATGAGACCCATAAGCAAACAATGGTAAAATTAAATGGCTTGCTATATTCATCCTATACCCCTTGTTAGGCAATTTGTCAAGCTCCTTAAGGCCCCATTCTAGAATTTAATTTCTTAACTAGCCCAGTTATATGATGTTCAAAGGTAAGATTTTGATCAATTGTGATCCCCAAATCATTAAATGTTGAGACTTGGGTTAGCACTGTGCTATTGGTATTAATTATATCTAGGTCATCTAGTATTTGCTTTTTCCTCAGTGATCCTGGATTGAACAGCATTGTTTGTGTCTTTTTAGTATTCAAAATCAGGTTTGAGGAGTGAAACCAATTTTGTAAAAGTGTAAAGTCAGCTCGAGGTTTGTATTCGATCCCTTTGATATCGAGTCCCTCTGCTACCAGAACAGTATCATCAGCATATAATTGAATTGCAGTTGAATTCATACAGTCTGGGAGTTCATTTATAAATATCATAAATAACAGAGGTCCAAGTATGGACCCCTGTGGGACAGCTCGTTACACTGGGAGTGGGGTTGAACAACTTCCTTCCAGCACTACCATTTGCATTCTGTTTTCCAGATAGGAACGGAACCAGTTTAAAGGTTCCTTTGTTACTCCCAGTTTTCAAAGTCTTCCCACCAGAGTGTTGTGATCAACTAAATCACAGGCCTTTGATAGGTCGATGAGCACCGTACCCACAGACTTTGACTCATGTAGAGGAGATGTTACTAAATCAATGAAGTCCATGAGTGTGGTGTCCATCGACATACCCTTCCTGAAACCCAACTGAAAACTATCTAATTTGTTATATTTATCCAAATAGCTCATGAGCTGACTATGGACCAATCTCTCCATGATCTTCGAGAATATGGATAAGAGAGCAATTGGCCTATGATTAATGGGATCTACATCTGGGCCTCCTTTGTGGATAGGGATTATTTTGGCTAATTTCCATGATGCTGGAAAACAGCTATCTAGTAAGCCTCTGTTAAACAAATCTGTCAAGGGCTGAGCCACTTCATAGACAGAATCTTTCGATAGTCAGACTTCTACATTATCCAGACCACTAGCCTTGTTTGGTTTAAGTTTATTTATTACATTAATTACTTCTGATTTTGATATAATCTTAAACCTAAATGTGGGAGAATTTCTTATGCCATTTTGATCACTATTTATTTATTTATTTATTTATCTATAGTCTAGGATTACAAGTACCTTAAAGTCAAGGCTCTTTTACAAAGCTTCCACATCAATTGAGGTACAATACAAACATTACATAGAGTTGAGTAACAATGCAGAAGTGATGTACAGACATTTTTTAGCAGCTGAAATAGATCACATTTAGGGACAGTAGGTACCAGAGGGAGCAAGGTAGACAGAGGTAGCTGAGGCTTGGATTGGACACGAAAAGAGAGGTGCAGCCATGGGTATTTGTCAGGCCTCAAAAAAGTGCTTGGGGGTAGGGGGCAAAAGCAGGAGGGTAGGCTTTAGGATGAGGGAGAGGGGGTTGGAGTAGAAGTGCTAGGGGGAGATCAGATCATGAGGGACAGTCGCAGGAGCTAGACGCAGCTAGGTGGAGGCAAAGGTTGGCTTTGAATAGGCCTAACTTTTGCAGAGAGGAGATGTCTTTGTTGAGTCCATTAATCCAGCTAGGAGCTCAGTGAGCAAAGGATCTTTGGCCCAGTGTGGTGCGGCACTGAGGAATGGGCAGCATTTGATTTTCTGAAGCCCTGGTGAGGTGGGGGTTGTGTGCTGTATGGAGAAGAGTTTCGACTCCGGGGGAGCAAGATGTAGCATAATTTTCTTAGCCATTAGACAAGTTTGGTACTTGATACGGTTTGATAACTGGAGCCACCCTTTTTGGGTATAGAGGTCACATGTATGGGTGAGACGGTGGAATCCTGTGATGAGTCAGAAGGCTTTGTTTAGGCCCAAGGATAAGCACCTGAGGGCTGTGTCAGCTGCAGAACCATAAATAATCAGACCATAGTCAATTAACGAGACCACCGAGCTCAAAACTACTATCCTTAAGGCATATGAGGTAAGGCATTGCCTGCGCCTGTAGAGGAAACCAATGCGTGTGTTTGCAGCTTTGGAGATGCTATCTATGTAGATGTTGTAGGATAGGTTGCTGTCTATGGTGATTCCCAGATATTTAAAGGAGTGAACCTGTTCGAGGACAGCACCAAGGCAGTTTGTAATATTAAGGGGCGAAGCCTATGTTTGTTGTGGGAGCCACAGAAAAGCATTGACTTGGTTTACTTATAGTTGAGAACCAGCTTTTGACTACTAAACCATGTTTCAATGGAGGTGATGCCTTTCTGAAGCTTGTTTTGGAGTAGGTGGGGGTCCTTTTGGGTGGTGTGAATGACAGCATTGTCAGCATAGAGTAGGATTTGTTCCGGACAGGATTGTGGAAGATTGTTCAAAAACAGGCTGAAGATTTATCTCTGGTTTTATGGTTCCTCTGTTGTTATTATTTCTATCAGGAATATTTAAGTCTGGTAAGTTTTTAAAATAATTATTCAAGATATCAGCACCTTTATCAGGCTTTTGTAGGACTCCTGCCTCTAGAAGTTTAGTTTTTTGAAAATGTTTTGTCTGATTTGTCAATGATTTTAAGAGAGTCCAATATTTCTTTGTATCAGTGGTTTCACTAATTTTATGTTTATAGTATTGTCCTTTAATTTTTCCTGACTTCTTGACAAACTTTGTTTCTTACTTTTTTTAAACTATCCCAGTTTTCATGATTTGAGGTCTTTTTTGCTTTTTTCCAGAGGGTGTTTTTCAGACAAATCAGCCTTTTCAATTTTCCTTTGATCCAAGGTAGATGATTTGGTTTATTTACACACTCTTTAAGTGGTGCAAATGTATTGCAAACCTCCAAAAACATATCTGTAAATTCATCCACAGCCAGATTTAAATCTGGTATGAGGGGAATCCTATACCATTTTTGTTTTGACATGGCAAGTTGAAAAAGCTGCTTGTCATACCTTTTATATTACCTTTTTACTGAAATGTATTCTCTAGGAAGTGGCAAGAAATAAATACTCATGCTTCCTGTGGAGTTGAGAATTCATGTAGGGCCACATTTACAATTAGGAACAGTTGAGATAATTTACTCTGTCTGATATCTAACTCCGTACAGTATCCAAACAATGGGTTGCATTCTGTTTTCTTGAAAGCCCCATCTGCTGAGTAATCTTGAAAGAGAGAGATTGTTGCTCCTTTCCACCTTACAATAACACAATGGCTGGCAAGAGCTATGGCTCTAGGCATCCATCACTACAAGTGCAACAAATGAGTCCCCATATCCATTTGTTAGTATTTGAAGATAAAAGAAGGATGCTCATCTACATTATTAATTTTAATGGCCAATAACAATCCCTAATTTAAATTCTCTGTAAGAAGTAATATCAGAGATAAATGTAAAAGATAATGACCCTGAAATGGGGTCATTAGACAGTCCAGATTAAATATTAATAGAAAATTTGAAAATGATCATGGTTCTTCCTGACAAAATAGCATAAGTATCTTCCAATGTGTAATATATAAACACACTTTTTTCATTATATGAAATTAAATTCATACTGCTGTACTTCACTGTTTGGTAGTTGCAGCTTCAATTAGAAGTTTCAGTTTTTACCTGCCGCTTCTAATTGAGGGTGGCTACAAAACAGGGGCAGCTACTGTTGTGATCAGCTGATTTTTATAGACAGCTAATCACAGAGGGTTGAGCTACCAACTGCTACAAAAGGGATAGCTATTATCACAATTGGCTGATCTGACAGACAGCTAAAAGCTGATCACAGAGTTCTGAGTAACTAGCGAGATGTCCACGAGACACTTCAGTGACAAAATGCCAAAACACAAAGCCTATGACCTTGACTTCAAGCTTGTTGTAGCAAAATGAGCTGAAGTCAAGGGTAACAGACCTGTGGCTGCAGCATTGAAGCTCAATGACAAACAGGTTGGGGAGTGGAGGAAGAACTGAGCTAAACCTGAGGAGAAGCTTACACAAGCTGGTTTGTGCAAGCAGAACTGCAATGTGGGAGGCCAGATGGAGCTGGAAGAAGGACTGCTTATCCAACAGAGGAGGCTAGCCTTGTTACCTGGATAACAGAACAAAGGCAGCAACACCTCATGGTAATAAGGAAGAGCCCTGCTGCTAACATAGTCAGCATGATACTCAGTATGGACTTCAAGGTAGTAGGGTCATGGTATGTTACAGCACGGTATGGTATGGTATGGTACGGTAAACTTTTATTGTTCAATCTAAAAAGATCAATACAAGTAAATAAATAACACATTATACATTTAGATAAAACAAGACATGATTGTTTAAAAAACACATAATCACTTATACAGGAATAGATCATGTACATTAACTTAGCCATATGTTTATATGAGTATTGTTTTTGTTCATACTTTTCTTATTTTCTGCATATTTACTAAGAAATGTGCAACTCTTTTTATAATGATTTCATCTTCTGTTGTTGACAATATATTGATTTGTGTATTTTCATCACATCTTTCTAAAGAAGGTAGGATAGACCCCAATCATTTTTTCCTAGCTTCGTCATACCACAGGCATTTTAATATAAATTGTTGGAGATTTTCTATTTCCTGCCCTCCGAAATAGCAATTCAGATACACTGAGTCTCTTGTTTTATTAAACCTGTCGGTAAGCACATTTGAATCTTGAAATTCTATTCTAAACCTTGCATAGGTTTTTCTCTGGTTTGGATCTTCTAAAACATCAAGATAATACTTATATTTATGTACCAATATGTCATGACTGTACCATATCGAGAATCATGAGTTCCTTATTTTTTTCCATATCTTCCCTCTTGTATTTTTAATCAATAGTTTCTTTAAAAAATGTTTATATTGTGCAGACATTATAATGTTATTGTATGTTAAGTCCAATAATAATTCTAATCCTACTGACATTAAGATCTTTTAACTTTGAATAACCATGGGGATTGCCAAAATCTATTAATTTGCCCAAACTTTTTTTCTTCAAAATACATTTTGGCCATTCTATTTTCCTGTAAGCCATTTACTCTTATCCAAAAATGTAAAATCCTTGTTTCTGCCAATACTAACAGATTAGTACACCCTGTTTCTGCTCTTACATAAGCAGTTAAAGTTGAAGTCAGAAAACTGAGAGTAAATTTCAGTAGTAGTATTGCTGTTTTTTCTAACGGTGTTATGAATTTATGATCCCATAGTTCAGCACCATATAATATTTGTGAATTGTATTTTGCTTCAATCGCAGCAAGAAGGGGCTAATAGACAATCCACCATACTTTGTGTTAAGTATTCTAAGTGCCAGGGATGTATTCGTAACCTTTTTCTGAAGTGAAGTACAATGCGACTTCCACTGAAGGTTTTTAGAAAAGACTAGTCTCAGATATGCATAATCATTTATAATCTTTCGTGGTTGTGATTTTATAACCCATTCCACTGAATATTTTCTATTACCAAACAAAATAACATTTGACTTCATCATGTTTATCTTTAAGCTCATTTTATCAGCAAATACATTCAATATATCCAATTTTCCCTGCAAACCCTTAGCAGTTAGTGATAGTAATACTATGTCATCTGTGTATGCCATTCCTGAGTAATATTCTGAACTTATCATTGGTGAGACAGTTTGTGAACACTGGAGTTTTCTTAATAATTGATCAATTTATACTGAAAATAATGTGGGGGCTAAAATGCACCCCTGCCTGACTCCAAGTTAGTTACCAACTGAGTAGACAGGTTCCCTGCTACATCTAGTCTTACTTGTGCCTAAGTACTGGAATACATTAACCTAACTGCATTTATGATCATGAGTCTATTCCATAGTTATGCATCAGGTCCCAAAGTTTACGTCTATCAATATTGTCAAATGCAGTTGAGAAATCAATATATGCTGCGAATAACTTTTGATGTCTTTATTTCACATATTTTTCACATAGATGGCACAAAGTGAAACAATTGTCCATTGTTGAGAACATTTGACGGAAACCTGCCTGAACTGGGGATAATCCCCCTGCCCTATTGATATCACTAATGATCTGAACTAAAAGAACTTGTGCAAAAACATTTCCAATTATATCCAGCAGACTATTAGCTCTATAATTTTCGGAATCTTCTTTAGTTCCCTTTTTATAAATCGGCACACTGATAGCACCTCTCCACGACAAGGCAGTAGTGGGTGGGTAGACCACTTCCTTGCCAGGTGGGGGTTTACAATCCATTAGCAGACAACAGTTGGGCAGAAACTGCCTAAGGACTTTACCCCTAAGGTTGTTGACTTCGTGATTCTTTGTGCACATCAACAATCTTCACACAATATCAGACCATGTAACATAGTAAACATGATAAAACTGCTATGTGGGAAATATGCCCAGAGATAAGACTGTCTAACTGGTGGGTGCCAAGTCAATGACACTTCTAATGATGGGGCATGAAAAGCAGATAATCATGGTCTGTCTGGCAGCTATAGGGGATGGCTGTAAACTCTCCCCCTCCCCATAGTGCTCAAAGAAAAACAAATTCAAAAGAAGTACAAATGTTCCAGGTGTTGTTATATGTGTAGCAATGTCCACAAGTGGCTGCATGAAGAAAGAACTAACCTTGCTTTGGCTGGAGTTTATGTAGGGAAGGATAGCCTTCAACAAATGCGTATTGGTGTGGGCACTTTTTGTTGTCACATTTCATATGCCATTAAAGTCTGTGCCAAAAAACAATCTCTGGGGGACAGAACCAAACTACTTCAACCTGCTGATGTATTGTGGAATGCGTGCTTCAAAGTGCATTACCGTGAGTGTGGTGACAGCTAGCTACTCAGTTTACTCAGTTCAGTAAGACAGTGGAAGGCTGCTAGCCCACCGGGACTGTCTCCCACTCCTAGTGGGTGCATTATTTTACTCCAGATGAAGATATTAAGAGCCTATCAAATTCTGTCTTGAATTTACTGAAAGTTGTTATGTCGACCAAATATTATGGTAGCATACTCCATACTCAAGATCCCCCAATAGTAAAATATTTATTGCTTTTGTTAGTATCATCTCTTGATTACGTGAACTGTTTGTTATGTGATCTCAGACTGAATGATCTTTCACAAAAGGCAATACCACGCTGGGACATGAGTTCACGATTCTGGAGTATACTAAAAAGCAACAATACATTGCCCCTCAGTTCTCTATCCTCCAAGCTGAAGAGACTAATTTCCCTTAATCTTTCCTCATATGACATATTTTTGAGTCTTGGAATCAATTTAGTTACAGGTCTCTGAACACCCTCAACTACTTTTATATCGCCTTACAGAAATGGAGACCATAAAGGAGAACCAAAATCAGAGTGCGATCTAATGTACCGTGTGTTCTGTGGAGAGGCAATATACACTCTTCTCTCCTAGAAATAAAATATTTTGTAATAGTTCTTAGCGGACTGTTGTTTATAATGACCCCTAAATCATGCTCATTTGTTACAGATTTTAATGGGATGTTGTTTAGAGTACACATATTTAAAGGGTTGTTCTTTCCCAAATGTAAAACTACATTAAACATGATTAAATTTCATTTTATGTTTGCACAAATTTCTATCTGCTGCAAGTCATGCACTAGTGATTGATATTGTGTGGCATCATTAACTTCCCCACTTAACTTAGTGTTGTCCACAAATTTGATTAAATTGTATTTGATATTAAGGTGCGTGTCACCAATAAACAACTCAAACTGAGTCCATCCAAGTACTGAATCCCGCAGAACACCACTAGGCACTGATCCCTCCTCAAACTAATGGCCGCTAATCCTTACATGTTTTCGAGCCAACTTCTAACCCATCTCACCAGATATATACTAAAGCCCACATTAACAAGTTTTTCTCCTAGTTCTTTGCGGGGGATCATATCAAATGCCTAGCCGAAATCCAAGAGAATAACATCTACCAGGATAACGGAATCAAGGCTCCTACTAACTTTTTCGCAGAAAGTTACTAAGTTAGTGGAGCATGATCAACGTTTTGTGAAGCCATACTTCATCCAGTCATTTATTCCCATATAATGTTTTTCCTCCTCAGAACTAACTAACAGCCAGTAACCATGAGAAAATTGTAGATGGAAACCCTCAAACCCCTTTCAAATCTAAGATTGTTGAATGAGTGAAGGAGGCATGGGGTGCAGTAACAAGGGAAAATATTGTTAAATCCTTCACTGTTTCTGGGCTATCCTCTTCGGACCCAGACTGTATAAACTGCTTCCAGAAGGGTGGTGTGACCAGCAAAGCTAGAGACATGCTGCTAAAATGCATAGAGGAGATAAGCACTGGGGCCGAGACATCAGCACAGAGTGAACAGGATTTTGTACAAAACACAGACTATGGTTCAGAAGACAGTGAAGATGGTGAATCAGACAGACAGTTGAGCTGGACTAAAGACATTTATCTGACTGTACTGTATATGTGCTACTTTGACAATTTAATTTGACAAGTTGAAGTCAGAGAAGGACATTTGCTACTGTATTTATTCTGCCTACCATTAAGTGACAGCTTGTAGATTTCGCATCATGTACATCTGCTTGCTTGTATCACAAAGTTTACCATAGTTTTTTTTTAGTGATTGAACAAAGGTAAGATTTTTAAATATACCATTTAAAAATATGAAAAATATGGCAGATACAGTACTTTTTTTAAATAAATCACCATATACACAGGAATACCAACTTTTGTGCCTTTTTTTGGAACATTGTTTAGGTGGCTTTAAAACAGGGGTAACTTTAATTAGAATTTTGTGAATGAGGTGCGGTTTTAAAATGGGGATGGCTACAAAGCAAAGGCAGCTACAATACAGTGAAATACAGCATCTGTATGTCACTATGTGTACATAATATGAAAACGAATTACTCAGTAGTTAGTATAAGGAAATCTAGAGTTTGAAAAAGTGTCTTAGTTTTAAAAAGAAACAAAAGATCTTTTTGTTAATATAGTGTTTGTATTATTAGCATATTAATATAGTATATTTCCACCATATCAATACACTAAAACTACTTCTTTCTATCAGTTTACAGCAGTAAAAGTGCATTTCCAGTATAATGAATCACTGAAAGTACTGTACAATCGATATGAAGTAACCATCTGGACCCGAGTCCAAGCTTTTAGTTAGTAGCAATATAGATAGATGGATAGATAATAAGATGATAGATAGTAGCAATATATTTATTTCTTAGGTGCCCAATCCCAGAGGCTCATAATAAGTACAAAGACAATAACAGCAGCATAATAAATTGCCATCTATAAATAATAACATTATAAAACAGGTTAGAAATCACTATGGGAAGCTCTTATAAAAAGACAGTGCTTTAGCCCCCCCCCCCCCCATTAAAACTTTCAATTGAGGAGGCCTTCCAAAGTTCTCATGGCAGCTAGTTCCAGAAAACTGGAGCAGCCACCACAAAGGGACAATCCCCCAGACAGCGTTTTTGGCAGGGTATGGGTACCTTTAAGAGTCCTACCTCAGAAGAGCGGAATTGGTGGTCAGGGTCATATGGACACAAGTGCTTTTTTAGGTCACCAGAACCCAGAGCATGTAAGGCTTTGCATATTAACAAAGCTATCTTGAATGAGATGCATCACCTCACTGCCAGCTAGTACAATGACTGCAAAGTTGAAAAGATAGGCTTGGAGTAAGATACTCTGGAAATGAATCAAGTCACATCATTCTGCATCAGCTGCAAATGGTGCATCAAACCTACTGATAGCCCGAGATACAGAGCATACAATAGTCCAGCCTAGATGTCACAAAGGTATGCATGAGAGACTTCATATCCTGAGGGCTGAGAAAGGGCTTGATCCAGGCAATGTTCATAAGCTGAAAGAAACCACTACGGACCACAGCAGACACCTAATGTTCCTTAGTCATCTTGTGGTCCATAATGATGCCCAGATTCTTCACTCTACATCTGACTGTAAGCTGAGTGGGCCCAAGACATGATGGAAGTAGTGTAGTGCAGTGGCTGTGGATCACCAGTCTTCTGGGAGACGTTCTAGAGGATGCGGTGTTGTCCCATCTGCAGGCACCTCTCTGGGCTGAGGGAGGAGGTTGCTCATCTCCAGGCTGAGTTGACCAGGATTCAGGGAACATCCTCTCCCACCCGGGGACCACCAGGGCCACCACCGCTGCCTCAGAGGTTGCCAAGAAAGAGGAGCATTTAGACCACAGTGGGCTCAGGGAGAGTGAGGATGATGGAATAGAGGTGCATCCCTCCAGTTGTACCTTTCCATAATTCATATGCCATTCTGGCAGAATGTAGTTCCTCTATGGAGGCACCCACAGTGGAGACTAAGGAGGATGCGGGGAACCTCCACAAAGGAGACCCACAGGAGGGTGGTATGGGACCCCACAGGGGAAGGAAACAACTCCTGGTGGGGGACTCCATTGTTAGGAGGGTAGAACTGGGGGAGGGAGGGAGGGAGGGAGGGAGGTGAAAGGGAGGTAAGGTGCCTGCCTGGCGCCATGGCTTGGAGGGATAGGGAGTGAATTCTCAGGATCGTGGGAGCAGCTGCACGGGGAGGGAGCTGGATGTCATTGTCCATCTAGGGACAAATGACCTGGCTGGGAAAGGGATCAGAACAGTGGAGGAGGAGTTTGTGGAGTTGGGGAGGGGCCTTAGACAAGTAGCATGCATGGTAACCTTCTCAGAGGTGCAACCTCTCTATAGTATAGGTGAGGCTAGGGTGCTACGCACCACGGGATTCAATCAATGGTTAAAACACTGGTGCAGAGCTCAGGGTTTTTGCTTCATTGGGGACTGGGGGTCCACCTGGAGGGATGCAGGCCTATACTGGTGCGATGGTCTGCATCTGTCCAGGAGGGGAACCAGGATCCTAGGTGATAGGTTTAAATACTTCATTGGCAAGCATTTAAACTAGCTAAGAGGGGAGGCACTGAAAAGGAGCAGGGAAATCCTATCCCCCCCAAAAATCAGGGTAGTTAACGATGTAAACACCAAGATAGAGACATCAATAGGGAGAAGGGCAGGGGTAAATGGAGAAAAAGGTAAAGGTAGTAAGGACAGGGATGGGGCAAAAAGGGGTAAGGCTATCAAAAAATGGAGGGTAATGAGTACCAATGCCCATAATCTAGGTAACAAGCTCCCTGAACTGGTGGCCTTGATGGAAGAGGGATGCCTGGATATTGTGTCAGTCACAGAAACATGGTACACAAAGAACCATGACTGGGATGTCAACATACCAGGGTACACAATCTACAGGAGGGATAGGGAGGGTAGAAGAGGAGGCGGAGTAGCTCTCTGTGTAAGGGAAGGGATCAAAGCAACAGAACAAAAGGGTAAACAGGGAGGAAAGGAGGCACTGTGGGTCAACCTGGAGACTAGAAATGGCACCACAATCTGCACAGGGGTTGTACACAAACCCCCGTCTCAGGGGGAGGAAATGGACAAGGAAATGATAGAAAGCATCCTTAGGATGGCAGAGAAAGGGGAGATATTGCTGGTGGGGGACCTGAATATGCCAGATGTTAACTGAAGCACCTTTGCTGCAGCCACATCCAACAGCAGTGCCATTCTCGATGTCCTACAGGGGGCATGCCTCAGACAGCTAGTGTTGGAACCCACTCGGGAGGGAGCAATCTTAGACCTGATACTCTCAAATGGGGACGGAGAGAGGATCTCAGATCTAGAAGTGGGTAGCCATCTGGGGACAAGTGACCACCAAACAGTGTAGTTCACGATAAACTCAGCTACAGAGTCAAGCCATACAAAAGTGAGGGTATTGGATTTCAGGACTGACTTTGTCAAAATGGGAGAGTGCCTCAGAAAAGCTCTAGCAAACAGTCAAGAAGGAGGGGTGGAGCAACAGTGGGGAAATATCAAAACTGCCATCACAGAGGCAACAAGCCTTTGTGTGAAGCAAATAAACAAATCAAAATGAAAGAAAAAACACTATGATTCTCAAAAGAGGTGGCGGGGAAGGTTAGGGAGAAAAAGATAGCATTTAGGAAGTATAAGGAAACACAGAAGGAGCAGGACAGAGAACTGTACCAGCTAAAGCAGAAGAAAGCGGGTAAACGGTCAGAATAGCAAAGGCCCAAACCCAGGAAAACATAGCCAACTCGGTAAAGAAGGGGATAAAACCTTTTATAGGTACAATAGGAAGCGAAGAAAGACAAAGGGAGGGATAGTGAGGCTAAATAAAGGGGACGGGTGGTGGGCAGAGAGGGACAGTGAAAAAGCAGGGATACTGAATGAATATTTCTGCTCAGTATTCGCAAAAGAAGAGGAGGGGGAGGTACCTAATCCAATCAATAGAAGCACTCTGAATAGGGGGGTTGATCCCAGTCCTTCCACAGAAGAAAGGATTCTGAAAGAACTCCTAAAACTGAGGGTGGACAAAGCAATGGGGCCTGATGCAATTCACCCCAGAATTCTAAAAGAACTAATGGGAGAACTAGTGACACCACTGACTACAGACCTGTTATTTTGACCTCAGAGGCAGGGAAAATGATGGAATCACTTCTGAAGGAAAGAATTGTTGAGTACTTAGAGGCCTGTGGGGCACAGGACCCAAGACAGCATGGATTCACTGGGGGAAGGTCATGTCAGATGAATCTAATTGATTTCTTTGACTGGGTGACCAAAGTAGTAGACCAGGGAAGGGCTGTGGATATGGCCTACCTAGACTTTAGCAAGACATTTGACACAGTCCCACACAAAAAATTAATAAACAAATTAGCCAGCCTGAGAGTGGGTCCCAGGGTGGTAGCCTGGGTAAAACATTAGCGGGACAACAGGACTCAGAAGGTAATAGTAAACGGAGTCCACTCTGAAGAAAGGGGCTTGCTAGTGGAGTACTGCAGGGTTCAGTACCGGGTCTGGTTCTTTTTAATGTCTTTATAAGTGATATTGCAGAGGGACTGGAAGGAAAAGTATGCCTCTTTGCAGACAACACAGAGATCTGCAACAGGGTTGATACACAAGGGGGCAGTGATGAAAGTGGTTCAAAGAAGTACAGGAACTGTATTCAAGTTGGAAAACTCAGCCTTGCTAAGGGGGTCCGGGGGCATGCCCCCCCCCCCGAAAAATGTTAAAAAAACGGAACCATTTTGGTGCATTTTAGGAATTCTGGATCACAATCTGTTTAATAAAATGAATACTTTCAAGTCATATTTTAGCAAATCTGAATTCCTCAAAAAAGTTGATATAGGTTAATAACTTGACATATTTAACATGAAATGGGATGTGTGTAGCTGGTTTTAAGATTCATATTTCCATTCTGCAAGTACATCATATTCACTTCTCCCCACCCACCATTTTGGTACACTCACTCGGTATCCTGGATATTGTAGCAGTCACAGAAACATGGTACACAGAGAACCATGACTGGGATGTTAACATACCAGGGTACACAACCTACAGGAGAGACAGGGAGGGGAGAAGAGGTGGTGGAGTAGCTCTCTATGTAAGGGAAGGGATAAAAGCAACTGAACAAAAGAGCAAACAGGGAGGAGAGGAGGCACTGTGGGTCACCTTAGAGACTGGAAATGGCACCACAATCCACACAGAGATTGTATACAGACCCCATGTCAGGGGGAAGGAATGGACAAGGATATGATAGAAGGCATACTTAGGATGGCAGAGAAAGGGGAGATACTGTTGATGGGGGGCCTTAATATGCCAGATGTTAATTGGAGCACCTTTGCTGCAGCCACATCCAAAAGCAGGGCCATTCTTGATGCCTTCAGGTGGCATGCCTCAGACAGCTAGTTTTGGAACCTACTCATGAGGGAGCAATCTTAGACCTCATACTCTCAAATGGGGACAGTGAGAGGATCTCAGATCTAGAAGTGGGTAGCCATTTGGGAACAAGTGACCACCAAACAGTGTGGTTCATGATAAACTCAGCTACAGAGTCAAGCCATACAAAAGTGAGGGTTCTGGACTTCAGGAGGACTGACTTTGGCAAGATTGGAGAGTGCCTTAGAAAAGCACTAGCAAACAGGCTAGAAGGAGGGGTGGAGCAACAATGAGGAAATATCAAAACTGCCATCACAGAGGCAACAAGCCTTTGTGTGAAGCAAATAAACAAATCAAAATGAAAGAAAAAGTCACTATGGTTCTCAAAAGAGGTGGCAGGGAAGGTTAGGGAGAAAAAGATAACGTTTAGGAAGTATAAGGAAACACAGGAGGAGCAGGACAGAGAACTGTACCAATTAAGGCAGAAGGAAGCAGGGAGGGTAGTCAGAATAGCAAAGGCCCAAACTGAGGAAAAGATAGCCAACTCGGTTAAGAAGGGGGTTAAAACCTGTTGTAGGTATATCAGGGTTCGTAGAAAGACAAAGGGAGGGGTAGTGAGGCTGAATAGAATGGACGGTGAGTGGCATGTAACACACTCAGATAATCACTGGGTATACGTAGAAACAACCCTTCAATTCATTACTAATGTGCTGGTGCCCTACTTCCAATCCCAAAAACAAGCGCTGGCACTACTACGCACACAATAGGCTCTGCTAATTCTTGATCTGAACAGGTCCCACACCATGGAGGCAGTAATTCAGCATCTTGAGGATAACATCATTCTGTGTATGTCCTGGCCTCCTGCAATGATGCCCTGCAACCACTGGATGTTTCTGTAAACAAACGTTTAAGGATTATCTTTAAAGCCAGTTTACCAGCTGGCATGTGGGAATAGTGTCTGACAGACTTGTGACCACCCCAAGGTCCCTTTCCGTTTTTGTTCTTGTTACTACCTCCCCCCAATGGGTACTCTTCCTCTAGGTTTTTGTTTCCCAGGTTCGCTGTCTGGCAGCTGGTGACCAGTTCTTTGTTGCTCGCCTTCCAGGCAATCTTTTGTCTGGCCCTCACTGATGGCGCAAAGTGTCTTTGTGCACTGGTGTTGGCGAACCCGTGGCATTAAAGTAAACCATGTAGCACTGACTCTGATGTTTAAATGCTGCACTCTGCTTTGATTCTGCAATGTCCCCTGCCCAACATGGTTTCAGACAGAGTCACTCATAGGACATGTACAGCTCTCAACCAGTTCACTAAAATGATGTCAAAGGTGCTTTGGGCGGGGCATGTACACATGAGTTTTGTCTATAGACTGGACTAAAGCCTTCAGTCATGTTGACCACACTATTCTATCTCTCACAATCAAGTAACACTTTGGCAGGGCCTCAATAAGTTATGCACTTCCTCAACTCTGGAATAAACTCAAAAAAACATGAGAATATGGGGGTGGGCTTAGCCAGCAATGAAAATGGCCGCTTGTTGTTCGCAGCTGCCAATCGGAGCCTCAGACCCGTCTTTTTTCTCTGTGATTCCTGCAAGCAGTACATATCAAAAAGGGACCAGCGGATGTCAGAACACTTACTGTATCCCCTCAGCAAGTTGAGCATAATTTGCTCTAGGGATTCACCTTCCAGATGCCAAAGTACCCACTTTCTTGAGAAAAACTTTCCAGGCCCTAACAACAACTGGAGGGACAGCCCTGAACATAGCCCAACTGTAGCTCACTCAAAGGAGTACGCTGATCACCACTCTCCACTCTAATGGGACCAGTGGTCCCCCTCAAATGCTTCCCAGACTCAATCATCATTACGGGAGCCCAGACCACAAAACCTGAAGAAGTGGCCGCAACAGGCGGTGTACACCAGAAGGAATCACCTGAATGACCACGTAGAGGAAGGCCTACACCAAATCCTGCCCAGTCAACAAGAGGATAAGGAGGGATCTGTGGGGACCAGCCCATACTTCACAAATAACAGATACTCTTTGCTCACACCAGTCACCCCACCCACCAAGGTCGCCGACTTGCAAAGATATGGACACCGACACCCTGGCTGGGGCCCCGGGGATCGATGACCTACATGCGCAAGGCTGGGAGGCTATTTCAGACTTTTCAGTGTCTGCCCCTAGCCCAGGAGGCCCCAGATCTATTGCAGACCTGGGCGCCAACCCACAGAGTGACTGGCGCCCAAGGACCAAGGCAGTGAACATCCCTGCAGCCATGCTCCCGAAATAGGAGCTTGCAGATAAGTGCAGTATTTTTGCTGGGTTGTAGATCACAGGAGAATAAGGGTGGGAATGGTGCTTAGGGACCGAGAGTAGCCCAGGGGTGTCCAGAGCAAGTCCATGATTTAAATTTATTATTACTAGTTCCCAACTTCCCTCCTCTTAGTTATTTAGGGGATTTTAAGTGAAGGACAGGACTGTATCCAGTCTTGTCCCCTCCTCTGATGTCTTCCCAGCAGGACTTGTGTACTCTGTTTATTGTGGACGAGTGTGTGTGTGTGTGTGTGTGTGTGTGTGTGTGTGTGTGCGGTTTGTGAGTATGCACTGGAGGAATAGATGAAGTGTAGATCTCCCCATGTACCTGATGGCTTCCCAGCAGGACTTGTGTACTCTGTTTATTGTGGACGAGTGTGTGTGTGTGTGTGTGTGTGTGTGTGTGTGTGTGTGGTTTGTGAGTATGCACTGGAGGAATAGATGAATTGTAGATCTCCCCATGTACCTGATGGCTTCCCAGCAGGACTTGTGTACTCTGTTTATTGTGGACGAGTGTGTGTGTGTGTGTGTGTGTGTGTGCGGTTTGTGAGTATGCACTGGAGGAATAGATGAATTGTAGATCTCCCCATGTACCTGATGGCTTCCAGCAGGACTTGTGTACTCTGTTTATTGTTGGAGTGTGTGTGTGTGTGTGTGTGTGTGTGTGTGCGGTTTGTGAGTATGCACTGGAGGAATAGATGAATTGTAGATCTCCCCATGTACCTGATGGCTTCCCAGCAGGACTTGTGTACTCTGTTTATTGTGGACGAGTGTGTGTGTGTGTGTGTGTGTGTGTGTGCGGTTTGTGAGTATGCACTGGAGGAATAGATGAATTGTAGATCTCCCCATGTACCTGATGGCTTCCCAGCAGGACTTGTGTACTCTGTTTATTGTGGACGAGTGTGTGTGTGTGTGTGTGTGTGTGTGTGTGTGTGTGTTGCGGTTTGTGAGTATGCACTGGAGGAATAGATGAATTGTAGATCTCCCCATGTACCTGATGGCTTCAGCGGACTTGTACTCTGTTTATTGTGGACGAGTGTGTGTGTGTGTGTGTGTGTGTGTGTGTGTGTGTGCGGTTTGTGAGTATGCACTGGAGGAATAGATGAATTGTAGATCTCCCCATGTACCTGATGGCTTCCCAGCAGGACTTGTGTACTCTGTTTATTGTGGGCGAGTGTGTGTGTGTGTGTGTGTGTGTGTGTGTGTGTGTGTGTGTGTGCGGTTTGTGAGTATGCACTGGAGGAATAGATGAATTGTAGATCTCCCCATGTACCTGATGGCTTCCCAGCAGGACTTGTGTACTCTGTTTATTGTGGAGTGTGTGTGTGTGTGTGTGTGTGTGTGTGTGTGCGGTTTGTGAGTATGCACTGGAGGAATAGATGAATTGTAGATCTCCCCATGTACCTGATGGCTTCCCAGCAGGACTTGTGTACTCTGTTTAGTGTGGACGAGTGTGTGTGTGTGTGTGTGTGTGTGTGTGTGTGTGTGTGTGCGGTTTGTGAGTATGCACTGGAGGAATAGATGAATTGTAGATCTCCCCATGTACCTGATGGCTTCCCAGCAGGACTTGTGTACTCTGTTTATTGTGGACGAGTGTGTGTGTGTGTGTGTGTGTGTGCGGTTTGTGAGTATGCACTGGAGGAATAGATGAATTGTAGATCTCCCCATGTACCTGATGGCTTCCCAGCAGGACTTGTGTACTCTGTTTATTGTGGACGAGTGTGTGTGTGTGTGTGTGTGTGTGTGTGCGGTTTGTGAGTATGCACTGGAGGAATAGATGAATTGTAGATCTCCCCATGTACCTGATGGCTTCCCAGCAGGACTTGTGTACTCTGTTTATTGTGGACGAGTGTGTGTGTGTGTGTGTGTGTGTGTGTGTGTGTGTGTGTGTGTGTGTGTGTGTGTGTGTGTGTGTGTGTGTGTGTGTGTGTGTGTGTGTGTGCGGTTTGTGAGTATGCACTGGAGGAATAGAGGAATTGTAGATCTCCCCATGTACCTGATGGCTTCCCAGCAGGACTTGTGTACTCTGTTTATTGTGGACGAGTGTGTGTGTGTGTGTGTGTGTGTGTGTGTGTGCGGTTTGTGAGTATGCACTGGAGGAATAGAGGAATGTAGATCTCCCATGACCTGATGGCTTCCCAGCAGGACTTGTGTACTCTGTTTATTGTGGACGAGTGTGTGTGTGTGTGTGTGTGTGTGTGTGTGTGCGGTTTGTGAGTATGCACTGGAGGAATAGAGGAATTGTAGATCTCCCCATGTACCTGATGGCTATGCCCATGCCACCTTGTTCACCTCCCTACCCACCCGAGTCCTCCCCTCTCACCCTAATTTGTGACTCGCACCCTGTTCCCCAAGTCTACCATGAGGAGAGGAACAGCCACCACTTACCATGAAGGCTCTGTGTGTGATCCTGAAACCTGACCCTTTTTAATTTCCTCTGCTGGAGCGAAAGAGGCCTTGTTGCTGCCTTCTCTCTCCAGGTACCCAGTACCCAGGCTAAGGGCTATGCCCACAACACCTTGATTGCCACCCTACCCACCTGAGTTCTCTTCTTTCACCCTGATTTGTGAATTGCACCCTGTGCTTGAGCCTGCCATGCGGAGACGCTGAGCAACCATTTGACACGAGGGCTCTCTGTTGCACTCGGGCATAGCTGAGTCCAAACTTGTCTCCTGTGCCTTTTCACTTTCTATCTGCTGCTTCCAGAGGACTGGATTCAGAGGTGGTGGGCCACTCTGAGCAATCACTTTTCAGAAAGGGCCTGCCAGGCTCATACACCCTTATTTTACTGGACAGATACACCCGGACCGGGATGTACGTCCTGCTACCCTCTAGAGGACTACAACAGAGGTCCAGTGCCCCTATCAGACCACCGGATCTCAGGTTTAAACACCTCGGGTCAAATGCTATGGCCCTAGGGTGCACAGCACAACTGGGCAAGTACTTTGCCTAACTGTTGGGGTGAGCCACCCTTCTGTGCAGGTTGAGCCAGTCATTGGTTGCATGTGCAGCCGGCTATAGTCCAGACCGAAGCCCCAAATAATCTTCTATTGGTGTTACTAATTGAGCTAAGCTATTTACATATTGCTACTGAGAGTCACACTGCTTAGGTACTGTCATTTTGTACTCCTGAGTAACTACACAAGGTCCCCGACTCTATTGTCTCCCACTGTTTGGTCCCCCGAGGTGCGTTTGCATTGCACACTCATGCAGGGCCCACCACCAGGTACTCATCCCCAGTCCAGTTCAGGTGCCTGACCCCGGTGCGAACTCTTGCAGAGAATAGACTCAAAAGCAGTGGATGGATGTAGGTCAGCATATAGACCCTCTCCTGTAAGCAGAATGGGTGAGATCATAATGCATATCTAGAACGTGAGAGGTCTTAATTCCCCTGTGAAGAGAAAAAAGGTCCTCTCCCACCTCAAACGTCGAAAGAGAAAGAAGTTCATGATACATAAAAACAAAAAAAATTAATAAAAAGATGCCTCCAAGGATTGCATGGTCCAATTGCAGAGACATTGGCAATGCGAGGATGTTGACAGTATTTTCAAGGGAGCAAAGGAAGGCCACTGCTATTGTCAAAATTAAAATTTGACATTCCTGTTCACTGGCATAGAACACTTGGCCCAGATTTACATGCTACAGTTTATTAGACATGGAGAACATTGTCAAATAGTCTACTTTTGCTAAGGTTGGGCTTTCTCAATAGCAACTGGGACTAGGCGAAGAAGGAAGGGTGCTGATAAGCAGGCAGAACCTCATGGTTGCTACAAGCAGAACCAGAAGCACCTTTTGGGAAGAACTGCCTCTGAGGGTCTCAAAGTGAACAGTATCAGTCTATAATATAAAATGGGGTGTCACATAATGTGAGAGACCTTACATTTATCATCAAAGAAATCTTAGTGTGACCCATGACTTTAGTCTAGTGGATGGTGCTAAGTAATTTGTATTGCCTTCATTCAGATATACATTTCTGTATTACAAACCTACTTACAGTAGATATTTGAAAAAAACATGACAGCCAGCAGATTGTTATATTTACAATCACAAATGTTTATACCAGATTCTAATAACTATGTCCCAGGATAAACACACACACATACACACACACACACACACTCTGACACGTTACAGCTTGACACACGTGATGTAGCAGCATTCCGACTTGGGATGGAAGCGGAACGTTCTCAAGAAAACACATGCTACCATGCCTATGTATATTATAATGTACCTCTGACTCATGTCACTGGTCACACAGAGGTGTACAGGTGTACTGCTGAAGGACTAAAATGAAACAACCAAAAAAAACAAAAACAAATGTGGGCTCATACTATCTGCATATCACAACGTAGGCACACCAATCGCAACATTTAAAGGGAATATTGCAGCTTTCATTTCTCAACAACAGGCACAATTGCCTGTACTACAACTCTGTCACTGGACCCACAATCTTTCTCTCTTTAGCTACAGATGAAAGGCAGATGGCAAGAGACAGTACTGATACCTGTCACTCTCTCAATGCTGTCCTGCATTACCAACACCCCATTAAAAAGGCTAACAGCATGACACAAGACCAGTCACACGTAAATAACTTACCATGCCGACTTGTGTGCCACTTGTTATCCCCCTCGGTTACTCTGTTGTTTGCCCACCTGTCATTATACAGAGGGACGCAGTCACAAAATGTGAAAGAAACAGGAAAATTGCGGTTACAATCACAGTTGTTGGAATAGACATAGCAGCGACCCTGTCAAGCAGCCTGCAAACAGCAACCACTCCCACTGTCGCTCACTCAGTTTAAGGATCGGTGGCTGGCTCGTGGCCCTGACTTTTCCCTCACACACACCGTCGATGAGATGGCAGTTACAGAGAGCTGTTTGCCAAGTGGCAGGTCGTCAACCACATTCTGTCGAGCGATTGGACAGAATGACGTCAACAACATAATCTGTGATTGGTGAAAACTACTCCATGGCCACCAGTCTCTTCTGAGCAGCAGCCAGATAGCTTTTTTCAAGTAGGCGGCAGGCATGTAGGGGATTGTAGGCTAGTGAGTGCACTCCTGACCCCCACCCCCCTCACCCCCAACAAATGAAGTTAAAAAAATGCACTACGTTTTTTTGGTAATGACGTCCGTGCCTAATGCAAATCTGCAGATCAATAAAATACAATTTTTTCTTGAATATGAAGAAGTACCGGAACGGTGTTCCGGTCGAAGAAAAAGTACTGGAACACCATTCCTGTGCGTTCCGGCTCACTTTCATCACTGCAAGGGGGGTGGAAAGGATGAGAAGGGACTTGGCAAGGTTGGAGAAATGGTCAGAAAATGGCAGCTTGGATTCAATGCAAAGAAATGCAAAGTAATGCACCTGGGAAACAAAAACCCTGGGGAAGAGTACACCATTGGGGGGGGGTAGTAACAACAACAACAATGAAAAGGCACCTGGGGTAATCATATCAGATGACCTAAAGGTTAGCAAGCAATGTGAGAAGGCAGTAGGGATGGCTGGGGGGGATACTGGGATGTAGAGGGAGAGGCATCACCAGTAGAAAACAGGAAGTTGTTATCCCTCTGTACAGGCAGTTGGTGAGACCCCATCTGGAGTACTGCATCCAGTTCTGTGGACCCCATCTCTGCAAGGACATACACAGAAACATAGAAACATAGAAGTTGATGACAGATAAGGATCGCAAGGCCCATCCAGTTGGCCCATTTTTTCTACCTTATGAATGTGCCATAGGCCTGTACTCTGTTAATGGCCTATCTATTCATACTCATCTGTATTGCTCCCTCATGCCTATCCCATGCCTATTTGAAGCCCTGCACTGTATTCATATCCACCACTTCCTGAGGTAGGCTGTTCCATGCATCCACCACCCTTTCTGTGAAAAAGAACTTCCTCACATTACCCCTTAATTGGCCTCCTTCTAATCTCATGCTGTGTCCTCTTGTCCTGCTATTTTTCTTATATTGAAACATTACACTCTTTCACCTTGTTAATGCCCTTAAGATGTTTGAATGTTTTGATCATATCACCTCTCTCCCTCCTTTGCTCTAGGGTATACATATTGAGCGCCATTAATCTGTCCTCATATGTTTTCTGATGCAGTCACTGCATCATTTCGGTTGCCCTTCTCTGGACTACATCCATTTTGTTATTGTCCTTGTGCAGGTGTGGCCTCCAGTACTATATGCAGTACTCCAGATGCGGCCTAATCAGTGTCTTGCAAAGCGGGATTATTACCTCCCTCTTACGACTTGCGATACCCCTACTAATACACCCCTTCTCTCTAGCCTTACCTACTGCTTTAATGGTCTGCTTGGATGATTTCAGGTCATCTGTGATGATGATGCCCAAGTCTCTTTCTTCCCTTGTGATTGCCAGCAACTCCCCTCCCAACCTATAGGTGGCTTCAGAGTTTCTCTTCCCTATGTGCATGATCTTGCACTTCTTTGCGTTAAACCCCATTTGCCACTCTTCCAAACATTTTGCCAGTTTATCCAGGTCTCTTCTCATTCTGCCCACCCCATCTGTCTCATCTACTCTGTTGCAGATTTTGGTGTCAACTACAAACAGACAAATCTTACCCTCCAGTCCATCTGCGATGTCACTGATGAAAATATTGAAGAGGACTGGCCCCAGGACTGATCCCTGGGGTATCCCACTTGTGACTTGCATCTCTTCTGACTGTATACCGTTTACCACCACTCTCTGTTTTCTGCCCGCTAACCAGTTTGCCACCCAGTTGACCAACCTCTGACCCACCCCGAGCCTAACCAGCTTTTTTTTTTTTTTTGGCCCCTGTCTCCACAGATGCCACTCTCTTCTGGGGTATCCTCTGCTCACTCTGCCCACCCCCAGTACCTCTTGGGATACCACCAGATCTGCCACCATGCTGCCTCGGCCTACCCCCCCCTGAGCGGGGAGGAGGGCGATCTTGGGATGTCCCCCTCCAGTCCATTAGTCTGTGTCGGGTAGTCTGGATGGTCCCTGAGAGCCAGGTTATAGTGTCTGGGAGCTTGGATCCCCATCTACTCCGGCATCCGTGAGGTCCTTTTTCTGTGTTTCTGGTGCCATCCCCTGAGAATGTAGGCATGCAAGGGAGGCCAAAGGGCGGAGCACATTGTGACGTGCAGACGCTCTGGCTCCGGGCCTATGTCCTCCCCTCCCACTGGCTGTCCCAGCTGCACCACCACCCATGGTCACCCAGGTGGCGGTAGAGTAGCGGGACAGGCAACCCTCCCCTCCGGGTGAAGGAGAACGGCCGATGGGTGCTCAATCCTTCTCCCCCGGCCAGCCCTCCAGCTGCCCGAGTCTGTTCCCGAACCCAGGTCGCTGGCACCACAAGCGGCAAACCTACTGGTGCGCCAGCCAGCCGGCCCCTACCCAGCTTATTAATCAATCTTCTATGTAGAACAGCATCGAAAGCTTTGCTGAAGTCAAGGTAGGCAACATCAACTGCTCCCCCGTGGTCCACCACTCTGGTTACACAGTGAAATAAATCTATGAGATTAGTTTGGCAGGACCTTCCTGTTGTAAACCCATGCTGTTTTGGATCCTGTGCTCTTATGGATTCCAGGTGTTGCACTTTCCTGCCCTTAAGGTGTGCCTCCTTAATCTTGCCCACTACTGAGGAAAGACTGACTTGTCTGTAGTTCCCTGCCTCTCCCTGCTACCACTCTTGTGGAGTGGGATCACATGGGCCCTTTTCCAGTCTTCTGGGACCTCTCCTGTGCTCAGAGACTCACTAAACAATTCTGATAATGGCTCTGCTAGTTCCACCCTTAGCTCCTTTAGTACCCTGGGATGTATGCCATCAGGTCCCATTGCCTTGTCCACCCTGAGCTTAGTGAGCTCTTGTAGGACCCTTTCTTTTGTGAAGGGACTTGTGCATACCTCCCTCCCCCGGTGTCCATGGTGTTGAGCTGTGGGCCCTGCCCTACCATCTCCTCAGTAAATACTGAGCAGAAGTATCTATTTAGGATAAATGCTTTTCCTTGGTCCTCCCCCTCACACTCCCCCTTATCCCCTTTGATCTTAGGAACACCCCCTCTGGGCTTTCTCCTATCACTAATGTATCTATATAAAGTTTTGTTCCCTTCTTTTACTGTACGTACCAGTGTTTCCTTGGTTTGGGCCTTTGCCTGCCTTACTGCCCTCCCTGCTTCCCTTAGGGATGTTTGGTATGTCTCCCAATCTTTGTCCTGCTGCGTTCCTTTATATTTCCTGAAGGCCAGCCTTTTGGCTCTGACTTTTTCTGCTACTGTTTTTGAGAACCTAAGTGGTTTCCTTCTTCTTTTGCTCTTGCTCTTGCTTTTCTGTCTAACACAATGGGATGTTGCTTCAAGTATTGCATCCTTAATGCTTGCCCACTTTTCCTGTACTCCCTCACCTGTATTTCTCCTTGCCAAGGCTAGCTTAACTCTGTTGGCCATCTTATGAAAGTCAGATCCTCTGAAGTCCCACATTTTAGCCTTAAAATGGGATGATTTAGTTCTAGTGGCCAAATTGAACCATATCATGTGATGGTCACTAGTGCTCAGGTGACCTTCTACCTGGAGATCTGTGATCCTTTCCCCATTAGTCAGTACTAGATCTAGGATAGCCATGTTGCTTGTGGGTTGTTCTACCAGTTGTTTTGAGGCCCTCCCTCTGCAGGGAATCCACTATGTGTCTAGTTCTGGCGGATGTTTCTTCTGGTATTGACCAATCTGTATCTGGCATGTTGGAGTCTCCCATTATCAGAACCTCCCCTTTAGCTGTCATGTTTTGTATATCTTCTAACAGTAATGTGTCTATGTCCTCCCCCTGGTATGGAGGCATGTAGACAACCCCAGTTTGTATGGCTGTCCCATTTCCTGTTTCCAGGGTGACCCACAGTTCTTCTGGCTCCATATGTGTATTCTGAATTTCTGTAGCTTTGATATTTTCATTGACATAAAGGGCCACTCCACCACCCCCTTTTTGCACCTCGGTCTCTTCTGAACAGTACATAGCCAGGTACTGAAGTCTCCCAAGTGTGGTTACTGGTGAACCATGTCTCGCTAATGGCTACTATGTCCAGTTCAGTCTCTGTCATTGTTGGCTGCAGGTCTGGGATCTTGTTTCCCAGACTGTAAGCATTTGAGTACATGATTTTCCATTGGCCAGATTTCGGTGTGTTAGTTGTTGGGCGAGGTCCAGTGTTTCCCCTGTGCGTCGTATGGGGAGCTGGACCTTTTTCCTTACCTAGTGATGTAAATAAACTACAAACATGCTGAACTCCTGTTTGATCACTAGCTGAGGGGGGAAGGGTGCTCTTCCCATTCGATGTATCGGGTACTGCACCCCTCTCCCCATTTGCTAGTTTAAATATTATGCAAAGACATCAAACTTCTGCCCCAATTGCACTGACTCCCTCCTTAGTCAGATGTAGTCCATTGAATTTAAAGAACTTTCACTCCCAAAACTGTTGCCAGTTACCTACAGATTTGTGTCCTTTTTCCTGGCACCAGCCCTTGAGCCACATGTTTAGCTCCCTTATCTCCACTTCTCTGACCTTCTGTCCATCTGCCCCCTCTCCCAGACCAGCAGAATCTCAGAGTAGGAGATGCTGGATGAAATGGATGACAGTTTGTCACCCAGCCTAGTCTCCACCACTGACCATCTGGCAAGATCATTAGTCCCTATGTGTACCAGGATGTGTACCAGGATGTCGATGTTTTCTCCTGCTTCCTGCACAATTTTAGCAATAGACAGGATGGAGGCAGTCCAGAGGTGGGCAACTAAAGTGGTGCAGGGTCTGCAACAGAAGCCATACAAGGAGATACTAATGGAACTTAATATGTATACCCTTGAGGAAAGGAGGGAGAGGGGGGACATGATAGAAACTTTTAAGTACCTCAAAGGAATCAAGAAAGTCCAAGAGGGTAGCATCTTTCAGAAAAAGAGATGTGCAAGAACAAGGGGACACAATCTGAAGATGGGGGGGTGGCTCAGGGGCAATGTGAGAAAGTATTTTTTCGCAGAGAGGGTGGTGGACGCATGGATAGGCCTTCCTGAGAAGGTTGTGGGGTCAAAAACAGTGGGGGAGTTCAAGAATCCATGGGACGGACATAAGGCAATTCTTGTGGGGAGTAGGACGAAATAGGCTATTGGTTAACTAGGATCTGCAACTTATCCAGTAGGTAGGGAAATGGGTAGACTAGGTGGGCCAAGCGGTCCTTATCTGCCATCAAAGTCTATGTTTCTATGTTTCTAAGATGTAATCCTGCCATCCATTTATTTACTCCAGCCACCCTCCAGATACCTGAGTCCACCAGTAGCAGTTCAGTCTTGTCTTGGTTCATCCTTAGCCAGCTGGAGGCCATCCAGTCACTGATCACAGATAGGCAGTCATTAAGCAGGCCCACTGCATTTGTCTAACCAGGAGCAAGCAACAGATAGAACTGTGTATCATCTGTTTAACAGTGAAACTGTAAATTGTCCTCCGTATCATTTTTCTCAGCAACAGCATGTACAGCGTAAAAAGCGTGGAAGACAAAATCAAACCCTGAGGGACTCCAGAGGTCAGGGCAGCTAGCTGAGAGAGAAAACTCCCCCCATGCTACCTGCTGCACCCTATCATAAAGGAAAAACTCGAACCTCATCAACACAACCCTGAAGAGTCCTACCACATCCCTCAGTCAAGATGTCAAAATTCCATGATACATGGTGTCAAATGATGATGACAGATTGAGGATAACTGGAATGGAACATTCCTCTCTATTTGTAGACACAAGAATATTATTCTACACCCTATTAAGCAGTTTCCATTCTATGATGAACTCTGAATCCAGACTGGAATAACAGCGAACATCCGAAAATGCCAGCAGATACAGGCCTATCGGTCTATCTAGTCTGCTTGAGTGTACAGCACTACAGTCTTTTAGACTGCAGCTGCCCCCCTCCCCTTGCTTTCCTCCACTGATTTTGCCCATGTATCCTTCACTCCCAACCCCTGTCCTTCCCCCATGGTGTGAACCTTCCCTCTGAATCTGTCCCACCCCCTTTTGAAGCTCCCTTCTGTCCACAGTGATATTAGCTCCTTTGGTAGCCCATTCCAACCTGGCACCACCCTTTCAGTGAAATAGTGCCTCCTCATTTGCCCCCTGAATCTGCCTCCTTCCAATTTCAGACTGAATCCCTGGTTTCCCTTCCACCTTTTAATTTGAAAATATTTCTGGTGCTAATTCTGTTCATATCCTTCAGATACTCGAAGATCTCAATAATGTCCCTTCTCTCCCTTCTATCCTCCAGGGAATACATATTGAGCTCTCTCAGTCTGTCCTCTTAAGGTTTATCTCCCAATCCCATGATCATTTTCATTTCCCGGAATGCACCCCCTCCAATAGATTGATGTATTTTTTCAAATAGGGGTGCCAGTACTGCACCCAGTAGTCCAAGTGTGACCTCACCAGGTACCTGTACAGGGGCAGATGACTTCTTCCCCTCTCCAAGAGGTAATTCCCCTTGTGATGCACCCCAGCATTCTGTTGGGCTTTGCCACTGCCTTCCTGCACTGGGCTGAGTGGTTCATTTCCCCTGTCACCAGTACATCCGAATCCTTCTCCTCCTTTTACTTGCGTAACTACACTCCCCCCAACCAGTAACTATTTTCACGGTTTCTGGCTCCCAAGTGCATGACTTTGCTCTTCTTGGCATTGAACCCAAGTTGCCATGTGTTAGACCCTTCCTCCAGTTTTGCCAAATCCTTGTGGAGTACTGTACTGTCTTTCTTTCCATCAACCTCCGCACAGATCTTGGTGTCATCTGCGAAGAGACTGATCTTGCTCTTTATCCCTTCTGCTATGTTGGCAATGAAAATGTGAAACAGCACTGGTCCCAGCACTGAGCCCTGTGGGACCCCACTTGTTACTGCCCTGGGCTCAGATACCTCAACCCCTCCCCCACTACCTTCTGCTGTCTATCCTGTAACCCACTCCTGACCCATCTAAACAGCTTCCTACCCGCTCCTAGGTTGTTCAGTTTGCTGGTCAGCCTACCATGTGGCACCAAATCAAAGGCCTCGCTGAAGTCCAGGTATAGGACATCCTCCACATGACCCTTGTCCGGTACCTGTGTCACCCAGTCAAAAAAGTCCACCAGATTCATCTGGCAGGATCTGCCAGAGACAACCACATGCTGTCTGCCATTTTGGAGATCATTATACTCCAGAAATTTTACCGGCCCTTCCTTGAGGAAAGTCTCCATTAGCTTTCCAACAATTGAGGTTAGGCTGACTGGTCTATAATTCCCTGGTTCATCCTTGGGCCCACTCTTATGGAGGGGTGCCACATATGTCACCCTCCAATCCCTGGGTACACATCCCATTTCCAGAGAGGTGTTGAACAGGTCCGCAAATGGCCCCGCTAGGACTACTGCCAACTTTTTCAGTACTCTAGGGTGAATTTAGACCAGCCCTGGTGCCTTATCAACCCTCAGGGACTTAAGACCCTCCAATACCCATTTTCCCATCAGTGATCTCATCCCCTCCTCCCCCCACCCCAGCCTTCCCCTTTGGTATGGGCCCATCCCTCTCTTTGGTGAAAACTTAACAGAAGCACTCCTTGAGTACTTCTGCCTGCTCTGCCCCCTTTTCTGTCCACCCACTGCTATTCTTGATCCTAACAATCTGATTCTTACTCTTTCTCTTCTCCCTTATATACCTGAAGAAATCCTTTTCACCTTCTTTGATCCCATGGGCCAGCCTCAGTTCTCTTGATGCCTTGACAGCTCTTACAGTTCTACTCCCTTCCCTGGATTTCCTCATATATTCCTCCCTGTCCTCTTCTCTGTTGGTTATTTTGTGGGTTCTAAATGCAGATGTCTTTTCCCTCACCCTCTTCCCTACCGCCTTGTTTATTCACCTTGGCTTCTTGGTCCTGGATTTCTTGATCTGGCTCTTGACACATGTGCTAGTGGCATCAGACAGGCCCCGCTTGATGATCGTCAATTTTTGCTCAGCGTCAATATTCGGGTGGATGCTAGTTATGTGCTCTTCCATTATACTACCCATCCTGCCAAAGTCTGCCCTTTTGAAATCCAGTACCTTAGTCCTTGTAGTGGCTACTTCTTTACCTAGATTGATTGAGAACCATGCTGTGCATTGGTCACTTCCCACCAGAGGTTCCTCCACCACAACATCCTTGACTTGCTCCCCATCCTCCAGCACCAGGTCCAGGATGTTCCCATCCCTAGTTGACTCTGTTACCTTCTGTGTCAGGAAGCTGTCCTAGAAGGCTTCCAGGAGGATCTGCTCCCCGGCACATGGGGTAGCCGGGATGCTCCAATCCACCCCTGGTAGATTAAAGTCCCCCACCACCACAGTGCTCCCTTTGCTACTAAGCCTCTTTAACTGCTCCCCTAGCTCCCTATCAATCTCCTCATTCTGTGTTGGAGGCCTATAAACAACCCCCAGTCTATTCTTACTACCCCTCAGGTTGTAAAGCTGCACCCATATGGTCTCTGCCCTACCGTTCTTCACCTCCTATTACACCTTATCCCTTCCCTAACGTAGATGGCCACCCCAACCCTTTTACCCTTTTCCCTATCCCTCCGATATAGCTTGAAACCTGGGATGGCTAGGTCACAGTCATGGTATTGGGTTGCCCATGTCTCAGTGATGGCGGGTATGTCAACCCCCCCCCCGTCATCAATGCCTGCAACTCTGCCATCTTGTTCCCTAGGCTCCCAGTATTCAGTGATACCACACTCCATTTTGAGCTACTGTGCTCTGTGCCTTTACACTGCACACCATTTCCCCTCCTGTTTGAATTTGGATCCTGTCTTGCTGTGGGGCGGAAGTCCAAGGGATCCCCTCTTCTGAAGAATTCCCACCCGTTTGCTACCCCCCTTACCTAGTTTAAATTATAATTTTCTTTGATAAACTCCCCCACCTTATGCTTTAGTACCTGTGAGCCCTCCTTACTAAGGTGCAGCCTATCCTCTGCATACAGCTCTGTGTTCTCTCACTTGTTGTCCCACTCCCTCACCAATCCATACCCCATGGACCCACTCCATTCCTTTAGCCATCTATTGAATTCAGTGATTCTCTGCTTCCTGGCTATACTTGCTCTTGGCACTGGTAGGATTTCTGAGAGTGCAACCGACCTTCCACTCATACTGCATAGTTTCCCTGGCTCCTTGAAACTGTCCTGCACCTCTTCTATCCTTCCCCCCTCTAGGTCATTTGTGCCAAGGTGTACCATAATGCATGTTTTTTCCCCTACCTTCCTCACATCTGCTAATATGCTGTCCCAAGCTGGCCTGGTGACACTGAGGGCTGAATCACTGAATGCCTTACCTCGTGTTATGCCGGCGACCCATGTTTGGGAATTAGCACAAGCCACAGGGGTTGGCAGGGGTGGAGAAGGATCGAGCATCCGAGGGACTGCTCTCCTTCTCCTGGGAGGGGGACGCCAGTGGTCAGCGTTTGACTGTACCCTAGCAGAGGCTTGGTGACAGGGTGCTGATGCTGCAGTAAGGGGGCAGAGTTGGGGCAGATGCCTGGAGGAGCATGTGCAGACACATGTGCATTTCCTCCGCTGGCAGCATTGCATGCCTACTCTCCAGGGGTAAAAGAAATGGAGGAGAAAAATTGTCCTGGTGCATGACGGAGGAAGCCTCTCATGCCCCGCTGATGGCTTGCCATGGCACTGGCCACACTGGATCCTGGTCTCCGGTGGGGGTTGGGGAACCCATCCGACCCCACCAGGTGGGGTAAGCCCTGGGGTAATGGTCGGTGCCGGCTGGTTGACACTGGGGATGGGCTGGGGGCTCCCTCCTGAGGTAGGGACCGCAGCAAAGAATAGAAATCAGTAGCATAAAAAATATACTGTCTCACTCTACCCACTGTCATGCCTGGAATGCACTCCACCTAAATGCTGCTTTTTCTGGTGCCTCTTCCCCCATCTTACACCCTTAAGTATCGAGTCCCCCAGAATGATGACCTTCCCTCCTTTCTCCTTTTCACCCTCCTGCTGCCTGCTAATCCTCTGACCCCAACTTGAACACCCCCTCCTTCCCCCCCGCCTTTGTACCTCTGTGCCTTCCCCGAGCCATGTATGTCCACTGTTCTTTGCCCCATCCTTTCCCCATACTACTTGTGCCCAGACTATCTGATTCCACCCTCGTACACTCCCCCTTCCTGTGTCTGCCTTCCTACCGCCTTCCCTAATACCTCCCTTGACACTGGCTCAGTGTCTCCACTGACCAGTTCCCTTCCTCTTCCCTGCTTCCCCCTTCCACCCATGCTGTCCTTTCCAGGTCTGCCTGCTGCGCTCCCCTGTTTGTTCTCTACCTGCCCCCCCGTACCTGCTGCTTTGCCACTTTTCTTCTGTCCTCCATTGCATCTGCTGCTGCCTGGGCTACCTCTTTTGCTTTCCACCTCACTGTTGTCACCCTTACTCTTTGTAGTGCCCTCTACCCTTCCCTTCTCTGCAGTTTCCCTCCTCAGCCCTTCCTGCTCCTCCAGGCTAGCAAAAATGGAGAATCTGTTCCTATTGTCATTCTCCCTTCTCTGAGTTACTCCAGCCACCCCTCTCTTTGACTTTTACCTCTGCATTGCCCCTGTTCTTATCTTCCCCTGGTGCTTTACCATCCACCAGATGTCGGTGCCTGCCCTAGCTGCTCCTGATTGACTGCCCTTCTCATCTTCCCCCGCTTATCTATCCTTTCTTTTGCCTGCTGCAGCCTCAGGTAACTGCCTTCTCAGGTTCCCATTTTCTTGGTGTTCCTCACCCCTGCCCCCCCAGCTACTCGTCTCTTCTCCAGCCATCCAAGCTCCTCCATAGGATTGTATCAGCTGCCTACACCCCCCCGCCCTCCATGCACTCCCCAAAGAATATGGCTGCCCTGCATCCATTACAACCTACCACCCATCCCTCTTGACTACCCACAAACCCTTTCCCTCCCTATGCCTGTTTACTGGTCCAGTCCCTTGGACCCCCATTCTTCTTGGGCTCCCTGCCATATGGTATATTTCTAAGCTATACCTGGTCAACTCTCCCTTTAGAGACTCCTCTCCCCTGTATCCTACACCCCCCTCCCTAGCATGGCCTGCTGCCTGCTGTCCTCCCTGCTGACACCCTGCAGATGCTAATCGAGATGCTTAACTCCTGCATCATGGCACTCATGGATCAGGGTCACTCAGCCCCCTGGGAATTATATACTGCCTGCAGCCTCTCTACTGGCTGTTGCAGTCATGTGACTCCCCTCTTCCCTTGCAGGCCCTCCCTCAGCCTCCCTCACTCGTCTCCTCCCTCCACCCCATCCCACACAATCTTTCCCCAACACTCCACAGCAGCACTGTATGTTTGCTTCTTTTTAAAACATTCCTAGCCTTATTGCAGCTGAAACACAGTTTGTCCCCCAACAACACACACACACACACACACACACACACACACACACACACACACACGCACAAGCACTTCCTTAGCTCAGAGCTGTGTCCTTCCCGACGTCTGGTCCCATCTGTAAGGGGTTCTGCCCTGCTCCCTGGTAGTAGTAGTGTTATGTAGAGGAGTGTCCGGTTCTCCTTAAGAAATTGCAGGACATTGTACGACTCAGGTACCCCTTTAAGAAAATGTAGGAAGTTGTATGACTCAGATACCCCCTTAAGAAATACTTCCCTTCCATGAAGACAACAGCCGCCTCTTCACTCACTGCTGTTCCTTCCCTGGGTTGCCAGCTTCTGACTCCAGTAAGCATGCAGAAAGCTTCCAGCTGTATCTGCAGCTGTGTCACCACCACCTTTTCAATAACTTTTCCCAAAAAGGGAAGGTTAGATACATGTCTGTAATTTGCCAAAACATCCAGGTCCAAAAAGAGTTTCTGAAGAAGGAGTCTTATGACAGCCTTTTACAAGGCAGCCGGAAACCCTACCCGGTTAGAAGAGCACTGCACAAAGAGTGCTGTCTAAACCACGCTGTGAGGACTGCATAATGACTGAATAATGACAGGGGTAAAATAGCATATATTAATTACTGCTACCCCTGTAGCTATTCAGGCAATGGTGAGGATGCACAAGTAAAAGGAAAGTGCAGTAGCTGGTTTAGCTGCTCCCATGGCAGAGAGAGTTAGGGCACTAGCAGCTTGGGCAGTACAGAGCAGGAGACCAGGGTTCTGTTCCTGGTCTCCTGACACATGTAGTTTCACTCCCCCCACCCAAAGTGTAAATTTTTTTTTCTATCAGACAAAACAAAAATTCCACCCCTCCCTCAAGTTTCTCCTTTTCCCTGAGATCCACCCCCCTCAGAGTTGGTTATTTAAATTATGAGGGTTGCAGTGCCAGAGCCCCTCCCCACAAAACAAAAGTGTACAGTCTGCATTTTAGCAGTGGTTGCAGTCGTCGGTGAGGTTTACAACCGCTACCATTGGCACTGTTTTAATTCACAGTGTTTTTTCCTGCCGTTGTTGTTGACAGCGCAGTTTGTACTGCACTGTTCTTGACAGCGCTTTTCTTACATTCACTATGGTGACCTACTGCCACCAGAAACACACCCTCCCCAAGCAAACACTGGACAATCTTAGCAATCAGTGAACCAATAGACTCCCAGCAGTCTATGAAAAGCTGAGTCAGTCCAGGGTGCAGTGAACAGAAGGTGGGATGCAGCTTCATGATCATCTAGAGAATCTCCTCAGTCAGCATAGGGTGAAATTCCTCTGTGACTGACCGAAGGCCTCCACTAGTCACAGGCTGTACCATGCTGGGCCATGACTGCCCACTTAAGGAGACCAAGGAACAAATGGAAGATACCCTATCAAGGAAAAACTGGCCAAACTTCTCGCATTGCTCAAGTCATACTCCTCCAGACTGTAGGCAGTTTGGATGCAACAGCCTGTCCAGTGCTGAAGAGTTGGGCTGGCCTGTTAACCCCTGCAGCAATCACCTGTGAGTGGAAATCTGCCATTCTTAAAGTGACTGCCCTGTGATACTCCTAATAATAGGTACTCAGGATTAGTCTATCCTCCAACAATCCTGATTTCTGCCAAGAATGTTCCACTCTCCTACCTTTGGCCTTCAGCTATCTGAGCATCTCACTTAACCAAGGGGAGCTCTTTCAGGAGACTCTTGGGTGTACACAAAAAAGGTGCATGTGAGTTGAGAGCTGCAGCAACAACCATATTATAAGCTATCAGAGCACACCTGCAACAGGCTTGAGTAGACCAATACTGACAGGAACCACATCTCTTAAAGGTCAGTACTGAACTAACTCCACGGGGGGTTAAAACATTTTAAGGGGGCACTGATCTGAAAACTCACAGCATGGTGGTCCGTCCAACTGACCAGGCCAACCTCAACATTAAAAAGGTCAAGACCCAGTGGGAAAACCATTCCTAAGTGTGACCAAATTCACGAGTAGCAGAGGTAACAACCTGTGTGAAGTCCAACAGTTTCATCTGTTGGAGGAGTTGCTGACCAGGTAAAAGGGATTCATCATTGGCCCAAACATTACAGTCACCCAACACCAGCCACCTAGCGTACTCCAATGTTAGGATGGTGATGAACTCCCCAAATTCCTGCAGAAATCACTCTCACAACCAGGGCTTTGGCAAGCGAAGGATCCTGCCCCTCCACCTGCCTGTGATGGCTCACATCAAAGCTATTCGGACCCACTGGGTGGGCTGCAAGTCTCTGGACAGAAGTAAGACAGATGGTCACCCCTACCCCCTGCACTCTCATGTAGAGCAGTGTGCCACTGTATAGCTCCATGGAATGGCCACCTGCAGCCAGGTCTTGGTGATTCACACCAGGTTAGCCAAGGAATCCATGACAAAATCCACTGTTATCATGGTCTTATTCCTGATGGACTTGTCTTTACAAAGAATTGCCCTCAGGAGAGAAGCCGTGCTGGTGGGCTCAGCTACCATGTCCAGTGACATTTCAGGAGCTCTCAGGATAGGAACCAAGCAGGGAGTCCCCCGTCACAGTCCCATTTTTGACACTGGGGGTATCGTTATTCTACTCCTAATCCTGCCCTCCCTGACCCCTATTCAAGGAGTAAACAAGCATTGGTGACTCTGCCTTTTTGTTATCCCAACCCCCCACATTGACAGAAAGCCACTGTAGGGAACTGGGTGTAGCCAAACAGGTGGCCCCATTGGAACTGTACAAAAGAATAGAAAATGCAGATCAACCTAGCTCCCTCAAAACACATCCTAACCAATAGAGACAATTAAAATGAACCCTTAAATAATCCCCTGCCTGAATAAATGAAAAAAAAAACACAACCACCCAAAGCAACTAACTATCCCACTCAGTCAACTCTCTCACAACCCAGTCACACACCAATCACTCGCAGATCACCCCAAACACTCTAACAATAACATATAAAACAAATACAAAATTCACACAGTAATATCACCAGCTGTCCCAGTAACCAAAGTCCGTGGACAAGTTCGGCAAAAAGTATGAAGAAAAAGGTAGGTCAGAGTGTCTAACTTCTCTTCAGCCCCACACCTCCACAGTCCGTACTCCAAACAATGCATAAGAAAAAGGGTAACTAATCAAAACCCATCTCAGAAGAAAAACAGGCCGTGCAAGGAATCGTTCTCTCATAAGGATCCTTAGACTCAGCAAACCCTTGGAAACACTAAGCTCCCTTTAAATCACGCTCTCACTGCGTTATGCCCTGTAGTGACCGATGTTATTGCCACACCGGCTGCCACTATCACCACCACCTCCCCTGCTGCTTCTGCCAGTGCCACTATCAGCACTACCTCCAATAATGCTACTACAACCATCATCACCACCTCCCCTGCTGCTGCTGCTAGTGCCACTATCAGCACTACCTCCAATACTGCTACTACAACCATCACCACCACCTCCCCCGCTGCTGCTACTGCTAGTGCCACTATCAGCACTACCTCGAATACTGCTACTACAACCATCACCACCACCTCTACTGCTGCTGCCAGTGCCACCATCAGCACTTCCTCCGATACTGCTACTACCACCATCATCTCCACCTCCACTGCTGCTGCCAGTAACACCATCAGCACTACCTCCGATACTGCTACTACCATCATCATCTCCACCTCCACTGCTGCTGCCAGTGACACCATCAGCACTACCTCCGATACTGCTGCTCACACCATCATCTCCACCTCCACTGCTGCTGCCGGTGCCACCATCAGCTCTACCTCTGATACTGCTACCACCACCATCATCTCCACCTCCACTGCTGCTGCCAGTGCCACTATCAGCACTACCTCTGATACTGCTACTACCACCATCATCTCCACCTCCACTGCTGCTGCCAGTAACACCATCAGCACTACCTCCGATACTGCTACTACCATCATCATCTCCACCTCCACTGCTGCTGCCAGTGACACCATCAGCACTACCTCCGATACTGCTGCTCACACCATCATCTCCACCTCCACTGCTGCTGCCGGTGCCACCATCAGCACTACCTCTGATACTGCTACTACCACCATCATCTCCACCTCCACTGCTGCTGCCAGTAACACCATCAGCACTACCTCCGATACTGCTACTACCATCATCATCTCCACCTCCACTGCTGCTGCCAGTGACACCATCAGCACTACCTCCGATACTGCTGCTCACACCATCATCTCCACCTCCACTGCTGCTGCCGGTGCCACCATCAGCACTACCTTTGATACTGCTACCACCACCATCATCTCCACCTCCACTGTTGCTGCCAGTGCCACTATCAGCACTACCTCTGATACTGCTACTACCACCATCATCTCCACCTCCACTGCTGCTGCCAGTGCCACTGGTACTAGCACCAAAACCAGCACCTCCACTGCTGCTGCCAGTGCCATCATCAGCACTACCTCCGATACTGCTGCTACCACCATCATCTCCACCTCCACTGCTGCTGCCAGTACCACTGGTACTAGCACCAAAACCAGCACCTGCACTGCTGCTGCTGCTAATGCTACCATCAACATTGCCTCTGATACTACTACTACTACCGTAACCAGCACCTCCACTGCTGCTGCCAGTGCCACCATCAGCACTACCTCTGGTACTGCTACTACCACCATCATCTCCACCTCCACTGCTGCTGCCAGTGCCACTGCTACTAGCACCAAAACCAGCACCTCCACTGCTGCTGCCAGTGCCACCATCAGCACTACCTCCGATACTGCTACTACCACCATCACCACCACCTCCACTTCTGCTGCTGCTGACACCATTACCACCACTTCCAATTCCACCAGTACCACCATGACCACAGTTTATGACAGAAGTATTCAGCCATGGTCTTGGGGGTTAAATCTAAGCAGTACTTCTGAGCATGATGAGGGCAGTGAGGCAATGTCTTCTGGGTCACAATATGCTCCTACCCCAGAAGATTTAAAAAGGCTTGAAGATGTGTTCTTTGACACCTCCTCTGAAAATAATGACTTGAGTGAGTTTGAGAATGTTTTAAGTGAGTCCTCACCTCATTCCACAAGGAAGCACTCAAACCAGAAGTGGCACAAAAAAATCAGCTGCTGAAGGCAGGCACAAAACATCTGCCATCGTTCCTCCTCCTCATCCTTCACGTCAACCTCCTGCTAAAAAACTAAGCAGTCCATTATAGCTTTTGCCCATCCCTGTGGTTCTGATACTGGATCTGGTGTCAGTGCACAGCAATCTTCCACACCACTCCAAAATGAATTTGGTGATTTGGTGGTCAAGGGTGCAGCAGCGTACAAAGGGGTTCAGGTCCAGTACAAGTTCAAGTTCCACTGATATCTGAATATATTTTGCTGAGCAGGAGGAGATAAAAGGAGAGTTACGTATTCACACTGTGGCCAGAGTCTCAGTCATGGTAAAAATGTTGATAAACTGAGCATAGCATGTCTTTGAAACCACCTTCTGAAAGAACATCCTGATATGGCTAATCTGGATACAGCCCCTTCTGAGTTGTCTCTTAACACCACTGCATGCTTCACTTCAAAAAAGCAAAACCAGTTTCTGATTCTGTTGATGGTGCTGCTGGTGGTGATGGTGGCTGAGGCAGTTAGCAAGTGACCAGTGTTTCCAGTCCTTGCCAAAGTACTTCAAGAGGCACAACCTAAAGTCCCTCACAAACCAGTTCAGGCGGTAAGACAGCAGATGTTCAATTTGTACCCCCCCCAGCCTAAATCCACTGCATTTGTCCACTCTGAAGCCAGGGCCAGGACCAAGGTTATTCCATTTCAAAAACCTACAATATATGAAGCATTTCAGGCCCACACAAAGTTCTTGCCAACTCACCCCACAGCTGTTCAGATCACGCAGCTCATAGGTGAGGTGATTTGCACTGGATTTGTAACCTTATTCTGTTGTTGAAGACACTGGATTCCATACACTTCTACATTGTTTACAACCTTAATACCACATACTAGTGCAAACTACTTTTTCTCGTACAGTTAAGCCAAATATTTATGAGGCATGCTGCAGTCAGGTTGAGAACTATCTGAACCAGGATGTGGGAAGGGTTTTCTACTGCACAGCTGATGTATGGACCAGTATAAATTCATTACATGCATACCTCTCACTCGACTGGTGTTCACCCACTCTCATAGCACATGGTGGCATAACTGCTGTTGACTCCTCCTTCTCCTCCTCTTCCTCTGGCCTTGGCTGTAGCAATATCCCATCCCACTTGATGTCGGCCCTCATTGTGTCCTTAGGTTTTTGTGTCCAGTTCTGGAGGCCACACCTTTGTAAGGACATAGACAAAACAGAGATGGTGCAGAGAAGGATGACAAAAATGGTGAAGGGTCTACATCACGAGCCTTATGAGGAAAGTGTCAGAGATCTCAATTTGTACACATTGGAGCAAAGGAGGAAAAGAGGTGACATGATAGAAATGTTCAAAAACCTCAAGGGCATGAACAAAGTGAAAGGGGATGAAAAGGGTTTTTTCCGGTACATTGGAGACCGGAGAAAAACTAAGGGCCATCTCGGCAGGTTGAGATCAGAAGGAGGGTGGGTGGAAGAGGCAAGGGACCAGGCAGATGTATTAAATGAGTACTTCGTCTCTGTGTTCACTAGGGAGGGGAATGGGATATCTACAAAGCAAGGCACAATGGGAATAGAAGCAGTAGTGAGTGGGATCAGGGGAGCAGCAGAAATGGAGCAAGAGGGAGGGAGAGGTACCCCAGGGGTGTCACATCAGGATAAGGATAAAAAGGCCAGTAAGGTGGAGGGGACAGATGATGCTATCTCCACCAAAAGGGTGTGGTTAGCCCTTAAGGGCCTAAAGAAAGATAAATCTCCTGGGCTGGATGGCATTCATCCTAGAGTCCTTTGGGAATTGGCAGACATACTGGCTGCACCCCTGGTGGAGCTCTTCAACAGGTCGCTTGAGACAGAGAGGGTACCTAGGGATTGGCGAGAGGCACTTGTGGTGCCAATCCATAAAGGGGAGTCAAGGGAAGTACCAGGTAACTATAGACCCATCAATTTGACCTCAGTGGTGGGAAAATTAATGGAGAGTATACTAAAGGAACGATTGGGGATGTACTTGGAGGAGATGGGAGGTCTGGATAGTCGGCAACATGGGTTTGTGCCAGGTAGATCATGTCAAACCAATCTTGTGGAGTTCTACGAATGGGTAACATCAGAACTGGACAGGGGAAAGCCTGTGGATGTATTATTCTTGGACGTCAGCAAGGCGTTCGACTCTGTCCCCCCACAATGGTCTGGTGGAGAAATTGACGGGGTTGGGAGTAGGCCCTTTGATGGTCAGATGGATTGAAAACTGGCTAGCTGGATGCACTCAGAGAGTAATGGTTGGTGGGGAGCTCTCGAACCCTAGAGAGGTCGGTAGTTGGGTACCGCAGGACTTGGTCCTGGGTCCAATCCTGTTTAATGCATACATTTTGGACATCAGGGAGGGCATAGGGTGTGAAATGAGTCTTTTTGCTGATGACTCCAAGATGGGAGCAGTAGTTGAGGGGAAAGAGGGGAGGTTGGCCCTGCAATGGGACCTGGACACCATGGAAAGGTGGGCTCACACATGGAAATTAAACTTCAATATCACCAAGTGCAAGGTGTTACATCTTGGGTGGGAAAACCCTAAACACATGTACACCCTGGGAGGGGAGGCGCTGGAGGCCTCAACATGGGAAAAAGACCTAGGGGTCATGGTGGATGCATGTATGAATAACTCTGAGTAGTGCAGGAGAGTGGCTAGCAAAGCAAACAGGATGTTGGGATGCATCGTAAGGGGGATTGCCTCTAGCAGTAGAGAAGTGATTCTGCCACTGTACAATGGATTGGTTAGACCACACCTTGAGTACTGTGTGCAGTACTGGAGACCACACTTGAAGAGGGACATACAGCTCCTGGAGAGGGTACAGACGAGGGCAACTAAGATGATACGAGGACTAGGGGATTTGACGTATGAGGACAGACATGAGAAGCTCTGCCTGTTTTAATTGGAGGAGGGGAGAGACAGGGGGAACAAGATTGAGGTCTTCAAGTACCTCAAGGGAATAAACAGGGTAAACACGGAGGAGATATTTAGACTAAAGCAGGGAGGTATCACCAGAAGGCATGGTTTGAAGTTGGAAGGTGGAAGGGTGAGGGGGAAAAGAGGAGGAGGTTTTTCACTGAGAGGGTGGTGGATCCTTGGAACGTGCTGCCTGATGAGCTGGTTCAGAGAACCACAGTGGAGGGCTTCAAGAGAGGGTGGGACAGACACAGAATCAGATGTATCAGATGATAGCCTGGCCCAGGGGAGTAGGGATGGATGATAGGGGTTTCTGGAACACAAAGGGGGGAGGGCCTCAGTACCCAACTAAGGATCTGAGGTTCGAGCAGACTCGATAGACCATAAGGCCTAATCTACTGCCAATTAGTATGTTAGTATATTCCAGTTTAAAAGTAGTACCAGAACAAGAGGACATGACATGAGACTGATGGGTGGCTGCATAAGGGAAAATGTCAGGAAGTTCTTTTTTATGGAGAGGGTGGTGGATGCATGGAATAGCCTGCCCCAGGAAGTGGTGGCCACCCGTACGGTGACAGGTTTCAAACATGCATGGGACAGGAATAAAGGAATATTAGAGATAGGAAGAAAAAGCTAAAGCCAGTGACCAGATAGGGTCACTGCACTCTTCATCAGATAACATAAACAGGCAGACTGGATGGACCTGGCGGGCCTTATCTGCTGACAGTATCTATGTATTTATGGGATGGTGATTGTCGATTTGGAAAGGGGAGAGAACCCTATACCCCCAGGGACATATTTTTTCTGATCAACTGGACGGTGATTGGTGATCAGGGAAAGGGAGGCACCACTATACCACCAGGGAGATGGTTTTATTTATTTACAGGATGGCAATTGCTGATCGGGGCAGGAGAGGGACCACTATACCACTGAGGAGATGGTTTTATTTATCTATGGGATGGCAATCAGTGATCAGAGAAGGGAAAGGGGCCGCTGTACCACCGAGGACATATTTTCTCTGATCACCGGGACAATGATCAGCCACTGGGGAAAGGGAGGGACCCCTACACCACCAGGGGGATATTGTTTCATTTATCATGGGGCCAGCAATCAATGATGGGGGGACCACTTGCCACCACGGACTGTTTATTTCTTGGGACATTGATCAGTGGTTGCGGGGGGTACCACAGGACCTCCGCCAGCCACTAGGGTTGTACAGTATACCACCAGGTCTTGGTTGGCGGTATTTGCTCCATGCAAGGGGAGCACTCAAGAGGCCTATTCATGGAACAAATGCTTTGTGAATCAGGCAGTGCCAATATTCACATCCTCTCCCCTCATTTGCATTTCAGCCCCTTCCACACTTTGCCCCGGTGCAAACCCGGTTTGTGGACGCAAACTGGGCTTTTGTGAATACCAACTAGGCACAAAACTCGGTTTGTGCCACAAAAACCAGGCTTGCACTGAGGCAAAACTTTGAGAATCTGGCCCCTGATCTTAAAACATGAGTTAAAAAACACAATGAAATCCATTTTTATGTCCCAAAAAGACTCAAAGAGAAAAGATCTTTCTTTTCTCCCCTCTGTCCTGGTTGGCCCATGTTCGTGCTTGTCCTCCCAGCCATGTTTCCTGACCCACAGGACTTACCTCCCTTCTTCTCCTATGGCTTTCCCTCCATGGCAGGGTGGCAGGGAGTCCCCCTCAACCTGCAGAGACTGGAGCCAGTTTGGGAGGTGCCTGTTTTCAGGAGCGGAGCCTGCGGAGGATGGCAGTTATCCAAGGTGCCCGGAATCTTTTCTCGTTTTTGCCTTTGAGCGGGAGGGGGAGCGTGCAATGTCAACAATGGCTGAGCTACATGCACTTCCACATGCAGCATGCTGGTTGGCTGCGCCACCTCTGCCCCACATTGTGTGGGACCCAGCATGCCAACACCCAGCCACCACTAGGTGTCAGGCAGGCTCTGGTCTCCATTTCCCACCCTCCCCGGTTGAGGAGAGCTTTCCTCTGGATCCTCGGTCCTCTCACTCCTCAGCCAATCCCCCGTAACCCGCTTGCACCACAAACATGGGTCACTGATGTGGCAGGAGGTAAGACACAATGCCTCAGCCCTCCATGCCACCTGGCCGGCAAAGATAAAAATTCTAAAATGATCACAGAAACTCACAGATATTCTAAACAAATACTTCTGTTTAGTACTTATAAAGGAGGAGGAGGAGGAAGGCCCATGCTCAGATTGTGAGTTTCTAACCAGGGAGAGGGACGTGGATCAGAGATGGAAGAGATAGCAGTGGTGAGGGTACTCTGGGGGCTTGGGACTCTAAAGATGGATAAATTACCAGCCACAGATGGTCTGCGCCTTGGGGTGCTAAGGCAGGTTGCTCGATTCCTAGTAGAATCACTTGCTGCCCTCTTTAATTGGTCCACTGAAACATAAGTGTTTCCAGCAGTTTGCCGGGAGACAAATGTGGTCCAGTCTACAAGAGTGGAAGCAAAGAGGACCTAGGGAAATACAGACTTGTTACCCTGACCTCAATTCTGCAAAGACTGCAAGAAACCATTATGAACAAGCATATAGTGGAATAGCTGGAGGCCAATGGACTTCAGAGGCAGCATGGGTTTATGTCATGAAAATGATGCTAGACAAATGTGATAGACTTCTTTAATTGGATTATAAAAGCATTCGATAAGGGCAAAGCAGTAGTTATACTATATCTGGACTTTAGCAAGGCTTTTGACTCTGTACCCCGCAGTAGACTTGTGAAAAGTTAAGGAATCTGGGGATTGGAGACAAATTAACTAGGTGGATAAGTACCTATTTGTGAAGGTGGAATTCAATGGGTAGTTGTCAATGGAGAATAGTCAGGGGTTAGAAAGTCACTAGTTGAGTATAACAGGGGTTGGTTGGTTCTGGGGTTGGTCCTTTTCAATATATTCATCTGCAGTACAGGGAGAAGAATCCAGGGTAAAATTAATGTCTTTACAAATTTAAAACAAGCATTTGTCAATGCCGAATGTTTGCTTGCTGGTTTTGGCACTGGTACTGCATGAGTTAGAGAGATGCACAGTAAGAATGGCAGTGAAGTATTGAGCTGATGCCAACCCCACTTCTACCTTGCAAAGACTGACAGGCATTGGGGTGTGCCTTTGGGTAACTGGCCATAATATTCACGCCACTGTACCTCACCCCACCCTGCAGACACTAACACATCCACATCCTCTGGATCAGCAAGATTTCAGTCCTGCAGGAAAGGGTCCTACATGTCCACATCCCGGGCATACAGGCCTGGGGGGACAGAAGAAAAGGTGACCATCCACTAGGCCAAAGAAGGCCGAGAGGCAACAGAGGCCAGAACCCACCCCTCCCTGTGGGGGCTTGGGGTCTGAGTCAGGTCCAGGATGGTCTGTACCTGAGCCTGGACATTGAACAAGGCCAGCTGTCCAGTGGGCCATGACTGACTGGATACTATATTGGAATCACTGACTGGTTCCACTACCTTCTTTTGTTACCAAATGTGCAACCATCAATGGGGGGTGTTATATAGGACCCCAGGATCGGCTAAGTGGGCACCAGCAGCTAAGCCCTGTGAGGCAAGGCTGGTCATCGATGAAGGAATCGCCGATGGGCCTGAAGCCCTTGGTGTGCTGGGAATTAACATCGATGGCAGGATCACTGATGGGCCATAAGGCAAGGTCGACGATGGTAGAAACATTGATAGTCCTGAAGCCATCGTTGACAGATGATGGCTAGACAGCACTGAAGGGGGAGGTAGCCCTTTGAAGCTGTAATGTGATATCTGAACGCACCGTCGATGGAGCAGCCATCAATGGAGGCAAGGGAGGAGGAAGCAGTCACTGACAGTGTAGAAGATGACATAACAGCAGCCTCCATCTCAGGTGCTCCAGAATTTACTGTCGACAGAGGAGTTATCGACAGTGGAAAGAGAGTAGTCCGCAGTCATCAACGGTGTTGAAGATGACATAACAGGGGCCACCTCTCAGATACTTACCTTTTGTAATATATACATATATATATATATTATTTAAAAAAAAATGTTTTCTTTTTTTCAGAGTGGTGAGACCCTGATGGATCCAATGTGAACCGCTTCCAGAGGCACAATCCTGGGTGCCTAGTACAAGGCCAAGGCCCCGAACAGTTTCTTTCTGGTCAATGACTGGTAAGCAGAGCTCTGAAGGAGGACTTGTTGCATGCAGGCCACGGTTGAAAAGAACTGAGGAGTAGCTGGGACCTCCCACTTTTATACCTGCCAGGCAGACATCATATGGTAGTGTTAGGGGTGGTCCCAGGGTCAACTGCTGAGAAGTCATCCAGAAGAAATGACGCGTGCGGCCATATTCCCATGTGTTATGACCTGCTGTAAGAGATTGCCTCAAAGAAGAAGAGTAGTTCCCTGGAGCTGCCTCTGTGGTCAGTACAGTCTGCTTTCCCTCAAGAAAAAAAAGATGATCAGGCTAAAAGGATAAGGAGTTTGAAATATTAAGTTCTGTGCTCAAAGGGCCTTCATGTGGTGAACATGCAATCTTCTGCAAGCTTGAACACTTGTAGGGTTATCATTATCAAGGAATATTCTGTTTTGATAGTGCACATAGTTCTTTTTGCCATGCTTTCTGTCAGAGATCTTGCTTGTCTGTGTACCTCAGGAAGTGCACTATGACGGATCTTGGTCTGGAATTTGCAGTGGTTGGACACAGATCCAACACCCACCAGGGGTTAAACTGGGCCGGAGCCAACAAGAACTCCATTCCTATACTTAAAACATTGTACGATTGTTCAACTACCTCGGTCATCATTCTCCATGGACTACTACAGGACAGTTCCACCACCTAGAAATCTAGATGTGATAGCTTCCCCCAACACACACACAAACATTTCCAGTTCAACCACTGCCAATGCCTTATGTGCTCTGTGAATTTCCAGGACAACGTCGGGCAGGAGTTCCAGTGTGGTAATAATAAAGGTCCTGTAGAAAGGGGTAGAGCACCTATCCTACTCAGGGACAGTGCTGGATAGGGCAAAAAGGTAAACAGTTGAAGCTTGTCCAGAAATAAGCCACTTTCCACCTGACTGTGGGTCCACAGTGGTGCACCAGCCACCCAGTCGAGAACAACAGCTGAAAGATGGAAAAGTGAATAACAGGAAAGTATTTTAACTTAAGTTTTAGCTTCTGTATTTGTGAAATTTGTACTATCAATTAGCTTTTGACCCATCTGTATCTCATTTTGACACTTTTTAACACCATTGGGTTTATTCTGCCCCACGTTTTAAACCCCCTCGCACTGTCACTGCTTCTAACCCTTTTGGAATGGCAAAGCTGCAAGCTGTTGTGCCTGTTACGGCTGTCTGCATGCTCCACGTTCTCTTGTAGGTCTTTTACTTCCTGATGTAGCTGCAAGATTGCAGCCCCTGTGGTGTCTACCCTCTCATCCATTTTTGTGAGCTGCTCTTCCATACTGTCTTGACGCTTCATGGCTTTATCAATGTCTGTCCGGAGATTTGTGGTGAGGAGTCATACCTCCTTTCTGAAATCCCAAGAACCAGAAATCAGTATGTCAAAAGAAATGTTTTTTTTTGGACCTGTATTGCGTAGTGTCAGCGCTTTCTGGTGGGAGGAGTGTGCCTGCGAGCAAGTTGCCACTGATTAGGTCTGGTAGCAGTCCATGTCTGAGCTACAGCCACTGGATCTACTTCCATCCACCAAATCCAGCCTGGAGTGGCTCTTCTCCACCATGCACTCCATGGTAGTAATTTCCTCCTGATGTTTTCCCCCAGCAGAATTACAAAGATGGCTGATGTTTGAGAGGGCTGAAGTTGGCAGCAGACAGGGAGCTCGTGAGTTAAGTGGCCACTGCCAAAATGTTGTCATCAGGAATCCCCAGCTTTTTATTTCTATTTTTGTTATATAAACTTAATTTTCTTATTAATGGTTGGGATGAACCCCATGTCTGCCCATTCATGACAATGCCTCCCCTCACTACTCAGGCTACCTTCCTTCCCCAGTCCTATCTGCTTGGATAATTGGCCTGCAGTTTACCCCCCATGGCAGGGCTTCCCCAAGGGCAAGGGAAAGAGACCCAGATCCTCAGTGACCCAGCTGGTCATTCTGGGAGTGATACCACTATATTTTTAAGTGCTGACCCTAGCAGCATGAAATGCTGGTAATGTGAGTGTTCCATTAGAATGGAATAGAGGTCATCTGAATATCCATAGACCACTCTCCTTCCTATTCCTCAGATGAGTACTTGTCATCCAGCGGCTCAACAGGATTTGCTAGATAGGGACCTTCTTTTTTCAACTGCCTTATTTTTTTCTGGCAGACCCTTGTTAGTTAAGTGGTGGCTTCGAATTAACACCAGTGGACTTCTAAAATATGGCAAAAAAATTTTAAAACTTGCCCCCATTCATTTCTTTTCAAAAATGTCAAATTCAAATTATTTTCAAATGAGGGCAATATGGGATAAATTGGTATTAGATGCACCACATCTTCAACAAACACTGTTTACAGATCTGTCAAATTTGGAGAGTAATTCAGGCATTTTGGTGTATATAATGTAAAATCTTATACTGTGTGGTATGCCCTCGGACCTCTTTGCATGTTTCAAGAAAGGGTGAGATTGACAAATGGGACTAGCGACAATAACTGGGGTTGATCATGAGGATAATGGGGTCATTTGGATAGTACAAGTAAAAATAAGGGATGATGGGTCTAGTACGATTGCCCGTCTCGTGTATGCCCAGCAAATAGCTTCCCGGCACTGATTTCCCAAAATGCAGTTTCCTGTCTACTATAATTCGCCGAATAACAGAATTCCGACAAAAGCATTAATGAGTGCACCGTACTTAACATTTCCCTCCCACCACCAGTCATACTTGCTGCACCACAGCATTTCCACTTTACACACCAGAGCATTGCCTCACCTCAGCAACTGTACACAGTATATCATCAGTAACTGTTTTACCTTGCACAGTTCTGAACATTCACAAGCTTGTCAGGGTGTACTTTTTCACTCAGAAGAAATAAAGTTACTGTGGCCTCATTCTTGTTCGGATCAATCTTTTTTGCAGTACACAATTATGAATTGGAGGGGGGAGCAAGTCCAAAAGAGCAGTCCTGTTCAAAGCAGAATCCCGATTCACTGAAGAAATCTTCTTTGAAGCAAAATGGTGCTGCAATGGAGAAGAACCAGGAGAGGTATTCAGCTGCAAAATGAAGCACCGAGCTTCCACCAGAGAAGTAAATGATCCAAGTGAGGAACCCACAAATACACAGACAGTACACAGAGAGTAGCTGGAGGGGTAAGAAAGCACCTTCATTTCTTTAAAATAAGATGCAATCATTTATTTATTGTGAGCCGGGGAGGGGGGTGGAATGATCCGATTCTGTTGCCTTTTCACCAGTGTTGGCAGTGTCGGGCAGTCGCATTACGGGATTATTTCTGACAGCGAGTTGAGTTTGTCAGTCAGTTAATTTCAGGCAGTTAAGCGACGGTCAAGTGTTGTCAGGAAAACATATGGATCCTGGGATGATAGTTCTGCCTACAGTCCTATCAGTGATAGTCTGGTGAGGATCTAAGTAGGAACTGGGCAAACTAAATGGACCACGAGTTTTCTGTCAGTAAACATCTGTGACTCCCATATTCAGAACATTAGCATGGCATTAATAGACATGGCATCACTCTGACAGGATGTAGTATGTCCAAACAGATTGGGGGCTGCATTCAAATGTTCCCCTTCTCCTAGGTGCATTCTCTAGAGCTCATGAATTAGTAGCTCTCCCCAATCTGGGAGGGAGCAATGACTAAAGTACTTCCCAAGAAAAGGAAAGACCCCACGCAGTGTGCCTGTTATCAACCTATTTCTTTAATTAATGAGACTGCAGGATCTTGCCAAAGGCTTTGTCTACTAGAGTAGAATCTCTTCTCCCCTCCCTGATACACCCCTCCCCAGCCATATTTGTTAAAGTTCAGTGTAGTACTTGAGTAGTCTCATCCATCGTATCTGGCATGCCTAAAGGTTTGCCACGCCAGAGGCAGTATTGGTGAATGATTTTCAAATGTCCTTTGAACTGGTGGAGTAGAAGTACCTTTTGTCAGTGCTAAGAGTGTCTGGCATTTCTTAGAAACATAGAAGTTGATGGCAGATAAGGACCACAAAGCCCATCCAGTCTGCCCATTTTTCTACCTTATGGATGAGCCATAGGCTTGTACTCTGTCAATGGCCTATCTTTTCATACTAATCTGTATTGCTCCCTTATGCTTATGCTTATCCCATGCCTATTTGAAGCCCTGCACTGTACTCATATCCACCACTTCCTGAGGTAGGCCATTCCATGCATCTACCACCCTTTCTGTGAAAAAGAACTTCCTCACATTACTCCTTAATCGGCCTCCTTCTAATCTCATGCTTTGTCTCTTGTCCTGCTATTTTTCTTATATTGAAGCATGTTAGACTCTTTCACCTTGTTAATGTCCTTAAGATGTTTGAATGTTTCGATCATATCACCTCTCTAGTAGGGCTTTCTTGTAATAAATATGAACCCTCTGTAACACAGTAGCGACTCGGGTTCTCATGAATGGGTTGCTCTTTTCCCTTCTTTTTGCAGAAAGGAACTAAACAGGGGTGTCCTTTGTCACCTCTCCTGGTTGTCCTGGACACTAAGTCCCTGTCAGTCACCATCAGGTCATCCTAGGAGATACAAATGGTTTGTATTGGGGCCACAAACTACCATATGTAACAAACCTACTTGTAGATGACCTGTACAATTATTTATTTATTTTTTAGCTTTTGTTGACCAGGCAAGCATACTAGACAAATAGAAATGCCTATTTTCAGGTACGACCCGAGAGGTTACAAAGGAATAATATGCAAACAATATAATTAGGGATGGGGCTAAAACGGGTAAGGCCATCAAAAAATAGAGGGCAATGAGTACCAATGCCCTATTCTGGGTAACAAGCTTCCTGAACTAGTGGTCTTGATGATCTTGATGGAAAAGGGATGCCTGGATAGCGTGGCAGTCACAGAAACATGGTACACAGAAAACCATGACTGGGATGTCAACATAACCGGGGTACACAATCTACAATAGGGACAGGGAGGATAAAAGAGGAGGAGGAGGAGTAGCTCTCCACGTAAGGGAAGAGATCAAAGCAATGGAACTAAAGGGTAAACAGAGAAGAGAAGAGGCATTGTGAGTCACCCTGGAGACAGGAAATGGCACCACAATCCATACAGGGGTTGTATACAGACCCAAGTCTCGGGGGGAGGAAATGGACAAGGAAGTACTAACATACTAAGTTGCCAGCAGAGTAAGCCCAATGGTCTATCGAGTCTGCCTGAAAATCAGCACCCGGTCAGTACACCATAGCTGCCCTCCCTGCCCCTCCCCCTATAAATCCCCCTGACCTCACCCCCCATTGGAGTTACATCCACAGAGCTGGCATTAATCAGTTTAACTCTCCCCTTATATCTGTCCCAGCCCCTCTTGAATCCTTCCACTGTATTAATAACCATCAGTTCCACAGGCAGTGCATTCCAGGGGTCCACCATCTCTCGGTGAAGTAGTGTCTCCTAGTCTCACCCAAGCTTCCCACCCACCAGCCTCATGGAATGCCCCCTGGATGCCTGTAACAGGGTCCTGTTATATTATCAGGATAATTGCAAGATGCTCCCCCTTCCCCCATTTATTAATTTCACTCTATCCTGTCTTCTTCTGTATATTCTGTCTATTCTAATTTCTTGTCAGGGTGGCCAACCTGGCAATCTTAAAATTCTTCCTTTACTGTCCCCTGTTGCCCTTAAAAATGTACCCTGCTTAATCTAAATAAATAAGAAAGCCCAGAAAAATGCAGTATTAAAAGAGATACTGTGGGAAAATGAGCTTTCTGTATATATGCATAGATTTCTGTCTTGAGCCAATTGCAGGTGCCCCATTGTAGTCCTGAAAAAATTAGAGAAAAAAAAGAGTTTTGCCAAAGAAAAGTGCTTAGTGCTAAAGCTGTTGAAGCAGTGGATGCGGCACGAAATGTGAGCACAATCACATTTCCGCAGACGTCAAGACCGCAGTGCTATCTACACACGTTTGCAGCAAAGGGTCCGAGAAACAGAGTCGTTGAGCTGTACAATCACAACCACTTGTTGCGATTCTCTAAAGAAACAAAGCATCAGCTCAGTAAAAGAAGACAGGAGGCAACTGTTTACTGTTGCCATGGGACCCTCCTTCTGAAGTCCTGCAGTGCAGAAAAAGGCATCCGCTCCACAAGTACCAATGCAAAGGGCTGACTTGTGAAAAACAATAAGTAGGACACTACAGGCAGGTGAAAAGAAACCCCGTAGTGCCCATAAATATTCAAAGAAAGAGCTGTATTCACTTAAGGTGAATCCCTCAGATAGTTAGAAGGCCGGAATGTACAAACAGCTGTCAGCTGAAATTGCAGACGTTGGGTAGACAGAAATGAATGAATGCAAGCCTCCTGAAGCACAAACTTTAGGCTGTATGCAGTTGAAATAAAGTTTGATTAGACTACTATTCAGTATTTATAAAATTACTGGCTGTTGTAATAAAATGGATATTCTCTTAGTTTTGCATTTTAAAGACTGTATAAGAAACGGTTTGCATTGCAGATAAAATTAGTACAAGCCAAAAGGCTGAGATGCAGCTAATTACTGTACTGTTTGAAATAGATGATTTTTCTTCTGTTTTTGCAAATTGAGAAGTTTAAAAGATAAAAAGAATCTAAACCTTTACAAGGAGACAGGGAGCATGCACCTCATCTAGTTTTCTTTGTTTAGGTTCTAGATTCTTTTTAAATAACTAACCGTGCTGTTTACTTTCTGTAAAATATATGTATTTGTGTAATTTAAAATGCTATTTACCTGACTGAAGCTTAACATGGGAAGGTCCTGCTAAAGGGATGGCAGCCCACAAAATGGCTGCCTTTATAGGAACTGGATAATATGATGTCACAAAGGAGGAGGGGCTCAGTTCTAACCACGCCCCTTCTGGGTGTTATATAAACCCTCCACTAGGAGACATTGTCAGATAGAGAGGTGTGTCAGTATACGACTGACCACAAAACAAGGAGGTTGTATGTGTGCTTCCACACAAAGTGCTGTTCAGACAAAGGAAAGGAAAAGGCAATTCAGGAGTCTGTGGAAAGAAGTATTTCCTGTTGTTTTTGGGTGTGAAGACTAACAACAATTTTTTCCTTTCTGTGAACTTTAAGTTCTTTTTTTGTTGTTTTTGTTTTGAAATAAAATGACAAACACATGCCTTTGCATTTTTTTATGCATCTTAACCTTCTGTCTGGACATCTGTTATTTCCCGTGCTTCTACAATGCCCCCTTCCCTCTCCTCTCTGCTGGAACACCCTATTTAGGCTGGCCCTATTTACTCCCCTTCAGATACTTAAACACCGCAATCATATCCTCCCATCCCTCTTCTCCTCCAGGGAGTACAAATTGAGCTCCTCAAGTCTCTCCTCATTTCCCCTAGAGCCTGCATCATCTGTTGGTTAACTAGGATTTGCAGCTTATCTGTTAGGTAGGAAAATGGGCAGACTAGGTGGGCCAAGCGGTCCTTATCTGCCGTCAAATTCTATGTTTCTATGTTTCTATCATCCTGGTCACCCTCCTCTGGACCGTCTCCAGAAGTGTGATGTCCTTTTTCAGGTACGGGTGCCAAAACTGCACGCAGTACTCTAGGTGTGTCCTAACCAGGCAATTATACAGAGGGAGAAGTACCTGCCATTTCCTCTGGGTTATTCCCCTGGCAATGCATCTGAGCATTTTATTTGCTTTCAGTGCAGCCGTCTTACACTACTCCAAGTTATTCATTTTGGCATCCCCACCTCCAGAGACCTGCAGCTTTTCCCCACCCAAAAGGTACACATGAACTGGGTTCCTAAGCCCCAAGAGGAGAACACTACATTTCTTGAGGTTGAACCTCAGTTTCCAGGTGCATGGCCACCTCTCCATAGTCTCCAGATCCAGCTGCAGGGTTCATCTACCCTCCTCCCCATCCACCACTGCCCCCAGTTTCAAGTCATTGGCAAACAGGGTCATCACACTCCTGATACCATACCTGATGTCCAGATGTAGGAAAGATGTATAAATGGGCTGGCAATATAGCCTAGAGGTTAGAGTAATGAGCTGTGAATGAGCTTGATATATCCAGCAGACAAGACCTGGGTTTGACTCTCACAACCTCCACTTGCATACTGTATGACTCTGAGCAAGTCACTTAACTGCCCAGTGTTCCCAGGTTTCCCCTGAAAACAGGCACTTGTGCCTAGTGGGCCTTACCTGGTTACCAAAGAATTAAATAAAACAAAAAAAATTAAATACATAGATACATAGACAGTGTCAGCAGATAAGGGCCTATGGCCCACCTAGTCTGCCCATTTGAGCTTGTAAGTTCAGTTTGTTTTCCTAGAAGTCTATTTCCCCTTACCCCTGACCTCTAGAATTTCTTTATGTCTATCCCATGCATTCTTAAATCCCGTGATTGTTTCAGCCCCCACCACTTCCTCTGGCAGGGTGTTCCACTTGTCCACCACCCGTTCTGTGAAGAAATTCTTTCTCATGTTTCCTCTGAATCGTCCTCCCTCCAACTTCATCCCATGCCCTCTAGTCCTGAAACATCTTTTTCGCTTAAAAATAGTGTTTTCCTGCACCCTGTTCCTCCCTGTAAGAATAGGAAATAGGAGTAAATAGGAGTGGACCCAGCACCAACCCTTATGGGAACCCACTGATGACCCTCCTAGGTGATGATACCTGCCCCCCAACCGCTACCTTCTGAAACCGCCCATTCAGCCAGTTTTGTATCCACCTAACCATCTTATCCCCCACCCCATTCCCCCCAGCTTTTGTCTAACAACCCAGGTTGTGGCACCAAATCAAATGCTTTGCTGAAGTCTAGAAAGGGGACATCCACCAGCCTACCCTGGCCCAGCTCCTTTGTCACCAAACCGTAGAACTCCACAAGATTTGTCTGATACATTCTGCCCTGAACAAAGCCATGTTGGTGCTCATCCAGATAGCCCCTCACTTCCACTTTCTTTCAATATGGCCTCCATCATTTTGCCTACCATCAACAGCAGGCTGACAGGCCTGTAGTTACCCGGTTCATCCTGATAGCCGCCTTTGTGTATAGGCACAACATGAGCCATCCTCCAATCCTAAGGCACCCACCCATCTAAAGAGAGGAGTTAAAAAGTTCTGCCAGAGGTGCAGCAAGGACATCTGCCATCTCCTTTAGCATCTTGGGGTGAAGGCCATTCGGACCCGGTGCCTTATCCATCTTGAAGGCCCTAAGGGCTTCCCTCACCCTACCAACCAGAATTTCAACATCAGTGACCTCCCACCCTCCTCATTTCTAGCTCACTTACCCCATAAATTGTTGCCCCTCCATCATCTCTAGTGAAGACTGAGGCAAAGTATTCGTTAAGTACCTCTGCCTGCTCCCTGGCCTCCTCGGCCCACCCTCTCCCTGACCTCAGTCTGCTAATCTACTCCTTCACTTTCCTCCTCTCCTTAAAATACCTAAAGAACCCTTTTTCCCCATTTCTGATACCCTGTGCCAACCTCTGCTCCGTCATCGCCTTGGCTGATTTCACCACCCTGGTTGCCTTTTTGGATATCATATCATACTTCCCCCTGTCCACAACCCAGTGCAAGCTCTTGTATCATCTATAAGCAGCTCTTTTCTTCATCACTACCTCATGTAACAAATATTGCAGATCTTGTTGGAACAACTGATCTGGCATGCATCACTGAGACCTGGCTAGATGAAAACACTGGTCCATCGCTAGAAGCGGCAATTCCAGCTGGGTACTCGGTGATACACCACTCGAGATTGGACTGCAGGGGGGGGAATAGTGGTCTGTTTCAAGACCGAGTTGGGCCTCACAAGTGTACCAGTACAGGAGGCCGAATCTTTTGAGTGTACTGTGGTGGCAGGTGTGGGTTGTAGGATAGCTCTCATCTACCGTCCACCCTGGGACAAAAAACGATTCCTACAGGAAGAAGCAGATTTCGTTGTTGACATGGCATTGGAGTTACCCAGCTTGATAGTACTGGGTGACTTTAATGACTGTGTAGATGACAAACTCTCACCTTTTGGACAGAACTTCCTCCACTTGATGACATCTCTGGGCCTCACACAGCTTGTTACCTCTGCCACCCATAATTATGGTCACTTCTTGGATTTGGTTTTCCTCCTGGGGATTGAGGCCTCAGATTTGGGGGTGGAACCTGTCGGTTGGTCTGATCACTACATTGTGAGGTTTAACTTTTGTGCCCCCTTCGTTGGCCTGCCCCTGTGGAGATGGTCAGTTATCGCCCTTTATGGGATGTGACCCCTGAAGGCCTAGCAGCGATAATTGACCTCTTGGAGTTTCCTGCGGCCAGCTTGAGTCCAGAGACCTTGGTCTTGTCCTATAATAAAGCCATCTCCATGGCCCTGGACTTGATTGCTCCTGTCTGTGTTTGTCCTCTCCCACTTCGCCCTCGGGCCCCTTGTTTTGAGGGGTCTTTGAGGGAGTTGCAGTGACTAGGATGAAGGTTAGAACGGTGCTGGCGGAAATCCGCCCTGGAGGCTGACTGCCTTAGATTGGTAGAACTCAATCAGGCCTACCAATCAGCGATCTCCTTAAGAAGGCAGAATTCCTGTCTGAAGAGATTGATGCCACTCAGAATCAACCAGCTCAACTCTTCTGAACCGTGGACAGGTTGTGCAACCCAGCCTGTCTGCAGCTCCGAAGAGCTTTTTTCAAATGGAGTATGATGAGCTTGCTTGATTTTTTGCGAATAAGGTGGCCAACATCAGGTCGGAGATCCTCTTGACTCACTGTGTGGGGGATGCTGTTGATCGGTGCTCGGTCACTACACCTCATGTTTCTTGGAGTACCTTTGACCTGCCAGGTAGAGCAGAGTATCATCAGGATGGTGTGGTACCTGAGGACTGGAGGAGGGAAAATGTGGTTCCCTTTCACAAAAGTGGGAGCAAGACAGAAGCAGAAAACTACAGATCTTTTAGTTTAACCTCAGTGGTAGAGGAAATGATGGAATCACTTCTGAAAGAAAGAACTGTTGAGTACCTAGAGGTCAGTGGGGCACATGACCCAAGGCAGTATGGATTCACAGCAAGAAGATCATGTCAGATGAATCTAATAGATTTCTTTGACTGGGTGACCAAAGTAGTAGACAAGGGAAGGGCTATGGACATGGCCTGCCTAGACTTTAGCAAGGCATTTGGCACAGTCCTGCACAAAAGATTAATAAACAAGTTAGTCAGCCTGGGAGTGGGTCCCAGGGAGGCAGCTTGGGGAAAACTTTGACTAGACAGCAGGATGCAGAGGGTAATACTAAACGGAGCCCACTCCAAGGAAAGGGTGGTTAATAGTGGGGTACCACAGGGTTCAGTACTGGGACTGTTCCTCTTTAATGTCTTTGTAAGTGACATTGCGAAGGGACACGAAGGAAAATTATGCCTCTTTGCAAATGACACAAAGATCTGCAACAGGGCTGATACACAAGGTGGGGGTGGAAAGGATGAGAAGGGACTTGGCAAGGTTAAAGGAATGATCAAAGGTATGGGAGCTTAGATTTAATGCAAAGAAGCACAAAGTAATGCACCTGGGAAACAAAAACCCAGGGGTGCTGTACACAATGGGGAGGTGACGGGTACTAACAACAACAGAAATGGTAAGGGACCTGGGGGTAGTCATATCAGATGACCTAAAGGTAGGCAAGTGTAACCCCTAAGTGGTGCCATCCCAGGGCTACTACCCCTGCCGGCTTGGCTAGTAGTAGGTTAAGGAGCCTGGGTAATGAAACAGGTGCCTCCACCAGGAGGTCAGGGTTGTTAGTGGTCAAGCTAACCTGGGAAGAGCCCTCCGGGACACTGTAACCCCCCTCTTTCCCTTCTAGTGGCCTGAACAATATACAATAATTACTTTCACAATGACCCTTATTCACCAGGCAATTACCTACACTGTTTGCACTTACCACCAGGGCTGGTTCCTCTAGCTTGACCCTGGGGATCCCCTGTAAAACAAGGTTAAGCACAGCAAATAGCAACAGTACAATACTTTTGGCACAAACTGGAACCACAGTCAGGTTAAATGCAAACAAAGTTAAATCTGATTTATTCAGGGGACTTGAACAAGGGAGGGGCATAATCAGGTTGATTTGCTTAAAAGCTATACTAATCAGACAGTTATGCATACAGTTCAGAGTCCCTACACAGTCACACACTCGGGGTACCCAGATAGGAAAACGGTGGGTTAGGCAGGAACATTGCAGCTGGTTGGGGCCCTGTGATGGAAAAAAGCAACATGCACAACATAGACTATTTGTAATCTGGAGCCGGAGGGCTCAGTTCATGAAAGAAAGGCAACAAGACAATCAGATGACAACACTTTTAGATTTAGCTGTTGTTGTAGAGAGCTACCCTGAAGTTTGCTCACAATACCCAATACTGGTCACAGGTAGGATGAAATCGAGACAGCAGGTTGTTGAACTGGAGTGCCAGGAGAAGCAGGGCCCACACGAATCACCAAGGTATAGTTCCTGTTCAAGGCATTGAGGAGGGGGCTGATCCCCAGGCCGGTCTCTCGTCGATGACTTTCTCTGTGTAGCAGGTATTCTGGCTGGGCCAGTGCAGCAGGGCCCAGGCAAATGGAAATGGATATAGAATCAGTCCATGGAGCTGGATACAGCCTTCAGCAAGCAAAACACAGTTCAGACACACAGTGGGGAATCAAATCACAACCCACTATAAGCACACGGCACATTCACATGTAAGAAAATTCCACTGTACCAGGCAAATGGCTCTCTAGTCGCAATTACAGAGTCTCTTGCACAATCTGGAAGTTCAGAGGTAACTGGAAGTCCTGACAGGGTGACTGCATTCAGCAAATCTTTGATCTTCTTCAGGTTAAAGCCTGGTCACAATTCAGTGGCTTAATTCGCTCTCTAAATTTGGACTCAGTCAAAAAAAAAGCACAAGTTCCCTCTCAGGGACAGCAGGCAGGCATGCAGGCCAAACTCAGGCCTTTCCACAGTTCTCCCACATGAATCCACTATGGATTGTTGCTCAAACTATCTTGAGCTGTTACTTCTTCACTTCCCAACTCAGATCTTACTGAAACTGCAAACGGTGTGGGACTTTCCCCAAGATCCAAAAGGTCTGGTTGGCTGATCTGTCTGTCAGTCTCAACAAGGGCTCCCCCTCCAGGTTATTTTAGGTGCCGAAAGCCCAAAACTACAGTTCCTACAGGTTTGGGCCCCACCAAGTCCCTGTAGACAGGCTTCATTTTAGAGTCCCAAATGTACTGATTGGCCCATTCTGACAGTCCAGGACCAAGATGATGGAAATAAACAGAACTGTCCATGCTGCAAAGAAGGCAGGTTAGAATAAACTGCTACATTATTACTACTCTAACAAATGACCAGCAAGCAAGTACATCTTTGAACAGAGCTCCCTCTCAGATTAATTATGACTACAATCCAGGCAGCTCTTAAAGAGGCAGTGCACAGAGGCTATACAGGCACTCTCTGGCAATACATTTAAACTGCTAAAATGCAGAACACCAGCCTGGCAGTGAGCATTTAGGCAAGCTCAAGGAAGACTTTTCAGGGACCCCCATTTGTAGGGGGGTTACACCCTTCCCTGCCTGGAGAAACCTTGGTGTCCACGTCAAGTCTGTACCATCATGCATCAGTTAACATCAACTTATTACTTTACTATACATATTCACTACACTTCATGATACTTTATCCATAAGGACAATACTTATGCATGTTTCATACAAGTAATACTGATTCCACTATGATTAACATGCTTGTGACATCACAATACTATTTATTTATTTGCTTTTTGTTACCGGGTAAGCACGCTAGACAGCAAAGTGCCTATTTTCAGGTGCAACCCGGGAGAATTACAAGGTAATTACATAGGAGAAATACATTAGGCACCAATTACAAACAGGAGCAGACATACTCCAATGGTGAGACAGAGGAGCAGTTACATAGTAGCATTACAGTCAGGAGGCAATATTGGGAATAAAACATCAGGGATTTATAAGTCAAGAGAACAAGCAGTGGAATAACATACACACATGTCACAGATTACCAACATACAGCAATGGAATTTCATACCCACATGTTACAGATTACCATACAATACAGGCCCGGGGGCTACGGGGTGGTGAGAGACCACACTTCAGGTGGGAAGACAATAGTTAGATCATATACCTTCTATTAGAGTGCAGCGCCAGAATACTGATTCATGTTGTAACTTTCTGTACATTAAACAATGTAGGAGGGGGCACTTCCCTATCAACTAACTTGGGGCTGGATGGGGCAGGGGCACCATACTAAGAAGGAAGAACAATCAACATGGAATTGGCCATTAAGCTCAGTTTGGGTAGTGAGCCCTGAGAAATATAAACACCTTTGTGAACCACACTAAGAGGCAAATCCACTGGCCTCCCGAGAGAATCATAACTGAAGCGCAATACTGGCTTGACAGCTCGGCCAGTCTTTCTGGGGGGAACAGCCACGGTTTCTGTACTTTCAGCACTAACTTTGGAGCTTTCATCATTCATGAGGGGTGCCTCTACATGGATGGGAATGCCTAAACTGGGAGCACTGTCAGCTCCTTGCTCTGTAAGTTCTGTTTCCACAGCACTTGGCTCATTTAGAGAAGGAGCTGGCACAATTAGGCTTTGTGGCACTGAAGGAGGGCTGTCAGCACTCTCATATTGTTGTTGAAGTTCTGGTGTGTCACCAGAGAGACTCAGACCATCAGCCCCTTCTTCGGGCAATTCACACAGTTCCACTAAACACAGGGAGTCCACAGCCTCAGACGTGATACTTTGCGCTTCACTTTCAGGGAGCATTGACTCCAGGGATGAAGCTGGGGGGCTAGGCAGTCCTGAAGGCCCAGCTTCATCCCCACAATTCTGCATAGAATTTCCACAAAACAACTGACTCAGTTCATAGGAGGGATAATAGGCATTACCATAGTCACTTTCATCAGAGGTGGACTCACCATCACTATCATTCTGGGCCTGCTGCTGGGGAAACCTTAAATCTGTAACTACTGGGGTAGGTTGACTTTGTCTCTTTTTTGCAGCAGCATAAGTCACCGGCCCAGGGGAGGCAATGTCTGCTGGCTCAGCTTCAATAATAACTTGGCCGGTATGCAGCAAGTGGTTACAGTGCATGGTCCTGGCAGCTTTGGAGTTATTCTCTGGGCATAACTTGTACACTGATAGCTCATCCAACTTTCCAACTACCACATGAGGAAGATGGTGCCACCTATCAGCAACTTTGTGCTTGCCATGTAGTCCCAAATTGCATAACAACACCCGGTCTCCAATCCACAGCTCTTGAGCCTTTACTTTCTTATCGTGCCTCTCTTTGTTGGCAAGATTTCTCTTGGTGGCCGTTGTCTAGGCCAGTTGAGATGCATGGTTCAATTGACCTTTCAGTTTCTGTACATACTGCAGGTAGTTTTCAGCTCAGACCCCATCTGGAGAGACCCCAAAACAGACATCAACTGGCAGGTGGGCCTCCCTCCCAAACATGAGGCAGTAGGGGGAGAACCCAGTAGCATAATTTTTGGTGCAATTGTACGCATGTACCAAGGTGTTAATCTGCTGGCTCCACTTATGCTTGTCTTTTGGGTGGAGGGTGCCCAGCATGTCTAGACGGGTGCGGTTAAAATGTTCTGGTTGGGGGTTCCCCTGTGGGTGATAGGGGGTGGTCCTTGACTTCCGCACTCCCCACAGAGAGAGCATTTCTTTGATTAGCTGAATTTCAAAGTCTCTGCCTTGGTCAGAGTGGATCTGCTGGGTGGCACCATAGTGGACAAAGAAATTTTCCACTAGCACCTTGACCACAGTAGAGGCCTTTTGATCTTTAGTTGGAAAAGGTTGTGCATACTATGTGAAATGATCTGTAACCACTAACACATTGCCAATACTCCGCTAATCAGGTTCTAAACACAAAAAGTCTATGCAGACCAGTTCCATGTGGGTGCTGGTAGTAATATTGACAAGGGGGGGGCAACCCTCTGAGGCAGGGCTTTCCTTTGCAGGCAGCGACTGCAGGTCTTTACATGGTGCTAAACATCGGCCCCCATCTAGGGTCAGTACAATTGAGATTGTACCAGATTGAGAGTTTTGTTAATATTGAAGTGCCCCATGTGATTGAGAAGGGACCTCAGTACCAAATCTTTTAAGGCCATGGGCAGGACCAATTGCTGCTTGTCTATTCGACCACTGTGATCCACTGCCTCTCTGTATAACAATTGATTGCGTAACTTCAACCTGGGGCCTTCTTTAAACAATAGGGCAGTTCACAAGTCAGGGGAATGCAACTGGAACACATCTTTCCCTGCACACAGGGCATCAAGTGCTTGCTGAATCATAGGATCTTGGGATTGAGCCCACTGGATGCTGTCACTGTCAAATTGAGGTAGTGCACTAATATCTAGAGCACAGAAATGCCAATAGGCGGCCTGTATGCAAGTATCATGAGGGCCCAAGCAATCTATTAAACAGTCCACTGTGTCCATAGACATCTGTTCATCTCTATCAAACATTTGGCACAATGTTTGGATTTCAGGTACAGACAACCTGACCCAATCACTCTTGGAGACTGGCCTTCATGACAGGGCATCATCATCAATATGGTTCAGTCCTGGCCTGTATTCAACAGCATAATCATAGGTTGATAAGGCAGAGAGCCACCGGTGCCCAGTGGCATGCAACTTAGCTGAAGTCTGTACATAGACTAACGGGTTTTTGTTGGTCTTCACCAATATCTTTGCCCCATAGAGGTACTCATGAAACTGGTCAACAATGACCCATTCTAGGGCAAGGAACTCCAGCTTGTGCACCTGATAGTTTCGTTCTGACTGGATCAAGCTCCTGCTGGCAAAAACCACTGGTTTCAAACCATCCTCATGGTCTTGATACAGCACAGCTCCTAGGCCCTTCAGACTAGCGTCCATATGCAGCACATAGGGCTCGGTAGGGTCAGTATAGGCGAGGATGGGGGCATGGGTGAGCTGGTATATGACTTCGTGGAAGGCTGCTTCACATTTGGGTGTCCAGTGGGGCCCAAAAGGTTCACCTGTTCAGAAGTATACTTTCTCGGGTTCTTTGACTGACCCTTTTTTGTATTTATGGTTGGTAGGAAGGTAACCCTGGGTGAGATTCAGAAGCAGGCGAATCACCTTGGAATAGTCTTTTATGAACCTGCGGAAGTAGCCACAGAACCCCAGAAAATGTTGCAATTCTTTCAAGTTATTGGGTGGGGCCAAGTAGTCAGTGACTTGACCTTATTGGGATCGGTCTCTATCCCTTCTGCAGATACTATGTGCCCCACATACTTCATGGAAGTTTGAAAAAAACTGGCACTTGTCAATGGACAGCTTGAGGCCGAAGACTTCCAATTGGTCTAGGACTTTAAACAGTCGGGTCTCATGCTCCTCTAATGTGCGTCTGAACACAATGACATCATCTAGGTACACTAGGCATTCCAGCAAGTTCATACCTCCCCCCACACGTTCCATCAGTTGCTGAAAGGTGGCCGGGGCACCTGAAATCCCCTGTGACATTCTCAGGAATTCATAGAACCCCAAAGGACAGATGAAGGCTGTATTCTCATGGTCCTCCGGAGCCATTGGAATCTGGTAATATCCGCTGCAAAGATCCAATACTGAGAACCATTTACTCCCATTCAAGCAATCCAGGGCATCTTGTATATGGGGCATGGTGTACTGATCTGGGATGGTCCGCCGATTCAGGGTTTGATAATCAACACACATCCTCACGGACCCATTCTTCTTATGCACAACCAAAATGGGAGAGGCATATGGGCTTCTTGATTCTTGTATAATGCCAGCAGCGAGCATTTCCTGCAGGTGCCTCCTAACATCATCTATGTCCGCGGGGCCAGGCGTCGGGATCTCTCTCAAAATAGCCGGTCATCATGCAGGCGTATATGATGCTCTGCACCCTGGACACACCCCACGTCCCATTCTTTTATCAAAAACACTTGGTCTCTCTGGGAGAGTTTCTGGCTAATCCAAGCCTTCCATTCAGCTGGCAGTGGGGAATCACCAAAGTCAAATAAATCCAGGGTCATGCTCTCCTTTTGGCCAGAGTACTTGTTATTGTGTAATATTGCAGTGTCTGCGCAGTGTACTGTAGCTAGAGTGCACCCTCTGTTCACCCGGACCTCTTGATCTGACACATTTCGAATCTGGACCATCACTCATCATGCATAGGCATAGGCATGGGCATGGGCAGGCAAGATGCTGGGTTTGACCAATAATCTTTCTGGCAAGTTTCCATTACCAGTTGCATCCAACATTAATATTTTGTTCTTTATGTTTCTCTTTAGGTGGACTTCTCCATGGATTGTGCACTGGGCATTCGGGGCCAATACCAAGGAGTCAAGTTCTTTTTTCCACACTATCCCCACTGGTTCATCTGGGTCCTCTTCATTGGGTTTCTGTTGTAAGTCATATGCCCTTTTTACTAAGGCTGGAATTCTTGGGCCCATCCAGTCAGTTGTCCTTGTTTCTCATGGCAGAGTTGTGCTAATCACACAAACATGTGGCCGTTTGTTCCACTTAACAGGTGAACCCCATCATACAGTCCAGTGGGGGTACACACTAGGGCCAGTGTCTATACTTGCTGCTCTACACCAGTTACAGTTGCAGGAAAAGGCAACTAGAGGCAGACATATCCTAGGTAGGGATAAGACTTGTCGTTCAGCCCCCACACATGTAGGCCTTCCAGGGATTGTAATGGCACATCAGATAAGTGTTTGTCATACCAGTCCTGAAATACAGTGGTCACTTGCGACCCACTGTCAAGCACAGCCCTAGTAGTAATACCATTCAAAGCCACAGTAGTCTTCATTGAAGGGCCCACTATTTTGGACTAGTCTGGAGGGACAACAGCAGGGGCCTGGACAGATGATTTAGCCACAGAGGTGTTTGAGTTAGGATGGCCAAAGCCTTCACTTCAGTCATTTCGTGCACTCCTTGACCACTGACTCGTTTTCCAAAGCTCTCCTTGAAGCCAGTTCACCACTTTTTCTAATTCCTTCTGAGACTGGCATTCCCTCTTCATATGGCCATCCTTACTGCAATTGTGACAAATGACAGGCTCTCTGGGCATCCTTGGGGAAAACACAGCATGGGATGCTGGAGCATCGATGGGAGATTGTGATCTGACTTCTGCTGGTAGTGTACCATGTCTCAAAAGTTCCTTTAGAGAGGCAGTCAATATCTTGAGCTCAGCCGAGAAGCCACCCTCAGTAGAGGATGCCTGAGGGTGCACCCCCAACCCCATAATAGTCACATTCTGACAGGGGCCAGGGTCTCTGTCAGCAGGGGATACCTCAGCAAATGCACCCGGTTGTACTTTTCTGACTTCCTTCAGCAACTTCTCTCCCCACCGTTTAGCCCACGGCGGGACACTTGTAGTGGTCTCCATTTCGGAAGGGCCTTCTGGTCCCATGATCACTTGGGCTGCACTCACCCCATAATAACAATCTCCCTCTTCAGCTTCTATCTCCCAAAGTGGTTTTATCAAGTCACAGTAGTCAGGTGGGTTACCTCTCCTATCCTGGAGCCTTAACTGGATGATCTGCAGTTTAGAATGTTTGACATGTTGCAGTATGTTCCCTAATGTCACACGGTTCGAATCACTGGCAGCTGCCCCACCTTTCTGGTAAGCTTTCTGCAGAGCTTTTCTAGGCGAGTAACATACACAGACAAACTTTCCCCCTTCCATTGTTTGGTACCTTGGAATTTCCACATCAAAGACTCCCCTGACTCAATACTCCCAAAATTGCCTTCAAGTACAGATAGGTACTTCTGAGCAGATGCATCAGGATCCGTGGACCTCAAAAATATAATGGCTTCAAGGGTGGGGCCCCTCAAACTTTCTATGATTATTTTCCATTTCTCAGCCTCCACACAATGCCACTTGGATACCAAGGGGGCAACATAGTTGATCCAGGTCTCCCAGTCATCCTCCCTCTGGGGGGTGGGGAGGGTGCCCAGAAAGATTCTCAGCCTTCGGTAGGAGTCGTGACTAATGGCAGGTACAGATATAGGGGCCAGCATTGGCATGGGCACAGAAGGCAGGGCAGTAACAGGTGCTGGAGTGGGAGGGGGTGTTGGGGAAGGAACACACCCAGGTGGCAGAAATAGTTTCTTAAAGTCCTCTATGGTTTTCCCTTCCTCCAGCAACAATTTAGCAAATTTCTCCTCAAAAGTCTCAAATAATGGTGGGAGCTCATCCACCCCAGGGTCTTTATTGTCTTTTGTTATCACTCTCCAGGCAGCTAGGACCCCTTCTGAGGCAATAGTCAGTGGCACTTTAGAGCTGTCCACAAGGTCACTACACTCTACCAAGGCTATGAAAGTTTGGGCGATCAAATCAGCCTGTCGACCCACCACCACAGGATTTTTTAAACATTCAACTTTGGAGAGTGTTCCCTCTACAGTGTCCCTTACTGGTACCCAAGGGAATATCCAGTATAAGCAGAGAATTTTGGAGGTTGATCTGCTGCCCAGTACACCACCCCAACTGGTGTAAAGCCATTTCTACTGTGGTAGCCATTAATTTTTAACAATAATTCATAAAGTTTGGCCACTAGAAGGCACACAATCCCAGTGGTGAGCCTCCAAGATGTAACCCCTAGGTGGTGCTGTCCCAAGGGCTACTACCACCGCCTGCTTGGCTAGTAGCTGGGTAATGAAACTGGTGCCTCCACCTGGTGGTCAGGGTTGTTAGTGTAACCCCTTTGTTACCTGGGGTTACTAGAATCCCAGTAAGACCTAGTGGTAGGCAGGGAAGGCAGCTTGTGAAACTCCAGTTAAATGGGTTTCACACTGTCTCACTCTGTCCTCAGTCACAGCTGAGACTTGAGAGATGACATCATAATAGAACTGTCACAGCTGCATGAGCCACATTTGGAATCTTCAGCTCAGAGAGTGAAGTTTAGAACATTGGGAAATTCAAGGTCAGTCTTCAGTTGGTCCTTAAGCAAACAAGAAGGACACCAGTAGTTGTCCGTTTACCCCCCTTCCTCTGGGGGGGGGAAGAAAAGTTCTCTGTGGGCTCCAGGGGCAATCCCCTTTGCCCACTATGGAAGGAAGCTGCCTGGTTTTGTTTTAAGTCTGTTCTTGTATAACAGCAAAGAAAGTGTTACTTCACCTGTGGGGCACCTGCAACAGATGGGTGAGTGTTTGGCTCCATTTGAAGGGGCAAACAACTTCTTTTCTTCAGTTGGGAAGTAATGTGGACTGCTATTTGGAAGGATTATGTCTACTAGGACGAACAAATGGAGCAGTCTGTCAGTTTAAAGTTTAAATGGATTTAAAGTTCGCTGTAGAGGGGGTGCATCAGATCATCCACCGTTCAATCTACATTTTACAGTTTTGAAGTTTTCTGTGTGTCCAGAGAAATGGCCGGGTATGGGCTGTGGGAGCTGGAGGTGGGAAACCCTCCCATCTTTAGTAACCAGATCCACCTCTATGGATTTCTTCTGTGTTTTTGCTACTTGCCTCATGCACTTGGCCAGTGATGGGGTGGGTACCCAGACGTGGGTCGCAACTTGAAAATCTCTCTAGGAGTTGCAGACTCTAAGTGGTGTGGGGAGCCACAGGATGGGAAAATTACTCCTTGTTGGATGGGAGTACTCCTTGTTTGATGGAAGTTTCGATTGGAAGTATGAAAACAAATCTCTCTAGGAGTCGTAGACTTCAAGTGGTGTGGGGAGCCACAGTTTGGGAGCCTCCTTGTTTGATGGGATGTCTTTCCAAGTAAAGTTTGGGTTCATTCGCCAAGTGGACCGTCAGTCGAGTGGCCAGCAGGGGAGCCGGGCCAGTCGGGCTATGTATCCAATGCGCATGCAAAGTCCGGGCTGAGTGCCTGGTGGGTCCAAAGCCAGACATCTGTAGTAGTGTGTTCATTCCTCAAATGGACCGCTGTGTTTAATCTCTAATCTGCATTACAGTAACGTAGCCCTTTGGGGGACCATGCAGTGCTTTGTTTATGTTTGGTGAGTTAATAAATAAAGCCACACTGAAAAATCCCAATTCTGGTTCTGGACATTACAGTTATTGCTTCCTGTAGTTGGATTTACTTGGGTGCCCCTGTGCAGAGTAACCAAACCTAGGTCTCTTGTGCCAGGTAACCTCATCCTTCCCTGAACCCGTAGACCCATATCTGAAGATAAGTGGTACAAAAATGGAGGTAATAAAGGGTTCCGGACCAGCTCCCAAGTCCCTTTGTTGAATTCGGGGCTGAATCCATCCGGGCCTGGGTTTTTACCATTCTTAAGATTTTTAATGGCTGCATGTAGCTCTGACTCCAATATTGGGGCTGACAATTGTGATTGTTGGGAGGTGGAGAGTGCAGGGAGGTTGACCTGGGAGAGGAAAGCCAACAGTTTATGAGGGTCCGGCTCTGCCAAAGTCGAGTATAGGGATTGGTAATATTTCTTAAACACATTTAAAATGTGTTGGGTCGAATAACAGGTCTGACCAGAAACTGGATCTTTTATAGTAGTACAGTAATTGTGTATTGTTGATTCTGACGGTGGAGGCAGTATGTTAAGAGCTTGGAGGCATGGGCTTCCCCTTTGTAATATCGTTGCCTCAGCCAGGACAGAGCTAGTTCTGTCTTGACAGTTAGGAGGCTTTGGATCTCCGCTTGGGTCTGAGACATTAAGGAGGTCACCTCCGTGTCCTCCTGCATATGAACCTCCTGGAGAAATTTAAGCTTCTCCTGAAGCTCATTAAGCCGGGACTCCATTTGTCTCTTTTTATGGGTCATGTAGGATATACTATATCCTCGAAGGACAACCTTAATTGTGTCCCAGAGCAGTTGGGGTGTCACCTGTGGAGAATAGTTATCCTTTATTATTTCTGGTATGGGCCTCCCCAAAAGGTCGTGAAACTCCCTGTCCCTCAGTAGAGAAGGATTAAATCACCACTGGGTTTTCTTATCTTCTCTATCTATATTTATAGCAAGAGAAATGGGTGCATGGTCTGAGAGGTAGATGTTCAAGATATCTGCACTATGAATTTGATTGATATGCTCTTTCCCTATACATATATAGTCAAGCCTGGAGTAATGCTTTTAGGCATTAGAGTAATACATACATTTTCTTTGTATTGGATGGAGCTGCCACCATGTGTCAACCAGTCCGATGTCTCTGAACAATCTCCGCAGGTGCTTTTGACCTGGGGATTGCAGAGAGGGGCGGGCCGCTGATGAGTCCAATGTGGGATTAAATTGACAGTTCAGGTCCCCGCCTATTATCAAGATACCCTGTTGCTGGGTTAGGATTGTGTCCATCAGACGCTGTATCAAAGAGGCGTCAGAACCCAGTGGGATATATGTACTGCATAGCATCAGGACCTGGGTATTTAGTTTGGCAACCATCAGAGCAAATCTGCCCTCTTTATCTGAGTATAGATAAACAACTTGCAACCGAGAATGCTTCAGGACCAGAACTACAGCCCCCCTTCTCCTACTTTGTTGATTGGAAGATTCGACCAGTTGGGAGAAGCCAAATTTAAGCAGCTTCTGGTGCTCTGATGAGGAGAGATGGGTCTCCAGATATAGGAAAACATCTGGTTTTAGTTTTTTAAGAGCTTGCAATGTACAATATCTCTTGACTGGGCTTGTCAGCCCAATCACATTATGTGAAATAATTTTAAAGTGATTGATCATTGTATATCTGATTGATGTCCTTTACTACCCCCCTGAGGTGCCCTCCCAACATATACCATTGAGTAGAAAATTTGCACTGACACCTGCAAAAAGATGTATTTCTCATCTAGAAAAAGATTTCTACCTAATTGCCCTAAGTCCAATTTAACAGGGGGAAGGGATAATGATAATATTGCTATTAGGAGAGAAAATGGCCAACTGGACTCTATGGGAAATATGCAAACTATATACAGTTTCCTGTAAGGAAAATGATCTGTGGCTTCCATCAGTGTGGGCACTCTAGGTGTCCGTGGTGGGGATACATCTGCTGACAGTCCCTGTGTAGGCACCCGTCCATCGAAGTGGAGGAGTACCTAGGGGAACTCTCGCCGCTAAGAACTGGGAGGGGGAGGGCTAGGGTAAGACAAACTAACAACAGGAGGAACTGAAAATATATGTATAGGAGTGGAAGAAAGGTGGGTCTAGGAAGGGGAAAAAAGTGCAGTCCCATTGTAACCGGGATAGTCTGCCGGTAAGAAGGTCCAAGCCCATCCCTCATCTAAGGGTTTATGGGGAGGGAAATCCTGTGTCACAGATGATCCAGGGCACAGAACCCGGGAAGGGAGTATGTGAGAAGGAAGGGGAGACCCAACATAAACCAGGTCCATCCCCCCTTCCTCCCAGCATGTCTCCAGAACATAAATTAGTGAGACTAGGTGGGGAAAAAAGGAGGGGGAGTGAAAAGGGGAGGGCTCCTGTAACCTAAATCTAGTATGCAATGATGGGCAAATTATAAATCAGGCAGATCGTACTGTGAGTTTAACCTATATCAACATAAAAACATTTCCAAGTCTGCCAAAGAGTCTCTCTAAGTTGTTAAAAGAATTACATTTGTATCATAGTCATTAGCCTGCCGAGAAGCAGGGGGTACCCTACTCCCCAGAGTCGGGTCAGTTGGAAAGTTGTAAGTAAATTATAGCCCGGAAAAAAGAAATGATTTATTGTGCAGTCATTAGCACAGTCTCTGATGCTGCTGATTGTCCAAAGAACAAGGGTTCTATGCTTCCCCATCAGGAGATGGACAAGAGAAGTTCCACAAAGACTTTAGAGGTAAAAATGGTGTAAGCTCTGCTGTGCTGGTGGGGGTCACAGCCAAGAACTGGTGGGAGGCCAGGAGGCCTGGGGACCAGCTTCCCACCCCTGACCCAGCAGAAAGCAACGGGAGAAGGGGAAGAAGGAGGGAGAGAGCACAACAGAGGGGAGCGAGGCCCATCCCGCCCAGCAGACATCTATATTGCAGAGCCCTCCTAACACGAGGGGGGCTGGGACCAATCTCTCATCTCGAGAACGTCACCTGTGGAGAGGGCAGCCCAAGAGAGCAACCCCCCAATCTGGAGCCTGAGACAGACAGCGAGATAGGTCACATCACCAGGGTCAAAATATTCTACAGTTTAAAAGACAGGGTCTCCTGCGTCCAGCTCCCAAGTAGACTGACTCATAAGTATGTGTCCCACCACAGCTGACCCCACTGAGGCCAAGAAGACCTGAAAGAAAAAGCCCTATTTAGTGGGCCTGTTTCATAGAGCTAGGCCAGAGTCACAAATTAAAGGATCTCTGCCCCCATCGCCCAAGTGAGCATCCAGGCCTGGACAGGTGGGAGACGACTGCCCAGGCCCTACTTGCCCACCTCGAGCTAAGGGGAGGAGCAAGAGCATTTTCTGGATCCCTATCTAATGGGAAATAAACCAGGAAAAAAGTGCTTTAAAACTCGTAGGCCCACTCTACTCCGATGGTCAATATTCTCCCACACCAGGAGGTCAGCCATCAGACATGATATCCAAAAATACTGGAGCTGGTAACATTCGACACGGAGCCCACGCCCACCCCGAGTCAAGGAAGGGTCAGCCCCAGGCCAACCCTCGGGCATGTCCCACAGGTCCACTGCCAGACAAGTGCCAGGTCAGGACTCAGCCTACCAACTCTCCCCCCAAGTTTTCCCCCCTAAACCCCCCTGATCTGTCCTCCTCCCTGAGCGGAGCAACAGCAGGAATCCCCGTGCCCCCCCAGAGTCATGTGTGTCCTTGTACTCACTGCGACCCCTTATTTGAGTTCCAGCTGATCCTAAATAGGTTGTCTGGAGAACTGCAACAGCATGCATTTAATGCAGTCTATTGTGGCTTGCTGGTCAGGCTGATCCTGGGGCCATGCCACTCTAGATGGACCTCAAAGGCCTGTAGATCTTTGAGGAAGCCTCAGTGATGTGGGAAATGTGAAGCCTCTTTTCTTTAAGTCTGTGCAGCCTTCCTCCATACTTTCATAGGTCTGCTGCCCTGTTGGAAATGGCATCGTTAATTTGCTTGGGTACAGTGTTCTAAATTTGAGGTTTTGTTGTCAGAGCCACGAAAACTGAGGAATGTAAGATCTCCTCCTATGCATCATGGCTGGGGCATAGTCATTGTCCATGAAAATACTATTGTTCCCAAAAAATATCTTGGACTGGGCCCAAGCCTGTCTCAGCACAAATTCCTTTGTTTTGAAACCGCAGGAATCTAATGATGATAGATCTAGGGCGAGCAATGGGCTGAGTAGGCTTTGGTCTCGGCGCCCTGTGGATCCGCTCGATTTCCATATTGAAGTCATGACCTAGTTTAAGAGCTTCTCAAAGAAGGTGTTCGATAAAGGACTGCAAATTCATGCCTTCACTGTCCTCCAGGACCCCATACAGGTGGAGGTTGTTGCATTGATTGTGATTCTCAGCATCTTCTTGGCATTCAACAGTTAAGTGGCACAGTTGTACTACCTGATCAAGGGTGTTTTGTATCTGCAATGTGGTAGAGGTCTGTTCTTGGGTCTGCTTGTCGAGTACGGCAACTTTAGAGTACAATTCCACTAACTCAGCCTGAAAAGATTCCTGAGTTTGTCAGAAGGAGTTGAAATCAGACTTAAGTTCTTGCAGTTCTGACAGGATTTTGTCCAACTTATTATTTATTTTAGTGTTCTTTTTAGATTTTGGTTTGTTCATCTTGAGCGGCATGGAGTGAACCAACTGGGTGGAGTGTTCAGAGGCCATGGAGTTGGAAAGGTCTGCGTCTTAAATCTCCGTTTCTGGTCTAACAGTGGTGAATCTGTTGGTCCCTCCTTTATTCTTAGCAGTAACCATATATTCCCAATAGAAATACTTAAGTCTAGTTGCAGGAAAAAGTGGCTTTTTTGCAGTCAAAATGGGGGAAAGGCAAGGAGCTCGTAGGCTATGCTGCTATTCAACAGGAAGCTGTACCAGAAGTCCTGGACAAACATTCTATTCTAGACCTCTTAAACAACCACTTTGCCACAGCTGGTTTGGTATTTGACTCCTCACCTGCTCAGAACCTACATGACCAACTCTGTAAACAAAATCTAACCCCGACGACATTGACCACACCTATGCCTGCTACTCCCTTCTCTTTTAGCCCAATCACACTAACACAGGTTGAGGATTTACTTCTAAACTTAGACACCCAGAAAAGCACAGGAGCTGACCTGATTGAATGCTATTTTCTAAAAATCAGCTTGCACGTCATTGCTCCACCTCTCATTTTTCTTTTCAATCTTTCCTTAAGTCAAGGTACCATTCCCCAAATATGGAAAACAGCACATGTAATATCATTTTTCAAATTGGGCCATCCTAGTGATCTTAACAATTACAGACCTAGTTCTCTGCTTCCCACCCTTTCCAAATTACTAGAAAAGTTGGTTAATCATCAAATTAGAGACTTCCTTGAAACATTTAACATACTCTCTTCAGTCCAATTAGGCTTCAGACCACGTCATAGTACAATATCTTCCCTCACTAAAATTGTGAATGACTGGCAGATCACACTGGACAATAAAAATTTAGTAGGTGCCTTATTTATGGACCTAAGCAAGGCCTTCAATACTGTGGACCATACCCTACTTCTGGGCATCTTCCATATCATCAGCTTTTTTTATATACTATATATTTATTATATTTTTTCATTTAAAATAAAAAAAAAACAATGTTTACATTGCAGCATTTAAGACTGTATCAAGTTACATCAATTAAGTGCTTTTAGTTACATTTTCCATAGACATTTGGACAAGGAAAATAAGTTACAGTGCAACTGATATATAAGACAAGTTATAATCAGCAGTGTCATTACATGGGTATAGTATAGGTAGGGTCTAAGGATGAAATATACAGAATCCATTTCAACCATCTAAGTTCAAATGCTAAACATTTATCTGCACATCTAGCTATAAGTCTTTCCAAAATGTAAATTTCCCCCACTATTGAGCGCCAGGTCTCAACAGTAGGGAGCATCTGTCTTCCCCAACTTCTAGTAACAGCTTTCTTAGCTGCCAATATATAGGAAACTAATAAAGATCCTCTAGACAGAGGGAGATCTTCTGCTGGAACTGAGACCAACACTAATTCTGGGGTCAGTTCTGCCTCTATCCCCACCAGATCTGATAATGCTTCAGAGATCTCTCTCCAAAATCCCGTTAATTGTGGGCATGCCCAAAAAATATGAAACTGATCTGCTAATTGCTCCCCACATTCTCTCCAGCAACTTTCCGGTGTTCCAGGTGAGAACCAAGCCAATTTTGCTGGGGCATGGAAATATCTATTTCTTGTCTTCCACGTGAATTCTTGCCAATAGGGAGCACCAAGAATTTCCATTGAGAATTTAGTATACTTTTCCCAGTTCTCCCCTGAGACCAGGGTCAGTAGCTCCCTGTTCCATGCTGCCAAGATACCTTGGGTCGAATGTTAGATAACTCTTGTATACTCCTATATATTAACCCAATAAAGTGGGGCTAAAGCTGTCCTCTTCTAGTAGTCATAGCCAAGGTGAGCAATGGGGGGGGTAGGGAGCATGCTACAGGTTTGTCCTTTCTGCTGTATACTTTCCCTTAGTTGTGTGTATAATAGAAAATCCTGTTGTGGGATGTTGTATATCTCTTGAAGTTTGTGAAATGGGAGGACCCCCGTAGAGTCAATTATGTTAAAAATAAATGTTATGCCTCTTTATCTCCAGCAGGCCATAGTTTATTCCTGTTCTAGAGTGTAGGATTGAATTACTGAATTAAGTAGGTTTAGATAATAGCATACTGGTCTCAGCTCCACTGAGTGAATAAGTCTACGCCAGGTCTGTAGGTAAGATTGAGTGCTATGAGGATAAATAGGCTTCCTCTTGGCAGGAAGATGGATGGAATGTAAAAGATCAGGGCCATACTTTACCTTATTTAAGGCAAATTCCAGAGTCTTCCAAGGCATGTTGTAAGCTGGATTATTCCAGTTAAAAACTCTAGCTAGCACTGTGGCATATGCATATTTGTGAAGGTCTGGTAGAGTCAGACCTCCCTTATTTTTGGGGAGCATCAATGTAGACCACTTAATCTGTGTTTTTTTTCCAGCCCAGACAAATCTAGCTAGGAATTTATTCCAAGATGGGAAATATATCAAATCTGGCACAATTGGTATGGCTTGGAAGAGATATAGCAACCAAGGCAGGATATTCATCCTGTTACGATCAACTCTGGAATATAACGACAAGTGGAGCTGGGACCACTGGTGTAGGTCAGACTCTATTCTTTATGTGAGGGGTTCATAGTTTACCAACATAAGATGTATTAGCAGATGTGGCAAATATATACCAAGATATTACACCTTAGTACTATTCCATTGTAGGGGTAACCTTGCCTTTAATGTTTGTGAGGGGCTAAAGTGAAATGGCAGAACCTCTGTTTTAGAGGAATTTATTTAGTAGCCCGAAATTTGAGCAAATTGATCTAGTACCTTCCAGATTGCTGGAATGGAAGATTCTGGATCTGCCACCGATAATAAAATATCATCAGCATATAGAGCTAATTTCCAAGATTGGTTACCCACTTGGATGCCCAATATCCTCTCTGAGTTTCTGAGTATAATAGCCAGTGGCTCAATATAGATGGCGAACAACAGCAGGGATAAGGGGCATTCTTGCCTAGTGCCATGCTCCAATGTAATGGGGGATGTAATGCTACCATTAAGTTTTATATATGCCTTTGGAGTTAAATATAACTGCTCCAGCCATTTAACGAACTCCCCAGGAAAGCCAAAAGAGGTTAAAACCCCCAACAGAAATCTCTAAGAGACCCTATCGAAAGCCTTGTAGGCATCTAAGCTCACCAGAGCTGAAGGAGCAGCTGATTTAATCATATAGTCCATTAAATGGACCATTCTCTGTACATTATCTGCAGTCTGATGCATCCGGAGAAATCCAACCTGGTTGGAATGTATCAGGCTTAGTAAGATAGCTTCCATCCGGCATGCCCAAACTGCCATGTAAAATTTATAGTCACTATTTAATACCAAGATGGGTCTATAGGAGTCAAGTGAAAGCGGGTCTTTTTCTGGTTTCAAAATAGCAGATATAGTTGCATAGGACTATGAAGCTGGGGGAGCTTTCCCCTTCTGCACCTCCAGGAAAGCTCGTCGTATAGGCTGGAGCAGTTTAGGGAGGAACATCTTGTACCATTCAGCTCCAAAGCCATCTGGGCCTGGACTTTTCAAAGTTTTAGAAAGGTTTATAACTTTCTGAATTTCCGTGGAGGAAATAGGACTCAGCAGGGATGCCTGTTGTGACCTAGTTAACTGTGGAAAGTCAAGAGGTGACAAAAAATTATGAATAGCCTCTGGGGATGGAGGGGTGGGATTGGAATATAGTGTTGTATAATATTGCTGAAATGCTTTCATAACTGCAGGTGTTTAATGAAGGATAGTCCCTGATTGGGGGTCACGGATTCAAGTATTGGCCACAGACTGCTTAAAACCTCTGGTTCATTTAGCCAGATTTCTAGCTCCCTTGGGACCTCCCTCTTAGTAAAATTTTTTAAGATCCAAAAGGGATATTTGTGTCCTATAATCGAAAATAGATTGTAGTTCTGATTATATCTGTCTGAACTCATTTGAGGAGACCTGCTCTCCACAATCTCATTTTCTCTGCAATTCCTGTAAATTAGTCTGTAGGAGTTTATATCTGTATTCTCTTTGCTTATGCTGTCTAGAGGAATAGGAGATAATCTCTCCTCTTATCACTATCTTCAGGGTATTCCAAAGGAGAGTAGCCAAGACTGTTGGATCTGAGTTCTCCTCAAGGACCTGCGTGATACGATCAGCCATTTTAGTTTTAAATTCCGAATCTTTCAATAAAGAAAGATTCAATCTCCAAAGAGTTGTTTTATGGGATCTACCTTAATTAGAAGGGGTATACGATTGGAGAGGAGGCGAGCCTTCAGTGAGATGTTCTGGACCCTATCCAGGAACTCCGTGGAGGTAAAAAAATAGTCAATTCTAGCGGAGGTATGGTATCTAGGTGAAACAAAGGTGTGTCCTTTTGTCTCCTGATATCTGTGAGATCCATCTTAGAGATCTGGGTTTTAAAAAGTTTTTGAGTGGAAGTAAATCTATGCTGTTTAAGGGAGGAAGAGTCTTTCTGTGAGGGCATAATCAAATTAAAATCGTGGCTCAGTTGGTAGCACATCCGCTTCTGGACCAGAAGGTCGTGGGTTCTCGTCCCACACTGGGATTGGACTTGCACCTAAAAATCTCTGGCATCCAAGTGCAGTATTGGGGGGTGCTGTACTGCTGGAGTCTGCCGTCCTTTGGATGAGACATTAAACCGAGGTCCCTTCTGCCCATCCTGGTGTTGTCCTGATAGGTGTCCAGGTGGAAGTAAAAGAACCCAGGGCACTCTTCGCAAAGAGTAGGGAACATTCCCGGTGTCCTGGCTAGCATTCCCCTTCCCATAAACCAGTTCATGCAATTACCCAGGCTGTGTGTGGGTGATGATGTGCGATATGGCCGCCACCACACATTCAGTCACTTCACTACCAGTCTAGCATTGCTTGTAAAGCGCTTTGGATGTATGAAAAAGCGCTATATAAATGCTGATTCTTCTTCTTCTTCTCCTTCTCCTTCTTCCTATCAACATTAATCCCTTATGTAACTCAAGCAACTTATTTAAAAATTGTCTAAGCAGCATGGGAGAGGCATCAGGTGGCAAATATACATTTGCCAAAGTTACCTCGCTCTCAAACATTCATCCTTGTACAATTATAAAATACCCATTTTTATCTGAATATATCTCCCCCTTGATAAATGAAGTGGTAGCAGGGATCAAAATTGCCACACCTCACCTCTTCCTGGATCTGCTGGAGAAGGAGAAAACCGTGTATCTGCCTCCCGCCGAAAGCTTAGCATGTTCACCCTGTGACAGATGTGTCTCTTGCAGAGAAACACAGTCCACTCTCTGCCTACGCAGATACTGTTATAACCTGGCCCTCTTTATAGGATGATTAATGCCGTTAATGTTTAGTGATAATATCTTAGTCCTTCTGTCACCATATTAGGTATCTATAAAGCATGGTATCCCTGACCGTTTCTACCCTGCCACTCAGAAATATAAAACCCACTTTGACAAAATGGTTAGATAGTACCCATGACCACCTTATAGCAGACACTATTAGAATTTTTCCAATATATACTGTAGTTCTTGCCCTGTTGCCCATCTGTAACTCTTTAATTAAAGTAGAATGTCCCTGCTGTCCAATAGATCAAAGATGTATCTTAATTGTGCATAAAAATAAAAAAAATAGCACCTTATGACCCAGGTGCGAATAACACAGCAAACTATCTGGGTAAAAAGCTTCCCAGTTATGAGTAGTAATAAACATTGAACATATTTACATAATAACTTTTCTATTAGAGAAAGGTTATGCTGTTGTAATCTAAGGACTTCCTAATGTGGGGAGAGAAACCAAAAACTCCAGATCCCCAGTAAGACATGCTCCTGGAGTATCTGAACTCTACCCAAGAGTGAAGAGAATCTCTTAACAGCCTTGTCAGGGGCCTTCAAGGGATCAGTAAACTGTTCCCCTTTAAATAAGGAAAACTCAATTAAGAGGAGAAGTAGGAGACTCCAAAAGAAAAATAGGGAAATACCCTCTGTGAGCAGCACATAACCAAAAATCTATTTCATTTCCTGCTCCCGATTATTCTGAGTTTTCATTTCCAGCAGTTAAATACCAAGGGGGAGAAAATATCACATTAGGAATCTGAAAATTGTAGAGATAAGCAGCGTGTACATGACATTTGCCAGACCAATATCGTTAGCCCAATAGCAAAAATGTAATTTAATTGTATAGCAGTCAGCTATGGGAGCCAGTTCTGTTCAAAGATATAGGGGGGGGAATGTCTTTCCACTCCACAACAGTCTGATCTAGGCTCGGGGTGGCTCATTAAAATAGAGATCACACTTCAGGCCCAAAAATGAGACAGTGCAGTGAGAGATTCAGACCACAGCTGGTAAATATATACCATCTTCCCCAAAATCATCCCACCTGTCAGACTAAATGTCTCATAACCTCTGAAAGTATGTTCTCAGGTGTTTTTACTATTTGTCTCTCCCTGGTATACCGCCAAGGCATTTTCAACTGCTCCCAAGTCCTGTTGTTTTCCCCTTCATCTATTCGAGCTGGTCTGCCAGCCTGCTGGGCATTTCTCCAAGCTTGCAACCCCAAAGCCACAATCTGGAAAGTGTAGGCCTAATTTAGTAAGTTCCTCCTTTGCTTCTTGAGCCATAGAGAATTCCCTCTTTCCAGAGGGCAAATGGACGATCAGTCGAGCTGGGTATGGGTGGTGAATTTATGTCCTGCTGCTTTAAGAATCAGAAGCTGGGGGAGATATACCTGCCACAGCCGCATTGTTTTCGACGCATAATCATGGACAAAATATAAACATGTTTGGCCATAAAAAACCTTTTGGTGTTTCCAAGCTGTATGCAAGATGTCCTCTTTTGTGGCATAACTATTGAAATGAAGGATTACTGACCTCGGAGGAAGGTTAGCAGAGGAAGGTTTTGGCGCCAAGGCACGATGTACCCTCTCTAATTGTAAGTTAAAGTCCTTCAGTAATTCCAAAGCAGTGTGCAGTAAAGCCTCAATAAAGTCCTTAATATTAGCCCCTTCTGAGTCCTCAGGTAAACAATAGATTCTAATGTTCTTGCAGCGTGCTTTATTTTCAAAATCTTCTTGATGGTCAATTATTTATTTTTGCACTTCTCTAAGCTGTTGTACCGTCTGTTCCAACTCATCCACCCTGTTTTCGGTGGCCATCCCTATCCTCTCCTGGTCATTTACTCTTTGTTCTATTTGCATTACATCTCTACGTAGCTCGCTATACATCTCCTTAATTTCTGCTCGGAAAGTAAGTATCTCCTGATAGATTAAATCTAGCTTTGCCTTCTTTACTTTAGCTTTCAGTTGCTTTTGCAGAGTCTTGGCTGGGCCACGGTTAAAATCCATGGAGTCGCTTTCATCTGAAGCAATTGAGGCCTCTGATTTGGATCTGTTGGCAATCTCCTCCATCCTGCCGTCCCTCACTGCTTAACTTGACCCCCTTGGTAGTATGTACTCTCTGCTGATTCTCTGAACTAAAAGCTTGCCTGGAACACTGAAAATTGCAGCCAGAGAGAAGTTTTTAATTCGGGGAAGGCACAGGCTCTGGTTCTAAGCTGCCATTGTTTGGGAGGCGGAACCGAAAGTCCCATAGCATCAGCTTTGATACAGTGGTTCTAAAATGGTTTGACAGCTACCTTATTAGTTGCCTTCAACAGGCTAAAGCAGAAAGTGATTTTTCCCCCCTAAAACCCCTTACTAGAAGGGCCCATCATGGATCCATCCTGGGCCCACTCCTTTTCACCATCTATGTAATAAATTTACATGCCGATGTAAATACTGTTAGCATTCACCTTTTTGCAGATGATAGTGTCCTTTATATCACAAGACCCTCCCCTGATAGTCTGTTTGGACCTCCAATCTGAGTTTAATCAACTCTAATCAAGTTTATTTCAATTAAAACTCTTACTCAATGCCAAGAAAATGAAGGCCATGCTCCTTACACTTTGTCTAAAGGCCTCGAGCCCCCCACCACATGAATGCTGCCCCCAGTCACCACTCTCTTAGGTGAACCATTAGAATACATAGTCAAATTCAAGTACTGCACCTGGGCATCTGGACTGACCAAAAATTATCCTTTTATGATCACACTGAGGAATTGACTAAAAAACTCAAACAGCGGCGTGGCATTTTCTTCCATCTTAGACACCTACTCACCACAAAAGCCAAAACCAGAATTGTTCAAGCAACCTTTCTCCCAGGTAGATACACAGAGCTGCTGTATGCTACCTGGTTGAGGAGAAGCCAGGGAAGCAGGAGCTGTGTTTCACTTTATTTTTTCCTAGAAAAGGAATGCCACCATTGTGTAAACTGTTCCAAAACATACCTGTCTAAGTACACAGCCTTGCCGGATTGTCTTGTGTGGCTTGTTTCTTTCTGCTTCCAGTCCATTCCCGGTCTCTGTTTTTCTTGCAGGTTCAGAGTTCAAAACGGTGGTGTAGCCATAATCGCAAGAGAATCGTGCAGAAGTCTTCACGGGAGGGGTCCTAGGAAGGGACTGCAAGCAGCTTCTGCCATAGCTTCGGTCTCTAGTCTCCTGGTTTTTGGAATATTGTGGTGGCAAAAGAAAGAACAAGGACTTGTGCCAGAGCTTGAGTTCCAGGACATGATTTTTGCTGCAGATAGAGTTACAAAGTCATAAACTTTACTTACATCAACCCCGATACTCGGACAGTAGAATTTTAAGTGAACTAGGGCCTCACATCTATCCCTATTCTTCAATGAAAAAGGGGAAGTATTTTATTATTTTTATTATTCAGAGTTGTTCTTTCTTCATTTTTGTGCTTGAGAGACATATACGTTTGCATATGAGGGGTGGGTACATTTTAAATTTCCCTGTTTAGCTGATCTTCATCTCCAGTTAGATTCTCTGGGTCACATGATTATTCGTGAGACCCTATAATATGCATGAGTGGCTTTTTCTCATAGAGTCACCATTTGTTACTTGATCCTGAGTCTGTTTTGAAAGCTGTAGCTTTCATTGTAAAGAGAGGGTTTTAATCTAATTCTTGCTGCAAAGATCAAGGCTTCAGTTTTAGTCTGAAGTGCTTATCTTCCTCCTACTGCAGAGAAACAAAAATCATGAAAGAAATGAAAGAGAAAAAATAAGTCCAGTTGTGTTAAAATGATAAAGGCAGGAACTAAGGCTCCTGGATCACAAGAAAAGTGAGTAGAGAGCTGTCAATCAGACAACATTTTGATAACAATTATAAAATAGCAGGACAAGAGGATACAGCATGAGATTAGAGGGCAGCCGATTAAGGGGTAATGTGAGGAAGTTCTTTTTCACAGAAAGGGTGGTGGATGCATGGAATGGCCTACCTCAGGAAGTGGTGGATATGAATACAGTGCAGGGCTTCAAACAGGCATGGGATAGGCATAAGGGAGCAATACAGATGAGTATGAATAGATAGGCCATTGACAGAGCAAAGGCCTATGGCACATTCATAAGATAGAAAAAGAGATGGGCAGACTGGATGGGTCTTGTGGTCCTTATCTGCCGTCAACTTCTATGTTTCTATGTTTCTATAACCCCAGTTGAAAATAAGGATAGTATGACTCCCCAGGAGGAGATAGGGGATGAGTCTATTCTAAATGGGGTCATTCGTCCAGAGCCTATTGGTGGGTTATCTAGAATTCCAGATCAGGAGCATACATATATCCTGTCCCTGCAGTTAAAGTTTGGCAGAGGACTAAGGGCAGTGCTCCTTGTATAGCAACAATAGAAAAAGCACTTAACTCGCTGGGCGGTGAACTAAAAGCCATTAGGGGAGATCTGAAAGTATCTCTTGGGACTAGTTCAAAGACTAATGGCAGTCTGTTCCCCTTGATCAACTGGGAAGTGTCCAGTGATCTAGTTTAAAAAAAAAACACACACAAAAATAATAGACATGAATGCTTGTGCCATCTTATGCCTATATGGGTTTAACTGGGACCAGAATAGATCTGTGTTGCAGAACAAATGTAAGATTGTGCACCTTTTAAGGGCAGCAACCAGACTGTAGATAGCTGATACAGATTTTTTGCAGGTATGGAAGGATAAAGATGATAGTGGTAGTGATTGTGTTTATATGTTTTGCAGCTCACCAAGTCTTGCCAATCACGTTTGGATCAGCTCAGAGACCTCACAGAAAATGAGCTGTCACATTGAATCTGTTAACAGAGATAAACTGAACAAAGATAGAGCACCCAAAGTTACAGGAAATTAGACTATAATTAGCATTTTTGGATATAAAATGCTCCCTAGAGAGAATGAAGGGAGATTAAAAAATGCATTATAAAACCTTTTTAGACATTTCATGCATCTCCCAGGGGAAAGGGTAGAAATTACTAGAGCCCTGAAGACATCCCATAAATCTAAGTATATGCAAATAAATATGCAGTTAGAAATGAGAGAAATGGTGGACACTGTGTTAGAAAATGCTAAGACCCTAGATGCCCTTGGGATTTATATTGTCCCAAGTGACATACTAGATCCAAGTCCTCATCATGTAGGGGCAAAGATGTTTTTAAAACATTCTCAGTCTATGGGTTACCAAGAGTTGAAAATGAAACTGATGCTAAATTGAAAATAATTCTGAAGGATCTATTGTGCATACTTAAATATCCCAATAGATCTAGAAGGGCATGTTTGCCTACCAGATCAGCAAAGGAAATAGGGGATGACCAAGTGGTAAGTATTTTTTCTAATACGGCATACTTAAAGTTATTAGATTGTACAGAGGCTTTTGATAATATGGTTATCCATTTTGTAGAGTGGGAAGAAGTAAATGACCATCAAGTACATAGTAATATGAAAAATAAACCCAGCTATCCAAATTCTGTACAGGTAGTTGAGCCAACCTCTACCCGGCCACAGCTGTCTAATGTCTTCCCAGTGAGTAGTAGTTTCCAAGTATTAGCCAGCCAACATATTTGACTAAGTACAGATTGGGCCCAATCCCAAGCAGAGTCCTGCTCAAATGAATGGGCCCTTCTCTCCTGGAATATTGCAGGTATAAAAAATAAGTTTGTGGATTTAGAGTGGAGAGAGTTTGTCTCTAAGTATTATATTATTTGCCTACAAGAAACATGGCATTCAGTAGACAGTGGCATGGCATTTAATGGTTATGCCTGTTTTCAAAGGACAGGTTCTACACAAACGGGCACTGGCAGAAACTCAGGAGGTCTAATTATTTGGGCTAAAGTAATCAAAAACTTATCAGTTCAATTGATTATTAGTAAAAGCAATGTTCTGGCGGTGTATGTTCAAATGTTAGGCCTGAGATTCTGCCTGCTTAATGTGTATATTCCTCCTTCTAACTCAAAATATTACTCCCCTGGGCTATGGAAGCAGTTGAATGGAGTAATTCAGTGTAGCTGGGCAACCATGGGGTGTAATAATATCCTCCTTTGTGGGGATATGAATGCTCGTATGGGCACCTACGAAGGCTATGCAGACAGTGACATATATGGCTGGCTTTTTGAGAATGTAAACAGATATAAGAAATGCACTTTGGATAAGAAAGTTAACAAATCTGGGTTCTGTTTGATGGAGCTATTGACCAAAAATAACTTGGAAGAATTAAGGGAGATCTGGAAGGCAATTTTACATATAGCAATGCTAGGGGTGCATCTGTTTTAGATTTTGTTATGTGGAGTGGCGATATGGATATACAGTATGGACATCCCTAACTTCAATTACTAGAGGAGAAAGTGACCACTTGTCCTTAAGTCTTAAATGGTCTATGGAGGAGAAAGGAAAGATAACTGATCTTAATATCTTAGAGATAAGAAACCAGATCAAAGTTAGATGGAATCCGATGAATCTGGAGGAGTTTGTTACAATTGTCAATGTAACCTTACTGAAATTGTCGACCTCCTCCCCTTATTTTGGTATGGGATCTGTTATGGAGGATACTATGAAGCTTTGCCTAGCTAAATTAAAAAAGGCACTTGTAATACATAGATACATAGACAGTGTCGGCAGATAAGGGCCTATGGCCCACCCAGTCTACCCATTTGAGCTTGTAAGTTCAGTTTGTTTTCCTAGAAGTCTGTAGCCCCTTACCCCTGACCTCCAGAATTCCTTTATGTCTATCCCATGCATTCTTAAATCCCATAATTGTTTCAGCCCCACCACTTCCTCTGGCAGGGTGTTCCACTTGTCCACCACACGCTCTGTGAAGAAATTCTTTCTCATGTTTCCTCTGAATCGTCCTCCCTCCAACTTCATCCCATGCCCTCTAGTCCTGGAACATCTTTTTCGCTTAAAAATAGTGTTTTCTGCACCCTGTTCCTCCCTGTAAGATACTTGATGTCTCTATCATATCCCCTCCTCCTCCTCCTCCAGGGAGTACATGTTCAGTTCCTTCAACCTGTCTTCATAGGACTTGTGATGCAATCCATGCACCATCTTTGTTGCCCTCCTCTGAACTTTCTCTACCCTGTCTATGTCCTTACATAGGTATGGTCTCCAGAACTGTACACTGTACTCCAGGTGCGCCTCACTAGTGTCTTGTATAGGCGGAATTATGACCTCCTTTTCCTGCTGGTGATGCCCCTGCCTATACATCCCAGCATCCTATTTGCTTTACCTGCTGTCTTGTCACACTGTTTCCTACTTTGAGGTCATCAGAGATGACAACCCCAAGATCCCTTTCCTGCTTGGTGCATGCTATATCCTCACCCCCAACTGATATATTGTGCCAGGGTTTTTGTGCCCCATATGCATTATCTTGCACTTCTTTGCATTGAATTTCAACTGCCAAACCCCTGACCATTCTTCAAGTTTCTGCAGGTCACTTCTCATTCTGTCTACACCTCTGGTGTGTCTACTCTGTTACAGAGCTTTGTGTCATCAGCGAACAGTGAAATTCTGCCTTCTAGGTCCTGCACAATGTCACTGATGAAGATGTTGAATAGGACCGGTCCCAGCACTGATCCCTGTGGTACCCCACTGGTCACTCTTCCCTCTGTGGAGTGACAGCCATTTACCACCACCCTCTGTGTCCTGCCACCCAGCCAGTTACCTACCCACCACACTACTGTCCTGCCCACACCCGTATTCTGGATGGAATGAGTAATGGAAGAGAGAGTTTTTAAGAACAATGACCAAGTAACTGGTTTAATCAGGAATGTCTTCAGTACAAAAAAGTTTAACTAGATATATACAGGATGCCAAAACAAATGGCAGGAGAGAACTATATAAAATATTAAACCAAAAAAGAAAACATTATAAGGAACTCTTGAAAAATAAATGTCTTAATTAGCAGAGACAACAATATTTAACCATGATAAATATTATAGATAACAATGACCAGGAAGCCTTTTGGCAGATGGTAGCAAAAGGCACAAAAAATTGTAAAAATCAGCTTGATTCTTACATTACACCCACCCAATGGGTCAGCCATTATTGAAATTTATTTTTTGATCCTAGTTTGATACTGGTGCAGCAAAACTGGGAATTGCGTGTAAATAGACCTTATTTTCAACCCTTCATTTATCAGGAAATTTACTTGGCTATTGCCAGTTTGAAAAAGAAAAAAGCACCAGGTCCCAATATGATACCGGCTGAGGCTTTCCTGATAGCCCCATCACCGTGTGCAAGGCTACTGGTTTATTATTATAATTACTGCATTCTTTATAGCAGGATCCCTAAGTCATGGAAAGGTGCTGTAATTATATCTATTTTTAAAAAAGGTGATAGAGCTAACCCTTCCATGTATCACCCTATTTTCTTGCTGGACATTAATGATAAAATATTTGCCAAGGTTTTGTTAAGGAGGCTGCAACAACAACTTAATTGGCTAGGAGGACTTAGTGAGTTACAGGCAGGGTTTCACTCTGGTTATGGTACTACTAATAACTGTTTTATTTTAGCCCATCTAATCAAAATATATGTGAAGTTTAGAAGACAGAAACTTTATGTTGCTTTTATAGATTTCAGCGTAGCTTCTGACAATGTACTACACACTACACTTTGGCAAATGATGTTTGAATAAGGGATCCAACCAGAACTCATAAGTATCATTAAAGAACTATATATGGAGACATGGGCACAATTAAGGATGGGGACCTTGGGACAGTTATCTGAAGTCATAAGCACCAATAAAGAGGTTAGATAGGGGTGCATTATTGCTTCCCTCCTGTTTTTTATATATATTGGCCAATTTCTCAAAGATATTATGACTCCCCCCTCAGATTCTCCAAAGATTGGTCAGAGAGTTTGCCTGGTGCTGGTTTACGCAGATGACGTGGAGCTAATTTCCTTATCTTAATCAGGGTTACAAAAGAAGTTAAACTCTTTACAAGAGTATGCAGGATCTCATAAATTGCTTATAAATAGACGTAAAAGCCAGATTTTGATGTTTGGACTCAGAAATTCATCACTTAAATGGGCATTGGATAAAGATAGGTTAGAGACAGTAAGTTCATATGCATATTTGGGACTTCTATACACAAACACAGGGAAATGGGAGCCCCACATAATAGCCCAAGCTGAAGCAACAGGTTGGTGCCCTTTTAAGATTTAATAGGAAATTTGGTGGCTCCTCTACCTTACCACTTTTAAAAGCTTCTCGTGCCAAGTATATTCCCCAGGCTCTCTATGTTGCAGAAGTCTGGGGCTATGTAAACTTAAAAAAAATGGGAATTCCCTTGAATAAAATTTTAAGATCAGCCCTGGGATTAGGAAGCTCAGTGCCTAGTCCTTTAGTAAGAGCAGAATTAAGCTTTCCCAGCCTGGTAGCTTTTGCCCAGGCTAAGTTTATTAGTTACTGGATATCATTCACTAGAATGGACCCGGATAGGCTCCTGAGGGAATGCCTTAAAGAAAAACAAAGATGGAAAGATCTGGCCTGTAGACAATCATCTTGGTACCTACAATTAAGCTAAATTTTAGAAAGCAATGGACTGGAAGTTTTAAAAGCATACCAGGAGAAGGGAATTAAAATTGGGATTCGATACAAGAAATAGTGTACTAATAAAATAATAAACAATGAGAAATCCAAGGATTGTCAAAATGTTGCTAAAATGAGGATTGCTCATTGGCTCATCAAAAATGATATTGCTCACAGGTTTAGACACTACCTGGAAGTTTTGACAGATCAGAATCTCAGGTTTGTTTACATGAGATATAGATTTGAATTGTTTAAAAGCAATATCTTGAGTGCAAGGTACAATACATTGTCAGATGAGGCACTGAGCTTCTGCAATTGCAATAGAAAAGAACCTGAAAACCTCTCTCATGCAGTTTTTAATTGTACTTGGTATGATATACCCAGGAAATATTGGTTAGTCCCTTTATGGTCACAGATTGATACAGTGGATAATAACTTATTACTATACCTTATGTTGACAGCTCAGGACAACTATGTGATAAATCAGATGGCAGGATATTTTAGAGCAATTTCCATTACAAGGAAGAAACATAAATTATTGTAACTCTAGAGATCAAAGTTATATATCTTGCTTAAGATTAGTTGCACTTCATCTTACTTTTTTACTGCCTGTTCGACAGTGATGAGTTTTCAATTTTAATACACTAGAAGTATATTTATTGTGATGATCTAGAGTTTTGTACATGATTTATAAATTTTATCTTGGATTAATGTAATGTAGGCATTTGTGTATGTTATTTAAATACTGTAATGATCTTTGATCAAACAGAATAAAATTTAATTGAAAACCTTTCTCCCACTACTGGACTATGCAGACATACTTTGTGGGCAATCAACCAGCTCTGTCCTCTCTAAACTTGATACCCTTTTCCATAGGGCAATATGATTTATAACTGGAGCTCCCTGCTGTACTCACCACTGCTCTCTATACACCCTGATAAGCTGGTCATCGCTCAAATTCAGATGCCAAAAAAATGCTGCCCTTTGGACACACTGTACTATAACTAAAAATCTCCCTCAATATATTTTGGACTGCCTTCCTATCTGCCCTACTGGAAATTATGCATTGAGAAGCCTCTCGTACATCTCCCTTGTAATTCCAAAGTTAGAACTCATTTCAGTAAATCGTCCATCAGCTATTTTCTCTCCCCTCTCTATGGAACAATCTGCAAAAGACCTTGAAGCTAGCCTGCTGTGTGAAATTTACAACCTTCAAGATGCCATTTGGCCAAGTGTCCTCCAAATCCTGTAATTGCACTTCCGAACGTACGGCCTGCATGGCACCTGATTTCTCCTCCTGATTATCCTTAAATTCCTGCTGCCTACCCTTCCTTACTTTCTCCTTAGGTACACCCCTGACACCTTCCTTGGTGTGCACCTGTTTTGTAGGCTATATTACCCACACTGTATTATATTGTTCCATACTATATAACAGGCCATCTCCATACTTCAAGAGTTGTTACACCCTGTACATATATTGCTCTGACTCTGCATTGCCTATGGATTGTTGTCTCCATTTTGTACTCCTAGAATACTGTATTTTTATGTGTTGTAATGTAATGTGTATAATTTTGTCCTACCATTCTGTATTTGGAATTGTTTTGGTTTGTGATATTGCTTTATGTTGTATTTATGTATCCCTGTCCAGGTCCATCTTGGAAATAAGTGATCTCAATGATGCTTCACCTGGTAAAATAAAGATTGCTTGCTTGCTTGATTGATTGATTAATAAAGAAAACAGTACAATTACTTATAATTCCAAAGGAATGTAATAGTTGGGAACAATACATCCAAGAAAATTACGTATAGAATTGTAAAAATCATGGCAGATTGCTGTGTAAAATAGTCACAAAATAAGCACAGAGAGAAAACAAATTTAAAAGATTTAATGGTTACAGTTGCACTGAACTGCAAGGGTGGACCACAAATATAATATGAACTGTTCAGTCTTGGGGAGATTCTGCAGAGCATCAGGTAGTTTGTTAAACTCTGACAGCAAGACTGCTTGCCCAGATGATTACATTGGAAAGGAGGTTCAAGGACATTCTTGACCATGCTCCTGGTGTTGTATTGGTTGCAAATGATGTGAAAAGAAATTTGTTAAAGCAGGCAGGGTTAGGCAAAGGTGCGCCTTTTTGGCTAGCAAACAGGTCTAGAGCTTTATTCTGCTTTATTCTGCTATGGTAGGTAATTGTAGCAAATATGTTAGGGTATAAAGGGTGCAGCTATGGGTGTGCTTATTTGCTCCAATTACAAAGTGATATGCCTTATTGCATATCAGCTTTAATCTGTTTAGCACTGTGCACAGGCAGCTGCATAGACAGGGAGGCCATAGTCTATAAGTGACAGGATGGAGCTTGCCACTATAAGGTGTCTAGCATCTGCAGTGAGGTTGTTCCAATTACAGTACAGGGCACCCAGTCTTCTGTTAACTATGGCCCCCATGTATCATCCAGAATTACTCTGAGGTATTTAAAGGTTTTCACCTGTTCAAGATTTTGTCCCAGGTTGTTTTGGATGACAAAGAGTGGTACTTTCCTCTTCCATGGGGGACTATAGAAGAGCATGGTCTTTGTTTTCTGTAATTTAGGACTAGTTTGTTGTGAGAGAACCAGCTTTTTATTGTCCTGAAATTGCACTGGAGGATGGTGGTGAGGCTTCCACGGTCAGAATGTTTGGTACAGGTAATAGCATCATCAGCATATAGAAGTACATTGACTATGTAACAGGCATCAGGCAGGTGTTTAATGAAGAGGTCATATAGAAGTGAGCCCAACATGGAGTCCTGGGGGATACAAATAGATACTCTCCTAAAGTCAGACAAGGGTCCATCAACCTTCACATGCTGACTGTGATTAGTGAGATAACTTTGGAACCATGGGCACAATTGCAGTCCGAATGTTGCAACTCATCAGTGTATATGAGTTGCGACATTCACCACTACGTCAGGGACCATGTGCCATGTTCCAAGAGTGGCAGAGTCCCAGCACATATGCCATGTGAGTTGCGACATGCAGAGGCTAATGCCATGGGCATGGCATAATAGCCCCACATGTCACAAGTTGCAGCCCACTACTGACAGCCCCCCAGAGCCCCCCTGCCCCAGAATGCCATGTCACACACCAGGGGGCATGGGGGGCAGGACAGGTGGCACAGGGGTCTGGGGCACACTGGCAATTGGACCCCCAAGGGTCACTGACATTTGGGTGGAGGGCATGGGTGTGCTTGGGGGCACAAGGAGCACATCAGCGCTTGTGCCATGGCACTGTGGAGTGGGCATCCGATGCATGGCACTGTCGGATGCACCTTAGAGCAGCTTTGAACTGCACTAACTTTGCTCCACCAGTGTGGCTCCTGGAATCATGGCAGTGGGTTATGGCAGCCGTCCTCCTGGAATAGGGTGCAGTTGCTGCCATAACTCGCCCTTGCGCCATGTCATTGTGGGCTGCAGTGTAGTGGGTGGCGTAACCCATGGTTGTTGTAGCCATCAGCTGACATGGCGCAAGGCTCCTCTTGGAATCAGGGCTGGCATACAGCTTGGTGCAAGTCACAAGATATGCCATGGGGCTTGGCGTATCTCAGCTTATGCCAGCGCACATCATCCTGGAATTGAGCCCTAGGCTACTGCATTCTGAGATAGACTTAGGCCAAAGAGTTTGCGGAGTATGAGCTTATGGTTGACCAGGTCAATGGCTTTTGTTTGGTTGATACAGGTAGCTCCAACCAGCTCAACATTGTCAAGGGCCTCATCAACATACTTGGTGTATTCCAAAAATAATATCATGGAATCTTAACTTTCATCTGGGCAACTACCAGTAATAGTCAGAAGGGACCTTGGTCTGACCTAATCTAGGAGACAAGGGTTTCAGTGCATTCCCTCAAAGTCCCACACTGGGTTTAGCTAGGGTTGAACATTTTGCAGATGTGAGCTGCTAGACTCCTAGGGAGGAAGAACACATGCTACACAGCAGCATGTACACACTAACTGTGAATGAAGTCACTCGCCTCTCTATCATAATAAAAGAGCCACTATAGTGCCCCCAAAAGTCAAGAAATGGAAAGGGGATTAAAAGGGAAACTGAAGTAAAACAGAATAACAGAATGAACTTAAGTTCAGCATCTCATATATAGTAAGGGACAGCAACTCCAGAAGTGCAGATTTCCCACCCCAGTACTACACTCCAGTGACAGTGTTATTGCACTTGACCCCATTATGCATTATGGCTTTGTATTTCTCAGCTGTACTGATGACAGATAACAGAGATCTTTGTGTTTTTTCTTGTTTTGTATTTTACTTGCAGGGATCATAAAATGGAGGCACACTGTGGGTTCATATTTTGTCATGATGACTACTTCCTGGAAAGATCCAGTTACTAAAGGGGAATCTTTCATTAAAACAATAGTGGCCATTCTTAAAATGCATACTAGTTTCCAAATACAACAGTGGGATCCTTTGTTTAACTTTTGTAATGACACAGCATCACATCATCATTCTATTAAAGGGACATGTGCTGAAGCAACCCCCCACCCCCAGTAGACTATTGAGGCTGAATCAGCTTTCGCTGGAGAGTGAAGTGTGTAGTCTTTCAGAAACTGTAGGCACTGGTGGTCAGTCTGGACCAGTTCTCGGTCAAGAACATAATAAAGGCCATTCCAGTTCAATTCCAAAACAAATTATGGCTAGAGAAATGGTCAAAAAGAAAATCCCTGGTTGAAAGAACCAATAACGTTGTTTGCAGGGCATACAATTGATTCTGTGACTTCTATATTCAGATTACAGTGTAAAAATCATCCACACAAGTTGTCCTTTACGAGTGGAGTCCTAGTATCTCATACTGAAAGTCTCTGGAAAACATATACTTTCTATTTATAGCATTCATTTTACAGTACATTTTACAAGTGTAGCTCGTTTTCTAATACACATTCAGCTATGTAAAGCTGGGATCCTAAATTTGTCTTAAATTGTTTAAATAGGTATGTTTACACACTGAAAATCCACCCAGCTATAAACTGTTTTTGTCATCATGGGCATGTCATAGTTACACATTAAACCTGTTCCTGATAAGAATTAGTTGTGTGGGAGTAGGTATTATAAACTTTGGCTGTGGTAACTTTTCAGTCAGATCTGGTGGAGTGCAGGTATCATCCTTGTGACAAAAGCTAGCAAAATGGGCAACCTCCATGTAAGTAATTTTTTTTTTATTGTAAAACTAAATGTTAGTTGTATTAGATCTCTGGTACTTGCTTGCTTGGAAATTGTAGAACAGTATCTAAGCAGTTTGGTATGTTTGTCAATACTGGACATGGATTAAGTTTCTCTTCTCACATCTGAAATGGGATGTAGCCTGTATCTATTACCAAAGACATTAAAATTAGGGAAACGAGTGCCAGTTTTTAAAAAGAACCCCCTAGATCCTTGCCCATCCTAACGTTGTTAACTGAAAATAACTTTTTTTTAAGAACAAATCTTATGGTTTGAAATGTAATCTCATAAGAATGCAGACATGGATGGTAATCTGATTTACAGCACAAACCTGGGGAGGGGTAGTTGGTGATATGAGAAATATCAAAAGGTGAAAATAACAGCTAATAATTTATTAAAAAGTCTAACAAACTGACAGCAAAAAACTAGAAATGAGTATATATTTAATGAAATAGCAAACATTACTATCTTCTGACAGTATCATAAAGTATGTTTGATAGTTCATTGTTCTTCATTTGCAACAGATACAGTATGTAACACAGTAATATATTATGTCTGGAATACATTGATAGCACAATTAATTATGTTATTATTCATTTTATAACATTAACAAAAATATTTTTGAAAATCTGCTTACATAATATCAGAACCACAGAAAGCATTACGTATGCAAACCAACAGTACTTCAGAATCTTCTTACTACTTACACATACCAGTTGTATTTAAAACATCGCACTAGACCATATTGCTTGCATTTCATGTATAATGCATTTTGAATTACATCACCATAATACATTTATTTTGCAACATGCTTCTCTTTATTCCTGAGATGTCATGTGAGAGTCATTCAATTTCCTGATACTTTCTTGTATTACATAGAATGTGTTTTTCTAACAATACTTTTTTATATAGAAACATTGTAATGTATTGTTCCTTCTTACAGTAGCTCATTTAACTATATATCAACATAATATAGTCTCTCATATTTTCCTTTTCAATATAATTTTACCTTTGCTTTTTAAAACATATACAGTACTTTTGCTGTCACTGCAGATGCTATTATATCTGGGTGTCTCAATGCATTAATTATTTTCAGATGTATTATGTTGGTCAAAATAGCAGGCGTTAATAAATTTGTAAGCCATTTTGTGGTTACACATATCAATATACAGTATGTAGTTCGTAGCAATGTGCTAGTTGGCTCTAAGCTTTTATTTCAACAATACATCAAGTTCCTATCATTTATGGATCAAACTTTGCCAAATCAAATGGAATTATATTTCAAAGGATCTGATGTTTGAGCAGTTAGGCCCTTTTGAATGAAAACTTGGAGTATGAACAACAGGAAAGTTACCTATTCATACAGTTTTTATGTGTCAGTACTATTTCATATGCTGAATCCACTTTTTGAATCCATTATCGATACACTTTTTGGGTTGTGACACGAGCAAAAAAAAATGTCAGACACATTGTATCGATACTCTTTTGGATATTAATGGGTTTATGTGATAACAGTGAAAGCCTAAAGGCGATTGGAGTTATCGAGAAGTTAGAGTGCCGAAAATCAGTTTCGGCACTCTGACTCCCCAGCGCACAGCACATGGGCACCGGGAACATACATTTTACTGTGCAATGTGGGGGGCTGTGCCTCCCCGCACCCCTACTTAAGGATTCTCAACTCCATGGGAGTGCATGTCAGGGGGGTGCAATTCCGGGGAAAAAATTCATTCAAGCCAGGCACAACAAAAGGCTCCCATGCCCTGACCCAAACCCAGCACCACACATGCCCTAGCCCTGAACCCACACACCAAGCTGCAGGAGTGGCTCAGCAGCTCACCACAGCACCACCCCTCACAATTCCTTTCTCCCGTCCCACCCCACACACAGTGTGCTCGCTCCCCCTGCACATGAATACATGTAGCAACATCCTGTCGCTATAGTCGTGCACCCCCAATCCTGTCGCCCTCCCTCCCTCCTTGCCATGGTTAAAAGCACCGTAATTGAGTTGCTGTTTTAGTAAGCACCCAATCGCGGTTGCTAAGCTCACGGTATACTGGTATCAACAGATTGTATTTCTTAGAAATACTGTTTTAAAATGTTGCTGATTTTTTGTTTCTACAACAGTCAAATTTATGAGGAACAGTACTGGTTTTAAACTTCTGTGGCTGTGATATAGGGGACATACTGTATGGTGCTGTCATGCACGCAGCAGCTTTTTCCATTTCTGTTAACTTCTCCCGCTTCCTACATCTCTATAGTGACCCACATGCTGCCAAACCTGAGGGAGGGGGTAGAACATTATGTGTCACCCAGAACATTCTTTGCTGGCCCAAATCTTCTTTAGGAGATGCAAAAGCAGTAAGGTCACTACTGCACTCCCCCAGAGCATGATGGCTGCCACCACAGCACTCACCTTCCTCCACCAGCCCGGGATAGGTTCCCATGGAGAATCTGGATTACCCATACTGGAGCATGGCATACTCCACTAATGGCATTTGGCTGAGCAAGACCTTCAATGTCTTTATTAGCAAACTCTCATAGCAAAAAAAACAACATAAAGACCGAGTGAATCCTATGAAAGTAACATTAAAGCAGCAGTGCATGTTCTGGTGAAAACTTTGCCCTACTGTACATTCATTGTTATTTTATTTTAGAGTACCCTTGTTCTCCTGTCTTATAAACTGACATTTACCTTTTTTGACTCTACTTTAGTACTTTTTTTTTTACATCTGAAAAGCAAAAGGAGCACTCTTTTAATAAGGCTATCCCTGTTTTTTTTGCATCAATATTCTCCACTGTTTTTGAACATTCATTGTCCCATAAGGCTAGTGAACAGTGTCAATTGCATCCTCTAGTTCGCCTTAGTCATAAAACAAGTGACGTGAAACTGTCTGGGTGTGTAAGAAAGTCTGAGAACACTGATTAATATCTGGGCATAGTTATATTAAATGGAGCACCCATTTCAAAAACATTCACATACCCAAATAAAATGCTAAAGCAGACTCAAAAATGGGAACAATGTCATCTTATGAGACCAGAGAACAAGAGCACTCTAAAATAAAATAAATTTTAAAAATATAGCTCAGTGTTTTTCACTGTAACATGCACTGCTGTTTTAAACATTTTAGCATGAGAGAGAATGGCAGCATTTATATAAACTTAAAGAGTACCCTCAAAGAGTTCAGGAAGTACTGGGAAAATTATATAAGTACACTTGTAGCTGAGCTGTTATTACATTTACAGATTGATATAGCTCAGTTAGAAATTAATTCTCCTCCTCATGGGAACAATCTTTGACAACAGATGCAAAACTGGAGTCTGAAGGCATGTTCATGTATTGTTATATATGTTTCTGTTTTAAGTATAGTGTTTACAATAAAATTGAACTGTCTTAAAACTAAATGAAGTCATCTATGGTTGAAATAAGGACCGTCTTGGTTGTATAGTAGATGTAATACCTTTTGTTTGACAAGAGGACGGTTGCAGAATTTTGCATTCTTATGTTATCATGAATGGTTCTAACTAACCTAGATGAGCCCAGGTACACAAAGTTGCCTGGGGCCCACAATAGGGAGTATTCTCATGTGGTGGGGATGTGTTGGGCAACCCTGAACTTGATGCAGACAGACCATGTGAGACTGGTGGGAAAAGGAGCTTAGCTGACCAGTGGATAAAGGTAGGAAGCAGCCTATGGCAGACTAAAAAAAAATATTGAAAAAAAATTGGGTGAATCTGCTACAACATGGAGATTTATTTTTTTAATTTACTATGTCTGTTCACCCACTTCATTTAAACTGTCCTTTTGGGAAAACAGTTTCTGGTCAATGTACATTTTCTTATCATGCCATACAGACTTGGAATTCCATTCTCATGGATATTAGAAGTAGTCAGACTGTACAAGCATTTAAAATAAGTCTTGGAAGATTTTTCCTTTATAATGAAAAATAAGAATGTGATAAATTTTTTATTTTGTTTTGTATTTGCCATGTGTAAGCTATGTGTATATGGTCTTATGTGTGTTGTCTGATGCATTTATTTTTCTTGGAACTTTCTTGAGAAAGGGCCATATTGTTCAGGTGATTTTTCCCAGTATCAATACACAAAATCAAAATTACAAAAAAAAATCACGATAGTTCAACTGAGATGTAACAACTCATTAATAGTGTGGCCCTGCTTCTACATACTCTTAAAACAAGGAGGAGTGAAACACAGGGAGTTCAGGCAAACTGCCTAGTGACACACTGGCTTAGTGGGTCTGTTAGTGACTGCCATCAAACTTGAACAAGTGATTTGTACTTATAATTTATTTATATCAATCAGGGATGTGTGGATGATATCCATTCAGTTTTTATAGTACAAATAGTGTGAATGGATCCTGGATATGGAGTGAATAGTGTAAAATCCTCCAAAATCCATTGTCCAGGTTAAATGGATCAAGTACATCAGGCTGCATTTGACTAGTGCACACTCCAAGTCATCATCTGGTTTACATGGCTTAACTAAACTCAGATAGTTTGCATTCCAATGCATTGTCCTGGCCAAATGGATCAGCTGTGCTCAGATGGTTAGCAATCCAAATTCGTCATCCAAGATCAGTGGACTAGATACCACCAGATGATATATTATCCAAATTAGTCATCTGGGCTAAATGGATCAGCTACCTAGGGATAGACTACTATCCAAATCCATCATCCAGGCTAAATGGATTGGCTGCTGTCAGATAGGGTTCTATCCAAATCCATCATCTGAGCTAAATGAATTGGTTGCTTTGGAAACAGGCACTGTCCAAATCCATCATCTGGGCTAACTGAATCGGCTACCTTGGGATAGATCACTATCCAAATCCATTGTCCAGGCTAAATTGATTGGCTGCTGTCAGATAGGGTTCTATCCAAATCCATCATCTGAACTAAATGAATTGGTTGCCTTGGAAACAGGCACTGTCCAAATCCATCATCTGGGCTAACTGAATTGGCTACCTTGGGATAGACCACTATCCAAATCCATCATCCAGGCTAAATGGATTGGCTGCTGTCAGATAGGGTTCTATCCAAATCCATCATCTGAGCTAAATTAATTGGTTGCCTTGGAAATGGGCACTGTCCAAATCCATCATCTGGGTAAATAAATTGGCTACCTTGGGACAGTGCACAATGTAAAGCCATCATCTGGGCTACTATGGGATAAGGCACTATCCAGCTCCATCATCTGGGCTAAATGGATCAGCTACCTTTGTATATGACATTATCTGAACTCATAATCTGAGCTAAATGGATTGGCTTCCTTGGGATAGAGAACTATGGAAATCTTTCATCTGGGCTAGTTTTCAAGATGTTCCAGGGAGACGGTTACAGCAGTTACAACAGCAATGGAAAGTAACTGATAATTAGTGACTAACTCTGACTGACATAAACCTACACGTGGAATTAAATGCCATGGTGATCTTTCTGAGCAGTTGGATTAGTGCCATTCTGTATATATTTCTTCCATACCCAAGATCAGAAAGCAGTGACTGTATAAGTATTAGCATTCTAAAATTCAGGGACAGACCACTTCTGATCCAATAGAGAGCACGAAGTGTTGGGTTATTTCCCTTCATGATTATTGTGATCTGCTCAAATTTTAGTTTCAGGTTCAGCAACAGTCTCATGTATTTAAAGGTTTGTACCATTTTTAAAGGAGGACCCAAGTATGGTAGAATATGTGGGGTGCTGGTGGCATGTGGATTTCTACCAAAGGCAATAAATGCAGTTTTGGCATTCTTCAAGAGTAGGGTGTTTTTTATCATTCATTTTGAGTTATCTTGAAAAAAATCTTCAATGTTTTATTGAGGACTTCTGATGTCATGAACTTGGTGTATATTACCAGTTATGGAATGAACAGAAAAGGTATGCCTGGATCCACCTAGGTGAAAAGGAAAGTTCTCATCAGGGAGTAGTCTGCTCCTATGGATGCCCAAAATGCTGCTATACGCAGGAAATATAGATCACCTTCCTGCTATATGGTGCACAAATATAAGTTTACTGCCATACATAGACAGCAAAATCACCCAACCTTGTGGGGTGCAAAAAGACCCCTTCCTTAGGGTGGTAGGTGTACTTACATCTGTAATCTCAAGTATCAACCATGCCTTCTTTTAGACCTTTTATGTTTATAGTATTTGTAAAGATTATTTTCCCATTGTCCAGTAGAGTTTTTAACATTTTTATGGTTTGTCTGTACCAGTTTAGAGTGCTAAACTAACACTATGACTAAGCTAAGACCATAAAGTACACCTACCACCCTGAGGAAGGGGTCTTTTCACAACCCAAAATGTTGGTGGAGTTGATGATTTTGCTGTATGTGTATGGCAATAAACTTATATTTTTTGCACTTTATAGTGGATGAGTGGTCTACAGTATTTCTTCTATGTCTCTAGCAGTTATAAAATGAACTGCAAAAATCCTGAACCCTCATTGCTCAAAACACCTCACAAGACTGTCAAGGCACAGTATGGAGGATTGCATTGGTCGGTGTGCATAATGACCTATTCAGGGCTAGAGATCAAGGTGAATGGTCAGTTCTTGTTCTACATGATCTCTCTTCAGCATTTGACACCTTGGATCATTGATTGCTGTTGGATTGCATAAAGGAATATTGTTGATTTGCCGACATGGTCATCAGCTGGTTTGAGTCCTTTTCCAGAATTAGGACGAAGAGGGTGATGATGAGTAATCTCTTCTTATTCCCAAAGCCCCTATTCTGTGGTGTTTCCCAGGACTCAATCCTCTCACCTATGCAGTTTGCAGTGTACATGCTGCCCCTAACAGAAATTGTCAGATGCTACAGTCTAGGTTTTCACTGCTGTGCAGATGACAACTAACTGTACCATCATTCGCACCAGGGATGCATTGCTCAGTTGATGTACTAAAATTGTGCCTGGCCAACATTAGAAATGGATGTCCTCCAGATGGCTTAGACTAAAGCTGGACAAGATGGAGGTACTGGTGACTGAGCCTGACAGATGGCAGGATGTGGGGACTACAGCAAAGATGACTGGCCTTATGCTCAGTTCCCCCCAGTCTTGTGCCCACTGCTAAGGTTAAGAATCTGGGCATCATTTTGGATGAAAGACTGTCACTTGAGTCTCAGGTGTTGTCTACAGATTGGAATGACTTTTACCATCTCAGGAACATCACCCAGATTAAAACCTTGATCCCACCAGAAGATCTGTCCTCATTAGTATATACCTTCATGACTTTCAGGCTCAACTACTGTAATGCTCTTTATCTCAGGGTTAGTGGAGGGTCCTACAACACCTGCAACTAGTGCAGAACACAGCAACCAGGTTACTGATGGGCCTTTTGAGGTCTTGCCATCTGACCCTGGTCCTGCATGATCTGCATTGGCTGCTGGTGAAGTTGTGAATCGTCTTCAAGGTCAGTTTACTGACCTGTAAAGCCCTATATAGACTGGGCCCTGATTATCTGAGTGAACGCCTATCCCCATACTGCCCTTCTCACCCTCTCTGCTCTACCGTGGTGGGTCTCTCCTAGCAGTTTCCAGGGATACGCTTAAGATATCCACGATCATGCATTTGAAGTTGCTGGTCCTACCCTGTGGAACTTATTTCCCAGATCTCTGAGGGAGGCACCCTCAGTGGAGTCCTTTAAGAGGGACCTCAAGACTCACTTATTTAGAGAAGCTTTTAATCTGAACTAATTTTCATTGTCTGTTTTTAGTTATCTGCTGTAATTAAGTTATGTTATTTATTATAAATTCTAATGTTTTATTACCCTATTCTGAATTATATTTTAATTGCTGTACTGCACCCAGAGCCCCCGGGATTTGGTGCTCAGCAAATTAATTTACTGCTACTACTTTTTATTTTTGTTTTTACAGTTTGTTTACCCAGAATAGCCCAAGTGAGATACATCTTGTTTCAAATCGGGTTCTGATTCAACGTATTTCTGCAGCTGGATGGACTGGAGCACTGAGAGATATAATGACTTTCTCATGGGCACTCAATGAGTATTTGGCTCTAGTAGGGTTTGAACCAGTGATCTCCTGGTGCTGTAACCACTAGACCACTCTGCATATAAAGGTGCCCATCCTCTTAGTAGACTAATGATATGTTTTTGTGCATTTTCATGCCACTTCATTACTGCTAAGCCTGGCAGTTTTCTGTCTTTGACCACTTAAAGTATCTCACTCATTCCCTGTCAGTAATGAGTACTTGGTCTATTTGACAGTGTTGCTGTTACCAGTACCAGTTATACTCATGGAACTGTAGAACCCTTGATGCTTCTAGAAACAACGTATTCCTGCCTCTAGATTTACACATGGGTGCAGTTTTCTATTACCTTTGAACAGAACATAAGTCATGTTCTTAATTTTCAATAGCAGATGAGAACAAGTGCCTTTTTCAGAATGTGGAAAACTTCTTACTCATCACTAGGCAGACACAGTTACTGACTGGTAACAAAATAACCCAATTTTGTTCTTGCTTCAAAGTATTTATAGGTCTCCTTGCACTGGCTAAACAATGGGTCAAAAATCAGGCTACATTTCTCTTTTCGATCAGTACATTACAATAGGACAGGTTAACAGGATAAACTCCTGTACCTTCTAGAGATCACTTTTGAACGCTCACAAGCAATTTCATTTATGACCCACCAACCTTTTCCTTTTATATAAACTCCCTGAGTCTGCAGTGAAGCTACTGTAGCCCTTTATTACTCCATTTTAAGTTCAGTGTATGACAGTTCTCAGATTGTTTACATGTTATAAACATATTTTATTAATTGTGCCTTCTGACAAGAGGAAGTCATTCTTGTTCCTAGCCGATGCATTTCCCCCGGTACTTATTAAAGTAGCTTAACATATATAGCTTCATTATTTTTTTCATTTTTTTTTTATTATGGGACCAATACAGCCCAAATACTGAAGCTGACTTAAATGCATAGGGCATAAAGTTACACAAACTTGCTTAATTGTTACTTAAAACTTAAACAATAAACGCTTTAAACATTACACAATACCAATGCAAACATATACAGTATGTGCCATTATCTGACCACCTATTTTTTGAGATTCCTGCTTTCCTCACTCTATCTTACCCCTTAAAACTCCTTTTCGGCACCCTTTCTACTCTCTTTTTACTCACTTTCCCCTCCCTTTCCTAAGGTCTGAGTGGGTTGGCCTGTTCCTGTCTTTTGACAATATTGACAATTGACTTTCATATGATCTTACTGCACCTTATATAAGCTGCATTTTGCATTTCTTTTATGCAATTGAATGTGTAATTGCACTTTTTTCTACATACATGCACTATATATTAACTACAGCTATTCTGTATTTTATTGTTTCATTTTAGTTAATATAGCAGCACATTTTATTTTATTTTATTTGTCAGCTTCTCCAAGCTTTTTTTCAGTATTTGAATCTTGCAACCAGTTGTTGCATTTTGCCAATTTTTCTGTATTTTTTTTTACTGTATAATTTGTCTTTTTGTCCCATTTCCTCTGTAACCCCCTCCCCTGGACTGCACCTGGAAATAACAGCTGGCCCAGTGTGCCTCTCCCAATTACCTACTTACAATTAAATAAATAAAGTGTATACCCATCCATTTTCAGGGATAAATATCAAAAGGTTATCCTATAAACTATTCACAAAACAGTAAACAGCTTCTCCGCAGACTCAGTCTGGAAGCCTGGATGAAAGGACTGGTAGGCATGTCAGAAAAGCAAATTATTCCTGATAGAAAGTGCCATAGATAAAAGGCAGATGAAAGTACAATAACACATTTATTTTAAAATGGCCTGTCTTATAGCACCTTGTTCTTGTGTGTAATAAAATAACTTCTCATATGGAATACAACAGGCTGAACAGTGACAGTCAGCATACTATATGTAGTACCTGTGAAAGGGAAATCCTGTTTGACTAATTGCATATAGTTTTTTGAAGGCATAGCAAAATTAAATGACAAACAGCTGCAGTAGATGCCATTTTTTTATAAACTTTTTTTTTTTTAATTATTTGGTTACTGGGTAAGGTCTCTCTCTGATCCCCCTTAAATCAAGGCTTTTTAGCAAAGTCTCCTACCCCAACAGGTGATGTGCACTTTGTTGTATTCTCTCATGATTATCCACCTATCATGACAGTATTCCATGCAGTTAATATTTTGGGCCACTTCACTTGCAGTTGCAACTGTATTTGTTGCCTTTGTATCCACACACTGTTTTGTAAATTGTTCCTTCTGCCCACATCATGTTTCACATAGAAATGAGCCTCGGCTCAGAAAGTGTACCTTTCCAGGTTACCAGTTTTTAAATAAATAAATAAGATGCATTAGACACAAGGACCATTTACTGGGACAACTCAGGAGCACTGGGGAGGTTAAGTGACTTGCTCAGGGTCACACAGTATGCAAGGTGAGGTCGCAGGAATGAAATCCATATCTGTTGGATGTACCAAGCTCATTCACAGCTCAGAACTTTAACCTCTAGGCTATACTGCCAGCTGGCAACCTAAAAACTGACTACAGTATATAAAATAATGCACTGCATAGGAGAAGCAGCAGCATATAAATTTAGAGCAATTGTAATAATGTTTAATGTTTATGTTTTATTTTATTTATTGAAATCTTGAATGACACCTGTGAACTGATCCTCATTGAGAGGTTCCACGTCACATACATTAACACAAGAAGACATAATATAGTAATGGTAAATTATACATACAGGCCCAGATATTCAGACTGCGACAAGCTGTGGTGCAAGCTTGGGTGCAGTGCAACTTGGCTGCGCAGGGGTGTGGACTGGGCGATATTCAATGGAGCTGCACCATGGCACTGCATCATTGAATATTGCAGCCTGGCCACCCGCATTGTGCATGGTGCAGTGGCACTATGCCAGCGCAAGTGGCCAGAGTGGGGCATGGGGATGCACTAGCACAAGTTCCATTGCGCTATGCACAGCAACTGTGATATTCAAAACTTGACATGCAAATGGGGCCATAATGTATGCAAGGTGCAAATGGGGCCATTTGCATGTCATTATGGCTCCATTTGCATGCAGGTGGGCCCGATCCCTGATGACTTGTGCCTGGCACCCTGCCAGGCAGCAGCCGCCGGGGACCAATGCCCCCTGCAGCCGGCAATGTGCTCCACAGCCCTATCATGGGCATTTGTGTAAAAAAAAAAAAATAAGTCCTATATCCCTGGTGGTCCAGTGGACCGCTATCTGCCCGATCTAGGGCATTTGTGTAAAAAAATAAATGAGTCCTATATCCCTGGTGGTCCAGTGGACCATTATCTGCCTGATCGTGGGCATCTGTGTAAAAATAGAAATATTTCCTATATCCCTGGTGGTCTAGGGTACCCCCCTCCCCAACTGACCACTGAACCCCACCGCCCCGCTCCCCCATCAGCTGGCGGGTGGCAGTGCCCACCACCTGCCGCCCCACCACCTGCCGACTGACACTGTCGAACCATTCACATATCTGGAATGTGGTGCAGTAAGGGCTGCATGCCCATTGGCTCACGCTGCAGAACCAATGGTGTACAGCCAATGACGGTGTCGGTCGGCCGGAACGGAGGCGGCAGGCAGGTGGGCTGCTGCCTGCTGGCTGACTGGGGAGCGGGCGGTGGGGCTCAGTGGGTGGGTGGGGAGGACCCTAGACCACCAGGGATATAGGAAATGTTTCTATTTTTACACAGATGCCCGCGATCGGGCAGATAGCAGTCTACTGAACCACCAGCGATATAGGACTTATTTATTGTTTTACACAAATGCCTGCGATTGCGCAGATAGCGGTCCACTGGACCACCAGGGATATAGGGGATATAATATTATTACTTAGCCCGCGATCAGGCGGGCAGGTCCACTGGACCACCATGGATATTGGACAGATGTCTTTTTTTTTTTACAAATGCCCACTATCTGGCATGGGGGGCTGCCAGGTGCAGCCGGAGCTTGGGTGGCCACCCACAGGTGGCAGCTGCCGTATTGCACCCTGCAATGCGGCAGCTCACCTGTGGGTGGCCAGCCATTGTTCCTTTTTTTTTGATCAACTTGTGCTGGCACTGTAGGGGTGTCATGCATGCATGACTTGCACATTCCAGGCTGAATATCAGGCTGTGCAGGGTATGCATGGGCGCACACACCCCTACCTGCATACATTACTGATGCTCTCCAGCACATCGGGATTTGTGCCGCGCACTTTTCCCTTTTGAATATTGCACCAGGGCACATCAGTGGGTTGTGCATGGCGCAACACTTTGCGCCATGCACAACCCTTTTGAATATCTGGGCCATAGAGTACAAAAAAAATCAACAGCGCATGAGTTGCAATGACAAATAGTTCACAAATTGTGATAAGGCATAGTACATGGTATGCAAGCATCCTGTGGAAGAGAGAGAGAGGCAGAGGCAGACTGTAAGGGTGAGATAGGGAGGGGCAGTGGGAGCTGGGATAGGAAGGGCAGAGAGAAAGAAAAGAGTCAAACAGTAGGGGGTGGGAGGCAAGTGCTAAGGCAAAGGGGGTGGGAGGTAAGTGCTTGGGCTAAGATTTAACTTGCCGGGTCAGGAGTTGGAAGTGCTGAGGCAGACTAAAGCTGTGGGTGGGGAACCCACAGGTACTATTGTCAGTGAGGTGCTGATGGAGTTTGTGCTTAAAGGAACCAAGGGTTGTGTCTCCAACTATGTCAGGTAATAGACCATTTGTCCACAGTGGAAGCGTAATGTGGTAGGCTGTCCAATTTATTTTTTAATAACAAATGAAACACACTGTGCTCTTATGACTGTAAAATATTAGTCATTTTGTTAGCAATCTTGTTGTAATTAGAACAAGGGAAATAGAAAAGGTCAAGAGTTGTACCTAGAGATGTCACAATGTTTTCCTTCATGAATAAAGATGTTGCAAAGTCATTAACTTTGCTCTTCATGAGACCTTGTGAAGTGATTCTACAATGCAAAATTTGGAGTTTAGCACATTTTGGGAACTTACATGACCTAATTCATCAGCAAAGTATGTGCTACATCATAAAGAGTGCTTTGCTGGGTAGGTCAAATGGTGTGCAAAAGTGTGAAGATGTGTTTCACAGGGATAGTTTTCCTTGTTGCACTTTCAGTGCTGGTAGCTGTGAGTGGAAGTAAAGTAAGCTGAGATTGGGAGTGGGTCATAATTTTGTTGTCAGGATTATGCAGGTACATACAGTACAGCAAGCCATGATTGTAGGCCACCAGTGATTGTAGGCCACTGCAGTTTCTAACAAGTATACCTGCATGATATAGCAGAATGATAAGCTTGAAATGACTGAAGGTAGAAGCACTGAATTAAGCCCCTGGGGAGAAGGATAAAGTCTGGAAAGACAGAAGCTAGGCAGACAGGAGTAACTCTATAGTTTATGTTTTAAAATACTATTTTATTGCTGAGAAATATATTAATGTTCATCAGTTATAAGTATATTAAAATGAAAAAGACAGGGATTTAGAGTGTTCATAGATACAATTTTTTTATGTTACATTATTTTTTCAGTGTACCATCATTACAATGAAACTTTGACAGCGACAGTACATTACAGTGACATATCGACCATGTTTCTGTAATGTACCTGTGGGACCATGGGAGCACTTTTTCATGGACAAGCACTCCCTCCCCAAATCAACTCTAACTTAGAGTTGATTATAATATTTGTGGAAGATACAGGGGCAGAGGGGGGGTGTGGGGACAAAGTCCCCCAACAAAAAAAGACTCTTTTCCATGATGGCTGTCTGACGACTGTCGGCAGAACAGCCATCACTGTCCTGGCAGTCGACAATATTTCTGTTGATGTGCTCTACGTGGAACTGTTTTTTTCATTATTGAAAAATGTATTTATATTTATTACTTGATAATATTAAGATGAGAAAGAAGGAGATTTGGAGTGACTCAAGCTAGGCACACTGAAGAAGGTCTCTGGGGAGGAGAAGGAGGAGGAAGATGAAGTTTGGTGTGACTGAAGCTAGATACAGTGCAATAGGTCTCTGAGGGGGGGGAGGATGAAGTTGGAAATGAGTGCAACAGCAAAGGCCACCCATATGACAATTTCTGAGTGTGACAATGCATTTGAAATGGATGGAAGTTGAAACAGCACCCCTGCACTCAGGCACAGCCCACATCAAGAATCATGGAGAGAACACTGTAAACCATGAAACCAGAAAGAGAAAACTGTATACCATGAAAAAGTGAAGAAAAACCTGTATCACATGAAACCATGAAAAAGTGTGTCATATGTAATATTTTTGTAATGTCAATTATTATTATTTTATTATATTACTAACTACTTTTTTATTTATATGTTGCTGACTGAGGCCACCCCAATGGCCCAGTGGCAGAGCTTTGTGCTGCTGCTGTGCAGTTGAACTGGGTTCAGGAGGAAACCTAAAGATGTCACACTGGGAGGCAGGCCAGGCCAAGACAGCTGCCATCCATCAGTGTGTCTTGGCTAAGTAGGTCAGTAGCAAGCTATGTCACCACTACAAACCTGCTGCAGAGGGAAGCTGTATGTGTTCAAGGTTGAAAAAAGGCATCACTTACATCAGTGGAAGGAGGAGGAACAATGAAGGAGAAAAGCCTGGTAACCATCTGTATGATGTCCAGGAACCCTTCAGCCTGATCAGAGTATATCCCTGAAAGGACTAACTACAAGCTGGGAAAGAAAAAAAACAATGCTGACCAATCAAAATGGTTTATTCTGGAGTCAGTGTTTCACTGCTTCATACTGACAGCTGATTGCTGTCTGGCACTGCTAAAATAGATTTGTTTATGTAATATTTCTGTCTTTAAAAATGTGCACTGCCTAAGCACTGAGGTGCAACACAGGGCTGTGGTTTCACATCCCTGCACAAATAACTGAGAACAATATATATTTTTTTATATATTTCTATTTAAAATGAATTAACTCACTTCCAAATGTACAGATATAGTGGGTTGTGACTAATCACAATCAGTGGTCAGCACAAACCATTAAAACAAAGAACTGCACAGGTAAAAGAAACATTAAACGTTTAAAACATTTTGTAAAGCAACACTGAAACTGGGAGCTGACTCTCCCCTTTCCAAAAATATTCAACTTAGATGCACTGAGTTGAACTTTGACAATGAGCACAGTTAAACCTCTCAAAATATCTGCTAAAATTGTTTGCTTCTTAAATAAATAAAAGTCCAAAGTCCCAGCATTCAAATTGAGCAAGGGTTTCAGAACAAACTATGATTTCTTTAACCTTATAAGACTGACTTTGTTCGGCATCAGAGAGACACACCCTAATCCTTCTGATCTCCCTTTATAACTGCACACTAAGCATGCATCCTGTGGGGGCTTCCTGTTGCAGCATGTACCACATGACCATCCTTTTAAACAGGAAATTGTTTATGTGGCCTTTTCTGATGCTTTGCTAAGTATAATGCACTTCACGGGCAATGTTTTGTTATTGTAGGCTAGGTGAAGCCACAACTCTCTCCACTTCATTGTGAAGGCTACTGTACAGTATTTAAAAACCTTCTTCTTTAATTCATCATCAAGACTACATAATGTATAGTCAAATCATGTCTCCTTTCCACAGTTACTACAAGAAAACATTCCAAATCTTTACTTTAGACATTTTTACAAGGGGTGTCTCAATTATTGTTTTTTTTTCAATAAATGATACTTAGAGCATCTAAATTCCCCTTCAGCCACAATCCCTTACTTTGCATCCTGATATATACCAACATGCAGCAACACATTGATGTCCATATCAGACAGTAGTAAAGCAACACATTTTGATGAAGAAATTTGCTGTTTTGGCTACTGCATGATATGCAGTTTGTCAGAAAGCTGGGGGTGGTGGATCCGCTGGCAGGGAGCGAACACCACACAATGTGGTTCTCACTTAACATGGGGAAGGAGGCTGCAGGAACAGGGACCAAGGTGTTAGAGTTCAGGCAAGCTGACTTTGTCAGGATGAGGGACATAGTGGCTGGGCACCTAGTCAGTATCCAACCACACATGGACGCTAACCAGAAATGGGAAATTATCAAGATAGAGCTCACAGAGGCCACTAACTCTTGTAGAAGGACACAAAGCAAAAAGGCTAGGTCCAAGAAACTGAGTTGGTTAAGCAGGGAGGTGTTGGAAAAGATGAGGGTGAAAAGGGCAGCCTTCAGAAGAATCAAGAGATCCAATCAGGGGGAGGCAGAGAGACGTACCTGAAGAAATCAAGAGAAGTGACCAGAGCAGTCAGGGAAGCCAAGGCTTCAAGAGAGCGTAGGCTGGCACAGGGTATCAAGGAGTAGGAAACAGATTGCTTCAGGTGCTGTACATAAGGGAGAGAAGGAACTGTTAAGCTCAAATTGTAAGGATCGGGAAAGATGAAGGGTGGGTGGAGATGGGAGTAGATCAGGCAGAAGCGCTCAAGATTCAATGAATGCTTCTGTTCTGTGTTTACTAGAGAAAAGGATTGGTCACTGCCATAGGGGATGGGGTAGGTACGTGGGGTGACGGGATAACGTATGGGGAAATCCCTGCAAGCAGGGTACTGGAAGGCCTAGCCGGCCCTGCAGGTGGATAAGGCACCTGGCCCAGATGACATACATAATTTATTTGTTTGTTTACCGGGTAAGTGCACTGATCCAATGAACCATTTCCAGGCATGAACCGGGCCATGAAGATGGCACATATGAATACATACAATGCAATTTACATGATTTAAGAAGGTGCTCATATGGATACATACAAATAGAATAATAGATAGATAAGTGTGCATTACAAGGCAGTAATACCATCAAGAGGTTTTGGGGACATGGAACCTCGAGAGCGAAGCTCGAGAGGTCCTAAAGTCCCCAAAACCTCAAGATCAAATCTAGGGTGGGAAGAGCTAGAGAGAAGGCTAAAACTCAGTAAAAAGGGGTTAAGAATAGAGGAGGAGACAGGAGGAAGGTGAAGAGCTAGAGTGTATAAAGAGGTAAAAGGAGAGGAAGAAGTTGGGTGAGACAGTGACTCCTAGTGGCCACAGAATATAACAAGCAAATGAAAAAGTGGGAACTTAGCAAAAAAGTGGGGGTGACACGTGACCAGTTGACCCCAATAAAGGTGGAGCCACCTCTGGGTGGGAGGTTGGCTGGGGCGGGCAGGGCAGCTGCCGGGGTGGCAGGTTAACACCCCTGCAAAGGTCTGCAGAGAGGGAGCTAATTACCTTTAGCAGGCTCCCACAGTCCACTCTGTCCTGTGTGATGCTGGGCTTGTAGTGTGCTGTGGAATGGAGTCCTGCGGCTTTAAGAAGGGTACAAAACAAAAGAGCTCATTAGTATGCAGCGGGAGAGGGGTCCAGGAGAAGGTAGCCAGTGCACAGGCATGGAGTGGAGGAGGCCGGGGGGGGGGTCTAGAGACTGCCATAGAGGACGCCAAAAACATACTGTAGACCCTAGACCTTACAGGCCCTGTAAATATCCTCTAACATGCACTTCCAGTTAGCAGGCAGTGAAATACAGAGTGGAAACAGTAAAACACTAAAACATACAGCACAAAGAGAACCGTGCAATCCCAAGGTCTGCAGAATCAAGACAAGGCTAAATAAATACTAAGCATAGCAGCAGGACAGGAGAGAATGTACTGAGCATTACTAAAGTCTGAGACTGGAGTACAATACTGTGTAAACAGTCTAGCTAGAGAGACTCAGCCTTAAAGCTCCTGTAGAATCCACTCCAGAATTTCGATGGTAAATGGCTGTTCATTAGGCAGGAAAAACAATCAGCAGTGTTTGGAGGGCAGAAAAGATGCTGTCTAACACCCCCTGCAAAGGTCTGCTCAGAGAGGGAGCTAATTACCTTTAGCAGGCTCCTGTGGCCCGCTCTGTTCTGTGTGATGCTGGGCTTGTAGTGTGCTGTGTACTGGGGTCCCATGGCCTTTAGCAGGCTCCCACAGTCTGCTCTGTCCTGTGTGATGCTGGGCTTGCAGCGTGCTGTGGACTGGGGTCCCGCAGCCTTTAGCAGGCTCCTGCAGTCCGCTCTGTCCTGTGTGATGCTGGGCTTGTAGTATGTTGTATGTGATAGGCTGCTGTATTTTTTCATACTGTGTGTTATGCCAGGGTGGCTCCGGGGGTTGGGGGCTGATACAAAGTCTCACTGACCCAATTCTAAAATATTCAGCTCTTTCATCAATTTAACCCACTGTTTTTGTACCAGTGATGACTTTTTTGTTAAATAAGCCCACCCCCTGCTCTTTTGGTCTAGAGCTTCCCCTTGTGTTGTTACATTAATAACACATTTTCATAGAAAGACTTAAGCAATATAGTAATTTCATTGGGATAGATAATCATATGGGCCTACCGTATGACTAGAATGTCAGTTTTATTGCATCCTTTATCATAGCTGATACAGTCTTTGATTTGATATACCCTTAAATCATGTTAGCCATGGCAAGACTTCTAAATTAAGCCTCCACCACCTATACCAGGCTTCAGAACAACCCTCAACAAGCACCCTTACACTAAATAAAATAGCCTCATGGGTACCATCCGTAAAGGTCCAATCCATATTGTCTGCATGCTAGCCCCTCCCCAGCCAGCGATGAATGTATGGGTCTCTGCCTCCAGCTTTCTGCTGTTTCATGTGATGAACTTATTGGCTGCCTTTCCAGAGCTGTGACTGTACAACTCTTTCACACTGTGTGTATCATCAACATGCCTGACGTTTGAACTGATTGACATGCTTAACACCATAGGTAGGCCCATACGCCCCCCCCAACAGGGAATGAGTACTCACCTCCACCTTGCACATTATGTATGTGTGTGTCTATGTATGTATGTATTTAAACATAGTTTACAAGGTTAACAAGCAGAGCCCCGCAAGACTTGTTTTCAGGTGTGACTGTGGGGGGAAGGGGTACAGAGAGATTTACAGGAGTGCATGCAACAAGCATTTATCCAGGCATAGGAAACAAGTAGCACGTAACCACTACAAGTACAAATAACACTGTACAAGAATCAAACTAATGGAATTTACAAGAAGTATAGTATTATTTTTAGACTTCAAATGCAGCGTAAGGAATATGAAAGAGCTGGTGACATGTTAAGGAGAACTTCATCAAAACATAACATTTAGGTCCAGCTTGTATTTCCCATTAGTTTTGTATTCCTCCTTCCCATTATTTAGTAGTGAGGTTATTTGGATGGAAACAAGATCTTTGCTCCTGAAGAGTTCATCTGTTCCTGCTGATTTTTCCCTACCTGAAGTCATAGAGCACTGCTTGTGACCTCACAGTTACTCCCATAGCAACAGACTCTGATGTCACAACAGAGCATTATGGCTTGAAGTAGGAAGTAAGCTATAGAGGCAGATGAATGCAAAATGAACTTTAAGGGACAACAATCATATGTTTGTGCATATTTCTTTAGTGATAAATTACGGGAAGGAGGAAATATATAAAATATAAATGCAATGCAAGCAGAATTCTACCTAATTATCATGTTTTTTGAACATTTATCTGAGGCCTCAGTAGTTCCTGAAATCCGTAAGTAAAATTAACAGCAAGAGGAAGCAGCATGACATAGCTTAAACAAAGCTTTTAAACAAAGGCCCAAACCGAGGAAAAGATAGCCAACTCAGTTAAGATGGCGGATAAAACCTTTTATAGGTACATTAGGGAGTGAAGAAAGACAAAGGGAGGGATAGTGAGGCTTAATAAAGGTGAAGGTGGGTGGGCAGAGGGTGATAGTGAAAAAGCAGAGATACTGAATGAATACTTCTGCTCAGTATTCACAAAAGAAGAGGAGGGGGAGGTATCTAATCCAATCAATAGAAGCACTCTGGATAGGGGGGTCGATACCAGTCCATTCACAGAAGAAAGGGTTCTGAAAGAACTCCTAAAACTGAAGGTGGACAAAGCAATGGGGCCTGATGGGATTCACCCCAGAATTGTAAAAGAACTAAGGGGGCAACTAGTGACACCACTGACTACTCTTTTTAACAAATCATGGGAGTACGGTGTGGTACCTAAGGACTGGAGGAGGGCAGATGTAATTCCCCTTCACAAAAGTGGGAGCAAAGCAGAGGCAGGAAACTACATACATGTTAGCTTGACCTCAGTGGTAGGGAAAATGATGGAATCGCTTATGAAAGAAATAATTTTTGACTACCTAGAGGCCAGTGGGGCACAGGACCCAAGGCAGCATGGGTTCACAGCAGGAAGGTCATGTCAGACAAATCTAATAGATTTGACTGGGTGACCAAAGTAGTAGACCAGGAAGGGGCTGTGGACATGGCCTACCTAGACTTTAGCAAGGCATTTTACACAGTCACACACAAAACATTAATAAACAAATTAGCCAGCCTGGGAGTGGGTCTCAGGGTGGTAGACTGGGTAAAAAATTGGCTGGACAACAGGACATAGAGGGTAATGGTAAACGGAGTCCACTCCGAAGAAAGGGGAGTTACTAGTGGGGTACCGCAGGGTTCGGTACTGAGTCCAGCACTTGACCTCCTCCTTGTGCATCAGTTCCCCCAGCTGCAAACATAGGTGGAAGCAGAGCCCAACTGCAAGTGAAACAATGTATCTTAGCTGGCCTATCCTTTCTGAGATAGATACATTAAAAAAACAACAACACGCTTTGAAAACGTTGAGGTACCACAGGCTTCCTAGCCTACTAAAATGCTGCCACCCCCTTCCCAATCCCAACAAGACAGCAAGAAGGAGTAGCCAACCCACTGAGAGTTTAGACAAATTCTTCCACATTAAGAGGTAATGCCCCCCCACTCCACCCATAAACCAACTTTGGACTGCCTAAAAACTACTTGAGTTCATGCAGAAGGGTATGTACTTGAATCTCTATGCTTTTTCCTGCCATGTTGCTGCAATGGGAGTGTAAGGTGGAGTACAGTATCTCTAGCCTCTGTGGAATGTTTTAAACATACCCTACATCAAGTTAGACTTTGTCATGTTTCAACATACAGGTATTTACATTCAGGAGCATGTGCAAGTTGCAGGACTCATTAGTATCTTGGTTTCGTTTTTTTTTTTTATTTAATCAAACAGTGACTCACATCTGCCATACCTAGTTACATAAAGAATGCCACGATGCACAATTAATTACTAATAGGGATGGGCAGGGCTGTCAAACTGTAGCTAGAACCAAGCCATGGGTCAGGCTTGGCTATACAAGCTAAAACTGGAACTCAGGCAACAGAGAACAGTACTCATGCATACCACTGAAAAAGTATAGATTCCCAGTCCCACCATGCTAATTTGACTCTTGATAGGTTAAGGATGTTGAACTAGTAAGAGTCAGTTACCGATCCAGGTAAGCTCAGTCCCATCTCTGGCTGCCAACAGTGTTGTATAGTGACCTTCTTTTTATGCCCTCTTTTTATGTTGAGTGTTACACAACATAAATCGTGATAACATTGTGGCTGTTAAGCTTGGATGTGTGTCCATAATTAAATTGGGTATAGTCACTTCCAGGCAGCAGGAGGGATGAACAAGATAAGCCAGGAGTTGCTTCTGTCATCTTAATGCTATGTTCCTTTCATGAAGAGAGGGAGCGTGAGTGGGTGGGAGGGTATTGTCCGTTTGCTCAAGGAGGAGGTAAGAGGACCTTTCTTTCCCAACTTTTATTCTTACTGATAAAGGGGTTTAAGAATGAGAACTTCCCATCCCACAAACCATCTGTATTCAAGGGATAAATGCTGGGATTGAGATATGACAGAGTGTGACTTAAGCTGTGCATGTTAAACCCATTCCCAGCACAGCCACGAGCCTTCTGCCACAAGGGGTGTGTTGAATAAAGCTTAATCCACAAAAGCTGGAGTAATACATTTCACTTATAAAACAGGTTTACTATTGCTGAAGAAATTAGACCTCATAGCTGAATGCAATTGAGGGGCTATGCTTTGTTACCTCCCCTGTGCAACCATATTTTGACTGGTCCCAAAACAGAATTATGTGGCACGCTCATAACACAGTTATTTTATGGACTTTTGTCAACAAATTTTCAATATAGGCATTTTAGGACCTCTACTCAGGAACAGTGTCATTGTAATTTTCTTAATCTGTCCCAAACACTGATTTCCCACAGCTACCATGCTATTCTGTGCCAGCAGTGTGAAAACACATTTTGACCAGGATGTGAAAAATGACAGCTGTACTGTTCATAAGAAGGTATGGATAAATGCCAATGTTGAAAATCTGGAGTGAAAATATTACAGACTTGCGAAGTTATGAGTGTGCGTGGAAACTGCGCAACGCACGCTAGTAAAACAGTAATTTTTTGGATTTTTTTCACCAAATGTGCAACATAGGCTTTTTGAGAGCCCACCTCATGATCAGTGGCACTGTTATTTCATTAATCAGTCCCAAAAGATGATTCCACGCAGTGTCCGTGAAATCACCTTTTGGGACAGAATAATGCCATGACAGTGATTGAATTAATGAGGAGGGGTCCCAATAACCCCATGTTGAAAATCTGGTGTCAAAAATTGAAAAAATGGCTGAGATATCCACATAAGTTGAAAAAACCCTATTTATGCCATTATACAGCTTACCGGTATTTCTTCAGTTTGCGGTCGGCTTTGAAGAGTGCAGACATGTTCCCAGTCCACCGAAGTTCGTCACGCTGGGCTCCAGAGGTAAGTATGGAGTGATGGAGTGTGGGAAGGTGGGGTGCACAGAAGGTGGCTGCAGATTGGGGGAGGGGGCACAAGACACTGCAATGGACCATTTTCTTGGTTTCAGGGACAACAAAATAAACAAAAGATGTCACGGGAAGGTTTTTTTTTTGCAGGCTTGCTTTGGTCACACTGGGGTGGGCTCCCAGTGTGCCACCTGCGTTTTGGGGGATGGGGGACTTAAGTTGACACTGTTCATGAGCAGAGGTGCAAAAATGCCTATGTTGAAAATTTAGTGACAAAAGTCCATAAAATGACTGTGTTACGAGCGTATGCTTCGCAGTTTCCATGCACCCTCGTAATTTCACACATTTGTAATATTTTCACTCCAGATTTTCAACATTGACATTTTTTCCACACCTCCTTATGAACAGTATAGCTGTCATTTTTCATATCCTGCCCAAAATATGTGTTTATACATTGGCGCAGAATAGTACGGTCGCTGTGGGAAATCAATGTTTGGGACAGATTAAGAAAATCATAGTGACAGTGTTCATAAGCAGAGGTTACAAAATGTCTGTGTTGAAAATTTGGTGAAATAATTCCAGTAAATGACTGTGTTACGTGCATGCATTGCGCAGTTTCCACGAATGCTCAGAAGTTCGAACATTTTTTATATTTTCACTACAGATTTTCAACATTGCCATCTGTTCACACCTCTCTATGAATGGTACAGCTGTCATTCTTCACATCCTACCCATCTGTGTTTTCGTACATCTGGCGCAGAATGGCACGGTCATTGTGGGAACTCAAAGTTCTGGACACATTAACAAAATCACAGTGTCATTGTTCATGAAAAGAGGTCCCAAATGCTTTCATGAAGTGGGGGTCACAAAAAGGCCATGTTGAAAATTTGTAGTGCAAATACCAACAAACACCCAGGGCATTAGGGTTTCTAACCATAACGTCCCACCCTGTACAGACTGATAGGCATCAGAGGTGTGCCTTTGGATTGCTGACTGTAATGCTCAATGCCATTCCACCCCCAACCCCACCCTGCAGCCAGTGACAGGCATCGAGGTGTGCCTTGGACTCTTCGGTCCCAGAGTTCACCCCATTCTCCAATACTGCACCCAATTCAGTGTATGTCCTTATGGACTGGGTTTACTGTAAAGCCGAACCCCAAGGCATACCTCAACTTTTGTCAGTGTCTGCAGGATAGGGCGAGGTGAAATGTCATGTATGTTATGGGTGACGACCCAAACACATACCCCAATGCCTGTCCATCCATCTCTGCAGGGTGAAGGTGTGGTTGGCATGAAGTTCAATACTTCACTGTCATTCCTATTCTACATCTGTCTAACTACTGCATTTCCAGTGCTAATACCAGCAAGCAAACATTCAGCATTGACAAAATGCTTGTTTTTTTTATTCTTTGGTAAACTGGTAAGGCCCACTAGGCACAAGCTGATGTTTTCAGGGGGCTATGTGGGAGCATTGGAGTGGTTAAGTGACTTGCTCATAGTCACACAGTATGCAAGTGGAGGTTGTGGGACTCAAACCAGGTCTGTTGGATGCACCCAGCTCATTCACAGCTCTTTACTCTAACCTCTAGGCTATACTGCCAGCCCACAGTCCTCTGCAACCTATTACTGTTGTTCCTTGGTGCCTGTTTAGCTTTCTGCTTATCTCTCAGACATAGTGGATGTCTTTCTATATTCTAGTAATTTAGGATATAAAAGCATGATCAAAATTATTGGAAAACTGCACAAAACGCCCACAGCTAGCACTTAGGGAGAAGATTCTTAAAACTGGGTTTTGTAATTGTCTGGAGCGTGTGGTTATTTTTGTACATGTGATGTTAGGGATTGAAAGAGACTGCAGCCTGCTGCAGTATGACTATTGGCTGGCTTTACTGGTCCAGTACAGCAGACTGCAGCCTCTGCAGAGTGCTTTTTTGGTTTGTTTTCTTTTTTTTGATTACATGAAACACATATTAAAAAATAAAATTGTGTTCGTATTTATTATACTGTGCCTAGTGTACTGTATCATGCTCCTATCCTGACTGCTTGACTATGTCTGCATTTACAGTGCAGTGTACTGTATGCAGTATGACTCTGTCCATTTATACTCTGCAGAGATATGGCACATTGGTGAATGTGCAGACATTTGTCACTGTTGGGCCTTAATAAATATTTCTGTCTATAGTGCACCATCAGATTTTGTACTAGCGTAGTACTTTAAAGAGCAGTTCTTAGTCTCATAAAGTTTCCTAAGTGAACACTTGGGCATTTGCTAATGATGAGGCTTCATAAATATTTCTATCTACACTACCATAGCACCATCAGATTGTACATCAGGATAGCGCTTTAAAATACTATTTTCAGCCTCTTCAAATTTCCCATGTGAACACACAGGTGTTTGTCACTGTTGGGCCTTAGTTAAGATGTTTATCTAAGTATCATTGGGGCACCACCAAACTCAGCATCAGAACAGTGCTTTAATTAAACAGTTTTCAATCTCCCAAGCTAACCATATTGAACATACAGTACAGGAACTTGTCACTGTTGGGCCTTTGTGAATCTTTTAAAGTATCTATACCAATTGTTCATAACATAGTACTTTGAAAAACTGTTTTCAGTCTCCCAAAATGTCCTGAGTGAACATATGGGTGATTTCCACTGTTGGGCTTAGTGAATATTTTTACATAAGTATTTATAGTGGTACCACTATACTGTACACCAGTGTTGTGCTTTAAAAAACAGTTTCCAAATTTCCAAAAATTTTAGAGTGAACATATCGTGATGGAAATGTGAAAGGAAAAGTATGACTCCCACTGGGACTTGAACCCAGGCCCCTGGCTTTCCATGCCAGTACTCTAACCACTAGGCTATGGGAGGCTCAGTGATCAGCAGGCCTCTGGGCTTTCCCTTGTGTGTTGCATAACCAGTAACTTAGGTATATGTCAGAGACACCAGGCATCGTTCTCAGTGCAGTACAGCTACTGCAAGGCAATTTTAAGTCATGATCATTATTTAAAATTGCCTCACAGTGGCTTTACTGCACTGAAAATGTTGTCTGGTGTCTTTGAGTGAACATATGGGTGCTTGCCATAGTTGATCCTTAGTGAATATTTCTAAGTATCTAGTGGCACTACTGGATCAGTGTACTGCTTTAATTTATGCAGGTAATCATTTTTGTTGAATAGTTTTAGCAAGATACAAACAACATCACAGTACCATTTATAAGCACATACTAACAATGCATATAGTGTGAACATTTTCAGTCTCCCAAAATTTCCTGAGTAAACATATGTGCATTCGCCACTGTGGGGCCTTCATGACTATTTCTGTCTAAAGCAGCATCACCAGACTGTGTCTAAGCATAGTGCTTTCAAAAGCAGTTTTCAGTCTCCCAAGACTTCCTGGGTAAACATATGGGTCCAGCTTGACCTGCCAAATTCTAATATATATTTTTCTTTAGATTTAGCAGTCAACTCAGGTTTGCTATAAAATAATACTTTGTACACATTACTAGCGTTTTTTCTTCCTAGCTTCAATTAACAAAAAAAAACTGAGGCCAAACAGCATTTGCAGGCAATGCTAAATCAGATGAAATAACCTTACTCAAAGGTAAGAGAAGTTCGCCAGCTGCAAATTTGGTTCTGCTTCCATTTCTTTGGTTCCAGTTTGAGAAACTGATTGAAAAACTTTGCCTCATGATGTAGGAATTGGCATTAAGGTAAATCAAACTACAAAGGGGGAGGATATCAAAGCCTCAAGGTCAACAATAAATATTTATTTTTGAAGCTTCCTTGTTGCAGGTGGTGTCGGCATGGCAGCACAGAGGATTGCTATGTGTGTGGTGATGTGATGAAGCATGCAACCTACCTGACAGAAACTTGGCTTACATCTAAAATGGAGGATGATGAATTTAGTTTACCTGGTTATACACTGTTTCGTTCTGACAGGCCCAAAAGGGGGGAAGGGTATTGCTCTATACCAAAAATTATTTAGGCCATGTAGAACTTGTACTTAAGGGCTCTGAAAATAACATAGAATATTTGGCTGTTGGAGTAAAATCAATGAAAACAGTGTTTGTGGTTTTATATTCCCCACCAAAAGCTAAATTAGAAAGTATAGAAGGTGTAATAAATAAAATATGCAACATCCTAGGGGATAGACTATTAGTGCTAATAGGGAATTTAAATTGTAATTGGTTAGGTCCTTGTGGTAACCAATTAAAATAAGTAATATCAATTCTTGGAGTTACTCAACACATAAATACCCCTACGAGATATACTAACACCACAAAATATGGGACCATCTTGGATTTGTTATTTACTTCCTCCTCTATGGCCTTAGAAAACTTGGGAGTCCTTCCCCCTTAATTGGGAGATCATAACCCAATATGGGGAATCATCTTAACCTCACAAATACAGGGATTATTTGACCATGCAAATTACATAAGGACCAGAGATTTAAGAAAATTCTCTGCACAAAGATTTTTAGTGGACATAGGCAGAGAAAAATGGGGCAGATGTCTACTAATCCCTGAACTGGATTTATCAGTATAGTATTTCACAGATACATTTAATAAAATTTGTGATCTCCATGCTCCAAGGAAGAATTTAAAAGTTAAACAAGCCAGACTCCCATGGATCAATGAAAAATTATTAACATCTATAAGAGTTAAAAATAGACTTGGAACAAGACCAAGAGAACTAGGCAGGAGAGGGATTGGAATCTCTTTAAGAAGGAGAGAAATAGATGCAAACAAAAAATAAAGAAGGCTGCAGCCATTTATTACAAAAATAAGATACACTGTGATAACAATCCCAGGAAGTTCTAGCAAAATAGTAATAGTTTATAAGATCTAAGGCGAAAAGACTTAACCAAAAAGTTAACTGTAAAAGTACAAGGTTCACAAATGGATGATCCTCATGAGGTCACAAAATTATTAAATTATTTTTTTGTGGACTTACCAGGGTATGATGTCAATATAGATAATCTAGGATTGAATAAGGAATTAATCAGGGATAAAAGAGACACACATCCCCTTTTAGATTTAAAATATTGAGCACAACTGAGGTTTGTAAAGGTTTGAGAAGCTTGAATATTCATAAATCTGCAGGAAGTGATGGTTTGGAGGGAAGATTTTTGAGACTAGCCGCATACCAAATTGCCTCAATTGTAACACACATCTTTAATTGGAGTTTACAAGAAGGTATCTTCCCACAGGGGTGGAAAGAAAGTAAAACAATTCCTATCTTTAAAGGGGGGTAGCATCGGAAGTAAACAATTATAGACCAATAGCTCTCCTGTCTATCTTGTCCAAATGTTTGGAAAGACATGTTCATACACAAATTATGGAGTACATGGACAAATATAACTTAACTACACCTTATCAGTCAGGGTTCCGAAAAGCACATTCAACCCACTATGGTACTTATGGAATTTAATAATTTAATTAATACATTATTACATTCTGGTTTGGAGACAGCAGTAATCTTTGTTGATTTATCGAAGGCCTTTGACCTGCTGAACCACTTCCTCCTTCTGTAGACAGTGGAACTTATGGGCATTACAGACGGGCCTTGGCACTGGCTGAAGTCTTACCTAGGAGGGTGCTCTCAGAGAGTTTTAGTCTCAGGAAGTATGTCATCTAGCAGAGCTGTAAAAAGGAGCAGACCCCAGGGGTCCATTTTGGGACCCCTGCTATTTCTATCATTTAACAATAGTTTTCCTCAAGTCATGAGTAACTCACAGGTGAGACTGTATGCCGACGACACTGCCCTTATTACATCTGGTTCTAGTATTCAAGAACTACAACTAAAACTGCAGAATGATTTCAACAACTTGAGGGAGTGGTTCACCAGGTCAGGCCATATTATAAACACAAAGAAAACCAAGTTATTACATTTTGCACCTAAACAAAAAGAAATTGTCCAAGTAAAAATAGACAATAAAGAAACGTTACAGCAGGTAGATCAGTACTGTTACTTGGGAGTTGTTTTTGACACTCAAATGTCTTTCAACGTACATGTGAATACACTAATAAATAGGGTAAATAGAAGAATAGGTGCTTTACGTAGAACAACAAAATGCTTTGTGAAGAATGCTCGAAAAACAGTGGCAGAGCAATTAATTATGCCTGTGATAACATATGGAGAACTTGTATATCGGACAGCAAATAGACAGTTACTGACTAGATTAGACAGGGTACATTATAAATTGGCAAGGTATGTTCTACAAAGTAATTTTAGAACCCACCATTGTGTATTGCTATCTCAATTACAATGGTAGTCTTTGGACATAAATTGTATTAGATCATGGCAAAAAATAATATACAAATATCATATTTTTTATCCAAACCATTATATAAATACTACATTATTCAATAAACAAAAGTTAACTGACAAAACTAAAAGAACAGTTCATGTGAAAAAAATCTATATCCCCATAATTCAAATTAGACATGGGGAATGAACATTAAGCTATCAAGCATCTAAACATTGGAATATTTTGCCATATTCAGCCTATACTTCGTTATCACTTGATCTATTTATTCAGGAGATAAATGACATGTCAATTTAGATGTTTATACAATTAGACTGTAGCACTTTAGCTCCTGTGACTGATGCATATAATGTTTGAAGAAAGCCATCACAACCTTATGAATTGTACTATCTGTATGTAAATGTGGATAACTACAGTTTTGTATAAATTGTTTTATGTAAATGTTGTTAACTATAGTGTTGTGTATTTTCAAACCTTAAGTCATCTGAAGTCTATGTTTAAATAAGATTGTGATAATAGCAGTGATGAAAGTGAGCTGAAACGCACAGGAATGCCGTGCCAGTACTTCTTCATATTCAAGAAAAAATTGTATTTTATTGATGTGCAGATTTGCATTAGGCACGGACGTCATTGCCAAAAAAAATAGTGTGTTTTTAACTCCGTTTGTTGGGGGCGAGGGGGGTGGGGGTCAGGAGTGCACTCACTAGCCTACAATCCCCTAATGCCTGCCGCCTACTTGAAAAAAGCTATCTGGCTGCTGTTCAGAAGAGACTGGTGGCCATGGGGTAGTTTTCACCAATCATAGATTATGTTGTTGACATCATTCTGTCCAATCACTCGACAGAATGTGGTTGACGACCTGCTGCGCGGCAAACAGCTCTCTATAACTGCCATCTCATCGACAGTGTGTGTGAGGGAAAAGTCAGGGCCACGGACCAGCCACCGATCCATAAACTGAGTGAGCAACAGTGGGAGTGGTTGCTGTTTGCAGGCTGCTTGACAGGGTCACTGGTATGTCTATTCCAACAACTGTGATTGTAACTGCAATTTTCCTGCTTCCCTCACATCTTGTGACTGCGTCCCTCCACATGGTGACAGGAGGGCAAACGACAGAGTAACCGATGGGGATAATGAGTGGCACACAAGTCGGCATGGCAAGTTCTTATTTACGTGTGGCTGGTCCTGTGTCATGCTGTTAACCTTTTTAATGGGGTGTTGGTAATGCAGGACAGCATGGAGCAGTGACAGGTATCAGTACTGTCTCTTGCCATCTGCGTTTCATCTGAAGCTAAAGAGAGAAAGATTGTGGGTCCAGTGACAAGGTTGCATTGGGGCAATTGTGCCCGGTTGTTGAGAAATGAAAGCCGCATATTCCCTTTGAATGTTGTGATTGGTGTGCCTACGTTGTGGTATGCAGATAGTACGAGCCCAGATTTGTTTTTTTTTTTTTTTGGTTGTTTCATCTTACTCCTTCAGCCTTACACCTGTACACCTCTGTGTGACCAGTGACATGAGTTAGAGGGACATTATAATATACATAGACATGGTAGCATGTGTTTTCTTGAGAACGTTCCGCTTCCATCCCAAGTCGGAATGCTGCTACATCGCATGTATCAAGCTGTAACGTGTCAGAGTGTGTGTGTGTGTGTGTGTGTGTGTTTATCCTGGGGCATAGTTATTAGAATCTGTTATAAACATTCGTGATTGTGAATATAACAATCTGCTGGCTGTCATTATTTTTTTTTTCAAATATCTAAGTAGGTTTGTAATACAGAAATGTATATCTGAATGAAGGCAATGCAAATTTCTTAGCACCATCCACTAGACTAAAGTCATGGGTCACACTAAGATTTCTAGGATGATAAATGTAAGGTATCTCATATTATGTGACACCCCATTTTACATTATAGACTGATACTGTTCACTTTGAGACCCTCAGACGTAGTCCTTCCTAAAAGGTCTTTCTGGTTCTGCTTGTAGCAACCATGAGGTTTTGCCTCCTTATCAGCACCATTCCTTCTTCACCTAGTCTCAGTTGCTATTGAGAAAGCCCAACCTTAGCAAAAATAGACTATTTGACAATGTTCTTCATGTCTAATAAACTGTAGCATGCAAATTTGGGCCAAGTGTTCTATACCAGTGAATAGAAATGTCAAATTTTAATTTTGACCGTAGTAGTGGCTTCCCTTTGCTCCCTTGAAAATACTGATTGTCGATGTCTCTGCAGTTGGATCATGCAATCCTTGGAGGAATCTTTTTACTCATTTTTTTTGTTTTGTTTTTATGTGTCATGAACTCCTTTCTCTTTCGATGTTTGACGTGGGAGAGGACCTTTTTTCTCTTCACAGGGGAATTAAAACCCCTCACATTCCAGATGTGCATTATGATCTCACCCATTCTGCTTACAGGAGAGGGTCTATATGCTGACCTGCATCCATCCACTGCTTTGAGTTTATTATCTGCAAGAGTTTGCACCGGGGACAGGCACCTGAACTGGACTGAGGATGAGTACCTGGCAGTGGGCCCTATGTGAGTGTGAAGTGCAAATGCACCTCGGGGGGACCAAACAGTGGGAGATAATAGAGTTGGGGACCTTGTGTAGTTACTCAGGAGTACAAAATGACAATACCTAAGCAGTGTGACTCTCAGTAGCAATACCAGTTAAAACAACAATGTAAATAGCTTAGTTCAATTAGTAACACCAATAGAAGATTATTTGGGGGCTTCGGTCTGGACTATAGCCGGCTGCACATGCAGCCAATGGCTGGACCAACCTACCCAGAAGGATGGCTTACCCCAACAGTTAGGCAAAGTACTTGCCCAGCTGTGCTGTGCACCTTAGGGCCATAGCATTTGATCTGATGTGTTTAAGCCTGAGATCCGGTGGTCTGATAGGGGCACTGGACCTCTGTTGTAGTCCTCTAGAGGGTATCAGGACGTACATCCCGGTCTGGGTGTATCTGTCCAGTACAAAAAGGGTGCATGAGCCTGGCAGGCCTTGTCTGACAAGTGATTGCTCAGAGTGGCCCACCACCTCTGAATCCAGTCCTCTGGAAGCAGCAGATAGAAAGTAAAAAGGCACAGGAGACAAGTTTGGACTCAGCTATGCCCGAGTGCAACAGAGAGCCCTCGTGTCAAATGGTTGCTCAGTGTCTCCGCATGGCAGGCTCAAGCACAGGGTGCAATTCACAAATCAGGGTGAAAGAAGAGAACTCAGGTGGGTAGGGTGGCAATCAAGGTGTTGTGGGCATAGCCCTTAGCCTGGGTACCGGGTACCTGGGGAGAGAAAACAGCAATAAGGCCTCTATCACTCCAGCAGAGGAAAAGTGAAAAGGGTCTCTTTCAGGTTCACACACAGAGAGCCTTCATGGTAAGTGGTGGCTGTTCCTCTCCTCATGGTAGACTTGGGGAACAGGGTGCGAGTCACAAATTAGGGTGAGAGGGGAGGACTCGG